>OY728162.1:618453577-621391404 GCA_963277665.1 Viscum album | reverse complement strand
TTGAGACATGTATGAGTCAACCCCATATAAATGTGAGGCGCGGTGTGGCCGGTACCACTCAAACTATGTCTCTTTTGTTTAAAATGGACATGATTATAAGTGAAAAGAACAACTGGCATACAAAAAACCAACCAAATGCATTCAAAATATGTTGAAACTTTAGGAAAGCGATCCATGGGTCATATGTGATGTGTATGAGTCAACTGTGCCTCAATTCGAGTCACGGTGTGGCCGAAACCACCCAAAGTGTCTCTCTTATGTTTAAAATGGACAACATTTTATGTACATACGGAAAACTGACCAAACAGATTCTGATTGTGTTGATACTTTAGCACAATGATCCATGGGTTATTTGTGATGTGTACGAGTCAACCCCGCCTCAATTTGAGGCACGGTGTGACTGAAACCACTCAAAGTGTGTCTCTTTTGTTTCAAAAGGACATCATTTTAAGTGAAAACATCAACTGGCATACAGAAAACCAACCAAACACATTCGGATTGTGTTAATACTTTAGGAAAATGATCCATGGTTCATTTGAGACGTGTATGAGTCAACCCCGTCTAAATATGAGGTGTGATGTCGCCGGTACCACTCTAACTGTGTCACTTTTGTTTAAAATGTATAATATTATAAGTGAAAAGAACAACTGGAATACGGAAAACTAATCAAACAAATTCGGATTCTGTTGATACTTTATAATAAAGATCCATGGGTCATATGTGACATGTACGAGCCAACTTGGGCTCAATCCGAGTCATGGTGTGGCTGAGATCACTCTATGTGTCTCTCTTTTGTTTAAAATGGACAACATTTTAAATACATACGGAAAACCGACCAAACACATCCGATTTCTATTGAAAATTTAAGAGAACGATCCATGGGTCATATGTGATGTGTACGAGTCAACCTCTCCTCAATCCAAGGTGCGGTGTGGCCGACACCACTCAAAGTGTCTCTCTTTTGTTTAAAATGGACTTCATTTTAAGTGAAAACAACAACTAGCATATGGAAAACCAACCAAACAGATTCTAATTGTGTTGATACTTTAGAAAAATGATCGATGGGTCATATGTGATGTGTACGAGTCAACCCCGCCTCTCTCTTTTGTTTAAAATGGGCATCATTTTAAGTGAAAATGACAACTGACATACAAAAAACTGACCAAACGCATTTGTAATGTGTTGATTCTTTAGGAAAACAATCAATGGGTCATATGTGACATGTACGAGTCAACCTTGCCTCAATCCGAGGCACGATGTGGCCGGGATCACTCTAAGTGTCTCTCTTTTGTTTAAAATGGACAACATTTTAAGTACATATGGAAAACTGACCAAACGGATTCTGATTATGTTGATACTTTAGCACAATGATAAATGGGTCATATGTGACGTGTACGAATCAACCCCACCTCAATATGAGGCACGATGTGGCTGGAACCACTCAAAGTGTCTCTCTTTTGTTTCAAAAGGACATCATTTCAAGTCAAAACATCAACTGACATACGAAAAACTGACCAAACGCATTCGGATTGTGTTGATACTTTAGGACAATGATCCATGGGTCATTTCAGACGTTTACAAGTCAATATTGTCTAAATACGAGGTACGGTGTGGCCAGTACCACTCTAACTGTGTCTCTTTTATTTAAAATGGACATGATTATAAGTGAAAAGAACAACTGGCATACAAAAAATTGACCAAACGTATTTGAAATCTTTTGAAACTTTAGGAAAATGATCCATGGGTCATATGTGATGTGTAAGAGTCAACTGTGCCTCAATACGAGTCACGGTGTGGCAGGAACCACCCAAAGTGTCTCTCTTATGTTTAAAATGGACAACATTTTAAGTACATACAGAAAAACAACCAAACATATTCTGATTGTGTTGATACTTTAGCACAAAAATACATGGGTCATTTGTGACATGTACAAGTCAACCCCACCTCAATCTGAGGTGCGGTGTGACTGACACCACTCAAAGTGTCTCTCTTTTGTTTCAAAAGGACATCATTTTAAGTGAAAACATCAACTGGCATACGGAAAATTGACCAAACACATTCCGATTGTGTTGATACTTTAGGAAAATGATCCATGGGTCATTTGAGACGTGTAAGAGTCATCCCCATCTAAATCCAAGGCGTGGTGTGGCCGGTACCGCTCTAACTGTGTCTCTTTTGTTTAAAATGGACAGGATTATAAGTGAAAAGAACAACTGACATATGGAAAACTGACCAAATGCATTCGGATTCTGTTGATACTTCATCACAAAGAGCCATGAGTCATATGTGACGTGTACGAGCCAATCTGGGCTCAATTTGAGTCACGGTGTGGCCGGGATCACTCTAAGTGTCTCTCTTTTTTTTTAAAATGGACAACATTTTAAGTACATATGGAAAATCAACCAAACTCATCCAGTTTCCTTTGAAACTTTAGGATAACGATACATGAGTCATATGTGATGTGTATGAGTCAACCTTGAATCAATCTGAGGCGTGGTGTGTCCAATACCACTCAAAGTGTCTCTCTTTTATTTAAAATGGACTTCATTTTAAGTGAAAACAACAACTAGCATACGGAAAACCGACTAAACGGATTCTGATTGTGTTGATACTTTAGTAAAATGATCCATGAGTCATATGTGATGTGTACAAGTCAACCTCGCCTCAATCCGAGGTGCGATGTGGCCAACACCATTCATAGTGTCTCTCTTTTGTTTAAAATGGACATCATTTTAAGTGAAAACAACAACTGACATACGAAAAACTGACCAAATGCATTTTGAATGTGTTGATGCTTTAGGAAAACGACCCATGGGTCATATGTGATGTGTACGAGGCAACAACGCCTCAATCTGAGGCATGGTGTATCCAGGATCACTCTAAGTGTCTCTCTTTTTTTTAAAATGGATAACATTTTAAGTACATACAGAAAACTAACCAAACAGATTCTGATTGTGTTGATACTTTAGCACAACGTTCAATGGGTCATATGTGACATGTAAGAATCAACCCCGCCTCAATATGAGATGCGGTGTGGATAACACCACTCAAAGCATCTCTCTTTTTTTTCAAAAGGACATCATTTTAAATGAAAACATCAACTGGAATACGGAAAACTGACCAAACGAATTTGGATTGTGTTGATACTTTAGGAAAATGATCCATGGTTCATTTAAGACATGTATGAGTCAAACCTGTCTAAATCCAAGACATGGTGTGGCCTATACCACTCTAACTGTGTCTCTTTTGTTTAAAATGGAAAATATTATAAGTGAAAAGAACAACTGGCATACGAAAAGCCAACCAAACACATTCGGAATCTGTTAAAATTTTACGACAACGATCCATGGGTCATATGTGATGTGTACGAGTCAACCGTGCCTCAATCCGAGTTATGGTGTGGCTGGAACCACCCAAAGTATCTCTCTTACGTTTAAAATGGACAACATTTTAAGTACATACGGAAAACCGACCAAACAGATTCTGATTGTGTTGGTACTTTAGAACAATGATCCATGGGTCATTTGTGATGTGTACGAGTCAACCCCGCCTCAATCCGAGGTGCGGTGTGACTGGAACCACTCAAATTGTCTCTCTTTTTTTAAAAAGCACTTCATTTTAAGTGAAAACAACAACTGACATATGGAAAACCGACCAAATGCTTTTAGAATATGTTTATACTTTAGGAAAACGATCCATAGGTCATTTGTGAAGTTTACGAGTTAAACTCACCTCAATCAGAGGCACAGTGTGGCCGGTATCACTCCAGGTGTATGTATTTTGTTTAAAATAGATATCATTTCTAGTAAAAACATCTGGTATATGAAAAACTAATCAAATTATGAATTGAATTCCGGATTACACATATAATTGTCATATAAATTTTAAATTGAATTCTAAATGAATTATGTATGTTTATAATTACGTTATGAATTCTGATTTAATTCTAGATATGTATAGTTCCAGGATGCATTATATGTTAAATGTGTATGAATTTGTTCTGTATATGTATGTGTTAGTTGGTTATTGAAGGTATATTAATTTTATATGTATTTGTTAGTTGATTATTGAAGGTACAATAATTGGAAATGAGAGGGAATTAGAAAGGAGAGGGAATGGACACCCTCTGTGCCTGCTGTGAAAATTGCTGGCTACTATGTAATTTTCACAGTATAGGCTATGCCAACGGTTTCAAACTATTGGCATAGGATTCCAGTAGTGTACATGTATTATTATCCATTTTTTACATAGATTTTTTCCTCTTTGTTTGGATTTAATATGCCACTGAATGGTTTAAACCTTCTCTATTATCTATTTTATAAGATCAGGTCCCATCAGCTTCTGCTCTCCAAATTCATCCAAACATGTTGGATTATGACACCTCTTCCCATACAATACCTCATAAGGTTCCATTTCAATGCTATAGTGGACACTTTTTTATATGATAAATCCACCAGGGGAAGGTGTTTATCCCAAAATCCTTGTAAATCCATTTAAAATGATCTCAGTATATCCTCTATTGTTTTAATGGTTCTCTCATAATGGCCATCTTTCTAAGGGTGATATATACTATTGAATGTTATCTATGTATCCAATTCTTGCTCAAGGCTTCTCTGAAACCTTGAGGTAATCCTCAAATATCGATAAAATTCAATAGTGTGGAACTACATGCAGTCATACCACTTCCCTTATGTATATATTGGTGAGTTAGTGGAGATATAAATCTTCCTTGATTGTAATGAAAAGATCTGACTTGGTAAGGCGATCGACTACCACCCAGAGAGTGTTATTTCCTTTAGGGGTCATGGGATATCCTACATTGAAATACATGATTATATTTCCCATTTCAATAATAGTATAGGAAATGGTTGAATCATACCCATTGACTCTTGGTGTTCATCCTTGACATGTTGGCATACCAAGCTTCATGATAAAAATTATGCAATATCCAACTTAATGAAATACTACTAGAAGTTTTTATTAAAATATCTGTACATCATAACGATTCCTTGATGAATAGAAAAATATGATATAGATTAATCATCTAGAAGTTCCCTCTTATTTTATGGGTTTTATAGGACATATATATGGGTTCCAAACCTTATAACTCAATTTTTACAAAGTTGAACTCTAGAATATTCATTACCATTTTCTGTAACACCCCATTTTCCTTCTAATCCTTCTTGATCCTCAAGAAAATGTATGGTTGAGAAATTATTTGATCATGATAAGATGAAGATCCTTTTTTTATTTCTATTTACATCCTTTTCATGTATAATAAGATTGGATCCCTTTCAATCCTCATAATAGATAGAGTTTTGGGATATATTCTACTTAGAAAATCTTCTATTTTGTTTTATTTCCCAGGATGGTAGTGGATTGAAAAATCATAATACCTAATTAGTTCTAACCACCTTTATTGGAACATATTGAGCTCCATTTGTGTGAATATATACTTGGGACTTTTATAGTCTGTATATATGTCACAATTCTCCCCATAGAGATAATGTCACCAAATCTTTAATGAAAAGATCAGTACAACCAGTTCTAGTTCATGCATTGGGTAGTTTTTCTCATGGATCATTAATTGGTGGGAAGAACAGGATATCATTTTTTCATCTTTCTTGATTACACAACCCAAGACCTTTTGGGATTCATCATATTAGATCATAAATCCTTCCTCACTGGTGGGTAATGTGAGAAAAGGTGTAGTGATTGGCCAATTATTCAACTATTTAAATATCTTTTTACATTTAGTTTTCCCCAAAAAAAATGAAACCATTTTGAGTTTTCTTGGTCAGTGGGATTGAAAATCATGAAAAGTTTCTCACAAATCAATGATAGTACCCATATAATCCATAGAAACTATATATTTCCATCACAAATATTAGTTTGGTCCATCCTTCTATTTCATTTATTTTTGAAGGATCTATAGATATCCCTTTTATCATGATAACATTCCTAGTAAGGTTACTTTCCCTATCTAGAACTCGCATTTATTTTACTTCATAAATAATTTTTTTTAAAAAGTCTCCAGTACAACATCCACATACTCCTCATGTTCTATTATATATTTGGATTAGATTATAATATCATATATAAAGACTACCATTTTTTTTCAAGATATTCCCTAAATACTCTATTCATTAATTCAATGAAGATTTATGGAGCATTAGTGAGTCTAAAAGGAATCACTGTGAACTCATAATTCCTATACCTTGTGTGAAAAGAAGTTGTGTGGATATATTACTTCTTCACCTTTTCTTGGTAATATCCCAACCAAAGATCCATCTTAGATAAGTACTAGTCTCTATATAGCTGATCAAATAAGTCATCAATCTATGGAATATGATACTTGTTCTTTATCGTGATTCTTTTTACCTCATGATAATCAATGCATAGGCGCATTTACCCATACTTATTCATGATTAAGGGTAATGGTGCACCCCATGGGGAAGAAATTTACAGTATAAACCCTTTATCAATATTTTCCTACATATTCTTCTTCATCTCCTTAAGTTAAATAGTGGAATTTTTTTTATAGAGTCATGGATATTGGAAGTGATCTAGGTATAATCTTGATTGAGAACAAAACCTCAAGGCATGGAGGATAGTTAAAAAATTCTTCAGTAAACACATCAACATATTCCCTCACAATGAAAATGTCTTCATGGATGATATTTTACATTTTCCCAATCATTTTATTGAGATACTATTTCTCATAAGGTAATAATATCAACAATTACGATGATGATACCTAAGGAAATTCATCATCCTCCTTACACTTGTATATAATCATGAGAGATTTTTAATATAGAGGGTGAGCTCCTTCTCTCATAAATTTATGTTGTCTCTATATATAGAAAGATAATACATACCCAAAATAGTATCAGATTTATCTAAATAGAGTATAAAAAAGTTATATATGATGTTAAGCCTACTAATTTTGATAAGGGATGAGTAATATATTTGGGATGAAACAATCAACCCATTTTCCATCTTCATTGATAATCTGACTTCCCACTACTGGAGAATGATCCTATACCTATGGTTCAAAACCGTGGGTATAGACCCCAAAATCGTGGGTATAGGATATACCCATGGTTTGGGGAACTGTGGTCGTTGGTGGCATTGGTATAGGTCCACGACCTATACCAATGGTTTGAAAAAACTGTGGGTATAGGTTTTTCCACCATGTCATAACTCTATACCCACGGTTTGGAAACCGCAGGTATAACATATTTTACAAAATAGCGGACCGAGAGATTCGATCTCGCGACCACTTCTCCATTCACGAGCAGCCTTACCACTACCCCATCACCGCATATACGTATTTATATATATATTTTATTAAATATATTTATTTAAATCGTGGGTATAGAGGAATAAACCGTGGGTATAGAACTCCCGCCAATTTTTTTTTGTTCCCACGGAAAAAATAAATTTCCCACGCACACGTGGGAAACCTATACTCACAGTTATTCAAAACAGTGGGTATATGTTTTTTTATTTGACGACTATACCCATGGTTTTGGGGAAAAACTTGGGTATAGGTCACCCTATCCCCACGATTTTGGGAAAACCGTGGGTATATGCATTTTTTGATACCCTATACCCACTGTTTGGAGAAAACCATGGGTATAGGGTATCCTATACCCATGGTTTGGGAAAACCGTGGGCATAGGCTATCAAAAAGGGCCTATACCCACGTTTTTCACAAAAACGTGGGGATAGGGTGACCTATACCCATAGTTTTCCCTAAAACAATGGGTATAGGTCCATTTTCCAGTAGTGTCCATGTTTTAAGGTGGTATTTGAATCGTTTGACTAAACTTTCATGATATAAAAGAATACATAGAACTAGAATAAAAAAGTATGATCATTATTATTTAATGAATAATTGGACTACTTATCACTACTTCATTTTTGAGATCTATCTTAACATTTGTGATTGAATAAGCCCACCCTTGCTCTCTAGGCCTTGGAGGTTATTATTGTCAGTTGTCATCGACAACCCCTAACTTAGTAATTGATTTTCATAGTGTCCTTGTTCCTTTTAGTTGAAACATTAGATAATTGGATGAGGGTTAACTAGATAAATCCTTTATTTTATCACATTGGTGGATTACTCCCATATGCATTTTCTAGCTGGGTGACCTTCCTTCCCACACCTAAAGCATTTCCTTATCCCCTTTAGGTAATTTTTGGGATTATTCTTTCCTCACACTTGACAAGTGGTGTGTTGGAATTTTGTTCCCCCATTATATTTTTCCATCGCACCACCAGAATTAAATTCCATTCTCAGTTTCCTATCTCCAGACTCATGAGACCCTTGAGATTCACTAATATCTATTTCAACATTGAGGTAAAATCAAAAAATTTCCTTATAGATGTTAAATTCATGAATGGATAAGTCTTTTGGTAGAATCAACCTTAACCCACAAAATAAGTGGTCAAATTTAATTTTAGATGTTATGAAAAATCTAAAGGAATATTGTGAAAGTATTATGAAGTTTTCCTTATACAACCTAATGGATACATAAACTTATATCTTGAGGCTAAGAAATCCCCACTATATTTTTAGTAGTAAATTGAGAAGAAAATATTTGTCAAAAAACATTTTCTATAATTCCCTCACCTCCATCGCTTTGATATCCTCCTCAAGATTCATATTTTTGATCAATTTCAACCATTGATTATATTCTCCTTCAATATGATAAAAATATAGCATGAAATTCTCTTTATTAGAGCATTTAAGTATGGAGAATAACTTCACAATGAAGTTGACCCATTGTTCCACGATTAAGGTATTAGAAGATCCACTAAAATTCCAAGTCCTATATCATATAAAGGTCCCAATTAAAACATTATCTTTCTTATTGGGATTCATGAATTTCTCCTGATTCAAGTTTCTATTTGAAACTTGAGTCAATTGAGAAGGTATTTTCATGAAATTTTTGATTCCTAATCTCATGAAGTTGGGAATCTCATTTGGGTTATGCTCACATTACCCCTTATATTGGTTTTTGAATTGGTTCCTCCTATTTCTATCCATTGAATAGATTAAAGGGAAAATTAGGGATGGGTATTTTTAAAATATTGAACACATAAATAAGAAACCATGAATATTAAAGGGATGAATAATAAAATTCATATATTCATTAACCTATAAATTTATAGGTTTTAATCTAATTTATCCATGATCTATTTACAAATATAAAATCTTACGATCATTTTTGTTCCCTTCATAATGGTTCATAAAGAGAATGAAAATTTTCCAAATCATATCCTCTCAGAGTGTAAATCCATTTGTGAATCAAGTTACATTATTATAAACCAAGTGATGAATAAGTCCAACTAAATATGCCCTTTTTAGGGTTATTATGCCTAGGTATAACTATTCCAGAGCCCCATCCACTTGTATTATCTAGATAGGGATGTGTTTTCTTGGAAACCACTTACTCTATACTTAACAAAAACTTAGGTATGTTTTAATATGGTTAGTATTATCCCTAAGGCATTCAATATAGTTTTCAAATCCTAATCCCTAAAAATAAATATACTTTCCTCTGATACCAACTATGACAACCCATATCATTAATAAACTTTATGTCATGATTGATTATATAAAGGTTCACTTTAAACAACCCCAAAAGACTATGAGGCCTAGTTTTTTTGGGTAATTAGGTATATAGAACATAAAAATGAGACATGGCTATAATAGTATTATTTAAAAACATAACAAAATGCTCCTAAAATACATTGACATTCCAGAACTGCACAGGATAACCCAGAGACATACATAAGAAAGGGGTGATCGCTAAATCCCAACAAGAGAATAATAAAAGAATAACATGATGAAAGTAACACATGTGAGTTAATTATAATTTCAAAGACACATAAAAGTGGTGATAGTCATAAAAAATAACATTAAATTATGATATACTATGATAACATAAAGGAAACATATGAATATGGAAACAACATAAAATATGACATCATAAACATAATTCAAGGATAACCACCAAGATATAATAACATAGTGTTCTTTGAATAACCTCCTATGCACCATACATGTAATCTCATGAGATAAAAAAACAATCTAATGCATTGGAGGGTTATATAATTCTAGGCCCACGAGTCACTTTCCTATCATGTACATACATAAGTGTGGCACATAGATTATACAAGACATGTATGTCATTCATTAGTTTTAAACCCATGATGAATTATTTCAGGATAAAATACATGGAATTTTACAATCAATTAAGGATAGTTACAACAATGTGAATAACCTTGAGTGAAAATTCATATGGGTATTCACTATAAAAATGTTTGGCATGGAAAACCAAAGGATAATTTCATCAGCATAACAATTGCACATAATGTTTTAATAAAGGGGTGAATGAGTTTGTAAGGGCACTCTCGTCACTTGGAAATCATAAGGATAGTAATAGGTAAATGTAAAAGAATATCTGAATATGAACAATTTAAAATAAAAAGGAATGATATAAATAAGGTGCTTGAATAAAAAAGAGGAGAGGATCCCTTTCCTTGTGAGGGTGCCTCTAAAATCTTGGGAGGAGATTCTTGAGGGAATGGGGGAACCTTATTAGGGATATATAGAGGGAATGTTAGAGTAAAATCATGATCAAATGGTTTTGAGTGATGATGAATTTTTTGTTGGGTAGGTTTATTTAGAAAAACAGTGGGGGATTCTTTATTAATGTATAAACATAGGTTTGGGACTCTATATCATAAATTAATCCAAAACACAAACCATCCCAAGGTTTATACCAAATATGAGTGAATTTAATTATTTTATAAGGCTAAGAATTTAAATGATTAAAATAATTCCCTTAGTGATGCAAATGTGAGTCATGTTTATAAAGAATTGATTTTAAAGCCTTGAAATATAAGATAGGTTTTGGAAGATTCATCAAGAGTTTATGAAATTAATCAAATCACTTAAAAAACAAATTATTTCAAATGGGGAACATATTTTTTTCATGGATACCCTTTATAGTATTTATTACATCACTTTTTGTCTTTTATGATGTTATAATACATACCATATAACTATACCATATTTATTTTTTACCAAAAAATTCAGCTGTCTCAGAAAATTAGGAAAAATTCATGGTTAGATAATTTTGATGTTCTGATTTTAAAAATAATATTTATTTTATAAAAAGTATTCTATAAATATGAGAATTTACACTTTTAAATAAAAAATATAGATTTATTGAAAATACTAGTTGTTTTTACAAAAAATAGCTTTATAACTATTATAAAAATTATATTTGACAGCATAAAATTATATTATAAATTATATTTATTAAATATTATTTAATAATAATATTTTATTAAAATATAATTTATTTTAAATATTCTTGAAATCATCAAAAAGAATGTCTTGATCTAAACTACATATTTTCTAAAAATACAATTGGTGTTTCATCACATCAAAATCTAATTTTTCCCAAACTCATTATTTAATCATTTATAAATTAATTATAAAAAGGATAAATATAATCATTATTTTATAAAAAATAAAATTATATATATTCATTCTTTTAGGGTATAGATACATAACCCCTTAATACACAAGTGAAATATCTAAGGGTAATATGTGTGATGGTGAGATTTTATTAGGATGGTTTGGTGAACATGGTTTGGGTCGTGATCTCAATTATCTTGAACTTATCCCATAAATAGTACCATTCATTCTTTAGTTTTTGAATCTCATCTTGGGGTTGGTCAAGGGAAATTCCCTATGATTATATCTCCCTTAGAAGCTATAATAAATGGTCTTCATTGGGTATGATCCTACTGGTCAAGGTCATCACTTCTTCCTTCCGTGTTAATTAGACTTCATAATAACCCATAATATAATAATCTTAATGATGAATATTCAATAGCTATATAATCAATGGTTATGATGTGTAATGGAATTTTAAATCTAAAAAGATATAACTTATATTGGTAAAAAATAACCAAATAAGTTCATGTGTTTTCCATAATTTCATTTCTTAATAAGGCATCACTCATTAAAATAGGGAATTTCATTTATAAACATTTAGGTCATTATAGTTAACCCTATTTCACTCACTATCCTAGATTGTTGCCAACGAGCCTGTACCCTAGTGGTACAAGTTCCTTCTTGGCATCCAAAAGACCCAGGATCAAATCCGGACAGGGGCGTATTTCCGGGGTACTATAGTAGTACTGTAGCAGGGCACTATAGCAGTAGTGGGACTGTAGCAGTGGCAGAACCGTAGCAGCTGAGGAACTATAGAAGGCACTATAACAGCATCTGTACTATAGCAGGCACTGTAGCAGCACGGGTACTGTAGCAATACTGTTCACCGAGGGGTCCTTTGGGCCAAAAAATGGGCTTTCAAGCCTTGTATTCAGGCCACTTGGCCTTGGGACTTTGGGCTATGTAATGGGTCTACCTCTACCCAGTCTAAATAGGTCTTTTCTCTAAATAATAAATTGAGTCTTCGACCCCAACCTTAAAAAAAACTATCCTAGATTGAGGATTGAGAAATTTAAACAAAAAGGATCAAATTTCAACACCTACAAAGCCTAAACGTAAAATTTTCAATAAGATATCATCATACTCCAATCGGTAATGTGACTTTATTAGAATGGAATAAAAGGATTAATAAAGTGATAGAATAATCAAACACCAATCAATGATCTTATTTTAATGTTTAATAATATAGAGATAATTAAAATTGTGAAATTAAATAGATTAAAACATAAAAATACATCACCATTAAAATCTACTAGATTTGGACACTAAAATCTAGCTGTACATTATCAATGTAAAGAAGATAACTCTAATATTCATCTTCATCATGATGATCAGTGATAGATCCTCTTCAATCCCTCTAAAAGATCTTCTGGTTACGCTCTATATGATTTTTTCCACTCCACTTTTATTGTGTGAAATCCATTGTATTCTCCCCCATGTATGCACCCCTAGAGTATCCTTATATATTTTTTCAATTTTATGTTCCTTTTTCCAGAATCATGGGTCGTAATTATCACTTTTATCGATGGTTAGATTCAAAAATAGCTATGTGATAACTGTTAAGAAATATGGATATGTGGATAAGCTACTGAGAAAATGGCCATGTGAGAAAATCAACTAAATTATTGTAGATATTAAAATAATATACTTGTAAAAATTATCTACATGATAAAATTGGCTACATGAATACAGATTAGAAAATCAGTTACTTGAGATAATGAGATATGTGACTATCCTCTACATTTTCTTACATCGTTAATAAAGTACATTGATTTCGAAAACCTGATGTTTGAATTCATAGATTTGGATGCATAACTATATCATATATGTAAATTTTTCTATATATCTCTACTTTAAAAAATTTCCTATGCCATTTGGATACGTAGACAAATAGCTATGTGGAAGTTCCTATGAAAAGAATTAAAAAAGTTGTAAAATCGATTCATAAAAAAATTCATTATAAAATTAAATATTTTAGATTCTAGAAAATAATATTACAATGATCAATTTATGAAATTTAAATCATGTAAATGAATTATAATATAATAAAAACAAAAAATATTTATAGAAAAAAATCATAAATATTATAATTTACATTAATATACAAACGTTATATAAATTAACCAAAAAATATAATTTACCACTAATAGACTAATTTATGTATTTGAAACATAGAAAATAAAATTAAAGCGATGTTGAAAAAGACATGAAAAATAGTCCACATTAGTAATATACATATATAAATAAATATAATAAATTCATAGGAATAAGGTTGCGTAAAATGGAGAAAAATAATGGGAACATCTAACTAAAAAGTAATGAGGGTGGTATGGAAGACCCCATACCACATGTCTCAAATCACACTAAAAATGAAATTAAATTACTACAGAATTAGATTAAGTTAATTATATATATACCATAGAATATTATTCACCTATAATTAATTTTCTATGGTCCAATATATTATCTCTTGGTATCTATATTTAATATTGTTTTTGATTACGTCGATTACATAGGGTTGATCGATTAATTTTTTCACAACACTTTCAACTTATTGAAAGTTGTAAATAGTGTAATAAAATAACATAACAATCTATATAATTATGTGGGTTTATGTACTTTATTACTATATTAGGAAAATAATTATACATTTTCAAAGTTTGACCCAGAAATGTCCCAAATTAACAAAGGTTCCTAGAAAAATCTATTTAAGGCGGTTAAAGTTACTATAATCATTCATTAATTTTATTACATATAAATTTTCATATATTTTCATTCCAAAATATTAATTGTGTGAAAATTATATTTTTTACATACTAAATACATTTCTAAAGACATCCATGATAGGTGGTCATGAAAAACAAACCATGTCGTTCATGGAGGCAGTAGTTTGCATACACACATGGTGACATTTTTGTTTTTCTCAAGTAATTTGGAGGAAAGTATAAAATGGACATTACATTAGTATAATGAAATTAATTAATATTAAAAATTGTGTTTCTATCATACCTTCATGGATATATTGAACATGGGAAGTAAAAAATAATAAAATAATATAAAAAAGTTATGTTTGGAGCATTATCTCTCCCTTAAATGTTCTCCATTGGGTAACTCCTCAAGGCTCCTTAGCTTAGTCTTTTGGTAAGGAAAAGGATTGAAAAGCATGGAGAGGTTATTGAGGATATACTATGGTAGTGTTTTGATTATTCCAAGTATTTTTAATCTGTGGACAAATGGTTAAGAGGTGGTCACCTTTAATAAGAGAAGAAAACGAAACTCTTGTAAAAATATTTTTTTTCAATAATAACCCTCCATTATTCAAGGAACATGGCTCCAAAAAAGTTAAATAATATTGTGGGGAAAGCGATAAGGCCAATATTCCATCCAAAATTCAATAAAATATATTTTTTATACATGTTTTTACAACTTTCACTATGTTAAAAAACGTTTACCCTAATTTACCCTTCCCATTTATTGGAGGATATTCTTACAAGATTCAGGCGATGCTCCCACTTCCTAGGTCTCCCATGGCATGATGGTCATGGTCTATGGCTCCTTCCCTCCCCCTTTTGAGAGGGGGAGGGGTCGCTCAGGCTTGGGTTCCCCCCTTTCTTTATCTCCTATTACAGATCCGGTGACGCTTCCGCCCTTCCCTGCCATCGAACTCGTCCCCAAAGTCCCCTCATTTGTCGAGGGTTTCCCTAAGCTATCGCTTTCAAATCAGGAGTTCATGGATGCATCAGAACTGCATAGATACTCTCTGGTGGTTCTCTTTGGTCGGAATTGACCATCCGTCAATGAATTCAACCGATGCATCTCTGATTCGTGGGGTCTGAAACATCACGCGATTGTTGGGCTACTAGACCCTCGACACCTTCTAATCTGTTTCGAGTATGAGGATGACCTCATAGCTTCCTGGACAGGCAACAAATGCTCCTATAATAGTGAAAGATTCTTCCTCTTCTGATGGTCTTTCGACCTCCATTTGAGGTGTGATCCTTCAACAACTCCAATCTGGGTAAGTTTCCCCAGCCTTCCGCTTCCATTTCAAAACCCCTCAGTACTCTCGATGCTTGGAAACCTGGTCGTTGGGTTCTTATGTTTTGAAAATCGATTGCGATCCCTCTACCACCCTATTTCTCCGCGCATATTTGTGGAAACTGATGTTTCCAAACCAATAGTTGACTAAGTGTGGATTGAAATTGAAAATGAATACCGGATCAAACAAAGGGTCTATTTTGATTTTTGGATTTCTTTCTTCTCGTCCAGTGGTCATCGGGGTCATCTCCAATAGGCTTGCCGAAGAGCTACAGTCGGAAAAGGATTAGTTCCCATATCCTCAGTTTGTGAAGTAGAGAGAGCGGGTATTGAAACTATGAAATATTATATGACTGTGGCATCTCTACCCTCATGTAACCGAATAGTTTCAACTGAGGTTAAAGGCGTTAACATCATTTAGTCTCTTGAATGTGTGAAGGGGTCCTTGGGGATTTCAGGTGTTCATGGATTAGCCATCCAGGGGATCAGATATTCAGGGTCTAAGGCACCGAGTTTAGGTACTGCTTCAGGTTTCCAAATTCCCAGTTCAGTCCCTTTGAGACTAAAACATGTCTCTCTCGGGTCTAATAAACTGACTTTGACTCCAACCCCAACTCCTGTAGATATGCAACCGATCCTGCTTCAAAAAAAGTTTTCCAGCATAATAAATGGTTTGGATGGGGCAGAGGATCAAGGGGGATGGACAACGGTGAGTCATAGGAAGGACAAGAAGAAGTATCCATCCCCTGTTAAACCATCTTCAGAAAACTAGGAAATGTTATCTGAGTCCCCACAGTCTCCCTCAGAGAATGAGGAGGATGAGAAACTCAAGTGCTGCTCACATAATAGACTGTAAAGAGGAAAACTAAAGATTATCGATGTCGTAGACTATCCAGTGAATGTTGGGAGAAAGACCAAGACTCGAAAATATTATTCGTACCTTTCAAAACTAATCACTACCTGTTTAGTAGGCATGGGTATTAAATTTAGGGAGCCTGCTCAGCCTACTCAAGATATTGATGGGAAGGAGTTTGCTTGTGACAAGGCCGTGGAGTATAAAGGTGATAGCATTGAGGATCCTAACCAGTTGGTTGATCTAGTTGCAACTGATGGTGTCCAGAAGGAGGCAAGGAAGGAGAATGCTAACCTAAAGCTTCTTCTACACTTTGAGGAAAAGATAGCAGATGGAAATTTTGAAATCAACATTTCAAAGGTGGAAGAAGATTTAATGTACAAAAGATCAATTCAACTTGATCTTAATGAAGAGTAAGCTGATTGGATTGACAAGAAAGACCGAATTTTGGCTCGTGGAATCAATGAGGGGAAAATAAATGTGGAAGAATACATTCAGACACGGGACAAGTTGGCCTACCACTTCAAGAATCTCATCAAAGACGATCCAGATACAAAGGTAACATCTATCTCCTGGAGCTTACATAGGGTGATTAATTCAAATGTTTTAAAGTTTTTTTTGAATAGTTCAGTAATTCATTATGAGGTTTGAATTGGGTATGCCATTTAATATTTTTGGGCTTCTCACTTTCCCTCAAAATTGATTTCATAAAATAAAATTTTAGATGGAGGGAAAAAAATTTACCCTTACCCTGGTAACTCCACTTTCACACTTGGAAACTAATTTTAATAGGAGAAAAATAAAAATTGACCTTATTTAATATTTTTAAATGATTATATTAAATATTAAAATTATTTTATACAATAAAATTTCAATTATTTAGTGAAATTAATTTTATTATTAGCACACATGATGTGTAAAAAACTTTTCTTATAAAAAGTTTTTTAAGCATAAATTTTAAGTGAAAGATTAAATTTTTATTGTTTTTTATTTTAAATACATAAATTGGTTTATTATAAAATATTTAAATGTTATGTATCCTTTTATTTTGTGATTTTTTTACCAAAATATTGTTTAATTAAATTAAAATTCTAAATTTTTTTTATTAGAATAAAAAATTTAGAAAAATATCCAAAATTAATCCTATAAAATTTTCACATTGTAAAACAAAAATGAAAGTCAATTTATTAAATTTATCTTATATATGTGAAAAAATAGTTTTATATATAATTTCTTAAAATAAAATATTTTTTTAAAAAAATACAATTTAATGCAAGGATTTTATCTGTATTATTAATATACAACAAGTTAGTTTTTTTTATCAAAAGGTAATATTATAAATATATTATTTTATCAATTAATGATATGGTTTTTTTATTTATAATCATCTATACTAACTTCTTGTACACACACAGATATATATATATTCATATGGAAAATTTCTATATAAAATTTTGGGTCGTTATAGCTAGGGTTTCTGGCACTCTCTAAAATCTCCCTCTAATATTGATCATAAAATTACTGAATTTATTCTACCTATTCATGGATGGATAGATTATTCAAAAACCATGTAAATATAAATGTTCTCCATATTATTATTTTTATTTTGTTTTTTCTCCCTTTTGTTTTTTTGTAAACCATCTACCATTTTTGATGATTTTGATAGATTCATAACTTGTACTATGCTATGTGGCCATCTATATTTCACACCAAGGGACTCGATGTGTAATTTAGATGATTATTTCTGTGTTATTTAGATTTTATGCTAGATATATTCTATAAAATTCAAAATGGACCAATTGTGTGGATTCTAGTCAATGCCTGAAATGTAATAAATGCATGCTTTGTACTTTTCTCCATAAGATGAGACTTGAATTTCAAAACTCATCTTGGTGCGGGGAACCTGGATACACAGTTCACATATTCGGTTAAATTCCATGTAATCTCATGTTATCTGGATAGAATATGTTTCCCCTCTTGAAAACATCTCAGGTTATTTTCTATCTATCCTTTTATTTTTCCATGTCTTATGATTGGGACCAAACATGATATATATCAACATTTGGATTAGAGAACTAATAAACTAGAAAATAAAACTAACATAAAATGTATAAATCGATCAATGATTAAAAAATAATTATAAATTAATATTTGACCACTCTGATAACAATTTAATGTTTTAAGTCATAGATCAAGTGGCAATGTCCATTACCATCAATGGGTTTTCATTGGTTTCTTTATATTTTAGCTCAGAACATGATGAATTGTAACTATAGGATCAATGGGATAATATCTTCTAAGTGTAATTTATAATTAATTTTTATAAATAAGAATTACCACATATTATAATTTTTTCTTCATTTTCGAATCGATTGAAATCTTATTACCATACGATCATTGTGTCAAAGAATATAAGTCTATAATCCCTCTAGTGATATATACACATACTCCATGAACTCAAAACATTACTGTAGAATCATCGATAGGTAATGTTAATTTCTCCTTACTTGTGTCATTAACCAATGCACGCAATAAGAATTCCACCAAGGATTGAAGGGTTTATTCTATTTCCCAAAATACATGATAAGGAGGAGGTGAATTTGAGCGATTTCATCTTGAGAGTGATGTTCATAAATTTATCTCTAATTTTGAGAGAATTATCATGATAGGATTTCTTCTTCACAACCCCATTTAAACCTATAAATGATATAACTAGGTTTAAATAGCTTGGTTAGAGAGTAAATAATTTCACAATATTCTTTTACTACTCTATTAAATCTTAGAGAAACCCATGTTTAAAAATGATAATAATAACTTTATTATTTCCATGATGTGTGCAATACTCAGGATTAATATTAATAAATTTTATTAAATAAAAAAATTATTATTGATTTAAATAATATTAAATATATAATTCCCAATGGACCCTTAACTCAGTTTGTTAATCCTCCTCAGAATTTATCAAACTTTGAATAATGACTATTTATTTAAATAAATAAATATGAAAATATCATTCAAAAAATAAATAAATAAATATTATATTCACTAAAAATTTGAATAAATATTTATTTAAGTATACAACTCAAATATTTATTCTCTCTAATCATCGATTCTTGGATATATACAACCTACTAATCTCAAGTAATTATTATCACTCAAAACATTAGAATAATATTTATTCTAATATTAAATTATAATAGAATTTAACTGAGGTTTTGGACACACTTAGTGTCATTACTATAAAAGAGGCCTTTAACAACACCAGAATAAGCCTTTATTATCACTAAAAAAGTGCTTAATACTGCAGTGCAGTTAAAAGACCAAGGCTTTTATCAGTGCCAGAAAAGCACTGATAAAGGGGTGCCTTATCAGTGCAAAAAATTATTGATAAATCAAAATTTTATCAATGATTTTAGAAGCAATGATAAATGACACCATTTATCAACATATTTATTTAGCGATGATAAAGGGAATCTTTATTTGTGCTTTTACAAGTGCTGACAAAGGAGAATACTATAGTGTGATGCTATATCACACTACAACACCAGAAACAGGGCATGAAGTGTGCTGTAAGAACACACTTCATCAAAAAATTAGCATATGAAATTAGAAAAATCTAATACAAATAAAGAATTAAATAAAATAAAAATTCCAGCACAAATTAAAGAAAAAAAAACACTATTTTAGAGTATTCTAGTTGTTTTTTACTAAAATTAATATCAATTTTGAATAAAAAGGAACACTTAGAGTCATACCAGTCACACCATGAGTCAGATTAAGGTGAAGATGATTCCTACACATCAAAATGACTTATAGATTGTTTTCTTAAAGTACCAAAATAATCCAAATGTTTTTGATCATTATTGAGCATATCAATTGTTTTTTATTAAAATTAATGTAAATTTTGAATAAAAGGATGCACTTAGAGTCATATAGGCTACACCGTGCATTGGATTGAGGTGAGGCTGATTCCTACACATCCCAAATGACTTGTGGATTTTTGTCCTAAAGTATAAAAACAATAAAAATGCATTAATTTTTGAGTATTCCACTTGTTCTTTTTACTAAAATGTCATTTTAAACTAGAAAAAAGAATTTTGGGTCATAAAGGTTGCATCGTGTGTGGGTTTGAAGTGTGAATGATTCATATACATCACTAATGAATTATTAATCATTCTCATAAATTATCAAGACAATTCGAGTTCATTTTCTCAATATTCAGTGAGTGTTTTTTTATTAAAATGTCAATTTTAATAAATATTAAGTGTGACTTGGAAAGAGGGTACATCCATGATTTTAAGAACATAAATAAGTCAAAAAATTGTGTCACATCCGATGTATGTGGATGATATTTTATTCTTCACTAATAGATGGAAAAAATCAATAGATGGCTTTAACAAAATGGTGAATACTTATAGCTATTATGGTGGATAATGGATCAATTATATGAAGAGTAGTTTGTATCTTCGAAATTCCTAATCAACTTGACATGGAATAAACATCCATTAAAAAACAGACATTCAAAAAAGAAGCCTCCCAATAGATTAATTATCATCTCCAATATCATATGGTAAGATCAAAAAATTATTTTTTGGTAACCAGGTTAGTCAGATAACGACTCACATTATTGATAGGGAAAACAAAAATCACTCATTTGGAAGTAGGATCATATTATAAAACAACACATTAACATCCATTACCATGCAAGTTTTATCATTCATCCATCCATTTAAGTGTATCATAGATTGAATTTTAAAAATAATTAATTATTTAATTTTTGATAATAAACTTGAGGGTAAGTTCCACTGGGCTTCATGGAAATGGTCGGGGAAACCTATTGTGGAGAGTGGGATCAATATGAGGAGCATAGAAGATTCCATGTAGGCTATGCAAGTGAAATTGGATTGAGATATTATCAAATGTAGATCTCTCTAGGAAACGATCATGAGGAGAAAATACTGAGACACTAGGAAAAGATATTGCGTAAACTCTCAAGTCCGAAACAGTGGATGAGAAATCATCTCATCCTTTTGGATAGAAAGGTGAAATGGTTGGTTGGAAGAATCGACATCAGGTATTGGAAATATAACTGGGAAGGCTAGATCCTATTTTTACCATGATTTCTAGTTAGAGAAACCAAGTTCAAATAGGTTAGATTTTATTTTAGGTTCATTTCAAGCATGATTTATGAAGATAAAAAAATACTTCATGAAAGGATTATTCTCATTGATAAACCTGAAAAATGTGTGTTCACAGAGTCGATTTCTAGAGCCTTTAGTTATTAGGTCCTTCTCATGTCCATACAACCCATCTAGTAAATGTACATGTGGGATACCAAACTCTAGTGAAAATAAAATCTTAGTGAAAATAAAATACCTCATCTAGAGATTTTGCAACAAATATATCTCTACCACTGATAACATTCAAAAGATAGGGATCAACCAAGACTCATGGTAATTTTTTGATAAGAATCCAAACAATGAATCTATATGGTGCTTGTTTTTTATGGTTATTAGGATCATTTTTCCTAGGATATGGTTATATAGAGTCTAGGACTTCATGCGTAGGTAGGGGATATTGAAGAGTTTCTTTTCACATGGTTCCATGGAGAAGAATTTCATGCACTCGAGGTCAAAATTTGTGGAATGGTTTCTGCCTTAATTTTTTGGGATATATGGTACATGATAAAGAAAGTTCATGAAGAAAAATAAGTTTCCCACTAACTTATAAAAATTCATGTTTTTTCACCAGTTTCTGAGTGCGATTCTTTAATTCATGGTGGAGAGACTTGGGTAGTCGATAGAGGCCTTATCTCCCAAGGCTCAAACTATGGAAAAATAAATTCTCTTATGATGTGGGTAAAATTAAACCCTCCGAAATAATGGTACAAACTTAATGTAGATGAGTCAATCATTCAGGTAACCATGATAGGGGGAGGCCATGTTTGTGATTCCAGATGGTTAGTGGGTATTGGGTTTATCACCTTTTATGGACCAGGTAACTCAATCAAGGGAGAGACTAGATCTATATTCAATGGTATTTCCTCATGAAATATTTATAACATCAATATTGCAGTGATATAATCCAATTATAAGATACAAGTTGGATTCATTAAGGAAAATATCAGCACTCCATGGTATTTAACATATTTTATCAGGAAGTGAATGTATCTCGTTTGTAATAGAATGGAGGTCACTCACACTTGGAAGGAGGGTAACTTCATTGTTGATATAATTACTATAAATTTAGGACCTAGTGATAGTCTTGTTATTTACTATAGAAAAATAGCCCTTACCTACCATTGTAATACCATTTTTAGTGAAGATTCCCTTGGGTTTCACCACTACAAACCACCCTAATCTTCAAGGTTTCCTTGATTTTCGAATAAATAGTTATTTTTGAGTGAGTGATATTAGAAAAGGACATTTTCTCAATAACTAATATCTAACCATAATTATAAAACCCATGTTCTATTATTTCTAGGATTATTTATTTTTTCACAATAAATTATCTCTAGAGAAATCTATGAAGGCCTATAGAGAAATTTCTCAAGAACACTATTTAGAATAGAGAGTAGTGATACTCCTCCTTCCTCTTAAGACTGAGAGAGAGAGAGATACAATTATTCAAGACCAAAATGAATTATTATTACTATCAATAATGGAGGATTCATGTTTTTTGGTTCTTTTACACTTTCTCCTGATGGCCTGATGATGACATTCCAAGGTTCATAGAGCACTTGTTTATACCAATAGAGTTATTCTATCCTTAAACCCTTCATCACAATGATGATATGAAAATAAATGTTAATATATTAGATAATGAATAATGAATTTCATGAAAATTTAATAGTTGTTTATATAAATTATTTATAAATCATATGTGGAAATATCCCATCTATGAGTATTAGGGGTTGGGTTCATCAATTTTAAAGTATTTAATCAAAATAATCGATGATTTTTTTGGGAATGGTCCTAACCACTTCCACTACATCCTAGAACCATCAAATGGTATCAAATTAGTCTTATATTTTTTAGAATTATTTATTAATCATTGATCAATTTATTCAATTCATTTGTTGTTATTAATTTTTTATCTTTTAAATAATTGTATTCAAACATCGAGATATCAATATTGTTAGATTTATTATTACTATGAAAATTATAAGAATAGATGAAGAACATTTAGAGATCAAATCTAGAGGTGAAAAACATTTTGGTTGTATAACACATATATACAACTTGTAATTGAATGTATATGTTGTGTACCAATGGTCAACCACACAATGAAGAGCAATGAAAATTACAACACATCATGTGGGAAAAATTTCCATGGTGTCATCACATGTCGTGTACTAACTTCTAGTTGGAAAAAGTTTTGATATGGTGTAAATTATGTGTAGAATGTGTAAACACCTTGTAACCCAACAAGGTTATGCCCAACAATGAATAACGAAAATCTTACAGTAAAATTATATGAAATTTAATTAATATAAATTATTTATTGACTTCCAACCAAGAAACACGATCCAAATGTTATTATATGACATGTAGCTGGTGTACATGTAGTGTAACACACTAATTCCTATGTAGATTTCCTAAAAATACCCTATCTGTATTGTGTATGTGGATGGAGAATGGAGTACATAACAAGTAGTGGGTTGTACACACTGTGTAACTCATACAAGTTCATGTGGCGTACATGCTATGAAAGTAAAAAATGAGTGAATTAATTACGTGTAAGGTATATTAATTTTAGTATTTAAACCATATTATAGGTAATTTATCCAGTTCACATTCTGTTTGATAGGGTTTTACCATGAATTAATGATCCAGTGATTTTCAATTATTCTTATGGAAATTAATGCACAAATTAATTATTTTTCATATTATCTAAGAACTACACAGTGTGTATGGTCATCATATACACCTTGTAATTTACTATAATTTCCATCTATATATGCTATTTATATTAATGTCATGTCATGTATTCATTGATTTCATTATGAAAACATAGTTTGGTTCACTGTAGTACACATTGTGTAATATCACAACATGTTATGTATGATTAAGGTTCTTGTATGAATATAATATCATTAATCATATCAAGGGGAAGTGATTAAAACCCTTATACAATGATATAAAATTCATATAATATGAATCTTTATAAGATATTGAAATGAAAAATATTGTAAACGTGCATACATTACACCAAAAATCCACTCATCATACAAAAAACTACATTTAATGGGTTTGATAAATATCACTAAGTGGGAAAAGCATCCCACCTCTGTGGTGTATCCATGAGATATGCTAAATCATCTGACATTGATATGGAATTCATATTCTCTACATGATATTCTAATACATTAATATGAAAATAAGGAAGATAAATAGAGATATACATATCAATGTGTTTTGTACAATCATGATGAACTTACACATACAAAACCATCAAATGGTAGTAGTTAAATTTGAAATCAAGGATACTCCATGATTATCCACTCATTTATTCATGTGTTGAGATGCATAAATAAATACCATGGTCGGTTTATCCATCATATCCATTTATTACCAAACATTTATTCTAATAAAATGATATATTAAATGATATTTATATAGATGATTAAACTTTCCAATTTATAGATATTATCATAGGCAGTATAAACAATATTCCCCTTTCTGTCTGCAAATCACAATTTTCATGTACACCATCATATATATATATATAATAAGTCTTTAGGGAATATATCTATAAATCTAACACTTGTACTAAATCCTAATAGGATTTATTACACTTCACCTTATATTGTATAATATAAAATAAATTGTGAAATCATATCCAAAATTCCATTTTTAAATCTTCCAAAACACTTTTGGAAATCTATCATTAACTTCACCTTGCATGACATCATAAGTAATACCTTTTGAATACCCATCCAAAAAACTTTTGGTTAAACTATAAAAAACATTTAGAGTAGATTTATATATTAAAATCAGTCCCCATTTATTCAACCACAAAGTGTGACCCCACTATCCTTTATAACATTTAAAACATATACGGATCATTAAATAAGTAATTATAAAAAAGAAAATCCACTATCAAAGCATTAATTCCACTCAAGTTATAAAGGGATATGACATGATCTATATCAAACACATGTATCTATATACCTATTTCTACTTGTATGTATCATATTATAACATTCAGTCTCATATTTTCACTTTATTCAAGACATCGAGTGACCATAGGACATAGAGCATGTCAGTCCCATATATTCAACCCTTATGTTCTCAACTCTTGAAGTGTAGAAATATCCGAGAGATGAATACATCACATTTTATGCATCATTATGGATAATAACATCACATTTCTCTTATCCAGATAGATATAAATTATCTAGGTGCATCTCACACTCTTACAGTCTATCTCAATCGAGTGTCCAGATGTCGTACTCATCATAAAAGACAAAAACTCCCATTTGGTTAAGCTCTAACTGGAAACATGATCAAAAAAATACCCAACCACCCCAACATTAGATATGTTAATATGTAGACTTACATAAATATGGTATCAAAGTATAAAGGTTGACATGATAGGTATCTCACCAGCCTCTGGTAATGGGGACTCAAATATGATCCATGCACCCCTAGTATACCAAAGAAATTTGTATAACACTCCATATGGTATACTTAGTGGGTTATATAGAGAACACAAAGAATATTATTCTTTATCTTGTGTCTAATGAGCATATTCTGTATCTCTATACAAGAATCCCAATCATGTTAACCTTAATATTTCATCATAACCTATAATACTCCATTATGAACATCAGTTATGGATAAACTCAAAGTCATATGCTGATATGTCAATTATCATTACACTTCATGAAATGTATGTCTCCATATGCAATTATGGAGACAATGTGAAATAATGATAATATTGAGGTTTATAATAATATGATATATTTTAATATCCTTAAACTCTTTAATAATATTTAACAAACCCAATATAAACACTATTTTAACATATCATATATGATAAACAACTAGATCAACATTTTTTATAAACTTTATATATTTTTTTAACACATTTCATCATATATAATCTATGTCACATATTTATTCAACCATTTTATAAAAACTCCAACAAAATCTTTAATAATAATCATCTATAAATAATTCCAATTTGAATATTGATGAGATTTAGTAATCATATTCCAAATTGTTCAACTTGTTGAGAATATTCAATCTTTTTATCTTCACAACATCAAATTTTATAATGTTATCTTCTAATTTCATCTTATCATCCCTGGAACCAAATTACGTTAAACTCTTTCCTTTAAATAATGAAACTACCTAAATTATTATTAAACGGTCCTCTTAGAATCTTTTAGGATAAATTGAAAAATTATTTGTTATGATAGCTAATGTAAATATTTAAATTTCACTTCACTTACATACTATAAAAACTTTAAGGATATCAATCATAATTTAATTTTCATTTTAAAAGTTATAATACTTCAATAAATAGTGTATTTCATTTATATTGATAGCTAAATGTAACTCTTTATATTCTTCTTTATCATCACATATATTAAATTCTTATAGGATATTAAGTGAAAAAAACATTATCTTAAACTATTATAATAGTGATATCCACTTTCTATAAGGTAAATAAATGCAAAACATTTAATTTTTCTTTATCATCAAATATCTTAATAATTTTAGGATATTAAGTGGAAAACACTTTAATATAAGATTCATTTTATCATTTTTTTATTAATTTTATACATCTATAAATCTAAATATATCCCCACTAGACACTTATTAAATATATTCTTTTCATAATATCTTTATAATAAATAGAAACTCTTATGCAATAGGAAATAAAATTTGTTTCCTTTCATTAGGAACATTAAACAAACAAAAAATTATTTCTATATCATATATGTTTTTATATGTGTTTGTAACCATTCCTTTACATTCATATAGATAAAATATTTTATTAATGAATGTAAACTACAAGCTCAAAAAATTATTCCATTTATTTTTAACTCCTATATATTTAAAACATTTTTAAAATATAGATTCAGTAACATATACCTTTAAAAACAAAATTATTAATTTCTATAACATCCATACCTAACATGGACATTCAATTAATTTTCCTAAACTCTATATGGTATATTATAGTTAATCAAATTAAATTATTATTCCTCCTTTATAACAACCATAGGTTTCAATGACCTTCATCAACTTATTAAAGAAACATTATTAAACTTTTCAACTAAATTTTCTTCTTTCAGTTTGAAATGTTACCCACTTCTATTGTACATATAATACCAAAATCCAACCATAATATTACTAAATCATCCATTATCAACATTTGGAGAATATCAGGTAAATTTTTCATGAATTTAATCATAATCTCATAACACTTCCAAATATGAGAACATGATAAATTCCTTAACAAAAATAATTCATTTTTCATCAAATTTATTTAAAACCTTGAATAAATCACACTATGATTCCATAAGTGTAAGAAAACCAACTATAGAAACCCAGATCCAGTGTCTTGTTTATTACATTGGAATAAGATACAAGGAATTTCATCCCAAAAATACCAAATAGTTTAGTAGTCTTGGTAAAATAGATACATACTTGATTCTTGTATTACATTTGAAAAAAAAATTAAAACATAATTTTTTTCTTGAGAATAACACTATTAACTTTAGTATATCCTATCATATCATTCATAGTAAAATTATAGGATTCCTAGTAAAGGA
Organism: Viscum album; assembly: GCA_963277665.1. NCBI lineage: Eukaryota > Viridiplantae > Streptophyta > Magnoliopsida > Santalales > Viscaceae > Viscum > Viscum album. The sequence continues at coordinate 621,363,183 of OY728162.1, read as the reverse complement.
AAAAAAATTAGGGCAAGCTAAAATTTCCATTTAGGGTATAGTACAAGGGAAGATATCATGAATCAATATGCATATTAAACATGAAAGGTAAATAACTGAAAATAAAAGACATTTAATCTATACAATGAGAGTGAAATTCATCCAGAGATAATATCATTGTGAAAATACTATGGATAATAAGATAATTCATAGTAAATATGTAAAGGTAAATAACTATAAACACATTCCATTTAATGAATAAACCGTTAATGAAATTCATTCAGAGATAATATCATTATGATATCTCACGGATAATAAGATAAGTCATATTCAATATAGAAAGATAAATAATTGAAAAAAATTCCATTTAATCAATAAAAAGAGAATGAAATTCATATAGAGATAATATATTTGTAAAAACCTCATGGATAATAATAAATGAATTCTTAATCAAGGAAGTACTTAATTATTAGACACCATGTCTTAGGCATCTGATACCTCTACCATCAAGACCTTTCACAAGACAGTTTAAAACTATAAGTACGAAAATAATTTAATGAAAACTTATTCATTTCCCTCTTAGGACCCACTGATACATTGAGGGGATATATAATAGTAGGTACCACCCATCACTATAAGTAAAAAACATTCATCACATATAAAATGATTTATTTAATTCAGGAAATAATATGCCATACCATTAAATATTCATGTTCAAGAAAGAATACAGATCATCGGTATTTCCCCAGTCAATCAAATAACATTCAAAGTAAAACATTTTATATAGAAATGAGATGTTTTAAGAAATAATAATATCCATGATAAATAATATGGATATTTAGGGGAAATTTTTTTTCTAATGATCGTAGGAAAGTGAATATTTCAAGGGAAAGTTAATGACTAAAAAATTGAATCAAGAAAGATAATGTCAATACTTTCCTTGGTAAAAATAACCATAAAAAATTCAAAGAATTAATAAGGATGGTATCGATACAACATATACATAGTGGATTAAATGTAAAATAAAGGGTTTTTTATAATTGATGAATAGAAATTTCATAACAAGATCTTTAGAAAAATTCTTGAGGAAAATATCATTTTCATTTTGGAAATAACCTTTTAAAACTAATAGTTCAATTTTTTTTGAAAATAATTTTCTTTGAATGTAAATTTTTAAACTTATAAATTATTTTTTAAATCATTGAGTGGCCATGATAATGGTAAATTCCATACATACCGAGTACTTTAAAACAAATATTCCTTTAACATTTTATGTAAGATCCAAATGGGCCTTATTTTGAAAAAAAAATAAGATTCCTTTAAAAAAACTTTTTAGAAATTAAAAATTATAGAAATTTATTTAATAATAATTTTAAAAAGGTTAAAAATATATTTGAAAACATTTTTAGAAAACATAGTTTTAGAAGAATCTAGATTTATAACCAAATAGTGAAATAAATTCAGATATTATTAAAAACATTTTATAAATTATTTTATGTACCAAAGAGAGGAAAAATTATACTATTACATGAAAATATAAAAAATATACATAGGAGAATAAAATTAAAAGGGTTTATTATAAAATTATCAAACAATTTTCTTCAAATTAAATTCAATAATAAACAATCTTTATTAAAATGATATTATGAAATAAACCCTTACAATGGTCATAAAGTTGAAGTGAGAATTAAACAATCAGTCAATTATTTGTATAAAATTAATCTCCATATAAAACTAGAGGAAATAAAAAAAATATAGTCAAAATTAATTACAAATATAATCATATAATATCAAAGACAACGAAGGTGTAATATAACCCAATGAAATGAAATTGAGTTATGAAATTCTTCAAAAATTGGAAACTTTTAAGTCAAAATCCAATTGGATAAAATATTTAAAATTTAAACTTAAATTAACATAAATTATTAATTAATAATGATATTACATGTAAAAGGGGTAGTATATACACCACATAAAATAAATTTGGTACATAACATTACAATATGCCTCAATGAATAGAAATTGAGATGAATGCCCTTTCCTTACACTTTTTTTGGTTAAAATTTATTTAATATCATGTATAGTGATTTTAAAAATGTTATTAACTTATAAAAGAACCATATTAATATCATATATTACCCTTTTATAACATATTATCACCCATTAATTAATAATATTTGACTATTTTAATTATTTCATCTGTTAATTATCTGGCTTTCTCATGTGTGATTTGTCATGAAAGATCCGATTTTTTTGCACATGTTATATAGTTACATGATCTTCAGGATAATAATAGTGAAACAATTATGATATTTATAAACCAATAATACTTTTAAGATAAATCTTGAATGATGGTTTTTTTAAATTAAGTACATTACGATTATGACGACGATAAGCCGTATGTACGCATGAGTAACGCTTCCATTTTTTAATGATAATTTTTTAAAGGAGGTAAGTAATAATTTATATTTATAGAATAATAAAAACATAATATATACCATATTATTTCTTTAAATATAATTATATATATATCATACATTTGGTGAGGTAATTAAAAGAGAGTCATATCGCTTCATGAAGGCGGTAGTCCACACATACTTGAATGATGTTATCATTGTTTTAGTGTAAGAATGAAAATGATATATTATCTTTTAATGATGATAAATATTTCATTAATATCATAAATATTTCATTTATATCACATATATTCATTAAATTCATCCTTATTACCATCCATGTATGGCGTTAGTGAAAAGAGAATCTCATCACTTCATGAGGTGGTAGTCCGCCATACACACGAGCGATGCCATCGTATCCCCTACAGAATGGAAAGTAAAGAGATATATATGATATAATGAATACAAAGGTATAATGTTTTTATAATTATCATATATATAATTTATATCCATCATCATACCCATCCTTGAGATGTGTTAATGAAAAAATTAATGAAATCGGTTTGCGAGGCGGTAGTCTGCCGTACAAACAAATGATGATTTCATAAACCATTTGATGGAGCGTGGATGGTTTTAGGTCATTAAATTAACATAAAAACATATAAGTATATTTAACATACTTATTTTTTTTATATAATCATGTTTTAATAATATTTTAAGAAGGTTCAGGATGAAATAAAATAAAAACGCTCATTGAAGAATGTTATCTCTTCTTTGAGTAACCTCCTTAATTTTGCACCAAATACTTCCAAGGTTGGATTTATGCCCAAAATAAGGATTATTTTATTTTGGGATGAAATTTTTGGAGTGATTTTTTCATGTATTTGGATAACCAAAATTTATTTAAGGTGTTAATAAGAGAAGAGAGGGGGTGTTTATTTATAAGTTAGGTGAGTGACACACTTGTAATATTTGAAAAGGAAAAGGTGTACCCATGTTCATCAATTAAAAAAAGGGTCAAAAAGGGAATATTAGTGATAATTTTAGATTATAGGGTTGACATATTCTCATAAAATATATTATATAACAGTTTTAGGTCATTTTAACTATTATCTTTTTAGTTGACCCCCCCAATAAATCAATTTTTACCATAACCACGATAAAGAAATTTTTTCCATTTTCAATATTCATTTAGGTAAAAAATTAAGTTAAAATTATTAGATAATATAAATTATTCTAATTCTATATATTCAATCCATTTTAAAAAATTCCATTTATATATTTTAAAAAATATAATTTAAAATTAATCCCACGGACGTGACGAGGAAGCAGGTTTTCAAAGAGAAAATGTTCAAATGGTTATAAAGTTTTTTTTATCAAACATGAATATAAAATTTATAAAAATACCTAAATTGAATTAATATATATATAATTAAAGTAATTTTACTTTAAAGCCAATTCAAAATATAATTTAACATTATAAATAATTTAAATGAAAACAAAATTTTTAACTAAAATTCAGTATTTTTCACTATTCATCAAAAAATGAAACATTTTAGAAAAATATAAACAATTTACCCTAAGATAATTTTGATATTATAATTTTTTTTTTAATTTTATAAAATAAATTTTATAAAATTAGTGAAAATTATTTTTAAATTATGTGTGCATAGCACGACTAAACCCTCTTTTAGAAAAAAATACTATTTTTCAGAAAATATTTATTTTTCTTTAAAATGATTCTTATCTTATTAATAGACAGTAGATAAATAATAAAATTATTTTTATATGTGTAAAACATATAATTTTCATAATTTAGTTACTTCTATTCATAACCTATAATTTAACAACTAGGTGATAATGGTATATCATATTACAGTTCATTTAGACTTAGGGTTGCATGTTTGGCAAGATATCAAAGATATTAAATTTAAATAAATATATTTTTGTTTTGTTTAAGCTCAATGTTACATGTCACATATTATATCAATTAAATTTTTTTTATTATATAATTTTTTGGTGTTATATTCTCCCCACCTTATATAAATTGTGTCCTCACAATTTAAACTTGATATCGGAAATTTGGGGTTTGATATTTGAAAATTATTTTGTTGCAAATCCATATCATAAAAAAGAGATAATAATACATCCTATTAATAAGAGATAAATGAAAGTAAAAGGGTCCTAAAAAATAAAACATAACTAGGTTTATATATACGATAAAATTGGTGGAAAGTGAAGATATGTATATGGAAGAAAAGTTTAAATAATTATAGAGAGTGATAAAGGTCATTGATTAGAAGAAATTGAGTGATCAATGGAAAGTTAAGGACATAAAAACCATAAATCTATGATGATTTAAAATAAAATTCTTTTAAAATAAATGAATTTAATATGATAAATTTTTGTTTCAATATCCTTTCCCTAAAAATGAGTAATTATTTTATTATCCAAGGATATAAGGATATATACTTGATAAATTTTTATTTCATAATCATAATTTCATCCATTAGTTGTGCTTTAATCAATTTTCAATTCATCACTTACTCTAAGAAATAAATATCCAAAACTGAATTTTTTATTTATAAAGAAATAAAATTAACTTTTAATGAATCATAATATCTATAATATAATGATAATTCATTCCTTCGATCTCTTGTTATAATTATTCTAAATTGGCTATCATGGGTTATTGAATATGTATAAATCTCTTTATAGTGATGTAATAAATTAATATCTAAACCATCATCCAAAGTTTATCTTAAAACATTTCATAAATGGTTAACCTTATGATGATTCCAAGATATTAAGATCCAAAATGTTAGAAACAAGGCCAATGAATTCCAAAAATGGACTTATTATTAATCCCCCAAACAACATGAAGTAGCTCATAATCTTTAAATACTAAACATATATATAACTTTATCAATTATTTTCCTAAAACGTGGTAATAAACTAAATTATCATAAAACATTATTTAAAACATGTATGCTGCATTATTACTTATGTAAAACATAGATTATTGGATACATTCCTTAAATAAAAATATGTTGTATACTCAAAAAATGATAGTCTAAACCAATGTGTCAAAAAATCAATAATCAGTCCCATGGTAGTCGGTAATATCCAATTTAAATTATCTATATCAATCATCTCTTTATACCAACATCATTATCTAAACATTAGAAATATAATAAGGCTGATCTTTCCCCCAATCACATGCTTTCCTAGATGATCAACTTTCCACTGAATCATTTCTCTTGGTCATCGATACTGTTCATCATACACTTTCAAATTGATAATGAAAAAGTAATATAGTACAATACTTATAAATTTCATAATTCTTATAACCATGATATCATTGATAACATACTCAAATGAAATAATTATTTAATCTGAAAACAAGAACATTAATCATTCCACTTCATATATGGTAATAAAATAATCTTGACCATGATCCATTAGCTTCTTTTGAGATATATTACTTTGATTCTTGAGATATTGATTTTCATTGTACCCCATCTCCTCACAGTTGAGACACAATACATTGGAATTTTTTTCGTACCCTTAAAATCACATGCATTATGTCCTTTCTCACCACACTTGTAGAAAAATATTATTCCATGTAATTGAGAACCAATCTGTTTTCTTTCCACAATAATAACATGTTAGAAAATCCTTTGTCCCTTCTTCTCTTCTCTTTATCCATATTTTCCCCTACCATCCTCTTATTCTCTTTATCCCATTAAAAGCTATAATACTTAGAGGATTATTTATATATATTTTTAGAATATGATACTATGTTCTCATATGATGATAATGTTTGGGAGGCTAGTTCCTTTCTAAATATTGGCTTAATACCAAGTCCACTTGTAGTATCCAGAAAGGGATGCATTTATAGAAAAAACCACATAATTTATAATTTACCAAAATGTTAGTGTGTTCTTCTTACTTATCTTAAAATTATATCCTAGGTTTATGATTTGTAATCAATTTTTTCTTAAATCTAGTTCCTAAGGTTTCTACTAAAATTCTTCTGATGCCATCTGTAATGAGCCTGACTCTAGAAACTCAGAACCAATTTTTTCTTTATTACATTGTCCTAAGGCATAAGGAATCTCATCCCGAAGGATCAAATAGTTTATTAGTCTTAGTAAAATAAATTCATACTTGATTCATTCATTATATTTGAAATTGAAAATTAAAACATTATTTTTTATTGAGAATAACATTATTCCTTATGGAATATGCTTCCATATCGTTCATAGTACACTTATTGGATTCTTGGGAAAGGAAAAAAATAAGGGTGAGATCAAATGATTAATATAGGTTAAGTATAAAGAAATATATAATTAATCGATAAATATAATCATTATGTAAAGTTAAATAATTGAAAATTAATTGTATTTAATAAATAAAATGGGGAGAAAAAGCATCTAGAGATAATATAATTGTGAATATCTCATGGATAATAAGATAAGGAATAATTAATATGGTAAGGTAAATAACTGAAAAAAAATCCATTTAATTAATAAACTATGAATGAAATTCATCCAGTGGTAATATCATTGTGAAAATATCATGTATAATAAGATAATGAATAATCAACATGGAAAGGTCAAAAACTGAAAACAAATTCTATTTAATTAATAAATTGAAAATGAAATGAATCATGAGATAACATCATTGTAAAATTATCATGGATAATAATAACAAAATTCTTAATGAAGAAAATTCTTAATTATTTGATGTCATGTATCAAGAACATGATATCCATATCATCAATAACATTCACAATACAGTTTAAAACTATAATTAAAAACCCATTTAATGATAGCTTAAAGATTTGTATCACGATACCTGCCGATGCATCGAGGGGTTATATAATATAGGCCACCGACCATAAATATAGGTCCAAATAATTCCTCACACATCGAATGATCCATTCAATTTATGAATCTATATAATTTACCGTTAAATATTTTTATTTAATAAAGAATACAGATTATTAGTATTTCCCCAATCGATCGAATAACTTTAAACGTAAAACATTATATCTTGAGATGAGATATAGATTAATAAATAATAATATATATGATAAATAATATAGATATATATCGGAAATTTAATGTCTAAAGATTATATAAAAGTTAATATCTCAAGGGAAAGTTAATAAGTATAAAAATGAATCATGAAAGTGAATATCAGTACTTTACTTGGTCAAAATGATCATAAACTATCCATAGAAATAATAAGTTTGGTATAAACAAAATATATACCAAGTAAAGTTTATCTAAAATATAGGGGTTGGTTTCATTGAATAAAAAAATACCATAAATATATCTTTAAATACATACTTGAGGAAAATATCATTTTCATTTTGAAAACAACCTTTTAAAACTAAAATTTCATAAAAAAATTTAAAAATAATTTTATTTTAAAATATCCTTTGATACTTATAAAGGGTGTTTTAAAACATAGATTGGTAATAAAAACATGAAATTCAATTCATATTGAGTATATTAAAACAAAAATTCTTTTCACATTTTTGGTAAAACACAAACAGATCTTGTTTGGAAAATAAAAAGAAGATTTCTTTAAATTTTTTTTGCTAAAATTCAAAATGTGTAAAAATTTATTTAATAAATCATTTGGAAAAATTTAACAACATCAGTGAAATAATTTTTATAATACATGGTTTTGGAAGAAAATATATTTCAAATTTAATAGATAAATTAAGTCATATTTTCTTAAAAACATTTTATCAATTATTTTAAGTACCAAATATTGAAAAATGGAAATATTACTTGAAAATATCATGAATAAAAATAGGAAAATAAAATAAAATTGGTTTATTAAAATATGATAAAATAATTTCCTTCAATTTAAATTCAATAAAAAATAATTTAGATTAAAATGAGATTGTGAAATAAACCCTTACAATGATTATAACTTTAATGCGAGAATTAACCAACGAGTCTATTATGTGTATAAAATATAAGTCCACATAAAAAAGTAGAAATAAAAAATTTATAGTCAAAATTAATTAGACACATAATATTATAATATCAAAGAAAAATAAGGTGTAATATAACCAAATGAAGTGAAATTGAGTTATGAAATTATTTGCCACTTGGTAACTTCTAATTCCAAACAACCTTTGATGAAATATTTAAAATTGAAACTTAAAATATGATGAATTATTAAATAATCATTATATTACATGTAAAAGGGGTATTATACACACCATATAAATGAAATTTGGTGTGTAACATTATAATATGAATCAATGAAGGGAAATTTAGATGAAGTCCCTTACACTACACTTCTATTTGGTTGAACATGATTTAATTTCTTGTATGGTGGTATTAAACATGTGATTAACTTCTATTAAAACAATATTAATATTATAAATTATCCTTCTACAAAATATTATCACCCATACATTAATAATCATTCAATATTTACATTATTTTATGTGTTACTTTTCTTATTTTTTCTTGTGTGTTTTGTCATAAAAGACCTAATTATTGCACATATTATATAGTTACATGATATCAAGAATAATAATAATGAAATAATTATCATATGTATAAATAAATTATAAATTTAATACCAATAATGAATGATGTTTTTTAGAAATTAAGTTCATTATGATCATAGAGATGACATACCATACACACGCATGAGTAACATTTCCACTTTTCAATGATCATTATAGAAAGAAGGTAAGTAATATTTTATATTTATAAAATGATAATAATATCATATATACCATATTATTTATTTAAATATAATTATATATATGAATCATGTGGTGTGGTGATGAAAATAAAGTCACATTATTTCATAAAGGCAGTAGTCGACATGTACACGAACAATGCTATCATTTTTTTAGTGTAATAAAGAAAATGATATATTTTATTTTAATAAAGGTAAATATGTCATTAATATAATAAATATGTCATTATATCATATATATTCATTAAATTTAATCTTATTACTTTCATTTTAATGCATTACTGAAAAACAAATCACATCTTCTCACGAGGTTGTAACATCCTTATTTTTAAATGATAACAAAACCCCACTTTTGTTAATAAATTAAAAGTATTTTGGTGTGAAAATTTATTTTTTTCCATAATTTTATTTATTATGGATTTACAAAAGGGTAAAATACTTATTTAACACTTTAAAATATTCTATGAAATACTTTTTGAGTTAGACACTGAGTCAGTGCGAGATTCTGAGGCCTGTAGACCCTCGAAATTGATAAAATAAAAATAATAAATATATTTTATTCATACATGTGTGTGAGTTTTTCCTAAAAAATGAAATAACTCCTAAACAGTGCATTGTATGAGAGACCATCATTAGGTTTGGAATGCGGGGTTTACCATAGGTAGGGTATAACCTTTATGCACATTGGGTATTTGGTAACATCATATGTGATAATACCCTCGTTATTTTTAAATAATTTATTATTTCATTTTTTATATAATAAATAATTAATTTCTCACAAACGGTGCATCATTTGAGAAATACAAGACCACCGTTAAGTCCAGAACGTGGGGTTTACCCTAGATGAGGTATAACATTTGTGAGCATTAGATGTTTAGTGAGATCACACAAAAGGATAAGATATTTAGTATATAAATATTTTTCTTGGGCAGTTAGAAATAATAATAATAATAATTTATTATTATTATTATTATTATTTGTGTGGATGAAAAAAATTAAACAATATATGCGCAATTAATATTTATGTTATTTTTGAGAAAATATGTTAGTAGGGGCCAAAGTAATTAATATGATATTATTAATTAGGCCAATTAAATGAAAACTTTTTGTTAATATTAATTTATTAGCTATTATCAGTATTTAATGATTGTTATTAAAATGATAATGGTGAAAATGATGAGTTATATTTAATAATAATAATTTTATTTTTTTTATTATTTTTATTAAATTTTGGACAAAAATAGTATTGGTGTGTATATATCTATATAATGTGTGTATATATATATATGAGATAAATATCTATATGCATATATATACATGTGTGGGTGTGTTTATACATATATGTATATATATGGATGTGTATATATGACCTAAATAAATATATGTGTATATATATTTGGGTGTATATATATAAATGTTTCTTAATATATTCATTGAATGAAAGACTAATTGATTTAAGATGAATAAATAAATAAGTAAATATTTGAAAATATTGAATGTGGGGTGTGGGGTGTGGTGCATAAGGAACAATGAGATTCATGCACTTTCCATGAACTTAAATATCATTATAATAAATGTTATTTATATATAATTAAATAAAAATAAAAAACAATATAAAGAGTGGATGGTGGGGTGTGAACCATCCCTCACACCACCCTTTTTCCATCCGCTCCCTCTCTCATGTATTTTTTTCAAACTTCAATCCTTGATATATCCTCTAATATTGATATGATTGACATGCCATCAGTGTTGTTGAGTTCATATTGACAAGAATATTTTTTAACATATTTGTGTTTATGAAGGCAACCAGGTTTCGGTGATACAGTTAAACTCATACGTCAACCCTCATTATCAATCTTCATTATACCTAAGGTAAGAAGTCCTTAACTTTTGAACTTGTAATATATAGTTTATTGTCATGATTTTTGGCGTGCATGTGTATTCGAAGGATTACATTACCATATTCCATTTAAATTTAAGAATTCTTTAAGTTTTTCTTTGATAAATTTAATTATGCATTCTTAAATGAAATGTTTAATATGTTAAAAAAATTGTTTAATAAACAATGTCATAATTTTATAATAAAACTCTTGGATGAGGTGAACTGTCTTCTAAACCAAAAAAGTATTTATTAGTGATTTAAATCCTTCTTTAGATGGTTATCTACTTTATTTTTTCTTTGGTTAGTTAATTGAAAATTTTATCACCTCTACTTTTAGTTTTTCTTAAATAGGAGGTTTCCTCTCCATATGGTATATGTTTAATGAACTAAGAACATTTTATGTACTTGGAACATTTTATAAATAGAATGACTTGTTTAATAAATGGGATTACCCATGTAGGTAAATGGCCATTTGTCAATAACAAATTTTAAGTGTCTCTTGAACCTTGATAAATGAATTTCCTTGTATTGTTTAATTAAATGGAATGAATTGAATGGAAATGATTGACATGATGGCTTGAATTTCTTAAATGTTTTAAATGAATTAATTTAAATGGAACTTATTAGGGTGGTGTGACAACGCCTCTTGTTGTGATTAAATAAGTATAATTTATGTGAAATGTTTCAATGATATTACTTGAATATATTCAATGACATGCTTCATGGAAATTTCATACCTTGAAAGGAATTAATGTGGGTGGTCTAAGATAAATCAATTTTTATCTAATAAAATTATTTATAGTAATTATGATATGTGGGATTGAACTGGAATTCCATGAGCACAACTATATAGATTGAATAATAACTATTAAACTATAATCTTTTATCTTTAAACTAACATTTAATCCCTTTGGGTACATAGGCAAGGAGACTGAGACCTGCAACCACCCAATAGGTGTTCTAGACTTGGGTTTAAATTGTAACCTAGTGTGTTTGACTTTCGATCCCTACAATAATTTGGATAATTTGATTGATTTCTAGATTATAAATTTGAATTGACATAATAATAAATTTGTGTGGTTCCTTATGGAAGAACCACATTGGAAAATTTTGGTTAATTGATATATTAATGGCCTTATGGTTGAATGATTAATTAAACATGTTTGATAGAATTATGATGATAATTAGATACCTAGATTAATGAAATGATTTGGTTTGACAGATGGTAGTTTTTTTTAAATTGATTATTGTGTCTTATGATGATAAATCTGGTATGTTTGATACTATATATGTGATTTTTATTACTTATCTTTTGAGATCATGTGATTGATACTTGAGGGTTTGATGTTGATGGAATTTTGAGTTTGTCTAGATACGACTCATGATTGGTGTTGATGCCTAAGGGCTTGGCACACTGGTACTATATACCTGAGGTCATAGTATATTATTATATCAGGTTCTTGATGGCTAGACGCACAGTCACACGATGCATGAGGGTAAGATTCTAGTTATGCCAGCGGGAGAGATTTTGGTTAGTCTGAGGGAAAAGGCCGTATGTTTATGGTATATTCTGAGTGATCCATCCTCAGTAGGAGAATGTGCCACCGATTTGGGTGATCTATCCTGATGTAAGAGGATCTACCCATGTGCATTGATACATGGTAGGGAGTCAAAGTATGTATACCCATAAGGTGTCCCCTAAGAACTTGGACCAGTGTTTTTTTATTTAATTAGTTATGTTTATTACTTCTCTATTCCTGCACACTACTTGATTTATATTGCATCGTTTGGATTGGCTGAGACACTGGTGGTGCTGAACTACTGCGATTTATATCTCACACCCTACTTGGGCCGCCATTGCACTAGGGTACCCGATAAGTCCTACATGTTTCCAGAAACTAGGTTGATTGTTTGTGCTATTATATAGTACTTAGGATTTAGGCGTGCAAGATCAAGATAGAGCTCGAGATGCATATGGAGTTCACCTTGGAGATTTTATTTTATATCTTTTATTCATTTATACACTGTACTGTATCACTTCCTTCTATATGTATTTTTATTTAGATTATGTATAATCATTAGGACATGTATGCATTATTTGTATAAATTGGCATTGGCCATTTTTATTCAGATATTATTTTATTCTTCTTCTGCTTGTCTTTATTTTATTACGACTTCCACATTTATCTGTTATTTATTATCTGATAAACCATTACGCTACTCTAATATAGAGGTTATAGTATCCCCACCACATCATCAATAGACCCTCACTACTATTCGGTGACCTTTGGAATATAGGGAGGCATGCATGGGGCCATGTAGCGACCGGTTTGGCCACCATCTTAGTGGTGAGATGGGTCATGATGTTAAAAATTTGTATTTGAGGTTTCTTTTTTTTCCATTGTCTTACTATTTGGGGTTGGTAGGAAAGAGACTAAGAATGTGTCAGCACCTGGTAAATAGTCATGTTTTGGAAAAATCACCCCACATATGGGAGATGAACAAGTGTCCAAGGCTAGGATTACTATTTGTGCTTTTTTCTATTATAGTTGATATGATTTCACCTTGAGTGAATGGTGTACTTTATGCTGCTTATAAATTTTTGATATTTATGCTATTTTAACCTTGTCCTAGTGTGGAAAGGATAAAGCATTTCATGCATCAAAATAGGCACATAGAAATTCACATGTCATGCATATGCCATGCCATGTAGTTTCATATGTTGGCTACTTGCTGATTCAATTTATGTGCCTTGAGTATTTTAAATTTTCTTGATTTTATAATATGTTTAGCTATTTATATGCCATGTTTATTGACTACTTAATATTCCTTGCCTATTTAGTATTCCATGATTCTTTGATTTCAACATGTTGCTCTGTGTTAGCTTCTTGTAGCGACATGTTTCACTTTGTTTTAAATATGAAATTGATGGCATGGGCTAAATGTCATTGGTTTTCATTAAAATGGAAGCTAGTTTTTAATTTTATGGTGTATGGGAACCTTAAAAATGGGAAAAGTTAATCCATATACTCAATCTATCTTTTAGTTTTTAATATTATTAAAGGATGTTCAAATTTAATTTAAAAAGAACTAGTTGACCATCTAAATGCTCAAATGGACCCAAGTAGTTTAGTTGGGGAATGGTCCTTATGGTATAAAACTTAATGGATGTTTATAACGTTAAATGTTACGAAACTGATACTGGGTTGCATTCTGAGGAACCCAAGATGGCTTAGCTGGACCCTCATAGGTCACCTTATCTTTAATAAATTAAAACAAATTTATTCTGGTAAATTTCCTAACTATTACTAAATTTTAAGAAGTGTAAAATGTTTTTTTAAAAGAAAGTTTTTTGATACTTTGCTTATTTTCTTTGATTAATTGGTTAAATATTTTAAATGGTAAAATATTAAAATGTTAGTAAATAAAATGACTTGAAAATGGAACCTGTATAAGTGTCCTTTGTTTAAACTATATTGTAAGGGTAGCTTGAGATTTTCTTTTGAGTAGCCTTGGAATAGAAATGCAATAATTTTTCGTATTCCACTTCCTTTTTAGAAATGGATTAAATGATTGGATCTTGATCCTAGTGTTTTCAGTTTGGTGTTAGTGATAGGGTTGATTCTTGTGCTTTCATAAGGGGCTGACGCATAGTGGGTAACACCCTTATAATTAAAACTCCTTTCTAAATCTTATGATTTTCTAAAATTTGGTTCTATTTAGGTGTCATTTTACCTTATAGGACTCATAGTTTCTAATAGAACCCTTGATTGGAAGGGTAGTCATGGTATCTATGACCCTTTATTTTTCTCACTGATGAGTGACTTGGTATAGCATCATCCGAGTTAATGGTAATATGGGGAAATATGAATTAGGGTTAAATATCTTGTATAAACCATCTGATAATTGAATTAATAGGGTGGAAAACCTATGGATAGTATTTAGGATGTGTCTTCTTGCTTTTAGAATGTACGGGTAGCATGCGTTCATGTATGTGGTGCCTGTGGAGTGCTATATGATTCAACAAACTGGTTGAGTTTGGTATAATAATTGAGCCTTGTTGATTACTCTCTCAGGTCATCTCTATAGTATAGTGACTTACAAGTTAAAAAAAATCAATTTGTCCCAATTCTTGGGATGACTTCCTTGATACTCGGGTGTTTTGACACGCTGATTCATTTGGTTCTGACTTTTATTTCTAATGGTTGACGTACGTGAGAATGGATCGAAGGAGTGTCACATGTACGTTTAAGTTGAATATAATCTATTATTCTTGTGAGTGGCTATATTCTCTTGTTTTGACCACTAGGACTCTCCTAAGGTAGGTAACATCATGTCAGTTATGGTAAATGTGTCCTTCTGAGTAGAAGGAACACAACTGAGGGGACAATTCAAAGATGATCATTTTTTCTTGAATGCCTTTCAGGCATGCAAGTTTTGAGTCATGTCAGTGATTTCTCAGTATAATGATGTTGGTGTGGTTTGTGGTTTATAAAACCTTTGATAAATGCCTTTGGTTATGGGTATACTTCGGTGGTTAATATTAAACGATCACGAATTCCTTGGGTGGTAAAGGCTCAGTGATCGGTTTATGAGGGTGCATCGAAAGGTGAATCCAAGTTTGTTTTAAGGTATTTACCAATAGTGGTTCGATCATTTTTCTTCTAGTAATCTTTAAATTCCTCTTAGTATACTCTACCTTGAGATACGAGCATGTGCCATATCTTAACGTTATCCTTGATACACTAAGAGAGCATTGAAATTACACCACAATGTAGTTTAAAACTTGTTGGGTGGTTTAAGTGGTCTCTCAGTGTTTCATGTTGAACACATGGTTCTTATGAAGGCTTGGTTAGTATTGAGTGACCCTTTCATTCTTGGGTAGGAATTCCTTGGATGAACTCTGGTACACAATCCATTTATTTTGATTTGATTGCTAGGCTGATGACACTATGGGCTCAACCGATTTTCTGATGTGGATGTCTTATCTTTGTACCAAAGTCTCATTTATAAACATAGAGTATAGATAACCTTGGGTTTGTTCCTTACACGCCAATAGTTTCAATATGAGGTTATCCCAAACTTGTCATTGGGCTCTAAGGTGATGATTTTGATCAGAGAATGTCGAAGGAAGTTAGGTATAGGATTTTATGAACATGTTAGTTGTAAATTCATACTGCCTTAGAGGAAATCATTGTAGTTCAATTTAAAATTCACCAGCTGTCTAAGCTAGGAACCTTCAAGATGAGTCAGTCAAAGGGGTTCAAATTTTTCTCTCTCTTTTTTTGATGTAAACGGTCATGAGGAACCATTTTGAAGCATATTGTCAAGTTAGGTCTGGTGTGGTTTAAAGGTTTGCACTATCTTCTTGGAAAGCTTGCATGACCAATTTTTTTGGTCGATCAATAATTTAATAGTTTCTTTACGATAGGGTCCCTGATATGACCTTGTAAGTAATTAGGTTCGTTCTGTTAAATAACATCACTCTTGGAGTGTTTCTCAAAAGATTAGAAGAATAATTTTTAAGGAAATTCTGATGATGGAGATGTCGTGGCTTGGAATTGGCCCCCTTTTAAAAGGTTGAGACCTAGGGTGGGGAGTACCACCAGTTAGTTGTTTCAAAATAAAACAACATGGTCATGTTTCTAGCTATATAGGCTCGGATAAGTATCGTTTCAATGTTTTGGTTAAAAAATTGGGCATTGGCTTGGATCTTAATGGCTTAAGTGATGCTTTCCAAATCAATTATTAAAGGAGTATTGGGTGTTTGGAAATGCAATGCGACTGTTTGAGTGAGACTTCATGAATCTTGTAGGTTAGGTGATGTTTTCATTGTTCTCGAAGGCCTCTTAGGGATGATAAGTTCTTAGGTGGGGAGGTTGTAACATCCTAATTTTTAAATGATTACAAAACCCCACTTTTGTTAATAAATTTCAAGTATTATGGAGTGAACATTTAATTTTTAAATACTTGTGTTTATTATGGATTTTCCAAAGGGTTAAATCCTACATTAACACTTTTGAAATATTCTATAAAATATTTTTAGAGTTAGAAGCTGAGCCAGTACAGGATTACAAGGCCTATATACCCTCGATGTTGATAAAATAAAAATATTAATTATATTTTATTCATACACATGTGCGATTTTTTCCAAAAAAATAAAATAACTCCCAAACAATGCATCATATGAGAAATTTGAGACCACCTGTTAGGTCCAGAACATGGGGTTTACCCTTGGCAGGGTATAACA
Source organism: Viscum album (assembly GCA_963277665.1). Taxonomy (NCBI): domain Eukaryota; kingdom Viridiplantae; phylum Streptophyta; class Magnoliopsida; order Santalales; family Viscaceae; genus Viscum; species Viscum album. The sequence goes on along the minus strand of OY728162.1, from coordinate 621,345,935 downwards.
TTTATGCACGTTGGGTATTTGGTAACATCACACATGATAATTCCCACTTTATTTTTAATTTATTTATTATTCCATTTTTATATAATAAATAAATTATTTCTCATAAATAGTGTGTTGTTTGAGAAATTTCATACTACTGTTAAGTCCAGAACACGTGGTTTACCCTATACGGGGTATAATATTTGTGATTGTCGGATGTTTGGTCATATTGCACACAAGGATAAAATATTTAGTATATAAATATTTTTGTTTGGAATTTAGAAATAATAATAATAATAATTATATTATTATTATTATTATTTGTGTGGATGAAAAAAATAATGAAACTATATACGAGCAATTAATATTTGTGTTATTATTTGGGAAAATATTTTAGTTGTGGCAAAGTAATTAATGTGATATTATTAATTAGGACAATTAAATGAAAACATGTAGTTAATATTAATTTATTAGCTATTATTGGTATTTAATTATTATTATTAAAATACTTACAGTGACAATGATGGGCTATATTTAATGATAATAATTTTACTATTTTTGTTATTTTTATTAAATTTGGGATGAAAATAATATTGGTGTGTGTATATATAATGTGTGTGTATATATATGAAATAAATATGTATATATACATATATATATATATATACACACACATGTGCAGGTGTGTGTGTGTATATATATATGTATATATATGGATGTGTATATATGAGAAAAATAAATATATGTGTATATATATTTGGGTGTGTATATCTATGTAAATGTTTCTTAATTATTCATTTAATTAAAGAATAATTGATTTAAGATGAATAAATAAATAAGTAAATATTTTAAAATATTGAATGTGGGGCATGGGGTGTGCTGCACAAGGAGAAATGAGATTCATGAACTCTCCATGAACTTAAATATCATCATAATAAATGGTATTTATATGTATTAAATAAAATGAAAAAAACAACAATATAAAGAGTGGATGGAGGGGTGTGCACCATCCCTCACGCCACCCATTTCCATCCCTCTCCCTATCTCATTTATTTTAATTTTATTTTATTATTTTTTCAAACTTCAATACTTGATATATCCTATAATATTGATCGGATTGACGTGATGTTGGTGTCTTTGGGCTGATCTCAATGATAAGATTTTTAAACATATTTATGTTTACGAAAGCAAAAAGGTTTTAGTGGTATAGTTAAACTCGGACGTTAACCCTCATTGTCAGTCATCATTGCACCTAAGGTAGAAAGTACTTAAATTTTACACATGTAATATATGGGTTATTGAAATGGTTTTTGGTGTGCATGTGTAGACGTAGGATTCCCTTACCGTTTGGCATTTAAATTTAATAATTCTTTAAGTGTTTCTTTGATAAATTTAATTATGCATTCTTAAATGAAATGTTTAATATGTTAAATGAATTGTTTAATAAACAATGTCATGAGTTTATAATAAAACCCCTCAAATGAGGTGCACTATATTCTAAATCAATTTTTTTGATTAATGATTTAAATGATACATTGGATTAATGATTTGGATGATTATCTATTTTTTCCTTGGTTTGTTAAATGGAATGTTTAAGACCTTACCTTTCAGTTTTTCTGAAATAGGGGATGTCCCTCTATATGGTAGATTTTTTAATGAACTAAGAACCTTCTAAGTACTTAGACCTATTTATAAATGGAACAAATTTTTTAATAAATGGGATTACCCATGTAGGTAAATTCCCATTTTTCAATGAAACCTTCTAAGTTTCTCTTGAAACTTGATAAATGAATTGATTTATATAATTTTATTAAATGGAATGAATTTAATTTAATGGCTTGACATGATATCTTGACTTCCTTAAATATTTTAAATGAATTAATTTAAATGGAACTTATTAAGGTGGTGTGACCACACCTCATGTTGTGATCAAATAAGCACGATTTATGTGAAATGTTTCAATGATATGACTTGAATATATTAAATTAAATTATTCATGTAGGTTGACTGAATTGAAAAGAATTGATGTGGGTGGTTTAAACTAAATCCCTTTTTATCTGATAAAATTATTTATAGTAATTGTGATATGTGTGATTGCACCGACATGCTGCGAGAACAACTAGATAAATTGGATAATCCATGTTACATTATAATATTTTATGTTTAAACTGCCATTGAATCCCTTTGGGTCCATAGTAAAGGATACTGAGACCTGTAGCCACCCCACAAGTGTTCAATACTTGAATTTAAATTGTTACCTAGTCTATTTAAATTTAATCCCATCCAATAATTTGGATAATTCAATTAATTACTGGCTTAAAATTTTGAATTGACATAATAATAAATTTGCGTGGTTTCTTGTGGAAGAGTCACCTTGGAAAATTTAGGTTAGTTAATATATTAATGAACTTAGGGTTAAATGATTAATTAAATAGTTTTTATATAATTATTATGATAATTAGAAACCTAGATTAATGAAATTATTTGGTTTAATAGATTGTATTTTTTTATAAATTAATTATTGGGATTATGATGATAAATCGAGTATGTTTGATTCTAGATTTGTTATTTTTATTTCTTGGATTTTGAGATTATGTGATTGATACCTGAGAGTTTGATGCTAATGGAAATTTGAGTTTGTCTGGATACAACTCATGATTGGTATTGATGCCTGAGGGCTTTATGCATGTTTTCGTACCACCTGAGGGCTTAGTGCACTAGTACTGAATTCTTGAGCACATAGTATATGATTATTTTGGATACCTGAGGGCTAGATGCACAATCACACGATGTATGAGGGAGTGATTATAGTTATGACTAAGGGTGAGATGTTGTTTATCCCGAGGGAAGAGGCCGTATGTTTATGGCATATTCTGAGTGATTCATCCCCAACAGGATAATCTGGCACCTATTTGGGTGATCCATCCTGATGTAGGAGGATCTACCCACATATATAGATACATGGAAGGGATTAAAAGAAAGTATAGTCATCAGGTGTCTCCTAAGAACCTGTAAATGTGTTTTTTTATTTAATTAATTATGTTAATTACTTCTCTCTACTTTCACAATGTTTTATTGATATTATACTATTTGGATTGGCCTCGACACCTGTGGTGCCGACCTACCGAGATTTATGTCTCACACCCTTCTCAGGCCGCCATTGTGCTAGGGTACCCAAGCATTCCTATATATTTTTAGGACCTAGGTTTATTGCTTGTACTATTTTCTAGTACCTGGGAGTTAGGATCACACGACCGAGTTGGATCTCAGGATGCTTGTGGAGTTCACCTTGAAGATTTTCTTTTATATATTTTCTTCATTCATGCATTGTACAATTTCACTGCTTGCTCTATGTATTTTTATTTAGATTATTTATTATCATGAGGACATGCTTTCATGATTTGTATAAATTGTCATTATAAATTTTTATTCAGATATTATTTTATTCTTTTACGGCTTGTCTTTATTTTATTATTACTTTTTCATTTATATGTTTCTTATTATCTGATATACTATTGTCCTAATATGATATAAATGGTATAGTATCTCCACTGTACCATAAATAGACCCTTGCTACTATTCGATAGCCTATGGAGTATGTGGATGTTCTCTTGAGGCCATGTGGTGACCGGTATGATCACCGTCTTAGTGGTGAGATGGGTCAGGACGTTACAGAGGTAGTAGTATGCCGTACACACAAGCGATGATATCGTATCCCCTAAGAAATGGAATGTAAAGAGGTATATTTGATATAATGACTATATATGTATAATTATGTTATAAATACCATATATATTATTTATATCCATCATCATATCCAACCGTGATAGGTGGTAAAGGGAAAAGAATGAATGATATTGGTTCATGAGGTGGTAGTCCACCGTACACATGATTGTTTATTTTATATCCCAATGGATGGAAGTATAGATGTTTTTAGATCATGATATTAACATAAAAAATATCAATATATGGAATATAATTAGGTTATTATATCAAAATTTTTAAATAATAAACAAAGGAGGTGGAGGAATAGATAAAATAAAAACTCGTATTGAAGAACGTTACCTCTTCTTCGGGAAGCCTCCTCATGTTTTCAAAAAATAATTAAAAGGTGGGATTTAATACCAAAATAATTCATCTATAATAAGGGTAGTTAAGTTTTTAAGTGATTTAGGTAGGTATTTTAAGAACAAAAAGGTTTTTAATATATGAATAAAAGAGGATATTGGGTGTCCTTTTATAAGTGTGGTGAGTGGAATACTTGTAATTTTTGAAAATAAAAAGGTGTACCCACATTATACACCTTCCAAAACGGTAAAAAATTTAGTATTATATATTCTTATACATTATAGGGTCAATATAGATCTATAAAATAGATTTTATATAAGTTTTTAGTTCATTTTAACCCCTATTTGTTTAATTTAAGCCTCGAAAAATCCATTATTACCTTAAATGTGGTAAATAAATTTTTACTATTTTTTACTATAAATTTTGATAAAAAATTAAGTTAAAATTATTATATAATATAAATTATGAAAATTAAACAAATATAATCTATTTTTTTAAATTTATTTCATATAAGTGGAATTATTTAATTTAAAATTAATCTAACATATGTGATGAGGAAGAAAATTTTCAAATAGAAAATGTTCAATACCATACAAAGTTTTTATATCAAAATTCAAAATAAAACATATTAAAATGAAATAAATTGGATAAATAGATATATAATACACTACAACAAAACTGCTGTTTAGCGGCGGTTCTAGGAACCATCGTTAAACCTTTTTTAAAAAAGGTTTCATGACAGTTTATAATAAACCACCACGAAACATTGTTTTTTTAACAGACCGACCCTTCCCCCCACCCCAACCCTCCTAACCCAGATTCCCCTGTCCCCCACTTCCCCCATGACCTCGGCACCCCGAGACCCCGGCGACCCCGGTACCCCGACAACCCCACGACCCCTGCAACCCCACGACCCCGACGACCCTACTTCCCCGACAACCTATACGAAACCCTAAGGTTTGAAATTCTTATATAGCACGTTATTCCTTAAAAGGGTTTCAAATAACCAATTCTATCTTATGGTAAAACATAGGATATGTCAATCCTCCAATGATACCCTAGTCTCCCACACAAGATGCATTTTTGACATATTTTAATCATTATTGTGATGTTCTATTTCATGGGAATTTCTAATTAAATAATGATATAATATAAAGCATTTTTCATCATCAAAATAGTCTCAAGATGTAATGTCAAGATATATAAATAACCCAGTTAAACATCACATTTTTTTGTAAAACTATGTCAACCAACCAATGTAGTCTCAATCCCATTATTGATATTTAAATTTTACCTTGATGTATCCTCATCAGCTACTATAAGAATACATTACCAAGGCAATGCTATCACATCATTAAAGAATCTAAAATATTCCATGATTAATATTCAATGTAGGAGGTTTTTTAATTCATCATGGACATAAATTAAGAAAGAAACCACATGCAATACATTCTTGTACCCAGGGGAACACCAAATATTCCCCATACCTATTGTATAACAAAATTGAGTAAATAATCAATAAGGAGGCCACATAGAATTAATTTTTAGGGAATTAATATTTGATATCATGGAAATTTATTCCTTTGTTCTTTATACTTATATAGTAAGAAAGTGGGATAGAGTGTGTAAATATATTGGGATACCCATTGTGTAATAAGTTCCCCAGTAACATAGAAAATAATTTAACTATAATTTTTCATTTATGTTTATTATATATATTTTAAAATTTGTTATCATTATCTATTAAATCTATAATTAATGAGAAATAACTTATGGAATTGATCTCAGGGGAGGAAAGGGTGTCCCAATATCTGTTATTCATTTCCATGTTTTAATTTAATTTCATGTTGAGATAGTGGGATGAGAGGAGTATTATTTGGTGATCCTCAATATTATCTACATTTATTTCCCTCATTTATTAATCTATAAAATCTATTTTACATTCCTTTTATTAGTTTCCATAATGTAATATGGGATTGGTGGAGTTTGGGGATGGACACAATATGTTGAAGTTAGGTGTTAAAGTAGTGTTAAATCTTTGATTGTTGTTTTCCATTCATTATTCACCATAGGGGATATGGAATAATGTGTTCGAAGAAGATATTTAAGGAACATGATATTTTTATTAATACATGTAAAGGGAGGTAGATGGAAAAATGATATTGATTTATTCATTATGTAATGATATACACCATTATGTGTGGTAATTTTTAGTGGAAATGTTAATTTATGACTCTAGAGAAGTGTTTTTTGGAGAACTAGGAGTCATATTGTAATTATAAGAGTTATCTTATCTCAAGGATATGTTTTTGGATATTTATTAAGGCCTAGTAAGAGAATCATGTTCTTGGGTGGATGTTGGAGTAGGTTTATTATGAGCCTGTTGATGAATTTTAGTTATGGTGTTAGTCAAAATGCAACACTCAAGTAATGTCATGATGATATCTAGGTTTGGGGATAACCCATTTTACCAAGGGAGGTCTTAGAAAAATTCTTAAGTAACTCTATAATCGTGTTTAGGTAGTTTAATGTCCTAGCTACCAAGATGCTGACATGTCATGGCCAATAACTTCATGGTACAATTAGTATGTAGATTTTTGGAAAAAGGGAAGAAACCTATGAAATGGATACACTACGATGGGGGGTAGTCACGTAATGGACATGAACTTTAAAAATTATTTGGGTGAACATTATAAACATTTTCACACCATAAGGGAAATATTTCATCATAATGTAGATAAGCAGGGGTGTTGATCCCACTACTTGGGGGATGGTCATGATGTTACCATCATGGTCACATCATGAATGTGATAAATTCATTTTTTTCAAAAGGAGGGGAAGAACCATAATTTCAGGGTTATACCCTTGGATTCTTGGTTAAACAAACCAAATGTGGGAGGCCATTTTGGCTCATCATCCTTATACTCATCCCTCCTACAACTCCCCTTGATCTAGGATGTTCTGGGTGGAATTTTTTGTATAGATATTCTAGGTGATATCCCTAATATTCTTCATTCCATTTGGTTTAACTTTCATTTATATATGATTATGGTATTTTTATTAGGTTTATTGAGAAGATTACACATGAGTATGGTGGAATCATCACAATATAATGGTGCTTTTGTTCGATATGGATAAAGTCACCTTGATATGATGTAAGAAAGCCATTACTCATCATTTTAATGAACATAAATTATCCAAATAATTTTTATAAGGTTTTTATTAAATTAAATTGGACATCAAATTGGTGTTAATTTATTCTCCCAAGCCTTTAATATTGGGAAATTGATTTTTTTGTGAATAAATATTATGGAAACCTTCACCTTTGTAATGATTACCGAAAGATGAATCGAGTCATAGTAAAGAACAAGTTTCTATTGCCTTAGACTGGTGATATGTTTGATCAGTTGAAAGTGAATAACTGGTTCTCAAATATTTATCACCATTCTGGTTTTCACTAGCTAAGAATAATAGAGTTTGATATATTGGAGATTTTCTTCCAGAGTAGGTATGGACATTAAAAGTATATTTCTATGCCTTTTGGTCTAACAAATGATCCCATAATTTTTATAGTGTTGAACAACATTATATTAAATGATTATCCTGATTCATTTTAGTGGTATTTGAGTATGACATATTGGTTTAATATTAAACCAAGGAGAATCATGTGAGTCATTTGAGTCTAGTTTTGGAAGTTTTTGGAGATCACTCTTTTATCCCCCTATTATCCTATTTCATATACACGTTCTCAGGTTTCAAAAATGTATTCATGGTTTGCACCTAGACACCCATCCCACAAAGCCAAAGCATTTACATCACAATTTATCCCCCTATTATCCTGTTTCAACTCCTCTCCAATCTGTATTTTCCAAATGAGGTTCACACTTATTGGAGGTGGTATTTCATAATTACTTATAAAAAATTGTTGTTTAAAACGAAAAGTAAGTTTGGTTTCATTAGTGTGTTCCTTGTTTAATTTATACTTTTTTTTTGTATTTTATTCTTACTTTCATATAGAATAATTAGGCTTTATTTTGAGTATTTAACTGATATAGTTCATTTAGATGTTATTGTTGTCCACTGTAATTTTCAAAAATGATTCTTTAGTTCTTATTCCGACCTAGAATATGTGTTGATTTGTTGATGTTAAATCTTTTTCAATCTCAGACACTATCATAGTATTTTTGAATCACTTTCTTCCTTCATTAAGTGTTTTTCAAGGGTCAGTAGAACCAGGTAGGTAGTTGGAACAAATTGCGGTGATCCTAAATTATCTTAGGGAACCTGATACTTTGTGGGTGAGAATTTTTTAGAACTGGATTTATAGTTTCAGTAGAGTCTTGTGGGAGTCAGTGGTACCTTCTAAAAATCATGAATGTATGAATTGGAATCTCATCAAGATTTATTTTTTAATGGTTATTTCCTAAGGGAATGAATATAGAGAAATAGACTGAGCTCATGAGACTTTTTATTGGTGAAAGATCAGTATGGGATTATGTCAATAACCTTTCAAGGTTTGGTATATATTCTCCAAAGATAGGGGTCATCAATTATGAGAAAGATCATTTCTTTGGTGATGGTCTTCACCCAGACCTTGGTACATCTCTACTTTCTTTGGGCATAACATCCATTTTGGAGGTTGTCACTAGGGACATGTAAATGGAAGATAAATATTCTTGGAAATAAATGATTGTTCATTCCTTAGTTTTATCAGGTATGCAAAAAATTAATAGTGGGAATGAAGAGAATCCAATGTGCAAGGAGTAGAGGCAGGATAAACCATAACATGATGAAAAGGCCCCCTTCTTATAGAAATATTTCATCCATTTTGTGCTTCCAGTTTAGGGAATTTGAGGAATTCTGAGACCCATTTCTTGATATATCCTTGAATTTTTATCTATTATGGAAATTTTGTTCATAATTATTTGTTTTTGATGATGGGGTTATAGAATATGTCTCATGTTTGATAATTTTTTGGAGGTGTAGTTTTGGGACCTTTGATTGTTGAAATTATTTTTCAATTTTCGGTAGTTTTCATTTAGATTTTTTTAATGATTAATTTTTTGAATATATTTATTTATTGTTTTAATGCTATTTTATGAAATTCCTTGTTTTTTGTGTAGGAAAATTGTGATATACATGGATAAAAGCTGGATCACATTATCGAGGAACACACCTCAGTATGTTAGGGGTTTGAATGAGTTTTTAGATTTTGCAATTTCTAATCGATCCGTAGAAGGGAGAATAAAATGTACTTGTCCTAAATGTAAATTTAGAACATGGTTGAAGGGAGATGAGGTTTATGAACATTTAATACTGAAGCAATTCCCTGCTCAATATTTGTGTTGGATTTGGCATGGAGAATCGAACATTACAGAAAGATTGAGAACTAATGTTAATCTGCAGAATGAGGTCCCAAGTTCGTCGACAATGGAAAATGAAATGAAAAACCTAATAAATAAGGCATTCGGAACTGCAAGACACCACTATTAGCATCAAAACATATCAGAACAACCAGAAGAGGGTGTTGCAAATTGCAACGTGACAAGTGATGTTTTTGAGACTGTAACACAGACAGATCAAGATTGTCACATATCATTGGATCCTCCTCTTGATTTTGTGGAGCCAAATGTAAGAGAAAACTTCACTGAGGAAAATTCATTTCATGATTTAGTTGATGATAGAAATCAAGAGTTATATAGTGGGTTTTTGAAATATTAAAAGCTTTCATTTCTGCTGAAGTTGTACCATATCAGATGTCTATGTGGAATTACAAATAAGGCAATGTCCATGATATTGGAATTGATTCGTGATGCATTTCTTGAAGAAAAAATCTCAGAATCTTTTTATGATATGAAAAAAGTTGTTAACAAGCTTGGTCTAAATTATACAAAAATACATCCGTGTCCCAATGATTTTATGCTTTATTGGGGAGAGGATTCAAGTAGATAAAATTTCAAGAAATTTTCTTCTTCTAGATGGCAGGAAAAGGGTGATGTTGGAAGTCTGAATGAACATAATTTCATGGAGAAGAAGAAAAGGAGCACACCTGCAAAGGTTTTGCATTACTTTCCTTTGAAGCCTCGATTGCACAGATTATTCATGTCATCGAAAACCTCCGAACACATGAAGTGGAATTCTGTAGATAACAACAATAATGGGTTAATGAAACATCCATGAGATTCCAAATCATGGAAGACATTTGATTTATTACATCTCGATTTCTCAGCTGATCCTAGGAATGTTCGATTGGGATTGGATGCCGATGGGTTCAACCCATTTGGGACTTTGAGTACCAATTATAGCATTTGACCAGTTGTTTTGATCCCTTATAATCTGCCTATGTGGATGTGTATGCAACAAACATCTTTTATCCTTTTGATAATTATTCCTGGAAAACAAATTCTTGGAAATGATATTGATGTATACTTGCAGCCTTTGATTGAAAAATTGCAGGAGTTATGGAGCAACGGTGTTGAGACATTTGATGCTTCTTCTAAAACAATGTTCAATATGCATGCTGCTTTAATGTGGACCATTAGTGACTTCCCTGTGCTTGGGAATTTATCTGGTTGGAACACTTACACGGGTTTGGCTTGTCCCATTTGTAACTTTGATTTTGAGCCCAAATGGCTACCTCACAGTAGAAAATGGTGCTTTTTGTGTCATCAAAGATTTCTCGATGCATCTCATAGATTTCGGCTGAACAGATCAAAATTTAATGGTTCCATTGATCGTATATCACCTCCAATGACATAGCTTGAAAATGTTGAAACAGAATTTGGGGAGGTTCATCATTTTAATGATAGCGGAAAACGGGTCCGAATTGCATCATCAAGCGAAACCAGAACTCAACAATGGAATAAAAAAAGTATATTGTTCAAACTTCCATATTGGGAATTTAATTTGTTGTGGCATAATCTTTATGTGATGCATATTGAGAATAATGTCTGTGAAAATTTGATTTTCACATTGCTTAATGAGCATGGAAAGTCGAAGGATCATCTCAATACTCGCAAATACTTACAAGCAATGAACATAAAATGCGATCTCTGGCCAGATGAGAATGAAAAGTATCCTCCAACAATTTTTTTCAATGAAAAATAGGGATAAAGATACATTCCTTAGAATGTTAAAGAATGTTAAGGTATCTGATGGGTATTCAAGTAACATCTCTAGGTGTGTTGACTTGAAGAATCGTAAGTTACATGGATTGAAAATCCACGATTCACATATTTTGTTTCAATAGTTACTACCATTGGCATTGTGTACATTATTACCTAAAAAAATTACTACTGTTGTACTCCAGTTCTGCACATTTTTCAGAAAACTATGTGAGAAATCTATACATCTATTTTAGCTTGACAACCTCTAGGAGAGGTTTGTATTGACCCTTTGCGCCATGGAGATGATCTTTCCTCCATCCTTTTTTACTGTAATGATGCATTTAACTGTGCATTTGGTTGAGGAATCTAAATTAGGAGGCCCCGTTCATTATCGATGGATGTATCCAATTGAGAGGTACTTTATTTATATGTTTTCCAGTTAAGTAAACATTTTTGGTAATTAATTAAATGCATAATTATGTTTATTTTATTTCACAGATATCTTGGTCATTTGAAATCATACGCGAGAAATAAAGCTAAACCAGAAGGCTCAATTGCTGAAGGCTATATGGATGAGGAGTGTCTTACCTTTTGTTCTCGATATTTGGATGATATTGAGACAAGATTTAATCGATTTGGATGTGTTGATGACACATCGAATCAATCTCAAATACATCAGAAATCCAAAATATTTCCTGCTATTGGCCGATCAGTTGGGAGGACCTCAAATATGACACTGACTGAATTGGAATTATTACAGGCACATAGATATGTGCTTCTGAATAGTGAAATTGCAGATCCATTTATTGAAGAGTTGAGGATACAAACAAAGAGATAGATGAGAGGCCAAACACGAATTGATAAATATATAACGAAAGCTGTTAATAAAGAGCTTTTAGAATGGTTTGCACGACGTGTAAGTTCATAAATATTGAAATAAATATGAATATTAGTTTGACACATACATTTTGTAAATCTAATAAAGTATATTTATTTTTTCAGATCATGAATACTGATACTAGAGCAGAGGTGTCAGAAGATTTGAAGTTCCTTGCTAGAGGTCCTCTAAAAGAAGTTATAAAGTTAGATGCTTATAATGTGAATGGCTTTATATTTCATACAATCGATCGAGAAGTGGGTTTAAGAACACAGAATAGTGGTATATTTACATTTTATGAAGTGGAATACTATGGAAAGATGCATGATATTATTGAATTAAACTACCACGGACATTTTTCGGTTGTTTTATTCAAATGCAAATGGGTCGATATTATCAGAGGTGTTAAAAGAGATTCCTTGCAATTTACTTCTGTGAACTTCTCTCATTTGATGGATGTTGGTGATCATGAACTGCATGATCCATATATCTTATAATCACAAGAAAAAATGGTATATTATGTGAATGATGTTGTCAATGAAGGGTGGAGTGTAGTTTCTCACGTAATAGAAAGAGATTTTTGTGATATGGGTGATGAAGTGGAAAATTTGACCTCTGAAATTGAATTTAATCAGCAACAGGAAGCAAAATTATTTGTCCATCATGATATTGAAAATATTAGTCTAGCAAGGATGAATGAAGTGGATGAAGCAATGGAATAGGAAACTGACATTATTGAAGGGGAAAATGATTGTATGTACAATTATTTATTTATTCCGCAACCACTTGTTTCATTTATGCAGTCATTCATTATCATTGTTATATATATTTTTTCTGTTAGTACTCCATCAATTATCATTTTTAATTTTTTTTTTCTGCATAATTTTTTTTTGAAATATATATTATGAACTTAATTTTATTTGATTAAATGACAGGAATTCCAAGGAAGAAGCGGTATATTATTTCATCCAGTTCTGCGAGAGATGACGCTCCATCTGGCTCCCTCCCCATGACATCTGAGAAACTGGCTGCCGACACCCCTGCACCATCTCCCCCTGCACCTTCTCTCACACCATATGTGGATATCCCAATAGAGGATGAGCTTTCGACTCCCCCTTCAAGAGCCTCAGCAGTGGGGCAGCGACGCGACCCTTCCATTTTATCCCGGACATACTGGAGTGTCACTGTCATAGGTACAAATTTTAATTAAATAAATTTATTGCATTTTGTTTATACTAATTGTTTTATCATTGAAGATGAAAAAAATGCAACTGTGGAGAAAAACATAAATATTTCAGATGTTTGGAATCTGAATGGAGAGAATATTTTTGTGCCATTTGATTCTTACGGGGTCCCTACGGATGATGCCGTGGGGTTACTTGGCTAGATTCTAGGCCAGCTGGCAGCGGAGCCCATTTCCCTTCCCATTTCATATGACGATTGGAGACATATGTCTCAAAGCTGGAAAAATGAAGTGTTTGATTCTCAAATCAAGGTAAATTTATTACATTATGGTTTAATTGAATTTCATGTTACTAATATATTCAAAATAAATTTCTGTATATATATGTTCTTCCACTTTATTGTTGCTGATGTGATAGCACGGAAGTGGACGTTGAAAAATCTAAGTAAGAAGTGGAAATATTTTAAATGGAGATTGTTGTGTGAGGTCAACGATGCTTCATTGACCACACTGCAAATGTATGAGAAGCTACCCAGTGGGGTACTGAAAGAGCAGTGGAAAGTGTTTGTTGACAGGCATCGGGATCAGAAGCGGATGGTATTGAAATATATATATTATTATATTATCCTCATTTTACATTTATACATGTATATGAAAAGGACATGAAATTCAATACATCAGTACTAAATTGAATTTTATTTATTTCAGGATCTCTCAAGACAGCATGTGTCAAACAGAGTGAAGCAAGTCATCCCGCACACTGCGGGCTCAAAAAGTTTTTCTTGAAGTCGAACGACATTGGTAATCTTTTAATTATTTTAAATATTTATAAGACAATATTATCTATTTAATATATTGAATTTTTGATTTATCTTTGATTAATACAGTCACAGAGTTTAGGCCATGAAGCATCCAGAACTGAACCGTGGTTGGATGTTCACAAGAAATCAGATGGATGTTTTGTTAATGAGCCTGCTAAAGAAGTTGGGGTATGAAGTAAATTTTTTATCATAATAACTTATTATCAGTTTTTACTGTGTTAATATATATTGATATTTTATTTATAGGTCAAAATTAAAGAACTATGGGATGCCAATCCTGTGCATTCCTACTCTGGCTCCCAGGATGACCCGGTTGCTAAAGTCCTTGGGAAGGAGCATCCTAGGAGAGTGCGCGGGATGAGTTTGAAACCCGTGCCATCTTAGGTTTTTAGCAGGCCACCAGGGATAGATGCTGCATCTACTCATGAATTTAGTCATCCCATACCCGGATATTCTAAGAAAGATATTTTTTTCTTTACGAAACACAGTTCACCAGCAGTGGGATCAGATATCTGCATTGCAGAAAGAGTTGACTGAAATACGTCAACAGATGAGCAGATATGCCCCCGGTGGGAGTGCATTGAGTGGTGGTATGCAGGTAAATCATAGAAAATCAAAATCATTTAGTTTTATAACTTTCATTGGTTTTAAGTTTTAATATAAATATGCAACCGTATTTAATTTTCAATATAATGTTCTTACAGGTGAAAGAACAAAGTGGAAATGAAGGTGGAGGGGGTAACGATGCATCATCGGACCCTGAGTATTTGTATTTTTAATGTGTTGGACAAAAATGGAAACAGCTGGTTTGTATATGTAACATTTGTGGCACATAATTTCCACCACACATTTTCATGTCCTAAAATTTCCTTGATTTCTCATGTTTCTTTTTATGCATTTTATTGATTTTTGATGTTTCTTTTTATGTCTTCATTTCTAGAGTGTGGTATACATCATTCCATTTAGGTCTGTGTTTGAAATGGTAGTCGAGATTTTGAATGACTAAGAGTTAATCCCATTGTTAATGTGTTGAAAAAATTGGGTCATTTCATAGTGATCAAGGGGATAGTGTTGTGGACACTTTGGTGAGGCCCATTGTTGGTGTGTTGAACAAATTGGGTCATTTCTTATTAAATATGAAATTATAAATATTAATGAAAGAGTTGATGTGGTATAGAGTTAGATTTGTAATTCAAGTGGTGTAAAAGCCTTATATAAAGTATTCAATGTTATCAATCAAAATATGGTGATAAAAAGTGACATTAGAACATATAAAGTGGTATCCAATTGAGGATATGGAAGAAGATAGCTTGATGGATACCACTGGAGTTATTAACTTAAGTTCTTTTTTCTTATATTAAGTTCTAGATCATTAGGTTTAAAGGATTTATTTATAACTAATTTCCAAGTTGTAAATTCACTCACTAAAAATCTATAATAAAATGAAGCTATATGTGAAAGAGGTTTTGAGATTAAAAGAAAATTTAGATTTTTTTTAAGACAAGTGATATCAAGCATGGAGATATAATGAGGAGTAAAAGATGAGGTTAAACTAATGTTAAACAAAGATAAAAGTTTAGTGATAAAATGAAAACTTAGTAGCTGAATAAAACCCTCAAGTGGTGAACAGATTCGAGAGGTTTGGAGGATAATTTACATGCAGTTATAAAATCAACAAGAGGATGAAGTTTTATGTAGAGTTCCTTCATAGAGTGGTACTTTCTTGATATGACATGGTGTTCAAAGGATGAATTTAGAGTTCTTCCAGTTGGTTATTTATAGTGTGTCTACCTCTATCATGACACAAGGACCTAGAGGTCAATTTATAATGGTTATTCCTTGGGTGACGTTATGCTGTAGTTATTTTTTCATATTGCGACCTTCCTCAATGATATTGATTTAAAGATTTTTAACTATGTATCAGAGGGGTTGTATAGTGGATTGGATTTGGTTTTTATGGGAAATAAAGAGGACTCTCATGCATCATATTTGGCATGTAGGATTCAAATCACATATATTTTCTAGTGTGTGATTTTATTGACAAAGGAGTCCTTTGAGCCTCCATAAACAGATAATTAACTTTCATGGAAGGTTATGTGGGTCTATGTTGAAACATTTTTTTTGTGAGGCTGATGACTTTGTCCTCCTACACAGGAGGTGTAGTGACCTGGTTGGTTGATATGATATGTGATTCCTTCTTATTGATCCCCATGTTGGGTGTTGTTTCTCAGGTTTTTCTCAGTTGGTTTATATTTCTGGTTTTATTTTTTTTCAGGGAAGTGGTGCAGCAGAAGCAAAGAATTATTATTTTTTTATTCTGGGAAGCTTTTCGCGGTAGTTAAAACTGCCGCGAAATGTATATTGGCGGCGGTTTAAACTGCCTCTAAACGGTGAAAACCGCCGCTAAACGTAAAATAAAAATTACGTTTAGCAGCAGTTATAACCGCCACTAAATAGGAGCATCATGGCTGCCTCATTCCGCGACGGTTCCCGTGACTTTATCAGCGGTTTTACGACCGCTGGAATTTGAGTTTATTTTCGGCGGTTATAACCGCCGCGAATAAAGTGATATCCAGGGCCCGTAAAACCGCCGCTAAATTCAGGAAAAATTACATGAAATGAGGCAGCTACGATGCTTTCTTGAAACCGATGCTAAACGCAAATAACCGCCGCTAATAGATTGCTGACGCCATATTAGGCGGCGATTTCTATAAACCGCTGCCAAACAATGTAGCGGCGGTTTAAACCACCACTAAATGAAAAAAAACCGCTACTAAATGGCAAATCTGTTGTAGTGATAGAACTAATTTTACTTTATATCCAATTAAAAGTATAATTTTACCTTATAAATAATTTAAACTTAAGAGAAGTTTTAAATTAAAATTCAGTATTTTTCATTATTCATAAAAAAACAAAACATTTTAGAAAAATCATAAAACTTTACCCTAAAATAATTTTTATATTATGATTTTAAAAAATTAGTTCATTTTATTGAATAAATTTATTAATATTATTAAATATTAATTTTAAATTATGTATGAAAATCATGATTAAAACGTGTTTTAGAAAAAAACTGTCTTTCAGAAAATGTTTCTTTTTCTTTAAAATGATTTTTATTTTATTCCTAATTTAGACAACCAATGAATTTTATTTTCTTCATGTGAAAAACATATAATTTTAATAACTTAGTTAATTATTTTCATACCCAAAAAATTTAACATCTAGGTTATAACAATATACCATGTTATTGTTCATTTAGACTCGAGGTTGCATGTTATGTAATCTATTAAAGAGATCAAATTAAAAGAAATATATTTCATAGATTATTTAAGCTTAGTGATATGTGTTATATATGATATAAAATAAAATTTTCTTATTTTATAATTTTGGGTTTTTATAATAAGAATCTATATTATCTTGTTGAACAATTTCAACACTTTATTACTAATAAAGGAATTATTCTGACACATAGAATTTTCCATAAAAACATTTCATAGATCATAAATACCACTTAAGTAACTTTCTTAAGTTACCATTTTTAGGATTAACATACATTAAACTTATCCTTTTTAAGTATTAGTCTTAATGTATTGTATGATGATGATGATGATAATATCTACAAAAAAATATTTTATTAGATGAGTTTCATGTATTATTAACCATTTAATAAGAGATTTTATTAAATGGGTTCCCACAAAAATGATGACCCCTTTTAATATTCATTATACCCATTTGTATAGCAATATCCATAATTTACTCATAAAATAACCTTGATTTTTCATGACAACCACTCCTTATTTATTTAGGTAGGGAATCATCCTAATAATATCATATATTAATGTTTGATAGTATAGTGGATAACCCTTTTTATAGTCCATAATATGGAATCAACCAACTCTATTCCTCTATCATCCTAACCCTTAGGGTTTCCCAACTAGTGTAACAAAAAGTAAATGTAAAAAAAACTAATCACAAGAAAATATAGGGGCACACTTATTTGGAATGAAAGTACCCAATGATGATCCATAATTACTCATTAATTTAATTTCTTACACAATATAATCTAGAGGAACCCCAATTTGGTTTTAAACTATTTAGTTAGTTGATTAAGGTCTTGAAAAGTATTTATTTAGAAGGAATCTCACACTTATTATTTTAAGGGGATTTTATCCCACCATATTATATCATATTATTCCATTTTATGTTTACATGATTCTATTAATTTAGTTTGGAATCCTATTACATCCAACTAACCAATATTTTCAAACCATATTTATATGTAACTCTTTAAACAACCCACAGGTTTGTGTTACTCACCCAAAAATAGAATCCAAACATTTTAGTACATATTTAGATTCATCATATGAATAAGGTACGTGTACATTTACTTCATATAAAGGTATAAATTTATATGAGATTTAAAATCTCCACATTTGTAATCCTGAAGCAATAAAAAGCCAACCCAATTCACTTTCTTTGACAAGGAATAGTCCTCCAAGTAAGTAGGTTATCTATCCATAAGCCCCTATACCCTAGAAAACATTACTCAAGATAGAATCCAATTCATCATAACTTTAACACCTAATATGCACAAACTATATTCAATAACTAAATTCAAGATAATAAAATCAATTAAAAACTATTGTCAAGGTAGATTGACATTCCATAATTCAGAAACATTCATATTTATTTTAATATGAACTCTATTATATTTATCATTATATGGAATTTCTATTTTAAATATATGATATTATATGAATTATAAACTCTTTAAAATAAAATTTTTATTATATAAACATTTTACATAATCAATATATTATATACTTATTTATTATTTAAACTATAATCATATCAATAATCAAAGCACTTTGATGTGTCTTAAATAATATCCAAATAAATACAACTTTTATATTAAAAAATTCAAAATAATTAATTATTAATAATTCATATTTTGAATATAACTTTTTTATATTTTTTTCCTATTTGATAATTTATAACCTTTATAAATTATTACTTAGGATTTCAAAATAAATCCTTTTATATATAGTTCATAAAATATTCCATATAATTTAGTGAAAACGTATTTCAAATATTAAAATTTAATATTTGGGAATAAATTTTTTCAAACAAATTTTATTAATTAATAATAAAAATATTTATAATTAATTAATTTATAAACCTTTATAGATTAAAATATCCCAAAACAACTTTTATAATGATTTATAAACATTAACCATAAAAAAATTTAATAATATTAAAAATAATTTATTAAAATCCTTTTTGTTTAACCATACTTAGGAACCATTTCATACATAAGGGTATCAACTCTTTACCCTTACACAAAAGGGATAACCTACATAAATCTAAACGCTTTTATGTTTACATGAGACTTCTAAAACCATTCCATAATGATAACGAAATTGGTTACCTTTATGTATAACTTTTGTATAAAGGTAGCTAGGAAATTCTATTCATTGTGTAAATGTAATATTGAGGATACCCTTACACAGTTTAGGGATTACCTTTAATAAGACCTTTTGTAAAATGATATCAATGAATTTTCATATACCATGTAAAGGTAAAAGTGATAGGCCCTTACATTGAACCCATTTACCCTTACACGAGCTTTTATATACCACGAATACCCTTATATAATGAGTCAACTCCTTTATTGTGTAATGGTGGCCCACAATAACTATTGCGTAAGATATGAAATTACTTTTATATAGCCTTA
Organism: Viscum album; assembly: GCA_963277665.1. Lineage (NCBI taxonomy): Eukaryota > Viridiplantae > Streptophyta > Magnoliopsida > Santalales > Viscaceae > Viscum > Viscum album. The sequence goes on along the minus strand of OY728162.1, from coordinate 621,326,167 downwards.
GGAAAACCATGTTTACCCTTACATGAACCCCTTCGCGTAATGGTATGCCATGGGTTACCTTTGTGTGACCACTAATGTATGGGTAACATCTTGGACACCCTTATGCAACTCATATGCATAAGAGAATGGACTTAGTTACCTTTATGTAACTAAACTGTGTAGAATTAAATCATTTTTTTCAAGATTAAAAAAAACTAAAAAATGATTCTCTATTTTGGTTTTCATATTCATTTCATTGATAGATTTCATAAAACTAAATATGGATCACTCTAATCCAATGAGGGGTTTTGTAAGTGTCAGATAAAATTTATCAAATCAAGTGTAAGTGATTAAAATCTCTTTTATGGGGATCTCTTAAAAAAGATAATACGAAACTGTGTATGATAGTTAAATAAAGAAATACTGTAAACATGTTTATCTTATATAGAAGGGCCACTACATCTTCAACAAAATCCATCACATCAGTTTGATAAATACTTTATAGTGAAAAAATCATCCCACCACCATGGTGTAACCATATATTGTACCGTATCATCCAATGTTTGGATGATATTCATCATCTCTCCTTGGAATTCTACTACCTCAATATGAAAAGAAGGAAGATAAAGAGAGCAATAGGTATCAGGGAGTTTTGGCCAAGAATGATGGAATTACACATAAACTTCCATTGCATTGAATTAGTTAAATAGGCCATTAAAGACACTCCTTGACTATCCTCTCATTTATTCATACATTGAAATGCATGAATACATACCATGTCCAATTCATTAATCATATGAATTTAGTACCAAAAATTTCATCAAATTAAACAATACATTAAATAATAGTCATGTGGATGATTGAACTCTCCAAATGAAAACTATTATCATAGGGAGTATAAAGTATATTTCTATTTCTACATGAAAATCACAATTTACAAGAAATAAATAATATATATATAGGTATGTATGTATGTATATTTATATCATATATATGGATTTTGGGAATATCTCCATTATATGATACATTCTATGTAAGTAAATTATACAGGATAAAGTCTATACAAGCATAGTCACATGTCATGAAAGTGACAACACATGCCATGTAAATTAGAAGGTTATACACCATGTTTCCCCTATTATATGACATGTTTATTAAATCCTGGACAATAATTTAATACTAATAAGAAGGGTACACACTATTTTCCTTATTATTATATACTGTTTACATATTAAATTTAATTTTAATTAATTTATTAATTTATTTAAAATTAATAAATATAGGAATATCAAGGACTATTTGGATGATGAATTAAGATAAATGAATAAATGAATTAATAAGATAGTTAATTTATTGTTATTTTTTAATTTATCTTAATAAAGAACAGATTGGTATAAATTATATCTATATTTAAATGCATATTCATTGCATGTGTAGATGATAACAAGGTTGTTAACTTATGTATGTAATAGGTTTATTTTAATCTAATTATTATTGAATGTTTTTTTTGTGATAATTATTATTAAATTAAAATGATAATCAGTGAATCAGCCTCCCTTATTTATTATTTATTGGAATCCATTTCCAAAACATCTTTTATGTAACCTTATACCCCTAGTTCCTCTCACATACATGTGAGTAAACCTATTTACTGGAAGAATCCATGAGATGTGTAGAGAAAATTCAAGTCATAGACGCGGTGACACCAACCAAGGAGATAGACTAGTGATATATGGAATGATACAACTCAAACCATGCTATGTTCAAGGAGTTATTAGCCTAGGTTAAAGGTTTAGTTTATCAACTACTCAATAAATCAACCAATAGTAAAATCTCATGAATAATCCACATATTTATTTTATTTTTCTCCATTTCATAGTTAAATTTTTATGTTTATTTGATGTTTAATTAAGATCAATTAAAATAATTAAATTAACAAGAATAGAATATGGTATAAAATAAATGAATTATTTGTAAATTATTTTATTAAGCTATTGGTAATTAATTATATAGAATACTTAAAATATTAACAAGCATGTACTAGATAAAATTATGAAAATTTAAAAATAATATAAAATCCCTAATGAAAATAAAAAAGTCACTTAAACCTTCCATTACTTTATTTAGGATGAAACCATAGATCAAAGTTTCTGTATATACCTTTTTCATATACTTTCAATAATCAAAGTGTTATAGTGAATGTTTTGTGTAGACTTTAACATGGTATCATGAAGAGTAGTTTCTCTAATAAAACTTAGTGTAACTTGGAGGAAAGTGTTAGAGATATTTGAGTCAAGGATTTCAGATTGGGGAGTCCACTCAATAGTCCAATGGACTACAAGATTATGTAGTTGGAGAAGCTTCCTATCTAATTACCCTCAAGTAATTGATCATACCCTTATTTTGGGTTGAATTAAACAAGTTAGTATCTTTAGTGATGATTGTAAATTTATTTATTACACCATGATTTAAAATTATCTATAAAAAATAGTTTATAGTATCCAAATTATATCCATATAACCTCATTGGTGGTTGAAATTTATTGGTATATGAGGAGACCAGATTGAGGTATGTAGTACCAAGTTGGTTCATGGTATAGGTGAACCTGGCCATGGGAACAACAAAGTGGTACCCGATCCTTGTTTTTTCTATTGTATTACAATTTGGGATATAATATATGAGAGATAGGTTGTGTTTGTAATATTAGATATACTATATTCATAGGCATAGCTAACCCACTTATAAGGGAAGTCCAGGTTACTAGAGTCAAGATTGATATCTTCGGTTTTCACTTATATAGTTGGGTTATATTGGCCAAATGTGATACATTGTGTTATTGATTTATGGTTTATTTTTTTTACTCTTTTATGGGGTATTAAGTGGTTCATGTTCATACATTATCATTGGTATATAGGATTTACATGATATTTATGTTCATGCTTGTGGTTGAGAACCTTTAGAATGACATAGGGTTGGGTTATTTAAATATTTATCATAAAATACTGTATTGTTTTCCAATATAATTTTATGGTGTATTGAAACTGAACATATCCATGATTATGTAATCTGATAATTAATTAGTAACATGAATCCTATTTTTATATGATTCTAACCACAAGAGTGGGTATCTGGGGTTATAGAGGGGTTCATAGGTTATATTATACCATTAGTATACTAGGTTATTCATATAACATAGTGGGATACTCAACTTATTACTTCTTATACAACCTGTTATATCAAGACCTATTTTAAATGTGATTCTGAGTTATGAATTTGGTGTTATATATATATGCAACTATGATGAAAACCTTTTGAGTAATGGTAGGGTAGGGACAAGCATTCCCCAATGGTTGTATATTCAATTCCACCAATTTCACTAGAGACCCTAGCTCTATCTACACCTTACATTGTCCAGTAACCCTATGATTTTTTTGATGTGATTAAATCTATGTGATATAGAGTTTCAAGAGGTGAACATTCCATAGAATTTTTTACTATAGTTCTAGCAATAATATCCACCTATATTTTATAGAGAGGGGGGATATTAGTCCAAAGTGTTATAGTTCATGTGTATTCATATAATTTTAACCATATGATGAAACCCCATGAATGGAAGGAAAATCTTATGTTATATATTCCTATATGACCAACAAAGCACTGGTGAGATGTATTTGTCTAGGAAAATTAGATTTCAGTGTTGTTCTATAAGAAATTCAAGGATAATTTCTTTAATAATTTATTAATTATGTTTATAAGAACATATTGGAAATATATTCCTTTTCATTTTTAAGGGAAACAAGTCAATGATGGATTATGTATCCCATTTTACCGAGTTATATCAGTTTGTGCCTTTGTTGGAAAGTGATGCCATTACCAAGGTTTGAGGTTTGGAATATTGGTTGAGATATTCAATTTTCTCTCAGGTGAACATCTTCAGGATTATGTCTCTTATTAAGGCTATGAATCAGTCACTTATTATAGTGAGGAACTGATTTAATGATATACCTACGTGAGTTAGGTTCCTATTCTAGATTTGGGAGTGGATCTTTAAGTAGTAGAAAGTGGAGTTTCAATAATTATAATTAGAGTGTTGATAGTTTTCCAATAAAATATGTGACTCTTCTTCTTCCTATGATGGGAGTACTTCAATTTTTTTTAGTATGAAATGTTTGGTAATATTGGATTGTATTTCCACTAACCTCCAATAGATTTTCAATCTTATGGGGAGATAGTTAATCAGAAGTTATTCTATAAAAAAAATTCCATCTATCTAGTGGGTGTGTTGATGTACAATATGAGGGGTAAATAGATAGATTTAATGTTGTAATAAAGGGTGATATTTAGAGTTATTTTAGATGGTTAGGGCATGGAGGTGGTCATGGTTCCAATGTCAGTAGTAGAAGCAGAGTAGCGCATCTTAGGGTAGTGAGGGATCTAAAATCCATGGACGATTCTTGGGGTTAGTATATAATCCTTATATTGAGAAGACACCTATTTATCAAGACATTATTCCATTTAATATCCAAGGTATAGTCTCAGTGAAATATTACTTAACACCTACTTTATTTGATACATGTGCATAAAATTCATTTATATCCACCCAGTTTGATAGGGATTTTAGGCTGGCTATAAAGTATCTTTATAGGTTGATATCTATCAATACAACTCAATGGAAATGATATGATGTTATTTGAAGTTTCTCTAAATTTTACCTCATAATAAATGGATTTAGAAATCTCTAGGATTTCTCTATGTTAGAGATGCATAGATTCGATGTATTCCTAGGCATGGATTGGTTGATGTGGTATTAAGTGCACATAGAGTTCTATTTTCAATGGGGATCTTTCATGTTTGTTTATGGTGAGTTATATAACCATTTTAGTGAGTGGAATTTGTAGATTGGTCATTTGGGACTTGAAAATTTACAATTAGGGATGATTCCATCCAAATTATCTATTATTTTTCTAATTGATTATGAGATATGGATGTAATTCTTTCCTCACATATTGATTTCTAATATTTGTTTAATGAATTATCATATTTTCCATTTAATAGAGACATAAAGTTCATGATTGAACTTTTACAAAGAATGAATGCCATGATCTTTCCTCTAAACAAGATGGATCCTAGAGAGATTATAAATATGAAGCCTATACTATAGGATCTAGAGGTGAAATGATTTATTCATTAATTCACATCCCATTAGGGTGATCCTATATCATTCTATAATAAGTTAAAAGTATCATTTAATTTACTTGTGGATTAATAGATATTGAACCAAGAGATGATCCAGAAATGTTATCCTCTTGCTCACATTGGTGACCTATTTGATTAGTTAAGGGGATCCAAGTGGTTATCTAAGATTTATTTGGGGATAGGTTATTAACAAATGTGTGTGAGATATTTTTATATTCCTTATAATGTTTTGAGGAGTATGAATAAAAAGTATGAGTATCTTATGACGACATTCAGATTTAAAAACACATTGGTAGTGTTTATGTACCTGGTGTATTGAGTGTTATATCCTTATATGTATTCCTTCATGGGGATTTATGTTAATGATATACTGGTATAATCCAATAAATGGGGCACCATGCTTGAAAAATATTGTTTTGAACATGCTGATAGAGGATCAATTGTGCACCAAAAATTCAATATGTCTATAATGGATCAATGAGGTTATTTTTTTGGGGAATGTGATATTAGTGGACCCTAAGAAGGTTCAAGATATGTTTTTTTAGAGTGTTAAAATAATTGTTTCATGATTCATATCATCTTGGGACTAGTAGGAAACTATAATAGATTCATTTTAAACTTTTCAATATTGGATGTTTTGATGATGCCCCTAACTAATATATGGATGATGTAAGAGAGGTTTGATCCATGTGAGAGAGACTTCCAATAGCTTAATGGAATGTTAACATCTACACCAGATTTGAACTTACCTGATTTGGGTAGGTTGTATACCCTATGTTGTGATGTACCAAGGGTTGTATCGGGAACCATTCCAATATAGGATAGGCCTATGAGCACCTAAAAATCAAAGAAATTGTGTCTTGAGGAGAAGAATTATATGACTCATAACTTAGAGCTTCATATATAGTGCACATGTAATGATTTTGGAATCAATTTCTTCTATGTGAGAGGTTTCTGATGTATAATGACCAAAATAACCTCATGTATATATTTTACCAACATGATTTAAACCTTTGGAAGAGGTGGTTAGTCAAGTAACTTCATTATTTTTACCTTGAGATGGAATATACCCATGGAAAGGGGAATGTTGTGGCTGATACACTAAGTATAAATACTAAATAATTAGTGGTGATGAAGGTTAGCCATGAGTGGTGGTTCATTAATGTAACATCCTTAAATTATACCATCCAAATAGTACCAAACCATGTTCACCATGTGAACTTAGGTGCACCTCCCCATATTAAAAAGGCTATTGACTATTAGTGATGGTCTGATAAACCACATGAAGATACTATATTCATTAGTATCATCATAAAAAATAATTAATAATAATATAAAAACCAAAAATATTTATAATATTATAGGGACATATAGAATTATAGTGTAAGAGAACCATAATAATAACATAAACATGTTATAACAAAATGTACACATGTAGATTGATAAACATGCACTAAAATAGGATGACACCATTGAACAATCATATAAAATATAGAAATAAAATAAAAACAAAACAAAAAAGGGAGACCCATTATATCCTAGATCTCACCTCAAATCTACCTTCTTAACTAAAATGAGATCTCCAAGATCATCAACATGTACTTATGACATCATTGAAACCTTTATGTCAACTATAAGTTTTACACATGCACTAAGGTGATAATGCAGGGTACGAGCAAAACACCTAGTTTACCACCACCAATAGTTTTCCTAATAAATAATATTATATATTTTCATGCGTGTAATGAATTATAGTTACCTGGAAAATCACATGCACAAACCATTTTTCACATTGAGAAATCATGAAGCCTCCAAAATGGTCAACACATACCCACTTCATCCAATTTTAGAATGAGATTATATATCAATATTCTTAGCACAACCCAAGTGTGAAAAATATATCACCACTCATATAACTATTCAAATAGAATTAATTATCTCTATAACATAACATGGATGTGAATAATTCATTGCCGACACACTTTTAAAGTTATTATTACATCACCAACCAATATCTTAGGTGAATGATAAATCACTATTACCATAAAGGGTAGACGATGCCACACTAATACACATATACAGGCCGTTGATACACCAAAAATAAAAATCCCATTGTGGTTGATCCACCACCAGAACATATCATACTGTTTATGATGTAACATTGATACCAGTATCTATGTGGATAATACTACACTACTACAAACTTTAGGTGGATGATATACCACTGACCAAGAATTCCATAGATATATGATGAACCCCTATATATAAACTCCTCCTCTGGAAGATATACCAACACTAAATGACTCTATTTTGATGATCAAACACTACTATTAATTTTTAAGTTAACAAACAACCAAAAAAACACTGATCAAGGTGGAAAATATATCACTGAACCAATAAACACTGGGGAAAATGATGCATTTCTAGTTGAATATAGGATCAAAATAATCATGAAAACATGGTCAAAACATATCACTAGGTAAATGATAGATCACCATGCTCTTATAAGACTAATTAATGATGTATTACCAAGTGAATGGGGTTTCAACCATCAATGATAATGAAAATAAGGCATTTTCAGGAGAATAATATATAATAAAATCCCATTCTCAAGGAAAAAGATCCATCAATATGTCCCCACTCTAGGTGAATGATATAACACCATCACAATACATTTAGCAATACAATCTACCACCACATTAAAATTTCTTAATTGACAATACAACAACATAGAATATCAATGTGAATGATACATCTCTAGGTGAATGAGGTATCACCCTTACTCAAAGGTCAGTGAACAAGTTATCATAAACTCCATAACAGTGGTGGAAGACCCATAAGTACAATAATAATAAAAACAAGTGAAAATTTTATTACTATATCATATACAAGTCATTATAAATCATATCTATGTTGAATTAGTTTTCACCCTAATCCTTGAATAAATTGACCCGTATTTATACAAGGTTACCCAATTCCCTGACATCATACACTTATAATAGTTTCACAAAACCCAATTAACCATGAAATTTCTTAGGATCTTACATTTATACCATTATCATAATGGTTAAGAGCCAAAAATATGAATCATTCCAACATCTCATTAAAAGGATATCACCCAAAAAACTAACCCATAACTGAGATTCATCTGCTATGTAGTGATTAGAGAAGCTCTGTAAGGATGAAAACACAAGAAATGTAATAAGAAACCCCTCATGGATACCCTCACTAATATTCCCTATACTTATCCAAGGAGACATGGACCTTGATAACCCCATTCTCAATACTAAAAGTTTGAGTATCCCACCACAATCTGGGTAGCCTAAAACATTACTCAAGAAGAAATGTAACCTCCTCTATTTCCATATAGGGACTCCCCCATATTTTCTCTCAATCTTGCATCTCAAATGACCAATTATATAACATTAAAATAGAATAACACCTAGCCTCTACCCTATGTGAGAACCAATTTCCAAAAATCAACCCTCATATGTCATAAAAGTCATATATTTAGGGATATAAACCATTATCAGATCCATCTCCCTTTATCCAAGCCTGTAACCATCAACAGATAATTCAAAATCAATAAACCATAAGGCTCATTAAGTGTCTCAATAAACTCACAGTCCATACCTCAAAAATATGAGATCAATGATTGTTCCATCTTATGACTCTCATGAACTATTACACAAACCTACATTCCAACCAATATATGAATACATATATAAAGCTATAATATTATAAAACAACTACATCAACCATGGAGTTACAAAATTTTATAATGACTCAACCGTTATTACCCATTACATTTTAAACATATACTAACCATTAATAAACTTCATGAGGCCTTAGATCCATTAATTCCCAAAATAATTAATTATAAAAAATATATAATTATTTATAAAAATTAATCAAAATCAATTTGATTAGGAATAATAGATTAATAACTCACTGAATAAACTTTCAAGTACAAAACTCAAGAAATAAGGTGTGTTTTATGCCTAACATATCCTCAATACCATATATAAAAGAATACCTAACATAAAGAATCACTTCATAAATTAATTTCATCCTAATTTAATGGAAAAACCAAAATAAATTTGGGTAGATAATTACCTCAAATGATACCAAATGAAAACATGTGCATTCACCCAATAAGAATTACTCTAACTATTTAAAACAAAATCCTTATGATCCAAGACTAATTACACCATGCTTTAGTGTAATTAGTATCATAGAACTAATTCCATTCCATTGAATTCAAAGGAAGTAGGAATATGGAAGAATATGAAGAAGTGGAAGCTGATAACTTACCTTGAATTATTTATGAGAACCACTATATAACCTATCAAATCCAGAAAACGTAGGAGAGGGAAAGAGGAATGAAATGAGGGGTGAATCTCTTTAGTCCAAAACATAGGGGAAGAATAATTTAGAAGGGGGTTTTTAAATTGTGAAACTAAAACAATGGTTTTCCCCATACTTAAATTTTTTTTTACTCCTCTAGTAATACAATTCACTAACACCTTCAACTCTATGGCTCACCGAGTACATGGTAGATTATAATAGTAACTCAGTTTTCCTAGGAAGTTAGCTTGAAACCCAAGGACACTTACGAGTACCCAGTGACACCCAAATGGATATCATATGGTTTTATACTACCATCAGCCTATAAAATATCAACTCCCATCCAATTAGTCTTCTTAAAGGCATATAAAAATTATATTTTTTGATGGGAATTAAAAAATTCAAATCATCCCCTAGTTACAAATTCACAAAAAACTATTTTTCTTTGACCCCAACAACACAAAATAGTGCATTCCATTAAAACTTTCCCACTATAGAACTTATCATCCCCAATATTTTCTGATGAACCACATTAGTCATCGACATCAAATTCACACTCAAAATACTGATCCCCAAAATTGGTTTTTCCATTTCGATTTGGAACTAAAACCAGGGAAATGGAAAAACCCCTAAATAACTCCCACGATGATTCATCATAACTATTGGTAGTTCCTTAAATGAGATGAATTGATCCCTATACAAGGTATATGACTTGATTTTTTTTCTTCAAAAAGAACTATTTGATACCCCATTGTATTAACTACCTCTAATACCCAATGACCCATTCATCATGAACCAAATAATTACACCAACTCTATAAAAATTCCCCACTTCGGGTAGAATTTGTAAATTCATGATGTAACATCCTATCCCGAGTGTCATGAACTGGTGTACTAAGCTAGATCTCCACATGAACTCATGTAGGACTCCCTATATGCAAGAGGATTCTATCTAACAGCAAGGGTCTAATATCAATCATTGGGATACTATACCCTCTTTTATCAGATTAATACACCAATTAAAAATAAGAAACAATAATTGAATAAAATATAATCATAAATTGAATAGTACCTATATAACAAGATAATCAAAACTAGGAATGAAGAATAAAAAATAAAGCAGTAGATATGACATGATAAAGTACGTTTCAAGTGTCTCAATGAAAACCCAAAATAAAGACACCGATGACTCCCCCAAGTGGGTCCTGAATCATGTCTAATTCCATCATCCATGCTCCATGAGAAACCATCCATCTAACACTGGGCCCTTACCCAAACTGTACTACAACCATGAAATCTATTTGGGTATTGATCAGGAAGCCTGAGTAGGGTGTGAGTAAAACTCAGTAGGACACCACCAACGACGTCTAAAAAAATACCCACTCAATAATAGTGTATGTAGTTTTATAAATAAATAAGTAAAATACATAAGTAAAAAGTTATCAATTTTTTAATTATTCTTTATTTAACCACATAAACCCCTGGGTTCTTGAGGAACCATGAACCTCAATACCTTCCTCATACCATGATGAATTTTGAACTACCCCCAAGGAATTTCATATACCCGAATGTCATTATTACCATTCATTATCACAATTCATATCTGAAAAAAGTATAAAACATATAAACCAGTCCGACATTAGTAATGTGTACATAAGGATCTAACCTCAAGTGTCTAATGTGAGTGAGACTAAATGAAGCATAATAGATCTCTAAAAAAAGGGTAAATCTCTCATGGTATTTCACCTTGCCCAATTTCAAGATCTCTCATGGTCCCTTGGAAATCATAATGGAAGCTCTCAGAGTCTTCCTCCTCAAAGGCTCTCAAAGTACTTTGGGTAATCAAAAAAAAATCTCTCATGGTCTTCCTCCCTCAAGGAACTCATGGTCCTTTGGGTAATCGCACACTCACACCCCAGTTAACGCATGTGCTACTCCGAGACAACATAATCAGATCCAAGTGACAAAAAAACAATATCCATTTCATAAATCATTCCATTAATTAATTCATACAATTAATTAATCATATATATTTCCATTAATTATTCTAATGATTAATTAATCGCATCAATTTCTTTAATTAATTCAAAAATTAATTAATCATTTATATCCCATTAATTAATTCACAAATTAATTAATCAAATTTATTTCATTAATTAATTCAATAATTAATTAACCCTATAAAGTCCATTAATTAATTTGACAATTAATTAATACAATCCAACCATCTCCATATCCTATAATTAATTCACTAATTAATTATTATCAATTCACAATTAAATATTCTAATAATTAACCCAATAATTAATTATCCCCAATTCACCAATTCAATAATTTTATAATTAATTCATTAATTAATTATATCAATTCCACAATTCAATTATTCAATCAAATCCCCAATTCCTCAATTAATTAATTGACAACATTAATTAATTTAGTTTAGGAATTCTAATTTCTAAACAAAAACTAGATATTATATAATCACATACACATAATTGATATCAAAACTATGTGATTTTAATATTAGACCACCTACTTTGATTTTTCGGTGAACAATATCTCAAAATAAATCACCAAATTTCAACAGAGTAATGGTGTATAATGTGGTTTAGATCTATAACCTAAATCAAGATTGAAGAAATCAAGATCACTTAAATCTAGATCTTGATCTACATTCCAAGATCTAGATCTATATAATTAGGTATAGATAAAAGAAAAATAGAGAATAAATTCCCTTAAAGAGAGAATACAGGAGGAGGAACATGAAAGTAATCGGGATGAGATCCTCTTACCAAGACGGGTGCAGATCTTCAATCTGGGCTTCAAATCATAAGGAATGGAGGCTGGAATGGCTTGGAATCACTCTAGGAGGCTCTTTAATTGAGAGAAAACAATTATGGGTTGAGATAGGTTACTAAGGGGTATTATATGGGAGTTTGGGAATTTTTTAAATATTTTTGGGGGATTAAAATCATGTATGCATGGTTTTTTGCTCGGGGCGCATGGTTTCTACTAACAATGCACCTAACCATGCACCGATTTAGTGGGGGGGGGGGTGAAAAGTTTCTACTTTTAGGGTGTATATCTTGAAAAATCATGATCCAGCTATGAAAATCCCCACTGTTTAGGTTTTCACGGTTTTCTAGGCTGGGGCGCATGGTTTGGGAAAAACATGTGCCAACCGTGCACTTAACAATATTTTTCAAAAATTTCAAAATTTCACACAAACACACCCCAATATAAAACCCAAATGAAATGTAATAAACACTAAACAAAATAGTACCTATGAATGAGCCTAAGACAAATCCATAAAAGGGTGGGATCTTACAATCTCCCCACCTTATAACAACTCATCCTTGATCTGCACTCCCAAGCATCTATAAGATTCTGAGTAAAAAAGATGGGGCCACTAAGCCTACATATCTACTCCCCTTTCCAATGTTTAATCCTTCACAAACCCATGTTATCACAATACATGAACTATCAACACAATATTTCCCTACAACACTTTATCACTGAGATCCAACACACATATCAGATACTCTTCAAAGGACACATCTGTCTCAAGCTCAACATCATCCACCTATATCACATGAGAATGTTTAGGGTGATACCACCGAAGTTGTGGCACATGAAAAAATTATTCATAGCACTATATTTTTGTGGAGGAACTAATCAGTATGCCACCAACCTGATTCTATCCACAACCTCAAATGGTCCAAAAAACCAAAGTGCCAACCTACCCTATCCCCATATCCCATGGTGACCCAATCTGGGAAACACCCGAGGGAATACATGATCAAACTTTGTAAACTATAGGGGCCATCCAAGTTTATCAGCATATAAATTCTGTCTAATTCGAGTTGTATCCATATATTTATGAATCAGTTGAACCTACTTTGATGTCTCCTACATAAGACTCAATCCGAATAATTCTAAATCACTTATCCGTGTCCAACATAGAGGTGATATTCATGGCCTACCATAAAGAGCCTCGTATGGTTCCATCTATATCATATCCTAATAAATTTTGTTATAGTAAAACTCCACAAAATCTAGGTAATTCTCCCAAGATCCTCTAAAGTCAATGACACATGCTTGTAGCATATCCTCAAGCACCTGTATAGTATACTTTTACTTCCCATCTTTCTATGGGTAGAATTCCATACTTAGTAAAACCTGTGTACCAAGGGACTTAGTTAATACTTTACAGAAGTAAAAATTAAAGTGTGAGTCATGGTATAAAACTATAGTCCCTGGAACCCCATACAGACAAACTATCTCCCAAACATACAAATCTACCAACTGCTCCACTGAAAAAGTCTCCCGTATAGGCTAGAAATGCACTACCTTCGTTAGTCTGTCCACAAAAACCCAAATAGAATCATTCCTCTGAGGATTCCTTGGGAGACCCACCAAAAAGTCCATTTCCACATCATCCCACTTCCATTCTAAAATGGGAAATGAATGTAGCAAATATCTAGGTCCTTGATGATCAACCTTTACCTGCTAATAGGTGTAACATTATGCCGCAAACCCTACATTCCTTTTTCATGACTGGCCACAAAAAATGTCAATGTAGTTCATAGTAAATTTTGGTCACACCTGGATGAAACATCCACTTTGATGTATAAAATACCTATATCAAATCCTCTCATATTCTCGTAGGCATAACAACTTGATTCTTAACATAGATGATCTCATCCTCATTTATGATCCATTCTGAAGGTGAATACCCACCTTCAAGGTTTTACCATAGGGTCAAGCACTCAAGATTCTCATACTACCTATCTATGATCCATCTCAAAAGTGAAGAATCCATCAAAACTGATATGAGATTAATCTTCTCTTGAATCTCCTAAACCAAAACATGCATTTAATCTAGAAAAGTCATCATCTTCCACTCAGCACTAGACTCCTGAATAACAAGAGTCCAAGTTTTCTCACTCAAAGTGTCATCCACAATGTTTCTCTTCCTAGGAATATATGATAGCTTAAAATAAAATAAATTCATATACTCAAACCATATCCCCTAATGGATATTAAAGTCTTATTGAAAAAATATATACCTTAAGCTCTTATGATATGTGTACATAGTAATATTTTCACCCAACAGATAATGATACCAACACTTCAAAGCATAAAACACTCTAGAAAAATTGAGGTCATGTGTAGGGTATGTCCTCTCATCTGGACCCAACTCTCGAGACCCATATGACACAACTTAATCTACCTAAATCAAAATGGACCTGAGTGTAATCCCAAAACCATCACAATACACTGTATACTCTTCAACTAAATTAGGTAGGATCAAGATCAATGTCGAGGTCCAATGCTTCTTTAAATCCTGGAAAGCATTATCACCAGCTTATGACCATTCAAAATTTATCTCCTTTTTGTTCAAGAGAATAAATTCTTCTTACAATTAGGAAAAGTCCTATATAAACCTCTGATAATATCCAGTTAATCCTAGAAAGCTTCAGATATAAAAAACGTTGTTAGTTTTATCCGAAGAAACCAATGAATCTACTTTATCTAGGTCCATTGACACACATTCTTCTGAGATTATGTGACCCAAGAAGTGTAACTAATCAATACGAAACTGAAACTTAAATATATTGGAATATATCCAACGCTCTATCAGTGTAATTAGGATGATTTCATGGTGTTGGGCATGATCATCATGAGTCTTAGAGTACACCAATATGTCATCCACAAGAACAACCAAAAACTAATCTAGGTACGGATGGAAAATTATGTTCATCAAGTTCATAAACATTGCTGGTGTGTTTTTTAACCCAAATAGCATCACAATGAACTCATAAAGGCCATACCTACTTTCAAAATAAGTCATCAGTAAATCAGAAGTTTAATCTCTCGGTTGATGATACCCTGATCTCAAGTCAATTTTGGAGAAGACATGATCTCCCCTCAATTGGTCAAAAAGACCATCGATATGTGGAAGAGGATACTGATTCTTCACATTAATCCGATTCAACTTCTGAGAATCAACACACAAGCATAGAGTCCCATCTACCTTCTTAGGAAACAACACTGGTGAACCCCAAGGTGACATACTCGACCAGATAAATATTTTATCCTCTAAATCCTCTAGCTGAGTCTTGAGATCTTGAATCTTTGTCAATGATGTTATTTATGGTGGAATAGAAACTGGATCACCCACTTATATGATCTCAATAGTAAATTTAACATCTCCATAAAGTGGTAGCCCTGAGAAAAATTTAGGAAAAACATCTTGAAACCACTCGATAATAGGTGGAAAGACATATTTCTTTACACCTCCGTCATCCAAAAATAGAATTACAACCTGGGCTGTGAGTTCTCCTAGTTTCTGAGTAATTAGAACTTCTCGGCCCGCCTGGATATTCCACTCTCCATAGATAATGTAATTTCCACCCTTAGGAGATATACAAGTTACTCCCATACAATAACAATCGATGTATTCTTGTTATGTGACTAGATAGTACAAACCTATAATTAGGTCGAATACTGACATGTTGAGAATATAGATATTCTAGAAAAAATATTACTCACTGATCTCAAGATAACTTCCCTTGGACAAATGGATGTCTCTAGACTGTACTCCTAATGGTGTATCTATCGTCATAACTCTACTCTCAAACTCCACCACCTGTATCAAACCATTAACAATTTTTGTAGATACAAAGGAATGAGAGGAATCGGTATCAAATAAGCCACAATCTAATGTAGATTCTATAGTAATAGTATCTCTCACTATTGATGGCCCATCCTCACTATCCACAAGTATCAGATGAATTGCATGAAATTGTTTGACCCCTCTTCCCTGTGATGCTGTTTGACTCCCCTGAGCTATGTCAATCTACTGATACAAACACTCTTTCCTAGAGGTACCACATCCACTACCTCTACCACCTCAGCCAGTAGAACTCTAGCTACCAGACTGATATGGTGTAGAAGATCTCCTACCTGCACCCTAGTTCTGTCTAGCTCCTCCATCATTAACTATCTACTACAGGTTCCTGCAAAACCTCTATAGATTTCCCATATTTCCGCATCCTCAGTACTCTATTGGTGGTTAGGGAAAATGTTTCCAGAAGTGTCCTGACTTACCAAACTTATGAAAAACCACATGGTTAGGGTCTTGTGTAACCAACCCTTCCTCCTGGCCACTCTTCTTGCCACTGATCTGGGAGAAATTCTTACAATGATGCTTCCTTCTCTCAGAAGTTGCACCTCTTGACCATAAAAAAGAAACCACCTGTCCAACACTAGATGCCTCCTTTAGATTCCCCTCAGATATGGGAGCCTGATTCACTACTTCTATAAACTTCTTTAGCCTGATGATATTAACCTGGGACTTAATATCATATTTAATCCCATTCTAAAACCTCTTTTCAATGTAGCCTCATCTACTTCTATCACTAGAATAAATCACAAAAAATATGTAAATAAACCTTCATAGTCCATCATAGACATGCTTCACTGAGTCAATATCATGAAACTAGCTTCTCTCTCACGTCTTAGTGTGTTTGGATATAAGTTCTCTAAGAACTTATCTTAAAAGTTATTGCATTCCATATATTATAACAGTCCATCCTGAGTCTAGATTTCCCACCATCAATTTTCCTAACCATGTAACATATATTCATACAATTTGAATCTCTTCTCAATAAGAGTCTCCAGGTGTTCAATTAGAGTTTGTATAGACTTGATCTAGAACTCAGCTCCCTCAAGCCCACCCTTTGTAGTAAATTTCTAAGGGTGCTGCAACTGGAACTCTATTTTCAGATAAAAATGATTTTCACAACCTACCCTGGTTATATTTCTATGAATTTCATGAAGCGAGTGAAGTTATCTTGAAACTTTTATCCTACTTCCTCAACCGGTACTATCGGTGCCTTCAGTTCCACTACTGGTGGATCATCTCCAGCTATATAATCCTGCCATCCTCTCAACTAGAATCATTATGGAGACATATCTATATAATTAAAAAAACACATCTTAGGACTCATAACACAACCTTATCACATTTACATAATATTAAAATCACAGCAAGTCACAATGAGTATTTTCTTCAAACCTCACCACACGGTCAAAACCGAGGTGCTATCACTTCCATTATCAACCCTACACCTAGGTCTTGGTTAAAAAAGGTAAACAAATTATCATTATTCACATTCTATTATAGACCCATTTATTCACATTTTTCATCATTTTACCATTTTCAATTTCATATTAGGCACCGTTTTTAATTCAATTTTACAATCAGGGAAAAACTGTTTAAGTTCAAAAACTGACCCAATACCCATTTTCTTATGTATGCCTAAAATGTTGCATGTCAAAAATAATGCTGAGTTCCAAGAATGATTAATGCATACTAAAATCTCATGACTTACTAGGATATAAATCACATATTATAAAATCTCAAAAAATCTATGAAAGATTAATCGCATCACATAATAAGTGAAACACCCAAGGTGAAATAATATCCAACTGTAACAACACATATCAATAATAGAAATTCCAACCTTAGCTACTTGGGTTTTCCCCCATACATGGGTTTTCAACTCCCATGAATGATATCATTTCCAAGAACCAACTCTTCCTAGTCTCATTTCTATCTTTCCCAAATATTAATACAAAATAAGATAAAAGAAAACATCTTTAATACCACTTTGTAACATCTCGACTCAGGTTCCACGCACCGCTACCCCAATATGGACTACCAAATAGCCTCATGCATGCCTTCCCATATTCTAGTGGCTATAAATTAGTAGCGAGAGTCTAATATCAATCATGGGGAGAATATACCATCTTTTATCAGAGTAATACACTAGCAAAAAATAAGAAAAAATAATTGAATAACATATAACTATAAACAGAACAATATTTGTATCACAAGAAGACCAAAACATGAAATAAAAAATAAAAACTAAAGAAGTAGATATGACATGAAAATGTACATTCCAAGTGTCTCAATGAAAAACCAAAATGAAGATTCTAAGGACACCCCAAAGGGGGCCCTAAATCATGTCCAGTTCCCTCATCCATGCTCCATCCCAAATCAGCCATCTAATATAGTCCCCTTTCTATTAACCTATCCCACAAACCTGAAATCTATTCAAGTAATGATCAGGTATCCTAAGTAGGGTTTGATTATAACTCAGTAGGCCACCACCAAAGGTGTCTAAAATAATATTCAGTCAATAAAAGTTCATGCAGCTGTATAAGGAAATAAGAACAATGAATAAGTAAATAGTTATCACATTATTAATTATTCTTTATTTAACCACATAAACCCCCAGGTTCCTGAGGACACCTGAACCTAAATACCTATCTCATATTGTGTTAGAGTCTAAACTATCCTCAAGGGATATCATATATCCAAATTTCATTGTTACCATTCATTATCACAATTCATATTTAACAAAAATCACAAAACATGTAAACCAGTCTGACATGAGTAATGTGCACATAGGGATCTAACCTCAAGGGTCTAATGTGAGTGAGAATAAACAAAGCATAATAAATTTATAGGAAAAGGGGGAAGATCCAAATGTCTTTACCTTAGACCAAATCCAAGATCTATCACCATCCCTTGTAAATCAAAATGGAAGCTCTCATGGTCTCTCCCCGAAGGCTCTCACGGTCTATTGGGTAATCAAAAATAGAAGCTCTGATGGTCTTCCCCACTAAATGATCTCATGGTCCTTTGGAAAATTACTCCCTCACACCCCAATTAACCCATGTGATACTCCATGCCCACATAATCAAATCCAAGTGACATACAACCAATAGATATTTCACAAATTATTCCATTAATTAGTTAATACAATTAATTAACCATACTCATTTCCATTAATTAATCCAAAGATTAATTAATCACATAAATTTCTCTCATTAATTCAAAAATTAATCAATAATTTCTATCCCATTAATTAATTCTCAAATTAATTAATCACATATCTTCTATTAATTAATTAAACAATTAATTAACCCTATAAAGTCCCTTAATTAAATAAATTATTAATTAATACAATCCAACAACCTCAATATCCCATAATTAATTCAACAATTAATTATTCTCAATTCACAATTCAAAATTCTGATAAATAACCCAACAATTAATTTTCCCCAACTCTGAAATTCAATACCTTGATAATTAATTCATCAATTAATTATCTCAATTCCACAATTCAATTATTCAATCAAATCCCCAATTACTCAATTAATTAATCAAACACATTAATTAATTCAAATTTTTGATTCCAATTACTAACCTTATAAATTATACAATCACATACATGCAATTGATACCAAGACTATGATATTTGAATAATAGAACACATATCTCAATTTTTTAGCTAACAATTGACCAATGAAATTCCCTAAAATCTAGTGAAGTAATGATATAGAACAATATCTAGATCTATAACCTAAATCAAGATTGAAAAAATTAAGATCTCTTAAATCAAGATCTAGATCTAAAATCCTAGATCTAGATTCACATATGTAGCTTCTCTATTCTTGAACTCATCGAACTTTTGATACTTACTTGCTTATCAAGGATTATCAAATTTTCATGTACATTAAGGTATGGCACCTTCTATAAATCCATGGATCATGTTAAATCTAATAACACTAAAAAGAATGATCCCATAGTACAAGATTTGAAAGCTGACAAGGCTATAAAATTTAGAGAAAGAGTGTTAAACAATAAGGGTAAGAATATCCAAACATTAGTTATGTTTCACAGGCCAAAGACCTTAAAAAATGACATGAAACCAAAATATCCCTACATCAGTGCTCCTCAAAGAAACAATTTGGAATGGTATTAAATACCAAAATACCCACTGGACACTGATTCAACAATGAAGAAGATTTAAGACAAAAATATCCTAGTTTTCATTGTGGACATCCATGCATAAAAGAAGAAGAAAAAAGATTCTATGAAGAAGATGTATGACATTCAGACAAAGAAAGTGAATACTTTGATCAAGCCTGATAGAAATAAGAAGGTATATGTGAGGTTGAAGCCTGATCATGATGTCTTGGATGTGGAAAACAATATCACCACCATATTAGAGGATTTATGGCTATCACAATGCCAACCCATCTTGAATAAGACTCTTTTATTTGTGCACTTTGAATACTCTATTTTCTGATTAATCTTTCTGAATGAAATGAAAGAAATACTGAAAGTTGCTGTTTCTTGAAAAAAAGATCCACATAAGTAGGTATATATATAAAAATAGAGAATAACTTAACTTAAAGAAAGTGGTAATAAAGGTGGAGGAACGAAAAAGCAACCAGGATGAGATCCTCTTACCAGGAGGGGTAGATATCTTCAATCCAGGATTCAAATCGCGAAGAAAAGAGGTTAGAATGGATTGAAATCCCTCTATAAGGCTTTGAAATTGATAGAAAATGATTATGGGTTGATCTAGGGAATTAAGGGGTATTATATTTGGGTTTGGATTTTTTTAATAATTTTCAAGGGATTAAAATCCCATACACATGGTTTTCTACTCAGGGTGTACAATTTCTACAAGTCGTACGCCTAACTGTGCGCCTCTTTGAGGGGGTGCACAATTTCTCCTTTTAGGGAACACATTTTGAAAAACTCTGCACCAGTCATAAAAATTCCAACTGTCTAGGTTGTATAATTTTCTAGGATGGGGTTCATGGTTTGGAAAAATCATGCGCCAACCGTGTACTTTCCCATCTTCTTGCAATTTTTTTTAAATATCACCGAAACACACCCCAAGGTAAAACCCAAATGAAAAGTAATCAACACTAAACAAAAGAGTGCCTATGAATGAGCCTGAGAAAACTATAGAAAAGGTTAGGATCTTACACATTATTAGTCAATGTCACACCATCTATTGAAATCATAGGTATAAAATAGACCTCTTCTTCATTAGAGCCACGCCAGAGTATCGCCAAACAATTCTCACCAAAATATATGGTCTCCCACAAACACTATACCCATAACATGGAGACCCACACCATCATGCCAATAGTTGTACTCCATTATGAGTACAAATAAATTATTAACATTATAACCATACCCACCTATTCTTAAAATTAATTCACAACCTTTTCCATATATAAACAAAATAATGCAATCGAATGAGTTTCCAAATGTATTGAATTTACCCGATCCTCACAGATTGATACCAACACCAAGGTATTTTCCCTTACTAAACATAACTTTTTCATGTGAATCGAAGAACCATTGAACATAATTAACTAGTATTAGACCAAGTATACTATTCATTTCACATATAAATCTCACAATACCACACTAGATTCAAGGGTCAGAACCAAATTATCAAAATAGAATCTTTCGCACTATACAATTTATTTTATTTACAACCTACAATCTTGATTCTATCCAAACTCCATTATCAGTCGACTACTAAAACTCATTATAAACACTTATTACATCTCAATAGACCCATCCAATGATCCCCTCTATATGGTCTATAACATAATTTTTCTAACACACCAAGATTTTATGATTTATTTATATAAATTTAGAGTGTGATAAATTTTTTCACAAGAAACAATGAGCTTAATCGAACCATGATGTACTATTAAAACATTAGAAGTGATTGTTATTAGACATAAATTAAATTAGAATGTTTGAATATGAATATATAAATTATGAAAATTCTGTATAAAACTCATTCTTAATGAAACATTATTTATTAATTCCTAGGAACTAAGTACTAAATTATAAATGTTACAAATAATATCATTTTATGTTAAAAGATCAATTTTTTAAAGTACTAAATTTTTATATATATTATTTATTGATATCTAATGAACTAGGATTTTTAGAAAATATATTTTTATTGAATTTAAAAAATATAATAATCATTCATACATTGATTATCAATTGATTGGAAATGAAGATAAAATAATTTGAAGGTATACAAAATATATTTTTTCTGAAAACTATTTTTATTGTGCACATAATATTTTACATAATAAATCGAATTAATTAGTATCGAGGAATGATTTTAGTGAAAGGTTTAGATAAAATATTCATTAAAATTTGTCAAAATTCATCTAATTATTTTATTAGGAAGGGTATAAGCATAAATTCATTTTTATGCCTTAGAAGTTTTTTCTAAAATATGTTTTTATTGTGTTTTATGCACTTATCGTAAAATAAATATCTATCACTTAGAGAAATGTGATCTAATAAAATGGTTCCCATATTATTAATCATCATTTATAAATTCAGTAATGAGGTCAATTACATTTTTTTTCATTATGAGTAGTAAATGAGGTAATAATTCATTACTATGGTATATGTTAAAAGGTTTAAAATGAGGTTAAAATAAATAGATAAGTGTTAAAGTAACCTTAAAAATTGTCTAAATAATATTGGATAAATGTATTTTTACCCTATCTCACCCCATATTATAATTTTATCCAATTTGGAGAAAATTTTCTATGAGAGTGAATTTATTATATTTTAATATTTTTAATGATTTCAAGTCTACCATTCCCATCGCTTATAAAAGGGAACCACCACTAATCTTTCTCCATACTAATTAATCCATTTATCATGACCAATATCTACCCAGGAATATATTATATGATTATTTTTTTGGAATATTATAAATATTTAAAAATATATGTATGGTTATCCCTTTTAAAAGGTGTTTATTCAGATATTTTTGAAACTATAAGGGTTCTTCATCTCAATATTATTTCCTTGGGACATGTTTCAAGTTATTAACCAATTTATGTTTATATAGTGTACATAATAAACCTTAAATGTTCAATATCATGAATCTATTCCTATTTTTGGTATTTAATTTTCGGTTCGAAGTCATTTCTCTCAAGGGTTTTATGATTCAAATTTACCAAAGAGGTAAGGTTTTATATTATGATATCATTTCTTTTCTTGATTATCTATTTTAAATTTCTATTAAATAATGTTATATAATATTTATCCTTCAGGCCCCATATATTTTATTCTCTAACAATTATTTATATTATTTTTAGGTTTTCCATAAATTTTCCTCTATTTGGTACTCAAAATGATCAATAAAATGTTTTTAAGAAAAACCAACCCCATCTCATCCTTTCAGGCTGGGGATCTATCTCCTCCATGTCCATGTTCTTTAAAAAAGTTATAGTATTTTTTATACATAATTAAATTTTTGATAAAGGTTTTTTTCATTAAATATTCATTTCTTTAAGAATAATTAAAAAAAATCTTTTCAAATGTTTTTTTTATTACTCACTTTTTTCAAAAGTGTGAATGGAATGGCTTCTTTTAACATATACATAATGAACAGATTTTCCCACCATCATGTATTTTCAAAAATATAAATCTTAGTTTATATTTTCCAAATGTTTTAGAAATAAAATAATATTCCTATTTTTTTTGGAATTTTAGTATTAAAATGTTACTAAAATAAAAGGGGTTTTTTCTATTTTTTTCAAATTATATTTTAAATGAATTTGTAAAAGTAATTTTTTTCTATATCATCATTCTTTTAGTATTTTTTTAATTAAATGGGTAAATGACATAATTAGACCATCCAATTTCATTCTATGGATGAATTATGATGATTATTTTTAAAATATTATTTCGTGAAACATGTTTTTATTACAACTAGTTAATTGATTTTTAAAGAATTTTTTATGAAACCCATTTACTTTTCATAGTTTATTATATGATTAAGGTTTTTTATCATCTTATATAAAACTTATGTATTTTTTTCATTATGTGATGGGTGGGAACATAATTATATATCCCACTAATTAATTTTGTTAGATATTTACTTCTCATGAGATAATATGAATTGGAATGAAGAGTAAACCAAGTTCTATAAAGGACTATGTCTATTATGATAGTATTGGTAGTGAGTCTTGGCTATGGAAATGATGGAATGAGTTGTGAAACAAAATATAATTGGGATGATTTACATTATAATAGTATTGGTAGTGATCAATGAATAAATAAATTATTTTATTTTCTTACATGTATACTAATAAATTATTTCTTATTCTTATGACATTTTCTCATAGATCATGTTTGAATATTGATGATTTCACACTCTTATAAATTATGTATTTTTTTGTGATAAAGCCTTATTCTATGACCCATACTTAATGATATTTGACTGATTTGGTATAAATTTTTTCAATCGTGATCATGTTCTCATAATATTATGGTTATATTATGTTCACTTATGATCATTTATAGATATCTCCCATGTTTACAATTATTGAGAATCTGAGCTCACCCTTTATTATGATTCAATTTCCATAGGTTATAATGAATTATTTCAAGTATTGTATGTCTAATAAGCATATTATATGTGGAGAATTATCTAATATATGTTTAATATCTTACATAAAATTTGATTATTATGTATCTAGTCTATAAATACACTAAACCATCATAGTTATGGGGAGTGTATTATTATGAGATGTATTGAATATTCATATAAAGTGATGTAATATCTATGTATGAAATTCTTTGGTTTCTTTTGTTGGCATCAGAGCAGGGTTTAGTAATTTTCAATTATTAGGATTAAAATACTTTGGTGAAACCCATTGGTATAATTCTAAGTATAATATAAGATTCTAATTTATTGTTAAAGTAGAGATTGTGAAGTTTCCCTGTAATAAAATACCTATTTAGATATAAATAAATTGATGCTGGATCTTGAAAAGATTCACCTTGGGATAATAAAAATAAAAAAATGATTCATTATTAACTCAATCTTCACGTGGTTCATGATAAGGAAGCCCAACTACATAAGCGGTTTGACACTCCCAGGGGATATGCTTTGGTAAATTCACATCCTATTTCAGAACCATTATGAAGAATAAAATGATAAATTCTATGATAACCTATTATGAATTGAATGTGATATATGATGAACCAAAAGGTTTATATAAAATAATAAGGTATAATAATTTATCATATATTTTAAATTATTTTTATTATTATATGATTGCTCACTTTGATTAATGAATCATGATTATCACATGATGTTTTTGGTTTTATTCAGTGGTCGGAATTAGTATAAATCATGTGAACAATGAATGTGATGACTAATGTAATTATTATCCTCATGAGAAACCAAATTAAATGGGATTTGGGATGAAAAATATTATATCTATACTCACCCAACTCTTTCATGTTTTGAATGATTACAAGAATCATACTGAAAAACCATATTAATAAAGTAAATACTCGTTTATGATGAGAATTTCTTAATGATGGAAGGGGAATTATTAGATTAAATATCGTGATAAGGGTGAAACTTCTAGGAGAATAGAGAGAGAGCCTTTATTTTTTAATAGAGATACAAAAAATAAATAACCCCATGAATACTTTTACTACACTACCCCATTGTAAACAAATCTATTTTTTAAAATAAATGATTTCATGATGTTAGTTATAGATAAATGGGAGTTGGATATCGAAGTTATGAAAATATATGACACTATATCAGGCCAAGGGTTCTATAAAATTTATAATTCTATAATTATATATAGTGAAAAAGAGATTACAAGTAGGGGAATATAGTATTTTTCTATAAATATGGATTGATTGATTTTAGTATTCCAGAACACAATAGTTTAATTTTAGCTATTATTTAATTTCATCTATTCTTGGTGTGCTATGTCTTTATTTTTTCATATTGAAACATGATGATATGGTAATAAAATATTTTTATCATTAAATTATAATATAAGGGTAATTTATTTTCATATTTTCTCTGTTTTAAATTATAATAATATTATGCTTACATAAATATCAATTCCCTATACAAAATTATTATTTTTTCATTCATAAAATTGACTACCTATAAATGAATTAGTATTTCATGTATAAACTAGGTTATCAAAATTTATTATTAACAATTTAATTATTTTTAACTACTTTTTTTAATCACCTAATTAATAATTTAATTTAATACTCAACAAAGTGAAAAATTGTTTTTTAATTAGAGATAAAACACTGGATGACATATTTTTATCGACTTAACTCATTTAAAAATTAATTATTAATTATAACATTATACTTGAACATGCATCATGATCTATGATTTTATAATTGTATACAATATTTTTTCATTTCAATATTTTTATTTACTATTAATTATGTCTACTCAAAAAATTTAAAATCACTAAAATATAGATTTCTTAACAGTTTAATAAAAGTAACACTAACTACTAGAAATATAGGATATTTACATAGATATATACCCATGGATTATTATAAAAATGGGTATAGAGTAGTATATACAAAAATTTATAGGAATCCATCAGTATAGACTCCAATAAGATACTCTGTACTGACAATTATTTTAAAAATATGAAATTTTAAAGGTTTTTGAATCTTTTGGTGTAGTAAAATGAATTAACCAATACCTATAAAAACTACACCTTAAAAACCCCAAACCATTCTACAAACTATAGTTAATTCTAGAATTTTTGTCTCCCAACCTAGGAAAT
Organism: Viscum album; assembly: GCA_963277665.1. Taxonomy (NCBI): domain Eukaryota; kingdom Viridiplantae; phylum Streptophyta; class Magnoliopsida; order Santalales; family Viscaceae; genus Viscum; species Viscum album. Next base: position 621,299,141 of record OY728162.1, on the reverse strand, counting down.
TCCCACCAATTAATCCATGTTTTATTCAATTCCCTTACCCTAACAAATTATAGAGTCTAGATCCATCATATATCTTGATAAGTGTCACTTTAATTTTTTTATTTGTATAAAATGATTGTTGTGATACTATAAGTTCTAGACTCTTCCCAATTCATTGAATTAATATTCATTTAGATTATCTTAATGCATCATACTTATGATCAAAGTCCATGCATTATTTTTAACCATAGTGAATTACTTCCTTTAACTAAAATGAATATAAAATAGTTTTTTATGTGATATATAGTTAATTTAAATAGTATATATATTAAAAGTAAATGATTTTTATTTATTTTTTTACTAATGTACTATGGGTTGTTAAATTATTGATGTAATAGTTTTAATTTAAATATTAAATTATAAAAAATATTGTATAATTGATTTCAATATATTATGTTTTGAAATTATATAAAGTTTCAATTTATTTTTCTCAATGCTGTTTAATAATACATGAATATTTATTTCAGTTTTCTTGAAACATGAAATAAATTTTATTACCTTAAATTTCCCATAAAATACATATAGTTTTTTAAACTTTTTTTAGCCATCAATGTCATTTAATAGTTAACATCATTAAAACTATTTTGAATATTTGTGGTGGATTTATTCCCTTTTATATAAATATTATACTCATCATTATATATATTTTTATTAGAAATATTTATCCAACTATAGCTTGGGGGGGTTATGGAGACCTAGAGAATCCCCCTTAATAATAATGTTGCAATGATTTGGCAATGATTAGGTACCGAAGAACAAAGTAATGGGCTTGGTAGGACCCCCTTACTCACCAAAGAATCAGTAGTGAATTTAACTTCCCTCCAAGTGTGTTTGATCTCTATATTGTGATTGGTAATCATCCTGCACCTCCTGATGAAGTAAGATATTTCCCAAGAAGGTTTTAATTTCCATGTAAGAGCCCGAATAAAACTTTAGAATCTTATTACACCTTCTTAATATTGATATTATAAAGTATTCACATCATGAGTCCACTATATATAGTGCTTTATTTTGATCCCATAGAGTTACCTTTCCCATAAAATTTAATGAATCTAAATATAACAGAGTCTCTGTTGTCATGCACCAGACTAAATCCCCTTATATTCCCATCCAGGCAAGAAACATCCACATTAAGTTTCTTCCCAGACACTGGAGGTTTCCAAGGAACCCACATCCCCTTGCTACTCCTTTCTATCTGTTTATTAGAAATTTCCATTGTTGGTATAATTATGCTAACTGAGGTTTCAGCTCCCCTACCCTACAAGACACCTACAAGATCTAAAACTTGGTATTTTACTCATACCTGAATCTAAAGTATAGAGTAGTGTTTTATATCCTGTAACTTGTTCCTATCCTCCTAGACAACTCAACATACAATAATAAAAACCATCCCTCAAGAAGACACCTCCTCCTCCTTTTATCCCACATCATTGAACCATCCCTCAAGGAAATATGAATCTATATACCCACATCCCACTATTCCCATGAAAAAACCGAGGTAACACCAATTACCACGCACCCATTACCCATAAAAAAAATTCAAAACCATTTATTATCTTGGAATGTGAAAAAATATACATGAAAATTCCGGATGAATTCCCCTGTTATGAATGTTGTCTTTAGTAAGAAATAATTTGTTTGTAAGTCTTCAAACTATGAAATTTAGTTTCATAAGAATCTTTTTACACCACATATTCAACCCCCACTTATCATTACTGCAATTAACATGCACCATCTCATGGTAATCTTAAAAAAAAAGTTCCCATAAGACAATCCAGAAAAAAACACCTATCAAGATCCTCTATCATGAAAATGTTATCAACAAATATTATTTGTTGGTAGTCAAGAGTTTTGTTGATAAATCCGAGGTACTGAGCCACTTCTTTGAATGAGATCATTTTCACTAGGCATCTAGGAAAAAAGGAGGGTAGCCAACCTAGTTATCCTTCCAATAGCTAATCTCTCCTTGACCCACCACCCACTGCACTTTGTCCTCCAAACACTCTAGATGACCAAACACCCTCTTTGTGAAGCATAGTATTCTCCCTGATATAACATACCATGATTTTCATTCCTCACCATACTGATGTCTTATAAATATTCACCATAATAATTTCCTTTCAATAATATACCACATCATTATAGAATTCATGGCTTTGGGAACTTCATGAAAACCAGACCCCCCTTTATCCATAGGCCTTTACATTCTCTTCTTAGATTAATAGTGGAATTTACCATTTTGGATTTCATCCCAAATGATACTTTTCAAGGTTTTATCCAGACAATCAATTTTACTTTTAGGTGCATTATTATCTGACAAAACATGCATAAGAATAGATTACAACACACTGTTAACCAAATTGATGCACCTTCCATATGAAATAAACCTTTTTTCCAATTGAAAATAAAATCCATAATTATATTTAATATTCCATCAAAGAGAACCTTCTTAGTCCTACCATTGGAGATAAGAATGATGAGGTAATGCATCAGGAGTTGACATATTTCTATTCCCAACTTACTTTGAATAATTCAGCTATACCAGACCAAAAATATATTATATATGTTGACACTACTATTTTCATTATTGATCATTTTCACACTGATAAATTTGTGAGTCCCCATTATTTTATTTAGACCAACAATTTATCACTACCTACCATTAATAAAAAAATAGAATATCATCAGCAAAAATCAGATGTGATATGATACTATTCTCTATTCTATTCTTATAAGGCATTATTTATCCCTCCTCCATACATCTATTAATATTCCTGGTGAGTGCCTCCTGAGAAATAATAAATAATCTAGGAAAAATTTGATCACCTTGACTAATACCATGAACCAACTTGATAAAACCAAATCCCTTTTCCATAAATGAAATAGAAAGCCATAGTGAAGAGTAACATCTAAACAGAAGGTCACATATCCATTATTTAAACCCAAGGTTCCTCATGATTTAAATAATGAGGATTTACTTGATTTTTTCCAATGCCTTATCCATTTCAACTTTAATAATATTGTTGGAACCCAAAGCCTTCCTTTTTTATGTCTACCTTCATCTCCTGTTTGATTCACATAGCCCCTTGTATTCTCCTTACTTGTATAAATATATGTTCCTCGTCTGAAATAATTCTCAGTACCACATAACCTAATCATATGTTCAAAAGGCTATCCAATATTATGTATATGAAATTACTTTAGAATATCAGACAGTACTAGGTGATAGAGTTAGGTTGATGCATCTTCAGAATCAAAACCACTCTGGAAGCACATACCACCTTCAGTAAACCACGCGTTTGAAAAAATCACACAAATATTCTATAATCTACTCCTTGATAATCTCTCAGGTTTCCATAAATAAGGAATTAGGAAACCCATCTAGTATTAGTGTTATTTTCGGTTCCATATTGGAAACTTTATTATGAATATCCTCCTCATATGAAAATGTCACTAACTCTTCAGTATCCCATATGAAAAATCTATCATCATAGTATGACTCAATATGGGGGGGTATTAGATAAGGGAGGTGTTATTCATCATCTATTTTTGGTCCCAAGTTCATTCATTTCTTGGGTCATTCAAATTTTCATATTATCCTAAATGTTCCACTATAAAAGTGACATTTTACTCTATAATTAAGGTTGCCTTCAATTAATGACATTAAACCTTATATATATTTGTGATTCAAGTTCTTGGTGGATGATCTAACAAAATCATAGAGCAGAGGTAGATTTCCAAATGATGAAGTCTCTTCAATCAAGGTATGATTTTTTTCATTTTATATTTATTTATTTTTTATTTTAAATCTATTTTAATTTAAATTCATATATTATTATTTTTTAATTAATATTTAAATTCATATTACATCGTGATTAATTTTTTTAATATTTTAATTACATCATCATTATCAATAAATTCCATAACAAATGAAGAATGGGTGGGTAAAAAAACCCCATCCATTGACTCTCCTATTTTCCTCATATGGTGTGCCTCTCGGTGTGGCATAGAGCCTCCGACTCAAGTTGGTTGTGGTTTGAGAAGAGAAACTCATTTTCTCAGCTACTATATATTTCCTCTCCACTTACTTCTCCGTCATAGTGTACAGATGATGAAACCTTTCGGAACCTTATTGAGGTCAACTATACAAACCCAGGTAATGATAGAATATAACATTTTCATGTTTATTTATTTTAAAAAATTATAGAGTTATATTCATTATAAATATAAAAAATTAAAATAAAAAAGGATATAGATTTTTTAAACTCTTTTATTAAATGGTATTATTAAAAAGTTTATTTTTAAAATTATATAATTTGATTTTTTTTTCAAAAAATAATTTCATTTTTTAATTCATCATGTCTTAACTATCTTAGGATTAATTTTTGAGAATTTTATGAAAAGATTCATTTTTTATTGAATACTGAGAAATACTAATTTTTATTGAAAAATATATTTTATTTTAAAGTATTTAAAAAGAAAAATTATATTTTTAATTAGTATTAAAATTTAATTTGTTACTTTTTAATTTGAATAATAAAATTTTGGGGTTTTAGAAAAGAAATTACTTGAATTTTATATAAAAAAATATCATACTCAAAAATGAATTTTTCTGAAAACTATTTTTCATTGAATTTTATCAGTTTAATTTTAAATTAAATTATATCTATTAAATGATTTTAATTTTTAAAAACATATTCAATATTTATAATTTGGAGGTAAAAATTTATTTAATATTCCCCTTTTAATTCTAGTCAATATGAATAGTAACCATAGTAATTTGTGTTATCACGTTAAAAGTAAAATCAGACAATTAAGGTAAAAAATAAAATGATAAGGACTAAAGAATGAGCATAAAAATTTACTTATTTTTATTTTATGAGTATATATTTTCCATAGTCATTCAATAGTTTAATATATAGCCTTTTTTCCATTTTTATATGATTTTTACAATTATAATATTTAAGTGAATATAAATCCTAAAATTCCACTCTTGATTTTAATAACCATAATATTTTCTTATAATGGGGATAAGAAGAGGATATGTTTAGTTATGAATATTATTTTGAAATATAAATGATTTATATTCACCATTTTAATTTAATTTAAATTTTTAGTGAAGAAATTATTACCTTAAATGTTTATACAGTACCGACCCAGTAGCTATTCAATTACAGAAAAAAGTCAAATAAATAATATTAAAAATATTAAAATTAATATTATATTAATGTATTTATATGATATAAGATTTTTTAGATGAATATAACATGTTAGTGATGTATTAAATTATCATTTTACAATTTAATTTGTTTTCATGATTTCATAAAAGTTAAAGTAAATTTAATGTTCTAAAATTTATATTATGGTATTTTATGGAAATAATAACCTCTTTGAACATAGTAAACCTACTAATGTCAATTTGAAAATATGCTCTGAATATAGTCAAAACACCGAATGTGCAATCAATTGATTAAGTAATTGATTATAACATGGTAATAAGTGAAATAAAAGGAATAATAAACTTGAAAAATATTATCATGAAATTAAATTATTTACATTTTTTTTGTTATTTGGGAAGATAAATAATGACTTGAAAAGTCAAACTTAAGGTAATGGGATTTATTTTAAAAATCATATTTTAAAAATTCCCTCAAAACTCTATTTCTTCAATGTCCATAATTTTTTGAAATTATTTTATGGATGGTTTTATGTACAAATAAATTATTTATAAAGAAAATTTTGTGTATATTTTGACTTTATTTTAATGGTTTTAAAAAGGAATATTTTTACGGAATGTTTTCACTTTATTTATAAAATACAAAAGGAATATTCTATTTTAACATATATGATGATAATGAACTTTACCACCACCATAATTGTTATTTTATTTTTATATTTAATTAAAATATTTATTTTTTTCATAAAATAAAACATCTCTTTCCATATTTTAAGGTATTTTAGTATTGAAAATTGTTTTTTAAAATAAAATGGATTTTTGATATCTGAAAGTTTTTTTTATTCGGGTTTAAAATAGTTTTTCAAAGGTTTTATGATGAAAATGTGAAAGCATAAAATATTTTATATGGTACTTGTGAGTTATATGAGAAATGTTTGATATAAATACATATTATACGAAGGGTTTTCCACCCAGTATAGCTCACTAGTGAGACCAATATATCTTATACTATGGGTATTACTAGATATTACCAACTGAGCCCGATATAACATATATGATGGGTGCACCCAGATAGTGATCCAATGCATTAATTAATGTTACTTGTATTAATAGGAAATAATAGGGGATTTATCTAAGGGTTTCTTCTATGTAATTAACTGGGATCCATTTATTTCTAACACATGTTTAAAATGGGTTATGATTGTGATGCACTAAGTTTCCTACAAGTTTTTTATTTTATTGAAATGGGTTTTAAATGTTTACATTGAAAAAATCTGTGTGTGATATTCATGAAAAACCCATTAATTTCATTTTCTATAAGAAAATTAATGTAATGGTAATTATTTCATGGTTTTTCATGTTCTTCACTAGACAAATGGATTTCATTATTTTTATGTTCTTTACTCATCTTTTTGTGCACGTACCATTTATTTTAAAAAATTTCATAGGGTTTAAGGATGGGTAATAGAAAGGAAGATATCAAGTAGGAAGTTGGGAATATTTTTCATGAAAATAAATCATGTTTTATTTTAAAATAGTTTTATTATGGTAAAAATGGATACTGATTATAAGTTTTCACTTTTAACAATATGGTTTTGTTATGTATGAGTTATAACCTAATTATATACAAATTTAATTCTGAAAAGATCCTCAAATGTAAGATAATGAATTCTTGACTTCAAAACTAAATATAATTTAATTTTTAAGGATAGATCCTTATATTTGGTAATAGAGGAATGGTTTAGGTAACTTTAGAGTTTAGGAAAATGTTAATTACATAACCATGAAAGATTTTACCTGATGGTTTAGTTGAAATAATATATCATTTTAAAATTAATATGTTGTTTCATCTAAACTCTATTTGTTTAGAATGGTTTTCCATAAATGAAATTGGGAAGCAATAGTAGTAAGGAACAAAAAGGAAAATATCCTTTCAAATAAGAAACTTAAAATGGTTGGAATTAGAACTAAATATTTTTTTTATTATGATGGCTCATTTGACATAGGTTATAAATTGTAGATTAATCTATTATAGAGAGTAGCTGTATCTAACATAGATAAACATGAAAATAGTGGATCATTTTATGAGATAACATCCTGTAGATTTTAGTGGATCTTCTGACCTAGTTGTAGATGAAGTATTGATCAATCGTCTAGAAATGATATTCGATGTCATGGTGTGTTTATAAAGTCAAAGGATAAATCTTGTCATTTATCATATTTAAGGTAAATATGACCCATGGTGGACTTTGGTTACGAATACCAGAGAGAAATATGATCTTGATTCTATGGAATATGAAACATTTAAGGTTTATTTCCAAGAGAAATATTTCAATAAGGATTATCAATTCAATATAGATAAAAAAATCTTATAATTAAGAAAAAATAATGAATATTAAGTAGCTATGTATGAAGCCAATTTTAAAAAACTGGCCAGGTACATAAATGATTTTGTTTGATAAATTGATAGAAAAATTAAAGTTTTTTAATATTGATTAAAACCATGTTTACTAAGATCTTTAGCTGAACAATAATTTTAATGTTATAATAATGTTTTAGCTATTCTATGAAAGTGGAGATGGAGTTTTTATACACATATGTTCCTTGAGATGAAAATAGAATGAAATGGTAAAGGTGGAAGGAAAATAATAAGCATCTAGGTAATAAGTCTAAAGGAAAATCCCACATATGTTCCATGTGTGGTAAAATAAATTTCATGGAATGTTTGATAAGATCTGGAAAGTGTTAATAGTGTGGTCTTTTTGGCCACAAGGCTTATGAATATAAATAAACGAGCCTTGAATAATCATAGAATGGGGTAACAGATAACCATCCAACAATGATATGTTTTAGTTATAATGATATAAGTGTTATTATGAAAACATGTATCCAATATTAGTTACTCATGAGGGAAATCTTCCGGACTAAATGTGGAAATGTGTTAAAAAATGTTTTTCTATAACTATAATTGACACTGGGCCATCTAATTAAGTGGGGAAAAGTATTTTACTTGATTATTAAAATTATTCCAATCCTCTATTTGACTCTAGATATTCACATTCCTTCATTTATAATAAATATTTAAGTAAAATGGGAATATAATATCAAGAAAATAAGATATAACTTTTAGTGAAAACTCAATGTGGAAATATTAAAGAAACCAATATTTATAAGAATATTCTAATAGTAATTTGTGGGTGGTCTTTCCCAGTGAATATTGTTAAACTTCCCATGGTAGTGTTTGATTTTATTTTGGTTAAGGATTATATTTCTATTTTTCATGATAATATAGATTTCAAATCCAAGGATGTTTTGTTCAAAGATTTAATACCATTGATAACCTACCAAGAAGTTGATAAATTGATTAGATATGGTAGTGAAAGTTACCTAGATTATGTTGATGAAATGAAAGAAACTGCTCAACATGGTGATGTTCCAGTGGTTAATGAATATATGAACTTTTTCCTAATTAATTTCATAGAATTATTCCCAATTAGGAGATTGAATTTAAATTTAACTTACTACCTAATGATACGCCTATTTCAAAACCCCCTTATTAAATAACACAAGTAAAACATCAGGACTTAAATAAGAAATTACAGGAGTTTCAAGATAAATGTTTAATTAGAGCTAGAACTTCACTTTGGGGTGCTCCAATATTATTTTTTAAAAATATAGATAGTTTAATGAGACATTTAATTGATTATAGATCCATGAATAACATCACTATTAAGAACAAGTATCATTTTCCTCATATCGATTATTTGTTTGATCAGATCCAGGGAGTGTAATAATTTTCAAATATTGATCTTGGGTCAGGGAACTATCAGATTAGAGTGAATGATGAAGATATTCCCAAGATACTATTTTAGACTATATATGGGCACTATGAGTTTTTAGTTAATTGACTTTTGGTTGTCTAATTCACCAGCTACATTTATGGATCTAATTAATATAATATTCAATGAGTTCTTAGATTAGTTTTTGGTTGTATTTATTAATGATAAATTGGTATATTCTAATTGTTATGAAATTCATTAAAGACACCTATGCATTATTTTGAAACCCTTAAAAGTAAAGAGGGCACAATGAAAATTTAGTAAGCATCAATTTTGGTTGAAAAATATTTATTTCTATCGACATATTGCTTCGAAGGATGGAATAAATATTGACCATACTAAAAATATTTGTCAATGAATGTCAAAGGTATAATAATATCACAGATATTCATAATTTTATTAGATTCTTAGGTTAATACTGATGGTTTGTTGGAATTTTTTCTCAATTTTATAGACCATTAACCAAGTTAACTTGAAAAGGAGTTAAATTCATCTAGAAAAAATAATGCGATGATGGTTTTTAGGAATTGAATATAACATTGTTAAATGATCTAGTTTTGTCATTTCCCTCTAAAGATGATGATTTTGTAATCTATAATGATTCAAAATTGAAAGGTCTTTCTTTCATTTTGATTCAGAATGATCATGTAATTGCATATGCTTCATAGAAACTGAAACCTCAGGAGTTAAATTACCCAACATATGATCTAGAATTAGTTACTATAGTTTTTATTTGAAAATTTGGAGGCATAATTTATATGGATCCAAGTGTGAAATATACACTGATCATAAAATTATGAAGTATATATCAACATAGAAATCATTGAACATGTTTCAGAAGAGATGGATGGAATTTATAAATAATTATTATTGCATAATTCATTATCAACCTAGAAAATAAAATAAAGTATATGATTCTTTATGTTTGAAAAGTAATTATACATTAACCATGAGGTTCTTGGAACATGTTCCTTTGTTTGATAATTTGATGAATTTTGTCCTAGAAATTTTGCATACATGAACTTCCTCTATTTTATTTCTAGTGCTAGTATAATTATGTCTATAAAAAAGAATTAAGCAAGCTCAAAAGGAAGATCGTGAGTTTCAAAAAAATGTAGAATTTGTTAATAATGACAAGTTACCTAAATTTAAAATTTATAAAGATTATTTTTTTAGATATTAATAGAATTTATTTGTTCTATGTGATTCCCAATTAAAGAGATAATTATTAAGTGAATCTAACAGTTCCCCATTTTCTGTTCATCCTAGAAACACTAAGATGAACACATACCTTCAAGTGTATTGTTGGTGGGATTAAATGAAAAGAGATATTTATGAATTTACCATGAGTTTTTTTACTTTTTAGTTAGTGAAATCATAATGGAAATTAATGATGAGTATTATTTTTCATTTTCCAATGATATTTTAGAAATAGGATATTATAACTTGGGATTTTGTGGTGGGATTCTCAAATAATTATCAAGGTAATAATGTGATTTGGGTTATTATTGATTGATTAACATAATCTATGAATTTCATTACCATTTGAGATATTATGTATTTAGATAAAATTTCTCGAATATACCTCAAGGATATAGTCAGGTTACATGGAGTTCCCCTCTCAATTTTATTTGATCATGATCCCAGGTTCACTTCTATTTTTGGGAAAGGACTTCAAAAGACATTTGGTTCTAAATTAAATTTCAATACATATTTTCATCCTCAATATGATGGAATTTTTGAGATAATGATTCAGACCTTATAATAAATTCTTTATGTTTATTTAATGGATTAACTGGGATGTTGGGATCAACACATTTCTTTTTATATTATTTCTTATAATAAATTTTTTTATTATAGTATATAGATGTTACCTTTTGAATAATTATATGTAATGTAGTTCAAGACTCATGCTTCTTCGGATGAATTAAGAGAAAATAATTTGATGGGACCATGGTTGGTAGAGTAAATAGTTGGAAAGGATAAGATGATTTAGTAATATAATGGATGGATAATAACAAGAAGAAATTAAGATGGATAACATTATAAAGGTTATTTCATTCAAGGTAGGTGATCATGTTTTTCTTGAAGTATCCCCATGAAAAAGTGTTATGCATTTTGTTAAAAATGGTATTTTAAGTCCATGGTTCATAGGAATATATGAAATCTTGGAGAAAGTTGGATCATTTTCCTACCGAGTGGCCTTTTCCATGAGTTTATCCCAAGTAAACAATGTTTTTCATGAGTCAATTTTAAGAAAATATGATCCAGATACATCTTAAGTTTTGAGACCTAAGGTAGTTTAGTTGGTAGATAAATTTTCTTATAAGGAACAATCTATTCAAATTATTGAAAACATATAGAAAGTGTTATAGAATAATGTGATTTACGAAGTTAATATTTTTTTTGGAAAACCCATATGGTTGAAGAATTAACTTGGTAATATGAAAATTATATGAGGGAAAGGTATCCCTAATTTTTTTTAAAAAGTGAATAAAATTGTAAATATTTAGTTTCCAAAATAGAGTAAGAATTTTAAAACCAAGGTAATGATATAATAAATCATTTTTAGGTTTATTTTTATTCATAAATTAGAAAGTTATATTCATTCTAAATATATTAAAGAAAATTAAAATAAAAAACAGATAATTTTATTAAACCCTTTCCTCCTAAGGTATTATCTAAAAATTTAATTTTAAAATTATAGAACTTGAATTTTAGAAAATTAATTTCATTTTTTAATGCATCATGTCAAAATTATCATCGAGTGAATTTTTAGTAATTATCTCAAAAGTTTGATTTTTCTATGAATAGTGTAAAATACTGATTGTTATTGAAAAAATATTTTCATTTGAAGTATTTTTAAAGTATAATTGTATTTTTAATTATTACTAAAATTTAATTATTTCATTTAAAATTAAAATAATCCAATTATTCTTTTAAAATTAATTTTATAATTTAATTTAGTATAAAAAAATTTTATTCTTAAAAGTGATTTTTTTCTAAAAAAGTATTTTTCATTGCATTTTACTGGTTTAATTTTAAAATAAATTATTCCATTTCTTTATTCAGCATTTTAAAAAATTTATTCTATATTTTGAATTAGTATGTCCATATTTATAAATATGTTCCTTTAATTTTTGGCCAATATGAATAATAAAATTTGTATTTTTTGTTACCATAGTAAAATCAGGTAATTATGGTTGAAAATAAAATGATAAGGAATAAATAATGACCCTAAAAATTTATATAATTTAATTATATGATAATATATACTATAAAATCATATACAAAAGTCAAATATATGGCATTTTTTCATTTAGATATTATTTGGACCCTTATAATATTTAAGTGAATATAAATCCAAAAATGTCACACTCTTGATTTTAATAAATATAATTTTTTTACAAGGAAGATAACCTAAAGATATAATTAGTTATGAATATTATTTTGAAATATAAAATATATATATTCATCATCATAATTAAATTTTAATTTTTAGTGAATGGATAATTATCTTAAAATCATACATAACGCTGATGTAGTAATTATTCAATTAATGAAAAAAAATAAAATAAATGATATTAAAAATATTGAAAGTAAAATAATTTTAAAGAATTAATGTTATAAAATAATTTTATAGATTAATATAACGTCATAGAGATGTATTAAAATATTTTCTTAAAATTTTACTTCCTTTCTGGATGATATAAAAGTCAAAGTAAATGAATAGTTCTAAAATTGACATTATTGACATCTTATAGAAATAATATATTAATAAATGATTAAAATTATTAAAAGCATATATTCGTCCACATTAATGAGATATGGTTGACTAAATCAACCATGACCCATTTATGGGAATATTTTCCCTTTATATTAACTACATTAACGCATTAAGAATAAAAAACATCGATATCACTATAATTATCAAATGGGTTAATGAAGGGTTAAAACAAAAAGAGAGGATTTAAAATGTGACCCAAAATTTTAAAAATTTTATTGGATGAGATTATTTCCACTCATCCTCATCTTACCTTTTAATCTAATATTTTTTTTGTTTTGGAGTTAAAATTTAAAAGTAGAAATTTCAGCTATAGCCACAGTTCAGAACTATGGCTATAAGGGTAAAAAACATGGCTATAAGCTATAGCCACAGTTTTACTGGCCATGGAAACTATTTTCATGGCTATAGGAAAATGATATAGACACAATTTTAAGAGGCTATAACCATGGTTTTGGAAACCATGGAAATAGCTCACATGGTTTTCCATCATGGCTATAGGGTCTATTTCCTTGGTGGAAAACTGTGGTTATTTCCCATGTAAACCATGACTATAGATTTAAAATAAATAGCACCCAGCTGGATTTGATCCCTTTAACTCCTCTATATAAACCTTTCACTTTAAAAATACACCATAGACACCATTGTGTGTATATATATATTATTAAGAACTGTGGCTATAGCATGTAAACTGCAGCTATATATTTTCTCGCTATTTTTTCCCGGGTTAATGTTTTCCCGCACAAGGGTGGAAGACATATAACCAGAGTTTTGAGGAAATGTGGCTATAAAAAATTAAAAAAATCTCTATAGCCATGGTTTAGTAAAATCGTGGCTATAATCGTAAAAAAATAGACCCATAACCACAGTTTTAAGAGGCTATATCCATGGTTTAAATCATGGAAATATCTCACACAATTTTCCACCATAGATATATGATCTATTTCCATGGTGGAAAATTGTAGCTATAGGGTCTATTTATATAGTGGAAAACCATGGCTATTGCCCATGTAAACTTTGGCTATAACCTTAGTATAAATACTTATAGCCATGACATTGTAAAACCATGGCTATAGGACCATGGCTATAGCCTAGTTTTCTAGTAGTGATTAATTTATATTAATTTAATATTTTTAAGTAATTTCAAAGGTGTACCTCACCACTCTTATAAAAAGCAACCACTTCTTCTCATTTCCTCACACTTTAAAACCCATTTTTTAAAGCTATTATCTACTAAAATATCTTTATAACATCCATTCTCATGTTCTATAGTCATTAGTGAAGGCATAATACTGATCATAGAGGTCTTAAGGTGTTAATCATAGAAGACTCTTTAAAAAGAGGTATAGTTTTCAACTGCATGTTTTAGCTTTATTTATCCTTCTACCTCCTTAAAATATTCTTCATAAACTATGATATAATAAAATAAATATCTTCCATAAAATTATTCATTAATATTTTAACATCATAACCTATATCCATCTCCAAACAAGATCAAATAGGAATGGACTCCATCGTTCGTGTGTACGGCGGAGTACAACCTCATGGACTGATATAATTTGTTTTCCATAACCACCTCTCACTGCTCGCTATAATTATAGAATTAATATATATATGATATTTATGAAATAATTATCATTATTAAATGATAATATATCATATATATTCTTACCTTTTCATTCAATAAAAAATTATAATGTTATTCACGTGTATGTGTGGACTACCACCTCCATAAAGCGATGTGATCATTTTTCATCACCACATCAAAAATATTAAATGTATATATATATGTATAAAAAAATTAATAATATGGTATTTATTATATTATGATCATTTTGGAAGGATAAAATAATTTTTACATTCTTTTTATAATGATCGTTGAAAAATAGAAATGTTGCTTATGAGTACGTATGACATACTGTCATCATGATTGTAACTTAGTTCAATTTTTTATAACCATATTTAATGTTTGGTTTTAAAATCATAATTTATGAATAAAATAACAATTATTTCATCTTTATTTTTCTTGATATTATGGAATAATTACCTCTTTGACCACAATCAACCTACCAAATTCAATTTGAACATATGAGCGAAATATAGTCAAAACATCTGATGTAAACTCAAAAGATTAAGTAACTGATTATATAAAATTAATAAGTGAAATAAATGTACTAATAAAATTGAAATAATTTCTCAATTAAACATCAGTTTATTATTTTTTAAGATAAATAATGTACATGAAGAATCAAACTCATGGTAAGGGACTTTCTTTTAAAAATCCTCTTAAAGTTTCCCTTAAATTTTTTTTCTTCCATGTATATATTTTTGGAAAATCATTGTGTTTATTTTTTATATGGAAATAAAATATTTATAAATATAATTTTATTTCTATTATGAATTTATTTCAATTGATTTGAAAACAAATCCTCTTATGGAATGTTTTTACTTTTCTTACAAAAGAAAAAAATGTTGTATTTGAATATATATAGAAACAAAGACCTTTCCCACCACAATAACCATTTTTTATTTTTTAGTTTTTTTACAAGATTTCATGTTTTTTATAAAGAAAACCCCAATTTTCATTTTTTGGTATTTTTTATTTAAAATTTGGTTTTAAAAGAAACGGGTATTTTTGATATCCAAATGTGTTTTGCATATGGGTTTAAAAGGGATTTTATATGGATTGATGATGAAATTATGAAAGAATAAAATGTTTTAAATGGTAATTAGGTATATATGAGAAATGGATGAGGCCAATACATATTATATAAAGGTTAATACCCCATTATATCTCACAAGTGATCTCTATATAGCATATATGATGGATGGATCCAGATAGTGTTGGGTGAGACTTATAAAGATTATGTAATGGGTGCACCTAGAAAACACTCAAATGTATTGAGAAATATTCCTCATCTTAATAGGAAAGAAGGAGGGAGTTGGTTGAGGGTTTCTCCTATACACTTATATGGGATGATAACAAGTACTTTCTTTTGTCTTGTAAGAAACAAAGGTTAGAGGAGCTCTTACTAGATGTTGAGAAATTTACTAGAGAGAGATAAAAAGAAAATTGGCATAAGGTTGGGGACAAGAATACAACTTTCTTCCATGCATGTATTAGGGAGAAAACGTTTAATATAAGGATCAAAATTCCCCTACTTGATGTTACCTTAACTAGTAATTCTAGTATTGAGGGTAGTTTGGGTATGTCACACTTCTCTGAAGCTCTTTCTAGTCAGAAGAAGGCTTATGAGGGCTATTCTTAGGTTTTGACCACTATTGATTATTTCTTTGATAAAATTCCCAATTAAAACTCTAACTTGTACAATGAAATATTTGGTTCTCTCTTGGGAGAGTAGGAGATTTTTTATGACATTAGGACTCTTAATCTAGAGAGATCCATGGGTCATTATGGTTTTCTAGGTTCTTTTTATTCTGATCCATTGTATATTATCAAAGATGATGTGGTGTGTGATGTTTGGGATTATTTCAAGGGTGGGACTTTACCAAGAGTTACTTTAGATACCATTTTGGATCTAATTCATAAATTTAATCATTCCAATGAATTTTTGAAATTACGCCCCATTAGCATGTGAAATTTATCTTATAAGGTGTTGGCCACCATTCTCAACAAAAGTTTTTCCCTCCATCTTCCTCGATAAGTTTAAAATGAACAACATGGTTTTATTAAAGAGAGAGGAATTTATAAATAAATTGGTATTTCTCAAGAGATGATTTCTAATATTGAATAAAGAGTGATTGGTACCAATGTGATGGTTAATATTGATATGTAAAAGTTTTACGATGAGATGGAATGTTATTTTATCATTAAAGTGCTAAGAATTTTTGGGTTTTTCAAGTATGTTTTGGATATTTTATTTCGATTCTTTTTCTCTCCATGGTTATCCATTTATCTTATAGGTAAAAGGTTTGGTTTCTTCAAATCCTCAAGATGCTTGATAAAAGGTGACCCTATTTCTCTGAGCCTTTTCATTCTAGCCCAGTATGTTCTTAGTAGAAATCTCAATAAGAGCCATGTAAATGGTTTGATTCACCCATTGAAATGGAGGTACATATTTTCCAATATTTATCATATTTTATTCACATATGTCATGATATTTTTCCTCAATTTCAGTGCTATTTCTATTTATAATTTCAAATAGACTCTCTATGACTATTGTAAGAAATCCAGCCAATGTGTTAACACAAATAAAAATGTTGTTCTTATCTCCAACAAGTGTTCCTCCAAGAAATCCATTATTATTCAATATAGGATTGGTTTGGATAAAAAAAAAGACTCCCCATTTAATGTTGGGGTACTCCTTTATCTAATTATAGAGTTATAATTCATCACTATTACATTATGAATAGAATAATGTGAAGGAACCAGAATTGGAAAAGTTGCTTTATATACTTTGGGGGAAGGATTACTATAGTTAATAGTGTAATTTATTCCATTCATATTCATTTTTTATTTGTGTGTCTACCTCACAAATAAGTGATAACAAATATTTAAAGGATTACCAAATACTTTATATTGTATTCTCATTAAGTAGGGAATCACCATTGGTATAGTTGATATAGATTGTAAATAACTTTTCAAGAAGGGGGTTCAATATCAAAGGTATTGAAGTTAGTATGTGGTGTATGGAAGCTAAAATAGTGTGGGAGGTCATCTATAGTGATTCTATTTTATTTTTCTTTATTAAGAGGAAATATGGGGAGTTCTCTCTTGATTGGGTAAACAACTGAAATGGTTCCCATCTTTGGAACGATATGAAGAGTCTTATCCTTTCAATTTTGAAGAATACTCAATGGATCATTAGGCATGGTGAAATTTCTTTCTAGAAACACAACTAGTCTGGTTCCCTCTTGTTCTATCCAAGATATCCATCCTTGGACAGTGTTTGTTAGGTTTCTATTCATCCTTGATTCACTAATGTAGTGTTGAATGGGGAACAAAATGAGGTGTTGTTTAGCATCTACTTTTTTAATGATCTAGATAAGTGTGTTATCACTTAATACTCAACTGGGAAATTATCTTTATATATTTTTCATGATATTATTAATCTATATTCAAATTCAAATAGTATGGGAATTAAACTCTAGGGTAAATATATTTCTCACAAATTTAGTTTTCTTCTTTGGAGAATTTAAAATTTTTCTATTCAAACTGATGAAAATCTCTAGTATATATGTATCCCTATTACCTCGAAATTAAAGTGCTGCTCCAAATATCAATCTGAAACCACGTTTAATATCTTATTCACTAGAGAATGAGAGGTTCATTTGTGGTTTTGTGTTGGTGGTTTTTACTATTTCATTATTAGGGTGAGGTCTATGGAGGAGTTCCTATAGGAAAGGTGGAATTCATAGGAGATGGATCATGATTAATCTAGGGGTGGACCATTCTCACTATTACTGTATGTTGCATCATCTAGGAAATGTGGAATCCAATTTTTCATCAAGTAATTTTGCCTAATATTCAGTATACTAGGTCATTTTTTTGGATATTCTTAATTCATTTGTGAAACTATGTAAAGGTGTCAAACTGACTCTAGTTCCACACTCCCTCATCTCTCTTAGTTTCTCCATAGAAGTTAATTTTCCTGGGTGGAGGACTCCTAACATTTTGGTGGGATAACAACCCCTATTCATGGGATTAAATTAAAATCATATGGATCTTGTGTGCAAGGGGTCACATGCGGTGGAGGTGTTGTTCATGATGTTTGAGGCTTGGTTATCATTAATTCTTTTTCTTACCAGGAAGAGGGTACTTTAGTGGTGGTGGAGGCACTAGAGATTCTTCAAGGGCTTATTTTCTATAAGGTAAGATCTATTATTTTATTTTAAATTCAATCAAATTCAACCATTGTGGTAAATTCGTCGAAAGTTCATTTAGATTTTCCTTGGAATATTATCTATCATATAAATTCTTGTATTTACCTTATTCATATTAAAATAATAGTTCTTAATACACAGTGTGAGGGTAATTTTTGGGAAAAAATCCCTCAAGGTAACATTGCAGTGTTTTTGGGTTGATTGTGTTTGTTGACAAAGAAGGTTTCTATGGTCAGTTATGGAGTTCCAAAAATATTTCTAAAAGAATATTTTGAAAAAGAACCAATACAAAGGATTTGATTCTCTAGAGGTGGTATAAAAATTTCATATACAAGGTGACACTGTTTCCTATTGTTTTCTAAATATTTGGGGCATAAGATCTAGAGAATGAAAAAAGGTGATTTTGGAAGAGGAAGTTGCGTGCAAGATTTATGGCGATTCATAAAGTTTAATTTAATGAAATATCTAATATCACCACATAGAAATATGGAAATACAAGAAGTGATTGAAATATTTGAATTTTTATGAAAGATGAGTTTGAAATCCAAAGACAGAGTTCCACACATTTGCGAAATAGAGATGAAGTGATCCACTCAAAAGAGACTTACACGTCTAATGAGATGTCAAAAACAGTTTTCCACACTTAGGGAAATGTTGCACACAAGGCTATTGGACGAATAAAATATTGTGCATAGGGTCATATGGGTCTATAAATAAGTGACTACACCCATTAGTTCAGAATATTATTTATTAAAGAAAATGAGAGATTTGAATCACATAAAAATTGTGCGCAAACATAGTTTCATATCAGTAGAGAGTTGTGCATAAAAATTTTTGTGTGCAAAGCATAAAAGTTCCATGAAATATGTTTTTACATGATAGTGTGCAAAGTTGGAATTTGTTCCCCTAAACTCAAATGTTGCGTGAAAAGTGTTAAAGTTTCACGCAAGACATACCAAGGTTGCACAAAAGATAGAAGTTTCCCAATAATTCTATGGTAAAGGGGTATTCATAAATTGGATGAAAGTAGAAGTTAATGATACCTAAATGAGGTGTAAAACATACTGATTGAAGAGATAAAAGTTTATTTTTCTAAAGGAGTATTGAGAACACTTTAGTTTAGAGAGCAGTGGGATTTCAATTTGTGATTGGTTGTAAACTGAGAGGGACAGTGAGTCTGCTCCAAACTCTGTTAACAACAATGTTCTTTTTTTTGGATTTGTTATATCTTCACATTACCATTGTATTCTCCTTAGATGTTTCCTAGTGAAGGTTAACCAAGTAAAATTGTTGTGTCTTATGCATGCTTTCATTTTTTTCAAATAGTGAACTGGGAAAGGGAGAGAAGAACATTTTATTTAACAATAAAACAAGATCTGATGGGGAAGTCATTTTATTCTGTCATACCTTTATTCAACCCCCTATTAGGGTATTTAAACTAGTTGGTATAATATTAATATATTGGTATATCTTCTTACTTTTAAAGGTAACTGAGATAAATTACTTTTGGTGTTTTCTATGATTGGTTCTCCTATTATTGATTATACTATGATTGTTAAAGGGGATTCCCTTGGCCTTCATCACTATCAACCTATGCTATCTCTTTTTTGTTCTGGTATATTATATTTTTATTTTTTGTCTCTTTCTTTAATAAAAGATTTTAATTTCCATTTAAGAAAATTGATACTAATTTGAAGTGTCCACTTTGTAAAATATGTTTTTATCTATGATTTATGACCTAATTCTCTAAAAATCTAAACATGAAAATATCCATAAATTTCATAGAATTAATTCTAGTATTAATATCATTTTTTTTGTAATGTTTATGGCTATTTACTTATATAAAATTTTTGGAAATTATGGAGATGGTGGAATGGAGTATCGTAGATGGAATAACAAGATGAGATTTTGTCTTAGGGAGATACATGGAGGGGGAACATTATATAATATATGGTGGTGATAATAGTGACAATGTGGTGTGGATGATTATGATAAGGATGAATGAAAAGTGATGATATGATCACAAGGTGATAGATCCATAAATCTTGGAAACTATGGTTTTGTGAGGGGGAATATATTAGGGTATTTCCTGAAATTTAGTTTGGTTAGGATCCAATGGTCACCCCACCCACCATGTGGTGGCTGGGGTGGGACCAACTGGTGGTCTGACCCCCTAGGTAAATGAAAAGATTATATGACACATTTATATCATAGATGAATTTGTATTATAGATACTTTTTGGTTTTCATAGATGCAACTGGGTTCCAGTGTGGTATTAAATGTGTATACAACATTTTATACACCCATAGTGATGTACTAATGACAACACATTGGTCTCTAATAGAGTTTAGAGAGTTGGTACTCCCCCATAGAACATGTTCATGGGTCCTCCAATTTGATCAAGTGGATAACCTTATTCCATTTTAGTGTCCCTATGAGAAAAAAAAGTTAATTATAAATACAAGATCTCTAAGGAATGTACATGGTTATATACTACCATACATCTCATGGGTATAATTCATTACCATTTACATTAAAAGGAATAATTCATTCATTTGTTACGTATATATTTTGGTCATAGTGATCATATCAAGAATATTTGATGAATAGTTTTTTTATTTTTTACCTTTAAAACATTATTGTATTAGATGATATTTATTCTATAATTTGGAGTATTCATAGTGATGCCCCATTCACTAATTTTTATGTTTCACGGACTTGAAGGAATGAGAATGTGATATTGTGGTTAGGTACTCCATTAGTCATTTAATCATAGATTTTTTTTCTAACTTTCCCTTATATTGAAGGTCATAGTACCCCCTAAGTATCATGGCTTGGGATCTTCACATAATTGAGTTTTCAGAGAATCCATTCATTATTAAACCAAAAATGATGTGTGATTTCCATTTACTTCTTATGAAGCAGGTAACTCCCCTATAAGAAAATTTTTGGGCCCCCATAAATTTAATTGGAACTCCCTTAATATATATAAAACTCCTCATTGGTGTGCTGGTTATCCACCATTATTAGTAATTTTATGTGAGTTTTATAGAGAAAAGTGTTATGATGATTTCTCAAGGAAAAGTACAACACTTTGGACATAATTTTGTATTTGTTGAGTATCTCCTTGTACTTTTATTAATTTTTTTGATAATTACATATTATATCTTGGATTTATGTGTTTTGATAAATAAAAATTCCCACATTGTTTTATTGTGTGATTTGATAAGTACACATCCACTCTTATTATTTTTTCTTATTCATTATTATTATATATTATTATTATTTTTTATTTTTATATATGATTAATTGTTTTGCTAATTATTATTTTTTATTTTATCTATTCTAATATGTTTTGTCTATTTTCTTTACCATTTTAAATTTATTTAATTGCTTTTCTCAATGAGTTAGAAACATTGATTAAATGTTAAGTAATTTTTTGAGATGAAGTTATTAGTGGGATATTTTCAATAACCATCATCTATAAGTTACATGCATGTAAGTTTTCTACACAATATATGATGTTTTGATACCTATAGGTTACATGTTTGGATATTTTAATGAATATGAACAATGATAAAAAAATGTTACACGTGAAAAAGTTATCTTGTTGATGAAATGTGATGCCTAGAAGCTATATGCATAAAAGGTGAACTGTGATACTCATAAGTTACATGAAAAAAGTTGAATGAATAATTATTGATAAAATGAATATCTAGAATAAATATCTATATTTTCATTAAACATAATAGTTTAGAAGATATTATAAAATAATCTTTATAATAAAATTAAGTCTAAATACTACCGAATAGAGTTAAGAAATTATATTACTTTGTAAGGATACTAGAAGCTAAGTATGAATTTTAGAAGAATAATTGTAGATCATTCATAAGTGTTACTATAAAAGTATAATGATAATTGATTATATACATATAAATATTTACATAAGAATCACATCACATCATATAGATGTGGAAGAATAAATGAAAAATAACATACATGGTGTATGAATAATTCTTCTATCGTGTAAGAATAGTCCATGTGGAGTGGATGCTATGTAAAATTAGTTAAGTGTTAAAAAGTATACATAAGGAACATTCTTTGATATGTTATGAGATGATTAATTCCATGAATTAATATATGAATGGAGGATGATAAATGTAGAAGGATAAAATGTGAAATAGAAATGATATGTAATATTATCAATATATATATATATATATATCACTATATCAAATTAACTTTATTTTTTTATTGTCACTTAAAATTAAATAAAATTTCCTTACAATCACATAAGATTAAAAAAAGGTTCATTATATTACTATATTAACTTAATATCATATAAGATTAACTTTAATACCAATATTTCTACACATGATTAACTATATTCTTTAAAAATTAAAATTATGGGAATTTTGGAGGTGTTGTATCATGTAATTTTTTTTTGGTATTATTGAAAGTTTTAAATACTAATTTTTATGAAGTTTTTAAGTGGATAATAAAATGCATTTTTAAAGTAAAATGATATAGTTATTTTTGTAAAGAGTTGAATGGATATTTATTCCTAGACGATTTACCTAGATGTATTTTTGTGGATGTTTTTCAGTTATAGAAATATTCAAAAAATAAATCTGTGATCATTTTTATACTAATTTTAAGGATGATCAAAGATATCTAATGTTTATGAAAATCCTATATTTAAATGAATAATATTAATCAACTTTGAAATAGTTTATTACCAATGATTTCTGAACTAAGAGGAGATATTTGAGGAATTTTTTGAACATGATAATTTCAAGTTTTTAATTTTGAAAAGAAAATATAAAATGACTATGAAGATTCTTGATTCAAGGAGAAAATTATAGATCTATTTGAAGGAATTAAACCTCTAAATATTATTTATATATTAAAATAATTATTGCAGATATAAATAATACATAGAGAAGACATCATAAAATTAAAATGATCATAAACTATTGAGGATTCATATTTTTATTTCATATCATTATAATCTCCCACTATTTATTTATATTATCTATTAATTAAATTCTCATTATTGTGATATTATAGAGTGTGATTCACTAGTATTTAATTAAATCAATTCACCTCGTATTTTTTTAGGGGTTTGCAGACACTAAAGTAAGGGATTTGGGTTTCTTTATTCAACCATTAAAAAGAAAGTTTCATTCATAGTTTTTACATTATATGGATACCACTAATGTTAATGGATTAAATTAAACCTGAAATAATTAGTTATAGGTGATGTACGCACTCATAGAATCAAATTTTGGCTAAACATATATAAAAAACTTTTTTTCCTTTTTTATTTCCATTTGTTTATATATTTTGGGTTGTAAATTCTATTTATGTTTAAATTGTTAGATTTATATTTTTTGATGGAAATTTATCCCACTCTATTTATCTTTATTAGGAAAAAATTTGAATTCAATCCTTCCATTTTAATATTTTTGAGCTTCAACAGTACCCCATATAATACCAATAATTTGTATGTAATCATGATGTTAAAAACCATATATATTATCATCTCTAAAAATATAGAGAGAAAAATTTACAATATAAAAAAGTATATTTCAATTCTTTATTATTCTATCAGTTACCTAAAACTAGTATTAGAATCTAATTTGATTTCAAATACATAATGGGTTTCAAGAAACAGTAATAAAAATAGACTCTTATTATAACACCCAAGGTGTTACCAAAGGATACTCAATGGGAAGTGAACCATTATTTAATGGTATAGATTATTATTATTTTTAATCTCAAATTTATATTTTTTTAGAAGCATTGGATACACAACATGAAAAATTTTCCTATATATTTATACCCTAAATAATGATTTAGATGAAAAATGGACACCCTATGACATAACGTAGTTCGGCCTAGATATAAAAAATAATAATTATATTATTTTAGGATTAGATATAAATTAATTTAATTATGTGTATGCATGAGAAAATTCTCATGAAATATGTAAACTATTTGAATTTACACACAAAAGTCAAAAAAAGTCAAGGACCGTATACTTGATATGTATAGAAAATAATTTTAAAATTTTATCATATATACTATTGGATCTATTATTTAATTTTTTATATGATTTATTAATATCTAAAATTTAATAAAATAACTTGGTGATGTTATTACTTTTGAAACTCTAGAAAAAAAATACTTACTGTTTTTTTTTATGATCGTTGTCACCAAAAGTGATAGCAATACAAGAAGAAAAGTATATTAAGAGAATGCTTGTAGAACCATGGAAAATAATATTTACTGAGGTATGATTAAGAGCCTTCATTACCTTATTAAAACCCAGTCATACGTCTTATTCAACATTTTTATTTGTGATACATTTTTAGAAAATTACAAAGAATCACAATTTAAGTTTTTTAAAATGAATTTTAAATATATTAATGGATTGAGTAATATTGTTTTTTTCTATACAAATGAAACATCTTATAAATTATAAAGTTATTATGATGATAACATTGGAGGATTCAAAATTTATAGGGAAAGTACAAGTGGTACCTATCATATACATGTAAAATTATTATTCTAATGGGGTATTAAGAAGTATAATTCAGTTTTCACCTTTACCACTGAACCACAATACCTATCCATATGTTGTTTTTGTGCTCATGTTGATTATATTAAGAATATGATTCTAGAATTTTGTCTTTCATATAATCATGTATCTAATAAGTGGAAAAACTATTGTGATAAATATCTCTAGAAATCTAATTCAACACTCATGAATGAAGAACATAATCCTTAGAAACCAATTCTTGAGAGATCAAAATCAAAATAGTGATATCTTATTTGAGTTTATTAACAATAATCACCAACTATTCTGCATTTCAACAAAATTTTCACTCAATATTATTTTTATTTTATTAATGAAGTGATAATTGTTTCTAGAATATAAATACTACATGTACATGAACTCAAATTAAATTTAGATAAATAAATAAATTTTTTCTCTTTTTACAACATGATTTCTGGACATGATTTTACTATGTCATTAATTTCATTCATTATTCTAAATTTCAATTCAATATTAATTTTGATTTAGTAGAGTATGATAATTTTATTTATTTATTTAATTGATTTCAAAGTATCTATAAATTTTTATAATATTATTTATAGCTCTTTGAAGTTAATTATCTTATATAGGGAAATTAACATGGGGAACATTCACTGTCATTTAATTTCAAGAAGGAAAGTCTTGATTAAGGGAGAGTGTACCTTACTTCTTTTGATATTAGTTTATTCTTTAATAGTTGGTATTTTTTATTTTCATCCATGTGTCAATGATGAATTACTTTTCTTTATAAATAATTCACTATAATTTTTAATCAAAGGATTTCATCATTAATTTACAATCAAATAATGCTATTCTTAATTTTTTAACTTATTCATGTAAAATTGTAAATGGAAATTTTCTATTTACTATAATTTAATTTTTTAGAAAAAGGGGATATTTATATTTTTTATATTTTTTGCCTTAATATATTTATTATCTTATCATTTTGATCATTAAAAAAGGGAGGGAGTATATTCATATTTTTTAATTATAAAAAATGGGGAGAATGTTTAGTGGTTCATTTCCACTTTTATTTAGGAATTTTGATAATTAAAAGTCCCTTCTTCATTTTTTTGTTTTAATAATAACATAATACATCTTTGATTTATTATATGTTTTGACAAATACATATTCCATATAATTATTTTTTTTTATTCATTATTATTATATTTTGTACTTATTAATTATTCTTAATTGTGTTTAATTGTTTTATTAATTATTCTTGATTTAAATTAATTGCTTTATCTTTAATCTATTTTTTAATCTATTTTAGTACCTCAATGAGTAAGAAAATTTATTTAAATTTTAATAATTTTTTTGAGATGAATTTATTGGTTAGACATTTTTGAATACCACTATCTAGAAGTTACATGTTTTAATAGTGTTTGGAAGATGAACAAAATTATGATACAAGATAGTTACATATCTAGAATTTTTTCTAAACAACAGAGGAAGCTTCAGAACATTATGATGTTTAAAATTCATCCAGTAAATGTTAAAAATTTATGATACATTTCAAGGTTGTAAAAATTTAAGTTTTATGTATGATAGAAAAGTTGCATGTCATTTTTAAGTGTTACTATATAATGATGATGAAGCCTGATTATCTATATATGAATAGTTATAGAATAATCATATCACTTAATATAGCTACAGGTGAATAGATGAGAAATTCAATTTGATATATTTGAATAAGATTTTACCATATAAAAATAGGAAATAAATTTAATACTATGGAAGGTTAGTTAATAATGACACAAGACTAAATAATAATTAATATTCAATGTGTAAGGAGAAGATCAAGGCTGTGTATGAATTTCTAAGTTGAGGATGAACACTATGTAGGAAATTTTTTGAAAGAAAAATGATATATAAGATTAATAATATATATATTTATATCAATATATTAGATCAACATGTATATTCTGAAACATTAATGTATTTATAAAATTTTTCTCTATACTATTGTGATATTAAAACTAAAGGTGTGTGAGATTAATGTATTCTCTAAAGACCAAGTAAAATTAACTTAGAGGGCAAGTAGTCTATGTATTATTAAATATTATTTTTCAAAATGTACTAAATGATAATTTTGAAGGATCTATATCTTGTGAATATTTTTATAGAGATTATTCAAAATTATAAATGATGATTTTATAGTGGTTTTAATGAGATAATTTCATGGAAAATTACATTAATATTTTTAAAATAATTGAATTGAGATTTATTTTAGATCAATTTACTAAGTTATATTTTTATGAATGTTTTTTAACTATAAAAATATTCAAATGAAAGATATGGGATGATTAAAAATATTAATTTAAGGATGATCAAATCTCTCTAATGAATCTAATGATTTTATTTTTATGTTTTTATTTTTATGAAGAAGGTCTACAATGACTATGATGATTTTTTCTTTCAATAATAATGAACATAGATCTATTTGACATAATTAAATTTCTAGATATTATATATATTTTGATGCAGTGATAGAAGAAGGGGATGTGACACATAAAATACATTATACAATTTCAAATATTACACACTCTTGTGGATGGTTTTTATTCTCTATAGTTATTCTCATATTCCCCTAATTATGTCTCTTATCACTTGATGTAATTCAAATTCTTATGAGATAAACTAAATCAATACATACTTTATCTATTTTTTATTTCTTGTTTAATCACTGCCACTAAATTTAGGGATTTGGATATCTTAAATCATCCTTAAAAAATAAAGTAAAATTATTATTTTTAGTTTATATGGTTGGCAATAAATTCAAGGGACTAAAAGATCCATGAAATAATTAAGGATATGAGACATATATACTTTTGAAATTGAGTTTTGGAAAAAAAATTATAAAAAAATTGTGTCTCATTTTTCATTCCATTGTTTACTCTATTTTATAGATATAAATTATATTTATGTTTAAATTATTATATTTAAATTTTTTCGAAGGTAATTCAACCCCCTCTTTCAATCATAATTTGTACAACCATGTTGATACATATAGGTTGATGAAAATCTTCTCAGGAGAGAGATGGTTATAGTTTGGTTTCCATTCTATGTAGATTCTGTGAGCTATAATGCATGAGTTATTTTATATCATTTACCCTAAGAAGAATATTAGAAGTTTAAAATTATTTTTTAATTATAATGTTGAGATGTTTTGTACCCCTTATTTTTCAATGTTGGGTAATGGGATATTATTCTTCTCTTAATGTTTTTGGGGTTATTATTTAGGCTCTTGATAAGATGAGACAATTAGTTCATTAGGTTTCATTTTTCCTCATCTTTCAAAAGGTTGTAATGGTTTTTAAGAAGTATTGGAATTTCAATATTATAGATCTTAAATTTTATAAGGTACATTGGGATATATATGGAATACAATATTTGTGATATTGAATTGTAATTATCGGACTTCATTACTTCTATACAATTTTCAATAATTAAAGTATATTTGGGTCTTGGATTTTTCTCCCATTCTATTTGGTTCTATGATAACCTATCATTTAGTCCTTTCTTCATTTTTACAGTGTCCAACTGGTCATGATTATACTCACCCCAACATAATAATTATTTACACAAGTGTTTTGATAAATATAGATGATGTATAGTTTTAGGATTATCATAGATGATGTACAATCCATGGATCCAGTACTTAACAGTGATTTCTTGTGACAATTTTAATAGGTGTTCACATCTGGAGTTGTTGTGATTTGGAATATTCTATTTTTACTTGAATTATATTAGTATTATATTCTATATATTGGTTCCTTGTATTCTCCACTACGTCTATAGTGATACTGATGAAATTATTATATATTAGTGTCTTTGAAATTCCTTAAATTTATAGTTATGATGATGTATTTATGGGTTTTTGATTTATTTGGGATAAGATGATGTATGATTTTGTTACATATTAAAAGGAGAAAGAATAATATGGTGTGTTATTACTTCTCAGCTATAGTCTCATCCTATAAACTATTTTTTGTAGGGTTGGGGTGGAAATTTAATCCTATATTTTGTCCTTGGAAGGGTCCTATGGATTGGGTAATGTTAGAGTGGAATTAGAGTAGTTTGGGACCAAGGGATGGAGTTTGGAGAAAATATATCTTGTAAGGATTAGTATGGGAAATATATATATTTTTTAGATTATTTGAGTTTAGTATTCTGACTAGAAAGACTTACTGGATGATATGGTATCCAATATTTTTCTATATAAGGACTCTAATAATCTACTGAAAGAATTTAGTATTTTTAGAACTTTTTATTGGGTATAAATATGTTTGTTTATGAATCATTTATTAGTCATGTAAATGTATTAATTATAATCAGAATATTAAACTGTTATGAATAATGTGAACATCAGAAATAATAACAGTAGTGTAAGTCTTTCTGTTATAATTTTCTTGATATTTTAGTTAACCCATAAAAAGAAAATTTTCCTAGAATAATATAAACTTTGGGACAGTGATCCTAGTTTCCCTATGTTCTCAATGTAGAAATAAAGTCAGGAAAACCATCATCAACTAGACATTGATCAGGTGTAAGTCCCTTATGTCATTTATAAGGAAAGTTACTACCGTAGTTATATACCATTGATAAGGCATGGGTCCCTTGTGTGATTTATGGGGTAAATTACTCCCCTGACTCATTGGGTGTGATTCATTAATTAGTGAAGTAGGTAATCACCTGGAAATAGTGGTTCCAATCATTTATTAAAAAAGTAGGTACTTTCCTAATAATAGGGGTAGTAGTCCTCCATCATTGGAGCCAAGTAATCCCATAATGATCTAGGTATATATACCCTACTAGTGAAGGTAGTTTCCCCTTTGAATAATGTATATTATTATTGATGGGGTGCGAGTCCTACAATATATATTAGAATCTAGTGAGAGATTATCTAGAATTAAATTATAGTTTTTATCACATCCATAAGGTTATAGACCTAGAAATTCCATTATGTAGGTCTATAGAGTCATTCAGAATATATCATTTAAGAAATATTTGATGTATTATTCATGAAGCTGGGCTATAGAAAATTATCCAAATGAGATTAATAAGACGCTTCCCTCTAAATATTAATGAAACATTCTATCTCTATGAACTTGTTCCATGATAAACATGTAGACAATAAAAAACATTATTTTAAAAATTATCATTCGATTATTTAGAATTATTTGATTTCTCATATTGATATTCATGGAATGATCATAATCCCATAAGTTGTGGAGAATGTGGTTGAAATTTCTTGATGCTTATAAAAGATTTTAGGATCTCATGGAGGATCACAGATAGTTTTAAAGATATATATAATATATATTCTGTAAATATTCATCTTTTCTAAATTTTCCATTAAATATTATTTGCTCAATTATTTTAGGGTAGATTTTATGTGGGAGGATGTTATAGTTACCATTATGGGTAAAGTAATGAGAATATTCTGGAAAGAAATATTTCATTTAGTTATTTCAAGGGTAGTTTAGAAGGTAATGATAAACAACAATTCAAATTGTGGTATCAGTAAAACTGATTTGAACTGGGGTCACTCTAGTGAATCATGGGCCAATGGAAGAATGAAATTAATGGAGTAGTTAGTGACTTATATTATGATGAAAATATAGAAAAATTAAAAGGGAATTTGATGTAATGATTCATTATGATGTATCTGAAATTGTGATGATAAATTATTTGAGGTTGGATTTTTTATTTTTTATTTGTTTTTATACTAATTTTGGAAACCATGAATCATATCCTTTAAGAATGCAATGTTAATATATAATGTGATTCCATGGGTGTTTTTAGTGAATGATGAAGTTTGTTTTGGAATTAACCTTAGGTCTGGGGATGACATATCATGGTCATATAAATGGTTATGCACCACTCATATTATATTTTTATGAAATGAGTCATTTATGAGTTCAGGTTTTTCAATGAGGTGGCTTTATGTGGTTAACGTGTTACTTGATTTACTTATCTCTAGCTTTTAGAAGTGAGTGATTACCTAGATAGGCCTTCTATAATGATTGATGGGAAACTAACAAAGGTATATGGTATTAAGGTTTTTTAATTAAAATTAATAATATGATGTTTAAATGAGAGGATCGTTCCATCCCCATGCTATGATCTTATGACATAGATATAGAAACATTTTCCTAGAATGTGATTTACTTGGATATATAACCACAAGGAATATATACACCATTTGTAACACATGAGCCCAAATTATAGTAGGTGGAAATTATATTTTAATAAAAATATAATATAATTCACTTTTTTAATATTTCATGAAACAAAAAGTAAAAATTTATAGGATGAATACTGATTTTGAACATACATGTTTAAAATAAGATTAGAATGAATTATTGACTTTTCTCTTAGAAATAATATTTTTTGAAGAATAGAAAATGTAATATTTAAATATTCCTCAGTTTATTCCTAATATTGTGTTATAATATATAAAATTAAAAATTTATTGAATATAAATTTTATATAAATAAAGATAATGACATTTGGAGGTAAAAGTGATATTTTTTAGAAGACAACCTTTTTAGGAAACTATTTTTATTTAAAAAGACAAAAAGTCTATACATTTTAATTAATTAAAATAATAATTAATGATGAATTTTTTTAATTAAATTTATATATTATATATCTAAATACATTAATTTAAATCTATATAATGATGATTACTAGCTATATAATTAATATAAGATCATCTTATGCTTGAATAAATAATTTCTTGAAAACTCATTTTTCAACATGATTTGCGGGTTTATTTTTAAATTAAATACTTCTACATATAGGAATTTAGTTTTAAAAAATTGTGTCCAAATTTTTAATCTATTTAATTATTATTAGGTAATAAGGTAATTTTTTTTTTCATAATTAATATTAAAAATAGTAATAATTAATTATCACGGGTAAGGAAAAAATAGGTTTATCAGAGGGTTAAAATAAAATGATAAGGGTTAAAATGTCCTAAAAAATTATCTAATTTTTATTGGATGGAAATATTTTTAACATATCAAATATAATTTTTTATAATGATCTATTTTGGATCCTTGTGGTGTGTGAAAAATGTGGACATAATTTTTTATTTTTAAAAAATCTATGTGTGTCCTATCCCCCTCTTATAAATGGAAACCACCTCCCCTCACTTATAGATATTATGGTATTACTCTATCCTACATATACATATTATAGATATTTTTTTCTTCCCAAAATAATAATCCTAGGTTCCAAAATAAGATATCAAAAGGGGGCTATTCTAAGATAATGTATTTGTCTTCACTAAGCTCTTTATTTTTTTACTTCTTCTTTGACCACATTCAATTATGTCATAAAACATCCTATATAATAACACCAGTATATTTAATTTAATATTATTTTATTATGTTTATGTAATAATCATTATCCTTCTCCTTCTCCATCAAATTGGAAACAAATACATCACTCATGTGTGTGACATACTATCACGTAACGAACCGAGGTAATTTGTTTTCCATCATCGACACACAAGGATAGTAATAATGATGGGATTAATGAATATTTATGATAAATATGAAATTAAATTAGTTAATTAAACTTAATATATCATAAAATTCTTCACCCTTTCATCCATTAAGGGAATTATATCGTCACGTGTGCGTACGTCGAACCTACCATCTCCACAAAGCGATGCAATTCATTTTCCTTGCAAAAAATTCAAGAGTGGTTGTAAAAATATATATTATAAATAAATGTGATATTTATAACATTAAAATAAACTTATATATTATGGAAATATATCCTTTTCACAATTACTATATATTCCATGACAAAACATGCAAAAGAAAATGAAGTATTTAACTCCCAAAATAATAAAAATAATGAAATATTATTAATGATCGTGTGAAAGGATGTAATCATAAGATCATATATGATATTATAAAAATAAATATGGTTCTAGTATAAATTAATATAAGGTTTAAAACCATTATACATGAATTTAAATCATGTTATACTAAAATAAAGTGTGAGGTAAGGGACTTTGTCTCAATTTACCTCCATTGAGGCATATTTTAATGTTATGGACAAAATTATTTTATATGATATATACACTAACAATTTTACATATAATATAATTAATCCTTCATAATTCAAGGTATTTTAAGTTTCTATTTGAATTAATTCAACCAAGGTGATTTGAATTGAATGTTACCAAGTTTTAAGTGTTTCACAAATTAAATTCTTTTCATTGGGTTATATTTTGTCTTCCATATCTTTGATATTCTACTATTATATAGATAACATATTTTTATTATTTGATGTTTCATTTCCACTTTTTTATGTTAATTTACAATTGATATACATAATAAATTCATTTTTTAATCCCCACTTCAATTATAAGACATTTGTAACATATTTCATCTCAATTTCCACTCCATTGAGATATATTTGATATTATGCACCTTTTTATTTTTTTAATGTGTATCTACTTACCATTTGATATTATATATCATTAATCTAATTATATTCATGATATTTAATGTTTCATTTGATGTTATTTCTTTAATGGTGATTATGATTAAAATGTTTTCTAAATAGTAAGGGTTTATTCTTCAATATCATATTAATCAGGATTATTTATGATTGAAATTCCATTGAAGGAAGTTACTTAAACATTTTATAATAAACCCCTTTAATTATTTATCCTCTATTTATTCAATAAATTATCAAGTAATTTTATTATTTTACTCTCTTTTTTACATAAAATGATTGAAAAAATGTTTTTAAGAAAATTCAATAGTATTTCTCTTTTTGGTCAAAAATTCTTTTGATTCTATATCTATATTTTGTATAAAATATTTTAAAGAATATTTTTAATATTCTGTAATTATTTTCTAATGAAATTTTTATCCACATTTAATTTTTTACCAAAAAAGTGAAAGTAATATCTTTTTAGTGTACTCGTCCTGGATAGAATTTCCCCACCATCATGACTGCTCATTTCTTTAAAGTTTCCTTTACATTTTTACAAGGTTATTTTTAAAGAAAATGGTTTTTCTAATATTCATAACATTTTTAGTTTTCAAAAGATATTTTCAAATTGAAAAGATTATTTTTCTCAAGAATGTTTTTAATGTTATTATTATGGTATCTTTATTCATTCATGACAA
This sequence comes from Viscum album, assembly GCA_963277665.1. Classification (NCBI taxonomy): domain Eukaryota; kingdom Viridiplantae; phylum Streptophyta; class Magnoliopsida; order Santalales; family Viscaceae; genus Viscum; species Viscum album. The sequence goes on along the minus strand of OY728162.1, from coordinate 621,264,694 downwards.
AACTCATGATTTTAAATATACTCTAGTGAGGATATGTTCTAATGATACCATGATTACTATTTATAAAAGTAGTTTATGGTAAATTTTACTATTTAAAGTATTGAAATTAACTTTCTTGATTAATTTTTTATTCATTAAATTTATCTTAAAAAAATTCACTTTATTATAATCATTAGAAATTACATTTCTCTTAAATATCCACAATATTTGTATAATGGATATGATTATTTCTTAAATCGTTTACGATTTATACAAATGGTTTTATAATTTAAAAGTTTTTTGATTTATTGGGAAATTATATATAATAGATATTCATTATTCAATACGGTTATTTTTTTTATGAATAATATTTTTCAAGAATTAAATTGATCAATCATTATATCAAGAATGTATTGAACATGGAGTGATGGGTGAGGTCCAAAATAATATACCCCCTAGATGCATTGACATTTTTCTTGAGTCAAATCAGTTGTCCAAATTAAATATGTTTTTAACCATAGTTTTACACTCACCTTTGGAATGGTCTTGACCTTATAGATATCTTGATGTTTGAGATTATGACATCCATTATTATGAATTTCTATCACTCAAAATTTAGTTATATTTAACCATGATATTTTTGTATTTACTTTATCCAGGGATGCATTTTGTACTCAAGATATTGATTAAATGTAATGTGTGTTCAATTATTTACCTTGCTATTTTGATTATGTCTTATATAATCATGATAGTCAAGTTATTTAATAAATGGAATGTGTGTTTTGTTATTTACTTTAAAATATTGAGTATGCCTTATTTATTTATGATAACATCTACTGTACGTAACCCTTTATGAGAATTTTAGATCGCTCTTTTTTTCCCTTCCGCATTATATGTAGAAGGGTTATATTAATGATTTATAAGATACCTAATGTTTTACATTAATATATTTTATATTATATTACCAATTTAAAATGGGTATAATTTATTTATTTAGTTATACAAAACTACTAAAGTAATTGTTCACTATATATTTGAACCCTTGTATTTATGCCAATGTAATACAATAGAAACTATCTCTGTGTAATTGGAGTTTTGGTTTTTATAGTTGGTATTGGGAAAATTTTAGTATAAACCTTAATAACTATATTAAGGAAAACATAGAATAGGTAACATAACCCTATGATAGAATTTTAGGGTATGTAAAATTGTGTAATAATATCCCAAATTGTTGTTAAGGAAGAGATTATGTTCTTTTTGAATAAATAAATTCATATTTGGATACTAAAAGTGGATATGGTTCTTACACTGTTGTACCTAGGGGTAATATAACTAAAAATAAAACATTTAGCTTTGAATCAGTCATCACCTGTTACTTGAAAATGAGCCTTACTATGAACTTGTTTTGACACTCTCAGGGGATATGATTAGAATAATTCAAATTTTCATTACAAACCACTATGAATTATTTGAAAATATTTTTATTATTTGGAAATATTCGCTAAGAAACCAACTTTAAAATTTTGTGGTTAAAAATGCCTAAATTTTCAATCTCTGTTAAGTGTTATAATAGATTTGGAAATATTGATTATGATTTAAAATTAACAATAGCATGATATAATATAGTATATTCCATTTTTTAGAAATGGAAGCTAGAAGAAAGAATGGTATCAATAATCATGGCCAATGTAGAGATTACCGTGATGAGAAATCCAAAATTTCTGTTATTGGAACTGAGTATATCATTGATATATTAGGGTAAATTAAATAGTTTATAAAAAATAAACCTGACTAAATAGAGAAACTTACTATTCCACAATGTGATTCTGCTATGATAGATCACTTAATGGGAAAGAATCCCCATAATTTAGTGGGGCTTATAATCTAGTGGTAGATGATTAATTGACTAAGTCACTTGAAAAGATATTTTTGACCTTCAGATGTGAGGAAAAGGAAAAGTTTATATAGGAAGTATAATATCTCAATGGTGATTCTGATCAATGGTGGTCACTAGTCCAGAATATTATAGATTAATAAGAAATATAATTCATGTAATGGATATATTTTGAAGAAACAATCTTCAATTTTTTCCCTTGTGACAAATAGACATAAATGAAGGGAAATCTCCTCAACTTAAATCAAAATAATAAGGAAAAGTATTTTTTGAGTAAAAGGACATCATTATAAGACTATTAAGGTATTATATGGATTATATATACAATATTGAGTGTAATATTGAACATTTATTTGAAGGGCCTTAATAAAACTCTTAGAAGGGAAGTGGTTTATAAAAAATTTTCATCATATGATAAAATAATATTATAAACCATCAAAATAGAGAAGGAATTTTATAGATCCTAAATATTCAAAGGGAATACATAGAATATTAGGTCATTAGAACAAAATGAAAAATTGAAAAAAATCAAAGAAGTAGAATAAAATTAATCAATTTCCATAACATGAAAATTGTGGGAAGAAATATTTAGAAAAATGTTTTAGGAGAATGAGAGTTTATTACAAGTGTGTTGATAAAGGGTAATTTGGATAATTAATTCAAGGGGAAGAAAAAAATCAATGATACCTAGAGCTTTAACTATAGAGAAATGAGTCATTATTTACACCAATACTACAAGCATCAATGGAACATATCATAGAAGAGGCCAAGGTGAGAAGGCCAAGCTCATGTGATCACTAAAACTGAGGTGGAAGTATCAAATGATATGGTAGATATTATATTAATCATACACTCAAATTTAGAAAATATTTTATTTGATTCTTTATATTTTCACTATTTTATATCATTAATATTTTCCATGAAAATTAGATATTTCTTACGAACCTTAACATGGTTATTTTTAGTTAAAACTCCTAGTAGAAATTTCACCATGATAAGGATGTTTTAGGAAGTTCCCATTATGATACATAAAAATTCTCTATTCGATAAATTTATTATCATACCTATGGTTGACTTAAATATAATACTTGGTATGGACTATATTTCAAAATATGTTTGAAAATTTTTATAGAAGGAGAAGAAAATTAAGAGTCGTGATGAATATAAGGAATTCATTATCTTTAGAGCAAAGAAATCATCATCAGAGTAATTTCTAGATACACCTATAAAATTTCTTCTGAATGATATTCTTGTGGTAGAAGATGAAACACAATCTATGAATACAAAATCTAATATTCATACGGAGGATGTTCCTATTTTATATGAATAAAACGATGTATTTCCTTTAGAATTACATAGATATAAACCATAGCATGAATTTAATTTTTCCATTGAATTAATACTTGATCCAATTACAATAGAAAAAGATCCCTATAGAAAGGATATTATGGAATGAGTGGAGTTAATGAAACTACTAGAAGAGTTTTTTGATATGGGATTTATTCTCCATAGTGTTTCACAATAGGGATCCACTATTCTCTTCATTAAGATGAAATATGGATCCACAAGGTTGTGCATTGATTATAGGTAAATAAATGATATTATAATAAAGAAACAATATCAAATACTGTGCATTATTGATTTATTAGATCAAATTCATGGTGATAAATAATTTTCTATGATTTACCATCATTATAGTTATCATAAATTATGAGTAAAGAGGGAACAAATTCTGAAGACAACTTTCCTAATGAGCTATAAACAATATTAGTCTATAGTAATGCCATTTGGTTTGACTAACACACCATCAGTTTTTATCTATCTAATGGATAGAGTATTCAATGAATATCTTGATAATTCTATTTTAGTATCCATTGATGATATATTGATGTATTCTAAAAGACATTTAAACCTTGATAATCACTTTCAGATCATTCTTGAGACTTTGAGAAGAAAAGAGTTATATGAGAAATTTAGAAAGTGCGAATTATGGCCTAAGAAGTTTCCTTTCATGGATATATTGTATCCAATAATGAAACAGCTATTGATCCTGTTAAGAAAAATTCATTCAAATAAGGTCCTACACTAATAAAAATAATAGGAAATAGGATGATATTAATACGAATTTTTTCATATCACTACCAAAGACTCCTAGAAGTAATGATTTTATATGGGTTATTATTGATCGCCTAACCAAAGCTTCACATTTACTATATATAAAATAATATTTACAACTTGATCACATCACAAGGATCTACAGTAATTAAGTTTTAAGAATTCTTGAATCAAATATTTTAATTATGTGTACTGATTATCCCCATTTTACATCAAAATTATACAAGATACTGGAGAAGGATTTTAATATTGAACTTTAATTGATAAACACCTAAAATAATCAAATTGATGGAAAATATGAAAAGACTATTCAAACATTGGAAGACATATTGATATCTTACTCAATTGACTTTAAAGTCAAGTGGGATCAGTATTTACCTTCAGTGTATTTTTCCTATAACAATAGTTTCCATTAAAGTATTGAAATGGTGCCCTGTGAAGCATTATATGAAAAAAGATATTGTTCTCTAACTTGTTGTGACGAAATTGGTGAATAGAAACTTTTAGGCTTGATAAATATTTAAGAGAAAATGAAAAAGGTAAATAATATTTAGACTCATATTAAAGTAGATCAAGAAAGGAAAAAGAGCTATACTCATTACTAGAGGTAATATTTTGAATTTAAATTGAGCGACCACATTTTCTTAAAAGTACCTCCATGAAAATGTGTTATAAGGTTTGATAATAAGGTAAAACTAATCCCCATGCACAACAAACCTTTTAAAATTATGGAAAGTATTAGATATGTGGATTACCGAATAGAAATTCCACAAATATCCCCTAAAGAACATGATTTGTTCTATATATCATTGTTAAATAAGTACATGTTATACCCAACACATATGCTCACCTATGAAGAAATATTGTTGGAACCTAATCTATCATACTGTGAGGATCCCATCCACAGTCTTGATACTAGAGATAATTTATTGAGGAATCAGACAACTCAACTGCTAATGTTACATTGCATAAATCATCAAATGGAGGAATAAATATCATAAATAGATTATGTTATAAATAAGTACCACCCTCATTTTTTTTTGAAGGTAATAGTTTTGAAAATTTTGAGGATGGAATTTTTATAAGAGTGAAAAATGTAACACCCAAGCCTAAATTATAGTATTTGAACATTATATTTTAATAATAACATAATACCATTCACATTTTAATATTTTATTGAATATAAATTCTAATTTGATATGATTAATATCAAATATTAACTTATTTGGTCAAAATAATCCAATAATGATTTTTTGAAAATTTCTCTTAGAAATAAGCTTTTATGAATAATAAAAAATGTTGTATTTAAATATTTCTATTTTAATTCATAATAATATGTTATAATACGTAAAATTAATTTTTTATTAATAATAAATTTTATATAAATATTGTTAATAACATTTGGAGGTAAAAATATTTATTTATCATAAAATAATTTTTTTCAGGAAAATGTTTTTATTTAAAAAGGCATAAAGACTATCTATTTTAATTAATTAAATAATATTTAATGATTATTTATTTAAAATAAATATATAGATTATATATATAACTATATTAATTTAATTTCAACTAATTATGCTATATATCCATATAGTTAATATATAATCATCTAATGCTTGAAAAATTCATTTCTTGAAAAACCCGTTTCAGACACGATTTTTGGGTTTATTTGAAAAATTAAATTCTTCCAATTATATGAATTGAATTTTATATAATGGATTCCATATTTTGAATAATAATAATAATAATTAATATTAGGTAATAATTACAACATAATTTTTAGTCATAATGAATAGTGAACACATAAAAATTAATTCCCACAATTAAAGTAAAAATTAGTTTACCAGAGGGTTACACTAAAAATATAAGGGTTAAAATGATATAAAAACTTATTTCAATTGGATAAACATATTTTTAACATATATAATAAATGTTTTTATAATGATCCATTTTTTCCCTTCTAGTGTGTGAAATATTTTGTTATATCTTTTTCTTTTCAAAAAATCCACGTGTGTCCTCTTCCAATAATAGAAAAGGAAACCACTTCCCCTCGATTATTAACACATTTAAAGAAATTTTCATTGACCAAAACATGAAAAAATATCTACCCAAAATCCTTGTCTATGTTATAGAGATTCTGGTCTTCCCAAATGACCAACCTTAGGGTCCCTAATAAGATATCTAAAGGAAGTTATTCCATGCGATGGTAATTGTCTTCACTAAGATCTTTCTTTTTTTACTTCTTATTTCAATACATTAAATTATATATTAAAAAATATAATATAATAACACTATTATTTCCCATATAATGATATTTTATTATGTTATTGGAATAATAATTATCCTTCTTATTCTTCATCAAATGGGAAACAAATCTATTGATCTTGTTTATAGAGGACTATGACCTCACAAACCAATGTATTTTTTTTCCATAACTGCTACACATGGATAGTCACAATGATGTAAATAATGAATATATATGATACATATTACCTGATATTAATTCTAAAAAATTAATATATCATCTGCTTCCTTACCCTTTCACTGATCAAGGGAATTATATCACCGTTCGTGTGAATGTATGGATATCATATCCATAAAGTAATGTGATTCATTTTCCATGTAAATATTTAAATAATGGTTCTAAAAAGATATATAATGACTAAATGAAATATTTATAACATTTATATCATTCTACTGATGATGAAATTATACACTATTCATAGGAACTTGAACTTCCAAGAAAAAACATGCATAATCAAATGAAGTAGTTAACACCCAAAACAATAGTAATAATGAAATATTATTAACTACACTACTAAAAATATGGCCTTTAAAAGAACTAGAAAAGTCTAATTATAGCACTCAAAAATCTCTATTAATCTAGGTGCTAATAAAAGGGGTTCCCTTTTATGAGTGTTAAAAAAATCGCTGATAAAGACCCATTTTATCATTTCTAAAAAAGCATTGATAAATGGGTCCTTTATCAGTGCTTTTTTAGCACTAATAAAAGTTCAAAAACATAAAAAAAATCTACAAATCAGGGGGGCTTCAACAACACCCCCACCCGCCCCACCCCACACTCCCTAGCACCCCCACCCCAACACGCATGCCGCAAAAGCCCCACCCACCCTTTAATAGTGCCCAACCAGCCTTTAACAGTGCTAGCTATATTCCCCCCATGAGTGTGACCTATTTTCCCTTAGATTTGAACCTGATACCTCTTGTCTGTGCACTTAATCCTTTAGCACTTCACCATTTTGATTTGCTCTTCATTTAATAATATATCTATATATATATATAGTTATATTTACTCGTATATTAATATATATTTATATTAACATATATATATATATATATAGTTATATTAATATATATATCCGTATATATATATATATTCATATACATATATAGTTATATTTATATATTTATATATTTATTCCTATATTAATATATATTAATAGCTATTTATTTATATATATTTATATTTTTTATCTGTATATTTATTCATATATTAATATATATTTATAAGATTAGTTTTAAATACATTTATAAAATATACTTTTTTTGTGTGTATTTATAAATAAATAAACACATATATACAACACACACACACACATATATTATATTTGTATCTGTAAGTATAATTATAAATATTTATATATATTTACAAATATTATATATTAATATGTATATACATATGTTTAGAATATATAGATAATATATATCAGTTTGTCAATATAGACGCACAAAAATATATATATATATACACATGTACACATTATATAGGCATATAAATATTCAAATATTTTTATTTTAAATAAATGGATATTAGTTTTTTATTTAGATAAGTCTTATATATTGAGAAATATATTTTATATGTAAATATCTTTAATTATTTACTTATAAAATTAAATTTTGATGTGAGAATATATAAAAAATATGTACATATTGTTATATATTTGATTATAAATAAAAGTACACTATAAAAAATGATAAAATTTAAAATCCATAATATTAATATCAATGTAATCCCTTGAAATAAATTTATTCCCCACTGAAGAAAAGAAAATAATACCCTCTTAAACGAGGCTGGAATTCCATAGAATGTTACAAAATTTGGGTTTCCAGACTAAAAAATCAATTTTGGAGGCCTTATGGCCCTTTTTTGGCCTCAATTTTTTTTAATAAGGTTACCCTGGGTTTCCAAAGTGTAGATCTCATCACAAGATTTGATTTGATATGTTGTAAAGCTGAAATGCACATCCAGATCAAAAGTTATGGCCGTTTGAAGTTTGTGTTACGTTTTCAACTTATTTTAGATATTTTATTAATTTTTTGATTTTTCGTGTCTTTAAATTGTTATTAAATGATTATTATTCAATGATAGTTATCATATTATTAATTAATAATTTTTTATGATATTTTATAAGACATTTTCACTATATATCTTATATATTAAGTGAAAATGTTTATTTATACTTATCTAAAACATATTTAAAAAATAAATATTATATTTATATAAATATAAATATAATTATATATTTATATATCAATGTATTATTTTTTTATGAAATATATATTTTTTGAAATATACATTTTATGAGCATTAGGAAAAAAAGCGCTGATAAAGTTCCCCCTTTATCAGCACTACTAAAAAAAGCGCTGATAAAGGGGGCCCCTTTAACAGGGATAAAAAAAGCACTAATAAAGGGGTGCCTTTAACAGGGCTAAAAAAAGTGATGATAAAGGGGAACATTTAACCGCACATTTTGTGTGCTGCTAAAAGTACCCTTTATCAGCAATTTTTTTAGCACTGTTAAAGGCACCCCCTTTATCAGCGCTTTTTCTAGCGCTATTAAAGGTTGGCGCTGTGGAAACCTAGTTTTTTTGTAGTGATATTGGGTAAAAATATGATATAATAAGATCATATATGATATTATAAATATTATTCTTGTTCTAAGATAAATTAATAACATTTTTAAAACTATTATATTGGAGTTTAAGTAATATTCATCTAAAGGAAAGAACAAGGACAAGAACTTTGTCTCCATTTTCTTTCATTGAGGCATATTTTAATGTTATGAACCAATTTATTTTATATAGTATATACACTACCCATTTTACATATAATATCATTAATACTTAAACATTAATGCTGTTTTTAGTTTCAATTTTGAATTATTCCATTCAAGTATTTTTTACTTTAAAGTCATGAAGTGTTAAGTGTTTCATAACTAAATTTCCTTTCATTAGGCTACATGACTTCTTCAATGTATTTGATATTCTAATATTATTTGTGTAATTTATTTTTATTATTTTATGTAAAATTTATAGTTTTTCCATTTTTATTTACATTTGGTACACATAATAAATTCATTAATTAATCCTCACTTCAACAACCAGATCTTTGTTAGATATTTCATCACAATTTCAACTCAATTGATATATATTTGGTATCATGCACTAATTTATTAATATGAGGTGCATATAATAACCCATTTTTATGTTATATAATGAATCTATTTATATTTATGTCATATAATGTTTCATATTAATTAATTTCTTTCAACGTGGTTACGATTCAAAAGTGGCCAAAGCAGTAGGGGTTTATACTTCAATCTCATTTTAATTGGGTTGTTCAGGCTTGAATTTCCATTGAAGGTAATTATATGGTCATTGCATAATGAACCCATTTCATTTTATTCTCCTCTGGTTATTTAAGAAATTTTCATGTAATAATACTATCTTCCTCTCATTCATTCTTAAAATGATTAAGAAAATGTTTTTAAGAAAAAACCAATTTTTTTTCTATTATCAGTCAAAAATATTTTTTATTTCATATCCATATTTTATATAAAATTATTTAAATATAATTTTTAATATTATACAATTATTTTTTGAATAATTTTTATCCATGTTTTAATTTTTACCAAAAATGTGAGAGGAATAATTTTTTAACATACTCAGCGTGAACATAATTTTCCCATTGTCATGACCACAAATTTCTTTGAAGAATCCATTACATGTTTACAAGGTTATTTTTAATGAAAATGGTTTTCTTCATATTCTGTAAATTTTTAGTTTTTAAAAGTTATATTCAAATTGAAAAGGGTTTTTTCCTCAAGAATTTTTAATGATATTTTTATGGTATTTCAATTCATCAACAACAAAAAACCATTTATTTTAATTATACTCCACTGGGTATATATAATAATGATACCATCATTATTCATTCTATAAATTTTTTATGATCATTTTGACTAGGGAAAGTACTAAAATTATATTTCTTGATTAATTTTTTATTCATTAAAATTTTATTAAAGACATTAAATTTGTTTAGGTCATTGGAAATCAAATTTCCCTTAAATACCTATATTATTTGTATCATTTATATGGTTATTTCATAAACAACATACCATTTATACATATAGTGTTTTGTCTTGAAATTTATTTGATTGACTAGGGAATTATTGATAATTCATATTTTTTACTCAATGCATATATTTATTGATAATTTATATTGTTCATGAATTAAATTGATCATTTTATATATGATTAGTGCACTGGTCATACATTGGTGGTTTGGGACCAAAATTATGGAGACCCTCAATGCATCTACGGGTCTAATGAGGCAAATCAATTGGGCAAATTTAATGGTTTTTTACCCATAGTTTTAAACTTTCATGGTGCAAGGTCATGATTTTATAGACACCATGATGTTTAAGATCATGAAATCCTATAATAATCATTTCCTTCATTAAGAATTTAATTATTATTAAACCTGAGATTATTTCATTGATATTATCCATGGATGAATTTTGTGCTCAAGTTTTTTATTAAATGGAATGTGTGTTGAATTATTTACCTTTATATATTAATTTCACTTTATCTAATCAGGATAGTCAAGTTATTGATTAAATAGAATGTGTGTTTAGTTATATACCTTTCTATATTGGTTATTCCTTATTTTTTTATGATAGCTTCCACTATAAAAAACTCTTACTAAGAATTTGAGCTCACCCTTATTTTCATTCATTTTCCCTATATATGAAGATGAATTATTTGAATGAGTTCATGAATACTTAATTTTTTTCCATTGCTATATTTTATATTATATTCCTAATATAAAATGGCTATCAAGTATGTATCTGGTTCTCTAAAACGTCTAAACAGATCAGTCCATTTTTGATTTAACCCCTTATATCTGTGCCAATTTAATAAAGTATACATTGGATCTAGGTTACTAGTTTTGGGGTTGCTATAACATTGAAGCTATTATGAATATGTTGTCTGTATTCATTGATACACCAATTGAAAATTTTTATTTTGTTAGATGGAATATCACAATGTAGTCATTTAGGTCACTCAAAAAATGGGGGGAGCAGGATTCTCTCACCAAAAGATACCATTGTTAATAAACTATTTAAATTTTAATATTTATGGTTTGTGGTTATGATTTATATAGTGTGATGAACTTCCTTGTGTACGTCATATATGAAAAATTTACCTATAATGGTTCATGAAACACAAGCTTAGTTATGCATTAAGGCATTTCCTATAAATGTGCCCAAGTTAATTAAGGGATTGCGATGATAAAGGCCCTTAATATAAAATTCAAAATGAATATGATGAAAAGATAATGTTTTCTTCTAGTATCATAAGACCATGTATATAGCATGCTAATATTATATGATATATTTATCTTAAAAAAATTAATTTCTTTGATATATTTATTTACACATAACATCAAGCCTAAAAAACCATGATATACTATTAAAATATAATTACTTAATGTGGTAGTTATATACCTAAAATTAGATCATAGGGTGTGTGAAACAATTATTTAATTATAAAAAATTATTGTTTAACCATGTATAAAATTAATTAATTTATTATCAATTGTTTATAAATGAAAATAAAGGCATTTGAATGAAGAATAGATTCTTTTCGGAATAACGGTTCTCATTTAATAAATGATATTTTATCTTAAAAAATTAAATTAATATATATTTATGAATGATTTGAATGAAATTTAACAATTATATATTCATAAAAGTGTTTTAATATTCATATAATGCTTTTTACTAGGAATGGTATAATAATAATTCCACTTTTATGCTTAAAATGCATTTGTTTTAAACTGGGTTTTGTTTCATTTTTCTCTCATTTTTTTAAATGAATATATACCAATTATAGAAATTGAAACATGTAAAATGGATTCCAAGTATGAAATCATATCAATTATAAAAATGAAATAGGTCAAGTTATTTTTTGGTCATTATGAATAGTAACTATGGTAAAGATTTCTCTCCTCAGTAAAAGAGGTAAAACTAGGTTAAAACTATAGGGTGAAGCTTTAAAATATATATAACAAATTCCTTTAACAAATTGGATGAATGGTTTTTGACTATAAATATATTTATGAAATTATATATTGTATTTTAAGACATTATTTTGAAATTTTGAACTAAACTTGGATTTTCTGTTGATTTTGTATATTTTATTAAAATTAAAAACTATTTTTGGGTCATTGAATTTATGGAATAGATAGATGATTATATTAATTTTTGGATTGATAAAAATTTCTAAAACAGAATTTCTTCTTATTTTACCAAATAAATTCATTTAAAATAAAATTTTAATTTATTTTAAGGTAAAATTATTTTTACACTTAAGTACAATATTTTCTTAAAAAATTTCTCTACATGGGTTTTTTATTCTTACATTAAAAGTAATTTCTTCCATCTATTGAAATTCAATATGATAATATGGATTTATAATGTAAAACATTTTTTCAAAGGAGATTTTTTTCATATAATTAATTTATCATGGTAAAAAATTTAAGTTATCACAGTTAAGGTACAAATGTGTTTATAATGATTTCACTAAAAGATAAGTATTAAAATATATGAAAAACTTTTTCAAATGTGTTTATTTAGACAATATAATATATTTACTTCTGATTTGGGGGTGAAATGGTGCAAACTTTTATGATTATGATATATATATATATATATTACGTAATATCTTATGTATTTATAAGTGTGTTCATTCCCTCACTTATAAAAGGGAACATCTGTAATGTTTAATAATTTCTATGTTATTGTTTTTATATGGGATTATTTTGAGACTACGAAATTTGATGGCACGTGATACTGAGGTCTAGAGAGCCCAGAATGGAATTTAGAACTTTTTTTAAGGTACATTTAGTAAACCTGTGAGCGGGATTTTATATCTTTTGAACCATCACTCAGATCTAAAATCTGAGGGAACCATTGAATTTAGAATGCCGAGATTCGCCTAAAAATGACTTAAATTCGGCCAACAAGGGCCAAACAAAAATGTTATTTTTTTGGACTTTTCAAGAAAAATAATAAAAGAATTTAAAAAAATTATTTTATTTTATTCTAAAATTTGAGTGGCAGACGAAGATACTGCAGGGAAGGGACGAGGGAGTGAATATTCTCATTTATGAATCTCATCAATTGATCATTAACTCACAGCGTAACGTTTCTTTAATGACGCGTAACAGTGACACTATTTCATAAATGAAGCAGTGTAACGACGCGGCGCCACACCATAATGGGAACGCTGTGACGTGATCCTATTTATAATTCAACATGCTGGAGAAATATGGATTAAAGAAATTAGAGAATTCTTTAGACAACCTCTGACAGACTTCCACCCCAGCGAAGAACAAAGAACGCCAATGGAATTTCTCCTTCTTCGACGCCTTTCGAATATCATAACCGAGAAGTGACACCGATGAATTAACCCCTCGAGGAAGAACGTGTGACAATGAACTTCAAGCGGTAGGAGTTATTTGATTTTAAAGTTTCACTATTCTTATTTGTAAATGAAAAATGTGGATTAACCCATGAACAGGTTAATCCGTAGACTGTGCATTCTTGAGGGAGGGTGACTTATTTGGGGTTTCTTTATCCGGGATTTAATTATCTTTATTGTTCAAATTAAAATCTTCAGATCTTCCTTGTTTTGTTAACTTCTAATGCGGAGGGCGTGGACCGACATGAACAAGGCCTAAGCCCCTCTACCATGGGTGCTCTTCGTGGACAAATGCTTGAATCGACGGGAATATAGTTTTGGGACCGTCGCGGTGGAGAATATGTTCCACAGAGAAGGCGGGCATAGGAGTCACGAAGAGAGGACCACCGGTGTGGACTCGGTGGTTCATGAAAGAATCCATCGATGCACCGATGCACTGAATGGAAGATCGTGGCCGGACCGGGCCGCGTCGCAACAGGAGAAGCCGTCGGTCAAGATGGAGGCTGGAGGTGGCGGATGCAGTCACTCGACCATGTCAGAGACCTGTGGATGCGGCACTGAGCAGTGTCCTACGCGACGGTCCATGGTCGATTGACCATGGTAGAGAAGGCACCCTACTGCGACCCGTAGGGAGATGGCGGGGCACATACACGTCTCCCGACCGCATCCAGCGAGGCATACTGGTCTGACTATTGCAGACCAGACAAGGCATGATCCCCAACGGGCCGGACCGTGCCAGCGGGTCGAACCCGCACCTAGTGGGTCGAACCCGCACCAGCAGGCCAGAACCGCTCCCTTTTCGTGCTGTGACAGACTAGGCCGGGTCGCCGGGCAACCTGGCGGGCTGGACCCTCTGCCAATCGGGCCGGGTCCAGCGAGGCTTATTGGGCTTGGCCCACTAGCCAGGCTAGACCATACCGACCCCGACCCCCACCAGGTTCGGTCGGGTCCATAAAAATGAACCAGGGTATGTGGAACCCCTGAGCTGGGTTGGTCGGGTCGGTCCGACAGGATCAGACTGAGCCCCATCGCAATCGGTCCCATGGTTACTAAAATGATCGTATCTTGTAAACCAAACGTTTGATTGATGGTCCATTTGCGGCGTTGGGACCCTCTTGAGGAGGAGGATATTTTGGCATGCCTTGTTTTTACGTTCATGGATGTTGAGAAGTGAATGATGTCTTGAGGAGTGGTTTTCTCATGTGCGATACATACAGAACCCTGCGGTTGGATGAGACCTGAAGACTACTCAATGATGGCCAAGTGGGAAGCGGCTCTATGTGACCCAACATGCACATAGTGGGGAGAAACTCGGTGTGACCCTTCAGACCCACATTAATTGACATGAGGAGTACATCAGTTCGACCAAGGTGGGAAGCGACTCTGTGTGACCCAGCAGACCCACGGTGGGGAGCGGCTCTGTGTGACCCAACATACCCACAATACTTATCAGTAATGAGCACCACATTAGTTCAAGGTTAATGGGAAGCGACTCCATGTGGCCCGATAGGCCCACTGTACTTGATATATGAGGTGTTCACCAGCATCCAAGGTGTTCGATGATGTGACTCATGATGCTACTACTACTACCCTAGAATAAACCTGGTGTGGGTTGTCTTGTGTTTCATTTTTTACTTTGAGGAATTAATATGTGTTCTTTCTTTTTTGTTTTGGGGCCCCTAATGAGTACTGTGTTACTCACCCTTACATGGGATTCACCCGCACGTGTTGTGTCTGGTGCAGATGATTGTCATTACGATAAGGGTGCTCAGGGATACAGGATTGACAGACACCACAGTGGTAGACATGCTATCCTAGGACCATGTGGGGACCAGTAGGACCGGGCGGACATGACATACTAATTTGGATTCTAGTAGATTCACTACTATTCTGATTAGGTGTGGTTTTCTGTGGGTGGCCATCAGAGTTCCCTTTTTGTACTTATTGTTTTCAGTTCTTGTTGGGTTTTTATTCTGGACCACTTACTTCCAGTTATACTTGCACCCATCTTATTTCAGTGGTACTTGTTTCCCCATTTTTAGTGTGTTGGGATGAGGTTGGGTGTGTGTGTGCATACAGGTACTCAGGAAAATGCCTCCCACTTGTGGTTTTACTCCTTTGATGCTAGTCGCCAGCCCCTGGCCTTTGGCAGGCGGGCTTGGGGTAGTCACAACATGATCCCCGAGGGACGGGCCGTGAAAAAGTGGTATCAAAGGGTCTTCGGTTCCCCCTTAAAGACAGTGAGTCTATGTTTTGTTTTGGGAAACAATGTTAAGTGTTGCGAGTTCGAATTTCAGATTCAGGGAGTCCAGTGTTGGTGTGGCGGCCAACGTATCCATACACCGGGACCTTGAATTCTATTTTCAACTTAATACATGAAACCTCTAGTTGCATAAGTGTCTCCTTATTTTTTTTGAATAACATTCATCTCACCAGGTATGACCTTATAACTGTGGTACATATTGATCTATCTCAGGATGCCTCCACGTGGACAACCAACCAATATCCTAATATGAGGTCATGAGGACAACCCACCTAGCAATGGGGAATCTGTTCAGGGACTAGTTCTAGAGGTGGCCCCACTGGGTGGTGCACCAATGCTACCACCACCCGATGGTCATCATCTACTGTCGGTGGTTCTGGTTGTGGACGTTCGTAGGCTTAGTTCCCTACACGAGTTTTAGAGATAGAGACCTACCAGGTTCAGGGGAGAGATGGATCCTCAGGTCTCTGAGGACTGGATGGAGGCTGTGATGCGGGTCATCTGCTTAGTGAGGACACCGCCTGACCAGATGGTGATCTTAGCAGAGAGCCTTCTACAAGGATCGATTGAGAGATGGTGGGGTTTGACCATTCAGACTCATGATGAGGTGAACCTCACTTGGGTTGACTTTGAGAGGCTTTTCTAGGAGGAGTATTTATCTGCGATGTTGCACTCTGTGCACATTCAGGAGCTACTTCACCTGCAGTAGGGCTGCATGATAGTGGCTGAGTACTCGGCGAGGTTCACAAAACTTTACCGCTACTCCACAGACATGGTTCGATACCTTTTCTTCAGAGATTCATCCTTCGAGCAAGGACTCATGCAAGAGATCATGGATTCATTGGTGTCTCTTTGAATCCCAACCCAGGCCGGGGTGCTGTAGTGAGCCCTTATGATAGAGAGTTTCTGGGTGGAGTAGGCTCCCATAACTAGAGCTACCAGCAGACACCAAGAGGAAGAGTCTTCACCAGGTAGCAGACAACAAACACATGGGACCATGCGGTCCATGTCTTTCAGAGGGTGACCAAAAAACTCAGGGTCAGTGATGCGGGGATCCCAGTCCGGAGGGAGTTAGCAAGGAGCCAGGCGGTGCTACGCGTATGGCGGGTAGGTGCACATGGAATGTGACTGCCCGACCCATCGTACCGATGACTAATAGATAATCAAGGGGCCACTGAGGAAGTGGAAGTGGTTTGAGCGAGGAGGTCTGTAGGGTGGAGGAAATGGAAGGGGAGCTGGCCGAGTGGCAGGCGGTGGGATACAGTTTGAGATGTTACCACCACCACCCCTGGTGGTCCACCCCAACCTCAGGGAGTAGGCGGATACGGACGAGCTTAGCTCCAGGCACCAGAGGCTTATGACCAATGCGCTCCAGAGATGATCCAAGGTTTGATATGTGCCTTTTCCACCCTATATGTAGTACTTATAGACATAGGTGATAGTTACTCCTTCCTTTCCACAACTCTTGTTCGGATCTTGGAGATTCCAGTGGAGTTTTTGGATCAATCCTTACAGCTAGAGACTCCTACGGGAGGGGATTCATCAATTACACACTAGTTCTGACAGTGTGAGATTACTCTAGGAGGTGAGACCTTTGTCTAGATCTCCTAGTAGTAGTGTTGAGGCCTTACGACGTCATCTTGGGTATGGACTGGTTATCCACAGTCCATGCTCAGATCGACTGTTTCAGGTGTACAGTGCAGTAAGTCCATGGAGATGGAACCAAATTTTCCTTTAATGGTGATAAGGAAACCTTTTCATCATTGGATGGGATTTATCAGAGGAGGGTACAACAAATCACTCCCCAGTTGGATAGCCTCACCCTTGGTGTAGTGGAGTAGAGGAGTCCAAGTTTTCTTAGAGTGGTGGATGAGTACGCGGATGTTTTTCCGAACAAGGTTTCAGGGCTACCTCCTCATAGAGAGGTAGACTTCTATATCGACTTATACCCCTAGATGACACCAATATCCACACCAACATATCAAATGGATCCCACATAGCTTCACGATCTAAGGGTACAACTGGGGGACTTGCAGGAGAAGGGGTTCGTAAGACCCAGCGTTTCACCATGGGTAGCCCCGATGCTTTTTTCCAAGAAGGAAGACGGGAGTTTGAGGTTGTGCATGGACTTCCGACACCTTAACCAGGTGGCTGTGAAGAACAAGTACCCACTACCGATAATTGATGACCACTTCGACCAATTGGAGGGAGAGAAGTGGTTCTCAAAGATAGACCTTAGATCATGCTATCAATATCTTAGGGTACGAGATGAGGATGTACCGAACATAGCCTTTAGGTTCCAGTATGGGCACTATGAGTTCCTGGGGATGCCTTTCAACATGACTAATTCCCCAATAGTGTTTATGGGACTTAGGAACTTGATCTTCCAACCCTACCTCGACCAGTTCATCATGGCCATCATCTATAAAATCTTGGCGTATTCAGCATCGAAGGAGCAATAGGATACACACCTATGGATAGTCTTAGATATACTCTAAGAGCACTATTTTTATGGTAACCTCTTGAAGTGTCAGTTCTGGATAAGGGAGGTCCACTTTCTGGGACACCTCATCTCATAGGCTGGAGTTGCAGTGGATCCGACAAAGATAGAGGCCATACTTGCTTGGGAGCCACCCACGAGTGTGACTGAGGTGCAGAGTTTACTGATATTGGCTGGGTAATACCGAAAATTTGTACCTAAATTCTCTAGGGTAGCGACAACCTTGTCAGCTTTGACTAAGAATGGGAAGCCTTTCTTATGGACAGAGAATTTGCAGTAGAGTTTCCAACAGCTGAGGTGGAGAATGACGAGTACCCCCATATTGAGGCTACTAGAAGAGGGCGTTGGGTATGTAGTCTACTACGACACATCAGGGACTGTACTAGGTTGTGTCCTGATGTAGGAGTGAGCAGTGATCTCCAATGGATCAAAATAGTTGAGACAACACAATTAGAACTTTTCTACCCATGACCTGGAGTTAGTAGTAGTGGTCTTTATGCTGAAGATGTGGCAGCACTACTTGATGGGTGAATGATTTACTATTTACTCCGATAACAAGATTCTTAGGTATATCTTCTCACAAAAGGACTTGAACCTAAGAAAATGGTGATGAATCGAGTTCCTCTAGGACTATGACTTTGAGATAGTCTACACTCTTGGAAATGATAATATAGTAGCAGACACACTCATCAAAAGGTCTGGGCTGCAGTTTCTGAGTGAGGTGGCAGAGCAGCTAGCTGCGTTGAAGATATCCTTCATGGATAGAGATGGAGTAGCTTACCTCTAGTCTATGACTGTCACTCCCCCACTCCTTCAAAGAGTTTGGGAGGATTAGATTGGGGAAATTGACTATAAGGCCTAACGTGTTTAGATATCCTTAGGACAGTCTCGTGAAGGATTTTCTAAAGGTGGGGAGCACGTCGTCCTCTTTAGAGGATGCACCATGGTACCAGTGACGCTACAAGAGGAGGTGTTGAAGGAGTTCCACACATCCACTTTGGCAGTACATTCGGGTGTGGAGAAGATGTAACAAGACCTTTGGCATCCGTACTGGTGTCCATGGATGAAGAAAGTCATGGTAGAGTTCGTATCATGATTCCTCACTTGTCCGCAAGTGAAGGATGAGCATCAGGAACCAGCAGGCTTAGCTCAGCCACTTGAGGTGCCAAAATGGATGTGGGATAATGTCTCCATAGACTTCGTGACATGGCTACCATGTACATCCATGGGCTATGATTCCATTTGTGTGATCATTGGCCGACTCACCAAGTTGGCTCACTTCCTACCCATCCGGAGTAGGGGACGATAGAGGGATTGGGATGCCTCTACATCCAGGAGATAGTGCGGCTTAATGAGGTGCCTTAGATGATCATCTCAAATCGTGATGACTTCTTTATATCCCTGTTGTGTAAGGGATTACATAAGGAATGCGGGATGCAACTACACTTGAGAACAACTTTTCATCCCCAGAGGGATGGTCAGACAGAGTGGACCATACATACCTTGGAGGAAATGATTTGTGATTGCGTCCTTGACTTTGGTCGTGGTTGGGAGGACCACCTACCACTTTTGGAGTTTTCATACAACAATAGATATCAATCCACCATTTTCATGGAACCATTTGAGGACTTGTACAGGCGGCCTTGCAGATCACTCATATGCTGGACAGACCTAGGAGAGTGGGCACTTTTGGTCCCATAGTTTGTACGGGCTACCACCGAGAAGGTGTAGATATTCCCGGAGCAGATGAGGACTGCACAGAGGAGACATAAATCTTACGCCGACAGGAGACGAAGACCCTTGGAGTTCGAGGAGGGAGATTATGTGTTCTTTCTAGTCTCACCTCGATGAGGATTTTAGAGATTTGGCCAGAGCGACAAGCTATCTCTGAGGTTCATTGGACCTTTTCAGATCATAAAAAGAGTTGGTGAGGTGGAATACCTCCTAGCTCTTCCTCCACAGATTCACCAGGTGCATGATGTTTTCCATGCATCACAGTTGAGGAGGTACGTGCATGACCCATCACACATCATCGAATGTGGCGAGTTGGATAGTGACGACGAGGAGGCATTTGCAGAGTTCCTAGTAGAGATAGAGGATCGACAAGAGCGGGCCCAATGTGGGCAGACAATTCCTCTAGCGTGTGTCCGATGGCAGCATGAGAATCTCCAGAAGAGAACATGGGAGCGGGAGGCTCAAATTCGTTCTCAATACCCCCATCTTTTTATTTAGTTCTTATTTTAGCTTTTCGGGACGTAAAATCCTAAGGTGGGGGGAATGTAACGTCATAAAATTTCCGTGTCATTTTTTTATTTATATCCTATTATTTTGAGACCATGAAATTCAATATCACATTATTCCAAGGTCCGGAGAGCCCAGAATGGAATTTTGAACTTTTTTAAGGTATGCTCATTAAACGTGCAAGAAGGATTTTATAACTTTTGAACTATCACTAGAATCGAAAATCTGAGGGCACCGTTGAATTAATAATGCCAAGATTAACCTAGAAATGATTTAACATTGGCCGACAAGGGCTGAGAGAAAAAGTTATTTTTAGGACTTTTCAATAAAAATAATAAAATAATTTAAAAGAATTATTTTATTTTATTTATCATAATTGAGTGGAATATGGAGACGCTGTGGGGTAGCGATGAGGTGGAGATGATGCACATTTATGATGATCATTAATGGCTCGTTAACTCGTAGCTTAATGATGTGTTAATGATGTGTAACAACGACACTGTTTCATAAATGAAACAGCGTAATGACATTGCGTAACACCATAATGGGAATTCTGCGATGTGATACTATTTATAATTCGACATGCTGGGGAAATATGGATTAATGAAAATAGAGGATTCTTTGGAGAACCTCTAACGGACTTCCACCCCAGTGAAGAAAAAAGAATGCTGGTGGAAATTATCCTTCTTTGATGCCTTTCGAATATCAAAATCGGGAAGCGACACTGCTGTCTTAACCCCTTGAGGACAAATGTGCAACAATAAACTTCAAGAGGTAGGGGTTATTTTATTTTAAAGTTTCCCCATACTTATTTCTAAAAGAAAAATGCGAATTAACTCATGAAAAAGTTAATTCACTGATCGTTCATTCTTGCTGGAGGTGACTTTTTTGGGTTTCTTTATTTGGGATTTAATTATATTTATTATTCAAATTAAAATCCCTCGACCTCCCTTGTTTTGTTAAATTCTAACATGGAGGGCATGGGCCTACACGAACAAGGTCCGTGCCCTTCCGTTGTGGGTGTTCATCATGGACAAATTCTTGAATTGATGGCAAGTCAGTTTTGGGACCATCGCAATGGAGAAAATATTCTTCGAAGAATGTGGGCACAAGCGACACGAAGAGCGGACCACTGGTGCAGACCCGATGGTCCGCAGAAGAATCCGTCAGCATGCCAGTGGTGGAACCAATGACTGTCAACAGTGGCCTATGGTAGAAACCACGGGTGGGAGGCGGCGCACCAAGATAGTGCACCGGATGGAAGGCTGCAGATGGACCAAGCCACCGCAGAGCAGGAGAAGCAGCCGGCTGAGCCGGCGGACGCGGTCGCTCGGCCATGTTTGAGACCCGCAGATGAGGCACTGATATGCGTAACACGTGGTGGGCCACTGTTCCTTGACCGCGGCATAGGAGGCACCCTACGACGACCCATGGGGTGATGGTGGGGCATGTACGCTTCTCCCGGCTGTATCCAGTGAGGCGGATCAGACGGGGCGCGATCCCCCAGCGTGCCGGAATCGCACTGCGGGCCTGACTCATGGCTCAGTGGGCCAGGTAGGACCCACACATAGAGAGTTGAACCTGCACCATTGGGTCAGACCCGTGAACTCTTCGGTCTGGGCTAGACTATTCCTGGTCGCCATATGACCTGGCGGGCTGGACCCTCTGCCAACTGGGATGGGTCCAGCGAGGCCAATTTGGCTTGGACCACTGGCCAGGCCAGACTAGACCGACCCTGACCCACATTAGGTCAGGTTAGGTCCGTAAGAATGAACTGGGGTATATGGAACCCATGAGTCAGGTTGGTCGGGTCGGTTCGACCAGATCAGACTGAGCACCATCGCAACCAGCCCCCGGGTTACTAAAACACCTGTATCTTGGAAACTATGCATCCAATTGATGGGCCATTTTTGCTGTTGGAACCGTATTGAGGAGGTGAATCTTTTGGAATGAATTTTGGTGACTTTAATAGAATTAGATAAGTGAAATATTTCTTGAGGAGTGGTTATACCATGCGTGCTATGTATGGAACCCTGTGATTGGATGAGACCTGAAGACTAGTTGATGATAGCCTAGTGGGTAGTGGCTCTTTGTGACCCAACATGAACATGGAGGGGAGTGGCTCTATGTAACCCAGAAAAAACACAGTAATCAATAGGAGGAGTACCTAGGTTTGGTCAAGGTGGGAAGGGGATCTGTGTGGCATGGCAGGTCCATAGTGGGGAGCGGCTTTGTGTGACCCAACATACCCACGGTACTCATCAGGGATGAGCACTACAACAGTTTAAGGTTAGTGGGAAGTGGCACTATGTGACCCAACATGCCCAATGTACTCAATATAGAAGGAGTTATCCAACATCCGAGTTGTTCGATGATGTGACTAATGATGCTATTGTTACTACCCTAGAATATACCTAGTGTGAGCTGTCTTGTGTTTCATGTTTTACTTTCAGGAATTGTTGTATGTTCTTTCTTTTTTTGTTTTAGACTGCCTACTGAGTACTATGTTACTCTCCCCTAAACGGGCTTATCCCACACGTGTTTTGTTTGGTGCAAAAGATAGATGTTGTGATAGGCATGCTTAAGGAGACGGGATTGATGGACACCACGATGGTGGACTTGGTGGAAAAGGACCAGGTGACGCCCAGTAAGACTGAGTGGGAAGGACATACTACTTCGTCTTCCAGAAGATTCACTACTCTCCTGATCAGGTGGGGTTTTCTATGGATGTCCATCAGAGTTCCCTTTTTGTACTTGTTGTTTTCAATTCTTGTTGGGTTTGTGTTCTGGCCCACTTACTTTCAGTTGTACTTGCACTCAGCTTGTTTTAGTGGTACTTGTTTCCCCTTTTTCAGTGTGTTGGGATGTGGTTGGGTGTGTGCGTGTGCATATAGGTACTCAAGAAAATTCCTCCCACTTGTGGTTTGATTCCTTCTACACTATTCTCTAGCCCCTGGCCTTTGGGAGGTGGGCTTGGGGTAGTCACGACATGGGCCTCGGGGGACGGGTCATGACAACCTCATCCTCTTACCTTATTTACAATGTTTGAGAACTCTATACCAGCCAATACCAATCCTAATACAACATTATCTTTATTAAATAAATACTAGATATTATTTTCATTCCAAAATACCATCCTTTGAAGTATTTATTTATAAACAAAAGGTGGTTTCTAAAAAAATAGGTAAACCACTTAACCAGTACATTCAATTTTATTTCTTGTACTACCTTCTATAAATATATTTTATAAATAATCATATAATTTATTTAGTATCATTAATATAATTAACTATTATTATGATGATAGAACAACTATTTTCCAACTTCTTTACATCCTATGGAATATGAAAAAACATCGCTCGTGCGTACGTACGAGTTACCATCTCCACGTAGTGGTGTAAATCATTTTCCATCACCATTTTACAAGGATTATTATAAATATTAAACTAATGAATATATATGATATTTATGACATAATTATGTTCCTGTAAATATAATATATCATTTACCTACTAACCCTTTAACTCGTTAAAGAATGATAATTTCTCTTGTGCATATATGTAGACAACCACCTCTATAAAGTGTTATGATTCATTTTTCATGTCCACCTTTGAAGGAATATTCTAAATATTTATATAATGAATATATATTATATTTACATCATGATTAAAATTCTATATATAATATAACCATGATCAAGAAAAAAGGATTGAAACTTCCAAACCAGAACTTATAATAAAAATAAGACAATTAACACTTGGAAATGATAATTCTAAGAAAGAATTAATAATAAATGGACATTGAAATATTATAAGTAGAAAATATATGATATTATAAGTATATATTTAATTATTTTATGAAATTATATTAAATTTAAATTTATTAAAAAGGATATTAGAATGATTACGAAGTAATTCAGACCTGAGGTATGAGTTTCTATTCCCACTTTTATTTCTGTGAGATAGATGCCATTTTCAAAAATTATTCCCTTTGTGTGGTGTATAAAATTAAAATTAATTTATTTTATTATATATATCATTAAATTATTTGGATTTAAAAATCCATCTATAGTTCACTATTTTATGAGATTTTTATTCAAATATTACTAAAGATGTAGGGGTTTATCAACTTAATTTTTTTTTATTGAGACATATGTTATGTTATGCCTTTATTATATTTTATGATGTGTATATAAAAACCCATTGAAATGTTATATAATAATATACTTATATTAATTATATTTAATGGATCATTTAATGTTATTCTTTCATGGGTCTTACAATTCAGTTGTTAACGAAGCAGTAAGAGATTTTTGTTTCAATCTCATTTTAATTGGGATTGTTTATGCTTGAATTTATATTGAGGAAAATTATATGATCCTAATTATATAAAAAAAATTCAGTTCATTATTCCCGAGTTATTTTTGTGGACTATATGTTTTCCTTTAATTTTACAATCATTATTTACTCAAGAGTCTGAGATAATGTTTTTAAAAGAAAACAGACTTTGTTTTACTATTTATTCATTAATCTTTTTATTCCATGTCCTTGTTTTCTTAAAATATTTTCAAGAATGGTTTTAATATTATCCTATTATTTTAATTTCATTTATATCCATGTTTTAATTTCTATAATAAAATTAAAGTAACCTTCTTTTTTTTATTATGAATGGAGCACTTTTGACTTTTTACCATAAGTGTGAAAGGGATCATTGTTTTAACGTGCACACTATGAATAAAATTTCTTGATATCCTAACCACTATATGATTTGAAGATTAATTTACATTATTCCAAGGTTATATATAAATTAAATGTTTTCAAGAATTTTTTTAAACATTTAGATTTTATATATTGGATTTCAAAATTAAAATATTATTTTCCTCAAGATATGTTATAATGTTTTATAAAGAAAATTTTCATCTATGATAACAAAATTTTATATCAATTATGATTTACTGGGTATATGATCCAATGATATCATCCTTATTATTTCTCAGTATTTTTTATCGTTAGGATGATAAAATATATATGAATCCCATTTTTAATTATACAGGATAATTTAGAATGGAATCATAAATGTTTTAATTTTCTTAGGGAATAGATATTATTGGATAATGAATATATGATGGATTGTCCTAGAATTATATAGAACGATAATTAATTGGGAAAATATTAATGTTTTATAAGCTTAAAGGGTAAGCAAGAGGTTAACCCAAGCTTGAAATAGGGTACATGAAATGTTATTGTAACACCCCAAGCTTCCACGATACGCTTCTCTTTCAATAATACAATAGCGTGTGTTGTACGCAACTTCGAGTTCTAACACACACCACAACCAATCAAAGTAGCCGTTATGAATAGTAATAAACACTTTTTGAATATATATATATTTTATATTTCAAAACGGACTTCATTTTTGGATTCGGAATATCGAAATTAGCCTATGTTGAATTTTTGGTATTTTTCTGAGAACTTCTAATTTTTTATGAATAGTGAAAAATACTTTAAAACAACTTTTTTAATCAAAATAATTTATAGTGATAAATTATACTATTTAGTGGGTTTAAAGTATAATTAGAATATATTTTTACCATTTTATCCAATGGTGGTCATTAGAATTAATTTAACATTGAAATTGGACATAAACAATTGCCAATCTTTTGATATAAATTGTTTCTTAAAAACACGCTATTTGTTGTGACATCGGGAATTAATTATAAAATTAATTAATGCAACTTATATGTTTGGAATTTTGTAAAATAGAAATCATTTTTGAATTAGGAATATCAATTATAGCTTAGGGTGAAATTTTGACATTGTTCTGAAAAACTTCAATTTTTGATGAATAGTGAAACCACTAAGTGGTAGCTAAATAACTGATTTTTCGTTTAAATGAAATATTACCACTTCTGTGTTTTGATTTTCAAAAATCCTACATATATGGTTTTCATTAAGAAGTAAAATGTGGTTCAATGAGATTAAAATAATTTTTGGTGAATAGTAACTTTTAAGTTCTTAATCGCGATTAGAGGTAATTAGTGTAGTTTAAGGTAAAAATAATGTTTTAATAATATGAGATGAGCTTGACACATGTCCTACCCTCATTGGATGTGCCATGGCCGACAAAGACAATCCATGGGTCAACTTTGGGACCCCATGGAGCCACTTTAGTTGGAAAATGACATAAATACCTTTTATTTAATGTTAAAGTAAAAAATGACACAAACATGAAATGTTTTACTAAAAAATTTTTTACATGGGGTTATACAAGTCATATTTTTGACTATAAATAGTAATTGGAAAGATAAAAAGATTTCCTACATCATAGTATTTTTTTTATAATTTTTGGACATTAAATAAATTAAATTATTTATGACACCATGATGATGCAGCGATTACCTCATTAATTAACGATTTAAATAAAATGAAAAGATAATGTAAAATACAAGGCTTAAACTTGTCAAAAACCTATTGTATGTGTAGATTTAGAACCCTTATCACCTTATCCACGAATTATATAAGTGTGGGACCTTTAGAATCCGAAAATCATTGTATAATAATGTAACATTTCAATCTTTCCAAAAGAGCCCCTCCTCTCCTCTTATAAAAGGACCCCACCTCTACCACCTTATTCACACTTTAAAGCCATTTTTCTCAGCCAAACTATGCCCAAATACTCTCCCAACTTCCCCCTATTACTCCTAGAAGCCTCACTTTGGGAAGAACTCTTCCCAAGGAAGCCTTTGGCTCAAATCAAAAAGAGTTACCCGATTTTAAGGTAATGTCTTCTCTAATGTTGTTTTGTTTTATTTTTCTTCTCCAACCCCCTAAACACTTTTTATTCATTTCTTTTGTAACAAAACCAGTATCCTCAATATACTAGGATGTTGTTATAAGATGTATTCGAGATACACTTACACACACCTACATCTAATGGTTAAAGAACATACTGTTTCTGTGGATGGCGAATTTTTGCCTCACGAAACGATGATTGTTCAACACTCATATAACACCTCTAATGGTGGACATTATGATGACACTATTTTTATATATGATATATATTATGTTTTTGTTTTCCTTATGATTTTGTATTTTTCATTTATGGCATACCTTTATGGTTTCCATTATGGGTAAACGCGATATTTTCATTTTAGGAAGTGCGGACTACCTCCCCCTCAAAGTGATTTGAATCGTTAATACCATATGTTGGATGTATAAAGGATGGAGTAAATGGTATTATATGATATATTATACTGGAATTATATTATACATTTATATCATTATGATTTCATTAAATACTAAATAGAAATGAAAGTGGCGTTCATGCGTACGTACGGCTTACCGTCTCCATGAACGGTGCATTTCATTTCTTACCTGTAAATGTTACGTAATATTATGAATGAATGTATATACTGGATATATATGATATATATGATATCTAAATCATGAATATAATTCTGGATATAATGGATATTTCACCACATGAACAACTTGTAATTATAAGAAGTTTATTGTTGACTCAAGTACCAAAGATCGACAAAACGACCGTTATTAACTTAAATAATTACATAATGTTCATAACATTGTAATACGTGATATAAAAAGGATAATGAAATTGAAAATGGTTCTTAATAAGGTAGATATTAACTCTAGTTTATTATTCATGAGGTTAAATAAAGGTTGAGTCAAGTCAGACACGAGGTAAGGGAACTTCTTAACCCAACTTCTATTCTTTGGGTTAATCTCCTACTTTCAAATTATGTCATGATATTATTATGTCCTATCTTGTATTTGTACTTTATTTATGTGTACTTATAGTGAATACACATAATAGATATATTTTATTTTAAAAAATTATATTTGTAAGGGTCTTCGTCTCAATCTCCTTTCATTGAGGCATATTTTGTTTTATACACAACTTTCTTTTATACGGTGTATAAACCCCTTTGACTTTTACGTTTATTCAAAAGGAACTGTTTTTATACGAAGAGTTTTACTAAATGACAACAAGGGAATGTTTTTCTTTCCATACATATGCGGCGACAACGACTTCTCCACCGCCGTGACCATTATTTGAGTTTCAGCTTCCTCTACAAGCCATCACTTTTTTTAATGAAAAATAAATACAAAGTTTTAACTTTCTTTTATTTTGGTATTGAAAATGGTTTTGAAAGTGTTTTTATTATATCAATGTGTTGTATTGATATCTTGTGATTGAAATGTGGAAATTTTATGTTTCATTTATGCATGTTTTATGTGATATGATTATGTTATGGTTTATGATATGTTTAAACCTATTCATATGAGGAATGCATTGGACTTAATAAGTGACGGGTGGAGCCCGCTATAGCTCCTCGATGCATCGGCAGGTCTCATGAGACAAACTAGTGTATTGGCACGAGGCCTTGACAAAATCTTATTTGTGGTCTTGGCACGAGGCCTTGGATACGTGGTTATGATAGTCTGGCATTATGCATTCCATCATTATGAAAGTGGTTATTGATATTTCATGTGATTATTCGACTAGTAGAATATCCATGTGAGTAAGTAAATGGCATTATTTAATTTTATTTTTGCCATATTATGCTGAAGTTCAAGTTTAAAAAGGCTTTTGTTTTAGTTATACATTTCCTTAAATGTTAAGGTTTATTTATGAAAGCTTCCGCAATATTGTTATCATTACTGAGCATCTGAGCTCACCCCTTTCAATGTTTTAATATTTTCCAGGATGTGAAGAAGTATTTTATGAATGACCTGCAGGGATTGTCAGAAGAGGATATGAGTGTGGTCTATGGAGACTTTTTTATTGTAGTTTTTCACTTTATGATGTAATGTAACATTTATGAATGTATCTAGTGTTTCTAAGGCTACTAAACTAATCGGTCTTTCAAGACTTGATCTTTTGTGATCATGCCAATGTTACAAAGTAATGCACCTATTCTGGGTAGCTAGGGTCGGGGCGTTACAGTTATCCCAATCCTAAAAGGGGATACATGGTAGGTTATCCCAATCCTAAAAGATGGTACCCAAGATATTATCAAAATACCGAAGAAAGTACATGGGTGGTTAGCCTAAGAATAATATGCGATTAATGTCTTGATGGTCATCTTTGACATAATATTTATATGATCATAATTATGCTACACTTTATTCAATTATTTTGTGACATGATATTATGCCAATGTTATTCTCTTATGGTTCATGTTATTTGATTCTTTTATGAGTCATGTCTTATAAACTATCATGATTTGTGATATGACTCATTATTATGACATATGAATTGCAGGGTATGTCATTTAAATGTTATGATCTGGTTCTTATACCCTTATACTCATGTTATTATTAACTTTTCATTGATATATTCCTTTTATACCCTTACTGAGAATATGTTCTCACTCTTTAGTATGTTTTCTTTTCCTAAGGATATTAAAAACAATTTTATGTATGATATATCTAAGAATTTTCTAGTTTTGAAGAAATATTTTGATGATTATATAGATATTTTATATACAAGTTATTTATGTATACAAGACTACAAACACATTAATGATCTATGGTATTGGCATGGATCATGATGATATTTAATTGATATTCCACTAATAAGATATTGAACATAGGAAAAAATTTAAGGTTCATTATAATAGTGATCCTTAGATCTCTAAAAACATTGTAAGCATGTATGAATAAAAATAACCCATTAAAATATGGTTTAATTAGAAGAATAATTGTTTATTTTCCATCATTGTTTAATCTTATGGATGGAAAGTTAAAATATTTGGAGAATATAGAGACACAAAGTTTTTATTTGATATGGGCATAGTTCATGTTTGAGATGAAAGGGTCCCTAATCCATGGGAGTTTAAAATAATAATATAAACCTAGTAAATGACATTGTAATTTTTTTGAAGGATTTTTTATCCTATATCTTAGTGATTACCCTTAGGATAGTGGTTAATGATATTCCAGGGTGGTTCACTTTAAGGGGACTGTTTAATATTTGTTTAATTAGGTAATTAATACCTTATGTATGAGCAGTATTCATATTTGATATCTTATAGATTGATTCATAATAAAAAATAATTCACATCGATTTGAAAATTTATATGGATTTTATCAAGTGAGTAAGTAATTTGTGTTCATATTTCATTTCATAGAATAAGATTATTTAGGGTATTTAAAATTTATGCACTGAACTACTGCTAAAAATATAAATTTCTCCTTAATCTACCTATTTAGTTTTAGCTTCCATAAATTATGTAAAACCCTAGAGATATTTTGGTTTCATATTCTTAGTGGAGTAGAAAATGTAATTGAGGGAAAAAGTGGATCTCAAGGAAATGAAAAGTATTTGATCAAGGTAAGTTTTTATTTATTTATCAATTTTACCATTCATTATGAAAAATAAATTTTAATTATATTTAAGGGATTATTCTAGTTCCATCAATATTTTAATTAATATTCATTTATGATTAATTTATTTTTTATTATTTCATAAACCTTAACAAATATTGTCACTATAGATGAAGAATATGTGGTCTACCAATCTCGATACATCGACTCCTCTATCCTCCTCATACCATGTTCCTATGAGTATGGAATGGTTCTATAAGAACAAACTGGAGAGAGCTCACAAATGTAATATGATTACCAAATCTGACACATCTCTCATTTATTATTGTTGGTTCCCTAAAACAAACTATTTTTTTACTTTTAGTTACTAGAACATTTTTTATTACACTATGGTTATTCTTTTAAATGAAATTAATTTGATAGTTTACATAAAGTAACTTTTTAGTAAAAGAGTTATAGTAGTTCCCTGATATAAATATAACAAATATATTTCATGAAAATATTCTTAAATTCTATATATATTGGTTTAGATACATAAATATGGTAAGATACATATTATTTATGACTTTCACATGATGGGTGATCAAAATCATTGGGATTTATTATCATGATGTTTTTACATGTTGATATATAAGAAGGGAGGTCATGAGGAAATAACCAATAATAATAATTATATATGTTTTATGTGTCATTGGATATTGTTATCTAGAAACTAACTTCATGGGAGGATATGAAAATATTTTCATTCCTTGGTTCATTTCTTATAGATTGTAAAAGAATTTTTTATACTGATTCACTTGGTTTGAACTATTTTAGACCCCCATATTATACCTCATGAGACTTTCCTCACTTCTGTGAATGAAAATTTAAATGATGATGATATTCTTACCTATGAGCATGTGTATGGGTTCTATAACTCCATAACATTATTAATGTGTACAAGGAATCACATAATTTAATGAAAAATGATATATGATCACAATGAGGTAGAATTCATTGGGTATATCATAAATTATATTAAATTAATTAAATGATAAAGAAAGTATTTATCCATTCTATTTTAATTGGATAAGATACCTCTATCCCTTGATTGAGATGGAAGCCTCTGAAAAAAATTTATGGACATGGTAGTTTAGAGACAGGTTTATTTTATAAATTCAATAAAAGATAGGTCAAAATTATTAGATTATGAAACATGTATAAATATTTTTTAATGATATATCATTTTAAAAAGGGATTATAATACAAAATAGAATTCATAAGAATATTTTTTTTGTAACACCATAAGTTTTAGGACCTATTTCCCTTTTGTAAATTACATGTATTCAATTATAATGTTTGTTTTTCTATTCATTCAAAAGAATTAATGTTGATTTGTTAATGAGTAATTCAAGATATTATTAAACCTAACATAAAATTATTCATCTATATTGTATCATTAAAAAAAAGTTACATGATATAATTTATTATATACCCTAGAATATTACAGAACCTGAATGGATAGATCCATTAAAATTGTATTAATTAAAATGTGATAATAAATAGAAAATAATAATACCAACAAAACTAGTATATCCTCAGGATCATATCCACCCTTAAAAATAACCATTATTAGAACTCAAACAAAAATGATAAGAAACATCAAGAAAGGGGAAAACATTATAAAAAATCTTTAATTAAAATTAATATAATAAGCTTTTTTCTTTGTAAAGTTAGAATGGATTTAATTTATATAGGTAATGAGATTATTATATAGCCATTATAAAAGAGTTACATAGAAATTGGTTATAATACATGTAAACATGTCACAAGTTTGGAATTACCAGTATATAGTTTATATTCATAAAGTTTATTTATTTTTTAAAGTATATGAACTTATATTATAAATAATGTTTTTCAAAAAAAATATTAATTTTGTAATATAATTAAATCATACTATTTCATCTGTGAAATTACCATTTATTAGAAAGATACTTCTTTTTTAAATTAACTATTCTTATAAGGCCCCAGCCTTAAACCTTACTTAATCTTGAGTTATTACAAGATTACACATTGATGATCTTTTTAGGTTTAGAGTTTTAGAGAATTAGATCATAAAACTTGCATTACATTCCTCATTTAAACAAAGTGGTTACATAAAGATAGTATTCATTTTTTTCCATGAACAGAACATATTTAAAAAAAAACATGGATTCTTTCTTGAAACTTCCTTGACACTATCATCATACCATGTACCTTTCCCTTGACCTGTGAAAAACATTTCAAAAAAACTTGGGATGAGCATAAAAATCTCAGTAAGGGATATAAAAATATGGAAAGAAAACATGGGTACATATATACATAAGAATGATATCATACTTTACCCATAAAACATAATCACTTTAACATACCTCAATAAATCATGAATAAATTATATAAATCATAAGACATAAAGGTAACTTGAGGCATTCATAACATTCTTACATAGGGAGTAACCCTCTTGGTTACGTTTGGAATACCCATCACAGTATATTCCCTAAATCTCTTCGTAGAAACCTTAACGCTTCACTCCTTTGCGTTACCCAATGCATTGGAGAGCTATATCGGGCTCACCCTCCCTTAGTTTATCACGGAACCACCCGTCTTCATAATAATGCCCAAGAACCTCAATATAATTGTATCATATAAAACATGAATAAAGGAAACATAACATTTCCACCTTTCAATCACAAGATATCAATACAACACATTGATATAAAAACATTATGAAAACCATTTTCAATACCAAAATAAAAGAAAAGTAAAACATGGTATTTATTTTTCTTTAAAAAAGGTATGGCTTGTAGAGGAAGCCGAAACTCAAATAATGGTCACGGCGGCGGAGAAGTCGTTGTCGCCGCATACGTACGACAAAAAAATTCCCTTTTTTCGTTTAGTAAAACTCTTCATATAAAAAAGATTCCTTTTGGATAAACATAAAAGTCAAAGGGGTTTATACACCGTATAAAATAAGGTTGTGTATAAAACAAAATATGCCTCAATGAAAGGAGATTGAGACGAAGTCCCATACCTCGGGTCCGACTTGACTCGGTCATTCTTTAATCTCCTGAATAATAAACTTGAGTTAATTTATACTTGTTTAAGAACCTTTTTAAAGTTCATTATTCCTTTTATATCACTTATTTCCATGTCATGAACACTATGTAATTATTTAAGTTAATAACGGTCGTTTTAACGATCATTGGTACTTGAGTAAAAAATAAACCCTTTATAATTACAAGTTGTCCATGTATCCATTATATCCAGAATTATAATCATGATGTATATATCATATATATCCATTATATACATGGATTTATAATATTACATAATCATTTAGAGGTATGAAATGAAATGCACCTTTCATGGAGACGATAAGCCGTACGTACGCATGAACGCTACTTTCATTTCTATTTCGTATTTTATAGAATGGAATCATAATGATATAAAGGTATATTATAATTCCAGTGTAATATCATATATAATATCATAACTTCATCCTTTATACATCCCACATATGGTATTAACGAATCAAATCACTTTGAGGGGGCGGTAGTCCACACTTCCTTAAATGAAGATATCGTGTTTACCCATAATGGAAACCATAAAGGTATGACCAAAATGAAAAATACAGAAGCTTAAGGAAAACATAAACATATTATATATCATATATAAAAATAGTGTCATATTAATGGACACCTTTTAAGGTGTTAAAAGAATGTTGAACAATCATCGTTTCGGGAGGCAGAAATTCGCCATCCACGGAAACAGTATGTTTTTTAACCATTAGATGTAGGTGTGTGTAGGTGTAGCTCAAATACTTCTTATAAAAACATTCTAGTATATTGAAGATACTGAAGTTTTTATAAAAGAAATGAATAAAAAGAGTTTAGGGGGTTGGAGAAGCAAAATAAAACAAACAGACTCAAGTGAAGACATTACCTTAAAATCGGGTAACTCCCTTTGGTTTGAGCTCAAAGGCTTCCTTGGGAAGACTTCTGCCCAAATTGAGGCTTCAAGGAGTAAAATAGGGAAGTGTAGAGACAAAATGGGCAGGGTTTGGCCGAGAAAAAGGCTTTGGAAGTGTGGGTAAGGAGGTAGAGGTGGGGGCCTTTTATAAGAGGAGAAGAGGGGCACTCTTGGAAAGTAAAGAAATGTTACTTTATTTTAAAATGAGTTTCGGATTCAAAAGGTCCCACATTGATATAATTCGAGGGTAAGGTGATAAGGGTTAGAAATCCACCCATCCAATAGGTTTTGGACATGTTTAGGTCATAGATTTTACATTATCAGTTCATTTTATTTAAATCCTTTATTAATCAGGTAATCGCTGCATCATCATGATGTCATAAATAATTTAATTTATTTAAAGTCTAAAAATTATAAAAAAATCCTATTATGTAGGAAATATTTTTATCTTTCCAATGACTATTTATAATCAAAAATCTGACTTGTATAACCCCATGTAAAAAGTATTTTAGTAAAATAACTCATGTTTGTGTCATTTTTACTCTAACATTAAATAAAAAGTTATTTATGTCATTTCCCAACCAAAGTAGCTCCATGGGGTCCCCAAGTTGACCAATGTATTGTCTTGGTCGGCCATGACACATCCAATGAGGGTAGGACATGTGTCAAGCTCATCTTATATTATTAAAACATTATTTTTACCTTAAACTACACTAATTACCTCTAATCGCGATTAAGAACTTAAAAGTTACTATTCACCAAAAAATTATTTTAATATCATTGAACCACATTTTACTTCTTAATGACAAACATGTATTTCGGATTTTTGAAAATCAAATCACAGAAGTGGAAAAGTTTCATTTAAACGAAAAATCAGTTTCTTTAACTACCACTTAGTGGTTTCACTATTCATCAAAATTGAAGTTTTTCAGAAAAATTCCAAAACTTCACCCTAAGCTATATTTGATATTCTGAATTCAAAAATGATTTCTATTTTAAAAAATTCAAAACATATAATATGAATTAATTAATTTAATAATTAATTCCCGCTGTCATGACAAATAGCGTGTTTTTATGAAACAATAAGTATCAAAAGATTGACACTAGTTTAAGCCCTATCTCAAAGTGAAATTGATTCGAATGACCACCATTGGATTAAATGGTAAAAATATATTCTAATTTCACTTTAAAACCAATTCAAAAGATAATATAATCATATAAATAAATTAGATTAAAAAGAGGTTTTGAATTAAAATACAACATTTTTCACTATTCATTAAAAAATGAACTTTATCGGAAAAATACCAAAAATTCACACAAAGTAAATTTTGATGTCCCAATCATAAAGAATAAGTTTATTTTAAAAAACATAGCTTATAAAATTTTCAAAAGATATATTTAAAAATGGTTTTCCATTAAAAGGCAGTAAAACAATCTTTTAAAAATATTAGTGTATTCCATGCTTAAGATTGGATTTATTTTCATTTTAAGCCTCTAAAACACTATCTAATTCATTAATAGACATAGATAAAGATATCTATTATTCATTACTTACTTGGGATGTTAAAATTATTGTTAAATTATTTATTATAGTGAATGATATCCATAAAATATATTTATAAAATAAATGTAATTACTTTTAAAAGAGATTAATAACATCCAAGAAGTTATTTAGAAATAATAATGAATAATAATTTAATAATTTCTAGCTAAATTTTTTTTCCATAAATAAATGTTTTATTAAATATTACATTTTTTTTATAATTTATTATATTTCAAGTATGTTTCTTAATAAAATTTATTTTTAATATAAATAAAAAAGTAACAAACATTAATTAATTTATAAATATTTTTTTATAATTAAAGATAAAATCACTTAATGTTAAAAAAGGAAACTTTTCAATGAATAATTTTGATGTGTTTTACATTTATTTATTACGTTTATCACTCATAAAGATTGATTTTAATGAAATTTATTAATAGTATATACAATAAGATAAATTTCAATTCATTAAAAAGTTATTAGTTGGCATGGAATAAGAATAAAGTAATTTTATGCTTAAAAAACATTTTGAATAAAAAAATTCTCATCTTGTGCATTATATATTAAAATTAATTTGTTTACATTACAAAATAAAACATAATAAAATATTCTCAATATTCATAATTACAATGTTATAAATATGTATTAAGTTAAATTTTTTTTAGAAACAAAAATAAGTTACCAAGGTACAATTTGTTACCACGGTAAAAGTAAAACTGTTATTTTCAATGAGATATTTTTACATGTGGTGTGTTTTTATTAAATTAGATTAAATTGATCTATTATAAATTATGAATCTAATGTAATTATTATAAATATAAACATAATAACACCCATTTAAATTATGAATTCATATGAAACAATTTTAATTACACTAAATTATTAAAAAAAAATTTGAAATTTTTTTATATTATAAGTTTTATTTGAAAACCTAATTTTCTAATATTTAGAATATAAATTTATATTTATTGGATTCAAAATTTATATTCATCAAATTTTGGATGAAGGACCATCTTATATATCGTGTAAAAAATAATTATCATGGTAGAAAATTTAACAAGATAATACAGATTAAAAAGAGGTAATCTACCACAGATTGAATATTGTTAAATAAAAACAAAAATTAAATTTAATAGAATAATTTTTTTAGTGTGATAGTAACAATAATATTTCATAGTAAACATTATTTACCTAACTCTCATTTCTTTTATGATATTACATCCTTACATTTTACCTAACATAAGTTTCTAAAGAAATATCACTCATTTGCACCTATAAAAAGAGATCTCCCCTACCCATTCTAAACCACTCTATTACATAAAGTATATATTTAATACCTAACCATTTTCTATATAATAAATTATTATAATATTTTGGGATTATTTTGGTTCCAGGAAGGAATCATAAATCTTTCATTCCAAAGGAACCTGTGTCATTAAGGAGAAAATTCATCAAGTATCAATGTTCTTACCTTACTTATCCAATTAAATTATAATATACACTAATTATAAATATAATTATCCACTATAATGATTTTATATTAAAATAATCATGCTTCTGATAAAATTATACTGATATCATATAACTCTAACCTCTTACTAATTCACTAATATAACATGATCTTATTTAGGTTAGTTCATCCACCTACATTAACGATGCTATACTAACATCACCATTTTCACCATGAATATCTATAAATAATTTTTCAATGGAAGTAAATTATAATAAAGAGTAATATATTTAAATAATATGTTTCTAAATGGATGACACAAAAATTAATAATCATCATAAATTAACTCACGTTTATCAGTAAATTACTTGAACAAATTTTTCAATGGATTCGATTCTCAAAAACTATATCCCGAATTTAAATAAAATGAAAATGGGAATGCATAAATCTTTGGAACAAATTATTTAAAAACCATTTTTAATATGATTGTATAAACTAATGGGTTCTTACATCACCATTACCAAACATTTATGAAATAATCAAAATTACTAACATCGTATACTGAAAATAAACACTACATAACAAATATATGTGTGATTATTGATTTTAATTTATGAATATAAAATTATAATATACATGGAAATGTTTATAAATTATGTTTTTATGATAGTGATGAATATTTTATAAGAGTTTAAATTTCTTTTGTGAATCAAGGGAGTAAAGTTAATGGTTTATTATCACAATTTACCTTAATTTTGAAATGTTTTATGTTATGCAATTATTTTCATTTATGTGCGGAGTAAACTATAAATTTCAAATATTATAAAATTATTATAATTTTTATTCCTGGTATTTAAATTTCTATTTTATGTTATACATTTCAAATTATTTTGATTCAAAATTTAACAATGTCATAAGGGTTCTTTGTCACAATTTACATTCTTTGAGTCCCGTTTTATATTGTGCACTATGTTTTATTTTATATGGTGTAATTAAGACCCCATTATCTTCTATTATTATTATTAAATTTTATTTCATGGTATTTATGTGTATGTTCATGAATCTCACCTTCATATTATTTTGATTAAATCATTACCAAATTTATAATGGATTTTTCATCTCAATTTTTTATTATTAAGATATGCTCTATATTCAGCATATATAATATTTCATGTTAAATATATACTAAAACATGTATATGTATAATAATAATTTTTATTAAATTCAAGTGTCTCAAAATCCCATAACCTAATTTATCTTTCTTGGGATTTTTATTTAAATGTTAACAATTAAATAAGTGTTTTCTTTACAATCTAATTTTTAATTTGATATTATTATAACTAAATATCATTATAATGAAATTGTATGATATTTCACTCTAAAAACAATTATATTTTTTCCTCATATGGATTTTAATATGTTTTATATGTTCTCCTACCATTTCAATTCCCCTTTGGTTTATAAATCACCCAAAGTGAGGCTTTTAATAAAAACTAACCTTACTACATATTTTTTCCTATGAATAATTTTTCATTATTTTTATATTTTTAATTATTTATAGATGTTATTATCATTATTTTTATTATTTCCTAAGGTAATTTTCAATATAAATTTATTTCCTTATAAAATTAATCTTCTTTAAAGGTTTTTAGAATGATTTTGTTCCACCAACTTTGATCATATTTAAAAAATATGATATAAACATTCAATTTAAATATTTTCTATATTAACACATTTTCGTGTCATCTTTTTCGGTGTTCATTAAGAAGATTACTCTATATATATTTTTGTTTTTTCCAATATATTTAACTTCCCTTAAAAAAGGTATTTTACTAAAATATATCAATAACATAAAAGTATCATTATTCTTCATTACCCAAGTAAATTTTATTTCTATTATAAAATTATTTTTCATCTATGTCAAAATCCTTTAATGTTTCTTATTATAAAATGGGAATATTATATAATTATATAATCCTATTTATTTGTATATATGAATTATCATGATGTCTTATGGTTTTTTCATAAATCTCATTTCAATTTCCTTGGTTAATTAAGCTACATTGAAATTATAAATA
Source organism: Viscum album (assembly GCA_963277665.1). Classification (NCBI taxonomy): domain Eukaryota; kingdom Viridiplantae; phylum Streptophyta; class Magnoliopsida; order Santalales; family Viscaceae; genus Viscum; species Viscum album. Next base: position 621,224,506 of record OY728162.1, on the reverse strand, counting down.
TTTATAGGTTTTTGTGGAACACATATGTATGATTTGACATTATTTGATGGTATAGACATATATAACCCTACAATTACTTAGAAAAATATTGATATATCATTATATTACATGATTTTATGAATGGGGAGTGAACTCAATTTCCTATGAGACTCTTTCAACTATGTAATGATGCTCTTGGTAGTGAGCCTCGATATAGGAAATAATGTTTCTATGCTTACTTATGTTCCAAAATTCTATGTCACACTTTTATTCCACACTTATATTCCACAATTATATGACAAATTATTATTATTATATTATGTTTTCATATATCATGAGAATTGAATCATGTTATTAGTCTCTTATTACTGATGTCTTGTATTTTTATGAAATCCGTATTCTACGTCTCGTGTTTTATGATATATGATTTATTAGGTATGTTAATCTTATGTTATTTTAATGCACCATGATTATGGTATCATACCTATAAAATTATCTTATAACCACTTATTATCTTTTATTAATGACTTATATTTACCCTTACTAACCATATAATGTCAACATATAATTTTTTACATTTCCAAGGTCATAAATGAGAGTATTTCATTTCATGTGTCAAATAGGGTATCATGGAATAAGGCTAATTTTTGTGAGATGGTATAAATATATTAAAGTTTTTTGTTTATGTATCTATTATATAAGAAAAATAATTATTTATGTTATGTGGTGTTATTTATTATTAGATATAGAGAATAATCTTATGAAAGTATGTATTATATATAGTTGTTTAGCCTTGGTTATCTCATCAGGTATCAAAGATAGTTTTTAATGAATATATTCTCAAAAATGATTTTTTTAGTGCTTGTATGGGGTGTAAAAATTAGTATTAGGGAAGGTTTTGGTTATTTTTAGGGATTTAAAAAAAACATTAGTTAAAACACTAATGGGTAATCAAAAATGATGGAATGCCTACTCAATTTTTTTTAAATTACAGTGCTTGGTTTCTTGGAAATAAGATCCATGTATAGATACAAATAAATGGATGAAGTCTCTCGATTAGTTTCACCTAGGATCAATAAAGCTAAATAAGTTTGTTGGGTATTGATTCATTAATCACTCTATATAAATAAAATGGGTAAAACAAGGCACATGGTTTGACACTTACATGGGATATTTTTTAGTTGATTTACATGATAGTTAAAAACCATTACAGAGGATTTGAGTATATTGTTATAGTATATAGTTAGTTAGGTTAAACAACATAATAGTAAATAATCCATGGAAAACGAAGATTGAAACTGAAAAATTCATAAGTTAGGCTATATATATTATTTATGATTTATTCATTCTGCGTTAATATATTTAATTTTTTTTATGATTATTATATTAAGTATTCTCATTCTAAAAATTGAAAATTGTATTTTTAGTAAAAACTCTAGGTAGTGTGTTAAATGAATCCAAGGTATAAAACTCTTCTCTGATTGATATATATGGGAAGGTACTTCCAATAAATATAGTTCTTATTCCTTTTTTATAATTCAATGTGATATTGGGAATAGATTGGATATCTCTACATTGATCTCATGTCAAATATTGTGATAAAGTAATCTCATTTCATATCATTATCAAATATCGATGCAGTGAAAGCTATGAAATCTATTTGGAAACATCATCCTTAATATGAGTCTTAATATATATAAATGAGAGATAATCAGATAAAATAGCATGATTCATACAAAACATTTAATACATTCAAAATGTGTCATTAGATAAGGATCCATATTATTAGTTTTCACAGATTATATGGGATATTATTATAACTATATTGTTCATAGAACTTAGTTGGATAAAGGATCATGAAAATGATTCTATGAAATATATGACTCTAGGAACTCTCAAGACTTATAACTGACTATGGAAGGATGTTTTTTTTGTTTTTTTTAATATTTTAAAATTATTAAGAAATGGATGAGTTACATAGTCTTACCTAAAATACTGTGGTTGGTATTATATATAGTGTCTTGTTTATCATATGTACACACTTATCTATATTAAATACTAAGTAATAATTAAAAAGTTAAGGACATGATTTTTTTGGGGGAGTGAAACACTACGTGTTTTATCACCAATTTTATTTATTTATATTAAAAATATATAATTCTAAAGAATTATTTTCTATTATTTCAAAATAATTAAATTTGATTAATAAATGAGTCATATAAGATATGAATAAAACTAACAACACATTATTAATTAATTATGGAACATTGCAACACAGGTAAGATAAACAATTTATTACATACCATGGAATTACATACCATGTACAATAAAAAAAATAAATGTGTATAAATTAAAATTGGAAGATAAATAAAAGAGATTAATGTCATTAAAATTAAGAGATCCCTTGGATCATCTTCACCCTTAACACTAATAATAATTATAACTAAAACTATAGTTAAAAAAAACATCTATAAATGATAACGAATTATGAAAAATTCTTAATGATTTTTTTGGATTGATAAGTTTTCTTTTTTATGTTATAATTGAACTAATTTATAGGAGTAAATGAGGATAATATACCCATTATATAATAGTTGTAAACGGGGTATATAACCATTAGGTATAATACCAGTAAATATATTACCTGTTTGAAGCTACTAGTTTATAGTTGATATTCATAAAGTTTATTTAGATGATAATATATATATTTTTTCATTGTAAATAATTTTTTTAATAAAATAATTTGGGTATTAAAAGAATTAAATGATATTAATTCATTTGTGATAATATTGTTGACAAGAAAGCAACTAAACGAATGAATTTTTTATTTTTGATAATTTATTACTATTAAATAATGATATCAATAAAATTTAATCATATAATAAATGAAATTATTTTTTAAATAAATTAATAACATCCATGAAATAATTAAGGAACTAAAAGGAATAATAATTTAATAATCCACAGATAAATAATTTTTTATTGTAAAGTCATTGTTATATTTCATGTTTTTTTAATAATTTAATATATCCAAAGTATAATTTTTAATAATATTTATTCATTATACACATAAAAAAAGAATAAACATTCATGCATTGATTATTAATTGGTTATAAGTAATGATTAAATCACTAATTTTTAAAAAGAGAAATTATTCAAAGATTTTTTTGATGTGTGTATTCTATTTTAATTAAATTGACGATAATTAATTAATTAATTTAAAGAAATATATTGATAATATATTAAATAAAATAAATTAACATTTCAATAGTATTTATAACTTGAAATTAAATAAGAATAAATTTATTTAATTATTATAAAAACATTTTGAATAAAATCAGTTTTCCCACATTATGTGTTTTACATTAATATCAATTACTATCACATTTAGAAATAAAATATAATAAATAAAATTTAATATTTTTAATAAAAAAGTTATAATATTTTTACTAGTTTATTTTTTATGAAGAAAAAAATGTCACTGAGGTAAAAGTTACTTACCTTCGTAAAATTAAACGTGTTATTTTCAAATAAATATATTTTTAACTGTTGTGTATTTTTTATTTAAATATATTATATTTATCTATTTTAAATGTTTAATATAATGTAATATATATATATATATATATATATCCAAATATATTAACTTTCATTTAAATTAGTAATTATTACGAAATAATATTAAAAACCTATAATGTTTAAAATGGGGTTTTCTAAAAAAAAAAATTTCTATGTATTATATGTTATAATTAAAAAGTAAAACATCCCATACATAGTAGTTTAATTATATTAAATTGATTAATGATTCTGAATTATCATGTAACAATTTTGTATTAAGGGTTATCATATATTTTTAGTAAAAAAATTATAATGATAAAAAATTAAGGGAGATAATAAAGGTTAAAAAGAGGTAATCTATCAAGGATGAAATTGTATTAAATAAATGTGACACATAGAAGTTATAGAAGGAATATTTTAGGTTTATAAGTAATACTCAAATATCTCAACAATATTTCATTACCTAACTCACCTAACTACCATGTGATTTCATCCTTACCCTTAACCTAAAATATGTTTCCAAATAAATTTTCATCATTTTCAGTATAAAAATATCTCTCAGGTACCCCTTCCAAATCACTAATTTTCTTTAATAATATCTTGAATATTTTCACATTTTCCAAATAAAAAATCATTATAAAACATTGGAAATATTCTAGTTTTAATAAGGAATCCTATATCTTTCATTCCTAATGTACTCGTGTCATGAAGGAGTGAATTCATCATGTAAGTATCCAAGTTCTTACCTTAATTTTACAATTACCTTCTAATATAATATAAAAAATATCATTATAAACTATAATTATTTTATATTAAAATAACTAGGATTCTTATAATGTTATACTACTATATATAACTCTAAACTCTAACTCATTCACTAGTATAATATGTTTTTTCATGTTAGTTCAACCACCTCTAAGAATGACACTATATTGACATCTTGGTTTTCAACATGTATAAATATCAATACATTAATAATGTTAATATATTATATTAATGAGTAATATATTTCAAGAATATAGTTCTTAATAGATGATGCAAAAATTAACTTTCATTATAATGTAACTCATACACTAAAAATATACGTCATGGATTCCATTCTTGCAATCCATGCCCATAATTTCCATCAAATGAACATGGGGATGAATAAATAATTGAAATAAAATGATTTAAATACAATTAATAATTATCTAATTATTACATTTTTATTAAAGAGTGGGGTCCAACATCATCATAATGAAACATGTTTGAAATAATAAAAAATACTAACATTTGAAGATGAAAATGAACACTAAGTAACTAATACATGGCTATTGATTTAATATAATTAAAAAATATAAAAGGGTAAAATTAATGAATATATTTTATAAATATTTTATTAGTATGGTTATTTTTATTATGTAGGATTTTAAAGCACTTTTGTGGAACATATAAGTAAAGGTAAGGGTTCATTATTTCAATTTACCTTTATTTATTCATTTATTTTATTACACACATATTTTCAATTATATAGTGTGTAATATTCCAATTTTACTTATTTTTGTATGATTAAATTTTTATTCCTGGTATTTTAATTTAAATTTCATATTATACCTTTAAAATAATTTTGATTCCAAATTTTGAAAATTTATAAGTGTACTTTATCTCAATTTCCATTTCTTGGGACATGTTTTATGTTGCGCACCACATATTATTTTACATGATGTTAAAAGTATCAAATAATATTATCTTATTATTATTATAGTTTATTAATTTTATTTAGAAGTATTTTCTTGAATCCCCCCTTGTATTATTTTTATTCACTTTTTACCTAAATTTTAAGGGTGTTCTCATCTCATTTTTCTCTCATAGAGACATGTTCCATATTCACTGGCTACATTCTTCTCTTAAAATATATACCAACCCATGGATATGTTTCATAATACTTTTAATGAAATTAATGTGATTTATAAGTCCATATCAAGATTTATCTTTCAATGGATTTTAATTTTAAAGGTTACCAAATTTGTAATGGTTTTTATTCCAATATCATTTTGAATTCAAGATTGTTATGACTAAGTTTCCTTCTATAAAAATTATACAATATTTCTCTCTAAAACTATATCTATTTTATTCTTCTATGGTTATTAATAAAATGTACATTTCTTTCTACCATTTAACTTCCCATTTGTATCATAACTAACCTGAAGTGATTCTTGTATGAAAGACCGACCTTACATCTTCTTTTCAATTGGGAATATTTTTCCTCCATTTACATGTTTTTTATTTAGTTTTATCTATTTTATTATATATAATTATATATTTAATTATGTTGAATTCTAATGGATTTTAATTTCATTAAAAAATGAATTTTTTAATGTTTTTGGTATGCTTTATTTACACCAACTTTGACCATATTTACAAAATATTAAAGGAATAACCTTTTTAAATGTTTTCTATACTAATAAAATTTTCATGTCATCTTTATAGGATTTCCTTAAGAATATTCATATCTATGTTTTTTTGGTTTTATGAATAAATTTCTTTTCCATTTGTTTAAAAATTATTTTCTCAAAATATATAAAAAACATAAAAAGAAATTTATTTTTCATTTTCTAATTAAATATTAATTCTCTTATAATTTTTTTCTATATACTTCAACATCATTTAAAATTTATTATACTTCAGTGGGAATATTATCTAATTATACCATCCAATTTCATTCTCATAATGGATTATGATTATTTATTATGGTTTTTTTGAAACCCATTTCATTTTCATAGGTTAATCAAACTATGATGGAATTATGAATTTTTTCATGTTCTTATGGAAGAAATATGTATGATTTATCATTACATGATGGGTTATCTCCATATATCCTCCAAATTCCTTGGTTAAAGCTTTAAATCTCATAAGATTTCATGATTCTAGGAATATAGAGTGAACCCAATCCCCTACTTGACTCTATTAACTATAAAATAATGGTCTTGGTAGTGAGCCTCAATATAGGAAATTATTTTTTAATAATTATTTTTATGACAAATTTTTATTCTACATTTATATTCCACATTCCCATTCATAAGATATGTTTTCCAAGATCATGACTATAGAATCATGTTTTGAAACTCTTATTACCCATGTCTTTTATTAATCTAATGGCATTATTCAATGACTCATTTTTTTGATATATTATTTATTGAGAATGGTTATATTATGTTATTTACATGAACCATGATTATGCTCTCATACCTATATCCTCATATTATTCTCAGTTATGATCTTAGATTGATAACACTTATTTATACAATTGCTGAGAATTTAAGATCACCCTTTCTTATATTTACATTCCATAGATAAAAAAGGATAATATTATATTTGATTTATCAAATAAGCTATCATGGGATAAGATTATTGTGGGTGATTTTGAAAATGTTGTAAAATATGTTTTTTATGCGTCTTGTCTCTAAATATTGCAATCCTTTAGGTTCTAGGTTGTGATTTATTGTGAGTTTCATAGAATAATAATGTCAAATTATGTATTATATATGTATTTTTATAATTGATTATCTAAGTTGGTAATAAATCCAATTTTAAATTAATATATTTTTAGAAACATATCTATCTGGGGCATCTTAGTTGGTATCAGAGTGGGGTTTAGTTATTTTTTGGGTTTATGTCTAGAAGATATTTATGAAAACCATGAGAGATAATAATACATATTGGGAAGAATCCTAAAATTTTGATAAAGGATATACTATGTTATTTCCAAGAAAGTATATCCCTACCTAGATATAAATAATTGGATACTGGCTCTAGATCTGATACACCTAGGGTTAATAATAATAAAAAAGGTTTATTGGGTGTTAACTTAATAATAACTCAGTTAAAAAATTTGGCCTATCTGGATACCATATTTGAAACTCTCAATGGATACTACTTAGTTTATTCACATGATCATTATAAACCATTATGATGGTTTTGAATATATTGTTATAATATATATCTAGTTATATTAGAAAAACTATTAGGAAATATAGCATAATTAACTTAAAATAAAACCTATGGTTTTATAATATAGGGTAAATTTTTCACTTATTAATTATTTATTATATGTTAATTGTTTTATTATATATATTCTAATTTAAATAAGTATCCCCATCCACTAATTTAGATGTTTAATTATCAGTAAAAACACCTGGTGGTGTGTTAATTGAATATAAGTGATGGAAATTTTCTCATATTAATATTTGGTGTAAGATACTTTCTTTAGATCTCCTTATTCTTCCCTGGATAGAATTTTATTTGATATTTAGCCTAGTTGGATCTCTCTATATAGATATCATATCAATTATTTATATAAGGAAATGCTATTTGTTATCCCAAATCATCTCATTATCAAATATTGATGCAAGGATAATTATGAGCTCACTTTGGAAACAACTTCCTTTATATGAGTCTTAATACCCAATAATAAGGAATACTGAAATCAAATAGTTAGAGTATAATTTAACATTAAAGAAATTATAAATATGTTATTATATATGGAACCATATGAAAAATTTTCTATGATTTATTGGATATTATTATAACTATTTTTCTAAATGAATTTGGCTTGATACAAGACCATGAAAATAATGTTGTGAAATGTATGAATGTAGAAACTATTAATACTTATAGAAAACTATTGAATCAAATTTTCCCTAAATTTCATCAATATACTAAAATTATGAAGGAATAGTTGAGTTTCAATGTCTTACCTAAATAGTGAAGTTTATATTATATCATGTGTTGTGTTTAGCTTATAGATACCTTTATCTTTTTTCATTAGCGAGTAACAATTACAATTACAAGAAAGTAATTTATTTAGGGGGGGTGAAACCTTGAGATTTAAGACCAATTTTCATTACTTAAATTATATGTTTATAATTATAAAGTCTATTTTTATTTTCTTTCAAAAAAATTAATATATATTAAGATATGATTCTTAAAAATATGAATCAAACTAAAAACACTTTATTTATTCATAGAGGAATATTATAAAAAAGGTATTTTAAACCATGTATTACATACCATGGAATATTATATTCCATGGATGATTGTATAAATTATAAAAATACAAATTAAAATGGGGTAATAAATATAAAGAATATAATATCTTTAAAATTAGTAGATCCCCAGGATCATCTTCAACCTTGAGAATCACCAACAGTACGACTAAAACTACAATGAAAAAAAATCTTGATATGAGAAATAATTATGAAATATACTTAATGAAAATTTATGGAATGAGAGGTGTTCTTTTGATATTTGGATGTAATTAATTTATAGGAGGTCTTTTGGGTATTATACCCATTATATAGCCATTATAGAAGGGTTATATAGTAGTTTGGTATAACACTAGAAAACATGTTATCATTTTTGAATTATCAATATTTAGTAAATATGAATATATTTTATTTAGATGATAGTATATATAAATTTTCATTATAAATAACTTTTTTTAAATAAAATAATTTATTTTCAATATAATTAAATGATAATAATTCATTATGATAATGAAATTGATTAGAAAGAAACTTTTTTTATGATTTTTTTTAAATTATTTACTTTAAAATAATGATATTTATAAAATTTAATCATAAAATTAGATGAATTATTTGTAAAATAAATTAATAGCATATAAGAAATATATGAGTAATAATAAGGAATAATATTTTAATAATTCTTTGAAAAACAAGAAAATTTAGTGTAAAATTATTATTTTATTATATATTATATATTTGAATAATTTAAAATATTTTAATTATTAATTTTAATAAAAATTATTATTTTTATACCTAAAAAAGGAATAAATATTCATGCACTAGTTATTAATTGTTCATAAGTAAAGATGAAATCATTTAATGTTAAGAATATAATTTTTTTAAAGAATTGTTTTGATGTGTTTAATGTGTTTATATTAAATTGATCACTATTAAATAATGTTTGAAATCAAATATGTTGAAAATATATACAATTAAGTAAATTAAAATTCGTAAAATAGTTATTACTAAGATTGTAATAATTATAAATTCATTTTTTACTTAAAAACACATTTTGATTGAATTTTTTTCCCACATAATGTGTTTTATAATAAAATCAATTTTTATCAATTTTAGAAATATAAATTGTTGGGCAAAAATCCCTCAAGGTAACATTGAAGTATTTTTGGGTTGGTTGTGTTTGTTGACAAAGCAGGTTCTCATGGATATTTGTCGAGTTCCCGAGAAGTTGTTGACAATCCATGTTGACAAAGAACGATGACAAAGGAAAAGGTGATCTGGAGGCGGTACAAAAGAGCAGTACAAGGTGGCGCCGTTTTCCAGTGTTTGCCAAATTTTTGGGGTCCAAAATTTGGAGTTTGGTGAGCATCGCGAAAAGAGGATTTCCATGAAGAGCATAATTTAATATGGCAAAGGCATGAATTTCGCGAAGATAAGATTCATGGTTTGTAAATCGCGAAGACCAGAAGAATGGAGGCGGTGATGCTTCGCGATTACGTCAAGCTTCGTGAACGGCAGAGGCTGAAGCGCATCGCGGCGGAGAAGGGCTTTGCGAGAGAGCTTCACGGCGAAGGCGCGAGCCGCGAAGGTAAGTTGACGGTGATTCATCGCGACTACGTCAAGCTTCGCGAACGGAAGATTGCCGTGGAGCTTCGCGATTTGGACAGAATTCCAGCAGAAACTTTGGAGCTTCGCGATTTGAGATGACGTGGCGTTGACTTCGCGCGGAAAGTTCGAGGGTCGGTGGAATCGCCTATAAATAGAGGCCGACCCCTTCAGGCGAAGCAGAGAGAATTTTCAGAGAAAATACTTTGCTCTCGATTTGCGAAGGTGGTTCACGGAGCCAGTGTGCTTCGCGAAAGAGGTGCTTCGCGGCCACTATTGTAGCTCCGCGAAACCTGCGAGCTCCGCGTTGGCTTACTTAGCTTCGCGAGGGTCGTTGCATTGCGACGGCTTGAGCATCGCGAGAGTGCTTCGCGAAGGAGCTTCGCGAGTGAGCTTCGCGAAAAGGCAGGAGCTTCGCGAAAAGGCAGGAGCTTCGCGAAGGCCTGTTTGAGCTTCGCGAAAAGGCAGGAGCTTCGCGAAGGCCTGTTTGAGCTTCGCGAAATTGGGAGCCTCGCATTGTAGGGTGCTTTGCGAAGGTCTTTCCAAAGGTTGTTTGCCCAGTGGATAGTGGCAAAGGGGTATTCATCTACGGGTGAAAGTTGAACCTCAACAGAGCATCTACATACAGAGAAAGATGCATTCATTCATGCAAATGAAGAGACCTACAGGTCTATAAACTGTGAGTTAATCCCTTCCAAGAGCAGTGAGCTTAGGAAGAGGAAAAAGGTGATCCTCTCCACCGGCAGTGAGCCAGAGAGAGAGAAACAGGGAGTGACCCTTGGGAAAGCAGTGAGCTGACCCTAAACATTGTAAAGGCAGTGAGCCTGGGCATAGAAGTGATCTAGCCCGAACCTTGTAATCCACAGCTAGTAAAGATTAGTGGAATTTGGTACGACTGGCAACCTGTCGGCGTATGCTCCTTGGACGTAGCCCTTAGCGGTGAACCAAGTAAAATTGATGTGTCCTGTGCTTGCTTTACTTTCTGTATATATCGTGCAGCAGGAAAAAGAGAGAAGAGTGTTTTGCTTAACAGCGAAACAAGATCAGAACGGGCATTAATTTTTAATTGGTCATACCCTGATTCACCCCCCCTCTCAGGGTATCCAGCCTAGTGGACCTAACAAGTGGTATCAAAGGGAAGGTTGAAAGTTGTTCTTCTCTCAATGGAGGTAACCAATCATAAAGGGATTCCGATCTTCGACGGATATAATTTTCAGATATGGAAGAATCGGATGCAACACTATTTCCGATCCTTGGGAATGGATGTGTTTTCAGCAGCTATGCATGGTATCACAGCTGATATTAATAGTGGTGCCTTATCAGAAGCTGAGCATAGAGAGTTGGATGCTGATTCCAAAGCAATCAATGCCTTAGGGGGAGCCCTTTCCAATCCCATCTACACAAAGGTGATGTCATGCAAAACGTCACATTCCATGTGGGAAAAGCTTTTGAATATATATGAAGGGGACACAAAAGTCAGAGAGGCAAAGCTGCAGGTGTTGTGGAACAAATATGAAGATCTGAAAATGAACTCGAATGAGTCTGTTGATGCATTCTTTGATAGGGTAAACATTTTTGTGGAAGATATGCGAGGTCTTGGAGAAGTCATTGAAGACATAAAGATTGTAAAGCGCATCTTGAGGAAACTTCCACCTCGGTTCAATCCGAAAGTTTCAGTACTAGAAGATAAAGATCCAAAAGAGCTGACATTGGACAATTTGCACAGTACCTTGGTTGCATATGAAATGAGGAACGATGATAATGAGGCTGTGGAAAAGGGGAAGTCTAAAGAGGTGGCATTTAAGGCCATGAAGAAGCTCACCATTGAAGATTCTAATGAAGAAGAAGAGACAGATGAGGTGATGTCATTCCTTTCTTCGAATCTACAAAGAGGAAGAGGAAAGTTTAAAGGTAAACTTCCACTAGCATGCTTTAGATGTGGAAAGGTTGGTCATCTTGCGGCAAGATGCCCCAAGAAGTTTCAAGATGATGATGATGATGATGACGCTGAAATTCCCAAAAAGAAGTCTTCAGCTTTTGTGAAAGGGAAGAAACAATTCAAGAGAAATTTCTTCAAGAAAAAGAATCTTCTCTCACAAGAATTTGAAAGTTCAGATGAGTCTGAGGATGAAGAAGTTGAGGAAATAGAAAATTGTAGAGATCGTGGAGTAAATGCCTTGGTGGCAATTGTTGGTAGTTCTCAAAAGGGAGAAGAAGCTGATGCTAAAGAAGAAGAAGAAATTGAAGGGAGAATTGATATGGAAGCCGAATTGGAAGCAGCTCTTGAGGAGATAGATGTTTGGAGAGCCAAAACGAAGAAAGCCAATAAAGTGGTTCGTGATGCCAAACTCTACATGCAACAACAGGATGAAGAAAAGTCTGAGCTGTTAGAAGAAATTGAAAGACTAAAATCCTCAACACCAGAGAGCTCAGAAAATATTGTTGATTATAAGCTTAAAATTGAGGAACAAAAGAAGGAAATTGATTGTCTGACAAACACAGGAAAGGAGCAGGTTAGATGTATCAAAGAGCTTGAAGAAGAAGTGGTCAGTCTGCGACAAAAACTCAAGGATCAAGATAAACTCTTGACCCCCAATGTGATATCTGAAAAGCAGGCTATTCAGAAGACAGAGAAGATGAAAGCGGAGCCTAGCAGTTCAGTAGGAAAGAAACAGCAATTGAGCTCAGATGTTAAGGTCGTTTCTGGGCTTAGTCAAGAACAAAAATTGGCGACAATTGCAGACAGACCGCAAGCACTCATCCCGAAAGTGAAGGTTGATTTGGGAACAAAACAGAATCAGAGTATTCAAAGATCCCAAAGGGGAAATCACAGTGCTGAAATATCACGAGGGAATGCATCCTATATCAGGTGTTATTGCTGTGGGAAAATGGGACATTCACAGTTTGTGTGTTCCATAGCCAAGAGATACAGAAGGGAACATGAGCAGAGACGGCATCCAAACAGAGAACGGTTTTCCAGAACACATTTTGAAGGGAACTGTTTTTGGTGTGGAGGATTTGGACACATGGCTAGGTATTGCACATCAATCATTCAGAGAAATGTGTCAAAGAATAATCAAAATGTTCGCAAGCAGCAGATCAATAAACCAACAAGTGAGTTAAAAGTTCAGAACAGATTTGCAGCTCTGCAAGATGAGGGTGGTCCATCATGCTCTGAGAAAGAACAGAAGCCTCAATCCATGCCGAGTGTGAAAGAAAAAGTATGGACCAAGAAGAAGAAAAATGAGAAGGCTGTGGTGGCGGAGATTGCCCTTAAAGCATTAGATCGATCTGGTGTTTGGATCCTTGATAGTGGTTGCACATCCCACATGACGGGTAATAAGGATCTTGTTACAGGCATCAAATATGACAAAGAAGGAGTTGTCAAATTTGGAAATGATGAAGGCCTGAAGATTGTTGGCTCAGGGAAAGCCAAGTTTGGGGGCAAAGAGATGAGACGTGCTGATGTCTTGGTAGTAGAGGGTCTCAGTCATAATCTTCTCAGTGTCAGTCAACTATGTGACTCTGGGCACTCTATCCAATTTACCAAGAAGATGTGTGTTGTGAAAGGAAACGATGGAGCAGCTGTTCTGCAGGGAAAAAGGTCAAAGGGAAATCTCTATCTTGTATGTGGGGAAGAAGATACTTGTCTTTTATTCAGAGAGGAAGAAAACCAGCTGTGGCATAAGCGACTTGGTCATCTATGCCAACCATCTATGGAGGATCTCGTTAAATGTGATGCTGCTAGAGACCTTCCCAAACTATCACGTGATCGCACTCATACGTGTGATGCTTGTCAACAAGGGAAAATCATCAGAAAGACATACAGGCCAAAGGAACAGAAATCAACTAGAGTGCTCGAATTGGTGCATGCTGATGTATGTGGACCTATCTCACCACGAGCTATAAATGGGCAAAGGTACTATGTTCTTTTCATTGATGACTATAGCAGAATGGCCTGGGTATTCATAATTACCCATAAGACAGAGGTGTTCAGTTGCATAAAGCAGTACAGGAGGGAATCAGAAAAGATGCTTGGGCAGAAAATTCTGAAGTTTCGTACTGATAACGGTACGGAATTTACAAACAGTCAGGTTGAAAACTATCTCGAGAAACATGGGATAAGGCATCAAGTTTCATCAGTGAGAACTCCCCAACAGAATGGAGTAGTAGAAAAGAGGAATCAGATCATTAACAACATGGCCAGAACAATGCTTATTGATAAGGACCTACCAGAGAAATTTTGGAAGGAAGCAGTTTTGACATCGGTCTATGTTTCAAACAGGTCCCTGTTATGTCCGAAGCAAGGGAAGACTCCATATGAACTGTGGTACGGAAAGAAGCCAACGTTGAAATACTTTCGAATCTTTGGAAGTAAGTGTTTCATTCTCAACAAAGAACATCATAGGAAGTTTGAGGCACGAGGAGATGAAGGGATATTCCTCGGCTATTCAGGGAAATGCAAAGCATATAAATGCTTCAACAAGAGGCTGGGAAAAATTGTTGAGAGTAATGATGTCACTATAGTCGAAAATGAACAGACTGCTCAACGACCCAGTGAACAGTTCCTGGATGAAAGTGATGATGAGATAAGTAACCCAGAGGGAGAAGAAGTGGCAGAAGCTGACTCAGAAGAAGATACTGATGGTGAAGAGGAAAGTGTCAAGTCGGTGTCTGCGAGGAAGCCAAAGAGTCGAGCTGAGATTGATAGGCAGAATATCATTGGTGATCAAACAGCTCCAGTTCAGACTCGAAGAATGAAATCATCACAGCAAGCATCGTTTTTGTCTCAAGTGGAGCCGAAATGTTTTTCTGATGCAGCTGAAGATGAAAACTGGGTTCAGGCCATGAACGAAGAGCTTGATCAGATTGAGAAGAACCAGACATGGGAGATTGTTTCGAGGCCAGCGGACAAGAATGTCATTGGGACCAAATGGGTCTATCGCAACAAGATGAATGAAGATGGCACAGTGATTCGGAACAAAGCACGTCTAGTGTGCAAGGGGTACTCCCAAATCGAGGGAATTGATGTTGCTGAGACATTTGCACCGGTTGCAAGGCTGGAGACAATAAGATTATTCCTAGCCATCGCAGTGCAAAGGAAGTTCAAAGTGTTCCAGATGGATGTCAAATCCGCATTCTTGAATGGGGTTCTGGAAGAGGAGGTGTATATTGAGCAGCCAGATGGTTTTCTCATTCATGAGGATGAGAACAAAGTTTGCAGGCTGAAAAAGGCATTGTATGGGCTGAAACAAGCACCAAGGGCATGGTACTCAAGGCTTGATCAGTACTTGAAGAAGCTTGGTTTTCAGCATGGAGGAGTTGATTACAATCTCTATTTCAGCAATGACAGTAATCAAAGGATGATGGTGCTAGTGTATGTCGATGACATAATTTTTGGCGGATCAGATGAAGCTCAGTGCAGACAATTTTCTGAATTCATGAAAAATGAGTTTGAAATGTCAATGATTGGAGAGCTAACGTTTTTCCTTGGTCTACAAGTGACACAAGGAAGGAATGGAACTTTCATTTCTCAATCCAAATATGCCAAGGATGTTCTAAGAAGGTTTGGAATGGATAATTCCAAGGAAATGAAGACTCCGGTTGCTACCCGGATGAAATTATCAAAAGATGAGGATGGCAAGGTAGTTAATATCACAGAATACAGGCAAATCATTGGAAGTCTGTTGTACTTAACCGCAACAAGGCCTGATATTGTTTTCGCCACATGCCAAGCAGCGAGATATCAATGTAATCCCAAGGAAAGTCACATGCTTGCAGTGAAAAGAATACTTCGGTATATCAAGGGCACGGTGGACTTCGGTTTGACATACAACGACAAATCTCAGACAGAGTTATTGGGATATACTGATGCAGACTGGGCCGATTCAGCAGATGATAGAAAATCAACGTCAGGTGGTGCATTCTATCTTGGTGGATTGTGTATTTCTTGGCTAAGCAAGAAACAAGATTGCATTTCATTGAGCACCGCAGAAGCTGAGTATATAGCGGCCACTCAAGCATGCACACAGTTATTGTGGATGAAGCAGCAGCTTGAAGATATGGGAGTTGAAGTGAAGTCTCCGATCAGAATCCAGTGTGACAACTCAAGTGCTATAAATCTTAGCAAAAATACTGTCCATCATTCCAGGACAAAGCACATTGAGATCAAGTATCATTTCATCAAGGAGAAGGTTGAGCAGGGCATCGTGAAGTTGGAGTATGTGCCTACAGAGCTACAGGTTGCAGACATTCTGACAAAGGCCTTACCCAAGGAAGCTTTTGAGAGGCATCGACTGGCTCTGGGAGTTCAGTCGATTCCCCACACTTGAAATAGAGTGGGTGTGGGACCCCCCCCTCTCCCCGAGGTATGGTGTGTTTTTCCCTAATGTGCTGATATGTGTTCTCTACTATGTTACAGACTACAAAGGCGTGACCTTTGGGTTCGTTGACAAAGGGGGAGAAAAGTGCTTGAAAGGTGCTTGACAAAGGGGGAGAAAAGTGTTTGTTCAAGGGAGAAAATAGTGCGGAGATTTGATAAATCATACTTGTTACGGGGAGAAGCTGACAAGTAGAGCAGCCAGAAAGGGGGAGCAATGAGAAAGGGGGAGTGTATGAAATCTGACGATGCTAGACGTGATCGATCAAATCATAGAAATCACGACAGCTAATGATCGTGATAAAAGCAGAACAGTGGTGTTGGAATGGTGTGAGACGGTGTCCAACTATCAACAATTGGTATCAACTAAAGAATTCACCAATTGGTATCAGTGTGGTTCTACAACTGGTTTTATTTTAGGAATTGGTATCAAGGTGGAATCGACAATTGGGGTCTGACATGAAGTGATTCATTGATGAACTTTACATACTACTCTTGTTTCTCACGCCGAGCATTGCTCATGTGGGCTTAGAGTACGTGTTAAGTGAATCCTTGAACACTATCACAATCGCAAGAGGCGAATGGTGGTAGCAGCTGGAAGAAGACTCAGTGAGGTATCACAGTGCAGAAAATCATCCTGAGCAAAATTGTGAAGAGTTGTCAACAAACCCAAAGGGGGAGATTGTTGGGCAAAAATCCCTCAAGGTAACATTGAAGTATTTTTGGGTTGGTTGTGTTTGTTGACAAAGCAGGTTCTCATGGATATTTGTCGAGTTCCCGAGAAGTTGTTGACAATCCATGTTGACAAAGAACGATGACAAAGGAAAAGGTGATCTGGAGGCGGTACAAAAGAGCAGTACAAGGTGGCGCCGTTTTCCAGTGTTTGCCAAATTTTTGGGGTCCAAAATTTGGAGTTTGGTGAGCATCGCGAAAAGAGGATTTCCATGAAGAGCATAATTTAATATGGCAAAGGCATGAATTTCGCGAAGATAGGATTCATGGTTTGTAAATCGCGAAGACCAGAAGAATGGAGGCGGTGATGCTTCGCGATTACGTCAAGCTTCGCGAACGGCAGAGGCTGAAGCGCATCGCGGCGGAGAAGGGCTTTGCGAGAGAGCTTCGCGGCGAAGGCGCGAGCCGCGAAGGTAAGTTGACGGTGATTCATCGCGACTACGTCAAGCTTCGCGAACGGAAGATTGCCGTGGAGCTTCGCGATTTGGACAGAATTCCAGCAGAAACTTTGGAGCTTCGCGATTTGAGATGACGTGGCGTTGACTTCGCGCGGAAAGTTCGAGGGTCGGTGGAATCGCCTATAAATAGAGGCCGACCCCTTCAGGCGAAGCAGAGAGAATTTTCAGAGAAAATACTTTGCTCTCGATTTGCGAAGGTGGTTCACGGAGCCAGTGTGCTTCGCGAAAGAGGTGCTTCGCGACCGCTATTGTAGCTCCGCGAAACCTGCGAGCTCCGCGTTGGCTTACTTAGCTTCGCGAGGGTCGTTGCATTGCGACGGCTTGAGCATCGCGAGAGTGCTTCGCGAAGGAGCTTCGCGAGTGAGCTTCGCGAAAAGGCAGGAGCTTCGCGAAGGCCTGTTTGAGCTTCGCGAAAAGGCAGGAGCTTCGCGAAGGCCTGTTTGAGCTTCGCGAAATTGGGAGCCTCGCATTGTAGGGTGCTTTGCGAAGGTCTTTCCAAAGGTTGTTTGCCCAGTGGATAGTGGCAAAGGGGTATTCATCTACGGGTGAAAGTTGAACCTCAACAGAGCATCTACATACAGAGAAAGATGCATTCATTCATGCAAATGAAGAGACCTACAGGTCTATAAACTGTGAGTTAATCCCTTCCAAGAGCAGTGAGCTTAGGAAGAGGAAAAAGGTGATCCTCTCCACCGGCAGTGAGCCAGAGAGAGAGAAACAGGGAGTGACCCTTGGGAAAGCAGTGAGCTGACCCTAAACATTGTAAAGGCAGTGAGCCTGGGCATAGAAGTGATCTAGCCCGAACCTTGTAATCCACAGCTAGTAAAGATTAGTGGAATTTGGTACGACCGGCAACCTGTCGGTGTATGCTCCTTGGACGTAGCCCTTAGCAGTGAACCAAGTAAAATTGATGTGTCCTGTGCTTGCTTTACTTTCTGTATATATCGTGCAGCAGGAAAAAGAGAGAAGAGTGTTTTGCTTAACAGCGAAACAAGATCAGAACGGGCATTAATTTTTAATTGGTCATACCCTGATTCACCCCCCCTCTCAGGGTATCCAGCCTAGTGGACCTAACATAAATTTATAGAATTTAATTTAATATTTTAAATCATCATGTTAAAATTATATAATTATTATAATTTTTGTATACAGAAAATTCATTTACTAAGGTAAAAGTTAGTTTCCTTGGTAAAAGTAAAAGTATTTTTTTAATGAAATGTTTTAAAGTATTGTGTATTTTTTATCTAAATAAAATAAAATATACTATTATAAATGATGAATGTAATATATATTTTTATATAAAAAAAATATATTAACATTTATTTAAATTAGTAAATGGTAGGAAATAACATTGAGAAAGCATTATGTTTAAAAATTCATTTTTCTAAAAAACTATTTCTCTTTATATTATATATTTTAAATTTTATTTTATTTTATAATATTTTGAGTAGTAAATAGATTAAATATATTCTAAAATTTTTAATCGGCACGTAAAAATATGATATGAAGGGTTATGATATATTTTTATTAAAAAATAATTACCATAATAAAAAAACAGACAAGTAAATAAATAGAGAAAGAGGTAATCTACCATGGCTTGATTTTTAATAAATCCTCTTGAAACGTAAATATTATATAAGTCATTTTCTAGTTGTGTATAACCTTCCCACATACATTACTAAAATTTCATGAGAAAACCGACATAACTTCAACTTTATTCCGTATTTACCCTTCACCTAAATTGTGTTTCCTAAGAAATTTTTTTCATTTTCATGTATAAAAAGAACTCTCCTCTACCCCTTCCAAACCAATATATTAATTCAATATAATCTTGAATATTATCACATTTTTCAAATCCAAAATCATTATAAGATGTTGGGAAAATTATTGTAACACCCCAAGATTTTATGGTATGTCTCTTTTTAAATATAACATCATTGATATCATATGTTTCATGCAAAACTGACCCTAAACAAACCATGATATACTATTAAATATTAATATAACTGTTGTAATGGAAATGTGACCGTTATAAATCGTAATATGAAAATTAGAATAATAACCACACCTATAAAAGTATAAACGCAATTAAGGTATCCAATAAATGAAAATATGATATATTTACATCAAGGAGTAAGTAAATAAATGTTCTGTTGGGACATCCAGTCCTAGGTGATAATGGCATGGATTCACATTATTTGGATCATCTTATGGTTGCTCTGGGGTCTACAGTTGTTGTTGAGAGTCATGAGGGGCGCGACGAGGTTTTTTCTGATTGTTTCATTGGTGGATAATGACTTGTGAAATGTTGAATCTGTCATCGTTTTCTGATCATGGTTTGAGGAATTTTAATTGTTCTCAGTTTTATCTCGAAGGTGGAATGTTTGTGGAGATGGATTTGACCAATTTGAATAGGCCCCATATGAGGTTTCAGAGATGAAGGTTCATCTTTTCATAGCTTTACGGATTTGGTTGTTTAAGAGGGTATGGTTTCAGCCATCGGATGGGTCTTGTGCTTTGACACATGACACTTGCTTTCCAAACAGCTTTGTAACGGGGGAGAGCTTCATCATGATCATTTTCTAGGGAGATGCGACTCCTTGTTGTCAGTTTGGTTTCACTATTTTTGTCCTTTGGGTTTTGTTTGTCTATGTCCTTAGAGTCTATTTGCGTTCCCCCCTTCTTCCCTTAAAAGGTGGCTTTATCAAAATAATAAAAAAATTGAAGGATTTCGGGGTGTTGGATGGATGGTGTGTTGGTAGTTTTATGAAGCATAAATGATTATTTACAATTTTATAATTAAGAAAATGATTTAAAAGAAAATTTATTTTCATAAAATAAATGCATAAATTAATATTTTGTTTCATTATAATTATAAGATAATTTTATGAGACCATAATTAATTTTTCAATGTTTTTTAAAATCAGTTGTAATATTAAAATCAGTATTTTTTAATAAATGATGAATTTATTTAAAAACTAAATTTTCTAATAATTAGAAAATTATTATCATAAAATGGAGTACATTTTTGAAATCTACACATAGAAAAATGGTTAGGGTGAATTTTTGGTATTTTTCTAAAATAGAAGAGTTTTTAGTGAATAATGAAATACAATAATTTACAGTATTTAGCATTATAAGTAAATAAATGAATTTTTGAGCCACGGATGAGCCATGGATGATGTAAGTGGACATTATATAGAACTAAAATTATATATTTCTTGTATTTAGTCATATTAATCAATAATATTAATAGTCGTGATCCAAAATGATAAGCTAATGAATAAAATAATAAAAAAACACCCCTCTCCTCCACCATAAATACCACCCTCACCACCCCTTATCCTCATAACTTATAATCTTTGGATCTTGATTTTCTTATGAATAATTCCTCTTCCAAACCTATTCCCCATGTTTTGGTATTCTGGTCTCACTAAAAGACCAATCCCAAGTTCCTTAAGGAGGTTCTCAAGGAGATGCTATATAAGAGGTAAAATCCACTTTCATTCTCTTTTAATTTCTTTTAATTTATTTTATTTTCATATCCTATCTTTACCTCCTATATCTAAAATTTAATGATTACTAATATAAATTATATAGCCTAGAGTTATATTATGTTAATAGAATATTCATCATCAAACCCCTTCTCCTATCCCTTTTATTCTAAAAATGAAAACATAATTCGTGATGTGTCGATTTACCACCATCGTGGATGATGAATTTTCATTTTCCATTAATTCCCTCAAGGATTTTCATGAAACCATTATTATAGTTAAATTATATTTTATTATAAATAGTATAATTTATATAATATTATTTAACCAATATATAAATATGATATTGAATAAAATGATATAAGTTCACGATGGTCATAAAAACCACCAAAATAAATTAAATCATTTTAATTAACAATTTATCTAATGAATCTTTCTCATACCATATAGATAAATGATATATAGGATAATTTAAACATATAGAAGTTTGTTAATATCACATAATTTCATTTTTGGAGAATAATTCCTATTTTACCTGAACTTTCATACTTGTATACAAGCTAATCAATCAGGAAAAACCATGAAAATGAACACTCTCAGAATGAAAAAATTGAAGCTCATAACTCATCAAAAAGAATATACATGAACCTAATAAAATTATAATAAATAATATATATTTTTAATAGGTTCTAAATTAAGTAATTAATGAATCCAATTTTATTATCTAAGATATTAATAAGAAGTGTAGAAGGCTTTCAAACATAAGGTAAGGGATTCTCCTCAAACCTTCATTTTTTCCTTCGAGTTACACTTTATCTCTTTTTACTCCAATGTAATTATTAATTATTCTTATTTACTATTCCTAAGTTATATGTTTTTGTTACACACATATGTAACTAGCTCAATTAATACATCTTTTATGGGTAAATAAATGTTTTATAAGGTTCCCTACTCAATTCCTCACGATAATCAAGCCTGGTTAAAGGGAACCTCACAATTTTGTTACCTATTTTCAAGTACACCCCATAATATTTTTTAATCCACCAATTATTTTTTTAAGAGGTTGGGGTCGATGCATCATTTATTATTAAAGGAAATAAAAGACCTATTTGACTAGGTAGATGGATACCCATTACATAGCCTGGAGGCCCAGTGGAATTTATCCCATTACATGTCCTGTAGGCCCAAATGTTTGGCCCAACGACCATTCTGTGAATAGTACTGCAACAGTACCCACATGCTACAGTACCACATAGTACCCGCCGCTTCTATAGTTCCTCTGCCGCCACTACCATGCCCACCATTTAAATTATTTTATTTAATAAATCAGTTTATCATGAAAATAAATCTTATTTCATTTTTGGTTTTATGAAA
This sequence comes from Viscum album, assembly GCA_963277665.1. Lineage (NCBI taxonomy): Eukaryota > Viridiplantae > Streptophyta > Magnoliopsida > Santalales > Viscaceae > Viscum > Viscum album. The sequence goes on along the minus strand of OY728162.1, from coordinate 621,201,906 downwards.
ACAATTATTACTTTGTCTACTTTAAAGACTATTTTATATTTTCCTTTAAAACGCAATGAAGTGGATCATTTCTAATGTTTCTTAAAAAATATTTTTACATGTTTTCACTTTATTTAGACATCAATTATCATAATTTATGCCTATTTTACCTTATTAATGTCCATGTATGATTTAAATCCATCATTTCATGGACAACCTTCTGATATGCCGATTTGTTATGCCTTATGACATGATTGCGATACCCATTTCCTTCTATGGGTAACCCTTATGTTAATTTATTATACTTAATTGAGGATGATCTATTATGATACCATCGAAGAAATTTTATTGAATGGTTTATGATCATTTTTACTGGGGATGTACTATCTTGATACCATTTTCCATATTACTCTTAATAGTTTATGATTATGTTTTCTAATTGGGGAAATTATTTACATTTCATATTATAGTTTAAATATGAATGTATATGTTTATTATGTTTCACCCATTTCATATGAGAAATGTATTAGACTTTTTAAGTGTCGAGTGGGGATAAATATATCCCCTAGATACATCAGTAGGTCTAATGAGACAAACTAGATCATGTTTTGGCTGGGGCCTTACCCATTTATGCAGACTTCTTGTCGAGGCCTTGTTGGTATGTTTATGATGTCCAGCATTATGCATTCCCTCATTATGATAATATTTATTGATAATCCATAAGATTTTTCAACTAGTATAATATCCATGGTTAAGTATCATTATTATATGATTATTTATATGGAGTTATTTGATCATCTTTTATTCCTACCATATCATGTCCAAGTTTATGTTTTGATGACATGTGTTGTTAGTTATTCACCTTTCTATATTGTTTATATTTATTTATGATAGATTCTACAGTATTTCTTACACTTACTAAGAATATGAGATCACCCCATTCCTATGTTTTATTTTTACCCATGATTTGAAGATTTATATTATATTTAACATTCAAGGATAATCGTGAAGAATAAGGATGTTTCCAAAGGATTTTCTATGTAGTATTTCATTTCAAGTTGTAATGAAACAATTATGTTTGTATCTAGTTTTTCAATGATAGTAAACTATTGAATCATTTGGGATATGATTTCTCATTCATAGTTCCAATGTAATAAAGTATGACACCGACTCTAGGCTATTGGGGTTGGGGTCATTATAGATGGTATTAGAGAAAGTTTAAAAGAAACATTAGAAACAAGATTTAGGAAAATATATATTAAGTAAATATAACCTTATAACTGACTTTGATAATATTACCAAACAAACCAAGATAATGATTTAGAGATAATTTATACCTAAACTATTAATTTACATTAAGTATTTTACTAGTTTTAGATTATACATTATGTTTCATAATGTTATGATCTAATCTAGTGAATTCCATTGTTTAGAAATGGTGCATAGTGGAAGGAATGAAAACCGTATCAACGCACTTATCCCATGTAGGGATTTCCATCCAATGAAAGATAATAATATTGGTGCTGGAGCTGTAACTAGAGATGAAAAACTTATAAATATACTGAGAAAACTGACTTACATTATGAGAAATAACCATACTCACATGGAGTATCCCAGTCTACAATGCGGTGTAAAAATTTTATACTAGTTCATGAAACAAAAATCCCCACCATTCAATGGGAATAAAAACACATTTATAGCTAAGAAATGAATAAGTTTCCTAGAGAAGATATTTATCACTTTGGTAAGTACAAAAGGGAGAATGTTATCATGGTAGTTTATTATCTCTTTTTATATGAAGATCAATAGTGGCCATTAATTCAAAAAAAAGAGGAGAGAAAATTTAAAATATATAATGAAAAGATTTTAAGGAAATTTTCTTGGAAAATTTTTTCCCTTATGAATAGAGAGTAGATATGGAGAGGAATTTCTTGAGTCTAATATAGAAAGAGGAAGAAAAAATTTATAAGTATAAATATTACTTTAGAATGTTATCAAGCCATGCAACAGACTACATACATAATCCAAGGAGAAAAATTGTCCATTTATGTGATGGTCTTAAGAAAATTCTACAAAGGGAACTAGTCTCCTAAACATTCTCATCAAATGAGGATATAATATCATGTACCATTAAGATATAGAAATAATTTTATAGGCCATATGGTTTAAAAGGGAATAAATATAAGAAGAGGGATACTAAGTACTATAGAAAAGAAAATAAGGAAAAAGGGAAGATGGGAAGAATATAAATTCCAACTTGAAATAAATGTGGAAATAAGAATCATGGAGCATGCCTTTTTATAATGGGACTTTGTTAAAAGTGTGGAGAATAAGTCCACTGGGACTATGATTGTAAGGGAAAGAAAGATGCAAATAATGTGAAATGCTTCAACTGTAAGGAGATGAGACACTACGCGTATAAATTTTCTATATTTTAAGAGAACTTTCCCTATAAATGGATAGGGAATAAGTCCATTCCTATGCAGTCAAAATAGATGAGGTTGAAGTTACTAATGATGTGGTGGTGGGTACTTTATTCATCCTTTAAAATTTAGATAAATATTTATTTGATTCTAGATCATCACATTCTATTATATCTTTCTAGTTTTCTATAAAAATTAGATATTTACAATTCACTTTAATAAGGGAGTTTTAAGTAAAAACTTCTACTAGAAACCATGTTTAAATAAATATGTGTCAATGTGTTCCTATTATGCCACATAAATGTCCTCTAATTGCTAATTTTATTATCATACACATGATTGATTTTGATATGATCCTTGGAATAAAATCTATTTTGAAATATAATGAAACATTTTATTACAAAGAGAAGTAAATTATGATTTGTGATGAAGATATGTAATTTTTCATCCTTAGAGGGGAGAATTCATCATCCAAGTCATATCTAGATCCACCTATAGTAGCTCTTCTAAATGAGATTATTAGAGAAGAATACAATGATGTATTTACAGAGGATGTACTTATTTTACAAGAATACAATGATGTATTTCTAGAGGATTTACATGGACATCCTCTAGAGTGGAAAATAGAGTTTACTATCAATTTAATCTATAATGCGAGACCTATATCAAATAATCCTTATATAATGACCAAAATTGAGTTAATAGTGTTAACAAAATAAAATAGGAATTTAGTGATCAAGTATTTATACTTCCTAGTGTTTCACCTTGGTGAGACCCTGTTCTTTTTATTAAGAAGAAAGATGAATCTATGAGGCTATGCATTGAATATAGGGATATCAATGCTATTATGATAAATATCAAGTATCCCCTGTATCACATTGATGATTTATTTGACTAAATTCACATTTCTAAATATTTTTCAAATATTGATCTTCATTCTGGATATCATTAATTGCATGTAAAGAAGGAAGATATTCCAAAGACAACATTTCGAATAATTTATGGACATTACAAGATTATAGTAATTCTATTTGTACTGACTAATTCACCCTTTATTTTTAGGGATCTAATGAATAGAGTATACAAGGAATATATAAATTATTTTTTTGGTATTTATTGATTATATCTTGGGGTACTCAAACAAATATGGGGACCATGAAAACCACTTACAAATTGTTCTTGAGAATCTTATAAGAAAAGTGTTATATGAGAAGTTTATAAAGTGTGAATTATAGCTTCAAAAAGTTTCTTTTCTTGGCCATATTTTCTCCAAGGATTAAATATCAGTTAATACTATGAAGAAAAAGGTTTTCCAGATATTTCATACACTAGAGAACATAATTGAGGTACATAGTTTCATTAGTTTATCAGGTTACTATCGATGTTTCACTGATAATTTTTATTGATTATCTAACCTTTTAACCAAGATTACTCATAAATGGGTTAAGTTTATTTGGAAAAAGTAATGTGAGGAATTATTTGAAGAATTGAATAGGATATTAGGAATACTCTAATTTTTACTCTACCATCAAGAAATGGTGGATTTGTGATTGGTCAAGTTGTATCAAAGAAAATACTTGGCTGCATTATTATTCATAATTATAATTTTATTTCCTATTAATTAAGATAGTTAAAAACTCATGAATAGAAATATCCATCTCATGATATTGAGTTAGAAAATATCGAATTTTCTCTAAAGATATGGAGAATCTATCTCTATGGTGAAAGATGTAAGATATATATAGATCAAAAGATTTTGAAATATACCTTCTCACAAAAATAAATCAACATGAGGAAAATGAGATGACTCAAGTTACTCAAGGATTATGATTGTTCAATACACTACGACCCATGGATGGAAAATAATATTGAAGATGCATTGAGCAGGAAGGATTATAATGTTCTGAAAAAATGAGGATTGATAGGGATCCTATATACATGGAACAAGTAAATATGAATATGTGAATTATCCAGGAAGGTGAAACATCACTACTTTTCAAATGGTTTCCAAACCATATTTATTATAAAGGATTAAAAGTTCTTAGTCTGATGATGAGAATTTTCCAAATAAAATTAAAGCTATGAATGATGGGAAATTGGTAGACTTTGGATATAAAGATGGAATCATGAAACTTGGGAAGATGTTTTGTGTTCCCTCTATACCAGAGCTAAAAAGGGAATTATTGTATGATGCTCATAGATCAAATTTCTCTATACACTGTGGTAGTACTAAGATGTATAAATGTTTGAAGGAACATTTCTTATAGGATAATATGAAGCGGGAAATTGCTGATTATGTATCAAGATGTTTAGTTTTTCAATAGGTGAAGGATGAAATAAAAAATACTATAAGAGTCATGGAACCTGTACCTATTACATTATAGAAATGGGATGACATTACTATATATTTGTTTCACTATAATACCAAATAATACAAGAAATAATGATGTAATACGAGTAATTGTTGATCGACATACCAAATCTACACATTTCCTCTCTTTAAGAGAGGATTTTCCATTGGAGAACCCTAAGAGACACAATATTAATGATGTTTATAGACTTCATGGACAAACCCTTTCAATTGTATCTGATCATGATTTATTATTTACATCTATATTATGGAAACTTCTTCAGAAATATTTGGATACTGAGCTTCATTTGAGTAATTATTTCACCCTCAAACTGATGGAAAGTTTGAAAGGATGATCCAAAATTTAGAATACATATTGATATCATTATCACTTGACTTTCAAGGTATGTGGAATTAGTATTTACCTTTTGTAGATTTTTCCTACAGAAAAAGTTTCCATTAAAGTATTAAAATGGAATTGTATGAAGTGTTATGCGGAAAGAGATGTTGTACACCAACTTTTTGGGATGAAGTTGGTAGAAGGAAGATTGTAGGACCATAAATTATGGAGGAAACTACACCAAGGTAAATACTATTAAAACCTATATCAAATATGATCAAAGTAGGTAAAATAGTTATGCTAAAAACTAGAGAAATGAATTGGAGTTTCAAGTGGGAGATCATGTCCGTATGAAAGTATATCCATGGAATGGTGTCATAAGGTTCTGTAAGAAAGAGAAACTAAGCCCTAATTACATTAGAACTTTTGAATTTCTTGATATAATTAGAGCTATGGATTATCATATGACAATGGAACATACCCTTTCTAAAGTAAACGAAATGTTCTACATCTATTTGTTAAGAAAGTACATGCTAGACCCAACACATGTTCTCACTTCCGAAGGAATAGAATTAGAACCTGATTTATATTACTATGAAGAGCCTATCAAGATTCTGGACACTGAAGAACATGTGTTGGGGAATCGAAAAAATTGAATGTTAAAGGTACTTTGTAAAAATCATAAAATTGCGGAGGTGACATGGTAACTAGAGGAAATTACGATGAAGAACTACCCAAATATTTTTATGAGGTGGAATTATAGAAGTTTCTAGGATAAAAAATTTTATGGATAAGAGAATGTAACACCCCATGATTTTTTGGTATGTCTCTTTTTAAATTTAACATCTTTTATAGATTACATTGCATGAAAAACTATGTTTAAACAAACCATGATATACTATTAAATATTAACATAACCATTGAAATGGTGATGCGACTACTATAAATCCTAACATATACATTATAATAATAACCTCACCTATGAAATTATAAATATAATCTAGTTATCTAATAAATAAAAACATGATATATTTATATCATGTGAAAAGTAAATAAATGTTTTAAAAATGTTAAATTAAGTGTTGGTATTTTTTTGAAGTGTAAATGTTAATTTACAATATTATAATTAATATAATGATTTAAAATAAAATTTATTTTAATAAAATAAATTCATAAATTAATATTTTGTTTCATTATAATTATAACATAATTTTATGAGACCATAATTAATTTTTTAAAGTATCGTAAAATCGTTTATTGTTAGACAAAGATCCCTTATGATGGTGCTTTTGGGTTGATTGTGTTTGTTAACAAGGTTTGAGGTTGTTGATAAAGGCTGGTTGTCAAAAAAGGAATGAAGAGTTAGTGCGACACACATGGTTGTCTTTGGAGTTTATGATGGGTCACAAAAAACATTGTAATACAACAACATTAACAATTGCAAGATTATTTGTGATTGATTTTGAGTATAAGGTGAAGTGAGAGTGCTGAACGAATCTCACAATATGATCACACGCGAAAATCATAGTTTCCCTTAGAACACGCAATGGATCATGAAAGTTATTGGAAGACAATAACATTGAAAATCACAAGATTACATGTGATTGAATTTGAGTCCAAGGCATGATGAGTTAGCATGAATGCTGAAATGAACTTAAGAATCGCAAGTTCTGATCTCTTCTTGCAATGTGATCACACGTGACACTCATAGTTGTCTATGGAACTCGTGATGAGTCATAAAATGCATTGGAAGATAATAACATTGTATATCTCATGATTTCATGTGATTGAATTTGAGTCTCATGGTGAGATCTCGCGCAACAAACATGATTGTCTTTGAATCTCATCGAGAGGTATTGTGCAACACTCATGACTATCTTTAGAGCTCATTGAGGGGTCTTGTTCATAACTCTTGATTTTCTCTATAGATCACACCCATATCTTGCACAAATTAAGAATAGGACTCATTCTTGAGTTCGAATACTGAATGAGGGTTAATAGAGTGTGAATGTTGACAAGATAGTGGTATTTCATGAGATGCGACATACATGTCACTAGGGACTCCTGGGGTGTATCACATGTCTTATAGAAACCGCGAAAACCTCTTGCATCCTCCCTTGTTTTCCCTATTTCATTATTTTTCAAAGGTTAGAGATCATGAAAGTTGGATTAAGTGATATATAGTATATTTATTCTATTTTTCTATGATTCCTCGCATAAGCAGTATGAGTAATATGGAGAGTGTGAAAGCATGTCATGAAAAATCTATCCGTCTGTCCCTAGAGCACTGTAGAGTTTTCTGAACATACCAGATAACTTTTGTTAAAAAAGGATGATCGCGTAATCATGCAAAGCACGAATGCTGATGGAGGATTCGTGCAATGCATGAATGTCGACCAAAGATTCGCATAATGAATAAGCATTAATGCTGACTGAGGACTCACGCAAAGTGTGAATGATGACTGAGGACCCACGAAAAACATGAATTTTGACCAGGGACTTGAGCAAAGAATATGTGAGAATGCTGAACAAGGACTTGAACACGATACATATGTTGAAGGAGTACTCAAACCCGGATCTCCAGAAAAGAATGAGCATATATCACACCCTGATCTTGCAGAGAATGTGATCATAATGAGGTGGATGATTGTATGTGATTTTTAGAATTAAGATAGTGGAATCTCACCTATAAATACCCAAAGACCCATAATTAAAGATCGATGAAGTTTTGATTAAAATATTGATTTGAATATTTTCCGGAAAAGAGACTCTTGGTGAGATCTTATGATAGAGTTTCGTGGAGAAGAAGTATATGAAATTGAAATCAATTAAGTGTTGTGCATGATATGAACATGGTATTCTGTAAAGAATGATTGGGGACTCGCCCATGAGGACTCATGAAAATAGACTTATGGAAGATACTTACATAGAGTGGGACTCACGCAAAGGTGACAAGGGTTCACATAAGGTTGCAGAGGTTCGTTTAAATGTTACAAGGGTTTGCGTAATGTGCCAGGGGTTCATGCAATGGTGCCAGGTGTTCGCGCAAGGTGACAGGGGTTTGTGAAAAGGATCAAGGGGTTCACATAAGGTTACATCGGTTCATGTAAGGTGCTAGGGGTATATGTAAAGGTTCCATGGGTTCGTGAAAGGAGCCATGGGTTCGCAGAAGGTTATAAGGGTTTGTGTTAGGGGGATTTCATGAAGTAGGGACTCACGCAAGGCGCCAGGGGTTTGCACTAGGATCTCGCATAGGTGGTTATGTTTCAGGATCTCATAGAGGGGTATCATACTAGACTAATGTGCATGGAGATATGTGCTTGAATTTCCATTTCTATAATATCATTTTCACATCTAAATTATGAAGGAGAAGAAGAAGACAAAGGATCTTCACCATTTGAAAATACTTATAAAAGGGGGTTCTTCACCACTACATTAAAAGATGTGAATGGAAGGATTATCATTACTTGAAGATATTTCCAAAATGAAGGTAATTTTTGTGTCAACAGTAAAGAGAATTCTTTTCCAGTTTTTGGAAAGTGTTAGTTTTGCATCCAGTTGTTTTCATGGAAGTGAAGGAGAAAACCAGAAAAGTTTCAACATAGCATCTACCTATAGTTGTGGATGAATTCATTAGCAATATTGAAGGGACCTACATATATATAAACTATGTGTGTATCCTTTCCAAATTAGTGAGCAAAGGAAGAGGAAGATGATGATCCTTTCCACCAGAAGTGATATAGAGAAAGAGACATAGGGAGTGACCTTTGGGAAAGTAGTGAGGTAAACTTAAACATTGTAAAGGTAGTGAGACTAGAAATAGAAGTGATATAGACTGAACACCATTATTGGTAGTGATCCATAGTGTATTTGGTATAATCATAACATTACTATTTCATGCTCTTTAGATGTATCCTAGTGAGGGTGAACCATGTGAAAATCTACATGTCCTTATGATTGTATTATTATTTTATTTTTAGTGAATTTTCATCAGATGAAATTTGAAAGGATATGACCAATATAAACACTAAAGAGATAAAAAAGTGACCCCTGTAATAAACAGGTCAAGATCTAGTGGGACAAGAAGAATTGTAAAAAGAATACTAATACCCTGATTCACCCCCTATTAGGGTAGCTAGGCCCCTTATGGACCTAACAATCGGTATCAGTGGGTAGGTTACCTTTGTTTATTTGTTTTCTCTAACAAGGTTTTCTTCTACTATTGCAATTAAAGTTTCAGTTTGATCTTCTCCCAGTGTTCCATGGCAAATAGAATAACTTCAAAGAAGAATTAGAGGTCAGGTGGTATTCCGCAGTGTGGAAGTGTCTATTAAAAGAGTTTTATTCAATTTAAGGAAACCAATAGTGTACTGAAGAAATATTTAGATGAATTAGATAGTGAAAAGATAGACTCACTTAGTGCTAGCCGATCAACAATTCAAGGTGGGATCTCAGGAGATCAATGAATCAAGACGTTGGGGAGGGGCATTTCTAGTGGGCTGGGCCTACGATTCATGTAATGGGCATGGTATGCCTCTGGGCCTTCGGGTCATGTATTGCAGGTCATGTCAGGCCTTGTGCCTTGGGCCTATGGGTCATGTATGTGTTCCACTTCAACCCTTAAAAGGTGGATTATCTATAATAAAATAAAAAATAAGGCCTCTGGTCCATTCAGCCCAAGCGATGTTGAAACTATTTATGATTAATAAATTCCAAGAATGAAAAAATTTGAATTTGTCGATGAAACAAATGAATTGGATCAAAAATTGGATGAAATAATTAAATATAAAGATATCCAAATCCAAGTAATGTAAATTGAGTTCAACAAAAATAAAAGGTTTAAATAAAAGGATTTTTGATGCTGATACTTATTAGAGGGAGAAGAATGATTCCCAGCTAAATAACTACAAAATTTTTCTACAAAGATAGAAAAACTCAAAGATTATGATAAGGTAAATAATATAAAGTCATAAGAAATTAATAATATGAAATCCAGAAATGATGATATTACTACAAAACTATATGAAATAGTTCAGGAAACGAAAATTCTATAATATAAGAATTCATTCTATAATAATTTTGTTGGTAAGATGAATTCTAAGTTAAAGGAGAAATACAACATGATGGAAAATCTCTCTTGACAATTGGGAGATGATATGAGTAGTGAGAAGAATTTCAAGAGAGAACTTAATTCTCAACATTAATCTAGGGATAATAAGATTAAAAAATTGGGAGAAGAGATAGAATCAGTCAAGAAAGAAGTGGATCAATCTAATGCTAAAGGAAATCCCATGTTTAAGGATGCTTTTCACTTACTATTTGTTTATCCTTTGGGAGGTGATAATGAAATGAAAAAATATATTCTACTTTAGAGGGAAAACATGAAATTATCATCACATACCAAAGGCCATAAAATTTGGGAAAATCCAGTATTGGATATGATCAACCTCCTCCCATGCATGGTAATAATAAAGCTGTGAAAAGTTCTATTGATAAGAAAAATCATGTAGGTATTGGAGATAGGCCTAAAAAGGTTTTTATAGGAAGTAATGATAACATGTGCTATTTATATTGGATACATGGTCATAATTTAAGTTTTTTGAGGCATTGGAATATGTTTCATACTGTGAAGATTTTTTTTTCTAAATTCATGAATAAGCATAATCTCTTTAAAAAGTCTAAAATAAAATTCTCTCTGAATAAAGTGGTTGAAAAATGATTTTTTGTGGAATATAGGAAAAAACCATGAGTATGTGTCAAGAAGCTTGAGGGATCTGTATCAGAAGAAGAACTCTAGATACATCAATATCTAATCTGAGAAAAAATGAAATGAAGTATACCTTTAATAGAAGATGTTTTATATGTTCTAATAATAGGGATTTGGAAAGACATTATAGTAGTAAGAAGGAAGGGAAGTAAATAAAAATAGATCTCCAATAGAGGAAGAATCAAGAGTATATGACTAGTGGAAAGATTTATACTCAAAGAAACGACCATGAAAAATGGTATATCAGCGAAGCGCCAAGGAATGAAATTTATACAAATTGGTTTAAACCCAAAATTATGAATAAGGTTAAGACTATAGAATCTAAATCTTAAAAGAAGAATAAATATGTGGGTAAATAATGTTTTGTCATATATCTAGAAGAATTAAAGTTGGCTGGGCAGTTGGAACAATCACAAAAACAGTACAGTTCTTTGCAAGAAATTCACAAAGAGTTTATCCCTCAGGATCAACCACAATCATATTCTTGAGGATTCTAGAGGTTCCCCTCTACCTATATGTATAAATTATTTAACTGATGTTCAAGTATTTCAGGTTCTAGGGTAGATACAATCTAAGGGGATGTGGCATCAAAAGATGCAAAGTGGTGATGTGTTGTTCTCTAAAATGTCAAATGATTCAAATCCATTGCCATAACTGAAGAAGAAATATATAATAATTCCTTTAAAAGAGTTAATGATATATGGATATATGAGATATATGGAATTAATTGATTTCAATGGACAGTGATGGGGTTATTAACATTATCTCTTATTTCCTACACATAGTTCTGACTAAGTAGGCTTAGAAATTTTGTTGATGGCTCAATGCTATGAGGTAAATTAACCCAATGAAAATATCATTAAAAGTATCTAAAACTGGGAAATTTTATTAATATTGAGAAGTTTCTAAAACCCTTAGTCACATGTGAAGAAATTATGCATGAGAAGAAGAATTTTTTTGAGTCTAAATAGTGGGCCTAACAATAATAAGATTTGCATATTATAGGGGGAGCATACTGTCTAATAATTAGATGCAAGTACCATGAGGACTAATGAGGAGAAAGACAAATACATGCATGTAAATCAATTATAAATGATAGAATGTCTCAATAATATATAAAGGATGGATGTTTATGTTGTTTGATGTCAATAATACTGATTGGGGGAGAATCAACAACATTCATGTATTTCATGATTATTATTTTCTCTCTAACAATATGGTATCAACTAACTATTTTACAGAGATTAAGAAGATGCGGTAGAATATCCAAAATAGTTCATCAAGAGTATGAAAAAGTAGTTGAAAGCAATGAGGTCACTTTAGTATAGAATGAACATAATCTTTGATAACACAGTAAAAGGTTACCTTGTGAAAGTAATGATGAGATAATTAAATCAGGGGGAGTAGAAGTAGAAAATGAGGATTCAAAAGAAGATACTTATAATAATAATGAGTTAGTTAAATCTATATCAACCTGAAATCCAAATAGTTGAGTTTAAATTGACTGAAAAAATATAATTGGTGAGGAGATAATTCTAGTGAAGACAAGGAAGATAAAGAATCACACCTAGTATATTGTTTAGAGGCCAATATATACGAATGTCATTAGGACTAAATGGGTCTTTTTCAACGAGATGAATGAAGATTACATTGTGATTCAAAACAAAGAACACCTAGTGTTCAAAGGGTACTCCCATATAGAGGGTATCAATGTTGATGAAATTTTTTAACCTATTGCAAGTCTAGATACAATTATATTATTCTTGGAAATTTTAGTGAAAGGAAAGTTAAATTTTTTATAGATGGATATAAAGTCTACATTTATAAATGGGGTTCTAGAAGAAGAAGTTTATACTAAGAATACAAGTGGTTTTCAAATTCATGAAGATGGGAATAGAGTTTTTCGGATGAAGTAGGAGTTATATGGGTTGAAGTAGACACCAAGAGCATGGTGACACAAGAAAATAATGGCACATTCATTTCTCAATATAAATATTCCAAGGAGGTTTTAAGAATATTTGGAATGGATAAATTCAAGGAGATTAAGAATTAAATGGCTACCTAGATGAAGCTGTCATGGGATGATGAAGGCAAATCAGTTAATGTCACATAATACATGTAGACATTAGAATCCTATTTTACTTCACAATGACATGACCATATATTGTTTTTCCACCGTTCAAGAAGCACAATATCAAAGTAATCACAATTAAACCGACATGATTATAGTGAAAAGAATACTACCATATATCAGGTGACATAAAATCAACATTAGGAGGTGCATTAAATCTATGCAAAAAAAAACAAGATTGCATTTCATTAAGCACTGAAGAAGCGGAATACATTGCAACCACTCAAGCATACACATAGTTACTATGGATAATGCAGTAGCTTGGTGATATGAGAGTTCAAGTGAAGTCTTCAATCAAAATCTATTGTGATAATTCAGTTGTCATAAATCTAAGAAAAAATATAGTCCCTCACTCGAGGAAAAATCACATTAAAATCAAGTTTCATTTTATCAAGGAGAAGGTGGAGAAAGGTCCTATGAAATTGGATTATGTGCCAACAGAACTACAGGTTGAAGAAATTATGACAAAGGCCTTACCCAAAGAATCATTTAAATGACATTGATTGGATCTTAGAGTCCAGTCGACTCCCCTCACTATAAAAAGTGTGAATGTGGACCCCCTCTCCCTGAGGTATGATGTGTTTTTCTATAATACATTGATTTTTGTTGTTTATCCTATTGCAGAAAATAATGAAGTAACATTTAGGTTCATTGAAAAAGGGGGAGAAATTGTGCTAGAATAAGGAGAAAATGTCTTAATTAAGATAGGGGAGAATTTGATATAGGTCAATGAATTAGGGGGATCTTTAAATATGATGATGCTAGAGATGATCGATCAAAGATTATATATTACGATAGCTGAGGTTCATGATGAAAGTAGAAGATTAGTTTTGGAATTAAATGAAGTGTTTAATTGATGGAATTTTCATTATACTCCTGTTTCTCACACTGAGTGTTTCTCATATGGTATTAGAGTGTGTTTTTAGTAAATCTCTAATCACTATCATAATCGTAAGAAGCGAATTTGTGGAAGATGATAGAAAAATATTTAATGTGGTATCAAAATGTGAAGAGTTTTCAACAAACCTAAAAGGGGAGATTGTTAGCCCAAAATCCCTCATGATGGTCATTTTGGGATTATTGTGTTTTTTGACAAGGTTTGAGGTTATTGACAAAGGCTGGTTTTTAGAGAAGGAATTAAGAGTCAGTGTGACACACATGGTTGTCTTTGGAACTCGTGATGGGTTATGAAAAAAATTGCAATACAACAACATTGACAATTGAAAGATTGTGTGTGATTGACTTTGAGTATAAGGTGAAGTACGAGTACTGAATTGATATCACATTGTGATCACAAAAGACACTCATAGTTATGTTTGGAAAACACGATGGGTCATGAAAGGTATTGAGAGACAATAAAATTGAAAATCACAAGATTGTGCGTGATTGAATTTGAGTTTAAGGAATGAAGATTTAGAGAGAATGATGAAATGAACATGAGATGTGTGATTGCTAAACAATTCTTGTAATGTCATCACATGAAACACTCATAGTTGTCTTTGGAACTCGAGATTCATCATAAAAATCATTAGAAGACAATAACATTGTAAAGTGTAAGATTGTGTGTGATTGAATTTGAGTCTCATTGTGAGATCTCACTCAAGGCACAAGATTGTCTTTGGAAATCACGGAGAGGTCTTGTGTGGCACTCATGAATGTCTTTGGAGCTCATAGAGGGGTCTTCAGCAACACTCATGAATTTCTCTATAGATCATACCTATATCCTACACAAAACACGAGTAGAACTCAGGCTTGAGCATGAATGCTGAATGAGGGTTCATAGAGTTCAAATGCTGACAATCTAGAGGGATTCCATGATATGCAACAGACATGTCACTAGGGACTCACAGGGTGTGTCATATTTCTTATAGTGACCTAAAACACCTCTCTCCTCCTCCCTTATTTTCGAAGTTGCATTACTTTTTAAATTTCAGAGATCATATGAGTTTTCAAAAGGGATATCTAGGATGTTTACTCTATTTTTCGATGATACCTGGAATGACCAATATGGGTTATATGGAGAGTGGGCAAGCATGTCTTTAAAAATCTATCCGTCTATCCCTAGAGCACTGCAGAGTTTTCTGGACATACCTAAGGACTTCTATGTGGTATGTTTGATCAAGGACTCATGCAAAGCTTGAATACGAATTGAGGACTCACACAAAGTTTGAATGTCAATTGGGGACTCCTGCAAAGCATAAGTGTGAATGATGACTGATGACTCACACAAAGAATGAATGGTGACCTAGGACTTGCGTAAAGGGTGAATGTAACCCAGAGAGTCACACAAAGCATAAGCATGAATGCTGATCAAGGACTCACACAAAGCGTAGATGTTGAAAGAGGAATCACACCCGGATCTCACATAAATCATGAGAAGATATCGCACCTGAATCATGCAGAGAACATTATCCCAATGAGGTGGATAGTTGTCCATGATTTGTGAAATTAAGGCGGTGGAAACTTGACTATAAATACCCCAAGACCCATCCATAAAGACTGATGAAGTTTGTCTTAAAATATTGATTTGAATCTTATCATAAGAAGAGACTCACGGTGAGATCTCACGATTGAGGTTCACGAAGAAGGAGTATATGTGATTGACATTATGTAAGTCTTGCGCATGATATGAACAAGGTATTTCACAAATAATGATAGTGGACTCACGAAAGAGGACTCGCAACAGTAGAATTTTGAAAGAAACATGCATAGAGTGGGACTTACGCAAAAGTTCTAGGGGTTCATGAAAAGGTTCCAGGGGTTTACGCAAGGTTCCAGAGGTTCACGCAAAGATTCTAGGGGTTCACACAAGGTGATAAGGGTTTGTGTAAAGGTTCTAGGGGTTCACGTAATGTTCCAGGGGTTCACATAAGGTGCTAGGGGTTCACACAAAGCTGCTAGGGGTACATATAAGAAGCCATGGGTTCAAATAAGGTTCTAGGGGTTTTTTCTAGGGGACTTTCACAATATAGGGATGCGCACAAGGAACCAGGGGTGTGTGCTAGGATCTTGCACAAGTGGTTATGTTCTAGGATCTCTCATAGGGGTATGATACTAGAATATTTCACATGGATATATGCATTTAAATTTCCCTATGAATAGTATCATTGTCGCATATAAATTTTTAAGGATAAGAAGAAGATAAAGGATCTGGACCATTTGAAAATACTTGTAGAAAGTGGTTATTCACTACTACATTCAAATAAGAGAAAGGAAGACTTAACATCACTTAAAGATATTTCCAAAAATCATGTAATTGTTTTGTCTACAGTAAAGAGAAGTCTGTTCTAGTTTTCTAGAAAGTGGAAGTTTTTCATCAAAATGTTTTTATAGAAGTGAAGAAGCAACCAAGAAAGAGCTTCAACAGAGCATCTACCTACAATTGGGGATGCATTCATTAGAAATAATGGAGGGTTGTATATGTAAATAAACTATGTGTAGATCCTTTCTGGATCAGTGAGAAATGGAAGAGGAAGATGGTGATCTTTTCTACCAGAAGTGATCCATATAAATAGAAATAGAGAGTGAACCTTGGGGAAGCTATGAGTTGACCCTAAATATTGTAAAAGAAATGAGACTGAGCATAAAATTGATCTAGTCCAAACATAATTATTGGTAGTGAGCCTTAGTGAATTCATCATAATCATCACATTTCCATAGTATGCTCATTGAATGTATCCCAGTAAGGGTGAACTAAGTAAAAATATATATGTCCTTGTGCTTGTATTATTGATGTACTTTCAGTGCATTGTCATCAGATAAAATTAAAAAGTATATGACCAATATAAACACTAAAGAGAAAAAAAGTGACCCTTATAACAAATATTTAAAGATCAAATGGGGTAGGAAGAATTGTGAAAAGAATATCCATATCCTGATTCACCCCCCTCTTAGGGTATCTAGGCCCCTTTTAGACCTAATAGTTATAATTTTAAAACTAGTATTTTTTGAATAAATAACGATTTTATTTAAAAATTAAATTTCTCATATTTAGAAAATTATTTTCAGAAAAAAGGATTCCATTATTGCAATCTACACATTGAAGAATGGTTAGGCTGTATTTTTGGTATTTTTCTAAAATAGTTGAATTTTGGGGGAATAGTGAAATACGATAATTTATAGTATTTAATATTATAAGTAAATTAATTAATTTTTGAGTCATGGTTGAGTCATAGATGATGTAAATGTATAATATCTAAAAATAACATTCTTTAGTTACTATATTTAGTTACATGATTCAATACTATTGATAGTCTTGAGCCAATATAATAACCTAATGAATAAAATAATCAAAAAACACCCCTCTACTCCACTATAATTACCACTTCTCACCACCCATTTTTATCAAACCTTCTAAGATTCAGAGCCTAAATATATTATAAAAAATTCCTCTCCCAAAACTCCTCCCTACATTCTAGTACTTATGGTCTCACCAAAAGACCGATCCTAAGTGCCTTAAGGAGGTTCTCAAGAAGATGCTATATAAGAGGTAAAATACTCTTTGGTTTTCTTTTAATTTATTTTAATTTATTTTATTTTCTTATCCTATAATTACCTAATTTATCGAAACAAGAATTATAAATATAATATACTATATATACTAGAATTTTACTATGTTAATATAATATCCATCATTAAAACCCTTCTCCTATACCTTTCATTGTAAAAATGAAAACATCATCCGTGATTTGTTGATTTACCACCATCAAGGATGATGTGTTTTTATTTTTCCATGAATTCATTTAAGGATAGTACTAAAATCATTATTATGGTTAAAGATGATTTTATTATACATATTATAAGTTATATAATGTTTTGGAACCAATATATAGGCATGGTATTGAATAAAATGATATAAATTTGTGATGGTCATAAAAACCACCAAAATAAATTAAATCATTTTCATTAATGTTTTATCTAATGAAACATTATCATACCATATAAGGTAATAATATATTAGGTCATTTAAATTTTTTATGTTCATTAATAACATATAATTTAAATTTTAAAAAACTATTCCCATTTTACATGAAATTTCATACTTGTATACAAGAGAACCAATCGTAAAAAACCAAGAAAACAAACACTACTGGAATGGAGAAATTGAATTTATAACTCATCAAAAAGGTCATACATGAACCTAATAAAATTATAATAAATAAAATATATGTTGGATAGGTTCTGAATTAAGTAATTCATGAATCTAATTTTAATATCTAGGACACTAATCATAAGTAAAGAATGCTTTTGGACATAAGGTAAGGGATTCTCCCCAAAAATCTTTTTCTCTATCAGGTTATGCTTTCAATCTCTTTACCCCAATGTAATTCTTAATTATTATTATTTATTGCTCCTAAATTCTATGTTTATGTTCTAAAAATATATACCTATCTCAATTATTCTTTCTTTTATGGGGAAATACATGTTTTATAAGGTTCCCTACTCTATTCCTCCTCATAAGCAAGCTATATTAAAGGGAAATTCCCAATTTCTTAACCATTTAAATGTACACTCCATAATCTGTTTAAGCCAAAAATATTTTTCTAAAATTATCCCTTTTTATCATGAAAATATATCTTAGTTCATTTCTATTTTTATGCACACAATTAAACCTTTTTCTGCTTTAAATCATATATTATATTTTCCCTTAAACAACATTGAAGTGGATCATTTCTAAAGTTTTATACAATCTTTTTACAAGTTTTCACTTTAGTTAAACATAATATATCATTATATATGCCTATTATCATTTATGAATATACATGTGTGATTTAAATCCATTCATTCATGGACACCTTTATGATATGGTGATTTTTTATACCTTAATACATGATTACGATACCCATTTATTTCCATGGGTAACCCATATATTAATTTTTTATTCCTAATTGTGGTTGATATATTATGATACCATATACCATATTTTATTTATGGTTTTATGATCATTTTGACTTGGGATGTACTATTTTGATTCCATTCTCTATATTAGTCTAGATATTTTTTGACTATGTTTACCGATTGATGAAGTTATTACATATTTCAGTTTCAATATGAATGTATATGTTGATTATGTTTCACCCCTTTCATACGAGGGATTCATTGGGGTTATTAAGTGCTGGGAGGGGACCGATAAAGCTCCTCGATGAATTGGTAGGTCTCATGAGATAAATTAGACTAGGTTTTGGCTGAGTCCTTACCCATTTATGTAGACTTCTTGACTGAGGCCTTGATGGTATGTTTATGATGTCCCTCATTATGAATTATATCATTATGAGAATATTTATTGATAATCCATGTAATTGTTCTTCTAATATAATATTCATGGTTAAGTATCATTATTCTGTTTTTATTTATATGGCATTATTTGATCATCTTTTATTCCTACCGTATTTTTCTCAAGTTTAAGTTTTAATGTCATGTGTTGTTACTTATTCACATTGCCTTATTGTTTGTATTTATTTACGATATATTCTTTTTTATTGCTTACCCTTACTGAGCATATGATCTCACCAATTTCTTATATTTTTTTCCAAGATTCTAATATGTATATTATATTTTACATATATGGATAATCTAAGAGGATATGGATGTTTCCAAAGAATTTTCTATGTTGTATTTCATTTGAAGTTGTAATGTAACAATAATGTTTGTATCTGGTTTTCAAAAATATACGAAACTATTCAATCCATTGGAATGCGATAACCTGTTCATAGTAACAATGTAATAAAGTAAGGAATCATCTCTGGGATACTAGGGTTGGTTCCTTTATACTTCTAGTAACAAAAAGAAAATCTAAATCAACCATTTTAATAGAACTAATTGTGAGAAGGAGAGAATTATTTAAGTATCCAATTTCTTATATGAATTTTCTGATTATATTACCATCTCCACTCCTAAAAACTAATTATAAACTTTAATTATGTTATATCAACATCAAAATTCTACTGGGATAATTATTATACTTTTATATAACTCTAAAATCATTCTCATTCACAAGTATAACATGTTCTTGTATGGGTCGGTTCAATCACCTTCATTAATTGTGCTATACTAACATCTATTATTTCACCATGAATAAGTATTAAGAAATTAATACTGGTAATATATGAAATTAAATATTATTATATTTCATGAACACAGTTTTGAAAGGATTACACAAAAATTAATGATCTTTATAATGTAACTCATGGTTATCATTCAATTACATGAGAAATGTTCATCATGGATTCCATTCTCTCAAACCAAACACATAATTTCCATTAAATGAAATGGATATGTATAAATAATTAAAGCATAATGATTTCAATAAATTTTATAATATTGTAATGATAAAATTATAATTAATGAATGGGGCCCAACATTTCCATTATGAAACATAAATTAAATAATAAAAATTACTAACACCAAATGATGAAAAAAAATTCTAACTAACTCATATGTGGGTAATTATTGATTAAAATTAAAGAATATAAAAACTTAATATATATGCATAAATATTTTAAATTAGTGATTAATATGGTTATGTTTATTATAATGTAATTCAATGTGCTTTTTTATAACCCTATAATAAATTTAAGGGTTTCTCATCTCAAATTGCCTTTATTGAAAAATATTTTACAATATGTGCATATTTTCACTTATATGTTGTGTATAATACATATTTGAAGTATTTTACTATGATTTTATTTTTATTCCTAGTATTTGAAGTTCCATTTCAGGTTTTAACTTTCAATGTATTTTTATTCAAAAGTTACCAAATTCATAAGATATATTTGTCCCAATTTCCATTAATTTGTGAGACAAGATTTATGCTGTGATTTTTTTTTAAATTTGGTATTTAATGTAAAATATAATTCTATTCATATTATTAATTTTTATTCCATTTTTTAATTTTTTTCATGAATCCATAATTTATATTCTTTTGATTCAATTGTTACTAAATTTGTAAGTGTTTTCTCTTTTCAATTTTCTCTCAATGAGAAATGTTATATATTCACCACCTTTATTATTTAGTTTGGTTTATATACTAAAACTTGAATGTGTTTCTTAATAATTTAGATAAAATTTATGTGATTTAAAATCCGATATAATGATTTATTTTTCAAGGTCTTTTGTTTCAAAGGATATAGAGCCTACAATCTTTTTCATTCCATTCTCATTTTGAATTTCACATTATTATGGATGAGATTACATCTTGGAAAATTATATGATCATTTTCCCGAACTTGCTAGAGTCCCATCCAATACGACACCTAACATAGCCCATGGCATGGCCCAAGGTGCATTCCTAATCCCCAGAGGCGGGAAATAAGTTCCTGGGTATCAACAATATAACTTGTGAATCATTTCACCCATGTAAATAATCATATAAAACCAACTATAATATACCAACCAAAACTGAAAAATAATAACCAAACATGGAATATTTTTATTTTAATAATTTTTTAAATAATGAATTAAATTGGCCACCAAATTCATGCCTAAATAAATTTATTAAATCAAAAGTTTTACAATATAAAGATCGATGTGTAATGCACTTACACCATCAGAAAATTACATAAAAAACATATTGAAACATTGAGACTCAAAAAGAAATGAAAAGATTCTAACATGGTTCACCTCTGCTCCAAGAAATACAAAGGCCTCATGAAATATCCTCATCTAGTGATGATATAATTCAACATTGGAATCCAAAAAATGCATATATTCTCCATACACTAGACAAAACCATTGGGACAACCGATGGAAACGACTACATGAAACTGAATCAATAATAAAGTTTGGAACATCACAACTAGACAAAAAAACACATGAAACTGAGAGATATATCGTCCATGCTAGAAGATCCCCAAGAATATCATCAACAAAAATCCAAAACAAACAATGGGATGCAAACAAATAAGGAAAGGGTCTTCCAAAAAAAACCAAAAACAAAGCAGCATAAGATATGGAAAGAAATCCAAAAAACCAAATGCAAATAAAACCACTGGAGAGGGGGCACAACAGAACCTCCAGCAACCAGATCAAGAAAAATTAATACAACCAGAATCTACTATAAAGATTAATTTCTATGGTAAATAATTAAAATTAAATCTTGGATCCTTTTTATATCCCTCAACCACTTTGATGAACATCCTCTTTCTGAGATTAATATAGGTATCAACGGTAACCTCTCTATTTTTATACTGTCTAAATGAAGTTTTATCTTTCTCTTCTAACCATGAGTCAATATCATTTAAAAAATAAAGTTTCTAAAAAATTATATAGGTTTCCCTATATGCAGGGTCATTTTCGACATCCTCACTAGATAACACTTCTGAGTAAAAATAATCAGAAGAGTTTTCTCAAGCATCTGAGTAGGAATACACTTTATTAGTAGGGGATGGATGTGGTGGTATTGTGTTATTTCCTTTATGATGGAATCTAGGTAATTAATAATAATTGTTCTTTAAATATTGGTATTATACCTAAATTTCTGAGTGTTTCTAGCACTCGGAGTGACAAAACCATCAGAGTAAATCATTTCTTTTTTCCCTTTAATATCACTCTATTTTAAGGATTCTTCTTCTAGTTGGAAAGATTTTTCAAGATCTACTTTCAAGGATTATTCATGGATAGATTGAAAATATTATTTATCTGTTTCCATATATTTTCTTTCCTCAATAATATATGATTTATAATTGGAGATATCTTGTTTATATTCTTTATAAGGATTGAGGTTGTGCAAGGTCTTGGCATCAGAGAGGTTGGTGGAATAAGTCCTAGAGGGTCCATAGGAATTCATGATGATAGAGTAGTCAGTAGGGTTATCTTTTTGAGTAACAGGGGGAACATTTGTGGCTTCCTTTTCCATACAAATAGATTTGAAGAGAGGGGGAGGCTGATGATCATTACATTGATTCTCACATTAATTCATGGAATGGCCAATATGTTAGAATTTTTCACAAAATGCTAGGAAATTCTTAAAGAACACATCTTGTATGAAACCATTATCCCCATTTTGAATCTAGAATCATGACAAGGTTTTAGAAACATCGACCTTAGTAAAAATCATAGCGATAGAGGGGCGTGTTAGGTTTAAGGTGGTAGTGTAAATCTTTATGGGTTGACCAAATAGACTATAAATGGAAAATAAGGAATTATGGTTAAAAATGTGTAAGGGTATGTTTGGGAACCCCAGCCAAAGAGGATCCTTAACGGGCTCAAAATCTATATAGAAGTACAAAGACCATTTTTGAACCTTCATTACGCAACCCCCAAAAGGCTAGTAACCTCGATTCTAAAATCTATAATACTCATCCTCTAATGAAAATAGAAATATAACATGAAAAAAATTAAACAAGCCAATGTGAAAATTGAATAATATGATGATTTACAAGGTTTTGCGAAGAAATGAAAGAGAGGGTCTATGATTAAATAAAATACTAACCAAAGAAGCAAGAGGAGCATCACCCTCAAGCCATCACCAAAACACCTTCAAGGGAAAAGCACTAGCATCCCAAACTACCATCACTAAACAACTTACCTTTACCTGTGTCTAACATAACCAAGTCTACTTACACCCAAAGGGGTAATTGGGGAGTAAGACAAATCCCTTTAGGATTCCACCCACCAAATGGTTCCATGATATAAATATTATAAGATAAATTAACATGAAAGTTTTATAATAGAAAACTAAGAACATCTTCATGGAAATCATTTTAAGGTAAAACATTCTTTGATTTTGAAATACCCAAAAAGGTACACCGTATGCCAACGGTAGGTACTATATCACAATAGAACACTAAGTCATGGGAAAACCCTATAGGCTCTATCTCTAGTGGGACTGTAGATACATCATATGTTGGTGAAAAGTGGTATAATAACCATGACCATCTATATCCTCATGCATGAGTGACTAGAGTGGAGAAACATATGAAATTATAGTGGTCTCCAATCATAATAAATATTTAATTAATTTAGTAATAACCAATCCTTCTAGGTGAATCTAGGAAAAATCCACTTCTAAATGACTAGAATACTAGTCCTAGTATGTCCACCTATACATCTAGGTTTCCCTTCATGCTCATTTTTTAATCCACATGTCACAAGGATCACCAAAATTTAAATACACATATTCCAAAAATTATAAACACACATGTAAAAAAAATTTACACACCTAAAAACCATTTTGAATCCAAAAAAACACCAAATACCTTTAAAAACATGTTTCCCATCACTAACATAATTTATTAAACACCTTTAAGAAGCAACCAAGGAAGAACACATATTATACACATAGAACACACCCCAATTCCTTTAGAAAACCAATTTTAAGCACAAAAACACATTGGATATTTTTTAAAAAACATTAGCACCTCACATTTAATCCATAAACATAAACAAGAATCAAATAAAGAAGATTAAAATCACCAAATAATGTTTAAGCACGGAACCACCTACCTTAAATGTACAATTTTCCAAAAATCGGTTCTAAACCACAAAAAATCCTCAGAAAAAACCCTATAATGAAAATAATAAACACAAAACATCCAGATCAAACCCCAAATATCAATATCCAACCGTAAATAGGTCACCCAACCCACTGGAGAGAGGAAACCCCAAATAAAGAGGGAGAAAACCCTAGAAGAGTGGGATAAACCAAGGATTAAGGGACTTACTTGAACAATCGAGGAGAAACCACACAAAAATCACCACCAAAATGGACATCCGATGGAGGAAGAGGGAGAGGGTGAGGTTACTAGGGTTGAAAATTCTAAGTGGGGGAAGAAATGGGTTATTTTGGTTTTATTTCGATGGAGGGTAGTTTAGGAAATTCCTATTTTTTAATGACCTGGACATGTACATTGTTTTCCCACATAGTTTTCTAAACCGTACAACAACTAAATGGTTTAAACTATCCACAAGGTACATGTCACATATTTAATTGTATTTTTTGACAAACCATGCACCAACCGTTTAATTTGTATTTGTCCAAAAATGATATCTTAGTGCATGGTTTCCTAGGAAAGATTCATAGTTTACCCTAATCATGTGCATGCCGTACACCACCCCTAAAAAAGAGAAATTTTCTATTTTGTCAAGAAAATATAAGGAAACCTAAGGAATAAACATAGTATCCAAATAAATAGAATAAATACCTGAAAATAAAGACACATAGGTGACAATTCTCCCCACCATGAAAACTTTCTGTCCCCATAAAGTCAACTTGAAGCTTGACTAGAGAATAAAAACGGGTACTCTTTCTCAACCCATGACTTGAGATCACAAGTCTCTTGCTCAACATTGCCATGTTTCAAAAGAACACAAATAAATGGAATAAAATTATATTAATGTACCATTTCTTGGGAATCTACAATCCATACTAGCCGTTCAAACATAGATAAGTTGGGATCCAGCTCTAACTCTTCACAATTTAGCACATGAGACTGATCTATTTTTTTTTCAACTGGGACACATGAAACATTTAATGAATTGAGTTCAATTGAAAAGGTAAATATTACCTGTATTCTACAATACCAACTCAATCGATAATTTCAAAAGGTCTGACATAACTCGACATTATCTTCCTATGCTTTCCTAAACAGCGAAGACCCAAGCGAGGTGCCACTTTCAGGAAAACCCAATCAAACACAAAAAAACTCTAGATCTCAATGTCTATGATCGAAATAAGATTTGTGGTGAATCTAATATATCAATAAGTACTGCCTGATTAGATTTAACTTCTCAGATGTCTCTTTCATTATGCTCGATCACAATAGTGAGGTCTTACCCACCTCAACCCAACACAATGGTGACTGATAGAACCAACCATAGAGTGCCTCAAAGGAAGCCATTCAAATCGAGGATTGGTATCTATTGTTGTATATAAACTCGACCAATCCAAAATGAATATACAATGAAATTAAAAGTCCAAAATACATTCCTGAAGCCTGTCTTCCAAAATTTGATTCACCCACTCTGTTTTACCATCCATTTGAGGATGGAATATCATACATAATTTGATCTCTGACCCCATTTCCTTTTGAAGGTATTCCTAAAACTGAAAGGTAAAAAGGGGGTCTCTATTAGAAATGATTTTCGATGAAACGAAATGAATCCTTACAACCTATTAAACATATAATCAGCACAACTCATCCACCTATGTTGAATCTCGGATCTGAAAGAAATGTGCTGATTTGGTCAGATGGTCAATCACAACCCAAATAGAATTCCTTCCCTGAGGTGTATAAGGTAATCCAATAATAAAGTCCATGGAAATATCTTCCCACTTCTAGGTAGGAATGGGTAGAAGTTGAAGAAAAATAGAGGGCCTTTGAATCTATTCTTTTACCTATTGACACCTATGCCACCTCGATACGTAGTCGGCTATATCCTACCTCATACCTAGAAACTAGAACTACCGACTCACATCATAATAAATCTTGGTGAATCCAGGATGAAAAAAACACTGGGACTAGTGGATATCCTACATCACCACCTACCTTAGAGATAACAAAACCACAAAATTAACCTTGAAACATAAAACCACATTGGGGGAATACAACCAATCACATGGTGTATCTCCACTATGAAGAGACTCCATAGACTACTATCATAGTAAATCATCAGGCTACACCCTCTAAATTAGCTATAGAAGGGAAGGATCCAACTGAAAACTATCCAAGAATTCACCTACACTAAGATCCTTGGACTCTAAGTTCATCTAACCAAAGAGCCCCCATTAAATTCCACTAATCAATAGACTCTTTTAAAGCTTGCACTATCACTTTTCTATTCAAAGCATCTGCCGCAACATTACCTTTGTTCAGGGTCAAACCCCTAAAGGTACTCTACCCAATTATTCTACTATAAATTCAAATATTTATGGGAGAAAATGTAGGGTAAGATCTTATGATCAGAATAAACCATAAATTTCTCCCTAAAAGGATAGTGGTGACATGTATTCAAATCATGCATCACCACTTCTAACTTCAAGTCATGGGTTGGGTAATTATTTTAGTTTGGTCCGAGTTGGAGAGAACCATATGACAACACATGATCAATATACATCAACTCAAACCCAATACCCATACATGAATCATCACAAAAAACCATGATGTACATTATAGATTCTATAAATATTAATACAGGAGTGGTGTTCAACCACCACTTTATCTCTTCTAAGAACATCTAACACTCTAGGATCCATTCAAACTTCACCCCTTTTCAAGTTAGTGATTTCATGGGAAAATAAAGATGAGTGATGTCCTAAAAAAATCACATATAATATTCATCCATACTTAGAAAGCTTCTAATATCAAACACATTCTTTAGTCTCTATGATGACATAACTGCACTGATAATCACAGGGTCCACTGAAACCCCACATTCTAAGATCATGTGTCTTAGAAACTTAAACTCCCTGATCTAGAAGGTGAATTTTGAAAACTTCTCATAGAGTCTATGATATCAAAGAGTTCACAAAATAGTCTTCAATAAAAACTCATGCTCCTACTTAGATCCAGAAGAAACTAGGATGTTATCCACAAATACTACGAAAAAAGAATCAAGATATTGGGGGAGCACCCTATTTAAATGTTCTATAAAGATGATCAGGTGAATGAATCCTTTTGAATACAAATTTTCTAGCTATACCTTTAATTACCTCAACTCGGTGGGGGACATACATTATGAGGTAAGAGATATTGTCTGCGTTCCTGGTGCTAAATTGATCGAGAACCCCACATAACACTCTAGAGGTAAGCCTAAAAAGTAATCTGGAAATACCTATATGAACTCATCCACCAGAGGAGGTAATCCACACTCATAAGTACCACCAACATCCTCTAATGCAAGTGATGATAACTGGGAAATGAGATTTATCAATTCCAGAAATGGAGGTCCAACACGGACCAAATGAGGATACCCTTCACCATGAAACACTTAGGTACCAAATCAGGTTCCAAAAAACTCCACCACCACCTATATAAATCGATACATGTTTGAAATCGAACCATTTAATCCATACTAAGGATTACATCAAAGAGGTCCACTTCTAAAATTATAAAATCCAACTCATTTTTGACCCCTGACATGGTGAGTGCACACAATGGACACTAGAGTCCCTTCTCTCACTTCTTACCAAGAGTAGTTACCAACTACATCACATAAAACATGATATTGGTTAGAAAATTCAATAAGTTTACAATATGGATATATAAATGAGGTAGAAGCACCAGTATAAAAAAGCAGCTATGAATGATGTAATCAAAATGGTACCTCAAACTATCAAAGGCCATGAATCTGATTCTGCTGGTTCTCGATCCACTGCATGAAGCTTCCTAGTCTCATTCTATCCCTTATAATGACCAATAGACTATGGATCTTCCCTAAATTGACTCAGTCCAAAAGATAATCCATCCTTTCCCCCATGCCCACCGAATCAAGAACCCGCTGATCTAGATGGTTCTGATTGGAATGACATTCCCTCAAAAGCTATAGATCTTGCTCCACCCTGATAAGAATGTGTGGCCATATAAAATCACTACAAGTTCCCCATCGCGCAAACTCAGTGACAAGGTTTGGTAGAAGATGTACATATAGGTCGAATGTGTCCCACCTTCCTGCACTAATGGCACATATTTGATCCATCATCAGAATGAACCTTCAAGCCACTCCTCTGCTTATTAAGGTTCAACATTACCCTGGAAAGTAGGAGGTCTGTTCTTGAGAAACTCTCAATCTTTTAATTTATAAGATATGGTTCGGCTTCTATGAACTGTGTAGGACCAGGGCCCACTCCTTTTCCTAAAGCTTGAATATCCAAAACCATAGATTATACCAATATTCGATTAATTTCTGAGGGATAAGTCTCTCCAGTCTCTTCCTATGGCTGCACAAGAATTATCTAGGGAGGCATTTTGCTACAAAAAGAAATAACCACAAGAAATATATCAATACAACCATTTTGGAATTTTTTTAGCAACAAACAAAACTCTCAAACACTTACTTGAACCAAAACACAACAAATTACATTTTGATAACAAGACAAACAACCAAACCACTCCATCCTCATCTAGTGACCATATAATGTCTGTAGCCTGTATATCTCACCCGGAAAAGAATTCATCCAAAATACAAACATCCCAGGGAAAATCAAGATCTATCATGAGGTTTACTAGCGAGGCACCCTACTCGTAAATAAAACATCAAGTCCTGAAAATCATAGCTACTAACTATCCAAACTCATCCGAAATATCATGTCTGAAAAGAGAAAAAATTGCTCTAATAAAATTGTTTCATGAACCGAGATGAAGTTCCATCCAATCCAACACCCAACCTAGCACATGGCATGGACCGTGGGGCATTCCAGACCCCCATGGGCTGGAAATAAGTTCCTAGGTATAAACAATATAACTTGGGAAAAATTTAACCTAGGTAAATAATCATAGAAAACCAACTATAATAAACCAACCAAAATTGAAAACTCATAATCAAACATGGCATAAATTTTTTTCCAATTCAATGTTTACATTCTTAAACAAAACCAAAATGGACTAGAATTAAGGGAAGAAAGACACTATCCAAGAAAACCCCATGAGACAAGAAGAGTATCTCCCTCAAGACACCACCACAACACCTACAAGGGAAAACTACTAGCATCCTAAACTAATATCACAGAACACCTTGAATTTACCTATGTCAAACATACCCAAGTATACTTACACCTAAAGGTGTAAGTTGGGTGTGATCCAAAGCCTAGTAGGATGACACCCAAAAAAAGTTTCCGTGCTATAAATATAATAATTTAAATTAACATGAATGTTCTATAAAATAAAACTGAGAACATTTTCCAAGAAAACATTTTAAGGGAAAACATGATTTGATTTTTAAATAAACAATAAGGTACACCGTATGCCAATGGCAGGTACGATATCACAATGGAGCACTAAGTCACAAGAAAAACCTATAGTCCATAGATATATTAGTACCCTAGATACATCATATCTCATTGGTAAGTGATATAGTAACCACGACCATCTATGTAATATTACATGAGACACTATATAGGGTAAACATTCAAAATTCTAGTGGTCTCCAATCATGAGAAATATTTAGTTAGTATTGTAATCGTTAATCCTTCTAAGTGAATCTAAGCTGAATCCACTTCTAAATCACT
The DNA here is from genome assembly GCA_963277665.1 of Viscum album. Taxonomy (NCBI): domain Eukaryota; kingdom Viridiplantae; phylum Streptophyta; class Magnoliopsida; order Santalales; family Viscaceae; genus Viscum; species Viscum album. The sequence continues at coordinate 621,171,756 of OY728162.1, read as the reverse complement.
AGCATAATAATCCTATATTCCCCACCTAGATACATAGGTTTCCCATCATGCTCAATTTTTAATTCACATGTCATAAGGATCACAAAAATCCACATAAAAATATTCAAAACATTATAAACACACATGTTAAACCACAATTTCACACCCAAAACCCATTTTGAAACCAAAAATACACTAAATCCCTTTCAAAACATGTTTCACATCAATTGAATAATTTATTAAACTCCTTTAAGAAGAAACCAAGGAAGCAAACATATTATATACATATAAAACACTCCAATTCCTTTAGAAAACCAATTTTCACTCCAAATTAACCTTGAATATTTTTTAAAAACACATTTTGTACATCACATATAATCCATATAACAGAAAAAAGAAGAAAACAATGCATATTAAAATCACTAAATAATGTTTAAGCATGGAAACACCTACCAAAAATTGTATAACTTTCCAAAAATATTTTTTGAACCACAACCACACCTCAAAAAAACCCTATATAGGTAAGGTCAAACATAAAAATGAAGATAAAACTATAAAAACCAAGATCCAATCCTAAATAGGTCACCCAACCCACTGGATGGTGTAATCCATAAAGAAAGAGGGAGAAACACCTAGAAGAGCGTGAGAAACCAAGGATTAAGGGACTTAATTGAATAATCAAGGATAAACCACACCAAATTCTCTAAAAAAATGGAGATAAAAGGGATGGAGAGGGAGAGGGAAAGGGTGAGGCACCTAGGGTAGAAATTTCTAAGTGGGGGAGAGATGGGTGATTTTGGGTTTATTTCAAAGGATAATAGTTTAAGAAATTCCCAATTTTTAATGACCTAGAGAGGCACATGGTTTGCCCGCATGGTTTTCCAAACCATGTGGAAACCATGTAGTCACCACTATTTGCATGGGACATGTTGCACTGTTAGTCATCCGATTTGAGAAACCATGTACCAATCATGTGATTTGAATCTATCAAAAAAAGAAACCTTGGCACATAGTTTCCAGGGAAAGATGCACAATTTCCCCAATCTATGCACAAGTCATGTGCCACCCTACCAAATCCAAATTTTATATTTTTCTCAAGAAACACAAAGGAAACCCAAGGAATAAACATAGGATCTAAATAAATAGAATAAATACCTAAAACAAAAGAGACATGTGTGGAAATATTTATCTATAAACCCACATTTATTTTCAGATCATATGGTTTATTCATAAGTTTTATATGTCCTACCACAAGTTTACTTCCAATTTGGTTCATAATTAACCTAAAGTGAAGATTGTAAAGAAATTCAACCTTACCTATTCTATCTAATTAGTAATATTTACCTATACACCCATATTAAATATGTTTTGAAGATATTATTAAATCAAATGATATAAATGATTAAAGGAATTTTAACAGAAATGGATTTATATAAAAAATTAATTTTCTTTAAATGTTTTCAATACAGTCATTTTCCAAAAACTTTGACCTTCCTTAAAAAATGTGAATGGAATATCCATTTTAAACATTTTCTAAACTAACAGATATTCCTTCATTTTTTTTGGTTTTCTATAGGAACATTAATATATATATTTTTATGTTTTTCCAAATAAATTTCTATTCTATTTATTTTATAAAATATTTTCTCAAAATATATAAATAATATAAAAGTTTATTTCTTCTTCATTCTCCATTTAAAATTTAATGCATTTATAAATGTGTTTTTTTATCTATGTCATCAACCATTAGTATTTTTTTTCTTAAATGAGAATATTAAAAAATGTTACTATTTAATTTTTTTCATTTGATGAATTATGATGATTTTTAAGTATTTTTCAATGAAAACCATTTGTTTTTCATGGGTTAATTAATCTCTGATAGAATTATAAATGTTTTAAATTTATTTTGGAACACATATATATGGTCTATAATTTCATGATTAGAGGGAGTTAAATATCCATATAATCCATTATATAAAGATTTTTATATAATTATATTACATGTTTCTAGGAATTGTTAGTGAACCCAATCCTTTATGGGACTCTATCGACTATGTTTCTCAGAATGATGAGTGAGCCGAATCCCATATAGGACTCTGTCAACTATGTAATTATGGTCATGGAATTGACCTTTTAAATTAGACAGGATTATTTTATGTTTATTTGTGTGACAAAAATTTTATTCTACACTTTTATTCCATAATTATATATCACTCTTCTATGGAACATTCTTATATCTATGTTATGTTTCATAGATTATTACTATAGACTAATGTTTTCACACTCCTATTACTCATATATTATGTTATGATAAGATCCAAATTCCATGACTGATTTTTTATTAAAGTTTATATATTAAATATGATTATATTATATTATGTCTATAAAACTTTATTATTCTCCCATACCCAAATTTTCATCTAATTATCACTTATAATAATTAATTAATGAATCTTATGTTTATAGTTACTGAGCATTTGAGTTTACCATTTCTTATGTTTCCATTCCCCATATGATAAAATTGAGTATTACATTTTATGTGTTAAATTGTTTATGATGATAGATGAATACTTTTTGTACATGTTGAAAATGTTGTAAAATACGTTTTTTATGTATCTAGTCTCAAGATACACTAAACATTTTTATTTTGGGGTGTGATTTATTATGAGATGTAATGAATAATAACTTGATGTTATATATTATATTTATAAATTTGTATTTAGTGGTCCTAGTTGGTATATAAATAGTTTGAAATAAATATGTTTTTTGGACCATATTTAATGGTTCGGGTTTGGGTGTCTTAGTTATAGTTTCTACAATAAATTTGTTCTCAATGATCTTTTTGGTGCATTGCTAGCTTCCAATTTGAGCCTTTTGTTATGTTCTATCTATATCAATTTAAAAAATGAACTAGAAGATCACACAAAAATCTTATCTAGAAACATATTAAATTATATTGATTTTATACTTAATAATGAATTCATTCTCTATTTTGAGAATAATATTTATTCCATTAAATTTGAACATAAAATTTAATCCATAAATATTAATGTTAATAATATATGAGTTTAATTTAATATATTTGTTATTTATTCATATGATAATGAATATAATATTTATTTATTCTAATGATTAGTTAATACTATGAAAATAAACATTTATTCATATTATTTTAATATATATAATTAAATATTTATTAAAAATTAAGCGAGTATTATAATTATCTTATTTTACCAAATTAATTTTTTTTAATGTTTTGATAATTTTATTGGAAGATTTAGATTGAGTTAATGTATTAAAAAATATATTTTAATATATTTTAATATTGTTATTCTTTTAATGTTGAAAAAATTTAAAAAACAAATAGCTATCATGGAGATGAAATGTGATTTTATACACAATTATCCTCTTAAGTTCATGATAGATAATTATAGGGAATCCTCTATCTTCTCTCTAGTTTAAAATAATAATAATAATAATATCACTAATTACATTTGATAGTTAATGGTATAATGCAATTTTTTATCTTGTATGATCACCAAGGAGATAAGGAATGTCATTTGATGTTTCTAAGATCATGAATTGATGCATCTATAGGGATCCTTGATATAATTACTAGACGGAAAAAATGAAACAGAGTAGAGACAAAAATAAATTGATCAAGAAGAATACCACAACCATAGTAATTCTACTTAAATTATTTATACATTAAATTTTTATGATCTTATCCACAGAATGTTAGATATCATTTGATATATTAATTGAATTTTTATAGTTTAATTTTTCAGGGAAACAAAATTGTGTTTCCACAAAATTATTTTTCTGAAATTCAAAACCTTCAAGTTGTATTAGTGTGGTCAAACTTTTTATGTATAAATATTTAAATAATTTCCTTATATTTGTGGATTTTCCCTTTATTGTATTCTATTTAGGCATATATCCTGATCCCAATAGTCAATACATCATATTAATCAGACTATATATGGTTAATAATTGGATATAAACAAATGAAAAATGGTCAAAAGATCCATCTAGAGGCACCAAAGTCACTTTTAGTATGACGTGGCTACATGGCATGTATCTCTAGAGTACATTACATGATACAAGTTTTACTCCATGAATGTTACATGTTATATATTATGTGAATTTTTGTGTGGATTAGTACACAAAATCATTGACACACCATGTATTGAATAATAATATAGAAAACAACATGTGAGGTCTGGGCACAAGATTTATAATTTATGTGGATTTCTTGTTGTACATGTTGTATACATAAATTACACATTGTGTGGTTAGATAAGATGTGTATACTATGAAGTTTAGCTATAAAGTGTTACACACTATGTATATAATATATTGCACACACATGTTGTTATATTCGAATTCTTATCAAATTGAATTCAGTTGGGAGTCACATAAAGTATTATAAAGTTTGTGGAGATTGATTGAGTTAAACTAAGTTGACTGGAGAAGATTCTTTAAGTAATATAAAAAGAACCGATGACACCTTGACCACATGATTTATGTCGTGAATAATGTTGATAATGGAAAATATAAAATTACTTTACATTATGTAAGGATCATTTAGATGGTATATAATATGTTGTAATTTTTATAATTTGGAGATGTTTGTTACACAATGGACATGAAGGATGTTTGGGAAAATTTAATTTATTATTAAGTTTTTTGTTATGTGTTGTGACATAAATGTCACACCATAAAGGATGTTTCCAAATATTCAGAATGTTTCTAAAGATATAATTCCTAGTTTGTTGATGGTTTCCAATTTCATGATAGGTTTAATTGAAAAATAATGATTGAAGGAATTTTATTATAAATAACTATCTTTAAAAAGGTATAGGGATGTGATTTTGGAAAAAACAAGATCTCTTGGACAAGAACATAGTATACATTGTGAAAGAATATTCAATAGTACAAATATTTCAATAGTTAAACATAGTTAAAGGAGAAAATGACCAGTTAAACTATATAAAGGGATGCTACACCATGATTTCTTGAATCAGATGTTTTGAAATAGAAATTATTATGTGGATATCTCACAATGGTGTAGTGGTTAATTAAGAAACAAATAAAAACTTATTCTAATTTCTGTTTAAGAGTTCAACTAGTAGTTGATCCGATGTTTGGATTTGAATTAAATGAATTTGGAAGTTGGTAAAAATTTTAATTTCATATTTTAAATATAAACATTCTCTTGATATAGATTATTTTTTACATATAGGAAGAGGTATCACACATAATGTCACATGGAAAAAATAAAAGAGGAATCATGATGATAAAAAAGAGAATAAGAAGATAAGAACATTGAATTACTATAATTATAAGACAAATTGTGATCAATATGAGTTTCATTGAATATTGGGATGGAAGGAAAGGTTTTATGTTCATACCATTGATAATATGTAATTTAGGAATGTATCTTCATGGAGAACATTCGTTGTAGTTTTGTTTCAATTCAGTAAATAATTTTTTTATGTTCGACCCGTGTATCATTTATATCATTGTAACCCTTATAAAATAAATTAATTGAATAGAGGATGTTGTTTTAATCTTTGAATGAGAAAAAAATCCAATCCTAAATATTCTAATAACTTATTTTTGTTATAGTGGTTAGTTTAGAAATCAACATATTGCTGATATTCACTCCTTGGTTGCATCACATTATGGGTGAACCAAGTAAAATAATTTTGTTCCTTATTATTCACTATTTTTCTATTTGGTTGTCCTTACATGAATTATTCATATTTTCTTTATATACATGATTAAAAAAACTATTTTTTTAAAGATAAGGTAAAATTTTCAAGAATCCATCATTTATCCCACCTCTTTGGGTGTATAAGAGGAGGGCATGTTACAAAAAGTGGTATCTTATCCTAAAATTATTTATTGAATATATAGAGAAAAAGATTTTATAATAGAGAATATAGTGAATAAAAAGGGATTATGATTACTTTATGTGTGAAACACTTATATTTGGATGAATATTGTGATATGAAATTTATGATTTCTTGGTCCTGATGTATACTCGACAACAGTATTTTAAATTTAAGTAATAGATTAAATTATAAGATAAATGAAAGAACAAGTGGGAATTGAATGATGATTTTATGGATACAAATTACTTATTGGAATAATATAATAACAAAATATATATTAATGTTATGGATTATCCCATAAAAAATAAGTTAAGGATAAAATTTCTAACATATATGAATGTGAAAGAAGTAAGAGAAAAAAACTACACATTTTGAAATATAGATTTGATGATATCAAGATGAGTTCTAGTGAAAATTTGATCCATTATTTAATTTTATTACAAATTTTGTTGGTGAAATATGTGGAGTTGGTCATGAGATCATGGAATCTATTATTTTTAAAAATATCATCATAATATTACTACCAATGTTAAATCTAGAAGTGTCAACACTTGATGAAATAAATCTTGGAGAATTTTATCTTGATAATTTAGATAGTATATTTCTTTCATATAAAATTCAGGTGAAGCCAAAGAGCCCTTTCAAACATTAATATATTTATATAACATTCAAATAAGTTTATAAGAATGAATTTTAGGAGGATAAAATGAAACTTGGTATAAGTGATGATTGATTATCTCTCATGGAAAAGTAAGTTCAGAATAGGTAAATAGAGATTTTATGGAAAGTTACCTATAACATGTTTTCATTTTGTAAAGATTTAACACATCACTACTTGGTGTCTAAATATGTTTTATGAATAGGATGTCGAGTTTTAATATTCACCAAAACTATATAAGAACTTCCCCTAGAATTATTTCATTTTTGGGAAATTCAAGCAACAATAAGTTTCAAAGAAAGGTATTGGTAAGAAAAAAATAATAATAAGTTACAGAAATACCATTAGAATTAACTGAGACTAAGTTTCACTTAGATATAGAAGATATGATAATTTAATCAGTAGAAAAATAAATATATTTAGTTGAAAATGATCTTCAATAAGGAGTTGTAGATCTCTTGGTGGGTTTGTAAGGGGATATTAAGGATCTTGATCTATAAATAAATAAGATCATAAAATTTGGTAGCATGTTTAATGAGACATAAATTTATATTTATTATTATAAGGAAGATGTGGATCATATTAAAAATATAGTGGATGAATGTGAAAAGAATCGTGTGAAATCTAAAAAATATGTGAATTATATATTGAATATTGAATAAAATACAAAGATCAATAATGATATTAAAGTTTATTTCATGTAGAATTTTATGAAACTTTTAACCCTTAAAGATGAAATCACATCATTGAGAAAGAAGAATGAATTATATATTAAAATAAATGATTCAAAGAAGAATATTTAGTTCAAAAAATTATCAAACTATGTTTAGAGAGAAAGTGCTGATCAAGGCACAAGAACTTTTGAGGAGATGTTGAGTTCTTTAAGACAAAGTGGAATATGTAAAACCAATTGTGGATATAATGGTTAAACCAAAAAAAAATAGATAATAGATATCAATAACACATGTAATAAAAATAAATGATAATGTTTTCAACTATCAAGAACTTACTATCATTCAAAGATATATTCAAAAGCTTTTTATTTAAGGGGATGCAAAAAAAATATTTTTCCATAGATTACGTGTAAGTATTTTTGTTTTCATTTCCTTACAATATCCAATTTAGGTAAATATGAATGTTATATAAGAGGTGAAGAAATTAAAATCAATTAAAGGATATATTTAATGTATTATATATATAAGAATATAAATTAATATGATGAATAATATTTTAATTATTTAAATATTGGTCATAAATTTTTTAATTACTGAAAGTAAAGAGGTTGAGTTTCTTATTGACGTTAAATGAACATGGGTGTAAAAGAATACAAATAAATTCCAATAATAACCTAATTTATCCTCTTAATGAAAAGTAATTTTATATAATGGATTATATATATGAAAATTATAAGAGATTAATAAAGGTACAACTTATTTGGGATCATCATGTAAATAATAGATTGTTATTGAGAAGGAAACATTGGATGAAATTTAATTGAAAGAATCAAATATTTTTATCACTAAAATTATAGATAGATGGTATTCACCTCATATAATAAGTAATATTAATATAATGAAGGATGTAAAGGGTAGAGTTTTCAGAATAGTTAATTTGGAAATGATGGAGAATTAAAGGTCAATCAATTTAGAATGACTTGTTTTGATATTGAATAATTATAGAAAACAATGTAATTTATGGTGATGGTATTTGTAACAATTTATTGAGTGTTAATAATATTTTTGACTCAGTTTTGGAAGTCATAATTAATCAGAAAGGCTACATTATTAAAGTAACCCAGGATTTATTTTATGAAACATTATACATCGAATAAAAATCTATATTTGGTAGATATAAAATAGAATACATGTCTTCTAATTATAGAATAAAAGTAGTTTTTGGCATCAGATACATAGTTATATTCATCATCAGAGTATATAGAATTTATCAAGGTTAAAGTTTTTTATTGTTATTATTTTTTAAACAAAAACAAATACAATGTTTTTAATTCACTCTTTAAGGAAAATGGAAAAAATATTATTTTCAAGAGAAGAATAGGTCATTGAGTTTTCTGAATTTTGTCCAAACTGATATATGTGGTTCAATTAGAGATGAAAAAACATATAGTGAGAAGTACATCATCTTATTTTTAGATGATTATAATTGGATTATATTTTCTATTTCTATTCAATAAAAGATAAAATTGATGGGTTACATTTAAATTTTTCAGTGAAGATCATAAAATGATATTGGAAGAGCTATGAATATTATGATATCGTTAAATGAAATATAATAGAAATACTTTAATATTGAAAATGCCCTTGAAAATATTGGTGTTAAGCATGAAGTATCTTTGGTGATAAATCCACAATATAATGGGCTTGTGTAAAGAAGAAACCATACAGTGAACAACATGATAAGAAATATATTCATAGAAATTAATCTCTCACATCACTATTTTCATAAATTTATCTATGTGGATTTGTATGTCCCAAATGGAAAATTATACAGTCCAAGAGTAGAGAAGATTATATATGAATTGTGGCATTGAATAAATTCATATTTTTAGAATCACTGGGTAAATATTAGAAAATTATTTATTCAAATTAAATAAATAAATCAAGGAAAATGAAATGGTGTAGAAGATAATGGAATATTATGAGGATATTCATCAAAGAGTTAGTCCTATACATGTGTTAATAAAAGGATCACCTAGATTTTTGAGGGTATTGATGCAAAGGTTGTTAAACCAGAAGGAAAATAAAATTATTGAAATTCAATTCCTATTAATGTTTTTGATTAATATTGATAAATAAATTTAGAATTGAGAGAATCTAAATATAATAAAATTGTTGATGATTATTTAAATGAATAAATATAATAAAAACATGAATAAGAGAGTCAATATGTGACTTAATTCAGATGGAAAAGAGTTCAAGTTATTTGAAGAAATATTATTGGATAAAAATTTACTCCAACATAGACTCAGATGATAAGGCAAACAGAGAACACTTATCTATTATCATAGATTTATTTTTCATAATTTAAAGAAGCAACAAAATTGATATTATTCAGTGGAAGTGATGAATTAAAAATTTGATCAGGTTGATAAAAATGAAAAAAAAATATTGTAGATAAAATAAAACATCATAATAAAATTAGTAAAAAGTGGGTATTCAATAAAATATTTATTTAAAAGTAAGTATTGTTTGAAAAAAAACAAGGTTTGTATGTAAGGGATATTTTTAAGGTTCAGAGAATTGATGTTGAGGAGACATTCTAAATGGTGTAAATAATAGAGTATATTAGAATATTTCTATTAGAATCTATTTAAATAATGTTCAGATTAATCAAAATGGATTTAATGAATAGATTTTTAAGCACAGTCTTGAATAAATAATGATATATGTAACTAACAATTTGATTGGTTAATATAAATTATTATTCAAAAGTGTACGGATTAAAAAATGGTTTGTATGGCCTAATATAAAAACCTATTTCTTGGTATATATTATTATATACATTATTTAGGGAGTTATAATTCAAGAATTGAAGGTTTGACACAAACCTCTACATGAAAATTTTAAAATAGGAATAATTTATGGAAATGGTGTACATTAATGACATAATTCTTTGAAGAATTTTTTTTTATTGATATGTTTGATCAAATAATGATTTTATAATCATAGATGAAATTTATTAGAGAATTTAATATCCTCATAGGTCTTTAAAAATATCAAAAATAAGATAGCATATTAATCTTATAGGTGAAATAAGCGAGGTTAGTGCTAAAGAAATATAGAATGGAACAGTGAAAGCCTATTTCTACATCAATTGTAGTTTAAGAAACCTTGTGAAATCATGAAGAAAATGAGTTCGTAGGCTCAATATTTTGTAGAAGAATCATCAAGTGTTTACATTATATTATTGAAACTTGGAAAAACATTTTCTATTCTACATACTTGAAAGAATGGTTCCAGAGTTTTACTAAGAATGAAAATCTCATTACAATCATGAGGTGTATTTAAGGAAAACTAAATTATGATTTATTGTTCTAGGTAGGAAACAATATATATATTTTGGATTATTCGGATACTCATTGGGATAGTGACACTATAGATTTAAAATCCACAAGATGCGTATGCTTTTACATTGGACCAATTTATTTTGCACGACTAAATAAGAAATTTTATTTTTTTTCTTTGAGTATAATAGAAGTAGAGTATATATTAGTTTCCAAGGCCTATACACAATTTATTTGGATAAAGTGGCATATAGAATTAATATGTGAAATAGTTAAACAACCAATAATGATTTAGTGAAATAAAAAAAGTTCCATTTAATTAATGATAAATCTGGTACCCCACTATCGCATGAAACACATTGCAATAACATATCAATATATAATAGATAATTTTGAGAAAAAATTTAGAAAAGTGGAATTTTTCAGAGCACAACATTAGGTGGATGGTATCTTAACCAAACCATTGGCTATAAATGCCTTTGAGAATCAATGGTTGAACCCTAGAGTTTAACCAATTCCTTAAAACTAAAGAGGTACATATACCCCTATCCCCATTGTTTTTTCTATTATATTTGGATATTATTTGTGTTTATAGGGATTTATCTTTTATTGGGAGAATAAATATATGGGTAGACACTATCCATGGGGATCCTTATATAGTTCAAAGTATTTATATGGTTATTTCTTATTGGTAAATAAAGTGTTGGTTAAATCATTCCCTTATTTCCTATAATATTTATTGACTCATTTAGGTTTAGAGAATTATTTTATTTCACTTTTCATAGTATGGTTCAATGAATTTTATAGAATAGTTGAGTTGATATGATCAGGAGAGAGACAACTTTGAATTTTATTTTCAAAGGGGGAGATTGGATGAAGGGGGAGTAATAAAATTCCTTGGTTATAGATAAAATACTAATGGGGTTTAACAACTCAATAAAATGAATACTGATATATTGGGGATAAATATGTTGATGTTGTGAATTGACCACAAAATCCAAATGGGGAGGTTATTTTAACCACAAGTTTTAATAATGGATTTTTTAAAATGAGAAGTTATTTGGATGTCACTTGAAATGCTTTACTGTTTGTAAATATGGATGGAGTTGAAATGAGATTACTAAATAATATTCTTAAAGTATAACTAAAAGGGCCTATCACATTGTGACTTCATGAGTTGTGTTGTGAATGAAGTTGAAGTAAAAAAAATATTCCTCTATGTTACATATGAATCATTTCATTGATATATAAGTGTATTAAATTTCTATATTTCTAGATTTTTGTTACATTATACAACCTAATAGTCTGTGATGTGAAGGATGTCAGGGATAATTTTAGTGATTAGAAACATTAATGTTATTTGGAATGATATATATTTCACATTATATAAGATGTTTGAAAAAATTTTAGTGGTTCTGAATATCCTGTGTCCACATCATGGATGGTTCTGTGTTCTATGATATGTTCTATTTAAAAAATATATTAATGTAATTACATTGTAATAACATTTAATTAAATTAAAAAAGGTACATGATTTTGGAATTTCCAATATGGGTTGAACTATAACAGAATATTCACCATGAAGGTATATTATAAAGAATGACTCATATGAAAATCAAACGGAGTTAAAGGGGAAACCAACTAGCCATGCTGTAATGTAGGATGTTTCACCATGACTTCTAGTATCTGGATAGTTCTAACATAAATGATGATATTTCTATATCATAATGGTTTGGTAGTTATTTGAGAAAATAATAACTATATATTATAATTTAAATGAAATTGATATACTAGGCTTTCATCCAATGGAATGATTTGAATTAAAATAAATTGGAAGTTGGTTATAGTTTGGTCTTCAAATTTCTAATTAAAACATTATTTAGATATAGTAAAACCACTATGTAGAGGAAGAGACATCAAATGTATTATCACTCATAGAAGAGAAGAGATAAATATAAAAATATTCAAAAATAAATAATCAACATAAAGAATGTTTAATATATGTAATTATAATATAGAGTATTATCAATTTGAGTTTCATTGAAGATTACGATTGGAAGATAGTATAACAGTTTATATCAATGATGATCTAGAATTGAAGAGTAGATCCACCTAGAGAACAACCATTGTAGTTTGGTGTTGAATAATTCATTGAGTTTTTATGAGTTTAACTTGTTAATAGATTATATATTTAAAACCTTCTTTAAATATGTTAGTGGATGAAATGAAGGCATTTTGGGCCTTGGATAGTTAGTGAGTTTATCCTAAAGATTTTAATCAAATACTAGTACAGTATTATTTAATTAGTTTGTAAACACATCATTAATATGTGTTCCTTAGATTTATCCCATTATAGGTGAACCAAGTAAATCACCATGACCATTTATCAGTATTATTTTTACATTTATTTGGTCTTACAAAATATATTCAAGTTGATTTTCCAAATACAAAGACAATATTCTATGTTTATAAAGATTAGGAGAATTTTTCAAGACACCACAATTCACCCCCACCCACTTTGGGTGTATAGTGGGACCATGAGTTAAAATATAATAAAATTATATATAGGACTAATATTCTATGAAGTACATGAAAAAGTACATGGTCTATATGTATTATGTATCCCAAAAAAGTGTCATGTGTCATAACCAGCCTTTTGATCATTAAATTTAAACATAATATATTTCATATTATATATGATATAAATTTAATGTTACATTATCTATAAATATTGTGTATGTAATTATTTTTATATTTATTCTATTTAATAAAAATTAATGGGGTTTTTAATACTTTTGAAAGACTATTAATTGGGCAAAAATGATGATAGATTATTAAATTATACATCAAATAATTTATCTTGAAAGGAATAAATTTGAGTAATATTAACTATGATTTTCATTTGATATTGTTAATGATCAAAATATTTAATTGGACTATGCATTTTTAGGATTTATATAAGTAATTTAATTATTTATCACATGAATTATTAGGTGATAATTATTAAAAAATTAAATAAGATGATCTACTATAACATTTATCTTTATTATTATGTATTTTATTTCATATCCATGGTTTATTTAATGTTACCATAAACCCTAATTACCCTCACATACATATGATTATACATTTTAAATGATATAGAACCAAGTTATGGTAGACGATTTAGGACCAAATATATGATGAATCCAAACATGAAGATATATATGAGAATTGTAGTTATTTAAACTCAGGGAAAGTTAAGGATGATGGAATTTCTCACTCAAGGATTATCTTTTTTTAACCACTTGATAAACCAACTATTATATAAACCTAATGATCATTTAACATATTTGTTTTATTTTATTTGTGAATGTTTATTTATTTAATTATGTGATGCATAGTTAATTTATTTTTTATTTATGCATGATCACATATTATAAATAAATTATAATATACTCTTAGATTAAATTTAATATAGTGTATAAGATTTATTTTTTCTGTTATAGTTAATGATATAAGTTCCCATATAAAATTATTTACAAGTATACAAAGGATAAAAAAAGGATATACAGGACTTAATTTTTTTTTAAAAAATTAAATTGTTTTCTCTGACATGGTTAATTATTTACGTATGATTCACACAATTTTTTACTAGTCATTCAATAATAAAATATGAAAATTTATACATAAGTTAAAAAATTATATCAAGATAAAATATTAATTCACTAAAAGCCTTCTATCACTTAAGATAGAATTAAAATATAGTTAAAAATACAAGTATGAATCTTTTCAAGTTGGTTTGAATTACTAGGGGGAGTTATAATAAATATTTGTTTCTTAACTTTCCAACTTATCATCATGAGAATTTTCCCTAATATAATTTTTATAATTTGGAGGCATGTTTTGAGAAAATCTGAGTATAGGATTATAGGATTGGGAAGTGAATTCCAAATATTAATGAAATATAAGTTAATGAAATATAATATATTAATGACAAAGTAAATATCTTTGAATAATTTTGATAGTAAACAGTATATTTTTTGTGAAGGTAAATATATATCCTTTCCACCATAATACCCCAATGATAGGATATTTAGAATCTAAGAATGAGGACTATTGGTATTTGATAATATTGTTGGATATGTAATTTAATCATCAATGAATTATTTAATAATTGGAAATAAAATTAATGTAATGTACTATAATTATTTTTTGTAGATAATGGTATGAAATACCATAAATTCACTATAATGTTGATGAAATCTGGATATGATAAATATATTTATATTAGAAAATTTCTAGGATTGGTAGAATCTCTTACACATCATACTATTAAAATAAATGAAGTGATATATAATAGAATCCATACTACCTATTGATCCTCCAAAGGATGTGAGTAAGGATGAAAAAAATTTCTACAAGAGACACATGGATGATGAATTAGATATATAATATATTATTCAATCATTGATGTAATGTGAGTTAAAAATGTAGTATGAAGACAAATATGATGCACCATGATGTCTTATCTCCAGGATCTTTACCAATAGAGATTAAGATAAGAGATATACAAAACACCAAAGAAATATCCACATGCATGTTAGGAGTGGTATTCCCTACTTGTCTTCATGAACTGAATTTGATAGGGTATATTGAGCATTTAGTGAATTTAAGATTCATGATAGATAAAGGATTATTAATAGATCTTATTCACTCCTCTATACAACCATGTTTATCATGTTTTATTACTAATTTTAATATGAAAAAAGGAAAAATGGATACTATATGTTTCTTAAATCGCTTCCCATGATGATAAATACATGAATAAATTCTACTGGAAGAATAAATATAATGAAATGAATAATAAGTGGAATCTTTAAGTATATTATTCATTAAAATAAATAAAATCTATCATGAACCATCCCAGATACCCTAGTACCGAGATAACCAAGACAAAAATGATATAGCCTTAGGGGTGTTCCTGATTCCAATGGGTTGGTGACTAGGAACTGGAATCATAAAAGACATATGTAGGAATGGTTTTTACACATAAAAATAATAACAAATAAAAACATTTCAGTATGCTAAAAAGGAAAACTCTATAGGGAGAATAGTTCCTGAAGTCAAACAAGTATAAAAACCTAAATTTCAACTCAAAAGTAACATAAAGAAAAGATAAACAACAAAAGTCCAAATGGATGCAACACTTAGAGACTAGAATATCAACATCATCTGCCACCTCCAATTAGAACTTTCCCCTTTTTCGAACATGGAAGGAGGAAATCTATGAACACCCATTGGAAAAGGTATGGTGTGAGCTAAAATCCTAGTAGGGTCTCACCATGTGTTCTATAATAAGATTACAATATAAATAATCCAAATTATGATTTTAATTTTAAATAAAACATTCATGGTAGTATAATCACATATTTAAAACAATAATTCTTTTTATTTAAATTAGTGAAAACATTTTAAATAGTGGATTAAGTAAAATTTATATATAAAATTTTTTATATAAATAAATTGGAATGAGTTAATCATTTTAAAAAACAATTTAATATATATAAAAATAATAAAAAATGAGCAACATGGTCATATTCCATGAGGTATGATAGTTTCAGGTTATGGGATCTTTACACACTCATATACTGATAATTACAATGTGCACAAAAGTCCCTCAGATACCGGTCAATGAAGACTACTCAACAGCCGACTGAGGATAATATCTCAAAAGGTATGTATTTTTTAGAGTTTTAAAGTGTTAATCCATTTCTAGGAAATTAAAATCCTATCATGTTTGTCCAAAATAACTCACTAACCACCTAATCTTTCATATTCTCAAACAACAATCAATAATTGGAAAATTATTTCAATGTTGTTTAAAATAAAATTTCTCCATTTCCCATTTCAATATGAAAATTTATCTATAGAAACAAAAACATGGGTTTTAAATCAGTTCAATCCCTTTTAAAGATAAAACCAATCATAGGTTCTTATCAAAATAGTTTAATCCATTTTATCGAAATCAATTTCATAGTTCAATTTCAAAAATAAAATTCCAAAATTTCCATCAAATCCAAATCACACCCCAATTCATTGTAATTAGGGATTTTACCCAAAATAAATACCATTTAAATTTAAATAAAAATTTGTATCAAATTATGTTTTTACAATACAATTGAAATCAATTTCAATAATCAAGAAATTAAAGGGTTATACATTTTTCCATTTTAAATAGATTTGCTGACCTTTTTCACAAACACAACCCCTGTAACGAAACCCCAAAAAAAGAATGAGAATATAGAAGATATAGAAACTAAAACTAGAAGAGATATATAACATCACATTTTTTAGATCCATAAATCCTAAGATGCTATATCAAAATCTAAATTGGGAAAGAGAAAGATACCAAGAGAAAAGAAGACTTCTTACCTAGAGAGACACATTGAAACAGTATCAATGATAAATCATTGAATGAAATGATTTGGAAGGGTTAGAGGGCTAAAAAATTTCTTGGGGATGGATATAGGTTAATATAAAGGAAACTTGGAGGAAGGGTAATTAAATTTTTTTCTTTGATACCTGTTTAAAACATATAGTTGGGACTTTATATCAAGTGTAAACAGATTTCATGTAGTTTAATTTTAATGTCCCTAATTTGACAAAATACCCATAAAATTTTATTAAAATCACAATTTTTAATTTATAAATGATGTGTAAACTGTACAAGACATGTATCCATTCATGATATATACCAGTTTCACGACATATGTTGGGTGACAATTACACATCAGGAAATGTCATTACATTATGTGTAAATCCCCATCAGACTGTAGAACCGAAAGGTTTTATTCTGAACCTTCAAAAAAATCCCTAACTGCACCATTACAGGTATACTCCAAATACCTTCTCATCCCTACCTAGAAAATGAAAAATTAAAACCTTTACAATACTTCAAACATACCTGATAGAATGATAAAAATATATTAAAAATTATAATTATATAATTTATGTATTAGATATTGTTTATTACTTTTATAATTATATATATATACAAAAACAACACCGATTATAAAGTATTGTAAAAAGTGAATTGTATCTTCATGTTTTTAATGGAGCAAGGATAGCTTCATTTATTATAATATATTATAATTTCATATTCCTTTGGGGAATAATTCTCATATTTAAAAAATATTATTATTATTTTATCCAAACTGTAACATAATTTTGTTTTAGGTTTAAAACTATGTTGATTTATTTCAAGATAAAAAAAATATAATCATATGTCTTGGTAATAGAAATTTTAATAATGGTTCAAATATATAATTACATTAGTAAACTCATATATGTAAATAATTAAAAAATTTAGTAAATAAAATTCAACGGTGGGGGTTCTCATACATTATTACTTTTACTAATGTCATAAGTATATATAGAAATGTCTATCAGATGAGGTATAAATCTAATTCCATTGAATTATGAAGTAATTTATAATTAAATATGAGTATCCACTTGGTAAGATGATAAATAAATCCTAATTAGAGAAATTTGAAGAATATCATTAACTATAGTACAATGATCTTGATTCCTAAAAACTCTTCCCAGAACATGTATTAAAAATAGATTACATACACACTTAACATACTTTTCCAACTGAGGTAGTAAACGATATATGATATGTCATGTTTGTTTCCCCCTCATCCCTTAAAAGGGGTTTTATGATAATTAAAAATAATAATTTTCAGTCAAACGATATCTCATATGATTAATAGTATGAATGTAAATCAGAACCATCATAAGTATTTTTAAAAAGTTGAAAATTAATTTTTATGCCAATTTATTAGAATAAAATTGAATCACATAACATGAAGTTTATATTTAAGTGTTCTTAAAGATAAAAATTTATATATATAGTGGGATTATATCCCTAAAAGGGATAACAGGATAATGATAAAATTCAATGAATCAAGGATGAGTATTCATAATTATTTATATAGAAGTAAAAAATCCAAAATATTTAGTTAGAGGGCTTATTAAAAAGATAAAATATACTACTTAGGATAAAAAAGGGAAGTTATATAACAAGTAATATTTGGTTTTATTATAACCATGTATGTTGACAAATAATTAATTAATGATAATGAAATTATTTACAACAAGAAGGTTGTAATGATATATGTCTACAAAATGTGGGTGGGAGTGCTAATTTTTACCTAGTAATATATGTTAAGGAAAAATTATTGTTGAAATCAAAAATTTTCATCTTATATTTAGTTAATACCTAGTTAAATAGATGTTTCTCTATGTAATATTTAGAAAAATAAATTACATTCTATGGATAGATATTTATATATATATTTATCCAATTGTATATTTAACTAATTTAATCTACATATGTTGAAAATGTATTGAATGATATAAATGATAATAATCATGATTTTATTGTTCCCTATGTCACATTACATAAATAATGAGTATATTTACTATAGATTTAATGATTGGGAATATCATTTTTTTCTTTCTATGTGTAATTAAATCTAGGATAACTGTTTTTAGATGTGGTTAAATCTATCTAGTAATACTAGAGTTCTATAGATAAAATTTTATTGACTTATAGAGAAGATAATAATAAAATAATGAGGGGATAAAAAATTAGTTTATATAATGATCTATTTAATATGACATGAGAGTTAATATATTATCAGTACAATGAGAAAGAAAAGATCAAATTCACTTGTGGTAAATAATTATATAAAAATCCATATATATCATAAATTTTGATGCTGTTAATGATGAATTATGAATATATATTTTAAATAATATCTATAGAAACATTTTCTCAAGGAGATAGAGTCATAATTATTATTATAGCCAAATGGTTAAATGTGAAATTACTAATGACAAAACCCATACCTCAATAAAAGTTTAAATATAATGTGAGAGATAAAAAGTTGAGAAATATTTTAATTTATAAATTGTGTAAGTATAAGTTTTCTAGAGTTTATATCATAAAACCAATGAATTTTGTACATTCAAGTACCAAAACATATTTATTATTATCATATAGTTAATATTATTCTTCATAACAGTAATATGGAAATGTACTTGGAGTATTTATTGCATAAGTGGGTTATAAATATTCCATCAAATAATTAGAACCAATAGATACCATGATAATATTATTAAATTACATTTCCCATTATCATGATAAATCAATTTAATAGGATAGATATATTGTTCGACTACCAAGTTCTAGTGATTATAATCATTGAATTTTTTTTCATTTTGTTTGGGATTGGTGATCTTTTGTAACTTCCCGAACCCAAAATCCACTAAACTGGTGCCTTGGGATGGGTCACTACATGAACTCAAGCATGCCTACCCATATTTTATAATATTTTGAGTAGAAGCAAGGGTTACGAAGAAAACATTGAGAGACTATACCATCTTTATCAGAGTAAACCACAATAGATAATATTGAGAAATAAATAAAAAATAGAAAAAAACCAAAAAATGTATTAAAAACCATTTCCAAAAACTAGGACAAGTTTACAACCAAATAGTAAATATTATATGTCATGTCATACAGTGTCAAGTGATATAAAACCCAAAATTAAAATAAATAGATGAATGCCCAAAATGGGTCCTGACTCCAAGTTAGGATCCTCAATCATGCATATCCTAAACCCAACTCAACTCCATAGGATAAGGAATTTACCCTTGTACTAACCTACAACCATGAAATCTAATCAGTTACCAAATAGTGGATCAATCAAGGTGTGAGTAAAACTTAGTAGGCCACC
The DNA here is from genome assembly GCA_963277665.1 of Viscum album. Lineage (NCBI taxonomy): Eukaryota > Viridiplantae > Streptophyta > Magnoliopsida > Santalales > Viscaceae > Viscum > Viscum album. Next base: position 621,151,413 of record OY728162.1, on the reverse strand, counting down.
ACCAATGATGTCTAAAAAATATACAGTCTAAAGAAATAGTTTATTCAAGTACAAAATAATCTACAAGATAAATGTAGGAAAATTGGATTTCATTGGTTAACAAGTTCACTTAAACCATTTTCATCATTTATTACATGGTTTAGGCATCTATATCATTTACACTATGTAATATTCCAGTCAATTACTCTGTATAAGGGAAATAATTAAAGTTCCCTATCTCACTAGGGAAATCATTTCATAAAAATTACTCCACACTTACCTTAAATCCTCAGTCCATGTAGTTTCATCCAATGAAACCAATAGGGGCCTATCACCTCAGTTCGACTCCCTAACCTCTGAATTCTAGGGTTAGTATTTAGAGCCTCATTCTAACCTGACCCATGGAAAGAGTCTCAATCCAATATCCCACACACCACCAAGCCATGTGAACATGATTAAATAACCATTGATTACAAAAACCATTTCAATAAACCATAATCAAGAAATAAACAAATCAATAACAATATATAGTTCATTAAATACATAATCCATCATTATTCCTTATCCTGTTTACACATTACCATTTATATGATTTAACTCACTTACATGTTCCCATCAAAAACCATCATCCATTTAACACAATCACCTTAATTCATTCAACCCATTAACAATGTCCCAACAACCCCTTATGTCATGTTAATGACTAAACATGACTACCATTTTCAATTTCATAATTGAAACTAACATTTCATCACATTTATCAAGGGATATACTTTATTACATATCAATTCTATGATTAACATTAATAATTACTATGTATGGGTAATGTCACACCTTATGGGTAGACCTGTAATGGATATAATCAATCTCAACAAACCATAAGGGGGATATGAGGGGATCAATATATCCCTTGTCCAACTAATTTTCCAAATATTACCACAGTATCAAATTAACAATAAGAAAACACCTAAAGCACAATCACATACACATAAATCAAACATCAAGACTATGTGATATAACTTGGAGACCACCTACGTTGATTCCGAAGACAATATAATGATCAACCTTATCCTCCACTTAATATTAAAGCACCATTTGAATCTCCAACCTAATATACACTAAAAAAAGAGGGTTTTAGGACATCAAAAGAATAATAATGAAACCAAAAGTCCTAATTCAGAAAAGAGAAGCAAGAGGAGCGTTAGACTTACCTGGAGCTTCGATCTACACCCAATGACACACCAAATGGACTATAAATGAATGATATCGACCCTTTGAATGATTTTGGTCTTTTGGTTTGTCACTAGGGTTGGAGGAGGAAGAATGAGGAAGAAAATATAATGATAAATCATAAATACGGAGGGGGGGAAAAGATAAATTCCCATTTTTTAGTGGAGTGCACAGTTTGGATGTACGGTTGTCTAAATCATGTGATAATCATGAACTGACCTCTATCCAAGAGGGTTCCAAGTCACACGGTTACCAAGGTATCCCATATGGGTTGATAAAACATGAACTAACCAGGTTCTAGACTCTGTCCAAGAGGGGTAAAAGTCTCATAGTTCCCTGAGTAGCTTGCACGGTTTGATTAATCATGTGCCAACCATGTGGAAGGCCTCTATCTAACCCACATAGTTTGGATTTCCCCTTTTCATGGTTTAACTAATTGTGCACCACTTCTTATAGCTAGAATGGTTTGGGAACATGGTTTCCACTAACTATGAACCAGCTGTACAACATGTATAGGATGGCCTAATTCCCCTTTCATTCATGTCCCGAACCCTTGAGACACCCACATGCCTCCTCATAAACCTACTGAACATTTAATTAATCTCTATTAAGGTATTTAAAATAGAATTTAAATGATAATTCACCTCCATGAAGTCTAGGATATTACAACCTCCCCACCTTATAATGGATCATCCTCAATCCACACTTTTAAGCATCACTAAGATTTTTAAGTAAAGAGATAGGGCCACTAAGCCTGAATATCTGACTCTCTCTCCCAAGAATCATCTTGAAAATTTCTATGTTTCCAAAGAACTTGAACCAAAGGAACAATATTTCCCTATAATACTTTCTCACTATGATCCTCAACACGAACCATATGATCCTCAAAAGTTTCATTAGACTTAAGCTCTATATCCTCAACATAAATAATGTGATATGGGTCAAGGTGATACTACTAAAGCTATAGAGCATGAATAACATCGTACATACCACTGTAACATTGTGGAAGATCCAATCAGTATACCACCAGTATGATCCTCTCTATAATATCAAATGACCGACACACCTAGGTGCAAACATACACTATTTTTGAATCTGATGGTGACCCATCCTTGGTGACACCCAAATAAACACATGATCATCCACCACAAACTCAATATGTTGATGATTCCAATACACATATGAATTTTTCTAGATTTGATCCATATCTATACATTTTCAAATCAACCAAATATTCTCCAATCACTCCTACATGATACCCAATACCAATAACTTTGATTCCCCATCCTCAATATGGAAAAACCGTGATCTACATGGTCTACCATAGAGTGCCTCATATGGTTCCATAAAAATTTTCACCCAATAACTATTGTTATAGGTGAATTCAATAAGCACCAAGTGCTTCTACCATAATCCACCAAGGTCCAGGGAACACAATTTCAACATGCCCTATAGTACCTGAATATTATGCTCTGACTGCCCATTGATATGTGGGTGGAAAGTCATACTCAAAAACACCTAGGTACAACGTTCCATCGGTAACCCCAAAAATAATCATGATGTAAAAGTAGAACCATGATATAATAATATCATTTATGGTACCCTAGGAAACCATATTATCTCTCGAATATACAACTCACCCAACTGATCAATGGTGAAGTTATATTGAATCGGTATAAAACGTGATACCTTGATCAACTGGACCACATCTACATAGATCACATCATTCTTCCATAGAATCCTCATAATATGTATAAAAAAATACATCGTTACATCATTGCACTTATATTTTGGAATGGTAAATTGATGTAACAAACCGCTTGGTCACTAATGCTTAGCCATCACCTAATGAGAGCTTTCACAAAAAAACCCGAAACTTCCTTCTTCATACCTAGAAATTAATACGGCCTATGAAGATCATGATACATTTTGGCCTAACCAAGATGAACTTACAACTTCAAGGAATGGAACTCATGCATTATCTCTTCTCATATACATGTTAGAACAACAACATGACCACAAACATAAAAGATCCTATTATCTCAAATGGTCTAACTATAAGGTGACTCCCTAAATTTAATACCTTACCTAAAATAGAAATATTTTGAATCCTAACATTTAATCTCTTTGATAAGGCTTAGAAGTGTGGAATCAACTACCAAGGATGTAAGGGTCATCTTCTCTTGGCCATCCTGCACCTCAAGATGCATCTGAGAAAACAACAACATCATTCTCCACTTGGAACCGAATTCTTGAACTACCGAGTTTTGAGTCTTCCAACTCAGAGCATCTACAACACTATTTACCTTTCCCAATGTGTACACAAGTTTGAAGTCAAAGGACTGCATTTACTCCACCCTTTTTCACTATCTAAGATTCAAATCATGCTGGGAGAACATGCACTTAAGGATTTTATAACCAGTATACATGCTAAACTATTCTCCCAAAAAGCAATGCCTTCATTACTATAAAGCATAAACAACTATTGCCAACTCAATATCATGAGTTGGGTAATTTATTTCATGAGGCCTCAACTGTTGTGACCCATATTCCATAACATGAACATCCTACGTTAACACCTCCCCAAGACCAATATTAGATGAATAAAAAAACAAGGTATACCCTTTAATTAGCTCAGGTAAAGTCCGAAGCAGTGTGATTTTTACCAATTATTAAACTATTGGAAAGAATTCTGACATTCCCCAGACCATTAAAACTTGATACCTTTCTTGTTCAAGCCAGAAAGCGGTGTTTCCAAATGGGAAAGTCTTTAATAAACCTTTGGTAATAGCTAACCCAACCCAAAAAAATTTGGACATTAGAAACATTCTTTAGTTTCTTTCAAGACACAACAACCTACACTTTCTATGGGGTCTATTGAAACGCCTTACTATGAGATTATGTGACCTAATAAATGAACACTATTAATCCATAAATGAAACTTTGATATATTTTCATATATACTATCCTCTCTTAGTGTACTTAGGATGATTTCAAGATGTTTATCATGATCATAATGAGTCTTGGAACACACCAAGATGTCATCCACAAAGTCAACTACAAAATAATCTAGGTATGGGTGAAATATTCAATTAATTAGTCCCATAAACACTACCGATACATTGGTCAACCCAAAAGGCTTAAAAAAAACTCATATAAACCATATATCCTCCTAAAATCAGTCCACAGTACATCAGAAGGTCTCACCCTTATCTGATGATACCCTGATCTCAGATCGATCTTATAGAACACGGAAGCACCCCTAAACTGGTCAAAGAGATCATCTATTTGAGGAAGAGGGTATAATTTCCCAACCTTCATCTGATTCATCTTCCCATAATTTACACATTACCATAACGATATGTCATCATTAATGGGAAATAACACTGTAGATCCCCAAGGTGACACACTCAAACATATGAACCCCTTATTCTACAGTTCCTCTAACTAAGTCTTAAGTTTCTATAGTTCCTCCAGTTCCATTCTATATGAAGGAATATAAACTGGTTTTTCAACTGATAATAATTATATAATGAACTAAACATATATATATTAGTTAGTAACCCCAAGAATTCCTTAGAAAACACATCCTAGAACTGATCTTATATAGGAGAAAATTTAAGCTACTCAACCAACTCATCATCAAGCACCAGACAAGACACTTGGGGTGTGATGTCACCTAACTACTGATAAACTATCCATACACATCCAGCTCTAAAATCTCATTCTACAAGATGAACATGATTTTTTAACTTAAAAGATGTGAATGTTACCCTATGAAGGTAATAGTCTATTTGGACATGGTACAAAATTATCCAATCCATACCCCAAATCAGGTCAAAAACTAACATCACGATCACAAACAAGTCCCATAGAAAATTGTACCCACCATCCTCGAGAGAACACCACTTACATTTCTTGATATTTTATTCTTGCGCCCCTATTAGTGTATCAATAGACATGAACTCACACATAAGTTCCACTTATAGACCCAACACAATCTTAAACCAAGCAGATATAAAACATTTAACAAAACCTTTATCAAATAAAGCACTATAAAGTGTGGAATCCACAATAATTTTACCTCAAATAGTCAATGGGCCAGCCTTGCAACCTACAGGTGTAGACTGTATTGCATGAAGCTAACCTGACCCTCTACCTTGGGCCTTAGTTCGAATTCCTAGTGCTATATTGGCCTTCTGGTATAGATGTTCTCACCTCAGAGTACCACACCCACAAACTCATCTGGTATGACCAGTTGAGCTCCAACATCTTGCCTAGTATAGGGAAAATGAACCCTACCTACACTTGGCATAAACCTCAATACTCCATTCATAACAAGCTATTGGGGGCTTCTATTAAACCTCTACACATGTACCATTTTTTTGCATTCTTAGCACTCAACTAGTGATTGAGTACACTATCTATGCATGTGTCCTGGTCTTCCATACTCAAAATAGAAAAAATGATTACTGTACTAAGAGGTTGGTTCCCTTTTATAAATACTATATCCACCAATAACCTATTGTAAACTCTCTAAGTAGAGATTCCTACCATCGGAAGCCACACCACCGGATCACCCAACTTGAACTGCATGTCCACCACTAGAAGAATCCTTGAGGTTCACTTCTAAAATAATATATTGATCCACCATTTTAGCAAACCTCTACAAATGAAAGACATTCACCTAGGACATAACCTCATGTCTAGGTCCATCTTGGAGCCGTCTTTTCACAGCTACCCCATCTCCTTCCAATTCTAGAATGAAGAATTTAAAGTAAGTGAAGTGGTCAATATGATCCATCATTGACATAGTCCCCTGGTTCAACCTTATAAACTCTACAGCCTACTCCTTTCTCAAGGTCTCTAGATAGAAATGTTCTAAAAACATTTCCAAGAAATCCTTCCATATCATACAATCAGCCTGCTAGTTCTGAACAAGAACATCCCACCAATACTTTTTCCTATCATCACAGCTTGGAAGCCACCAGATTATCTCTCTCCTTAGGAGGAGTCTCTAAGTGATTAAGAATTATATGAATGGAATCTATCCAAAACAATGTCGTCTTAAGTCCACCCTCTATAGAAAATGTTGGAGGGTGCTGCAACTGAAACTCTCTAGTCAGATCAAACATACTAAGAACTACCCCCCATGGGTCCCATTCCATCATCTACATAAAACGATCAAAGTTTTCACAACACTACTCCTCTACCCTATTACCCTAAACAACTATAATATCATACCCCACCTCCGAAGGATCATTCTTGGCGATATCCTCTTATCACCAAACCAATATCCATAATCATGGTGGAATCCCTCTATAATTCAAAACATGTGTCTTAGAATACATAACATAAAGCTTCCACCATTTATGTAAAATAAGTCTCTCCACTAGCCATAAAAAACTCATTTCTCATACACTACCCTAATGGAAACTATCACTCCTAGAACACTACCCTCAACCATCCCTACTGTAGGTCACAATCAACATGGGATAAACTAGATTACATAGTTATGAGCCATTCATGAGATACCCCTTTTAATCTATTTATAACTTCACAACAAAATTATTTCTCTCTTAGTCACATTTATTATTTCAGAACTTGTTACAACCAATATTTTAACTAATTTACAACATTTCATTAAGCACAATTCATTAACCATTCTTTAATATTCTTTCCATTTATCCATTTTCACCATCTTTATTGGATATCACTTCCTTAAGGTTTCTAAGGAATATGAAATTCATTCTACTCTTTATGTCTCACACACCCTTCCCATGTGTGACTACCATGGAGCATGCCACCTATACCCCTAGGTTCTTATAATGACTAATGAATGCACAACTTCATTCCATTTTAGCAAGGCCAAAAATATTATAAAATGGTGACAAAACTTAATAGGTTCATCACCTAATGATGAAATATCATTCAAACATAATAACACACATCAAGAATTACAATTCCCACCCTGGGTACTTGGTTTTTCCCTCTTACTTGGGTTATCTAATGCCATGAATGAGCTCATTAACAAACCTCAACATTTCTTAATATCATATCTACCATTCCCAATTAGTAAGGTATAGAAAAAAACCTCTTTGATACCACTTTATAATGTACCCAACCTAGAATTCAATAAATTGGTGCCCCGATCTAGGTCACTACATGACCTCAGGCACACCTCCCCATATTCCAGAGGCTACTGACTAGCTATGAGGGTCTAAAAGAACATGTGGAGAGACTATAAACTATTTATTAGAGTAAACCACAATAGATAATAATGAGAAATAATGGAAACAATGGACAATAACCAACAAACATGCATTAAAAACCATTTCCCAAAACTGGGACAAGCCCACAACCAAATAATAAATATGTCATGACTTGTTATAAAATGTCAAGTGATAGAAAAAACAAAATTAAAAACAATGAATCCCTAAAAATGGCCTTAAATATAAGTCTATATCCTCATACATGCATATCCCAAGTCCAAATCAACCACCTATCATAGTGAATTTACCCTGGTCCTGGCCTAAATTCATGAAATCTTCTCAGGTACCCAATGGTGGCTTGAGTAGGGTGTGAGTAAAACACATTTGGCAACCACCAATGGTGTCTACAAAATATATAGTCCAAATAAATATTTTATGAAATTACAAAATAATATATAAGATAAATATAGGTAAACTGGGTTTCCTTGGTTAACAATTTAACTTAAACCATTTTCAGCATTTATTCCATGAGTTAGGCATCTATATCATTTCCACTATATCCTATTCCAATAAATTACTCTACATAATAGAAATAAGTTAAGTTACCTATCTCACTAGGAAAATAATTTCATAGAAATTTCATCATACTTTCCTTGGAGCCTCAGTCTAGGTAGTTTCATCCAATGTGCCATTTAGGGGCCTAGAGCCACAGTCTAACTACCTAACGTGTTCATTCTAGGGGTATGGTTTAGAGCCTCAGTCCAACATGAACCATTAAAGGATCCTCATTCCAATATCGTACACACCACCAAGCCATGTTCACATGCTTATATAACTATTCATTAAATAAACCATTTCAATAAACCATAATCAAGCAATACACACATCAATCAAAATCCATAGTTAATTAAATAAATAAACCATCATTATGCCTTATCTAGTTTAAACATTCCTATTTGTATTATTTATATCACTTACATGTTTACATTGAAAAGAATAATTCATTTAACATAATCACATTAATTCATTCATCCCATTCATAATGTCTTTAAAACTCCTTATACCATGTCCACAACAAAACAAAGCTACCCTTATTCCATTTCATAACCCAAACCAACATGTAAACACATTTATCAAGGGATATGATTTATTATATATCTATTATATGATTAAAATTAGAAATTACAATGTTCAGGTAATGAAACACCACATGAGAGGCCCTATAATGGGTTTAATCAATCTCAATACACCATAATGATACCATGAGGTGTTCAATTTATCCCTTGGACAACAAACTTTTCAGATCTTACCACTAAATCAAATTCACAATAAGAAAAAAAATCCAAACTACAATCACATACACATAAATAAAACATCATGAATATAGGATGAAATTATAGACCACCTACCCCAATTTTGAATAAAACCACATGATTAACCTTAGACTTTACTTTAGATTCAAGCACCCTTCAAATCCCCAACCTAAGATCTACTGGAAAAATAGGGTTTTAGGACTTTGTAAGAATAAGAATGAAACCAAAAGCCCTAATATAGAAAATAGAATCAATAAAAGTATTATAATTACCTAGATCTTCGATCTTCACCCAACAAAACTCTAAATGGCCTTTAAATGAAGGAGATTGACCCTTGGGAAGAATTGGGTGTTTTGTTTTTTCATTAGGGATGAAGGAGGAGGAATAAAGAAGAAAATCAGGCGATAAAAGATAAATCACGAGGAAGAAAAGGTAAATTCCCATTTTTAATGGGATACACTATTTGGATGTATGGTTTATTAAACTATGTGCCAACCGTGCACTAACCTCTATTTAAGAGGGGTCTAAGTCGAACGATACACCACCCTCTGCCCAAGAGGGGTCCAATTCAAATAGTTATTGGGGGAGACTGTATGGTTTGACAAATAGTTTTCCAATATCATGGATTTCCTCTATCCAATCCAGCATGGTTTGGATTTCCCCTTTGAATGGTTTACTAAACCATGCACCACTAATCTTATCTAGGACTGTGTTCACTAACCATGCGCCAATCATGCAACATGTACTGGATGACTCGATTTCCATTTCTTTCTTGTAGCAAACCCCAATGACACGCTCAAGCCTCCTTATAAACACAGTGAAAATTTCATTAATCTCTATTAAGTTATTTAAAACAAAATTTAAATGATAAAGTACATCCACAAAGTTTGGGATCTTACATCTTTTTTAAGGGTGATAAAGAGTACAGTCTTGCTAATATAAAATTGAAATGTATTATGTCTCATTGAATATTCTAATCTATAATCATGTGTAATGGCCTTTTTAATTGAGATTATTATTAATGTTCTTTATGAAGTGTATAATTTTATGCATGGATTAAAAATATGATGAGATATTCTCATAATGAGGTATCCTATGTTGATTAAATGGAAAGTGATATTAAATTAATTAATGGTCAAGAATGGATTAGTCCCTTCCAATTTAATGAAAAAATATATCAATTTCCATTTGATCGAGGTTCATGGGTGAAAAAAATCAATGGTCATGGTAGTTTACATAAAATTTCTTCTTAGAATGTAAAGTAATGATAGGTAAAAGTTACAGGATGATGAAACATGTATACATATTGTTTGATGAGATATTTTAGATCCCCAATACCATCATTGTATGATCCCATGTTAATAAAAAAATAATCTGTACTTTGTATTGGATACACATCTATAATTACAATATCATCCAGATATAATTTTATATTTATGTTTCTATAATGATTTATGTTTTAGAGATTCATAGAGTAAGAAAAAATTTTCAACTTGTAAAACCCATTTTCTTTGCATCAAATTGGTATTTTTACAACCATAAAAATAATTAATTGACCTATGTTATATATTAAACTTCACCCATAAATTATCCACATTGGTTATACTTTAAGACATATCATGTGTATTAATTTCCTTTATAAAATAGAAAATGGAAACATAAGAAGGGTTGATTTAAAATTCTTAGTAAGGTAATAAATTGAGTAAACCATGATGGTGAGACAAAACATACAATTTAAGAAACATAAATGATATCATAACAAGAATGATCATAAGAATGAAATCATGAAATAAGTAAATGATTTCATAAGATCATGGAATCATCGATATGTCAAAAATAATAATAATTGACATTATAAACATATGTCAAGGGTTAATCCCTAAGCCATCATCGTAAATTGGATAATTTACTGTAGTGGATTAGGTACAATATCTAATCCCTTTTTAACATCTCATGAGATATAAATATTTACCCAATGCATTGGAGTATTATATAATTCTGGGCCCACAAATCACATAATGAAAAACATAACTATGCATTTTAGATGATTAAAACATATTATAAAACACATGAAAAGAAAAATGGGTTTTAATATCCTTTTCAAATGGTATAAAATTGGGAAAAATTCTAAATACATCTATAATCCTAACTTCATAAACACATGGAAATTAAACATGTATCCAATGAAATTAAATAACATCATAGCCTCGTAAAATTAAATTAAGACAATGACGAACATGGTATTTCCACCATATAGATAAAGGATATTTGGGTTAGATAGTAATTTCCTCAATAAATTGATTTTTTAACACTATTAAATCAATGAAATGAGATATAGGTAATTTATAGAGTTAATGTGTAGGAAGAAAAATCATGCCTATACATAGTGGATTATTAACTAAAGAAAATGGATTGATGGATAATTAATCTATATAAAAGAACATTACATAATACATCTGTATAATTAAGATGGATGAAAAAAATTTAGAGAATATCCTTAATAAATAATATGGTATATTAAAGGTTGTAAAATTATATAAAAAATATTTTTTAGGAGAATTTGGAAAAATAACTTTTGAAATGGGAAATATAAATACCCATTTGGGAAAAATTATTTAAATAAAAATATTTTATAAATAAAGAAGAATAATATTTTATTTTATAAATCAATTAAATCTTATAGAGAAAGTTTCATAGAAAATGAAAATCATGGGGGGAAGTTGTGTTCGCACAGAAAACATTAAAAAGTGATTCGTTTTTTTATAAAATAAACAATAAAAAATGTAAAAAATACATTTAAATCATTTATATAAAGTTAAATTTGTATAAGAAAAACTTAAAAAATTAATTTTCTTTATTGATAAGGACATTTACCAAAACATATAATGGATACAAAAATGGTATAGGAATATTATCAACCAATTGAAGATGTGGTCTTGGTTTCCTTAAAAATGATAAATAAAGTCACAATGGGGAAATGAAATAGTGGGATGTCTTGTAAAAACATATTATATATTGAAGAATAAAATTACGGGGGTTTCAAAATTAAATATAATAAAAATTTCCTAAAATTATTATGTTTTAAATACAATGCTGATTTGAAATTGGGTTTGAAAATGAAACAATTACAGCTTGGGTAATTTTATTAAATAGAAATAAATTAGGATAGGGATCATGAAAATGAAATTCAAATAAAATGAATAAAATATAATCCATTATTTTATATAAAAATTAATTATTATAAATACCATTCAAATGAAATTAGATGCACATAACAAATCACGTCTCAAATAAATGAATTTGAGATGAAGAAACCCATACAGTAATGGAAATTTAATAATTAAAAGGAAATGTAGGGAATACCATGAAATATAAATTAAAATATCATTAAATAAAATATATTAATGATAATTGAAGGAAATATTTTTTTAGTATAAAAATATTAATGAATATTTCTGTATAATATTGATGCATGCCTCAATGAAGGGTGTTTGCGATGAAAAACCATACCTTGTATTCCTGCTTAATCGAACATACTCAAATCTCCCATATTCCAAAAATAAATATATTAATAACTTATTTAATAGAATTATTAATATATATAAAAAATTATACTTCTCATTTATATTTATTCTCTATTATTATATTAATTATTTTTTACTTAATTCCAATATCGGGTGTGAGTAATCTTGATCGTTTAGAACTACTTTTGTAATAACGGTTTTGTTTTATTCTCTTATCCAAAATTTAATAATTACAAGAATATTAAAGTTACTTTATGTTATAATTTATAATTATTTATAAAGTTATAGTTTCATTATATGGGTGTATTGGATATGATCTTTGAATATGAAATTAGTGAAAAACATATTTAAGTGATTTTTAAACAAACAAACTGTGGCATATTAATTAATGAGTTTAACATCAATGTTACCATAAATTAACCAAAATAATGTTACTATTTACTTATTTATATAATATATTATTTGTATTGGGTTTCTCATTGTAATCCATGATATTATTTTATAGTATTTTTTAAGTGGGTGGTTGAACCAACCCAAACAAAAACATAACATAACTTAATATATTTTTAGGATACAGTTAAGTTGTAATATCACTATAAAAAAAGAATAATGATATTAAATAGTTTTTATTAGTGTTATTTATTATAGATTTAAGTAATTAGAAAAAAATTAAATGGATATGAAATCATTATAAATTATGAATAAATTTCCTTTCCCTTAGAATGCTTATTTTAGAATAATAGAATTACAACAGTTGTTTATTGAAAAAAACAATAGTTTGTCCAATTTGGATAAAAAAGTAAATTATTTGATTAAAATGATATTTATCCACTTAAACCATTCTCATGGTGATATATTAAAGGCATTTATAAAAAGAGAAAATCGAAATCAATCATTCCATGGAAGTAGTTTCCCGTTTGTAGGCATGAAGGATGATTTCATTTCCCATAGAATGGGATACATTTGTAATAAGTTTTATCATTTATGAATATGAAATATGTTATAAATATCATTATTATTTTTCAACATCGATATTATATAATTCTATGTATGGTTTTTATGGAAGACAAAACATGATGCTTCGTGGAGGTGGTAGTCCACACACACACATAAAAAAATGTCATTTTTTAATTAAGGGGAAAGGGGGAATATTGGTTAATAACCATTAAATTATAATAATAAAATTAATTATACATCCAATAAAAATTATTTATATAGGAGTTATTAAATTATAATTCCAAATATAAGATAGATAGGAAGAAATATTATGATAAACGAGTACACATGTTGATAATTTTGAGCTTTCCTAAGAGGACTCCATGGAAATGGAGCGCTTATGATAATTCATTGTGTCTAAAAGCTTATGTAAGTGAATAATAATTATATAAGATAGAAAATATCATGTTTTAAATAGGAAATAAAAATGTCATAGTGCCTCTAAGGGGTTATAGAAGTTTCCTTTTATAAGCGGTGAGAATGAAATTTTTTGTAAATACCCTTTACTTTACAATATTTCCAATACATTATTCAGAGATAAAGGCTCCAAAAATATAAAAATTATGTATTAAAGGTTACGTTAAGATCTAACCTTTCTAAACTAATTAATTATAAATATTTTTTTACCATTTTTAAATCCTTTCCCCTATATTTATTACCTTTCCTACTTTAGATTTTACCACGATAACTAGTTTTTACTTATGAAAAAAAATATTAATGCCTAAAAATAGAAGTAATTAAATAATTAAAAAACAATTATTAAAAATATTTAATCAGTTTTATTAAATAAAATTTATATTCACAATAAAGAATTAATTTTACAATAGATCATGTAATAGGTAATAATACCCATTTTTTAGAAAAATAATATTTTAAGCATAAAATATATGTGTGGGATAAAATTAATATTTTTTTTGATTTCATAATATAAATTGATATATAATTAAATAAATAAATTATCCATATCTTTAAAATAAACCCAAAAATATTTTTTTACCAAATTTAGTTTTAAATAAATGAAAATATAAATAAAAACTAAAATTAGATTTATATGATACTTATGTTCTAAAAAGTTGAACATAGGTTTTTAAGTATTAAAATAAGAATTTAAAATACATAATTTTAATATTTATACTCATATTTAATCAATTAATATGTTTTATATAATTATATGTTTTAATTATATAATAATAGTCATAAAAGGTACTGTTTTGGTAAAAAATCTAATTTTCACTAGTCACATAAAAATAATTTTTTTTTCAGAAAAAACCCAAAATTTCACACTGAGATAACTATAAAATTATAAATTAATAAGTGATGTTAATTTTATCTAAATAATATTATAATAAATTATATATTTTTATAATGAAAATAAAAAATAGAGATAGGCTTTATTTATTGAAAAATGGGGTTTTTAAACATTATGTGGTGTCAATATTATGTCATAAAAATTTATAATTTATATAATATTAACATATAAGTTTATATATTGAAATATCATATATTATTATGATAATATTTTGAAAGTTGTGAATTTAATTTATTTTGATAAATTACACAACACTAAAGAATAGTTATTTGAAAAAATAAAATCATTTTTAATATTAATCATTTATCTTCTAAATATTAATTTTCAATTGATCAATATCTTTTTTATTTTCCTAAGGTCTTATTATTCATAAATTTTAGTAATTATATTAATCTAATATTTCATGTCTTGTTTTAGGTTTGGGATTTGTGTGTAATAATATATCGAAGATAAATTTAATTTAGATAAAAATATATTCCAAAATTATGGGTCTTTAAATTCTAGAATATTAAATAAATTGCATCCTCATAATTTTAAAACTCATAGAATGGGTGTAATTTCCCTTGGGAGATCATAATTAACTTTACCCAAGTAATTGATCATGGGTTAATTTAGAATATAAAGTAATATTGTCTTAAATATAATTTAATATAAGTCCTTTATAAAATAATGTAATACATTTCTAATAGAATACTAATAAGTAAAGAAGATATAAATCCATATTATGTAATGTTCCACAATCCTTGAAGAATATTCTTATAATTAGGATATAATAATAACACCACAAAATGTTTTTATATATTATTCAATTTCTAATAAGTTTAAAATCACATGACATAAGAGATACATAAATCATATTTCACTAGGTTACTCATGAGTGGTGAAAAATTAACATCATAAGAGAAATATTCTAGGATATAACAACATCAACCTCAAAATTCCTTACTCTTTGAAATTATTACTATAGCATTTAATTTAGCCTAAATCACTCTCTATTAAATCTAGTTTTCTTTTGGTGGGTTCTCATATATTACTTAGCCTAATTATATAATATAAGATACAATTCATGATGACTTTTTAAGAAAATGTTATTAACCAAATAATATCCCCTGAGAGTTTCTATCAAGGGGTGAAATATTAGGATCACCCATTGGGCACTAGAGTGATGATTTTGTTGATACTCAACCAGAATATTTTGGGTGATTAACCCTATATTACCCCCTAATTAATTCAAGGTATTAAATTTTTTAAATATAATTTATTTGAGAGATTTTTAATGTCTATACACTATATAGGGGTCGATATGAGGATCGAAGGTTCATTAAAAAGAGGTTGGGACTGTTGAAAATTACTATAGGTCCACTAGCTTGATGATGGACTATCTAGGGGCCTAGGAAATCTTTCTAAACTAACTGACTATAGAGTGGTGTCCATTGGTTATCTAGTGAGGTTTTTTGTTATATTTTTAATGTAGGTTCATTTTGAAATTTTTCATTATACCCATAGTACAACCCATATCCTATCCCCCAAATCATTCACAAATTTCTATAGGAGAAGCTTATTTTTGAAGGAATTGACACCCCTAACATTAATTATTCATCTATTCAGTCAATGTTTTTTTACAGTAGGTTTCTATGGGTAAAACTAAATATGTTCTAGCCTCCAATCATGGTTTCTCCTCTATTTTTTTATTAACCTTAATGATATAAATTTGGGACTATTATTATGGATTTATTGTGATGGAATAGTTTTAGAAATTGATTATTTATGGTTTATTCCCACTAATCCTAAGGTAGGAAAGCCCATATCATTCTATAGGGTTTGAAATAATGTTTCATGTATGTATATGTGTGGGTGTATGGGCAGACACAAGAATTCCTCCTAAGGTAAAGTTGTTATTTTTTAGGCCTGTATATGCATACTTGATGAAGGACCTTGGAACACCCTAAGATGAGAGGAGTGAATCAGGGTTTCAAATTTTCTTTAAAAGTGACAGATCTTGTACCCATGTTGATAAAAACCTGTTTAACCTAACTGATGAGAATGAGCATTAAACAAAAAATCACATGTAAAGAGTCAAAACATCAATTTTACCCAGATCACCACTTAGGGATAGTCCAAGGAGAAAACAATGAAAGTGTGTCATTCGTAACTAAATCCACTAATATTTAATATTTGTGGAGTACTAGAGTTTAGACATAGCCACTCTATTCCAGGAAAAGTTCATTTAGAATATTTTAGGGATACCTCATTGTGTCCCTTGGAACGCTTCTATCGACTCCCTCTATCTCAATAACTTAGAAGGAATCCAAACATAGTTCATGGACTTGTAGGCCCCTTAATCTTCATTAAAGTATGAATCCTAAACTGTAGATAGATGATCTATTGAAGTATCTCTTATACCCATATATTTAATCCACTTTTCCATGCACTAAAAGTTCATGAACCATTCCTCTGTGAACATCCCTGCTTCCTTTGAGAACAATGCTGCACCATGTAGTCTGTGTGCTTCATAGACCACTTCTTTTCTTGAATATTGCATTTACTTCCACGAATTGTATCTTATTCACGAATCATCCCTTCTTTTCGGAAGAGTTATTCTTCTTCTAAAAATTGTCTCAGTGTACTACTTCCGCGTACTGCCTCTATGTACCACCTCTATGTAGTGACTCCTCATACCAAATCTTCATTTCAAACTATTTTTATTTTTTGTCTAGAGTGCCTCAGAAAACTCCTTTTGTGGATGGTCTCTGTGGACCACTCCTCCTTTTGTGAAATCCTCCTCACAAACCTCTTCTCTTAAGTGGGGGTTTCTTCCCACAAACCACTTTGTACATCACTGATTTCTTCCTGGATTTATAATCAATGTGTCTCTCAATAATTAACGGATTAGTGATCCTTATATAGGAAAATAAAACTGAAAATATTTCTAATCTGATTTCTTCAAATCTTCAATACAGTACAACCTTCACTGCATACATCTCTCCTACCACAAACCTTTTTTGTGGTCTTTGTAGTGTCTTTATTCCTTTGTGGTGGCTGATTCCTTCCGCAAACTAAACCCTTTTTGGCTCCACAAATCTCTGCATCCTTTTGGAAAACAACAAGAAATCCCACAAACCATTTACCTCCCATTAAATGAGAACATCCCAAAAACTATTTCCCCTACATAGTATGAATACCATGCTTCATAGTCTATATAGTGTTGCTATATAGAAATCCCATTACGTATACTTATTATATGGTATGTGAACTTTGATTCATGGTCTATTAACTATTCACTATTACACAGAAATCCTTCCTTTTCCAAAAAAAACTCTCGATTTGAAGCTACAGAAATTTTGAAAACACTGGGAAATGGAGCTACCATCGACACTGTTGTTATCCTATACTGTAAGATCACTTTTCATGAAAACCCCATAATAAACCCATTGAATATTGAAAAAAAAAACACAAAACAAACTCCATTACCATCAAATAACATCCTTGGGTATAAAAATCATCCCCTTTTGGTTTGTTGGAAATACGCAAATAAATTTAATAAACCATCAACCACAATTAAAACATGGTATGTGAGAAACAAATCACCCAACACTCCAATTCTACATGAGAAAAGATCAGTGTAGAAAACAAGTGGATAAGCATGAATTGGGTTCTCATGTATCAAAATTCTTAAAAAGGTCCAATCAATTTTTCAAAGATCTACAACTAGAAAACCATTTTTATTATTCTCCCCATTGTTTCTCAAATCTCCTGTAGCTTCTCATTTCTCCTTCAACCTCATAATATTGAATTTATCCATTCTCCCCCATTATAAAAAACCCAAATAACTTGTTATTGAACATGTAGAGCTCAAAACACACTCCCCTAGATCATATCTCCCCCATGAACCTACATCGCTACCATAAAAATATTAAAATAATTAACACAATTGGGGAGAGGGGAATACTCATAACCACATCTAACTTGTCGCAGGGCTAGCAGGCAGGGGGGTACGGTCAGGTGTGGTGTAAGAGTATCCCTACAAAATTTATCTTTCTAACATGGAGGATCCCGAACCGAGAATTACCGTCCAATGATATCATCAAGAGGCTCGGTATCAACATGGCCTCGTGTCGTTAGTGCTGTGTTAAAAAACGCGGGGAGATTTTATCCCACATATTATTCGAGGGTGACTGGGCATGCCAAGTATAGGGAGTCTTCGGTGAAATCTCAGGATACTCCCACAACGCGCTGAGTTTTGAATCCTTCTGGGAGGACTGGTTCCAGGGGACGGACAACTCTGGTAATGAAGGCAGGGCGAGATCCATCATCTTCAACACTGTTTTTTGGTGTGTATAGAAAGCAAGGAACCGAGCCAGGTTCGAGGGGATGACATCTATGGGGAGTTCCATTACAGTAAGAGTATGATGTATTTTGGTGGAATTGTGTGGCACCGATGACGTCTGCAAGCAGGACCCCTACCTTTGCAAGCTATTTGTGCCTCATAGCGTGGCCCAACGGTCAGAAACTAGACAACAAGGGCACTGGTTCCAGTGGAATCCTCCTAAAGCTGGATTCAAACTGAATACCGATGACTCTTGCGTGCTGGGAGAGATGCGTGGTGGCGATGTGGTCCGAGATCCTAGGGGTAGTGTGGCCTTGTCTTTCTCGGCGTACTATGGTTGGGGGAATTCTATGAAGGCGGAGGCAAAAGCGGTGCTCACAGGTATCACAATTTACAGGCAGCAGGAGCTTGCCAACTCCCAAGTTGAGACTAATTCTATGGTTATTCACGATGCTTTACATGGTAAAGGTATCTTCCCCTGGTCCATTTCATACACTATTTGGAAATGAAAAGCTTTCCTGGAAAGTATGACCAGATTCACTCACACGTGGAGAGAGGGAAACAAGGTGATGGATCACTTGGCCTCTATGGCAACCCCTGGTAGCATGGTCAGTTGTCATACTCATGTTTTCCATTTTAAACCGGAGGGGGTGAATTTGATACGGGTTGATGCCCTCAGTCTTCATTACTATAGACCCCCCTAGACACTAGTTCTCTCTCTATTTTAATTTACTTTTTGAATAAAAATGGAAATGTTGGATGGAGTTGATTCTTCTTGATCACATGTGCTGACATTATCTTGGTCAGTATGTTAGCCACTTGATCATCAGTTCCAACATGATCCATTTTAATCATGCCCTGTTCAACTTTTTCCTTGATAAAGTTATATCAGACTCAAGGTGTTTTGTACAATAATGCTAAATAGGATTCTTCATAAGATCCATTAGACTCTTTTTATCATAGTGAATCACCATTGACTATTTCACCTCATCACCAATATCAGTAAGTTGTTACTTCATCGATAATAGTTTAGTGAAATCCTTTATATAAGAGATATACTCCACCTTCAGTAGTACTGAGAGAAGTGATTTATTATTTATTACTCAACCATATAACACATTTATTTCCAATAAAGAATGATCCACCACTTATGGACTTTCTATCTACTACATCTCCAGCCCAGTTAGCAATAAAAAATTTCAAAATTAATTATCTATTCTTGTAGCAGAGTAAAACCCATAATTATGAGTACCTTGAATATACCTTATTATTTGTTTAATTGCTTCCATATGTTTTTTATCTAGTTAATTTTGAATGTGGGATGCTAGGAATGTTGTAAATACAATTTTTTTTTTCAGATTGTAGTTAAGTACATTAAGCTTCTGATGATTATCTTATACATGATGGGATCTATAGAAGTCCCATCCTCAGGATTTCCAAATTTAGTTCCAACAAAAATCAGAGTCAAAATTGGTTTGGACTCATGTATGTTGAATTTTTTCAAAAACCCTATTGTATACTTTTCCTGAAAAATAAAAGTGTAGTTTATCCACCGAATCACTTTCATTCCCAATAAGTATGTGAGTTCACTAATCATATAAATTTAAATATTATGATTTTATATGATAAGAAAATTCATCAACTGATCCCTGATTTATTCTGCCAAATATAATATCATCTACAAACACTAGTACCATGAACTAATCTTTCTAATAATTATTCACATATAGATTGTGATCTAATCATCCTCTTTTAAATTTGAGATTCTTTAGATAAGAATCCACCCGAGAGTACCATACTTGTGGTGCCTGCATCAGACCATAGAGTTCCTTATTTAATATTTAAACCTTCATTTCATCAATAAAAATTTAAAAAACCCACTGGTTGTTCAATTTAGACTTTTTATTCAAGAACACAATTTAACAAATATGTTTTGACATCAATTTGAATTTTTTTTACCCACTTTGAAATTCCATGGAAAGAAAAATTCGGATTGACTACAGTCTAGCCACCAGATCAAATGTTTCTTTAACATCAACATGTTCAATATGTGATTAGCCTTTACCCACTAATCACAAATTATTTATTATCACATCTCCATGATCATCAAATTTATTTTTAAAAATTCACTTCGTACCAATCACATTGTGATTTTTGGGTCTATTAACAAGATCCCATGTCTGGTTCTTATCAATCTGACCCAACTCTTCATTCCTAGATTTTACCCATGATTATTTTTTTGAATCTTCTTTAAATGAGGTTGGTTCCAAAATTTATAAAAGGAATATTGTGTAGTATTACTCATTATCCCCATCTATGGGGATGCTGTGCAATCTCCAATGATGTTAGATTGATCAATTTCTGCTCTTTGATTTCTCCTATGAGGTTTAGAAGAGTTTTCTTCATCCATGGTTTCCTATTATGATTATTCTTTTGAATCAACACTATATTGTGACCTATGAATGTTTTTTAACTCCTTCCCCTACTTCCATATTTGAATATCTTACATTTCCATTGTCTTTTAAATCTTCAATCATATTAGCATAAGATCCTCTCAAGGTTTTTGTGGTCCTATATTCAATGATCTTGACATCATTTCTTTCCATAATTACTCCAAGACAATTATTGAAACATTTTTAGGCTTTTCTATTCATTTAATATCCAAGGAATATTTCTTCATCTATAACATCACTATAATTCCATTGATTTCCTTCTTTATTTAGAATGAAACATTTACTTCTGAAAACATGAAAATACTTCTAATAGGGATTCCTCCCATGCCACAACTCATATGATGTATTTTTTGCTCCATATAAATCCCTATTCAATTTTGAGTATACACTAAAACTTGAATAGCCTTTTTCTAGTAATGGTTAGGGATACAACTCTCAATTAGCATAGTTCTGACCATATTTTTCACCTATCAATTCCTACGCTCAAAAAATCAATTTTACTATGGGGTTCTCACAACAACCACTGAATGTTATATTCGATTTTTCTCCATATGTTGACATTCCATTCCATCATAGAATCTTATAAGTGAAAAATATAAGTGCCTTAGAAAAAAGTGGATAAAACACATGAAGAAAATAAATATTTTTAAAGGATTGACAATTGGATCGCTTTAGTCAAGTTAAGGATCCATCGATAGGCAAGGTACTTGCACGCCCACTTCTAGCGTGTAACCCACTTGTGCTCCCCACCACTATTTCACCCAAGGTCACTTATTTTACTATAAATTGACCCTTAAAGCCTTCATTTATACAGACAAATTTTTCAAAAGCCTAATTTCTGCTCTGGCCTCCCTAGTGATTTTCCCAAGTCTTCTGAAACTTTGAAGGTAGTTCTTTAACACCTAGAGAGGAGGAATTGAAGGAGGAACATAAGACTTAAGTCATTTTAGTGTTTGAAACCCATAACACTTGCACGTCTAAAGTTTCCAACATCCCTAAATCAGAAACACTTGAGCACCATATATTCCTCTCAAAAGAACTTGAGCGCCCCACTTCTGAGAATACCTATGAATAATTTTGATGGACTGAGTCAAGCCTCTCCCAAGTATTAACATCTAGGTTGTTTTTCACTTAAGTGAACATCAGGTCACCCAACCCTAATTGTGTGCCCATAATTGCGTAACAATACTTACTTGGGAACCCTTCTTTGATTCACCAACTGCCTTCTGTCTAAAAGACATCAATTCTTATTCAAATCCCTTCATGTTAAGGTTTTTTCTTCATTGGATCCCTTGTCTGAAAGGGATTATGTTGAAACATCCACCCAAACCTCATGAATTATCAATCCTTTGGGAAAGGCACTTCACCGTGTCTCTAATTTGTGTTTTTATATCCACATTTAGAGTTTTCCCAAATTTGTTTCACAATGGGGTTAAGATTCATGGTGTGTTTGTGGGTTTGTATATCTGCAGTCACATGGAACCTTCTCATAGGAACAGTGTTGGGAAGTTTCTGGTTTGGAGGATTAGGGTTTGGGTTCAGACCTTTCCTTCTCATCTCTAAAACCCAAAACCTCAGGTCTCTGGTAGAGAAGGTATTGTTCACACATTCTTTTATATTCAAGAAAAAGATAAGTCTCCCAACCCTACCAGGACCAATTTTAGCGTAGGAATCCTAGTGTAATCCCCTAAACATTCAAGTAGGAGGTTGATGTGTTGATCCTCTCTACTTCCTTCAGATTTACTCCTTCCTTACCGTGGACCCTTTTCCAATGTAAAGGGAACAGAGGGAAGACTCATCACCTCACCCTCTTCCCTGGTCACCTCGCCCTCTTCCACCGTCACCACCATAGGCGTGTCCCCTTCCACCATCAAAGGAGGAAAAGTGTGGGTGTGTTTGTTGAATCTTTCACATCCTCCTGTTTCTCACACCAAGAATGACTGACATGGGATTATAGATTTTTGATGATTACAACATCCGCACAATAACTCATGGAATGAACTATGAGAACTCTAATTCCCACCATAATTGGGATACGTAGGAATCCCTCTTAAGGCATGAGCTCAGTGGGTATCCTCTCAATGAATCCAACCATATTTCCCTTAATCCAGCATCCTCCTTAGAAGTAAACCCCAAATTAATCCCCCAAATCACCAAGGAATCCTTTTAAGGATGTAATCCCAAAATCACTATTCTCAAAGGACTATACTCTTTTATGAGACTCATTAAACTACATGGGATTTGATTCCCATCCAAGTAGGATACCTAGGAAGCCTTCCCAAGGTTCAAACCCAACACTTCAAATTAACCCTATTGTTCTTAGTCCATATTCCAACTAGATTCTAATCTTACTTGGAAACCCATATTATTTCTATAGTCCTTGGGCTACATAGACATAATTCCCACACCAAGCCATTACTAAGCAACTTTATCTTAGATGTACTTACCACATGACATTAAACCGTATGACTAGGTCTTTATCACATGAACTTAAGAGGTATGATGTGTCCCATTAAGTGGCACTGAACTACGAGGGTTCTGATTCATTTCATAAGATACATAGGTAGCCCATTTATGGGTATGATCCCAACATCAATAAAACCTTCGTCTCCCTGAATGACAATAAATTCTAGAGTTCCCCACTAAGTGGCTTAACAACTAGTATCATCATAATGATGGTTAAAAGAGTCTCTAAATAGTATATGAGAGGATACCATTGATGGAGAACCTCGAATACATATAGATGACTCCATTAATGAAGAACCTCTAATACATACTGATGATTCTAAATTTTAAAAATGCTAACAATTGATTGAAAATTACAAGGGAAACCTATGTTATAGTTGGTGAGTTAATTTGGATTCATGAAAATATATCAAATCTATATATGAGATTCCAAAGTAGACAATAATTCTCCCCAAAAGGGTGTTATGAGTCCGAACACCCATCCTCTCGACCAACACATGTTCTTTAGTATAGTAAGTTCAAACTCAATGAACTCTTGCCTTTGGAAAGAAAGTCCCTTTTGGATAAAGAACTGTTTGATGTTTCTGGTTATAGGAATAAATCCAATGGAAACCTTCTAGAAGTAGTTATTCTTAACCAGAAAACACATTCCAAGGAACTACAAAACAAAAATGGTGAACCCAACATGAATCCTTAACCAAGTTAGTAGTGTTACCTACCGACCAGGACCCTATCAATTGATAAAGGAAGGATAGACAAAGGAATAAATCACACATGTATCCATATAATAGATGTTGTTTTAATAGATTTTATTGTTGTTTTAATGTATTCTTAGAACCCCATTTACTCCAAATGACTTCCTACAAGTTTGCATCTGTGAATTCCCCAACCTCTACTCAAGCTAGATCCTCATCCACTAGAAGGACGTCATCACTAACTCAACATCTGCAACATTGGGTATCCAATGTATTGGTATATTAATAACATCAACATGGTATTATCCCAAACACAGAGGCTACTCGACTTTCTCTCTAAGTTAACAACACCCCTCAGTAATCTGGTCAGCGATGACCAGTGGTCAAGAAGCAGACGGTACCAACCACCGTATT
Source organism: Viscum album (assembly GCA_963277665.1). NCBI lineage: Eukaryota > Viridiplantae > Streptophyta > Magnoliopsida > Santalales > Viscaceae > Viscum > Viscum album. The sequence continues at coordinate 621,126,495 of OY728162.1, read as the reverse complement.
CATTCATTTTGGGTCCTTATCCTCAGAACACAACAAATATTCCCTCTCATATTATAGGTAGGTGGATCTATAGGTCACTCATGGCATCAATTCAATGATACATGGGTCCTTACTGAGGAAACCCACCAAAAATCACTACCAGCAAAATCATGCGATAGTGAACCCCTAACATGATGGGGGTGTTGCGTTTAGTTGTTTGGACCAGGTCCCTCAGACCTGGGCACACAAGACGAACCACTAGGTACAACCTCCGGTCAATAGGGAGTAGGTTCTTACCTTTCCCCTCCAGAGAAGTCCATCAACCTATCTTGATTGCAAACAATGATCATGCACATACACCTATCCATCCTAATTATGCGGGTCAGTATACTTATCTGGAAGCAACCCACCAATCTTGCCAGTTAACTATGGTGGAGTACCGTGAATAAGAACACACACCTATTTACCAACTACCATCCATTCAACAAGCTCATCTGACTACATTCAAAGAAGCCCACCAATAAAATATGGTGGAAATTGGTAAATATGAATATACACCTACTTACACTCACTAATTCTTCCAATAGTCTTATCTGTCAGCATTGAAAAGAGTTCGTCAACCATGCTTGATGGAAACATCTAGAAAGCACATACACCTTCCAGTATTCTCCAATTATTCTAGCACCCTCATCTGTCAAAATTGAAAGGAGTCTGTCAACCATGTTTTATGGAAAACAGCCAGCTGGAACATACACCTGTGAGAATTCATCAAGCCTGCCAATATTCTCATTTGGCAGCACACAGAGAAGTCACTAGGAAATATCTGATGACAAACTTGGGGAATAATCAACTCTCCACCCCCATACATGAGTACTGTCAATACCTACTGATAGGAAAGGGAGGACAGAAGTAGGCATATAAACCTACTCTAGATATAGAATGGATATATATTCTCATTCCAGCCACTAAATTTACCAAACATATTTTAGAAATGGTGAAAGGGAAGACACAAATTCCTTCCCATATTTTGGAAGCATACCAGAATATCATAACAAAACGTACAACAGTACTAGGGTAATAGAAACATAACTCTATCCCCACACCTGGGATGACACATCAACATGCCATCCTAGAGCAGATACATACCTCTATCCCAGTTCAGGAGGGTCATAGGGAATAATCCCCCATATCATATGGACAATCGGATCGGTAACATACACTCTTTAAAATTAATGGTAATTGTCCCATTCTGATTACCACTATAAGGCAGACATATACACCTTCCCATGATAACCACTTCTCCCAGCAATTGGCCCCAACTAAGTGTAAGAGAGCATCCATGAAGAAGTATCTCCAAACAACGTTAGAAAATCAAGAGCCTATCTGCGATCTGAATCCTCTTAATTCTTGAATTTTTGAATCCCTTAAACATTTATCTATTTCATCTCAAGATACTACCCTATCATTAACAAATTATGGGATTATATGCAGTAATTATGAAGTTCCCCATCAGAAACCTAATCATAAAGGCTTGATTCATAAAAATTATTTCAATTTAGAGAGACAATATTCAGATCAGGGCCACATCAACCCTCCATGTATCCATAATAACAAGGAGGAAGATGATTTATCTCTTGATTTAATCCACCATGGTGGTCCTCCCCATGATGGAATTTGCTGCTAAAGTTCTCACTGTAGTAATGTTTCACATTGTCAAGACAATTCTATAATCGATAATGTAGTAATGAGAAAGACCTCTTATCTCGAGGAAATTGCCAACACAAGGCCAGTCATGTTTGATTCCATGTCATTAACAGGTGAAATACTTTGTCAACCAGAAGAAATCTTAAGGGGACGATCATTCTCCAAACCTCCCTTGGGTCATTTGTCTTCTGAAGTAGCAGAGGGAAAAAGTGATTGATTCTATTTTATTTAATAAAACAATCAATAAGTGTCTAATTTGGTTGGACCAAGTGGAGAAACCTATAGTAAAAGATGATGAAGATATGTTGAACATGAGACACTAATTGGCTAAAGTAGAAGTACCAGTCATGTTATGGCCTTTGGAAAACTCTCAATACAACATTTCAGAATTGATGGAAGAATATTTCATTCATGATGTTCACCTCAACTTATGGAAAACTATTTTTCATTTAAAAAAAAATTATTACCATATGATGAATATAAAAATCATGTAAAGGTAATATAAGGGTTTGAAATCCAAATCGAATTGGCATATCTCTTAGTTTCTTGACATCCACAGGATGAAAATTAGCAAAGAACCCTTTAGCTTGCATGCCTTGATGCACTAAAGAGACTGTGTTAGTTAATTTATGATACCCCATCTGGTGTTCGTACCAAAGGATGGGGTGAATAGGAAGAATTTTATTTTACTGAATTCCAAAATCAGCAAAGCCTTCCAAAAGTGGTCTCATGCAATGTTATTTCCCAGGATTGACTACAATCAATTGATCTTGTGTGTAATCAAGTATACACTCAAGAACATGCCTCAACTAACTCTCATCAAAGTCAGGCCCAATGAAAGAAAGATGTTGAGATACTTTTGCATCAATCATCTAGGAATATTAAGAAGGCCTCCCGCTTAGAGGATGTCATCCATCAGATGGCACAAATTTCTGAAATAGCACAACGGTCTTCCGAAATAGGTGATTTGGGTGGTTATAGGATAATGAACCCAGCCAATGTTTGGACCAAAATTTGAAAAATTAGAAGAGAAACTGCATGAATCTTAGCTATAGTAGTTCAAGAGCCACCCCATCCTGTAGGGATGGGGGATTTTTTAATTCAAAATTCAAATTCAATAAAAAAAGATTGAAGGTTTGAAGAAGAAGAATTAGAACAGCCCCAGATTATAGGGATGTGGGATTTTTCACATCTATAATCCCCTCCTCAACAGAAGTCAGTTTTCTCCCTAATAGAGAAGAAGCCACAAAGTGAACACAAAACTGAACTATCCAAGGATTCCCTTCAATTTACTTTCCATCTAACAATTCCCAAGAATTCATCATATAGGAGAACAAAGTCTCATGGAAGAAACATAAGGAGATGATCTTATAAAGATACTGATAGAATGACATTAATGCATTATATGTCAATAATTGTCATTAATCCCATTGCCAAAGATCCTCAATAGAATGAGTCCAGTTCAAGGGAATCATAATATGAAGTTCTTGTCTATAATATGGTACACACTGAAGAAAATTAAGGAGGTGTGCATCCCCGAAATCAATGTCTTACCCAGAATCTAGGTATTCCCTCAAATAACCAACTCCCACCCCTCCAAAAGGAATCTAATAAGGGGAATGATAAAAGTTAGATCACATATCACTTTTACACTAGATAAGTTCAATCTCTTTTTATTTAAGAAATAATTGATCAGAAATAATAGGAGATTAAATAGATGAAAAGACCCAATACAGAGTTACTTTTGAAATAGAATTTCTGCTAGACATTCTGCTCAGGAAGATCCTCAACTTTCACATCCTGTAGGAACTCCTCAGAAAAGATGATTTTTTGTAACTATAAATGTGAATAATGAATACCCTCCATTGGGTACACAGCCAGAGAAGGATCAAACACATCCTTATAGGCCTGTTATTGTGGGTTATCCAAGACAAATACCAGCAGCACCACCACTAGTGGTTTTTACAGTCGTTGCAATAGATCAAGCTCCAGATGCTGAACCTATACATGGACCATATCATTCAGATATTATCAAATTATTATGAACACAATTGAAGCAATAAAAAATATATTGGAAGCTATGGAAGAATGGTGAGTGCCATTACAGCCAGAAAAGAAAGCTTACCCTGAATGGGTGGTTCCAATCCCACCCCACTAAACATTTTGAATAATACATTCCCAATATTTAATGTTTTTGGAGATCCAGAACAATGCATAATGCATTTTGTTTCTCATTGTGATACCATGAGGGGGAATCATAAACAACATGAAGAAGTAAAGATCATATGCTTTTTTTAATAATTATAAGGACCAGATTTTGTTTGGTATACAATTTTTTCTTCTCGATCAATTACTGGATGGGATGATCTTTGTCAGAAATTACTTCTTCAATTTAGCACAATGATACCGACAAAAACAGTTTTTTATCTTAAAAATTGAAAACAAAGAGAAAATGAAAGAGTTTCATATTTCATTCCTTGATGGAAAGGATTTACATATTCCTTAAATCTGGAACTCCCTCAAGAAGAGTTGCTACCAATTTGTGTGGAAAATCTGTATGATGAGTTATGCACACCACTGATCCATGTGAAATACACAAGAGGGTTTTGACTCCCTACTTCAATCACCCAACAGGTGGAGGATTCCATTTTGGAAACTAAAGCTAAATTTCATGTAATTTCATCATCTTTAGGATAGGGAACAAAGAAAGAAGAGGTTTCTACAGTCACACTCAATCAAGCACCTATACCTGCTTCCACTTCAAAACCTTCATCATATATAAGGGATCCACCTCCCAAGCGTTAACATTAATGACTGACTTGTCAAGATGATAAAAAAGATCAAAGGTGGAGATATTTTGAGGTGTTAAAGAATTTTTTTTATTCTTTTTGGAATGAACAGGTTCTCGATTACTTCATCTGTGCTTTAGAAAATAATTTGGTTTAATTTCCAAGGCTGAAGAAACCAAAAAAAGAAGAAGATGATGATATTCAAAATTATTTTCCCTTTCACCAAATATTGGGGAATCCCATTCAAAAGTGTTTTTTTTCAAATAACTCCTACAAAAAATGGTAGACTCTAGAAAAGTGAAACTGAAAAGTTCATTAGCCCAAGTAGCATGTGTTACTGCTACTAACCCAGAGAAAGAATGCAAGTGGTAGGAAGTCAAGAGAAAAAATGCATTGAAATATGATGATTGGATTATTAGAAAAATGATCAATCGAACTCATGCCATTCTAAAAACATAGTTAAAACTACCAATTATTTCTTCCTCCACTTCCTCCACAGCAAAACCATATTCATCGAAAGATTAGTCCTCTAACGGTCAATCCTCAAAGAATCCATGTAATCTGAAGGACAAAGAGCAGTCAGAAGAAGATGAGATAGTTTTAAGGCCAATATTTTACATGACTCTAGACAATTTCATGTCATTTGTTTAAAAATAATGGGCACTGCCCTGCCAAATAGCACAACCAAAACCAACCTGTAAAGTAGAATCTTCATCAGATGAAGAATTGATCTTTGGTTCTGTCAATGTTATCCACTTAACAAATCCATATGAAAATAATGATTCTGGTTATGATGAGATTGAATTCTATGTACCTAACTAGGGAACTAGATAAATAATCCAAGTTCAAGGATACATGAGAATATGGGAGTATGTTAGAAGCCACTATTTTAACTCTACCCCTGCTCGAACATTATATATGGTAGAAACTCATGAGAGATCCCTTCAGTGGGATCAGCAAGAACAAAGAAGTTCTTATGCACATGACAGGATCGGTCCTGACTTGATTATTTTGATTTAGTGATTGGTGGTTACACCATCATTATCTTAGAAAGTAGACAGACATATTCACTATAATCTACAACAACAAAAAGTATTTCCAGCTTCTACTCCGACATAGGGTACATCTATATCAGGAGCATCAACTTCCAAGGCACCTGAAAAAATGAATCTACATACTATTAAATGATAACCTCTGGACCAAAAATATAATGTTTTTAAACATCTAGCCCATGTAACAGACATGTTTTTGATTTTGGATACCTTGAATCTGTCAAAAGATCTTCAAGAAACACTTATTAAGCCTTTTTCAAGTCCTCAAGAGTTTGAAACTGATGTTTCTGGTACTCAGGTTTATCGTATAGATAATGATCCAACAGAATTTCATACAGTTATATATTTTATAGATGAAGATAAAGATGATGTTGTACGTGAAAACATTAGGCTCTTGTATCTATCTGATAGTGTCAATGATATAGACATATGACGAGCCTTCATTGATAATGTCTCAGGAGTCGACCTCATTCCCATCCATACAATTCGTCGATTGGTCCTTACTAAATCTAACTTATCTCCTTATAATTTAATTTTGAAAAGTTATGAAAAGAATGAAAAAAAACCTTTAGATAATATTACACTCAGAACACAATTTAGTGATCTTGTATCTAATTCATGTTTTAGGGTCGTCCTTCATGACACAAACTTTAACATTCTGCTTGGAAGTCCTTGGAAACATCAACATGCAACCATTCCTTCATCATATCACCAATGTATCATGTACTATTTCAATGGTAAAATTGGAAGATTTTATGGTGATAAGGATATGTTTATAATGTATGAATCTCAATATATTGAGGAAGAATTTTATCACACAAAGGGAACGAGGTCCGTGACAAAAGAGGTAACAAGAATCAATGCTCTGAATGGCCTAGAAAAAATCCTAGAAAACCCAATAAAACATTTGAGAATAAATTATGTGTTTCCTATCAATCAAACTGAAAGAATAAAACCAAATATGAGCACTCATATAATGACTTCCATAATGTAAATTTTGGAAATTGAGGCTAATAGCACGGGGAAAAGTTTTGATTTACCATGAAGTGGTGAAAGCTTAAATGGAGATATCTTTAATTCATCAACCGAACTTCCACAAGTCTTTGTTTTACTAATAAAGATAGAAGAAGCTAACAAAATACTAGATGAAGATAAGGATGTGAGTTCCCAATCCACCATATACTCTTCAATTCTTTAGGAATACCCTTTACCACCGGTAGGGTCAAAAATGGTTGCCTCTTCCTCAGGATGTTGAAACAATAACTCTTCCCTTAATTATGAAAGTTTTGCTTTATCTCCTACTATGAAAACAGAAATAGAATAAGTAAAACATAAGGAAGATGAAGAAGAATAATATATAAGGTATTCTCTTCCAATATTTGAGTAAGGTGTCTCCACTATTGGTGATGAGCTTAGAGAAATAAATCTAGGTACAGAAGAAGATCCACACCCCACTCTAATTAGTGCAGCTATAACTTCAGAAGATAAATAGATGTATACTTAATTTCCAAAGTAAAATCAAGATATATTTTCATAGAATTATATAGAAATTTCAGGACATAATCTGGATGTGTCCACTCATCACTTGGGTTTTCCAGAAGAGCATTGAGGATTCAAATAGGCGGCAAGAAGAACACACCCAACTCATGCCTCTAAAATTGAAGATGAAGTCGATAAGATTATTAAGGATAACTTTTTCAGGGAAGTACAATATCCCAAGTGTCTGGACAACATTTTCCTATTGAAAAATAAGAATGGTAAAATAAGAGTTTTCATTGATTTTAGAGATCTTAAACAGAATTGTCCCCAGGAGGACTTTCCAGTTCCAATCACAGAGCTTTTAATTGGTGCAATAGCTGGAAATAAAGATATTTACTTCATGGATGGTTACTATGGGTAAAATAAAATTTGAATGGTCCAAGAGGATGAATAATATATAGACTTTGTATCCCATCAAGTTGTGTTTTTCTATTGGATAATTCCCTTTGGCTTAACAAATGCAGGTACGATGTATTAACATGTCATGCATCATATCTTGAAACCCTTCTTAGTAAATTTTGTCAAATGTTATGTGGATGATCTGGTATTTTAATCTAGAAAATGTTCTGATCACCTAACTAATTTAGATATCATATTAAATAAACTTTTACAATATAGTTTGAAGATGAATCCATTGAAATGTGATTTTGGGGTAACCTCATGAAAATTTCTCAGTTTTTTTTGTACTCCATTATGGAATTGAAGTTGATCCTGAGAAGACTAAAGCAATCATTGGAATGTAACCTAATTGAAATTTGAAAGAATTAAGAGGACTTCAAGGACACTTGGATTATATTCAGACCTTTATTTCCAATTTGTTAGGCAAGTGTTTACCCTTCACCAGATTAATGAAGAAGGGAGTCACCTATAAATGGACTAAAGACTTCCAAGAGGCATTTGATACCCTCAAGAAATATCAATCGAGTCCACTGGTATTAATGAAAATTGTTGAAGGAAATCCACTTATTCTCTATATTACATCTTTAGAGTTATCACTGGGTACCTTACTTTCAAAAAAGAATGATTATATGAATTAAAATAGCCTTTACTATCTCAATCAAACTATTCTTGAAATAGAAACTCGATATTAAAGTATCAAGAAGTGCTTATTGGAATTAATCTTTACAGTTCAAAAATTGTGGAATTAACTACAACATATGAGTTCCAATTGGTATCTCGTAATAACCTTATAAAATTTATCCTCAGTAATCCTATGATCATAGGGAATTTAGCACAGCTGGTAGTTATTTTGAAACAATTTGATATCCAGTTTGTACCTCAGAAGGCAATAAAAAGCCATGATTTGGTAGATTTTCTTGCAAAATACTAAACTTCCTAATGAAGAGGTCTTCTATATTCAATATAATCCCCAAACATGAGAAATTTACTTTGATGGTGTTTTTAGAAGTCTAACAGGGAAGAGAATGGAAAACCCTAAACTCAACAAAGTTGGGTTAGGAATTGTACTTATCTCCCCAGAAAAGGTAGTGTTTCCATATTACTTTTTGTTATCAGAAGTCGGTATGAACAATGAGTCAAATACCAAGATCTCATCGCAATCCTAGAATTGGAACTCCAAGTACAAGTGAACCACCTAAAAGTGAAAGGTGATTCAGAGTTGGTAATCAAACAAATAAATGGGCATAATGCTATCAGAAAAGAACAGGTAATCCTTTTGTTTGATTATGTTAGAGGGTTAATGGATTAATTTACCTTAGAGACAATATTTTTATATGTCCTGTGATCACCAAATTCCCAAAATAATTCACTGTCCAATGTAGCCTCATCCCTGGAAGATCCAAACCAGGACAAAACAATCATCATCATTTTCCATCATTGTGTGGTTTCACCTTTAGTTCAAACTAGAATGGAAGAAATTAATGAAATTATCTCTATTTATGAGAAATATGGTCATAATAAGGTATGTATGAAACCCATCATGAAATACCTTCAAAATGGAGTACTTCCACCAAATAGAGCAGAAAAAGAAACAATCTGGAGATGAGTGGCCAATTTCACTCTTTATGATAGTCCATATCACCAAAAGATTCTCTAAAAATGAGGCTTTGATGGAATCCTCTTTAGGTGTATTGATAGAGAAGAAACTGCATCTATCATGAAAGAAGTAAATTTAGGATCTTGTGGTGTTCACCAATCTGGGTATAGGCTTTCTGATCAAATCCAAAGGCTTGGGTACTTCTGGCCATCAATGAAGTAGGATTGCACAGATGTCATCAAAAAAATTTATACTTTCCAAGTGAATTCCAACTTCATTCATCAACCCTCGGAGTTGTTACATATAGATAAATACTCTTGTCCATTTTCCACATGGGGAATGGATGTATTAAGACCTTATCTTCCAGCTACGGATAAGAAGTTAAAGTATATTCTTAATGCTACTGATTTCTTCTCCAAATGGGATGAGGCAATACCTCTCAAAGAAGTCAGATCCAAAAGCATTGTTATTTTGGTCAAAACTAACATCATCACCAAATTTTGTGTCCCCCATACTATATTGACAGAAAAAAACACCATTTTTTTTTTCTGTTTAGGTAAAAAAGTTATATCAAGAGCACAATATCAAATCCAACCATTCATCTCACTATCATGCAACAAAAAATAGACAGATATATTATTTCAATAAGAACCTATCAAATATACTCTAGAAGATGGTGGATAAAGATAAGAAATCTTGGCCTGATAAACTTTTGCACACTTTATGGGATTATCATACTACTACTCGTACTGCCACACAAGAAACTCCTTACGCATTAGTATACGACACATAATCAGTTTTTCTAATTTAAATTCAATTGCCTTTACTCCGAGTTTCAATATATGATCAATTATCTACAGATGATAAGTCTCAGAAATGATTTGATGAGCTAGAACTATTAGATGAAAAATTATTGGATACTTTGCATCATTTAGAAGTCTATCATATAAGAATAACATGATCCTTTAATAATAAATTTTTCCTCTCATTTATTCAAGGATAATTGGTATTGGTCCCCTGAAATTCAATGATACCAGGAAAGAATCCTCCAAATCTTGATCCAAAGTGGTAAGGACCATATTCCATACATAAATTCTATTCAAATGGAGCTCATTCCTTAATCTCAATTGATAGAGTGATTATTACAACTCCAACCAATGAAATATTACTAAATAAGTACTTTGTATAAATGAAAATATCATATGTCTTCACTGCATGACTCTAAACTTCACATCACAAAGTCCTAGTTTCAAGACATTAAATAACATACAAATGATAAGTGTCCATGTTTCATGACGGTAAAATGCGTTGCATCATCGTGCTTATTACATGATGTTAAACTGTATGAAATCATTTTTCCTCATTACATGAAATTAAACTGTACAGTTTACATCTTCTCTATTTGATGTTAAGAGATTCCATATGGAAGCATCATTGACATCATTGCTACTCATTAGTGTCACATGAGTTCCATTTCTCCCTATGTCTGAATTAGATCTGCATAGGGGCCACATTTCAAGAACTACACATGGCTTGATTCTCATCTACATGAGATATGTAGAGATGCCTAGATCTCCAATCATGGGCTCAACCACAACCACAAAGAAATTTATTTCCCTTTTCTATTCCAATATATGAATCAGATCTATATAGATTGATCTTTTAAGATACATGGTTAGCTCTTCATACCATTTTCTGTCTTAAGTTTAACCATTCTTCTAGAATGTGTTAAAATCCCTAGTCTCCCATATAAAACTCAATTAGTGTGGGAAATGATTGTTTTAAGAACTACATTTGGCTTGATTCTCATCCATATGAGATATGTAGAGACTCCTAGATCTCCAATATTGAGACCAACCATGATAAAAACCCCCTTTTATTCCATGTGTATGAATCAAATCTGCATAGGGAATCTTCCAAGAACTACATATAGCTTGATTCTCATCCATATGAGATACAGAGTGACACCTGGGTTTAATTATCTGGTTCATCCACAACATTCCTTTTTCATGACGGAATCACATAATGTCCTTGCTACATGACTCTAAACTACAGAACATAATATCATTGTTGCACAACATTAAAATGTAATGCACCCAAATAACTACACATGACTTTATTCTCATCCCATTGAGATACGTAGTGAGAACTAGGACTTAGTTCCTAGTCCCATCCATATGATAAATTTTTATCTCTCTTCCACATATAAGTAACAATCTTTGTGGAAGGATTCATTTTGGGTTCTCTCCTTAAAGGGACCACCAAGAAAACAAGAAATGTCCCCATTTTACGCATGAGTTAGATCTATGTAAGGGACTCCAAAACCATGGACAATATTGATTAAAATATTTCTCTTGTACATTAAAGATTACCCCTTTTTTGTATGTCACACTCTTAATCCTAAATATTTTCAGATCTTTATAATATTTCTTACGGGTTTTAGTGACAGGGTTTCTGATATCTAAGAACTCTTTTGCTTGATTATGCAATACATGACCCTTGGTGGCCTTGTATAACATGCCTATATAACAGTCTTGTTAGTCAAAAGATACCACTGTTTGGCTATTCAATATATTCCCTATCTAGCTCTGCACAATACAACCCCCATAACGGGTTTTTAAAATAATGGTAACTTCATTCTTGGTTAAATCTACTTTTTTACACTTCTAACTTTGATGAAAATATAAAAGAATATATATCTTAAATCAGTCATCCATGTATTTTTCCCATTACCTTTATCTCAATATAAATGTCTTCAGGACCATGGTTTACAAATTCACCTCTCCATGTTTTCAAAGCAATATGAAATAACCTTGAATCATTTGACCACATATCATCTACTATTTCCATTTTTGGTCTTAGTCGTATGTTCTAAAACTACAAACACCATACTTCCTACATTTGGGTCAGAACGTCATAGAAATCATATTCCTCAGATTCTTTAGAAATCATGTTTGGAAATACTCTTTCCATATTCAGGTACCTTTCTCCACAAACCAAACATTGTGCTATGGAAAATCTGAATCTCCATAAACTTTCTTCGACATTTAGCAATAGAATATTATATTTTTGAGAACTATTTTACTTGACTATACAGTACATTACCCAAGAGGCCTTGCATAAAATTTTCCTACATAATAGGCCTGTTAGTCAAGAGATTCCACTATTTGTCTATGTATTATATTCCCTAGAAATCCCTGCATAATATGAACCCCATAATGGGTTCGTCAAATAATAGAAAATTTGTTCTTAGGAAATAATTCCTCTAATTTATTTTATCCCTTTTCCCATATCATTATTTAGATCCAAAAATTCCCAAATCACAGTTTACAATTCTTCCCTTCCATACTTTAACATGATAGTATGTTTCCAAAAAAATTATCAAGAAATTGGAGAGTCTAAGATCTTTGGTCAAAGCTAAAGACCTTAAATTAAATCCACCTAATGTCCTCACTGCATGAATTAAAACAACATAGTACAATGTTCTCACAACATAAATAAAAACTACATTGCATGATATCAAAAATTCCCCTTTTGGATAAATTTTAATCATTTCTCACACACCAAATTTGTGTAAGAAGTGGTTTTCTTATTCATGACATATGTTGGTATAGATAACCCTTTATTCTTAAAATACTTTTCCTTGAAAAAACCACCCACTGTGGTCTTGAGTTGCCCAAATCTTATTTTCCCTTGTCTATCAATAATAAAATGTATAATTCTTGATAGGTATTTTTATTGACTATGTAGTACATGCCCCAAAAGGCCTTGCATAAAAGTTTCCTACTTAACAGGCCTGTCAGTAAAAATATTCCAATGTTTGGTTATGATGCATATGCCTTAGTTGGTCCTGCATAATAAAACCCCCATAATGGGTTCGTTAAATAATGGTAACCGTGTTCTTTGAAAATGACTCTTTTATGTTTATACAAGTTATAGATTTGGTGACCATAAAAATCATGACTCAAGATTCCCCTGGGAAGTATTTAAAGAATATTAGAGCAATTCTTAGACACTGAGCCTTGTTTGGGATCTAATTTCAAAATTTATGGTCAAAGATGTTTGACCTTAAACACTATCTCCTTCTAGTCCAACATGCATGACACTAAACTGCCAACAACATAAGATGGGTACTCACCAAATTGGAAACCCAGCAAGGGCACTGCAGACAAAAGTCGAGTCCTAGATCACTAAGCAAACATTTTTTTATGGTTTAGGTAATATTGAGCAATAAAAAGTCCAAAGATACCAAGTTTGTGGGGTTTTATATATAACCCTAGTAAAAATAAAACTATACTTACTAGGACCATTGTATTAAGTAAAAAGAAAGAAAGAATCTAGAAAGAATGAAAAAACAGATGATTAAAGAGAAAATTTTTTTCATTTGCGGGTGAAAAATTCACAGAAGAGCATCCAAAAACTGGAGTCTCTCTTCTATCATAAATCACAAGAGTTTTTCTACATAAATTATAATTTGGTTAATGACCTCTTGAGCCTTATCATCTTCTTGTTGAAGTTCATTTACCCGGTCAGTATCGTTCTCTTCAACATGGAAAATTGCTTCCATAGAATCTGCAATGGCCTTTTCCCCATCCTTCTATACTTCTCATATTGAGTCATGAAGCTAGTCAAGCTCCCCTATGACAATGTCTAACTCTTGTTTAAGATGCAGCTAATGAAAAATATTTTCTTTAATTTTCTACTTTAGTTATTTAAACTTTACAGTATGATCAACCTTATCTTGGGATAATGCTACTAGTAATTCATCAGTGTTAATAAATAGTCTAGTTTTTATCAGATCTTTCCAAAGCCTCTTCTCTTGCTTCCTCTTTTAGATAATCTTCTTCAACTCAATATTAATTTCATGGTATTCAAAACCTCCTAATCCTAGTGTAATGAACAGAGATAAAATTCATCAAATTCATGAAGGAAGTTCCTCAAGGTGAATTTTAGATTATATCCTCCATATATTTTTCAAGCATTGATATGTGAAAGAGGAAGATACTTTTGTAGTTTTGAGTCTAATTCAGAATCGATGTCATAAGGAGGAATATATTCTAGGATTAATGCACTTAAAGAAGTTCCCTATTCTATTCCTTCCTTGACAGTGGTTACTTCACCTCCAAATACTGTTTGAGCTGATGTAGAGGCTTCACCTTTGGATCTAGCCATTGAGTTGATAGCCTTATATGGTGAATTAGAAATTATGGTTATGGTTAGTTTTAAGGGATAAAAAGAGTGAGAGAAATCAAAATATTAGTATCTCTTACCTAAAAATAGGTCGGAAACTTGCGAAGAATCCTCCCCAATGTTCTTTGTTTCAACGGGTTTGGTTGATGTCTCTAGATGTGGAATTATTTCTTTGATATTATTAGGATCCTATGAATGAATCTTAGGAAGATTTTATGTCTCAAGATTCACCTGAGCCAATGTCTCTACAATGGTAGGATTGACAATAATGTTGACGCTTCCTTCAGGCATCGCCACAACAGTAGTTTCATTAGATGGAACTGTATATTTCTACCAATCATGGGTTGAAAGTTAATCATAAGAAGATTAATAGGATGAACAATGAAAACTCATGTCTAATCGGTTCTATACAAGGAAATTCAGAATCTTATAAATCATTTTCTATATTAATGTGTTCCAATACTTCTTAAAAAGACATGCCAAGGTTCATCATAGAATCCAATGATATCCTAGATACCATGTTAGTCTCACCTATGGGAGTACTCAGAGTGGTTTTTTTGCAAACTTACTATGATAACATTTGACCCTAAATACCTTCCTCAATAATAGTTATGGGGTCAGTAATAGTTGTGACATAATTTTTGGGTGCATGTGATGAACCTAAAGTATCATAGAATGGAAGTCAGTTGTTGTTACATTCAGTGTCTCATGAAACACTAATAATTTACCAGAAGCCTCCTCTCTTCTGATAGCAGAAATATGAGAAATTTCAGGAACAAAAGTTGGTTCCTTTGGACTAAATGCTTCTTTAGGAACCATCGGGTTAGCTGGAATTGTGCCTATTCAGAAGCACCCTCCCTAGTTTCTCGAACCTTATCGGTGATTTATTTAAGAGAATAAATAGAAGAAGCTCCTGTAATTCGATGAAGTTTAAAAACTTTCTATGAATAAAGATAAAATTCATGTTTTCAGTAATTCATACCACTACTGAGAAAATTTTTAACTGCGGTCTTCTTCCTTTGATGATTTTTTATCTTTCCCTTCTTACGAGGACTTGCATCATCATCTCCCAAAATAGGTATTAGATACTGTAATATCATTTCTATATCATCCTCCATGACCTGCTTGACCAAAGATATCTCTTCTAATTCATGGGGTGATCTAGTAGATTTAAGAGGAGTACCACCATTATTCATCTGACAAAAGGTTAATCACATTAGTAGTACCACGATATATCATTTCTTTCACCCGCTTTGTGGTGGGAATTGATCAATCGGTTGTGTATATGAGCATTTCCTATTCTCAAATATAAGTTCTCACTTCATCAGGATTTTTCTTAAAGAGAATATCAAAATAATCCCATAGACCCCCTATTCCTGGAATATGAAACCTATCAAAAAAATCTATCCATGTGGTTTAAGCATCACAATGAAATTTTTTCCATGTTTGAATTGCCACTGGTCATATATATTCATATCACATTCTAGAGGGTTGTAAAGAGGATCTTGTAGTTTTGGACTTGATTTTCTTCCCAATTCCTGAAGTCACAGACTACAGATAAGAAAATAGGACTCGTTTCTCTTCTAAATGATGGACACTAGACCACCTCGTTACAGATTTAGTAGAAATTGATGGTGTGGCTTTATTAAATTTGGACGATGGATTATATCCTGCATGAGGTCACTTTAGTGAGCTTAGATCCTTATCACCTACACCCTCTGACTCTTTACAGTCACTCACAAATGATGAAGAATTACCTACCAAATAAAAGGGTTCCTTCCTAATACCTCTATTTATCCCCACTCGAGGTACAACATGGTTTGATACCCATCCAGGGTAAGATGCGACCCAATTTTTAGAATACCAGATAGTTAATATGCTTATTTCATCAATGGTAGGTAAATTAAATATTGCCCCAGTTTTCTCCACAGTTGTTAGAAACCATAGTTGTTGGGAAACCATCAAATTTTTCTCTAACCTGATGTGTACGGGAGGGTATACATTAATTTTTTATAGAAATTTGAATTGATATGTTAATCTATAAGGATCATATGCCTCACATATGATTTCCCCGTCAATCATGGTGTCCAATAAGCCATCCTTTCAAGCTAACACATATGACCTTAGCTCTAGGATGGTTGTTCCATCACCAATTAATCGCCCTATAGGAGGATTCCCATAAGGGAAAATATGAAATTCCTTATACATGCTCAGCCTGACCTCATTATCATAAGCGTTCAGAGACAAAGGTGAAATACCAGAGAAAGCCAGAATAGATGGTTGAAAAGAACTTCCAAATACTTGTACCCCACTTTGCACAGTATAAGTTCTAAAAGGAGTGGCGATCCACCCCCATCACACCTAGAGTGGCCCCATTATTCTGAAAGGAGACTTCCCTTTATAAATATTCAATAATCTCCAATTAATATTTTCCAAAATAGGGATGGCCAACCCCACCATCCACTTCTCAGCCAGCTTAGATGTGATAAAAAACGTTCCTGGCCTCACACCTCCCTTGGAATCTCGAACCGGTAATAAATACACACTGATCCAAATGTCCAATAAATATGAAAGAAATGACTTCATAGGAATTTTGGAATTGACTTCATACCCCCACTTGTAAAACTCTCATTTCTTTAATGTTGGCCAGAAAGTGTCGGGTGTACCTTTCTTTTTAGCCTTTGGAAAAATAGTTGGATGAGGGAAAGTGGTACCCTTATCCTTCTTCTTTACAAGGAATATTTATATCCACTCCTTTGGATGAATATCCCTTCTTGTGTGGGATTTCGTTGTGTTCATATTTTTGAGTTTATAAAATATTTTCATCAACTCAAAAACCATGGATGGTGTCTATTTTGAGTCATCACATGTCACCTTGGGAGGAATAAACTCATAAAATATATCTCCAATAATTGGAGCTCCATATATCTTGTAGACATCCCACAAACTGATGCCTACTTCTCTATGTGTCAAATGGAAGGAGTTAGTTTCTGGACTCCATCGTCTTAGAAACTCTGGCACAAAATTTTTATTCCTATATTACATAGGTTTGCATGACCCATACATCCTCATAAGTTCCAACGCCTTTTAAGTCATCCATAAATTCCAATCATGTATTGAGCACCCAATATGACCACATCCATGCGGTCTTAACACCCCCTCCTGGGTGGAAATCCCAACTTTTCTTCCATCTTTTTGATTGATCCATCCGAGAATCGTGAAATATGGAATAATAACAGTGTGGATGTAGTTCGGGTGTATGTGCTTTCACATATGGATAAAACAGGTTGTGATTCATGAAATGAGCCTTATCTGCTATCCCAGCATTGATATATGAGCCTAGAACAGAAATATTTGTAGACAAAAATTGTTATAGTCTTGAAACCAAGAAAGTGGAATATAGTTCTTTGGGTCTAGAATTTTGAAATCATGCAGATGACTATAACTATAAAAAGGAAAATAAGTACTCTAGGGAAAATTGAAGTGATATTTATTCAAATATTTTGACATGTCTGGGAGTGTGGTGTCAGAGACATCAAATTAGTCATGACCAAAAACCTTCATCAAATCATCAATTCTCTTACTGGCCAATTCATCATCGGTTCTGATTAGTTTGGGATCCATTGAAACTGCAAATAAAATAAGAAAATAATCCTTAATGTATTTTAATTTTTTGATGTTTTTTTGACAAAGAAATTAAGAAAAACTAAAAAAGGCATTAAGGCATGAAAGTATGAACATGGAACACAAGTATGAAACAAGTGATCAAGTGTGGAACCCTAGTTCTGGTGCACAAATTAAAGACATACAGAAGAAGCACGACCAAATAAAAGCATTAGAGCGAAAGACTTGTGTGTTGAGAGCTGTATTTTCAAAAGTCTTTGGAATTTTTGTAAAAGTGAAGCTGATATATATAAGCGATGCGAATTACCCTACATGCTAGAACCATGCACACCCATTTAACTTGAACACTACCACTTTCATGCCACAACAACCTCTTTATTTCCTTCACATAACATTAACTCAGTATAATATCCTCTTTTCATTTCGGATCCAATTATAAGGGGAGGGGGCGGGTCTTTTGTTGACATTCCATTCCTTCAAAGAGTCTAAAAAGTGAAAAAGGAAAATGACTTAGAAAAAAAAGAGAAAACACATGAAGAATATCCAGATTTGCAAAGGAATCAAAATTAGATCGACTTAGTCAAGCCAAGGATCTGTCGGCGCACAAGGTACTTGTGCGCCCACTTCTGTCATGAAACCAACTTGTATACCCCACCACCATTTCACCCAAGGTCACTTATTTTACAATAAATAGACCCTTGGGGACTTAATTTGTATTGAAAAATTTCCTTGAAGCCTAATTACTACTTTGGTTTCCCTAGTTCTTCGCCCAAGTCTTCTGAAACTTTCAAGGTAGTTCTTTAACACCTAGAGTGGAAAAAATGAAGGTGGATCATAGTAATTATGTCCTATTAGTGTTTGGAACCCATAACACTTGCATAACTAAATCACCCAACCTCCCTAAATTAGAAACACTTATGCACCATCTATTCCTCTAAAAGGAACTTGAGCACCCCACTTCTAGGAATACATATGAATACTTTTTCAAGGCTTGAGTCAAGTCTCACCCAAGTATAAAAATCCATGTTGTTAGTCACTTAAGTGAAAATCAAGTCATCCAAGCCTACATGCAAGCCCATACATTCATGCCAGTACTTACTTGGGCACCCTTCTTTGATTTACCTACTAGCTTCAGTCTAAAAGCCACCAACTCTTCTTCAAATCCATTTATGGAAAGGTTTCTTCTTCATTGGATCCCTTTTATGAATCAAATTATTTTAAAATCTCCACCAAAACCTCCTAACATATCAAACCTTTAGAAAAGGAATGTCAGCGTGTCTTCTATTTGGTTTTTGATATCTATAGTCATAGGTTTCCCACATTTATTTCACAATATGTTTAGGATTCATGGAGTGTTTATGGGTTTGTATATCTACAGTCAGATGGACCTTTCTACTAGGCATGATGTTGGGAAGTTCCCATTTGGGTGGATTAGGGTTTGGGTTCTGACCTCCTCTTCTCATCTCTAAAACACAGAACCTTAGGTCTCTGGTAAGGAAGGTACGATTAACACATTCTTTTCTATTCAAGTAGAGGAGAAGTCTCCCTCCCCTACTAGAACTAATTTTAGGGTAGTCATCCTAGTGTAATACCCTAACCATTAAATTAGGAGGTTGAAGTCTTACTCTTATCTAATTGCATCACCTTCACTCCTTCCTTACATTGGACCGTTTTCCAATGTAAATAGAACATAGTGAAGGCTCTTTGCCTCGCCTTCTTCCCCATTCTCCTTTCCGTCTCCCATCTTTTCCACCATAGATGTGTCCCCTTATACCAAAAAAGGAGGAAAAGTGTGGGTGTGTTTGTTGAATCTTTTAAATACTCTTGTTTCTCACACCAAGCATGACTCATGCGGGTTTAGAGATTTGTGATGATCACAACATCTACACAATAACTCATGGAATTAACTATAATAACTCTGATTCCCCCATAATTGTGATACGTAGGAAGACCTCTCAGGGCCTAAGTTCACTGGATATCCTCTCTTGGAATACAAACCTAATTACCTTAATCTGAGAATCCTCTTTATGAGTAAACATCAAATCAGGCACCAAAATCACCAAGGAATCTCGTTCAGGAAGTAAGTGAAAAATTATTTCTCTCAAAGGTCTATAATCTCCTATGAGACTCATCAAACTATGTGGAATTTGATTCCCATCCAAATGGGTTATATAGGAAGCCTCCCTAAGGTTCAAACACAACAATTCAAATTAACACTATTCTTCCTGGTCCATATTCCCAACATGGTCCATGAACTATTCACTCCTACACGGAATCCTTCATTTTCCAAATAAAAAAATCCTGATTTAGAGCATCAAAAATTTGGAAAGCAATGGGAAATATCTCTACCATCAACAATATTGTTAGTATATACTGTAAGATCAATTTTCATGAAAACCCCATAATCAACCCATTAAATATTGACAAAAAACACAAACCAAGATCAATTACTATCAAATAACATCGTTAGGACCAACAATCTACCCCTTTGGGTGTGTTGACAATCTGCAGATAAATTAAATAAACCATCAACCACAATCAAAACATGGTATATGAGAAACAAATCATCCAACACTCTAAGTCTATGTGAGAAAATATCCATGTAGAAAACAAGAGGATAAGCATAAATTGGATTCTCATGTCTCATAATGCTTAATGATGTCCAATAAATTTTTCAAAGACCTACAACTTGAAAACCATATTTATTATTCTCCGCCTTTATTTATCAACTCACCTATAACTTCTCATTTCTCCTTCAACCTCATAGTATTGAATTTATCCATTCTCCCCCATTAGAGAAAACCCAAAGAACCTACTATGGAACTTGTAGAGCTCAAAAAACACACTCTCTAGATCATATCTCCCCATTAAACCTTCATCACCACCATAAACAGATTAAAATAGTTAACACAATTGGGGAGATGGGAATAATAATAACCTCATCATGCACTGGGAGGTGGTTGAACACTGAGATTAAATTGATACTTATTGAGCACATGTGCTGACATTTTCTTCGTCAGTATGTTAGCCACCTGATCATCAGTTCTGACGTGATCCATTTTAATCATTCACTATTAAACTTTTTCCTTGATAAAGGTTTATCTTATTCAAGGTGTTTTGTATGATAATGATAAATAATATTCTTTATAAGATCAATTGGACTCTTGTTATCATAGTGAATCACCATCATCTATTTCACCTCATCACCAATATCAGTGAGTTATTGCTTCATCCATAATAGTTGAGGGGAATACTTTGTATAAGAGATATATTCCATCTTTAGTATTACTGAGAGAAGTGATTTATTATTTCTTACCCAACCAGCCCACACATTTCTTTCCAATAATGAATGATCCACCACTTGTGGAATTTCTATCCACCACATCTCTAGTTCAATCAGAATTAGAAAATTTCAAAAATTGATAATATCTTCTTGAAGAAAAGTACAATGCATAATTATGAGCACCTTGAATATACCTTATGATTTGTTTAACTACTTCCATATATATTTCCTCTAGATTACATTGAAAGTGGGATTCTAGGAATGTTGTAAAGACAATATATGTTCATGTTGTTGTTATGTACAGTTAGCTTCTGATGATTATCCTATAAATGGTGGGATCTATAGAAGTCCAATCCTCATGATTTTCAAATTTAGTTCATACCACAATCGAAGTTGAAATTTGTTTGGAGACATGTATATTTAATTTCTTCAGGAACTCTCTTGTATAATTTTCATGAAAACTAAAATTTTAGTCCATCCACTGAATTAATTTCATCCCCAAGAAGTATGTGAGTTCACCAATAATAGGCATTTAAAACTTATGATTTTATATGATTAGAAAATTCATCCACTGATCCTTGTTTTCTTCTGGAAAATATAATATCATCTACATACAGTAGTACCATGAACTGATATTTTTATGAATTATTCACATATCGATTGTGATATACTCCTCCTCTTTTAAATTCAAGATTCTTAAGATAATAATCCACCCAAGAGTACCATATTTGTGGTGAATGCTTCAGACCATAGTGTTACTTCTTCAATATTCAAACCTTAAATTCATCAATACCAATTTGAAAACCTAGTGGTTGTTCAATGTAGACATATTATTTAAGAATGATATTTAAGAAATCTATTTTGACATCAATTTGAAACAATTTGTATCCACTTTTAATTTCCATGGATAGAAAAAGTCTGATTGACTACAGTCTAGCCACCGGAGAAAATGTTTCTTGAACATCAAATGTTCAATTTGTGAGTAGAAATTACTGAATAATCACACCTTATTTATGATCACAATTCCATTCTCATAAAATTTATTTTTAAGAATTCATTTTGTACTAATAAATTTGTGATTTTTGTGTCTATTAACTAGATCCCATGTCTGGTTCTTATCAATCTGACCTAACTCATCATTCATGGATTTTACCCATGATTATTGTTTTGAATATTCTTCAAATGTGGTTGGTTCCAAAATTGATAAGAAGGTAGATTGTGAATTATTACTCATTCTCTCCATCTTTGTGGATGTTGTGTAATCTCCAATGATGTTGGACTGGTCACTTTATGTTATTTGATTTCTACTCTGTATTTTAGAAGAGTTTTCTTCATCCATGTTTTCCTATTCTGATTCTTTTTCTAAATCAACACTGTATTGTGACCTATGAATGTTTTCACTACTTCCTCTACTTACATATTTGAATTTGTTACATTTCCACTCTCTTTTAAATTTTCAATAATATCAGTATAAGATATCCTCAAGGTGGTTGTGGTCTTATCTTCATTGATCTTGACATCACTGCTTTTTAAAATTCATCCAATAAAATTATTGAAACATTTTTAGGATTTTCTATTCATTGAATATCCAATGAATATTCCTTCATCTGTATCATCACCATACTTCCCTCGTTTTCCTTCTTTGTTTTGAATCAAACATTTATTTCTGAAAACATGAAAATATTTCAAATAGGGATTCCATCCATTCCAAAACACATATGGTGTATTTTTTCTTCCATGTAAACCACTTTTAAATTTTGAGTATACACTAAAACTTTAATAGACTCTTTCCAATAATGGTGTGGGATAAAAATCTCAATTAACATAGTTCTGACCATATTCTTACCCATCAATTCCTATGCTCAAGAAATAAATTTTTTTTAATGGGATTCTGACAAAAAACACCTCATGTCGTATTCCATGTTTCTCCAGGTGTTGACATTCTATTAGGTTATAGAGTATAAAAAGTGACAAAGGTAAATGGCTTAGAAAAAATAAGAGTAAACACATAGAGAGAAATAAATATTTGCAAAGGATTAAAAATTTGATTGCCTTAATCAAGTCATGGATCCATTGGTACCCAAGTTACATGGGCACCCACTTTTGGCACACAACCCACTTGCACACCCCCACCAACATTTCATCCAAGGTCACTTATTTTCCTATAAATAGACCCTTGGGGCCTTCATTGGTATGGAAAAATTTCCCTGAAGCTTAATTTCTTCTTTGGTTGAACTAGTGCTTCTCCCAAGTCTTCTGAAACTTTAAAGGTAGTTATTTAACACATAGAGTGGAGTAATTGAAAGAGAATCATAGGACTTAAGTCTTTTTAGTGTTTGAAACCCATAACACTTGCGCGCCTAAAGATCCCAACCTCCCTGAATCAGAAACACTTGTGCACCATCTATTACTCTCAAAGGAACTTGAGTTCCCCACTTCTGGGAATAAATTTGAATACTTTTGAAGACCTGATTCAAGTCTCACCCAAGTATTAACATCTAGGTTGTTTTTCAATTAATTGAAAATCAGGTCGTCCAACCCTACTTGTGTGCCCATACTTGCATGTCAATAATTACTTGGGTGAACTTCTTTGATTCACCTACTCCCTTCAGTCTACAATCCATCAAGTCTTCTTCAAAGACATTCTTGGAAAGGTTTATTCTTCATTGGACCCCTTGTATGAAATGGATTGTGTTTAAACCTCCACCAAAACCTCCCAACCTATCTAACCTTTTGGAAATTCATGTCAGCGTGTATCAAATTTGGGTTTGTATATCTGTAGTCATAGGTTTCCCACATTTGTTTCACAATGGGGTTAGGATTCATAGGGTTTCTATGGGTTTGTATATATGCAGTCACATAGAAATTTCTCCCATGAACAATATTGGGATGTTTCTGATTTAGAGGATTATGGTTTGGGTTCTGACCTACCCTTCTCATCTCTAAAACCCAGAACCTTAGGGGTCTGGTAGGAAGGTACAGTTTGCACTTTCTTTTCCATTCTAGAAAAGGAGAAGTCTCCCTACCCTACCAAGACCAATTTTAGGGAAGCCATACTAGTGTAAGCCCCTAAAAATTCAGGTAGGAGGTTGCAATATTTCTCCTATCTACTTCCTTCACCTTCACTTATTCCATACATTATACCCTTGTAAAATGTAAAGAGAATAAAGGGAAGGCTCATCACTTCACCCTCTTCCACTGTCACCAACATAGGTGTGTCCCCTTCCCCCATCATAGGAGGAAAAGTGTGGGTGCATTTGTTGAATCATTCACATCCTCATGTTTCTCAAGCCAAGCATGACTCACGTGGGATTAGAGATTTGTGATTATCACAATATCTAAACAATAACTAATGGAATGAACTATGAGAGATATGATTCCCACCATAATTGGGATATGTAGGAATACCTCTTAAGGCCTGACCTCAATGGATATCCTCTCAAGGAATCTAACCTTATTATTTTTAATCAGGGCATCATTCTTATGATTAAACCCTGAATTAAGCCCCCAAATTACCAAGGTTACCTTTTCAGTAATTAAGTCTAAAATCATTTCTCTCAAAGGAATATACTCTCCTATGAGACTCATCAAACTATGTGGTATTTGATTCCCATCCAAGTGGGATACGTAAGAAGCCTCCCCGAGGTTTAAACCCAAAACTTCAAATTAACCCTATTCTTCCTAGTCCATATTCCCCCATGGTCTAATATTACTTGGAAACCCATATTCTTTCTATGTTCCTTGGGACTCATAGGCATAATTCCAACACCAAACCTTTACTAATCCCCTTTCTCTTAGACATCCTTACCAAATGACAT
This sequence comes from Viscum album, assembly GCA_963277665.1. NCBI lineage: Eukaryota > Viridiplantae > Streptophyta > Magnoliopsida > Santalales > Viscaceae > Viscum > Viscum album. The sequence goes on along the minus strand of OY728162.1, from coordinate 621,101,521 downwards.
TAAACTGTACAACTAGGTCCTTATCACATGAACTTAAAAGGAATGATGTGTCCCATTAAGCGGAAAATAAATATGAGGGTTCAGATTCATTTTACAAGGATAAATAGATATCCCATTTATGGGTATGAGCTGAACATCAAAACAAACCTTCATCTCCCTAGACGATAATAAATTCCAGAGTTCCCCACTGAGTGGATTTAAAACCAATATCAATTTAATGAGGGTTAAAATAATATCTAAATAGTATAAGAGAGGATACAATTGACAGAGAACCTTGAATACATATGGATATATCCATTAATTAAGAACCTATAATATATAAAAATGATTCTAAATTTTACTCCTGATAAAAATTGATTTCAAATTCCCAGGGAAACCTATGTTATACTTGGTGAGTTAGTAAGGATTCATGAAAATATCTCAAATCTATAAAGAGAGTCTCATAGTAGACAATAATTCCCTCCAAAAGGGTGTGATGAGTCTGACCTCCCATCCCCTTGACCAATTCATGTTCTTAAGTATCGTAAGTTCAAAATTAAAGAACACCCACCTTTGGAAAGTAGGTATCTTTTGGATAAAGAACTATTGGATGATTCTGGTTCCAAAAATAAATCCAATGGAAACCACCTTGAAGCAGTGATTCTTATTCATAACACACATTCCAAGTAACTGTGAAACACCAGGTAACTTTAAAACCCAATGGATGTGTATTCATCTACATTGTTAGACCACATGACACTGATTGTTCATCACGTATAATTCTCAACTATTCAATGATACATTTTAATGCAATCAAGCACTTGTCGTTTCAAGTGTATAACCATCACACATGACATTATATTATAAACATAAATGAAAATAACAAGGTACCTTTATGCAAATGTTCCAATAAAATTTATCAGACCACATACATCTGTATGGATGAGATAAAGAATATTTGATGCCCTTTTCTTCTTTGACCAATATAAACTGCATACCAACTTCCCTCGAATGCATGAAACACAAGTCTTTTCTTGTTAACACTTTATATTAGGGATATCAATGACTATTTTCAGCTTAGATATCATTTCCATGTATATTTTATTAATGTGACCCAATCTACCGTGCCACAAGTTTCTTTATTCTTAAACGGTTGCAGAAAATTTTCTATTTACTATCAACCTGAAACAAGTTTCCATATGTTCTACAGCCTTTAATAAGAGAAATCCCTATATTTCCTCTGATATTGAAACCATTTTTATTAAACTAACCATCAATCATGAGTTAAATAGTTTAATCACACTCAATAGATTGTGATGCAGACCGTCTACATAGAGAACTTCAGTTTTCTTTAGCTCACCATTAGCCAGTTCAGTACAAACACTACCTTTAATCTTCAAAGCACCATCATTTCCAAAACTTAATATTCCTTCAACCCCTTTCTTAACATTCATTATTAGGTCTTCATTTCCCTTCATATGTGATGAACATCTTCTATCAAGAATCTAAATGCTCCTTCTCTTTGTAGCTGTGAGGGATACTTCTGTAAGGTTGGATATTTCAATTTTCTTCTTTTCCTTCCAGGAAATATTAGATTGAGTGAAGGATAAAGATGGTATTTCAAATATATTTTCCATGAGAATAGGTTCATCATACTTATACTCTTATTCCAGATGAGAATACCTATTCATAAGAGCAACACCATCTGGTTGATGAGTATTGGATTTTCTCTGAGTTCTATACGTAATGTTCACGACTTTCCTTTCCATATAATAAATAGTTTTATGGCCAAAGTAAGAACAATGAAAACAATATACATGGAAATTATTTCTTCTATAAGAATTAAGATACTAATTTGTTATCCTTTTTTGACTTCTTAGATAATCCCCATTGAAATAGCTCCTTGACTCTTCACAATATGACATGGTATGGCCCAGATAACCACATAATTGACATTTCATAAGAGGAAATTTCTTCTCACTTATGTTCTTCCCCATGTCTAATTAGTAAAATAGTTTGACTGCCTTTCATTTTGGGAAACTTGAGGATAATATTCAGTTATGATTTCTGTTTGATTTTATGTTATCTATGTTAAGACTTTAGGTAAATTTTTTATATGTCTAACTTTTAGCTTCCCATTATTTTGGTTCATAATAATTCCACCCTTGGATGTTTTATCATCACAAAAAATTATAATATTTCCCATGCACATGGATATTTTATCATCCAAAGAGTTTTCCACTCCTTTGGATTCGAAATTAGATCTCTCTATTATCTCAGTATATAAGAATATTCCAAATGGAATTTTATTCTTAGTTTCTTTTGAATTTGATTCACTTTCATGTTTAACTCTAAGAGTAACAACTTCTTCTTTAAGACCTTCGACCATCTTGGACTTCTCCTTCAGTCTAGATGTATGGTCATTAGTGAAATTTTCCTATTATATAATTCTGATATTTATCACCACAACGTCATCATTTAATTCAAAGGTTATTGATTGTTTATTCAGTACTTATTCTAGTCATTCAATTTCAGTTTCAAGCTGATCGACACATTTTGATGATTCTTCTACAACTGTTCTCTATTTTTTTTCATATATTAATTTTATTCTTAAGCTTACTAAGAGAATCCTTATTTTTTAACTTGAGATCATTATCAGCGATCAAAAAATTATCTCTATCTTTATCTTTTTATGATTCTAAATTTTCAACTATAGACATCATAGACACATGCATTCCATATTTAAACTTCGGTTATTCTTCATCAAAGAATTCATTACCATCATCTTATTATTTATAGATAAAAATTTTTATCTGCAGATTATTTATATATTTGAAGTCTGCATTTTCATAAAACTTTTTCTGGGGCTTCTTTTATGTTTCTTATTTACTTTATTCATCATCAAGCTTCCTTGAGCACCGAGACACAATTTTACCAACTCTACTACAACGAATATTTTATAGGGCAATCTTTCCTTGAAATAAGCCTTTTCCACTCATTAATTTCTTTGAAAAAAGAGAAATAATTTCATCTTACTCATTATCATTATCAATTTTATCTATAGACACATCATTTTTTCCATGAATTTGAAATATATTTCCTTCCTTACTCAAGTTATTGCATCTTTAGGATTGAATCTCATTTCATATGCCACCATACTACTCAGCAGATCATCCAAAGGAAGTTTAGAAAGACCCATTTTCTCAATTGGTAACAATTATGTATTGTAGAGAGGTGTAATCCTTCTCAAAATTTTCTTCCCAATGACAATGCCTTATATTTCTTATCCAATATCTCAAATTTATCCCACAACTTCAGTAATTTATTTTAAAAAGGTATCTTTATTTTCATTAAGATGAATCTTTATATCATCAAACCTATTGTGAAGGACATGTAGTTTCAACTCCTTCACTTTGTTTTCCCTTCATATATATTCTCCAATTTTTCCAACATTTACTTTGTAGAAGTATAAGTCATAACCTTTAAATAAATTTGATCAAATAGAGCAGTTGTGAGCGTATTCTCTGATTTATAATTTCATCAATCATTTTTCCATCCGTATCAATCATAGATATCCATATTGGATTAGTGAATTAAATTCCTTTGGAAGTAGAAAACAAGACTTCCATTCCAAGATATATTAGATGAGATATCATCATGTTCTTCTCTATCTTAATGTTACTTACATCAAAATGGGTAACTAACCTGACATTAACTATATTCTCCATGATAGAAAAAAAGAACATATTTAGCACCAGTAACCTATACGATCTGATACCACTTTAAGGAACCAAAAAAACCCTGAGATGGGAGGGGTGAATCAGGGTGTCAATTTTTTCTTCAAAAGTGATGGATCTTGTTCCCACATTGGTAAAAACCTATTAATCATATTTTATGAGAATGAGTAGTAAACAAACAATCACATGAAAAGTGTCAACATAAAATCCTTACTTGGTTCACCACTAAGGGATAGTCTAAGGAGAATACACCAACAATTTTTCTGTCATATCCATATCCACTAATATTCACTAGTTGTGGAGTAAACGTTTTTGGACAGATTCACTCTACGCTAGGCACATTTCCTTTACAACATTTTAGAGATATCTCACTACATCCCCCATGACACTTTCATCGAATCCCCCTAGCACACTTCCTTAGGAGGAATCCAAAAATAGTTTATAGACTTTTAGTTCCCTTCATCTTTATTAAATAATTCATCCTAAAATGTGGATAGATTCTTTGTTAAAGTCCCGCTTCTACCCATAGATGCAATCAACTTTTTTGTGCACTGATAGTTCGCGAACTGTTCCTCCATGAATAACCCTTCTTCCTCCATGAACTATGTCTCACTATGTAGCATGTGTTCTTCATAGACCAATTCTTCTCTATGGATTGAGATTGATTTTGTGGACTTTATTTCCTTCGTGAACTGTCCCTTATTTTTGGATGAGTTCTTCTTATTTTATGAATCGTCTCGGTGTACTACTACCATGTAGTACCCCCATATACTACCTCTGCGTACTACCTCCATGTGATGAATTTTCTTTGTGAACAATTTTCCATTACAAGATATAGAACCTCACAAAAACCCTTCCATGGAATGTCTCTGCGTACCACTTCTCCATTCGCAGAATCCTCCTCACGAACATCTTGTCCTTCATGTGTTTGTCTTCCCGCAAAGACTTCACTGAATTCCTCCATGATTAATAATCAAAGTTTCTCTCTATAATGATGGTTTAAATGATCCTTATATAGAAAAATATATAAAAAATATCGCAAATCCAATTTCCTCAAATCTCTGATGCGGTAAAGCCTTCACTGCGTACCATGCTCGTACTGTGAACCATTTTTACCTTCGTTGTCCGCATAGTGCCTTTATTCCTTCATAATGACCAATTCCTTCCATGAAATAAACCCTTTGATTCTACAAAAATATCCACCTCCTTTTTGAAAATGAAAATTCACCCCATGAATTGTTTGCCTCCCATGAACTACAAACATCCCATGAACCATTTCCCCTACTCGGTCTAAGTACCGTGATTCGTGGTTTGCATAGCATTGCTATGCAGAAATCACATTCCGTGTAATCCTTATGTGGTTCATGAACTATGCTTCACGTTCCACGTACTGTTCACTCCTATGAAGAAATTATTCCTTTTCAAAAAACAAACTCTCATTTTTGAGGCCCAAAAATTTGGAAAATAATGGGAAACGATGACACCATAAACATTGTTGTCATCCTGTACTGTAAGATCACTTTTCTTGAAGGCCCGATGATCAACACATTTAATATTGACAAAAAACACAAACAAAACTCCATTAACATAAAATAACAGCCTTGGGGACAACAATGGACCATTTAGAGGGGGATCATAAGATCAATTATTGGACGTAGTTAAAATTCCACTTGGAATTGTATTTAACAAAAGGGCCATTCAGTTGGGAATATGGTTCTCGAGGTATCTTTTTAGGCTTATTTGGGGGTTTTTAGGCCCAAATACACGATGGATGAGATGTTATGATGATTTTTATTAATTTGGATATTGTTCTATTCGATTATAATAATTTTATAAATGTAACCTATGGTGGCCTTCCATGAACATCCAAGACAGGCCAAGTTGACATGTTGGGCCTCCTAAGAACCATTGGGATGGGTTGTGGTGATATATTGGGCCTCCCAAGAATGATCATAATTGGCTGGGGGGTAGGTTATACTTCCCATGAACCTTCAGGATTTGTTAGTGTGATAAGGTTGACCTCCCAAGAACCATTTGGATATGATAATGCGATATATTGGGCATTCAGAGAACCCTTAGGATGGGTTGGGGGATACATTGGACCTCTTTAAAACCTTTAGTATGGGTCGGTGTGACATGAATGACCTCCCAAGAACATTTGAGAAGGGTCATGGAATGATTGAAACCGTGACCTATGGGATATGTGCGAGCTGTGGGTTATGTTTTTATATGGAGGTCCTGACTTACTATCCTTTTGATATGGAGCTAATGTAGGTAGGGCTATAGTTCAGGGTGGCTTGGTCAGCACATGCTGACTTGGAAGGATTAAGAGTCAATTATGTATTTATTTTTTATTTATGAATTCATATTTATAAATTGGATGTATTTATATTAATTCATGTTAGTGGTTTCATACTAATATTATTCTCACATCATGAATGGAAATATCTATGGGAATATAGAGTTTGTGATCAGGGATCCGACTAAGGGAAAGGGCCCCATGATAGATTGATGAGTAGTTGTAGTGGCTGGGGATCGAGGTCGAACTAGGTCATACTCTGGGAGTAGTGAATCCTATTTTGTTTCTTATTTCATCTCTATTTGTATATTCATCTACAACTATTGGTATCCCTATTTACTTCTTTTAATGAATCTATATATTGTATGAAATCTTGTCATAGCTTGTTCTGTTTATTCCATTACTCCATTTTATTGATTCATTTATTATAATCTTCCTATGGATATTGATTATATTGTATTATTTGCTCTGATATTTATAGATTCCAATGTAATATTCTCCCGATATGTTATGTAGGCCCTTTCCACAAGTTTATTTCCTCCTATGTATGAGGAGGAAAAATGCGATTATGTAACACCTTGTTCTGAACTGATTGATTTGGGGCTATATGTTACAAAATGGTATCACAACTTCTTTTCCTTTGACTTAGTAATTGGGGATTTTTTTGAATGGAGATATATTGGTTGGGACTCAGTGCAACGACCCAGAACTGGCCAGCCACACAAACAGTGCCGAACGGGTCGGGTGTGACTACCTTAGGCGCACCTCCCCTGAACGCCAAAGGCTTCCGACTAGCAGCGAGGGTCTGATAGGTATAGTGGGGAGGCTATACCCTCCCGGAGGAATAAAATGGTACAGGTCCGAGTATAATACTAAATATACAGCGGAAATAAATGACTCAGGAGACTCAAACCATACCCACATAGCGAAAGCACATTCAATAACAATAAACAGCGGAAGAAATATAAAAAAAAGTATCGGAAAGTAAATAGAATGTCATGCCAACAATCAACTACAATAACTGCTAAAACAACCAATCATGAATCCAATCAAGTCATACAAATCAATACATAAATAATGGCGCCAATGGATAACCAGTAGTAGCTACAATATAAAGTAAACATGCTGATGCAAGAAAAGAATGCTAAACAAGTAACTCCAGTACGGTACGACCTCAGGGTCCGTTCCAGTCTCCAAGTCAATCAGCACTAAAGTCGAACTCCTGAGGCTGACCCTTTACCTGAACGCAATTTCATAAAGTCTACACGCATCCCGAAGGGCCCATGTAGGGTGTGAGACAAGTATCAGTAGGATACCACCCAGAGGTGCGTACCTAATACAAGTGTTTAGGCAGACATGCTAATATAAGAAAACAGTAAATAGTTCAATGCCCAAAAGTAAACAAAGACTTCAGTGGTGCTCAGTAGCCACCAGGAAGTGTCACCTACTTCGGCCAACGCCGGAAAGTCTGATCTGCAGCCTGACACCTCATGCCACCTGACACCATGTGTCTCAAGTACCGACGTCTCGAAGGCACGCCCAATCATCGTCACCCAGCTCGAAAGCTCATCCTTCCCATGGTACAACATCCGAAGGAACATCGATACCTATCCTCAAAAGATAACTAGAGGGACAGCGATGTCTGCCCTCAAATCACGGCGAGCCTCTTCCCCCAACTTGACCACCTCAAAGCTATCTTCTGAAGGCTCCTCGCCTTCCACGTGGCTTCCTATGCAAGCACCCTCAAATGAAATATACCTAATCGCATCTACCGAGGGTCTCTACCCAGCGAGTGGCCATACCACCTCATCTCAGAGTCTATCTATGTGCACACTACTCAAAAGTACCCGGTGAGCGGTAATCACCTCAGTATGTCCCAAGACACAACAACTCTGACACCTCGTGTCCCTGCAAACCTATTGCTCAAGTCAGATGGCCTCGCCATCCATGTAACCCGGGCCAAAGCCCAACCTGACAGTCCAACTGCCTTAACTGACATCCATGACACCCAATCCTGTGGTAGCAATTAACCAAAGTATCCCGATCCAAAGCCCCAACCTGTGATCCCCATCACTCAACAATTTATCCAGGTCACGCCCAACACAACAAGTAGTTCAACACATGCAATATCACACATTGCATATTCATACTTGGAAGCATCACTTTAAACAGGAAATTACTAAACAGTCAAATTGCATTAACATGTGCTATCCCATACTGGCACCTAACTCATTCACGATTTAACAATTAAACTAAACAGTTAAACTCGAGACATTCAATAAGCAGTAAAAACACAGCAGTTTAAACAATGGTCCAATACACACGCATTTCAGCACCCTTGGCCGAATTGCCCCAAATGAGCAACGACCTCTAACCCAGTCTCGCTTAATCGCAACAGGGTTAGGGAATACCTAGAGGCATACCATATTGTAGATAATTAAATAAAAACAAATAAACAGGGTCTCGCTCAGCACCCGACATCGCGCCCGAAGGTCACAACCCCAAATTGTCTACAAAAATATGAAAGAAGGTATGCACCACCTTCCTCGTACTTGTACGATGACACTCCTTTAATTTCATCCTCTGAATCAGACTGAATCGCAGTAGATCTGCATTTTCGTCAAATCCAAGAATTCCGTTCGGATGGAATCTTCAGAGGAACAGGTGAGGAATCAAGGACGAAGAAGGGTGCGCGGGGTTAGCCTTTCTGATGCGGTCCCACTGCCACTGAAGGATCGAAGAATGGAGGTCGGACGGAGATTCTGGAAGGGTTTGAGTTCTTGGAGGTTTTTTGGATGAAGGGTTCGTCCAAAAGGGATGAAGAATAGAATTCTGGGAATGCGACGCGATGAAGATCCGATCGATAAAATAAAAAAATGTACATGGTGTGTATTTTTAAAGTACACGTCTTGTAGATGTGTTTTCGTACTCTGAATTAAGCGAAGTCCAGCACACGGCTTGGACTGGTTACACGGTCCGTACACGGCCAGGGTCTTGACCGCTACACGGGGCAAGGGTACACGGCGTGTCAAGGAAGGCTACACGCTGTGTAGATGGAAATTTACACCTGGGCACCACACGACATGTACCTAGCCTCGCACAGGTAAGGGATACACGGCATGTCCATAAATACACGCCGTGTAGTGGGAAAGTTCTACACGGTCTTCACATGGCTTGTACTCGGCGGGCACACGGCCGGTCACTCGGGTAACTCATACATGGCGTGTACTTAAAGTACACGGCGTGTAGTCTAGAAATTTCTAGGAACTGCCCAGATTTTCCAGACTTCTCAAAAAGCAGTCAAAAGTTTAAACAGGGCCGGGTTTTGACCCGTTTCTAAAAACTCGTGTTCTTACACTCAGATATAGGAGATACCCTATGCCTGGATAGAGATTTTTTAGTAGACCTCTATGTTTATAGGGAATTTCTTTGATTCTATGAAATGTGATGCTATAGTTTCAAGCCATTCTAGGGTATTTTTGTGCTAGTTTCATTTATGGGGTTCTACTCTTGTCTGGTGGAAAAGAGTGACTATGTTTATGCATTAGAGGTAGGACTGTAGGAACATATGTCATTAACCTAGCTTATTATGATTGATATATATCCAAATTAATTAAATACAAGTCAAAAAATATATTTAGTGTTTTTTCAAATACATTTTTTATGGATTATAATTAATTTAACATGAGCATAAAGTTACAATAATGGTGGATTATTCATTTCATTAGTCATAAGGGGGTTATACCTAGTGGTTGTGGGTTGCTATACGATTTTTTCCTGGCACTATTTTGTGCCCATGTACACTTGTTAATTTATTATGTTTTACAACGACTAGCTATTGAAAATATTCTCAGTTTCTGTTGGAAGTTTATATAATTATATGAAATGATGTCCTAGGTTTTCAGATAATAATTAGGCTATAATCACTACCAATGTTTGGATTTTTCAAATTTTTCTACCAGATATTTAGGAGGGGTAGGATTTTCATTCCCCAGTTATTTCTCCAATGGTTTATGCATAAGGACCCCATCAACAAGGTGTGTTCCTCATACTAATGGTGGTGGGGGGGGGGTGGAGATGACACTGAGGTGGACCATCTATAATGGATTTCTCCTAGTACATCTTGATAGTGCACTTTCCTACATTCTATGGTATGGGTGGTCTAAAGGATGTAGAATATTGGATTGAGTTCATTGGGAGGATCATGGACCTAATAATGAATTTAGGTAATTTCTGAGCGAAGGTGGAGACTATTATGTTGTAAGGATGTACTAAGAGGTGGTGGATTGTTATGATCCAAGTTAAGAGACACGATGACATGATGTGGGAAGCCTTCAAATACCTACTTTTTGAGTAAGTCATTCCCATTTCCTAGAGTTTGTACAATTCTTATGAGTTTATGGAACTTAAATAGGGAATTCCATAAGTGGCCAAGTATGTGATCCATTATGGGGATTTGATTCATTTATCTTTTCTATTGGATGGTAATTAGGCCTAGAAGTATCAAAAGTTTCATATTGGGATTTTCCCATAGTATAGGTGTTAGGTTCAGAATTTTTACCTAACCACATATTTAGTATGGTTCACAGTTCTCTAAACATAGATAAAGGGTTTCATAAATATAATATAATGGGATTTAACCCTTGTTTAGGTATTGGGTTTTCAATTGTATTTGGATCTCATTCCAGTGGTAGGAGGAGGAGGTTTGATGACATACATCAGGGTGGTGAGAGAAAATTCAGAAGAGGAGGGGTTTGACTTTTCTTACTTTTGGAAGGACTCCTCCTGTGTGATTCTAGTGCAGGAATCCAAGGTATTATTATAGTTCATGTTCCAACCAACTGAAGTATTTTAATTCCTATGGTGGGATGGGGAAACTATGGAATTTGTTTTGTGGTTTCTTCTATCTTGTGTTGGATGATTTTTTGGGGTGGACTCAATCCCTGAGAGATTTAATGTGAGTACCATAATAAGGAAATCGAGATTACTCAAGGATATTAGGCTAGAAACCAAGCCATGAATTATAGCATTATATGTTATAAGTTTAGTAAGGTTCATTCCCTCAACTAAGGTAGGGATCTTGGGGGAAGTACCGTAGATCAGATTCGGGTAGGGTGTATGTATTAATCAGGTTCTAGATGATGATTGGGTGGGTCCACCAATAGTGATATGTACTATTCTTATAGCCTCAATAATTTCAATTTCACTCTTTGATATTGGGGATTATCATTCCCTGTATTCCTACCAATTTTGTCTCTACATTTGTGTTTTTAATAGGGGTTTTCCAAGGTTTTTGGTCACTTGATACACCAGTTTTGAAAAGAATGGATCTTGTGTTAAAGTTTCTCTCACGTGTTGTAGTTTCTAGAGACTATGTGTATTTGTGGGATTTATTAGTTCTTGATATATTAAGCTTCTTGTTTTTCTTTTTGATGGAATAGTTAACATTTTTCAATCTCACATCAACTATTATATGAGTTTACTAACTTTTACCTCCAACCATTTGAAAAATTATGTTTTTATTAGTATTTAGAACATGGATGTAAGAAGATAAGGTATATACCTTAGCTAGATTGGGGAAAATAAAACCTAGGTAGATGTATTGGTTCTTGTAAAAAACCAGATGATGAATCCATCCACTTTTCCTGTAGGGGTGGATCATCACTAAGATTTCTTCCTAACTTATTTCTCATGGATTACTCTAGACAGGGTGATTGAGTTCAAGATTGATGTCATGTTGGTTGCACATCATATATTGGTTCCCCCATATCATATGAAATTAGATTTGATGAGATGCATTAAGGTGAAGCTTTTTGACCTGGAGTTGAAGGGATTCAGTCACCCAAGAACTGCTTCTTAGGGTTCTCAAGATTTTTTCATCAAGAATGCTGATAACAACCTTTGAATATGCATGGATTTCCAAAAAATGAATCAAGTTATTGTAAAAATTTTATTTCCACTACCTTGGATTAATGATCTATTTTATCAGTTGAGGGGAGACTAGTGGTTGTCCAAAATTGAATTTCTATCAAGGTAACATCTATTGTGAGCCAAGGTTAAGGATGTTCCCAAGATGACGTTCAGGACAATATATGAGTTATATAATTATCTTATGATTCCATTCACTTTGAATAATGTGATATTAGTGTTTTTAAATATTATGAATGTGATCTTTCAACCATACCTGGACTTTGTTGTCATGGACGTCATTGATGACATACTGGTCTACTTATATACCTCAGATATGAGTACTATAAACCTTGATATTTTCTTGACCACACTCCATGCACATCAATTTTAGGACACGTTCTCTTAGTTTCATATCTAGATCAAAGAGGTACATTTAATTTTCCATGTGGTTTTTAAGGTAGGGATTGTTATTGATCTAGATAAGTGGATCCTGGAATATCTTGGAAACAACATGAGGATGTGTTAAAGATATAGAGTTTATTTTGATTGGATAGATATTATAAATGGTTCATTCATGAATTATCCCATCTGGATGAACCTATGAGAATGTTTACCAGGAAAGGGGTTATGTTTGAGTGGATTAGAAGGTGTGACGATTCCTTCCATGTGATAAAGAATAAGTTTACATCTGATTTGACTCTGATTCATCCATACCCATGGGTTAGATATAATATTTAATGTAATTATTCATTAGGTTTTTTAGGGATATCATGAGGCAAATTTAGTGAGTAGTCTCATATCAATCACATCATCTATGACCCCATCAGTAGAACTACCTCACTCTTGAACTGAATTTATTTTTCATGGTTCTTTCTCTAAAATGTCAGTGAAACTATCTCTTTAGAGAAATGTTTTCTGTCTACATTGAACAAAAAATAATATGGAAGATCTTTTCTGAGTGATACTTGAACCTAAGCTAGAGATGTAGGTTCAAGTACTTTCCAACTTTTGATTTTGAGATTTCATACACCCCAAGGAAGGGGAATGTTTTTGTTTATTCCATTCGAATAAATTTTTTAGAACTAAATACATGAATATTAGAGGAAGTATATAATCTCATGATTATATTGGAGATTTGGAATATGGATGTTTTAGAGAACTGGGAAGCTATGATTTGTTCTCTATTTGATATAGCATCATCCTTAGTGGACTGAGTCAAGGTTGACCCAGAATCTGATTCAGAGTTATAGGTTATTCAAGAGAATTTGATGAGTGGTAAACATGTTATAGAGAGGAATTGATGATAAAATATCAGGAACCAGAGTGGATAGTGAATCAAGGATCAACCATGATGTATCAAGATATGAAACACCACTTATGGTGGTTGGGAATGAAGAGTGATGTAGTAGGGTTCGTCACTCATTTCCTTACCTATGAGAAGGCTAAGGCTTAACACCAATGACCATGAATGTTTCTTAAACCTATTATTGTTTCAGTGTGTAAATTAGATAAGGTGACCATATGATTTGTTATGGGTTTTCCTATTACTCTTAGGAGTTTACATACTGTGTTGGTAGTTATTGACTTCCTAATGAAGTTTGCATAATTTTACCCATAGGAGAGACTCGGTTAGTTGATAATTTGGGAATAATTTTCATGTGAGAGATAATGTGTTTGTACATAGTAACTATGAGAATCATGTCAAATCAAGAATCTTGGTTCACATTGTAATTTTGGTAGGGCCTGTAGAGGGCACTGGGGATGCACTTAGATCTGAATTTAGATAATATTTAATAGATCCAAATGTTTTTCGTTACAACCCAGAGTAGGTAATATTCATATACCTACTAGAGGTGATGCATCTTAGATTTATCCATGGGTGAATACACATTATTTTATGTCACCATGGATAGGGTATTGATGTCTAAGAAAATAGTAGAATGTAACAATGTTATTTGTTATTTAATTCATGATTGAAGAGAAAATTGGGGCCCTATCTTATCGATTGGATCTCTAACCATGACAATAGAGGATGCACAATGTCTATCATGTGTCACAACTATTTATGTATTAGATAGAAGTGAATAATATGATTTATACTGAGGATGTTGAGTTAGAGGCAAATACTTCGGTCAAGGAAGGCCCGATGTGGATTGTGGGCCAAAGTAAGAAGGTGCTACATGGAAAAATAATTCCTCTTGTTTGGATATTATGGAATCATGAGAAAATACAATAGGAAACATGGGAGATAGAATTTCTTGTACAAATCATGTGGCTAGATATATTTGTCCAAGAACCTTAGAAGCACTCTTTGATGATGAAACAACATTAAATGGGGAGTTTGTAATGCCCCATGAAAATTCAAGGTGTGTTTGAATTTAAATTTATTTTACATTATTATTTTTCAATTGTTTATAGTCCTTAATGGGGTCAAGAGTGGTTCAAGGGATCCTCAAGAAGTGCCTGAGACTGAAATTTTTTACTACAGGTCCACTAGCAAGCTATTAGATTATTTAGAGGCTTGTGTAGTATTCCTGGGGCCACCGACTAGTAGGTGGTGTCTTACAGCTTGTCAGTAGGGCCACTGGGTAGATATTTAAATGAGGGACATTTTTTAATTTTTCCATAACTACTATTTAAACTCCTTATCTTATCCCCTTAATAATTTATCAATTTTATAGTGGGAGAGGCTTATTTGGAAAGGAATTAGCTAACCTCACATCAATTATTCACCGATTTGATTGCTATTTGTTATGTTTGGTTTCTATTAGTAAACATTCACCATTCTAACTTATAATTATGGGTTCTCCTCCATTTATTTTGAGTAACCCTAATGCTATGAATTTGTTACTATTTTTAGGGACTTCATGTGTTAGGATTATTGTGGAAAATGATTCTTTGTGGTTTAGTATTTCCATACCTATGATAGAAAAAACCTTATCTTAATAGATTTTTGAATAAATTTGAATGTATTTCATTTTGTGTGGGTTTGTGTGTCTCGGTGATACTTCTTACTAAGTTAAAATAATTATTTATTAGGATCAAATTGGTGTATTTGACCTTTTATTGGTGCACTATTAGGTAATTTCGTGGTTAGAGTTGAAACTCCAATTGGAATTGTATTTGACATCGAGGTTGTTCACATGGCGACATTGATCTCAGGGGATCCCTTCAAGATATTTTGGGGATAATTAGTTTTTAATAGAGGATATTTGAGACACTATAATGATTTCTTATTCTTTTGATATTTTTTTATTCATACAAATGATATTATGCTCATTTCTTATGGTGTTCTCCCCAGAACAATAAGGATGTGTCAGTGTGATATGTTGGACGCCCAAGGAACCTCTAGGATTTCTTGGTTTATCTGTTGTACCACTCATGAACCATCAGGATGTGTCATTGTGATATGGTTAACCTCCAAGAGACTTTTTATGGGATGTTGTGGTATGTTGAGCCTTCTATGAACATCTAGGATTGGTTTGTTGATACATTGGACCTCCAAAGAACCTTCAGAATGATTATGTGTCACACAATTGACCCCCTAAGAACCTTTAGGATGGGTAATGGTATGAATGAGGTTATAAAATATTGGAAAGGACCAATCCATGGGTTATATTCATTAAGTTAGTTACATAGACCATTCTTATGACACTGAGCCAGATTAGGTAGGGTTGAGGATCATGGAATATTGTTCATTGCATGATGACCCAACATGATTATTAATTGATTATGTATTTAATTTTCATTAATGCATCCACATTCAAACACTTGATGAATTTATGGTAAGGTCCCATTGGTGTTTTCCTACTAATATTATTCTCACATCCTACACAACATCTCAATGCACATGTAGACTTTATGATATGGGACCTAACTAAGGGAAAGGGGCCCACAATAGATTACTAAGTAGGTGTTGGTTTTTGGGGATTGAGGCAACATGAAGATATAAAAAGGGAGTAGAAATGCCTATTTTAATGCTCGCCTTTTTTAATTTTATATATTGTTCCACCACTACAATGATCCTTATTTACTAATTTTTATGATTGTGTATATTGTATGAAATTTTTTTATATCATGTTATGTTGATTTGATTATTTTTTTTATTGATTCTTTCCTTATATTATTCAAATGGTTATTTCTTATTTTTCATTATTAGCTCTGATATTAAAATATGAGGAGGGAATAGTCTACCCAAGAACCAACTGGGACCTCACCTCTCGTCAGTAGCCTTCCATATATGGGAAGGCACATATGAGGTAATACACCACCTTGGCATAGACCATGTGATTCAGGTTTGGGCATTACACCCAAGCTGAATCTATTCCATAACTACATCCACCTTCAAGTATCCAAACATTGTTATAATTTATGTGAAAAACATGTTAAAAAAATTACCAAAAAATATAAATGTTATCCTATATTTAGATATATCCATTAAATACATCCCTAGTATTTTTACTATTGTTGTATCACCATAATCCTAAAATAATATAAAATATTCAATATGACCAACCTAAAAGTTTTTCTATAAATTTGAAATAATTATAAATAATAGTATATTAATCCATAAATACATTTGTAACTCTCAATTCATGTTTATCTGATAATATCATAATCTCCAAAGCTATCTAAACCCTTTTTTGATACCAATAGTAGAACCTACAAACCACATTCCTAGATTTGATGTTAATAGAAACATGAATTACACACTAGAATTTATAAAAAGCATTAATTTATAGTTTTTTTACAAATAATATAACATTTATATTTCTAGGACCTTTTTAGGATTAGGGGTTTTTGGAGTTAGGAAAAATATTTAACTAATAGAACCCATGTTTTTTTGCATCAAATAGACATTTTTCCCATCAGAATAATAACAACCTAATACATAATAAGTCATTAATATATCTTATAAATTCACCACAAAATTATTCTTCTAGGTACATCATAGATATTAATTTTCTTTTTAAACAATGGAAATAGAAACATAAGAATGGGTGAGATCAAATGATCTGTAAGAGAATCATCAGAGTAAAGCATTATGGTGATACAACATGTATAAGTTATGTTTCTTGATATGATATCATAAATATAATGGTCAATTTTAATGGAATCATGGTATAAGTAAATGACATAATCAGATCATGAAATCATAAATATTTGGAAACAACATAATACATGACATTATAATCATATTTCAAGGGTCACTCCCAATAATATAATTATAAAGTAGAAAAAGTCCTTTGGCAGATTAGGTTCACTCTCTAATTCCTTAAATAACATGTCATGAGATATAAAGCATTATCAAATGAATTGGAGGGACATATAATTCCAATCCCACCCATCACATAATAAAAATCATACTTATGTGAGCTACAAGATTCCAATAATTATATAAAAACCATACAAAAAAATTGTTTTTCAAGTCCTTTTTATGTTGTATCAAAAAATGAAAACATTAATAAATCCATAAATAATCATAACTTGACAAACCCATTGAAATTAAATGGGTATACCATGGAATAAAATAACTTTATAGATAAATAACATTAAATTAAGATAATGAATCACATGGTGTCTACACTATCTAGATAAAGGTTATATGGTTTAGATATAAATATCCCCAATTAACTAATGTATGAAAACAATTCAATCAATAATATTATATATAAAGCATGCACTAAGGAAAGACAGTGGAAGAAAAATCATGTCTATACATGATGGATTATTAGGTAAGGAAAAGGCAGTGATAGATCATTTCTTTAATAGATTATAAAATTACATAACACATCTAGAGGAATAATATAGATAATAAAATTTCAAGAATATCCTCAAATCATGCATAAGGTATTTCAATTTTTGTGGAGTTAAATGAAAAACACTTTTTAAGATCATTAGGAAAAATTGATTTGGAAATGAGTAACTTCAATGACCTTTTTGAAAAAACTTTATTTAAATTTATTTTTTTATAAATAAAAAATATTAGTATTTTGTTTCTGTAAAAAAATAAATCATAGGAAAGAAGTTTAATATAAATTGATAAAGATGGCTTAAATAAAAGTTCACATTAAAAATGGTAAAAAGATATTTCTTAATCTAAATAAACGCATATCGACAATATAAAAAATTAATTTCAAACATTTAAATAAATTAAAATAAGTATAAAATGAAAGTAATCAATTATTGATTCATTTTGAAAGTATAAAATGAATAAAAAGATGATATATAATGATTCCTGATCAATATAAGAGGCAGTTAAGTTTTATTACAATTCATAAACTAAGATCCAAAGAGGAAATGAAATAGTGGTAGGACATGTGAAAAATAAAATAATAATTATAGGAGATGAAAATGATAGGGGTTTTAAAATGAAGGAGTGTAGAAATTCCCTTGTTGGATTACCAATCAATGACAATTATTATTTTAATTTAATATTTATAAACCCTTACAACATGGGTAATTTTAATATTTTAAATTAAGACCTCACAGGTGAGGGATTTTGAAATTGAACTTTAAATAACATGAATAAGATATAATTCATGATATAATGTAAAAAAAAGTTATTATACCCACCATTTTAATGAAATAGTATGCATAGAACAAAATATGTCTTAAATAAAGGAATTTTTGATGAGAAAAATCTCACTATAATAGAAATGTATGAATAAATTGGACATGAATGGAATACCATGAATGATAAAGAACCATGAAATATCACAAAATGAAAAATATTCATTATAATTGAAAGAAATATGAAAGAAAAATAACCATATAAATGAATATTTGTGTATAATATCAAAGAATTCCTTAATTAAGGGTTATTGAGATGGAAAAACTTACCTTGCGATCCTGCTTAATTGATCACATTATAATATACTATATTAATAAAATAAATATAATAATAACATATTTAATTAACTTATTCATAACTATAACCATTTAAAATCCTAATTTTTATTTATTAAATATATTTATATTAGTTAGTTTTTTACATATTGTAAGTATCATATGTGTGTAATCATTATTGGTTTGAGTTATATTATAGAATTTTCAATTATGATCCTTGAAGGAGAAATCACTGAGGATCATGTTTTGTTTATTTTTTAAACAAATGAACCATGATATATTAATTAATGAGTTTAATTCCAGTGTTACATTTTCAAAACTAAAATCAAGCCCATAATTACTTATTTATATCATATATTATCATTATTCATGTTCTCATAGTAAACCATGATATTTTTATAGTATTTTTTAAGTCGGTTGTGAAACCGACCCAAACAGAAACATACCATAATTTAGTGGATGGTTTTAAAGTGGCTGAGTTGTAAAAAAACTATTCAGAATCATAATGATATTTTCAATGTTTATAAGTGTGATATATAATAATTTTAAAATTAAGATGAAAATTTAGTTGATGTGAATGTAGAATATATTATAAATAAATAGTTCTTCTCTTATATTGATCTTTCAAACGGTAGGATTTACAATGATCGTTTATTTCTAAAAAAACTATTTTGTTGTAAAATCTATCTTAGAAGAACCAAAACAATTTAATAAAAATAATATTTATCCATTTTACATATTATCATGATAATACATCAGTGTATATAATGAAAATAAAAAATGTAAATCAATCATTCAATGGAGGCAGTATTCTGCACGCACAAATGGATGATGATATCATTTTTCATAGAATGTGAGAAATATATAATATATATCACAGTTTAAGAATATAAAATATTTTATAAATTTCATTATTTTTTATTTAATTTTAAATTATGATCTATAGTCTAATATGGTTAAGAAAAATGAAACATTATGCTTGGTCGAGGTGTTATTCCACACACACACACAAATGTCATTTTTTGGTTTCCTTAAGGGAAAAAGGTTAAATGTGGTTAAATAAAATTACATTTTATAATAAAATTAGGTATATAGAAAATAATAATTCAATTATAATTAAAAAACAAATTATATTTTTAAATTCAAAATATAAAGGAAGAATCATTAGGAGAAAGAAGTACACATGTAGAGAACTTTGAGTTTTCCTTTGAGGATTCCAAAAAAATAGAGGTATTTCCTAATTATTTTTGACCAAAATATTATATATGTGAAGTAGTATTCTAGGAAAATTGAAAATATTAGTTTTTAAATATGAAATATAAATTTTAGATTTCTATAAAGGGGTGGTGGAATTTCCCTTTTATAAGTGTCGAGAATAACATTTTTGTAGATACCCTTTACTTTACAATAATATAATTAAATCCTTTAATTTGAAAGACAATAAAAATGAAATATAATAGAGTGTAAGATATGATAATTTCTATATTATAAAACTACTCAATTATAACCATGTTTTTAACCAATGTCAGGCACTTTATCCCAAGATTTATTATTTTTACCATTTTGTATTTGACCGTGGTTAACTAGTTTTTACTTAAGTAATTTAATCTTAATGCCTAAAAATAAAATGAACCTAATTAAATAATTTGAAACTAATTCTTAAAAAAATGAAATAAATTTTATCAATTTACATTTCTAGGATTAATAAAAAACAAATTTTATATTAGTGAATGTAGCACCAAAAATATGTTTTTAGAAAAAGTGTTTTTAGAAGTAAAATTTGTGTGTAAGATAAAATTATCAATGTTTTTTATTTTCATTATATAAATTAGAATATTATAAAATAATTAAATATTAAATGTATTTAAATTCAATTAAGATCATAATTTTGTGAAATTAATTTTTAATTAGGGCGAAAAAATTCAATTTTTAAGTGAAATGAAATGTTACTAAGGTTTCAAAAAGGTAAACATAGGTTTTCTAGGAATAAAATATAGAAATATATAATTTTACTATTCAGATTAATATTTGGTAAATTAAAATGTTTTATAAAATTCTATGACTTATATATATAATAATAAACTTATAAAAGGTATAGTTTTGGTAAAAACTATTGTTTTCTACATTCACCTAAAAAACCAATGTTTACAAAAAAATTCCCCCATTTCTAATTTTTTACATTCTAAATTATAATATTAATCTCATTTAATCAAATAGAAATTCTAAATAGTCTATATTTATCTTTATAATGAAAATAAGAAATATAAGGATACACTACATTTATTAAAAAATGAAATTTTTAAACATTGTGTGTTCTTAATGTTTTTTCATATCAATTTATAGTTTAAATAATGTTAGCATATTTTTTGATTTATTGAAATATCATATATTAATATAATAATATTTTTAAAATTATAGAATTTAATTTATTATGATATGTTACAAAACACTAAAATACAGTTATTTGAAAAAAGTCCATCCTTTTAATTTTAATTATTTATCAAACAAATATAAAAATTATAAATTGATTCATATCTTTTAATTTACTATAGGTTACTTCATAATTATATTTTACTATTAATATTCATATAATATGTCATAGATAATTTTAGTTTTGTTGTTGCATGTGAAATAAGATAAAATATATGGTGTTAATTTATTGAAAAATATATTCCAAAATTGTGGGATTTCATAGATATCATTTGATAATGAGATAATATTATAGAATATTATCCATAGGATGGTTTTTTTATTTTTTTTATAGAAAATTATTACTCTATAGATTTCTTGAAAAGTTGTTAGATGGAAATTTTGGACTGTAGGTAAATTCTACCCATTTCCATTAATAAATAAACCTAGAGGGTCACAAATTATGTGTATATGAAAACACATTAAATTTTATTGAATTTATTTTTATGAATAAATTGATTCCTATCTTGTGTAATAATATTTATTGAAATAATATTTATTGTTAAAAAATAATCCTTAGATAATCGAGGTTTGAACATGTCATTAGAATTTAATATTATATTTATTCATTCAAATTATAATGAATAAAATATTTATTTATTCATATGTTTTGTGAAAATTCTAAATAATAAATATTTATTCATGTTTTTTGAATATATATAATGTTTATTTTATATTATTGAATGCATATTTTCTTATTCAAGGTTCACTATTATTATAGGAGGAAATACATTTAGTTAATTAGCTAATAAATATATTTTATTATCTAAAAAATAAATTTTAATTTATTTTAAAAACTATAATAGATCTTTTTTGGTCACCTAAAAAAATAAATATAATTATTTAAGTGTGGTTTCATGTATATTGTATTTTAACATTGTTTATATACACATTTATTTATTATAAAAATCATAATTTATCTATTACATGTAATTTTAAAGTACTAATATTTTTTATTATTATTTAAGAGATTTGTGAAACAAGTTTTAAACATCATATCAAGATAATAATAATAATTTTTTAATTATTTAAGAGAAATTTGACAAGGAATAATTATTATGATTAAATTATAAGGATGAATTTGTTTTTACCCACTTAATGATTTACCAATTTATTAAACCAGTATGTTTCATGGAGATTGAAAGTGATTATCTGGAAAATTATTATCTTAAAATATAGAGAGGGATTTATATATAATCCTATGAATTCTCACACGTTTCAGAGAGATAAAAATAAAACACCCATCATTGTGATCAATTTTGAATGATATAAATCAAATTTTCATCTTCTGGTAGCACCTGAGATATCAATAGAATCATTTTAGGTTATGTGTATCACATATTGATAAATCTTAAGGGATCATCTATTGGATTCTTTGACACAATAACTGTAAAAACCCAGAAATTTCAAGGAATTTTTTTTCTTAATTTCTTCATAATTTTACGAGTCTGTGGCTTCTGACTGCACTTGATTCCGAGGCCCGGTGTCACCAGAATCAATTTCTGAAGTTTAGCTCAGGTACGTTCAGTGAACGAACATGCATGTTTTTCTATATTTTGAACTGGTGCTCGGAATTGAAATCTGAGGGCACCGATGAACTCGCAGCGCTGGTAATTGCTTAAGGGGACATTTACCACAGTTGTATTTTATGCGAGTTTGATGTTATAATTTTTGGTTTAAATAAAAAAAAAGATAAATAAAATTGTAAGAACAATTTTATGTATATAAGGAGATTAATTCCTCCCAAGGGTAGTTAAGGGTGGGACCCACAACCACCTATCTACCCAAGAGTGGATTTTAGAGAGGTGGGACCCACACAATCCCCAAATGTTTATTTTTCTCTAAACTCTTTAAACCACCTCATTAAATTGGAAACCCCCCATTAATTGCCAATCTCTCCACCTCCCTCACTCCATTAATACGTGTAAAACCCTCAAATAAAAGAGGATCTTTCCTCTCCCTCTCTTTAATTAAATACCAACACATTTAATTAATGAGGATCTTTCTTCTCCCTCTCTTTAATTAAATACCAATAAATTTAATTTATGAGGATCTTTTGTCTCCCTCCCATTAATTAATTTCCATCACATTTAATTAATGAGGTGATTTGAATCTTGAAAGTTATTTCTTGTCTAATAAGATAACAGTAGGAGCCTATTATTTTACGAGAGGAGGGCTTCGTTGTGCTAAGGAGGATTGGGAGAGCTCTTGGGTTTTTGAAGAACACGCCGGTTCCATGAAGAACGCCGATTTCTTCAATGAAGAACGCCAGTTACACGAAGAACGAGGATGTGCCACCCATTCTTTTATCTGTGACAAGAGGGGAGACGCCACATCTTTGGGTACACTCTGACGACGACGGTTCTTTCTCGATGTTGACGGAGCGGTAACGGTTTCCACATCTACGACGAATGAACCATATTCGAGGTAGGGGTATTGTTTTGAATTTCTCCTTACCTTTTTGAGGAAAGAATGACGAGCGCGAACCAAACTTTTCCCTGTTGATCTTAGGATCTCTCGTACATGAAGGATGGATGAGGGGTTATTTTTCAAGTTTGGATTTGAGTTTGAATTCTTAAATCTTGATTGAAAAATTCTAACACGGTGGGCTCGTGCCGAAGAACAAACCCGACCCTCCGCAGATTGTTTGTGTGTGTGCGTATTGACGGGCGATGATGAAACATGACCAAAATGGCATATTGAAGCTGTAGCAATGGAGAACGGGTCCTGGGAGAGCCGCACACGTAGACGGCGCGCAAATCGGACCACCGAAGCGCGTCCGATGGTCCGCGAATGATGCTGCCGGTGTGCCTCGACAACGCGGCGGCGCCGGCGATCGGAGGCGGTGACCGGCGTCCGGCTGGCCGCCTGGAGGTGGCAGTGCCCCAGCGCGCCGCCGGAGGAAACCTGCCGCGATAACAGCCACAACGGTGGTACGACTGACCTTGCAACCGCACGGGTTCAGGGATGCCAGTGGGGTGGCGCCAACTGGCGCTGCCGGTGTCAAACAGTGGAAAGGCCGCGCCTCCCCCACTCCGCGTAACACTCGGCCAGGCTGGTTAAGTCGTGGCCAGCCATGGGCCGGGCCGCACCAGGTGGTCTGGGCTGCACCCTATCGAGCCGGACCCAGACCCGAGTCGGGTCGACCCGGTTCGGGCCGACCCAGGTGGTGTTGGGCCGGGTCGGACCAGGCCCAGACCCCCTATTTTCGAACCGTTTTCGGTTAAACAACCATATCTTGAGCTACAGACCTCCGATCAATGCATCGTCAATTGTGTAGGATTCCTTGGATCGATACGGTGGATTAGGTATATTACAATTAAGGTTTTGGCGAAGTTTGGGTATGACTAAATTGGTTCGAACTCGAAACCAACCGGGCCCTTAGAGCGGAAACGCTTATAACATGAGGACCAGACGTCTGATTGACATGTCGTCGACTATGTCGGATTCCTCTCGATGAGATGGTTCTTTTGGAATACTTCACCTGGGGTTTGGAAATAGTCGGAGTATGGCTGGGTTGGATTGTCCCCGAAATCCAACTGGGCCCCTAGAACGAAATTGCTAATAACTCGCAGACCGGGCGTCTGATTGACACGTCGTCTATTCTGTTGAGACCCCTAGGAAGATGCGGTACTTTGAGATACTTCCACATGAGATTACAAGACACTTGGGAGTATCAAACAGTAGCTCGTGGAGTAGATCCTCCTAGAGATGAGCATACAGAGTACGATGACCTTGTAGCTGGTTGAGACCTGATGACTGCTTGTCCGATTCGATTCAGAGTAACTTGTATAGCCCTGTGGGGAGCACTACTTTGTGAGGTGGCAGACCCATAGAGGAGGATCACTACTTTGTGAGGTGGTAGACACACAATGCTCGACATGAGGAGTACCTCTGTAGGCTATGAGGAGGAGCACTACTTTTTGAGGTGGCCGACCCATGGTGGAGGAGCACTACTTTGTGAGGTGGAAGACCTGTGGTACTCGACAGGAGGAGTACCTCAGTAGTATAAGGTTAGTGAGTGGCACCTCAGAGTCTTGGTAGGACTACTGCGCTCGACAGATGAGGAGTTCTCCAGCAGCCATGTTTTCATCATCATGAATAAAAATCCTGGTTTGAGCTAAGTCAATGACCTTTGTGTTTTACTCATGATTGAGATGAGTTACTTGATAACTTAGGTATATGTATGGTAAAATACCTATGTGAAGGTTATCTGTTGAGATCTTCCATTGTGGTTTATCATTGTTGGATTTTAGTGAGACCTTGAGGGTCTCGGGGTCCCTACTGAGTATCTTTATTCTCACTCATGCACGAGCTTTGCCTGCACCTCGTTGTGTTGGTTACAGATGACAGACATCACTGATCGTTGTTGAGACTTGTAGAGCTGGACAGTACCCGGAGGTGGACTTCATGACGAGACGGTTCCAGGAGGTGACGAACGAATGTGGAGAGCTGAGGTGGCCATCAGTACCTACCCTTCAGGTAGGAACTCCGCAGGATGATCCAGAAGCAGCTTGACACCTTCCTCTTGTTTTTTCTTTTCCTTGTACTTTACTGTTGGGCTTATATTTCCAGCCCCTTTGTATTTTCAGCACACTTGTTACTGTTTTACTTAGTGTTCATTTCCTCTTGTACTCTAGTTGTGTGTGTGTGTTTACATTTCATAAAGGAAATCCCTTCCCTTTTTATCAGGATTTGCGCCTTTGGTGCTAGTCGCCAGCCCCTGGCCTATGGAAGGCGGGCTTGGGGTAGTCACGACACGGGCCCCAAGGACGGGTCATGACAAATTGGTATCAGAGGAGTCGGTTATACCGCAGAACATAGGACTTTGATATTTTTTTTCTATGAAGCAATAGCGTTAAGGGTACTAAGTGTGGTCTTTAGATTAGGGAGTCCAGTGTTGGTGCGTGTGGCTGACGTATCCATACACCATGACCCTGAATTCTGATTTCTAACTCGGTGCACAAAAACACTTATTGCGTGTGTGTTTTCAAAAGTTTCTTTTAAATCAGCTCAAACCAGGTCAGCTCACCAGATATAGTCTTTTGACCTTGTCACATCTGTTTCTTTCAGGACGTCTTCACCCAGTCAGTCAGCGTGGGTACCGAGTGGAGAGCACGATGATAGCTCACCGAGCAGCGAGGCCTCAGTACAAGTCCCTCTTCCAGTTGAGAGACCAACGGAGAGTGTACACCACTTGAGCATGCTGCACGTGTTTCAGGGACATAGGCCTCTGAGTTTTTTAGGCGAGTCATATTTTTAGACGGCTAGGAACTGGATGGAGTTTGTAGCACGAGCTTTCTACACAGCTAGGACACCCACTGACTTGATGGTTTACCTAGATGATAGTCTCTTTCAGGGAGCAGCTGAGCGGTAGTGGAGCCAGATGCCCCATTTTTGTTACTAAATTACCTTCACCTGGGGAAACTTTGAGACTTTTTTTAGGGTAGAATTTATACCAGCGACTCTACACTCTGAGTATGCTCAGGAGCTGTTGCCTTTGCCGCATGGTTTTCCGTCAGTAGCTGAGTCATCTGTGTGTAATATACGGATGATGCAGAGGTCCAAGAGGACCATGCCAATAGGTGGTCGACCTCGGGATATAGGTTCGGTAGTGTAGGGCACCCGGGGTGGAGTCAGAGCCAGGTATACCAGGAATGCACAGTGTTTCTCCTGCGGCGGGCTTGGTCACATGGCACGTGACATTTCGAGTCCCCGCACAGATGATCTGCAGGCATTGATGGGGCCACCAAGACAGAAGCAGTAGCGGGAGCTTGAGAAACAACCAAGCGGTGGAAAAGGCTGTGGAGCTTCAGATGCAGGTGGACAGGAGCGAGACTAGTTCCAGGCATGGAGGCCTTTCTTCTTTGTGCTTCTAGTTTCCGTGTTGTTGTTTTTGTGTTTTCTTTGTGTCTTTGTACTTCGAGCTGTATTAATAAAATACACTTATCTTTCTGATGATTAATTTCCTGTCCTTTTTTTTTGGTTGATACTAAGAGGTTCCAGTTAAAGCTGTTGACTTGACCCTCACTTGTGAGATTCCTACTGGAGGAGACCTAGAAACCACACACTGATGCCGACAGTGTGACTCAACCCTTGGAGGCGAGAGTAACGGTTGGATCTCTTAGTAGTAGCGTTGAGGCCTTACGGCGTCGTCCATGACATGAATTAGTATCATTCATGTCAGGTTTGATAGTATTAGGAAAAGAACGTGGTTCATCCAGGGGATGAGACTAGATTTCTCTTTTCGGCAGAGGAAGAATCTCAACAGCTCTTTGGTAGAATGTAGACAAAGAAGGGTGGAGGTGAGTTCTTACAATTTTCTAGTCTCACCCATTGTTCTTTGAGTTAACAATTTATGGTTATCTCTAACTAAATAGTCTCAGGTGTATATTCTCTCAGAAGGACATGAACCTGAGACAGCGGTGACGACTTGAATTCCGCCCGGACTAAGACTTTGAGATAACTTATACTTATGGGGAGGGGGACGTTGTAGTAGATGATCTTAGTAGAATATCGGGCTTTCAACTATTAGGAGTGGCGAGACAGTAGCTGGCCGCATTTCATATATCCTTTGTGGATAGTGATGGAGTCAGCATGTGTAGAACCAGAGATGGTTCTGGCTACGACGGAAAATGTGCAAATCATTCAGGAGCAGATGAAGACTGCATAGAGAAGACAGAAGTCCTATGCTGATAAGAGACGATACCACTGTAGTTCTAGGGTGAAGACCACATCTTCTTACAGGTATCACCTCAACGGGGTCTACGAAGATTTGGCTGGGGTGGCAAGTTATCTCCGCGTTTCTTCTGGCCTTTCCACATCAGATGCACCGGGTGCACGATGCCATTCACATATATCAGCTGAAGAGATGTGTGCACAACCTATCTGTCATCATCGACCACGGAGAGCTAGACATCGATGATGGGGTTACTTTCACGGGGTTATAGTAGAGGTTGAGGATCTACAGGAGAGATTCCTACAGGGACGGTCAATTCCTCTTGTGTGCTTTCGCTGACAGCACAGGAACCTCCAAGAGAGCACATGGGAGCGGGATGCTCATATTCCTGCTCAGTACCCTTTTTCGTTTCCCTAGTTTATGATGTAGCTTTATAGGGATGTAAATCCCTGAGGTGGGAGTAATGTAAAGACCCGAAAATTTCAAGGAAATGTTTTTCTTAATTTCATTGGAATTTTACGAGTCTATGGCTTCTTACAGCACTTGATTCCAAGGACCGGTGTGCCCTGAATCAAATTTTTGAAGTTTAGCTCAGGTACGTTCAGTGAACGAATGAGCAGGTTTTTCTATCTTTTGAACAAGTTCTCAGAATTGAAATCCGAGGGCACCGATGAACTCATAGTGCCGATAATTGCTTAAGGGGACATTTACCGCAATTGCGTTTTATGCGGGTTTGATGTTATAATTTTTGGTTTAAACAAAGAAAAAGATAAATAAAACTGTAAGAACAATTTTATGTATCCAAGGAGATTAACTCCTCCCATGGGTAGTTAAGGGTGGGACCCAAAACCACCTAACTACCCAAGTGGGGATGTTAGAGAGGTGGGGCTCACACGAGCCCCAACTGTTTATTTTCCTCTAAACTCCTTAAACCCCCTCATTAAATTGGCAACCCCACATTAATTGTCAATCTATCCACCTACCTCACTCCATTAATCCCTCAAAACCCCTAAAATTAATGAGGATATTTCCTCTCACTCTCTTTAATTAAATTCCAAAACATTTAATTAGTGAGGATCTTTTCACTCCCTCTCTTTAATTAAATGACAACACATTTAATTAATGAAGATATTTCCTCTCCCCCCCTTTAATTAATTACCAACACATTTAATTAATGAGGTGATTTGAATCATGAAAGTTATTGCTTGTGTAATAAGATAAAAGGATGAGCCTATTATTTTATGAGAGGAGGGATTTGTTGTGCTAAGGAAGATTGGGAGATCTCTTGGGTTTTTGAAGAACACGCCGGTTCCAGGAAGAACGACAATTTCTTTGACGAAGAACACCGGTTCCATGAAGAACGATGACGCGCCAACCATTATTTTCTCCGTGACAAGATGGGAGTTGCCACATATTCGGGTACACTCCGATGACGACGGTTCTTTCACGATGTTGACAGAGCAACAACGCTTTCCACATCTACGATGAACGAACCATATTCAAGGTAGGGGTATTGTTTTGAATTTCTCCTTACCTTTTTGAGGAAAGAACGAAGAGCGTGGACCAAAATTTTCCCGGTTGATCTGCAGATCGCTCGTACATGCGGGATGGATGCAGGGTTATTTTTTGGGTTTTTATTTGAGTTTGAATTCTTAAATCTTGATTGAAAACTTCTAACGTGGTGGGCTCGGGACGAAGAACAAACCTGACCCTCCGTAGATGGTTTGTTTGTGCGCGTATTGACGAGCGATGATGAAATAGGATGACAATGGTGTATGGAAGCTGTCTCAGTGAGTAATGGGTCCCGAGAGAGCCACACGCGCAGATGGCGGGCAAATCGGACCAACAGAGCATGTCTGGTGGTCTGCGGAAGACACTGCTGGCGCGCCTCGACGGCGCAGCGGCGCCGACGATCGTAGGCGGTGGCCAGCGGCCGGCCGGCCGCTTGGAGGCGGCGGCGCCCCAGTGCGCTGCCGGAGGAAACCCACCATGGTAACAGCCATGGCAGTGGTGCGACGGACCCCGCGGCTGCGCGAGATCCAGGATGCCTGGGGGGCGGCCCCAGCTGGCGCCGCCGTTGTCAAACAGTAGGGAGGCCACGCCTCCCCCGCTCCTCATAATGCTCGGCCAGGCTGGTCAAGTCGCGGCCGGCCATGGGTCAGGCCACGCCAGCTGGGCCGGGCTATGCCCTATTGGGCCAGAAATGGACAAGGGTCGGGTCGACCCGGTTTGGTCCGACCCAGGGGGTGTTGGGCCGGGTCGGACCAGGCCCGAACCCCCTATTTTCAAACCATTTTCGGTTAAACGTCTATATCTTGAGATACAGACATCCAGTCGATGCACCGTCAGTTGCGTAAGATTCCTTGGTTTGAGACGGTCGATTCAGTATATTAAACATAAGGTTTATCCAAAGTTTGGGTATTTCTGGGTTGGTTCGAACTCGAAACCAACCGGGCCCTTAGAGCGGAAACGCTTATAACTTGAAGACCGGACGTCCGATTGACGTGCCATCAACTATGTTGGATTCCTATTGATGAGA
Organism: Viscum album; assembly: GCA_963277665.1. Lineage (NCBI taxonomy): Eukaryota > Viridiplantae > Streptophyta > Magnoliopsida > Santalales > Viscaceae > Viscum > Viscum album. The sequence continues at coordinate 621,071,060 of OY728162.1, read as the reverse complement.
TGGTTCTTTTGGAATAGTTAACCTGGGGGTTGGATGTAGTTGTAGTATGGACGGGTTGGATTGTACCCGAAATCCAACCGAGCCCTTGGAACGGAATTGCTAATAACTCAGAGACCGGGTGTCCGATTAACGCGCTGTCTATTGCATTGAGACCCCTAAGATGAGGCATTACTTTGAGATACTTCCACGTGAGATTACGTGACACTTGGAAGTATCGACGAGTAGCTCGTGGAGTGGATCCTCCCGGAGACGAGCATATGGAGTACAATGACCTTGTAGCTGGATGAGACCTGATGACTGCTTGTCCGATTCAATTCGGAGTGACTTGTATAGTACAGTGGGGAGAACTACTTTGTGAGGTGGAAGAACCATAGCGGAGGAGAACTACTTTTTGAGGTGGAATACCTACGTTGCTCGATAGGAGGAGTACCCCTGTATGCTATGAGGGGGAGCACTACTTTGTGAGGTGGAAGACCCATGGAAGAGGAGCACTACTTTGTGAGGTGGCAGACCCGCGGTACTCGATAGGAGGAGTAACTTAGCAGTCTAAGGTTAGTGAGTGGCACCTCAGAGTCATGGAAGGACTACTTTACTCGACAGAGGAGGAGTTATCCAGCAGCCTTATTTTTTCATCGTGAATAAAAATCCTGGTTTGAGCTGAGTCAATGACCTTTGTGTTTTCCTCATGATTGAGATGAGTTACTTGATAACTTAGGTGTATGTAAAGGAAAATACCTAAGTAAAGGTTATATATGGAGATATTTCATTGTGGTTTACCCTTTTTGCATTTTAGTGAGACCTTAAGGGTCTCAGGGTCCCTACTAAGTATCGTTATACTCACCCCTGCACGGGCATTGCCCGCACCTCGTTGTGTTGGTTGCAGACGACGGACAACACTGATCGTGGTTGAGACTTGTAGAGCTGTACATTACCCAGAGGTGGACTTCACGGAGAGACGGTACCTGGAGGTGATGGACGGACGTGGAGAGCTAAGGTGGCCATCAGTACCTACCCTTAAGGTAGGAACTCCAGAGGACGATCCGGAAGCAGCTTGACACCTTCCTGTTGTTTTTTATTTTCCTTGTACTTTACTGTTGGTATTGTATTTCCTGCCCCTTTGTATTTTCATCACACTTGTTACTATTTTACTTAGTGTTTTATCCGCTTGAACTCTGGTTGTGTGTGTGTTTACATTTCATAAAGGCAATTCCTTCCCTTTTTATCAGGATTTATTCCTTTGGTGCTAGTCGCCAGCTCCTGGCCTATGGAAGGCGAGTTTGGGGTAGTCACGGCACGGGCCCCGAGGACGGGTTGTGACAATAACAATGAAATAGAGTTGTGGAGACAATACATTGATTAAGATGAATAATTTATTTATGATAATTCTATTTAAATTACTTATAAATTAAATAATCCTGACCATTTCTATAAAATTATAGGGATAAAACATCATTCTCCATAGATTTTATGAGTTAAATTTTATGAAAAAATATATTTCCACTTGATGCTTATACTATTCCCTGAAACCTTTATCCTATTCCATTACTTGTCTATCATAGTTTATAAAAGAAGAAATGACAGTGAGATATGCAGTGGATAGTGGTTGAAAATCATGGTTAAAGAGAGAAGAAGTGGCATAGATGACAATCTAAAAGGGGTATTTGGGTGATAGATGATACATAGTAGAGGTTCCTTGGGTGAAGATTTGAGTTTTGGCATAATGATAGAGGGGTGATGTGACTAGGTGGTACATGGAAGTGCCGACTATTTTGGTATTATATAGATATTAATGGAAAATATATGATACATGAAGTGTACAGAAGACATGGTGGTGGGTTATTTAAATGTAGTGTATAGGGTTTCACAAAGGGAAAAATAATATGGGTTTTAGGCTATTAGATCAGATGATATCTGATAGCAACCCTTCCAAACATTTGGAAAACATAGCATAGAACACTAGTATATTAAACCCCATAGGTTGGATGATAGGTCCAACCCGAAGCATGTAATTTCCATGTGAATTTTCAAGAAGAAAGACTATACATGATAAACCTATACTTCCTAAGGAGAATTGACATGAGAAAGTCTAGCATTCTAAATCAATCCATCCTGGGGATTTGTGAGCTATAATTCTCCATTGAGTGGTATATCCTTTATACTAAGAATTATAGTACATCCCTTTTATAGGTCTCCACTAATATAACCTTACTGTTGAATGTGGACATAATTAAACCACACACTTTCACTAAACTCATTCACATAACGGTTAGATATAAGCCAGGGGAAACATTGTTCCCCACTTTTTAAAACTATATTTCACAACATGGGACTACCCCATTTCACAATACATACATTTTTTAGAATTTTCATTCCTTATATCCCAATAATTGGATTATTACTAGTGAGACATCCTTTTATAGGATATTTCCACATAAAAAGTGATGATTTAATTCTATTTTCCATGAGTGTTCATATATAATATATTTTTTTAATTTGGATATATAGAGATGATTTCTGAGTTTAGGAATGGTTTTTAGTGTGAACATATGGTTTGGTACTCTCCTGGAAATTTTAAAATTTTCCCTATAGTGTTTATGGGGTTGGTACTCTAAAAAGGACCCATGATGCAAGTCCTCTATTTTGATCTTTTTTTAGACCAAGTTCCTTCAGGGGATCCATATAAGATAGGAAATATGAATGTAAATAATGCATCAAAAATGTTCTTATTTATATATATTCCTACCCTTATATCCCGTTAGTTTAATTCTTATACATGGTGTTAAGAAGAAAAAAGTTATTCATTTTCCCATTTATATTACAACAATAGTGATCAACAAAGAAAATTAATATCACCATTTCTGTTTATTTTCACCATATTTAAGAATACTATAGGGAAAGATAAATTGATCCTATACCTTTTAGGACCCCTAACATTGTACCTTCCATTGATTTGTAACTTTTATGAACTATGAGGCAATGAGTGTGTGATATTGAGGTATAGAACTCCCTTATTCAATCCACCATTGATTAATGATAATTTTTAGTTATATTTATGGATTAAATACTACCCATAAGATTTGGGTGAGGGTTATCCCTATTTTATAGGAAATTATAGAGACTAATTTTATCATTAAGTTGACAATGAGGTTCCATTTTCCATTTTAAAAGATTAGTTTGGTAACCCCCTATGTGACAATTCATGGGGTACCCCATTTATGGGGTCTAAACTACCTCAAATGATGAATGAAAAATCGGTGAGTCATGATTACTCTAAATTAGTAAATTTTTATAGGTTTCCTAGTGAAAAGTATTATTATGGGTTCCCATGATATAAGATATCATTTCTGAAGTAACATTGTGTTTACAAATTCATTTAATTTCCCCTAATGTCAGACTAGAGGCGATTCTAGTGAGATTTTTTTTGGTTTTTCGGTTCAATGAAATCACATGTATGGGTTCCTTTATATCATTAAACATTAGGTTTTTTTGATAAGTTTATATATTTTTTTAATCGGATGGTTTAAATGTTTGGTACCATTTTATTATTATAGGTATAAATTATAACCTTTGTTTGGCAGTTCACATCTAGGGATATCACTATGATGTGGTTGGTTGTCCATTCGGTTCCATATTTACCCATTACCAGAAAAGCTTAGTCAGAGACAAAGTCTTTGAAAATTTATTAAAATAAAAGAAAAGTACATTAAGGAAGAATCACCAGCCAGAAAAGACAACTACATATCATAAAAACCATACCCGTCACCATATCCAGGATCGATTGCTTTATCTGCAGTAGCCGATTCCCACTTCGATATTTCATAATGCTTCAGATTCTTAACATACTTTCTACTAAGATTTACCTTTTCCAAATACAGAAACTCCTCAAAAGATTGTGTACATTTTCCCTTACTGAAAGAAGACCTGGTAAGAATTGGCTTCAACATATATGAATAGTCTTTACTCTGCCTTATTCTTGGTGGAGCGGTCATAACTTCTTCATTCCCTGAAAAAATCTTCTTTCCACCCTAAACAATGTCACTTTAAGAGATTTGAAACCTACCACCTTCATTCTCCTTTTCACTATCAGAGATGTCTTCCCATTTTCCAGGGATATTCACCACCTGGTAACCATCATTCACTTCCCGTTCTTGCTCGAAGTGACTGTTAGTATCAATCATTACTAAAAATTGCAGGTGTTCCAAAAATACATGACCATCATGCATCCCCTTAGGCAATATACCTTCTCTAATTACAAAATCATGAGAATAAAAGTTCATCTGCACATTTCCACCTTCATCCCTTGGAATTTCCTCCTCAGCATTAGAGAGCCTCTCATTCTTCAGTTCCTGCAAGCAGTTCCAGAGGCCTGCTCTTGTATCTTCCCATTACTACTACCAATTTTTGTTACACTTCTTTCTCAGACTCAGAATCTTGCTTTTATACAGTTCTTCAACCGCTTTCTATCTAGGAGACAGAGTATGAGAAGCTATATCAATGGCTTGATCCTGGTCCAATTCCAATTCATCGTTCACCAGACCCACAAAACAATTGCCAAGTTCAATACTAGCTGCCTGCTTTTCAGGTTGTGGCTGCAGCGTAGCTGAAACCTTCACCCATCCACCATTTGCATCTAATGAATGACTTTCATGAATATTTATAACATTATTGTCCCTAAATACCTCATTACTCCTAGTGGGTTCAACTGCTTGGTTCACAGTGGCCACCATTCCTCTTGTGTTTAGGACCCCAAGATCTGCCTCATTATTCCCAGTGGGGTGAGCTGCATGCTTCACAGTGGCCTCCAGACCTCCTGTATTGAGCACCCCAATATCATGCCTCAGTCTTCTAAACACATCATCCACCCTAGTGTTTGAAGGCTCCTCTACTACCCTCATTTGAGAGCCATTTACTGTATTGAAACTGATAGGATAAGGCCCTACCAACGTTCCAGTACCCAAATCCTGCTTCCCCTACTAAGATTTCAAGGCCACCGCAACCTATCCATCTGAATCCATCTACAGAACCAACCTTCAACCTTTGCAAACATCCTTCCGATTCCCTACATTGAGACACCAGGAGCAGTAATAAATCCATGAATCAAAAACCACACAATGCTTATATCTAAACATCTCACTCATAGTAATGAAGAATGATTTAACCGTAGGTTTAGATAAATCAACATCAATGCAGATTCTCGGTGAAATCAGATGGAAAACAGCCTTAGTTATACCATCTGAGCATAGATAATGGACAACCAAATTTTTAAGAATGTGAATGATAACAGGGTTCTGAAAAGGAATCAGTAATTCTGGAAATCTTACAAAAATTTCCATGGTCGGAGAATCACGCCTCATGTACTAGTCATAAGACCATAGGAAGAGAAAAAATTAGGAGCCATCACATATTCGCAGAGCAGAGGATCGGGCTAGAATCAAATTATCCTATGAATTGAAACTAATCAATATGTGACTTGAGTCAAGAAGACCCACAGTGGCGTTCTCCTGTAGATTCCTTGAGTCGAATATGAAGTGATCCAATAGATCCACATACGGAGCATCGTTACTTGAAGCACACTATCAAAGTTAGATTCAGCAAAGATAAGGCATCCGTAAATTCATGATCCATGATTGAGAGCTGTGGGAGCACATCGTATAACTTAGAAACATTGGGAGAGATGAAGATTTTCAGAAATGAAGGTAGTTAATAAGGGTTTGAGAATGGGAGAAAGCAATGATCACCAGAGCATAGTGAAGATCCCCCCTCCACCAAGGGAGGAGGGATCTGTTCGGAAACCATCACCACCTAAGGAGGCAATCTCCATGATCAAACCCTATCCCCCCATACACGCGACCCATCTAGACTTGAATTACAATAGTGTGTATGATTTTTCACACATTTCTTCATTCTTCATAGGGATGTTGTGGTTTTGGGGAAATTTATTAGTTTAGATATTGTGGTTCAAATATATCAAAAAGTACCTTGGGTTATCATCGATATACAATATTTGTGGATTTATACTATGATGTTGAGACATTATAAAATTATTTTAACCTAAATACATAAAGTATGTGTCAATATTGGATATTTTCCTTTATCTATGGGTGTTTACTAATATATTATTCAGTCCTTCCATTATTTTTTTGGTATCTTACTAGATATATTTATACTCAAGAACGAATAAGAGTTCAGAGGACATGTGTTGTTTTCTATATAGAAAATGTGTTGTTCAAGGATGATAATGGAGGATATGAAGTCTTCTATAATAGTTTTTAGATGTGGCTGGTGATGATTATCATAGTGGGTTATTAATTATATAGTTGTTTTGATGATGAGAATTCTATTCAATTATATTTTTTCATTATTCTCTTTGGGATATCAATCCCTTAAATTTGAATTTACATCTTGATTAATAACTAATTCATTTTAATTCATTATCATCACATTGATTTTATTTTATAGTTTTGATTCTACATGTATGGATGTTTCATTTATTTGGGAAGAAAGGATGTGTGGTATTATTATAGGTTCAATGACCAAGGTCTCCCATTAGATTTTTTCCTTAATGGTTCTATTACCAATCCCTTGATATATTGATGATGGGTATAGGGGGAATAAATAACCTAGATTTATACCCTATTAGGGTAATAGTGGGCTATGTGATGTTACATTTTCTCCCATTTATATGAATATTCTGATATAAAATTTTGAAAATATATTAGAATGAAAAATAAAGTTAATAAAAAAACACTTGTATTAAATTAAACGGAAACTAATGTTCAAAAATTGAATTATTAAGAACAAGTTTGATATAAATTTATGTAATTAATATAATTGAGAAAATGTTTTCAAAAAACTATATAAATATCATAAATCAGATTAATTATGTTTTCTCATTTCTATTTAATTGTTGTACAATAAAAAATATTATATTAATAAATATGATTATAATATATGGGTATGATATAGTTTCATACAATATTAAAAATAAATAAATTTGAATAAATAGAGTCTATTAATTTCATTCCATATAACATATCAAATACTTGAAATCTCACTTTCTCTAATGTTTATGCGTTACTACATCCTTAAAAATGTTATGAAAAATTGCACGAGTTAGTAAAATCTCTATTTCATAAAGTGAAATAAAAATATATAAAAACATTTAAAAATGAAATATATATATATAACTGTTGAAATATTTTTATGTTCTCTTTTATAAACCAAATATTCATTTTCGTTATTAATTTAATGATTATAGTTTTAGTTTCATATAACAATGATGATTTTTTCCATTCAATAATCCATATATAAAAAGTATTTGAAAGTCTAAAATTACCATTAATAATGAGAAACCACATCCACATATATTGAGAATTGATATACTTAATTAATTCAATAACGCCAATTTTATCTTTGTATTGGTCTGATGAATTCTAGAAAAAGGATTGTGGTTCGTACAAAATATAATTAAAATTAATGAAAAAATACATTTTCATTGTTTTATATTATAATTTATCCAATTTACAATTTCACTACAAATATATAATTTATATTGTCAATAAAAATATGTGAAATGTTACTTTTAGTTCTTAAAATTGACATGGGGAAGACCAAATATGTTTTAGAATTTTGACATGACTTGATGGATTATGATATTTGTCTCTGACTTCCTCTTGTGTTAATTGGTCATAATAACTATAAAATACCTAATTCATATTATATGGTAAAAATTTAGATGAAAATAAAATTCTATATGTGATAGTGACACTAAAGGTTCCATATGATTATTCATGAAATATATTAAAATGTGTTAGTAGAAGCGAGGTGAAACCAAAATCATTGAAAACCAAAGAATATAATATACTTTGTAATGAGTTTATTCCAATAACCATTAAACATTTATTATAAAATAATATAAGGTTTAATGTGACCTCACTATGACACTTTCATATAGATATTTGTTTTAAAATCTTGAGGATGGGTTTCTAGAAAAAATTGTAACTAGAGTTATAAATAATTATATACAAGCCATTAAAAAAATTTCTCATATTTTTTCACACGCAGGATACGTATAACCATATACATACCTACTAATGTTATTAATGGTGTACCATTTCATCTTTTTTGATATTTACAAATGATATAAAAATGTCTAATTTTTTTTCTTATTTTATAGAGAATAAAAATCACAGTCAATAAATTATCAAATGTAATTTATCCCAAGAATGAATTGATTTTATGAAAAATACTTCAATGTTGTCAACATGATTTTTAATACAATAATGTGAACAATAGATGATAATTATAAGACTAATAATCCCAGTTTTATATCACATTCCAATATAGGTTAGATTCTTAGATCATAAACATTAGGTACTTTAAACCACGATGATCAGGAGATGACACATTACACACTCTTGTTCAAATATAATGAGTTCAATGACCACATAAGGTAAGTAATAAAAATATTTCTATATCCTAACATATTTAATATTACCTATATAATAATATTTTAACATCATATTTTGTTTTGAATATAAATAAATTATAACTAGAAGTCATCATTTGTTACTATGGAGAAAGTGAGAGACTTTTATAGTAAATAGTTTCCTTATATGTTCAAATTTAAGGAAATAACATTACTCATATACAATTAATTGTTAACTATTGTCCATAATTTTAATATTTTTATATATTTCATATATACATCATTTTGATAGATGTTTTATCACCTATAGTAGGATCACTAATATATTTTCTCAATAATATGGTGTATGATTTCATATTATTGGTCTTTAATATATGTAAATTTATTTCGACCTACCTGGAAGTAAACACGAGAACACAAAATAATGGTATTATGTTATGTTCCATGATAGATTTTTATACCAATTCATCATATATAAAACCTCAATATGAAAATTTATCATATTATGGAGTTGTAGAGATGATAATTATATTATATTATTACTCTCATGATGGAGATTCTATGATAAAATATAAGTTTTTTGATTTAATAATTCTATATGGGACATTTATAGATAATTATGGATTTAGTTTTACTCCCAAGAATCTATTTTTACCTATAGATGAGAGAAATATTATTTCATGAATTTGGAAATATTTTTTTTATAAATGATCCTCTAAAACCTCAATTAAATGATATTATTGATATAATTGAATTTTTTTTTCTATAGTGGTAAAAATGAAATTGAAACAGTGAATACCAAAATTTGTGTTTACAAAAAAATTAGACATGATAATGAAAATACTGTAGTAGTTAATGATAATTTTATTGAAAAATTGTGTTGGTAAATTTATGGTAGTAAATATTTGTTTATTTTTTTTATAAAATATTTCATTAGTGTCATTTTATCAAATTTTTAATGCATATTATCTATTTTTCTAATTATTAAATTAATTTATATTTCAAATATATTATAATTATATTAATATGTGAAATTATTCTCCTATATAGAATATTCCTAATATTTATGAAAAATAGATGGATTTTTTTAAAATGATCTTTAAATGAGAGAGTTGGGTGTGAATCCTATAATACACACTGTGATAATAGTTTATCAGTTTTATACATCCATTAATAAAATTAATAATCTATATTATTACTCATTTTTAAATTTCAATAAAAATTAATTATCTAGGAGAAAACACATCTCTAATTATACTAGTGAGGGTGGTGATTAGAATGACCCGTCTATATAAGATAGTATTATATGTTCTTAGATAACCCTCCATATATAATTTCACAAGGACCATTTAAAAAATATTTCATCATCCACTATTTCTCTTTACATAGTTTTTATAGAGTAATTTATGATGTTATTACCACCAATATAATTTCCACCATTTAATGTATATTGTAACAACCCAACCTAGATTCCACATTAAAAAATTCTCTGGGATGGTTGTCTGTTGGGCCTTAGGTGTGCCTCACCATATGAAAAAGGATTTGAACTATTGGTGGGGGTTAGAGAGGTTTTAGTGGGAATAATATACCCCCTAGTTGTTACATTAATAATGGTATATATATATATCAGTATAAGAAAAACCATACCTAGTGGAAGTAGTAAGATAAAACCATTGGAACCATAATACAATAGTAATGGAATAATAAAAAATACCAAAGGAAATAATATCAAAACATACAATTTGTAGATACACATTATAGAAGGTCATATAGATAATAACAAGTGGGTCGCCAATGGATGACCATTTTAGTATATACATATCGATATGATAAAATAAAAAGGAAACTTTATATGATGAAAAGAAATCATGATGGTCCATATTCAATCAATACCATGCTAAGAAGTATGACATAAACATCTAAGGTCTTGCTCCTAAATTCAATCCCTTAACCAATCATAGAGAAATAAAGTCTAAACGTGAGATGAGGGGCCTGTGTTGGGTGTGAGAATAAATCTCAGAATACCACCACCAACGTGTTCCTGTCTTACATCCATAATTATTCAAGTGTATTCTGAAAATAATAGAATGGAATTACATTCTGATTTAATATATAATCTTCTTACCTTATGCTCAAAAGCTATAAGAAATCAATCACCTTCTTTGTTCATCACCAATAATCTCTGAATACATTCCCCCGATTATATATATATCATATTTTACATGTTTATATATACATAATTATAGAGGCAAGGATCCATGGAATAAATCCTAATGCATCCCCTGATTAAAATGTGTCCCAGGTGAAGCCTTAGGCTCCACCTCCATATACATAACCTGAAACCTAAAGCCATGAATCTCATAAATGGAATCCATATGGTACACCTAATCAATATATACCGAGTCCCTCAAACTATATATCAAATTTACCTACCAATTTGAAACCTGAAATCCAAAGGAATAATGATTTCTGTAATATAATAATAATCACCGTTGACTCAATAACCAACATCTTGAGGCACAGTGATGTCCATCCTCCCATGTCCTTGACTAACAACCTCCAATATATTGTTGAGACTTATCCCCCATCTGATGGTCTCATCATCATAATTCAATGGTACATCACCCTCTACATGGATTTCGATGGTGATCACCCACAAAAATAACTAACATTCAACACCAGCACTAAAGCCACATAGTCTATGGGGACCTCCACACATAATGGGTGGTCAACACCACCTCAATCTGAGTCCTATCTATGGGAAAAATAATCCAATGATGTGTTGAACAACAGAAAATGAGTGGAAATAAAATAAAACCTAAGTCACAACATCTATAACCTTGTTCCCCTACAACCATGTCACTCAATATCGATGGTCAACACTATCTCAAATCATATGGTCCATGCACCCTCATCACCTCAATCCAAGGACCATGTCACCAACCTGATGATCATCATCAACTCATATGTCTTGGGCCTCACACAACCCAACAAACCACTTGACATCAATATAGGTGATCGACATCACCTTAATCCTCAGGCTAAAGTTATCGCCTTCCCATGGAACCAGGCAATACAATATTAACAATTGAATTTTATCAAAATTATTTTCCCATCATAAACTTCCCAATCTCGCCCAAGCCCCTTACATATATTTACCATGTATATTGTATCTAAATAATTCCCATATGCATCTCATATCATCATTAGAATAATTTAAAAACCATGTATTTAATTATTTAGGGTCTCTCTCTTACAAACCAAATAGTGTATATGAATGCACCCAAAAAACACTCAAAAAATCAAGAAGAAATATAATAACCACCTATCTTGTACTCTCTGGAATATACTAATCCAATATCATCCTATAAATCAATACAAAATGAGAGAAATCAATATTTTGGATGAATTCCCAGAAAATAAGGTAAATGAGCTTGCACGGATTTTGTGTTCTGTGTGGCAAGATAAATAAAGAAAATAGGATATTATATTGAATGTATCACTGGGATAAATCCATATCCACCAACAGATTAAATATTAGATATAAAATAAGGAACATAGATCAAATCATAATGAATCAAGAATATGGAGGATCCCCTTGTTGCGTATGATGGAAGGGAGGAAAAATGGTAAGAAAACCCTAAAAAGAAGTGAGGGGTTGTTTGTTATTTTGAAAATTTTAAGGAGGTTCACGTTTAGCTCACATAGTTTGGATAACTATGTGCCAACTATGTGAACTCACTATCCAATTATATCACCCCTCACACATCCAAGCACACAATTTACTAGACTGTGTGGAGCCCGTGCAGATGCCACTATCCTAGGCACCCGTATTGCATAGTTAGGCACACAGTATTTCAAATTGTGTGAAGAATGTGTGAATCTCATATACTAAACACTATAAAGGTCTTGAACAGTCATATGACCCCTCCTACATGGTTTTTAGAACCATTCTCAGTGCCTCTGTAGGGATGCATGGTTACTTATGGGAGGCCACATGGTTTTTCCAAATCATGCACCTCTATCTGGACATCCTGAAAATGGGTTTTTGGGCCCCACCAAAACTGAAACATTTAGGAACTTTCTAGGCCTTAAATCCCATAAAAAAGTCCTTAGGTTAGTCAAACTCATAGAATTAGGTTCCAAAACCCAAAAGGGAAATTGACCCACTCAATAAATTCAAAAAGTTAAAATTTACCTAGAAAATGGCATGTTAAAAAACTATGGATGTTACAATATCAACACTTTCACATAGATCATCCCAAATATATTAAGCCTTATCAATATATAGTACCACAAAAAACCATCTCATTTAAAACACCAGGTCTACCCCGGATATTAAGTCACAGGTCAACTTTCTCAAGTCACTCCCCACCTTTAGAGTTACCAACTTAGTTGTATCCTAATCCAATACAAGCACACCAATGGTCCACCAACCATCTTGGGACTCAAAATTCACCCCAGGAAGAATCATCATTCTCACAACTCATCAGGTTCTCAAAACTTACTTGTGTCATTCATGAAACCTTTAATTATATGCATCTCATCAGATGCCCAAAAATACTTACATATCACCTGACGCTCAAAATAATCCCACATAATATATACATATGCATCCCCATATAATAATGTTTCCTAATAACCTTATATTTAATCCTCATTACATCGATGCAAATGATAAAACCTGGTTCCAACACACCTCATTCATATATATAAAGCATCATTATCAATTCCAACCTACTAATCAACACTTGGTTAGTCCAAATACAATACTTGTGAAACTACTGAATCATAATTATCCATATCTAAAACAAAAAGATACATAGTTATTCCCATGAAATTCCATTTATTTTCTTTGGATCCCCAACCTACTCTACTCTTGTAAGCTCAACCGCATGAACCTGGCTTGAAGCCTGACTACCTAAGGCATGGCCTCTCTATAATGATTCCCTAGAAACCGACCACTGAACCCACTTCTAGGTCCCACAATATTTTCCATAACCTCTATGTTCAGATGAATCTTGAATACAAGATCCTATTACAACTCTTAGTCTTAATTCCCCAATGGCCCAAAGGCTTTCATTTTTTATTGATTTTTTGATAATCTACCTTTCAAGGGGTGAGGTGGAACCCTTACAAGGCCCGTGGGCGTAAGTATCACATGGCCCATAGGCCTTAGAGGAATTCATTTCCCATAGGATTCATACATTACATGCAACTGAGACTAAATACTTGGAACTGCTCCTCCCCAACATCTTCATCGTGAAATCATCTCTCCACCTTTGCATGGCTGTTCGGCTAGGCATTACCAAGCATGCACAGGATTTTCCCAATGGAAAGTGCCATACCCTCTCATTCTTGCAATCCGTTTAGCTTCTGATATGGTGAAAGATTTTTTCTCCTCCTTCTGAAGTTTGTTCCTTGTAGGTTATCTGGTTTGCATCTACACATAAAGTGGCCCGAAGGCTTTACTGACCCAAAGGCCTGGGTGGCTCGAAGGCCTTAAAGGACTCAGGGACCAAATAGGTGTCCTGAAGGCCCAAACAGGGTCATATTACCATCTGCTACAGTTCCAAATAGTTCCTTCTACAATTCCGCTATAGTGCCTACTACAGTTCTGCATAGTTCCTTCTATAGTAGCTGCTACAGTACCTCAGAAATTATCCCCCACCTGGATTTGATCTTGGGTTTCTTAGATACACTTAAAGATTCCTCACTAACTGGGCTGAGGCTCATTTGAAAAACATTGTTGTCAAATGCTTGAGTATTCCCCGATTCCTAGCTCACAACTATCTAAGAAGTCTTTCCCCAGAACCACTCAGGATGCCTATTCCGGCCAAATTCTCAGTATTCCTTTGGATGCCACTCACATTGATTTTGTACATGTCCTGGATTCTCACACTAGAATCACAATAATCAAGACTCACTCCTTGGTTGTCTGCATAAATATCTGGCCTAACTACCCTATTGGGATTCATCACAGCCTTGCTTCATGTTACCAAAAGAATCCCGACCCAGATCACCCAATGTTGTCCCTTGGATTTTATATGACCGATCTGTTAGATTTCCCTCATCTATCAATGCCTATTTGACCACCTCCAAAATATATCTCATACTGATGATATTGAAATGAACCTTTATGGTTTTCCTCAATCCATCCTTAAATCACCTCACTCGAACGATGTCATCACCCACTATAGAAGGTGAAAATCACGGAAACTATGTAAATGTAGATTCATTTTCCATGTCTGATGCATCATCATTTTGTAGATTTATGAAATCATAGGCTCTATCCACCAACAATGTCTCTGGGAAGAAGTGCTCGAAGAACCTTATCTTGATGTCCTTCCATGCCAGCCTGTTGTGTCTTCCTTACTATACCTATATATCCCACCATCATTTTTTCTGGTCTCCTGAGCATATATTTCACTAGATTCACCCTATGATTGAATATGGTATAAACCGACCCAATCCAAGTCTTTACCACCTATGGTCCAACCTCACCCTAAAATAGAGGTGGGTGCTGTGGCTGGAACTCTAAAGTTTGGTGTTATATAGATGGATCATCTCCCCTATCTCCCCTATCGATACCATGTATAACACGTACCAAGATCGCCATGAGCCTCTCATAAAGAAATTAGCTACATGATTCCATATCTTTTAGTTGTACCATCTATACCGAAGACTACAACTATGCCTGTATATACATATCATGATCATCCCAACCCTATAGGGCCCCATCTCGACCTTTAGGTGCCTCATCCCATGCACACTCAAGAGGCACAAAATCACCACACTCTCGATGCTCCACCAGATCCCATTTATGTAGAACATTTTTGAATACCAATACAATAGGAAAATATTTATAAAAGTATATATATATATGTCAAATAGGGAATGTTGTAATAGGAAGCACAGTCTCACCACCCTTATACTCTTCTACAGCCCCATGTAACATGAAATCCAGCATCATGGAACTATACCTACCCATATCAGAGTTAGTTTTCAAGTGAATCATCCAAAATCATGCCCCCCTACTTAACCCCATCGAAGTTAGTAATCACATATTAATCCAATTTAGTTGACTTGAATTCCAAAAAAGAGGCTATATAGGAAAACACTGTTTATCTTATTTATTGACACTTTTAACAAATCACCCCTATCATCATCCATGCCCAATCATACCAATGTTAGGAACCTATATCACATGCATAAGTAATCACATAACATCACATACAGATCTCATTGGAACCACATTTTTGGGTTGGCTGAGTATAATGCCACCAAAGAATGGAAAAGTTCGAAAAAAAATTAATTATCTTCCTTATTTAAACTTTATACAACCAAACCCCTCTTTGCATAATACGTGTTCTTAATAAAAATCACAAACAAAAAACATCACATGAACCCTAAGTGCCTATCATGATTCACAATCAAACCTCCCTTTCCATAAATAGTGAAGGGTAAAAACCATATAACAGATAAACATCACACCCAAGTACACTTCTCAAGGTGGAAATCAAATTAACTTTTAAAATAACACAAAAGAAGATCAATTTACCACCATTGGAATCTTTTTCTATCCCCTATTCATGGAAATATATGCCCCCAAACATGGGATCTTTACCCAATACTAACTAAAGCCTAGTCTCCGGTATACCATCACCTAAATATTAAGACTAAATAAAGTAATTAAATATTCTATTGATACCATTGGTAGCCATTATAATGCTTTTACCAATCCCAGATAATAAAACTACTCGAATACCATTTGTATCACCCTAACCCATATTCCACTTTAAACATCGCTCTGGTCCAGTTGACCACTGGTCCTTTGGTATGCCTCACCGTACTCCAAAGGGTGCCAACTAGAAGCAAAGTCTTGAGAGGTGATAGTGTGGTGACTATACCCTATGGATTTGATAATAATATTGGTATATATATATATAACACTGGAAGAAAACTATACACAATTTAAGTAGCAAGACAAAACCAGTAGAAGCGTAATACAACAAAAACAAAATAATAAATTAGCCTAAGGGAAATAATATCAAAACATACCCTTTGTAGATACACAACAAATAAATTCATATAAACAATAACAATTGGGTCACTCATGGTTGACCATGTTAGTATAAACATATAAGTATGATGAAATAAAAAAGAAAACTATTGATGATTCAATGAAACCACCATGGTCCATATTCCATTAATCCCATGATAAGAAATATGAAAATAATCACTAAGGTCTAGCTCTTGAGATTGGTCCCTTAATTGATCTTTGAGATATAAAGTCTACACACATCCCAAGTGGCCCATGTAAGGTATGAGAATAAATCTTAGAAGGCTACCGCCAATGTGTTATTGTCTTATATAGAAGACAATACATGTTTCAGAAGAAAATAATAGAAAGGAATGACATGAAATTTTAAAATATAACCCACTTACCTTGTGCTCAAAAACCAAAAGGAAGCAACCAAATGCTTCGACCATAACTGATAATCTTTGAATACATTTCCCATGTTATTTATAAAGCATAAAATAGATTTTTCTATATATACAAATACAATGGCAAGGATCCATGGAATGAAGCCCAAGGAATCTACTAACAAAAATGAAACCTAGGTGAACCATGAGGTTCCACCTCCAAATACATAACTTGGAACCTCTTGCCATAAATTTAATAACCAGCGTCTATATGGAACTCCCAATCGATAAGTACCTAGTACCCCAAACCTAATCTTTTAAGTTCCTATTGGTTTGAATCCTAACATACTGAGGTATAATGATGTTTGTAATCTAATAATTATTATAATCCTCTTAGAAATAGATATCCCGAGCCACGATGATGTCCATCCTCTTAGGTCATAACCCAACAAACTCAAGCATATCAGTGATCCACAACCCCAATTGATGGTCTCATCACCATCAATTAACGATCCATCAATATCCACATGGATTAATATAGTGATTAACCTAATAATAACCAATTTATAACACCATAACCTATGCCTCATAGTCTACGTGGCCCTCTATCCACAACTAGAGGTCAAGAACACCTCAATCTGAGTCCTATACGTTTCCACAGAACTCAAACGACATGTTATCTAACAAACAGAGATTGAAAATCACCAAACAACATAAGACACATAATTCTTCACCTCATTACCACCAGACCATGTTTCTCAATATCTATGGTCAACACCATATCAAATCCTATGGGATATTCCCCAGTTATGATGACCTTGTTGCCGCAATTTGACAACTATGTCATCAACCCGATGACCATCATAACCTCATATGACTTGATCCTTTACCAACCTGACAAACCATGTTACCTAAATATATGTGATTTATATCACCTAAAAATAAATCAAAACCCATTATGTTCATAAGAAACTAAATAATAAAATATAAACAATTCAATTTAATTCATATTATATGCCCAACCTAAACTGACCAAGCTAGTCCAAGCCCCTTACTTGGGATGACCATGTGCAGTAGAGATAGATAATTACCATTGGAATATAATATCATCAATATAATAATTTAGCAATAATTAATTTAATTAATTACAATCTCTATTGGAAAATCCACATGGAATATATAAACTCACCACTAAAAAACTCGCAAAAATAAAGGAGAAAGCTAGGAACCACCTACCTTGTACTCATAGGCATTGAATACAATGATATGAGCCTCTAACTTGACCTGAAATGCAAGAAATCAAAATTTTAGATGAACACCCTAAAAATAGGGTAAACAATATTGCATAAATTTATCATTCCATGTGAAGAGATAATTGAAGAAAAGGGGATATAGGATTGAAGGTCTTATCGAGATAAATCCATAGCCACCAACAGATCAAAGATTAGATCTTAGAAAAAGAACTTGGCATAATGACTAAGGAATTAAAAAGATGGAGGTTCCCCCTAATATGAATAATGTAAGGGAGTAGAAGTGTGGGGAAAACATAAATAAAAGGGATGTAAATTTTGGAAATTTCCCACTTTTTATAGAGGCTTGTGGTTAGCTCAAGTGGTTAGGCTAACCATGTGCCAACCTTGCACACTCATTTACAAAGGTATCACCCATCACACAACTAGTCACATACTTTACCAAAATGTGAACAACCCATGTAGATTCCACTTTCTAGGGCACCCACCTCACATGGTTATGTGCATGGTTTTCTAAACCCTGAGTAGACCGTGAGAATCCCCACTACTAAAATTGAAAATGTATCACATGTTCGTGCACCCCTCTTGGATAGTTTGGGAAACCATACTTAGTACTTCTAGAGGGATACACAATTACTCCAAGGAGGCCACATGGTTTGTACAAACCATGCATCTATATCTACATATTCTCAATGCTGAGTTTTGAGGCCCCGCCACACCCCAAGCTTGCCTTAAAACCCCACACAATTACAAGACTTAAAACTCATCTAGAAACAGGGCCTTGGGTCAATTAAACTCCTATAATTTGGTTCTAAAAACGAAAAGGAAAATTTTACAACTCACCAAAGTCAAAAAGATCAAATTTACATGGAAAATGACCTATTAAAAAACGTACGACTTTACACAAATCACACTTCTCATATTCATTATAACTGTTTTTCCTCTACAAAATTTATTCTTAAGAAAACCATGTTTTTAGACCATATATGTTATCACCACCATTACCCTTACAAATTATTCATCACCACCTCTATTATTGATTTCTATCCACTTTCCTGTCACAACCCTTTCTTATTCTTCTATTCTTATATACACATGCCAATTTTTCTTCTACTCTAAATACTATTGATCATATAGAGTTTAATAATTATTCCAAGAATAAATCATATACCATCGATTGTTCTTAGAAAACTTATCCATGACAACCTATTGATCCTTTAGATCCTACTAATCTACCTGTATCTATTATATGTTTATAACTATAATATATTTTTTCATAATAATTTCATTTACATTGTAATGTATGTCAGATTTGATTTTGATTTTATCTTTCATTGTTTTAATTACTTATAGGTTACATGTTCATTTAAAAATTCATGATGTATGGAATATCCATACAAGAGTAATTATTTAGTATAATTAATGAAACTATTTTTTTTGAAAACATTGTTTAGAATATAGATTTTTTTATAATAATTATTGAAAAATATATTAAAATTATTTATATAAATCCTATATCTCATAAACATTTATGTGGTTGAATAATAGACAATGCAAGGTTTTAGATGTGATTAAATAAAATTTTAATGTCAGAAATTTAATTTTCAATAAATTATCTAAATTAATATTTTACTTTAATTTTCAATTTAATTTTCCCTATAATCAAGTTGTGAGGGCTGGAAAGTTGTTGGAATAATGTGAACTATGGAGAGAATATACTAACAACATATATATTGTATGGACTATAATTTTTTTAATTGGGGTAGAGTGTTTTTAAACACTAGATGAATGCCCAATTACAATGCACTATGATTTGATTGCTTACTGGAAGAGTGATGAGTTCAATGTGTTTTTAAAATTTTATATTTGTTATTGAAAAATTTTATTTTTATTATTATAAAAACACTTTTATAGTTATTATTACAATAATAAAATTATTAGATCTATTTTAATTATCTAATTATTTAATGATTTTTTATAGGATTCCTAATAAAGGAATAAAAAACATGAATTCCATAAAGTACTTTAATACTTTGTGATGAATGACTATAATAGAACAAGAGGAAAAATATGTATTTTTAGTTACACATGAGTTTTATTAAGTTATTAAAGACTGTAATTTTCATGAATAGTGAAACTCATGTTTTATTAGGTTGTATCATTAATTCCGTTTTAATAAAAATTATTTTCTAACATCTATTATTGAAATTATTTAAAGATGTTGGTGTGGATCATTGATATGTTCTCATATTGAGAGAAATTGTTTTTCTCAAGGGAAAAAATGTTGGATCTGTAATTAATTTAATATGTAATAGAATATTGTATGTATTTTTTTAATCCTTTTAAATTTTAATATCAATTTTTAAAATGTTATCAAATTTATATTGTGAATATTATTATCTTGAATGTATTAGTGATAATGGACATGATAACTTTTACCTAAAAGAGTTTTCGAGTCATTTATTAGGTGAGGATCACTAAGGGTTATCCACTTTCAACATGAAATGGATATCATCCACTCTAGATTTGTCCTACTTTTGGAAATTCAAAACCATTTTGAGTATAAAGAAATATCTAGTTGATTCTCATTTGAAATTAGAATAAGGATAAAATTATGATGTAGTATCATGAAATAAATTAAAAGTTTAACAAACAGTTCATGTAATATTTTATGGATATATATTCATCACTCCCCCAAGATATTTTTGTTATTTGTGATACATGTATATGAATGATTCAATCACTATATAATTCACTAAGTGATGAATATGACTTTATTTGTGGTAATTTTGGTGAATATATTTCTATTTCAAAAAATGGTAATGAATTTGTTGGAAAATGAATTTTTTGAGATGAGATTCATAATGATGAAAATGGTAGTGGTGACCATGATGTTGGAATTTTTAATTTATATTTTTATCTACACCATTTCTGACATGATTTGTATGGAATGTTTGGTCTTTCTTCTTTTGTTTATCGATTTGTTTAAATTTATTTGAACATTTGTATATGTATATTATCACCTAATTTCCATATTGTAATTTTTTTAATATAATATATATTTTACATTTCATATTTATAAAATGTATAAATTTGGATTATACTAAAAATTCAATTGTTTTGGTAGTACTTTTATTGTTTTACATTTGTTTACCAGATGGGTATATGCATGTAGGGATGTTGTGTCATAGTTTTTTGTGATTCTTTTGTCCATAGATGATATGAAACATTAAAATATAGGTATATTATCATAGTTCACAAACCATTGGTATAGTCATATATACTATTGTTTTTCAATACCATCAGTATATCCCTTTGCTAATGATATTATTTCCAACTATTCTATAAACTATGCCAATATCATATAGTCAAAATTAAAGGTATTATATTAATGGTTTCGAATCATGGATATATGTTAAATTTCTTATATAAACTCTAGGAACCAATGTGTATTCTTTGAGTTTCACATATGAAAAGTTACTAAATTACAATTTGGTGGTTTATTATATAAAAAAGTTTTTTATATATTATAAAATTTACACATCTATATGAATTATCCTTATCTACTACAATGTTAGATGATGGATTTATTTTCTAACTTAATAGGGTACTATGAGTTTCCCCTAGTGTAATATATAAAATTAGATGTTATTGATAAATTTAGGGACATGGTATTTCTTATTGGTTAATTATTTTGAAGTTGTTTTCATATAAGGAGTTAGAAATATAATTTCGTAATACAATTAAGAAATTTTATGATATTTTTTATGAAATTATTATATGTATATCACCATAGAAGTATATTGGATTATGTATATAATTATACACAACTTTATAACCAGTCCCCATTACTTAATATCATGTAAAACCATTAGAGAATTAAATGTTAGAAATTTTAAATGGTGATATATTGTGTATGGGTTTTATCTATCCTAGAATGTTCACCATGGGATTATTTAATATTGTTTAGTGAAATATATATTGTAGTTTTTAATCATGAATTAAAATAAATGATTAAATCATGTGATGGTGAATAAATTATATACTTTACCATAGATATATGTTTTCTTTAATTTTTTTCTATTATAAATCATTTTTAAAAATATTTATTTATGAAATGGATATCTATATATTGGAGTAAAAATTTAAAACATTCTAAAGGAAACCATTTTATGTTTTAATAGTCATTTAAAATTTTTATTAATTCTACTCAGTGATATAAATGTATGGATTTTATTCATGGGTTTGATGCATTTATATTTCAAGAATACCATGACTATTTTACTATGTCAGTCATTTAATAAATTTATTGTTACATAAATATAAAGGATGTGATTTTTGAGAAATTAAATCTATAAAAATTCATGGATCTATTATGTTATTATCAATGATTTTTATTAATGTTTCTTATTCATTTTTACATTGACAATATAGGTTTATTATTTTGAGTGGACCAAGAAATTTTAGATACCATCTAAATTTTTAGATAATAACTGACTAGATCACCAACTAATTTATTTCTTGAGAAAAGTATACCTTTTAATGTTTATTGAAATACATCAAAATAATTTTTGGTGTTTTCTTTGATATTATAGAATTACATGATTTTATATATATCCAAAATATTATATAATCAATAATAATACAATATGATAATAAATAATGATATATCAGTGGTAGTGAATTAATTAAAATTTTTATGGAATTATTTTCATGGAGATAGATTTATAATCTAGATAGATCAAAAGTATTTTTAAGAGTATCTTATTTTTTTGGGTTTAATTATATGTTGAATTAGTTTACTAAAAAATCTATGTTTCGTAAAATTTGATGTATTTTTATGATCTATCACAAGTAGTTATTTGGAATTAAGAAGATATTAAATATGTTTCATATATTTTATTAATTTTGATCGAAATATAATGTTATTATATGGATAAGTTATTCCATTAGTGTGTATCGTGGGAAAATATATTTGTTTAGAAAATTATACACGTGGAAATAGAATGAATTTCATGGTTTGATACCCATAATTGATTTTTCAACTGTATGTAAAATTTTCAGTAAAGGTAATCTTGGATGATGAATTTATGATGGTCTCAAATTTAAAATATTTTAATTACAATTTATTTTACCTTAATTTTTGATATATTATTTTTTAAGATGTAAAATATATAAGGGGTTTCTATTATAAAGACTAGAACATCCAATCCTTATAGATTTTAAAAATTTTATTCCATTTAGTTTATACAAATATTATAAGTTAAAATGACAATTTGAACCATGTAGATGAACTCAAAATAATTTTTAGTGGTCAATGGTTAAATACAGGTAGAGGTTACATGTTTATATAATTATTTTTTTTATAATTTATTGTTATTAGGTTTTTTTTTATATAATGGGTAGTGGATATTACATCTCCTGATATAAAATTTTTTTTTACTCCATCTACCTAAGTGTTATTATTTGAGAAAAATTGTGAATGTCAGGTGAGTTAACAATGACAGATAAATTGATTTTTGTGACCATAACTCATATACACCCAATAAATTTCAAAAAAGGGTCAATGTTTGGATATTTGAAGGAAGATGATAATGGAGTATCCATATGAAGCACTATATGATATTTTAATGAAATAGGACTTTAAAAAGTGGATGATGAATGGAAAGAGAACAAAATAAAACATATTCACACTCAAAACCATTAATCTACAATTTAATCATTCTTTAAGAAAATTTATTCTTACATAAAGATACACTAAAATCCACCAGAAGTGGTAGGAGAAATAATGTCATCATTTATTAGTGATCTCACTAATCAATACTCAAAAAAATATAGGATTATCTTGATTGTTACTCAAACATATTTATGGGATATACTAATTTATAGGATACCATTAAAATGTATAACCAATCCTCATTCAATGAATAGATAGAATATTCCCATAATTTTCCTTCATAACTTGTTACTACATCAAACAATTTCACCTAATTTATTACAATTATTGTATAAAATAGATCTCCAGCACCCAATTACATCTATCTATTGACCAGATCCTCCTCCACCACCAAACAATACATTGTTACTAATCTTTTGTTTATAAAAAATCACAAACAATGATTATATCATTAGTGATCCACCATTTCCAAATGACTCTCTATTTAATGGTGTCTAGGATATGAAATTTTCTTCTCTCCTAAATAATAACCCAGTTAAATTCTATTTCAAGGAATTCAATTTATCCACAATATGAATATATGCTACCTTTATCTCTATCCATTACACTAATATTTTGATAAAATTTAGTTATTCAAGTTTCACTAAGGTACAAAATTATTAAATAAATTCTCCTACTATTAAAATTAGGAACATATGTTTTAGATTTTAACTCCAATTAAACTTTTATAGTTCCAAAACTTAATCAAGACATATATACTTGATGAATAAATATTTAAACAAAATTTTCTTCAACCTTGATTGAAACACTATATTCATAGATGGATGGATTTCACTCATACTATCATAAAATAATATTTCCCCAAATTATTAAAATTAATTTTATTAA
Source organism: Viscum album (assembly GCA_963277665.1). Taxonomy (NCBI): domain Eukaryota; kingdom Viridiplantae; phylum Streptophyta; class Magnoliopsida; order Santalales; family Viscaceae; genus Viscum; species Viscum album. The sequence continues at coordinate 621,046,390 of OY728162.1, read as the reverse complement.
AAAGAAACATAATCTATATCAAATATTTTATAAACTCTTTAGTCCCTATATAATTCGATTATGCAGTTTATAAAATAACTACCAGCTATACTATGGACATCCAATTAACTTCTATTCTTGTATAATTGAACATATATCTTGTGCTACTTCTCCATATTCCCAAGAATACACTTGATCAACATCATTATATCCCTAAAATAGTTCATCTATTCTAAATCACGAAGACAATTTCATGCTTCATTTAATATACTAGAGTATCTACATCGTTTCTAATCTTTGTTACTTACATTGATTCAACATGAACCAATGGAAAAATACCATTGTAAAAGTAATAACAGGATTTGTAAAAAACATGGCATGAATTAAGGTTAAAATAATAAATGAATATATATATCTTTATGTGTACATTTTAACATCATAAGTTATGGGTTCCTTTTCTTTAAACTACTTTAGGTTAACTATAATTAGATTACATCAAGTTATGATCCTGATATTTTGATACTTTCCAAAATATTTTTGTATATAGTTTGACTAAGAAAATATTATGGTTAAAATCATTTATTATCTACTAATCCTAATCCCCAAAATTCATTTTATTACACCATGTTATATCAATATCAAACATTTTAGGAAGACACTACTTCAAATCTAATATTAATTTAATCTAAAAACCTACAAGGAGAATATTGTAAACAAAAAAGTGAATTATGACTATATTATATCCATTAAAAACCTAAATAATCAACAATAATATACAATACATAGTATAAAATCATTTTATATTAAAAATCTTCAATTCTATTTTTCTATTATCATGGTGCTTGTTTCCACAATACAAACACTATTTCTTTCATATATCATAACACACTTTATAGTATATTTGAAATTTGTCAGTTTTAATATATAAATATTCTACCTAAAATAAATTTACAAAAAATTTCATCTTCTTATTTAATTTCACAAGTTGACGACCTTATAAGTTACCAATTATGGGACTTATTCAGATAGTGGCACAATTGAACAATGGAGAGATGATTTTACTGAAAACAATCCATTCCATTTTATGGAATCCGTTTTCTATAAATCATTTCATAAACTATTTGATACTAAATGTATCCTTATTTAACTGGATGACCATATTTTCTAAACTTCCCACTTCCCCAACTATATATTCCCTACATCACATGTTGCATTTAGAGTAAAGTAATTTGTCACTTCTTTTAATGTTGGATCCCAATATTTTAAATCACACAAATTTTTACATTTTAAAATATTTTAGGTTATATATAATTCGTAATATGAAATAGTTTATGAGTTATTTAAACTATTAAATAGGTATTTAACCTTAGTAGACCACCTAAAATTAACCACATGATCAACTGATCCTTTTGGAAAACTATTCTAGTCTTTAAAAATATCCCAAAATTCTGGTACATCGCCCACCTTAGTAAATCTAAGATCTAGCCTCTTATCATTATTTCAAAATATTTGACACTGTTATATGACATATACTCCAAGAAATACGTTATATTTCTAGACTCCAATTATATTCCCCCCATTTATTCTAAGTTGATTGATGGTTTCTAATAGTTTCTTATTCTATATGTTTATCCTCATAAGGAAACTATTCATCTAAGATAACATTAAAAAAAATATAATTATAGCCTATTCATCATTTTCTCAATGATAAAATCCAATTTATTCAGTGTAAATCTAGGGAAATATAATGTAGATTCAATATAATTGAAAGAGTGTATGACACACAACACCAAGCGTATAAGAAAATATAATATCCTGAGAATTTATAATATATTTAATAATTAAAATAAATTCAATATATTTTATACCTTTCAATGCATGGGACACTAATTCAGTTACGACACATGCAACAATGCGTTTCTTTAATGTCTTGTGTTACACATATGATAGAGTTTTACCGAATAATAATATATTATTAAAATATTTTTATTTAATATAATAAGATATAACCTATCCGTTAAATTAGTTTTTATGAATATTATTAACTAAAATATAAAATAGATAGTTTACACAAATATGAAATTAATCTATTGGTTAGTAATTAATTAGAAATGGATATACTAAACAATTAAATATAAAGGAAATGTTTTTATAGAAAAATATTTTTATGTGCACAAAGATGTTTTGTCATAATAAATTAAATTAATTATATTTAGTAAATGATATTAATGAAATATATATTTTATATATTCAATCATATATTTTTTATATTCATCCAATTGATTTTATAGGCATAAGATAAGAAAAATCGCAATAATACACATAAAACCTATATTTTTATAATGGCACTTTTACCACCTTTTAATGAAGAACGTATTTTAAATCCAATTTTTTGAAATTTTATAAATTTAATATGTCAAAATGAAATTCATATTTTAAATAGTAACATAAAAATTAGATTTGGGTGATTTTTTCGTATTTTTTGTGATGTTTTATTTTTGATGAATAATGAAAAATACTAAATTTTAATTCAAAATTTCCTTTTCATATAATTTATTTATAATGTTAAATTATTATTAATTTTTTAATACTTAATTAGATCAATTTATATATTTTAACCCAATTCAGGTCATTGGAATAAATTTTAAATTGAAATTGTATATAAAAACTTAGCAATCTTTTGAACATTTTGTTACTTTAAAAACAAGCAATGTCATCCCATCTATAAGAATAATTTTAAATTAATTTCTATCGATTATGTGATAGAAATTTAGAAAATTTTATTCCATATTTGGAATCATAATAATTTTTAATGTCTAGTAAGGTCAAATTATTTTTTGACAAAAAAATATTTTTGAAAGTGATTAAAATTAATTACAACGATTAAGAGAAAAAGTATCTTAGCAAGGGACTAAAACATAAATAGAAGGTCCAATATGACCTATAAAATTTTCCAAAATCCATTTTATGAACATATTTAGAACCTATACTCCCTTTTCTTGACTATGTTCCATTATTAGATCCACATTTCATTTGAAAAATGTGGGTGGAATGCCCTTTTAAAAAATTTACAAGAGTGACACTCCTCCTCCACTATAAAAAACAACTCAACCCTAGAACTTACAAACACATCTAAATAAACTTTGGATCAAAAAATATCAGACCAAATAGATCCTAAAAATACCTAACACCAAATTATAAGCCTCAACTTGGATAGAAATTCATCCATGGAAGCCCTTTGGTTCAAAGCAAAAGGAGTTACCCAATTAAGAGAAAACATCATTCCCCAAGATATTTAGATTTATTTTTCTCTCAACACTTTCAATTATACATATTACTTTATTATATAAATAAATTATCCTAAATATAATTATATGTGGTTATGTTAAATTTTTTACCTAAACTTACACACACTTCTATCTAATGGGTAACAAACTTACCATTTATGTGTACGATGAACTATCACCTTACAAAATAATGTCGGTCGTTATTTCCTTTACCACCTCTCATGGTTGGGAATTATGATAGAAAATATACTTATTTATGATGTATATAATATTTATAAAATATTTATTCTTATTTAATAATTATATAAAACATAAATTTATGATTTATATTTTGTGTAAATATGATAACATCATTTGTGGAAGTGTGGACTACTGCCCCCTCAGAGCGATGCGACTCTTTCAAACTATACACGAAAAATATAAAGGACAGTTTTAATAAAAATATGTAACATATATTAAATATATAAGATAATGGAATTATTATATACATATATATAATTTTATTTTCATTATTTTAATAATAAAAATAAATTAGAGTAGTGTTCATGCCTACATATGACCAACTGACTATATAAATAGTGCATTTCATTTCTTATCTCCAAACATTATGGATTATTATAAATACATATATAATTAATATATATTATATTTAAATAACATTTTAAGTTTTTTATATGATTAAACCATGATCTAATTAATAATAATAACAAGTAACAAGTAAAAACATACTTGAAAGACTAGGCAAGTAAGACCCGAAATAGTGAAAATAATGAAAGATTGTTAACAAAAGGGTAATAAGATATTATAAGAAGATAATATATGATATTATAAATATTATTATTATTCTGGTATTAGTTGTTGAAAATTTTAGAACCATTATGTAGTAATTTAAATTACCTTCACCCAAAATGAGAATGCAAGGTAAGGTATTTCTTCACAATTTAAATTCCATTGAGACTTATTTGTTGTTATACACATAGTTTCTTTTATATGGTGTATATAATGACATTTCACATTTTATATCATGGATATCATTATTATCATGATATTATAAGTTTCATATAATGTTATTCCTTTTTAGATAGTATGATTCAAATGTTTCAATGTGGTATGGTATGCTTTGGAATGTTTAAAGATTATTATCCTCGAGAAAGTATTTAATGATTATCTTTGAAAACTCACTTCATTTTTTGATGTTAAATTTCTATAGAATAATAAATTTTCTGTGAACCTAATTTATTATATATGGTGTTCATACCTCCAATTTGTCATAAAATTTCATGATTTATTCCCTCTTCATAATATTTTAAAATTCAATTTGAATTATTTCACCTTAGGGGATTTAAGTTAAAATTTACCAAGTAGAAAATAATTAAATAACCTAATTTATTTCCATTGGGTTATATAACTTAATAATTTTCATTAATATTATAATATTATGCATGTAATCACCTTTTTACTATATATTGTTCTATTTATACTTATTTTATGTGGATTTACATTTGATACACATAATCTTTTAATTGATTTATTTTCACATCAATGTTATGGTCTTTTAAAGGGTTTAATTCATAGCCTCATTTTGTTTAAGATTATTTACAATTGAATTTTCATTAGATGAAATTATTTTATCTTTGTATATTAAACCCCTTTATTTTCATCTGCTCTGGTTATTCACGACCTTTATCAAATAATAGTACCATTTTTCTACTCTTTGGTACTCAAAATGTTTTAGATTTTTTTAGAAAACCAGACATCATTTCTATGTTTAGTAAGAGAACCTACTCTCTTATAAATTACCCATTTTATAAAAAAGTTTTCAAAAATGTTTCAAACTTTCCAAAGTTATTTATTAAAGACATTTTTACCCTTTTTTCTTTTACCCACGTTTTTAAAGAAATCTTCTTGTCACATTACGAACAAGGCACCTTTCTAACATTTTACCGTGAAAAAGGAATGTTATTTTTACCTCATACAAAATGTATGAATTTACCAACCATCATTTAGTTAAAGAATCATTTCCTTTTTTAAATTATAATTTTTATAGAAAATTTTTTCAAACGTGATTTTCAAAGAAAAATATTTATAATTTTTTTTTGAAAATAAAATGTATATTTTCCTTAAGAATGTTTTTAGAAGTTATTTTTATAGTATTTATATTAATCAATGATGAAAATACTTTATTTCTACTCCACCTAGGATATTCTTTTATGGACACCATCCTTATTATTCCTCTAGAATATTTATGATTGATTTGTCTAAGGATATTATTTTAATTCACATCTTTGATTACCCTTTTAGTCCCCTTGAAATATTTAATTTCCTATGATCATTAGAAATTGAATTTTCACTAAATATACATGTCATTTATCATGGATATTTTTATTTCATAAAAAGTATATCATTTTCACATAAAGTGTTTACTTTGAAATTTATTTGATTATTTGGGGAAATATTAATAAATCTGCATTCTTTATTCAATATGGATATTTGGTAAGGAATATTATTTATTTTGATTATTTGATATGAGGAATGACTTGGACTGGAAATTATGGGTGGAGACCAAAATTTATATATCCCATAGATGCATCAATAGGTTCTCATGAGGCAAATGTTTTACACAAATTAAACAGGTTTCTACCTTTAGTTTTAAAACTTTTTTTAAAAGGTCCTAACAGTATAAGTTTTCATGTTCCTGATACATTACATCCAATAATTAATCATTACCTTCATTTTTATCATTTATTATTTATCCATGATATTTTTTGTTGACATATCTATGGGCACATTTCATTCTCAGTTCATTGATTGAACGACTTATGTTTTCAGTTTCTTACCTTCCCATATTTATTTTTCCTATTCTAGTTATTTGAATGGAATGTGTTTCCATTTATTTTACTTTAATTGTTGATTATACACTTCATTATCATTTTATTGATTTCATGGCCTGCATGTTCAGTTATTTACCTTGGCATTTGATTATTATCATTGATTCATTTTGTTGATTCCACTATACTTTACCCTTACTAAGCATTTGAGATCACCCATATTATGTTTCCTTTTACCAGTATTTCGTCAAGTTTTCTAAGAAAGCTATTCAAGGATATCCTAGATAGAAAAATGTTATTATCATGAAAAGAAAAAGATTATGTTCTAATTAGTTTATTTATTTATAATACAAGTCTCATGTTTGTATCTTGTTTACCAAGACTACTAAACTCTTTCATCCTTTGAGATTTGATTCTTTATAATCAGACCAATGTAATAGTAGTATACACTATCTCAAGGATTTACAGGGTTGGGTCGCTACAATTGGTATTAGAGGAAGTTTAGTTGAAACCTTCAGAACTGCATTTTAGAAAACATAGATTATAGAACATAACTTCAAAGTAGAATTTTATGATAAGGATTGAATAACATAATATAATTTTAGTGAGGTATATATTATGTGAGATTTATAAAAATAAATCCCTTTATGGATACAACAAGTGCACGTGGTTTTTTCACATAAGTTCCTAGGGGTAAAAACTCTAAAAAGGTGAATTGGGTCTAACATGGCCTAACTTGGTACATGACAATGACCCTTACTGTACACCTGGTTTGAAACTCTTAGGAGATATGGTTAGGATAATTCAAATTTTCTATAAAAAATATTAATAATGATTTGAATAGATGATGAAAATGAATGATCTAATTTAATACTATGATTTTTAAATTAAAAATAAGGTGTCATGATTTATATATCCTATAAATGATTATATTGTTTTCTCAATATGACTATTTTTACTCACACTATGGTTTTTGGTTTTAGAAAATTCCAACTTCTAAAGGGTAAAATATAGACCAAGATAGGTTCTATGTGGAAATAAAATGGATAAAGTATTTATTTATTGAGGTTTCATTGAAAAAATTAATCAAAAGGCTATTTAGTGATTAACCTTATATCAATGATGTCCATCATATTTATTTTTGAAATTATATTAATATGGGTTTAGAAAAGAAAAAACTATATACTGTGTGACAACCCATCAAATACATATAAAACATGGGTTATAAACCCATAACTAAAGGACAATAAGTTTTTCATGGAAACCACTGACCTATGAAATGTCCTAGTTAATATGTCATTGTTTTTAGTTAAAATTATTTATGAATAAATATTAATGATGAACCAATAGTGTAGATTTTTAGGTTTAGAGATTAATTTATTAACTATATTGTATTTGTAGAATAGTTAAGAAAAAATTTAAATACTTTTCACACTTTTATGGGCCTTACAATTCAATACATGTTTTTTAGTGCTTCAGGAATAAAAGTTAATTTTTGGGTACCCATTTCTTAAAGTAAGAGATGAATTATAATTTGATTGAAGCACAAAAAAAATATGGAATTGTTTATATAAAATTAAAATGTATCATTTAAGTAAATTTACTTATATTATTAGGAAATAAAGTAATTTCTCAACATGATGAAAATGATCCTTAAAAATATGTTGTTTTAAAACTTTAATCTTTCTTGAATTGATATTATTATAAATCATCACAGATTTATGGATTTGAGGCCCTAAACTTTATTTTGATCATGAACTTGTTCATGATTGATGAATTCCATCACACCCTATAAATATTTAATGTTTTCCTCCATGTATGTATCTATACTATCCACAAATGATCTTCTACTTAGAGACCTAGTTATATGTTATTCTTTGTGAACTTTGTACATCCTATTCTATATTTTCTAAAGTATTTCTTACGAACCCTTCTCACAATTTGGGATTTTAGAAATACAAAATATCAAACAATATATCCCCAAGAACGAGTTGAAAATTTTAGGACACAATTTAGTTAACATGGGGAGGATGTAACACCCCTAAATCTATAGTAGAAACATTGTATTTGATATCATGTATGACACACAACACCAAGCGCATAAGGAAATATAATATACCAAAAATTTATAATATATTTAATATTTTAAATTAATTGAATATATTTTATAGATTTAAATGAACACAATACTAAGTTAGTGTACATCGCACACAATAATGAGTTTCTTCAATGGTCTTCGTTACATACAAAACCATGTTTTACCAAATAATAATATATTATTAAAATATTATTAAAATATTATTATTTAATATAATAAGATATAACATGGACATTAAATTATAGGTTATGAATTGGATTGACTAAAATATAATAATATATGTTTTAAAAAATTTTGAAATGAATTAATTAGTTACTAAATAATTAGAAATAAATATAAGAACTAATTGAATATAAAGTGAATATTTTTATTAAAAAACTATTTTTATACCCACAAAGTTTTTTTACCCAAATAAATTAAATTAATTACAATTATATAATCATATTAATGAAATATATGTCATATATTCAACAATTGTTTTTAAATTCATCAAATATATTTTATAATTACAAAACGAGAGAAAACCCAGTATTACATATAAAAATACACAATTTTATAAAGGCACTTTTATCACCTTTTAATAGAGAACCTATTTTAAATCCAATTTTAGGAACTTTTATAAATATTATATTCTAAAATAAATATCATCTATGAAATAGGAACATAAAAATTATCTTAGGGTAATTTTTTGGTATTTTTCTACGAAGTTTTATTTTTTGATTAATAGTGAAAAATACTAAATTTTAATTCAAAACTTCCTTTTCATATAATTTATTTGTAAGGATAAGTTATATTTTTTTGTTGTGAAGATTAATTATATATATTTTATATCATTTAATATAATTTATGTCATTTTAATAAATTTAAATTTGAAATTGGATATAAAAACATAGCAATCTTTTCAATATTTTTCTACTTTAAAATCCGACTTTGTCGTCCGGTCTGTGTGATTAATTTTAAATTAATTTATTCTACTTATGTGTATTTAATTTTGAAAAATATATTAAATAATTATAATACTAATAATTTATAATATATAATAAATTAAAATTAGTTTTGGATAAAAAAATATTTTGAAAGTAATTAAAATTAATTACAACGATTAAGTGAAAAATTAGCATAACTAGGGACTAAACCTTAAACTGAAGGGGAAAATGACATAGAAACTTCTCTGAAAGACATTTAATGTCCATATATAGAAAATATAATTCCTTTTATAAATTTTTTAATATTATTGGAGTCACCTTTCATAGGAAAATTTTTGGTGGAATTCCCTTTTAAAAAATTTAAAAGTGTGCCACCCCTCCTCCACTATAAAATGGCACTCAAACCTCCAACTTCCTCACACCTCTGAATCCACTTTAAATAAAAAATGAAATAAAAAAATATATCCTAAAAATTCTTACCTTAATACTAGTATCCTTAAATTTGGTATAAATTCATCCATGTAATCCCTTGGTTTCGAACCAAAAGAAGTTACCTGATTAAGAGGTAACATCCTTCCTCAAGCTGTTTAGGTTTATCTCTTTCTCCACAATTTAAATTTTTCTTATTCCATGATTATATTAAAAAACCTATATTATAAATATAATTATATTATTTTAGGTCAATATTTTTACCTATACTTATAAACACTTCCATCTAATTGGTAACAAACTTACGATTTATGTGTACGATGAACTATCGCCTTATAAAAATATGTCATTCGTTTTTTCCATTACCACCTCTCATGTTTGGAAATTATCATCGTAAATAAGTTTATAAATGATATATTTAATATATATAATTTATTTATGATCCTTTAATTATTTTATAACACATATCTTTATGATTTCCATTTTGTGTAAATATGATAAAATCGTTTTTTGAAGTGTGGACTATTGCCCCCTTAAAGTGATGTGACTCATTCCCGCTATACATGGAACATATAAATGATGGTTTTAATAAAAAATGTTAATTATATGGAATATATATTTTAATTTAATTTTAATAAACATATATATAATTTTATTTATTCTTTTAATATGACAAAGAAATTAATGTAGTGTTCATGCGTACGTACGACCTACCGTCCCCACAAACGGTGCAATTAACTTCTTATTTAAAAAAGTTATGGATATTAAAAATACATATATAATGAATATATATTATATTTAAATACTATTTTACATTATGGATGTTATTAAACCATGATCCAATTAATAATACCAATAATAAACAAGTCAAAACATACTCAAAAGACTAGAAAATCAACACCCCAAATAGTGAAAATAATGAAAAATTGTTAAAAAATAGTCAATAAGATATTATAAGAATATAATATATGGTATTACAAAAATTATTATTGTTATACCTAAATTTAAAGGATCTTCACCCGAAAAGGAAACACTAGGTAATAGATTTTATCAGAATTTACATTCTATTGAGACTTATTTGTTTTCATGCACCTATTTTATTTTATATGGTGTATATAATACCATTTTACATGTTATATAATGAATATATTTATTCTCATGATATTATAAGTTTTATTTAATGTTATTAAATTATATATATTATGGTTCAAATGTTTGAAAGTGGTACGGGGAACTTTGTAATGTTAAAAGATTATCCTCCCGGAGAACATTTTTAATGATTGTCTTTTCAATATCACTTAATTTTGTGATTTTTAACTTTATCAAGAACAATAAATTTATTATTGTGAAACTAATTTAGTTTATATGGTGTAAATAATACCAAGTTTTCATATAATATCATGATTCATTCATTCTTTCAGATATTTTGAGTTTCAATTTCAATTATTTCATCTATGAGGACTTGAGTTAAAAGTTACCAAGTGGAAAATAATTTTATAAAACAATTTATTTTTATAGGATTATATTACTTCCTCATTGTAATTAATATTATATGATTATGTTTTAATCACCTTTTTACTATATAATGTTTTATTTCCACTTTTTTTATGTTGATTTAAATTTGAAATATATAATATGTTCATTAATTTATGTTCACATCAACATTAAGTATTTTTTATGTTTTACACCACAATATCAAATTTTTTAATATTTTTTACACTTTAATTTCCATTATAGGAAATTATTTGATCATTTTATATTAAACCATTTCATTTTATTCTCTTCTATTTATTCATCACCTTTATCAAGTAACAATACAATTTTCCTTCTCATTGGTACACAAAATGTTTTTGTGAATGTTTTTAAGAAAATATGAATTCATTCCTCTCTTTATCCAGAGAACCTATTTTCTTCTAAAAACCTTGATTTTTGAAAATGTTTTCAAAAAAGTTTTAACCTTTCCAAAATTATTTTTTAAAGTCTTTTTTTTTCATTCTTTCATTTTACCCATGTTTTTAATGGAATCATCTAGTCTCTATCCAAACAAGGAATTTTTATAACAATTTTACAATGGAAAAGGAATATTCTTTTCACCTTCTATGAAATGTATAGATTTACCCACTATAATTTCTTTGAACCATCTTTTCCATGATTAAAAGGTTATTTTTAAAGATTTTTTTTTTCAAAAGTGATTTTAAAAGAAAAGTATTTTCAAAATGTTTTTTTAAAATAAAATTATATTTTCCCCAAGAATGTTTTTAAAGATATTTTTATAGTATTTATATTCATAAATGACAAAAAACATTTATTTCTAATCTAATTGGGATATTTTGTATTGATACCATCCTTATTATTCATCTAAATAGTTTATGATTTATTTTTCCAAGGATAATATTCACATTCACTTCCTCATTTTATTTGTTAGTCCCCTTGAAATATTTAATTTTATATGATGATTATACATTAAATTTACACTAATTATCCATATCATTTATCATGGATATTTCTATTTCATAAGACATATATCATTTTCACATATGGTGTTTAATTTGATAGATATTTGATTATTTGGGGAAATATTGATATATCTGTATTCTATATTCAATATGGATATTTGAAAAGGAATATTATTTATTTATGTTATTAAATATGAGGAATTATTTAGAATGGAAATTATGGGTGGGACACAAACATTATATATCCCCTCGATGAATTGATTGGTTCTAATGAGACAAATTAGTTGTGGAAATGAAACAGGTTTCTACATGTAGTTTTAAGACATCTTATGAAAGGAATTTATGGTATAGGTTCTCCAATTCCTGAGACATGACATCTAATATTAAATAATTCCCTTTATTTTTATAAATTTATGATTTATTTATGAGCTTTTGTGTCAACATATCTGTGGATACATTTCTTTCTTAATTCATCAATTAAATGGAATGTGTTTTTATTTTCTTACCTTTCCATATTTATTTTTCCTTATTTATTTTTTTGAATGTAATGTGTTTAAATTTATTTACCTTTATATATTGATTACACACATCCTTTTTAGTTTATTTATATCATGGTATATGTGTTTATAAATTTACCTTGCTATAGGATTACTCACATTTATTTGTTATTTCTTCTGCCATAATTTACCCTTACTGATCATTTGATCTCACCCTTATTATGTTTCCTTTCTGTATGATTCCAAGAACTATTCTAAGAATGTTATGCAAGGATATACTAGATAGAAAAAAGATATAATCCTCGAAACAATTTTTTTGTAATTAGTTTATTTATTTTTAATACAAGACTCATGTATGTATCTAGATTACCAAGACTTTTAATGTGGATACCCAAAGCCTAACGTACATGGACATTACATTAATTTTGCGGAATACTTAATACATGACCAAAATAGATGCCCAAAGACCGTATTAGTTTAGTGTCTTTGGAAACTCGAAACGTAATCTTCTAATCATGGTGAAATATCTTCAACATCTCCCATAAAGATCTTCCCCTTTTTGGTTTTCTTACCTAAAACCTTTCTTTATATCCTAGGGAAAAGAAAGAATAAAAAGGGTGAGCTCAAATGCTCAGTAAAGTTAAACATAGAGAACATAAAACAATCCATAAACATCTGAATTCAAAAACTTGTACATAAAATCTAAACATCAAAATCCTGAGTAAAGACATAAATCTTGGAAGTACGTAAGACATATATCATAAAGGAACATAAATCATAATAAAATAGCATGGGAATAAAACATGTAATTATGTAAAACAATAAGAACATGATATTATTTCCATAGAATCCTAGGCATTTCTGCCAAGACCATCTTAGTGGACAAAGTCCCTTTCTGAATCGAGTTCACATTTTGTTCCAGTCCTGTATCACTGAACCGGATTAACTTACCATTTCAGCCATGTCTATCTAATGAGATATAATTCTTTAACCAATGAATTGGTGGGAGATATAGGTTCCACCCATCTCATAATTAAATCATTCTTACTTGTGACACAAAATCATAAATCATACATCATAGCATAACCCATGTAATAGAATGGGATTCTAAAACATCATTCCATCATAACATAATCCATATATACAAAAAAATGGATATCATTTCATCATAATAAGAATAAAACCATTTAAATAATGGAGACATTATACTTAAAACATAAAAATATTAAATAATGTCATTTTATATGGAAAATAGTTTTGATAAGACACTTGAAATGAATTCTTGAGGAAAATATCCTTTCTTCTTCAAAATCATTTTCTTTTCAGAAAATGCCATGAAATTTTTTAAAAAAAGTGTTTTGTTTAAAATAATCATGCAATATTGTAGAGGAAGATTCATGAAAATGTGGCATTATGAAACTGTAAAAATCCGTTCATGCCATATAAGTTAAAAATTACATTCTCCTCATACTTTTGTTGGAAAACTCAAAAAGTTCCCCGTTTGGTAAACAAAAGTAAGATTCCTTCTATAACACAAAGTAAAAGTCAAATAGGGGTAAAGATGACATTAAAAATACATGTAAGAATATTAAACAATTTATGAGAAACATTTTATGGGAATGGATGAAAAATATAACTTTAGTAAATACTTACGTATAAGCAATCTCGGATAAAAATGAGATTTGAAAAATTATCCCTTACCATATGTCCGATATGCTTCGTATGTATCCGAAACTCCTGTATAATGATTTAAATAATGCCATTATCTTATTATAGAATCATATTAATTTTTATGATATCATATATGGTTTACTTATGACTTTATATTACCCGTTCATTTGTAAATTCGATGTAAAAGCAGCGATTTGGGTAAAATCGTTTCATTTATTGTATGTGTTTCGACTTGTTGTTCTTGATATTATTATTTATATCCTGATTTAATTATTTTCAGAATGTAAAACATGATTTATATATAATAAATATTCAGCATATACATATATATGATAGATCAATAAATGGAATGAAATACATCGTTCATGGAGACGGTAGGCCGTACGTACGCATGAACGCAATTTTCGTTTCCTTATTGAATTGAATGGAATTAAGTAGATGAAATAAATATATATAAATAAATAAATCCAGTATTATTATTATGTCATATATTTCATTATTATTCATTATATATACTTTATAATCATTCATGAATGGTTAGCTTGGAGAATGAATCTCATCACGTCGTGGAGATGGTAGTCCGTACGTACGCACGAGCGATGATATCATTCCCATGATCGTGGAATTGTATTGAAGTGTATTTATAATATTTCAGAATCAATATCACATTACAATAATCATATATAGATATTTATTTACACCATTATACCCATCCAAGTAAGGTGGTGTTCGAAAACAGATTACACCACGACATGGAGACGGTATTCCATACGTACGCACGCGCGATGATTTCGTTTTCTGTAGGATGGATAGAAGGTGAAATAAGGTTGTTTCATATTTATAATAACATATAAGTATATAAGTAATACTAATGTTATTACTTTATAATGAAACAACTAAATAAGAGGAAGTATAAGAAGAAATAAAGTTGAATGAATTGGTAACAGATATTACCTCTTCTTTGAAGTGCCTCTTCTTAACCTCCTATTAGGGCACTAAAGATGGTATTTTAAGAAGACCAAGACCTCTAAGATGTTTATATGGAAGTGTAGAAGAGAAATTTGTAGGGTTGGTCCGAGCTTGAAGGCTCAAAAGGGTGTGAGGAGAAGAGCGAAGGGGTGCCCTTTTTATAAGGGAGGGGAGGGGAACCTTTGGAAAAACATAAAATATTATTTTATAATAAAGTCATATTCAGTTTTTAATAGCTCCAAATTAATTTATTTCTAAGCAAAGGTGAGGGTGGGTCGAAATCACCTCATGAAATAGGTTTTAGACAAGTTTAGGTTACTATTTTATCCTTATCATTTAGATTTAACTCTAAGTTAAAAAATTTAACTTTTACCGTGTCTTTCTGTTTTCTTACACTCTATGGTTAATAAACTTACCATAACAAGTCAAAAGAATCCAAAGTGGTTCATTATTAATATATATATCCTTATCTAAGTCATTTGGCAGATCCTTATATTTTTAGTAATAAAATAACAATTAATAATATAATATTTTTTTTCAAAACTATTTTATGTCAATTTTGACACTATTTGGTATTTGATTTTTGTAAAAATCATAACAGCATGATTATTTCGAAAAAAGTTACTTAAATCAATAATAACATGTCATATTAACCTATAAAATTAGTTTAATTCGTAATAACTCTCAAATTACATTTATTTAGGTATTTATAATATCAATTATGTTAATATTTTATTAATAAGGTAATTACTACATCATCATTTTGTCATAAATAAATTAAATTATTTAATTTCTAAAAATTATAAATAAAATACTATTATGTAGGAAATATTGTTATATTTCTAATGAATATTTATAGTTGAATTTATCTTATTTATGAACCTATATAAAAATTTTTTAGTTATTAAACTTTGATTTTAACTATTTTAACTCTTTTTTAAATAAAATAATATTAAATGTCCTAATCTAATCCAAGTGGACCTAAATAGTTATATTTTTTTTCCTAATATTGTTTTTGGTTGAATTAAACTTATCCGACAGAATTAGGACATGTGTTAGGGTAATAATAATACCATTTTTACTCTTAATTACCCTATTTACTTTTAACCGTGGTAAATAAAAGTAAAAATTACTATTCACCAAAAATTATATTTATCTTACTGAACCACATTTTAATCCTTGATGTTAACCGTGTCTCTCGGATTTTCTAAGTTCTACTCACAGAAGCGGTAAAATTAAGTTTTATGTAAATTTTCAAACTCTCATAGGAGGTGGGTAAAAGATGGTGAAAAGTTCAATAAATTTTTTATATATCTAAAATTATTATAATATAACTCTAATGAATTACATTGAACTTATATAGGTATTATGTATCATTTTGACCTAAAATAAATTTAAATAAAATAAATGATTATTTAAATAAAAAGTCAGTTTTTAAATAGTAACCCAGTGTTTTCACTATTCATCAAAAATTGAAAGTTTTCAGAAAAATACCAAAAATTCACCCTAGGCGAATTTTATATTCTGAATCCAAAAATAAAGTCCAATTTGAAATATAAAATTTATAAAATTTCAAAAAGTGGGTATTAGTATTCATTACAGCTAGTTCATAATAATAATATAATAATATCTCGTTTAGTGAAACTTGGTATTGCATATAACACACACTATCATGGAAGCTCATAGTTACGTGTAATTAATGCCAAGTCAGGGTTGCATGTAATGAAAGATTCATTTTTTGTTCCGTATAATAGAATCCAACCATATTTCATTTATACATTGAATATATATATATATATATACACACACACACACTCAATGTTGCGTAGAATAACTACTATCAAACAAACTTGAAATTGTGTGTAACACGATCCAAGATTAGTGTTGCTTATACTGCAAGCTAATACGGTGTTGTGTATAGTGCAAGATAATCTTGGTGTAGCGTACAACAGAATATATGAAAGAAATTAAAAAGAATATATCTTATAAAATCTCGGGTTGTTACATTCTACCCCCTTAAAATGAATTTCACCCTTGAAATTCGTCAGGGTTATAAATCGTTTACTATACATAGAAACCCACATCGTAAAAAGGAATACTAAAACATAATTTTAAAAAATAATGTATGAAACGTAATGATTACCCAAAGTAACTCATCACTGGGTTTCCATATAGGAGAACATAGGTGAAAATATGAATATGGAAGAAAAATCTAACCCTCAAGTTCTAATGGAGAGTGGTAGAGAACATGGCTATGAAAAATCCAACAATCACAAAGCCATAAAATTTTGATGTTCTAAGGTAACATCTGATTCATCAGATATGAGGGCACTAGTACAACATTTTTCGTTTTCATGATCATTTCCCTAATGTTGAATAATTTCAGAATCAAAAGAAATACTTACTTGATTTTGGTACAATCTCACCGTTTTTCGTGCCTTGAACAATTTCCACATCATCTCTTAAAGAAATGAAGTTGAATTTGTCATTCGTGAAGTGTTAGCAGATCATGTGATAGAATGATGAGTCATTCCATCTATTTCAAACAAAAGGTTAGAAAAAGTTATCAATGATACATAAGTCCATCTATGGTGTGGTTAATCATATATGATTCCAAAAATGGACTTATACTTCATCTATCATACCGCTTAATAAAATCAAACTTGTTTCTACTAACCAGGGACTTCCTGTAGGCCAGTGGTAGGCGATAAAGGTCTGTCACACTTCAGTTGTGGGTTCGATTCCCGCAACCTTGTCCAACGGGATGGGTTGTCGCCCATCCTACGAGTTGTCCTTTTTCTATAACTATACTATTATAACATAACAAATGTTATAGCCTTAAACAATACTATATGATATCTAACTTAATATATTCCAATCTTTAGGTTTATCCAAAATACTTCTGTCCAATCTCATAGTATAAAGATAACAATTACTTGAAATTTCATCTACCGAGAATGTGAATACCATCATTTATCATATGATATATCTTGTTGTTCACATTCCAAACATGTGAATACACTAATCAGGTATTCTTGTGAAACATGAATTACTATATAACCTTAGTGAAAACTTGAGTGCTCTCAAAAGTTAACTCTTTCTACATACCAAAATCCCAAAAATTTTATATACTCAAACCATGATATCACTTAGTCCTTATATAAATCATGAGTTCATGAATACTATCAAACATCTCATTATCTCCTTATCCCCTCATTATGTGCATATCATCTACTTTCCAAAAATATCCGAATAACATTTATGTTTACGTGTATCATTAAACATATACTTTCAAATACTCTTGGAAAAACAATAGTGTAAAAATCCTTAGATGTGAATTTATTCCACAGTACCATTACCTATACAACATAACTCTTGATAAACATAAATCATTATAGTACCTTCTTAAACCATTTATTGAGATTCAATAATTCTTTCATCTCACATATCATTTGTAGTCTCTTCATCATCATCAACATAAATACTACCCATACGACCATGCTGATTCTCTTCATGAGACTTTCCCTTAGGGTATTGGTTTGCATAATGCCCATACATCCCACATTGAAAACGTTTAATCAATATTGATGTCTTAGCAATACCATTATCCTTGTCCATGGTGTTAACTGAACCTTTTTCTTTGCACTTACTGGCTTTGTGACCTTCTTTTCCACACCCAAATCATCTTCCAATTCCTTTGAAATAATCTCCATGATGCCTCTTCCCACATGATTTACATGAGGGAAATTGAACTTTCTTTCTTCAATGATCATCATGAAACTCCATCTTTCTCTTATTATCTAAGTCGGGAAACCTACCAAAGTTGAGATTATTGATCATATTATGAGATTTATTATTAGGAATAATAATGATATGTGGACTTCCATATCCAATTTCATTTGGTTTCTCATGAAGAATATCATTCCATTGTCCATTATATCCTCCATTATCATGAATCTTCATGTTTCCAGCCATTTTCTAAAACCAAAAAAGAATAGTGTGAGAGGAAAAAATAATGCTAGGAAAACAACATAATAAAGGGGGAGTACCTTTAATATATAACATCTTAGTTTTAATTCTAAGATCGTTATCGTAATTCTAGGACTATAACCTATACATATACTTATCCTTAGAGACATCCCTAGACATTCCTTAGAAATATCTCTAGGGGTTTCACTAAAGTTTTCGCATCCTAGTTTCCAAAGAATAACTAAACTTTCACTCTGATACCAACTGTAGAGACCCAAAGCCTGATGTAAACGGACATTACATTAATTTTTTAGAATACTTAATACATGACAAAAACAGATTCCCAAAGGCCGTATTAGTTTAGTGTCTTTGGAAACTCGGAACGTAATCTTCTAATCATGGTGAAAGATCTTCAACATCTCCCATAAAGATCTTCCCCTTTTTGGTTTTCTTACCTAAAACCATTCTTTATATCCTAGGGAAAAGAAAACATAAAAAGGGTGAGCTAAAATGCTCAGTAAGGGTAAACATAGAGAACATAAAACAATCAATAAACATTTGAATACAAAAACTTGAACATAAAATCTAAACATCAAAATTTTGAGCAAAGACATTAATCTTGGAAGTATGTAAGGAATATATCATAAAGTAACATAAATCATGATAAAATATCATAGGAATAAAACATTTAATTGTGGAAAACCATTAAGCACGTGATATGATTTCCATAGTAGCCAAGGCATTGCTGCCAAGACCATCTTAGTGCACAAAGTCCCTTTCTGAATCGAGTTCACTCCTCGTTCGAGTCCTGTATCACTGAACCGGATTAACTTACCGTTCCAGCCATGTCTATCACATGAGATATAAATCTTTACCCAATGAATTGGAGGGAGATATTGTTCCCACCCATCTCATAATGAAATCATTCTTACTTGTTCCACAAAATCATAAATCATACATCATAGCATAACCCATGTAATAGAATGAGATTCTTAAACATCATGCCATCATAACAGAATCCATATATATAAAAAAATGGATATCATTTCATCATAAGAAGAATAAAACCATGTAAATAATGGAGAAATTATACTGAAAACATAAACATATTAAATAATTTCATTTTAGATGGAAAATAGTTTTGATAAAACATTTGAAATGAATTCTTGAGGAAAATATCCTTTCTTCTTCAAAATCATTTTATTTTCACAGAATACCATGAAATTTTAAAATAGAAGGGTTTTGTTAAAAATAATCATGCAATCTTGTAGGGGAAGATTCATGAAAATGAGGTGTTAAGAAACCGTAAAAATCCATTCATTCCATATAAGTTAAAAATAACATTCTCCTCGTACATTTATCGGAAAAGTCAAAAAGATCCTCGTGTGGTAAACACAAGTAAGATTCCTTACATAACACAAAGTAAAAGTCAAAGAGGGGTAAACATGACATTTAACATACATGGAATTATATTAAACACTTTATGAAAAAAATTTTATGGGAATGGATGAGAAATATAACCCCACTAAATACTTACGTATAAGCAATCTCGGATAAAAATGATATTTGAAAAATTATCCATTACCTTATGTCCGATATGCTTCGTATGTATCAAAAACTCCTGTATAATGATTTATATAATGTCATTAACTTATTATATAATCATATTCATTGTTATTATATCATATATGGTTTACTTATGACTTTATATTACCCATGCGTTTGTAAATTCGATGTAAAAGCATCGATTTGGGTAAAATTGTTTCATTTATTGTACATGTTTCAACTTGTTGTTCTTGATATTATTACTTATATCTTGATTTACTTAATTCCAAAATTTAAAACATGATTTATATATAATACATATTTAGAATATACATATATATATATATATATATATGATATATCGATAAATGGAATGAAATACACCGTTCATGGAGACGGTAGGCCGTACGTATGCATGAATGCTGTTTTTGTTTCCTTATTTAATTGAATGGAATTATGTAGATGAAATACATATATATAAATAAATAAATCCAGTATCATTATTATGTCATATATTTCATTAGTATTCATTATATATACTTTATAATCATTTATGAATGGTTAACATGGAGAATGAATCTCACCGCGTCGTGGAGACGGTAGTCCGTACGTATGCACGAGCGATGATATCATTCCCATGATCGTGGAATTGTATTGAAGTTTATGTATAATATTTCAGAATGAATATAACTTTACAATAATCATATATAGTTATTTATTTACACCATTATACCCATCCAAGTAAGGTGGTGGACGAAAATAGATTACACCACGGCGTGGAGACGGTATTCCGTACGTACGTACGCGCGCACGGTGATTTCATTTTCCGTAGGATGGATAGAAGGTGAAATAAGGTTGTTTAATATTTATAATAAAATATCAGTATATACGGAATACATATGTTATTACTTTATAATTAAACAACTAAATAAGAGGAAGTAGAAGAAGAAATAAAGTTGAAAGAATTGGTAACAGACATTACCTCTTCTTTGAAGTGCCTCTTCTTAACCTCCTCTTAGGGAACTAAATATTGTCTTTGAAGTATACCAGGTCCTCTAATATGTTTATAGGGAAGTGGATAATAGAAATTGGTAGGTTTTTGACGTGCTTGAATGCTCAAAAGGGTGTGAAGAGAAGACGGAAGGGGTGCCCTTTTTATAAGGGGGGAGAGGGGAACCTTTGAAAAAACTTAAAATATTATTTTATAATAAAGTCATATTCGGTTTTTAATAGCTAAAAATTAGTTTATTTAGAATATAAGGTGAGGGTGGGTCTAAATACTCTCAACCAATAGGTTTTATACAAGTTTAGGCTACTATTTTATCCTTATCATTTAGATTTAACTCTAAGTTAAATAATTTAACTTTTACCGTGTCTTTTTGTTTTCTTACACTATATTGTTAATAAACATACTATAACAAGCCAAAATAACCCCAAGTGGTTGAATATTAATATATATATCCTTATATAAGTCATTTGGAAGAACCTTAGATTTTTAGGAATAAAATTACAATTAATAATATAATATTTGTTTTAAAAACTATTTTATGTCAATTTTGACACTATTTGGTATTTTATTTTTTTCAAAATCATAACAGCATGATTAGTTCTAAAAAAGTTAATTAAATCAATACTAGCATGTCATAT
This sequence comes from Viscum album, assembly GCA_963277665.1. Taxonomy (NCBI): domain Eukaryota; kingdom Viridiplantae; phylum Streptophyta; class Magnoliopsida; order Santalales; family Viscaceae; genus Viscum; species Viscum album. Next base: position 621,024,089 of record OY728162.1, on the reverse strand, counting down.
TAACATATAAAATAAGTTAAATTCCTACAAAGTCTCAAATTACATTTATTTGGGTATTTATAATATCAATTATGTTAATATTTCATTAATAAGGTAATTACTGCATCATCATTGTGTCATAAATAAATTAACTTATTTAATGTATAAAAATTATAAATAAAATACCATTATGTTGGAAATATGTTTATCTTTCTAATAAATATTTATAGTCTAATTTATCTTATTTATAACCCTATATTAAAATTTTTTTAGTTATTGAACTTTGATTTTAACTATTTTAACTCTTCTTTAAATAAAATAATATTAAATGTCCTAATCTAATCCAAGTGGACCTAAATGGTTATAATTAATTCATAAGGTTGTTTTTGGTCGAATTAAACTTATTCAATAGAATTAGGACATGTTTTAGGGTAATAATAATACCATTTTTACCCTTAATTACCCTATTAACTTTTAACCGTGGTAAATAAAAGTAAAAACTTACTATTCACCAAAAATTATTTTTATCTTATTGAACCACATTTTACTCCTTGTTGTTAACCGTGTGTCTCGGATTTTTGAATTTCCACTCACAAAATCAGTAAAATTATGTTTTATGTAAATTTTCAAACTCTCCTAGGAGGTGGGTAAAAGACGGTGAAAAGTTCAATAAAATTTTTATATATCTAAAATTATTATAAAATGACTCTAATGAATTACATTGAACTTATATAGGTATTATGTATCAATTTTGACCTAAAATAAATTTAAATAAAGTAAATGATTATTTAAATAAAAATTCAGTTTTTAAATAGTAACCCAGTGTTTTCACTATTCATGAAAAATTGAATGTTTTCAGAAAAATACAAAAAATTCACCCTTGGCTAATTTCGATATTCCGAATCCAAAAATGAACTCCATTTTGAATGATAAAATTTATTAAATTTCAAAATGTGGGTATTACTATTCATAACAGCTAGTTCATAATAATAATATAATAATATCTCGTTTAGTGAAACTTGGTATTGCGTATAACACACACTATCGTGGAAGGTCGCAGTTGTGTGTAATGAAAGCCAAGTCAGGGTTGCGTGTAGAGAAAGATTCATTTTTTGTTGTGTACAATAGAATCCAACCATATTTCATTTATACATTGAATATATATATATATACACTCAATGTTGCATAGAATAACTACTATCAAACAGACCTGAAATTGTGTATAACACGATCCAAGATTAGTGTTGCGTATACTGAAAGCTAATACGGTGTTGCGTATAACGGAAGATAATCTTGGTGTATCGTACAAAAGAAGATATGAAAGAAATTAAAAAGAATATATCTTATAAAATCTCGGGTTGTTATAGTTAAACTATTTGGTCCTTCATGATTTTATTCCTTATAATCATCATAATGTAATGGTAGTAGACACTGACTCCAAACATTATAGGGTTAGCTCATTACATTCATCATCATACACGTCCAAAAATATTATCTTAGTTTAAAAACATACCTTTTCCTAATCACTTGTATAAATATTGATATAAATGATAATTTTAAAGATATTAATGTGTGATACATCTATTGGATTTCTTGTACAAAGTTCTATAGGAAAATATTTCTATATTATTATAGAAAAAACTCTCATTAATCAGATAATCCATGATATTTACTGATTCATCCTAATAACACCTAGAAAAACCAAAATGTTGAACCATTATACCAACTCAGTCTTTATCAATAATATTTAGCTCTTTCATCAAACAATTTTTTAATATTATTCACGAAACTATCTTACAAAAAAATATTCCCTTATTCCAATTGAATTTCATTAATTAATTACAACTATAGTAACAACCATGGTTAGAAATCAAGCATTTAATCTTGAAATAAATATAAATTTACATCGTAGATATATTTTTGATGAACATTTTATAAAATTTTTAAACATGATTTAAAAAATAATACTACACATTCATTGTTCCATCATTAATGAAGGTATCCTAGTAAAATTAAAAATCATGAGAACATACTAATATTGGTCCCCATACATCAATATAAACAATGTAAACATATGTTACATGGGTGTCTATCATGGTATAGAAAAAGATACCCATTTAAACCCTCATGGGATGTGAACTTTAAAAATTTAATACTCTGTACTTTAGTTTTAGAATAAATTTTCTTGAAAATATTTTCCTAATCTCGATTATGTGGCCGTGATGATAACATCACAACTTGGAATCATTGATAGATAAGATTGTCATCTGGATTTATTTTATCATATATTTATAAATATTTATATATTTTATTGGGGGTTTTTTATATCCATTTCACATGATGGGAAATATAAGATAAGTATTTTCTCCCTTTTTTCTATAATAATAATAATAGTAATAATAATAATTTAAAATGGATATTAGAAGTTACAAATAAAATATAAACACACAACCACCCCTAAGGGCCAAGATATGTTAGACAAAATTTTCCCTAAATGATTTATACCCCCCCAACATAACCATGATTATTTATTATAAATATCATAAAGTCCCCACATGAAATGACATGTAGTGTAAATTTAATTTTTTTTAATGAAGTTAGCCATAAAATTTGGAATCTTCTCAACATTGAATACTTAATGAATTTTTGTTTTTTCCCTAACTTGATTGACAAATTCTCACATACTAGATTAAGACCCAATACTACACTCCATATATTCTGATTCGATGATCATAAACTTATTCACATGCCATATAATGTCAACTCCATGCCTACTCAATGATTCACACTCTTCCACCCATGGTGAATGACTTCCCAATGTGAACTCACTCACATTATCTACAAAATTGACTAAGTAAAAAAAAATAGAATCTTCATATATGCTGGATGATTTTTTATCTGAAATGGTTTGAAACATTTACCATAATGCCTGTTAGAAAAATTATTTACTCTAATAAATCCTTGAAGTCTATAAAGACAACAAAAAGAACAAAAAAAAAACAAAAATGATAAACACAATAACAAAAAAACAACAACAAAAAACAACAACAACAAAAATAAAAACTAGATTCATTTCAAGGATAGATCCTTAAGTAAACTCTAGTCCATTAAAAACAACTAAAACAAAAATACCAATGATAAAAAAATAACAACAACAATAATAATAATAAAAGAAAAAAATGATAATAAATTTATATGTATGTATATATCTAGTAATATATATATATATATATATATTCATGTATATTTACATATACATATATATAAACATATATATGTATACACGAACACACACACATATCACAATAAATAATAATTATAGAAATAACATTGTAATAAACTAATATAATAATAAAATAACAAACATGGAATGTCATTCAAAAAATAAGACAATATTTTTATATATTTAATTTTTTAATTTTTAATTATTTTAATCAAACCATTTTTCCATTTTTTAGTAATTATCACATACCTAGATTATTTAGGAGTTTCAAGATTTATCGTGAAAAAAGATTAAAATATTTTTTTTGTTTTTTATACTCAATTTGGAAATTTTAACTAAATTCGACATTTAAGTCTGTTTTTAACATAATTTTAAGAGGTTGGAAGGTGGTTTGAATTAATTTCGAGGAAACTGTAATCACTGTGGTGAAATGTTGAAAAATAGAAAAATTTGGGAGCTATACGTCACCAATATAGATTTTATTTAACACTACATTGATGTGTCGAGTTGTCTGCTACCAAAGGCACTACTAAATTTTGAATATTATTCTACCCGATATAGAGTTGATTTATGGATATAAGCCTAAAATGATATAGGAAATGAACACTATGTATCCCATAATGATTTGTGTTCATCGACATAAAGTATAAGTGAAGTTTTTTGAAAAAATGTCATTGGAAAATTACAATACATTGAACTATATAGTGTTTTTCTAGCTATGTAGAGTTCCCTCATTTATGAAATTTTGTTCCAAGATAACATAGAGTTTCTACATAGAGTTTATGAAAGAGATAAAGCTGACATACAATTAATATGAACTGTACATTAATCCATATATTGTTTTTTTATAGTCCATATAGAGATCATTCCATATAAAAGTTTTTTACTATGAAGTAAATCCATAGGAAGTATACAACACATTGATGTTAATGCTCGGGGTGCCACATAAACATCCATATAATAAAACTATAATAAATTCAAAAATATTAGTTGATCCTTGAGGATTAATATTTTTACATATAAGGAAATAGGTGACATAAATTTTGGCTGATTCCAAACCATGGATTTGTTAGAGATCTCAAGGGAATGATTATTTTGGGAGATTTGAAAAACTAACAAATGAAAGGATATTAGAGATATTGATTATGCTAGTGAAGAAGGTCGAATCCAAGGATCTATAAAAGGAGGATGAGGATATAATTTCAGAGAGTAGGTGGTGCACAAGACTAGATCAACATTTTTTATGTTATAAATTTATATAAGTTTCAAAAATATTTTGTTCTTTTTATTTTGAAATTGTATTCTAAAACGTTTTAATATTTTATTTCTCTCTCTGGAAACTCTCACTCTCTATATCTCCTTTATTCCATACTATGATGTCCTATACACATTGTAATGTGTACCTATCATTAGGATCTCCCTAGAGGATGAATCCATAGCTAAGTAAAAGTCTCTATGGATTCCTATTTAATTTTTCTTATTATATTTTAGTTAATTATAGGATTACCAAGAGTGAGAGAAGTACCCTATCCATGGTTATATAAGGATTAACATCATTAAATACGATGTTTTACCTTATGTGATGGATGTGGATGTGAATTCCACATAGAGGTCATTGAGTACACTATATTTGAGTACATTATATTTTTATAACCAGATTAGGATAGGATGCTCACACATATAGGGAAGTGAGTTTATTAATTAGAGTTTTGGCTAGGCATGTGATAATGAAGGTTCACTAAAAAATATTCACTCTAGAGTATTTCCTTACATTAAAACTATAATCATTCTATTTACATTGAATCTATATTCTTAATATCAATTTTTTTTAATTCCATAACAAAAAATCATATTTCTATTTCTTTTATAAAATGTAAATCACCCAGAGAACAATAAATGAATTAGTAATAGTGAATTATTGAATGAAGAATCTCCTCATGTGAGACAACCCTATTTATCCACTATGATTCATTAATAAAAAAATATAATAGATTTTACACCACCCCACAGCATGTATTTCCAAACATAGAAAAATTTCTAGGGATCCAAGTAGTCTTTCACTATTTCTACATTTTTTAATTTTTTTTAATAATTTCTATTTTTTTCATAAATAAGGAACTAAAAAATGTTTCTTATCGTGAACTATTTTAGTACCTATTATTTGGCACGAACTAACTAGTGTCAAGTGCAAAAACAATAATAATAAGTTCATAATAAAGAAGAATATTTGTTTTAATATATTAAAGAGTACTTGAAAATTTAAGGATATACATATTAATTTTGACTAAAAATATACTTTTATATTAGGAGATTCAAATATAGAATGAACTATAAAATATGAAGGAATAAACTTCCTTTAAAATATTTTCTATTAAATAATCCATTTTGGACGTGAAGAACCTGATTAATGATCTATAACTTGTCCTCACTCAAACATTTTTAGATGAGATTCATAAAGAAGAAAATTTTATTGATATAATTATGTGTGATCAATAAGATTTGATTAAATTTGGAATGAATTGGTATGTATTACCATGTCATATGATCCCATTATTTTTTAATAAACAAAACCACTCCATTTTTCTCTCACATTGTAAGAATAAATAACCAAGTGTTGAAAATAAAATAAAATATGGATAAGCTTTACTAACTACCACCTTCCATGAAATACAAACTCTATGAATCATTTTTCATTGAAGAATATATCATGTTTGATCCATATCTAGAAGTAAATATTTTATTATAGTATTTTTATTCTAATTTTATTGAAACTAAATTCATCATCAACTAACACTATTTTATTTTTTTAGATTCATGAAACACATTGAATACCAAATCTAATAAAGAAGAAAAAATAAATTTCCATAATGAGGAAAACATGGAGTTCCCTAAACCTGGATAACATTTTTAAAGTGAGTAAATAAAAAGTTCTTAGTGTATTTTCTTAAAGAAATAGAGAAAAAAACTTTCAAATTTAAATGGGATGATATTTAAATGAATTCACCTAGTTTTAATTACATTAAAATTTAACTTTTTATATAATTTTTATTTTATATTTATATTAGTGTGGAACATAATGTAAAGTCTCTATAAGGGAAGGAAGAGGTTTTATATGTATGAAATGAAGATGAGGACGACCCATTCTTATTCATACCCCCACCATTAAAGTTATAACTTATACCCAAGGGTATGGATTTGGGTAACTCTATCTATAGGATCCTCTATATCCAGTATTAATGTATGAAATCTAGAAAGATAGTTATGTGGAGGTTAAAATAAAATTGTATCCACCCACCATATTATTTCAGATAATTGTCGGTACTGCCCATCTAGGGGTAGAAAACCCACAGGTCCCACTTGGGGTTTCAACCAAGTTCTATCATTATTTTCTATCCCTTTCACATTTAACTTGTTTTCATTAATTTTATATAAAAAAATTTCTCTTAAGATTTTTTTTAAATTAAGGCATTCAATTGGTTGAACATAGGAGACTAACTCTAGGAGGAACTACTAATAAGTATTGTTGCATTTATATTTTAAAATCTACTTGTTTCTACCAAAATAAATTCTATTAAAATCTAATGAAATCTTTATTATAATCAAAAAGTGGTTCAGGAATAAATTAAGTGTTTGGTATTGGTACTAATATATTAATGATTTTCATTATTTATTTTTAATTTTTTAATTTTTTAGTGATTTTAGGGACCTTAAATTTCATTTAATACTTTAAAAAATGTAACATATATTTTGGAAAAAACTACCCAATTTGAATTTCTATGGTTTTAAATGACTGATAAGATATAATTTGTTTCATAATTTTAATTATAATTATTTATATAATTTTTATAAAATATGAAACTCATGTGAACTATTTTTGTCCATAATGATTTTTTCCTCAACTCGAGAGTTTTCTAAATCAATTTTAAATTTCCACCTTTCTATTTTTCATGAGAGTATTTATGTGTGTGTTATAATATATAAATTTATATTTTTATCCAATGAAAATATTTTAGAATACATGAATTATGTTAAACATGATTGAGACACATTTTGAAAGCCCATTTTTTATATTTTACTTTATTTTCATGACCTTTCTTACATATAACTATTTTATTGATCCCTTAGTATCCATGTACTATAATGTTAGGTTTCCAAATTACTATCCATTTATCACTATATAACTTTCTCTATAAATAATTTAAAAACATAGCTAAACTTAAGTTTAGAGAGGGGGAGATGTTATGTTTTTTACTATTTTGAAAACATTCCACTGATGCTATTATTTGGGTGTTATAAATTATTTTTTCTACTGTTTCGGAATTAGTAAATACTGGGAAGATGTGAGGATGAAAAAAATCAAAGTCAATGATGGGTCATAAGTTCACCACAACTTGAAGTTCAAAAATATATATTTCTTTAATTCAAAATTAAATTTAAAATAAAAATTCAATATTTTAATTTAAGTTTAAATAATTCCATAGAGGGGGAAAGGGAATGCATAAATCAATTATGTTTAAAATTCGATGGTGTGAAATTTCCAATAAAATAAAGAAGTGTTTGTATGTTTATAATTTGAAAATTATAGTTGGTGAGGGTCCATTATTTGGATTAAACTATTTCATGAATTTTAATTCATTTTTCATCCAAGCCTCCTTCTTTTACTTTAGTGTATTTATACATTTGAAACCTTAAAACCCCTAAGACTTAGACAAACCTTGTAATTTACTCAAGATTAATACATTTTTTTTGAATTTGGAATCATCATTATTGAAATAATTCACACCTTTTAGAATGAGAAAAGCTGTAATTCCAAATCCTTGATGGAAGATAGATACACATCTGGTGAGGTAGGTACAAAATTCCAGGAGAAATAACAAAATATTTAAGGAACATTTATGATATAATAAAAAATATAGAATTGAAATCCATTTACAAGGAATGATATTTCATTTCTTATTTGAATTTAAAATATTATGTCATTCAAATCTTGAGAAATATGAAATTACAATGGTAGAATATGATTTCCCTAAGTAAAATGTTTAAGTGTGGGGAAATTTATAATCCAATATTGTAATTCATTTCATTTTGTGTTTTAATTATTTTAATCCCACTATTTTACAATAGTATTGAAAATTATCTCATATCTATATTATAGAGGAATTCTTGTATTTATTGTTGAAATTTATTAAGGCTATATTTTTAGTTATCTATTATATATTTGGGATTATTAGAATAAAGTATAGATATATTTTTTGTATTCTGATCATTATTTTAGAACTTTTGAAGGATTTTTGAAGCAATTTATATTAATTTAGAATCATTATGAATAAATAGAGATAAATTCCATAGTCTTTGAACTCTACAAATCCCTTATAGAGTTCATTTTAACTGTATATCACTATGTAGAGTTTTCCACTATCAAACCCTTTACTGGAACATAGATTTGATTGATGGTTGGAGGTATGAAATAGAAAATTAAAGGAACTCTCTACGTACCATGTAGTTTTTGTTTTTCTTGATGAAGGGTAAAAATAAAATAGTTTGAAAAAAAATGAGAAATTAAATGAACTCAATACCGACTGACATATAGATGTTACTGGTGCATAGAGTTCCCATGTTTATGAAATTTTGATTTGATCTAATGCATATTTTGTATGTATAGTTGTTGGTGGACTTAATACTAATGTAGAGTTCCAATGAACTCTATGTGAATCCATGTAGATTTTTTTTTCATAAAACACATTGAGTTGATTTCTTATGAATAAATTTCTCTATGAAGGAAATCCCAATGAAATATACTACACAACAAAGTGATTAATTGAGGATACATATCAATATCCATGTAGTTAAAACACAATCTCTTATGTGAAATACACTTAATAAAATCAGTCAAACCCAAGTATTATTATTTTTTCAAATAAAGAAACATGTGTCCTAGATTTATCAAATATTGAAAATAATATATTTCATAGATATTTCAATTACTAGATGATCAGGGATAGTATTTAAAAATCAAAGATGTTTGGTTTATATTGACCAAGCCAATGAAGAAGGGGTAAACCAAGTATCTACAAATTAAGGATAAGTCCAAGGGTATAAATAATATGTCATGTGTGGGTCTAGATTAATAGTTATACTAATTTAACAGTAGATTATTTTTTGACTTTTTTTTAAAAAACTTTTCACTATATAATCACATTTTTCATAATTTTAATAACAAAAATATTTCTCTCAACTCTATCTCTCTATTATTCCACATTCTGATATCTTATACTCATGATAATGAGTAAATAACCAAAGGAACTTCCCAGGGGATGTATCCAGTGTTGAACCCAAGTATCTCTACATTTTTATCTTCTTTTATTTTAATTGAGGATTACCAATAGTGAGAGAATCACCCTAATTGTGGTAATATAAGGGTACTCTTATTAATCTACACTATTTTATCTCAAATAAAGGTGGTTGATATGAAGTGTATTGGATCTTGTTGAGTACACTGTATATTCAGAATTAAGGTAGAAGACGATGCTCACATATATGTTGACATGTGTTTATTATGTATATTTGAGGCTATCCATGAGATAATTAATGTTCACTTGAGAATAATCTCTATGAAGTATTTAATTTATTCCCAAGTGGATTCATTATATCTATATTATATTTTAATATATAATTATTAGTTTTTTATTCCATAATAAAACTTATATTTATACTTCTTTTATGAATTAAAAAACACCAAAAATATAATAATTAAATTATTAATAGTGAATTATTTATAGAAAAATCACCAAATGTGATATGAACCTAGTCATTCACTATATTATATAAATAAAAATAAATAATATATTTCATACCAATCCATGATAGGCATGTTTGAAAATTATTTTTTGTGTAAACTAATATGCAGAGGTTTTTAGGGGAATTATTTTAAGATTTTCATTATACATTTTTAAGAAGTTTTATTTTATTCCACATAAATTTATTATTATTATTCTCCATCTTGTTTTCATATGGGTTTTTCTAGGTTACATGAGGGGTACCCCACATTTAATTCTGTTTTATAAAAAAATCATCAACATCCATTAATCAATTATGTACATGGAGTCTTAGTGTATTACTAGATTAATATTCTTGGATAGATATAGATATAGTAAGTCATGAATATTACCATTAAGTTGTGTGGATATTGATTAATTTGTTAAACATAGTATGAGATGATTAACATGATATAAAGAGTTTTTATGGGTGTGAATTTTATATTTAAGCACAAAACCTTTGTTTAGGATGGTATTTTAGAAATTAGTGTGTCCATCAGTTTGGGGGGTTGTGTTCAAGATCCATATATACTCACTAGTGTTATATGTTATTAGTTTGTGTTTTATATTTATAAATAGTATCCAATTTGAACATAGGGTTTCAGAAATTTCATTTCATATATGAAGAGTGATGGATATGCGTTGGAGGGTTAATATCCAAATCCACATAAACTATTTGATGTGTTGTTGAAAATATTATAATGTGGAATAGTAATTTTAATAGAGTATAAGATTAATTGATTTAGTGATTATGAGTTTATTATCTAAATAATATTTGATTAGTTATAGGTGGTGTAGTTTTTTATTTTAAAATAAAACATTTTTCAATATTCAAAGATAATAATAAGGTATTATTGGTTTGATGATAATGTGTAACCACTGAAGATGTTTATACAGTCATTAACGAGTTAGATTGAAAATTTATATTTTTTATGACAACCTTTATAGTGGTTGAGTTTTCATTATAGTTTAGTAAATATGCTTACTAATTTTATATCAAAATCATATGTTTGTTTTATGGAGGTAGTGGTTAATGTGACATTTATGGGAACTGTACTATTGAAGATTTATTGATTTCATTCTATCAGGAGCTATATTGAGAGTTTTATTAGTGAGAGATCTATTGAATACATGGTATTGTGAACTTACACAATTGAAATTTTTTATATTGTTTTATATATTTTAGTTTACTATTACATAATTATGATCTCGTCACATTTATAGATGAGTATATATAATACTCACTTTTAGTTTATTTTATACACATAACTTATATATATTTTTTAATATCTACAATATTGATTTGGTGGTACTTTGGGGAAGTGTTTACCCAGAAAAAATGATATTTTTGGAAGTTGGGGTGTTTTTATTGATTTTATTTTCACATTAGGTATATCATGGGTTGTAATTAGTTGTTCTTCATCCACTATTACAAAGGGATTATTGTGTAGTATGAAATTCATGTTTATTAAATATTATTTGGTTATAATTTATCATTGATATATTTACTGATAAAAATGTTTGAAATTTCATATTTTTTTATATAATTTTTATTTAATATGAAACTCTTTCTATATGGTTGTTTTTTACCTTTATAATAGTTATCAATTGTCGTCTATTTTCAAGAAAGATTATGGTGTTATTCCTGAGCACTTTAATGATAATAGTGGGGGACTTATAGTGCTTGGACATAGAAATAAATAAAAAACAATGGTCTATTTACATAATCCTTTTATAATTTATAGAATATGGAGTTTATTAGGGAAAGTATTAGAACTAAGAAAAACTTCTTGATATCTTTTTTCCGAACTATAGAAATTTAGGCACAAAAAAATCTATAATGATGTTTGATAAATTAATGATGAATAATAAAGTCTAAATCATGAATGATCCCAATAAATTAGCATAATTTTCATTATACTCTATTTAAACTAATGTGATAAATATTTATATAATATAAAAACTTATATTCCCTAGAAAAATTTCTTTAATTCATTTCTTCATCATAAAAAATTCAGATATTTTTATTAAAAACTAAATTAATATTTTTGATCATTAAATAAGATTATAAATATTATTCTCATGGAAATTAAAAGCTCAATAATTTAGTGTTTCCTCCTTCTTGTAAATGTATAGTGAGTAATCCATTTGACTGTTACTCAAATTACACTAGTCATATTTTAGAATATCTACATTTCATTAATCCTATCAACTCACATCCATTCTGTTTTTTTAAATTTTAGTACCAAACATATTTTAGATTTCAAAATATTATAAATCTAATTTTAAATTGAAAATTGTTTATCAAAATCATTTATTTATATATCCCAACTAAATCACATCCCTTTACCATTAAATTTTGTTTAACTATTGATAAATGTGTATAATAATACATTAAATATTAGAAATTTCAATTAGTTGGAAAAAATGAAGTTCAAAAATATAAAATATCATTAAATGAAATATTTTTTAGTGTTATTATTGAATTTATATATAATATTTCAGACACCAGTAACATCTAACTAATAAAAAGTGATATAAAATGATCACTATTAACACCTCCAAGAACCCATTGGGAGACACTAGGTACCCATTTCTACAATTTTGTTCCATAACTATTTCATTTATATTAGGATATTAGTGCAAGAACATAAGTAATTCCATACTACACCACCATTTATACCAACGCTTATTGTTATTTATTCATCTTATGAGCTACTTTTTATGTTTATAGAGAATAACAAATCATAAATATATTTAAACAACTTTGGTGATCTGATTATATAATTAACAGTTCATTTTGAAAATAGACCTAGTAAAATATAACTATGAATCAACTTATTGATCTTATTTGATAATATCCATCATCATATCTATGTTTTTTCAATGTATCTATAATGAAAATTTTAAGAATTCCATTATCTAAATAATTTTTATTCTATTAAGACCTCTTCAATATTCTCATCATGGTATCCAAACGATTTACTGTAAAATGACAATATAAAAATATCTATATTTGGATAGAATAATTTTTATAGTAGATTATAACAAATTTTGAGATTTATATTTTAGGAGATAAATTGAAATCTAAATTTACCAACGAATACCTTATCCTATGAAGAAATAATTGTGAAGCTGATAGAGGTATTAGCCCAAATATGAAAAATATTTGAAAATAGAATTCGAATGAGAAGTATAAAAATTTGACTAATATGTGAGGTTTAGTATAAATAAAGAAAAATTTTATATTTCTATTGTATAAACTTTCCCATAAAAAACCATTTATTTTAAAAATCTTTCCTATAATATCAACAATCATTTTATTTTTACATAGAACAATAACAAGCTACCATTTCCATGTAACCCAAAAATTTTCCAACACTAAATACAAGATACACATTTTTAAATTGATTACTCTAAAAAAAATATATTTAAAAAGATTTAGTAACATTTAAATTCCTTTATATTTGATACTACAAAACATGATAACTAAATTACTAATTTATAAAAAATAATATTTATTCTAAAATATTTAATCAAAATATCATTTAAGTAATGATTTGGTTTTCCCAATTCCCCTATTGATATTTATTTCACACATGAATGAATTTCATAGGTATATACCAATAAGAAAATATGATCCTATAGTATATATAACCCAATCATTCCACTATGATTTTATTATAATATTTTATCATTATATGACAGTTCACAATGGAATCATATAACCCAAATGATTATTTGTTGATATAATGAACCTAATATGGAAAAACAAATTCTCTCAATATCTTTTTCATATGCAATAATTCTTAATGAGGGTATTTAAATTAAATGGGATAAAATTTTATGAGATTTAAATATTATTTCATGGGTTTAAACAAGATCCTAAGATTATATAATTTCCACTTTTATCCAATGTTTTTCAATAAATTTTATTTACTATTTATCAAAATATTTATATGGGAGAGACATATATCTCTATGGTATAATCTTGAGTGTTGTAATTAACTATGTTGGGCATCATTTATAGTACATCTTAATATGGGAGTATTTCGTTAAAAAATTTTGGTTTTCAAGTGGTAGGATATTCCTATCATGTCAAACTAGATAATAATGGCTCATAAAATTCAACTTTTTGCAACAAAATCGTCTAATATATTATGTAGAAAAATAATATATTGATTTTTGTAATTTCTTCTATGTGATCCCCACAATAGAAATTCCCTTAAAAAACTTCATGGTAATTATTGAAAACTAAATGTTCAAGGAAACTAGTAGGAGAAAAATATTGAAAAATGATCCTCAAACTCCTTAGATATAATACTTTATATGACATTGAATTTAAAGAAATTAATTTAAGGTAAATCATAGTCCAATATTTTTTTATTAGAAAATTATTAATAAATAAACAAATAATATTATAAGTCCTACACTCTATGTTAAACCATATAATTTATACCCACTATTTTTGAATTTTTATGCCTATATAAAAAATATCCTATAAAAGGGAAGGGTGTTATACTGGATGATAAATTTTAATGTTTTATTTCATTTAGAAAATTTTCACAATTATTTAGAACTATATTATTCATTAATTTTTTCCTTCCAAATAAATTAATAATTTAATGAAAAATCACACATTATGTTTACATGGTATCCCCCTAATTTTAAGGCTAAATCAAATACTAATGAATGGAAAAATATTTATCTAGCATGAATCACTATATAAATTATATAAAAAATAGGATTTTAATGAATTCACTTTCCCTCAAGGATCACATTCTTTACTAGTGAATTATTACACATTATGAATGAATATATAATAACACACTTCATTATTATTAATTTTTAGGATTAAAGTAATGATTTATGTCTATTTTATATTAACCTCTCCTCTCTACTAAAAAACCAAAATTATTTATATCTATTTATTCTCCTTACTCTATTTTAAAACACACATATTAAATATAAAAATATTATCACTTTTAAATAGATAAATAAAATTTAAAAAATACTTACAATATATTCCCATATTCATTACTTATTAATATTTTCTAAAATACATTTTAATGTAATAATAAAAATAATATCCAATTATGTTCTTAATATCCCAATAGTTTTTAGGTATTGAAAATATAAATTAAATAAATCTAGTAGAAGATAAACTAATTTTTTTAACCATGTTTTTATGCTGTTTTCATTTTTTGAATATCTTTAAAATTAGTATTAGTTAAATTAATTTTCATTAGAAAAATTTATTTGGAATCAACCTCAATAATTTATTAAAATCTCCAACCACCATGAAAATTTAATTTATAAAATAAATTTATTAGCGTATCATATAGAGAAACCTACTAAACCCCTACATAATATTCTAATGAAAATAACATGAATCACACATAATTTCATATTTACCTTAATTTTTTTTGAATAAAAAACCATGAAAATTATTCCACTTTTCAAAATTTTCTACTAAGTCGACCTATAATGTGAGATCTCTAATATCTCAGAAAAAATTTCACCTTGAAATAATGTTTAAAATTAATGTTATTCCATGTAAAATTCAATAAAAAATATTAATTTTTATAGAAGATAATATTTTATATTATATTGATTCAATATACACTATATTGATTTATATATGTTCTTTTATTTTGACAATGATTTTTTATAAACCATTAGTTGGGCATCTAAAAAAAAATTATCTAAAATTTAATGATATATACAATAAAATTAGACAATATATTCTATTTAACTTTAAGACCTCATTATGGGTTTCAATTACTTGTTTGATTTTTTTTTCATTATTTGTTAGGAGTTTTCTACAGATACTGGGTTGTTTGCCTTCTTCTAGAAGATTACATGCTGTGTAATGGGAGTACACATTATGTAATAGCAGTCGAGAAGATTCCATGAATATATTTCAAGGCATGAAAGGTTTACAATTTCATGTCATGTAATGGTAAAATCAACATTTTTAACCCAAAAAAGATAAGTTTTTTTAGTGTTTTGTGGTTTCATGGTTTACATGATATGAATTAGGATTTCACATCATGTAACTCCCATGTTTTATGTTATTAGGGTGTTTTATGGATTATTTTCATTTCATTCGTTCCACATCACCCCATCTAGAACCCCTAGGTGATTTTGGGTGATTTTGGAGATCTCTTTTCCTTCTATAGAATTCTTTATGCGATTGATCATCGTTTTGGTTTCAGTTCATCTATCAGAGTAAGAATAATTTTGTTTATTATTTTGACTTTGATGATGTATATGAAGTTGGTAACGGCTTTGGTTTATATTTTTGATAAGCTGGTGTATAATATCGATCCATTTCATTTTCTTATCATGCCTTATCTTACGAAGCCTGATCTATGGTATTCTAATCTCTGTTGTCAATAGAGGATAGAGTTCCATTATTCTTGAGGTATTTTTTTTCAATAAAATCACTTAATTATTTGAATTTCTTTTAATTCATGGTAAATTTATTCTGGATGTTCATTGAATTAAAGTGATTTTAGGTTTAAAGGGATTTCTTCAAATGATGAATGTGTTTAAATGGGGTTGCTTTAACAGTGGATTTGTTTTTATTTGTAAATGGGGTTTACAAAAACATTAGTAGTTTGGATTGGATTTGATTTTTTTTATAAATGGTTAGCATGGTTTTGAAATGTATTTTAAAAATCATGGTGCTTTTGAAACATTGGGTGTGTTAGGAAATAGAAATTGGAATCCTTAGTGTGCATGAAACCACTAGTGGTTTTTTTGTTGATATCAATAGTCTATGATAAGACTAAATATTGGTTGGATAAAAAATTTAAATTGGATTAGTTATATTTTTTATTTCCAATACATATATTCCCATAAGCTAAATCCAAAATGATAGAGTGATTTTTTATTTTTTTATTTTAATCACATGATGGTTTTTGTCATGGATTGTTGCTCACATGTTTTATACAAAGTTGTGTCACAGGGATTTTCCTGATGGTATCTCATGGATATGTGTTTACTTACTTACCTTAGGATTAATGGGTATGTATTCCTATTATTTAACTTCTACATATCATTTTCTATCTTTGTTAATAAGAAATTATTTTATGAAAACCAAAGGAAAACAGTTTGAAAATGGGGTTGGATTTATGAAAATGATTTGTAAATCTATTTTTATTTTAAAAGATGTATCTTTTTCATTCTTGTTATTATAACTAGTCTATAATATATGGTGGTATCCATATCAAATTTTTTCTCACACTCTACTTTGGACTTTGGGTAGTTGTAGATGTTGTATTCAAGGATCCAAAAAGGTATTTACATCTTGTAGCATGTCAGCTTATCCTTTCTACATTTCCATCAAAATGGGGTGGTTTGGAGGTGAATGTTGGTCACATAGAGACTTGTATAATTTTTTTTAGATTTTTTTGGCTTGGTTTGTATGGTTTCTGTTTTATATATTTTTTTCTTTGTAATCTATTTTTATGTCTTATTTTTATTTTATTCAAGGTTTTTTTGTTACCATTGTTTCACCTCACAATTTTATTGTCTTCTCGGGTATATATTTTGGTTGACCAGGGATCATCTGTTACAATATTGTATTAGTGGTAAATTTTGTCCTAAAGTGTGTTAAAACTACTTTAGTTTTTTTTCTTTGGTAGATAGGAGTTAAGACTGTCAAAAGTTATATGATAAGTGAAGAAAAGGGACCTAGCCATCTCACTTCCATGACTGGACCTGAGTTACCATGGATGGCCAGGAACTTTTTATCATGACCCCCTATGATTATCAACTGAATGATGATAATATTAATTGTTAATATATATAATATTCATGTTATTTATTATTCATGAACACCATTTTAGTGAACTTTACACTTTGAACATTATTTCATATTATAATTATAATTATTTTTTAAAATGAACTATTACAAGGTACATTTTTTTAACATCATTTAAAGTACCCAAAATGGCCTTTATTTTATTTTGATGTTTTTTTTCAGGACTCTCATGCTACAAGGAACAATTAATACTTTTTATGCATCTGAATATTCACATTGGAAGACCACCAAAATGGGCTTCATGACAACACATTCTAGGCAAAGTAAACTGGACAACAGACCAATAAAGAGACTGTAGAGGCCAAGATCTAAGCCCAATGATTCTCTAAATTTAAATTATGATAGAGCACATAATGGGGAACATTTTATTCAATAGTAGAAAAAATAAAATTTGGATGGTTTAATGGACTTATAGGCATCCCAAGTGGAAGATGAAATTCTTGGCTAGATTCTGTGGTCCAGAAAAACATCCCAAAAATTTAATCATATATTAGAAACTACAAATTATTTTATGCTGAAATATTACATAGAGTTATAATACATCCAGACACTCATTTTTCTCTTTATGGACTACTTCAATTCGACCGTCTAAAAGGTCATCTAGGCACCTTTGTTCGGTGGATGCAAGATGAATGCATCTTCAGGTCAAGGGTGGAAAAGTCTCCTCTTCCTTACATTCCACCACCCTAGGCCTACCAACATTAATTTAGGAGACTTAGACAGATAAGGGATCAACCAAAGGCTATCGAAATTCATATTTAAGGAAGTGGTTTTGGAGGATTGAGGGATCTTGGAGCTTTGTTTTCATTGTAATGTGATTATGCCGATTTGTCTTTGTAACATTTTTCTTTCTCATGTAAGTTGTTCAAATCACTGTAGTTATTAATAAAATTTCTTCGTTTCTTCTTATTTTTTTTATTATTATCACTTTGATACCGTTACCTTAAGGTGTGAATTTATTCACTCCTTACCTTGTGATATTCTTCACACAATAGTGGAGTCATTTCTTTCTTTTTATTACTTTTTTACTTCTCCAATTACTCCCTCATGAGTCTAATTTCCGCTTCCATTGAAACCATATAATTAATGGAGGGATAAATCTTTTTTGGTTTGATCTAATGGAGTATCAAGGGGCCATATTGGATGTTATTTCTCAATCTCTAAATGTTATTAATTTCTTTTACTTGAGTTTTTTATTCAAGGATTTTCTCTCTTTCTCTTCCTTATTGAACTTTATCTTCCCACTTTTATATGATAATAAGATCCTTTACCTTGGAGTTCTCATTAAAATGATCCTACAAGTGTATAGGTGATTCAAATTTGTTTGTGATGGTGTTTAACTAGTAAGTGATGAGGTTTGTTTGAATTCATTAAATGAATCCTGCTTGAGTTAATGAAATTGAAATTGTTAAAAAAGGGGATTCATCTAATCCACCCCAAGTGATAACCTAGTATCAACTCATTATTTTAGTTTTAATTCACTTAAGCCTCTTATATTTTACTTAAAACCATCTAAAATCCACCCAATTTGTCCACTTCATAGCAAAAAATAGTCCATAGAATGTACGTGTCTGTAGGTTTCTTCTTAGGTCTCTGAGGTTTCGATAACCCAAGCTAAACTACAAGTGACCACTTAAACCTAAAAACTTGGTGTAAATTTGGGAAAGACAAAATTTTGGGGCCATTTCTGGGGACCCAAGTAAGTTATCTTAGACACTATCATACTTTTCTCACCCCACATTATCTATTCTCACCCCCATCTCTATTATCTTTACCCCTTTCTATTTGTGTGTGTTCTGAGAATCTAGAATCCATCTTTCAGTCTTCTCCAATGGAGTATATTCAAAATTACTATGTCACAAACCCTTGATGGAACCAAATAGAAAATAAATATTTTTAATCCCCTAAATTATTAAATTTCCTTGATCAACCCTTGATTAATTACCACACACCTGGTGACATGTATAATCATTGGGATGACAGATATTCAAAGGATAAATTTCCATCACACTCAAGGATGGTTAAATAGATCAATATTAAGGAATTCCATGATGTACAAGATTATATCCATCCTAATCCCTAATAATTACATGAAAACATTTTAAACAATTTGAGATAATGAATTTTGAGGTTTCATCATTGAGATTAGAACAACAAAACTTTGAGATGGTTATGGAACCCATTCTTACTAATGATATCAATTCCACATCATTGATAGAAGACTAAATTCTCCCAAAAACCTCTCATTAATTTATTGATGAACCAAAATTTGGATTTGGGATAGATGAATAAGGTAAAGGAATTATTTAAGGGTATTTATATCAAGAAGAAATTAATTTCTTTTGGATTCAAAATAGGATAATTTGACATCGTGGATTGAGTCTCATGAATTTAACTCCATTAATAAGTTTTCAAAAACACCAATCACCAAACTATTAAAAGAAATCACAAACTTTGATTCCATACCCATTCCTAACAATGATCTCTCCAACATTGTGGTTTAATATTTTATTCCAAAGTAACCAATTCTATTGATAAATTTTGAAAATGAAACTGAGTTCAATTCAAAGTCCCAACATATGTTTGAAAGTTTTAGCCTACCTGAACATGAAAAAAAGGACTATCCATCCACCCTCAAGTTTCCATTTATTGGGTATACAAAAAAACGTCCATTTATCACTATTTATTATCCTGAAACCAATAAATAGTTGATGATTTTTAATGTCTTATAAAAGACTACAAAAGAAATTGAATCCATCATCTATGATATTCATTGGATTTACCTGCTCATTTTAGAATAGAGGTTTGTGCATGAAACAAATTCTAAATATTGAATCAATCTCAACCTAGTATAAGTGGTGAAACTTGTGGTCTTTAAAATTTTTAAAGTTGGTATTGGGTAAGTTAGGGGTGTTCATGCTGAGCTTGCGACGTTAAACAAAAGCGCTACATCGGAGGAAAACCATGGTTTTCATGTTTCCAATCTTTTTGAATCATCCTTATTTTTCAAATAGGATTAATGAATAATTTTGATATTAAAAAATAAAATAAAAAAATAGATTGTTGACCTGTTCTTCTATTTTGAGTATGGATGAGTATGAAAGGGGAGCGCCATATTAATCCGTGTCACGTGGTGTGATCCTTGAGTAATACCTTACCCAGAAATTTAAAATGAAGACAATGTATTATTAGTTAATTTTATTATTTTTTTTAGTTCAAAAAAAAATAATAATTAAAAAAATTAAAAGGACACATCTTAGTTCGTGGGGAAAATCTCTTCACAACCGGAGAATCCATGGGGACTCGAACTCGGGACCAAAGGGAGACTGGGGCACGCACTTACCACTGACCTACGGGTTATAGTGCTTCCTTTTTATATAATTTTTGTATATATAATTAAATTTTACTTTTATTATTATTATTAATATATATATATATATATATATATTGTTTTGTTGGTTTGTTTGTTTTTCCTTTTCCCAGTAGGGAACTCTACTAGTGACATGGATATCAAAGGACTAAATTGGAATATCACGAACTTCAACTTCAACCACCAGGTGACTTCATTCCATGATCCTTATTTTCAATTTCCTTTTTGAACACCCCAAATATTCCTCCACCCCCTTATAAATTCTCTTTTCTTCAAACACTGGGGAAAATGTTATTTTAATTTGGGGGGAGATTAAATAATTTTTTTTTATTTTTTTATAAAAAATTTCTCTTGTGTGAAAAAATGATTTGAAAAAAATGTGTGTAAATAGAAGGAAAAATTATTTTATCTTTAAACATGATAATACACATTTGACACTTTGAAACTGAATATCAAATATTTTATCATGCCCTGATTCTAATTTTAATCCATGTATAATTTCATGATCATAGATTTTGGAAGGTGTGGTTGTCTAATGTGAAATTTCATCATTTATATTTTCATCCAAATATAAAACGAGACCAAAACGCACTTTCTTTGGATAGTGGGGTATTAGTATGAGTTTATGGGGTCCCCCAAATAAATATCATAGGTTTGGTGATCATTTTAGTTTTAATATGAGTATTAAAAAAAATAAAAAAATAATAAATTTTCACATGGAGTAATGAAATGACATAATGCGTGGCTTTCGACACTTGGGGATCGTGAATCCATAGTTGTATAGTCCATAGTTAGTAATTATATTTCTATTTGTTGTAATTTTACTTCTTTATGAATGAGTTAACTCAAGATGATTCTTGAGTATGTGGGCTTTATTTGGTGCCCTAAGGTCTTTGAGCCAGGGAGTCATCGACAAAGTCCCACTACATGGGTTGACTCTTTTGAGTGCAATTTCATTTACCATGGAAATATTGAAAAAAATTTGAGTACTCATCATAATATTTAAATGTGAGTCCAAATAGCGCTTCCATAATTTCCCCCTTGAATAAAGATGAACCTCCATGTCTATTGTGATACACAACACATCCTCATACTTAATTGATATTGGCTGAAATATGATGATGAATTTGAACAAAGGAATGTTCTTGGGATTGGGATATTCTTAGGAAACTATCTTGAATTAAAATATTTTTATGTGTTTAATTTTTTTTGGTATAAGTGTTTTTGGTGATCATTGTGTATTAACTTGTTTTTAGAAAAGGGAATTCAAATTTTATATTTTTGAAATACATTTTTCTTAGGACTATCAAAACTCAAGTCGGAGAGTGTGATTAGCCACTGAATGAGGATAATATTAATTTTTAATATATATAATATTCATGTGATTTATTATTCATAAACACCATTTTAGTTCATTTTACACTTTGAACATTATTTCATATTATAATTATAATTCCTTCTTAAAATGTACTATTACATGGTTCATTTTTTAACTTCATTTAAAGTACCCGAAATGGCCTTGTTTTTATTTTCATGTTTTATTTTTAGGTATCTCATGCTTAAAGGAACAATTCATTATTTTTAATTATCTAAAGATTCCCATTGGAAGACCACCAAAATGGGATTTCATGGAAACACATTTTGGGAAAAGTGAACTGGACAACAGCCCAATAAAGAGACTATCGTGGGTAGGTTACAAGACAAATGATTCTAAAAATTTAACTTAAGATAGAATAAATCATGGGGAAAATTTAATCCAATAGTTGATAAAGATAATTTTTATTTTTTAATGGATATCTAGGCGGCCCAAGTGGAAGATGCAATTTTAGGCCAGATTCTGTGGTCCCAAAAAACATCCCACCAATTTAATCATATCTCAGAAAACACAAATTATTTTGGGATGCAATTGTATAGAGAGTTAGAATACATCTGAATATTCATTTTTATCCCCTATTACCCACTCAAATTCGGCCATCTAGAAGGTCATCTAGGTGCCTCTATTCGGTGGATGCGAGCTGGCTGCATCTTTCGGTCATTGGTAGAAAAGTATTCTCTCCCTTACTTTCCACCATCCTAGGCCTACGAACATTAATTGAGGAGACTTGGAAAGATGGGGGATCGACCAAAGGATTTCAAAATTCATATTCAAGGTAGTGGGTTTTTATGATTGAGGGATCTTGTTGCTTTGTTTTCGTTGTAATGTTATTATGCCGATTTGTCTTTGTAACGTTCTTCTTTCTCATGTAAGTTGTTAGAATCACCTTATTTATTAATAAAATTTCTTCATTTCCTCTTATTATGTTTTTATTCTTATCAATTTGATACTGTTATCTTATGGTTTGAATTTATTCACACCATACCTTTTGATATTCTTCACACAATGGTGGAGTGATTTCTTTATTTTTATTGTTTTTTTACTTCTCCAATTCCTCCCTCATGAGTCTACATTCCGCTTCCATTGAAACCATAGAATAAATGGAGGAATAAATATTTTATGGGTTGATCCAAGGTAGTAGCAAGGTGATGGACTGGATGTTATTTCTCAATCTCTAAATTTTATTGATTTCTTTTACTTGAGTTTCTTTTATTCAAGGATTTTCTCTCTTCCTCTTCCTTATTAAATTTTATCGCTCCACTTGTTTGTGATAATAAGATCCTTTACCTTGGAGTGCTCAAGAAAATGACCCTACATGTGTATAGGTTATTAGAAAGTGTTTGTAAATTTTTTTAAGTAGTAAGTGATGAGGTTAGTTTGAATTCATTAAATGAATCCTGATTGAGTTAATGAAATTGAAATTGTTAAAAAAGGGAATTCATCCAATCCACCCCAAGTGATAACCTAGGATCAACTCATTATTTTAATTTGAATTAACTTAAGTCTATTAATGTTCACTAAAACCCATCTAAAATAAACCCATGTTGGCCACTTTATATCCAAAAATAGACCATAGAAGGTACGTGTCTATAGGTTTCTTCTTCGGTCTATGAGGATTCGACAACCCAAGCTAAACTACAAGCGGACACTTAAACCTAAAAACATGGGTAAATTTGGGTGAGACCTCCCTCCCCACAAGGTTTCTACCTTCTAGGCTGACAATGTGAGAAGGGAAGTAGCGAACCTTGATTCCCACCTCCAGTAGGACCCAGGTTGGTGACTAGCACTGAGGGTATAGTAAACACAAAAATGGGAGGCATTACCCTCCAATAGAACACATGAGAAAGAGAGAGATAAGATAGACACCGACCAACATTAACTCATAATAAAATATAAAAGAAAACCCAAGTACACATATTTAATGTCATGCAAGAACTATTATAACTAAAAGGGAAAACTACATGTACCAAAAGAAAGTAAAAAAAATAGGGACCACGAAGCCCGAATAGATCCTGCAACCCCAATCTATTAGTAACCTTCTTGATCTCCAACCTGCTTCAAGTGACCTAAAAAATAGTTTATATATATGTAGGGTGAGTATAAATGTATACTTAGTAGGATCCTCCCTGGGGTCTCTCATGCGAATGTAAAGAAATCATGCCAAAGCACAATGAACAATAAGTGATACTAAGTTCCCAGCCTCACTATGGACACTCTCACTAAGTATCACATACAAGAGTATATAATATAATAAATAATATCAAGGGCACTTCACTAGTACTTCCCAAATGGTTTGTCACTTTACCCCAACATCACACATCCTAATCATCTCTCTCTAAAAAGTCTTGCTTGTAGACACCTAGGAGAAGCACCATAATATGAACCTCATACAACACAACCACTACGTCTACATAACCAAAGTAACTAGGTAGTTTCTAGGAGCCACCATATCTCAAATAATGTGTATCATACATCATGCAGTATACCAAAATCCATTATATCCTATACACCGAGTAAGGATCCTCAAACCATCACAGCCTATACACATTACACTAATAGTATTCCATAGAAAACTATATCCAGTATATATGTGTGTGAATAACCACAAGCCATTACATTCCTCTACACAACTATATAGGGAAAACTAACCATTGTTCCTACCAGAAAAAGTAACTACCAAGTGAAGAGAGTGGGACCAAAGGGGGTAGTCATCCATCCATCCTCCCACTGAAATATTAGTGAAAATACCCCATAGGACTCAGAATCCTCTGGGTGTCATTTTCCCTAATTAATGGGGTGGAGTAGTATATAGAAACAAAAAAAGTATAGAATATACTACATCTCACAACCACACTATGGGAATACCCTAGTATTAGCCTCAAATATAGCTAACGTCTCTCAAACTCTCATCTACCTACTCAGACTAGGTATCCTATAAGCACACAACCATTTTAAGAGTTTTATTACATTAATTCATTCCCTTTTTATCTGTTTCACTTTATGTTAATTAACAATTAAAAATTCCACATTATATTTCATTTGTATCACACCAAAGTTTCATTCCCTATAGGCATAACTAAACAAAGTCCGCAACTTCTCAGAAATATTACCTCATCATTGAATTCCATAAAGATCCAACCCCATGGGTTAAAATCATTTATTAAATCATTTATTAACAGAATTATTACATACCCATATTACCAGGCATTCTAGAAAAACATTCTATGTTACTGAACACAAGGGAGATCAACCCAATGAGTAGATTAACTACCCGTCAAGTGTTTTCCACCAATAGAAGGATCGTAGAACCATCCTACCACAATAATCTAAACATGGAAAGAAAATGGCATACCTCATACATATTCACCCCTTTTGGAAGGAGGGTAAGAATGACTAGATACCATGAGTAGTGGGTAAAGTAAAGGATAGAAACAACCAATAGAATTCAGAAAATATCCAATCATTCACATCCAACCTGTTTCATCATCTTAGGTGTCCTACCCAAAACCCTCATGCATAAACTGATACATATCTTCACTTTAGGCATCAACTGATACCACAACTAGTGGGCCTCCCTACCCCACATATCACAACGGCCATCCAGCCTCACATCAAAACATAAGAAGTAGAGAACAAGAATCATATCAACTGGGATCTTGGCCCTTAAATGAGAAATACATCTAACATACATAATGACCACTCATGGATCGAAATCACCAGGCACTTAGTCTTACAAGTTAGAGGGTAACTCAAAACCCTACCTGACATTATATTTTATAAAAAACACCAGTTCATTAATCCATCTTGAATAAACCAATTCACCATAAGTATGTTCTAACTTTGGGCATCCTAAACAGAAGTCTATCATAGATATCACAAATTAATTAAACATTATTACTATATCAATCTTATTATAATAGATTTACATCAAAAACAACAAATGGATTCATTTATATGACTATTTATCTTTTAAAAATAATTTACAATTAATCTGAGTTTATGTTATTTACCAAATTTTGTCAAGAACGACATGCTAAACAAGGCAAGCATTGATATAACACTATCTATCAGAACACGAGGCAAAAACATACAACTGATACCAATTTATTTATCCTGTTCAAATATTTATTATGTTAATTCCATTGTGATCCAGTGGGATAAATCATGCTAACTCTATAGTTTCACATAAAAAATAGAGAATCCACAAATCCCCTACCCCAAAAGGTTTTTGATGTTCTTCACTTGAGAATGGATTAATGAAATAGATCACGACCATATTCCCTACAATAACTACATTTACCGGAGGATGTCGTGACAAAAAAACATCAACTACAAGTAAAAGAACTCCCTTAGAACCATGGAGATCAAATAAAATATCATTAAAAAAATGAAAAAGAGAAGATAAATAAAATAAAACCAAAGAACAGAGGTAGATCTTACATCAGATTGAAGACAGATTAAATAAGGAAGTGGGGAATCGATCCTGGATGAAAGAATCCCCAAAAATTGAAGAGGGATGCATTTAGTTCGTCTGGAGATGATAGAGGGTACACTCAAGGCACAGGGTTGGAAAAACTTGAGCAGCTGGGTGTCTTTCAAAAACCCAGCTATGGGAAAATATATATAGTGTACCTCCCCATCACGTCGTGTACCACCTCAAGGATGAATTAGACCAAAAAACGTGTCACTGCAGCACTCTGTTTTATTTTTCTAAAACATGAATTGAACACTTCATGTCCCACTTGGCCACGTCACGCATCCCCCCTATTTCCATCTTCTCCCAACTGAACTCCTCCAAACATCCTTTGAGCCTTCTTTGAGAACCTTGGTCTTCGAAAACACACAAAGGGTCGATCCATGGAGACCTGGGGCCTTACAGTTTTACCATGTTTGAGACTTGGGGGTTCAGTTCAATTGAATAAATTATTTTTTATTTTTATTTAAATTAACCAATTCTACTTTAAGTATTGTATTTAATTGGTAGAATTCATAATTTATTTAAATTATTATTATTTTAAACAATTGGTTTGATTTATAGAAGTTGTATTAAGATTTTGGAATTTTCTCAAGATCTAATAGGTTATTTTATTATTTATTTAAAAAATGAATATGAGAGTAGCTCTTCCAAATCTGAGAGAGGATGAAATGAGACAGGTTATATAGGTCAATACACAAGTGGACCCATCATTTGATCAATAATTAATCTGTACTATTCAGAAATTGGTTCTAGTGGTTTTTGGGAACCTAGGATGTGTGTTCGATCATGGATCTGAATTTAAAAAGTAGCATCCACCCATATTTCATGGTGACAAGGGGCCCCAAAAATCTGAGGAGTCACTTGAGCAGATTGATAGGATCTTCAATATCTTGATGACTCCTGAATACTCTAAGGTGGTTTTTCTATGAACATGCTCGAGGGTCCAGGAAGGAGATGGTGGGTCTCTATTGGGAAAACTAAGCTTCCTGAGGATTTAACCT
The DNA here is from genome assembly GCA_963277665.1 of Viscum album. Lineage (NCBI taxonomy): Eukaryota > Viridiplantae > Streptophyta > Magnoliopsida > Santalales > Viscaceae > Viscum > Viscum album. Next base: position 620,996,018 of record OY728162.1, on the reverse strand, counting down.
AGTATTTGTTCAAGAAAATCCTTAATCATCAGTTTTAACCAGAGATGTTATGTGAATCATGGACCTGAGAGTCTCTAAACTTAGATATCGGAGAGAATTCTATTCCAGAGTATTCCACCCATTTTGCTGAGTTGGGGCTTCTAGCACTAGATCTTGTTACTAATTAGTACCTAAAGGCTCGAATATTTGAATGGTATTGAGGTTAGATGTTCAATAAATATTTATTCTCATGTACCTTATGACCATTATAGAAGTGGTTAACAAAGGAACTTTGGCTAAGGAAGACATAGCTATGAAGATAGGTTTTGGTGGAGCTTCAGTTGGTGTTATTGTTATCTAGGGTGTATCTTTTGTCTAGAAAGGGAAACACAAGAGTGGTCAGTTTTCTTATAGACTGGTTTCATGGGATTTTTATAGGAATAAGTAGATCATTTACTATTAGTGTACAAGGTGAGGTCATACAAAGACTAAATGTATTGAGGCTCCCATGAATTGTCATATTTGCAGATGATCTGGACATATGAAATGTTTTTTTTGATAGGATATCCTAGGGAAGTAAGGCATGATCCAAATTCACCACAGACTCATTGGTTCATGCCGAAGTTTACAATATTGGTGGGTCCAATCCTTAGGATAAGGGTGGTTTTTGTGTGTCTAATAAATCATAGGGAGAATATAATTACAGATGTCTCTATGCAGTGGAGTATGCACCAGAGGAATCAGAAGTAAGGCCCGATACAATAATAGGTAGGGTGTTCGTTATATCATATATAGTTCTATATTTGTTTGATACAAGTGATAATAATTCATTTATATCATCAAACTTCATTTACAAGTATATATTTCATTCAAATATTATTTAATTCTTCTTGGATATTTCCACACATTTGGAAAAGAGGTCTGAACACAGTTTGATGTTTCCTATGTTTTTGGTGATGATATCTGACTTTGTGGTAGTTTGGGACATCTTAGTGCTTGATATTTAAATATTTAACATTATTATCAGAATTTATAATATAATAAGTGTGAAGGGCCAAATAGACTGTTATCTCCGTTGGGTATAGTTCCAATTTTTTCTGATGGGGTCACTCATGTTTTTCAAGGTGAATGGGACTCTATTTCATGAAGTGTGGGGCATGTTGTTCCACATGAAGGGGTAATATCATGCTAGTTTTTAAAGATATATCTCCATAAAGTTGACACTTTTCGGGTGTTTTACTTCCTATAGTACTACGTTTTGACACAAGTTCTTCTTAAGTGATTTTTTGGGTTTACCTCCCCAGAGATAGTTGAGTTTTCCATAGAACTACTCCTTGGTATGATGCTTATTTCTATGCCACGTTATGAAATGTCACTGAATAAGTTAGTGGAAATTAATATCTAACATGAGGATCTTAAGGGTAATGGATTTAGTCATCCATGAATGTCACCATGGGATTCACATGTCATCTTTTTTGAGAAAGATGATGGGATCCTAAGATACTGTACTGTCAATCAAATGATTGATTTGGCGACCATCAAGAACAAATATCCCTTCCCAATGATTAATAATGTCTCTTGACTTGCTTAGATAATACCATTGGTTTTAGTATATCAGCCTACAATTAGGGTACCAACTGTTGAGACTATAAGAATATGATATACCTAAGACATGTTTAGAAGCAAGTATGGGCATTTTGAATTTTTGGTTATGCAATTCAGCCTGACTAATGATCCTGAATTGTTTGTGACATTGATGAACCTGTTTTTTCATTGATTTTTGGAATGTTTTTTATGTTCTTGGATGATATCTTAGAGTAATATAAGTCATAGGAGGATTATTTAGAACATTTTGATATCATTCTTTGATCCTTGAAGGAAAATAGTATTTATGGTAAGCTTTACAAATGTGTTTTTTGGATCTAGAAAGTGAAATTAATGAGGTATGTGATATCTGAAAAAGGAGTCTTAGTGGATCCTAAACAGAAATAGGTTGTTATGTCTTGGTATTGGACCATAATTGTGTTTGAGATCTAAATATTATTAGGGATAGATGATCATTACATTAACATTTTTCAAGATTTATCCAAGATCACATATTCAATAATAGAATAACCCATAAATAATTATTGTTTGAATAGAATGAAATTATAATAGATCTTTTGAAGATATAATAGTGAGGTTTAATTTAGTAAATGTTTTGATTATAATAGAATTAGGTTTGGAATATGATATTTTCTATGATGAATCTAGTATGGGTTTAGGGTGTGTCTTAATGTAGGGGAAACTGGTGGTGCCTAATGGCTCTCTCTAGCTACACCTTGAAGAGAATAACTACCATATCGATGATCTTCAGTTGGAAGTAGCTATACTTAAAATAAAATATTACAACACTATCTATTTATAGATAAGTTTACTATATATTATGATCTTAAGAGACTAGAATATATTTTTTCTCAAAGGGATATAAAAATGTTATATAGTCATTGGGTGGAGTATCTTTAGAAAATTGAATTTTATATTTCATACTCTCCTGGGAAAGGTAATGTGTTTTTTGATTCATTTTGAAGAAAATTAGTAAGAATATATGTGAGGTAATTGGTTGAAGAGTGGTCTATAATGAGTTTTTCTTAATATGATGAGCTTGAGAGTAGAAGATGTTGGTGGATAAGTGATACATAATTCAGTGAAAGTTAAATCATCTTTTTTATGAGATATTTCAACTCAATTAGTGTTTAGAAGGTAGGATATGATGTTTTCCTTAATGAAGAAGCTTATGGATAGTGGGAATCAGTCTTATTGGTCCACTAAACATAGGTTTACCGAGATGAATCACGACTATAGACATTGGTATTGGTGGAAGGGGACGAGATGGTTGATTGCATATTTTGTATCTTGGGGTCTTACTTATCATAGAATCAAGGAGGAACACTAAAGGACTATGCATTTTTTGTATTCCTTACCCATTGACGTATGGTAGTTTGATAATATTTCCATGGATTTCGTCATTCGTTTTCCATATAATCCTAGTGGGAAGGTTTAAATTTGAGTGATTATTGATTGAATCATGAAATTTGTGTATTTATAACCAATCAAGGAGATGAAAAGGTGAACAATCTTGGGGAATATTTTGTCTGAGTGAATGTGAGACTTCATAGGGTTACCACTGTAGTTGTATCTAAAACATACATGAGGATCACATCTAGGTTTTATAGAGGGTTGTAAGAGGTGATGAGTTTCTATATTAAATCGTGCATAACTTATCATCAATGGAAAGATTGATAGAAAATAAGGCAATCCGGGTTCTTTAGGATATAATCTAGGATTGTTTGCATGATTTTTGAGGATCATGAGAATATCATTTGCCTCTAGTGAAATTTTTATATAAAAATATCTATTAAGAATTGATAAATATTTCTCCATTTGAATCATTATATGGGAATCCATGTAGATGTCGTTTTTATTGGAAATATTTGAGAGAGAAATCCTTAGTTGTGCCATGTATTGTTTAGGAGATGAAGGAGATGTCTTAGTTGATACAAAAGAGAATGATCCTGACATAATGTCATCATAAATATTGTGTGGACCATCATCATCGACCATTGGGGTTTGAGGTTGGTGATCTGGTTTCTATTATTATTTCCCCTCACATGGGAGATCATTGGATTGGTAGGTAGGGTATGCTGGCACTAAGGTCTGTGGGCCCCTCTGATATTGTTGAATGACTTGTAATGGTTTCCTTTCAATTGGAATTTTTTTATGGTATGACTTCTATCAATGACATGCTTCATATTTCTCATCTCCAGAGGTATCAAATGGATTCCTTAGATGATATTAATGGGAGTATGTCGATCATTAACCCAGTAGAAACATTATTGAGAAACCATTTTAGATTATGGATCTCAAAGATATGGTACTATGTGGTAAAATGATTCCCCTGATCTGAGTACTATGGCCATGCATATGGGATATCCATGAGATGTGGGAGTATAAATTGTTGATGTGGAAGTAGTGGCCTTCAGTTTTTGTAAATCTAGGAATATGAGGAATTTATAGGGATAGAAAGAAATTTTGGTGGGGAGATTGTAACAGCGTGTTACACTTTACAGGCACTCTCTTTCTTGTTTTTTGTTTCACATTCTTTTTTTTGAATATTTTATAAAAACTAGGATGTTTACTCTCATTTGGGTGATTACATGAAATGTAATGGGATTACATGTCATGTAACAATCATCAATAATATTCCATGAATATGGATTAGTACAGGGGTTTTAACCCAATGTGATGGTTTTATCATCATTTTTGGGTTTTATGGATTATACAATGTGGAAGGAAATTACACACCCTTAAATTATCACATTTTGTGTTATTTAAGAAATAAAAATATGTTTTTAATTTAAATTGGTACGAAGGATCTCTCTCTATCAAACTCAAGGTAATTGTTGCTAATTTAGGAGATCTTATCTTCTTCAAACCCTTTCATTCGATTATTAATCATCATTGTGGTTGCAGTTCATCACTTAGGATAAGATTCCTTCTTTTTCTTTGTTACCTTTGATCATGTCTACAACATTAGCTACAATTTTGGTTCATATTTGTTATTGATTTTTGTGTTTTTATCAGTCATTTTTAGTTTCTTATCATAAATTTTTATATAAAGGTCTATTAGTGGTTTTCCAATCTCTATTTTTGATGGCATATTGGGATCCATTGTTCTTAAGGTAGGTATATATCTATATATACAATGGGTTAATTTTATGAAATGATTATCATTACAGAAATTTTCTTTTGGATTCTTCCTTGAATTTATTTGATTTTTAGATTCAATTAATTTCATGGAAAAATAAATATTTTTAAATCGGTTTTCATTAAAAATTTATTTTCATTTATTCATAAATGGGGTTTTCAAGCATTGAAGTAGTTTCTATTGGACTTGAAAAATGTTTTATAAATGGTGAGAATGTTTTTGAAATGTATTTTGAAAATATTTACACTTTGGTAAACTTGGGTGCATTAGGAAATTGAAAAGGGAAATATTAGTATGTGCGACACCTCTAGTGGTTGATTTTTTGATATTGAGAGACTGTGGAAGGACCCGATATCAGTTGGATCCAATGTTTGGCCGGATATATATCTATTTTTATTTCTAGTGTGTATTTTACAATAGTCTAGATCCCAAATGATAGTATTATTTTTAATTTATGGATTTTTATCACATGATGGTTTTTTTCGTGGACAGTTTCTCACTTGTTGTATTTGAGGGAGCATCGCATGGATTTACAGGGTTTTATTTCTAGTATATTTGTTTACTTGATTACATTATAGTTCATGGATATGTTTTACTATTTTATTAATTCTACTTCTCTTATTTCTGGATATGATAATATTAAATGATTTTATGAAAACCAAAGGAAAATGTTTTCAAAATGGGTTCAGATTTTTGAAAATTCCTTTTGAAACTATTTTTGTTTTAAATGATAAAACTGTTTATTTCTTGATATTAGACCTTATATAGGTTATGTGGTGGTATCATACTAGTCATTGATCTCGTACCCTACTTTTTTTTTACTTTTCGTGTTTATAGATGTTGTATTGTAGGATCCTGATAATGGTAAGGGAATCTTATATCATTTTGCATTCTTCTTTATTCGTTGCCTTCATAGAAGGGTGGTTTGGAGGTGTCTATTGGTCACATGGAGACTTTTCATACTTTCTGGTTTAGCCTGTTGTGACTAGGGTTTAATGGTTTTTGTTCTATCTCATTTCTTTATATTTTTTCTCTTTATTTGTATGTCTTGTTTTGGTTATATTCAAGACTTATTTCTATTACATTTGTTTCACCCCACCTTGTGGAGGAAGGCTCGAGTGTATGTTTTCATTGACCCGAGTTAGTTTGTTATAGTAACTTTATAAATTGTTTTTTATATTAATTGACATAATATGATATGGTGTTTTAATCAGGAAAAAAATCATTTATCTAAGAAACTAGTAAAAACCTCTATAAATAATCATCAATTTTTTTATTATTATCATTATTATTTTTCCAATAGAGATAATCAAATGTAGAAACATAATTTTAGGATAAAAAATTCACAGTTTAGGATTTTTGAAAACAAAATTTACTGAATATTCATGTACTTATTCATATAAAAATTTATAATATGAAAATTATATTGATGATGATAAATAACTATGAAATCCACCTCATATGATATGTACTCATGTTTTAAAAATTTTGTATTATAAATTTTATTTTTTAAAAATATATATATTAAAATTCTTAAAACCTCACCCTCTATCTCATTATTGTCTATACTAGTTACTATAACTGAATATCACCCAAACACAATTTAAATAAATTCTATATTCACCTCATTTATTATTTAATAAATCAAACCCTTTAACATAAAATTATCATTTATCTAACAATACTTACCCATTTTCTTCCCCCATTTTAAGTATTTTCATTCCCATAATCAATAAAAAAATGAATAAGTAATCATATATGATTTTTAAATTCCAATAATCCAATTCATGTCAAAACAATTAGTATATTCCTTGGGAGATGGGATTTTTCTCTAATATATCATGTAGAAGGAGATAGAAACAATTTATGTTTCAACCAATACATCCATAATAATTGTCATGATAGTGTCCTTATAAAAAAATAATACACTTTAACAACCATAAATAATTACTACAAATTCAAAATTTCTTCCTCATCCTTTTCATTTATAATTTGAGACATTATCTAAATTTTACATAGTTTTTTAATATTGTAATGGATTTTTTAAAAGTTAAATAGTAACAAAATATCAACAGAAGACCCATATTGTTCATCCAACTACATATCCTAAATCCCAAATTTTTTACACCAACAAAATAATTTGGTTATATAATTTCATCACCAATATATGCACATCCATTTTTTTCTTAATTTAATGCCTCCATGTTAAAAAGATAATGGGGATTTATATTAGTTTTTTTTCTCTAATATATCCCAATAAATATTTAAAAAATTAATCAACAAATAACTATTTATCTATACAACTAGTCATTATCTATCAAACCATTGATATGTCAATTTATTCATTTTAATTATTATTAATGACTATCTTAAAGATATATTTTATAACATTTCACTTATAACTAGGTTATCACAATATTTGATTCATTAACACTTAAATAAATTATACTTCATTTGATTATTGACACTCTTCATTTATTTACCCCCTTCATTTCTTGATATATTTATCCTTTCTATAATAGTTTTCTTTATAGACATGTTTTCTTCCATCTTAAGCTACATTATACCACTTTTTTATAGTAAATTTGTGATACATAATTCCATCATGATATTTAATAGACTACAATACATTAAGGAACCATGTTGTTCCTTAATTAAAATTAAAAATTGGTTCCTCATCATATTGAAAAAATAAATACATATTTCTTCATAATATCATCCAAATATAATATCATAAATATATATTAATAAAAAATTATACCTTTAAAATTTTTCTTTCATAAAATGGTTTTGATCAAACCCTCTTTTTGTGAATCCCATATTTTCCCTTAAATTATATACTAATTGATAATATTATAGCATTACATGATTCAATCCATGAAATAATTTCATTAATTTCCATACCATACATTCATTATTCATGATAATGACATAATATAGCTTCATAATTAAATATTATATTCTAATAACCTATTAATAATGTCTGACTTCACACCTATCTATAAGATTATTAACATGTTGGGTCAATAAGGTTTTCCTTATGAATTTTCCATTCCTTCTTGTTTTGAAAATCACAAACACCTTATCTTTAGAAAAATTGCTTTTATAAGGAAAAATGATTTTATAAGGAAAATCACTTTTATAAGGAAAATCACTTTTATAAGGAAAATTTCTTTTATAAGGAAAATCGCTTTTGTAAAAAAATTATCCTTATCATATTTTCATCTATATATTTCTTAAGTATAATATTCAGATTCATTTCTATATTCTCGGAATTGTTTGAAACTTTGATATGAGGCATTCTGTTTTAGGATCTGAATTCTGGATGAGAACTGTAATGAAGTTTCACTCCGAATTCTAGATGAGAACTGTAATAAAGTTTCATTCCGAATTCTGTATACGAACTCTGTTTAAGTTCTACTCCGAATTCAGGATACGAATCCTTATGAAGTTTGACATCGAATTCTCATTATGAATTCTGATGACGAATTCTCATTTAGAATTATCATACCAAATTCACCTATTAAACTGAATCTGATCATCTTTGTTTTATTCACTCCGAATTTATTTAGACTCCGAAAATTATTTTTGGTTACACTCCGAATCATCACTCCAAACTTTTTAGTTAAGACTTAAAACGATGTCGTACATTCTGTTACACTTGTTTTGTTATAAAACGATGTCGTCTATTCTGTTATAAACTAACCATTGGTTAAGTTACAAGTGTACAGGTCCCTCCGACTTTTAAGGAAAATATGACCGTTGGAAAGGAGGCTGACCTTGCCTATAAATAGTAGCTCATTTGAAAGAGCTTGATGATGAATGATAACTGATGAATGGCTTCTTCAACATTGTGAATACATGATGTTGAAGTGATTTCTATAGAGAGAGGCTCTTATTAACTCTAAAATCTTCGTGCGACTCCGAATGTTAGTGATTACATTCGAGGACTTCCGGGGATAGGAAGACAAAGGTTTCCAACACCTTGAAGTTGAGGGCTTCCTTGCTGAGGAAGACAGAGGTTTCCAACTACCTTGAAGTTGAGGGCTTGCGGGGATAGAAAGATAGAGACTCCGATCTTCGTATCGAGGGCTTAACCTGGTGTGGGTAAGACAGACTTTCTTTAATGTATAAATCAAGGACCTTTATCCAAGGTTGTTGGATACCCTTCTCTTTGGGTTAAAAGACTTATATCTTTTTACTTGTAGTTTTACTACTTTTTTGTTTCCGCTGCATTTTGTATTATATGGAAAGTATATCTTTCTTATACTTCCTTACTTGTACTCTATTTCATTTAGATTCTATACGCTTTAAGGAAGAATCTCGTATTGTAATCTTTAGTTGAGTTTCAATTTCCAAAACCATATTTCCAGAACCTACTTTCGGAATCTCTTTCCAAGTTTTCATTTGGTGTTAGAGGTGTTTTGAATTTACTTAGTTTAACTTTGTTAAACTTAGCCCTTTCATTTTATTAAGGAAAACATAGTTATTTGTAACTAACATTAAAGGTTCCAAAGGAATTTTTAAAGTGTACAATTCACCCCCCTCTTGTATTTTGAGCATCTACATCATTATTTCGATCCTACATAACTTTCATTGAAAATATAGATAATAATAACATTAATTATACAAACCATTTAACAATGTGATTTTTTTATCAATATATTTTTTAGCTTGAGAATACCATTTTAAAACAATACCCACATTATTGATGATTTAAATTCTATATTTCATATAATTTTTATCTAAAACCCACTTGGAAATTAAGAAAATTTTATTTACTAGAGACATATCAATATTTATTATTTATTTCTTCTCAATTTAGTCATTCAATTTATACATTGATTTGAAAATTCTACCTTAAAATGATATATCATCAAAAATATATACTTTAACTTTAAATATTAATGTTATACACCATAAACAATTCATCATTTTTTTGAACTTGAGTATTTTTGTTTCCTATGGTTTTCTCTTCATTGAATTGATCCCACTTACTTAATTTTAGGAAGTTTTAAAAATTGTTTTTTTAATTCATAATTCACATAAAAATGATTATATGAATCATTACTATTAGTTATTGGAATCCCTTGATAATGATATTCCTTACCCTTAAATTCATAAATTTAATCATTGAATAAATGTTTCTCGATTATCTTAAATTATATTAACGCAAAACATTTTAATAATCATTGCAATATTTTTTTATATTCAATATCAAATTTGTTTTTATAAACATCATCGAAATATGTATTCATTAGCTTCAATTCAAAATACTCATACCTTACCTTCTATGTTCAACATGTGGCATTTACTTCCCGAGGTGAAAATTATTCTATACTTGGTTTTTCAGTGAACTACATACCGTTGCAAGTATTCACTTCACTAGGGATCCAAAATTCAATGTAGCGACCCTAAACCTAATAAACTAGTGCCGATGTATACTTTACTACATTGGAATAAGATATAAAAAACAAAACCTCAAAATAACTAATAGTTTATTAGTCTTGGTAAACTAGATACATACTTGAGTCCTTCATTACATTTGAAAGAACAATTTTCAACATAATTGTTTTTCAAGAATATAATTATTCCCTATAGAATATAGTTTCATATCATTCATTTTACACTTATTAGATTACTGTATAAAGGAAAAAATAAGGTCTAGATCAATTTTTCAATAAGGTTAAAGTACAATGAAGGAAATCTTGAATTAATAAGAATAATAAATATGTCATAGTAAATAACTTAACACACATGCCATGTAATCAATAATCCGAGAATGAAGTAAATAAAAAAATAATATAAATGAAAAAATATCATAGATATTAATCAATAAGGAAAGTTAAATAACTAAAAATACATTCCTTTCAATAAATAATATGAAAATAATAATAGGATAAGGAATAATCAATATAAAAAAGTAAATAACCAAAAACACATGAAATTTAAATAATAAATGATAATGAAATTCATCCAGAGATAATATCTTTGAGAAAATATCATATATAATATTAACATAAATATGAATGAAGTAAATTCCTAATTATTAGATGTCATGTCTCAGGCACATGATACCTCTATTTTCAAGACCTTTCACATGATGGTTTAAAATTATATGTAAAAACCCATATTATCCATGCTTACTTATTTGAATCATGAGACTTATAGATTAATCAAGGTTCAATATAATATCATCCCACCCATCATTATAGGTCTAAATAATTCCTCATATATCAAATAATATATTATATTTTATGAAAAATGTTTTTTCCATCCGATATCTGTATTGAGTAAATAATATGTATTTATCAATATTTCTCCAAATAAAAAGTAACTTTTAATGTAGAAATCATTATGTATATAAGAAATAATATTTATTAAATTAAAATATCCATAAAAAATAATATCAATTTTAAGAGAAATTTTAATTTCCAAAGATCATAGGAAAGTGAATATTTAAATGGAAAGTTAATGACTACAAAAATGAATGAAGAAAGTGAATTTAAATACTTTACTTGGTAAAAATGATCTTAAACCATCCATAAATTTAATAATTATAGTATCAATACAGTACAAAAATATTGGAGTTATAAAAAATGGACGTTTTCATTGATGAATATAAATACTATAAAATTATCTTTAAAACTATTGTTGAGGGAAATATACTTTTCATTTTAAAATTAAATATTTAAAAATAAAATCTAGCATAAAATTTTGAAAATAATTTTCTTCAAAAATTACCTTTTAAAATTATAATTTAATATTTAAAAAATTGAGTGATCATGATGACATAGAATTCTATACATGCTAAGTAAGTTCAAATAAATATTATTTTAACTATTTCAATAAAAGGTAAAAATGCCTTGTTTTGATAACTAAATGAATATTCCATTCAATTTTTTTATAAAAAGTAAAAATGGGAAAAAATATATATAATAAATCATTTGGAAATGGTTAGAAACATATTTGATTTTTTTGAAAACAATGTTTTGAAAAAAAATATTTCTAACTGAAGAGAGAAATGAAGTCAGATTTTCATTAATACATTTACCCAATTATTTAAATTACTGTTGAGTGTAAAAATTAAAATATAGATTGAAAATATCATGAATAAACATATTAAGGTAAAATTATTAGGGTTTATTATAAAATTTTCAAATAATTTCCTTCAACTGAAATTGAAGAATAATCAATCTTGATGAGAATGATATTGTGAAATAAACCCTAAAAATGACCATAATGTTGAATTGAGAAATATTCAGGGAATAATCTATGTGTATAAAAATTAAAAATTTAAAAATAAAGTGAAAATAAAACATGATATAATTAAAATTAAATACATACATTATTTTATAATATCAAATATGACAAAGAAGTAATATAACCCAATGAAAAGAAATTTAGTTATGAAATTCTTTACCAACTGGTAATTATTAAGTCAAATCACCTTAGATTAAATAATTAAAATTTAATCTTAAAATACAATTAATTATTATGAAATCATTATATTACATCTCAAAGGGTCAGTATAAACAACATATAAAGTAAATTTAGGAATAACTCTCAAATTTGGCTCAATGAAATGAAATTAAGGCAAAATCCCTTAACTCACTCTCCCTTTTGGTTGAATATACTTTAACCTCATTTATAGTGGTTTTAAAAAATTCATTAGATTATTCCATAATCTTATAAATATTTATAATATAATATATGATAATTTTATTACATCTTATCACCTATTCGTTAATAAAATTTCATTATATTCTTTATTTCGGATTCCAATTGTCTTGTTTTCTCAGGTGTGCTTTGTAATGAAATTACTGATTATTTTACATAGAATATAAATAAATCATATAAATAATGAAAATAATATTATAAATATAATATTTATTCATTATATATATATATTATCATCCTTGAAGTTGGAAGTGAAAAAATGAATTACATCGCATCATAGAGACGGTAGGCCTTACACAGGCACAAGCGATGATGTCATTCCATTAATGAGTGAAAGGGTAATGAAGTGGGTGGTATATTAAGTTTAAAGATTAAATATAGACTCATATATTTAAAAAATATTCAATAATTTTATCATTATTACATTATATGTAAATGTTAATTGAAAAATCAATCACATCGCTTCGTGAGACGGTCGTCCGTCGTACACACGAGTGGAATTATCATTTTTGAAACGAAATAGAATGTAAAATGTTAGAAGTGATATTAAGATTAAATAAGTATTATAATATCAAAAATATGCTATATGTGTGGAAAATAGAAATTTATGTCCATCCTCTAACGACAGTAATGAATAACGAACAACATCAATTCGTGAGCTGGTAGTCCACCATACACATGATTAATGAATTAATTTCCCAATTTACGAAATTGGTGATGGATAATTATTATTAAATTAATATAATAACATATTTTTATAAGTTATATTATGTTTTTATTATATTTTAATTGTTAATATATTATTTATGGTGGAAAATAAAAATAAAATGAAAGATATGTGTTAAGATAATTACCTCCTCTAAGAGAAACCTCCATTGGATCTCCTTTTAAGGACCATATGGATGGCCTTTTATAAGGAACAAAAAACACTATATTGCAACTAAGGATGTCAGGGAGATTATTTTTCATGGTTTTTTTGAGTCAATGGTCTCGGTATATGTGAATAATTAAGGGGATGGAGTGCCCTTTTATAAGTTGGGATAGGGCACCTTCTTGGAAATTACTTAAAAATTTCCAAAAAGAATCCAAAATGTTAATGTCATTCCCATAAACAAATCTTCTAAATTACCCCATATTATAAATTTGGAAAAATAAGGTATACATAATTCTAGAAAACAATATTTTTATATGTTGGTTGGTCATTTTAACCCTTATATTCTTAGTATAACCTCTGGATAAATCCATTTTTACCATAATAGTGATAAATAATTTCATACTATTTTCATTATTCATATTGCTAACAAATTAAGTTGAACTTATTAGATTATATACATTATTAAAATTAAAAATCTTAAATACATTTTTTATGTTACATTCATAGAAGTGTAAAATATTAATTTCAAATTAATCTGATAGACGCAATGAGAAAGTAGGATTTTAAATAGAAAATGTTCAAAAGTTTACAATGTTTTCATATCAAAATTCAATAAAAAATGATTCCAATGATAAAATTTAGATTCAAAGATATATAATTAAACTAATTATACATTAAAAAAAATTAAACTATAATTTAACTTTATAAATAACTCAAATGAAAAGGAAGTTTTCAATTAAAACTCAGTATTTTTCACTATTAATTGAAAAATTAAATATATCAAAAAAATTGTAAAATTTCACCATTAGATAATTTTGATATGTTTATTTACAAAATTAATTTTATTTTTCCAAATAAGTTTTCAAAAAAGTTTTAAAAAATATTTATAAATTATATGCACAAATCCTGACTAAACAATTTTTTAGAAGAATACTGTTTTTAGAAAACATTTATTTTTATTTTAAATTATTTTTATTTAATTTATAATAAATATAAAAAAATATAAATAACTTAGTTATTAATATTTATACCCTCAAATTAACAGCTAGGTTATAATGATACAGAATATTAGTGTTCAATTTGACTCGGGGTTGCGTGTTCCACAAGCTATAAAAGAGTTTAAAATTAAAGAAATATATTTCATTGGTAGTTCAAGTTCAATGATGTGTGTCACATATGATATCAAATATAGTGGTCTTATTATAAAATATTTTGGTTTTACGTTCATGATTTGAGGTAAAAATAAAAATACTAATATCTAATTTGAAGAATATTTTTGAATGTTTTTTATAATCTATATTTTTTTTCACTTTTTGATAATTTGGCAACTTAGTTATAGAATTTATCTTTTTAGATATTTCAAAAAATAAATTTTGGGAAATATAAATTATTATTTATATAATATTAAATAATTTTATTTAAAATATATTCTCCATTATCATATCTCAATAGAAAAATCTATTTTCTACAAAAATATTTAACCAGCCTTTAATAATTATTGACACAATTTAGATTTTTTTTTGTCGAATTTGAAATTCAAAATTTCCATTTTATTATAGTTGTGAATAAAACATAACTTAGTATTGGTGACATATACAATCATTTGTTTTTATTAGACTAAAATAATGTACATTGAAAATGCACCCAAAGTATTTATACTTCATATTCTAGGATTATTATATAAAAATTATAAATTTTTCTTCTTATAATGTTTCAAAATATTGTTCAAGATAATTTTTCATAATGATAATATCCCTTTAAACATTGAAATGCACCAATTATCTAATAATATATTAGTTCATATATCTAATATATTGATACCTAAAAAATATTCTTCATATGTTTAGAGGAAAATAGTAATCACTTAATATAATTTTATATAGAATACTTATTTTCCTTACACATTTTACTAAAATGGATCTATGCTTACCCTTAACTATTCAGGCATTTTACGTAGATTTAATTGCATGGCCAATGACCCTCAATATTCCAATTCTCAATATATTGATAATGAAACATCTAATAAATATAACATGAATCATCCACATGCCTTGATTTCATTAAACCTTTAATATGGACCACATCATTATTATGAAATACAATAATACCATCCAATTCTTATTTTATACATTTTTATGATTTTTTTAACTTGATAGATAAAAAATGGGAAATTAGAATACATATTCTTATCCACCAATTTCATCAGGATTATCATTCCCTACATTCTCATTTTCAAGATTAGTATCTTTGAGTCTAGTCATTTGATTAGATATTAGTGTAGTTTTCCATTCATACAACTATAAAAATGGATATCAACTTCCTTCATGAAAGAAATAAATTCATAGTCTATAAATAATTTCATGGACACTCCTTTTGAAATATTATAATAGTTAGATTTATTATTTCAATAAGTAAACACATTGGACTCCATGATGGAAAATATTAAAATTTACAGCCATTCCATTTATAAGAATTTAAATAATCATTTAAATTAAAATATACTTATGAATGAATAAAATTGATACCCAATTTTTGATATTATTAAAATTCAGTATCCCATCATCTATTACGCAAACCAATCTTATTCAATGGTGTACTATTCTAACCCTTAAACCATAGATTTATCTTTATTTACGTTTCATTAGAACCTAATCCAACCATTCCTTCTAGATTTAATTTATGGTTCCAATGTAATTCATCATTATTATAAAAATATCTACCAATATTTTATTTTTATTTTCCATATATATTCTTAAATATTTTATAAATTTTCTAAAATTCATAAAATGATAAAATATTTACAGGATATCTTTTACTATTCTTCTCATACTAACCACTCTATCCTATTAGAATTTATTAATCTTTAACTTTTATTTCATTTTTAAAAATTTGTATCTATGTTTCATTTTTTATATTCTATTTTTATGACAAATATTACAACGTTTTCATGTTTTTATATTCTTTAAATTAAAATATATCAGCTAGTGCCATAATATGTTAGTATGATCAAATTAATTTAATGTATATACCTTTAAATATTTAAAAATACTATTATCTTTTAATTCAATAATCCATTATAAATTTATTTAATCCAATAATATTTCATGTTCTACCTTTAGTTAAATCACTCATTCTTCATCATGGTTTTCTTCTTCAATGATCTCATTTATGGGATTTATTGAAAATAATAACTTCTTAGATATTTTTTTATTTTAATATTAAATCAATTAAATATCATATTCATATGAGTATTCATCTTATTGAGTGTGATGTATTATTTTACACTTCCAATTTTTTTGATCCTCCTTCTTGAGTGAATTTCATGATGTTTATCCCATTAATTCTACTTTTTAGAAGATTTTTAGGAACTTTTTCATGAAATTGTACACCATTCCACGTTAAAATAATTTGATTTTAGGATTTAATTTTAATTTCTCTTTAAATATTTTCAGAATTTAGTAGAGGAATGAAATTATATATTAATCTCCATTATCAACATTTTCATCTTGAATTGTGAGAATCTTCATGGAATTGAATGACATTTAATTTATCTTCATCTACATAGTGTAAACATCATCATTAATACTCATCTTATATACCATGAGTATGATTTGATGATCATAAAAAGAAATAGTATTTATATCCCATTACATAATTATCAATACATCAGGATTAATGTGTATAGAATGTACCCCAAATACAGGCCTCACAAACCTCACTTATGTAATGAAATTTTCATATTCATACCTATATCTAATGTCATTATTTACCAAATTGAATAATATTTCAAATAAATTTGTTGGAAAGACCTTTATATCATAAAATAGGTTCCATGTTACTTACATTTTTATTTCCCTAAAGTTTGAATAAACGTCATATTCAATAGTTTCTCTAATATTCTATTGAATTATTTTTATTAAATCACCTTCATGTATAATGTGTTGTACAATACTCTACCTAAATAATATTATCCTTTTAAATATTAATCAAAATTATTGAAATATATTTTAATGTGTACTTTAATTATCATTTCTATGATTTTAATTACATATATAAAAAGCAAAGAAACAACCATTATTAGGGATCAAAAGAAGTATTACATTTTATTTTATATTATTATTATTATTTCCCTAAAATTCTAAAAAACATAATGAATTATATGATTTTACATGATCATTAAATCAAGAGAAAACACCATAAGAGGATTAGATCCATATTAAGAATACTAATTTTTAGGATCATAAGAGAGATACCCTAAGATAAAGGGTGTAAATTAGGGCAGGATTAAGTTAAATATTTTACCTTAGTTGTATATTTATTTTATGGTTAGTATGAAAAAAATTGATTTATTTATCTCCTTATTTAGTATATTATAATAAAAAATTCACATAATACACATATATTTTATTTTGTGTACCCAAAATTAAAGACCTTATTCCAAGATAAATAAAAACCCACTTATCACCTATTCTAATTTACTATAATCATTACTTAATTACAATATGTTTTTTTGGGTTCATTGTTGTACCATAAGTATAACATTCCAAACTAATGTTTGGTTTACAACTGTTAAAATTAATATTATATATGAATAATAATAACACTAATATTTTAAATAATATGAAATCCATATTATTTATCATTTAATTTTGGTTAACACCTTTTTTACATCTCAATAAAATTACCATTTCTACCTTGGTGAACTTCATCTATGATATTTATTTATTTTAAATATTCCATCTCTCTACCCATATAACAACTCATTATAATTAAATCCTAACATTTTATTTAGAGATATTTCTAACTTCAAAAAATTCCTTGATATTTTAATATTCTATCTAGATTAATCACTAATCAAACACCCTTCACAATAATCTTGAATATTTGGGTAGATTTATTTCTAAGAGTCATAATACTTTACATATCATGAAAATAAAAGAAATAAATATAGTATATAATAAAATAAAAAATGGAGTTTCTCCTTTAAATTCGTATATTTTATTATTTGTTTAAAAAATCAACAAAATCATGATAATTTAAATTATTTCCAGCCATATAAAAATATAAAGGATCTATTATATTAATTTTTTGAATTTTACAAAAACCTTGATGCGTTTTATATAAAAGAGATTATTAAGTGTGGAATTTGGATATCCTCTCAATGAATGATGAGATTACCCAACGAAATATAAATGGCCAACGTATATTCTATTATTTCATCTTAACATTTTTTTTATTTAAAACCCATGACATCTAAACACATCTTAATTTTTTTCCTTAGAGTGAAAAATAGTGTGAGCACTCAATGATTCAAAAAAAATAGACACATGAATATAATTCTAAATAATATTAGTCAACTACTTTTTACCAACACATAATTTTGATGTCTATGTTAGACTATTTTGGTCTAATATTAAATTTTATATTATGTTTATTAAAAAAATATAACATCGTTATCTATTTAAACATCAATTTTGACAATGGTTCATTTTAAAACATAAATCCCCCATAAAAATAATCAAATCTATTATATAAAGAACATAATCTATTAGTAGACAAAATATATTTTCTACACATTGGAATAATATAATTTTTTAAATTACTATGATATTATTTGGTTTTCATCTTCAATAAACATTAATTAATCTTACCAGAAACTCTAAACAACACAAAAAAAGTCATTTTATATAGGTTGATTCATTTTAAAAGTATTTTATTTATTAAAAACACTGCAGTCTATAAAGGCAATTTTTTGATAAAAAATACATTTGATAAGAATAAAAACATATGATACCAAAACACATTTTTATATCAAATTGAATTATTTTTAACTTTATTACATCATAAAGGGTGGTTTTATAGTCGATTCCTTGATTTGATCTTGAAATTTTGAAATATTAAATTTATTTTCACTTATTTGAGTATACTGTGAAGTTTTATTTGTATATAACAAACCAAAAACGAGGAATAAAATATTAAAACATAAAATAAAAGGTCCAAAATTGTTGAACATAGTTATATCAACTAAAATTAATCTATAAAAAATTATAATCAATAATTTTATAATCAATTTTCACTTTTCTTTAGACAAAAAAATATGTCCATTCCTTCAAGGGATATTTAATAATTGCGTGAATATACAGTCACCATTGAATTATTTCTAAAAAAACTAGTATTATATAGTTTCTAATGTAATGGGAGAATAGAGAGAAGTATGGAGATATTTATAATGATTTTATAATCCAATGTTGATTTTTAAATTTGATGTTTGATCCATTTTTATTTCCATGTATAAGTAAATCAGATATGATGTAATGGAATATAGTATTTCACAACCATTATTTAATTAATATATTACTATTATAAATAAATATTTTTTTAATTATCAATCTCCATAATTTTTAAGCATTTTAAAATATAATTACTTTTTTTTGATACCTTTGCGACACTATTTGATGATGTAAAAATAAAAAATTTCACCCTTATTCATAACTCAGATAATTTACTTCTGATATCCGTTAAATAAAATACTAAATTCATATTTTATAATATAATATAAAGATAAAAACTATTTTATCTACTATGTATTTAAGAAAAAATCAATCAATTTTATAGATACGTTAATTCCCCATATGATTTGTTCATAAGTGTTTATACATTACATTAAAAGTAACTTGAAATGAAACTATATTAAAATTTATTTTATTTTAAGCATATCACCATAATAATTTTCTTATTATTAGGAATATGTTGTGTAAAAATATATCCTCATTCACATATAATAACTTTTAACCCTATGAATCCTTTTAATATTGACAATTTTTATTAATAAATAATCAATAACATTAAAAAATGTGTTATCTAAAAACACATCAATTTTTCTCACGATACAAATGGTTTTGGTGCAATATATGTCAACCACATGTATAAATTTAAAATAACTTAACCATGACATTAAATACAATCATGAAAAATGGAATATGATAATCCCATGTTGAATTACCAATTTATTATTTATTCCCTATTTAGATTAACACATCAGATGTCAATCAACTATTAAATTTATATAATTTAAAAAATCATACTCAATTTAGGGAAGATACAACATATCTATTCTATAAGATAAAAAATATAATTCTTTTATTAAAATCCCTCGTCATGTTAAAAACCATACCCGAACAACCTTTATACAAATAATTCGCAATAATAACATTTGATGTGTATCAAAATTTGATGTTTGAGATGTATGGTATCTTATAAACATTATTTCATTAGGTTACTATATATTTTTCATGTCATTTACATGAAATATAAATACACATGAAATACCTAGTGATTTAATCGACATAGATCAATATTGAAAATGAGTTAAACATGTATCCCAAGAGGGAAAATATATATCAAAACAAGTGTGTTAGAAAAAATTGATTTTTATGGTTGTATTTTTAATCAACCACTGATGATAAATCAATGGATATGATTAGGCCATATATTTGGTTCATTGTAATGAAGAAGATATGTCATACAACCCATGTAGAATTATAAAATCATTCCTGACATTAATTACTGATAGTTTATGAAATATTTGTATGAAAATATTTTCGAAAACATGAATATAAAATAGTTATTTTTATATAATATAGAACATGTATCATGTTATGAGGAAAATTTTATGAAAAAAAGGAAAAAAATGAAAAGTGAAAATAGATAAAAAATTATATTTCAATGTTTTGTGTATTTTCCATACATCTATAAGAGAAACCTGAGAATTTTAATATTGGAGGAGTCTTTCAATAATAAAAATTCTCAAAATCTCTCACCCCCACACCCAATGAAATTTATGACCCTAAAGAATATATCACTGTGATGAATTTCCACACATATGATTTTTCTCCAAATAGATTTTTCTCTATGTGAACAATGTAATGAATTATTCTCATATGGCTTCATCATTAGTTTATAAACCATTTTTGATGATTTTTTCTCTATAATTAAATTATCATACATGTTATATCATGTGTGGTACCGCCTTATTTATTCTTTCCCTCAAGAGGATACATCTCCACAACACCTCTTTTAGAAATACCATAGATACTATATTTATTTGAATCTTATAACCTTATATATAATTTATTCTATTAAAATACGAATTCTTTCCATTTAATATGGGTGGAAATTTTTTGTTTTGTATAATTGGTTTCACCATTAAATGTCAAAGATTCTAGTTTTTTTTCAAAATCTATGAAATCTCTACCATGGAATCAAATATGAATTCCCCATAAACATTAACACCACCGTCATTAGATTCACTTTTATCAACCTCATTATCATTGGATTTATATGATATAATCATCTAATAACCCAATTTTTTTACTAGTGCGAAAAGTATCTCAATTATTCTTGTTTTAAAATATATTTTGATATAAGGAACCAATGATATATATACTCTACTAAGATCATTTCATACTAAAATTAGTGGTATTTCATCCACCACTACATCTTCAATATAAATATATATTCACTTTTCATTCATCTATTTCTAGTTTACATGAAAAAAATATATCCCAAAACTCCAACCTAGATCTAAATCCAATTGTTGTAAAAATTTAAAAATAAAAACTTGTAAAGTGAAAAAAGATTGAATTATAAGAATTACATGGTTTGTGAAATATCCATAAATCCATGGAGAGGAACAAATAATTTTAATTATTTGATGAGATTTAAAATATAAAAAAAATACCATTCTCTCTCACCTTCATAGTAGATAGGTATTATCACCAATATGAATTTAGCACCATCATACATTTTCACCCATATAATTTTTCACCAAAATGATTTTCCTTTAGAGGATAAAACAAAAAATTCTCTTTATAATACATCATCATTTCTTCGTATTCAATCATCAGGGAATTTTTTACTTTATTTAAAAAATTTAATGTGATTACACTTGTTCAACAACCCCAAAGTTTTGCATTCTCTTAGGAAAAAACAACTCCACATTACCTCTCTCTAAAGAGCCTAGGATTCTATATTTATACATTTCATTTAACATTGTATCTAATCAATACAATTAGAATAACTATTATTTTTATTTAATGATTCTAACTAATAAATTCCTTTAAGAATTTATCTTACTATAAAATGTTAAACATTCTTATTTGATGTCAAAATTCTAGAAAAAGACAGTTATTAGATTTAATGATGTGTTATAAGAAACATAATGAATCATGGTGTAACTATATGAATATAAATGAACCTTAAAGAGGATTAATATGGTATTAAGTAAGGAATAATTATATATATTTATAATATAAGGGATTATACACCATATGGGGGGGATTAATTATGGTCAAAATTGATTTAACATTTTCTCATATTCTCTTTGCATAGGTTATTTTATATTTATTAGAAGAAACACTTATTTAACCTATTTCTTATACTTTTCTCTTAACCCTATAGAATAAAAAGTATATATATAGAAATTTATATCTATGGGACAAAAATATTTTACGTGGTCCACCAAAATTAGGAAACATCCAAGGAGTATACATTTAATGTTATGCTTATGGACTAAATAAACTATAAATCACTATTTGAATATATATAATATTTAGGTAATTTCACTCATCAATGAGGATCACTACCTATACAAGTTTAAAAAACTAAACTAATTATCAAGGATCAATCCCTTCAATTCTACACTATTCACACCTTTAGTGAAGGTATGCATTTATAGGCAAGTTGGTCTCTTATTAGTTTAATGAAACGAAGGTCACTTCTGGTTCATCATTTGTAAACTGTATCATAATTTCAATAATAGAAATTCTATAATAAAATACAATGGGATTATGAAAATTTTATCACACATAATAATCTAAGAAACTATAACTATCTTCTTTATGAACATACATAATAAGCTTTACAAAAACCAAATGTTTAATAGTACCCACTCCATATCATCTCTATAAATCACAGTCTTCAATTATATGCACATGAACTTATAAATTGAATCTTTTTTATATTTTACCTTATAAAATAAACCGTTTATCTCTAAATATATTATTAAATAATGAAAATGTTACCAATATTCCTTTTTATTCCATAGAAAAACACAATTCCCCTTCCCCTCCATTCCCTCTTTTATTTATTCCTCTCTTTTTTGGTACTTAAATATACACCTTATGGATTATTATTTATCAGGAATAATATTAATTTTATATTTTAAATTTAATATATAAATAAAAGATAACATCATATACTTTAAATCCATCTTTTGGATCAAACTCTATTAAATATCCTTCTCTCAATTCATATTTGGTAGTAATTATTTTCCCCAATAACTACCAATCCTAAATTTGACTTCCACATGGCCATTCTTCTTAAATTATCATGAAACAAAAAATCAGATTGAAACATAACCCTTTGAAAAGTGATGAATAAGTTTTTCCTTTAAAAAATTCCAACTACGATATAGTCTATATTGTATAGGAAGTCATCATACTATATAGTCTTGTATACTTTTTAAAAACAATGATTAATGCTCTACCAAAAAGGCCTTTCGTAGTACAACCATTTTGTTACAAAGTTGTATGCAACCCTATGGTATAAAATTACTATTTCTCTTAATAGAATGGGGGATCATCTATAACTCATTGATGTATATTTTTATTGAATATGAATATATTAATCCATTACATTACTAAATTAAAACCCTTCAAAACATATTTGAAATACATTAGTGTGGTTTTCATTAAATCCCTTTGATCTTTAAACTATATTCATCATATTATACCTTCCATGATGTGGGTAGCCACAAAATTATTGTGATATGAAAAAATAAACTGACTTCCTCTATGATGATGTCTGTGCTCTTACGAAGTGGAATATAATCTCTTTAAATACATTCAAACCACTATAATCTATATCATAATAATAAATATTTTGATGTATCACATTTTAGATAAACCCAAATCAGCCATTCCATTGAAAAAATATTGATTAATAAAAAACAATACTCTATTGCTAAGCATTTAAATCCTATGGTACCTCCCAATACCCTGAACACTAGTTTATGGTGTCACCCTATAATGTATCTCTTACTTCTCATGTATCAATAGAACAAGTTTGGATCTATTCTCTTTTTTCATATAGAAATAGTTGTGGTTAATCCTCTCTAGACACCACATAGTTTCTAGACTCTTTAATTGTTGGATAAAGGATAGGTCCCATTTTTTAACTCCTAAACTAAAAAATGAAAAAGATAGTGGGTTTACGGGACATGAATCAATATAGAACCAATAATAACACACCATGTTACTTTTCAATGTTCCAGATATTAACATTAGGTGTGGAATGATGATCTTTCTTGTAGTATGGTTTCCTTTTTCTTGTTGGAGAATGAGGCAAATAATTCCTATTATACCTTCATTCCCAATTCAACCTTCATTAATGAACACCATTTTTATTAAGAATTAAATGTGGTATAAAGGTGTTCCTTGGTACTTATCTTGGTATATAAATGTTCATCTCTTCATATTAAATCACCATTATTATTCAGAAAACAACCTATTAGTTATTATCATTATATAATCCTTGTTTTTTATTTCTGTTTATTATCAATATAAGATTCTCTTTGTTATTATTGTTTATTTTCAACAAATCCGAGAAAAAACATTGTTTTAAACTGTATCCCATTCTTAATTTTTCATAAAATAGCACCAAAAATCCCATAACCATAAGAGATAGAGATAATCTCTCCCACATTCTTTCATAATTCAAGATAATCAATCATTTGGATTTTTTGGACCTTTTATCTCTCTTATTATGTTAATTATAATACATAAGGTCCATTTATCCTCTTTGGATTATGTTAATAATAATACATAAGGTCCATTTATCCTCTTTGGAAATGTATTGGTTTATGAACTCTAACTACACTCTCCCTTTTTCAATAATTTATTTTCCCAAAATTTTTAAATTAAATGAATATCTTTAATTACCTCAAAGAGTTTCAAAATAAGTGAGACTATTATATTCATTCAAAATTACATTCAATGATCTTGACATACCACATGTAAGAACATTATCAAAAACATTAAAAATGCTTAATCCATCTTTTAAATCAACCTATTTCAATCTTATTTCTCAAATAAATATAATATTATAATGTAATTCTAGTGAGTGAAATGACTACTTCATAATGAAAAATTAGAAAAATCCTATAAGATTATCCAGTAAGATAATAGTATACAAAACAATAGTTATTATAAATAATATTAATTATACTAATATAACTAATAAATTTTCATAAAACACTTTCACCATGAGTAATAATTACTTAAAAAAAGTATGATCTTAATCATACAAAAAAACCTATTTTTTTAAAAGAAGTTAGACTAAAAAATTAGAGATATACGACCTATAGAACCAATTTATACCACCTGTAAATGAAAAAAAATAAAGATTCAAAAATATTTCAATAATTTTCTACTCTTAACAAGATGTATCATTTCCATGATAAGGATAATAATTCATTGAATGTCCATCAGAAATAAAATTTTATTATTTATTTTTTAATACTAGATATTGTGAGAAATTTCAACATATAGACACCACTTGTAGATGATAACATATTCATCTCAAAAATATTATGTATCCCAATAAGACTTATAACTCTTTCTTTAGGGACTACTACCTCATGGTAATACTTGATACCATATAATTAATTATAAAATATAACTCATATCAATTTGAAAACATAAATGTGTCTTTAACATCTTCCAAACATAAAATTAGGCATGATTCCATTTTTATTTCATAATTCCATCTTGTATAATAAGTTTTAGTTTAGATTTTTCAAGTTGATTGTAAGATATCACTTGTTGAAACTATCTATAGAACATTTATATTTTAAAACCATTTAACATTATCCATCACTGTAACTATCTATAGATTTAACAATGTTCCTCATTCAATTTATCAACTTTCTTATAGTTTGAACCTTAAATTATCATATCATTGGTGATATCATATGTAGAAAAAAATTTCTTCTTTACCATGCACTATCAATTCAATCTTTTAATGTTATTACAATGAAAACATAAGTGAAAACATAACTTCTATAAATTAACAAATATTGAATATTACCCATAGACCCTATCTCTCCCTTAATCTATCATCAATACAAAATATATAAACCTTGCGGTTAGGGGTTACCTCTAATATCTTCATTCTGAGAATTATGTTTGGATATAATGGGTCAATACATTTCATCTATCTTTAATTAAATGATTCATAATGATTTATTTTTTCATAGTGAGGTATAAAAACATCCTTTTGAATATTTTATTTCACATCTTCCAATATATTACACAGATCCACCTCCTCAGAATTTTGAGTGATCCCAGTTATACACCACTCTTTCTTTTAACAATATTTATTACACTTACATCATTATTAAATGGTCTATTAGTGGTATTATTTTCAATAAAATGACAAACAAGTTGTTCCTTGTGAACTTGTCATTTCTCATACTTTTCTCCATATATCACATATATACTCCATTTGTGATAAAAATGTTAACGATTCAACTTCTATAAGTATTTCATATTTTAATAATAAAACATCTAAAATTATTCTTTTTTGGCTGATTATTATTTCTTTAGTGAAAAACATACTACTACTATAATTATCCTTTCTAATGAACAATTTTTTCATTCTATTATTAGCTTATATATATGTAAAGGTAACTCCACCAGTCCTTTTTTCTTGATTTATAATAGTATGAATGAAACCACATATTCATGCCTCGATTTTATTCTCCATGACCATAATATAAATATATTATTCATTCTTTACAATCCATTCTTTCATTTTTTTCCAGAATAGTTAATGTGAATGAAAAAACCTTTATGGTTGAAAAAAAACTTTTATTTTTCTTCAATAATATTGTCCAAATCCATTGATTTTTCTCATCTGAAATAGATTTCATAATACCCCATTCTTTTCTTTTACTTGTCAAAGGAGTAGGGGATCTCATCTTGAAATCTCAATTACTTCTATTACTCCAGTACCTTTTTATATGCCTAATACTAGAACAAATATAACATCTCCAAATGAAATATTCACACCTTTTAATAAATTTCGCTTAATTTTAGGTATTATTAGGCCTTTTATAATATCACATGAATAAATTTTTTAATATAATATATTTTCAATCAATACGTAAAAAATTTCCATTGAAATCCCATTTATAAAATATTTTTTTATAAGCACATATTCTTTTCATCCATGAATTCCATATACTCCAACTCAAAAATTATATTACGCAATTATACATCATGTGACATTATTTTAGAAAATAATCATACACATCCAATGGTGTAGTTTAAAGAAACCACATTCCATATGGATTGTATTTATTGTCAACTGATTTACATTTGTTTTTAATTGTGTTCAATGAGATAAGATGATCTCATTTTCTTTAATATGATGAGTAGTTCCAAAGTTAATGGAGCTTCAATGAAGTCCTCAAGTGTTGATATTAAATGAAACTTATTAATGGTTTGAAGACTTTGAGTTTCATGGTGATGACTAGATAATTTTTATGAATTCATTAGATGAATTTGGATGTCATGGTTTAATAATTTTCTTGGACAAGTATAATGATTATTTTGTGACTTTTATTTCAAAAATATCATACATTTTTGGGAGAAATTGTGATTTAAGCCTTATGAATGAAATGGGGAGAAAATATGTTGCTAATCATGTTCATGTTTGATTAGAAATAAAGATGTTGTTGGAGGACAATTAAGTTATAACACTTTCTTTGATAAATATAGAGATTCTAAAGATTATCGACTAGAGGTTAAAAATCATAACATATAAGGTTTTTGATAAAATAATATTACTATAGGTCAGTATGGTTGGTGTTACCGAATCATATTTTTAAGTTGGCACCATTTCCTAGGGTTTTCTAAATTTTTGTGCCTCAAAATCGAGAAGTTTGTTTTGAAAAGGAAGGGTTTTTATGAAAAATAGTTTGCAAAGGACAACTCATGAACCACATAGATGTAATGAAAATGAAAAATTAAAAATGAAGATGAAGGATTCTGCATAGCAACTCTATGCGGACCACAAAGCACGTTACACAGAACACGTAGGGACAACATTTTGTAGGAGCCTCATAGTTTGTGAGAGGATCATAGTTTGTGGGAGGATGATCCTTTATAGAATAGTGGTGTTTATTTGTGAACCTGGAAAGGGTTTTTATTTGTGGATGATTTTTTCTACTGAAAAGAAAAAAGATTCTATGCAGACCATATAACATAGTTCACGGTGAAGTTTGTGCCGCATCAAAAATTTGGGAAATTAAGATTAGTGAGTTTTCTAGATCTATTTTTTATATAAAGACCCCTAATTAGATAATTTACTAGATATATAATTTTATTAGATAATATATTCTTTGATGGAAGAATTTTGGTAAGTCCTAAATATTTTGTGAGGGAGAATTCCACAAAGGAGAAGAAGTTTGTGGGAAGGATTCTACGAAGGATAGTAGTTTTTGAAAAAAATATTTAGTAAAGAAAGATGTTTTCCATGAAAAGAGTTTTTAGGGATAGATATATCACAAATAAAAGTGGGCCATGAATCATTAGTTGATTGGGGGGTATCATTCATCTGTGAAGAAAAGGAGGTCCCTTGAAGAAGTGGTGCTTCGTGAAGAAAATTATGTCTGTGGAAGTAAAGGATATATGTGATAAGAAAAGTTGTCTATGGAAGGTAAGGTTGTCCGTAAAGAACTGATGTCACATGGTTCAAGACAGTTCATAAAGGATACTAGGTAATTGGAAAGGATTAATACCATGTACATGTGATAGGTGTTTATAGCCTCATTATATTTTTAGAATAACATTAACCATAGATACTCAAAACATGTTAAAATTACACACTTATAGTGATTCTTGAAGAATGGTTCTGTGAATCAATTCTTGGGTATAATACCCCCACTATGTTTTATAAAGTAAAATAATGTTTTTACCTATTTGATACACAATAGATAGATAAGAGAAAGAACACATAATTTTTTTGTGTGAAGAAGAACCAATCATGCACCTAAACTCATATCTACACCAAGGAAGAATAATGTTAGAAGAAAAATAGAGTAAAAAAACTATTCTTAGTTATTCAATTCATACCAATTTTGATGATACTATGTTAAGCTGGTCTTCAT
Organism: Viscum album; assembly: GCA_963277665.1. NCBI lineage: Eukaryota > Viridiplantae > Streptophyta > Magnoliopsida > Santalales > Viscaceae > Viscum > Viscum album. The sequence goes on along the minus strand of OY728162.1, from coordinate 620,966,507 downwards.
TTATTTAATAATCACATAGGAAGTTAGTGATTCTTGTAGGAAGAAGAAGAAGAAGAGATCTTAGTGCAGTTGTTCTTGAACAGAAGAATAAAGATAAAAGAAGAGAAGAAGATTTGGTAACCAAATTGATATCAGTTTATTATAATTTTGGTTAGATAAAATATATTGTTCATCATTCCACAATATATTAATATTATTTTCACTGATTGAAGAATAAGATTGTGAAACTATCAATTTGGCTGCTGGTAAGTGATAAGAGGATCTTCTTGCATGATTTTATGCAATTAAAAAAGTGTTGAAGAATGTTGAGGAAGAACAAAGAAGAACTGTTACATCAGACAATACTCAATAGGTGGAGGACTTTCTTTGTTTGTCCAACCCATATCAATAAGGTGAATACTATCTTAGGAGGCTGTATAAATATCTATACAAGTATTGTAAAACACACTCTATTGGATTATTTCCAATGTTCCACATAAGTGTAAGGAAATATCCTACTCATTATAATCCATGGAAAAGGATTATTATCTATTAGATTGTGTGGTCAAGATTATTTTCAACCATACCAAGGACTATGCACTCTTACTGAGTAGTGAACCTTTTAAAAATACCATGTGCTTATCTTTACTAATTTAATATTCTTACATGTGATATGGGTAAGAGAATGAGAGAATTAAGATCCTAATAGGTCAAAGATGAAAATAGATAAATTGTTTAATTGGATTAATAAGTCCCCAACACCGATTCACCCCCCCTCTTAGTGTTAGGAATATCCCAAACCGGTCCTTACAATTTTTATCAATGTGAGGTTCACATTTTTTAGATTCTCTAGAGTGAGGTTATTATCTTTTAAATATTTTAGTTTCTTTATTTTTTAAACAATGATGTTATAATTTTATGAATATTTAGTTATCTCTAAGAAGAAACCTATATCTACCAAGACCAAGATGAATAGGAAAAAGAAAGATAAGATAAATTTCAAGAAGAAGTCTTTATTATATAAATAAGAGAAAATATATGTTTCTCCATGACTTTCTGACAATTAATACATATATAGCTGGAATATATTGAAAAAGAAAGTCATTATTCCACCATGAAGATGGATAAACTTCCCACCTATAGTTATCCAAAGGTTTGTGTTAATAAATTTGAAAATTCTCCTCATGAGGAAAAATGATATCACAAGTGGTGATGATAAATCTATAAATTCTCAATAATTATCAGTTGATAGATTAAGAGTCATAATGCATGGTAATTCATAAGAAAGAGCATCACATTTTTGTGGAGTATTTTAATGTATGTATGAAGATATCACCCAATTATAAGAAGAAACTATTTTTTGAATAAGAGATTACAAGAAAAAATTGTGTAATGTTTAAAGCTCTCCAGAAAAGTTGGAACCATTAAAGTAGCAAAGAGGGAACTTGGAATGAGTTCCTAAAAATGGATTAAAGAAGTTCAAGTGAAATAGTAATACAAAAATACTTTGGAATAAAATATCCATGAACTTAAAGAAAAATTGAATAATTGAACTGATGTGAAGGGTTTATAGTTGAAAGAAATAACCAGAAAGATAAAGGAACATAAATCTTTGATTCAGAAAAAAGTTAAATAGTATAATGATGAAGTTGAAATAATTAATAAGACTTGTGAAAAGAATATGATAATTATTGAAGATCAAAAAATTATCCTCAAGGTGAAATGTCTAGATTTGTAAGATTAGTTGTTCAATCTCGAGAAGATACATGTTGAGTCTTCACAAAAGAAGGAAAATGTTTATATGGGTATTCAATGTTAATTGGAGAATTATAAGGTTGAAAACCCTCCAACATGTGATAAGAAGAGCATGACTTCATTCAATGATCTGTCACAAGAAACTAAGAAGAATCTTGTACTATCTATTATATCTTGTACTAATGTTTCTAAACCTATTATCATGAAAAATGTAGATTCTAATTTTTTTGAACAAGTATGGATGAATAAATATGAGAAGTATCCTACCAACTTGACTAGGATTGATAGGGAAAATAATGTGGTAGTTGATCCCCCACATAAATTACAACATATCATAAAGAAGACCAAACAACCTTATACAGAATATATCAATAAATAAATATTTTTGTGTCAAATTTTGTACTATAATAAATTTAGCATCATGCATTAAATTTTTGGTACAATTCTAAAAATATAAAATCATAAAGGAAATTTATCTCAAGGGGGAGAAAGTCAGAGAGGAATAAGAAACATCCACTGGTTCATAAGCATCAGTATGCTGTAAATATATTTGGAGTGCTAGATAAAATTTATGATGTATGCAATGGATGTGTCCATAAGGTTAGTATATTCTCATCTCAATATGTATCCAAGGTTGATAATAAAATATGATTGAAAAATCTGACTTGGAAGGAAGAAGAAACATTAGGATGAAATTAGAATAATGTTTTAATAAATATCAACCAAGAAGATTCCAAGAAGAAAAGGTGATAAGACAATTGGATCTAAATCCATGAAGTTGAGGAGTAGTGCATCCAAAAAACTACTATGATGGATGACACTCATAAGAACCCATTTGGAAGATCTAAACAAGCTGCCACATTTCCCAATGAAATGTTAGTAATTTTGAATGAATACTTGTAAAGAATGAGGAAACATAAAGATGCACAAGTTAAGGATATTAAAATAGGAAATTTTAAAATTCCACATGACACAAAAAAAGCGAATTAGAGGTTTCAAAAAAAGTTAACTCTTGTGTTTAAGAAGTTTTGTGTGATAGATGTAGGAAATATGGTTATCTTGCAAAATGTTTTTTAACATTATTAACAGAACAAGAAGTAGTCCTATAAAGGAGTAATTATGTTTCATCCATGTATACTATTAAAAATAAAATTTCTACACACAAAGAATAGGAGAACGTGAATAGATCCATTATATCTCAACATAAATCTGAACAAAATCTCAGATGTGTATGCATGAAGATTGGATCAAATAGAGAAACTTGGATGAGGAAAAAAAATCTCAACATTGTTTTTCATATTAATAAAGCACGAAGGATCAACCTTATTACCTTAAATATTTGTGTATTGTATTTATTTTTAGAATATAGGAAATTGAAGTTGAAGCAAGTTCTCAGGGGGAGAACCTGAGAAGTAGTGAGTGCTATCAATTTTTGATAGCAAAGATAAATAAGTTACCAATGTTTAATGATTGCTCAATTTAAATTTAATTACTAATATGATGGAGTATAATCCTTTATTAAGTTTAATAATTTGATTTTCAATTCTAGATAGTTAGGATAAATAAGAATCTATAATTTTTTGATCTTATTTATTTGTATTATGAAGATCAAATGTTTTTGAATATTATCCTTCGGTAAGTTGTGACATTTTTCCAATATGGACTGTCTCAAGTTGAAGACCCATTCTAGTGTATTCTCCATACATTAATTTCCTGAAATACATTCTTGACGAGATCCATCATTAGTAAGATGATTTATATTGTCTTCCTTTAGGGGGATACAAATAAAGAAGCTTAATATTTTTTTTTTAAATTAGTATCAAATCTAATAATTATGGAAATTGCTTAAAGATCATGTCATTGGAAAATGTATGTCTCTCTTAATCTCATATAATTGGTTAAAAAAATGAATGAATAATTTTTCATTGTTGGGGAGAAATTTAATTATTCTATGACATAAGATTAATAGAATTTCCCAAGGCCACATATCCTACCTATTGAACTTGAACATTTTTGATCTATTTATTAAAGTTAGTGTAGGTGTTTCAGGTTTATTATTTTTAAAAAGATTCATCTCAAATTTAGTAATTTTATCCTTGAATGAAAGTGAATAATCCTTGAAGACAACTACATGATATCTCATTTCATAAGGTATCATGATGAAATGGTAATGGACATCTTTGTTTGACTAAATAAAATCCTCTTGTTTTCTACACTGAGCACAACTCAAGTAGAATTTGAGTGAAATGATAGATGGTTATTTTCGTAATTATAGATTGATCCAATTTTTCAATGAACAATATTTTTCTTTTCAATAAGGATGAGAGAAATTGAAATGAATATTTAAAATTTAAAGGGGAGAGAGAAGATAATAGTTACATAGATTGACACATTCATTTGGAAAGAACATTTAAAGTATTTCAAGAAAATAAAATGGGGGAGATTGAAGATACCACTTTGGGTATAGATTATATTTATTTTCAATTTATTGTCATTGGTTGTGAATGGTGTTCAGTGAGATAATATGATCTCATTTTGGTTAATGTGAAGAAGTAGCTTCAAATTTAATAAGAAGCATATGAATTATACATTCTTTCTAATAATATGAATGAATATTATATTTTCATACTTTTAAAATCTAAAAACATTCCCATATCATCTTCAAAAAATATTTCTATATGATTAATCATCAAACAATAGAAACTCAAATGGGTATTCATATATCTTTGAATCCTTTTTTTGATTCAATCATTTCCTTCGATTTTCGAAGTGATTTCTTATATTCATATCTAGGAACACCTATTTTATTCTTTTTATAATTCTATATAGATTAATTGGTTCCTATGGTTGAGGATGTATCAATCCCTAAAAATTAATTTCTTATAATAGTTAGAATTTTATCTTCATGATTCTGTTCAGACATTATTTATGAATTGACATGTTTATGCTATTTTTTCTTATCAATCAAAACCAAATTTTCCACAATTTTTAAATTTAATTCCAAACTGAATAGCTACAAATTGAGTTAATATCTTTTATCTAACAAATATTTTTCATTTTAAGAGAGGACTAGTGTGGGATACAACTAACACTAGGGGGGGGGTGAATTAGTGTTGGGGATTTTTTACAAAAATTTCAACATTTTATCTCTGTACCTCTTAGACCTATTAAAATCTTGATTCTATTATTCTCTTTTCCATGTCGCATGCAAGTATATGAAAGTATTAAAGATTACAAATGATATTTTAACAAGTATCACTACTCAATAAGAGTATCTAGTCCATGGAATGTTCCGAAGTAATACTAATCACACAACCACTATAAATCAATCCTTTTTATGTGGTTACAACGAGTAAGATATACACTTACACACATGTGGAACTTTCAAATTAATCCAATAGTTCATGTCTTACAACACTTGGCTGAATATTTATATTTATTCCCAAGAGAGTCCATTTTTAGCACTTGGATGGATATTTATACTGCCTCCCAAAATAGTCTTCACTTTGTTGATAAATATTTGTAACACTAAGAAAGTCTTCCACCTATTGAGTCCCATATAATGTCACAATACTTCTTTGATCTTCTGATCTTCAATTGTTACTTGTTTATCAGTATATAAGTAACTCTTCTTTCTTCTTCCAGTAGAAAAATTATTAGCTGTAACTTCTTCTTCAGCTATCAGACACAATAATTTGAATGTATTGTAAACTTATGAACACTGAATTTTATTTGACTGAAAGTATAATGAACTAATATCAATTTGGTCAGCAAATATTATTATCTTATTCTCACTTTCTTCTTCAGTGAAAATATAACTACACTGAGAGCTCTTAATCTTATTCATACTATAATAATAATATTCCTTTGTGAATATCAAATCAATAAAGATTAGCATACCTTAGAATAATCACAATTAATATGACCCGAATAACTAAATATCGATTGGTCACTATCTTTCTTCTTTTTTGACACAAAATAATATGGAATATTGCTGTAATTTATTGATCTCCTTATATTATTTTTAATGAACAAATAGTGTGTAAACAACTATAATGTGTATGTAATATTTCTCCTTCATGAACTATCTTGTTTCCTCTGGGAACTATCTTCCTATCTTTAATTGTCTCTGTGCACTGTTCCCACGAACCGCAGCAGAAGATAGTCATTGGGTACAACCCTACACTGCGTGGCACAACTACTTTGCAGATATCCTTCCCTTCCACGAAAATCCTCTAATTCATAGACTACCAATGACCCACATATTATTGATGCTCCACGGACCACCCCTGCTCTACAGACAACCTTTTCTTTGTGGGATACCTATGTGGTTCTCTTCTTCTTCTGGGGACTTTCTACTCTTTTGTAGACTTTCCACTCTTTCGTGGAACACCTCTTCTTCCTTGAATGATTGATGCCTCGTGGACCTCTTATTCTATGCATTCTCTCTTTTCATCATGATTTACATTTTTTTAGTGGACTAAATCTCTCCCATGGTCCCTTTTATTTTGTGAGATTCAGTGCCCTGTAAGAAATCCTTCCATGGAAAACTTCCTCATTTATTGAAGATTTCCTCTGCAAACTAACTTTCTTCATGAAATCTACAATGAGAACTCTTACGAACTAACAAAAAAACCACCATCTATTAATATGTTTTCTAAAAAAATTCACTCAGCCTTTAATGATAGGATTAGTGTACTTTATATAGGAAAAAAATTTGAAAATCTCAGTAACCTGATTTACCAAAACATTCTATGTGGTATAGCCTTCTCCGATGATTGTGCACCTTTTGTGAACCATTTTCCATATAGGCACTACGAAAATTCTTTCTTCCTTTGTGGAAGACAATTCTATATGAGAATGGATCACTACCTCTATTATTCAAATGAAAAGATTCTCTATAAACTTCAACCCTTCCACACACTATAATCCTCTTGAAAACCGTTTCTCCCACGTAGTCCACGAACCATGATTTGTGGTCTATATAGAGTTTCTATATAGGATCCTTCATTTTCCGATTTTCCTTCACCGCTCTACATACCCCCTATGTAGTCCAAAAAATTTCTTTCACTGTTCAAAAACTGTGCTTCTCAAACTTCCTTGAAAAAAAATTCCTTCCTTTTCCATAAAATGTACTCCCAATTTTGTGACTTGAAAATTTAGAAAACACTAGGAAACAATGAAACATTGTAAATCTACTTTGGAAAGAACACTCAGGCTGCTTTGATGTCATCTAAATTATTCAACAATATACTAATTTCATCATGAAGCATATCTTTTCTAAAGTATATTATTTGATCAATCATTTTTATCATCATCATATTTCCAAGTAAAGTATTGAAACTTCCCTATCCCCTAGCAACATATCTCTTTTCAATCAAAACTAAATATGATTGGCAACACCTTTACTCCCCATATCCTTTATAAGAAGTAAATCAAAAGTTCTCCAAACAAATTATGATATTTTAGAAATACAAATCAAAAAATCATCATCATATTTAACTACTAGAATTATTCAAACACGACTTCCAATGTTATCAAATTAATCCATAACAATTTTCTAGGATCACCTAGAAAATCAATGTCTTCAAATCATTCACATGTTTCTTATAATGTCAATACTTGAGCACTTCATCCAAGCTCCATTAACATCAGAACTTCTTCATATTATTTACATCAATGTAATCTTTATATTTCATTGATTGTTATTTTCCTCCAGTGTCAACAATTTGACAACAAATACAATCCATACACAATGTGGGCTCTTCAATACCCCCTTTGTATTTGTTGTAAATACCTTAAATGTTCTTCTCATGTTAATGTGTCAATATATGAAATCATACAAGCTTAAAGTATTCAAATAATTCACTTGTTTCTTATAATATAAATACATGAGGACATAATCTAATCTCCATTAACATTGGAACTTATTCATCATATTTACATTAATGTAATCTTCCTACTGAATTGATTATAATTTTTCACCAATGAAAATCATTTGGAAAAAATAAAATCCCTACTCAAAGTGGGATCTTTATTTTATTCATATTCCATTTTGAGTAGCCTCACTATATTTTCATTTTCATCCTATAGAGATACTAAATAACTCTCATTTTTAACACATTTTCATTTTACATATAATTGTACATAATGGATAACTATTTAAGTTTTTCATACCCTTTCTATTGAATTCAAATTTTATTCAAGAGTAACGATTGATCATCCATCATCAAATAATTTATTTTATACCATTTAATAATAATGGAATAATATTTTTTGAACTTATTTATCAAAGATATAGTTAGAAATAGGTGATATATAATCAATATATTCTTCGAGTAGAATCTGTAGGGATATATTTGTTTTTAAAATTCCCTATCGCGACCTTCATTAAATCCTTTTCCAGTCTATATTTTTATGTAATTTCATCATATTTATGTGTATAATATTCATTGACAAAGCCCTAAATTTTTTTATTCAAATAAATATTTCTATTAGGTTTCATTATAAGTATTTTATTCAAATTAAGAAATTGATTCCTCGAGATAATCCATCCCCTAATTTCATTCATCAATGTAAGAAATAAAAAATTTAATAAAATTATCTTTTTCAAATACATTAATTGAAAAAACTTATCTGAGTTTTTTCTTCATGAGTTGCTTCCTGATTTTCAACAACTATTTTTGGGATGAGTTTTTCTATAATCATGTTATTGATCAAGCTCATTGGAATCATTAAATATCCCTACAATCACTTAATTATTGTTTCTTTAAGTATCTAATTCTTCTAGATCACTTTTACGTTTTACATAAAATAAAAAAACCTTATTTTATATTACCATATTGAACTATCATTCTATCCTATTGAGATTTTTTACAATAATAGTCTAATTAGAAATCTTCATGGTTGAATTTTTAAAATATTTTTGAATTCTATACAGAAGCTATTGTCTTTTATACCACTTATAAGGACTCTATAAAATTTGTGTGGGGTGGGGAATCAGGATGACAACAAATTTGAGAATTTATCATCTATTATTTACTTATAACTTTGTACCTTGTTAGAATTATTCAAACTTGTTTTGGTAATTCTTACTCAACCCACTCAAATCAATTGTACATTTATATAAATTAAAATAAAAGAGGAAAATTGATTTTTTATGGTTCACCTATGTTTTTCTACATCCATGGATAATACATTCAATATTTTATTGATATAAAAAGTCAATGATAACTTAATATTTATGTGGATACAATATTTAGGTAAAGTCACCCCTAACCAAGTCACACTATTTGTATATATTTATATAGGGTAACTCATTTTCATGGGTCACTCCCCATTCTTATCATATGGGAATTAATTTGGTGGAGGTATTAGTGTATAGTATTGTTGTTTTCTTATTAGTTTTATAAGATTATAGTCACTTCATGTTCACTATGTGTATTTATGATCTTAATTTATAGAATTTTGTAGTTTAAATTAACACCAATTTACTTATCCAAATCCATTCACATAGAATAATTCTAAAACATTTCTTTATCATCTTCCTAATCTTCAATAATAATCTTCACAAGAACCTAATGTTCAATAATTCTTACTCCAGTTCATCTCTATTAAACTTGATCTCCAAAAATATCGATATCAACTTCTAAATAAAACAACTTATGTACTTTAGTGTATAAATAACACAATTTATCACTAATTTTGATATGGAGTAATTCACAAGTTGTTGATCGTCTTTCTTCATCTATAGAAACACACAGTTCTCATCTTCATTATGATCTCTTTTGTCCACTCATCTATTTATACATATTTAAATCAATACATTGTAGATTCATATTTATCCTTAATAATTTGAATTTAAAATTTAATGTTGATACTATAATTAAATTCTATCTTCTTTTACTTTAAACCCACACTATAGAGTATCATATACTAGATCTCTCCAAATCATTTCAAATTCGATAGTTATCATTTTCCCAAATAACTACAAATCCAACATATGAGTCGATCATGGTAATTCTATTTGAATTTTACTTAAACCATTAAACTTGGCTCAATATATCCTTTCTAGTGTGTTGAAATAGTTTCTTATTTAAAATTTTTTAACTTCCATATAGATAATAAAGTTTAGCATGTTTAAATATATAGTATTCCTATAATTGTTTTTAAAAAATAGGACTATTTATTTGAATAAAATAGGCCCTCAATTGAGAAATAATTTTGTTGCATCATGGTTGTATTCCTTGTAGTCACATCCGTCTCTTGATTTTGGTAATCCATGGCATGTTCTCTAACTCCATGATGTTTACTTCTCGAGAATCTAAATATATGAATACTTTTTATTGAAAAATTCACTCTATTAATATCAAAAGAGAAATGTTGGGGTGTGGTCTTCATTACATAACTTTTATCTTAAAAATATTTTTATTATAACATACTCTATATGAAAGGGGTACCCTGAAAACACCATTGGTACTAAATTTCAGCTAATTTTATTTGGGGAGTGGTCTATAATACTGTAAAATATAAAAAAATATTCCTTATGAACATTAAAACCCATGTACATTGTGGAATATTAACATGTCTTGTGTTGTGCCCCATTTCTGATGAGTCCCACATCATTCATTCCATTGAATAATATCGATATAAAAATCACTAATCCTCAATTTCTTCCATGGAACCAACTTGTACCACAACTACTAATCCATGGAATCTACCTCCACTATGGATATTCCTTATCACCTAAAATCTGCCTAAATGTAGATCTTTACTCCTCCACCACCTAGAACTCAATATACTATATCCTGAATGGTTTCTTTAAGGTGTAAGGTTTCACTTAAAGCTAGTTTATGGATGGATCAAAATTTTATAATTCTTAAAAACAACCTTGAAAAGGTTTTTGAGATTCTGGTATAATATTCTTTTTAAAAATTTTAATAGAATAATATGAAACTTTTATATGTTTCTTATTTAAAAACAAGTTGAGGCATAGAGATTTTTCATGAAGTGAAGTTTTCTTTTTCTAGTTATACAATGAGATAAATATTTCTTATTACCCCTTGAAAACAACATCATCGCTTTCTGATGTACATAATTTACATAATCACTTGATTGAGGTATTGAGGTGTCTATTTGTGTTTCTATTAGAATTTCATTGTTCTTACCTTCTTCTGAAATCACCATCATTGTTTTTCAAACAAACTCGTAGTTATTATCACAATAAAATCCCTTGATTTATTATTATTTTTTATTGTTAATATAAAATCTTCTTAGATATTCTTATTTATTATAAATAAATCTAACATAAAACATATTTCTTGTAATAATAATAATATTATAATGATATCATAAAAATTAAAACATATTTATAGAATATATTAATCATAAAATAATGTTTAATTTTGGTCCCAATAAAACAATTATTTTATTAAAATAAAGTATATAATGTAGGTCAACATAAATAAATCCATTAAAAAATTTAGTTATGGATGAATTTTTCTAATATTTGGAGAGGTTTGTTGATAGGAAGAAAATATCATTTGATTATATTTAAATAATAATATTTATATTTTTATGTTATCATGGTATAATGAAAACAACTAGAAAATATATTATAAAATCTAGAGTACTATATATAGTATGTAGTTTACTTGAGGTATATTTCAAGAGGAAATATATTATTATTTCATGTCATAATAAATCATAGGTAGAAAGATTTTAACTAAACCTCATATATGATCATACAATATAGATCGATGAAAAACTATGATCAGGATGTTATAAATAAACTATATTTATCACATGCCATTATAGAAGGTGAATATTGTATGTTTATTGGTGTTTAATAAGGTAATAAGAGATAATGTAAGCAATAAGAGAGGCTATTAAAGAAGAACAAGCAATTGTTTTCCATTACAATTCATAATGTAAATAATATTATGAACCATGAAGTGGAGGATGAAAATATATCTCAATGTGATATAGATTAATAAAATAAAGTTGATAGAAAAATATGATTATTGTAATAAATGATTCAGATATATCAACTATTGAGATTTAGGGATTTCTTCTTACCTCACAAGGATTCCATCAATATTGAAGGTATATTAAGTATGGAAGTTCAATATGGATACATGATACTTATGTAAAATAATAAATGAAAAATTTCATTGTACATACATGATAAAATAATATTGGAAATAACATTTCAATTTTGGATATATTAAATATAGTTTAGTAATGTGAGGTAATCATAGGATAAGATATTGGATATTTCAAGAGGAGACATATAAAGACCCGTAAATTCTATGATTTGTTTTTAAATACTCGGGAATTTTACGAGTCCTCAGTTTCTGATGGCACCTGATTCCGAGTCCCGGTGTGCCCAGAATCATTTTCTGAAGATTTTTTCAGGTACATTCAGTAGACGTACGAGTCGGCTTTTCTATCTTTTGAACCGGTGCTCGAAATTGAAATCTGAGGACACCAGTGAACTCGTAGTGTTGATATTTTTTTAAGGAGGCCTTTACTGCAATTGCATTTCAACATGAATGGAAGTTATAAATTGGGGTTACTTATAAAAATTAAAAATTAAATAAAAATGTGCGTGTAACACATTTTTATTTAAATGGTGGTTAAAGTTTCTAAGTAGAGGTTAGGGGTGGCGCCCACCAGACCCTAACCTCCCATGGGAGGATATAAATAGGGGTGGGTCCCACTAGTTTAAACTTTCCTTAAACCCCCATGTAACTTATATTAAATTTTGGAGATACTTTTAAACTTATAACTCTCTCAATTTAATTTTTAAAACCTCCACCTCCCACCTACCCTCATTAATGTGCCAACACCATCAAATTAATTAATTAAGCTCCATCAATTAATTGATTTATTTGATTTATTTTGAATTCATGTCAAGGATAAAAATAATAGCCAAAGCTATTATTTTTGGGTTTGACACATATTTTTCTGGGAACTTGGAGGAATTGGGAGGACATCACCCTCTCTAGCGAAGAACACAAGGAACTTCACCTTCTTCCTTCTTCGACAGGGGAAATAAAGTGAGGAGACACCCACGAAGAATGCCCGTATTTCTTACTCTTCCTCCGCGTCAAGGGAGAAGATGTCGTCTGCAAAAAATGCCGCCAATGACTATGTCATTACCTCTGACGTTGACGGAACGACGTCCATCTTCCATGACATCATCTTCCCCGACTTCAACAACATTCTTTGAATCGAGGTAGGGGGAATTTGGATTATTTCTCATTATGTAAGAATTGTATCCATGAAAAATGACATTTAATTTGTAATGATGATTGCCAAAATGTTATCACCTAATTCGGAGGGCATGTGCCGAACGTACATGGCCCGATGACCCTCTGTTGATTCTTGTTTGCGTTGACAAAAGAGGTGGAGCCGATATGGCACAGCGCCTTCATACCGCGCCAGAGGAAGGAGGCCATGGGAGTTAGAAGAGGTGACAACGACCAGAGGTGGTGGCCGCACACTGACCGCGTGGATGAAAACTGGGGCCCGCATCTGCGGGCCGCTCAGGGTGAAGAACCAACTGGCTACTACCGGCCGGGCTGGTGGACCGCGACACCCGCAGGTGCCACACAGAGGAGACATGGCTTGTAACCGTGGGCCGCTCGGTGGGAGAACCAGCCGGCCGCCTTCCAGTCAGGCTGAAGGACCCCGACACCAAGAGGAAGAAAACCGCGTCCCGCTGTGCGGGCCACGTTCGCCTGGCAGAACTGGATGGCTATGGTCGACCAGGTAGGAGGGGCGGCGTCGCGTGGCACTGCTGGGTGAACCGAACCGGCCCGCAACACGGGCCGGGTCCGTGGGTGGGCCGCGCCCCACCGGGCCGGGCTGACCCCCCCAACCGTGTAAGAACCACAGGTCCAGGTCCATGGGTGGCCCGTGCTCTACTGGGCCCGACTGACCCCCAGCCGGGTTGGACCCGCTAAATCAGGTCGGGCCGAACTTCCAGCCCACTGGGCTTGACGGGTCGGGCCCGTTTTGCTTAAACATGAATAACTTCTAGACCGCACGTCTAATCAATGCGTCGTCTGTGGCACATGGATCCTCACGATGAGGTGGCCCTTTTGTGATACTCTAAGCATGTTTTGGAAAATTTTGGATAATTTCTGGGTTTGGAATGAGCGTCAATCCAACCGGGCCCCTAGAACGGAAAAGCCAATAACTCTCAGACAGGTCATCCTATTGACGCGCTTTCTATCACGTTTGGTTATTTATGATGAGACGGAACTATGGGATAAATCATCTCAGGACATTGTGATATTTTATGTATCGACACTTGCCTCATGGAGTGGACCCTCCTGGAATCGAGCGTGCTGTGTGCGAGAACCCTAGAGCTGGTTGTGACGACAACTCTACCGGAATCCTACGTGGGTTTGACAGTGATGACTACTATACCGGAATCCTACGTGGGTTCAACAATGATGATTACTGAACCGTAATCCTCCATGGGTTTGACAGTTTTGACTTCTGTTCCTGTATCCTGTGTGGGTCTGCCAGAGTAACTGGACCTGTATCCTGTGTGGGTCCGACAGCTTAGCTTGTCCTGTATCCTATGTGGGTCCAACAGTTTTGATGAATCAATGACTACATCTTACCATCACTATCTTTATAAGAAAGATGTACACCTGTGTGATTTGAGTCTTGTCCTTCAATCATTATCATCGATGTGATTGACTTTACTTCCTGTGTAGACTAGGTTGTGATTGGGCTCGAGAGTTGGAGTCGGGCTGTGACTGGAAACTTAGATATATGTATGGGCATATACCTATGTAGGGTTGGTTGATACTTCGCGATTGCATCTTTCTACTATGGTTTATCCTTTTTGAATTCTAGGAGACCTTCTAGGGTCTCGAGGTCCCCTACTGAGTATCATTATATTGACCCCTGTATGGGCTATGCCCGCACATCGTTGTGTTGGTTGCAGACGACGAACATCACTGATCAAGGCAGAGAGTTGTAGAGCTGGATGGTAACCGGAGGTGGAGCACTTGGAAAGATGTACTCAGAGTGGACAGACGGACCTGGGGTGCTTAGGAGGCCATTTGTACCCACCCTTCAGGTGGGAATCCCGGAGGATGACTCAGTAGTTTTTGATTACCTTTCTGCATTTTTACTTGCTTTACAGTTGTTGTACATTACTATTGGACATGTATTTCTATCCCCTTTCCGTTCAGCACTTAATTTTTTATACAGTTTTACTTAGTGTTTACTTTCAATTGCGTACTCTACTACTTGTGTTCAAGCTGTGTGTGTTACAGGTTAAAAGGAAATGCCTTCCCTTTTTATAGGGATTACGCCTTTGGTGCTAGTCGCCAGTCCTTGGCCTGTGGAAGACGGGCTTGGGGTAGTCACGGAACGGGCCCCGATGACGGGTCATGACAAATTGGTATAAGAGGAGTCGGTTATTCCACAGAACATGGACTCTGATTATTTTAACGATAATAGTGTAAAGTGTTTTCGGTGTGGTTATCATTTTAGGGAAACCGGTGTTGGTGCAGGGACCGATGTATCCATACACTAGGAATCTGACTTCCCATCTCCGACTCAGTGCATGAAAACACTGATTGCATGTGTGTTTCCTTTGAAAAGTTTTCTTCGTGATTACTTTGTGTTATCTCACTAGGTATACTATTTTAACCTTGGTGCACCAATTTCCTTTCAGGATGGCCCCACAAAGGTAGCTAGCTAGGGTTTCGAGTTTCGTACGAGATGGAAGCCCACCGAGCGACGAGGCCCCGTTGCAGGGCCCCATCACAACAGAGGTACCAGCGGTACCACTACCCACTGGGCCACTGATACTACCAGATCCAGCAGCATAGATTCCACGCCGCCTGAGTGAGTTGCACGAGTTTCAGCGACAGAGGCTGCCCAAGTTCCGGGGAGAGACGGACCCAAAGGCAGCTGAGGATTTGCTGGAGGCTGTCGTGAGAGTTTTCAGATTGGTAGGGCCACCAAACGACCTCATGGTGATCCTTACTGCGAGTCTCCTGCATGTAGCAGCAGGTAGATGGTGGATCCTGACCCTCCAAGTGCATGACGAGTCGTCATTACTCTGGCCAGACTTCGAGAGTCTCTTCCGCTCAGTGTTTATTCCATCCACCCTTCATGCGATGCAGATTCAAGAGTTACATCATATGCAGTAGGGCATCATGACAGTATCTTAGTACTCAGAGAGGTTCACCGACCTCTCATGCTACTCCACGGATATGGAACAAGACCCGTTCTTCAGGGCCCATACCTTCAAGCAGGGACTCAGGCATGAGATCAGGGCTTCGACAATTCCCCTTAGCATACCGATGCAGGAGGGGGTTAGATAGCCCTTCTAGTGGAGAGTTTTGTTGCTGAGCAGTCACCATTAGCGAGAACCACCATAGGGAGACACGTAGGGGAGTCTTCTACAGCCTGCAGTAGACAGTTTATGCAGAGGTCAAAGAAGACTAGGCCATCATGTGGGTGACCCCAGGATACAGGTTCGGTTGTGCGGGGCACACGAGACAAAGCCAACTATACGAGGAGCAGATAGTGCTATGCATGCTGAGGGTAGGGCCACATTGCTCATGACTGCCTGACTCGCCATGAAAATGAGAAGCACACAGTAGAGGGACCTCCCAGGCAGAGGCCGAGGTTCGACTGAGGTGGTCCGCAAAGAGCAGGAGGATGTGGCAGAGGAGATATCCGAGCAGCGGGTGGTGGACGACGTTTCGAGGATCTACCACCACCACCACCAGGTGGTCCACCCCGACCACAGGGAGCTAGAGGACAGAGGCGGGATTAGATCCAGGAAGTCTAGGCCTACAACCACGACACACCTGAGATGATTCGGGGTACTATCTATGTCTACTCCACCCTTGCTGCAGAACTTATAGACATAGGTTCGTGTCATTCTTTTATTTCCATTTCCCTCGTTCGAAGCTCGGAGATTCCGATGGATCCTTTGGCTTGATCCTTATAGCTAGAGACTCCTACGGGAGCGGACTCGACGATTAAGAACTGGTGCCGGTAGTGTGAGCTTACTTTAGGAGGTGAGAGATTCAGTTGGGATCTTCTTGTAGCGACGTCGAGGCTTTACGACGTCATCTTGGGTATCGATGGGTTATCCACAGTTCATGCCTAGATTGACTGTATTAGGTGAAAAGTGTAGTGTATCTGCACGGATGGGACCAGGTTCACCTTCACCGGCGAGAAGGGAGACTTTGCAGCACAGGATAGACTTACGCAGAGAAGGGGGCAGTCGATCACACATCAATTGGCTACTCTCATCCTCAAAGCTGTTGATGTGCGGAGTCTGAGTTTTCTTGTTGTGGTGGATCAGTACACGAATGTTTTTCCTGACGACGTTCCAGGACTACCACCTCGTAGATAGTTAGACTTCTACATTGACCTATACCCCGGGACAACACCGATATCTACTACAACATATTGTATGGCTCCCATTGAGCTTTGGGAACTGTGGGTACAGCTAGATGATTTGCAGGGGAAGGGATTTATCCGACCCAATGTTTCACCCAGGGCATCCTCGATTTTGTTTGCCAAGAAGGCAGATGGGAGATTACGACTATGTGTCGACTACCGTCGCCTGAATTAGGTTACCGTGAAGAACAACTACCCACTCCCAAGGATAGATGACCTCTTTGAACAGATCAATGGAGCACGATGGTTCTCGAAGATAGACCTCAGGTCAGGCTATCACCAGATCAGAGTTCGAGGTGAGGATATGCAGAGGACGGCCTTCAGGTGTCGGTATGGCCACTATGAGTTCTTGGTTATTCCCTTCGGCATAACCAACGCACCGACAGTATTCATGAGTCTCATGAACATGATCTTCCAGCCTTACCTTGAACATTTTTTCGTAGTCTTCATAAATGAAATACAAATTTACTCAACTACTGAGGAGGATCACGCCTACCATTTGCGGGAAGTTCTGGATACACTTTGAGTACACCAGCTTTATGGTAAGCTCTCGAAATGCCAGTTCTGGATTCGAGAGGTTCACTTTCTAGGACACGTCATCTCTGATGCTATAGTTTCAATGGATCCAGCAATAATCAAGGCAATAATTTCTTGGGAGCATCCCAGGAGTGTGATAAAGGTGCAGAGTTTTCTTGGACTGGATGGGTACTATCGGAGATTTGTGCTAAACGTCTCCAGAGTTGAAGAACCACTTTCAGAATTGAAAAAGAAGGGGAAACCCTTCGTATTGTCAAAGAGATGCCAGAAGATCTTTCAAGAGTTGAGGCAGATATTGACCAGTGCGCCTATCTTAAGGCTACCAGAGGAGGGCTTAGGGTACGTAGTTTACTGCGACGCATCAGGGACCAGACTTGGGTGTGTCCTCATGTAGGAGTGAGTAGTGATCATGTATGGTTCACGAAAATTGAGAAATATTGAGCAGAACTACCCTACCCATGACCTGGAGTTAGCAGCAGTGGTCTTCACCTTGATGATGTGGCAACACTATCTGATGGGTGAGCGTTTTACAGTCTACTCTGACCACCAAAGTCTCAGGTAAATCTTCTCACAGAAGGACATGAACCTGAGACAACGACGATGGCTCGAGTTCCTCCAGGTCTATGAAATCGATATAGTCTATACTCATGGAAAGGGGAACATTATAGCAGATGCTATCAGCAAGAGATCAGACATTCAGTTTCTAGGAGAGGTGACAGAGCAGCTAGACACGTTGTAGATATCCTTTATGGATAGAGATTGAGATGCCTTTCTGCAGTCTCTCATAGTCACTCCTCCACTCCTTCGGTGAGTCAGAGAGGCACAACATGGGGACATTTACTGTGAGACGCGACGTGCTCAGATATCCTCCGGGTAGACACTTGATGGATTTTCTGAAGGTGGGGAGCATGTCATCCTCTTCAGAGGATGTACCATGGTACCAGTTTCACTACAGGAGGAGGTGTTAAGGGAGTTCCACACTTCCCCTCTAGCGGTACATCCCAGAGTGGCGAATATGTATCAGGACCTCAGATGAAAACACTGGTGGCCGGGTATGAAGAAGGCGGTAGTAGAGTTTGTATCATGATTCCACACTTGTCATCATGTGAAGGTAGAGCACCAGGTTCCAGCAGGCTTGGTTCATCCCTTAGAGGTCTTAGAGTGGAGTTGGGACGGGATATCCATGGATTTCATGACTGGAATTCCATGTATATCCATAGGACATGACTCTATCTGGGTGATTTTCGACCAACTCACCAAGTCGGTCCACTTCCTACTGATTAGAGTGAAAGGCTCGGTAGATATATTGGGATGCCTCTATGTACATCAGATCATACAACTTCATGGTGTGCCATCGACGATCGTCTCTGATTGAGATGCTCTTTTAAATTTCCAGTTATGGAAGGGGTTGCATGAGGCTTTCGGGACGCAACTTCGCTTGAGCACCGCCTTCCATCCTCAGACGGATGGTCAGACTGAGAGGACCATTCATACTCTCGAGGACATGCTCTATGCATGTGTCCTTGACTTTGTTCGCAGTTGGGAGGATCAGTTACCCTTGGTGGAGTTTGCGTACAATAACAGCTACCACTCCACCATCGGGATGGCACCTTACGCAGCACTATATGGATGACCATGCGGATCTCCTCTGTGTTGGACAGAACCAGGGGAATCAACACTTGTAGGACAAGAGATGGTTCAGGCTATGACAGAGAAGGTGTAGATCATCTAGGAGAGGATGAAAACTGCACAGAGCAGACATAAGTCTTTTGCTGATAGAAGACAGAGACCACTGGAGTTCTAGGATGGTGACCAAGTCATCCTACAGGTCTCACCTCAACAAGGTCTATGAAGATTTGGACAGGGTGGAAATTTATCATCGTGGTTTATTAGACCATTCCAGGTCCTCAAAAGAGTATGAAAGTTGGCTTACCGCCTGGCCCTTCCACCTCAGTTGCATCGGGTACACGACGTCTTCCACGTATCTCAGCTGAGGATATACGTGCACGACTCATCCCACATCATCGACCATGTGGAGCTCAACATCGATGACGGGGAGACATTCACGGAGGTTCCGGTGGATATTGAGGATCGACAGAAGTGAGTCCTACAAGGAGATTTGATTCCTCTGGTGCGCATTCGCTGGCAGTACGGGAACCTCCAGGAGAGCACATTGGAGTGAGAGGCTCAGATGCATGCTCAATACCCTCATTTGTTTCCTTAATTTGAGTTATAGATTATGGGGACGTACCACCATAAGGTGGGGAGAATGTAAAGACCCGTAAATTCCATGGATTTTTTTTAAATACACGGGAATTTTACGAGTCTGCGGTTCCTGACGACACTTGATTCCGAGTCTCGGTGTGCTCAGAATCATTTTCTGAAGTTTTATTTGGGTACTCTCAGTAGACGTATGATCGGGATTTTCTATCTTTTGAACCGGTGCTCAGAATTGAAATCCGAAGACACCGGTGAACTCACACCATCAGTATTTGCTTAAGGAGACCTTTACCGCAGTTGCGTTTCAGTATGAATGGAAGTTATAAATTGGGGTTACTAATTAAAATTAGAAATTAAATAAAAATGTGTGTGAAACACATTTTTATTTGAAAGGTGGTTAAAGTCTCTATGTGGAGGTTAGGGGTGGGGCCCACAACACCCTAACTTCCCATGAGAGGATACAACTAGGGGTGGGGACCACTAGTTTAAACTCCCCTTAAACCCCCAGGTAACTTATATTAAATTCTGGAGAGACTTTTAAACTTATAACTCTTTTAATTTAATTTTGAAAACTCTCCACCTCCCACCTTATCTAATTAATGTTCCAACACCATCAAATTAATTAATTAAGCTCCCTCAATCAATTGGTTAGTTTTATTTATTTTGAATGCATGTCAAGGATAAAAATAATCACCAATCTATTATTTTGGGGGTTGGCACATATTTTTTGGGGGAACTTGGAGGAATTGGGAGGACATCACCCTCTCCAGTGAAGAACACGAGGAACTTCACCTTCTTCCTTCTTCGACCGCGGCAAGAATGTGAGGCGACTCCCGTGAATAATTATCGTCTTCCTTCCACTTCCTCTGCGTCAAGAGAGAAGACGTCATCTGCAAAGAACACCGCCAACGACTACGTCATTCCCTTTGATGTTGACGGAACGAAGTCCATCTTCCGTGACACCATCTTCCGCGACTTCAACAACGTTCTTTGAATCGAGGTAGGGGGAATTTGGATTATTTCTTTTTACGTAAGAATTGTATCCATGAATTTTGACGTTTAATTTGGAATGATGGTTGCCAAAATGTTATCAAATAATGCAGAGGGCGCGGGCCGAACAGACACGGCCCGACAACCCTCTGTTGATTCTTGTTTGCGTTGACAATGGAGGCGAAGCCAGTACGGTGCGGTGCTGTCGCACCACGCCGGATAAAGGAGGCGGTGGCCATGCAGGCCATGACGGTCGGAAGAGGTGATGGCGACTGGAGGCGAAGACGACCAGAGGCAGCGGTCCCTTTCCAGATGCGTGGAGGAAGACCGGGGCCTGCTTCCACGGGCCGCTCGGGTTGAAGAACCGGCCGGCTACGGCGGGCTGGGTTGGTGGACTACGATACCTATAGGTGTTGTGCGGAGGAGACGCGACCCACAACCGCGGGCCCTTTGGCGGGCGAATCGGCTTGCCGCCTGATGGATGGGATGAAGGACGGCGGCCCGCTGTGCGGGCCGCGCATGCCTGGAAGAACCGATAGGCTATGGCCGGCCGGGCAGGAGGGGCGGTACCGCTTGGCGCCGCTGGGCGAAACGAACCAGCCCGCAACGCGGGTTGGGTCCACAGGTGGGCCGCGCCCCACCAGGCTGGGCCGAACCCCCCAACCAGGTCGGACTCGCCAGGCCGGGTCCGTGGGTGGGCCATGCTCCACCTGGCTAGGCCGAACCCCAACCGGGTGAGACCCACTGAACCGGGTCGGGCCGGCCCGCCAGCCCACTGGGCTTGACGGGCCGAACCCATTTCGCTTAAATGTGAATAACTTCTAGACCGCGCGTTCGATCGACGCGCCGTCTGCGGCACTGGGATCGTCACAATGAGGAGGTACTTTTACGATAATCTAAGTGCATTTTGGAAAACTTTGGAAAACGGCCGGTTTTGGAACCATCATAAATCCAACCGGGCCCTTGGAACGGAAAAACCAATAACTCTTAGACAATGCGTCCGATTGATGCGTCGTCTATCACATTGGGTTCTTTATGATGTGGTGGAACTACGAGATACATAAAATTAGGACTTCGTGATAGTTGATGTATCGCCACTTGGCTCGTGGTGTAGACCCTCCCAGAATCGAGCGTGCTCTGTGCGGGAACCCTAGAGCTCGCTGTGACGACTACTGTACCAGAATCCTACGTGGGTTCGACATATATGACCACTGTACCATAATCCTATGTGGGTTCGATAGTGATGATTAATGAACCAAAATTCTCCGTGGGTTCGACAGTTCTGACATCTGTTCCTGTATCCTGTGTGGGTCCGACAGAGTTGCTGGACCTGTATCCTATGTTGGTCTGACATCTTAGCTGGTCCTGTATCCTGTGTGGGTCCGACAACTTAGATGAATTAGTGACTACATCTAATCATCCCTATCTCCATACGAAAGAAGTATACCTGTGTGAGATGAGTCTTGTCTTTTAATCATTATCATCTATCTGATTGAGTTTACTTCATTTGTGGACTGGGTTGTGATTGGGATCAAGATTTGGAGTCAGGCTGTGACTGGTAACTTAGGTATATGTATAAGCATATACCTAAGTAGGGTTGGTTGATACTTCGTGATTGTGTCTTTCTACTGTGGTTTATTCTCTGTGGATTCTGGGAGACCTTCAGGGGTCTCAGGGTCCCCTACTAAGTATCATTATACTCACCCCTGCATGGGCTATGCCCGCACATCATTGTGTTGGTTGCAGAAGACGTACAACACTGATTGAGGCAGAGAGTTGTAGAGATAGACGATACCCAGAGGTGGACCACTTGGCGAGATGTACATGGAGCGGACGGACGGACCTCGGGTGCTAAGGAGGCCATATGTACCCACCCTTCAGGTGGGAATCCCGGAGGATGACTCAGTAGTTGTTGATTACCTTTCTATATTTGTACTAGCTTTACAGTTGTTGTACTTTACTGTTGGGATTGTATTTCTGGCCCCTTTCCTTTTAGAACTTACTTTTGTATACGGTTTTACTTAGTTTTTACTTTCAGTTGCGTACTCTGCTGCATGTGTTTAGGATATGTGTGTATTAAATGTTAAAAGGAAATGCCTTCCCTTTTTATAGGGATTACGCCTTTGGTGCTAGTCTCCAGCTACTGGCCTATGGAAGGCGAGCTTGGGGTAGTCACGACACGGGCCCTAAGGATTGTTCATGACAAAACAACTATAAGAATAAGGTATAAGTAATATTATAGTATGTGAAAATAAATAACCACAATCTAAAATTCTATCATATAAATTGACATATAGGTAACATAGGTCATGAGTTAGTGTAATAATCAGATGAATCAATAATTTAGTGTTATTAAAAATCCCATCAGAGTGCTTTTTTGATTTTGTATATTGAAAAGGTAGTAGAACGAACATTCATGGATGATTATCAAATTATGAGGAATTTATATCATAATGGATAGAGGTGTTTTTGATGTTTTCTAGATGAATTAATGAAAAGTATAGTTTGAGCAGATATTTTTTGATTTTGGATAAGTAACATTATGCCGATGACTTTGTTCTAAATACACGGAATTTATGTTATAATGAGGTACTTTAGAATTTTGAAATGTCCCTAGGCACATAATATATTTTGGGAATAAGAATATTTGCAAAATGAATGATTTTATAATTCATAGATAATATATTCTAGAAATTTTTAGGTTATTTTCCTCAGTGTTATATAAAAACATAAAAAGTGTTTCATCATATATTTTAGATAATATATTCATAGGATATTAGTAGAAATAGTTCAATTGTTTAATCACTACATCTTTGTGTAATGTTTTTTTGTATAAAAAATCTTCAAAAAAATAGAAAACCAGAAAGTGGAAAATACCTTTGACAATACATATTATATTAAGGTCAATTTTAATGACTTATAGAGTGTTAGAATATGATAAAGGGAAGCACCCATAGTGGATTGTTATGTTTTTTAACTCATGTGTATGTTTATTTTCATATGTATTAAATTATAAAGAGAGATAAAAATTAGTAAAGGGGGAAAATAGTATGCATAACTCAATGTTTTCTAGAAGTATACATAAGGGTTTTTAAGATGCTTAATATTTTTCTAAGACATTTAATATTTTATACTTATTGAAAAATTTGGCCACAAATATAATTTATCTTTTCATCCTATAGAAAAAAGGTAGGATTCACAAATTTTTTATTCTAGAAATAATTTAATGGGGTGTTGGATGAGTATTGAATTAATTTCCAATGAATTGCCAATATATATTTAGTGAGTTTGGATGAAGTGGGAATTCCATGATAATTGTTTTGGATTAATTTAAGGGCATTTTATGTCATGATTGGACAATTATCATTTATTAAATCTGATGATTTATTTTTCTGATCATAAATTGAAAATATGTGTTCTAGGAATATTTCACATTGTTATATCTTTTTAATAAGAGATTTTGATGGATTGGTACGTGACGATGGAATATATTTGGATTAAGCGTGGAAATTTTTGTTACACATACTATTTTCTAAGTATCATTGAGTAGGTATCAAATTAAAATGAATCTTAACCAATATGAATCCCCTATGGGTAGACCCCAAACATATATAGGGGGACCTGATGGTCAATCCCCAAGGGAGAGCCTACCATAGGAGGCCACACATGGTGCCATGTGGAAAAAACCACAATTAGACTTGTATATAAGGATTCTAGGCATGAGTGCACATTGGAATAGTAGGGCCCACATATAAGCCCCGTATAGTGCACACAAAAAGTCACACTTAAGTTTTGTATTGTTGCCTTTTGGGCTAATGACTATGGTATTTGCAAGTGTAACTAGTTCTGAAACCTAGTATCTAGCTTGAATGTACATCATCACGAATTAAGTAATATAACATAGTATTGTTTAGAAAAATTTATTATGTGGGATGTAGAGGCACGATAACTGTTGACATGAAATTTGAAATCCCATTATCACATATTCCATTCGATCTGATTGATCTCGATAGTTCTATCACCCATGCCTCTCATATTTTAAATAAGTCGCACATATTAAAAAATAATCATCTTATCCTACCCCTAGACCATGAACTATCCACATGAGATTGAGAAAACTAGACACCATAATACATTGAAGAAAACACAATCCTACGAAGTAATTTCATACATGTAATAATATAGAGAAGGATTTGGCTGAAGATACGCAATGATGTTTCATGATAGAAAATATATAATAATAATATATCACAATAACCATATATAATTGCATGATTATTTCACATGATGATCATAATATCATAAGAAATAGTTTTTATGATCAATGAGGCATCTCATGATGGAATACAAACAATTACTGTGACATAATGTAATGATCCTGGATCACATGATAGTAGGAATCCATCATAAGAAGAAGAATGACCAAAAGATTCTCTGTTATTTTGCAAGAATTATTTCATTATAATTTTGTTTTTCAAATAATATGTCAATTGTGTCTTTGAAATAAGTACACTGAGCCATATCATAATCAATAAAATGATCGTGAGAAGTATTAAAAAAGTTTATGTGATAACTCTAGTGTTTCATGGAGAATATTAGGTTTTTTCCATTAAAAATTAAAGAGATACTGTGATCCTTCTGAGTTTTTGACTAATTACATGACAAGACATAAATATCATAGAGACTCTACCAATATAATCTGAGTATAAAGAGTTTAATAAAGATGATGCAATATCAAGAGAGAGAGAGACCTCTATTGTATAAAAATAGAGTACCCATGTGATCCAAATCAAGTAAACGAGACTACACAAACCACTCTAATTTCATAGAGAAGAGGGGGAGTATCTCACATGATCCGGTATACCTAGATTATGATAATGAAGGTAGAATAATTTGCGGAAACAACCGATGCCACATGGAAGAAACACTTAAGACACTAGTCTTATGAAGAGGCTGAGACGATAACCTATGGAAAAATCTTTTCATGAGAATCATATACCCAAATCAACATTGTCTTATGTTATATCACTTAGACAGAACTCACCAAAATTCATCTTTTTATGTGAATAATGTCTTAGACACACCCAATTTCATGAAAATGACCTGCTTCAAATCC
This sequence comes from Viscum album, assembly GCA_963277665.1. NCBI lineage: Eukaryota > Viridiplantae > Streptophyta > Magnoliopsida > Santalales > Viscaceae > Viscum > Viscum album. Next base: position 620,940,457 of record OY728162.1, on the reverse strand, counting down.
TACTTAGTTACATGAATCATTTGAGGAGACATCACAGACATAACCTCCTATTACACAATTTTATTCCTTAGAAGAAGTGATATCGCAAGATCTATTCATGTGTAGGATGGATAAGAACCCAAAGAAATCACCCTCTTGTCTTATGAAGGAACCCATGGTCAGTGTGGGTGTGTGTGCATACAGGGTGTGTGTGAAGAAACACAATGATTATAGTGTATACACACCCCGTTCATGAAGTAATGTCATGGTAAATGGTATATTTATGCATGTGATAACATGAATTCATGATATATATTTGATTTCTAAAAATCTTGAAAGAAATAGGTGATCATGGTAAAATCATACATATATTCATACATAATAACATTGAGATACCCGAAGCTCAGATTTCAGAATCCATGCATTACACTTCTATGCATGAAGTGTATTTCTTGAGTTTTAATTGTGAATTCAAGAAGGTAAATAGCTTATATTTTTTTAAGATTAAGTTTCATAAAATATTGAAGAACATTGTTTGAATTTCCTTCAAAAATCTAAGTGAAGTCGAGACTTTATTAGAATGTTGAATAAGCATGAGAACATTTGCACTACAGAAAATGGTCATCATAGGTGATCAAAATTAATTTACAAAGACCGAAATACTTATCATAGGGTATTGAAGATAATTTAAGAGTACATAAAGTGGTCAGATCCTAAAATTTCATTGAATAAGTCAGTGAATCATCGTATAGTGGTTCAAGCCTTTCCAAAATGTTGAATCCTTCATGATGGTTTTAGAAGAAGGAGAAGTCTTATGGTTAGATCTAGGACCATAAGGATTCACTTGGTTCGTGATGAAGTAAGAAGTATTTTGGTTGGATCCAAAAGAAATGGGATTATTTTGTTTGGAACCAGAGAAAAATCCTTTCAGTTGGATCTGAAAGAAATTGTACTCACTTGTTTGATAGTGGAGAGTCTAAAACTGGGGGAATAATCAGTGGCCTTAAGGAGTAGGCTTTCAACCAAACATTTTAAATATTTTTTTTGATACTCTCAATTTAATTAATACTTCACATGAGGTGATATTAAGAGATATAATTTATTTTATCAGGAATCATAATAAGTTGTAGTGGCTGAATTTGAAATAAAATGAATTTGTAAAAATAAACCATCGATTCACCCCTCCGCTCTCATTGCTCAATCTAGCCTGGGGTACTACAAGTGGAATTATAGGTAATGTTACCTATAAACATCCAAAATGTAGTTTGGAGGATATATAATCTTAATGTTTTCAATATAGAAGGTTGTCCCACCTTTTATGGGAAGAATTATCACAGTTGGAGGAATATGATGTTACCCTGCCTCTTATCTCTTTGATTAAATGTGATAGATAATGCAAAAGTGGTATTTCCACCCATTTATAATGATTATTTTATGAACCAAGAAGATAAGATAAATAAATAGTTGTATATAAAGGATCAAAATTACATCTTTATGGATGACATAGAAAAGTTCTACAAAAAGTTCATGGTTGTACAGACTGCCAAGGAGATCAGGTAAAAACTTAGAAGAAACTATGGAAGAAATTTTAATGTTAAAGAATCCAAACTAAAAATTTAGAGGTGTATGTTTGGGTACATAAAAATGATTGATGATGAAAATATTTATGAATACTTAACTAGAGTGAATGATATATCCAACAACATTAGATGATTTTGTGAGAATATAGAATCTACTATCACTGTGAAAAATTTGATGAGGAATTTTCAAGATTTGTTTTATTAAAGATCTCATCCCTATAATAAATATATGATTTGTCTCTTGATGGACTAAAAAACATTCACATAGCTTTTGTGATGAGGAAAAATCAATCTTTTAGGAATATAGAAAAAAATAAATTTCCTTTTAAGTTATGAGAAAAGGGAAAGTCATAGAAGAAAATACTGAATAATATGAATATTCAGACAGTAATGAGGATGATGATGAATTCAATCATATTATTTCCCTGATATCAAAAGTTTTTAATAAGGTAAAATGAAATTTCACGAATAAGAAACCATCTAAGATCTTTAACTGTGGTATCTATGGTTATTTTTTCCATGATGTTTCCAAAGAAGAAGGTTGAAGAGTGAATATCATAATTAGAATCAAATGATTAAAGATACCATAAATAAAAATGGTATAAGAAGAAGAAAAAACACTACAGTATAATGAATACAAATAACTTTTGAAATAAAAATAAATATTAATAATCAGGTTTTTATTTATAAAATGAATTTTCGTTCATTTCTCATGAAAATAGAATAGTTGATTCATCAAGTATTAGGGATAATGAATAAGAAAGAACCCAACATGCGTGGTAGGTAAAAGAACAAATACAACTCTATATGAAACAATTAAAATATCTTAAGAAAGAAAAAAATAATATTTATAAAGAAAAACAGAAATTAACTAATGAAGATAATAAAGAATAAATAGTTCATATTGGTGAAGAAAAGGACAAGATGGTCAAGAAAAAATTATATTTCATTTGTGTGGTCAAGATGTATAAATTAAAAATTATGGAACAAGATAAGATGATATTTGATCTTGAATATATGTTTAATTATAAATAATAATAGTTATTTGAGGATAAATCCATACGTGTCACAGTTCTACATGAGGTGAATAAAACTAGAGAAGATTTCAATAAATCTATTGTTATCAAGAGATAAACTTCTCAATATGAAGATAATAAAAGTAAAATCTCACTAAAACAATTTGATAGATTTTTTTCATTTAATAGTGATGATTTGAAATATAAAACTAAGTGTAAGAGGGAAAAGAAAAATGAGAGGAAATCATCCACATCTGAGGAAGAGAAAAATTATCTAAGAAGGCCACAACCCTCCAATAAAAGAGAGGCTCTGTTTGAAATAAGACAATAATAGAAAAAATCTTGATTCATATGGAACCAATATAGGATAATAAAGTTTCAGGATTTTTTTTTGGTGTTATGGTAATCATGGTCATAAATCCTATTTTAGAAGGTTAATCATGTATTTAACTGTAATCAGTTAATAATAAAGGGGGAGTTTTAATGAGAATCTGAGGGAAAAATCTAAGAGAAAACTACCTATTAACATATATTCACAAAAACTACCTACATTTTTTTTAATATTGTAGAAGAAATTTTTGGTAGATACAGTTTTCAATGTCCCAATGCTGAAGTGTGCATGAAAATAATGGATGAATAGGTTCCATATTCATTGAAAGGGAATTTACTCCAAAAAAAACCAATGACATGTCATGAGATGATTTTTGAGAATATTGAGATTTTTAAAAAATACTTACTAGTTGTTAAGATACATTAGTTAAAAATGGGTAAAATATTGGAGGAAATTGAGAAACATGTTAAATATAATAGAAATAAAATGGTATCATAAATTTAGGTGTAAGTTGATGAGAAGTTATCCATAGGTTTAAGTATGAATATCTAGAAGACCAAGGGTAAAGAAATTATTTAGTCCATATAAGAATGGAAAAAAGAAGATATTAAAATCTGAGAGTGTAAAAATAAAAATAAGAGTTCATAGGAATATTATCATGTTTATATTAGTAGAAAATAATCACCCAAAATGAGAAGAATATCCCAGTTTTAATGTTACTTATCAGAAATCAAGAGGTTACTCTTTATTACCTTTTATTTTGTGAGTTTTGAACAAACATTGAAGGTAATTGAAGGATATGTTTGAGCATATCACTTATCTAAATCATGATGACATTTTATTTCATGTAGTCTACATAATTCTATGAAATGGAAAAAATTGTTCTTCCGTTAAGGGGAGAAACCATGAGAATCAATATGAATACCTTCAGAAAAATTAAAAATTAAAGGTCAAGGTATGACAATAACACTTTAATACTATATTATTAATTGTATTATATTATTAATTAAGATATATTGATTGGTTGATTAAAAAATATGAAAGATAGGGATATTTACCTTTTTCACCCAAACTTTCTTTTGTTTTTATTGAATTATGATCAAGATTAATTATTTCATGAAAAATATAATTATCAACAACCCCTTGAATGATATTTCAGAAATTCGGGGCATGATTTAACATACACAGTATGTTATGTATATCTTAGACATCCTTGGATATCTATATCTTGTTTTATACTATATGATATGTCGTATATACAAAGGGTTAAATAATTAAAGGATCTTTTCTAAGAAAAAAATGTTTGATCATTCTTCTCTTTTAAGTGATCTAGGAAATATCATATATATGAGATGATCATGTTTTCAAAATAAAAATGAAATGATAAATATTACCCAATTATTCTATTCATTTTATTGTTAAAGTGGGAGATAATTTTTTGCACATATATTTAGTTTTTAATATTTCGAAAGGATATTGAAAAAAAATATAAAGGGTGAGATTTTTTAGTCTAGTGTTTCATTTGTTGTTAGTGATGTGTCAATATATATTTGGTGATTTTGGATGATGTGGTGATGCTTGGAGAATTGTTATGGATTCATCTAACGAAATTTTATGTCATGTTTGGCCAACTCTCAATGGTTAAATTTGATGAATGATTAAGCTGATCTTTAATGGAAAATACATCTGCTATGAAGATTGCATATGATTACAAAATTTGATAAAAAGATTTTGTGGGTTTGGAATTTTATGTTGGAATCTATATGGAATAAGGTTCCGATTTGTTGTTATACTTAGTATTTAATTACTATCTTGAAGTAGGCCTTATAGTAAAATGAATCCCAACCCATGAGAATCCCCTAAGGATTGCCTTTAACCTCGTATAGGGGGACCTAATAGTCAACCCCCAAGGAAGAGCCTTCCATATGAGGCCACACATGGTGGAATATAAGAAAATCCCTTAGTGGTCACATGTATAAGGCCCATAGAAGTAAGAAACCATTGGTGAGGAAGGTCCTATGTATAAGGCCCATAGAGAGCATGCACAAATGAAATTCATAGTTTTGGTTGGTGGACGATAAGTGTAATTCATTTATACATTTTAGAGTATTTTAAAGTATTAATGTTTCTGTATAAATGAATATTTCTGCCAAATGTTGTAAAATTTAACTTTTTTTGAGTTTTTTGGTAGGATACAATGAATCATTGGAAAAGGAACGAAAATACAACATGACATCAAATTTTTTATAACAATCATGGAGAACTTCCAAGACACCAAACTGAAGAAACCAAGGAATGATGATATCAAAGGGTAGAAAAAGAAATTACATGTAATTAATCATTAGTACAAGACGTTTAGTATTAGTTTATGACATATCTTAAACTTTGAATCCATGTATTGAAATTCCAAGTCATGATGAAATTACACATCATGTTCCATAGTTACACGTCATGATCCACAGTCGTACGTCGTGGCATGAGTCAATGGTCAATGTATTTTAACGAGATTCATATAGATCCAAAAATCATAGAACCAACATTGGATCAATATTAAATGATGTGTAATAACATTACACACCTTGACATGGTCCAGGAATAACCTTTCTAAGTCCTATAAATATATCATTTATCTAACACTGTAAAAATTAATTTAAAGTCAGAGACAAATCCTAGAGAAAAAGTTGCTCCGCCCTCCATGAGTTCTTTATTTTTGTATATGAATTAATTTCATCTGTATATTTACATATATTCCTCTCATCCTATGATGATGGTGTAAACCCGCATTTTTATAGGGTGATGTAATCAAATGAAGAAGGTGTTGTTGGATTTATTCCAGTTTATTCATGTATTTTAGTTTTTAGTAATTCTACATTCAACTTATAATATCTTTCCCTTTATTTTATCATGATCATTGAAAATTTAATCAAAAAGGAACATTTAAATTGAAAATCTGACTACCCTAAATGACACATGACCAAAGTCAAATTTAGGGGAAATCGGGTTTAAAAATGATATCAATACAAACTTGATTCAACAACACCCAAAATTAATGGACCAAGGTAAATTGGGAATTTCTGAGTTAAAGAGTAGATACCATGACCTTTGGATGTTTCTCGTCTTGACTCTGACATCGATCATGAATTAATCAAAAAAAATTCTTAAATATAATTACAATTGATCCTTGATATTAAATTACCCCATCACGCTTTAAAAATCTATTTTCAAACAACCCAATCAATATTCTTTTTTATTTTTCATTATCAATCCAAATAAAATCCAAATTTTCTCTTCTTCATCTTAAAATTAATAAAAGTAAATATTTTATAATCCTTAATAAACTAATTCCCCATCCTTATGTATAAGGACCATATAGAGTATGCACAAATGCATGCATTGTTTGGGTTTCTGGACCATTGGGCTGAAGACCATAGTGTGTGTAAGTGTAATTGAGCATGATCCTTAGTAGCTAGCTTGAATGGTTAGTATCATGTTATAGCTAATATATTAAAGAATATTTTTTGAATTTTTGGGATATGGGATGCATGGAATTGTTATCTATTCAAATGTATTTTAAAAGATAGATATAATATATGTTGTTCAATCTAAGAGATCTCAACCATTTGATCTCATACACCTATCATATTCAAAATAATCTACGTGTGTTAAAAAATTCCCATAGTCTCCTACCTCTCACTAAGGCACTATTCATGTAATATCAAGACAACCAATCACCATAAGATAACGATACAGACTCAATCGTACTAGTTACTTGCATACATGTCAAGATATGAAGAAGTATTCCTTTGTAAGATAAAAAATGATGTCGTATAAAGGAGAATAAATCTCCATAACCTCTCACAAAAACCAGTGATGATTTCATGATGTCATCACATGAAAATCTTAAGATAATGTCACATAAGGGGGATGATCAATGAGGCATGTCATGATAAAATACATATAGTCACTGTGATATCACGTAATGATCATGGATCATGCGATAGATGGAATCCATCACATGAAGAAGACCAACCACATAAATCTTCCTTCTATTTCTAGAATTCTTTTTGTATAATTTTGTTTTTCAAATAATAGGCTTACTTTGGCATGAAATGAATTTTACCGATCCATCTCATGATCAATTAAGTGATAATGCGAATATTCACATGGTTCACGTGATTATTGCAGCACTGAATGTAGAAACTAAGGTTTTTGTATATTTTAAATTAATGAGATCCCAACATCCACATTAATTTTTTAATGGGTTCTCAACACACCTTAAATATCAGAACAAATATACCTATACAATCTTAGTCAAGAGAGTTGAATAAAACTATTGAAATATCATGAGATTGAGAGATAAAGAGAGACCTATTGTATCTAAAAATAGATTACCTGTGTGATATAAATAAAATAATGGATATTCCATGAACCATTATAGTTTAATGAATAATAAAAGGAGTATATTGTGTGATATTTCATGCATGGATCATGAAAATTATGTTAGAGGAACCATGGACACCACCTGTGTTATATAGAAGAAACCCAAAAGACACTGGTCTTGTGACGAGATTGATACATAAACCTATAGAAACCACTTGTCATGTGAAGCACATACATGAATAAACTTTGGATTAGGTGATAAAACATGGAAGAAAATCATAGATAGTCATCGTTTTACATGAATGAAGCCACAAATACACCTAGTGTCATGAAAGGGACCACTTATATAGCCTCCTCGGTTATGTAAATCATTTGAAGATGCATCATGGAAAAAACCTCCTTTCATGTGATTCTTTTGTATAGATACAGTGAGATAGAAAGATATATTCATTAGTAAGGTGGAGAACTCACAGACCACACCCTATTGTCCAGCAAAGGAACCCATGAATAGTGTTTTCATCTATATGCATATAAGGTGTGTGTAAAGAAATAGATGGTTGACAGCGTATACACACACATTGCATAATGGACTATCATGGTACATGGAATATAAATTCATGTGATAACATGCATTCATGAGATATAAGTGAAATGTGTGAAGCTCAAAATAATTAGGTGAATGAGGTGCATGCATACTTACATGCATACATACGAGCCTTGAGATACCTGAAGCTAGGATTTTGGATTACAAGCATTACACGCCCATGCATGAAGTGTATTTTATGAGTTTGAATTTATAATTCAAGAAGGTAAATAACTTGGATTTGTGAAAGTCTAATATTTCATAAATTATTGAAGAAATCTATGTGAATTTATTTCACACATCTAAGTGAGGCTAGGAAATCAGTAGAAGGATGAATCAGCCCCAACATAGTTTAACTAAGGTAATTGGTCACTACTAGTGATCCGAATCAACTATGTAAGACCAATATATTATCAAAGGATATTGACTATACTTGAAGTTTAGATGAGAAATTTAGTTCCTACTAGAATAATGAGAAAGATCAAGGAATCAACCAATAGTGGCTCAATCCATTGAACAAAGGTGAAACATTTTGGATTGTGTTTGGAGTCGGTGAATTATTCTAGTTGGAGCTAGGAGAAGAAGTATCTTTAATAGTGGTGGAAGAAGAATTATTTTAGTTGGATTCAAAAGAAAAAATTGTCTCTTAGTTGGATCTGACGAAAAATTATTTCATCTAGATTTGATTGTAATTGTAATAACTTATTCAAAAGTAGAGAATATATAACAGGGGGAATAACAAAAATGAGGAGGCTTTCTTATAAACCTAGAAAATATTATGTGAAGCTCTCTCTTTTTTTACTACTACACATGAAGTGATATTTATAAATATAATTTATTTTATTGATAACTCTCACAAGTTTTATAATTTGAATTTAAAAGAAAAGGAATTCATGAAAATAAACTAATGACTCACCCCACCTCTCTAAGTGGTTAATCTAGCCATGGGAACAACATGGGGTGATTTTTCCAAGATTAAAAGAGGATTATTTTAAGAATTATGTTGATCTAAATTCAATATTTTTATAAAGTTAATGGGTTAGGTATTTGAATAATAATTTCAAATTAAAGAATAAAGAAAAACCATTTAAATATAATAATAATGTTTAAATTTATTTTCAAATATGGGATTCAAATATATATTGAGAACATTCTTAATACTAATATATTTGGAAATTAACACTTGAGGTGTCACGAACCAGATCTGGTCACCATCAAACCGGCACCAAACCCAGCCCGTGAGAAGGCCTGAAGGGCGTTCCCGATCCCCACGGGCTAGCACAAGTGCCCGGGTATCATATCATGATAATTGGGAACGATTTACCTGATTTTATAAACATTAAACAACAAACCAACTCAATAAAACAAATCTTGATTTTTTAACTAAAACAGCCTTTTAAAAAATTTCAGAACTGAACAACATAAGTTAAAACTATGTTTAATGACCATTACAAAGGTACAAAACAAAATAAGGACAGCCCAAGAACCTCCACATGGAAAGAGGCACCGCCCTCAAGCCATCTCCACGACACTACATCCAAATGGACAGCTAAAAACCTGAACCAATGGCATAAAACCTATACCCAAACCTGTGACATAAAATAAGCGAGTCTACTTACCCCCAAATGTGTAAGTATGGTGTGATCAAAAGTCTAGTAGGATACCACCTCTAAGAGATTCCATGTGATAAACATTTCATGACAAAAAGAATTGCAATTTTTGTAAATAAGAAATGCTAGTTACAATTTTCTAAAGGATGCAATAATAAATGAAAACAGTTTTCATGTGGGATAATTATAAAGGACCAAAAATTATAAAATAAATAACTAAGATATTGAATTTTCCAGCCAAAAATACTGTATACCGACGGTAAGTACAAAGGATCTAATGAGCACAAGTAATAGGAAATAACCCCTAGGCACTAGCTAGCTATGGGTCCCAGGTACCTCGTATCTCGGTGAGAGTAACCACAAAAAAATATCTATTCACATGCATGAGCCACTAGTAGGGATCATACCCATAACCTAGTGGTACCCAATCATCATCATCATAGTTTAGTTAGAGTTGTATGCATCAATCTTCCTAAGTGAAACTGAGGCCAAACCCCATAGATTCACTAGCATACTAGTACACGTCCACCCACCTAGATACCTCGGTTTTCCCTTTGTGCTCAAACAAGTTCAACAATCCAAGAAGTATAGTTTTCACATGAAAATATAACTTCCACATCACACATTAACCAAACAGCACCATGTACATCACACATGTCAAAAATTCCACTTTTCATTCAAATGCATTTTGAAATAAAACTCACACCAAAATTGCCTACAAAACTTTTAACATTTCTTTAAAACTTCCACAAATCCTTTAAACGATTTTATAAAACCATTACAAGATATTCAACTCACATAATAGCCCACACACATGTCACATAATACCCTTCTCAACTTCACAATTTATTTTATTAATAAACTCACAAGAAACATCCCACACCCGTGTTTCGCACACAAAACACAATTCAGTAAAACATTTCAGCAATTTGTAAAACATTATAAAAATGATTGACATCTAAAATCACCACTTTACCATTAAAAACCCACATTAGGTGAACACACACTCCCAAACAGTACATATACACCCTTTCCCAACTTTGTTTAACCAAATAAAACATTTGCAATTTTTATAAAACAAACCCAAGAGGTATAACCATTGTTTGCACACTAAACCCATTTCAAACCCCTCATTCAAAACCAAAATCATACCAATAAAAATCCAAAACAGAATTTTCAGACATAAAAAAATTATTTAAGCACCCCCAAGTGTTATAAAAATACATCAAATAATACCACAAAGATACACATGAAAAACACACGTTTTCATAAATCACCTTCAAGAATTACAACATAGTTTTACACCTTAAAATCAATCAAAAATCTCTTTTCAAGGACCACATGATAATAAGGAATTACCAAACCAGAATTGGTATCCCCTTTTAATACTAATAAATCACTTTCATATGTTATAAACTAAACCCAAACATTACGCAAAGAGTCACACATGAAAAGTACCCAATTTCAAGCTAAAATACAACTAAAAATTAAATGTTTAACCAAAGTCATCAAAAACAGTTTTCACACCACAAAAAACAGATTATAAACATACTAAATTAACAAACCAAGAAAGCTAACTCATCATAAAATGGTTACACATGGAATCACCTACCTTTTGAGTCGAAACCCTCAAAACTTGGTGTGAAACCTTATGCGCACCACCGCCGCACCACAACGAATATAAATCCAGACCTAGAACACCAAAAATTAACCCATAAGATTCCAAATCAGACCTTTGGATCGAACCCTAACTTCTAGACATTTTAGAACATAATGAAATAGGGAGGAATCCCTAAGGAGAATGAAAAATTGAAGAGAGAAACACTTACTCAAAACAATCTTGAATAAAACGACCCAAAATCCACCAGAATCTGAATTTCAAAAGATCCAACCATTAAAGCGATGTTCAAACAAGGATTATGAGATCATATAGCAACTGTAATTGGGGAAAAGAGTAAGAATTGAGAGAATTATGATGGAAAAAACTTACCTCCTCAAATCTGCCCGATTTTAGAAATCCTACGAATTTCAGCACTCAATCGCGATGCAAACGAGCTAGAAAGAGGGGGGAAAGGAATGGGAGCGCGCCTGGGATTCTTGGGGTCAAGGGGGAGGTAGAATCACCTAAAAATTCATTATAATGAATAAGATATTAAAAAATTAAAGAAACAATTTAAAACTGGAAAATGGGCCTTCGGGTTGGCCCAATTCTCAAATAAAAACCAAAATCCCCCATGATTATGGATTTATAAAGGCTCCAAATTTAAATTTTGGGTTAATATATCAGGGGAGGACATTTAGGAGTTTTAATGACTGAAAAATATTAAAAAATTAAAAATTTATAAATGAAAAAAAAATTATTTTTAAATCTGGAATTGGGCTCACGGTTTGGCGCAATTCATGAAAACTCACCTATTATCCATAAAACCTTTACAAACCCCAAAAAAAAGCATGAATGGAAAATAAATTAAAAATAACTTTAAAATAATTTATTTATGTTACAGTTCTCCCCACCTTGAAAAATTTCCGCCCCGGAAAGTCACAACAATGTTAAAGCAACAACCAAACCCCGCTGAGAAACCAATAGGTACTCCCTTGCGATGTTTCACCCCCAAAAGGCCAAAACACCTCCAGTGATCAATTAAGGAAGGATTACTCTCACAAACAAAAATCACACCACTTTCCTGAAAGGATCAATAACATTCATACTTTATACCAAAATAAAACTCTTCAAATACTATTCAAACAAGACTCAAGCAATTAACCACAACGAATAACAACTTTGAACAAGGTTACACTTACCTTACTTTAACTAAACCATTGGGCGCTCTCTAGTCCCAATGTTTACTCAAGGAGGATTTTGGTAGCTAGATATCTCCAAACGAGACTATCTACACCAATCCAAAACCATAGATAAATCTAAGTTACTGGTACGGGGGGACAATAATATGCTCCCCACCATAAGAGACAACCAATATTTTTTTTTTCGAGACAAAATCAGGACACTAAAAGGGGGAGGCATGAACGGACTCCCTAGTACCTAGGGTAGCCTTCCATTCAAAATTTACTAAGGAACATACATGAGAATTATAGTGGTTCTCCCCACCATAAGAACCAACCATCTTAATCGACTAGCATAGGCCGACACAGAAAGACCCAAAAATTTCAAGATTTGGGAAGGTCACACGATTAGTCCGCACAGTTTGTGAAATGTGAACTAACTGTGCTGATCAATCTTCTTGCATGGATTCCAGGCACACAGTCTCTCTTAATCATTCACAAACCATGTGCTCAGCATGTATATCCAAATTTCAAACCATTCTCCAAAGACTCAATGGAAACCAAAGGGGGAGGGAATGACATTGGGAAATGTCATGGGTACAAGTCCCTCCATCTATTTCCACCAAACATGATCAAAAGAAGAAAGATAATGATACTAGAGGATTAAACTCATCCTATATTTCATATTTAGGATAGGACTTTGTACAAGGGTTTAAATGACCCTGTGATTTCCCCTAACTACGAGCTAGCTTCTCTCCGAGACCTATGGTTGGAGCTCAAATGATTGATGCATCTTTAGCCTCGCAGTTAGTCTTTGGAAACCGACTGAATGAGAATTATTCTTTCGGTGCCACCAAAAACTACACCGCAACCCAAGATAAGTTTTCCAGACATAACAAATACCATACTCACTTTACCCTATCCTGATATTTCACTAAAACAAGGGCTAAGAAGATGCACACACATCACACCTTATTTCTTCAGGTGAGAAAAAATATATGTAAAGAATACCTACACTCAAGTTCCTCTAAAATGGATGATTTTGAAGTTTTTACAAGGGAGACATTCACCGAACACAACAGGGACTCTCGGAGGATTTCATGACTTTCACCTATATGGTCAATCGAGCACAGGACATCATAAGGCATCACCGAACATGGCCATTACGACTGATATAAACAATGCATGGGGAGGGACCTTATACAACATCCCCAAACTACACACAATTCTAGAACGTAGCCACAATATCCTATCATGATCATATTTCTCACACTGGTGGTTTAACATGAACTCATTCTTCAAAGAAACTTTGAAGAACCCCAAAGGCCCTCTTAGACACCATCGAGACACTCATCCACACTAACAACCCTAGACCACATCCACCTTCAATGAATCAGAAAACATAAGAAACTATGGTCTATTTCACCCTTCCAAGAGCACTCTTCCGTTACAAGAGGATCTAAAAATCAAGGAAAGGAATGGGTTTAGACTCAATTTAAAAATCTCAAGAAAAATATTCCTTATATTGATCAACTGGAGGCTCTTCAAATGGCGAAACAATCCTAGTTGCACTTCAGATGTGCACTAACCTTTAACGGGGGTGTACCTTATCCAACGATTGAACCCAATGACCCAACCAAGATGGTACATTAGTCAAGATATACCAAAAACTAGATACAAACACATGAAGGGAACCATTATAAAGGCAACCCAAAACATTTTTCAAAAGAGACCATTAATTTTCCCTATTGCACAACTTACTCACCAAACCCAAACCCAAAACACAGTTCAAACAGGAGGGGTTCTTGGACACAAAACATCCCACAACATCAACATTTTCCAAAAACACATAATATAAAACATTCTAAAAAATTCATCATGTCATCATGTTTCTCTTTAAAAACATTTCTTTGAAAACAAATGGTTCAGCGGTTAGCGCAACCACCAATGGTACCCTATGAGCCTTACACATGCATGTTTCTTTGCCACACCGGGCACCCTCCTCATATCCATCTCTACACTCATCCAGTCATGTCATCAACCATCCATCTTCCCATATAACCCCATACATGTGGTTTCTCACGAAAATACCAAAGGTTAAAACAAAAATTCTTTCCACTTTTCAAAACCAAAACGGTCAACCAACACATCTTTTATTCTCAAAACCACGAACCACGAGATCAAAATCCAAACTCACATCTTAACTTTTTTTTAGAAAGTCACAAACATTTATAAAATAACTCACATTCAAGATATTCACATCAATTTCAAAACATCTCATCCCATAAAAACACAATCTGATTGTTTAGAAAACTCTATTGGAAACAATTTTCAAAACCAACTTCAATATAGTTCCTTCTTTGAAAGAGGTGTAAGCACACCATTTTACATTTCAAAACAATTCTGAAAATTCAGTTCTGCGATTTCATAAATCAAAACATTACCTCTTTATTTGAAAATCATTTCATAAAAACTTTTCGATTCTTAAAACCAAGTCACCTTAAAACCAAAGTGCCAAGATTTCAAAACTAAAGAACAAAACAATGCGAGAGGAAACTAGTTTCAGTGGGTGACTTGGAAATATGGTTGGCGGACGTATTCCAATCACTTCACTATCATAGAGAGTGTTCTAGGGAATATCCCTGGCTTCACATGGCTTTCTAGGCCCTGCGAGCTCACTGAGACCATTAACCCAACTCTCTTTTCATTTCCCCTAATCATCATCAAACCAAGAAAACCAAAGGAATTAGATAAATCCTGACTTCCCCTGGTGACTCGAATCCTGTCATGAGGTGTGGTGATCAGGAACACTACCCATAACTGAACTACCAAGTCCCAAAAATCCAAACTTTATACTATCCCGACTGTTCCCTAAATAACGTGACCCAAAGAGTTAACCAGAACCTCCTTTGATACCATTTTGTCACGAACCAGATCTGGTCGCCATCAAACCGGCACCAAACCCAGCCCGTGCCAAGTCCCGAAGGGCGTTCCCAATCCCCATGGGCTGGCACAAGTGCCCAGGTATCATATCATGATAATTGGGAATGATTTACCCGATTTTATAAACATTAAACAACAAACAAGCTCAATAAAACAAATCTGGATTTTTTTAAACAAAAACCGCCTTTTACAAAATTTCAGAACTGAACAACATAAGTAAAAACTATGTTTAAAGACCATTACAAAGGTAAAAAACCAAATAAAGACAGCCCAAGAACCTTCACAATGAAATAGGCACCGCACTCAAGCCATCTCCACGACACTGCATCCCAATGGACAGCTAAAAACCTGAACCAATGGCATAAAACCTGTACCCAAACCCGTGACATAAAATAAGCAAGTCTACTTACACCCAAAGGTGTAAGTAGGGTGTGAGTGAAAGCCCAGTATGATACCACCTCTAAGAGATTCCATGTGATAAACATTTCATGATAAAAAGAATTGCATGTTTTGTAAATAAGAAATACTAGTTACAATTTTCTAAAGGATGCAATAATAAATGAAATCTGTTTTCATGTGGGATAATTATAAAAGACCAAAAATTATAAAATAAATAACTAAGCTACTGAATTTTTCAGCCAACAACATCGTATACCGACGGTAAGTACAAAGGATCTAATGAGCACAAGTAATAGGAAATAACCCCTAGGAACTAGCTAGCTGTGGGTCCCAGGTACCTCGTATCTCGGTGAGAGTAACCACAAAAAAACATCCATTCTCATGCATGATCCACTAGTAGGTATCATACCCATAACCTAGTGGTCCCCAATCATCATCATCATAGTTTAGTTAGAGTTGTAAGCGTCAATCTTCCTAAGTGAAACTGAGGCCAAACCCCACGGATTCACTAGCATACTAGTACAAGTCCACCACCTAGATACCCGGGTTTTCCCTTTGTGCTCAAACAAGTTCAACAATCCAAGAAGTATAGTTTTCACATGAAAATATAACTTCCACATCACACATTAACCAAACAGCCCCATGTACATCACACAAGTCAAAAATTCCACTTTTCATTCAAATGCATTTTGAAATAAAACTCACACCAAAATTGCCTACAACACTTTTAACATTTCTTTAACACTTCCACAAATCCTTTAAACAATTTTATAAAACCATTACAAGATATTCAACTCACATAACAGCCCACACACATGTCACATAATACCCTTCTCAACTTCACAATTCATTTTATCAATAAACTCACACGAAACATCCCACACACGTGTTTCGCACACAAAACACAATTTAGTAAAACATTTCGGCAATTTATAAAACATTCTAAAAATGTTTAACATCTCAAATCACCACTTTACCATTCAAAAACCCACATTAGGTGAACACGCTAACCCAAACAGTACATATACACCCTTTCCCAACTTTTTTTAACCAAATAAAACATTTTCGATTTTTATAAAACAAACCCAAGAGGTATAACCATTTGTTTGAACACTAATCCCATTTCAAACCCCTCATTCAAAACCAAAATCATACCAATAACAATCCAAAACAGAATTTTCATCCCTAAAACAATTATTAAATAACCCCCAAGTGTTATAAAAATATACCAAATAATACCACAAAGATACACATGAAAAACACACGTTTTCATAAATCACCTTCATGAAGTACAACATAATTTTACACCTTAAACTCAATAAAAAATCTCTTTTCAAGGCCCACATGATAATAAGGAATTACCAAACCAGAATTTTTAGCCCCTTTCAGGACTAATAAATCACTTTTATATGTTATAAACTAAACCCAAACATTACCCCAATAGTCACACATGAAAAGTACCCAATTTCAAGCTAAAATACAACTAAAAATTAAATGTTTAACCAAATTCATCAAAAACAGTTTTCACACCACAAAAAACAGATTATAAACATACTAAATTAATAAACCAAGAAAGCTAACTCATCATAAAATGGTTACACATGGAATCACCTACCTTTTGAGTCGAAACCCTCAAAACTTGGTGCGAAACCTTAAGCGCACCACCGCCGCACCACAAAGAAATATAAATCCAGACCTAGAACACCAAAAATTGACCCAAAAGATTCCAAACAAGACCTCAGGATCGAACCCTATCTTCTGGACATTTTAGAACATAATGAAAGAGGGAGGAAACCCTAAGGAGAATGAAAAATTGAAGAGAGAAACACTTACTCAAAACAATCTTTAATAAAATGACCCAAAATCCACCAGAATCTGAATTTGAAAACATCCAACCATTCAAGGGATGTTCTAACAAGGATTATGATATCATATAAGAACTGGAATGGGGGAAAAAGAGTAATAATTGAGAGAGTTATGATGGAAATAACTTACCTCCTAAAATCTTCCCGATTTTAGAAATCCTAAGAATTTCAGCACTCAATCGCGATGCAAACGAGCTACAAAGAGGGGAGAAAAGAATGGGAGTGCGTCTGGGCTTCTTGGGGTCGAGGGGGAGGTGTAATCACCGAAAAATTCATTATAATGAATAAGATATTAAAAAATAAAGAAACAATTTAAAACTGAAAAATGGGCTTTCTGGTTGGCCCAATTCTCTAATAAAAACCCAAATCCCCCATGATTATGGATTTATAAAGGCCCAAAATTTAAATTTTGTGTTAATATATCAGGGTAGGACATTTAGGAGTTTGATTGACTGAAAAATATTAAAAAATGAAAAATTTATAAAAGAAAAAAAAATTATTTTTAAATCTGGAATTGGGCTCACGGTTTGACCCAATTCATGAAAACTCACCTATTCTCCATAAAACCTTTGGAAACCCCCAAAACAAAGCATGAATGGAAAATAAATTAAAAATTACATTAAAATAAGTTATGTATGTGACATGAGGAAATCACAGTACTGACCTCAGAGTTTCAATATAAAAATTTTAAAGCAATCTAGAAGATGAATATTCAATGAATAAAAATAAAATTGTGATCCGGATGCCATTATTGATGGAAGACTGCTGAGTTCATTATATATGTGAAACTGGTGTTTATCAATACACCATTTCAATTGCAAAAGTTTTTATGGTTTATAAAGACTCAGAAGTAGCAAATATAAGAGAAATGAGCCTTATATATTCTTGAGGGTAGTGAGAATTCTATATGGTGAATGTTATAAACATAGAGGGTCAACGAAACCACACTATAATATAAAATAAAATAATATTTCTTAGTGTTTTAGGTTCATTGACATGTCATCATTTCATTCTCCTTGGATTATCCCAGTCTATGTGTAGAATTTTAATTTTTAATGTAAATTATTTTACCAATTTAACAATTTTTTGAGGGAGAGAATGTTCCCTTGATAATCGATATATAAGATCATGGGTGAGGGTCAATTAATAAAATATATATTGTAATTCACCCCCTATTATGTTACTATCCTTTCCTGGGACCAAAAAGTGCTTTTATAGCGAATGGATCACAGTGAATGTTTTTCTCTCGGAGTTATGTTATCAGTTTTCAACCACAAGGGAATATAATTTTTCAAGGGAAATAATTTCCATTTATGAAAACATCAAGTGAAACACTATTTATGATCACTCTGAATGTAGTTATAAATAAATTCCATTCATCTAATTTCAACCATTATGGAAGGTAGAGATTTATCGAAAAATGATATAAGGGGGCTTGATGCATATTCATAAGGATTCAATGATTTGGGATTATCATTTCACAATGATTTATATATAAATTTGGTGTTGAGTAAATACAACCACACAATGTGGGAATAAAATCTCAATATTTATAGAGTATAATCCGTGGATTGTGAAGATACACACCAAATATGATGTAACAAGTTTTTGGACTTGACAATACAACTAAATAAATCATTTGAGGTATTCTTTGATTAGGTGAACATTATTATTTAGGAAATGAATTAACATCAAGAAAATATCAATGATACCGACACTACAAAAAAATATCCTGATTAGAGGGGGGTTTTCAGAGGGGGTTATGCGCAACCCCCTCTAAATTCATTATCTGTTTAATTTAGGGGGGTTATGAACAACCCCATCTAATCAACAAATTTAGAGGGGGTTATAAACCCCCTATAAATTCGTTTTCTATATCAATTAGGGGGGATATATACAACCCTCACAAATCATCAAATTTTGATGGGGAAAAGAACCCCCTCTAAAATTTTTAAATTTATTTTTTAATATCCAGTGGGATTTTAGATGGGGTTTTCAACATCCTATAATTTAAGAAAATAGAGGGGGTTCATAACCACCACTAATCAATGATAATAGTGGTGGTCACAACACACTCTAATGTCTTAAATTATTGGGGGTTCAAAACTCATTTTAATTTCTTAAATTATAGGGTTTTGAAAACCGCCTCTAATGTATTAAATTAGAGGGGATTGAAAACCACCTATAATCTCTTAAATTAGGGGGGGAGGGGTCCAAAAACCCCTATAATTTAAAATAATAGAGGGGGTTGTGAACTCCCACTACTAAAAAAACAAATTACATAATATATATAATTAAAACACTATATATAAATGTATTTAAAAATATTATATGAACATATTATGTATAATATTTATATGATTGTATTTAATTGTATTTATATGTATACATAAATATAATTGTATGATTTTATGTACATTAATATATATTTATTTTTATAAATTGTATTTAATATAATATTAATTATATATATTATAAAATAATAAACATATTATATAAACACGTACATAAATATAATTTGTTTCAAAAATAGATCATATAAAAACCTAAGCTTATAGTTTTTATAGTTTATATTATTATAGAAATAAATATATTTTAAAGAGTATGTTTATGATTTTATATTATATATAATTAACATTACATGATATACAATTTATACAAATAAATATATATTAATGTACCCAATATTATACAAATATATTTACCTAAATATGTATATAATAATATACATACTATTATACTACTATATTTATTGAAATATATATATATATATATATATATATATATATTAATGAGTATAGGAATAAACATATGTATTAAAATACATTATATTCATATTTGTATAAATTTTATTTCATGTAAAATTATATTAATATTGGTATAATTCTTTTCTCATGTGTAATATTTGTATAAATTGTATTTTATTTAATATTAATTATATATAATATAAATATTTGTATAAACTGTATTTAATATAATATTATACAATTTATACAAATAAATATATACTAATGTACATAATAATAAATATATGTATTGAAATACATTATATAAATATATTTTTAAAGACATTATATTAATGTATTTTTAAAGAAATTATATAAATATATTAAAAAAATAATTTATATAAATTATATAAATATATTTAAAAAATAAATTATATAAATTATATAAATATGTATTTAAGTATATAAATAATTTACATAAATATATTTATAGATATATAAATATATGTTTATACACATAACATAAATAAAATTATAAAATATATTTACTCAAATGTATGTAAAAACACTTATAAAATATATAGTTTATATAAACGTACAAATTGAATATAATATAAGTGTATTAAAATATAAATAAAAAACAAATAATATAAATATTTTTATATTAATTTATATATATGTTATATATTTATATTTATTTAAATATTTATTTAAATAATATTTATTTATAACAGCTTACTAATATATATAAATATAGTAATGTGAAACAAGAATACATAAATTCAAATGGCATGGTGGTTTAGAAACTAGAATTATATGCGGTAATCCCTCTAGTCAAAACAATCTAGAAACCTTTTATAAGGTAGGATTAAAAATGATGGAATGTGTTAGGTTCCTAACTGGAGGAGGGGATCCACTGTAATGGGATGGGTGGTGGGGGTGGGGGTAACTATTATAGGAGGGGATGTTGTTACGATATGGGAGGTCAGGTAATGGGAGAATTGGAGGGAGGTGAAGGGAACTAGAGGGAGGGTGGGGTAAAACTGAAGAGAGAATGGGAGGGGAGGCCAGGTGGATGCATGGAGGGGTGAGAGAATAGGTGCATGAGGCAACCAATTTTTTTAAAAAGGGAAGCTTTATGGAATTTTTCACAACCACCACTAAACCCCTATTTAGTGTCACCCTAACCTCCCTCTAGGTTTAAACCCCCTCTAATGTCATCACCACTAAAGTCACCTTGAATTTACCAGTGGTTCTTCAAAACTACCACTAATGAAGGCAGGCGAGCACATTGGTAGGGGTTCCCCATAAACGCCGCTAATGTCTTTAGAATGGGTTAGAACCCCTTATATTGTAAAAAATAACCCCCTCTAAATTGGTTATTTTTTTTAAATCAAGAACATAAAGAGAATATTAGGGAGTTTAATACTGTATTTTACTAGAAAATTCTCAATAGTCAGGTAATGGTAGAAATGGAGGGTGCAGAAAGGAACTGGAGGGAGGTTATGGTGACACTGAAGAGGAATGGGAGGGGAGGCCAGGTGGATGCAGTGTAGAGTGAGAGAATAGGTGCATGAGGGACCAGTTTTAAAAAAGGTAAGCATTAGGGATAGTTTTCACAACTGCCACTAAATCCCTCTTCAGTGTCCCCCACCCTCCCTCTAGGTTTAAACCCCCTATAATTTCACCTCCACTAAAGTCACCTATAATTTACCAATGGTTCTTCAAAGCCACCTCTAACAAATGTAGGTGGGCACATTGGCGGTGCTTCCTCATAACCGCCACTAATGTCTTTAGAAGGGGTTATAACCCCTTCTAATGTCAAAAATAACCTCCAATACACTAGCAATTTTTTTCAGTGAAAAACATAAAGAGGATATTGAAGAGTTTTCTACTTTGTTTCACTAGAAAATTATCAATAGTCAAAGACAATGTCAAAAGGGAGGTTACTCTAGATATTCTTTAAAGAACTCTCATTACATTATAGACGGAGAATAGTGACAAAAACACCATTAATAAATAAAATTATAATGACGAATAATTCAAGTAAATGAATAAGATCATAAAAGAGGATGGTCCTAGGGATAGGTGTATTTATGAGGTGATGTATTTTGTTTTCATAAATCTAAAAATAGGAAATGGAAAATTAAAAGGAAAGCACCCACTTACATTATTTTAGTTTGAGAGAGTTGGGCATTTCACTACAAGATTTCCAAATAAATTCATAGATTCTGATTAAGAGGAATAATACAAGAAAAGATAATTAATACATGAGAAAATAAAGATAATAACACAACATAAATTCATTAAAAATGAAGTTTCTTTCCAAAGAAGATGATAGGTCTGACGAAACAGTAGTGGATGAAGATGAGGATAGAAAAGATATCAACAAGTAATTTCTTGTGTCTTTTATTAACAGAATAATAGTAGAAGTCAATGAGGGTGAATGTGATAATATCAATGAAATTTTAAACCTCATGGCTAAACACAATGATTATATTGAAGAAATTAATGTATATAGGTAGAAGACAAAGAAATAAAATGTTGTGGATAATGATTACAGAAGTTATATAGTGTTTAAAGATGAAGATAATTATAAATTGAAAGATGATATTGAATGATTAAAATTATTAAATTATTGAAACTTAGAGGATTAATGTAGTTTGTAATGAAAATTAAATATCGTTCCCATATTATTCATTGCTTGAATGATTCACTGAAATAATTTTTTAAAAAAATTTAGGATCTTTTAGGTAAATTTATATTAATACAATTATACAATGATGATAAATATATACTTCTAACCTATTACATGAAATTTAGAAGTTTTAGTGACCCATCCAATGAAGAAACTAAATCGATACACATGGAGTCAATGAAAACATTAGTCACCATCCCACAAGTGCAACATTTCAATGACCAATGTAATGATTTAGAGGGTATTGAATGAAAGAAAGAATTAATTTTTGTTGATGAGAAATCATAAGGACATAATGCACAAAATAAGGTCAAATTTCATGACGCTAAATTGAATCAAAATCCTATAGAGCGAGTAATAAAGTCACACAATAACACACGAGGAATTTGGTGTTATTGTTGTGGAAATATAAAAACAAAAACATATGTCTGTTTCATATCAAAAATATATTTCATGTATTTGGAGAATGAAACAAATATTAGTGAAATTTAATATTCTCTATATTTTTTAATATACATTTTTATTCGTGTTATGGTTTTAAAAAAATATCCATGAATTCCTCACCATGAGTATAATTAAATATGTTAACAGAGAACCAAAAGAAGATAATATATCAAAAAATGGAATATTTATCTAGAAAGATGATTTCACATAATAAATATGTAGTCTTTTAATATGTGGATGATCTAATGAAATATAACGTGGAAAAATATCTTTCACCACTAAAGGAAAGAAAATAATGAACAATGTTCAATAATGAAAATATGTGGTGGCCAATTCTATTGAAATTTATTTAAAAGAGGTAGGTAATTCCAGATTATAGTTTCAGGATTGTAGATTTACATACCATATTTCATGAAATAATTATCTTATAATAGACATAATGTGTGATAAATAATGTTTTGTTCCTCTAGAAATGATGAAAGGTTGATGATTAGTGGCTCTAAAAGAGACAAAATTAAAAGAAAAATCTTGAGGTTCAATAATGTGTTGGTGGTTGAAGGCCTTATTCATAATATAATATGTGAAAGTTAATTATATAACACGAGTATTATGGTTAATTTCAATATAAATAATTTTATTATTAAGGTAAGAGATGGAAGTGTAATAATGTAGTGTAATGACATGAAAACGAATCTTTTCCACTTTGTGTGAGAATTAGAAACATTCCTTCTATCCAAGGAGGGAGATAATGAGTTGTCACAAAAAATGTTTTTCTATATTATCCAAAAATAATTGAAATATTTAGTGAAAAAATAAGTAGAATTTGAGATCCCTAATAAATCATTATATCACACTCACACATGTGACACTTTCAAAAAATAGAAGATCATTAAAAAGAGTTACAAGCTAATGAACAAAAATTCACCAACAATGGTTGAGTAGGTGAATTTATTTGTGTGTAGAAAAATATATCCCAAATTGTATGATATAAAGATCAAATATATTTATTTTATCAATGATTACAATTAAATATAATAAAATATGGTTTTATTATATAATTCCAAAGGGTATTAATTTATTATATGTTATTTAATATTTATAAAGAGGATGTATGGAATGAAAATAAAAATTCTTTAGAAAAAAAATATAAATATAATTGACCAATAATTTGGTAGAAGAATATCTTGATAGGTACAAGATAAGGAATCATGTTTCAGCTATGAGGACACCACAAAAAATGAATTTACTAAGAAAATGAATTGAAATATTAATTATATGGCCTAGATAAAATAGATATAAAAGAATATACTATAGAGTTATAAGAAAAATAATGTTTCTATATTGTTTTATGTCTCCAGTATGGAATTACTATGTCTAAATGTACCTAATACACACAATGATAGGTGGTACAAGATTAAACCAATATTAAAGAACATCCAAATTTGTTGAAGTAAATGTTATATTCTCAATAAATAAGAGAATCACAAGTGTAAAGAAAATGTGGATACATGATAGTTCGTTAGTTATTAATAAAAAATAAATGCATAAAAATGGTTTAAAAAGGTTTGGAGAAATTGACTAAATCCATGAAATAATGGTTTTTGAAAATTAGAAAAAAATTTAGACTAGTGATTTGGGTTTTCAATACAATAGTGATGAAATTCTTGAGGAATTTGATATTAAATTGAGTATCCTAGGGTGATAACATGGTAATATAGGATGCTTAGATGATGGAACCAAGATTGAGGAAAGTATAACAAGCTTATCAAGTTTAAAGACGGTAATAATTGGGGCTTAAGGAAGCAAAAAAATATTATTGATGACTAGAAATCTTCAATGATAACATGGAGAATAAAGGATATACAAAAAACAAATTTTATATCTCAAGTAGAGGCTATGTGTTTTAAATGTGATTCCAAAGATGAAAATTAGGCCAAAGAGATTCCTGGAGATCTTGAACTAATAGGAAACAAATAAACATGGGAAGTTGTTCCAAGGGTAGAAGATAATAATTACATAAGAACAACGTGGTTGTTCATGAAATAAAACTTGAAGAAGTAAATGGTACAATAATAATGAACAATTAGAATATAAGGTACCTTCAAATTTTGATGGAATTTATTTGATGATATATTTTTCCCATATAATGGTAAGAAACTACATATAATTTCATGGAAATGTCTATTGAAAAATAATTCCCTCTTCACTGATTGGATAAAAAATAATATTTATTAACAAATTATTTTAAGAGAATGTTTAAATTAAGAAAATAGAAGAATTTAATATAGAAAAATATGAAGTACAGTGGTACATGTTGAAGAAGGATTGTTAGGAATAAAGTAATACCCAATAAATTGGAATTTAAGGCTACATCAATAAATGATAAATATTGGATTCAAATATATATTAGTTTATCAAAACCTATAAATTATGAAAAAAATGATTAATGTTTGTATATTCTAATTTATGTGGATAACATAATTTTTATATGATTAAAAAATGCATAATTCAGGACGTTTTTTGAAATATATGATGTGAGAATTTGAGATATCCAAGAATATAGATCTAATATTTTTTTCTATATAAGGAAGGGATGGTACGTTTATTTCCCAATAAAAATATTCAAATGAAATAATTAAGGTATTTATAATTGAGGATTCTATTTTGATTACAACTCTAGTGGTTATTCAGGTAAACTTTTCCAGAGATGATTGTGGCAATGAGGTTAATATTATGAAGTATAGGTAGATTATTGGGATCCTTATATAATTTGTTTTGTAAAATATGTAGGTTTAATCACCCCTATTTATTAAGGAATGATAGATATAATTTTAAATGGGTTAGAGGAAACCTTTACATGACCCGATAACCTAGTGTCTTGAAGCCAATTATAATTTGATGGCCTAAAGTCCATATGAATTGAATAAAAAACGAGTTAAACCAAAGGTGTATGATGAGTATCCAAACTTTGAATCATTATCCTAGTCTTATCATTGTGATTCCACCCTAATAGGCAATGTGTCAGAAACTTTTCAAGTCACTATTTAATATTTATTTTCCAAGGAAGTTCACACACTAATAATAAAAATAATCCTTCTTCGCATAAATTAAAAGGTGGATTCTTTTTTTTATACAAAACATCACGATATCATTTATTGGGCTATACAGATGTGTATTAGGATAGGTCAGTTGATTATCATTAGTCATCATTGGGTGGTAAATTCTATCTTTTATTTTCATGAATTTTATGGATAAGAAAAAATAAATGATGGATTTTTTATAGCCCTATGAAGGTTTAATATATCTCAACTATCCAAGAGTGTGTCTATGAGATATGGATAATTCAATTACTTAATATTGTTAGATTTGTTGTGAAATCTAATATTTTTATTACGTTTAATAAATTAAGTGTTTTTAGCCTTAGAAAAGTGGTGTTTATAATTCAAGAAGAAATATCATCATAAAAAAGTATCACTTTATCATGTACAAGGTTAAACAAGGTCAAGTTATGTTAAAGTATTTGTGAAAAAAATCAATTTGTAAATGTCCTAACAAATAACCACCCATGGAATATTTTTAAAGGTAGTGGTTAGATCTTGGAGTCCAACTATCTTCATACTCCTAAGTGAAATAGATAGAGTACCCACACTCCCCCATGATATTTTCTATCTATATAAATTTTATGTCCACTATCTTGTATTAAATGGTTTTATTTATAACACTCTTTTTTGATCATTTTGTGAATTAGTCTTTGGGTTTGTAAACAAAGGAGTGGAATCTATCAATAATATAATTGAAATAAACAATCCATGTTATGAAATTATTAAAATGTTATGGTAGTTCTCTTTCATAGTAACTATGGGGTAGATTCCCATGATTATCTTTTGAATGTTTCGAAAGTATTTGACATTAAAATAAGGGGATATTCTCTATAAATTATTTTTAAAGAGAATAAAGTTTTAGGAATTTATTTCATGAGGATATATTCATATAAATCTTGTTTCCCAAAATGATTTTTACTCAATTGGGATTATTTTTAATGTTCGGTGAATCATTGATACAATGTTTTCATGTAATGGATTTAGATAGCGATGCTCATAAGATATTAATATATTTTTTATTTTCAATTAAATATGTGGAGAAAACATTTGGATGTTTACAACCAACTCAAATGGGTTATATTGTTAGAAAAAAATACACATGGAGTTTTTTGGTTTTATTTTTTGTTAATTTAGTTCAATTAATAATCATGGAATTTTATTATGTCACGATTAATGCATATATTTAATTATGGATGAGTTTGGGGGTGTTCTAGATGAATTTTTGAAATGTCATATTTGATTATGTTTTGTTATTTTTTGTAATCCCATTTGTGCATATGATTTTGTACAATCTATATGGAATTTAGTTAATATTATAGTTTTTTGGAATTTTTAAAAGAATAAAGATATGTAATTCATTTTGGGAATATTCATATTTAGAATTAGAATAAACCTATTACTGATAAATAATATATTGAAGTAGTTTTTTAATAAATTTTCTGTAGTGTTATCTAAAAAACCTAAAATAAATGAATCTTATGGGATATTTAAGATATAATTTGGACTTACTTAAAAATATGCTAAGTGTGGAAGAATTTGTTATTAAAAAAATGTTTTTTTGGTATGTAATATATCTCAAACCTATGATAATTGGAAAAAAGATAACACCTTTGTGGATATATATTATATTTTATTAATACATAACGCCTTTCATGGTTTTGGAATATAGAAAAGTGAACCACTATTAGCGATTCATAGTATTTTGAAACTCATGCATACATTTTTTAAAATTTAAAAAATTCATAAGAGATTAAGAATTATGTGAAAGGAAAAATATTATACATTATGGAAAGTTTTTCATAATCCCATTTATAGTTATTTTGTGATGTTTAAAATTTTTTTAGAATATGTAATAAATTTTTAAAGAAGTTTTTTTTTCAATAACTCTCTATGATCTTTTTCGACTACAAAAAAATATTATGATTCAAATTTTTATTCAAAAATATGATTTCTTTTGGTCAAAATTGAATACAGAAAATTATGTATTGATTAAAGGGTGATTTTTTTTGATATTGGTGTTAATTAAATTCCATATCTATGTGGAGTTAATATGCCAAGAATTTAATCAAGAATCCCATAGTGAAGTGTGAAGCAATGCTATGTAAATAGTTAGAGGATTGATATTTAAATTCAAATATGGGATTTGAACAAAGATTAAAGATATTATTAATAGTAATATATTAATAAATTAATATAAGATAAAATCATATAATAACATTTTAGTTCCAATATTTATATATGGAAGCTATTTATCATGTTAATATTTAGTGAATAAAAATAAAATGGAGTCCTAGAAGAATATATTTATAAAAAATTATCATGTTCATCGTATTGGTGAAAATGGAGTTGATTGATACACTTTTTATAGCTAATAATTATCTTTGATTTGTAAAGATTTAGTAGTAGTTATTGTAAGAGTTGTGGTCCTTTAAAGTTATTTATTGATGTTATATTTATTATTCTAGAAGGTTATAAACCTAGATGGTTTGTGAGAACAATCTATATTTTAAAATAATGGTAGGGTAATTAGTGTTTTGGTTTTATCATCACATACACATTCCATGCTCTTTAGATTAGCATGGTTTAAGTGAACCAAGAAAACTCATTTTTTCCATTTATTTTACACCATTAATTCCTCATGATAATTTTTAGGGAGAATAAGTGTTCCTAAAAATCAAGGATCTAGATCATTGGTGAGGTCTGGTTAAAAATATATATACCCATATTTAACCCCAACTAAGGGAATTCTCTTTAAATGGGAATAACTTGTTGGGAGTACTATAAACTATAATATATGACATAGTCAATTGTATATATAAATTTTAATTTAAAATAAAATAGAATGAAAAATATTATTATGTCAAATGGGATATCATTGAATGATATTGGGGGATAACATAATAAATTGTACAACCTCTATTTTACGTTAATGGTGAAATAAACACCTCACTAGTGGTGATGTGAGGTCCCTGAAGAAAAAATATATGGGAAATATAAGACTTTATTATGTATTTTTATATCTCCCTATAGTTGATAACATATATCACAAACAATGTTATCTAATTTAGACAATGGAATGTGGAACAGACCTGATGATATAGAGTCTTGTGAATAGAATTTAGTTAATTCACATTATGATAGATTTCATCACATATATTGAGAGAGTAAAATTAATGGTAGAAAAGGTATAGTTCCACCCATGGTAGAACATGATATTGTGTGAGTTATATTTTTGTTTCATTGAACATGATAGAGAATAGATGGATGTTGTAAGGAAAAATTATATTAT
Organism: Viscum album; assembly: GCA_963277665.1. Classification (NCBI taxonomy): domain Eukaryota; kingdom Viridiplantae; phylum Streptophyta; class Magnoliopsida; order Santalales; family Viscaceae; genus Viscum; species Viscum album. The sequence continues at coordinate 620,910,732 of OY728162.1, read as the reverse complement.
TTAATAAATAGTGATATGTTTATTTCATAGGTATTGAAAATAAAAACAATTTATCTACATATCATAACATGTGATATATGTCGATAATGTGTAATTTGATATTAGTGTAAAACAATCCATTACAATACTAAAATATTTATATTTGTTAAAAAATCAATAAATGAATATAGAAAAATTCAATGGAACATACTAGGAGGTGATGGAAAATTAATAATTTTGATACCCATACAACTAAAAATGATTTTTTATTTCATCACACATTTAAGAGGTAAATGAGAAAAATAATAAAAAATTAACCTCCCCCAAATTCAAACCATATAATAAGACACCATACTATTCCATAAGAATTTGAAGGAGGTTTACTACTTCACCAGATATAAACTCTAATAAATAAAGGATACATATATATTTGGATAAAACATTATGAAATACTTGAAGTGATAGGATAAATTTTCCAAAGACTGAATATATTCCACAAAATTTATTTTCCTCTCATTAATACCGTGACCCAGGATCTGATGTTGTTTGCTGATCTAATTTTTTTTCTCAACATTAAGATCTACATTAATATTCCTCTCCAATATTCTATTAACCCCTTCAATTGGAACATTAATGTTGGATGACTCCTCCAACATCATAATTTTATATCCATATAAAAACAGAAAATCAAGAGATAAATTAAATTTTATAAATCTATATAAAACATATACTTATTATTTGAGTATAGCATATGGATAAGTAAAATATTATTTATTTATAAAATTATATAGTCACTTGAAATAAATGCATTAAAAGGGAGAAAATAGGGTAACATACCAACCATGAAGAAGATGATGAATGGAGGAGATGATCATGGGATAATATTATACAATTATTTTAGATTTTAGAGAATGTAATATACATGAGAACTTTTAGGTTTGAAGGACATTTTGAGGCCCTATAAGAGGGAAAATAGTAATAAAATAATCATGGAGAATTTATTAATTTAATGATTTAATATATTTGACACATGGAGGATAAATATTGGAAATAACTATATAGAGATTATTATAAGTGTAGATAAATGTTATTGAAAATAGATATGAGGTGTAACAAATTAGTATGGGGTGATAGACTCATATAATGATCTAATAATAATCAATATTTTTTTATAGAATAAATAATATGATAATATGAATTATAAAAAGATGCGAAAAATTGATTCAAAGTGTAAAATATATGAGATACCCACCATTAGTGTCTGTAGATTAGAAATAGGAATAAATATCTCATCGTAGTGGCTTTTAAATGGAAGAATAATTGAGAGGCTAGAAGTTCCATATAAATAGAGTGATTGATCTATATCTGAGTACCATTAATACAGAGATGATAGGGAATATGTAATGTCATTTTTCTAATGAATGAGAAAACCCAAGAAGATATAATGATGAACCATTATATGGATTAATTTTTTCCCATATATATTTTTTTAAATTTTTTAATGATGAAAATATTATCAATAAATATTATATGTATATCTCATCCAAACTTGAAAAACGTTGTAAACCTTTATGTGTTTCATTAATCATATATGATGATCAATGATAATATAATTATTTTTGAGGATTCATCAGTGTCTCCCCATGACCCATAAATAGATACATTTTTTATAAAATAATACAAATCAAGTTTTATCCATTTCTTATATGATTTTGTTTTTATACTATGAATTGATGTTGTGAAAGGAGTAAGTGAAACTAGTAAATGATTATAATAGGTATTAATAATACTATAAGATCATTATATAATTTATAGTGAGATATATGTATTAATAAATTTTTAGAAAAGTAATAATCTTGTCACTTCTTTATTCACCCCAATATCATGGTTAATTGTTGTAATCTCATTACAATTAGTGGTTTAATAGCCTTTGGTTTTCTACGTTGAGTTGGGTTTTTATTTATTTAACTTATTAGTGATTATTAAGTAATATGTTTACCTTGGAAAATTATGTAAAAGAATATATTATAATTATTAAAATTATTATTTTTTGAAAATATATTTTTTAATTTATTCAGAATATATTTAGGATATTGTGCTCACATGTGAGATACAGTATTAATATTTACATTGTTAATAGATGAGATGTCTATATTGGTAATCACAGAAGGTATTGTTCAATTATTTTTTAGGTAAATTCTTCATGCATGTGTTAGGATGTTCCACCATATATGTATGATATATATATATATAAGAATTTTAATATGTTATATGGATCGTAATTCCCCTTGTAAGAGGATATATGAGTCACATTCGAAAAATTTGTAGAGAATATAGATAAATTTAATGATGATAAGACTACTCTCATTATTTTTAAAAAATAAACTATAAAGTTAATGGTAGAGGAATCAAATCTTAATATGGAATACAGGAGAGAGATGAAGGTAGAAAAAGATACTTCACCATATAAAGAGAATATTATAAGCCTAAATCCATTAGGGAGACTCAATATATAAGAGAAACAACTCTATAAGATGTCATTGTTGATTTGATTAAGAAAATGTACCTAATAAATTGGGAATAAAACAAAATTTAAAATAATGTGAAATTAGAGTGCAAGTATGTAATTGTGATGGATCATAAAAATAATGAGAATGGTCTTACTAGAATAAAATACACCATAGTGGAACTAAAAGGAATATTAAATAATACATATTCAATTAAATTAGAGGTAACACCTATTATGAAGATCTTACAAAAGTGTTTAAATAGCATGAAACCAAAAAGAAACACCAGGATATAAGATTAAAACCAACATATGAAGATGAATGTCTTACAAAGAAGTGATTTTAGAGAACACATATATCTCCATAGATTATATTATAAACCATATCCAATGTGAAAAGGGTGGGACATTGTTTGAGGTTATAGAAGTGTGAAAAATCAATAATACTTGTGTATATATCCCAAAACAATTTTAAACAAAAAAATACACCCACACATTTATTAATATATATATATAATCATGTTTCTATCTATTAATGCATGCTTGAATTTGTTCATTTATCTATGAATGTATGTATACATGCATGTTTGTTTTTATAGGAAACATTATTTCTTATATTTACGGTTCATTTTTTTGGATTATTTAAAAAAAATTCATAAAATTTAGGAATAACAAAAGAGAAATCCATTTTATTTTATTGAACAATCTATTATTATCCCCTCATCCCATAAAATGTGGTTTATTTCAATTAAAAATAATTTTTAGTCAGTCATCGGAGGGGATACATTTAATTAAAAAAATAATATGATAATGTGAGATAATTATATGCGAGACAACATGTATAATATTTTGGTTATATATAATCATTCATAATGTAAATTTTATTTTTAATGATCATAGTGGCCCCGCTGTATGAATCAAAGGGATAAATACTGATATAGTCAAATAGATTATAAAGTTACCATGACCGTTATTGAAAATTTGGAAATAAAACTTCATAAAAATTATGGAGGATGTAAAGAATATAAATCAGACTTTAGACACATTGGATTTAATTCATACCAAATAATTAATTATTTTATATGTTATTAGATGATACAAGTGGATTTTAATTTAAAATATAAAATAATTAAGCAACCATATATGATATAAAATAAATAAGATAAGATTAAATCGATACACTATTATTACTATTTAACCTTTTTTATTTATATTTTAATATATGAATTTTATAATATTAGAAGATTGGTTCATTGAATTATTATGATATAATGATCCAAAATATACACATTTGGTGAAAAGTATCACTATAAAGATATAATGAATATATTAACAAAATAAAAATCAATTAATTTTGATTTGATAAATAAAGATAAATGATTTCAAAAGATGAATACCAAATCCAAAGAGGGTTATTAGTAAAACCCAATGATTATGTTATGGATGTATTTTTTTCAACCATTGAAGATGAAACATTATATATAATTGTTCCATATATGTTGACTAGCTTAATGATAAAGTTTATAAATTCACCCCTACGATATTATGAAAATAACTTTTCAAATGGTTTAATTATAATATAATTGATGGTTGGATGATATGATTGATCAATGAATGATGATATACTATATATTTTCATATTATGTTTGATCATATTTATATTGGAATGTAAAAAAGGAATAAAAAATATTTTAATTAAAGGTAACAAGAATCATAGATTATTGACATGATGTTGAAAATATCAAGAAAATAATTATTAAATAAATATTCAATAAATACTTGGGGATAAGAATTAACAATCATATAGGAACCTTAAGGATCAATATATTTTTTGAGGAAGTTGTAGTTAAATAATAGTTTTCATTTTGGGCACATAAATCATATTTTTTAATAGGGGTGAGCATTGATGTTTTTTATATAATGTTGAAAAAAATGTGAACTTGAATAAATAATATCTTATCTAATAATATAGTCTATTATACTATGCATGAATTGGATTAGGTAAAAATTTTAAAATAATTATTGTTTTTTTTTTCAAGAGGCATGATGGAAATAAAAAGAAGATATTGAATGAAGGCTAATGTACTGAGTAACATTCCACCCCAACTTATTATATTGAGAAGATATGGAGTGCCACTTATATTAGGTGACATCACCAAAACACAAAATTCCTATAATAAATCTCAAGGGCATAAGAAAAAGATGGGGGATGATCTTAACTATAAAATAAAACAACCTATGAAATCACAACATAAACATCCAATCCTAATGTATGATGTATGGAAACAAATAATACAACTCAAATAAAATACCAATAAGAAATCCAAATTAGAGTGAAACGAGAATATTGAATATAAAATGAAAGAATCCAAATGATAAAAGGACTCAAAGGCATCAAGTCACAATCCCAAGTACAACCTGAACAAGATCAAAACTCCAACATCACCTACTAATTCCAATTTTTTTAGATTTCTCCCTAGATAAATAAGATATATTACTTTTCCCGATATCCTTCTGGATGAAATATAAAAAAACTAAAGTTCCCAAGGACGGGGTGAGTAATAAATCCATAGGCTTAAAAAAAAATTCCAACTCACACTACTTAGAAAACAAACAGCCATCTGATTTTATATAAAACATTTAATAAGTAGTTCAATAGTTTATATGAATCAATAAGAGAAATCCTTATGAGAAAACTATAAACAAGCTTATTTCAATCCATTCATATTTTTCACAACCATTCCCATGTTCACACACAAAAACTCATCCATCCATACGCCCAATATTTTTTCTACCATTGATGGTGTTAATCCATGACCATTACTCGTCCAACCATGATGGTGGAAATTCTGACTATACCAGTCCACTTTAAACACATGTTAACCCAAAAGCTCCTATTCTATTAAAATTTATATCTTTAAAACAATTATTAATTATAAATCATTTTATAAAACACGTTGTGTGTGTTAAAACAATTCTATAATATTAAAATTATCCATTTCATATTACATGAAAATTTATATTTTCAAAAGACATATAATTTTACATAATTTTAAAAAAATCAACTAAAACAGTTTCCTTCAAAAAATTCCACAAAATTTGCATAGAAAAATGGAAAATGTATTTTGAAAAACTAATCCTTAACATTATACAATAGAAAATATGGTAGAGAAGGCCCCTATAAGTATCAGTATTATAGCATCTTGGATTTGATACAAATTTTTGGATCCTAATGTTTATAATTATGGATAAATACATTATGGGGGGGGGGGGGGGGGTTAACTTTTATGTTTCTAAATTTTCATTTTTAATCCCAAAAACAACTTAGTTTAACAAGGTTAAAACAATCTTATTCAAAAAAATATTTTGTATTCAAATAGTAATCAAACATTTCCCTTAGGTCTAATGAAAAAAGTATCATAATAAAGTATATTTCATTATGTATTACATAAGTCATAATGATAAATTGATTCTATCTAAACAACATATAGAATCATATTTAGTAAGCAGTGGTAACATAATAAAAGTTTAATTTTTTTCTTGAGTACACAAAGAATCTTAATCACAATGGTTATGATATATCAGATTAGTATAGAAGGTATCATAATCACAATGGTTATGAAAAATTAGAGTATTCACACAAGTAGTGCGTCTATCTTAAAGAGTATAAAATCATATTCAGAGTAAAAAAATATTCACATATTAATATACATTAAAAAAATTATATCAAAATAAAATTTATTATGATAAAAAAATGAAAATATAAAGATGAATATAAAAGGATTAAATTTCTATTAAAAGTGCATAAAAAATAAACGAATTGTAATAAAACCGGTAATAAAAATGAATACAATTATTTTAACCCAAAGAGTAGGGTATCCAATGAGATAGAATAAAGGCCTAATGTTTTATACTTACAGGAAAGTAAGTCTTTCCCTTACTAGGTAAATCCCTTGAAATTATGATTGTTCTGTCTGACTATCCCCATGAGCCCATGATATGATGATCATCTTTTATGTTACTCTATACCTATGAGCCCTCGATACAACGATAGGTCTGCCTTACTATCCTCATGAGCCCTCGATATGATGATCAACTTCTTTATATTTCTATCATGACGATCCATCGATACGATGATAAATTTGTATCACCATCCCCATGAGCCCTTGATATGATGATCAACTTCTTTGTATCTCTATCTCCATGATACCTTGATACAATTATAGGTATATTTAACAATCCTCCTTATCCCTCAATATGATGATAGAATTCTACATCTTGTTATCCTTGTGATCCCTTGATATGATGATCAGAATTTATGATTATAAACACAAACTAAAAAATGATACAATTATGAGGAAAAAGTAGTTCACTCTTACAAGAATCCAATGTCATTTACGCTGATATTTTTTCAAATAAAAATTATTAGAACTTCACTTTAAACTCTTCGAATGGTCATCTATTTATAGGAAATCATCCAACGATCAAATTTTTATGAGTTTTTCACGATGCCTTGAACACATAGTACTTAAATGGTCATATTATAACAGAATATCTGACATTATTTTGATATACACCATTTTTATTGTAAAACATATTTCTTATATTAGAGATAATATTTTTTAGGTATGAAACGGTCATTACAATAAATTATTTGAGTTTGAGTATGATTTTTATCGAAACCTTTTTCAATCTAGATAATAAGATTTTTTCATTAAAAACCCATGAGATATTATATTTGATCTCATAAAGATAAGTACGATAAATTTTAGAATGATTATCATCATATAAAGTCTCATTACAATAAGCATTATGAAGAATTTTACTTTCGTAACTCTTTAAATATTATTCTATGTAAGATAAAAAGATTATGTTTTCTTATAAAAACACTATAAATCATTTTAGACAAGTAAGATAATAAATAAATATGATTTTTTATTTCAAAAATAGAAGTATGAAAAAGTTCATAAGAGACACTTTTGAATCAACACCACCTACCTAGAACTCTATTGATTGGAATAAACAGTATATGTAAAAACTTCATATCCCAACTCTTCCTTTAATTGCCCTTTTAGTTCCAAAATTCAACACTCGAGTACCCATTATAATCAGATTCTTGATACAAAATATCATTGGAAAATTCCTAGGGTATACCTAGAAGTCAAGATGAAAACATTCGTCACCTAAAAAGGAATTAACATATACCTATGGGATTTTTAACAATAATGAAAACATAAGACCATGGTGTATGAAACATCACCATGACATATAAAAAGGGAAAAAACACTAGACCATGGTATTAAGGAAGGTACCCCACTATTGAATTGATGGTAAAAGGAATTTTTGAGATATTAGATTTTTAGTTCTTGTATAGAATGAATTTTATTGTTATAAATTCCTCTTTTAGTGATTAATATTATCCTACTAACCTCTAGGGATACCATAGGTGCTTTATAGTGATCTAACTCTTTTGAAATTTTATTCTAATGGTTCCTTGAGTGTTTTACTATGGAAATAAAATAATAATTAATGGAAGATTTTAGACCCCATGTTTTTTCCTTCGATCCTTTGTTCTAATCAACTGTGTTTGAGGTAGTTGAATTCCCTCTCATCTCCACTACACTATAAATTATAGGATTACATTCCTTAAATGAGTTTTCATCAATTTTATATAAAACTTTTGTGTAATTTAATGAAAGAAATTATTTTAGATGTGCTTTGGGAATTTTTTTTAAAATTTGATGTCATTTTGAAAAACCCCTTTGCATATAATTTTAAAACATTGATTTTAAAATTATTGGGTGGTTTATATGAAAAAAGTGTTTGAAAAAATGGGTTTAAATAAATAATTATTTTATATAAATGAATTTGAATGATATTTTAATTTTTGGGTTTTCATGTCTTTAAAATGGATGGATTTGGTCGAAAGTTTCACTATTAAATTTGGATAGGTTATGGTCAAGGAATACCTCCAAAAATGGTGACACTAAGCTTGTGTGTATAGATGAATGTGTGTGTGTGTGTGAACATGGGAAATGATGCACTAGATAAAAATGGAGGAAAATAACCATATCTATGTTTTTCTCAAATGTATTTATCAAATATATATATATATGTTGGTTAACTTCTTTTAAACTATTTTATACAAAATATACTAACTAGAACTTGTCCTAGTGGTGTGTGTTGGGAAGTCTTTAGGTAAATCCTATTATGTTATTACTCACCCCACTTTTGGTAACCTTGGTGTAGTTATAGAATTCATCCTTTAGGATATATGGAAATTGAAAATTTATTATTTATATATAAAGGTATCTTGATACTACGGTCTTTCTGTGTGGTGTTAGAGTTTGTATCTTGTTTGGGTGGTACTTGGGATTGTGAATTCATGTATTTGATTCATCTTTTTTTCCTTTGATTTTTTTCATTTGATATTACATGTTCCATTTCCACTATTATTTGGTTTATTTATTGGGTTTCAATTGTTATTTATTATATATATTCATGAATAATATATAAGAGTTATATTTTTAGGTTTTTTGTTGAAATTTTGTTTTATTTTATAGTGAAAATCATCTTCAATGGTTTCTGAAGCCCATGGAATTTATTTTTGACCTTTGGTGTCTTAGGGATATAACCTAAGGTTATTGGTGCTATTTATGTTATCAATTCAATGTGTTTAGGTGATATTTTACAAAGAGTATTATATAAAATACCCAACCTAATGTGTTTAGGCACTACATAGGTTTGATGAATGGCTCATAAGTGATGAAAATATACTTTAAAAAGGGGAGAGTGTAACACCCTAGGAAATGTGAGACATAAAAGACTCAATTTTTCTACCAATTTTATAATGTTTAACCTTTATTTCTTATAGCCTACCTGATTATGACTCCATAGTTACGTGTTCTTATCCAGGAGTTGTAGTCAGTTTGGGTGACCTCTTTGGATGTTTACCGGGATCTATGTGAGTGAGTATAGAGAACAATGAAAGAACATGTTCGGGCCTATGGGGATATTAATTAGTTAGATAAGTGACTCTGGAGGGTAATAGCCTATGTTGTACTAGGTTGGAATCTAAGGTATTATATGAGACTTCTGGGGTTAGATGATTAGGTTCATGACTTAAGGAAGGTCATGTCGGGACATAATGTATATAATAGGTGGTGTACATCAGGTATATCACAATAGGTGACATAATATCATTGTATATGGTAATAATGTTTTTTATATATGTAATTTAACTTCTTTTGATATGGAAAGTTTTGATAGAGAGGTATCAAAACCCACGATAGAGATAATTCTTGAAATTAATGATACCCCATTTTATTATAAAAAATATTATTATATGTGAACTGTATCATATAAGGTGTAAAGAGATATCATATGGGATGAGGTAATTCACTAAATAAAAATTGACTATTATATTTAGTGATAATTCATAACTCAATTAAAAAGTCTAATGTCAATGAGTGAGGGAAAAGAACACTAAAAAAATATGTGTTGGCCTATGGGGATAGTTATATATTAAATAAGTGACATAATAAAATTCAATGTGATAATAGGTTTTTTAGTTAAGTAATTTAACATACTTTGATATTTCAACAAATGATAGAGGGGTATTACATCCCATTATGGTAATATTATATTGGAACTATTGAAATATTATAGAAAAATCATATGTTTATCTGTCAATTGTATTATATAAGGTGGAGTAAGATATCATATGGGATGAGGGAAGAAACTAAAGAAAAATTTTCTTATTTATGTAGTGATAATTCTTAACTCAATTTAGAAGAATAATATCAACGAGTGAGGATAAATAACACTAAAAGAGAATGTGTTGTCCAGTAGGGAGATTCATTAGTTAGATAAGTGACTGTAATGGGTAAGAGACTATGTTGTACTAGGATGGAAACTAAGGTATTACATAAGAACCATGTGGTTAGATGACCCGGTTCATAGACTAAGGATGGTAAGTTCATGACATACTATATATAATAGGCACTTTACTTGAGTTATATTTCCAGAGTTTACAAACTAGCACTGTAGATAGAATTATGGTTTATTAGAGAAGTAATTTAATTTATTTTTGATATTGAAATAGATGATAGAAAGGTATTCAAACCCATGATAAAGATATTATATTGAAATAAATTATATATCCTATTATTATAAATAAGGATATCGTTATATGTGAATTTTATGATATTATATTGAAATTAATGATATCACCTTTTATTATAAAAAAGATATTCTTATATGTAAGTTGTATCATATAAGGTGGAAGGATATATCATATGGGATGAGGGAATACACTAAAGCAAAATTGACTATTAATAGTTTTCATAATTTATAACTCAAATAAGAAGACTAATATCAATGAGTGAGGAAAAGGAACAGTGAAATAATCTGTGTTGGCCTATAGAGACATTAATTAGTTAGATAAGTGACATAATATTGTTGTACATGGTAATAAGGTTTTTTAGAGATGTAATTTAACTTCTTTTGATATTTCAATTGATGATAGAGAGGTATTAGAACGTATAATATAGATATTATGTTGAAACTAATTCTATATCCTTTTATTATAAAAATGGGATTCTTATATGCGAATTTTATTGCATAATTTGAAATAAGTTATCATATGGGGTGAGGGGATGAACTAAATAAAAATTTACTATCATATGTTCTAGTAATGCATAAATCAATTCAGAAGACTAAAATAAATGAGGTGGGATAATGAACACTGAAAGAAAATGTGTTGGCATGTGGGGATTGTCATTAGTCAGACAAGTGACTTAGGTGGGTAATGGCTTATGTTGTGCTGGGTTGGAATCCAAGGTATTACACGAGACCCATGTGGTAAAATGACCTTCTTCATGGACCGAGGATGGTCATGCCGTAACATACTGTATATAATAGGCACTGCACTTGATATATATCTGAAGAGGTGATATAAAAGCATTGTAAATAGTCATAATGTTTATTATGGAAGCTATTTAACTTTTACTGATATTGAAATAGATGAAATTTAGGTATTACAACATATGATTAAGAGATTAAATTGAAATTAACGCTATCTCCTATTATTATAAAAAATGATACTGTTATATGTGAATGTTTTTCTATAATCTGGAAAGAGATATCATAAGGGATTAGAAAATAAACTAAAGAAATTTGACAATTATATAGAGTGATAATTCATAACTCAATTCAAAAGGCTATTATCAATGAGTGACATGATTATACCACTTGATATGACTTTGAAGAATATATATGAAATTTTATAATCATAAGGTTGTATAAAAACTATATAGTTCTATATGATTTAAGGTGGTTTTAGATAATATTTATTCCTTTTATAAGATTCAAAAGTATTGTTTTGTGATCTATTAGGGTGATTTTATGATGATTCTTGAGAATTATCCAAATGAGTACATGAATGTACCATAAATACATTCATGATAAAGAAAATTAAAGAATAAAATTGCTACATTTTATTGCTGAATACGTCATGTTGTAGAGAAATGGTATTAGAAGAATATTAAGGAAGATAAAATTGGTAAGTATAGAAGCTAAAAAAGAATAATAACATTACATGGAATGATAATATTAAATCATATGTTATTAATTAATTGTATACAAATAATTGGATTTAAAAAATATATTTTAGTGAAATATTCTAATGAGATAAAAATATAGGCCATATCGAAAGACATTATATGAGATTAAAATAATAATAGGGATATAGACTAAAATTAAATAGAATAAAACGTGAATTATTATTTAACTAAAGGATATTACTATTATATAAATTGGGGTATATGTTTTTATATGGTATGACACACTTTTAAAGTGAATATTAAATCCAATAATGTATTTGGTAGTGATATGTGGTTTTATGGGTATAAATATTGGTAAAATATATGTTGTTACTTTTTAAATGTGTGTGTATGTGTGTCTAAGGAGGTTGAAATACATATAATATACAATACCATATTATATAAAGTGTGATAAGAGTGAACCACATGTTATAACATATCCATTATTATATAATGTAGTTATATCATGTGGTGGCATAATTTATTTTAATATGTATTATAATATCATTACTTTGGAAGGATTAAATTCATCATGAGACCTTTTTAAGAGTTTTGGTTTTCATGAGATGTACCCACATTCCATGGGTGGGTAACCCCTTGATATCCAGGGGTGGTAACGATGGAACCTTTTTTCAAATGAGAGGATATGTGGTCATATAATATTTTAATGGGTATTATTTTCTAGTTTGGAACTCTCTTATAGATGTAATTAAGGATCATTAAATCATTCTTATTGATAATATAAGTTTTCTTCAAGATAAATTGATAGATTGGAAATAAAAAATTTAAGAGGAAAATTCACATGAGAATTATACTGGTTCAAATTTTATCAAAAAATTAATTACTCTATAGTTTTGGGATATATAGGAAGTAACTATAGATTTTATCACCATATAGTATAGTGTTGGACTCCTAAAAAATTTTAAGGAGTCATTATATGTTTGGTATTATTCTTATAATAGGGGTTTCATACATATCCATGAGTAGTTAACCTGAACCCTTGCAGTTTGGTTCTATTTACAGTGGCACATCTTACCTTTATGTTCATGGGATAAGAACTATAGTGGTTACTTTTAATGTAATTCATTCACGATCACCTCAAATAGTTTAAATCCATTATGAATGGGATAATAGGTGAATGGAACCTTGAAATGATTTTTTGTGGAACTTTTTCTCAGACAACCATTTTTCTTTTACTTTTATAGATGATCTCAGTGATGTTTTTTTGGGAAACCATGACGTGGATCTCAACTCAAGGAATTTATGGATACTAAAGGTGGATATCAACTAAAAACACTTTGGGAATCTAATAGGTGTATCTCTATCCAAAAACTTGAGGAAACCAAGAGGATAAACTTAAATAAATTAATTTATATAAATATAGAGGAGAATCTAGAATAAAGGTTGTTTTGGAAACATATAGTAGTATATAAAATCATGTTGTTTAAGAAAACTAAGAGTTGGATCTTGACTCAATTTTTTTGGGGATTATGTGTGAGCTCTTCCCACCAAATAATTTATTAATTTTCTTCTTATAAGACCTTGGTAAACCTTACATATTCCAATGTTCTAGGGTCCCATAGGACTATTATAATTTTTTGGACCAAAGGCCCTATGTAATATTTCGTAGATGGAAACATATGGTATAAGATGTTAGAGTTCTGTGAAATATTTGTTTCATTTAAATAAGATATTTCATGTAGATGAAATCCAAGAAATATATTAGTAGAATATTCCATAGAATTGGTCATACTAGGTAACATATTATATTAATATGAGCAATTATAAAGAGTTAAAAATAATATTTTGAAAAAACAAATATCATATAAGATCATAGTTCAATAAGAGTGAGTAGGGTCTTGTAAAGTCCTAGTATTTAAATGCTATAGATCATAAAGGAACTATGTGAGGAAACCTCTATGTATAAGATAAATTTAAATCCTTAAAAAAGTATCTTTCATGGGAGTTTAATAGGGATATATAAATTATTTATACATGTTATATATTATAAATATACTTTTTGGAGGATGCATTGCCAAAAAAATTTATGTGGCAATATTCTCCCTTACCTTGGCATGGATTATCAATATACCATAAGATATTCCCCAAAACCTTGTTAAAAGGAAGTAATTCTAAAATTACGTTAATTTTATCTTAAACAATATGCTTTGGTTTGTTTATCATCTACAATAGTCCTATGTGTCTTGAAAGGCGTTTTAGGGGGTCCACTTATAGGAAACTATGTGTAACCAACTACTTTAGGATAAATGGAATTGTTTTCACATAGAACTTTTTATGACTATATAATAATTTATCATTGATTACCAAAATGAGGATGGATTAACATAAGAGTTTGGTGCAAGAAATTTCTTTCATGTTTGAAACACAAATGATGATCTTGACACATAATTATTTCATGAATATAATGAAATCTTTCAATTTCAAATTCAATAATTTCCTAACAACTTAATTCTTCTTTGATTGCAAAGGAATCCCCCCTATTCACCACAAATATACAATCAGGATGCTTAATTATTTCTCAATATTGAAGGAATTCTACCATCACTCCAAAAAACGACTTCTAACACACATAATGCTTTTACAATCCATCTAATTTCTTAATGGTAGAAAAACATAAATTTTACTAAATAGAATCCCAACATAAAAAGACCATAAATTTTGATTTGAGTGTTTATTTTGGATCTATGAGAAGTAAAATCAAATCCCTTGAAATGAACTATTCTTTTATATAATGGTTTTACTCATAAAATCTATTTTTAAGGCAAAAATGGTTTAGTATACTCTAAAAACGAGTTTTATGGTTTTATCAGTTTTTTATTTTAAAAATAATGAAATAAATGTCATAATAATAGTGGGAGGATATTACCACTATATCATTATACAATGAATCATTTTTGAGAAAACACTTTACCTGGGTGAAAAATAAATCATGATACACATAAATATCCCATATTCATTTTCTCTGCATGTGAGGATACATTTATTAAACACATTACTTATATAATCTGAGTGAGTACCATATCACAGAGTTTATAGAAATTTGCACCGACACATATTACTATACCAGTAATCATGAATAATTAGAATGAAATAACACAACTTTTAATCGAAAAAGATACAATGAACACTTATAATTTAATATCACTACCCATGAAAATGAGGAATGGAAAATTGAGAGGAAGTAGTAGACTACTTCATATATATAAATAAAGTTATTTTGTAGGTTTTGATATGAGAACCTATTTTTTATTTCTATATTATGGATAAAATATATTTTTATCCCCAAATAGGTTAAAATTATGTTGAAAATCCATTAAAATACAAAAAAAATTACAATATAATCAAGACTAACTAAATGATGATAAAGAATGTTTTTATAGTATCTAAGGAGACCAAAAAAAGTAAAAAATCATGAAGTTTAAATACAAAGAATAAATTTAGATAAGTATCATGGTTTGTATTAATAATTGTATGAATTCATACATAATAGATGTAACATCACCCTTTTTATATAAATTTCTATTTTATAATTTTTTTCATTGTAATATTATGTTATAAACCTAGTAATAATATAAAAATTATATTATTCAAGATTTTTAAATTACATTGGATGAATATATTACATTTAATTAGTTAAAATATGATGGTATAATAAAAACATACAAATAACACTAAAAATGATTTGAAACCCAATGAGTTTCAGTGTCCTATGAATAATACAACTATAGGAAATACTCTAAAAAGTCATTTAAAATAATATTTTTATTTTATAAGAACAAAAAGAATAATATAGAGAAAAAATTAATTAATAATTGGTTTTTATTGGATTTATAATAACAATTAGGTTTTTGGAATAATAATTTACCATTGTAATAGTATGCTATCTATTGAGAGTAGTAAATTTCAAATTATTAATGTATTAAATTGAATAAAATAAATAAATATAAATATTAAATCTTGATTAAATTATTTTTCAAATTACATCACTTAATGTACCTTTAAGGGTATATTTTAATAAGTTATGTTATAAAATATATATTTATACAAACAATTTATATTAAAATATTAATAGTAAAGTTACATAATATAAAATTTTATTTTGATTAATTGGACCACTTTTTCAGAATCATCATATTGAAATTAGGATAATAATTTTTAAAAAAGGTAAACTTTTTTTGAATAGTAAAGAATATTTTCCTTACATATATAAAATGTTTTATGACCTAATTATTATG
This sequence comes from Viscum album, assembly GCA_963277665.1. Lineage (NCBI taxonomy): Eukaryota > Viridiplantae > Streptophyta > Magnoliopsida > Santalales > Viscaceae > Viscum > Viscum album. The sequence continues at coordinate 620,894,389 of OY728162.1, read as the reverse complement.
TAAATCATCTTGAAAATTTATAAAACATTTTTTTGATATTAAATGAATTTAATGATTAAAATAACGTACTTAAAATTAATGAATATAATTTTAAAACATATAAAACTTTACATGTGTATATTTTATTTTATAATAAGAAATAAATTATTTTCTTTATATTGAATGAAATATTCAAACGCTACACTATAATGATGCTTCAATGTAAGCATAAATATAGTTCTTAATCTAGTAATTAAAAAATTTAATATTATTATTGATAAAGTTATATGAGTATGTAATGTGAGCTAGGACATGATGTTAGGGGACACTTCGAATACTTTTCATCCATTGAGTTTGGCTTTATAGTATTATCAATATATCTATCTTCATATTTATGCAATTCTAATATGATCCATTTATGTTGTTTATAGTTCTTTATTATTTTTATTTGGCATTTTAATTTCATTATGAATATATTCTTATTATTTTTTTAGGATAAACCACATGATTATTATGTGGGAAATATTACTATCTTCTTTCAATCTATCTAAAATTTATTTTATACTTATTCTTCGGCCTTTATATTTTTATTATTTTTAATTATTTTTTTAAATTATGTTTGAATGATTGAAACTATAATTACCGAAGGGATAGTTGGTCCAAACCATGAACCTCCATCCATGTCGGGGTGAAAACAATCAAACCATTATAAAATATTTAATTTTGAATAGACCATGATTTATTCTCTAGTTTCCTTTAAGGGTCTATGATTTGTGGTCCATAAACCCCCATGATTGATGCTTCTATTCAAGATACACATCTTGCCCCTTATTTTTAAAATATGAATTAATTTATAAATTAGGTAGCTCACTATTATATCCCTTAGATGATTTCCCCCATCTACTTATGGTTTTTGAATTCTACCATACTTATGGGATGAAATTTGGTCACTATCGTACATCATAAAATTATTCGCTACCAAAATCATACAAAACTACACCCATAATTAGTTCTCCAAATGATGATTCCAACACCCCCAACCCATATCCATATATTGTTTATTCTTCTGGTTACCATGATTCCATGACAATATTACACTATGATATTCTTTTTTTATAATTCCTGATCCGACACTCTTTTGATTACATGTCATGGTTATTAAATCTTATGATATATAACTTTTATTATTACACAAATTTATCCACTTAAAATAATTTTTAGAAAAACTATTTCTTTTATGTATTTTCTAATGGTATCCCGTGTTTTGATAAGAGTATGATGAGATACATGAGTATATTATAAAGATAGAAATAAACATCTCTATAATTTATTTAAAAATTTAATGTTACCAGTACAATTTTCTTAATACACTGGACCTAAAGATTTTTTAGTGGTTTTATTAATATAGTTTTATTTGTAAAGGAAATGGTTAATTATATTTGATATTAGAGAAATATATAATTTTTAATCGGGATTAGGGTAGTGTAAATTATTGTCAGTACAATATATATAATTTAGATTGAGGTATAGGATATTACAATATATGTTATATATATATGGTCTATGAGTTGTTCTTTATATGATTAAAATCTACATTTTATATGATTTATAATTTAAGTATTCTAATATGTATTATTAAATGGATTTAGTTATTGTTTTACATTTTAGGAATCAGTTAAATATAAAATGATATGAAAAAATGTAATTATTTCACATATGATATTTCCAAAATGATGGGATTTGGATTTAAAATCCTTAATATGACACCTTATTGATTGAAACATATTATGAAATATAACCTGAATAGTATTGAGTACTATACTTCTCTAATAGAGGAAAAAAATTTGGATTGGTTCTAATATGTGATAATAGACACCCACTTTTTGGGTATCTTCATACCCAGTAATAATGGTGGAATATTCAAATTCTATTGAAAAATATTTTCCATTCTCCATTTCTTCAATAAAGATAATGTGATATTCTTCATTAATTGTATGGAACCTAATAATTGGTGGAACCCAATTTAGAATAAAAATTCAAATTAAGACATCAACTAAATTGAAAAAAATTAATTGAAGGAAATGTATTTCATTAAATATTTCCTGCTACCTCTCCTCAATAAAAAAGAAGATATAAATTAGCGGACTTAATAAAATGGGGGATGATGGGTTTCCATTCACCCTTATGGAAGTCTATTCAGTTCCACCTTTCATCCCATCAATACCACTCATAGTAGATCCTTGGATTTGGGGATATATGTTTTGGGATTGCAACTGGGCGGGCAACCCCCTAGGTTACCTAAGGTGCCCCACACTGGGCCTGAAATTCATGTAGGATAGTATTAAACACTCCATCATTCAAGCTATTTTGAGCCCCTAATAGAAATATGTTTTTAATTGTATAAAGATATAGGATACTGTAGATGAATCCATTTTCATGGGCATGACATTGGTGATGTTCTCTGTAAAGGAATATAAGAAGGCAATGGATTCATCTCAATCTAGTGACATGTGGGGATTCCTTCTATGGTGAAAAGACATCCTAGTGAAATTCTACATTATGATTTGGAGAATATGGAATAAAATAGTCCCTACTGTGGAGGTGGTAAAGATTAAGGGTGTCCGTTTATCCTCTAAATTCTCCAGCTTGTAGTTTCATAAAGAAGAAACCACTAGGAATATTTTTTGTTAGAGTGAATTGGTGGACATGACGTGGGGAATGTTGGGATAGTTTTTTGGAATAATATTGGTGGTAGAGTACTTTGAGAAATTAATCTAACAATGGTTCAATGGATCTTGAAGAAAAATATATGGGGAAAAGAATCATCCTCTCCTCCTTCTGGATAGTTCCCGGTGCATTTGAGAGGCTAGGAACCATTCTCACAATAATGTTCCTTTATTCTATGGTATGAACTTGGTGGTGAGGTCCAGATGTCTAGTAATGGAACTTTTACAACTTCTGAGACCTAGAGAGGAGGATCCCTCTCTCAGGAGATATGCAGCTAGAAGACACCCCCCAACCGGCCGAGAGCCTTGTCACTCAGACTCTGGGTATACTAGAACCCTCCCCTCCTGGGCATGAAACTAATTTGGATAAATCCAACAACCAAGGATGCATGGGGGGTTTTTTTTAAGACCCCACATGTTTAGTTATGTTTTCTTTCAGTGCGTTCTATGGGAATGGAGACTCTCTTAAGGTATAAGTGAAGGCCATGTTTCATGGCCCCCATATATTTCTTGCAAAACACATATTAATGACATCAGTTGAGACAAAATCAAAGAAAATATGGATCACTATCAAAGTTATTTTGTCCTCCTATTTCCGTATAACTTATTTGATCCATCAATTAAGACACTCATAACCAATTTATTCAATATTTATCATACATGGAAGTATGTTAATTAGGTTCCAGACTTCCTGGAATCAAAGGAATATCAAGAGTTTCCTATCATGGATTTTTCTTGCACTAGATTTATCACCCAATTTTTATTGAAATAGTTTTTTGGATAGTCCCTTGGACTCATTTTTTAGGGTCCCATAATAATTTCCCCATCATTATCTTCTAATCTTTCTCTTTTCCAAATAATAAAAATTAAGTTTGATTTTATTGTGTTTTAATTTTAGGTTGTAAATTATTATGAGCTTTGTTTAGAAAAAAGAATACATATGATTTCCTAAAATAATGTGTTCAACCAACTTTTTTGATTCAATACATTAATAACTATGATCAAATACTATGATATTTCTTTAAGGTGTAGATATAAATTATTGATTCTCATTGGTAACATTGAAATAATGATCAGAATATTGGAATTGATTTTAATTTTAGAGGATCTTATGATAAATATCATAGTGGGATGAATATTCAAATACTCATAATTCCAATGTGTGGGAATAACCCCCTAGAATTTCATCAAAGGTGTGAAAAAATACTCTGTATGTTGAAAATAAGGGAATCAGGAAAAATAAAAATGATTGAACATGAAGAATAAAATAAATAAAATGGTTGAATGAAAGCTTCCCCTAAATACCAAAACATAGTCCATTATTTAAACAATATGGAATATGGAAAATGTACAGGTCAATGCACCATGTCATGTGACATTTAGTATAACCAATGAGAAAAAATAATCTATAGCATATTGAATTTTGTAGATATTATTCTATCACTATATCTCACAGGATCAGTTAAAACAATGTATAGATAAGTGATCTTGTTATTCATTCATTAATAAAAATTGAATTATTTTATTCTTTTTATAGAAATTATTTCATATAATGATAGTTCTATAGGAATATCCAAATAGAAAGTCAACATATTGATGTTGAGAAACCAGTGAAAACACAAAGTTATGAAATAATAATATCTTTTGTATAAAACTCTACACTAATAATAATTTGTGGGATGAATCAACAATAAAATATAGTTATTATTACATTATTAGAATTCAATTTCATACCAGTCATGGACAAGTAATCATCATATTTTGTTAATATAAATTTTTGGGGGAGGAAAATAATATTCCATATCTTGAACTATCATCAAGATCAATACAAGAGAAAGGATAACTATGACTCTACTTTGCAAACTCTTTATCTAGAATAGATAATATTTCTTGATGAAATAATATCTAGATTAATTGATTGATAGAAATGAAAGGATTAAAAATGGATGCATTAAAATAGTATGTGAATTTCGTAATGTATTTCTTAAAGAGTGGGTTAGAAATTATCTTGATTGAGTTGTTGACTAACCAATTGATCTTATAAATGATATCAACCCATATCATGGATTCTATATTGAATACCCCCCATTGAAGAAAAATTATTGTATATGAAATAAAATTCCAATATGGAAAAGCGTTTTGTATATACTAGTCCTTCACTATTAGGTTCCATAGTCCAATTTTTAATGAATAATGATGGGTCAATACAACTCTGTATTGATTATTATGGGGTTGAAAAGTTCATGATAAGAAACATGTATTCTATTATAAGGAATGATGTCTTATTAAATCAATAAGAAGTGTATCAACACTTCTTAATGTGTTTCTTTAATTAGGGTATCATCAATTTTTGTTTAAAATTGCGGATATTCCCAAAAAATCACTCATATAAGATATAAAGACTATTTGTTCATAGTGATTCTTTTAAAAACAAAAAATTATTCTATAATCATTATATAATATTGAATATATTGTCTAAATATCACCTAAATATTTTTTTTCTATTTATATATAATGTTTGTATATATTCTAAAATAAATAAAGAATATATTAGGAATATGAGTAATTTGTTTTTCATTTATAAAAGGATATGGTATATGAAAACTAAAACATCTACGAACCAACCTGGTTAACCCATTAGATTCCAAAACCGGAACCATCTCATTACATACCCATGTTGCATTATAAATCACCATGGGATGGAAAATGGTTCCAAAGAATCATTGTACCTGTACTAGTAATGATTTATCCCAATATTTTAAAAGAGACATGGAACTTTAGCATAGAATACCATCATGATCACTTTAGGCATCACAGTTCCATTTGAATTAAAAAATAAGAAGAAATGGAATAAATAAAATAAAATGATGCATAACCAGATTACATAAACATTATAAACCCAAAATAAAAAAAATTATAACTAAATGAGAAAAAAGAAAAAAAAATTATAGTCTATAATTACGGATACAACTACATAAAAAGATAAAAAAATATATACCCCTCATGATCTCTATATGAACTCAAAATTCATCATCCATCATCACTACCGACACATGCATAGAGAAATCAAATAAGTTGAACCTAGACCTGTAAAACAAAACCAACTCTTCCAACATAGAGTAAAACATATAGGGTGTGTTTGTAAAATATTTTTATAGGTAATCATTATAGATTCTATGAATTTAATTTCCCAAAAACAAACCATACATTCTAGTTTGAATATAAATTTGGAAAATATTTATTTATCTTAGAAAGAAAAAAATTGATGATCATTCCATGAAAATAAACTTTTAAATATCTAAATATGTTTTTAAGGAACATTTTAAAACATTTCATAAACCATTCCTTTTAAAAATAACCCTTTTGGAATCCTTTTTAAAAAAGAATACCCAACCCACATTTAAGTATCACAATGTAAACCAACAAAGGAAACACCAATCCAGAAAAAAAATAAATCCAGAAAAATAGAAACATAGTACAAAATTGAATCCAGTGGGACATATCATAAAAGAAACATAATATATTTGACCATTAATGAAAACAATTAAATAAGAAAGAAACTATATGGTATACATAATCATGTCCTATTCTTAAATATATCAGGATCATACCACATATATACTTGTTATGTTATCATCTATAAACACATAAATTCATTCCGAAGTCTATAAAAAGCTGATTGATCTATCCGAGACCCACTTCTTTTCACCTTCCTATGGTCTTCATACCACGGGGGATCTAGTACATTTCAATGATACTAGATATCAACTATGTATCATCCATCATTATGATATCTAGGATCCCCATGATGATATAAATGGATGTAATATAGACTTTACATAAAATATCTCAACAAAGGATAAAAATAGTATGAAAAAATTTTCTTAAACCACCACACTCTACTAATCCATGTAAATAAACTCTTTAAAATAAACTACCAACATATCAATATAACCCGCAGAGTGGGCTCCCATAGAGACCACTGAGGTTTAAGAAAAAAATTTAAAAGTACCAACCATTTATTATATTTGAAAAATAATATTAATTTTATAATAAATAATTCCTTTGATCAATTCTATTTCAATAACAAAATCATTTTTTAGAAATAAACCTTTCAAATCTCTTTAATTTTTTTTAAAAATAATGGGTGTGAATATGAGAACCCAGTCTTTTTTAATAACCCCTACTAACTTTCTATATTAATATAGAGATACATATGTATGAATACATCATGAACAAATAAATATATCCACACCAAAGTATATATATATATATATATATTTATATTTATACACATTCATAGGGAGTTCCAAATGAAGAAACATGAGACATGATCAATGTCACCTAATAAAATTTAAGAGCCTCCAAGTAAATCGATCCAAGGAAAAAATAGGGAAACCCAAAATAAAACAAAACCGAACTACAATAACCAACTCACATAAAATCATTAATGAGAATAAACCCTTAGTATAATAATAATATTAAAAAATATATCTTTGGAATTTATACAAACACTTAGCATCTATATACACTAAATAATGTGGTATAAATACCATAAATCTATTTTTAATAAAACCTTTATCCAAAAAAGATGTCAAAATTATTTTATAGGATTAAAAACAAGGTAAATCTATTTAAAATGAATTTTAAAAACCTAAATTAGATCATGTTATTCTATATAAATTAAAATAATGGAATCAACCACCTAAATGATGTGAAAATATAAAGAAAACATTGATTAAAGAAAAAAGGCTTAGAAAACATACCATACACCCTAATATCTAGAGAAATAGTGAATTATTTCAATACCCCTCCCTATATTTCAGCCAACATGAGACCAAGAAAAGGGGAATGTAAAAAATGTGAAAAATAATGTAAGAGAGTTAGAATAAGGGATAACCAATGGGGAAACCACCAAAAATTAGGAGAGAAGCCTAAACATCCCAATAGAAGAAAGGTAGGAGGCCTCTTGGAGACACCTTCATGCACCATGACCAAATGGGTGAGGGGACATCAAATATGGTTTTTAATTTAGTAATAGTAGAAAAAGTATTCTAAAAATTTAAATAAATTTGGTTGTATATATGGTTTACTAAATAGTGTATCAACCATGAGTCCTTTACTAAACTCTTTTAGAATGTTGAATTATTTTTATCTATGGGTTGGTAAAAATGTCCCCCACTTTTTCATTTGTGTTTGTAAAAAATTGCATTCCCTTTCATGTTTTCCACAATGTATGTACTAACTATGTTCCAAATGTGAACCTATTATGACACATAAAAATATAAAATTTCACATCAGTTTGATTAAAAAACCAAGAACAATATGAAATGGTAATATATAAATAAAATATTAAGTATATCGAAGGATGGAGTGTGAAAATTCTCCAGAATATAAATTTTTTTTCACCCAAAAGTCATTGAATTTGGAATAAAAACAATATAAAATGACTCTCAAACTGAAAAAAAACAATCCAAATAAAAACTTCAAAATTTTTCCATCAACCTCATATCGAATGATTTTTAACATCACAAGTCGCACCTGGTAGGAAAAAGATAAACTAGAATTTTGAGACCCATTATCAGTCTCTCCAATATTTTTGTATTTAACTAGAATGATGGTTTAAAAAGATAAGAAGACCATGTACCAATATTATAACTATCACTTGGTGTTATTTTAGACCATGTACTTGAGCTGCATATTATTTTCTAGGTTGTGTTTTTGTGTGATATAACACTGCATTAGATCCAACTTTCCTCTTTCAAAAAATATAATTCCATTAAAAAAATAGATGAATATCTTCATGAACTAAAATATAGAAAAAAATAATAATCCAAGAGTCAAAACATGACTTTCCATGGTAACTCATGTTGTACAACACAATTATATTAGTTGGACTCTTTTTATACCTCTACACGAGTTTTGAAAGTTCTATATTGGATTTACCATTATTAACCAAATAAAAAGCATGTTTTGATGATATCATTCATGAACCATCCCAGGTTTCTACATGGATTTGGAAACTTTATAAAATAAGTGAGATACTTGAGGTTTATTCTTGATCACCCTGTGTTATCAGCAAGTGCTAAGGAATCAATGTTCATACACTAGGAACTACTTCACCAAATAAATCGTAATCAACTTTGGAAAATCCACCTATATGAATGACATGATCACACCATGCATTAGAGTTTCATACTTATACAAATAAGTAGACATAGAACAATTAAAAATGATAAGTAATAACCTTAATATATAAGTATAAAAATTGTAAATAAAAATAACACAAGCATAAAGAGACAAAATATTGACAACTATAGGATGATATGGCCAATAAAACAATAAAACAATATAAAAATTAACATACCCAACACAATCTATTTATTTTATCTAAGAAAATTATCCAACCTCAATACTAACTCAATCCTATAGTGATCACAAATATTAACCTGAAACCGCAGTACATACTTGGATATATCAAGGTCGAGCTGCACAAGTATGCTTTGAGCATAAATTAACGTAGTGGATAGACACAATAGAGTCTAATCCTTTCCATTACAAAAGACAACTCATACTATAAAGTTTGAAAATAAATTTAAATAATAGGTATTTATCTTTGAATGAAAACAAAGTAAGATATTTTTGAGAAAATAATTAATTAGATATTTGAACAGATTTTTAAGGAACATTTGAGAGCATTTCTTAAAAAATTCATTTTCAAAATACCCAATTGTAAATACAATTTTTTTTTAAAATACCCAACCCACATCAAAGTAGAAAAAAGTAAACCAAAAAGTAAATCTAAAACATAAATATTCTATTACCATAAAAATAACATATAATAAAAGTTAAACCAGTGGGACATATCATTAAAGAACTATAATGTAATGGAAAAGAAATGTAAAAAATACTATAAAGAAAAAAATAATGTCTACATAGTCATGGATAATTCATAAACATTCCAGAAGGAGATCCTAGACACACTAGAGTTGGAACCATTTTACATCTTATTGATGAATTCTGATGTATATAATTAACTAGTTTCTCTAACCAATCCATGCCAATTGGTAATCTAATATGTGGTAGAGTTTAAATAAAACATCTCAAACAAGGATCCAAATAAGAAAAAACATTTTCTCAAAGAACCTCTTTAGTCTTATCCATGAAAATCATGTATTTAAAAATAATAATAAACATCCCAACATAACCAGAAGATTGGAATTCCATGGAGGTTTTACACTTTTAATGAGAATCCATTTCAAAGTACCAATTGGTCCTTATTATTCAAAAATAGTATTTATTTTCTATAAAAACATCCTTTCATCAATGAAAATTAAGTAAAATATTTTATTTATTAAACTATTATCAGAAGGATCCTAACAGGCCTCTAGACCATGCATTAGAATTAAACCTTTTAAATATATGTTGAAAATAATTTTCAAAACCAATAGAAAAAATTTTAGAACCCAAGATTTATTAAGGGTATCCAATGAACATTCAATTTATATATTAATAAATATGTATTCATACATCATAAATATATTCATATATCCACAGTGGAAGAACCATTTTAGGTTTATATATTTTAATATTAAATAAATTCTTTCGAAAAATTAACTGATTAAAATTTAAATTATTGAATTGGTTTTTAGATTTTTGTAAGGATATAATGTTTTAAAGAAAATGAAAAAAAGAGAAGAATATAGTGAGATGAAATTTTTTTTCATCATTTTGAAAAGAAATGCAGCGTGACATTATAATATTGATGCTAGAATGATGTTGAATTAGAGTAATAGAATCTAAATTTGGAAATTTTTTTATGGAATGCATGAAATTTATTTCATGAGTTATGGAGGGAGAGATACACCATGAAATACATCACAAAAATTTAATGTGAAAAATATATATATTTCTATATTGAAGTTGTAAAAAAATTGACATGATAAACATCATTTACAATGTGATATTTTCAATAAAGTTAATTGAATACCTGACTAATTAATTCTTTTTATTCTCTTTCCATCACAAGTTTATCATGAGTTTTGATGGAGGACATACAATGGAAAATTGAAAACCATAGTTTATGATTCAATTCCCTTTAGAAAAAAGATATTAGAGGCTATATATGCACTATTTATGATGGGAATTTCCTATACATGTTGAAAAACCCATCATCAACTATAAAATTAAAGATCTAAAATTTAAGACTCTTGACCAGATCATTATATATTTTTAAAATAGGACTTCTATGCATGGACTTGGGAAAATTCAAAACCAATTTAGGAATGAATTCTAACCCATTTATTTATCATTGCATATAAATTTAGGGCCACAAAACCACATAGGTGGATCGATCGACTAGAGTAAACTCTAAAATATGGTCTTCTATTTCCCTACGTTTCTACATTATCTTCATTTCCTTTATTTTTATTTCTTATGAGGATTTTTTCCCAACATCAACTAATTAAACTATATATGGATAGGAATTTCTTCTAAGTGATTAGCAAATAAAGATGTTGGACTAATTATTCTATATTCTATTTTTTTCACTTAATTAAATAAAAACCATTTCTTTAATCTTTCAACTGATTTAAATTATTAATTAAAATCTTAATACCAAATGTTATTGTGTTAGGGTTATATTTTTTTTATTTCAATTTCCTTATTAGATGACCAATATATCCCTCTACCAAATTCTCATATGTATATGATTGAATATATTAGGGTTGGGTTGTGTGTTGTCGATGATTTCCAACAAATGTGAGGAATTTTGGCCAATAGTATTGTTATTTAGGGAATAATAATACCAAAATTGGGATTACACTAATTAATCAAGAGGACCCATTATAATTACATACACAGAGGAAGGATATTAGACCAAAATGACACTTAAATTATAAATATCCTCAAAATTTCCATTTATCCAAGGGATAAATAGGAATCAAAAGAATAAGGTCAATATTATCAACTATCAGAAGAAGAATTGGTAAAAAATTGAAACTGGGATATAATTAAACTAGGCCTAGGCAATCTAAAAATGATCACCATTTTTCATAAACATTTTGAAATCAATAAATTTAAAAGTATTTCTAAAATCCTCAATTTCTCAATGAAAATTAAATGAAAATCAGTTTTCTTAAAAAAATGAAAAACTAAAAACATATTTTTTTGCACTCTAATTTAGGTGAATACCTATGTTGTCTGCTATTATTTAATTTTGCAATTAGTTGATTTGAAATGATCAACGAAAATTTCTACATAAACATTATTCTATATGTAGGGGGTGTTCCCAACAAACATTAACCATTTAATAACCAAGAATATCAACAGACCATTTTATTGATATTTATCTTCGAATTAAAATAATCCTAACCAAGTTAAAAACAGTTTATGTTCAAATATACTTAGAGGAAAATAACCTAAAAAATTCATGTGAAAATAGTAGTGTTCACTATGAACATGAAAATATGTTTATAAATCAAAACCAAATGCTCAGAGACCTATGTGCACCATAGTCTTCCAAAAAACCAACATATTTATCCAGCTGTAGAAAAAGATTTTTTATTTATTAATTTATAGGATTCAGGTATATTAAAAATTTATTAGTCTTATAGAAGAAGACCCAAATCACTAAATTCACGATCTTATATATGTATTCTATAGTTTAAATCCTTGAAGAGTCATAGAATAACAAGTCTAGTGGAGGGATTTCCCACTATCAGTAGAAGGAGCTGTGAAGGAATGGTTTTAAAACCAATAAATTGGATACGTTAATGTCTAGGAAGACCTAAAAAGGAATTTCAAGCAGAGATTTTCCCACATATAGAATAACAACTATAATAATGGAGAACTATTTTATTCATCATTTGATTATATAGTCTCTCTATGAATATTTGGAGAGACTCAAGAATATATTCACCAATTTCATCCATAAAATAGTAGTGGAACATAACTTCTCTATTTTATTCTAAAAAGGCCTATTAGACAATGAACGTATTATTCTAGATTCCTTATTTGGAGGAGACCTCATAAATAATAATTAGATCAATATATATATATATATATATATATATCTGATTGAAGTTATTTCTCATAACATACAACTATATAACACTAGAGGTATGTGTAATAGAGAAATTCATGAGGCAAGGAGTCCTAATTCATTATCACCTTTACTCAAACAAACACATAATGAAATAGCCAATGTATAAATACATATAGTTGTGATGCAAGAAATTGGACAATATGGATCACTATAGAAATGTGTCTTATGATCTTTTATCAATAATTGTAGAGACAAATGCCATTTTATAATGGGAGAGAAAAGCTATGTGGTAGCCTTTCAACCAATGAAATTTTATGAAAATCAGACAAGGAGAGATACAAATCAAGAAAAAATATGATATTGACAGAATCAAGGTAATACATTCTATAAAAATAAAAAACCACAATAACCTCCTTTCTAAAAGTAGTAATACCACAACCCACTGCTGTTTCAAAATCCCTATATTCCTTCTTATGAGTTTAAATCCTTACAAACATAACTTTTTTAATATAAAACACATTAAAAACCACAAAAAAGTTCTTATAAAACCCACTAAGGAGCATATATTGAATATTTAATCACATGGGAAAATATTTGACCAGTAATTTGGATAGTCTTATAGAATTTCATACTATAAAACTAAGAAAGCTACCCATGAAAATAGTCATGAACCCAAGGAAAATCATTAGTGTCATTAAAACATGAATGGGTAAAGTTATCTATCCTCTAAATAATAAAATGATGATAATTTAGAGCATAACTTGGACAATCATCACGAAGATATAAATAATCGAGAAGAAGTATGAACAATCTTCATAAAAGAAAGGATAGAAAATCCCTTATAGAAACAACAACAAGAGATAAATGACATCTATAAACAATACCTTCTAGTCACATTAAGTCAAATATAACATAAACATATTAGATTCAAAAATATATTTAGCCGAACATTCAAAAAGTCATGATAAACATATCATTTCTAGATGCCACCCTAAAAATCCCAAAAATACACTAAATTTCTCAAATAGTTGTGTAAAATAATAATAATAATTTATAGAAAATCAATAGTCATATTAGTAAGTATCTTCTTGTCTCTCATCACAAATTTGATTCCAAAAAAATATCAAGATACATGTACATTCTATTTAACTAAAAACATTTCCTATTTTAATTTTAATGATGCTTTATGTGATCTTTGTTCTAGAATAATTATTGTTCCTCATTTTGTTTTTTCCTTTTTATAGATTGGATAATTAAATATAGAAATAGTGGTGGTTAAATTTATTAATATATCCACCATATTAATAGATATAGTTTTAGAATATTTACTCATATGGGTATTAAGACCAATTTTTCTTGCAGAATTATACATTATCACTATAGAGGAATACTATTTAGAAATCCACTCACAAATAATTTTAGGGAGGCCATTATTAATGATGGAAAAACTATCATCAATATCCATGAAGGAGGAAATTCAATGTTACATGGAGATTTTATAATACAGTTCAACATAATTTATATAATAAAAAATACCTCAAGAAATTATTCACAATTTGCGATCTCATACAAAGAAGGTATAAATCCATTTGAATATTGAGGTATCCTTTGAGAATAAATAGAATATATAGAGACATTTTCATTTGAAAATACCAATAAAAAAACTAAAAATAATTATTTAAATTTTGAAGAAGAGTTAATTTCTAATTTATTCAAATATTTATGAAATAAAAATGACATGGTACAATAGATTTTCATGAATTATAAATAAGAAACATAAATTCAACATCATATCTTGAACAACCATCATGTATCATGTTAAATCCACTAACAAGTGATTTACAATATTAATAAATCATGGAAGGAAACATATTGCCCATTATAATTTCTATTAACAAATCCAATTCTCAAGATAAAAATATAAATTTCTGTTGTAAAATATTTTTGGTCTATAAGATAGAGACTAGAAGACATACAAAAATAAAACATAAATTACTCTCTTTTAAATTATTTTAATAGGGTGATTCCAGTCCAGTTTTATATCCCAATAGAAGACATAATCTATTAGAATGAATGTTGTTAATAAAGAGATATAAAAATTGTTATTAGCCATTATTATTTACTCAATATTTAATTCATAATGAGTCAACCCAATCCATGTGGCCCTAATGAAAAATTTCGTTCTCATTTATAAGAATGAAAAAAATTACCCAATTCCTGGGAGAGTGAAAAATAGCTGGAGAGTGTGTTTAGATTATAGAAAGATAAATCAAGATATCCAAAAAATCCAATTTCCCATCCCATTAATCAATAATATAATATAATGATTTTCAAGGAAAAATAATTAATTCTTTTTAGATAGTATTTAGGATACTTCCGGACACCGATTGTATAAGAAGGCCAGGAGAATAATCCACCACATATTTTTTGCCACTCTTTTCTATAAGAGTTTTCCTTTTGGTACATACAATGCCTAAGGTAAATTTAAGCGATGTATAGAAATTATTCTCTCAGATCATATTAATAACTTCTTAGAGGTGTTTCATGAATAATTCACTATTTTAAATAATATTTTAGATCATTCCTTAAGAATTTTTTGTTTTTTTAAAGATGCACATTAAGAAAAATCTTATTATAAATTTTGAATTTTTTTATTTCATGTTCAAAAAAGGAATGGTTTTGGGGAATATAATTTAATAAAAAAAGGAATAGAGGTAGGTAATCATAAATTTGGAGTAATAAATTCATTTCTATATAAAAGCTGTTTGAAACATATTAGATAATTTTTTATACTTGTAGGTTAATATAATGGATTTATTAATAATTTCATTAATATTTATCTCACTCTATAAATATTACTATTAAAATAAACAAAGGTTAATTCCTGGGATGAGTGAATGAATGTGTTTTTTTAATTTATAAAAAGGATAAAAAAATCACCAATAATGAAACAATACAATTGGGACTATCTGATTAAGCTACTCTTTGATTCATCAAACCCAGATACAGAAGAATAACTCCCAAATATAATTGGTAGAAAAGCAAAAGTCATTTCCTATAGCTCTACGATGTTATACTCTACCTAGATAAAAACAAAACAACTGATAATGGGTTCCTTTCTATCATTCTTTCAATAGATAAATTCAAATCTTATCTCCCTAGAAATTTTTTTTATGATCATGCATCTCTCAAGTATCTAATGATAAAGGTAAATATTAATCCATGGATTGTGAGATAGATACTTCTCTTACAAGATTTCATTTTGGAAATTAAATACATAAAGGGAACTAAAAATCTGGTGGTCAATCATCTTATTCATATACCACACATAACTAAAGTAGAAATTCTAAATCCAGAGCCACTCAATGACCAACTACCTAGAGAAAAACTTTATATCATAAAAGGCTATGTACCATGGTATGCAGACATTGTAAATTTTTTTTTCATATCATATACCATATCTTCAAAACACTCAACAGTGGTAAAAACACAAATTAGAATATAGATTTTATATTTTAATATACCAACTCCTATTGAATATATGCACATATCATGTAATTAGATAATGTTTACCTAAAAGTGAAATTGAATCAGTTTTAAAAATATCTCACACAGTATCATATGGAATCCATTTTGGACCTAATGGAAAACTAGGACAGTCTTGGATTAAATAATTTATTGGAACACCTTATTTAATGATTAAAATTATTTTTTATAGAAATATTAAAAATTATATTTTATAAGATTTATCTCAAAAATACAAGAAATACCCCCCAAAACCAGTTACCTTCTATAAAATTTTTAACGTGTGGGGCATAAAATTCATGGGACCATTCCCAATTTTATTTGGTAATTATTATACTATTCTATCTATATATTTTTCTCCAAAGTGTGTGTAGGAGGAAGACACAAAGATTTATGATGCTTATTTTTTATATGATTTTTTTGTGTCTAAAATATTCTGTAGGTTTTGAGTTCAATGATCCATGATTAGTGAAAATGAAACCAAGATATATAATAACAAAAATGATGAAATTATTTAAATGGGATGGGGTGCATCATAAAATAAAAATCCCATAACTTATATAAAAAAATGAATAATCTAAAGACTATAATATAGAAATAAATTGCATTTGGTAAAATATAGTCAAACTTAATAAGAATAAATATATCCAAAAGTAGTAAGATAGCTATGGTCTTTTAGGATTTCTTACAAGACACTGATAATATTGATCCCATGCCGATTGATTTATTGAAAAGTCTACCACCTCCTAGTGGTTTTAAAATGCAATGCCTATTATTTTTCAAGAGAGATTAATCTATAAAGGAAAAAAATACGGCAAGGAGAGGAGATTATAAGTATAGGCATAAGAGGAAATTTAGAGATAATATTCCTAAAATTTTAATATTTTAAAATAAAGAACAATGATAAACCATGATAAGATAATTCAACCAAGAACCTTCAACACTAAAGATCTTGTGATGTTATCTAACCCGAGACTTAATTTGATGTTAGGTAAAAATTGTTTCATATGGGATGAACCATGACATGTAATCATGGATACCCATTTGGTGATTTTCACATTACAAAATAAGGATTAGAAAACTAATTCAATATAAATGGGAATAAGATGATGAAGATCCATGGGTACATAACTTAAGAACTAGTGGAGCATATTTCACTACTTCACCCAAATTATCATTAATATCCCACATGGTTACACCTTTAATTTACATTTTATTGAATGAAGTAATTCTTTTTTTAAATATAATTAATTGAATAATCAATTAGATTTCAGTATGGACATTTCATGAATTATGTGAGGGGAAGGGAATCCTATAGTCTATGGTTTCATTAAAAAAATACAAAATTTTTATTTTTGAGTCAGTTAATAACATTAAACAAAATCACATCATGGATAAAAACATGGTTTTTTCTTATTCCACTCTTTCCTGAATCCTATATGAGAAAAATTTAATAAGAAATCACTATCACACATTATTATTCTTAATTTGAGGTCCATCAAAATTCTATAAGGAAACACATAAAGTCATTAAATAATTCATGATATAAAAAGTGAGTTTACACTATCTGAATGACATTTATGTCATAAAAGAAGAATTCACATCATGAAAACAATGAAATAGAACTATTAAAAAATTGAGGCTTCATAACATGAATGAAACATCATTAAAATGTGAGTCTGATTTTTAATGTTTTCCTTATTTTTTTCACCCATGTTTTTGAATCTATTTTTTAGCATTAAAATAACATTTCATGCCAATAGTTTTCCTTCTTAATTTACTTGAATGGTCCATGAGAAATGAATTTCAAATGAATTCCATGATTCCAGGTATCATATTTGAAATATGATAACATTCAATTAGTGAAATGGATAATTTATTAATTAGAGGGAAGCCTATGATGTTAATTTTTATGAATCATGATTTAGAGGATTTTTTTGATTTGGGTAAATGAAATTTCCTAATTTTTTTTATAATTTTAATTTATGAAATATATGAGGATTCATCTATTATTATTATTTCATGCAATGAGTGATTATCTAAAATTCATATGTTCTATTCCTAAGAGTATTATAGAAAAAATACTTCCCATTTATATCATGAGTATATTTCTGGATTGATCTTGTGGCATGTCACCTAAATAAACTTGCATTGAAACTTTTCAAAGACATGAATATGAAAAAAAAAATAATTTATATGTTTTTTAAATTTTTTATTATTAATGCCTTATCCTAAGAAATACATTTTACATCAATCCTTGCGCATCACATTTAATTTATGGATGAACTTTTGGAGAATGAGACACATTACAAGATAATTATATCCATTCATACCCAACTCCATTTATATTTAATTATATTCTAAAGTTCAAACATTGGAGGGGGGGGGGGTGAGGGAAGTCTCTGATGAAGGAATGTATAATGTTTTATGGAAAAGGTTTTGAGGTTCTATTATTAAGTATTTTGGAAATAATAATTTTGCATTCATTTTAATTCTATTTTCCCTATTGAAAGGAAAAATTGGGATGTGTTTTAGAAAATAAAAAAACCAAAATTACCAAATAGATGATTTTATCATATGGGGTTTGGTGGTGGATTTGTGATTTCTTTAACGAATAAAATTTGGAAAAGTAAAAAAAATAAACAAAGAAAAAGTCAGGATAGTGAAATTATTTAATTATACATATATTGATCATGACCTTACATTTATGTTCTAGGATTTGGGAATTATTATTTTTCTAATGTGATTTTTATTTCACTTTTCATTAGATATCATACAATATTACTTAAAGATAAAAATCATTTTTTTATCCTCAATGTTTTTAACATCAATCTATAACAACCATAATCTTTAGTGTTATGAGAAAATTATCTTCAAATATTTCATGACTTTATGTGAATTTTTACTTTAAGAAGTGGGGAATGTAAATTCTTTTCAAGCCTATGGAAAATGAGCATGTACTCATGATATGAGCATAACTCTACTTGAATTGGTATCATGAATGATGATGGAAAAGAACATATTAAGAGGTGAATCTTGACATGGAATGCATGGTAATAATAAAAAATATTATATGAAAGAATGAGATGAAAATGATTCATATTTTATCTATGTAAAAGGGTAAAATACTAGGTTTGACTAGTCACTTTGGAGAGTGTAAAGTTGAATTAATGCTTTATGCGAAACATTAATGGATAAAACCCCATAAAAATCCTATTATTTAGTTGCTTTGAGATTTGAATAATGGTGACATGGTGTTAATTTTGAATTTATTTTGATATTACATGCTTGAGTGAAAGAAATATTTAAGTGTTGGGGAATTTATAAAACCATTTTATGTTTTTATATTGTAATATTAAATACATGTTTTCTAAATTCTAATTTATTAATCATTATATTATTTAATCAGTTTTGAGATTTATAGAAAGATATTATGTTAGACTAAAATGGACAAAATTATATAAATATAGAATGTCATAAACACTTCACACCATAATGTGAAGTGGCATAACATGACATTAGAATATTAAATTTGGTCTGATACTGGTGAAAAAGTTGCACAATCTGGTAGAATACATTTTTTAGTATGTTTAATACATTTAAATCACGATTCGGTGGGGGGAGAGATATGTAGAAAAATGAGTCTCCCCATAATGTTGTGAAAATATTATTTGTGCCTTGTTTAAACCTATATAAAATTTGTTTATGTCATAAAAATCCTTTATGATGTGGGTTTATCAAGGCCGTTCACTAAATTCCATGCTGATTCATGCATTGTATCCAGTTTATGTCATGATTTCATTAGTATTTTTTTCGAGGCTAGACAATTTATATCCTAAAATGATAGTATATGACATGATTTCCTCAGGAAAGAGGATTTCAAAATCTTCTGTCTGATCATTCAAGTTATTAAACTTATTTTAAATTAAAGAATTGAAGATATGAAATTTGATAAATCTTTCCTAGGTCTTTAGATGTTTTCAAGAATAGAAATCTACACATAGACTGGGGCCACTTAATTTCTAATTTATTATTTAAGTATGACCTTATGATTAAAAATAACCTATAAATTGGGGTCCGCAAAACAAAAAATGGGGTCGATCAGTGAGGGGAATCTTTAGGTGATGGCCTACAACTACTCTACATTTCAAAATTATTATATTTTATTTTATATTCCACTCACTTTATTCATTCCTTATCCCATATAAAGTTTATTCCCCATCCATTGAGGGGTATTTATTTTGTGTGATAATGAAGGGGGTACTCTAGAACGATTATTATATGTTTGAGTTTTTACACTTAATTAAACAATAACAATTCAATTATTCTTCCAACTGATTTAAATTATTATTGTAGTTTTTCATACAGAATGAAATTGTGTTATGGTTAGATTCTATAAATTTAAATTCACTTAATAAATAATCCATATTTTCATCCACCCAATTCTCATCTTTAAATAATTGTAGAAATTAGGGTTGGGTGGTGATTTCTTGGCGATACCCAGCATGTGTGAAGAATTGTGTCTAGTAATATTATTAATTAGGTAATGACAATAATTGAATAAGGATTCTGATAATTAATTAAGAGGACCCAACGTAATTAAAAACATATAATAAAGAGGGTAGACTGAATTGAGACTTAAATTAGAAATATACTTACTATCATTATATGTATAAGGTAGAGAGTGTAATTAATAGGGTAATGTCGTTCTTATCAAATATGAGAAGAATAATTGGTAAAAATTGGAAATGAGGATAACATTTCACTAGGATGATCCAAGCATGAACCGATCACCATTTTCCAAAAATAGTTTTAACTCACTCAATTTAAACTGCTTTATAAAATACTCAATTTCCCAAAAGAATTAAATAAAGCATATTTTTCCAAAAAAACAACCCAAAAAGTGACAACTCATTTTGTGTTAACTCCACTTAGAGAGACTACCAAGGTTAACTATTATACTTCTATTAGGTAATTGATTATTTTTCTAAACACCATTACATATAATGCTTCACACACCCATATATATATAAACATTCATTAGGAGTATAATGGGAATAAAGAAGAGACACATTTCATGCCACTTAAAAAAATATATGAGCCTCCAAGTAAATCCATCAAATTTATAAAATAGAAAAAACCAAAATAAACCATAATTTGAGGTTAAAAAATAAAAATAAAATTAATTATTGAAAATTCACCCCTGAAAACATAATAAATCATTAAAAGTTTTTACTAATCATTTTAAAGAACACCTCTCTAATATATACATTTAATACTATAGGATAAATATAATAAATAACATTTTAATAAATTATTTATCCCATAAATCCTTTAAAATTAATCAATTGATTTAAAAACATGGGAAAGATAATTAAAATTTATTTTGAAAACCCCTACCATTTTTTGTGTTCCATGGAATGGAAAATAATGGAAACACATACCTCAATTGTGTTTAAATTATAATAAACCACTAATAATGGAAGGAAGATGTCCCAACAAACTAATCACACACCATAATATCAAGATAAAGACCATATTAGGTTGAAATAAATCCTATGTTTTTGACCAATATTATACCAAGAAAAGAGGAAGGGAGAAAAGAAAATAAAGAAGATTAGAGATGAGGAACAAGGGATAAATTTTAAGGAAATGACAAAAGTAGAGAGAGAAACTTAAAAACACTAATTAAAAGAAGGGAGGAGGTTTCCTTGATTAAACTCTTAGAATATCAGCCAACATGGAGGAGAGGATTTCAAATAGGGTTTATAATTTTGGAATGATAGAATATGGATTTCAATATTTTAGTAAAACTGGATATGTTGCATGGTTTGGCAACACTTTTTACCAAATGTTTTTCCAACCATGAACAATTCACTAGACTCACCTAGAAATTTGCACAGTTTGAACGAACTATTTGAGAAATTGTGAACGAAACAAGAATAAACTAACATTAAAAATGGTAGTTCTTTTAATGGAATACCACATAGTTGGTATTATATATTCACTAACCATGTGCCTATCTGAAAACCTCAAAAATTTCATATTATACACAATTTTGAGTCAGAATGATTGAACAAGAAAAAATACAAACAAATAAATAAAATAATATTTACTTGAATGTCCACAATATGAAATAGAAAATTTAAATTCTAGATATATTAATATTTAAGGAATCTTATTATCAATAATGGAAAATATGTGGGATCCAATAAAAAAAATAAGGTGATTTATGAATTGTCTAAGAAATAACTTTGAGGTGGTTATTTAGTTTCCTTTGATTAATTTGGTGCTATAAATGGGTTTTTAGTAATATTAAATGATTTGAAAACCCACTAAAAAATATAACTTGGATGGGAGTAATGTTTCTATATACATTATAATATCTAGATAGGTTCATGGTTTTTAATTAGAGAAAAACATTATAATGTTTTATAAGGTTCTAAAAGACATTAATGGTACATAAAAAATATTATATATTATTTGATATTGATTTATATGTTTTAATCATTACCTTAATTACTTTAATAAAATATATAAATATGATAAGTTTCATATATATACTAATTTTAAAAATCAAAAGTATATAATCAGATAAAAAGAGATCAACATGAACCAACACTGATGGTTGGAGTTAATTAATGACTATTAAGGATCAATAAATTACTATAATGTAATAAAGAATAAATATTCTAGAGATTTACCTAAAAACATAAAACAACCTATTATATGATAAGTGATCTAATTTTCATATAAATACGAAGGATAAACATATGAATTATAAAGGAATGGATGATATCTTGCCTTAGAAAAATGAAAAATCCATTAACTTTTGAAGAGAGGATTAAGGTGATAAAATGGATGATGTGTATATATAAAATTAAGTAGATAAAATTGAGAAGGATATATTATTATATTTTAATAATGACAATGTTGGAATTTTACGATTGAAGTCATGATTGTTTATCCCATCCGAGCTAGTGAAAAATAAGAAGTTAACCAGAGAGCCCAATTATGTATATAGATCACATTGAATACTAAATTTTGGATAATATGAGATAATATATTTCAAAATAGACATTAATTTTCATGTTATGATAAAAAATTAATCCAAATTATTAAAATTTCAACTAGGTGATTCAACGATTACAAATAACAAAATGAAAATGGGTTAATAACACTAATGATTTTTGAATAATGATTCCAAAAAATATAGACGAAACAATTTGGTTTTTTTGGATCATATTTTAATGAATTATAACTTTTTATAATTTCCTAAGGAATACCACTTGATCAACCCACTAAGATATGTATTTGAGGATAGGTGAGGATATTTGTAAGTCCATTATCAATTAATTGTTTATCATGATCCAATGTCCATTTCTTTGTTATAGTGGATTTTTTAAAAACTATTAGACACTAGATTTAATAGTAATTTAACATTTCAACATCTGATAGATAAATTATCCAAATTGAAGATTCAAAAATTTGAGTAAATTCATAGATCCTAGTCTGTAGACTTCAACCAATGATATGATCAACATCTTCATATGATTGTGTTCTTATATGTAACATCCCCACAATATCACCTACACCATTACTAAACTAATGTTCTATATACCTCATTTACACCTCCCCATATACTCATGAATTTTGACCAGTGGTGAGTGTCTGTGTACTACATGGGTAGAGTATAACTTCTCTAGTATATATAATAATAAGTCATAGTGGATGAAATAACAATTATAATCATCATAATATGTAAACTAAATGGAAATTAGATCATTTCACCAACTAGGAAAAAAATACCACATTATATATTATAATGGACCACTTTAATGTCTTAGGAGTTAGAAAAATGTAAAAAGAATCATCAGTGGAATTATCATAGATAGAATTTTCCAAAATAAAAACTATAAGGTGGGTAAAAAACAACAATTAAGACTATTCTCAATCTCTCCTCCATTGTACAACCATGTAACTACAACTAAAAAAATAAAAAATAGTATCATTTATCTTACTTATGAAATGACTAATGAAATTTGTATGCACTCTAGTATTCCCATGTAGGTTGTGAGTAAAACAATGTATGACACTACAATTTGTGTCCTTAAAGAAATTCATAATATATTGGTTCATACTCAAGTGGTATTTAAATAATAATAATAATAATAAATTATATATTAATAAATTTCACACCATTTAGTTGTAAGAAGAACTCATGGGTTTTATAGGACTTCGATCGACCAATGATGGAATGTACCACAAAAGACCATATAACTAATGGGGAACTACATTCCCATGCCATTAGAATATCATCCCAAAGAAATCATGATAAAAAAACTCCTTTCTATTTCATGAAAATGGGATAGGATTAATGTGATTAATATCAGTCCCATAGTTAAGGAATCATTACTACTATGTAAGATAAAAGGATTAGGGTAAAAGAGAAACATGCCTATATGATCCCATCCCTAAACAATCATGGTAAAAGACCATCAGAAGGTAAACCCAATGGGACTATATCCAATGGATTTAAGGATATTATCTCATATGAAACTAAAACACTTAATTTGAAAAAAATGAGAATATTGAAATGTGATCCCTATCTATAATGATCTTATCCCATAGGCATCCAGAACATTGATCAAAATAATAGTAATATTGTAACAACTCTACACTTTTAATTAAATTCAAACATCAATTAAGGACATAAAATTACACATCATACAACCCAAAATATTGATAAATCTAGTTTCTTGGAAAAATAAGAATAGTACATAACAACTTAAAATATTAAATATAACATCAATATTGAAAACATACTTTACATGACCACAACATTCCATCATACTTAACTTTTCAAGGGATAACCTGAGGACATACATAAGGACGGGGTGATATATAAAGCCTAGTAAGGGAGTAAACAAGGTGAAATATAAAGAATACAATACATGTTAGGCAATAGGTTTATTAATGGAGTATAAAAGAATAATGAACATAAAGTCATGATATAGAATTATTATCATAACATGGAAATGTGGAAACAACATAAAACACTACACTATAAACATAAAAGAATCTATTAAAACCCTATCCCAACATGGTATAAAAATGTTCTATAAAGGAATCAGGTAAAACCCTATCAAAAAATGACTTATCATGATACTAAACATTACCCAATGCATTGGAGCACTTTATAATTTCGGGGGCACCTGTCACTTTAATTTCATTCTCATATTTATGTGTGCCACATAGATCATAAATAATTGATTTATTCATCATCATAATTTATTCCATGATTAATTTGTGTAGAATAAATACATTTAAGTCCTTAATAAAAATTTATATTTGTATAAAAGTGAACAACCTTGATATGTAATGGGTACGGTATTCACTTACAAAATTCTTTTGGAATGCAGATTCATAGTGAAATTTCAGAAGCCTAACAGTGTGACATAAAAATTAATAAAAAGGAGTTGATGAGTGTTAAAGAGGTATATAATCATATATAAATGAAATGGAATGTAAGAGGGTCTTATAAAACCATGTACCAACATATTTAATTTGTAAATATAAGGCACAATATAATAAAGAAACTTGAATAAAGAGAAGAAATAGAATAAATCTTATGAAATTTTGGCATAGTAACTGGTATATGTGGGAGATATTAATGAGAGATAAAGTTGTATCTCATCATTAAAAAAATAATAAGGGAGGAATGGTTGATGTTTGAAAACAAACCCCATAATTTTTAAATGAAAAACAAACTGGGTAACAATAAAAAAAACTTGGATAAAATTGACAATAGAAGGAAGCCTTACTTGAGTGTGTGACATAAAAAGCTTCAATTGGGGATTATTAAGAGCTTGGGGGGACTTGGGAGGATTATATAGATGGGAGGACAGATTAAGGACGTGATACTAGGATTTTTATTGAAGATAAGTTGGGACTTGGGTGATTTTATATAGGAAATGAGAGGGGAATTCTTTAATATTTCACAAACATAGGTTTTGGAATATATATAATTAAATATTAAATACCAAAACCTTCTCATTGTTTTTTCACACGGTTTTTTCCAAGGTGGAGTGGAAAACAATATTCTATAAGGCAAATTTCTGATGATATTAAAATACTAGCATTGGTTATGTGGAGGTGAGTCACATTATTAGAGAAATTAATTTAAAATCATAAAATATATTATACACTTTGGATGATTCACTAATGATTTATAAAATAATTCAAAAAATCCCGAATTAAGAATATTTTAATGTTAAAACATATATTTGGATGAATATACCTTTTATAGTGTTTATTACATCCCTATTGGGCTATTGTGATATCTTAAAAGACAATATATATTTATATGGTATTTAATTTTTACCCAAAAAATTGACTAAGAAAATTATGAAAAATTCACAACTGGATAATTTATAAATATTGATTCTAAAATTAATATTTATTTTATATAAATAATTTTCTATATATATGAATTTTTACTTTTAAAATGAAAACTTGCATTCATTTAAAATTAACAGGTTTTGACAAAAACTGTTTTCAAACTTTAATAAAGATTACATGTGAATTCATAAAAATTATATGATCATTTATATTAAATAAAATAATTTAATAATATTATTTTACCAAAATTTTATTTAATTCAAAAAACCATTAATTGATTAAAATATATTTCCTAATTTGATTTTAATATTAACCAAAAATACTCTTTCTGATTCAAAAATCATTTACAAATTAAAAATAATATAATGAAATTATATTCATTATTCTATAAAAAAATAATTCACATAATTATAATGATAGATTATTTTTACATATCCCTTTATTAGACTATCATAGAACATAAGAGTAAGGTGTGTGATGATGGGGCTTTCATGGGGCTCGTCGGTGAACATGGTTTGGGTCATGATCTCGATGGGTGTGAAATTATCTTGTAAATGTTTTCGGTCAAGCTTAAGTTGTTGGATCTAGAATTGGGAATTATCTAGGGAAATTCCCAGAAATTATATCTCCCTTAGAAGCTCTGATAAATGGGCTTCATAGGGTACAATCCTACAAGTTTAGACCATCACTTCCTTTGTTTGTGTCGAAAGGATATGTTAAAACCTTATATTTACACTAGTCTTGTGATCTCTATTAAATGACTATATTATCAATGGCAATGTTACTTAATGGTAATTTAAATCCACATGGTTATAATAAAACAAATTAAGTGCATGTGTTTTCTATATAAATTTTACAAAATATGGAATTTAATTAAATCAATAGTGAAATTTCACTTATAACAGTTCGGGTCGTTAAAATCTCCCCCCTTAAGAAATTTCACCCTCAAAATTTCCATTTCCCACATTAGAACAGATGAGGGTAACTCTAATTCATCACCTCTTCTGGGTCCCATGTTTCTTCTTCAAACATGTGGTTTCATCAGAACACTTTGACCAAGTGCATTGTCTTATTCGGTAGAACTTTGTCTCTATAGTATAATATCTTCATATGATTCTCCTCATAAGAGAGGTCATTCTCCAATGGCACCACCATATGAGTGATTATATGATAGGGGTCTAGTATGTACTTTCTAAAAAGGGATACATGGAATACATCATCTACTTGAGATAGGTTTGGTCAGAGTGCTATTCGGTATTCCACTTCTCTGATGCAATCAAGGATATCAAAAGATTCAATGTACCTTAGACTAAGCTTTACTTTATTCCCAAATCTAATTACTCTCTTCCATGGAGATATGTAGAGTCATACTATATCTCTAATATAAAATTGTAAGTCTTGTCAAAATAATGTATCATAGATGTTCTATCAACTCTGAGAAGCCTTGATGTACTGCTGAATGGTTTTAACCTTCTCAACCATTTCCTCGACGTTTTCAGGACCCTGCAGTTTTCAGTCCCAACATCTTCCCAACATGCAGGTGTTCTATACCTCTTCCCATAGATAGCTTCATAGGGTGACATTTGGATGCTTTATTTGAACTTTTTTTTTGTAATAGAACTCAACCAGAGGAAGATGTTGATTCCATCCTCCATGGAAGTCTATTGAGCATGCTCTCAACATGTTCTCAAGTGACTGTATAGTCCACCCAGATTGGACATCGGTTTGAGGGTGATATGTTCTGCTAATTTTTAACTCAGTATTTAGAGCTTGTTCGAGACACTTCCAAAACTTACAGGTGAATCCTGGATCTCGATTGGATAAAATCAATAGTGTTACACCATACAACCCCACCACTTATTTGATGTATATTCGTGAAAGCTGATCTAATGAGAAATCCTCTTAGATCACAATGAAATGTGAATTATTTATAAGATAATCCACCACAACCCAAATAGTATTATTTCCCTTATATGTCGTAGGAAGCCTAGTTGCAAAGTCCATGATGATTTTTTCCCATTTCCATGTAGATATGGGTAATGGTTGCATCATCCCCTTAGATTTTTTCCTTTTTTCCTTCACTTACTGAAACAAAAGACATGTTGATGTATTGTATGTGGTATCCTTCTTCATATTGTCCCAATAATAGTGTAATCAGAGATCTCAATAAAACATTGTTATTACAGGATGGATAGAGGAGGTTGAGTTACATGAATCATCCAACAAATAATTCTTTAATTAAGGATTTTATGGCACACATAATCTTGACAGAAATCTTACCAGACCTTCTTCATTAACATTGAACTATGAGGATTTCACTTTTATAATAGTTTCAAATTTCTTCTGAACTCCCAAATCATATCTTTGAGCATCCTTTAAACTCTCTAGAAGATATGGTTAAGAAATCATTTGTGAAAGGATTGATGATGTTCCTTCCTTTACGATTCCCATGTCTATACTCTTCAATACTAATAATATCAGATCCTTCTCAATTCTCATCAATGAGAGATTTTTTGGATTCTTTATACTTAGAGGATCTTCCACTTTATTTTCTTCCCTTAGATTGTAGTGAATTGATTAGTAATATTCGTCGATCAGCTCTAACCATATTCATTGGTGCATATTCAACTCCTTCTTTGTGAATATATACGAGAAGATTTTGTGATTCGTAAATATATCACACTTCTCACCAATGAGGTAATGTATCGAAATTTTCAAAGATAAGATAATTGAAGCCAACTCCAGATCATGTGTTAGATAGTTCTTCACAAGAAATTTCAACTACCTTAAAGCATAGGCAATTAATTTGTCATTTTTCATCAACACACATCCTAGGAACTTCTTTCCAGAATCACTAAATACCAAGAAAATATCTCCACTTGTGGGTAGTGTGAGCAGAAGAGTAGTGATAATACTCCTTTTAAACTCCTTAAATCCATATTCGAATTCATCATTCCAAGAAAACATGGATCCTTTTCAAGTTAGCTTGGTTAGAGTGTTTGAAAATCATGATAACTTTCTCACAAATCAACGATAATACCCATATAATCTAATGAAACTATGGATATCTATCACAAATGTTGGCCTCGATCATCCTTCAATTTCCTCAACCATTGATGGGTCCATAGATATCCCATTTCTTGTGATGATATTCCCCAATAATGAGACTTCCTTCAACTAGAACTCACATTTGTTTTACTTGGCATAAAGTTTTTTCTTTCGCAAGGTCTTTAGCATAATACATAAATTCTCCTAATGCTCTTTATTACTTTTGGAGTATATTAGAATATCATTAATAAGGTCTACCAAATTTTTTTGAGGTAAAATATAAAGACTTTATTCATCCATTCCATGAATATTACTTGAGAATTAGTGAGTTCGTAAGGCATTACAATGAATTCATAGTGCTCGTACCCTATACGAAAAGCAGTCTTGGGGATATCCTCCTTCTTCACCCTTACATGGTAATATCCCGACCGTAGATCCACTTAGGAGAAGTATTGTGATCTATATAGTTGATTGAATGAGTCATCAATTCATGTTAAAGGATACATGTTATTTATCATGATTTTGTTGACCTCATGATAATAAATGCAAAGGTGTATTGACCCATCCTTATTCTTGGTGAAGAGGACTATTGTACCCCATGATGAAGCACTTGAGTTTATAATCCCTTTATTAAGATTATCATATTTTTTTTTATTTAGATTCTCAAATTCCACAATAGACATTATATACATATTCTTGGATATAGCTAACTCCCCAGGTATGAGATCAATTGAAAATTCAACATGTCTTCTTGGAGGAAGACCAAACATATCCTTGGAAAACACAACAGTGAATTACATCGCAACAGTCATGTCATCTAGGATGGTTTCTTCCTTAGAATCGATCATTTGAGAATCATACACATGCTAATATGGACGTAATATCCGGTCTTAGGATAATGGTAATAAAGAATATTCATCCTCCTCCTTTCACTTATATAGAATAAGGGGTTGATTTTCCATATAAAGAGTGATTTCCCTCTCATAGAAATTTTTGTTGGGTATATATAGGGAAAGCCAAGACATGAAAATAATTGAACCAAATTACACCAAGGGAAGTATTATAAGGTTTTCTGGAATGTTTAATCAACAAATTATTATAGGGGAGGAGTTATATACATGGTATTATATAATTTAACCATTTTTCATTTTCAATAACATCTCTACTTCCATGATATTTGGTGGTTTTTGGATTGTTATACTAAACCTTTAGGATATAAAAGAATTCACAAAACTAGAATAAAAAAAGTACGTGCAATATTATTGAATGAATAACTAGCGTACCTATCACCACTTCAATGTCGGTATTTAAATAGGTAGTTGTGATGGAGAAATCTCTCATATGCTTCCTTGGAGGTTGTTGGTTTCCTTATAAAACCCTTTTCATAGTGCATTGGTTTGATAAATTCCCTGGTTTCTTATAGTGTTAGTGAGTAAAACACACTGAGGGTTTACAGAAGCATTCCTTTCCTCCATTACAATAGTGGGTTTCTCTTACCAGCATTTCACTAGAAAGTTTCCCTTCATTCCTTCACCTAAATATGTTCGTCGTCCCCTACAAGAAATTTATAGGGTGATTATTTATGAACCTTTGGTAAGTGTGGTGTTGAAAGTTATTAGAACTATTAGATCTCTCTATCAGACCGCCCTAATTTGACTCTACCTTCGATTTCGTATCCCCGTGATAACTATAAGATTCACTGATCTCCATTTCATCTTTGAGGGCACATTAGAAAATTTATTCATAACTATCAAAGTTATGGATCTCCAGGGATTTCTGTAGGATAGTGTTTATCCCACAAAAGAAGCAGTCGACCTTGAATTTTCGCGTAATGACAAATAAAAAGGTGTATCGCGCAAGCGTTGTGATGTTTTCCATGAACACTCTGATGGATTCATTGTATTTTTTCGTGAGGGAAAGGAAGTATCTTTCCAACTTAAGTCAGATGGAGTGAGGGAAATATTTATTGAAAAACATTCGCTAGAAATAATTCCATCCCATATCCTTGATCTCTTCTTCAGGATTAATATTTTTGATCAATGTCCACCATTGATCAGCTTCACCCTCCATGCAATAAGCATCCAGAATAACCTTCTATTTTTTGGAATGTATAAGTATAGATAATATATTTTCAAGGGAGTTGATCCATTATTCTTTAATTGAGGTATCATATTATCCATTGAAAGTAGGATGCCTTTGTCTCATGAAGCTCTCGATTGCGACTTGTTTATTCTTAGGGGGGTTGGACGTTCCTCATTATCTAGGGTTCTATTCAAAAAATGAGTTAACTGAGAGAGTATAGTGACAAAGTTATCAATTACCACTCCTATTAAATTGGGAATCCCATGAGGAAAGTCATTACATTGATCTTCACATTGGTTGTTAGCCAGATTACTCCTATTATCATCCATTGGATAAAATAAAAGGAAAATTAGGGGCAAGTATTTTAAACTATTAAACACATAAAGGGGAATACAAAGACATTAAAGGGATAATTCATAAATTCCATTTCATTCTTTAACTTATGAATTTATAGGATTCAGTCTATTTTATCCATGATATATTTCCTAATGTATATTCTTATGGACTTTTTTAGTTCCATTAATAATTTTTTGTACTAAGATTATGAATATACCAAAGAATATCCCCTGGGAGTGTCAAACCAAGATTGTATAAAGGACCACTGTGGTGTACTAGTTCCCATTTGAGTCTATCTCAAAGTGATGTTTTTGGGTTTTATACCTAGATACATCTATATTAGATCCACATCTACTTGTTTGTATCAATATTGTGATGTCTTTCCTTGATAAAATAATTTCTAAATACTCATAAAATTTTTGGTATATTTTTCTTATACTTATTATGAACCCTAAGTCTTTCAGAAGAGTTTTCTAATCCTAACCCCAATAATAACTAAACTTTCCTCTAATACCAAATGTAGGAACCATATTATTTTTATTACATTCATACATGATTTGATGACAAAAAATTACAATTAATACAACCTGAAAGATTGATAAGTCTAGTGTATTAAGGAATTTTGATCATTACATAACAACTTAGGACATGAAATACATATTAATTATAGAAAACATCCTTTTCATAACCACAACATTCCTTCATACTTAACATTGTATGGGATAACCTAAGGACATACATAAGAAAGGGTGAGCTATAAAGCCCAATAAGGGAGTAAAAAATGAATAAAATAAGAATAAAATACATGTTAAGAAATAGGAATATTAATGGATCATAAGAGAAATATGAACATAAAGGAACAATATAACATCATTATTATTACATAGAAATGTGGAAAAAACTTAAAACAATACATCACTGAAATAAAGGAATCAAGTAAACCTTATCCCAAAATGGAATAAAAAATTCCAATAAACGAATAAGGTAGACCCCAACCCCAACATGACTTATCATGACACTAATCATTAAGTAATTTATTAGAGCACTATATAATTATGGGATCACCCATCACTTTCATTTTATTCTCCTGCTTAAGTGTGCCACATAGATCATAAAAAATGGATTGATTGATAATAATAATTTATTTCACACTCAAGGGTTTTATAATACAAAAATTTATGTCCTAAATAAAAAAGATATAAGTTTTTACAATTTAACACCCTTGATAGGGAATTGGTATGGTATTCACTTACACAATTGTTTTAGAAATGAGATTCATTGTGCAATTTCTGCATCCTAATGATTTGACATAATAATTCATAAAAATGGTTGGTGAGAGTGAAATGGTTATATCATAATATATTAATGAAATTTATCATAATATGATCATATAAATACTTGTTGCAACATAATACATTTGGAAATATAAGGAAACCATAAAAAAGAAACTTGAAGAAAAAGGATAAATGGAATAACTCTTATAAAATTACAGCATTGTAACAGGTGTATGTGGGAGGGATTATTGGGAGAGAAAGGGGTATCTCACTATTCAAAAATAATAAAGGATGTATGGGTGAGGTAAAACTACATACCCCATCATTTTAAATGAAATTAAAAGGGTGTAACAATATAAGAAAACTTGGATAAAAAGAGAATAAAAGGAATCCTTACTTGAGTGTGTGACATAAAAAGCATGAAGAGGGTATTCTTGAGAGATTGGGGTACCTTGAGAGGATTTTAGATATGGGATGATAGAGTAAGGATGTTCTCCAATGATTTTTATTGAAGGAAGGTGGGAACATGGGTGGATTTAAATTGGAAATGAGTGGTGAATTCTTTAATATTTCAAAAACATAGGTTTTGGAATCTATATAATTAAATACTAAAAACCAAAAACCATACCATAGTTTTTGAGATTGATTTTTTTCCAAATAAGAGTGGAAAAAATTATTTTATACGTCCAAGGGAAAAATATATCATATTATTATCCTTTCTTATTTGGTGGTGAGTCACATTATTAAAGAAATGAATTTAAAATCACAAAATATATTATACAATTTGGAGGATTCACTAAGGCTTTATAAAATATGAAATAAAATGTAAAATGGTTGTATTTTAGTGGTAAAACAAATATTTTTCTGAATATAAATTTTATAGTGTTTATTACATCACTCTTGGTCCATTATGAAGTCATAAAACAGATTATATATTTATATGGTATTTAATTTTTACCCAAAAATTTAACTATCTCCAAAAATTATGAAAAATTATATATTGGATAATTTTGAAAACCTAATTCCAAAAATAATATTAAATTTATCCAAATAAATTTATAAATATGTTAATTTTTACTTTTAAAATGAAAACCTACATTCATTTTAAATTAATGGGGTTTGACAAAAATATTTTTCAATCCTTAATAAAGATTACATTTGACTTCATAAAAATTATATGATCATTTATATTTAATAAAATTAATTTAATAATTATATTTTACTCAAATATTATTTAATTTAAAAATCCATTAATTCATCAAAATAAATTTTTTAATTGAATTTTAATATTAAACAAAAATAGTATTTGTGCTTCAAAAATAATTCACAAAGTAATAATAATAGAATGAAAGTATATTCATTATTATATAAAAAATTAATGAAAAAAAATAATGCTAGGGTATTGTTACATATACCTTTATTACACTATCATACGCCCTAAGTGTAATGTATGCGATGGTTGGGCTTTCATGAGGTTGTTTGGTAAACACGGTTTGGGCTGTGATCTCGATGAGCTTGACCTTCTCCCATAAATAGATTTTCCCATTATTAAGTTGTAGGATCTTGGATTGTGATTGGTCTAGGGAAAATACCATAAATTCTATCTCTATCAGAAGATCTGATAAATGGGTTTTATATGGTATGATCCTACTGGTTGAGGCCACCACTTCCTTTGTTTGCGTCGAAAGGATTTTTTAAAACACTTTATTTATACTAGTCATGGGATCATAGTTCAACGACTATATTATCAAAGATAAAGATATTTAATATTAATTTATATATTGTTGGATGTAATAAAAAAAATTAGTGCATGTTTTTTCTATATTGATTTTACAAAATACAAAATTCAATTAAATCAAAATAAATATTTCACTTATAATAGTTCAGGTAATTACAAATACCAAGGGTAATGGAGGCCCTAGGTCTGTAAGGATTTATTCCCCTGTTAGTTTCCATCCAAACTCATATCAATTTAAAGAAAATGGGGAATTATGGCTCCATGTATATAATGATATTAGTCTAATACCACCTTTAACATATTTTGATATATCACAAAGGAAAATGGGAAAGTGTAATAGGACTCTAATGATATCATGTTATAAGTATGTCAATCCCATTTATAAAATCATATTAATTAAAATAGTAAGGAAATCTAATGTTTATAATGGTTTTAACCCCAGGAATGTAAAAACATGTATCCCAACTCCTTAAGTTACATTTACACTAATATAATAATTTATATCAATTTATAATGAAGTTTGACCTAATGCCTGACACCTCCCATAATCAAGATATGACTTCTCCATATGTACTGAACCTATCACTCTGTGTCACCAAATCTAGGGTCCAATGGGAACCATTTAATTTAATGAAAAAGTTTTATCACCCGTTATAATTCCTTAAAAAAAATCCCCAATTAGATTTACAATAATCTCTAAATACATCATAAGAATAATCTTGGATAATCCCTCTATGGTACACACACATCACATTCTCATAGGAGGAAAATGGTACTGTAGTTCTCTCACTATCCAAATATATAACATAAGGAACAAACCATTAATTATGGGTGTAGAATATAACCCATTATATCTCAATATTGAGGTAATAAGTGAGCATGAAAACAACAAAAACATATAGATGACCTATTGAGGCCTTGAATATAAGGTCCCAACCTTAAAAAATTACATAATATTGGGTTTTTAGACAAGAATTAAATTTATTTCATTCCCAAACACTATTTTAAGTTTATACTTTTAGAGAAAGTTTTCATAACTATTACATACAAAATCCATAAATTACAATTTGTATGATTCCACTCGGAATCAAATGTTCCTTCAATAAAAAAATTTTGAAATGAAAAAAAGATTTCTTTTAATTAAAAATTATAAAAATTGTGTACTTTATTTTATACTTATTCATACTTATCTATAAAATCTATGAAAAACTTTTGAAAACAAGGGATGAGGATACAAATCTCAGAAATAGATATAAATGAAAGAATATATTAAGCCATTGAAAAACCTGAAATCATATAAAATGATGACCCTTTTCACCTAATTCATTTCGAATATAAATTAAACCATATCTATATAGAGAAACACTTTTTTACATAAATAAAAACTTTAGAACCCATATCAATCAAATAGAAACCATTATAGGAATTCTATTAAATTATAATCATAAATCATGTTCAATCATGTTAGAAATAAAAATAGACTAGATAAATCAATATGATAAATATCCCATTTTAACTCCCACCTTCATTCCTTTAAATATATAGAACATTAAAAAAAGAATTAGAGAGCGATATCAAGCCCACCAGTCATATAAGCTATATCAGGATCATTCATCATATAAGTTAATTAGGATCACCCCCATCATATATAATTCTATATTAATATATAGCGAAGAAATATTTTTATCCAAAACATATTTATCATAAACCCATTGAAAAACTATTTTAAACCCATATGAAAAAACATTTTTGATATCAAAATACCCTTTTCTTTTAAAACCCAATTTTTTAAAATAAAACTAAAAATTCAACAAACAAATGAATTAGTTTTTTCTTTCAAAAACAAGAAATATTATAAATGTTAAGAATATAGACAAAATTGTAAGAAAATTGATCGATCAATTTATGTTAAAATAGAACATTACTTTTTTTTGTAATGAAAGTCAGAATGTATAGTACAAAAGATGAAAAAATATTTAACTTTAATACATTTATATGAAATTAAAACAAGGGATAAAAAGGACATTTAAATTATTTTATATAAGAATATATATATATCCATTACAATGTTTATGATATTTCACATGATAAATAGATATTTTAATATAAATATTTTAAAAATTAAAATAATGGTTTAAGTTAAAATATTCCTTTCCACAAGATAAACATGTTAGTTAATTTTTATACATTCCAAAATAATAAAAATATTTTAATCATTTATATTATTAAAAAAATTTCAGGTTTATTATTCCTTTTATTTCACTTTTAATCATATCAGATTCAATTAATTAATTAATTAAATTCACATTAGTTGTTTTGAAGATATTCGACACATATGTATAAAAAGACTTTAGTATGATGATTATAGTCAAATGTATTATGATTATATCATTAATATAATATTAATAATACTATAATTATAATCTTTACACATTAATTATACATTTTTAACAAACCATTTATGGTGGTCATGAAAAATTAATTTTTTTATATCATCGAGACATAAGTCCATATATACGATTGAGTAACTTATCTATTTTTCAATGAATATGTGATAAATAATGTAAGTATAATTTTAAATTTATAGAATGATGATTTTATCTCAAAAAATATATTAATGTTTTAAATACACTTATATATTCCATACATGTGAGGAAGTGATGAAAAATAAAATAAATCCATTCGGGAGGTCTAGTTTACATGCACAAACGAGCGACATTTATATTTTTTGTTGGATGGTAAATAAAGAATTAGAATATTTATCTATAATTACATAATGAAATATAAATTGTATATATCATATTAATTAATTTTAAACCATAAACATGAAATACATCTTATATTTGAGGAGTTGAGGGAAAATGAAATACATCATCTTTACGATGAGGTAGCCCTAATGTACACACAAAAGATCTTTTCATTTTCAATTAGAAGAAAAAATAAATTAAAAATAGCTATAACATAAACATAATAATATTTTAATATTTTTTAGATAAAAATTTAATTATATAAAAATTGATAATAAATCTTTGAAGGAGGTAATAGAGGAAATAAAATAGAAAAAACTCGACTAAGAACCATACCTCATCTTCAGAAAAACTCCAAAGGATAATAACTAAAGCCTTTATATGATGATATTATAATAAAAAAAATTCCACTAAAACAAGAGTAGGGATGTTAAGAAGTTATTTTGGTTTTTTTTGGATTAGATAAAATTATTATTAAGTGTGCATAAGAGAGTTTAGAAATTTACCTTTTATATGTGAGGGAGAGGACAATCATGGAATTATTCAAATCAAAAACATTATTAAACCCTTAATTAAGAAAAATGTCTCCAAAATGACTCATATTAAAATATGTGTTGTCATAGGGTTGAAATATGGCTATAAAATTGGATTTCGAAAAAGAAAATAGGTCATTTTAATTCTTATCATTATAGTTTTAACCCTTTTAATCATGTTTTATTTCATACCGTGGTAAGTCACCTTTTCATTAGTTACTAATTATAATGACCAAAGCTGAAAGTAGAATCATTTCCAAATTTTAACATTATGATTATCAATATGGAGTCTAATTTATTAAATTTAATTTCTATAAGTGGTATAAATTAATTTAAAATGACCATAAAGTCTGACAAAATATAATTTCCCAGCAAATTGAAATTTTATGTGTAAAAATGTTTTTATAAAAAAATGAACTATAATATTTATCCTAATGAAATTTATTAGATTATTTTAAATAAAAATATTATAATTAAAATTTAAAATTAATCTATAATATAATATTTCTTTGTAATTGCATTAAAATAAGGACAATTTTCTTAGAAATCTATATTTTCAACTATTCATCCAAAAATAAATTTTTTCAGAAAATTCCATACAAAAATACACTCTATGCTTATATTTATTTTTTGAATTAAAAAATGATATCAATTTTTTTAAATTAAAATTTTAAATTTCATAAATAAATCATTTATAAAACCACATATTCCATGAAACCCAACATAGTTAGAATAAAACTATTTTCTTTTCTACCAAGAAATCTCCCATTATTCTTATAAGGAAGCTAAATCTATTAAATATAATTTGATAATATTACTAAGGAATATAAATTTTTTACTTGTAATGTTTCCAAGGTTGGTACAATCTTCACCACTTTTATAAAATGTTTCATCACAATTATATTCATTACTTAAACAAGTGGATATAATGTTCTTGCATAAATTTTTCTGATTCCTATATTGTATCTTCAATCATATGGTTTTTACCCAAAACATTAAGTTGGTAAATATCCATATTCCATAACACCTTATCTCAGTGAACAATAATTTTAACTTTTTTTCCTCATAATAATGGTTCTATTCCAACTATATTACCACATGGATCAAAACTAGAGATACAAACCACATATAATTTCTTAATAAAGAAACATGAAACATTCTATACAAATAGTATACCCATGGATGTAAGTCCACATGGTAAGAATATGATCCGAATTTCTTCAGAATTTCATATCATTTAATGAAATATAGACTTAACTTTCCATTTTTACAAAAAATCATAAACTATTTACAATAAGATACTTTAAGGAAAACATGATCTCCTACCATTAATGAATGCTCTTTCATAGGGTTATCCATATAAATTTTTTGTCTACACTGAGATTCAGTCATTTGATAATAATGTTTCTTTACCATCTCAATCATCTCTTATATCAAATCATGTACCAAAAATGTCCTTTATCCCACTTCATCCCATCAAAATAGAGTCTTAAATCGTTATATATATAATTCTTGAAAAGTTATGACCTGTATACTTGAATAAAAACTGTTGTTATAAGAAAACACATCTGATGAAATATTTTGATTCGAAATTTCTTATAAATTAGTGGAATAATCTTGAATCATGTATTCCAATTTATGAATTGTTCCATCAGACTTTATTTCAAATTTAGAATTAAATGTTATAAAATTTATTTCTTTTGCTAATGAATTCTAATGTCCTTTCCAAATATTATAATTAATCCTAGGGTCACGGTTAGATACAATGGATAAGATTACCTATGTAAATTTTATATCCTTCATATAGGTCAATAAATATTATCTATATACATGGTATATCTAATATAAAGGAAATGTTTGTATTTAGTCAATAAATAAATAATAACCCAAATCATATTATTTCGATGATATTTATTAGGAAATACCACCATGAAATCCAAATATATGTTTTACCATTTCCACTTTGGAATTGTAAATGGATAATTAATCTCTATTAATAGATGTCATTTAGCTTTATCTTGTTCAAAAGAAAAACATTTCATATAAAACTCTACAATATCCTTATCCATTCCATCCAAATAATAATTCCCTAAAGGTGTTTTTACATCTCAATGCTACATGGATGAATATAAATTTGTGAGTTGTGAGCTTCACTAAATAATTTATTTTTAACTTGGATATAGTTTTCACACAGAACCTTTTTCCAAATATAAAACAACTTATTTTTCAATATTAAATGTAAGAATATAACTTTTCCTCATTAGTTCCATAATTTCTAGAAAATCACACAGTTCCTTAAATTTTTTCTTAATTTTTTTCTGAAAATGGTTATTGCATATACACTAGAAACAAAATAGAAGAAGTTCTTATATAGACAAGTTCAAGTATACCATTAATTAAATTAGTAACTAAAGGATCATATTCCAAAATGTTGTGTGGATAATGATGGATTACCTTTTCAAATCACAGATTTATCTACTTTTCTTTCTTTTTATGGATGGTCGTGAATTGTGAAATCATAATAATTTATCCTTTACCATGATATTATTTCCTACAGGTTAAAATCTCTATGAGTGAATATATACATCAATCTTTAATGATCACTATATATTTTTTATTTATTCAGTATAACATAATTATCGATATTTTGAAATAAAAAACCACCACATATAGTTCAAGATCACGTTTAGGATAATTTATCTCATGATGTTTCACTAGATATAATTCATACTAAATTACTTTATATTTTTTCCATAAAAACACAACTAAGTCACCTCAAATAGGAATCACCATTAATGAAAAATGAACCATTTCTTGAGATAATGAACAAAAATAGAGAATTAACTAATATTATTTTCAATTTTTGGAAATATTTATCACATTAATTCATCTAGACAAATTCTACTCAATTTCATGTTAACTAATTTAGTAGGATAGATAACCAAGAAAATTTCTCAACAAATAGACAATAATAACCCACTTGTCTAGTAACACTATGAATTTAAATGCAATTTGTAAGTATTTTCTATTCTTCAACTAGTTTAGTTTTATTTGGGTCAATATTTATGGAATATTTAGAAACAATATTAAAATGGAATGAAATTTACTACAACCAAAAGTAACATTTTTTAAAATTTCTATGTAACTTCATTCCTTTCACATTTTTCAAAACAATACCAATGTTTTCTTCATGATCCTAATGAAAACAGTCACCAAATCATCCAAGTATTTATGGAAAATATTTTTCATAAGATCCAAGAATATTACATGTGTATTAGATATCCCAAAGGGAAAAACCACAAGTTTATAATGACCAAATATATTCTAAAACTCTGCCTTCAAAAGAACTTTCTAAATTTCTTTAAACTGATGGTATACTAACCTGAGATCAGTTTTTAAGAAACTAAACTCCATAGAGATGATCAAAATTATCATTGATATTTAGAAAAGGACACTTCTTCTTAACAGTGATGATATTAAAGGCTCTATAATCAGTAAAAATCATTATAGAACCACCTTTATTTTTAGAAAATAACATAGAATAACCCATAGTGAAGAACTATGATTATTGATTCCTTTATCAAGTATTTACTATATCTTATTTTTCAATTCAAAACGTTTTACAAGAGATATTCAAAAATGGTTTTTTAAAATCGCCTTAAACTAAGGCATAAGGTAAATTCTAAACTCAACTTACCAGTCAAGAATAACACTTGAAAACCCCATCTATAAATAAATAAATATATTTTTTCACTACTCACACAACACTAAGTTGAACAGTTTTTTTGACATTAAGATCTAGGAAACCTTTACTATAGCCATTAATAAATTTCTTGTATATTGATATGATATCAGATGTATGAAATCATTAAAATAACATTCTTATCTAAAAAATCTATCTTCAAATGATAAATTTAAATTGAATCCATACCCTAAAAAACAAAAAAACACTACTATGTGATGTTCAATAATATTTTTATAAGGAACCATATGACTGATAACAACATGAATATTCTAATAAGTATTGGTTTCTTTAATACTTCCACCATGATTTGTCACTAAATGTTATTCTTTTTCATGAGGTTATATTCCCATGTTTCATGGAAATTTAATAAAAATAAAGGAATTTGTATATATAGTGTCAATAAAGGAATAAAAATATTTAAAATAAACATGTAACGTACTTTCCACCACTTCATTAGATGGTAAAATATAAAATATAGATGTATAAAATGATTTTAATACACCTTTTTTCAATCCTGATTATTTCCAACTTTATTATTTAAATTTTGACCCACATAATCATAATTCCCTAAGCCATCACAATTAAAACATATAACCATTTAATGGATATCTGTTACCCCATTCTTGGATTGATAATTATTTTTTCCCTTAAAATAATGAGACATATAAACAGAAATACCACAAGGGTAACACTTTCCAAATCCATTCAAACATTCACTAAATTTCATTTTCCATACTTGGATCATCTTGGTGTCTTACCATGAGATTAAATTGATGAATAATTATTCATTACTTATAAACTTTACTTCTTCTAACTCCTGGAATCACATGGAACCTAAGTGGTAGAACACTCCATCTCCTCTTTTTTATCATAATGAAAAACTTTCTGATAATTTTAAATCCCCATGAGTAGAGTTTTCTATATTATCATGGTATCAATCATGAGTAAAATCCATTAATTATTCTATCAGTTATCGAAACACAATTTGGTGTATACCCAGATAATATAGTGAAATTTTCTTCATAGGAGGCTCCATAATTATACTATTGTTTTAAAAAAATTACGATAATGTTCTCTCCATTATGAGTAAAAAATCCTCTAGGAAATATTTCTCCTGGAAAGGTTTCTTAAATGTATCCCATTCCAGGATATCATGCTATTTTCTCTCTCAAGTATTCATAAATTATTAAAACCGTTAATTAGACTCACCTTAAAAATGATAAATGGTAGGACTTACTTTTTATTATAGAAAACATACAATGACTTTAAATATATTTTCTAGAACATTAATTAATCCTTCAGTGAAAACTAGATTTGAGGATCTAATAAAATATAGATTACACAATTTCATTAAATTCTCTTCAATGGAAATGTTCCACATTGGTAAATCTGGTTCACTATAACATAGATTCCACAAATATTTATATCCTATGTCAACTAGGCTATCCATGTAAAAACTAGTCAGTTCTAATTCCAACCATTCTAGGAAGCAGATTTGGAATGATATTTACCTCTTGATACCTTCTTATTTCATCTTCCATGTTTCCTCTATGGAAAATATCTTTGAAAAAATATAGATTAGATGAAGAAACATGGTTATCATAAAATGATATATCATGTAAACATAACCATGGAATAAATTCCCTCAAGGGTATTATATTAATTTATCATAAAAAATAAATTTATCTAAACATTCACTATGATAACAACTATCAGGATCTATCATTAAAACATTACATAATCATGATTTTTTATATTATAACTAACTTTTTATTCTCCAAAAAACATTTTTAGGTTTTGAGTGTTTGAGGATTAACATATAAATCTTACATAAAAATACCAGACATTATAATGTGGACATTTCAACTAATTATCCACTTTTCCAACAATAATTATTTTTTAAAATGAAATACTCTATATTTTCAAGAAAAGTCATCTTGAATTTCAACATGATTTCTTATTTACCCCTACTCATCCTTAAAATTTTTAAAAAATCCATTACAAAAGTTGGATGAGAAAAATACATAGTAAGATATATAAAAGAAATAAATTCATCAGTCTTGTAAGGAACACGAAAGCCCATAAAATATTAACCTTTTCAACTTATTCATT
Source organism: Viscum album (assembly GCA_963277665.1). Lineage (NCBI taxonomy): Eukaryota > Viridiplantae > Streptophyta > Magnoliopsida > Santalales > Viscaceae > Viscum > Viscum album. Next base: position 620,850,098 of record OY728162.1, on the reverse strand, counting down.
GGGTGTATAAAACAAATTGCATCAATATGCAGAAAAAAAAATCTCGAAGAAATCCTTTAAATCTATATCAAGAAAATAGAAACCCGTATAAGGATTTTAGATAATTATATATAGAACACATGTTTACTAATGTTATAAATTATTTTAGTCCTTCTAAATCCACTAGATAAACCTCTCTAGTTAACTCCATCCTTGTTTTAGATGATGAAGATGAACATTTACAAATTCATCGGACAATTATATCGGGCTTACCTATTATATTATCTTTATTAGTCTCACCCATCAAATAATATGTATTGATCTCACATGTCATCATATATGATTTTCAAGTATCATATCATGAAAAAAAAATATTTTTAATCATTCACATTTTCATCCTAAACTCCTTGAAGAATGTTTTTGGAATCATATAAAAAACAATTACGGATATCAAAAAACCATTTTATTTTAAAACCCATTTAAAAAAAACAAAAAAATCACAGAAAAAACAGAAAAGTGTTTTTTTAATCAATTATAATATTTAAAAGGACAAAAAAATGATGATCATGATTAAGATAAATGCAGTCAAGTTGAAAATGTTAAAATAAAACATTCCATTTGTATTTTGTAAATAAAGAAAAAACGTTTCCTATAAAATATGTAAAAACAATCATTTTAAATATTTTTTTGAGAAAGTTAAAGGAGAGAAAAATTTCAATTTTAAATTCATTTATATAATTATTTATAAACTCATTACAATGTATTATATTTGGTTTATAATGACGAAATATTTAAAAATAAATTTTTAATCAATTTTAAATAATGTTTTATGTTAAAGTGTTATTTACCTTGTGTATAACATGTCATGTAACTTCATCATATTTTGAAATAAATAACATATGATAATTATTTAATTTATTAGTAACCATTTTCATGGTTATTTTTCCTTTTATTTTACTTTTACCCATGTCATATTGAATTACTTAATCAATTAAGATTATATCAAACATCTTTAGAATATTCAGCTCAAATGTCCTAAATGAATTTGGTATGTTGAATATAGTAATTAATGTCAAGATTATATCATTTAAAAAATACTAATCATGTTATAATTATAATTTTTATACATTATTTATACATTTATAACCAACCATGTAAGGTGGTTATGAAAATTTAATATGGTTACATAATAGATAGGGCTGTCTTTACATATGCATGAGTATAGTTTCCATTTTTAAAATGAAGATGGGGGGAAGAATGTTAGTATCATTTTATCTTACTGAAATTTTTACTATTTAATTAATATCATATTTTTCCATTAAATCCACTTATATATTCCATCTATATAAGGTAGTGATAAGAAATAAAATACATCAATTTGTGAGGTGGTAGTCTGCATATACACACGAGAAACTTTTTTATTTTTTATATGAAAGTATAGAATGAATTATAATATTTATATATGATTAAAAAAATTATATCATATATATAATATTATTTCATTCATATCCATCATTATTATCTTCCATAATAGGTGGTGATGAAAAAATAAATACATCATCTTTATGAGGTGGGGGTCTACACAAATGCATGAATGTTGTTTTCATTTTTCATTATTTCAATAATTAAATAAAATGGGGCTATACCATAACAATAATAAAATATTATTATATGGGGTATAACAACTTTTTCATATCAAAATAGATAGGATAGTTTTAAAGGGGGTAAAAGAAGAAAAAACACCCTATGATTAACTATACCACTTCCTTAGGAAACCTCCTTAGGTTAACACCAAAATAAATTTTAGGAATGTTTTAAAATTAAATCAGGGACTCCAAAATGTCAAAATATAACCCTAACAAGGGCTCAATCAGAAACTACCCCATGCTTGCCTCCATAAGCTAGGTGTGGAAACAAGCGCCAAAAGGAATATCCTATATGGGAGGCCTTTACCTAATGTACCTGTTTGCAGACACCCAATCATCTCAATATAGAAGTGCAGAGGAAAAATAAAAGGAAAATATGAAATATATAAAAAGTAAATCAATCATGAAAAACTTTTAAAGTGTATAAGAGTACAAAAGTGTAAACTAAAAAGTAAAGGGAAAAATTAGACACTAAACCAGAAAGATGTCCCAACCTGACAAAATAGGAAATTAAGATGCTATGAAACCCCAGGTCTTGATCTCTAAGATATAACCCCCATACATAGTCCGAATCACCCAGTATCCCTAAGATCCTCTGATGCTACCTTTGACATGTCTGTTGTCTTCACAATACATGATACTTGAAAGAAAATTCAATGCAGGGGTGGGTATATACTAGTAGGAAGGCATGAAAGATGATAGAAGGAATAGTAAGAGACAAATAGGAGTGTAAGGAAAGTACATAAAAAACTAAACATGTCCACCCAAACCAAGATAATAAACTCATAAAATCATAAGGGGATCAACATGGTTTGTAGGTGGACTACATGTTAAGTCTTTTCCACCTATACTATTCGAGTAACATCATCTAACCATAAGAATATCAACAGTACGAGTAGGTGGACTACAATGTATGTATTTGCAACCCATGGAAAGAGAGTAATCAAATCCAACAACATGGATATATATATATATTCTCATTAAAAGAAACCCAAATGATATAGAAAGGGGGTCTCGATCTCATTTCCTAGCCTAAGAATAAAGTTGACATCAGTTCTAAAAGTTCATCAATGATTCCCAGCATCTCATGCATCTTCCCAGAATTAACAATGTAGAGGTCAATGCCTCACCACTATGTCGCACAACCTAAGGTCCACAAACTACATGTAGAGTAACCATGCCCTAGTTTCTGGGGGGTTCCACCTTGGTGGTATCCATAGAGGACACGTACCTTAATCTGTTAGGGGGGTCCACTAAGGTATCATGAGGACCCACACCCTATCTGATAGTCAATTCACTTGGTAGATAGAATAACTACACCCAAGATGATGGGGGAGTTAGACTCTATTGGTCAATGACCCACACCTTGATCAGTCATGGGGGTTCCACTCATGTTTCATGGAGACCATTACCTTATCTGATAGGAGGTTACACTCGATATATAGAGGATCTACATCCATGATGATTGGAGTGGGGTTTCACTCTATAAGTTGAGGACCCATTCCATGATCCATCATGTGGGGTTCCACTCTCCTTCTACAATGATTTTTTCTCTATAAGATAAAGGTTATGGTTGGTTGATAGAGGAATCTCACCCAAGATGAGGGGGATCCACTATATAGGTCACTGGTAATCCTCTGTCCGATCATTTCCATTGTAGGGAACTCCTTAAATAAGCATGATACCAATAATATCTCACATCATATCCCAAAATCCATAATAGAGAGTAACATCACATTTTAAGTCGAAAAAAACTCCAGATAGGAAACTCATAGGAAAAAATATGGGTCTCAATGAAGGATATGTGATAGGTTTAATTTTTCTCAAAAGTAACCAAGGGGTACACAATATGTAAGGGGAATCACATGGTTTTTGGTCCCACTCCATCACCTGGTAGTGTCCCTAAAGGTACACAGATCACCAAACCATGTAGCACTGCACAAAATTTAAGGATAATACATGGTCTGTCAATGCCACTTGGGGTCCCAACCCGTACACTTTGGCCATTTCCATTTACATCGGTACATGACCATGTGTCTGGTTGTGCCCACGTACTTAATTACACGGCGTGCACACAACCATGCCATTTAACATGGGGTCTATCCCATGTTATTAAACACATGTATTTCCCACCTTGGGAATAGGTATATAACATGTAAGAGGTCTACACACCATTTCATCCTTATTAATTTCCCAAAAACTAGTCATTACAGTCTTGGGGATAAACGTTGTGTGTTCATCATTATACTTGGCGTGTAGTCATGCTATTCATAGAAATTTGTATTCAAACACTGTGACCCAAATATGACCATTCCACTATTGATCTAACCTCCACACTACAAAAAATCAGTGAATTAGTCCATCTTCATCATTTACATCCATCTGGTGTCTAAAAAAACAATTTTCTTGAATCGCTTGAAGGCCACATGAACCTCTGTTGTCGTGCATGCCTCCCATCGGTATTGGATCTCAAATTCACAAGAAATAGTTCATATGATACATTATTCAACCCCAAATACATTTTTTATTGTAAATACCATCATCTCTCATGAAACCGTTATGAATCTGAGGGTCTGATTGGTCTCAGTCCCTCCCAACAATGTTGAGTTGTGACCTCAGGGTCTAATGATGACAAATGTGAAGAAATTGATGGGTAAAGGCAAAAAAACAATTTTTTATCAATCCTTTCAAAGGGTTTTTGGAAAAATACCTTGAACATGGATATCTATTATTAGAAATTAAACAATAATCAATGTAATTTAATACACTAGCACATTAAAGGTTCCATAATTGGTCCATATTATATAATAGATGTTCCTAATCAGTCAATTTAATCAACAAGGGTGTAAAAAAAACTGATGGGTCATACCAGTATAGTGGATTATTCTTCATTGAATAAAATTTTATCCAATGATTGAAGGAAGTCATTGTGTTCATTGCATCTCAATCTTCCCTGATCTAAAGTGTCATCTCCATCTAATGTCATTTTTCAATGGAAGGAGGAAGAATGATCTATAATACTCTCATGGTTTGTGTGGATAACCCTAGAAGATTAGTTAAAGAGGTGGATTTATAGAAAAATATATTAGATTAATTTAATTAAAATAAATAAATTCAAATATTTAATTTAACTAGATGCACCTGCCAAGGGTCTCTATTTTTTAATGCACCATGGCGGCCTATTCTAGGTTTCACCTAGGGTAAACATCTTTTTTTAGACTCAACCTTGGTCTCATATTTCTTATTTGAGATTATATTTAAGATTTATTCCATTTTAATTTTGAAACTATGCATTGGTAATTAAAAATATATTTATATTTTTATAAAAATAATTTTTGGAACACCCGGCCCGAGAATGGCATGCTTTCTCATCGCCTGACACTGAAAATTTGTATAGAAATATTAAAAAGTATTAAAAGTAAAAAACTAGTTCATTTTATAAAACATGATAATGGATGTTATAAATGGATCTACTTTGGGATTAAATGACCTAAAAGGATATTTATATGTGAGAAAGAGACAATAAGAGGTCCCCTATTATAAGTGAGGGAGAGAACACAATTTAAATTTTTCAAACAATTAATATATATTAATGTATTAATTTAGAAATATGGATTCAAAATGACTCATATTAGAGTATGAGATGTTTTAGGGTCAAACTATGATTTATCAATTGTATTAATATGATTTTTAGGGCATTTTTAACATTAAAATTTTATTTTTAACCATTTTTAACATGTTTTAACTCTTATGATGGTAATTGAATTTTTTTTATCAAAGTAAAAATTCATAAAGAGAAGAATAAAAGTTTACTCAATTTTGAAATTTTTATACGATGATTCTTAATATTTATCCTATATTATTATATTAAATTTCTATAAGTAGAAAAAATTAATTTAAAACAAACCCAAAAAATGTGATGAAAATCAATTTTCTAGAAAAATAATTTTCTAATTTCAAAAAACATTTTATACCAAAATCAAGTTAAATGTTGATAATAATGTAATATAATCTATTATGTTTCATAAATGATACTAATTAAATTTTAAAACCAATATAAAATGGAATATTATGTTTTTAGTAAATGAAAGTAAAGAAACGTCTTCTTAAAAATTGGTGTTTTCTAATATTCACCAAAAAATAATCATTTTCATCAAATTTAAAAAAATTAGTCTCGGATAATTATATCTTTATGATTTCAAAAATTATATCCTATTTAAAAAACTAAAATAAAAAATTTTATAAATTAAACTTTAAAATTACATTTTACAGTGCATGAATCTCAATTTTGTATAAATAAAAAAATTTCTTTTTTGACTGATAAATACCCTAAAAATCCATTAATGAATATAACTCTCTAAAATAGAATTAATGAATATTAATAAGGAATTAATTTAAATACTATTATCATTACCAAGGTTGTTAAAGCAAAAGTATCTACTCTACTAATACATCTTTGAAAAAAAAAAATTTCACTATTTTCAGGACAACCACACAAATTTACCGTAACCACATATTATGCATAAAATTAAACCTATTTATACAAATTATAAATTTTAGAAACCATATATAAAATATAATTAAAACATTATTACTGAAAATATTTATATGAATAGACCTATATTAATGTATTTTCAAAAATCCTTAGTGATATATAGAGATGGATGAATCATAAAACAGTTTTAAATTACTGGATGAGGAGACAAAATTCAATAAGGGGATAACGGGGTCATGCAACTACTTGAAGTAAAATGGGAAACCAATTTTTTAATGTTTTCTTCAAAAAATTAAAATTAATAAAAATATAAATACTATTGGGGGGATTTCAATGTGACCACAAGGGTCATGGTGTAATTCTCCCACCCAGGATCACTTTGGGGCATAGACCATCTAGTCACCACATAATGCACCATTCTAGGTAAGAACTAAAAAACAATTATCAACCCAACATAGGGTTACACTATGAAAATGACCTTTTAATTATGATAAAAAACCACCTTCAAGGATATAACCAAAAACAAAAAACCACTTATATATGACATGATCAAGAGATTCATGATGCAACCATCACATTACAGAAAGAATAAAAAACTTCTATAGAATGCTAATCTTATTTGTCCTCTATACATGCCACAATTCCCATTGTTATATCATCATCTTTGATATATTGTATATTTTCATCCCCATATATCCTAGTAAGTACTCATATATATTGTCACTCACCTTTGGTGACTGCTACGATCATCTATAACCACTAAAATACATACGGTTAGAAGAAAAAGTGTAAAAAAAATATATCTCAGAACATATAGAATGTAAAAATATCCCCAATATATAGAAACATATACTTAATATGTGTTACTAAGATTTATTGGAACAAACATTTGGCCACGACACTCACAAATTAGCCACATATACTAATTCTTCTTCTTGATATGCTCGTGTTTCCACTATACAGATACTTGGGGTATGCATTCCCAAATAGGATTTTTTACACCTCTATACGATAAAAACTAGTCATTACTCAAATAATTAATCACCATCTAGGTCAATGTCTTGCACACTAATAAAATTATAAGTAATATAGTTGTATTTCAAATTATCAGCTAGATGGATTAGATAGTGCATTGGAAATAAACTCCGAGGGAGTGAAAATGATTAAGGAATTGAACTTATCATATCAATAACCTCAAATGGACCCAAATAACTAACAACCAATTTCCCATAACAGAAAATATGATTGTGTCCCTATAGATGAATCCAATTAAGGAAAACCTAGTAACATATCAAAAATTTTGTATAATATTGTATTTAGTTTATATATGATAACTAACTACTACGGGAATTAACTAACCACTTATGAATTAATAAGAGTTTCTATGATATATTCTATAAAATATTTATCCCAATGATAGAATAATCCATTGCCTTCCACTAGAACTAAGGTGATTGGTACGGCTATCTTTATATGAACTCAAATGATTCCTTATAGATTGATTTTTAATAACAATATTTTTATTTGAACTTAGGTACCGTAAAATGGAACTCCCATAGACCAACAATAAAAAGGACACATGGAAAAAAAGGTCCCACTAACACCCAAAAAATGTTCTTAGACTACCCATATGTTTCTAGATGGTATTGTAGATACAACCGTTTTTTCATTTAGGAATTTAAAATATTATTAAGAACAATTTTAGAGATAGGTACTGAGACAGTGTGCGATTACAAGGCCTGATGAACCCCAAATTAATTTAATAAATACAATAAATATATTTTATATCACACGTGAAAAAAGTTCATGTAAAAGTGGAATATATATTAAATGGAGTCTCTGTACATGGGCTTCAACCCAGTTTCCGGGAACTCAGAAAGTGCATCCAAGATACCATGATCAAATCTATGTAGAGGCATATTTCGTGGCACTGAAGTAGGAACTATATTTTTTTACTGTAGCGGGTATTGTTTAGTATTGTAGTAGCTAGAAGTATTCATACATATGGGTCGTCAGGCCGTCGGTCTGGTCCTTGGGTTTTGAAAGGCTTTAGGGCCACCCAACACCTTTGGACTACTTGTCTCTCAAGACCCTTAGTCCACCTAATAGACTTTAGGCCACCGCAAGGCCTTCAGGATATTGAAATATGAATATGTACCAGTCAAAATACATGGAAAAAGGATCTAGATGAGGATTCAGAGCAGACACATTCACCAGAGAAGAGCTAACCATGATTAGTAGATTGAGAGGGTATGAAATTTCCATCAGTACCAGGCCTAGGTAGCTATGAAAATGACAGCCACACGACCAACCTTGTGAATGTGGAGTGCTAATATAATGACATTTTCTAGGGAGGATCAGTTCTATGTTTTCCTTTATGGTTGATTCCCTTCATACATATGGGTCATGTAATTGTCTCATAAGACATCAAGTCTTATAAGGGTTCCACCTCACCCCATGAAAGGTGGATTATTAAAAATAATAATTAAGGCCTTTGGTCCATTCAGGCTCTTAAATAGATATTTTTATTGGAAATATTAGATAGTGGTTGAATTCGGAGTATGGGGTTTACCCTATGGGTGACCTAAGATTGGTCGGTGTGGGATGTTCAGATGGGGCAACCATTGGCATGTGCATTGGATAAATTAGTTATTTTAATTTATTTATATAATAACCCTAACCCAATTTACTCACAAAATGAGACTTCTATAGGAAATATAAGACCACCACTAAGTTCAAAATGTGGATTTTACTCTATGTGAGACCTAATGTTAGTCGGCACAGGACATCTGGTAAAGGCAGCTATAAGCAGTTTCATTTAATTAAAAATAAATACATTATTCATTTATTTCAAATTTAATACCCAAAAAACATTTTCTACCATTAAATAATATACTATATAAAATCACCCGGGTTAGCTGCATTACCTTTGGGTCTTTGAGAGAAGCTTCCACCCCTTCTTGGTTAGCAGATTGAGACAAGGCGATGACCAGTGATCAGAGTAAATCAATAGGCGACAAATATAAAGTATCATATTCATCACATATAGAAAAATACTTTTCCAATGATCAAGAAATAATCAATGTAGGACTCGTTAATGGTTTTTACAACCATTTTTATTAAAATATTGAGCATGATAAAATTTATTTTTTTGATAAGCATTTAAATAAACCTTCATATGTGCTTTTGTATCGAAATAAATTATTATTTCAATTTATTTATTATCCATTCCATGTTTCTCCCCCTAGTTTCCATGATATGATATAATTGGTCAAGAATGTTAGGCTAATGATGTTTATCACATTTTTTATTGGTGCTTCCCTCCCCCTACTATTCCTTGCATTATTCATCATTGGAAAAAGGGGTCATGATTTGACATTTTCTGGGAGGGTTGGAGTGTGATCAAACCATAGATTCATAGCCATATCACACAAAACAAGAGGATTTATAGTTTGGGGATGTTTTGAAAAACAAGTGGAACAATGTTTTCCAAATAGATCTGATATGTGTCGCAAGTTTGGGTTTTGTAAATGGAGGTGGTTTAGGATCAGATCAGTGATCCCCATTTTCCAGATGTGTGGTGTGATGGGATCAGTTCTGAGTGGAGTACGTGTGTATAGTATCATGGTGGGGGATTCTCAGTGTGAATGTGACAGGGGGCGGGCTCTGATTTCAGACGGCGTAGTCGAATGTGGTCAATGTGGTGGGCATTAAAAATAATTATTATCAATAAAAATAATGGTGTTGAATTGATAAAAATTAAAGGAGGATATGATATTATAATTATGTTAAATAATAATAATGGTGGTATAAAGTTTGTGTGGTCAATTAAATTAAATGGTTTTAATTTAATTTGGGAATAAATATGGTTTTATGTTTTTAAAAGGATATTAATTTATAATAAAAAATGTGGGGAAAAACAAAATTGAAGGAGTATTTTCTACCTATTCACTGAATGGGGGGGTGAGAGGGATGAATTTACAATACTTTTTTTAATTATCATAATTAATGATAATTTTGTAAAATGAAATTATTATTTAAAAAAAAGATAAATTAAAAAATAATTAAGAGGTATAAGGGGTGAGGTACGCTGGGCATGAGATTAAAAGGGTGGGGTGAGGTGTGCATGCTCCTTCCTTGGGTAAAGTTAATAAAACAAAAATAATAAAAAAATATTATTATTGTAATTTTTTTTTGTTTTCAAAAAATTATTTAGGCCATAACACTTTCATGTGATGTCAGATTGATGCACTAACAGCAAAAATATGTCCCATGAATTGATATGGTCATTTGAAGACCAGTGATGAATACTTTTTCTGACTCATAGCCAGGGTAAACAAAATTCCTATTAAAAATAATATTATAATTTTTTATGAACCTTTTATATGACATATCTTCTTGATAAAGTGTTAGAATAATGAACCATATTTCATGTTGTGACCCTAATATTAAAGAGGTTGTTTTGAGATCAATGTCTGATATTTAATTGTTGTCTGTGGCTCATACCTATGAAGTACCCTTCATACATTAAATGGAGAAATGTGACTTTCTCACTGGTTTTCCAATTTGGGAAAGTGAATAACGTATCCCAAGAAATTTCCCATGAGGATCACAATGTTCTGATCCGTTTTTCCATATGTGGATATTGTAGAAGAGTATCTGTGGAATTATGTTTTTTCTATTGGAAAAACGATGAGCCTCATGAACTATTATGATTTTGGATGAGACACGTCTTGTAATAACCTTACACTCTATTTCATAATGCAAGGTTAGTATAATGTGTGTTATAGAGGATTGATCTAGGTGGTGGAGTGGGACCACACATTGTGTGGATCCCATCACATGCTGTGTACCCCCTGTTTCCTTTGTAGGAAACATAATTTTCGTATATCCTTCATTTGGACTCATGATTTGGACTGTGATTAACCTATACTAATTATTTTTCCATGTAGAAAGTGATGGTGACCTTGTTTATTCCTTATGAGATATGATGTGGAATTTTCCAAACATGGAGCTTGGTTAGGAGATGCTCGATTATGATAGTGATCATGAAAAATCATGAAAGACTTCCAATAGGACTCTCCAAATATAGCTGGGAAATAGAGTCCTCAACTACTACTATGTTGAACCTCAAATAGATATCACTAGTGGATTACTCATTGACTACCGAGTTGACTATCCAGTAGAGCAGAGAAATGTATTCCTCGATGACTATCGAGTTGACCCTCAAGTAGAGATTGGAATTTGATTTCTCAAAGACTACCGAGTGGTATACTCTAGTAGAGCTGGGAGGTGGGTCCTCAATGGATATTAGAGTGTAACCCCCATAATGTACAAGGGTGTGGGTCCTCTATTTGTGTTTGTAGCCCCTCGACTGTGTGGCATAGTGACCAGGCGTGTCATGAGTTGGATGGTTACTTCTGAGCTGATGCATGATATAATAGGCATTGTTGATGGAATTTTGGAACTGTTGGATCCTATTCTTTTGGGGATGAGCTATGATATGGAGTTCACATAAATCTCTCATTTGGGATTATTTGACTCATCATATATATATATATATATATTCTGTATTTATACTCTTGGAGTTGGTTACTCTCTTTTCATGAGAGGTGAAGATGTGCATTGTATTCTACGTGATTTTTGTGTCTATATTCTCATAGGTGGATGAATATATACTTCTACTATAGGTAAAAAAATACATGATATTTAGTTCATATACTCACCATGTTGAGACCCTTTTATTTGGATGAGGTTACTTTTACTCATGGTTTGTGTTGAGTAGTTCTCTTTGACTGTATCATGCATTTACTATCTTTCTATTCCAATTCCATCTCTTACTACTCCCCCTTTAGTATTTTAGTAATCCTATTAGATTTGTATATAATCGCCCACACATGGTATTTTCCTGCACTAGTTGTGTCTTATGCAGATGGTGGATAAATCGATGTAGACTTTTGAGGATATTAGGGATACATTGTACTTTGGACCATGTATGGTGGTCGCAGATTGGGATTCCAGAGCTACGTTCTCTAAGTAGTTTAATTTTTTTTTTCTGGTTGGGACACATTTTTGATTTGGAATGTATTAATCCAACTTACTTTATATTTTTCATTTTTTACTCCTTTACACTCTAGAGGTTATGCATGCTTGGTTTACATTATAGATGTGTTTCATCTTTTACACTTTCCCTCTTCACTTTTTCATCAAAATGGTTCTGTCTGTGCATGAAGGTACTCATCTAATGACCTCCCCTTATTATATATTTCTTAATCACTAGTCGTAACTCCCTCTCCTATGGATTCAGACTTGTGGAAGATGTATTTAGGGTCTTGTCTTGGGTCGGGTCATGACACATTGGTATCAAAGTAAGTTCATTCCTTAGGATTTTTTTCAGACTAGTCCCCTTATGAGGATTTTTTTTGGGATTTAGGGAAATAATTTCAAATTTTCTTGAGTGAAGATCTTAGGATAAGGAGTACAAAGATGATATAGGTATCCAATATATACTTTCACCAGAACCTTTACTAGATGCTTGTCAAGTCATCATATCGGTACATTGGTTGTAGGGATCAATGATACATGCATCATATGGGATTGAGTCTTTAACTATACTTCTTGATCCATATCCATATATATATATATATATGTGTATATATATATATTCTCATTTGATTGTGGTGGGTATCAATTACTTCATATATACCTATGCGATGATAACCAGCCATGTTATCAACTTTTGGATTATGATGATGATCTGATGAGAATTGAGGCCTTGATTTAAGGTCCATATTGTGAGATTATTCTTCTAGGTGGAAATGTAGAAACACCTCTAAATGTTATGCAGTGGATCATTATAACAGAGAAGGATAAGGATACACATAGTCATAGAGAACTCCATGAGTTCCAGTTCTTGAGGTTTTTTAGGTTCCATGATGAGCTATATCCCCATGACGTAGTGGTTTGGATTTAGTTGGTGATATGAGTTTTCATACTTATGAAAATCCTGACTAATAGGATGGTTTTAATTGCAACTAGTTCTCTTCTTATAGGAGTAGTTTTTTGTGGTACCAGAAGATCATGAACCCATTCTGAGTGCGCATTGCAGGTTCCATAGATAGAGATCAACCATGTTTTATATTGATCCAGACTCCCTTCTCAGGTGGTTGAGGTCAGGCTAGATCCCATGCTTTAAATATCAATCTAACTTAGGATCCATTTTTTATGGTGATCCTTAGGGTGATACCTCTCCAGGATAATTCTAGGCATCGATAGAGTCCTGTGGTGGAGATATTTTATCATGGAATTAGACATTCAAGGGAGAGGGACAATTACTCCCATCCAAAATTTGTCATTTGGATGTGATTCAATATAGTTAGAGTGAGTTAGTGTTATACCAATGTGGATAATATCAAGGTGTGGTGGTGGAGTTACATTTAATTGTGTGTTCATGATGTGAATATGAGATGGAGTGTCGGATTAGGACATGGTTGAGGAGAGAAGGAAATCATGGGAAAGGATGATCTCCTGGTAGATGGGGCTTCTAGTCGACAGGCTTGAGTGTGGTTCTAGGTACAAAATATGTCACTATTTCATTATCTTTATTTGTTAACATAGATTCGAGAGAAACAATTCCCTATGTCTAACACCTATTTGAGACGTAGTGATACCTAAAGAGGCCCTTTTACTCAACCATTGTGTTTTAGGATCCAATAGAGTGGTTTTGGAGTTTAATGTTTCTTCCAATTAGGAGACCATACTCTACAAGTAAAGAGAGATCATCACACCAAATCATTCCATAGCGAAAATGACACCCTGTAATTTTTTTTCTCATTATGGACTGGCGTTTGACCATCCATGCTCTGATGATTTATACCTGTGAGTATGTTAGTGATTACATGTTGTGGGGATGGATTTTTTTCACATTGACCAGGAGTGATCCCATGACAGAGTAGTAAGAGCTCATTTTTAGGAGGTTACGACTAATTTATCAATTGTTTAGTAGGATACTTGGAAATATAAATTTTATGAGCTCTCAGATCCACAAAAAAATTGTAAGGTGTGATGACACACCTAGTTTTCCTCCCCACCATGAGATGGACCTTAGAATATAATTACATCATGGATGGCTTGATGTCTTGCGTTGGAACATCATATGATCCCATGAGGCTTCAAGAGCTAGTGGTGTTGTTAAAGGGTCTACAGAGGTAGGGCTTTATAAAAATAATGTGATCACCAAGGTAGATCCAATGTTGTTCATGAAAAAGGTGGATGATACCTTGTAACTTTTAAAGATTATACTCACCTTAACTTGACCATGATGAAGTACAAGTACCCATTTTCTAGGATTGATGACCTCTTTGACCAGTTGTGAGGTGCAAGATGGTTCTCAATGATCGATCTCATATCTAGTTGTCACCAGTATCAGGATCATGAGGCTCATATTAGTAAGTTGTCATTATAATGTATCTACGAACACTATGAGTTATTAGTGATTCCCTTTGGTGTAATGAATTACCCCGTCGTTTTTATGGCTTTTATGAACCAGTTTTTTCAGCTGTAATTGGGCCAGTTTGTTATTATCCATATCAACAACATTCTCATCTACTCTACATTAGAGAAAGATCATGTATAGAATTTTAGGATGGATATATTTTTTTCTTTGAGAGTACCAACTTTATGGGAATCTCTCATATTGTTAGATATGGATTCATGAGGTTCACTTTCTAGGGAATGTCATTTTTTATCATGGTTTATCCATAAACCCAGTGAAGATCGACATAGTGCTTGTTTTGGATCCACTCAAAAGCATTTCACAGGTGAAGATATTTCTTGTCTTGGAAGGGTACTACAAGAGACATTAGAGTAATTGGATTCCTTAAAATTGACCCTAATGAATCAAGATGGAAAAACATTTCTATAGTCGATGGTGTTTTCTTCTATACTTATTATGAGTGTGAGAGAGTCCTAGCTAGGAGACATCGACTGAGAGATCATGAATTAATATATATCCATGAAAGTTTCACCTAATTGATTTTCAGAAGAAACGAATCACTCTATCATTTTTCAAGGAAGTAAGATGGTTCTAGTCACATTATGGGAGGAGGTGATGAGGGCATTTCACCCTCCTCCTTTGGTTATACATCACGATATAGGGAGAGGGAGAGCCAGATGTGGGCTTAGTATCCCCACTATTTCCCTTATTTTGTACTTCTTGAGGGGAAAATATTTGAATAAAGGAATCAATTAGAGACAATAGAATGTCTATATAAGACAATGGAATATTCTTATGTATTGTATTTCAATTACTATTGAGTCTCTTACTACCCCTTATGATTTTGGGGCATCCTACTAGGTATGTATATACTCATCCCAGTGTGGTCTTTTAAAATATGTTTCATATCTTATGGAGATTATGGAAAGATATAAGGTTACATTAGAAGAGTTTAGGGATACCTAATACTTTAGACTGTGTAAAATGGTTGCATCCTTGGATTTAGGTGCTGGGATCTCTCAGCAGTTTAGTTTTTTAGTTTTTTTAATTTAGGACATATTTCTTATTATGTTTTTATTTTTCCCCTTTACTTTTTAGTTTTCTCTTTTGTACTCCTGTAGAGCCAAGAGATTAATCATTCTTGGTTTACTTTCTATCTATATTTAATATTTTAATATTTTCCTCTACACTTATACATCGAGATGGCTGTGAGTTTGAGTACAGGTACATAGAAAAAAACCTCGTGTTAGATATACCTTCGTCCCTGGTCACCACCCCTTGCTTATAGAAACGGGATTGCGGTAGTTGCAGCTCTAGCCCTAACTTGGGTCAGGTTGTGAAAGGTATCACATGATCAAATTTACCTAAGTATCAAGTTCATTTTATAGGTACTTATAAGATATTTTTTTAATCATACATCCCAATAAAGAATATTATCGAAACACCATGAAGTGGTATTATCATGTGAATAGATAATATGCATAACTCATCAAAATAAAAGGATCCTTGATTTGTAGGAATTTCATGACATTCATTAACCTGTTGATAATAAATAATACCACATTAATTCTTCAGGGGTAAACACACTAATCTCATTAAAAAATAAATTGTCAAATAATTCCACATACACATGAGAATTGGAAAAGGATGATGATGTCTCATGGTTCACTGATGCATGACCTTCACCTGACGACTAGTGAAGTAATGTTAAATAAAAAATGATATATACTTATTTATCATAGACCACCAATACTACCTATATATATCATGTTACATCTTTTTAAGCCCTATGTGAACAAACAATATCCAAGAACATGAATATTTAATTATATCTTCATATATTCTCAATGGGATCAGAACCTAACCTCAAATATATAAGATCCCATCATCATCTTTGGGTTGATCATATGGAAGATTTACATTACATATACTATCTCTCATAACCCAAGGGTCTCAATCAGATATATGACTCTCCATTACTCTATTGATAAGTGAAGAGGTAATATCCATTGATGTAATGTTCACTGTGAATTAATACTCATAGACATAAGGATACATCACCTTGAAGTTTCTAATTCGTTAATACTTTTTACTATCCATGTAAAATAACTAATAATAAATCATCATGATTAGTTCATAAGCCACAACATTTACCTTTTTAAGGACATAAGATATTTCAAATTCAAATGATTATTGATATGTGAGCTATATTCTCTATCTAAGATTTCAGTCCAAATTGGGAAATATAATTTTTAATCTCTTATATTCTTTATACACCATGAAACTATCACCCAATTAGTAGGGATTATAACATCTTATTGTGTGCACTATCACTTCTAACTACAAATCAAGAGTCAAATAACTATTCTTACCGAACCTCAACTACCTAGACCCAGAAGAGATTACAAGCCCATACACCATATAAAATAACAACATACCAATACATATTTCCTTAAAATATAGTATTACTTTATATATGACCTAGCTAATGTTAATATTGGTTTATATTCCATCCTTCCCTTTGGATTTTAGAATTGTCACTACCAATGTTCAGTCAACTATATGTTCTTACCCTTCTTAGTTAGGACCATCTTCAATTATTTTATGATCATAAAGGTATGAATGAATCACCGATTTTATATTTCCAGTCCTATAAAGTTAAAAATCTCCAAAACATTCTAGTGTCACTCCAATAAAAAGAAGGCTTCATAATATTTGGATCTAAAAAAGCTTCTTCCATTGATATCACATTCCCTAGGAAGTGAAACATGATGATATAGAACTAAGACATTAATATATTGGCATAGAGTAAATTCTCTATTAGAGTACTAAATAAAATATACAGATTCCATGAATGATCCTCCTATTATTGGAATTTTTAAAAACCTCATCAATAAAAACCCTTGAAAAATATAAATATGGATGGAATACTTTATTCATCTGGGCTTTAAAAACTTCCATGACTTTCATCAAACTGATCAACATTATAAGATACTTGTATAGTCCAGAACCTCTCCAAAATAATGTTTGGGGAATATTAGATGTCCCTATATGTAAAATATGATATAAAAAGATCTATCCAATCATGCAAAACCACTTGGATCCCTTCATTTTATTGAAATAAATCATTTATATGATTAGGATGAAAATAGTTTTTGGCTATCACTTGGTTAAACCTTCATAAATAAACAAAAAAAATTAATGAATCATATCCATTCATATGGAATAAAACCAGATCACCCCCATAGGTTTTTATAGATATAATAAATACCTTATCTTCAAGGTTTTGAAGAAATATCTTTATCTCTTTATGGTCTATAGAATCAATCCAATGTGGTAGATTGGAAAAGTATCCAAGCCTCATATCAACTAATTCATGAACTCGACCTCCCTCTAGGGTGGAAAACCTGTGAATTCATTAATGAAGACATCCTAAAACATGTATATAATAGGAGTAGATACTGAATAATTCATATCTTTGACTCCCATAAAAATTAATACAAGTATAGAAAAACATTCTCCATGAACTAATGGATAGGTTCCATATGGACTACACAAAAATCCCACTTGATGCCTTTAGTATAGAAAACACCCATAATAAATGTGAAGGATACCAATTAGTGATAAAACTTTATGTGTTCGCAATACTAATTAATCTAATCTATACCAAGGATCATATAAAAATTTAATACATCGAATATAAATAAATCATTTAGAAGAACATATCATCATATAATAATAGTATATTTTTTACATCTTTGAATAAACGTAGATCACACCCCTCGAAGCATATAATTAAAAATCATCCCATATTGGTACTTTATGACTAAATCAATATCTATGGAAAATTAAGCTAATATAAATTATTATGATTCACCTATATCAAGTAAAATTGAAGCAATGGTGGATACCACTAGAATCTTACATCAAATAGTCAATTGTAATTTTACTTGATTAGTTGTTTTTTGTTCAATAAATTACAACTAAAATGATCAGATGCCTTAACCTTATCATCCCATTGACTAATTGAATTGAATATTACTAAAATGTTGTCACTGTTTATAGGCACCACTTCCACCTTGATTCCCCAAATATTTTGTGTAATGCCCAAAAATTCTAAAGTAAGAACATATTTTTTGATAACATGAATGAAATGTAACACCAAGCACACAAGGGATTATAATATCTCGAGACTTTACAATATATTTCATATTTTAAATAAAATAAATTTATGATATATCATTAAAGGTTTTTGATACTAAGTTATCAAGTGTAACATTAAATAATTAGTTTCTTCAATGTCATGTGTTACATGCAAGATTGAGTTTTACCAAACAACAATATATTATTAAAATACCATTATTTAATATAATAATATAATACCTATCCATTAAATTGGAATTTAAAAATATTATTAAATAAATTATGAGAATATATACCATATACCTAATAATGTTTTTGACATTCATCAATTATATTTTATAGTCATAAGATAAAATCAAACAAAATATTATGCATAAAAACCAATATTTTTATACAATCATTTTTACCACCTTTTAAGGGAACACCTATTTTAAATATGAATTTTTAAATTTTTATAAATTTTGTATGAAAAATAAAAAACATTTTTTAAAGATAAAAATCAAAATTAGGTTAGTTTGAATTTTTTTTGTTCTTCTGAAATATTTCATTTTTTACGAATAGTGAAATGTACTAAATGTTAATTCAAAACTATTTTTTTGTATAATTTATTTATGATGTAAAATTATATTTTAAATTGGTTTAAATATAAAATTATAAAATTTATAAAACAATTAATCCAATTTGGTTAATTATAATAAATTTTTTATTGAAATTTGATTTAAACACATCTCAAACTGTTGAATGTTTTTTACTTTAAAAACTAGCTTTGTTTTCCCATCCACGACAATAAATTTAATTAATTTCTACAACTTATGTAAATTGAATTTGGAAAAATGGATTCCATATTTTTAATAAGTATAATTTATAGTTTCTAATAATGTCATCTTAGTTTCTTACAAGAAATATTAGTGAATGTGATAATTACAATAATTAAGAGAAAAAATACGATTAACAAGGAACTAAACCTTAAACATAAGGAAACAATGACCTAGAAACTTATCAAAAATCATTTTTATGGCCATATTTCAACCATATACTAAATTTTCTCAAATTTGGTTCATTATTGAATGCACATGATGCAAGGGAGATCTATCATTAGTGTTTACCTGTTTATATTTATAAGAATGTCACTCCTACCCCACTGTATAAAGAAACTCATACCTCCCACATATTCACACAAATAAATCCATTTTTCTCGCCAAAAATCTGATAACATAATCTCTCAAAATCCCTCACCTAATCCTTTAAGCCTAAATTTTGGAATAAAAGGATCCATGTAATTTCTTTGGCAAAAACCAAAAGGATTTACCTGAAAAAGAGGTAACCTTCTTCAGTAAAAACTTTAGTTTTATTTATTTCTCAACACCTTAAATTATAATTATTTCATGATTATATAATAAAAAATTTATACTAAATTTACTAATATGTTTTTATATTAAAATATCTACCTACACTTACACCCACATACATTTAATGGGTGACTAACTTACCATACGTGTTTATGACAAACTACCGCCTCTCAAAGCGATGATTTTTCGTTATTCCTTTACCATATCACATGGTGGGAATTATGATGGAAACAATATTTATATATATTATATTTATGATATTTATAATTAATATATACTTATTTAATTTTTATAAAACACAAACCCTAATGCTTTCCATTTTTGTGTAAATATGATAACATTGTTTGTGGACATATGGACTACTGCCTTCTTAAAGCGATGTGATTTGTTCACACTATACATAAAACATATAAAGAATGGATTTAATAAAAATATCTGAAATATATGACATATATATGATAATTTAATTATAATATGCATAGATATAATTTACTTTTCATTATTTTAATATGACAAAGAAAATAAAGTAGCGTTCATGTGTATGTACGACCAACCATTTCCATGAATGATGCATTTCATTTCCTATCTAAAAATATTATGGATTAATATGAATTCATATATACAGAATATATATTATAATTAAATCATTTTTTAATTTTTGGATATGATGAAATCATTATCTAATTAAAGTAACAAGTAATAAGTCAAAACAAACCCAAAAAACTAGATAATTAACACCTCAAATATTGAAAAAAATGAAAGATTATTTAAAACGGGTGATAAGATATTATAGGAATATAATATATGATATTATAAATATAATTATGGTTTTTTATATATTAATAACATGATTTAAACCAGTATATAGGTGGTTAAAGTAAGGTCCCCCAAAAAGGAATCACAAGGTAAGGGATTTTCATCTCAGTTTTTAAATCTGTCAGATAAATGTCATATTCAACAGTTAATAATTTCTTGTGGTGTATATACTACCCATTTTGATATATTATATCATTAATTATTTTATGTTCATTGTATTTTTAGTTTCAATTTGAATTATTTCCTCTACAATGATTTAAGTTAAAAGTTACCATGTGTTATGAATTTCATAACCCAATTATTTTTCACAAGGTTATATTACATCCTCATTGTTGTTAATATTATAATATTTTGATTGAAATTAATTTTTACGCTATATTTTTCTACGTAATTATTTTATGAGGATTTGCATTTGAAACATGTAATATATTCATTGATTTATTCTCACATCAATGTTATGGTCTTTTTAAATGTTCATTTCACAATATCATTAAAATAGATATTGCTTATTACTAAAATTATATTAAAGTAATTTATATGTCAATTGATCAATAAAGACATTAAATTTCTTATAATATGGTTATTCATGACTTTTTTCACGACTCGTCTCCTGGGGCCAGTGCTGTGACTACCCCCAATCCCACCTTCCAAAGGCCAGGGGTTGGCAACTAGAACCAAAAAGGAAAATCAATATAATGGGAAGTCATTGCCTTTAAACCTGAACAAAAACACAATCCAAGAACCCAACAAAAAGCATCAACAATGTAAACTACTATATTAAAAAGTGTACTGAATGTAAATGGGGCTGGTATACAACCCCAATTAAAAAGTACCAGTACAACTGAAAAGAGAAAAAATCTCCAAGATTTCCACCAAGGATCCCACCTGAATGGTAGGTACAGATCATCTCCACAACACTCCACATCAGCCCGTCTCCTCTGTGTAACGCCTGGTCCTGGCACCCTGAAGTCTCAGCCCAGCTGCTCATCATCAGCACAAGACACAACAAGGTGCGGGCGAAGCCCATTCCGGGGTGAGTATAACAATACATAGCAGGGACCCCGAGACCCTTGAAGGACAAATAGTGTTCCACAAAGGAAATACCAAGAGAAAGATCTCAATCAAAAAGCACGAATTAGTCATCAACTCTACTTAGGTATATTCCCATACATATACATAAGTTATAAAAATATACTCTTCTCTTACATGAGGAAGCACAAGGACCCAACCTTTTATCAATTTTTACAATTGATCCATGAGGTAAGTAAACCACAAAGGTAACACCATGAAGGTAACACCACGAAGGTAAAGTACCAAAAAGGTAACACCCTGAAGGTAACACCAAAAAGGTAAAATCACCACAAGGGTAACATCATGAAGATACCACAACAAAGGTAAATTACCAAAAAGGTAACACCATGAAGGTAACACCACAAAGGTAAAAGTACCACAAAGGTAACACAATGAATGTAACACCACAATGGTGAAGTACCAAAAAGGTAACACCACGAAGGTAACACCACGAAGGTAACACCACGAAGGTAAAAGTACCAAAAAGGTAAGGAATCAACTCACACCAGGTATATAACTTAAGTACAGAAGTGCAGATGATTAGTCGTAAATCTAGATCATCTTATTCTGTTGAGAGGCTCTACTGCTGACCCACATATGGTCGGTATGCGTAGACCCACACAAGATTGTTGAGCGCTGACCCACACAAGATCTGACCCACTGATTAGCCACTAAATGAGGCTAATATTCATTGTTAATATACATAATATTCATGTTCTTTGTTATTCATAAACACCATTTTAGTGCATTTTACACTTTGAACATCATTTCACATTATGATTGTAATACCTTCTTAAAATGCACTATTATGTGGTACATTTTTGAACATCATTTAAAGTACCCAGTGATTCATATGATTTTAAGGAATTAAATTATACATATTTTAATTTGATATTTTTGTAAATTGATCTACACTTAAATATGAACATGTTTGATTCAGGGATCAGTGGAGAATTCATGGAGGATGATGGAGATATTTGGAAATGAAAGGAAGCAATTCTGGAGAAGGCAGATTGGACATCATCCCACTGATTAGACTTTTGGGACCAACATACAGGCCCAATTAATCCAAAATTTCGTGGGATGATAGAATACATGTAAAGGAACAAATAACTCTTCAGGAGTTAATGATAATTAGGCTTCCATGGTGGTTATTTAGGCGGCCCAAATTAGAGATACAATTCTGGGCCAGATTCTGCGGCCCAGAAAAAAAGTCCACCAATTGGATCATATCTCATAATCCACAACTCCAAATGGGCCCACATTTTACAGACGGTTAGAAGACATCCGACGATCCATTTTCTTATTCTATGGCCCACCCTGATACGGCCATCTAGAAGGTCATCCAACCGCGTCTGTTCGGTGGATGAAATCTGGCTGCCACCTCGGGTCAAATGTGGAAAATTCCAAATTCCACAAACTTTCCACCACCCTAAGCCTACCATACTCAAGTGGGATGACTTGTACTGTTGAAGGCTCTACCCAAGGCTCCCAAAATGCCTATTTAAGGCAGAGGTGGTGAAGGAGTTGAGGATCTTGGATGCTTTGTTCAATTGTAATGTTATGCTGCATTTTTGTTGCCTCAAATTTGTCTTTCACATGTATGTTGTTCAATTCACTTTAGTTTCTTAATAAAAGTTCTTCTTCTACTCTTATTATGTTGTTATTAATATCAATTTGATACCGTTGTATCAAGGTGTGAATTTATTCACACCAACCCTTGTGAAATTATTCACACAACGGTGGAGTGATCATTTTATTTTTGTTGTTTTCTTTACTTCTCCATTTCCTCCCTCATGAGTCTACTTTCCGCTTCCATTGAAACCATGGGATCAATGGAGGGATAACCCACTTATGAGTTGATCCAAGGGAGTAGCAAGGGGCTGGATTGGATGTTATTTATCACCTAATTAATGTATAATCACTTCTTTAATTGGGATTTTTATTTGATGATTTTTAAACTCCATCGTCCTTGTTGAATTTAAGGCCACACACTTCAAGTACTAATACGATCTTTTACCTTGAAGTGCTCAAAACTTTGATCCTTAAAGTGTATAGGTGATTAGTATTAGAGGGTGTAGGCATTAAACCAGTAAGTGATGATGTTGTTTTATCTCCTTAAATGATCCCATTTCAAATTTAAGAAATTAAAATCATTAAAAAGAAAATACGTCCAATCCACCCCGAGTGATAACCTAGGATCAACTCATTCTTTTAATTTGAATTCACTTAAGTATCTTAGATTTCACTTAAACCCATCTAAAATAAACCCAAATATGGCCACTTCATAGCCAAAAATCCATCCCTTATGTTGTGTATCTTAGGTATCTTCTTAGGTCTCTGTGGAATCGACAACCCAAGCTACACTACAAGGACCGTTCTACCCTTCTTCTCTTGGGTAAATTTGGGCCTGAACCAAATTTTGGCGCCGTTGCCGGGGACCTAAGTAAGTTATCTTAGACACTATCATTTTTTTTCATCCCACTTCTCTCATCTCATCCCCAATTTCATTCCTATGAAAAACCCTTTTGAACAAATCCAAACATGGGGAACCTCTCCCTACTTTGATCACTCAACCCCATGTACGATGTACAATGACCATCCTAATTCCTACTTGTGGGATCATCAACAACCTACTGAACCAAAATGTTTTTATTCATATGATCCACAATACATTCCAACATATTATGAGTTCCAATCCCAACAAGGCCAATCTGAACACCCTCCTATGGAATTCCAACAACATAGTTATCCTCCTAGAATAGACCATTTGTCTCAACCCCTTGACCATCATGATCCACAACCATTACTTGAAAAACTTTGTCAACAAATGGAGATAATGAATTTTTAGGTTTCATCATTGAGGTTAGAACTACAAAGCATTAAAACTTGTGAGGAACCCATCCCTACACAAACTGTCCCTTCCATAACCTTATGTGAAGTGTCTAGTTTCACACAAACCCCACATGGATTTATTGAAGAACCAACATTTGGATTTGGGATAGATGAAGGGGATCAAGGAAATTTTGAAAGGAATTTAAATCAGGAGGAAATTAACTTTTTGGATTCAAAAGAGGAGAATTTGACATCATGGATTGAGTCTCATGAATATAACTATGTTGATGATTTTTCAAAAACACCAATCATTGAACCATTAAGAGAAATCACAATATTTGAGTCCATACCCATTTCTAACACTGATATTTCCAATTTTGTGGTTGAATCTTCTATTCCAAAGGAACCAATTATATTGATAAATTTTGAAAATAAAATTGAGATCGATCCAAATTCCCAACCTATGTCTAAAAATGTTAGTCTGCCTGAACTCGAACATGTGTCCTTTCCATCATTCATCATGTTTTCATTCATTGAGGATATCCAAAACCATCATGTTTTCATTGTTTCTTATCTTGATATAAATAAAATTGGAATGACCCTTGATGTATTAGGCAAGACTAGAGAAGTAACTAGATCCACAAATTCTGATATTCCTGGGATTTACCAACTCATTTTAGAACATAGGTTTGTTAATGAAACAAATTATAAACTTGTAATCAATCTAAACCTAGTTTAATTGGTGAAACATGTGGTCCTTAAAATTTTTAAAGTTGGTATTGGGTAAGTTGGGGGGTTCATGTCGAGCTAACGACATTAAACAAAGCGCTGCATGGGAGGCAACTCATGGTTTTCAAGTTTCCAATAATTTTGTTGTTGCAATAAACTTTATATTTTAAATAGGATTAATGAAAAATTTTGATATTTCAGAAAAAAAATAAACTGTTGACCTGTTCTTCTATAATGAGTATGGATGGGTACGAAAGAGGAGCACCATATTCATCTGTGTCACGTGGTGTGATCCTTGAGTAATACCTTACCCAGAAATTTAAAAAGAAGACAATGTATCATCAGTTTATTTTGTTTTTATTATTCA
This sequence comes from Viscum album, assembly GCA_963277665.1. Taxonomy (NCBI): domain Eukaryota; kingdom Viridiplantae; phylum Streptophyta; class Magnoliopsida; order Santalales; family Viscaceae; genus Viscum; species Viscum album. Next base: position 620,824,174 of record OY728162.1, on the reverse strand, counting down.
ATAGGTTAAGAAAATAAAAATAAAAATATAATAATACAAAAAAAAGACCACGCCATAGGCCGTGGGGCAAACCCCGTCACAACCGGCGAAGCCGCGGGGACTCGAACCCGGGACCGAAGGGAGACAGGGGCGCGCACTTACCACTGACCTACGACTTTTGTGCTTCCTTATTCTATAATTTTTTTATATATTCTTATATTTTAATTCATTTATTATATAAATATATATATATATATATATATATATTGTTTGTTTTTGTTTGTTTTGTTTGTTTTGTTTTTTCCTTTTTCCACTAGGGAACTTTGCAAGCGACAAGGAAATCAAAGGTCTAAATTGGAGCAGCAAGAACTTCAAACTTCATCCACCAGGTGACTTCATTCCATGACCGTCACTTTCAATTTTCTTTTTGAACTTTAATTCTCTACCTCTACCCCATTCTAAATTTTCATTTCTTTAAACACTGGGGACAGTGTTATTTTAAGTTGGGGGGAGATAAAATAAAAAAATGGTTTCGTGTCAAAAAAAAATGAATGATTTGAAAAAAAAAATTATGTAAATGGAAGGAAGAATTCCTTTAACTTTGAACATCGTAATACACATTTCACACTTTGAAACTGAATATCAAATAATTTAGCATGCCCAGATTCTGATTTTAATCCTTGTATAATTTCATGAGCATAGATTTTGGAAAGTGTGGCTGTCCAATGTGATATTTCATCGTTTATATTTTCATCCAAATAAAAAAAAATGCCACAATGCACGTCCTCTAGACTGTGGGGTACTAATTTGAATTTTTGGGGTCCCATAATAAATAGCATAGTGTGGTTTTATTTTTATGAATAATATGAGTATTCAAAAAAAATTAAAAAAAAATTATTAAAAAATAAAAAATAAAAAATAAAAATAAAAATTTGCGTGTAGAGCAATGGATTGATAAAATGCGAGGCTTTCGGCACTTGGGGATCGTGACTCCAGAGTTGTCTAGCCTTGAGTTTTTCAATCTATCTCTATTTATGGTAATATGAATTTGTTTTAGATTAAGTTAACTCGAGACGATGCCCGAGTATGTGGGTTTCACTTGGTGCCCTAAGGCCTTTGAGTCTGGGAGTCATCGGCAAAGTCTTGCTACATGGGTTAATTTGATTAATTGCAATCTCAATTACTATAGCAATATTGCAAAAAAAAAAATAAAAAAAAGAGGGATGAAGAATACTCGTATTAGGATTAAATTTGATTCCACCTAGCGCTTCCATGATTTCCCCCTTGAATGAAAATGAACCCCCATATCTATTGTGATTCACAACACATCATTACACCTAATTGAGTTGGATGAAGTATGATGATGGATTTGATCAAAGGAATGGGCTTGGTATTGGGATATGTTTATGAAAATATCTTGTATTAAAATATTTTGATGGGTTTCATGATTTTTTGGTATAAGGGTTTTTGGTGATCATTGTGTATTAAAATGTTTTTAGAAAAGGGAATTTGAATTTCATTTTTGATGAGATATATTTTGCTCGGGACTAGCAAAACTCAAGTTGGGGGGTGTGATTAGCCACTAAATGAGGCTAATATTCATTGTTAATATACATAATATTCATGTTCTTTGTTATTAATAAACACCATTTTAGTGCATTTTACACTTTGAACATCATTTCACATTATGATTGTAATACCTTCTTAAAATGCACTATTATGTGGTACATTTTTGAACATCATTTGAAGTACCCAGTGATTCATCTGATTTTAAGGAATTCAATTATACATATATTAATTTGATATTTTTGTAAATTGATCTACACTTAAATATTAACATGTTTGATTCAGGGATCAGTGGAGAATTCATGGAGGATGATGGAGATATTTGGAAATGAAAGGAAGCAATTCTGGAGAAGGCAGATTGGACATCAACCCACTGATTAGACTGTGGGGCCCAACATACAGGCCCAATTAATCCAACATTTCGTGGGATGATAGACGACATGTACAGGAACAAATCACTCTTCAAGAGTTAATGATAATTCGGCTTCCATGGTGGTTATTTAGGCGGCCCAAGTTAGAGATACAATTCTGGGCCAGATTCTGCGGCCCAGAAAAACAGTCCACCAATTTGATCATATGTCGTAATCCACAACTCCAAATAGGCCCACATTTTACAGACGATTAGAAGACATCCGGAGCTCCATTTTCCTCTTCTATGGCCCACCATTATTAAGCCATCTAGAAGGTCATCCAAACGCGTCTGTTCGGTGGATGAAATCTGGCTGCCACCTCGGGTCAAATGTGGAAAATTCCAAATTCCACAAACTTTCCACCACCCTAAGCCTACCATACTCAAGTGGGATGACTTGTACTGTTGAAGGCTCGACCCAAGGCTCCAAAAATGCCTATTTAAGGTAGACGTGGTGAAGGAGTTGAGGATCTTGGATTCTTTGTTCAATTGTAGTGTTATGCTGCATTTTTGTTGCCTCAAATTTGTCTTTCACATGTAAGTTGTTCAATTGACTTTAGTTTCTTAATAAAAGTTCTTCTTATACTCTTATTCTGTTGTTCTTAATATCACTATGATACCGTTGGATCAAGGTGTGAATTTATTCACACCAACCCTTGTGAAATTATTCACACAACGGTGGAGTGATCATTTTATTTTTGTTGTTTTCTTTACTTCTCCATTTCCTCCCTCATGAGTCTACTTTCCGCTTCCATTGAAACCATGGGATCAATGGAGGGCTAACCCACTTATGGGTTGATCCAAGAGAGTAGCAAGGGGCTGGATTAGATGTTATTTATCACCTAATTAATGTATAATCACTTCTTTAATTGGGATTTTTATTTGATGATTTTTAAACTCCATCGTCCTTGTTGAATTTAAGGCCACACACTTCAAGTACTAATACGATACTTTACCTTGAAGTGCTCAAAACTTTGATCCTTCAAGTGTATAGGTGATTAGTATTAGAGGGTGTAGTCATTAAACCAGTAAGTGATGATGTTGTTTTATCTCCTTAAATGAACCCATCTCAAATTTAAGAAATTGAAATCATTAAAAAGAAAATATGTCCAATCCACCCCGAGTGATAACCTAGGATCAACTCATTATTTTAATTTGAATTCACTTAAGTATCTTAGAGTTCACTTAAACCCATCTAAAATCAACCCAAATATGGCCACTTCATAGCCAAAAATCCATCCCTTAGGTTGTGTATCTTAGGTATCTTCTTAGGTCTCTGTTGAATCGACAACCCAAGCTACACTATAAGGACCCTTCTACCCTTATTCTCTTGGGTAAATTTGGGTGTGAACCACCAACTCAGGATTGGTATGCACTGACCTACAAAAGATCGCTGAGTGCTGACCCACACAAGATCGATAGGTACTGACCAACATAGAATCTCTATTCATTCTTCACATCACAGCTAGCCACGAGATTCCCGCACTAAGGATGCTTGAATCTGGGAGGATCCACTCTTCAATCCATCCATCATATTTAAACTACCATGAATTTCCATAAATATGTATCCCAAAGGACTTCCATGTTGTAAGGGTTCCAACGCGATAAATAGTGCATCAATCGGATGCCTGGTTTTTGACATATGTGCACTTTTGTAAAAATAGGCCGATGGGATTAAAGTTTGATCCAACGTGGGTCACATGTCAAACCCTAAAAAAACTCACTCAGAGTACCTCAAAAGGACTTCTTTTTCACTGGGGTCCTTATGCAACAGACGACACGTCAATCAGATGCCCAATATTTTAGTTACATCTCTTTCCATGAAACTGGGGGTGATCACACCTCGGTACAGCCCGAATAGGTTGGGCCCACTAGATTATACCAAAGGGACCACTTCCCAAAAGGGGTCCCAACTCCACTGACGGCGTGTCAACCGGACACCCGGTTCATCAGGTACGAGTGTTTCTTTATTCGGGTACCGGTTGGGTCCGGGCCCAATCCGACTCGGTCAAACCGGCCCGATACAACAGGTCATGGGGTCTACCTGACCCTGCTCGAGTCTAGCCCATCGGGGTCGGGCCGGTTCGGTTCGCAGGCTCAGGCCGCAGTTGGCCCGACCCACTAGGTGGGGCTCGGACTACCCGCGCTGGCCCGTGGGGTCGGCCCGTGCCGGCTTGTTCCATGAGAAGGCAGACTACCTCTTTCATAAGCCCCATGGTTGCGTGGCCGTTTCACCAAACCGGTAGGGTGCTTCCCCACTGCATTAAAAGGTCTTCCGTTCGGACAATTGGGTTCTACCAATGCAGTGGGGCACGGGTCGTGCCGCAACCTCCTGCCGCACCCTGCTAGCCGATGCCACTTCTGCCGGCGGCAACGCCACACTTTTCCTGCACAGTTAGCTCGGGTCGGCGCGTCGTCACGCACCGACTTCCACCGCCCGAGGCCGGTTGTCTCGGGTCTTCTCCGTCCACCGTAGACCACTACCGATGTGGCGCACCGACGGTTTCATTCGTGGGTCACTGGACGTGCTCCGATGTCTGTTCTTAGTGCTGTCTTCCCCTAAGGCTCTTACGCGCTACTGCTGACACATCGTGACATTTTATTTTCTATTGTTGTCAATTTGGAAAATGTTCACTGAAGTTCACATCAAGAATGATGCGACAGAGGTTCTGGGCCTTGTTCATTTGGCATACACCCTCTGCGTTAAGGTGATAGAAAATGAGAGATGATTTAATTTATCAAAGAAACTTTAATATAAATCCCCTACGTCAAGATTATTGGAGGATGTTAGTGTTTGAGGAATAGTCGATGTTCGTCATTCGGTGGAGCCCGTCACCGCCCAATGGAATCGGTTCCGTCCTTAATGTGGTTGGCATCATGGTACTTTTCTAGAGCTTCGTCGCTTGGAGAAGTCGTTCCAATACTCATCCCTAAGCTCTATATAAATAGAAGAGGGAGAGGGTGAGTGAAAAACATGGAATTAATGGGGATCAATTAATTAAGGAACGTTCTTAATGTAAATGATGTTGTTACAATTCATTGAGGAGTCAAGCCATTTAATGGGTTGATACGTCGTTGGTCCTGCCACCACCTCTTGTCCATTGGAGGAAAATAAAGAATGGATATAAAATAACTTTGTTATTGTATTATTCTTTTAAATGTCAAAAATCTCACTTTTTCTCCCTAAATTCTTTGGTCAAAGTGAATCCTCCCTTAAGTGAATCCTGGCACTATGGATTCAACCGTGCCTCAGATTTTATTTTCGTGCACTGGTTCAAAAGTTAGAAAACACCGCTTGCTCATTTACTGAACGTACCTTCAAAGAGTTCATTAAATTATTAACATCTACCCCCAACCCGCGCTAATCAATTTTAGGCTCCGCCTATAGGGAAAATGTACCAAGGAACTCAACGGTACTCCCAGATTTACAATCTGAGTTACCATTTAAAAGTTATTTATTTTAATAATAAAATAATTGTTACTTATTAATTTTATTTATGACCAAAAACAAATTTCTATTGTTGGCCCACACCAACCGATGTTAGTATCTTCTTAAATAAAGAATACACTCACGAGATCAGCGGTGGTATCATATTTTTAATATGAGTCACCATTTAGGAGTTATAACAATTTGAAAAATGAAATAGCTTTATTTAATTATTTTAACTATAGTTATTCCATATTCAGGTTTTCTCACAGAAGGCATGTGCCGACTAAAAATAAGTCACACCCAGTGTAAAAATGTTGTCCTAAATGCAACTATGGCCTTAGATTTCTGATCCGAGCACCCGTTTAAGAGCTATCCTACCTTTTTTATGAAAACTACTCATGCGTTCTAATTAAAGCTTAACAAAATTTTGACGGATCATTCCGGGAACTCCGGGCCTTAGAATCACGTACCATCAGATTTTGAAACCTCAAAATTGCAAATAATTTAAAAAATATATATGTAATTTCTGGGTCTTTACAAATTTTTGATGTAATAGTACCATTTTACACACATTGATACACAAAATGTTTTAGAAATTTTTTTAAGATAATATGACTTCATTTCTCTCTTTAGTCAGATAACCTGTTTTCTTTTAAGAACCCTTTTTTTTAAAATGTGTTCAAAAATGTATGTAAACTATAAAAAATTATTTATGAAGAAAACTTTTAACATTTTTTTTATTTTGATATTTTTTTCAAAGGAATTTTTTATCTCTTTCTAAAAAATCATCTTTTATAACCTTTTACCTTATAAAAGGAATGTTCTTTTTACCTTGTATGAAATTTATAAAATTACCCACCTTCATTTACTTGAAGGTTAAATCGTAAGTTTAAAATGATAATTTTTAAATAAAATGTTTTTTAAAAAGTGATATTAAAATAAATTTATTTTCAAAAAATAAATCAGAATAGAAAGGATATTTTACTCATGCATGTTTTTAAAAGAACATTTTATAGTATTTTCATTCATTAATGACAAAAACCCTTTATTTTTACACCACATTGTATATGTTGTATTGATACCATCCTTATAATTACTTTGGATGGTTTATGATTTATTTGGGCAAGGATAGTATTGACATTCACTACCCTGAATCCTTTTATTCCCCTCAAAATATTCAATTTCATATGTTCATTAAACATTTAATTTCCCATAACTATCAACATCATATATCATAGATATGTTTATTTACTAAAAAATATATAATTTTTTAGATACAATATTACTTTAAAAATTATTTGATAATCTGGGGAATTATTGATAAATCCATATCCATAATTTAATATGGATATTTGATAGGGCACATTGTTCATTAATTAAATTGACTATTTTATTATATGAGGAATTCTTTTGACATGCACTATATGAGTTGGGGAGTGATTAATGAAATCCCTATGGGTTGGGAAATGGTTATTGAAATCCCTACGGGATGATGACTGTTTAAAGTAAGCCCCCTGATAAATCAGTAGTCTGATGAGACTAAATTAGTTGGTGACACACCATTTGAGTTTTTTTCCAAACTAAATAGATGGGTTTCTACCTACCTATTTAAACCGTATTGTGAAATTTATAGAAGGTATAAGTTTTCATGTGCCTCAGACATAGAATCCAATAATTAAGAACTTACTAAATTTAGATTCAGTTTTTTATTATCCATGAGAGTCTCACTATGATAAAATCTATTGATTCTTTTCATTCTTTGTTTATTTATTTAATTTAATTTGTTTTTAGTTATTTACCTTTATATATTATTTACTCACTTCTTTTTCAATTATTGATTACATGGAATGTTTTATCACTGATTTATCTTTCTATACTGATTACTCTCGTTGATTGAATATTTTTTCCATGGTACTTTACCCATAATGAGTATTTGAGCTCACCCTTGTTAAGTTTCTTTTCCATAGGATTCTTTATGTGTGATAAGAATGATATAAAAGCTTATGCTTGATGTAATAAATTAATTATCCTCAAAAAGTAAAAAAAAAATTATGTTTTAATTAGTGTATTAATTTTTTATACAAGACTCATGTATATATCTGGTTTACCAAGACTAATGAACTGTTTGGTCATTGGGGATGTGATTTACTTGTATCTGATGCTAATGTAACGGTAGTAGACACCATCTCCAGGATTTCTAAAGATGGGTCTATACAATTGGTATCCAAGATAGTTTAGTAAAATCCTTGGGATCTAGTTTTTGAGAAACATAGATTAGAGAACATATCCCTAAGGTATAATTTGAGGATAAGTATTTACCAACATCCTAGAATTTTTGTACTGTATTGATTATTGGGGTATCTTTATAAAACAATCTCTATCTAGATAATATAAGTAGATACAGTTCTGATATAGATGTAACTCGGGGTAACAACACCAACAAGGTGTGTTGGGCCTAACTTGAGGGAAATCATGTACACGACAACGGGCCTGACTGCGTACCTAGATTGATACTCTTGGGGGATACACATAGGATGATTTAAATTTTATTTACAAACCATTATGATGTGTTTTAATTGATAATGGAAATGAATAACCTGGGATAAACATGAATAATCTTAAAAAAATAATGTTCCAAGATTTAGACACCCTAAAAAGGAATATAATATTTTTCTCACTATGATTATTATTACTCATACTATGATTTTTGGTTGTGGTCAATGACTAGAACCTGAAAGAGTCAATTTTACAATGAAAATTATAGAAAAGGTGGTGAAAATGAGCAACCAAATGGAATTTTTATAAGAGTGAATGATATCAATTTTGTGCCAAATTAGATTCCAAAAAATATTATTAAAAATATATAACATAACCAACTTCTGAACTCACCAAAGAAGAGATTTATGTAGTTTTCTAAGAGTAGACATGGTGGAAACCATGGAGAGAAGAAGATTGGATTTCCATCATGTACAAAATGATCCTGGAGGCACCTAGGAAAGTGTCTCAATGGAACATTGAAATGGTTTATGTGTGGGAAATATCGACATGAATCTATGAATTGATAATAAGAAATGAAGATTACATTAGAAGGAAATAAGGCTCATCATAAGGAAGATTTTATAGTTTATTGCATTAACTATAGGGAACCTGGGTAGTACCTGAGTCGTTTCCCTCTTCTAAAGGATGAACCATAGACTAATGACCTATGTAGAAATAAATGGATGATTTATTTATGTATTGAGGTTGTATTCAAAATATTAGTAAAAATTATATTTAATGAATAAATTTGAAGGATTTCCATCATATTTATTTTATAAATTATATGGTTTTACAAAAAGGAAAACCTATAAGGAAGTGGGTCTTGATCCCATGCCAAATGTATGATAAGGGCTTCATGACTACCATTGGCCTACGTTATTTTTCGGTTAATATTTCATTGATTTTACCTAAATAATTTGATGAATAAATTCTAATGATTAAACATTAGTGTTACTTTTTTGGTTTAGATATTAAAATATTAACCTGGTTAGCTATCGAAAATTGTTATAGAAAAACATAAATACATGTTTTATGGGAATTAAGATCCATTAAATGAATATTTTAGTACTTCAAAAAAAGGGAGTTCATTCAGGGATTTCCACATTGTGGAGTAAGGGATGAATTAGAATTGGATCAAAGCACAACAAAAAGTTGGAATTATTTATATGAAATAGAAACATTTCAAGTATGTAAATTTTCCTATATTATTAGGTAGTAAAATAATTACTCAACATTATGAAACTGATCTAATTTTTTTTGTCTTAATACCATAATTTTTATTCTACCAATGGACTTTTAAATCATCCTAGAGGTATGGCTTTGAGGACCTCAAATTTCCATTGATTATTCACTTTTTTGTGATTGATGACCTCGATCTAACCCTATAAATATTAATTATATTAGTATAAGTCCCTATCACCACTTTCTACTAATGTTCTTCTACTTAGAGACCTAGTTACATGCTAGTCCATGTGAACTGGGTACTTCCCATTATCTCTTTTCTTGAGAATGTTTTATGATCCCTTCTAAAAATGTGGGATTAAAATGTAGGAAATATAAAACAATTTATTATCAAGGTCATGTTTAAATTAAGAGAATTAAATTTATTTATGTTGGGGAGAATATAACTCCCCAAAGTTCAAAAGTATGAATATTGTATTCGATAGAGTGTATGACAAACAACACCAATCACACTAAGGAATATAATATCCCCATACTTTACAATATATATAATATTTTAAATAAAATGAATATGTGATATAGATTGAAATTCATGTGATATTGATTTATTGTTCATCACACTACACTTGAGTATATTCAGTGTCTTTATTTATATGCAAGACTGAGTTTTACTGAATAATAATATATTTTTAAAAAATTATTATTATTTAATATAATAAGATATTACCTAGATATTAAATTGGTGATTATTAATAGTATTGAATAACTTATGAGAATATATATATATATATATATATATATATTATATCGAATATATATTTTTACATTCATCCAATATATTTTATTATCCTAAGATAAGAGAAAGAAATATTATGCATAGAAACCTATATTTTTATAAAAGATGTTTTACCACATTTTAATAAGACACCTATTTTAAATCTGAATATTTACACTTTTATAAATATAATATGACAAAATAAGCTTGTTTTTTTAATGGGAAATTTCAAAATTATGTTAGGGTCATCTGTTTGGTATTTTTTGAAATATTTCATTTTTTGATAAATGGTGAAAAATACTTAATTTTAATTCAAAACTGATTTTTTGTCTAAAATTTTTATAAGGTTAAAATATATTTTAATTTTTATTATGTAAAATTATATAAATTATAAAACAATTAATCCAATATAGTTCATTGGAATCTGTTTCTCATTGAAATTGGATATAAATGCATCTCAATCTTTGGAAAGTTTTTACATTAAAACCCCGCTTTGTCGTCCCATATGTGGGATTAAATTTAAATTAATTGCTGCCATATATGTGATTGGAATTTGGAAAAATGGATTTAGTATTTTTTATCAGAAAATTTATAATATATTATAATTTAAACATATATTTTTATAAAAAAAATATTAGTGAAACTGATTAAAATTGATTACAGTGATTGAGAGAAAAAATAATGTAACAAAGGAATATACCATAAACATAAGGTGAAATTTGACATAGAAACTTCTCCAAAAGAAAAGTTATGGATATTTTTCTACTATATAATCCTTTGGGTATAATTTGGTTTATTATTTAATTCACATGATGTAAGGGAGACCTACCAATTGGGTTTACCTTTTTATATTTACATGAATTTCACTCGTCCTCCACAATAAAAAGGCACTCAACTCACCCACTTATTCAAACCTATAAAGCCATTTAGATCACCAAAATCTGGTAAAACAATCTAAAAACATCCATCACCTAATTATATAATACTATATTTTGGAAAAACGTTATCCAAGTAAGTCCTTTTGTGAAAACCAAAAAGAGTTACCCAAAAAAGAGGTAACCTTCTTCAATGATCACTTTAGTTTTATATTCTCTTACACTCCTTCAATTAGACATATTCCCCGATTATATAATAACAACAGTATCCTCAATGTATTTATCTGTGTTTATATCAATGTTTCTACCTACATTTATACACACTTACATCTAATGGGTAATAAATTTACTATTTGTGTGCATGATAGACTACCGCATCGCGAAGCGATGATTGTTTGTTTTTCCTTTACCACCTCTAATGGTTGGAATTATTATGGAAAAGATATTTATATTATATATATATATAATATTAATAAATTATATATTCTTATTTAATTTTTATATTACACATACCATTCTGCTTTCAACTTTTGTGTAAATACGATAACATCATTAGTAGATGTATCGACCGCCGCATCCTCCAAGCGATGGGATTCTTTCACACTATACATGGAATATATAAAAGATGCTTGTAATAAAAAATGAGACATATATAAACTATATATGACACTATAATCCTAATATATATATATATATAATTTAATTTTTATTCTTTTATTATGAAAAAGAAAGGAATGTAGCGTTAATGCATACATACTACCTACTGTCTCCATGAACTGTGCATTTCATTTCATTTCACCAAATAATACGGATTATTATAAATAATTATATAATAAATATATATTTTAATTACATCATGGTTTAAATTTTTTATATTATTAAATAATTATCTAAGTAATAATAACAACAATTAACAAGTCAAAACATACTTGAAGAACTAGATAATTAACACCCGAAATAGTGAAAATAATGAATGATTATTAACAAAAAGGTAATAAAATATTGTAAGTAGATAATATATCATATTAATAATATAATCATGGTTCTTTTATAAGTTAATAATGATCTATAAACCACTATACATAATTTTAAAGGATGTTTACCCTTAAAAGAAACACAAGGTTTGAGTTTTTCATCTCACTTTTTACATCCATGAGATAAATGTCATATTCACCACTTATCTATATTGTGTTGTGTATCTAATACCCATTTTTATATACTATACCATGAATTTTATTATATTCATAGTATATTGAGTTTCAATTTGAATTATTTCTTCTAATGGTATTTGAGTAAAATGTTACAATGTGGTAAAGAATTTTAAAACCTGATTCCTTTTCATTGGGTTATATTACTTCCTCATTGTTGTTAATATTCAAAGATTATGTGTGTGAAAAATTTTTAATCTCTATTTCTATATTTAGGATTTTTTATGAGGATTTAAATTTTACATAGACAATCTATTCATTGATTGATTCTCACATCAATGTTATAGTCTTTTAAGGGTTTATTTTACAATCTCATTCTAATTGATATTGCTTGTTATTGAAATTCCATTAATGGAATTTATATGTTCATTTTTTAATAACCCATTTAATTTTCCTCTCTTATTTAAATTATTACATTATTCATGTAAAAATACTATTTTTACACTCTTTGGTTCTCAAAATGTTTTAGAAAATGTTTTTATGAAAACCAGACTTCATTTATCTCTTTAGTCAGAGAACATGTTTTATTCTAAAACCCTATTTTCTAAAAAGGTTTACAGAAATGTTTTTTAAACTTCAAAATATGATTTATTAATGTAATTTTTACCCTTTTAGTCTTTTATAAATATTTTCAAAATAATCTTCTTGTCTCTTTCTGAAGGAGTAGATTTTATAACCTTTTACCTTACAAATGGAATGTTCTTTTTACCTTCTATAACATGTATAGAATTATTGACCATTGTTTTTTTAGATCTTACTTTTTATGTTTAAAAGGTTAATTTTTAAAGAAAATTTTTTCAAAATGTTATTTTCAATGAAAAGGATTTTCAGTAATTTTTCAGAATGAAAAGTATGTTTCCTCAAAGATATTTTTAAAATATCTTTTCATAGTATTTTCATGAATAAAAAACAACAACCTTTTAATTTTACAAAACTTGGATATATATTATTAATACCATAATTATTATTCCTTTGGATGGTTTATGATTTATTTTTTCAATGATAGTAATGAAATTTACTACATTGATTCCTTTTAGTCCCCATGAAATATTCAATTTCTTGTGAACTTTAAACATTGAATTTCCACTAATAATCCATATCATTTATCATAGATATGTTCATTTCCTAAATGGTATATCATTTTTACATATGGTGTTTACTTTGATAGGTATTTTATTATATAAGGAAATATTGATAAATCCATATCCATTATTTAATATGGATATTGTATAAGGCACAATCTTTATTAATTTAATTAATTATTTAAATATATGAGGAATGCTTTGGATATGCACTATAAGGGTTGGGTGCCGGTTAATGCAAGCCCTATGGGTTGGGGACTGGTTAATGAAATCCCTATGGGGTTGAGACCATTTAATATAATCCCCACGATGCATCAATAGTTTCCTGATATGAAATTAGTTTGCAAAAACCCTTTTATTTTATTTAAAAGTTGAATATATGGGTTTCTAGCAACATATTTAAACTGTATTGTGAAAGATCTTAGAGGTATAGGTTTTCATGGTCCTCAAACATGGAATCCAAGAATTAATCACTTCCTTCATTTAAATTCTGTTATTTATTATCCATGATATTCTCAAGATCTATAGATGATTTTCATTATCAATTTATTGATTTAATGGCATGTACTTTAAGTTATTTACCATACCATATTATTAACTCACTTCATTGTTAGTTATTGATTACATGGAATGTGTTATCAATTATTTATCTTTAAATACTAACTATTCTCCAGGATCCCATATTTCTTCCACTACAATTTACAATTACTGAGAATTTGATCCCACCCTTATTATGTTTCCTTTCTCCAGGGTTCCCTAAAGCGTGATAAGAATGATATGAAAGCACACACTAGATAGAATAAAGTTATTATCATCATAAGGGATTGAAATTATGTTGTAATTAGTGTATTCATTATTAATAAAATAATCATGTATATATATGAAATATTAAGACTACTAAACTATTAAGTCCATTGGGATATTATTTACTTGTATCTTAAGCCAATATAATGGTATTAGACACCAACTCCGAGATTTTTGAGGTTGAGTCACTATTAAATGAATAACTCTAGTTATAACCCTATGGCATAAAACAAAATATTATTATTGGTACTATATCTTGGAAAATTACATAGATATTTATAGGGTGAAAGAAACTCTAGTTTTTTAGATGTATTATCTATTAATAATACAAATAATCTATAAAAAATTACAGGAAATGTTGTTAGGAATTCTCCACTCTACAAAACTGAAAATGTATAGGAGGATTCCTCCATCACTAGGAAGAGGATAAACTTGTACCATGAAGGATCTATCTATCACTACCCCTATGAGAAACATCATATCACTACATCTAATTGAAATATGGTACAATATTGGATATATAAAATAAATTAGGCTGTATTGGTGAAGAAGTCCCTCTTGAGTTCGTTTCATAAATGAGGAAATATACAACTATCTCATTAAAAGAAGAAAGGAAGGAAATATTTACATGAGCCTATATTTAATGGTCTATAATTTCTTAAAAATGGTGAACATTATCAATGTGTTCACATAACATTATAAGAGAAAACTAAATAAGGTTTGTAAAATAAGAATAATTCTTCATCACTGATATTTTTTTCTAAATAGTATGATTCAAATAAAAATCTCAATCATTAATTAATATGTTTGGAATTAACTACATGAATAATTATCCTAAAATTCATAAGAAAATAAAAAAAATATTCTAGTGTATCTAGGCTTGGATTCCCACTAAAACATCAATAGTCTTCATAGAATATAAATAGATATATTTATCCTCCTTGTTAAGGGTTTCTTAGGGAAATAAAAATTGAAATAATGACATTACCAAGAAAATGACACCCAATACTCCTACCTGTCTAGTAAATAGTGGTGAATACCACAATTGGAACATAGTAGTCAAATTTAACATAGAATACTCTACTCTTAAAGATCCCATTTCTATAAATTGAATAAAATAAACCAAATTATCTTAAAAAAAGATCAATAATGGGTATATATTTAACTTGGGGATCTGTATCAACTATATATTTCTATACTCATATATACACTATAAGAACCCCATTAGAATCTATAATACTATAATTTCACTATAATTCTCAATTCTAACCACAAAAAAGTCAATAACTATTCTAGATATCATAGATATGATAAACAGTAATTGGAATTTCATTCCTTTATCTTATGAACATTTTTTTCATTTGAGGTTCTCACATAACATGGTCTCTCTCTAAAGCCCCGATGACATAGTCATAGGGGTATACACCATGATTGATTTTAAATTCAAATAATAAACTAAAAATTAGTGATAATATAACCAAAATGAGAGGTTGACCAAATAGAATTTCACCAACATTTTTTATTGGAATACATGAAATTTATAAGTTTTTATTGACAAAATAAATAATTGAAATTCATATCATATTCATGGTTCTAAACCAAAAGTAAGAAATATAATATCTTGTGTATCCTATGTTATATATATTATCTGATAACATAATCCCTTTCACTACTCCATTGTAAGAGTAAAACCATAAATCATAAATCAAACATTATAATTTTTTAATCATTAAATTATAAAATCTGAAACTAATAATAACAATCTTTATCCATGTAACATAGAAATTATATATACATTAGTTTTATACTACCAAGAATAAGGTTAATACCATGTCGCAAAAAATTATTCCTATAACTTCTATGAGAAAATGATATGACAAAAAACAGGCTTTGTTACTATATTTTAATGCCTTGACATGTTCCACATACACTGATACCAAACCAGAGTACCATACACATTAAGAATACCTACCCAAATTCCATAGGATTCTAAAAATGATGAGTGTTTATTTATAAGAAGGGGAAATTATAAATTATTTGGAAATAGTATCCATAAATAATAATGAAAGTAATAATAATCATTTCCATCATAATAGTAAATAGAAATAGACATTAATCGATGAACAAGTCGTGAGGTAATAACATATCATATACTATATCATAATGAACCAAAATAATGTGACACAAATTATAAAAAGGAAATATGATCACCCATGGGTTGATCATAAATAATGTGGTCCAAAATAAACAAATAATGTGGGTTAATCTAAAAATTTACCCGGGTCCACACTCGGTCCAACCTCTCATCTCTGAAAATGGTACACCATACCATCCACAAATATTATAACCCTTTTTATTACAATTCCATAAACAATAAAATATATAAATGCAGTAGTATTCCCATGTAGGGTGAGATAATAACTCACTAGGAAAATAATAACAGTGTCCCCAATAAGATTTAGAATATATATATCACGAACCAGCCTGGGTCGACCCTGAACCGGTCACCTGAGTCGGTCTGCGACAAGTCCCGAGGGGCATTCCCTATCCCCCCGGGATGGAAACTAGTGTCGGGCATCAAAATTTAATGGGTGGGAATGATTTGGCCCATAAGAAAATAAACTAAGCAGTAGAAAATTAAATAGAACAAAAGCGAATAAACAAAGAACAACAAACAATGCTACTTACCTAACCTCGACCAAAACTCCACGTGACCCCATGGGTCACTCTCCAACACCACAACCAACTTTGCTCAAAGCGAACAACTGAAGCTAGAACCTTCAACAGAACTAAAAACAAGAAAACACTATAGGAATGAGTATAAAAAATCAGTAACCTAGCATGATATCTATTCACAATGAACTACTTTTAAAATAAAAAAAACACCGTTTCAAGTTTGAGCAACAATATATAAAAGTATGTTTTTCTAAATGTTTTACTTAAAAAAAATTACGAACCATTGCCCTTAACCATTTACAAACTTGGATTCATTTCATAAGTGTCAAACGATTTTTAGAAAGGGAATGTGATGTTTACATTTTTCAAATTTTCACAAAGAGGATTAAACACTTTCATTTGAAAACCAATTTTAGAAACCTAATCAAAAATAATTTCCCACTTTCCAAGGAAAACAATACACCAGAAATTCACAAAGTAAAACACACAGCAAGGGAAATGTAGGTATAAATATGAGCATCATAATCACTACTGCAACCAAAACAAGTCGAATAGACTTGGGTGAACCTAGTAGATCGAGAATAAACCCGAAGACACCAATACAAGCGAAATAATCCTAGTGGACATGTCACAATGAAATCAAAACGCACAATACGCTTGACCATCCTCTCTCGAGAAGGTCGAGGGAAAATCCCATAGTAATAAACCCAATATATCCACCTACTATGGGCCACTGGTCAGTACCATAACCTACCAGTGTAGCAATCATTCTTAGAATATTCTCTCAATATTCCAGATTCCCATGTCTCAAGTGTTTGGAAAGGGGGTGAGCCAACTGATGCCAGCCGAGCATCCAATCACATTCATAGACATATAATAATAATAATGCACAACAGAAATCACCCTGAGCCACTACATGGGACAAACTATTGTCTTTACACTAATCAAGTACCCGAGAGCCTTTAAGTGCGGCCTCCCAAACAATCAATTTCAACCAAGCCATGAGAGTTGTCCTAAGAGGGTTTTTAACAAAACATTTTCATCGCTTTCCATAAAGTTCCAAATGGGAATTAAATACATTTCACAATCACTATTCTAAAAAGAACCAAAATTCTTGTTCATGCTTGAGAAGAAATCATATATCATTAAAACCAGAACTACATTTGAAATTCCATGAATTATGTTTAAAGGCCAAATGGACAGTCTTTCAATATTGGGTGTCCGCTCGTCGAGAAAATGTTTCATGTGTCGTTTATAAAATAAACGGCTCTTTTTTATACCAAATAATCATTTAAAAATTAATTGTCTTATATTAAAAATTAATTATATTATATTATCTCACATATATTAAAATTAATAAAATATTTAATTTGAACAATTAGTGTGGAAAAACAGAATGAAATAATGTAACTTAAATTTTAAAAGACAGTGCAATGGGAACCTACCTCGAGTCGTAGCTCGGACACGACGACACAATACACATCGCACTGGAACACAAGCACGTGCAAGACTATTTTCACGGTGTCACGGTGTTACCACACCAACACGCTGAAAAAAATGCATGATAACTAAGAACAAATAGGCACTGACTTAGAACAACCCAGACGAACAACCAGTGAAAAAGAACCAGCTCAACATAAATTCAAAACACAACTCACAACATCAACCTTATTTATTAAACCACTTTAAAATACACAAAGTGTTTGTAAAAACCACATAACACCAAAACAACTAACTAATTATTTTAAAGTGGCACCGGGTTATTTCAAGGAAACACCAGAGTACGAAATCAGACAAAAGCGCACGACATGATGAAATTGACCTTTAAAAGAACGTGCGCCTAAACACATTTTCCCAAACCAAATTCAAAACATCCAAACTACTTAATAAATCTTCTAAAATTTTTATAAAACAATTTTGAAAAACACATCGTGGATTTAAACACACGAAACCAACATAAACACATTAAAAAACACTTTCATGATCAAATGCACACAACGACACATTGATGTCACACCAAAACCCAACTGCAACCCTTATATATTTTAATAAACAAACAAAACATTTTATAAAACACTAAAAATTTAAAAAATAGAATTTTTCAGCCCATGATTGAAGGACCCCGGGACACCCTGAGAGGGGATGGGTGAATCAGGGTGACCACTTTTTCTTTTAATGTGTTGGATCTTGTTCCCACATTGGTAGGAACTTGTTGAACCTGTATGATGATTATGATCAGAATGAAAACATTCACATGCACAGAGAAGACACAGCCATTTTTACTTGGTTCACCATTAAGGGCTACGTCCAAGGAGCATACGCCGACAGGTTTCTGGTCGTACCTAAATCCACTATGCTTTACTAGCTGCGGATACAAAAGTTCGGGTACAGACACTCTGTCCCAGGCTCACTGCCTTTACAATTGTTCAGGGATAGCTCACTGCGTCCCTCGGGTCACTCCCGTTGACTCCCCCTAGCTCACTGCCGTTGGCGAAGTCCCACTCAGTTTATAGACGTGAGGGACTCTTCTTCATTTGCATAAGAGTGCATCCTTTGTTGTATGTAGATGCTCTATTGAAGACCGATTCTCACTAGAAGAAGAATATCACTTTTCCTCGAATGTACTGAGTAGTCTCTCGGCTTTCGTGCAGCTCCAAACACGCCGGTGGGCTTCAGCAAAACCAGGCGCGCTTCTTCAAGACAGTCGCGCAAGTCCCACTACGGCGCGCAAGTCCAAACTGGCGCGCAAGTGTCATCAACACACATGCGCGACTCTTCTTGCCCCAACTACTAACTTACGCGGTCCACTTCCTTTCTCTTCCAAACCACCTTGGGCGCACAGCCAAAAACCGGCGCGCAAGCTCTACTTGCGCGACAAAACAACCACCTGCGCGACTCAACCACCTGCACGACGAGAGCTCGAACAATCTCTCGGCCTTGAACTTCGTTTGAAATGAGGAAGGGTGGTCCAGTATTTATAGGCAAACTGGACCCCCTGCGCGTCGGTGCGCAAGTCCCTCGACGGCGCGCAAGTCCCTCGATGGCGCGCAAGTCTTGTCTTCAATAACCTCTGGCGCGCAACTCACTTGCGCGACCCAACCAACACTTGCGCGACATTCTTTCCTTAGCCAAATTTTGATGTTCTGATCCTCAAAAACATATGGCGCGCAAGTATTTTATCCTCCAAGACCACGGCGCGCAAGTACCTTTGCCAAAACACTTTACTTTATTGGCCGATTTTTAGGCCCAAAAATTTGGCAAACACTGGGAAACAGTGCCACCTTCACTACTGTTTTCTGCTTGAACGATATGATCGCTTTGTTGGTTCACACCCTGAACTTCCACTGAGGATTGACAACAAACACAAACCATACACCAAATCATGCTTTGAAGAACCTGGTTCCAACAATCTCCCCCTTTGGGTTTGTTGGCAATCAGAATAAATTCAATAGATCTCCAACCATGAGCAAATCCAAAATGCAAGAATCAACTCAGCCAACACTCTAAGTCTACGTGAGCAATGATCGGTGTAGAAAAAAAGAGAGAAAGCTTGAATTGGGTCTTAGTGTTTTGAAATTCTCCATGACGCCCGATGTTATCCTTATTAAACTTCTCATCACAATCTTACACTTCTCATCACAGAAGAATTTCTTGCCTTGAATTTATTCCTTTCTCCCCCATTGACAATAAAACCAAAGACCGAAAAGTTTGTTCAACGCTCAGCTCAAGCCATACTCCCCCTGGATAGTATCTCCCCCATAAACCTGCATCACAGCCATAAGCAGATAAAAACAGTTAAAACAAACGGGGAGAGGGGACTTCCGGTGCCTCCTTATGCAGTAGGAGGTGGTCGAACACCGAGGTTCAACCGATGCTTCTCGAACACAGCCGCAGACAATGGCTTGGTTAGGATATCAGCCACTTGCTCATTAGTTCCAACATGATCCATTTTAATCACTCCTTGTTCAACCTTTTCTTTGATAAAATGATACCGTATTTCAATATGTTTTGTACGAGAATGTTGAACCGGATTCTTCATAAGATCAATTGCACTTTTGTTATCGCAATAAATCACCATTGGTTGCTGCACCTTATCACCAATATCTGTTAGCTTCTGCTTCATCCAAAGAAGTTGAGTGCATGCTTTTGTGGCGGAGATATATTCAGCTTCAGCAGTACTAAGAGAAGAACTTTCTTGCTTCTTGCTCAACCAGCCAACACATTTTTGCCCAATATAGAAAGCTCCACCACTAGTGGACTTTCTGTCTACTACATCCCTAGCCCAGTCAGCATCAGAAAACGCCGATAATTCACTGTCCCTGCCTGCAGCAAAAAATAACCCGAAGTTATGTGTGCCTTTAATATACCTCATGATTCTTTTTACTGCAGACATATGTTCCTCCTTTGGATTACTCTGAAAGCGGGCCGCAAGGCATGTTGCAAAGACAATATCTGGCCTTGTCGTTGTCAGATACAATAGGATTCCAATGATCCTCCTGTACATGGTGGGATCAACAGAGTTCCCATCCTCATGCTTTCCATGTTTAGTTCCAACAGCAATCGGAGTTGACATTGGTTTGGAGTCTTGCATATTGAACTTCTTCAGCAACTCTCTTGCATATTTTTCCTGAGAAATGAAAGTGTATTCCTTCTTTTGAATCACTTGCAACCCCAAGAAATATGTGAGCTCCCCAATCATAGACATTTCAAATTCTGATTTCATGTGGTTGGCAAATTCATCCACTGATTTCTGCCTGCTGCCACCAAAAATGATATCATCAACGTAGACAAGAACCATGAACTGATCTTTTGGAGAATTCTTCACATAGATATTGTGATCAACTCCTCCTCTTTTGAATTCCAACTTCTTGAGATATGAATCTAGCCGTGAGTACCATGCCCGTGGTGCCTGCTTCAAACCATATAGAGATTGCTTTAGTTTGCAGACCTTTGTTTCATTGGTACCCAAGACAAACCCCACCGGTTGCTCAATGTAGACTTCTTCTTCGAGTACACCATTCAAGAATTTTGTCTTAACATCCATTTGATATACTTTATATCCTCTTTGGAGTGCCATGGAAAGGAAAAGCCTGATTGATTCCAGTCTAGCAACTGGAGCAAAGGTTTCTTCAACATCAATACCTTCAATCTGGGAGTATCCTTTACATACCAGTCGTGCCTTGTTTCTGATAACACTTCCATGCTCATCAAACTTATTTTTGAAGATCTATTTGGTACCAATCACATTGTGACCTTCGGGTCTCTGGACAAGATCCCATGTCTGATTCTTATCAATCTGATCTAATTCATCATTCATGGCTTTCACCCAAGATTCATCTTTTGAAGCTTCTTCGAATGAGGATAGCTCTACAACTGATAGAAATGCAGATTGCGTGGTATTCCTCATCCTTCTAGTTTGAGTGGGTGCACTCTTATCCCCAATTATGTTGGATGGATCAATCTCAGCTCTTCGATTTCTCATGCGAGGTTCAGTAGTATTCTCTTCAGCCATAGTTTCTTCTTCAGATTCTTCTTCTGAGTCAACATCATTATGTGATTGATGAGTGTTTTGAACAGCTTCCTCTATTTCTGCATTTATAGTTTCTTCATGTCCACATTCTTCATGACTTTCTATCACATCAGCATATGACGTCCGTGAAGCATTTGTGGTTTTCTCTTCAATTATATTAACATCATTGCTTTCCACAATCCTTCCCAAATGATTGTTGATACATTTGTAGGCTTTGCTATTCATTGAGTAACCGAGGAAGATTCCTTCATCTGCGTTGTCACCATATTTCCCCTGATTTCCTTCTTTGTTCATGATAAAGCACTTACTTCCAAAAACACGAAAGAATTTTAGAGAAGGCTTCCGTCCATGCCACAATTCATATGGTGTCTTCGTCTCACCCATATAAAGTCCTGTTCGATTATGAATGTACACTGCAGCTTGAACAACCTCTTTCCAGTAATGTCGTGTAATATGACTCTCAATCAGCATAGTTCGTGCCATGTTGTTCACCTGTCGATTCCTTCGTTCAACAACTCCATTTTGTTGTGGAGTTCTCACAGCAGCTACCTCATGTTGTATCCCATGCTTCTCCAGATAATTTTCAAATTCAATGGACGTGTATTCTCCTCCATTGTCAGATCGCAACACTTTGATTGTTCGTCCAGTATCATTCTCGGCGATTCGCTGATATGTTTTCAGGCAGTCAAGGACCTGTCGTTTCCGGTGAATGACCATCACACATGCCATTCAACTGTAATCATCTATGAAAAGGACAAAGTACCTTTCTCCATGAGTTCCGGCAACATTTATTGGACCACAAACATCTGTATGAATCAGATCAAGAAGGTGAGATGCCTTTTTCTTCTTTGGCCGATATGAACTGTAGACCAGCTTCCCACGAATACAAGCATCACAGGATTTTTCACGCTCACGCTTCAGGTTGGGGATGTCCATGAAAATTCTCAATTTTGATATTTTCTCCATGTCTTGTTGATTTATGTGTCCCAATCTCCGATGACACAAATTATTTTCTTCTTCAACAGTCATGTAACATACATTTTCTTCACTATCAACCTGATACAAGTTGCATTATGTTCTGCATCCTTTCATAAGTGAATTGCCAGTTTTTCCCTTGATGGTGAAGCCTTTCTGATTAAAAGTAACTATAAGTCTTGAGTCACAGAGTTGACTCACGATAAGGAGATTATGGCGTAAGCCATCTACGTAAAGGACTTCAGTCTTCTTTAGTTCTCCATTAGCTAATTGGGTACTTCCACTCCCTTTGATTTTTAGAGCCCCATCATTACCAAATCTTACTGTACCATCATCATTCTTTATGATATTCGTTAGTAGGCCGGCATTACCCGTCATATGAGATGAACAACCGCTATCCAGAATCCAGGTACTGTTGTTCTTTGTAGCTTTGAGGGCTACCTCTGCAAGGTTCAATTTCTCAATCTTCTTCCTTTCCTTCCATGAGAAATTAGATTGAGTATATAGGACTGATGGCCTTTCAACTATCTCTTCCACACACCCAGGTTCTTCATAGTCAAAGTCTTCTGTGAGAGGTGAGAACCTGTTTAAAAGAGCAACACTGTCTTGCTGACGAGACTTGACATGTTTTGAACTTCGGTATGAGGTGTCTATGTCTCTTCTCTGCCTGCAATTAATGGCCTTATGACCAAAGTTAGAACAACAAAAACAATATCCATATAAATTATTTCTTCTATGATAATTAGGATATGAGATTTTTCTCCTTTGTTGAGCATCTATATCTTCTCCATTCAGATAGCTTCTTGCCTCTTCACAATAAGACATGGTATGGCCCAGATAGCCACAGAACTGAAACTTCATGAGAGGAAATGTCTTCTCACTTGAATTTCTCCTTATACCTTCTTCCTTGGGAGAATAGTAAGACTGTCTGTAATTTTTGAATGTTTGAGGATAATTTTCAGGTCTCCTTTTAGTTTGGATTGAGGGTTCCTTTTTCAGCACTCTAGGTAACATTTCATCACGTTCAAATTTCATCTTGTCTTTCTTTTGGATCTTTTCACTTCCAGCAGTTGATGACTCAGCCTCACAACCAATTCCACTCTTTCCCATGCAAGCAGGTCTTTGATCACTCAAGACTTTTCCAACCCCATCTGAACCACACTTGGCTCTTGCAAGTTATTCTGCATCTGAGAATCTTCCGAACTGTATTTTCTTCCTCGATTCTTTTGGAACTGATTATGTCTCCATTTTACTCTTTAGAGTAACTACTTCCTCCTTAAGACCCTCAACAGTCTTGGATTTTTCATCCAGTCTGGATGTGAGGTCATTGATGACCTTTGCCTGCTCTTCAATTCTCAGCTTCAGATCAACTGCATCATCATTGCTTTCAATTATTTTAGACTGTACCTTCACAAATTCTTCCAGTCGTTCAATTTCAGCTTCAAGTTGATCAATATATTCAGTTGATTCTTCTACAATTGATTTCCACTTATTGCAGCTCTTACATTTAATGTTAAGAATACTAACTGCATCCTTAAGTTGCACCTCAGGATCTACACAAGTTCTCAGTTGTTTTTCACCATCAGTATCTTCTGACTTTTCAACAGTGGCCATCATAGAAGCATGGTTCCCAGTTTTGAATTCTGGTTCTTCTTCATCACATAATTCATTGTCATCTTCTTCCTCTTCACAGACAAAACTCTTCCTTTGCATTTTCTTTCCAGATTTAAAGTCTCCCTTTTTGAAGAACCTTCTTCGAGGCTTCTTGATGTTTTCATCTTCACTGTCATCATCATTGATATTCTTCAAGCACTGAGAGGCAATGTGCCCAACTTTTCCACAATGGAAACATGCAAGAGGTAACTTCCCTTTGAATTTCCCTTTCCCTTTCTGGAACTTCTTTGCAATGAGAGAAATAATTTCTTTCTCATCGTCATCATCACCGCTACTATCCTTTGAGATTTTCAATTTATCCATGGCCTTGAATGCCATTTCCTTGCTCACCCGAGTCGTAGCATCTTCTGGTTTGACTCTCATTTCATATGCTACCAAACTGCTCAGTAACTCATCTAGAGAAAGTTTGGAAAGATCTCTTTCCTCAAGAGCTGACACCTTTGCATTATACAGAGGTGGAAGTCTTGTTAATATTTTCTTTACAATATCATTGTCTTTGATTTCTTCGCCTAGACCCTGAATTTCTCCAACCACTTCAGTAATTCGATTGAAGAAAGAGTCTGCATTCTCGTCTGGATGCATCTTCAGATCATCAAACCGATTGTGTAGCACTTTATAGTTTCGCCTCCTTAACTTTTCTATCACCATCATAAATATTCTCATGTTTATCCCTCATAGATTTTGCTGAGGTTCAATTCATCACCGTACAGGTAAATCTGATCAGAAAGGGCTGCAGTGAGAGCATTTTGTGCTTTAGCATCTGCATCAAGAAGTTTCCTGTCTGTTTCAGTCATAGCCAGACCTGTTGGATCAGTGACATGTATTCCTTGCACAGTAGAAAAAAGAACTTCCATTCCAAGAGATCTTAGATGAGATCTCATTCTGTTCTTCCAGATCTGGAAATTGCTTCCATCGAAGTGAGGGACTCCCCTGACATTGACGACGTTTTCCATGACGAAGAAGGTCAGATTCAACACCAGCAACCTCCCTCTGATACCACTTGAAGGACCCCGGGACACCCTGAGAGGGGAGGGGTGAATCAGGGTGACCACTTTTTCTTTTATTGTGTTGGATCTTCTTCCCACGTTGGTAGGAACTTGTTGAACCTGTATGATGATTATGATCAGAATGAAAACATTCACATGCACAGAGAAGACACAGCCATTTTTACTTGGTTCACCACTAAGGGCTACGTCCAAGGAGCATACGCCGAAAGGTTGCCGGTCGTACCTAAATCCAATATGATTTACTAGCTGCGGATACAAAATTTCGGGTACAGACACTCTGTCCCAGGCTCACTGCCTTTAAAATTGTTCAGGGATAGCTCACTGCGTCCCTCGGGTCACTCCCGTTGACTCCCCCTGGCTCACTGCAGTTGGCGAAGTCCCACTCAGTTTATAGACATGAGGGTCTCTTCTTCATTTGCATAAGAGTGCATCCTTTGTTGTATGTAGATGCTCTATTGAAGACCGATTCTCACCAGAAGAAGAATATCACTATTCCTCGAATGTACCGAGTAGTCTCTCGGATTTCGTGCAGCTCCAAACACGCCGGTGGGATTCAGCAAAACCAGGCGCGCTTCTTCAAGAAAGTCGCGCAAGTCCCACTACGGCGCGCAAGTCCAAACTGGCGTGCAAGTGTCATCAACACACATGCGCGACTCTTCCTGCCCCAACTACTAACTTGTGCGGTCCACTTCCTTTCTCTTCCAAACCACCTTGGGCGCACAGCCAAAAACCGGCGCGCAAGCTCTACTTGCGCGACAAAACAACCACCTGCGCGACTCAACCACCTGCGCGACGAGAGCTCGAACAATCTCTCGGCCTTGAACTTCGTTTGAAATGAGGAGGGGGGGTCCAGTATTTATAGGCAAAATGGACCCCCTGCGCGTCGGTGCGCAAGTCCCTCGACGGCGCACAAGCCCCTCGACGGCGCACAAGTCTTGTCTTCAATAACCTCTGGCGCGCAACTCACTTGCGCGACCCAACCAACACTTGCACGAACTTCTTTCCTTAGCCAAATTTTGATGTTCTGATCCTCAAAAACATATGGCACGCAAGTATTTTATCCTCCAAGACCACGGCGCGCAAGTACCTTTTCCAAAAACACTTTACTTTATTGGCCGATTTTTAGGCCAAAAAATTTGGCAAACACTGGGAAACAGCGCCACCTTCACTACTGTTTTCTGCTTGAACGATATGATCGCTTTGTTGGTGCACACCCTGAACTTCCACTGAGGATTGACAACAAACACAAACCATACACCAAATCATTCTTTGAAGAACCTGGTTCCAATAATGATCACCATGAAAAAAATAGCACATTTTAGGAAACACTATGAATGGCTCAACAAATGTTTTCATAAAATCAAAACATTCATAACACATAAACATGTTTCTAAACCCATCCAAATCCTATTAAACATCAAGAAACACTATATTCACACTAATAAGACTAGTCAAATAAAATACTAATTTGATCAAACAAGCAAATTAAAACACTACAAAAAGTTTATGGACAGAACAACTTACATCGGGTGTCGAAAATTACAAAAATTGGTGTCAAACACCAATCACACCACAATCACACCACGTGGGATCCCAATTAGATCCTAAATCGAGAATGCAAACCAAAATTAATCCCAAATGAACACTAGAAAGAACCGCATACCCGTCAGAAACCAAAAAGGTCAAGGAATAATAGGCGAAACCTTCCTGGGGGTGTTGCTCCCAAGGTTGCGGGTCATCGCCGAAGGTTTCGGGATGGTGGAAATAGTGCGGCTAGGGGTTGTCGCTGCTGGCCATAGGCGGAGCTCACCGGAGGTCTCTGGAGGGGGCCGGAGGCTGCTGGGGGGGGGGGGGGGGGTCGGGCAGAGCAGGGCGAGGCGGAGCTGGGGAGCAGCGAGCGCTGGAAAGGGGAGGTCCCCTAGAGGGTGGAGGTGCGGCGGAGGCAGAGGGAGAAACCGGGGGCAGCTGGTTCGTGTAGAAGGAGGTTGTAATGGGGGGGGGGGGGGCAGTGATGGACAAAAAAGGGGGAAGGCGCCGCAGGAGCTCGCGGGTGGAGGGAGGTGGAAAACAGATGGAGTTCGGGGTGAAGGGGGCTGCGACGCAGATGAGGCGCCTGGTGGGTTGTGTGCCGAACCGAAGAGGCGCAGGGGGGGGGGGGGTTGGGGCTGTGCTGCAAAGAGGGGAAAAGGGGGGGGGGGCTTCATGTATCTAGGGTTTTCTATATATATATTTTTCATTCTTAATAATTATAATATTATTACAATAACAATAATAATAATAAATTAATAATAATACAAATAATAACAATAAAAATACAAATGATAATAATAATAATAATAATAATAATAATAAAACCAAAAATAAAAATAAAAAAATTAACCATAACAAAGATAATATAAATAAAATTTAATAACAATAAAAATAATAATTACAATAAAAATCAAATATCAATAACAATTTAAAAAGAATAATGATAATTTAACGATAATAATAAAAAAATATTTTAATTATTTTAAACAACGCTCAGCTGCATGACTCGTGGGCCGCAAAGCGCGCGGTTGGGTGAGCCGCGCTTGGACCGTATCACTCGGCACTGACTACATACAGGGTTAAGGTGCGTTCCTGCTGCGCTGTTTTCTAACTCTCGTGCAAGTCGCATATCAACTAGGTTAGGGTGTGACAATTCTCCCCACTACATATACTTTCTTCCCCCAGAAAGTCACCCAGTCGAATGATATACAAAATAAGAATTCATGCCCAAATAAGACCAGAATAAACCACGACATAAGAGAATGGGAGAACACGATAGGGTTATCCCCACCACAAGAGCTCAACTAATGCGGAAATTCTACACCCAAACATACCATCTCGGGAAGGGGGGGGGGGCGACATGGGAACTCCCAACCTATCTAGACTAACCTTTATAGCACTAGAGAAACAACACCTCCACTAAAAAATGGAAGTCTCAACAAAGACGAAAATTCCCAAACACTAGAGAGAAAACTCTGAGAAGAACTTAACCCCTAAAGTAAACTCAAGAATTACCGCAAACGTCGATCCTTCCATAGGCACTTACATCTCTAAACGAACATATTCAGACTGAGACTAACCCATACAGGGTTCAAACACACTTTTACGAAAAATTCACAATACAGAACACCATAATCAGACAAATGAGACTGTTTGGATTACAAACGAACACGTTCATCCCAACCTCACAACGACTCAATGAACCTACAACAATGAAAAAACTTTAACAGTGGAAGGAGATGAACGAAAGGACTTTAAATGTTCTGTTGCCAACACAGAACACGAAACCCGAACTGAGCCATCACACTCCCGACAACTCCTGACTTCGTGCGAGCTACACCCCAAGACCTATGGTTGGGAATCTGATGGTTGAAGCATCTCCTGCATCACCGTCAGGCATCAGAATCTATCAAGTCACAATGTCTTGCTTAGGTGATTCTTTCTGCAAAGCTTCTCTAAATGATCTAGACACCTCTAATGATGGCATGTCTTCGGAGGGGTGTGACATGGTGGCTTGTATGCTCTAACCGGCCACACTGGTGGCACACCACTGAACGGTCCGATGAACTGGAAACTAAAACAACTACAGAGGACCCCTTAGAGACGGATCCCTCTAATACACATTGCTCTCCAGATGGGGGACCTTCACGAGCCAGTGGATACGGTGGACTGCCAACCATTTGAACTCTGGGGACCAAATCAACTAAGAACACCACATCCATTAATTTCTCGGAACAATGGACCTTCAAAGGGAGGACCTACTCCTTGATCTCAGGATAAAGACCCCCGATGAAGAGGGATGTCTTCATCTAGTATTGTGACACTACCCCCAAAAAAAGAGACACAAGATCCATGAAATGGTCAACATATGCTTTCACCGTCTGCTGGCCATGTTGAACATGCATGAGATCTTCCATTTTCTTCTTCTTCACCTCCACAAGAATAAACCATCGAATGAAGAAAACATTAAATACATACCACATCATAACAACTTGCAGTGAAGGCGGGGAAAATAACTCCTACTCGTCCAGAGTTGGAACTTTGATCAGACCCAAAATGACATGCACTCTAATAGCTTTAGAAGTTCCCAATACCCTGAAGACATGCTCGACCTCTTCAAGCCACTGCACTGTCTCTAACATACCCCAATCACCATGAAGGATAGACAACGTCCGAGAAGGGACAAAAATTGGGCATGACTCATCAAAACTCTGGGGACCTTTCTGGGCGGCATTTCTGAACAACATACATAACACCAAGCCGAAACTGAGTTCAATCGAAGAAACATCAATAAAGCACCCTCATCCAAAAACAACCAGCTCAAAAAAAAAAAACCAAACAACCACAAACACAGCCCAAAACCCCCTTTTTTAGAATCCTTTTTTTTCATTTTAAATTTCAAAAACTCTTTATTTTTAGATTTCAAAATTGCCTTCTTTCAAGGCCACTTTCCAAATACCAAATCCATTTTTCAAACCAAAAATCACTTTACAAAACAACTTCCCTATTTAAAAACAAAATTAGAAAACAAGGCCAAGACTTTAATTTCAAATACACACCCAGATAATCCCATGAATTGTTTCACATGTCTTAATCCTCTTCCCATTTATACGTGCACCAACACACAGTTTCCATGCATTCTCACACATGTGAAAACGTTCATAAAGCGGCCCTGAGGTTTCTCCCCAAACCATTCTCGACAAATTTCAAGAAAAATGGATTTCCAAATCAAGAGAATTCAGTTTTAAAACCCATTTCATACATTTAAATTCATTTAAAAGAAATCAGTCTCATTTAAACCCATTTCCAAAAATGCACTTACACCAACCAGAACGAGAACAACACTCAAATTGCATCAAACACCGAAGTGAGGGACTTGTAGTCACGCTTAACCTGGAGACATGGTAGTGGGCCATGTCCCACGTAAGCGCCAACCACTAAGAGGAATTCAAACCATGTACCTGGACTCCACATGGGTCACTACTCCATCTGAAATCATGATGTAACATCGACTTGCCTCCATTGTCATATCTCAATTCAAAACAAACTAGGATGAGACAAAGACTCAATTCCCAGACAACCCCTGGCGACTCAAGGTGAAGAACGGGCGAGGGATCATGGCATCCTTCCTGTACCTGCCTCTCGAGTCCTGAAAGTCATAATCTCCACCTACTGGACAACCCAAATAACAAGAACATCCTCTGATACCATTTTGTCACGAACCAGCCCAGGTCGACCCTGAACCGGTCACCCGAGTTGGTCCGCGGCAAGTCTTGAGGGGCGTTCTCGATCCCCCCGGGATGACAACTAGTGACAGGCATCAAAATTTAACAGGTGGGAATGATTTGGCGCAAAATAAAATAAAGTAAGCAGTGGAAAAATAAATAGAACAAAAGAGAAGAAACAAAGAAAAACTAACAATGCTACTAACCTAACCATGACCAAAACTCCACGTGACCCCGTGGGCCACTCTCTAATACCACAACCAACGTCGCTCAAGGCGAACAACTGAAGCTAGAACCTGAAAAAGAACTAAAAACAAGAAAACACTATAGGCAAGAGTATTAAAACTCCGTAGTCTAGCCCGATATCTATTCCCAATTCACTAATTTTAAAATAAATGGAACACCATTTCAAGTTTGAACTGCAATATATAAAACTATGTTTTTCCAAATGTTTTACTTGAAAACAAAGTACAAAGCATTGCCCTTAACCATTTCAAAACATGGATTCATTTCATTACTATCAATGACTTTTTAGAAAGTGAAAGTGATGTTTACATTTTTTAGATTTTTACAAAGAGTATTAAACACTTTCATTTGAATACAATTTTTAAAAACCTAATCAAAATCAATTTACCACTTTCCAAGGAAAACAATACACCAAAAATGCACAAAGTAAAACACACAGCAAGGGAAATGTAGGTATAAATATGAGCATCATAATAACTACTTCAACCAACACAAGTTGAATAGACATGGGTGAACCCAGGAGATTGAGAATAAACCAGAAGACACCAATACATGAAAAATCATCCTTGTTGACATGTCACGATGAAATAAAAACGTACAATACGCTCGACCATCCTCTCTTGGGAAGGTCGAGGGAAAATCCCATAGTAATAAACCCAATATATCCACCTACTATGGGCCACTGGTCAGTACTATAACCTACTAGTGCAGCAATCATTCTTAGAATATTCTCTCAATATGCCAGATTCCCAGGTCTCATGTGTTTGAGAAGGGGGTGAGTCAACTGATGCTAGTCGAGCATCCAGTCACATACATACATATATAATAATAATAATGCACAATAGGCATCACCCCGAGCCACTCCATGGGACAACCTCTTGCCTTTAAACTACTCAAGTACCCGGGAGCCTCTAACCACGACCTCCCAAACAATCAATTGAAACCAAGGCATGAGAGTTGTCCTAGGAGGGTTTTTATCAAAAAACATTTATCGCTTTCCATAAAGTGCCAAATGGTCATTAAATACATTTCACAATCACTACTCTAAAAAGAACCAAAACTCTTTCATGGTTGAGAATAAATCATTTATCATTAAACCCAGAACTACATTAGAAATTCCGTGAATTATATTTAAAGGCCAAACAAACAGTCCTTCAATATTGGGTGTCTGCTCGTCATGAAAATATTTCAAGTTCCGTGTATAAAATAAATGGCTCTTTTTTACACCAAATAATCTTTTAAAAATTAATTGTATTATATTAAAAATTAATTATCTTATGTTATATCACTTATATTAAAATTAATAAAATATTTAATTTGAACAATTAGTGTGCACAAACAGCAAGAAATAATGTACATTAAATTTTAAAAGGCAGTGCAATGGAAACCTACATCGAGTCGTATCTCGGACATGAAAACACAATACACCGCGCACTGGCGCACAAGCACACGCAAGACGATGATTGCGGTGTCACAAGGTTACCTTGCCAAAACACTGAAACAAACACAAGATAACTAAGAACACATAGCCACTGACTTAGAACAATCTAAATGAACAACCAGCGCAGAAGAACTAGCTTGACATAACTTCAAAACACAACTCGCACCATCAACCTTATTTATTAAACCAAATCAAAATCCAAAAAGAGTTTGTAGAAACCACATAACACCAGAAAAACTCACTAATTATTTTAAAGTGCCACTGGATTATTTCAAGGAAACACCAGAGTAAGAAATCAGACAAAAGCGCGTGGCATGATGAAATTGACCTTTAAAAGAACGTGTGCCTAAACACATTTTCCAAAACCAAATTCGCAACATCCACACTACTTAATAAATCATTTAAAATTATTATAAAACAATTCGGAAAAACACAACGTAGATTTAAACACATGAATCCAACTTAAACCCCTTAAAAAAGTCTTCATGATCAAACGCACACAACGCCACATTGACATCACACCAAAACCCAACTGCAACCCTAGAAAATTTTAATAAATAAACAACAAAGTTTATAAAACACTAAAAATGCAAAAGCATAATTTTTCAGCCCATGCGAACCATGCAAAACAATAGCACAGTGTAGGAAACAGTATGAATGGCTCAACAAAAGTTTTCATAAAATCCAAACATTCATAACACATAAACACGTTTCTAAACCCATCCAAATCATATTAAACATCAAGAAACCCTATATTATCACCAAGAAGACTAGTCAAATAACATACTAATTTGGTCAAACAAGAAAATTGAAACACTAAAAAATGTTTATGCACGAAACAACTTACATCGGGTGTCGAAAATTCCCGAAAATTGGTGTGAAAGACCAATCTCACCACAATCGCACCATGTGGGATCCCAATAAGATCTTAAATCGAGAATGCGAACAAAAATAAATCCGAATCAAACACTAAAAATAACCTCATACCCATCGGAAACCGAAAAGGTCAATGAATAATATGAGAAACCTTCCTGGGGGAGTTGCGCCGGAGGTCACGGGTCATCGACAAAGGTTGTGGGCTGGTGGAGATCACGCAGCCAGGGGTTGCCACTGCTGGCCGTAGGCGGAGCTCGCCGGAGGTCGGTGGAGGGGGCAGGAGGGTGCTGGTGGGGGGGGGGGGGGGGGGGGTCACACAGAGCAGGGCGAGGCGGAGCCGGGGAGCAACGAGCGCCAGAAATGGGGTGGTTGCCTGGAGGGTGGAGGCACGGTAGAGGCAGGGGGAGAAAACGGGGGTAGTTGGTTCGCGCAGAAGGAGGCTGTAATGGGGGGGGGGGGGCAGTGCTGAACAACGAAGGGGGAGAGGCGCCGCATGAGCTCACAGTCGGAGGGTGGAAGAAAAAAGATGGAGGCCAGGGTGATGGGGGCTGGGGCACAGACGAGGTGCCTGGTGGGTTGTGTGCAGAACCAAAAAGGTGCAGGGGGGGTTGGGGCAGTGCTGCAAAGAGGAGACGGGGGGGGGGGCTTCAGGTAGCTATGGTTTGATATATATATATTAATTCCTAATAATTATAATATTATTACAATATTAATAATAATAATAATAATAATAATAATAATAATACAAATAATAACAATAAAAATACAAAAGATAATAATAATAATGATTATAATAATAATAATAAAACCAATAATAATAATAATAAAATTAACCATAACAAAGATAATATTAATAAAATTTATTAACAATAAAAATAATAATAACAATAAAAATCATAT
This sequence comes from Viscum album, assembly GCA_963277665.1. Classification (NCBI taxonomy): domain Eukaryota; kingdom Viridiplantae; phylum Streptophyta; class Magnoliopsida; order Santalales; family Viscaceae; genus Viscum; species Viscum album. The sequence continues at coordinate 620,789,746 of OY728162.1, read as the reverse complement.
ATCAATAGTAATTTAAATAAGAATAATGATTATTTAACAACACTAATAATAAAATATTTTATTTATTTTAAACATAGCTCAACTGCACGACTCATGTGTCGCCGAGCGCGCGGTTGTGTGAGCCGTGCTCGGATCGTGTCACTCGGCACTGACTGCATACAGGGTTATGGTGCGTACCTTCCACGCTATTTTCTAACTCTCGTGCAAGTCGCGTATCAGCTAGGTCAGTGTGTGACAATATAGTTGCATACTTAGTTGATCATTCATTTAAATTAATCATTAATAATGAAAAAGATGTCACACCATCGAGTTATAATGAGCCACCCAAGGAGAAAAATTCCTTCACTCACCAATTATATAATGTGTCTGGTAATATCATAATAACACCATATAACCAATGGGGAAGTCCATTTCCATGCATTTAGGATCTTAGTTAAAAAGGAATATCTCTCATAACTCATATTTATGTAATGATAATGGTAGAGGCATACCAACTTTAATATTTTCTTGAAAGCTATAGAATAGTGAATATTATATATAATAAATAAAGTTGAAAAGTTTTCCCTCTCCAATAAAATTTAATCCAAGAGGAATTTCAATCCCAGATCATCACTCTATAAGACCTGAATTAATGTTTACCGTAGCTATAACTATATCATCTTATTAGAATCTCAATCAATGAATACCATGATTATCGAAAAAAGAAAATTTGGACCCTGTATCTAATAGTATTTACACTCTTGTATCTCAATCCCTAATTTTAATAGTAATAAGACCATAAAGAAAGGTAGCATTGGGGATATAATTACCTCATCCCTCATGTGTCTTTATCCTTTATGATATCAATATAAAGACATTATGGATGGTAGAACCACGTCTATAATATTCTCATCTCCCATAAATATTGATCCTAGATCATTATAACATTAATTTAAATGGGAAAGTATCCCATTTCTACAATGATATCTTCTCCCAATTATATTTATCCCCATTTTAAAATGTTTTTAAGAAAAATAAAAATGGCATATCGTGTTCTAAAAAGTTTTATCACAAGGAATTTTGATCCCTTTATCAAAACAACTTAGTGTATACACACATCACCATAAAAAAGATATAAATATAAAAGGGTTTTTATATAACATCCAATATTTCTCATAGACATTAATTGGTTAGTTTAATCATAACAAAACCCACACTATGTCTTTCCCAAGGAAGGGAACCCTTAGAATCATTTATTTTAAAGGAAGATATCTATCCCCATTTATACATTCCATGAAAGGAAATAGTATATCTATAACAATAAACAAATATATCCTAAGTAGATATAGGGATTTTTCCTATATAGTAAGAACAGATTCCCATTTTAAAGGATAGAAAATGGAACCCAACCAGGACCACTACACTACAATATAAATCATAGAACATTTCATTGGGTTAGTGGTATAGAATAAAACTCACTTAATCTCATAAATAAAATAATAAATGACTTGAAACATAGTCACAATATATGAAGGACCCATCATGACCCTAAATATCACAACCCTTCTCATATGGAAGAGGAGAAGCAACTCAGATTAGTTTCCATGTCATTCTCCCATATTGGACTTGAATACATATTGCACACCACACAAAACCCATATAAATAGATATAAAAGATTATAAACCACATGAATTGATATAATATATGCTTGCTAATCATATATCATTATGAAAATTTTCCAAAATTGATTTATTTCCACAATTCTATAGTGATCCACCATGATGAATTGAACTGAAATAATGTGTGGAATGGTGGAGGTGTTAAATATCATAAAGGGGAAAATGGAGAATATTTTGTAGTTGGGAAGAAAAAAGGACATTTTCTAGGTTTACATCACATTATTGAATTTAATTAAATTATAAATAAACTGAATAGTGGTCCTAATACAGTTTTTCCAGATGGTTTGCAAAACAATTCCTTAGAATAGGGTCACAATATGGAATAATATTTCATGTCCCAATGCAATTCTTTTTTCAAGGGAAGAAAAATAATACCACAAAAATCCTATCCCATATCCATATTATATCTTGTTCTATTCCATTATGTTGTAATACCCCCATCATTGGAGCCACCCAAAAAATAACATCTTCCCCTTTATAGAGTGATCAATAGATTTATAGAGAAACTATGGTATTTTGGGGTGACCAAACACCAACACCAAAATTCAAAATCTTATAGAGGATCTCACCACAACATGATGCCTATTTTTATGGTCCGATTTTACAGTGATAATTATTTTTAACCCAAACATTGGTAGAATATATAAATACCAACCTTCAACCCCTTCCAACTCCTCTAAAAACCTAAAATCATAAAAACACACATAGTATGGACAAAATTTTAGATTAATGTTTACCTTCAATTATGTTTTGTATTACAATAAATAACAATAACTTCCACTCACGAATTTAAATAGATCCATATGAATCTATATATGCATAGAAATATATATGTCTAATATTTTAGGCTAATTTCTAAAAGTAATCGAATTAGGATAAGAAATTGAGGATTAAATGATAAGTAATGTTTAATCCATTCTTTAATAAATGATAGTATCACTGATATGATGGAAGGTTTAAATATAAAATTACTAATGAGATCTAAAATTTCATGTATTATATAAAAAAATCCATCTAATTTTTCTAGGTAAGAGAGTGATGTGGATATAGAATAAGGGAAAGTTATGACCCAGGTACATTGCCCCTTTGAAATTGTTGATCATGTTTGAGTTAGGGATTATTGAATTTACATTCCACAAAACCTATCTTAGGAACATAATATGTTCCATATTATCCATTTTTATGATATACATAAAAAACACAATCTTATATTAAATTTGGCTCTTTTCAACTAGGGAACAATATCTTTTATGAGAAGATGCCATCGGTAATATCAGATCATAGGGATAAAGGGGCTGAAAAAATATACCCATCTTGTGAAAGAACTATTGAGTCAATAATGTTTCCTTATGACTTTTCCATTCCATATTTTTTGAAAATTACAAACACTTTATCTTAAGTAAAATCATATTTCCTTATGGATTATTTTCATAAGGAAAATTTACCTTCCCTAAGGAAATTTTTAACCTTACCTTTGTTTTCATTATCTCATTTTACAATCTCTCAAAACCGAACTCCTTTTATTACTAATTAAAAAATTGGGATCCATATATAAAACCTCAGAATATTATATTTCTTTGGATATAGAGTCTTCAATTTTTAGATTAAAAATTATCTAAAATTCAAATTCTAGATTCTCTAAAATTTACATTCCAAATTCTCTGAAAATTCAGATTCCGAATTCTTTAAAATTTAGACTCCAAATTATCAGAAATTCAAACTTCGAATTCTAAATAATTCAGAATCTGAATTCTTTGAAATTAAGACTCTGAATTCCCAAAAATTGGGACATTGAATTATCTGAAATTTAGACTCCAAATTCTCTAAAATGCATACTCCGAATTCTCTGAAATTCAGAATCTGAATTCCTCAGAATTAAAAGTCCGAAATCCTCAGAATTCAAACTCAAAATTCCTCAAAATTCAGACTCTGAATTCCTCATAATTTAGACTCCGAATTTCTCATAATTAAGATTCCAAATTCCTCAAATTTTAAACTCTGAATTCCCTAGAATTTAGACTCCGAAGTCCTCAGAATTCAGACTCCGAAATATATAGAATTCAGACTCCAAATTCCTTAGAATTCAGACTCCGATTTCCTCAGAATTCAGACTCCATGTTCCTTAGAATTAAAACTCCAAATTCCTCCAAATTCAGACTCTGAATTATTCAGAATTCAGACTCTGAATTACTCAGAATTCGAACTCAGAATTACTTAGAATTAAAATTCCGAATTCCACATAATTCAGACTCCGAATTCCTTGGAATTCAGAATCCAGAATCTATAGAATTCATATTTTTAATTCTTAGTAAAATAGAATCCTAATATCCATGTTTTATAGGATCCGATTATTTATATGATTAGACTCTGAACATTTTTTTAGACTCTGAATATTTTGATTTGTTTATGCTAATATATTTTCCTTACACATGTTATTATTATGAAACAATGTCGTACAATCTATTTCTAACTAACTTTTGGTTGAGTGAAACATTTTTAGGTCCCTCTGAGATTCAAGGAAATGTATGAATATTAGAGGAGGGAGCCAACTGTTGGAGTTGTGCCTATAAATAAGAGATAATTTGAATGATCTCATACATGTTCCATCAATATATAGATTACATGTTGGGATGTCATGTCTAAAGAGAGATACTCTCATTATTTTTGAGTTATGAACACCTTGTTTAGCTTGCTTCATGTGACTCCTATTGGTGATGAGTATAGTCGAGGGCTTCCAGGGATAGGAAGATAGAGGTGATGACTACTTTAAAGTTCGAGGACTTCTAAGGATATGAAGATTGAGGTGTTGACTACCTTAAAGATCGAGGGATTTTGGGGATAGCAAGATAGACTCCGATATTCTTATTGAGGGCTTACCATGGTGTGGGAAAGATAGAATTTTTTGAAATTATAAATCAAGGTGATTTTAGCCAATGTTTTTTTGACACACTACTCTTTGGGTTAAAATATTTTCAACTTGTTACTTGTTTTGTTCCAAGGTTTATTTCTGTAGTATTTTGATAAAGGAAGAAAGTATAACTTTCTTATACTTTCTTATACTTTTATTTACTCTCATAACTAGGATTACCTACGCTTTAAGGTAGAATATTTTGTTATATAAACTTTTTTTATGTTTCATTTCCAAAACATAATAATATTTGGTTCACAGTTAAGAACTAAAATAAGGTTTGTGAATTTACCTTATTTAACTTTATTTAACATAGTTTTAATTAAGGTTAAAAAACAATTTTTTTTAAAAGTACAATTTACACCTCTTGTAATTGAGCATCAACATATACTATTTCAATGCTACAATTGGTATTAGACCAGGTCTCTAAAATACCTATATTAATATATAAGTTTTCATGCTCAAATTTCCCTTGTTCTAAATTCTTCTTTACTAACTTTTCTTATTCAATTTTTTCTTAGATATTTTTATCTTTGTTTATAAACTTTTTACTATCAAAAAGTTTTGTGGAAATGTATTTTTCTTATTGAATTAAAGGTATGAATATTAGTTCCATTGAAAATTCAAATCCAACCAGAACACCAATTTTTAATGGTAATGATTATGAGTAATGAAGATATAGAATCAAGACCTTTGTGATTAACACTGGTGTAGATAATTGTTTAATTTTTACCGGTGATTAAACATACTTGAAATGTAAGAAAAAACCTTCACCAATCATGAAATATCAGAATATAAACTAAATTAAAAGGTACAAAATAGTTTTTTGTGTTCCATGACCAGGAATATATATAATGAAATTTCTTATTGTGAAGCTTCTAACTGCTTTTAGAAGAAACTTAATGATACATATTTTGGGATATCTAAAGGGATAGAGATTATAAGAGATAGGTTGAGAGCAAAATATCCTAGATTTCTATTTCTTTATGGAGAACCTTTTTGAAAAGTACAACAAATAATTATCACCATCATAAACAGACTCCAATCTATGGGATAGAAAGGTCTTGATGATGAAGCTCTCGTGGAAAAGATAATTGATATTATTCCAAATGTGTGGGAATCAAAAAAGGACAACTATTTATGAGAATATGAAATTTTCCAATATTACTCTTGATGAAATTTTTGGAACTATTCTTCAACATGAGATAAGAATGAAAAGAGATTCTAATATAAATAAAAATAATAATGGAAATGGAAGTGTTTCCTTTACTAATACTAAAGTCAAGACTCCAGAAATGGAAACAAGATATAAGTCTTAGAAAGTCACTATTCTATCTTAGACAAGTGAAAGTGAACATTCTAAAAAATAATTAGCTAATATTTCTCGAAGGATGAACAAGATAGTAAGAAAGAAAGAATTTTAGTATAGATATAAGAATAAATAAAGAAAGGAAAAAATGATCCGGAAGTTACTTGCTATGAATGTAAAAGGGCTGGACATATCAGACCTAATTTTCTTATGCTTAAAAGAAAATATAGAAAAGAAAAGAATTCTTAGAGGAATAAAAATAGGTATTACAAATCTAAGGCTAAGAAATTCTTCAAGGATAATGATATATGGAGTGCCGGTGGTGGTGACTCTTCAGATGGATCTTCAGTGTACGAAACCTCTATCCAGAAGAAACTTAGTCTACTAGACAAACTAGCCATTGAAAATAATTTTCTAGAGGCCAAGGTAGAAAATGAAAAATATATTACCAAAGTATATTTTAATACAAATTATACTAATGATAAATATTATAATTCTTTAGATGAATAATCTTGTTCGAATGTAGATGACTTTTTACCTTCGTATGAAGAAGTGTCTAGGTTTTCCAAAATTCGTGGAAATGAAAATTTCAATATAAAAAAATATGTTATAGAAGAAAACTTCTGAATTTTTTGTTTTAACTAATTAAGTATCATATCTTTCTAAATATCTTGAACATAAAACTTTTTCCTTTTATAGTGTTTCTAAAAACCATGTGGAAGTTAATTCTAAGGAGGATATAATTTCTAAGGATCTTGAAAATATAATTTCAAAGAAAAATATTTTAGAGGATAACTCTAGTTCTAAAACTAATAGCATTAAATATAAAAACTTGGTTATTAAAATAAAGTTATAAATATTTTTCTTAATGAAATGCCTATAAAACATTACTTATGGGAAGGAAAAATTTGACCAGATGTATTCCTAAATATTCTCATTAAGGAATACGTATGAATTTGGTTATACTCATTAGAAACCTATTTTTAGTAACAATTATTTTGTTCTCCAAAGTTCTATATTTTGTACTAAATGTCACTGTGGTGGAAATTGGGAAACATTTTGGGTTTGAATAAAATCCAATCTTTAGGTTTTCAAAAAGATTATATTTCTAAGAAAATGTTGATTTTTAAAATTTTACTTTCTGAAATTTCTGGATCCATGAAAGTTTGGATTCCAAAAGTCTAATTATTTTATTTTGCGGAAAATAAAGAAAGTACCAACAAAAATATATGGTTAATGGATAGTGCATGTTCCCGACATATGACTGGTAACAAAAACTTCTTTGAAATGATTATCAGAATGAAAAGAGGAAAAGTAACTTTCAGATATAATGCATAGGGAGAAATTGTTGGTATATGTAACATTTTTATTCTTAGAAATACTTTTATTTCAAATGTTTTATTTATTAATGGTCTTAAGAAAAACCTCATTAGCATAAGCCAATTATGTGATTAAGGTTACCTAGTGAATTTAAGAATGATAAATTCTTTAAACACAATTCCAAAGAAGATTTTATTATTTATACCCATAAGAAAAAGAATGTATACACACTAAACTTAGAAGACCTTAAGAGTCGAGATCTACCTTTACTTACTATAATTGAAGAGAAATCTTAGTTATTTCTTTAAATGGTTAGCACAATTTAACCTTATTAACCTATGAAAACTCTTAAAGAAAATACTTTTTAAGGATCTACCAGAGATTTGATTTGATTTTTCAAAAGTTTGTGATCCTTTTCAATATGGAAAGCAACATAAATCAAGTTTTAAATCAATCAGTGAAGTCTCAAATTCTGATGCATTACATTTAGTTCATATGAATCTTTTTAGTCGAACAGAAGTAGGAAGTATTTGAGGAAAATAAAATGTATTTTTTAGTTGATGATTATAGTATATTTACATGGTTATATTTTATAGCAATGAAATCTAAATCTTTTTACTATTTTTAAACTTTTGAATCCCAAGTTAAAAATGAAAAAAACCTTCCATTGAAAAATATTCATATTTATCATGGAGGAGAATTCTAAAATTCCTATTTTGAAATATGTTTTACAAAAAATCCATTACTGATAAATTCTCAATAGCAATAACTGCTCAATAAAATAGTATTGTTGAAAGATGAAATCCAATTCATCAAGAGATAACTAGAACCCTATTGAGTGAATATTCTATTACCAAACAGTTTTGGGAAGAAGCTGTTAGTACTGCTTGTTATACTATAAAATGAGTTTTAATCTGACAGTTTCTTATCAAAACATCTCAAGAATTGTCTACCGGTAGAAAAACTAGAATTTCATTCTTTAAAGTATTTGGTTGAAAAGTATTCATCCTTAATACTAAATATAACTTACATAAATTTTCACCCAAGTCTGATGAAGGAATTTTCCTAGGCTACTCCACTACATCTAATGATTATATAATTTTTAATAAAAATACTTGTACTGTTGTAGAAACTGTGCATGTTAAATTCAATTAAACTGATCCTTTGGGTTTTAAAAATCTCCAACATACATCCTAAGATGTGTTTTCAAAATTTTATTATCAACCATTGATTGAAGATACTTCTAACAATGAAAATTTTGAAGAAAAATATTTCTAAAGATTTTAGCCCTGAATATTTCCTACCATATGTTGATGAATAGGTATTAAAAAATGCAGATCAGTTGTTTCTTAAGAACCATCCTAGTGATAGTATCATTGGTGATATAAATAAACATATAAGGACTAGAGGTTCCTTAAGAAATGAAGTAGAACAACTAGAATTTCTTTCCCAATTAGGACAAAAAAGCACTGATGAAGCTTTAGGCGATGATAATAGGATTAAAGCCATACAAGATGAGCTAAATGAATTTGAATGGAACAAAGTCTGGACCATGGTTTAAAGAGCCAATAAAACATCAGTAATTGGAATAAAATGGGTATTTAGAAATAAGTGTGGTGAAAATGGAATCATAGTAAGAAATAAATCTAGATTTATTGCCAAAGGATATAATCAACAAGAAGGAATAGACTATGAAAAACATATTATCTAGTAGTTAGACTTAAATATATTTTCATTTTACTTTCCTTTGCAACATTATTTAATTTCAAACTTTTTCAAATGGATGTAATGTGTGATTTCTATAATGGATATGTTCAAGAGTAAGATTATATTGAACAAGCACCTAGTTTTGAAGACACTAAACATATTGAACATGTTTTCAAACTTACCAAAGATTTATATGGACTTAAACAATCCTGTAGAGCCTGGTTTTATAGAATTAAAAAATTTTTGTTACAAACAATTAATGTTAAGGGAACTGTTAATCCAACTCTTTTTAAAAGAAAGATAAGAAAAATATGTTGATTGGTCAAATTTATGTTGATGAAATTATATTTGGTTAAACTCAGCAATATTTAACAGATTTGTTTTTGAATCTAATGAAACTTGAGTTTGAAATGAGTATGATGGTTGAGTTAAAATTTTTCCTAGGTTTTCAAAATTTTCAAAAACCAGAATGAACTTATATATCACAACATAAGTATATTAAAAATCTTCTTAAAAAGTATGGATATGAAAACACTAAAATCAAAAGTACTCTAATTGGTACCTCAAATTTATTGATATTGATGATGTTGTGAAACTATTAGATCAAACATCATTTATAGGTATGATAGGAAGTTTACTATACTTGATAGCTCGTCATCCAGATATACTGTTCTCATTATGCCTATGTTCATGATATCAATCCAATGAAAGGAATCATATTTAAAAGAAATGAAAATATTTTTCTCTACTTAAAGGGAACCATGGATTTTGGAATTTTCTATACTTATGGAAAATATTTTGTTTTAAAAATTGTTTCGGATATTGATTTTGGTGGATGTAGAATAAATAAGAACACTACCTCTATAAATTTTAATTTCTTAGGAGATTCATTAGTTTCTTGGTCATGCAAGAACCAACACTCATTAGCACTCTCCACTTCTTAACCTGAATATGTAGCAGTTATAAGTTGTTGTGAACAAGTTTTGTCGATGTAACACACACTCACCAACTGTTGAATGTGTTTTATCAAAGCGCATATAATTTTCGGTAAAACTAGTTCCATTTCCCTAAGAAAAAACCCTGTACACCACTCCTGTGCAAAACACATAGATATTAGGCATAAATTTTTTAGGGATCACACACTGATAGAAGATATCATTCTTCAATTTATTGGAATGCAGGATCAATATGCTGATATTTTTACAAAATATTTACCCTCTGATAGATTTGAATACATTAAAAAAATATAAATGATAACCATCAGGTAATCTTTCATTTTAACTTTTTTTTGAGACCTATCTCTTTACATTGATAAACTCCTTTTCAAAGGGAAAGTACATTTGCTTGTAACTATTTTTTTGTGTTTTTTTTGGTAATCAAAATTTTACAAAACAAAAATTCTAAAACTCAAATTATCCTTAAACTTATAATTTTTTTTAGTTTCAAAAATATTCCTTTATTAATAGTAATTTTAAAAATCTAAAATTTCTCAAGAATAATTTGCTTCAATACTGAAAATTTTCCAAGAAATCTAGAAGGTATATTTCCTTAAATAGGTTTTTTTAATTGAATTTTTTACATGATTGTATTATTATATTGTTTTAAGAAAAAAATTTAGATTCACTTTCATTAAATCCGAATTTTTACATTAAAAACCTCAAAAATATCAGAACCTCCCAAATCCTTCTTCTTATTTCATCTCAACCGTTAGATCAGATCAACCTCATTTCAACAGTTTGATCAATTTGGGAATATAAACCATCACATCAATTCCTTTATAAAGTCCCTCCTATTCATTGTCCCACATCCGTTTTCAAGACTTTTTTATTGAATCTCTTCCTCTCTTCAAAATGGTCGTTTCGTATTTCTGAGATTTCTTAGATTACAGATCTCTTTGAAAGCCTCTCATCAGAAAATAATGTATTCAATGAAAAAAATATCATAATGGAAAATTTACAAAGAAACTTTAGTAGATTTGAGGTTCTTTGAAAGTTATAATTCTCTCATTAAGAAAAATATTAAACTTAATGGATAAGAAAGCTTATGTGTAGCCGAACCGAAAGGACATGATCCAGTTTATCTGGATTTTCTTGTTGAGTTTTATGAGACTACAAGTTTTTATAATGAATGGGGAAAGGATATGTTTTCATTGAAGAGTTATGGTAAAACCTATTCCCTTTACTTAAATAAGGCTTCAAGTATCATTAGAGTTCCGTATGAAGGGGAAGCCATATTCTGCACCCACAAGCTACCAGATGAATTAGAAAGCTTTGATATGAAAAAGGAAATAGAGTACCTTGGAATATAAGAAGTTAAAACACCACAGATAAATAATATCTTAAAAAATTTCAGGATTCTAGATTTATGGTTACAGGGTTTTCTAATTCTATGAAATGGAGACAAGGACTCCCTGAAGAAGAGTGACATCTTCATTTTGGATTTTCTGGTGAACTTGAGGATGATTAATCTGGTAGAGAATATCATGATGAAAATCAATAATATCAAGAATGGGAACCTCAAATTAAAAATTATCCTATACCCCAAACATCCTCCATGTAACACCACAATATTTTATAGTATGTTATCTAAGTATTTCAATAACTTGTGTTACACGCAACACCTTGTTCGAGCGCACCACGACTTACCAAACTAGTCATTCGAAAAAGAAGTTTTGAATAGTATTAACCACATTTTAAATTTTATATATCCTATATAATTTTGAAATTCATATTTTGTGTTTCATAGATATAATATAATATAAATTCAATTTTTATGATAAAAGATGTATTTTTCAAAAAATGTAGTTTTTACGCCTTTTAATGGAGAACTTTTTTTAAATCCAATAGTTGACACTTTTATATATTTAATTTAGTGAAATTAATTCTTCTTTATAATAGGGAAATAGAAATATAGCTTTAATAAATTTTTGGTGCTTTTCTAATAAATTTCATATTTTGATGAATAGTGAAAAAATACTAAATTTTAATTAAAAACAGCTTTTTTAGTCGATATAATTTATAATGATTAATTATATATTTGAGTAGTTTTAAAGTATAATTAGACTACATTTTAATCATTTAATATAATTTAGTTCATTGGATGTAATTTCACAATTAAACTGGACCTAAAAAAGTGTCAATCTTTTGATAGTTATTAGTTCTTAAAAACACGCTTTTTGTTTTAACAACGGGAATTAATTTTTAATTAATTTCTGCAACTTCTATGATTTGAATTTGAAAAAATTGATTCCATATTTAGAATCAGGTGGTCCAAATTGTGTAAATATGTAAATTTTATTTTTATAATTATGAATATTTACTTCGGTAAATATTTTATTTACCATGGTTAAAGGGTAAATCCGGTAAATTAGGGTAAAGAATAATATAATAATAATATTAAATTACCCTAACATTTGTCCTATTATATTGGCTGATAAATGTCTGACCATGGTAATCCTTGTGTCTATTTTGGGACCCCATGGAGCCAGTTGAGAGTGATAATGACAATTTATATTAATTAATTTACTGTAAAGACAAAAATGACATAAACATATATCTTTCAGTAAAACAATTTTTACATGGGGTTTTATAAGTTATTGTTTAGATTATAAATACTCATTATAAAGATAAAAATATTTCATACCTAATGATATTTTATTTATAATTTTTAGACCCTAAATAATTAAATTTATTTATGACATAATGATGATGCAGTAATTATCATATTAATGAAAGAATCACATAAATGGTATTGTAAATATTAAAATATATATAACTTTAACATTTTTATGTCATATAAAAATTTTATATGTTAATATGACATTTTAAGATTTATTTAATGTATTTTATTTGAAGTAATAATGTTTTTTTGACTATCACAAAAAAACCAAATACCAAATAGTGTCAAAATTGACTAAAATTAATTTTTAAAACAAATACTATATTATTGGTTGATATAATATTCCTAAAAATCAAAGGATTGTAAAAAAGGGATTAAATAATACTATATATGTTATTAATGAACCAATTTTGGTTCTCTTTGATGTTTAGAGTAAGTTTATTAACCATATAGTGTAAGAATACAAGAAGACACGGTAAAAGTTAAATTATTTAACTAAATGTTAAATCTAAAAGATAAGTTTAAAATGGTAACCTAAACATGTCTAAAACCTATTGGTTGATATTATTTCGACCCATAACCAACTAAGGCTCGAAATAAACTCTTTTGGAGCCGTTATAAACTGAAAATGATTGTATAATAAATTACTATTTTAATATTTTCCTAAAGTGACCCTCACCCCTCTTATAAAATGACACTTCCTCTTCTCTCAAAATCACACCACCAAAGATATTTTTATCAGACAAAACCTTTAAAAATATCCTCCCAAAATCCCTCACATCATCCCATACTTACTTTGATTAGAAAGACAACCTATGGAGCCAATTTGATCAAATCAAAAGGAAACACCTGAAGAAGAGGTAATAGTTTCACCACCATATTTCAAGTTCTTTTCTTCTTCCAGTTCCTCTTTTTTTTCATACCAAAATAATGACTCCAGTACCTCCTAAAAACTACGATGTTACTATAAATATGTTAAAACCATATTAATTAATCTATCCATCCTATAAATGAAAAAGTCACCATACGTGCGTACGTACGGCTTACTGTCTCCATGTCGTGGTGTAGTTTGTTATTGAAACACTTCCTTATTTGGATGGGTATAATAATAAGTATAACTTATTTAAATAATAAATATAACATGTTAATTATTATGTATATATTATATACCATTTAATTACATACGATCTCACCATCAATATAATGATATTGTTGCTTGTGCGTACGTACAGATTACAATCTCCTAGATGCAATGAGATTCATTCCCACGTTCACCATCCAAAGATGATTATAAAAATATATATTATTAATAAGTATGTAATATATGACATAATAATTCTATTGGAAATATATATATATATATATGTACTTACATATATCTTATTCACTTACTTCCATTCAATATGATATGAAAACTGAAACCGCATTTATGACTACGTACGGCCTACCGTCTCCATAAATGGTGCCTTCCATTTCATATATCTATATATTATAAATATTTATATTCATAATATATATGATATATAAATCAGGGTTTATATTCTGGATGTATTTTTTTCATGATCTAAATGATACGATCAAGAATAACAAGTCAAAACACATACGATAAAGAAAGCAATTTATAACCAAAATGTTAATTTAACAATGAAATCAATATTAAATGGGTAGTATAAGGTCCTAAATTAATCATGTGTGATATAATAAATATGAATATGGTTCTGGTATAATTTAATATCATACTATGGTCATTATACATGAGGTGAAACGTACCCTTGACCAAAGGAAAGTGCAAGGTAAGGGCTAATTCCTCAATCTCATTATTTTTCGAGATTGTTTATGGGTATGTTTTTACTAGGAAATATTTATTATCCATGTCCATGTTTCATAAAAGAGTTTTCAAAGGGATTATTTTCAAGGTAATATTTTATTAAAACATCATTTTAAATTTTATAAATATTTATTCTTCGTAATCATTCTCATTAATTACCATGTTTTCAAAATGGTTTTTAATGATTTATATATATGGGTATGAATGATTTTAAAATTTTAATTCCATTTAAAAGTTTCAAAGTGGTTTGATACACATTGATTCAAAATTTTCTTTAAATTTATTCCTTTTTAAATTGTGTGACTTTTAATTGTTTTCTGAAAAAAGTGATATTTCTATCAAAGAGTTTAACAAATAATTTTCATCTATGTCAACATCCTTTGATGGATTTTAATGTTTTTTGAAGTTGATTTATTATGATACAAATATTACATATTGTATTGAAGGTTTTGTGATATGTTTGAATGTGGATGTGTTTTTTTTATACTATTCGTGGTTTAAGGATAATGTATTGACATTTCTTATGCTAGTTTCAATACGAATGATTATGTTATGTTTCAAACTTTTCATATGAGGAATGTATTGGACATAGTAAGTGATGGGTGGAGCCCGCTATAGCTCATCTATGCATTGGTAGATCTCATGAGACAATTAGATGTGGAATTGGCCAAGACCTTTCCCAATTTGATATATGGTTTTGGCTGAGGCCTTAATCATTTTTTGACGTCTAGGCTAATACCTTTTAAAAATGTTTTAGAATGTCTTCCATTATACATCCCCTCGTTATGAAAATAATATTGATGTTTCATGTGGTTATTCAACTAGTAGAATACCGATGACAATGTTTTATTATGGCATTATTTACTCAGCTCATATTTCTTCCATAAAGTGTTCATGTTTATTATTTGTAAAGGCATGTGTTTTCAATTATTCACCATGCCTATTGATTATATTATCTTCTGTTAAATTATTTACCCTTAGTGAGAATCTGAGCTCACCCCTTTCTTATGTTTTATTTTCCCAAGATTTCCAAGAAGTGTATTATGATTGATATGCAGGGTTATGTTAAAATAAAGTAATGGCGTTCTCAAAGAACTATATATACTGTATTTTATGTTTGAAATTGTAATGCAAAGTTGATGTATGTAACTTATTTATAAGACTACTAAACTGATCGGTCTTTCTGGACACCATTTCCTTGTATCATTCCAATGTATTAAAATAATTCACCGAATCTGGGTAACTAGATTCAGGGTGTTACAGTTGGTATCAAAGTAAGTTTATCAATAACCTTGGAAACTATATTTTGAAAAACTAAGATTAGATAACATTACCCTAATATATAAATTGATTATTAGTATAGAAGAACAACTGAAAATTTTGGTAATATAGATATTATGTGGGTTTTACATGAAATAAACCCCTTTCTGGATACAAGCAGGTAGAGGCAGCTCTGACACATATGTACGTAGGAGTGAAAACTCAGACAAGGAGTTTCGGGCTTGACCCAGGGTATCCTGGTACATGACAATAGCCCTTCCTACACTCATGGTTATAAAACTCATTGGGATATTCTTAGGATAATTCAGAATTTATTTACAAACCATTATAAAGGATATATGAGTAAATATTCCAACAAAGACACCATTTTTATGATTATGAGACAAGATGTGTGAAAATATTCAATTAATGTTGAGGTTTTTTCTAGTTTTTTAAGATTATAAAGTATGATATGATCTAACCTAGTGTGTGTCATCATTTAGAAATGGCGCCCAGTAGAAGGAATAAGAACATCAGTAATATTCCTGATCCAAAGGGAAATAAGGATCATATATTTCATGGTCTTAAGCCATAATTTAGAAGGAAAATACCCCCCGCATATTCTCATCACATGAAGAAATAGTATTAGGTGTTAATAAGATTAGTGAATAATTATCTAGGTACTATGGCTTTGAAGGGATGAATGCGAAGAAAAGGATGGTATAGAGATATATGGATAAAGGGAAGAGGGGAAATAAAGATTTTCCCATATGTGATAATTGTGCGATGAATCACCTTGGTAAATTCATGAAGGAAATGAGAGTTTGTTATAATTGTGGAGAAAAAGGACACCAAGTACATTATTTCAAGGATAAAAAAAATATTCCAAATGTACAATGATTTATCTACAAGGCATTGGGACACTATGAAAATCAATTTCCAAATCATCAGTGTATACCCCAAATACTTTTATTGGATAATATTCAAGTTATGATAATACCGAAGACGAAAAGGAATGATTAGATTTTTTATGTTGTTATTAAATTATTATGTCCTTTGAGTACTGTATTAATGGTGTACATGTTATAAGAATTATAGAGTATAAAAGGATTCCATTGAAGTACTATTTAATTAAGGACTTGAGATTGTGTGGAACTAATAAAAGTGACTCAATAGAAGGTTAATTTTTTTTGGAAAATATATGGTTGAGAGAAAGATAAACCATAATATGGTTCTAATACTGAGATAGTGATTTTGGAATAATATATTATTTGTTTGGATAAATTATATTGGATATTCTTGAATACCTTGAAAATTATTAATGATTTGTATATTCCATCATTATTGGAGTTTAAAACATTTTTTTTATATAAGGAGTATATCCAGTATTTTATAAGGAATAAGAGATAATAAATGTAATAAAAAAGGTTTTATAATTTAGGGTATTTTCATGTTTTAGAAGAATACATGATGAAGATATTCACATGTTATTACATGTCAAAAAGAATCTTCATTGTGTTTACCTTCCTTATAAATTATTGACTGTGAGTTTGGAAAGTATTATTTTTGATAATTCTAAAGGTTGTAATATATTAATTTGGACATTGGATTCTATTTTTAAGGTTAAATCATTTCTTGAGATTACTTTTTTATTGTCATAAAAAGGAAAACCTGGAGGTCAAGAAGCAACCCATCGCGTCCGGCTAGGCCGGGAGACTTGAACCCACAACCGAAGGGAGATAAGGGTGCATCACCTACCACTGGCCTATATGATGTCTTGGTTTGTATAATGTAGTTTTTTAAATGGTCTGATAGATTAATTATAAATTAATTTTTTGGAACCCTATACAATTCGGATAAATAGAATATTTTTGAATTCTATTATCCTTTGGGGTGAAAGATGAGTTTTGGTTAGAATTAGTTGAAGGTTGAAAATCTACTTGTCAAGTATATATATATATATTATCGTTATTCTATGAATAAATTAATTCTTAAACTTTAGGGAAGAGATCTTAAAACCAAAAATGTGTTATCTGAATACTTTATGATTTGTTGAACCGATGATATTTTAAATCATCATAGATTGATGTCTTTGAGGCCCTCAATTTTACACTTGTTTGTGATTGATGAAATAAATCACTCCATATAAATATTTAATTTTTTATTTAAATTATGTTTCTATATTTTCCACCAATGTTCTTCTAATCGAGATCATAATTTGGTGGTGACTTTTTCATTTCCCTTTCACTCTTATTAAGACTAAATGTTATTAACCCAATTACCGAGGTGGGTTTTCCACAACTATATTTTTCTATTTTAACCTTTTATTTTTAAAAAACATTAAAATTGAAATGATTAAATTTATTGAAGGAAGGAATAATGTAACAACCCTATATTTTATAGTATGTTATCTATTCAAAGTATTTCAATAACTTGCACTATACGCAACACCGAGTTCGAGCGCACCACGAGTTACCAAACATATCATTCAAAAAAAAGTTTATAAATAGTATTAACCACACTTTAAATTTTATATATCCTATATAATTTTAACTTTAATATTTTTTGTTTCTTACAAATAATATATGAAAAATTCATTTTTTAAGATAAAAGAGGTATTTTTTAAAAATTGCAGTGTTTTCACCTTTTAATGGCCAATCCTATTTTAAATTAAATATTTGAAACTTTTATATATCCAATTTAGTGAAATTAAATTATTATGTAGAATAGGGACATAAAATTTTTGTTTGGATAAATTTTTGGTGATTTTATGATAAATTTCATAATTTTATGAATAGAGAAAAAATACTAAATTTTAATTAAAAACAACTTTTTTAATCGAAATAATTTATA
Source organism: Viscum album (assembly GCA_963277665.1). Classification (NCBI taxonomy): domain Eukaryota; kingdom Viridiplantae; phylum Streptophyta; class Magnoliopsida; order Santalales; family Viscaceae; genus Viscum; species Viscum album. Next base: position 620,771,284 of record OY728162.1, on the reverse strand, counting down.
ATGTTAAATTATAAATTTGATTAGTTTTCAATTATAATTAGACTATATTTTTATAATTTAATATAATTTATGTCATTGGATGTAATTTCACAATTAAACTGTACATAAACAAGTATCAGTCTTTTGATATTTATTATTTCTTAAAAACACGCTTTCTGTTTTAACAACGAGAATTAATTTTAAATTAATTTCTTCCACTTCTATGTTTTGAAATTAAAAAAATCGATTCCATAGTTGGAATCAGGAGTTCCAAATTGTATATATAATTATCTCTTATTTTTAGACATTATGAATATTTACTTCAGTAAATATTTTATTTACCATGGTTAAAGGGTAAATCTGGTAAATTAGGGTAATGAAATAATACTATAATAATATTAAATTACCCTAACATGTGTCCTATTACTATTGGTTTATACATTTCTGACCATAGGAATCTTTGGGTAGATTTTGGTACCCCATGGAGCCACTTGAGACTGATAATTAAACATTATATTAATTAATTTAAAGTAAAGACAAAATGGCATAAACATATGTCTTTTAGTAAAACAATTTTTACATTAGATTATATAAGTTATATTTTCAAATATAAATAAAAATTAGAAATATAATAATATTTCTTATTTAATGACATTTTATTTATAATTATTAGACATTAAAAATTATATTTATTTATGACACAATGATGATGTAGTAATTTCCTTATTAATGAAAGAATCAAATAAATGGTATTGTAAATATTAAAATAAATATAATTTAATGATTTGATGCCATCCATGAATTTTATAGGTGAATATAAAATCTTATAATAGATTTAATTTATTTTTTTCGGTGTAATAATGTTTTGTTGACTTTCACAAAAAAACCAAAAACCAAATAGTGTCAAAATTGACATAAATGAATTTCTAAAACAAATGTGATATTATTTGTTGATATAATATTCCTAAAAATATAAGGTTTATCCAAAGGGATTAAATAATATTATATATGTCATTAATGAACCACTAGAGGTTATTTTTTAAGCTTAGAGTAAGTTTATTAACCATATAGTGTAAGAATACAGGAAGACGCGGTAAAAGTTAAACTATTTACTTAAATGTTAAATCTAAAAGATAAGGTTAAAATGGTAACCTAAACTTGTATAAAACCTATTTTTTGAAATTAATTTAACCCATAACCACTTAAGTCTCGAAATAAATTTATTTTGAGCCATTATAAACCGAAAATTATTATATAATAAATTAATATTTTAATCTTTTCCTAAAATGACCCTCACCCCTCTTATAAAAGGGCACCTCCCCTTATCTCAAAATCACACCTCCAAAGCCATTTTCCTCAGCCAAAAACTGCCCAAATATCCTCCCAACTTCCATCACATCAACCGAGATTCCTTAATTTGATTATAAAGCCAACATAAGGATCCCTTTTGATCAACTCATTAGGAAACACCCGAAGAAGAGGTAATAGTTTCACCACCCTCTTTCAAGTTCTTTTCTTCTTCCAGTTCCTCTTTTGTTATTGTTTTCATTCCAAAATAATAACTATTGTACCTCCAAAATACTATAATGTTATTATAAATATGTTACAACAATATTTTTAATTCAATCCACCTTATAAATGTCAAAGTCACCATACGTGCGTATGTACGGATTACCGTCTCCACGTCATGGTGTAGTTTGTTATTCAAACACTTAATTATTTGGATTGGTATAATAATGTGTATAAATGATGTAAATAATAAATATAGCATGTTAATGATTCTTTATATATGATATAAAATCCAATTACATACTATTTCACAATCAATATAATGATATTGTTGCTTGTGCGTACGTACGAATTACCGTCTCCATGACGCAATGAGATTCATTCGCACGTTCACCATTCAATGTTGATTATAAAAATATATATTATTAATAAGTATGTAATATATGACATAATAATGCTATTGTAGATATATATTTATATATATATGTACTTACATATATCTTATTCACTTATTTTCGTTCAATACGATATGAAAACAGAAACAATGTTTATGCGTACGTATGACCTACCGTCTCCAAAAACGGTGCATTTCATTTCATATATATATATATATATCTATTATAAATATTTATATTATTAATATATATAATATATAAATCATGGTCTATATTCTGGAACTATTTAAATCATGATCTAAGTGATACGATCAAGAATAACAAGTTAAAACACGTACGATAAAGAAAGTGATTAATACCAAAAATGTTAATTTAACATGGAAACCATTATTAAATGGGTAGTATAAAGTCATAAATGAATCATGTATGATATAATAAATATTAATATGGTTCTATTATAATTTAATAACATACTATGGTCGTTATACAAGAAGTTTAAACGTACCCTTGACCAAAGGTAAGTACAAGGTAAGGGTTAATTCGTCAATCTCATTATTATTTGAGATTGTTTATGAGTATGTTTTTACTGGGAAATATTTATTATCCATGTCAATGTTTCATGAAATAGTTTTCAAATGGATTATTTTTAAGGTAATATTTTATTAAAAAATCATTTTAAATGCTTTAAATATTTATTCTTCTAAATCATTCTCATTAATGTCCATGTTTTCAAAATGGTTTTTAAGGATTTATTTGTATGGACATGAATGTTTTTAAAATGTTAATTCAATTTAAAAGTTTCAATGTGGTATGGGAAAATTTTATTAAAAACGTATTTAAATTTTTTCCTTTCTAAATTGTGTTACTTTTAAATGTTTTCATGAAAAAAATGGATATTTCTCTAAGTGTTTTACAAATCATTTTAATCCGTGTCAAAATTATTTAATGGGTTTTAAAAATGTTTGAATTTGATTTATTATGAAACAAATCTTCCATGTTGTATTGAAGGTTTTTTGATATTATTGACTATGTATGTGTTATTTTTATACCATTCATGGTTTATGGATAATGTATTGACATTTCATATGATAGTTTTAATACAAATGTTTATGTTATGTTTCAACATTTTCATATGATTAATTAATTAGACATAGTAAGTGATCGGTGGAGCCCACTATAGATCCTCGATGCATTGGTTGGTCTCATGAGACAATTAGACATGGAACTGTCCTAGGCCTTTCCCAATTTGATATATTGTTTTGGCTAAAGCTTATATCATTTTCATACATTTGGGTCGAGGCATTGACAAAATATTTTAGAATTTTTGTAATTATACATTCCCTCATTATGAAAATAATATTGATGGTTAATGTGGTTATTCGACTAGTAGAATACTGATGACTATGTTTTATTATGTAATTATTTACTCAGCTCATATTTTTTCGATAAAGTGGTCATGCTTATTATTTCTAAAGGCATGTGTTTTCAATTATTCATCATGCCTATTGTTTATGTTATCTTCTACTAAATTGTTTACCCTTACTGAGCATCTGATCTCACCCCTTTCTTATGTTTTATTTTCAAAGTATTTCCAAGAAATGTTTTATGATTGATATACAGGGTTATTCTCAAATTGAAGAATAGAATTCTCATAGAACTATCTATGCTATATTTTATGACTGAAATTGTAATGTAAAGTTGATGTATGTAATCTATTTCCAAGACTCCTAAACTGATCGGTCTTTCGGGACATGATTTCTTTGTATCATGACAATGTGTTAAAATAATGCACCAACTCTGGGTAACTGGGGTCAGGGCATTACAATCCAAGTTAATAGTCCTATTATTTGAGTCATTCAAAATCCCTTACAGTTATATGTCGAGAACCTTCAACATTTTGTTTCTAAGTGATGATAATTTAAGGAGAATGAAAGTTGGTTTCAATAGTAAATCGAGAGAATTTTATGAATTATCAAAAAGTGAGATTAAAGACTTATCCAAGAAAGCATAAGTATTAGATACTTCCAATAAATCACCGGATAAGGGAAAGAAGAAGGAACCGTAAGTTATAGAAAAACCTACATCTTCAGAAAGTAAATAAGCACCCATAAAGTAAAATAAGAAAAAAACCAACACTGATGAAGTTATTGCTATGTTGAGGGAAGAGAAGAAGAATAAGAAAGAAAGAGATATTGGATTTGTCCTAGATCATTTTCAAGAAAAGGCATTGAATATTAAAACTGCTGAAGAGATAGAGAAGCAAGAAAAAGTGAAGGAAAAAATGAAGAAAATGTATGAAGTTGAGATTGTTCAAGCACTTCTCAAGGCTACTGAGAAAGCCTCTGAACAGATTCAGGTACCCGAATCATTTCTCAAAGAACAAGTACAAGTAAATACTCTTGGAATGAAAGACATAATTATAGAACTTGAAGTGGTGTACGAAATAGTCTAGGAAGAGGAAGTAAAATAATAAGAATAAGACGAGCGTGATGATGCAATAATGCAAGTCAAAGAATATCATGATAAGGAAAGCCCTTATGAAAAGAATTCAATACGGACATACAAAGATGAATCAACAAAACTTGTTTATCATGGAAAATAGGATGAGGGCCAGGAAGAGGTTAATAAACCTACTGATAAAGAAAGAAGAAATCACTACTTCATTCAACCTGATAATCTTAAGGCAGATGCTGAGAAGGAAAATATTGATGAGGATAAAATTTTCAATGTTTCAGATAGTGGGTATGAATCTCCAATGGATTAAGAGACTATTTACAAAGTAGATAAAAAAACATGTTATAGTTTGTACACCTGATAAAATTTTTGTGGTCATGACGGATGCTGGTGGATCATCCAATAGGAAGGCTGTAGAGTTAGAAAAAGAATCATCACCTACAAGGCAATCAGATTCCGAATCATCTTCCAGGGGTCAAGAATTTATTGTGCAGTCTCTAAAGAAATTAATAAGAACCATTGACATGATTCCAATTTTTGAATCAATGTGTCATCTGCTTCAACACTCCTTTAATCAAAAGGCATAATCCATTAGCATGCTCATGGAAAAATTCCTCAAGCTTGAGGATGATTTCAAGACCTTTTATATCGGTTATGATGCCCACATAAGGTCTTTTAAGGAGATTACAAAGTTTTCCACGAAAAAAATGTGAAAATATGAGAATTCTTGATTACTTTTTGGATTCAGTAAAGGATTATTTTGATATAGTAGTTTAGAGGATGAAAGATTTTACAAATTTTTTTAATGAAATGATGAACCTAGAAAAAGTATCCTAGAAGCAGGATGAAAAATATCTGAATGGGAAACTGAATTTAGTTTCATTGAATTTGAAGAGGGAAAGGGATCTCAGAATAAAGTTTGAGGAAAAGTTATGTCAACATGAATATAGTTTGAAGTCTTAGGTAGAAATCCTTAAGTATCAGGATGAAAAGATCAAGGATCTAGAAAAGAAAAATCAGGATCTTGAAAAATTGATCAAGCACTTTGAGAAAGTTCATAAGGATCGTAAGAAGATGATGACTATCTTGAAGTAGATCATGCCCAAGGAAAAAATAAGGATGACTATTTTTTCATTTCAATTATGATATTTTGTTGTACTTCCTTGTATCATTTTTTTCTGATCTTAATGAAAAATATTGTTGTTATTTATTTGTTTTTTTTGTATAGTTTTAATCTTTTAGGTACCATATTTTTTCTGTTCTATCTACTCCTTTTTGAAGATTAAAAAGGGGGAGAAAATAATGATAAAAAGAATAATATGTATATAGAAGATAATTCGATAAGTAAGGGGGAGTTTAACAAAGGGGGATCTTACTTAAAGAAGAATTTTGTATGAAAGAAAAAGTAAAGTCATTCTAAGGAAGTGAAGAATACGATCATTAGGGATTTCAAAACCTAAGGGGAAGTTGGTCGTATTCATCATAATTCATAAGTAAAGGGAGATATGTTTTTATTATAAAGTTTTTAAAGAAAATTATTTGTCCTTCTATTCTTTTTTGAAAGGTTTTTTGTGCTTTCCCAAAAGGGGGATATTGTTGAGTTAACAAGGTTTCCTTATGACTATTCCATTCCTCTATGTTTTGATAATCACAAACACTTTATATTAAGGAAAATCATATTCCCATAAGGATTATTTCCATAAAAAAAACTTCCATTCACTATGGAAAATTTTATCCTTACCATTATTTTTATTATCTACTTTTACAATCTCTCAAAAACTGACTCTTTTTATTACTAAGTCAACAATTTGGATCCATATCTAAATCCTCGGAATATTATAGTTCCTTGGATATAGTGTGTTCTGTTTTTATGTTCCGAATTCTATGAAATTAATATTTTGAATTCTATGAAATTCATATTCAAAATTCTATAAAATTTTGATTCCGAATTCTTTCAAATTCAGACTCCAAAATTCTCTGAAATTCAGACTCTAAATTCTATGAAATTTAGAATCCAAATTCTTTGAAATTCAGACTCTGAATTCTCTAAAATTCAGATTCTGAATTCTTTGAAATTCAGACTCTGAATTCTCTGGAATTTAAGCTCCTAATTCTCTAACATTCAGGCCCCAAATTCTTCAGAATTTGGATTCTGAATTCCTTATAATTCATACTCAAAATTCCTTCTAATTTGGACTCCTAATTCTTCAGAATTCAGACTCGAAATTATTCAGAATTTAGACTCCGAATTACTCAGAATTCATACTACGAGCTCCTTATAAATAATACTCTGGCCTCCTCAGAATTTAGACTCCAAACTCATCAGAATTCAGGCTCCTAATTCCTCATAATTCAGATTCCTGATTCCTCATAATTCAGACTCTGAATTCATCAAAATTCAGAATCTTAATTCCTCATAATCCAGACTCTGAATTCTTTATAATTAAGACTTCAGAATCTATATAATTCAGATTCCAAATTCTTTGTTAAATAGAGTATGAATATCCATGTTTTATAAGATCCGATTGTTTATATGATTAGATTTCAAATTTTATTTAATTCTTAGACTCCGGATATTTAGATTTTGTTAAGCTGATCTGTTTTTCTTAGACATGTTATTTTTATGAAATGATGTCATACAATCAGTTTCTAACTAACCGTTGGGTGAGTTACATTTGTATAGGTCCCTCTTATATTTAAGGAAAAATATTACAGTTGGAGGAGAGAGCTTGTCATTGGAGTTGTGCTTATAAATAAGAGTTCATTTAAACGAGATCATATCCATTCCATCAAGCTATAGATAACATGCTATGATGTGATTTCTAGAGAGAGAGAGACTCTCATGCTTTGTGCGTTCTGAAAACCTTTTTCATCTTACTTTGTGCGACTCCTATTATTGTTGATTACAATCAAGGGATTCTAGAGATAGGAAGATAGAGGTTCTGACTGCCTTAAAATTTGAGGACTTCCAAGGATAGGAAGATAGATGTGTTGACTACCTTAATGATCATGGTCTTGTTGGGAAAGCAAGAAAGAATCCTATATTTCTATTGAGGGCTTACCCTGTTATGGTTAAAATAGACATTCTTTAAAATAAAAATCAAGGGACCTTTATCCAGGGTTTTCGGATACCCTACTATTTGGTTTAAAAGATTTTATACTTGTTACTTGTTTTGTTTCAAGTTTTATTTCCACTGTATTTTCATAAAGTAATAATGTATAACTTTCTTATACTTTTGTATACCTTTATTTACTATGATAAGTAAGATTCTATATGCTTTAAGGTATAATATTTTCCTAAGTAAACTTTTCTTAAGTTTCTTTTCCAGAACCATATTTTCGAAGCCTAAGTAAATATGGTTCATAGTTAAGAACTAAAATAGGGTTTTCGAATTTACCTTGTTTAACATTGTTAAACATTCCTTTCCTTAATGTTAAAAAATCAAGGTTTTAAGAATTACAATTCACCCCCCTCTTGTAATTGATAATCTACATATAATATGTCAATCATACAAGAACTATGGTGAAATAATATTTACACAGAGGAAAAAAATAAACCCAAATATATATTAAAACTCAATTACAATTATCTTTTCCATTCATATTGTTTGATTTAATATTTTAAGGATTAAATTTATGAAGGGGGATATAATATCCCAATTTTTTATATGAATACATCTTCTAAAAAACAAATAGGTTTCATTTTTTTATATTCATATTCACCATATAAAAATGTTAAAATAAATCTATTAAATATTGTATCATTACAAATTATGGATCACTATATTCCATAGGACTATTTAATAATACACATGCGTTTAGCCTAAATAATAAATTATTTAATATTTTATTCAAGGAAACCCCTCACATTTTCTTATAAATAGACCCTTCTCAACCCATATAATCATACATCCTAAACATCATCCTTTTTAAAAATATATATAAATCTCTCTAGAAACCCTCTTATAAATGTTCTTGAGGCCAAGATCAATCAAAAATAACATCCATCAATGGTTTTATGCTCATGCCAATGGAGGCCTCTCAAAGAGTATTTTAATTGTTTCAAAACTCATGTATTTTCATTTTTGTACACTAATTTCCACTTCCATTATATGTTATCGATATATTAATATAAAAATATTAGTATTCTTATACTCTATTTTATTTATAAAATCCATATATTTATTAATATTTAACTATTCTGATTCTCCCTTAAAATAATCATTTACCGATGGTTAGTTTATACTACCAGTTTTAAGAATCATGTTCAACTTTCACATGAACATTGATATTCATAAAAAAGATTTTCCTGTATTCATATAATATTTATAAAAAATTTATATAATGATTATTATTATTTCATTGAAAATTTTGGATTTTATTAATGATATAAAAAATAAACTATAATGGTGAATTTAGTTGTTCACAAACTATTTTACCATGAAATACTTATAAATTTGTAACTCCTTTTGAGTATTTATTGAATTATTAAAATTATATACTACTGGGATGAATTTTATCTATATATAGAACCTTTTGGAAGTTATCAAACCTTTATAATAATAAATATATGTATTTCATCGAAGAATCTATGAAATTTTCAATAGAGTAGCGTTGAATGATTAACGCGAGAAAGAGAAATATGAATGAAAATTTATAATTCCTAGTACATCGAAGAATCTATAAAATTTTCAATAGAGTAACCTTGAATGATTAACATGAGAAAGAGAAATCTGACTGAAAATTCGCTTTTTTTTTTATTTTTCAAGATACCCTTTTTTTGGATGAGTGGTAACCACAACCTAACAAAATACAAGATCCAAATTCAAAATTCAAAATTCAAATTCAAACTGATCCAACCATCACGCCTCACTTGATGTGCCTCCTCACATCACGCACCTACCTCACTTCACACACCCACCTAGAGTTGTACGCCCACCATCAACTTCGTCTTATGCCACCTCCGTCATCACCGTCCCAAGATCACACCATCTCCGTAAATCACCATACGCAACCACTGAAAAAACAACACCAGCCATCACAAACCAAAAAATGGGAAAAACACTTTTACAAATCAAACTCACTTCATCAAACCACAAATTGAAAGGATCCATAACCGGAAACAGAACTGTCATGAACCACCGATGGCTTCTTCCAATCCAAAACAGATCACAACCAAATCGAAACACACCATCAGGACTTCATCAAGCAGGTCTCGAACAGATCGACCTCCAAGAAAAATAAGTCAAACAAACCTTCACCAAAAACCAAAACATACTGCGTGAGAGGCAATGTTGTTCACCAAACCCCACCTCCAAAAACCTTTATAGAATCACCGCTTCACATCTGACTTGGAGAGAAGCATATGTTCTTGAGGTCAGGGCAGAGATTTTGAGAAACTGAGGACTCCAGACTATAGCAGCACGGTGAGACTGATATCAGAAGCTAAAGCCAAGATCGAGCAGAGACAAAAGTGCCTAAAGAACCGAATACCACCGAATCACTTAACCCAAAACCATTATGTTTCCATTGCTCCAAATCCGACCTGGAGAGGAGCGGTGTAACACGAGATCCGAGTACAGTTTTGGAAGCCAGAGGCTTCAACGACAACAGCCTTCGACAGGACCAAAGAAGTCATTCCGAGAGATGAGAACTGAAGAAGCAATTCAAAGAAGAATGAAAAACAGCCCATGGAGCTGGAAGAAGATTGAACGAGGAAGAAGAGAGAAAGATAATAAGAATGAGGTGGGGCGCTCAGACGCGCCGCCGATCCCTGGAGGAGGGTTTCAAGGGGAAACCCTAGACGAACTGAGCAGGAGAGGGGGATGACTGGGATAGAAAGGGGTTTTAATATAAAAAATAAATATAATTATTGTTTTTGAGATAGTAATTATTAAATTTAATTTTTTACACAAGTGGTTGGAGTATTACCAATGGGATATGGAACATATTGTCAGGAGACTACGTAACTTTCTTTCTTAAATTTTTCTATACTCTCTCTCTCTCTCTCTCCATTCCTCTTTATCACTCTCATTTTCTCTAAATTTCTATTATTTATACATGAATATAAATTATTATTTTTGGTATATAAAAATATTTATGGTTAACTTCCTAATATTATTTAACTCAAACCTTACAATTTTAATGAAGTAAAATTTTCAATTTTCATTATTCATCTCCCCAATTATTCATATAATGTTTCAATCAACAATATTATGATTTAATGTATAGTTTTATTTATATTTTAGCATTTTAATGTGTTATTTTATATATTCCATTATTATTTTTCACATCTATATGATTCATAATTTTATTTTTATCTCGGAAAATTTTATATAATCCATTTAATTATTATTGGAATATTTCAGGTTTATTATTTATATATTCTTCATTTCTATGTAGAACACTTATACTTGACATATTTTCATGTGATAGGTTTGATAAGACAATTATATCCCATAGTCAATTAAATATTACTTTATCTCTTGTTACATTATTTATTTTACATGGGGAGAGATCCAATCACCTAATGTTTTGATGTCTTTTCTGAAATCCTCCACTTTAGTTTATGATGACATGTTTTATAGTTGTAACAAATTTTAAAAATTCGCATTATTACCATGTTTCCATGAATCCATTAACTTTTTCATTATTTTAAATGATAACGTAAGTATCTAAACATTTATGGACCCTTTTTATTATTATGGACTCTTACAACATATCACCCATATATTTTTCAATATTTCTCCTCATAATGGGATTTTAAGCTCTCCATATTCATTCATGTATTTAATTATTATATCCCATATATTTGTAAGATTAAGGTGATATATAGAATCATATTATATATAGAAAAATAATTTTTTATGTAGTTAATTTACAAATTTTATGTTACCTACTAAATCATATAAAGACATTAGGCCTCTATATTTTTGTTTGGGTTTTATTATGTGGTTTAATTTTTATGAGATATAGGTTATTATGGTTGGTATGAAAACATTGTCTAGTTATTTTTTTGATTATTTTAGTGAATATAATATGAAGTAAACTATAACAAAATATTCAAAGATATAAAGTAATAAGTTAAGGTATATAATCTCTTGAGGAGTTATTCATTATAGGTTCCTAATTTTCTTAATACAAGCTTATCAATGTGAATATTCACATCAATAACATTACTTTATTTTATAATTATTTTATAATATGATGAATTATCTCAACATCCAATTCCATGGGAAATTTAATGATTTCCCAAATGTGATACCAAATATAACTGTATCGCGGGTTGATAAATTCATAGAGGTGCATTCTCAACTGAATTAAGTAATTTATAATTATTTGAATAATGTGTACATCTTGACTTCCCTAAAAAAGATCATATTAATGCTGTATATTTTTTTTAATGAAAATTAGTATATTTGAAAACCCCATAAAATCATGTCCCAAAACCAGTTTCAGTGCACTAAAATGTGTAATGTGTGTGTTCAACCACCAATGGGTTGTCAAGAAGTTATTAGTTCCACAACCTATATAATAAGAATTAATACCAATTGAATAATAAGTAATAAAAAATTTCCTAAAAGATACGACATTGTTCTATATGAAATATTCAATTCTTAAATAATAAGTAATAAAAAATTAGCAAACATCAATATATAGTACAAACTAAACAATAAAAACATAAATATGTACTTGTATAGGAAACCAGAAAAATCAATATACATTAAAACCAAAAAGTTATATCCATAATAATTCTAAAAATGAAGAATAAATGGTTGGAAATATGATATGGATTAATACACATGGATGTACTGAATAAATATCCAAGAATTCATCTTAAATGGTTCAGTAACACTACCAATCTCTATATGAAAATTGAACTCACCCAACATGCCAGATCTACTTTCCCAAAACAAAATCTATTAAAAATTTGATACCTCAAAGGGTGATTTCCCTTTACATACATCATATAATACCAAGAATACATACATACATAGTGTTCATATAGGGTGAAATAAAAAATTTCAAGTATTACTCAACCACATTATATATACATAACCTTAAAAAATAAACCATGTTATTACCATTTGTAATACTAATAAAAAAGTTAAAAATTAGATTTTATGATAAAAAGTAACATGAGATATACCATTAACACATTTTATTCAAAATAAAAAAAGCAACAATTGATTTATAGATATTTTAATGATACTTTCAAAACATTTAATGATACATGGGGTTGAATGTAAATTAAATTATTGATATATATATATATATATAAATTAAATCAATATAAATTTCTTTGGAGAAGTTTATTAGAAACCGAGGAATGTAAATAAGAAGAGTATTACCTCAATTTATAATGTAACACATTTTCTTGTAACGTAAGAATAACTTTCATTTACATACACATAAATCAACAAAGATAAAAATATAACTAAATAATTCGCATGAACTATTACTCATATAATAAATGTAAATGATAACCATATCATAAGAATCGTGGGGTGAATTCTTAAGAAATTGGGATTTAATAGTATGGGAAAATTTTGGAATCAATATAATTACTAGATGTTAGGATTCAAACTAAAAATACACCTTTGTTTTGAATCACCAAGAATATATAATTGGAAAATCCTATATCTAGAGTATGATCATGCATAATATGTAAAATAATAGTGTGTAATATTATCTAGTTTAGTACACATCCTTTAAATTTAAACATTGAAGCCCAAGGCCTCCCATGAAATTCTAAATAGAGGTGAGTAAAAAACTCAATATTAAAATATCTAAGAAATATCCTAGTATATAACCTTAAAAATCACATATAACAACAATTTAATGAAATAATACCATTTATAATAAATTCACTTCATCATCCATTCATGAAACAAAACACAATATGATTTTTCATTACAAAACCAGTATCTAAGGGGACTGTTTTCAAGGGTGAATAAGTTATTACTACAATTTAAATCCTCATATAATATAAAATTATACATATTCAATAAAAAATAATAATAAAATCAATATTAATTCTTTATAAAAATTATATATAACCTTTGAAAATAATGCAAAGCTGGAACAATAACTCTAGTACAATGTACAAAGTAATTTTATATTGAAATGATTAAAATATTGTTCCTTTTTAAAAAATAAATAAAAACTTGATACTTACTCTTTGAAATCATAATAAATCATCCAATTAAGACACACTCAATTATGCGACAAAAAACAATGATTAAAGTTTCATAAAAAACTCATATGCATGTTTTTTAAATGAAATTGAATACATGAATTATACCGAAGAATATTGATATATAAAATTAATAACAAATAAAATAATAATCAATATTATCATAAAAACAATAAAAGTATCTAATAAATATTTTATATTACTAAAAATAGTGAATGAAATATTAATAAACTTATCATTTCATTAATAAATTTAATTACATAGATCCACCTACCCCTATGAGATGTAATCATCAATTAATGATGTTATTCCTCCACAAGAGTTTATAATAAATCATTAAAAGATAAATATTTTTACTAAAATAAAAATAATTAAAAAATAATCAATTAAAACCCAAGTACACTATGTAATATCTTGGTAAAAAATATAGAATAAAAAGGTAAAATATGAAGACATCTAGTGATTTTGATAAAATAACCTGGAATAATCAACTCCAAATCCCGAAGAACATAAATATAATGAGAGTGAATAATACAAAGTCAAAGGGGGAGTGTATACATATAGGGAAGATAAATATGTGATTGTAAAGAGGTGAGATTTAATTTTTTTTGAAAGTTATAAATATTTCAAATTTAAAAGGTGAAAGGATTGGATGAATGTTTAAATCAACCATGAAGCAACTATGAATATTATATAGCAATCTCGTTAAAGATGTAAATGGTTCAAAATCATGGTTTGGTTATCTATAAAATTTTACTATACATTCTTTCTATTTCTTCAATAATCCCAAATTATCATTCAAGTATCTAAAATAAATATTGAAACCAATAAATTAAATAAATTATTAATAAAAATGAAACATTATCAGTGCCACGATCTCCCCTAGAATGTGATATTCATTCCTTAAAATCATATCCAATAACAATATGATAATAGTTCTCTTGAGTTGGGGGGGGGGAGGAGATCTATTAGTGTTCTTTATAATTCCAATTTGATGCTGGATAATGTGAATTGGTTATTCGATAAAAGGGTTTTCCTACTCTAGATTTAAGATAATTGAATCAAATGAATAATAGGAAAAAACATGGAAACTTTTTAACTGAGATATATGATGTTTGTTCTAATTCATTCAATATAGTAAAATAATACCATCCAGTATAAAACCATTCTAATTCATCGTGAAACTGAAATGGTTTGATATACATTTCTATGTCTTAATTCACTTTCCAACTAACTTTGTGTCCCATTTTAATAATAAATACACATTGTATTCTTATATTTTTCAAATTTTTTGTAAATATACAGAAATCATGACTCATAGTTACATTTTACTATCACAATAATTTTAAATTAAGACTTTATCTTTAATCATCTCGCACTCTATAATTAGTAAAAAAGGTTTAATTTATGACAACATAATTAAGTAGAAAATAATAAGACAGAAAACATAGATTATTTTGAAAAAAGATATCCATTTAATATTGTTAATTATTTTTATTTGATAACTCCACCAACAAAAGATAATTATTTTCAGAATATAAAATATTTTGGATATAAATAAAATGATTCTTTACGAGTGAAATTAAATCATTGATTAAACATTTAATTATCATTGAAAAGATATGTACCAACCTAATTTTAGCTATAGAATACCCAATAGATTTATTAGATAGAGGGTTTGTGTAGAAATTCCCATCCTCATTCTGTGCAGATAATAAGGATATTTTTTTAATATGATTGAAATTACCATTTAATAACATATATTTTAAAAAGAGATAATGCTAAAAAAGTTCTAATTCTTCAGAATCGTATTATCCTTCTTGGTTGGGATGATTTGGGTGTGAAATACAATCACAAGTTTCTATTATTCTACCCTTAACTACTAAAATGATAAATTATGGGACCATGATTAAAATATTCACATAATTTTAATCCATTGTTAAAAAAAACCATTCAATATTATATTCTAGATTCACAATGATCAATACTCCATATATAAGAGTGCAATTAAATCATTACTGAATGATTAAAAAAAATATTCACATAGAGATTTTGGAAATGAATAAGAACATAAATTGAAGGAATCCATTCACTAGTTGTCTTACCAATTTCTCTCCTAGTTTATATTTAAATTTAGATATTATGGTTATAATTGATGTTGTAAGGAAATGGAAATATACCACCCTTTTTATTTTATAATATATGAACTACATGTCCTTCTTTACTTCTAAATTATTTTAGTGAATTTTTTATAAGTTTACATTTATACAAGATTTCCTCACCACCTATTATGATAAATACATGAAATGTATTTTAATGAAACCAATAGAGTAAGGATATTTCCCAAATTATTTTCTCTAAGATCCAATTCATTTCATGAATTTATGACTCCAAATATCATTACAAACACTGAATAGTAATATTTTTATTGAATAGTAATGATTATTTTGTTTTATAGTGTTTATAAAAACAACTGAATCAAGTCCATGGGACCACCATATGAATTATATAAATGTTTATAAAAATAATATTTCACTACCATATGATTATTCTATACCATCATATAACCCAAACCAAAATATTCCATTATTAAACAACAATGAAACATCATTTTCAAACTAATGAATAACAATACAATGGTTGATATCATAATTTCTATAATAAAATAGAATAAAAAACTAATAAATTATATATATTACTATACATTTGATTTTAGGAAACCATAAATATCCTTCTAATCCTAGTAAATTCATTACTTATTATATCAAACATCAATGGAATACTGCGATAAAAATAAATACATTGTACTATATAATTCATCCAAATAAAGGAAGAAATTAATAATATATTTTAATAAATAATTCAACTTTTATCAACAAGGGAAAATATATAAAGTGAAACTCAAATGAGTAATGAAAATTTAGATTCTTAGTTGTAGACTCAGCAACCACCCAATCCCCTGTTGTTACCATCCCAGATTATGTCAGATCCTAGGAATCCTTACCTATTTGAGTAATTATCTTTAGAAACTTTTGTTCCATTTATATCTATGAATAAGTATTATTTTATTTGAATGCATAAATTAGATATTAGACATTTTATAGTAGTGTAAAACTATTCCTACTCTCCCTTTGAGAACCTCTTTTATAATATTTTTGGAGATGACCTAACCAGCCACATCCATGATAAGATATAACAGAATCCTAAAAAATAAATTTTTTATGTCTAAGATTAACTCATTTATGCCAATACATATTATTGCTAATAATTAATAATGAAGAATAAAATTGATAAACTCTATTTTGATACTTCCACATGTCTGATTGAGCTTGGTATTCTTTCTTTTCTCAACAATAAAACCCCTTAAATTATTATTGGTATTTAGGGGGAACTATAATATCTATGAATTCATCCTATGATCACCTATATCCTCATATCTTGAGTCATTAATTATATATATGTTTCTAGTACAAACAAAGATACACTATAATAGAAATCTTGATGGATATTTCACTAAAAAAAATTATTCCAAACATAATCTTGGAAAATATTAGTTAGATAGAGTTCTAGATCCATGAAAAAATTGGTTTACTCTATCATTGTTTTATGATTTTACTAAAAACAATTAAACATTATAATATTCTCAATCATTATTGTTTCAAGTTATAATTATTAGATTAAAATTTCCTCGAACCATTCCCATGACTATATGTTTGATGGATTATTCCAAATAATGAACATACACTATTTATAACTAAAAATATATTGAATTAATATAGAGAAAATTATCATAAAAAGATCATGAATCTAAAAAGATTTTATAGTCTTCTTAATCTCCCATATCCAATCATTTATTTCATGGGAAGCATGCTACTCTCCTAAGATGGGAGGAATTTTTTCGCAAAATTCTTGAATCCAATCCCAAGCGTGAGATAAAATAGAACAAACAATGATTTCAATGGCATGAAAATTATAATTTATTTGATAAAATACACTTTAATAAAAAAAATATACAATGATGTTTGATTATATAAAATTACCTCTTAATAATTTAGTGACACTCATCTAAGAAATATAAGTCTATAAAAATGTGAAAAGGAAAATTTATCCAACACATTGAAATAAAATTTTAAATATATAATGTGTATAAATATATATCTATAAATTAATCATAATGAAAATTAAATCTTAATTAGAACCATTTGATGAAAAACTATACAAATAAAAAAACTGTTATGTTATAAAAAATTTCAAAAGTTAATATAATAATCATAAGAGGGATAAAAAATAACATGTATTCCTAAATTTTGAATGGTTTTTACAAATAATTTGGAAAAATATTTTTCAAAAATTAAAAAAGACATTTCAACACTCTAATAAGGGATATATAGTTTTCTTATATGGTTCTTATTCATTCCATTCGTGAAACACATATTCATGTAATGTTCTTGATGGGTGAAAGAAATATGTTCAAGTAAGTTTTTATCAAAATTAGACTGATAAGTCCTATTCCAAAAAACATTAAATCATCATAAGGTGATCAATACTAGATTTATATCCAAGAGGAACTCTTTCATAAAACTCCAACACTTTTATTAAACATTATTATTCCCACCAAATGCATCTTCTTTAGTTTTCCTATATATACTTTTTTGAAAAACTTTATATTTAGAAAGCTCATGAAATATTCTTTTTCATGAGACATTTTAATCTTCCTCCTTTTGTGATATTTTAAAAAACCTTGGTGAAAACCTACCTTTTAGACCTAACCACTTTATTATTTCTAGGAACATGAATTTAAAAAAAAATTACCTTTTTTCTATATTTTATGGGGAAAAATATTAAAAAAGACTACAGAACTATTCCACCTTCAACACTGAACCCATCTGAATTGATCATAGCACATTTCTTAAAAACTCCATTATTAACCTAGTTTGTATTGAAAACAAACAAATCAAACCATCAATTTCTAGTTGGGAATAACCTTTGGTCCAATAAGATCCCTGAATTAAATGATTGGAATTATTATATAATGTATTTCTTTTTTTATCTACCTTGAAATCAATTTGTAGTTGATGTTATGAAATGGATTTTTTTTGTTGAATAAAGATTATGCATATTATTTTTCAAAATGATGAGGAATTAGATTCTCTATTGAGTAAATTATTCTAGGATAAAGGGACATGGGGTCGGATATCTGACCTACCTAGAGGCTTTTTCCTTATATTTACTAGTGTATGGGATTAGGTATTTATTACATTAGGATTACTCATGTGGAGATTATAAATTTCATATAACTTTATGACTTTACATGTGGATGGAATAATCATGACACATATGATAACTGAGAGGTAAAGGGGTGAATCAGTGATCCTTTTTTATGTTATTAAAATTATGAAACAAACTTCATCTTCGATTAGTGTGAAATAGATCCGTTGAAAAAAATAGAAAAAAATGAAACCATAGGAATTACATTTTTTACAATTTCCAATACTCCATTATAGATTCTATTACTTATCATAGTTTATAAATAATTCAAGACCACAAAAGACACTAGAATATAATTATTTGAATATTGTAACAATAAGTAGGTATTATCTTTACCCTTATTTAGCACTATAGTTAATTGAAATTACATGTTCTATTCACTTGGATAAATGATATAAAAATGTGTTCATAACAAAATTAATAACCTTAAACAATATAATAGAGTATGTTTTCACTTTAATACATGAAAATTTCCCACACTTTCACATTCTTACATTTAATTATTATTCTTCTTATATTTATTTTAAAATAGTAAGAATTATCTCCTCCCTAGACTTCAATAAGAGAAGGTCCATCTAATCACCTATTAATCTACTATTATTTATTTTATGACTCCATTGAATGATCTTCATCTAGTGGCTTAAGAATACAGATACCATTTATTTCCCTTTTTTCTACAAATCATCCTGAAACACTATACATCTAATACTTCTTCTACCTAATCAATATATAACATTATCACATTATTCAACTAATTCCAACTAATAGAATCTATATTCAACATCCCTCAATCTAATGTCTATATTTCCTATTCTTTCAATTTTTACACTAATTTTTTAGCACATCTCCCCCCTTCAATAATATATTCTCTACATTTTCAATTCTTTAATCCCATTAATATATGAATTTTTCTTCCAATATTTTAGGGAAACACATGTATGTAATTTCAAAAATCCTACTCAATATTTCCAGAATCCTATTATGATATTTGTAATGTTATACATTCCAATTTTCATCATAAAATTTAGTATCTTTACAAATATTTTGTAAATACCTTCAAACATTACATCTGATATATTTTCATGACATTGTTTTGTGAAAAAAGGCATTTTTTACTACTCAGATTCTTTAATGCCTCTAGAAATCCTTTTTCAAGAAACTTCTTTCATTTTATGGCTTATATCAGAACCCTTCGACCACTAGCCTTTCTTGGAAACCAGCAACCTATCAATTCCATACAGAATAATATTAATTATTCCTTTAACCATATACATTCTTCTGATAATACTATAAAAAATTCACTTTTCAACATCATACAAGTCTATATAATAGATGTTGTATATAAGAAAACATTCTTCTATCTGATGACATTGATAAAATTAAATCAGATAGACTCAGACTGATGACATTGAAAGATCTTTCAGATGGTCTCAAATTGACTACATTGCTCTGATATTTATGTATGATACCTTTTATGATCTTACTCTAATTAAAAATATCCAAAAATATCTTCATTACAAATCATTTACTGATAGAAAAAATCCAATGAAATATCATAACATCATAAGAGAAAATTTGTATAACCACACTACAAGCACAAATTTGAACGCAAGCTTAGATCAAAAGATATTTCAGTACTAAGGATGTTTATAAATATAAAAATAATAAATAATTTCCATATTTAATTCACACTATAAAATTCATCTAATATTTAATTAAGAGAAAAATTCGATAAAGATTCAAGGAAATTATTTGAATGATCACATAAATCTGGTGGTGTCTCTCTGATGAACTCAATCTAATAGACTTCATCTGATGAATTTGATCTTATTGAAACATTACCTGATCAATTTTGTATAAAACAAAATAAATTCAATGATATTTAAGTTATGAACAATGTCATGTGTTTATTTTTGAATAAAAAACAAAACACCTCAAACCAATGCATCTAACAAATCAATTTCTTCTTAACACATCCAGATTGTAAGTATAAAAAACACCTCTTGGTACCAATTGTGTCCCCATTTGGATTTCATTTCCAAAAAGAAACATAAATAACACAAACATTAAAACACAACCAATGTATTACTTATCCAAAAAATATAAGATTATGTGTGTGAAATCATTGTGGGAAACCATATTTTTAACAAAAATACCATGTTTTTCTTTAGTATTTAGTTAAGAAACATTTCCTTTCAACCTTATTATCTTATTATGTCACTTGGAAGTTTAACATTCATCACCAAAAAATAAGTTATCCTAAAATAAAAAAATTTCCCTACATCCAATTCAACAAACTGTTGAAACAAATATCATGCACAAAAATTATAGGATACCCCTTTTATGAACACCCCATAAAAACATGATCTTCTTTAAAAATTAAATCAAATAAAAATAGATATATTTATTTTACAACATTTTATCCCCCTATGAAAAAACTAACCGAATAAAATATAAGATATGGGATATATTCATATATGTAATACCTGAAGTGTGGTACATTGAATATCAATCATCATCCTCATCATAGAAAATTTTTTCTTTGAAAACGGTTTTGGAAAAATATCATAAATTTATCCATTGTAGAAACATGATAGATATTTATTATGTTATGTTCCACATGATCTTTGATGATTTGATATTTAATATCAATGTACCTGGATCAATAATGCTAAACTATATTCTTAGTGAAATTTATTTCACATTGATTATCATAGCCTTATAGAAGAGGAAACTTCATATCAAACATCAAAACGTTCAATTGTGTCTTTATTCATATCAATTATGATTCTTCTTGAATTGAATCTATATATATATATATTTTTTATGATGAGAGATACTAAAATTTTCTTCTTTGTTTGAAAAATCACACATATTTATACCAAGATTAAAACTCCAACAGATATAGACCTTCTATCATCAAAACATCCTTACAAATATAAATTTTTGTAACTAAGAAATTCAATTTTTCTTAGTATGTTATATTTTATTCCAAAATCAATTATTCATTTGATATATTTAAGTATTTATTTTCTCAACATAAGATGAGATTCATTTGGATAAATTTGATATCTGGAAAAAATAGTAACAACATCCACAATATATAAGCTTAAATCCATAAGATATAGATATTATAAAAGATTTAGTATTAACCTTCCTTCCTTACCCATATTTTGATAACATTGTTCCCATTAAAATAGGGGTTGAAACAATCATTGGATCTTTTATGCAAAACATTAGCATAATTTTCTTAGTATACTTCTCTTATGAAAGAAAAATGTACTTTCTATTTTGAGAGTTTTTTATTCCAAAATTTTTATCATATCTCAATGCATGGACATTTTAAATAACATATTCATCTCCATAGGTAAATTCTCACACATTTCTTTATCATTATTTATAAATATAATATCATCTATATAAAAAATTATAATGAGGTAAGCCTCTTGATTTTCTATAATGTACATGTTTCTATCAACTCTCCCTTTATTAAAATTAAATTTCCAAAAGAAAGTATCCAATTTTTAATACCAAGATATAATATCTTAGTTGAACCCATACAAATCATTTTTAAACTTTTAGACAAAACATTTATAATGTCCAAGTACAAAGCCACATGTTTTTTCATTATAAAATTCTTTATCTGGATCTCTATTATGAACATATATCTAGGAAACTATATTAAAAATTATATATATCCATTTTTAAACGATAAGTAGAAATATTTTAATCGTTTCATGCCTTAAAACTAAATAACATTTCTCATTATAATCAATTCCTTCAATTGGTGAGCAACCTTTACAAACCATTAATTCATTTTTTCTCATCACACGCCCCTTTTTTTGAAATCACATTTTAGGGAACTCATTTTTTACCAATAATACTCATATTTTCTAGTTTGAGTATAAGAACCCATGTATCATTTTTCACAATCTGGTCTATCTCTTATTTTGTGTAATCAATATATTCATGATGCTTCTTAGATTCTTTAACATATTTTATCAGATCCTGGGAATATAAATAAGTATGTGGGACTAGACTCAATGTTTTTCTAGTTTGAACCCATTGTCCATGATCACCATTGATGTTTCGGATCATCGCATACTTCCTTAACCTAGGGTGAGATGAATATAATTATTACTCTTCACTTTTGTTACCATATTTAGAATCTTTATCTCATACAACTTTAATATTATTAATCTTGTTATGTACTTTTTCATGTTGTTTAAAAGTAGCCACTTCAACTTAAATCTCATCCATATCTAAAATTATTTGTGATAATTTCTTATCTTATTTTTCTAGAAAATTCAAGTAAAAATAATAAAAAAAATTTCAATTTTGTTTTTATATCACTTATATTATCAATAACTAGGAGGGTAACTATGAATGATTCTATCAAAACTTCTCTAATAAAATTTTCAAATTTTCTGACCTTTAACCTTGAAAATTCGTAGACTACCTGATATCCTAAGGTATATAAAAAATTTTATTTCTTTATAGTCCATATTTCAAGAATTTATTTTAGAGTTCAATTTAAAGAATAAATTATTCTAAATATAAAATTTTTCCCTAATATAATGACTTTAAAAATGTTGAGATGTATGTGGTTTGATCAACATTATTCAATCCATCTCAACTACACTTTGGTTTTTCCTTTTAGAAACATAATTTTTTTAGTGTGTAAGGTGTTATAAATTAATGGTTGGTCCAATGATTTTAAATATATCCTCTTGAATTATTATGTTTTTACTTGGAAACTTCATCTGTTAAAATATTATTCATGGAATAAGCACATTCCTTTTCTATAATTCACCGAAAACAATTAAACAATTTGAGATCCTCTAAATTATTATTTGAAACATAATGTTTATAATGTGAGTAAAATTTTCAATGAAGGTAATATGTTTATTATCATAGTTTGAGGATTTATTTCCCATTGGCCTTTATATATTATAATTTATATTCTCTGAGGGATGATTTGAATGTATCTTAACATTCTTATGTATTGAATTTGTAATCTTCCTTTTTAGGAAAATATAACAACACCAATATATTTATCCAATCATGTTATAAATATCACTAATTCTTTCTATCATTTTATACATTATAATATTCCATTGGAACATATTCTAAAACCTCTTATGTGATAAATGGTTTTCTTCTATAATGATTAGATAGTTTGAACTCTATGTATTACCAGATTGAAACGAGGTTCTATGGGGTCATTTTCCTTTTGTAACAAAAAACACCACTTCATGTTGGTTAATAGAAAAACTATATATTCTTAATAATACATCATTTACTTTGTTATTATGTTGATAAAAACCATACATATTTGGTTTCATCCTATCAAAAAACAAGGATCTTTCTGATATTAACTTTTCTTCCCCAATGATAGCAGGTCCAATACCTATGATCTTTAGTAACTCATTGTAATGGATCAGACTTCATTGATCCATTCTTCTATAGAAATCAGGTGTTTGAGGTGTTTTGTGAGGTCAAAGTGACTTATCCTAATTTTTTTTCCAAATTTCCAATTCTGTAAATAGTTAAATCCGTGAGACTGATGTGAATAGTTCCATCAATGAGACCAATGTGAAGAATTCCATCGGTGAGACCGATGCAAAAAGTTCTATCAGTGAGACCGATGCGAACAGTTCCATCAGTGAGTCCGATGTGAACAGTCCCATCGGTGAGACTGATGTGAATAGTTCCATTTGTGAGATTGATGTGAACAGTACCATCATATTAGTGAGTTGTTATGTGAATAGTACCATCATATCGGTGAGTCTTTCAGTGAACAATACCATCAGATTGGTGTGTCATTCTGTGAACAACCCCATCATATTGGTGAGTGGTTCTATGAATAGTACCATTAGATCGGTGATTTGTTCTGTGAAATGTACCACCAAGATCGGTGAGTCATTCTATGAATAGAGTTTCCAGGATTTGTGAGTCCAGGATCAATGAGTCATACAGTGAACACCGTTTCTTGGATCGTTAAGTCCAAGATCGGTGATTCATTATATGAACTATGTTTCTAGGATCGATGATTCCAGGATCATTGAGTTTATGATCAGTGAGTCATTCTGTGAATAATGTTTCTAGGATAGGTAATTCTAGGATCGATGAGTCCAGAATTGGTGAGTCATTCTATGAACAGTGTTTCCAAGATCGGTGAGTCCAGGATCAATGAGTCCAAGATCGATGAGTCATTCTGTGAACAATGTTTCTAGGATCGGTGAGTCTAGGATCAATGAGTCATCATGTGAACAGTGTTTCTAGGATCGGTGAGTCCAGGATTAGTGAGTCATTCTGTGAACAGTGTTTCTAGGATCGGTTAGTCTAGGATCAGTGAGGCGTTATGTGATCACTATTTCGAGGATCGGTGTGTCTAGGATCGGTGAGTCATTCTGTGATTAGTGCTTCTAGTATTGGTGAGTCCAGGATCAGGGAGTCCAGGATCGGTGAGTCATTCTTTGAACAAGTATTCTAGGATCGGAGAGTCTAGGATTGGAGAATCCAGGATCAGTGAGTCATTTTGTGAATAATTTTTTGAAGGATCGGTGATTCGAGGATCAATGAGCCATTCTATAAACAATGTTTCCAGGATCGTGAACATTGTTTCCAGATTCTTACTGTTCTCCCCTTTGACGTTTTCATTGACGTAAAACCCATTCATGGACTTTTTATTTGATTTAAGGCCAAATCAAATCCCATAACTCCTAGATTATTTTTCCTAAGGCCCAAGACGTCTCTACTTGTTCAACCTATGTGCTTTAATGTGATCCGATTTTATTGGAAAATCTAGTGTATCTTAAACTGCTACTTTGTATATCATCAAAAGGGGCAAGATATCTTCCTCCCATTTTCTATCATCTTGTTCCCTGGTGAGAGACCCCCAATCCTTTCCTTCTTCCCATATGAGCAGTTTGATCGAACCTTAATCCTCAGATCGTTTCCCCTTGATGTTTGTTCCTGCAGCATGCACACCCACTATTTTTTGTTTCATGCAGCATGTGTCAATCCTTCATCGATATAAGGTATGTTTTATCATCATTCATTTGGGTTCATATTCCCTTGCTTCTCTTTTCCATGTTATGGTATGTGATTTCCATTCTTCTAATAGAGTTTTCTTGGGTTTTGGTTAGTGCGGTCGTACCATGACATCCTCAGGTGGATGCAGTTGTCACAGGAAAAGTAGATCGTGATCCTTTCTATAGATCATTCTCGTATAAAGAAATAAAAGAACCATCTGAGGTAGGGGATTTATTAATTTTCTTTTCTTTTACGTTCCACTGTAGAGTTAGCAGGTTTTAGCCACTATATCACAATCGAATTGACATATTAAATATTTGATCCGGATAAATCAATTGATATTGATTGTATGTCATTGCTTTTTGTTTTTCTAGATAGTTTGATATCTATTCTTGATTTTTTATCTTTTCGTTAGTGATGTAAATTGATAATGAACTGAAATCTATAATTAATTGATAATTGTTTGGATAAAGATAAAGAGGCATGTAAATGAATCTGGATGTTGTTGTTGTAATTTGGTGTTAACCAAATTGATGTATTAATCATGTTTAATCAATTTGTGACAGCTTACTATTTAGGTTTCCTGAAGTGGGAACCTATGAATAACAAATAGGTTAACTCAAGATGGATTAAAGTACTACTTTTTTGATAAAAGATAAATACTTATAGGGTTCTGAGTTACCCTCTTTCGTGTTTAAGGTCCAAGAGCCTAGTTGATATGATGGTTGTTTTCCTACTACTTGTGTTGTGATGTGAGCATAGTAGGCTATTGTGATATGTGGGGGTAGTAAGGCCTATTGGTTGTGGCAGCAGTCGATGCCCAGAGTGGAGAGATGCATCAATTTTTGCATGTGGGTGAAGGGGAGGAAGTCAAAGATGATGGAATGGGTTGTATGTGAATGTTTGGATGCTTGCTGATTCTTATTGGTTGTTTATCTGCTTTACATTCCCCACTACTGAATGCAGCTGGTCTGGCTTAACCTTCTTGTAAAAGGGGCGAAGATGCTCGAGGTATGCTCTGTTCTTTCTATTTTTAATTTCTTGGGGGAGAATGGGTCTACGCTCTTTCTATAGGTGGAAAAGACTCGACGCATAGTTCACCTACTCACCGTGTTGTGTCTCTTATATTTAGTAGCTTAGAATGTTTTTCTAGAATGCCTAGAAATATGGGAACATAATAATGTTTTCAATGAATGATTGAATAAATTATGTAAATCCATGGGGTTGGAGCATGCTGGGGCACAATGCTGAGGTTGCAATTTGAAGGAACAATGGACATTAGGAGTGATGCTAATGAAACCAAATGTGGAAATTGTTAATGGTTAAATAAGTTTTAGTGAATTAATTAACATAAAGTGGAACTAATAAAAATTAAATAATGTAATGTAATAAATATCTTTAAATGGTTGTGTGATTATAGGATACCTAGTTTTAGAAGTAGAAGTCGGGAGTCCGAGAGACGTTAGTTGTAGTTGAGTCTAAGACTAGGTTATTCCCATAGTGTGGTTGTGAGCTATATTATATTCTGTACTTTTTGTGTTTCTATACGCTACTCCACCCCGTCAGTTAGGGGAACTAACACCCAGGGGATTCCGAGCCCTAGGGCGGTTGTTTTCCCAAACATTACGGTGGGAGGATGGATGGCTGACTACCCCCTTTGGCCCTGCTCTCATCTCTTGGTTGTTGCTTGTGCTGGTAGGCATAGAGGTTTGTTTTCCCCATATATGTTTGTAGAGAGTCTTAATGTCTTGTGTTTATTCAAACACATATATTCTCTATATAGTTTCCTATGGACTACTATAGGTGTACCATGTACAGGCTGTAATGGCTTGATGATCCTTACTCGGTGTATGGGCTATAATATCTTGAGGTTTAATACCAGACATATGATACAGGTTATGCATGCTGTTGTGGCTCCCAGAAACTTCCTGGTTATATTTCATACATAGATGTGTTGGTTTGGTTGCACTAGGTGCATGTTGTGGTGCTTCTCCTAGGTGTCTGCAGACAATCCTTTTTGGAGTGAGATGTCTTATGACATGCGACGTTGGGGAAAAGCGGAAAACCAGTGGGGAATTAATAGCAAGGTACCCTTGATATTCTTTATTATATTGTATATTTTTTTATGAGATACTTGCAGAGAGTTGAGATGGTGGGGATTGTAACTTAGTATACCTGTTTAGGTGACGAGTTAGTTTCACTTATTGTTTGCTATGCTTTAGCATGATTTATTTACTTTTTCATGAGAGGCTCTGGGAGGATCCTATTGAGTATACTATTAAACTAACCCTATGTATATATAAAATGTTTTTCAGGTCACTTGGAGTAGTTTGGAGATCAGGATGGTTTCTACAAGCTTGGGGATGCAAGAGCTATTTAGGATTCATGGTTGCTATTATTTTTACTTTCCTTTGGTATTTGCAGTTTTTCCCCTATCAGTTGTAGTAGTTTTTCATGACATTACATATATGAACTTGGAAATTCTTTTATATTGCAGTCTGAGTTAGAGTTGGTTGGTGTATATCTTATCTCTCTCCTTCTCATGTGTTCTCAATATGGTAATGCCTCCCATTTGCATGTTTACTATACCATCGATGCTAGTCGCCAACTCAGGGCCTAATAGAGGTGGGACTAGGGTGTCATTATCTACCTTATCACATCACTGGACCAGGAGGGGTACACCTTGTGGGGATGGGGTCATGACAGAGTGGTATTAGAGGTCTGGTTGAGGGATAGGATGGAGTTTGGAGTCAGGCACAGGTGGGGTTCCATGGGTTGGTAGGAAAATGATTTCAGTCATGTTTAACAAGTGATGTAAAAAATGGAGACCGGCTGAGACATAGTGTTTAGGGACCCCTGTGATATGATGCACGAACCTTCAAGTTTACAATGTATACTAAACAAGGTGATACTAGTTTCAGGGTAGAGAACTAGGAAATGATCATGCATCATTCTTCTTTGTGTATTTTTTTTTGAATATATAGACCTTTTGATAGGTTAACCTAAAATGAATAAAAGAAAACAATTAATTATTTAATGTTGTGTATTCCATATTCAAGGGTTAAGAACTCTAACTAATTTTTCTGGAAGGTATGGATCCAGGTCGACGTTCCTGTCCGGATTTTCTAAAAGTTGTTTAGCAGGCTGTGCTAGCAGATCACCGCAGGGTAGATGTTTACGATGTTGACACATAGAGGAGGACACTCTGTGAGTTTCAGTAATAGATTCTACAGAAGTATGAGGGATCCATTTTAGATGCTGTCATGGATGACTGGTTGGAGGAGGTATAGATAGTCTTCAGTTCAATCTATGCTCGAAAGGAGGATTGGGTGTCCTTGGTTGTGACGATGATGTGTGGAGCAGTGAGGAAGTGGTGGTTCTTGTTCCTTGGGGATCATGAGGATTCCTCAATCTCATGGGAGGAGATCCAAGACATATTTTGAGTCAAGTTTCTTTCTTCGACCGCAAAGACGTCCAGTCGCCAGAATCTTTTTACCCTTCGACTGGGGAGCTTTACTGTGAAAGAGTTTTGAATCCATTTTAGTAACCTTTTTCATTATGCTCCAGACCTATTACAAAACGAGGAGGCCAGAGAGAGGTATTTTACGGAGGCTTTACATCAAGATATCCAGTTCCAGGTCACCCCATTTATGTTGAAGACATATCTTGAGGTGCTATCAAGGGCAGAGGTTGTCGAGAGAAATTTTGACAAAACCAGATCTTCATGAGAGGGAATTCGTCATGATCCCTCATGAAGAAGAGCTATGGTTTGGGGTTCCCAGTTTTTATAGTAGAAGATTTTCCGTTCGGTCAGGGGTAGGTCCCAGCCCTCCAAAACGCTTTTCTCTAGAGGTATCATATCTCAGGCCTATTCCAAGGGGTCAAGTTATTTTCTTCTTGTAGTGGTCGAGGTCATCAGCAGGGAGAGTGCTTGAACTTTCAGAGAAGTCATCGTGCACCAGGTGTTCCACTTCAGGTTCCTCCATTGAGGCTGTTTCAGCTGAGACAACAGTAGCACGTTACACCAGCTTTATATGAGCAGAGGGTGGATGGGGTAATAAGAGAATGACCCTATGATGCTCCCCTTCCATAGGGAGGAGAGTGCGGCTGTGGTGGTGGTTTTCATTAGGGTCAGAGAGGCCATGGTCAGTTTCATGCTTTAGCGTTGACAATTCCAAGCGATCCAGACGTCGTTCGATGTACCCTTTCTTTTTTTTTTCTACCTTGGTGTATGCCTTGTTTGATTCAGGAGCGACACACTCATTCATATCACCTATCCTTTTCCATTCTTTGGGAGTTATGGTAGAGAGGCTTCTAGTTCCCTTGGCATTGACTACACCAATTGGAGGCCGATAAGACTTGTATGAAGTGTGTAGATACTTTGAGCTAGTGTTGGGGAAACACCACTATTGGGGGGATTTTCTATGTTTATGGATACAACTATATGATATCATTATCAGCACATATTGGGTGTATTCGGTGTAGGCTATCGTTGATTGCTTCTAGAGGTAGGTTGTGTTCTTCGATGCAGATGGATAGCCAGTGGTGTTTTCTAGATATAGACACCTTCAGATGGGTCTGAGGCGTGTTTTGTTATTATCATCATTGATGGATGAGTTGATGCTGAGTTCTTCAGAGGTTCAGCAGTTGGTGTTTTTTATCGTCATAGAAGAGTACCTTCATTTGTTCCAGGGGAGGTTGTAGCATTACCCTCTTGAGGAGAGATTGAGTTTGGGATCGAGCTACAACTAGGAGCATCTCATATCTCAATGTGTCGATATATGATGTCCCCTTCTGAGTTACTAGAGCTACATATAAAACTTTATGGTCTGTTACAGTTCAATTTGTTTGGGCTGATTGTGTCACTGTGTGGTGTAGCGGTTTTGTTCGTGAAGAAGTCTGACTACAGTTTGTGGTTGTGTATTGATTATCGTCACTTAAACAAAGTGACATTGAAGAATCACAATCCTCTTCTGTGGATTGATGATTTGTTCGATCAACCGAAGGTTGCATGTTGGTTCTCAAAGATCGACTTGTGGTCAGGATATCATTAGATGCGTGTGAAGGATGATTATATCCCAAAGACTGCTTTTTTGTTGTTGTCATTTTCATTACGAGTTCATTGTAATGCCATCTAGTGTGATGAATGCCCCAGCTATGCTCATGAAATTGATGAACACGGTGTTCCATGAGTTGTGGAATAAGTTCTTCGTTGTTTTCATTGATGAAATCCTTGTGTACTCCAGGTCAAAGGAGGAGCATGAAGAGCATATACACGCCATTTTGAGAGATCTTCATCAACATCAGCTGCTTGAGGAGTTGTCGAAGTGTGAGTTTTGGTCTCATGAAGTCCGTTTCATGGGGAATTCTGTGTCCCAGTAGGGAGTAGTTGTGGATCCATCGATGATAGAATCATTTTTATCTTGGGAATCACCCAAGACAGTGTCATAGGTGCGATGTTTCCTTGGTCTTGCAGGCTACTACAAGAGGTTCGTAGCCGATTTCTCACGGGTTGCGACTCCTCTGACAACATTGACAAAGAACGATCAGGCATTCATGTGGAATGATCATTGTTAGGTATCTTTCGATTATTTGAAGGAGAAGTTATTAAGTGCTCTAGTTCTTTGTCTTCCAGTAGAGGGAGTTCATTTTGATGTTTTCTTCAATGCTTCGCATTTGGATTAAGGCTATGTTCTAATGAATAAGAAATCAGTTGTTTCTTATGGGTCTCAGTAATTACGTCCCCATGAATTTAACTATGCCACCGATGATCTCGAGTTGGCATTGGTGGTATTTTCCTTGAATTTTTGGAGACATTACCTCATTGGAGTGCACTTTGTGATTTTCACCGATCATAAGAGCCATAGGTATATTTTCTCGCAACATTACTTAAACATGCAATAGTGTCGAGGGAAGGAATTATTATAGGAATATGACTTTGAAATATTATATACCCCTGGAAAGGGTAATGTATAACTGATATACTAAGCATTAAGTCATGTAGTGATGTAGTGTGTGAATCTGGTGATTCCTGGAGAGTTATGGAAGAAATTTTGGCATTACATCTCGATATGGGAGAAGTTGGGGGGAATAGGTTGTCCCTTCCTGATAACGGTGCAGTCATCTCTAGTACACCAGGCAGAAGAGTCCCAATTGGGGGATCTTGAGTTGGAGGTCTATAGAGATTGAGTTTTTTGTGGTGAGGCCCCTGATGTTTGGTCCGAGGATGAACAACAATGAGTGTTGTATTAAGAAAGGCTATTTTTTCCTTTTTCCATGAGAATGAAAACTCTCAGAGAGATCCATAGTTTTCCTTTATTGGAGCACCCTGGAATGAAAAAGATATACCGAGCCTTGAGGAGTTATTTTTGGGGTCTTGGGTTGAAGTATGGAACTGCAGAGTTTGTATCTTGATGTTTGGTCTTCCATGCGGTGAGGGCCGAACACCGTGTTCCTGGAGGTCTGCTCCAGCCGTTAGATGTTCCTAAGTGGATGAAGGAGGACATCTTAATAGAATTTGTTACTGGTTTACCTCTAGCTTAGGGAGTACATGACTCTATTTGGGTGGTAGTGGACTGTTTAAAAAAATCATCCCACTTTATCGCAATCATGGAGTCGAGCTCAGTGGATATTTTTTCAAGGTAGTATCTGGAGGAGGTGAT
Source organism: Viscum album (assembly GCA_963277665.1). Lineage (NCBI taxonomy): Eukaryota > Viridiplantae > Streptophyta > Magnoliopsida > Santalales > Viscaceae > Viscum > Viscum album. Next base: position 620,738,783 of record OY728162.1, on the reverse strand, counting down.
GAGGCTCCAAGGAGTCCCAAGGATGATCATTTTAGATTAAGATCCTCGTTTTACCTCTAGGGTGTGGAGAGGTCTCTAGCATGCCTTTGATTATCAACTATGCCTTAGCACTACTATTCATTTGCAGATGGACAGTTAGATAGAGCGAACTATCCAGACTCTAGAAGACATGTTACGCTCTTGTATCCCAGATTTTGGAGGTTCATGGATGAGGCACTTACCCTTCGTGGAGCTCACTTACAATAATATTATTCACTCCACCATTGGTATGAATCTTTTTGAAGACTTGTATGACCGATCCTTCCATTCTCCATTGTGCTAAACTAGGGTCGGAGAGTCATAAATTCTTTGACCGGAACTAGTGCAGAATACAAAATTTATTGTTTAGGTGATTCATGAGAGGAGGAAGACAACACAAGAATGTCTAAAATAATATGTCAATCAATGGAGGAGACATTTGGAGTTTGATTATGGGGATCATGTGTTTCTGAAGGTGACTCCCCATCATGGGAAGTGAAGGTTTGGTCGTGGGAGTAAGATTTATCCCCAGTTTGTGGGGCCTTTCGAGGTGTTGGATCATGTTAGAGCCATGTCATATTTAGTAGTACTTCCCCCAAACATGATCTAGATACATGATGTTTTTCATGCGTCAAAGCTCGGTTGTTATCTTTATGATGACTCTCACATCATCGATTGGGGAGAGATTGATGTTGATGTTGACGATGATGCAACCTTTGAGGAGTGGCCTATAGAGATCTAAGACCACAAGGAGAAAGTGTTGCGTGGGCATTCTATTCCATCGATTCATGTCTTGTGGTGACATGGTGGTGTGGAGTAGAGTACATGGGAACGTGAGTCACAAATATGTGCTATGTACCCCAGGTTTTTTGATGTTTAACTCATTTCATGTGATGATGTTTTCTTTGTTATTGTAGACATTTTATGCTTGTGAGATGGTTTTATTTGGTAGATTCTTTTGTCTTTCTGTCTATTAAAAGGTATCTCGATGGGTGGATGTTCATACCCCATTTTCCCCTTTATGTGGGTTTTGAATTCTTGAGGATGATAATTCTTTGAGAGGTATCTGATGTAATGGTCTGGACATCTCTGGTCCATTCCTCTTTGGAAATGTGGTGATTGAGGTGTTCTAGGAGGTCATGGTGACTTATCCCAAACACTTTTCCAAATATCAAACTTGGGAATTAGTTCCATTTGTGAGATCGATGTGAACAGTTCCATCGGTGAGACTGATGTGAACACTTCTATCGGTGAGAACGATGTGAACAATTCCATCAGTGAGATTGATGTGAACAGTTCCATCAGATCGGTGAGTCATTCTGTGAACAGTACCATCAGATTGGTGTTTCCATCTGTGAACATTACAATCAGATCAGTGAGTCCTTCTGTGAACAATACCACAAGATTGGTGATTCATTCTGGGAATAGTACCACCAGGATCGGTTAGTCATTCTGTGAAAAATGTTTCCAGGATTGGTGTGTCATTCTGTGAAAAGTGTTTCTAGGATTGGTGAGTCCAGGAGTGGTGAGTCCAGGATCGGTGAGTCTAGGATCAGTGAGTCATTATGTGAATAGTGTTTCCATGATCGGTGAGACCAGGATTGGTGAGTTATTCTGTGAACAGTGTTTATAGGATTAGTGAGTCTTAGATCTGTGATTTATTCTATGAATAGTTTCTAGGATCAGTGAGTCCCAGATCAGTGAGTCATTCTGGGAATAGAGTTTCTGGGATTGGTGAGTCTAGGATCAGTGATTCCAGAATCGGTGGGTCATTCTGTGAATAGTTTTTCCAAGATCGGTGGGTTGAAGATTGGAGATCCATTCATTAAAAAATGTTTCTAGGATCAGTGATCCTAGGATAAATGAGTCATTCTATGAATAGTTTTTTTAGGATTGGTGAGTCCAGTATCGATGTGTCATTCTGTTAACAATGTTTCCAGGATCGATGAGTCTAGGATCGATGAGTCCAGTATTGGTGAGTCATTCTATGAACTGTGTTTCTAGGATTGATGATCCTAGTATTAGTGGGACATTATATGAATAGTGTTTCTAGGGTCGATGAGTCTAGGATCAGTGAGTCAGGGATGAATGACTCATTCTATGAATAATGTTTCAAGGATCATGAACAATGTTTCTATCTTCCTACAGTTTCTCCCCTTTGATGTTTTCTTTGATGTAAAACACATTCAAGACATTAATTTAAGAGATTTAAGGCTGAATCAAATCCCATAACTCTGATTTTAATTTTCCTAAGGCCCATGATGTCTTTACATGGTCAAACTGTGTGGTTTAATGTGATATGATTTTAACAAAAAGTCTGGCGTGTCTTCAACTACAGCTCTGTAAATCTTATAAAGGGGTGAGATATCTTCCTCCCTTGTTTTACCTTCTTGTTCCTTGGTGAGAGACCCTCTAACCATACCATCTTCTAATAGGAGTGTTGTGATCAAACCTTAATCCTTAGATCGTTTCCCCTTGAAGTTTCTTACTACTACATGTGCACCCCCTATTTTGGTGCAATAAACAAGGGTCGATCCTTCATCGATATCAGGTATGTTTTATCGTTGTTAATTTGGGTTCATATTCCCTTTTTTCTCTTTTCCATGTTATGGTATGTGATCTCCAAGCTTCAAATGGAGTTTTATTGGGTTACAGTTAGTGCAGTCGTACCACGACATCCTTGGATGGATGCAGTTTCCACAGGAGATGGCTATCGTGATCCTTTGTGTGGATCGTTATCGTATAATGAACGACAAGAACCATTTGAGGTAGGGATTAATTTCTTATATTTTATTTTATGTGCACCTATAGAGTTATCATGTTTTAACCACTATATCACAATGGAATTAAAATATTAAATATTTTAACTGGATAAATAAATTGACATCGATCATATATCATTACCTTTTGTTTTTCTAGATAGTGTGATATATATGCTTGCTTATTTAGCTTTTCGTTTTTGATGGAAATTGGTAATGAATGTAAATATGGAATTAATTGATAATTGGTTGTCTAAAGATAAAGACACATGTAAATGAATCAGGTTGTTGTTTTTGTATTTTCATGTTAAACAAATTGATGTAGTAGGCATGTTTAATCAATTTCTAATATCTTACTCTTTAGGTTTCCCAATTTTGGAAACTATGAACAGTAAATTAGTTAATTCAAGATGGATTAAAGAACTTTTTTTTGATTAAATATAATTCCTTGTAGGGTTCTGAGTTACCCTCTTTCTTGTTTAAGGGCCAAGATCCTAGTTGATATGTTGGTTGTCTTCTTGCAGCCTATGTTGTGATGAGAGACTTGAATTCTATTGTGATATGTGGGAACAAGAAGGATTATTGGTTGTGGCAATAATTAATGCCTAGAGTGGTGAGATACATCAGTTTATGCATGTGTGTGTCGGGGAGGACACCAAAGATGATGGAACAGGTTGGGTGTGAATGTTTGGATGCTTTCTTGATTCTTGTTGGTTGTTTGTCTACTTTACTTTCCCCAGTGATCGAGGAATTTGGTCTTACTTACCCATATTCCAAAAGGGGCAATGATGCACGGGGTATGCCACATGATTTCCATGTTTAGGTTCTCAATAGAGGATTGGTCTACGCTCTTTCTATAGGTGGAAAATACTGTATGGGTAGTTCACCTAATAACCATGTTGACCCCCTTGTGTTTAGTAGCTTAGAATGTTTTTCTAGAATGAATAGGAATATGGGAACATAATAATGTTGTCAATAAATGACTGAAAAAATGATGTTAACCCATGGGGTTGGATCTTACTGGGTGACAATGACGAGGTTTCAATTTGAAGGAACAATGGACACTAGGTGTGATGATAATGAAACAAAATGTGGAAAGGGTTAATGGATAATTAATTATTAAACAATTAGTTAATGTAAAGTGAAACTGATAAAAATTGAATGAAGTAATGTAATAAATCTCTTTAAATGGTTGTGTTCTTATAGGATACGTAGTCTTTGATGTGGCATCCGGAAGTCCAAGAGACATTATCTTTTGTTGAGTCCAATAATAGATTATGAATATAGTGTGGTTGTGATATCTAGTATATTCTGTAATTTTTGTGGTTCTATATTCTAATATACCCTGTTAGTTAGGGAAACTGACACCCTAGTGATTCTGTGCCTTGGGGGTGTTTTAACCAACATTCCGGTGGGAGGATAGAAGGCTGACTACCCCCTTTGTCCCAAAACTCTTCTCTTGGTAGTTACTTGTGCTGCTAGCCACAGAGGTTATTTTTCCCCATATATGTGTTTAGAGGGATTTAATGGCTTATGGTTATTGACACACACATATTCTAGATATAGTTTCGTATGGAATACTATAGGTGTAACATGTATAAGCTATTATGGATTAAGGATCCTTACTCGGTGTATGGGCTATAATGGCATGAGGTTTAATACTTGATGTATGATAAACATTATGTGATCTGGGGTGGCTCACGGAAATAGTCTAGTTACTTTACATACGTGGACATGGTAGTTTTGTTTCATGAGGTGCAGGTTGTGGTGCTTTTCCCAGGTGTCTGCGAGAAAGACTTTTTAGAGAGTGATGGATTAGGACGTGCGATGTTGGGGAAAAGTGGAAAACTAGTGGGGAAGTTGTTGTGTGGTACCATTGATATTATTTATTATATTATATAATCTTGTATGAGATACTTGGTGAGAGTAGCCATTGTGAGGCCATGAACTTATTATACCTGTTTAGTTGATGAGTTAGTTTCACTTATTGTTGATTGTGCTTTAGCATGCTTTTATTACTTTTTCATGAGAGGCTCCTGGGAGGATCCTATTATGTATACTGTTATACTCACCCTATGTATATATAAACTATTTTTCAGGTCACTTAAATAAGGTTGTAGATCAAGCTGGTTTCTACTATCTTTGGGCTGCGAGAGCTATTTGGGCTTCGTGGTTGCTACTATTTTTTATATTCCTTTGGTATTTGGTGTTTTTCCATATTAGTTGTAGTAGTTTTACATGAAATTAAAAATGTGTACTTGGGATTTATTTTATATTGTAGTATGAATTAGAGTTGGTTGGTGTCTATATAATCTCTCTCATTCGCATGTGTTCTCTAGAGGGTAATGCCACCCATTTGTGGGTTTACTATACCCTCAGTGTTAGTCTCCAACACAGGGCCTACTATAGGAGGGATTCAAGAGACATTGTCTCCCTTCTCACACCTTTGGCCTAGGAGGGGTAGACCTTGTGGGGAGAGGGTCGTGACACTCATCATTTAAAAAATCACCACACCTTCTTAATTATATTTTATATTCTTAAATAACATCAAATATAATATAATGATTGAAGATCATGCACTTTCCTATATCTAATTTCAATATCATGTTGTAGTCATAGAGCAGTTTCAACAACTGAGTCCTTTTCATGGTTGTTTCCCTATCTCACAAGTGGATTTTCATATTTCTCATTTAAACATATTTTAATTCGTAATATAACTAGTCATCCCTTAGAAACATCTATAAGAATTACATATTAATAAAAAATAGTTTCTAGAGGTTGAAATCTATTTTCATTTTTCAAATTGGATTTCATAGGTTTCCTTCTTTTAGTGGTTTGACTCCCCCCAAAATGTTTCACCAGTTTCTTCTATATTTGTGTTAATATTGATGATTGACCTGACACATGTTATCTCTATTACCAATTCCTCCAAAACACCTATAACATCAATCATAATAAAATTTTCCCTTATAACTAACATGATCTCTATAACTAGGAAATTTCTTTCCATTATCCTTTTTACCATCCACCTTGACAATTTACTGTTCAATAATGTTTTGGAAAACACATGAATTATTATTATTCAGTATAGACACCATCTTAGAAATAAAATAATATCCTATTGTAGATTATTTTAGATTAAACTTTTAAACCATAAAATTTTCATAATTTTCAACTATGGTTATTTCCTATATATTAATCGTCTTCTTAACATTACTTTTATTTTAAGGATCAAAAAATTTAATATTAAACTATAAGGAAAACTTTTATTGATATTTCAACATTTTACATCACTTTTAACTTTCACCAACCTCTGATACTTAGATTTGGATATTTTTTAGTCATCTCTTATCTTCAATATGTTTTCCCTGAAAAATGACAAATAGTTTTTCCTTATCATTTATATTTTCAATAATATTGATGATTGGGATCTTATCCTAAATATTTAACATATTTATAACATTAAAATATTTTAGAAACTTGAAATTTTCTTCAATAAAATATTTTTGATTACTAACTCAAATAGTTTATTTGATCATCTTCTTATTCTCCTTTTAATGTAAAATAATCATTTGAAGACATTATTTTTACTCTCTTTTAAGAGTAAACTCCATATGTATTTCTTCATAATTTTATTTAGATCTTTTACTTTCATTAGTATTGAATTTTCCATCACATGATTTTTTAATAAGAAGATATTAAATTACATCATTACTGGAGTTTTCAGCTTCCATATCACTATCATCATCTTCCTCCCACTCAACAATTATTTTCTGTTATTACATTTAAAGAACTTATTATCCTTTTCTTTTTAAAAAGACAAAGATTTGTCTTCATTAATCTTCTAATATCCTCCTGAATTTATATCCTCTTCATTAAATATCTTCATCTTCTTTAATTCATAGACAATTCACAACAAAGTGTCCTACAAATCATCTTCCAAAGAACTTCATTTGTAACTTCCCTTGGTACATACATATGAAACTTTTCAAATTTTAATAAAAAAAGTCATAAATTCATCAAATTGTTTACATAATATATCATTACTTTTGAATTCACTAACATATTCCTAAAGATAATTATTATATTTTCTTTTTTGAAAACTTTGAAATAAATTTTTTGTGAGGGTTTTCATAGTTCATCATAACCTCTTCTCTTATCTCTTCATATGTGATGAGAATTCAATATAGATCATAAAGATAGAAAATTTCCAGATCTTGAACTTATAAGGATGACACATTGGAATTAAATTTATTAGGAAGAATATGTAATCTCTTTTCAATAATAATTGTGTCTTCCAACATATCACCAATACATCTTATGGTGATTATAATTTTCTAAACTCTTGCAAAGAAGCCACCGATAGACTAAACATCACCAATAATAATATATTCATACAATAAACTCCATATTTGTAACATATATTTATTATTAATCTTATACCAGATTCCTCTAGGAATTCCAATTCCATTAATCATTAGAAAATCACATTTATGTAGTGATAAAAGTATATATTATTTTTCTGACCCATCATTCTCCAATTATTTTAGCTCCACTAGTTAAGAGAGAACCCTCAAAATGAGGAGGGAAACCATTTGTATCAGCCTAAAGGATTTCATATTTATTAGATATATGATAGAGACCAATTATATATATCCATATGTGATTTTTTTTCCACAAAATCATAAATATTCTTATTTTTCATAGATCTATGAACATCCATGACATATTTCATACCACAAACTTCAGCAAATGGAAAAAAATGAAAGATTTTAGTTTCTGACACATGAAAGGTCCAATCAGGATCTATATGGTCACTGAAATAGTGAAGGCTGATATAGTGATATTTTTTAATGTTTTCTTACTTATGAAACAACCTTTATATTCGATTCGTGAAAACGAGTCTACTAGAAAAACAAGCATAATGAAAAACCACTCAAAGAAAGTATTTATAAGGTTCATAGTCAACAAGAGAAAATAGTCCTTGGATTAATATTAAAATAATATAATATAATAAACACCACTAGAAAAAATTCATTTAATATGGAGATATTAGGTAGGGATTATCCTTACAATTTCATAGAACTATAGTGAATCAAAAGTCCATGCGATCATTACACAATATATGTTATAAAATAGATTTCATATTAACTATAAGAACTATCACAAAAGGCATAATATTTTCACTATACCAGTATATCTTTTTCCACATTTCCTCTTCCTACAATTATTTATTCTTATTCTCTTTATTTAACAATATCAAGAAAGAAGAACTCCTTAGACATCTGTATTAAAATGTCCATCTAATCACCTATTCGTCTGTTATGCAATTTTTAATAACTCATTTTGATGAACTATTTTCACTGACTTATAAGGATTTATACCATTTATTACACACTATTCAACTAACCACCTCTGCATACTATCCATATTAAACATCTTCTCCTAGATCGAACGATCACCCAGTCACCCCTTTTTTACTAATACCATCTAAAAGAAATTTTTGTCCAGCATCCCATCATCTAAGGAATCCATTACCTATTCATCCAATCATCACTCCACTCCTATATTACATAACCCCAATTTAATATTATATAATACAAATATTTAATGGATCAAAACCCTCTATATAGGAAGGGTTTCTCCAGGATTTTACGGAAACACATAGACTTAATTTCAAAAATCTTGCTCAATATTTCTAGTGTCCCACTCGAAAAATCCCTCTTGTTTAATGCAATAAAAAATCCTTAAATATATAATATTCCTAAATACCTGATTTTAATAAACTCCTTTTAACCTTCCTGATATCATTATGATAATCATAGATCATTTTTGCATAATATTTGGAACATTGGTCAATCATCTTTGTATGGTCATACTTAATATCTTTTCAATTATGTTTTTTTAATATCATCAAAAAATCCATCTAATACATTTTCATAATGACTTCCATTTAATAAAAAAAAATTTACTTCTCACCATTATAGGAACCTATAGAATGTATTTTTTTAGACAATTCATTCATTCAATGACCTTAATCGAAAACCGTCAACCATTGACCGTGCTTAGAATCCTCTGTCCAACAAACATAAAATGGATTCATTTGTCTAAAACATTTTACCACACAATTTCATCTGATCATACTTTAAAAAAATAAATTCACCCAATCATATATGTACATATAATATAAATTATACCTAGGAAAACATTCTTCTATTTGGTGATACTGTAAAAAATTTATCATATTGACTTACACCGATGACATTATAAGAGTTTGTCTGACTGTCTTAATCTAATGATACTTCTCATAATATTGTACCTGGTACCTTATGAAAACATTCCCAAATATTTAATATTTAAAATGATCTATCCAATAATACCATTATTGGTAACATCAATCTGATTAAAATTCATAAGATCATAATGAAAACATTGTACAACAACACATTAAACTCCCCATTGACCACTAGCTTGGAACAAGATATGTTTTAGTACTCATGATGTTAAGATATATAATAACAAAAACTAATCACCATATTTAATACTCATATAACAATATTTTTGATGGTTAATTTAGTGGAAACATTTAAGGACATTCAATATAAATATTTTCACAATCACATCAGTTTGGTAGTGTATACCTGATGAACTGAAGCTGGTGGACTTCGTTGAATGAATTTGATCTTATATAAATTCCATCGGTTCACTTTTTATTAAATGAATTAGTGAAAAGGTGATTTATGTTTTATATAGTGTTAAGTGATTATCTTTGAACAATATAAGACATCACCTCAATTAAAACCATCTTATGAATGATTTTTTTCTTAAAAAATCTAGCTGTTTTGGAATACCATAAAACCTTTTGGTCCCTAAAACATTAAGTAATCATATACCTTATGAATTTTTTTCATTAAAATATATATGATTATACTTGACCTCCATTTTTAAATGATTAATATTAACTTATGGATGGTTTAAATTGTTACACATCAATATGTTTTGAACATATTGGTTTAGTGTATGGAATAATAATACAATCTATGTTACCTGAAGAATGTGGAGATAATATAGTCTAATTTTAGATAATTTAGAGTGATTAAAATCCACTTTTATATGGAGTGTTTTATTCCTAAAAAGAGGAAATTTTCAAGACCTAAATCATCCAACTAGGTAAGTCATTCCATAGATGGGTGCCCCTTGATTGTTTCTTATATGTAAATAAAGAATGGTAATTCTTAAAAATCCATAGGTAGGTCATTCCATAAGTGGGTTACCCAAGTATAATATTTTATTATTCTATTATTAATGTTTTATTTTGATTAAAAAAGTTGAGAGACCAAAATAAGATTATGTTATAATATGAATAGAGTTAGGTTTATCCCTATGATGGATTAGACATAAGGATTTTCACTTGACTAACCAAGAGTCATATATGACATGATTGGGATGATTCAATATTTAAATGACTATGTGGTTGGAAAAACACCATAGTATACTCATTTATTCATGGAATATGAATCTTGGACCACTAATGGGTATGATGAAATTTAATACAAATGGATCATCATTTTAAAGGGATGTATTTAAGAAACGATCATATTTAATGATTAAAAAATAGGATACTCATCTAATAACAACTAATATTATAGATGAATAAGTTCATAATCAAAAAAATAAACATTAATATTGGTCATAAAAAGGGAAATCTTAATGTAATCGATTCCTAATACTAGTAACATAAGCAATTTTTGTAATAATGATTGGGGATTTTAGAGAGGTTCTTAATGAAAATTCTATGTGTTATAATAGTTCTATTCTTAGATAATAAGTTTAATTTTTTATACATGTGAATCTGGATACTTATGTAAGGATAGTGTTTAATTTAGGGTTTCAATAGAATTATATGAAAAAATGGACAATGGAATCTTAATCCCAACTCACTATAATTGGGTACATAATTTGTTTTTGGAATTTTAGGCTCATATACTCCATATTATTAGGAAATACAAAAGTTATTCAATAAAAATTGATATTTTATTTATTGAATGATATAATATGTTTACTTAATGATTTATTATTTATAGAATTCAATTCTATCATTCTGATAGATATATGTTATCAAATTCATGTTTTATGTAATATGTAAATATAAAGAAAGTATAGAAGTTGATAACAGTTGACGACTGGTTGGATTTCAAGTAATGAAGAAAAATGATTTTTCATTGATAAAATGTATTCTTCAATCATGGATATAAATTTCATAAGATTTATATTTTACGTCAACTATCTCTTTAGAATATATGGTAAATAGTGGTTATTAAAATGCTATGACATGGGTTTCAAGATACATATATTTTATGATCTTTTTATCAATAAAACGTTGTTCTTATTAGAAATGTGTGGTGACCTGAGTTTAAGAGAAACTTTTCCCGACACCTATAATGTTTTAGTTATTTTTTCATTACATGCCTTCACACTAGGTTTACCATTTTTTATTCCTTTTTTAGGATAAATTGTGGGGTTTCAAATATTGTTTAACAATTATATATTCCTAAAAAACCATTTTCATTTCCAAGAAACATCCAATGGATCCCACATCCATAACAAATTACAAACCTTATTTCCAAACACAGGTGGTCATTTAAGGTTTCAATCACAATGGAATTTAAGAACTCACATTTGTTAAGTAGATGGGTGGTTCGGTTCATTGCACACTTTTGGGGGAATTATTTCCTATCTATGAAATTTCTTATATATTTATGATATTTTTATGAATCTCTTAATAATCCTAACTCGTGAAAGGTTACCCTAATAAAATGATAGGGTGTTGAAACCATTTTATATGTAAAGGGGAGTTTTCATAATGGGACAATATGCATGGATCTGAGGTTATTTTTCTATTTATCTTCATTGATGAGAAATGGGTTGGTACTTATATTTGGAAGCCATATAACTGAACACTCTAGAGTTGTTCTTCCATCTAGGATGGTGATTGGTATTTTGAGCATGGAATTTAACCCTTATAAGCTTTCTTACATATCATGTTTATAGCATGAATCAAAACCCACATTTTTCATTTAAAGTGTGTAGTCTAAAATCATGTATAATGGATATATATGACTGAAATTAGGAACAAGGTATGCAGATCGAGAATTATAAAGTTGTCCAATGTATCCCATTTATAATTGGAATCAAAGTAATTATAGTTCGATCATACCTTTAGGATTTAACCAAAGGTCAATTCCCTTGTATGGAGGGGGGTCATTTCATGCCATTGAACAATGGTTACTCATTCAGGGTGCCTTGGTAGGTGGGAATTTGTGATGAGATTGATATGATCATTGAAAATCCATAATCACATGTGAGACATATGAAGTATGAGAAATAAGGGATGCCAGTGATCAGTCTCATAGAATATATATTTGAGAATTATAGACTTTGGATGCCCTCATGGGGTGTTTGATATGGATCTCAGGAATTAGGAAGGCATATTATGTATCATATATATAGCATGAATCATAGTTATCATAGTTCATTTAACTTCAAAATTCACTGATGGAAGAGGATTAATGATGAACTTGTAGGGGAGTTTGGATCCCACAGGTCCGAGTGTCTGAGACATGGAGGGAATTGCATCAAGGTCAATTCCTATTGGATATTTATCCTTATTAATGTGTCCTATATACCATATTTTTAAATGAATTAGACTTATCATAGTTAAATTTGATGTTTTTATGAATATGTTGAATATTCAAGGTTATAATATCTTGGGGTGTCTACCTTACTTGTCCCAAGTGCCTGCCCGACATGTTATGAATGTATGTTTGGAAAGGATAACATGCCTCATGGTGCTTCTCATTATTGATGCAAATATTATGGAGGTTTATCACATGATCAAGTTGGGATTCCCCTATGACTCTCACATGGCTTGAGTGATAATTCCATAGGACTTTTATAGACTTGGTTGACATTTATGGAGGACATAAAATTACTTAAAAACATGTCTATAAGACATATCAAGAATATGGCGACATGTCCAAAGGTCCTCTCTAGATTTGAGTGACATGTGTGGAGGACTTATCAAGACTTGGGTTACATGTATAGATGACTGCGTAAGACTTGGTAATATGCCCTGGTTCTATTTCATGATCTATATGGGTCATGAAAATCACAAGATGCCTCCAAAAGAATTTTTTTGTATATATATTCACATATATATTCCATTTATTTAGTATTTATTACATATGTGCCTCATGGTTCGTCAAGAAATAGCTTGTTTAGATTTCATGTGAACAAGCCTGTATGTGGGAACACCTTCTCATAATCTGGTTTTCCTACTATAATTCCTTCACATGATCTATAGGGAGATAATGAAAAGAATATATTTATTTTTCATGATCCCTTATGTTATTCCCCCGATTTTACCTAGTCGAAGACCCTTGAGATAGTGAGTCCTTCCACTCATAGAAGTATACTATTCTATGATATTGCGTCAAAGCTCTTGTGTGTCATATTTTTTTTGCTGAGGGGGAGGAATTTATATTCCTCACTACCCGAATTATACAACACCTTTTACAGTCCATATATATTAGAAATTATATGGAGTCAATGGAGGGAGTTTTTTTTCACATGCCTCACTTGTTTATATCGTGGGTCATCCAAAGCATTGCTTGAAAAATAGTGATTGAAAGAACATTCCATAATTACTATATCTATTGGACTTCATCTCATGAAAGGGGTTTTTCATAATAACATTTACATCTCAAATAACCTTTACACCTTTGAACTGACATGTCTGATAGTCTTCTTGAGATCTAGATGCCAGTAGAAAGGATTTTGCGTGATTGGAGAAGACTTTTCTGGGGTCCTTTGCAAGAACAAGATAGATTTTTAGAGGAATTTAGTGAAATTTTAACGCCTTATCCATAGATTATAATGGGATCAATTTTTTATTTCTAAAGGGTCTTCTCATGACCAATGGTGATCTCATGAGGTTCCTAGCACCTTAAACAGAAAATCCATGTATCTTCCTTTCATGAGAGGTTTCCACCTTTTAAAAACATTTATCCACTATTTTACAAGACCTTTAGACTTTTCCCATAGTTTATCCATAAAGGGATTTAATTATTAGTATAGGATCTTGTGATGGCATGTGATCATTTTCATAAACATCCACTCATCTTTTCTGTGATGTGTTGGACGATCATTCCATGATCTCATGATAGTGTGAGATCATTGTCATAGACAATCGCTCCACTTATCTATGATGAATCTCTTGATCAATATTGGATATTGTGATGGTGTGTGACCATTATTATGAAAAATACCTCAACCTTTCTATAGAGTTGAGGTGATATCACGTGATCAAATGGAAGTTTCTTGAATTTCTTCTCATAATGAAGGTGACACACCAACATGAATTTGTGTGACAACGTCGACATGTCATTGGGGGGATCCATGAGTTTTTTCAAATAACAAAAGTAAATAACATGAAAATTAATTTAATTATCCCTTGTATAAATATCCCACCTTTTTAAACCTATAATTTTTAAGGGGGTTTGGATGATTTTCTGGGATATGTCAATAGACATGTCTCTTGATTAGAGGAACTCATCTGGAAGAATTCACATGATCATTAAAGTGTGCATGTATACCTTCACATGAATAGTAGGTCTTATCATTGGTGATTCACATGGTGATGAAAAAATAATTCACAACATATGATCTATTCACATGACCTTACTAGGTTCATGTGATCATGTTTTATCCTAGAGGTTATGTGATATGCATGATTCCGCCTCTTGGACACTATGAAGTCATGGTACTCCTTTCTTTGTCTTATGTAGGAAATAATGAACATGATTTGGGTATTACATAAATCCTAGATTTTTTGATACTGATTCAGTGGGTGTAAACCCTCCCCCTATAGGAGTTAGGTTTGTAGGGATATGTACTTAGTTCTAATGATTGTAAATTACCACCCGAGTCCTTTGGGATTTTACCAGCTGGTGTTTTGGACAATGTATGGTATTCCGGGCGACCTTTGGTATTCTGTGAAGCATACTATAAATTGTAGAGTAATGGGCGGATCATTTCATTGATGACTTCAAACCCCATATCTCTTGTGATTACTTATTTTATGTAACTTATTCACAATAATTTTATGTAAGACCCATTTTTCAAGATCTCTCTTCAAGAACCAAGGGAAAGACTGTTTTGAAAAAATATTTGATGAGATCTGTCCAAATGATTTATTTTATTTTATTACTTATTAAAAATAACCATGAACCAAATTATAGAAATTTTCTTCAACCTTGACTCATGTCCTTGAATATATCGCTATCTTTAAAAACATCGAATGATCTATTAGATCGATCTCATGATCACTTAGTCATCATTCAATTCGCATGACTGTATCAGGGTCAATTGATTTCAAGCCTTATGATAGATCATGCTGTCATGAGATGTTCAATGGGTCATTTTAGTTGAAAGGAGTTACATGGTTCATGTGATTCATTAGACCCATATCCAGATCTAAGGTTACAAATACTTTAATGGTTCATGAAACTCACATGATACTGATCGAGTTATGCACCTCTTCACATAAGATTTCTCTACCATCTAACATGTTGTCCTTATTTTTTTATAGATAGCTTCCAGTTTTTATACATATTATAGAAATGCTAGTTAGAGGGCCATAATTGTTGGGAATCAGAATAACAACCCTTACTATCATGTGTGATCTGACTATGAGGATTTGAATGAGCTTCTCCTGTCTAAAATTTAATGATATCCCCATTCAAAAAAAAATCCTTTGTATGGATTGAATCTATTGTATGATTAAGTCTTTGATTAACCAAATTAAAATATTATGTATTAATTATTTTCAACTTCCCATGACTATATTCAAATTAAAATCTATAAGGATTGATATTTGGTTGTTTCACTACACTAGGGATTGTCTCATATGTTATAGATCTCCCCTCAAGGTCCGGATGGTTGTGAGATTTCATGTAAGTCAATTTATCAATGTTATTTGAGAATACAATTCTATTACTTGAATACTCTTAGATATAGTAGGAAATAAAAGTGGTAATTACACCATGTTGGTAACTTCAAGGATGAATGAGAATGACTGTTTTGGGTCAGACATAACTGCTTAGAATTCCTTGACCAGTTACACACTATTCATCAATTAAAGAGAGCATGGATTTCTCAATTTGTCATTTATTGTTAGTCATAAATTCTTAAATAGATGATTAGTTATTGGTTACCTAGAATTAATTCCTTCCATTTATCTCGTGGTGATGTAGGGATCAAACTTCAGAAAATTTACCCACTTGGAGGGATATCTTCCCTTGGGGGTTTGTCTGACGAGCTTATCCTTACCACATGAATTTGGGTTGACCCTAAACAATATCTAATCTTTGAAAGGGACATTTATACCACTACAAAGGAGATGATAAGGTATCATCTAATCCAATTATTACTCATTTCCTTTATGTAATGGATCAACATCTTCCATTATTGTAGTGGGACTTGGCCAACCACTATATGCCATCTTTGGTTCCCATCCTAATAGGTTTGTGGTACCATAGGATCTTATTGGGAAACTCTTTATAGATGAGAGTATGAAATATGGAGATACCAAGTGAGACTATATGTATCCCCAATCCCTCATCTAGAGTTATTTTTATCCATATCTCTGAATGGATGGATTTTACTGGTTGTGGATGCATGATTTAGAATTCGAGTAGGCACATTGGTGATGCAACCTGATTGGAATAGGGGAGCCTTATTAAAATATTTGTACCAAATCATTCTCACCTATATCATATCCTTGGAAATATCAAAGAATCCAACATACCCAATTTATTTATAGGCCACTTCTAGTTCTTGTTTGGCTAGATAGAAGAGAATTTTTGTTGTTACAAATATCATAATATTTTTGGGATCCCTGATGCTTCGTTCCATCCTAGGCTTTCGAATAGTTTTGGTGTTGATGTGATGCTTCGACGCTTCAATGATGTTATTGAAATGTTGAGTTAGCATGATCATTCCAACTTTATTCCCAACGCAACACCTACTAGGATAATTATTAATAATAATTGTTTCTCTCTCGATGAGAGGTCAAATAAAATCTCTCTCTATGATGGGGTTTATGCAAATCATATAGATGATTTGGTTATATAAAATACATTTACCACTTCTTGGTTCATTCACCTATTTGGATTTATTCAAATGGTTTCTCCTCTTCCTTTAATTGGAAAGCGGGAAGAATGAAGTCATGGACTTATTGAAAATTTTTGGCTTATATTGGAATGTGAAGACACACAAGTTGTGATTAATCTTCTGCCTATTGGAACTCCTATCTTCCAATAATACGATTATTCCTAGTATTGTGTGGAATCTTACCTAGGAAGTGTTATGAATCGATCAGTTAATCAGTTGAACAAACCATGTGCTTCACCAATACCTTTATCTATCACATCAATGTAGTTGATTCAAGAATTGGGAGAGCCTCCAAGGAAGAATCCTTGTCATTTTGATGAATATACCATTAGTGGGACTTAATTTTCATGGGTTTCTGGTACATCATTATTATTTATAGTTAATTAATTGATTGAGAGGATATCACATGAAAAATATTCTCTTTCCTCTTCATTATCTTATCCAATACTTTTTTAAATGGATTTGGTTTTTAAAAACTATCAAGGAATCATTCTTCTATCTAAAATAATTGCCCCGAAAATTGCAGAGGATTAAGTAAGATATAGTATAATTTGGTAGAAAATTTATTCCATGATCACTGAGACTCCCTTGGAGAAATTTCTTAATAGATGGAAATAACTTCAATATAACTTTCACAATTTGGGGTAAGGAATATTTGACCACCAGTAATTATATGATATCATGCTTCAAATCATCCTAACCAAAAAAATTGTTTAATAGCAAGAAGGACCTACATAGTTATGATGAATATATTTTTTAGCATAATAAATTAGGGAATCATCATTGGAGATTGAGTAGGGACATCACACATCCTCCAAAGTTCATGCTTAAATGGATATCTTGACTTCATAAAGATCAGAATATGAAGCATGCATAGCTGACTCCATATCCAATTATTGGACCTCATTATCTTTATTGGCGACCAGTCAGAAAGGAGATGAATATTTATAATCTTTTATTGATACTCTTTAACCTACGGTGGTGGAAGTGGAAGTGGATTGAATTACACTTCATCATTATATTGATACCTCCCAACAAGCATTGTATGATTTAGAAAACATAGTTAACTATATTTTATTATTATCCAACCATGGGTGTATATGTTCATTTTTTTGAAACTTTTTGGAGAGACTCCATAATATAGTGATTCCCTATTTCTTCACTTTATTGGAAAATAATTTTTTTGATATTTACATATTATTTTCCATATTTCCATAATTCAAGATGTGAATGATATTTTATTAATCATTTGTCACATGAATCTTCAATGATACCCATCCTTTGTATAATACCTTGTAAACCCAGACAATTTGATTTGAATGTCTGGATCACAATTTATTTTTATTTTGAAATGATCATGAATGACCACCGAGATGATATTCCTTGTTGATGTAACTTCCTAATTTTTCTTGAGATTACCTAATTTACAAGGATAATTTAGGTAAGATATATGTCTTAGAGGTAAAATGGTCTATTTTGTTTGTTTTCAAAAAACATAGAGACATAAGATTGATTTTTTAAAGGAAAAAAGATGATACCTACAAGATTTATATCATTTTATTTTTATATTTCCCTAACATTTTCCTAATATTCTTATAGGATAAATATTAATGTGAATGAAACTTTCTTTTGATTGGATTGACCACATATGGGTATTTCACCTGAATATTTTTATGACTTTTTCATTGTATGAGTGCTCAATATTTCCTGGATCACAAAAAGAGCATGTTCATTGAGAACAATATTGTTTTCCCGTGATTCCATTTTTGGGGTTTCAAACTAGTGGGTAGTGTGTCTATTTTAGTTTGTTAATTTAATATCTTGAAAACTAGACCATTTTGGTGTTTTAGTTTAAGGTCCTACATCTCGTACAATCATTTTTTATAGTTTATGGTGTACTACATCATACCTTCTATTTCTAGAAATATAATATTTGATACATTATGTTATCCATGTAGTTTAATGTCTTGGGGTAATTAATTCTTCCATATAGTTTAATGGCATGTGGTAAGGACATATTCTATATAGTTTTACATCGTACGGTAATGAAATACATTGTTCAATTTAACATCATGCAATGAAGACATATTCTGTGTAATTAAAAACTGTGCTATAAGGACATAAAATGAAATGTAGTTTGGAATCTTTCTACCAATAAATTTTTCATAGATATAAGATGAGTCAGACATATTAGGGATAATAAAAAACACAATAAGGTACTGAGTTCCACCATAGTGTTGTGAGTTCTAATGGGGTTTAATGTATCTTTCCTACTATGAGAAGACACATCTGGTTGGTAGGTTATATTCCATTATGCATGAGCCCATAAATATTACATTTATGGTCACATAGAGGTATCCTCACTCCTTTCCAAGGACCATGAATTATTTTGGAGCCCATACTGGTGGATGGTAAAAGTTTGAGGAAGCCAAGTCCACCTGGATAATTAGAATATGGTTTTTTAATTCATATGTACAAGAGTTTGAACTAGTTAATATGGAATGGGAAATACATATATAGGATTAACCAAAACATCCTAGGGTTGTGGATTCTTCCACGATGTCACTTGGAATCATCAGGATTAGTGTTCATTACCTGTAAGGAGGAGATGCATCCAATTGGTATGTTTGAAGCCCTTCTTCTTGGTCCATTAGGAATTACATTCATTTTCAGGTAGAGGTGTCCCCACTCTTTCCCAAGGGCCATGAATGATTCCTAAAGTTTCAAATGTCTGGATGATAAAGTTGTAAGTGTAAAAGAATCCTTACAATTAGGGTTATGACACCCCCAAGGTAGTTTAGCTTTTAGTTGGGAAGCTTGGTCCCAATTATATTTAATTTTGATTCACATGGTTTAGTCTATCAATAGATTTGGGGATGGAGTACCAAATTCCTTATTTGACAAAGAATACAATACATGGTGATGTAACATCAAGGATGTTGAATACTCTTGAATAATCTAGTTAGGGGGATTGTAAATCATAGTATAAAAGTATATGGGTTAGCTCGGGGTGGGAACTAGTGGGTATATGACCACCATTAGAAATGGATTGATCTTATCTTGTTCCACATGGTAAGGAAAAAACCCCTTGGATTTAAGGGGGCCTTCTTTATAAAAAATGGTCAATTTTGATGAAACAATACCTATTACTAGTTTTCTACTGGAAAGAGCCATGAGAAAAGAATCCCAAGGTCGGGGTTTCTAAAAAAGGATATAAACATAAGGAAATCTGTGTGTGAGCTCATATGTCAAAGTCACAAAAGTGGTTTATGGAATATGTAGTATTCAATAAGGGTATGATGACCCTAAAATTTTTGTTTCCACCTTATGAACACATTATCATTAATTGAGATGAAAACAATTATTACTCTAACTTTTTAATGGACCAAGGGGTCTAGTGAGCATGGATTGAATTTTATTAGGGACAAATATGGTCAGTATAACGTTTATTCCTTATTTATTTACATTCTATCTTTTTTCCTTAACTGTAGAGATAAATTGTTCAGCAAGTAGAGACTTGAAATTTTCTTAGTATATCCTTTATATTTTCTTTATCCTGACATGTTTTATGTCTCTTTCACATCAAATTTTAGGGTGTTTTGATTTGGATCATCAATGTATAAAGTGTAGGGAGATACATCTTTGACCAATGTGGATGAAATTTAAGGTAATGAACCATATAGACCTATTATGAAAATAATATTGCTCAGTGGCGTAATTAGTATGTGCAGGGTCAAGAGTACTCTAACATTTCTACAAGAGGGATATGAAAATATTGAAAATCATAGCACGAGGTTCTTAGGTCATGAGTATTGGTATGGTAAAATCATATTAGGGATGACCTAGCACACCAAAAGGTGTTGAGTTTTTCCATGGTGAATCTAGGGCTTACAAGGACTAGAAACTATTTTTGAAAGTTATGATAAATTTGTTTGAAAGCTCGGATCTCATATGTAGGAACTAGGGGTATAAATACATAGTCCAAAAAAAGGTCCCTCATAGTTGGGTTTATTTTTCCAATGGATATGGAATTTTAACAGCAACCCAAGGCACTCAATACATGAGGTGTGATTTATGAATTGAGGTGATTAACAGATGATGAATGCACCTCATAATCTAGTTGACTAGGGTGAGGCTCTTGTGGTCCTTCGATAAGGAATGCTTATGGGTGATGTTATTTATATATTAACATCATTTAGTGGATCCATATTTGTTGTGAATT
Source organism: Viscum album (assembly GCA_963277665.1). NCBI lineage: Eukaryota > Viridiplantae > Streptophyta > Magnoliopsida > Santalales > Viscaceae > Viscum > Viscum album. The sequence goes on along the minus strand of OY728162.1, from coordinate 620,717,552 downwards.
TCACCATCATGTAATAATGATGTTTTCCTTGTAGTTTAATGTCATGAAATAAGGATGTTTATTAGATATGATAGCTAAATGTACATATATCTAACTCATTTTCTGGAAAAGTAAGATTGTATAAATTTGTCATCTTTGTATATAGTTATGTTCAATTTTTGTGGTTGGTCTTCCCTAGGTTTCCCTATGAACATTTTAATTTCAAGAATCATGCTAAAATAATCTATTTAAGGAGAACTCTATATATTGATCTAACTCAATTTCAATGGATATAATATAGAGTGATATAGATACACGGATAGGATCTAAATTAAGGATCATGGTTTCAGTATATGTACATTGATGATAAGAATCATGTAACATTATTTTCATGAATGGGAAACTCTCCATGTAGGTTTGACACATACAGAAATGGGGGAATTGTTCCCATTGATTGTTATGGATGAAATAAGGATTGGAGATCTGGGCATCACTACATATCCTATGATGTTATGGATAAAGGCACATATAGTTCTTGAAAGAGACAATCTCTACATATATTTGACCCATACATAGAGGGGTATGTTTTCCCATTTGTTGTTGCAGTTAGACTCAATATTAGAGATCCGGGTGTCATTACGCATCATATGATGGTAGTAATCAAGCCACATAAAGTTCTTGAATTGGAATCTCTCAACTTAGGTATGACCCAAACACAAAGGGGAACATTGTTCATGTTGATTATTGGGCCAGAAACTAGATAAGAGACACAGGTTTCACTACATATCATGTGATTTCATTAATCAAGCCATAAATATTTCTTGAATGGTAAACACTCCAGGAAGGTTTGAACTATAAACAGAGGGGGGGGGGATTCTTCTTTTTTATTAGTGGTGGATGGACCTAGTATTATATATTTAGTCATCACTAAATATCTTATGATGATAGAAATAAATCCATGTGTAGTTCTATAATGGAATCTCCCAGAATATGTCTAACCCATATGCGGGGAGGAGGAAATTTTTATGTTACAGCTGGAACTAGGATTGGAGATCTGGGAATCATGATGTATCTTGTGATGATAAGAATCAAGAAACATAGATATACACTGGAGGTGTTATGGGAGACCAACTCTAAAGATATTGTTCCTCTTAGAAAAGGTCTATACTAACACACATTTTTATGACATGTAAGAGACATCAACCAAGCAATTTAATGTCATAAATAAAAGATATAGGGTGTTCCTTTTATACACTAACATCTATGACCATCCTCACCCTATTGTGACCTTATATGTCTCAATAATGTTGGTAAGACCTTTCCAAAATTCCTAATGCCATGATATCTATGCTTGGTGTTAGAATTAAGGATAGTAAAAGGCATCTTTCACTACAAAGAGGTGATTATAATAAAGTATATGGTCTTTTTCATAATGTGGTGGATGGGTCAAGATATAGGATCAAGGATTCTATAAATATCTCATTGGAATGAGAATAAATCCATACATAGTTCTGAAAAAAATGTGAAGTTTAATGTCGTGAGACATGGATGTAGGTTACTCAATGAAAAAAAGTCTCCAAGCCCCATAAGTTTTCCAAGAATTCAGAAAATCATCTCGTGAGAGGAATAAAATGTTTGTAATAAGTAGCTTCTTAAGATAGTGTCCCATGGATTCCCATACTTAGTAAAAAATTTAAGACTATATTTTAACTTCATGTGTTGAAGAGGTTGTCACACAGTTCTTTGTCCAGTGGCCAAGATTAATATATTACAACTGGAACTAGAATTAGGGATATGGGTGTCACTATATATTTTATTATGGAAGGAATTAAACTATGAATAGTTCTTAATTGGAGAGATTTCCTATGAGGATATGACTTCCACACAAGGATGGGAAAACTTCATTTTTATTTGTAAAATATATATCTCATCTGTAGTGAATAAACTATGATGTGATGTTATCCATGTAGTTAACATCATGCGATCAAGATATATGACATTGTGTAGTTTAATGTATTTCTATTAGGACATCTTCCTTGCAGTTTAATGTCATACTCTAAGGACATATTTATCTTTTCAACATAATGTGACCAAAATTATTTCCTTTCAGTTTAACATCATGTGTACAAGACATATCTTTAAAGATAGGTTAATTTCATGAAACAAGGATGTATTATTCAGTATAAAATCATGCGACTAGGATGAATCTTGCAGTTTGACATCATTCAACCAGGGAATATCATTTATTTTAACATCATGTGTGTAGTATGTATCTTAAATATTAATGTCATCTGATTAGGATGTTGGATGTTTTACTATATATGTGAAAATTACTTATTGAGAAACCTCACATTGGTGGGGTGCATGAGGCATTCCACATCCTCTATGTCCAATGAGTAAGATGTATTAGAATAGACCTTATGTATTATGTAAGGCATTTCCATTTTGTTTATAGATTTGGAGGTTTCTTGTCTTAGTATTATTGGGGATCTAAGAGCCAATACCAATTCTCTTTAATGAAAAAAACATAGGATAACCTTTTTATTAAAGGATCAGGTGATCTGATTCTGATGGAATTTGAGGTTGTGTAGTGTATGTAACCTTTTATCATTGAGTCATTCCAACTCATCCATACAATTTTACAATTGATCATCATATGAGAGTTTTCCAAAAATATCTATTTCTACTGTGTTTTTTGGGGGGGGGGGGAGATATCTATGGTAAATACTTCTTCATTTTTATACACCAATTAATACATAGTTTCTTGTGCATTATTTCTCATGGTTGTACGATAGTCCTGTAATATGAGAAGGCTATTTTTCAACTAGGAATTATTGTATTTCTCTACCATCTTCTCAGGTATATATTATAGAGTATTATTTAATACCCCAATTTTTTGATTTTATATTGCATGATAGAAGGATGAATGGTTGGACTCAATGTTGTACTCATGGTATAATTTTTTAACTCAGTGAAATTGATGGTTGTTTTGTTTTCTATTAAAAACATGCGAGGGACTCCAAATTCCATGATGACATTGGATATTATAAATTGAAGGATATTCTTCATCCAAATACCTTTAGGGGTATTGACTCATCCCAGTTGAAAAATACAACAACATTTGTAAATATTTATTTAAACTTATTAGTTTTGGATGGGGGATATTTCCCCCATAATATCAATTCCCCATTCGAAAAACAACCATGAATATTTTTCTATATATAGAAATTATGGGAGTTGGGGGATACATTTCTCATGGATATAGAATTCATGACATGTCTTGTTGAATTACACATACTCATGTATTGTCTTTTTTCAGTAGTAACTAACCCTCTTGATTTGATATAAGATCATGGTCCCAAACTGATGAGCACTACAAGTGCATTTTTTAATTCTTCCATGATCATGGAAATATATCCCTTTGATATGCATATAAGGAGGATCCCATTGAATCCTTGTTTTTAGACTGATTTCTTCTAATTTTGACTATCTTGAAGGATTATGTAAGTAGCTTTGTGTATACTCTGCTAACTTTTGAATCAGCCTAATGGGAGGGTTATATTTTGGAGATAATCAATAATGGGATCCATCTATTCATGGTTGGATATAGGTTCATCATTCTATGGGTGGTGTTTGCTTAATTTATTTCCTCCAAGTCACAGAAAATTACTAATACGGCCATCCTTTAGTGCATAATGTGTAATACCATATCATCCTGATCGGGGTTGGCCTGGATTGTGGATGCATAAGCCAATACATCATCTATATCATTTTGAGAACAAAGGACATGATGAAATGTGGGTTCAAAAGGGAAGTATTCTCACAATACATTCTAATGTTTATGTAGGTTATTTATAGCTATTGAGATAGTTCTAATCAATAACAGGTGACCAATTACTATGCCTTATTATTAGTGGATCATTTAGATAGTGAGAAAGAGTAGGAAAAAATTACTTTGTTAGAAGAAACAAATATAATCCCTAGACCATCCCAAATATGATTCATATGTTTAGCCTCATTCCAATATAGATTCAGTATGCACTGTGAAAATACATCTCCCATGTTCGAGGTGTTTAATGGGAATATAAAACATCATTGTCTAGAAGATTGGTGTCCACTATTGTGATTTCTAGGGTGGGATGTTCCATAGAGAAATTATCTAGGGTATCTCCTTTGATTTCCTTTGGTGACACAGACATGTTTTCATATTGTTTCACAATAACCACCCATTGGTCCAAACACCTATTCAATATTGGGTGTCCAATGATATACTTGAGCGGGTAAATACAAGAAACCATGTAGACATTGTGGTGTTGTAGGTAAAGCCTCATCATTTTCATTGTAATGATGAGTGAAAGGTAGTTTTTCTCGATATCTAAATACCAGGTCTCAGAACCTAGGATCATTGAAATAATGTAGTGGATACTATTTTCATTCCCCACATCATTGTTTTGCTTATGGAGGGAACCAATTGATCCTTCCATGTCATCCATATATAGGATAATTTGATTTCCTTCCAATTATGGAATGGAGATTGGTGGGTATAACATTTATTACTTAGTACTCTCAAAGGCTTCTTAGAGCTCCTCATCACATTAGTTTGATGCTCCCTTATTCATTATCTTAGTGAAGGGGATATATTTTCTAGCTAGGTTAGCTATGAAATTCCATATATAAGTGAGGCCCCCTTAGACCCCCTCAATATTGTGATATTCCAAGGGTGGTAAATTTATCTGATTTCATAGGTATTTTATAGTTTAACCTTGATTACATGATGGAATACTAAAATTCCAAGTAATTCCCTTAATTTTATCATAAAATTTCATTTTAGTAGGTTCATATTGGAATTATCCTGCCAAGAATTGCAGAAGATTATTTTAAGATTCATCAAGTGATCACATAGCTGTCAATACTTGACCACTTTTTCCTTGAAATAACTTTATATTATTTATCAAAAGAAGTCTATAAATATATGATTCATTGTTTTTTGTTATGTAAAACCATCATTTTTTAATCCAATGGGAATCACCTAATAGAAAATGATTCCCTAGGGGTATTTTATGGTGGTGGATTCCTCATATTCTAGAGCCATCGTTATTTCATTGTACCCAAAATGCCCATCCATGATGGAAAGGTCTCAAAGGATACAACTTTAATTAATAAAATGTTTTGTGATTATAAATTAGAAATTTTTCTTTGGGTAGTGTCGATGAAGGACTCTAAAATCGATGAAAACCCTAATATATCCATTATTTTGCTTTACAAGGACAATATTGGTGAGACATCATGGGTATTTCACTTTATATAAAATGTTTTCTTTGATAAGTTTTCAAATTTTGATTGTACATAAGTTGAATGAGAGGGGTTAATCATTCGAGATCCCTTTTTTAATCATTGATGGTCTTTGGGTAAGCATATATGGTGTGTAGTAAAATAGGGGTTTAACCTGGGAATTTCCATATAAGTTCAAGAAAAAACATATCAATGATTCATTATAAATTTAATATACACCTATTTATCCTTGAGAGGCATGAATGAAAAAAATAAATTTAGGTTGAACAAATTTTTTTATTCATATATTCACCTTTCTGAGCATATCGATAGTGGGAGAGATGCCTTCCTCAAATGTGGGAGGGGAGTTCCTAAGGTGATCCGATTCTTCATCCACCTCTAAGTTCGTGGATTAATTTTAATAAATGGTATATAATCGTTGGTAATATCTATTATTTTTTAGGAAAGAGTTTCCATGAGAAGATACATTATGACCTTCAACTACCAGTGCATACTTAGAGGGGTTCTAAAGGTGGTTATTTTATTTTACATAGTCACTAGGGACCAGAGGTTCATGAAAATCTGGGTTTATGTCTACATACTCAATCAGGTTTATGGGTAGCACATAATCCCTAGAGAGAATAATCTATGGATTCAAATGGTTGGTCCCAACACTATTGGTGGATGAAAACTCTATATTGATATCAACCATTGGTTGTTTCCCCTCAATTTTATAGAAGCATTCCTCAGTATATATAGATTTACAAGAGTCAAAGGGAGCACTATCAACATATAGTATTTCAACATTCAAATTTATTATGTATTTTAAACACTAATGAAATGTTGAATTTGTTTCCATTTTGTTGTGAAGAAAAGTTCTTCAAAGACGGAAATAATATGTTGTGTCTTTTGGGATAACCTTGAACTCAGTGTTAGATATGAGATCCCCAAACTATTCATTGAGCATGATCTTCTTGATAGACACTTTATCTCTATTATCATACACTTGAATTTTTATCCTTTTTTGAAATAAATACACATTATTATATTTGGAATGTAAAATGGTCTGAATTTGGATGAGGTTGATCCTAGAAGCATTTTTAATCATTACCCTTTATATGTTAACGTTATTTAGTTTTCCAAAAAAAAATATAGCGGTCGGATATGTCCCTAGATGCACCTCCTCCTGATCATGTTATATGAATAAGATGAAAAAATGTAAATATTATACCATATTTTCTAATATATTGACCTCACCTGAAGTGAATTCTATCTCAAATTCTTGTGGGCTTTAGAGGGATTCTTTGAGCCTGTCTATAAGTTTTTATCAAAGATATAGTTCATCCAATATTGAAATTTTGATAGAAAACTACCAAAAATTTATGAACGTACTAATTTTAGGCCAATGGTCAGTTCTTCCCAAGGTGGGTTTTCTCCCTATTATGTGGCCTAGGATTTGAGTTGTTTGTAGTGGAGGAACCTGGTGTTTCAGAAGTGGTTAATGGAGAATCTATTTCTAGTGGTGTGGGTTGTGCTAAAATTCCCTTTTTCCTAGGATGATCAGACAATCACACCCCCACCAGTCTGTCATGTAAGATAACTAGGCTAGGATGATATTTTGAGGGATCTAAGGCATCTCAATGTTTTTATTTTCCTTTTTATATTTTTCACCCACATATCTCAGTATCATATATTACCTATATTGAGAAATGACTGAGAAATTGAGTCTAGCTATGACCGTGTTATCCCCTGTATCTTTGGCTCCTCTGACTTCATCCTCCAACTCCCTGGCCATTTACGAGGGGCTCATAATCATAGGAATATTCATTATTGTAGAATGTTTTTATTATGGTTACTATATATACAGAACCATATATTATTTCTTCATTTGATAAGTATTCCATTTCGTGGGGTGGTTCCCATTCTATGAACATTGAAGGAAATATGTATGCAAAGGTTAGAGATTTTGTGCAATCATAATATAACTATTCCTATCATTTAATTACCTATGTTCAACAATTGTGTCCAACAATGGGAGGTGTTTTCAAAGATACCTCCCTTAGTGATGGTGTTTTTATGGGTCTACAATGTTTTTCTCTCATGGTGTCATGAGATTGGTCAACTATCTTTTGAATAATCCATTTATCAAACTTCTTACCACACCTGGCTAAAACATCCTACCAATCACCCTCTTCTTTTGGTTGGGTAATAAATACAGAAGTCAAAATTACAGGGGAATTTTCCAACATCACTTTTATAGAATCAACCATTATTTGGAGGACAGATTTAGAGAGGAATACATCCTAGATAGTATAACCCATAGACCTATGGAAATGATAGTAGTAAAAATGACCATTGAGGTTAATTTCATTAGGTTTCCTAGGATATGGTAGCTTGAGTATGTTTTTTACAAGGATTTATGTAAATAACTAGGAAATTTATTATTTTATAAGGAGTAAACATTATTCATTTGTACCTCAAATAACAGGTGAACCTTGACTTATTTTTCTTAATTTTATGGGAGATTTTATTATTTTTACTACTTTATGGGAGGTGCCAAGATATTCATGGCCTTTTTGGGTTCTTGAATGGAAACTACAACTATATTGAGTGTCATAGAGAAATCCTCTACCCTAACCATCAATTTCCCAATTTTGAGGGAATGTTCCAAGATTTAGATGGGTTCTAGTAAATGTAATCTTCTAGGAATTGTGCTGTTTCGACAAACACACATGATACTTTTAGATACTTCATCATGTTAATCTGAGTTTACTGCTCATATTAAATATTTTTGGCATAGAATTCTTGTTGTTTATCTTGAGATATAGGGATGATGATTGAATCAGTTTAACCCTTCCTTCTGGTGACATGGTCATAAAATCTATCATTTCATGATTCTTAGAATCTGTGAGGTCGAAACTTGATTTGTTTCCTTCTCATAGAGATGAACTAGTAAAGTAATTGATTATTAATGTCTTCCCATCCTATAATGGATCTTACTGGAAGGCTACCATACCAATCTAAGGATGACCCTATCATAGTCTATAAAAAAAATCTCAACTAGGTTTCCTTCTACTAATCTCAGGGTCCCATCATCAGGCCGCATTTGGACATGATGTGTGTCAGATGGTTTTCTAAATCACTCGCACCATCAATGGTTGAAAAGGTTAGATTTTGGAAATTAGGTGGGGAAAATGTTTCATCCACCCATTTGGTATATGGATTCTTCTCAGGATACATGGGTGTATGCCACCCATCCATGGATTAGATTCAAATATCAATGGATTCAATGGCATTGGTAATTTCTATACGCACAACTATATGGTCTACCTCACATCTATAGAGATCATATGGGACGTGATTAGGTGGTCCTATTTTTATATAACATTGATTTTTGATATATTCTAAGACTAAATGATCCCCATAATGAGGGAGAGTTTGTGATTGTAATGGAGGAATGTCACAGTCATCTTCACCTTCCTTATTTATATAGACCAGATTCCTAGATCTAGAGCCATCTTGTTGTTTAAATTCCACTCTTGTAGGCATATAAACTCTTTATTAATGTTTGGGAGGAGGGATATTCACCCCTGTCTTATGATGATACTCAGTTGGAATGTTCCCCAAAGGAGCTCCTCAATGAGTTTTCTGGGATTTTTTTATCTCATTCCCATATTGTAGTAGTCATTCATCCTGGGAAGGAATTATGATTCTTCTAGGTGGTGAGTGGGATTTGACCACAAATATTCCTTTATCCTTAAATGTGTTCCAATATATAGGTAAAAACACATTATTCATAGGTGATAGGTTTTGGATCATCTTCTAATTCTGTGTATGTGCAGTCTCAGTGCGTGCATCCAGATCACACTGTTCTCGAGGTATGTTTAATATATTTCATCCCTCAGAATATTCATCTTCATCCACATTAAATATTATATTTATGGTGATAAAATTCACTAAGGTTTATTTTTAATGTGTATTTATCACATTAACCTCAACAGTATATGGTGATATTGCACTACATGCACCTACTTTGATGGTTTCATCAAGGTCATTTCTCTGAACCCTGGTAGTATTGGAACATTTTGGATTATCAACCCCATGTAGATTGATATTATTTATTGTATGTTTCTCCTACCACAATCTATGAATAGTGGTCTTAAAGGAGATTCATATATTATTTTTCAAACAGTCCCTAAATAGAAATGGTTTTTCTTATGGTGGGAGGAGTGGATGGGATGACGAATGTTGATATTTTCCTCCCAAATAAAAGAGGATTTATTATTTAAATAATGATTATAATGATGAAAATTTACCTATCCTTTTGAGATAGGGCCTATTCAGGACCACTATTGGCACTTTCAGATCATGTTTTTGAGGATCGTAGGATTCCGACACAGATTTGATGAATCATAAGATAGAAATTTAGATATAAATGCCTCTTTCCCTATAGGATAGGATTTATTTGGAACCACTACTAATTTATCTAGGCCCCTCTTATATTGTGATGAACCTGGTGATTATTATTGAGATAAAAGGTCACTCAACCCTATGGGATGGGGTTGCTTTTCATCTTCCACAGATATGTCCTAAATCCTCTCAATGTTTGATGAAATGATGGAGGGGTGATAAATATTCCCCCATCCATATTGGATGGGCTCACTTCAAGATTTAATATATGGAATATTATATTGAAACTGATTAAACATTATTCAATTGTGATCCTATATGAGCTGGGTGAAATGGCATCCCATGATGTAAGTCGGTTTCTATAGGAAGCTTCCAGGTTGGAAACAACTTCATCTTCTGTGTTTAAAATGAATTACCGTTGTTGTGAGGGGCCCATATTAATGGTCTCTTGGAATATCTCTCCCTCAATTTATGATGTATTTTCATCTTTAAATATAGGATATTTAATTAACTTGACTAACTAGAATTTTTATTACCCAATCCCTTGATTTATCTTAAGGCTTTGATGTTACATGCTGCCACATCTAGGGGGATTTTCTATTCTAGAGATAGAGTGAAATGAAATGATATTTATTTTCCCAATCATTAGGTATGTGTATCTGATGGGGATATGTAAATCCATTAATGCAGAGTTGTTCTGATGTTGAGACAAACAAAATTTATTCATTTTTTATACTCCTCCATCCCTATTTCTCGAGCTACGGAGGATGAATCCATGTATAGATGACAACATATTATGCTTATGGTTTGAAGGTCGCCCTCATATCTTATACAAGGTAGGTTTCTGGACTTTACTCTCTAATAATTCACCCACATATTTTGGTGTAGGTAATTAATATAATTCTTCTCCAGATCATCTATAATCTCATAGTCATAAGGGAAGAGGGTATAAAAAATGGTTGGGAGGTTGTTTTGGACAAATATATCTATATAAACATGTCATCCTCCTCTTCATTAGATTTATATATCTCTTCCTTGTTAGAACACATTGGTAGTTTCTCTGGCTCACCTACTGACCATGGGGAATTTCTACTAATATTTGGTGGGGAATTATATATGGTTTACCTAGGCATTTCAATAACCTATCTATATGAAGGTATCTATGTTTTGAGCACCACTCTATACAGAGGTTTCTCAGAAATGGAATAATTTCATTTTCCAAAAGAGATATCACCATGGGAAGGTTGAACACAATGGATGTTAGTGGTAAAGTACCTTTGATATTTCTCCACACTACCATGAAGAATAATATCTAGGTAATGATCACACTCTTCTTCAGTTTAAGAGTCAATAAATCATTTAAGAGATGCAGATATATGTCGAACTGACTCAAGGGAATAAGAATTGATCATATCAAGGATATGAGCCCCATTATCTATCATGGATGAAATATGTTAACCTACCTTTTGGGGTTGAGTGGGTATATGAGACTGCTCTATGACAGCTACTAGAATATTTTGATAACATTCAGGTTCTATAGGAATATTATTCCACTACTATGAATTTACTAGATCATGCTGATGTTCTTCTATATTATCGACTAGAATACGAGTCTTCCTGTTGGTGGTTGTTGGAATAATCCAGTAAATCATGGATGATGTGAGGATATGATCCTGATTAAAATATAAATTCCCCTTTGTAATGTACGAAAGGAACTCAGAAATGGGAGAAGGGATATGACTCTCGTCCTCTATGGATTCTAAAATATGGTGGTGCATTTTTTCATTGATGGAAGTATGGATATATGTCTGACTTCTATGTGATGCTGCAGTATTTCGAGTAGCTTCATTTATTGAAATGTGACATTGTACCAAGGAATGTGCCACTCTCACATGGAGAGATGTTGTCAGAAATAGGATATGTTCCAATTTTGGTTCCACTAGAAAATACATCTTGTTTTTTAACAGAAATATGAGCCTTTCCTGAGGCTTGTTCCACTCAAACTTGGTAAGCTCCAATTAGAACATTAATATGATACTGGTCTTGTGCCTTTGGAGTATATTGTCAGTGTTTCTTGATATAAATTTAAAACTCTATCGAGTCATGTGCTGGTCTCACTTTGTGAGACCCTTCTAAAATAGGGATATGAGCCTTGTCATATATCTCGTCCTTTACCAGAATATGCAGATAATCATATTGGAAGGTAGAAATAATATACTCTTTCTCTGGAGTATCCAATTACTAGTATTAATCATGATGATGTTATTTCTTGGCTATTGGGATATGGAAATTTTTGTATCCCTATATCTGTACCAGTGATGGGATATGTCAATGAATTTCTTTAGTTGTTTTCAAAATGTAATGAAACTTTTTCAAAGAGTGTGTAGAAATGTAGGACCTCACCTTTTTAATCTCTAATATGTATTGGAAGATATATTCTATTGAAGAAGGGATATAAGTATACTCTTATCCTTCATTTTTACGTCAGAATATAATGATGGTATTCATGAATGGGGTAGGAATATGTACCTCCCCCATGCTTTCTATTGTAATATGCGTGCAAACTTGATATTAGGGGGAAGAGACATAAACCTACCTTCTGGATACCACTAGAATATACAAGCTATCATCTTCATAATAAGTGGGGATATGAGATCACACCCATTTATCCATATTATTATACACCCTATGTGAATTTCTTAGTACCGGTGCATGAGTATCTAAGGTTGAAATTTTCTAGGTTGTGGTTTCAATAGGAAACTTAGGGGCATTAGTGGTATGATGTTGGTGATAGAAGTTGATAGGATACCTGCTTAATAGATCCAAAACCAAAATGGTGGTGTAGTCGAATCTTTGATAAAACATCTTAAGATTCATAAGTTTTTAATTTTTTTCACTTGGGATAAGATTCTGACATGATTGGAAATACAAATGAGTGCCACTGGTTTCTCTATACATTTCATGGAGTTATATGAACTCATTGACTTTAGTATTTGGAGACCTTTACATGTACCCTTGAGGGTTAGGATTGTATTTTTTTTTATGGTATTCTCAAATCGTTTAGCTCATGACCCACAAAAGAAGGTTTCAGGTTGTTGAGGTTGTTATATAACCCATAAGGGTTGCAACCTTATACGATGTTCAAGAATAGTCACTAGGTGAATACATGAGCTTGGGTAAGGGTGTTGTTTGTGAGAGTAGTATTTGGTGGTCACAAATACAATAAGGAAAAATTTTACCAATCTTGGAATCATCAAAACGATGTACTATGTCAATCATCTATGCATAGGTATCCCAATTTCCCTTTCTTATTACTAGTTTGATTATTTTACTTGCATTGACTTGTCATAGTGAGAATGAGATTTTCTCATTAGAAACCTAGTTACACATGATTTTACATCGGGTATACCATTTTTGTTTGCATAGGATCCCCAAAACAAAATTTCCTAATGCATGATCAATCAATACTTTTCATTATCATATAGATTCACATCAAGTATACTATTTATGTTTCTCTTGGAAATGTGTGGTGCCTTGTCTTTAGGAGAAAAAGTTTCCAACACCTATAATGATTTAATTATTACAACATTACCTACATTCCCCTAGTTTCTTCATTTTCTTCTTCTTTGTTTTAGTTGATTTTCAGGGTTCAATTATGGTTACACAGTCACCTATATTGAGTTCACTATTTCCATCTCTTATAAAACTCCAATGTCTCCCACATTAATAATAAGTTACAAACTTGATTTCCAATGTTAGGTAGTGATTTGGTATTTAAGACCCAATGGGACATAGAAAATCATATTGGTTGAGAGGATGGGAGGTTAGGCTCATCTCACCCTCTTGGGTGGAATTGTTTCCCATTACAGGACTCTCCTATCGAGTTTTTATATGTCCAAGAATATCATACTAATCCAGATATGGGGCGGGTTACCATATAAAATGATCTTTTGTTAAATCCTTTTTAAGTTTAAATGGGGATTCTAATAATGAATCCATCTGCATGTATCCAATGTTATTATTCTATTTTCCCCCATTTCATAGAAATGGGTGGATGATTATATTTTGAATCCATATAACTTTGAACTCTATATTTTACTTCCATCTATAAAATTGATTGATATTTTGAGGGTGGGATTGAATGCCTATGAGGTTTCCTACATATCTTGCTTATAGTGGGAATAAAAATGAATGTAGTTCATTTTAATTGTGTAGTTTAACATCACATGGAAATGAAAATTATGAGGGAACTTAATAATCAGTTATGGATATTGATCCTTAGGAAGGAGTACTATGTATCCAATTTATAATAGGAATTAGGTTCACCTTAGTTAAATCATTCCATGAGGATTTTCTATAATGATGATTTCATTTTAGGGATAGTCATATCAATCCTTTGAATGGGTCTTATACACAGTGGTTTCCCAGGTTGGAGGGAAATTTATTATGTGAATGATATGATCATTGAAAATATCTATGAACACATGATCCATGCTTAGTGTGAGATATTATGGATAACATGTGATCAGTCTCATCACCTATATATTTGGGAATTATTCATAGGGGATCCCATATGGGGTTTTTGATACAGATCTCAAGCCTTAGGAAGGGATCCTATGTATCCAACTTATAGTATGAATCAGAGTTATCGTAGTTCAAATTTCTTCTCAATCCACGGATGGATGAGGAAGAATGATAAAAAAATAGGGAAGTTTAGATACAAGGGTTCATATTGTCTAAGACATATAGGGACTTAACTGATATGGATTACCATGGGAGCTGAGGGAATATAAAGTTTTTATATGAATCCTATTTCGAAAATAACTTGTGTTCTCATAATTCAATTTGAGGAATCTCCAAATATGTCTAAGAGATGATGTTCTTATATCCAAGGGTGTCTTCCTGACTTGTCATGAGTGACTTATGGACATGTCCTGAATGCTTTCTTGACAAGGAAGACATATCTCAAGGTGATTACCATGATTGATGAAGTCATGTTGGAGGTTTATCACATGATCTGAAAGAATGAATGAAGAACTATCACATAAGTTTAGCGACATGTCTAGAGGACTTTGAATGACTTGGTTGAAGTGTCTAGAAGAATTATCAAGACATTGTTGACATGTCCGAAGGACTTTTAAAGACATGTTTGACATTTCTGGAGGACTTCACATGACATGGATGACATGTATGAAGGACTTTGCAAGACTTGGGGGACATGTCCATGACATTCAAAGAATTGAGAGGCATGTCTATAGAACTTCAAAAGACTTGGGATATATATATAGTACTTCTCAATAATTTGGTGACATGTCATGGTGTCGTCTCATGACCTATATAAGTCATGTGATGTTCATGATGCCTTCATATGAATGTTATCACATCCTTCTTTGTATAAGTCTTTTGTATTTTTCAATATTTATTGCATATGTATTTAATGTTTTTCAAGAATTATCTTGTTTATATATTTGATTACCAAGTTGACATGTGGAAAATCCTCCACATAATATGGATTTCCCACTATAAGTAATTCACAAGATCTATATGGTGATCAAAGGAAGTTTATATTTAGGCTGTGTTATCCCTTAAGTCATTTACCATATTATACCAACTGGAAGACCCTTGTAACGATGAAAATTTACACTCCATGTAGTCCTCTATTATATAATTTATGTCTTAGGTCTTATTTATTGTCTGTCTATTCTATGATTAGGGGGATGAATCTATTGGCCTCACCACCTCGGTCATATTTCACCTTTCATGGAGCATATATCATAGATATGACATGGAGTTAGTGGAAGGAGTTTCACATCACGCACATTGCATGATCTTGTTGTGGGTCATCCAAGGTGTCACATAATGAACAAAGACCATAAAAACACTCCATAATTTTTCATATATATTGGAAATTTAATTATAAAATGGATTTCACATAATCATGTTGAGTTTTTAAAAAAATCACCCATGATATGACATGTATGACAGTCTTTTCAAGATCAAGATTCCTACAGAAAGGATATTCTGTGATCAAATAAGTCTTATCTGGGATCATGTGTGAGATCAATTCAACCTATTAGATGTCTTTCATAAGATTAAAATGTCTTTTTAGGGTTTTATATCTGGATCAAGCTACCTTATCAAAGGTACTTCTCATGGTCAATGGTGATCTCTTGAGGTTCTTATCCCCTTCACATAAAAATAAATAAATCATCCTTTCATGAGAGGCTTCCACACTTTCAAACATTTATCCACTATTTTTCAAGACCTCTAGCCTTTTACAGTTTGTTATCAATTAGGGAATCTAATGATCAGTAGAGGATCTCAAGATAGTGTGTGATACTTGTCACAAATAGTCTCTCTTATTATACGTTATACATCGCATGATCAATGATGGAACTCGTTATGATGTGTAATAATTTTCATGTAAAGTCCCTATTATTTTATTTGATGCATCATGTGTTCAATATTGGATCTTTTGATGTGGTCTGAGGACTATCACAGACAATCCCTTCAATTTAATATGGATCTGAGGGAGCATCACATAATCAAACAAATGTTTGTGAGGTTATTTATATAGTGAAGTTTAAACACTACAAGCTCTCGCATAACATGGTTGAAAAGTCTATTAGGGGATAAACTGGGTCTTACAAATCATATAAGGTTGTCACATGAAAATCAACATAATTATTAATTTCATGAAGAATCCATCATTTTACACTTTTATATTGTAAGGGGATTTGGATGATTTTTAGGCATCTATCGATGTAAATGTCAGATGATTAAAAGAACTCATTTGGAAGCCTTTTAATGATCATAGTCATTTATCTAGACACCTTTTAACGAATATCGGGGGTTTTCAAAGGGGTTTCGCATGACAATAAATAGAACACGTGTAGTGCATGATTTGTTTTCATGACATTTCAAGGGCCATGAGATTGCATGTCCTATTGGAGGTTATGAAATCTATATGATTTTTCATCCGGAACATAATGTAGTCATATTACTCCTTTGTTTTTATGGTGGAGAAAATAATTCCCATTCATAGAGCATTCCATTAATCTATGATTTATTGATGCTCATTTGGAAGGTGTTAAGAAACATTTATAAATATAAATATAAATTAATTCTTCTAGTTAGGGAATTCATACTATTTTCATTTATAAATATTTTCCTATAATGAGAACAAATACAAGAAATGTTTACTCAATATTCTTGAATTATTGAGAATAGATGAACTGAGCATATGATGTTCGGATTCTGGAAGTGTATAGATTTTACACCCATGTAAAAGTAAATACTAGGAGAATAAAAGTTAGTAGGAAAGTTCATAAATGTTTCTTCAAGAATCCTGTCATAGCCATTGAAACATAGTGTTTATAGGAAGGATGAATTATAATTCCATATGATGGGAATATACGAAATACTTGAAGGAGTTTGACAAACTCCAAGGAATTACCATGTCATGTATGAATGTTATTGAAATTAATTCATCAGGTTAGAAGGGTATATGATACTGAATATATATATTTTATATTTTCTTAAATATACAAGAGTTCGTAATAAATGGAATAATTTTTTGAGCTTGTAGTTTACAATCATGAAGAAACTAGTCGCTACATATGAATGTAAAGGATATAGTCAAAATCAGAAAATTCGTAGTAAAATATGTTTATCTTGATCTCATTTATCCTATATGAAAAAATAATATAATAGCTAATAAATAGTTTTTATGAACAATAAGGGATTATTTATTTAATACAAATGGTTTAAGATTCATAAGGTTCTAATAACATGTGTTTAGGATAAGATTTGGATAAAACAGTTTATCCTGGATAAAGTGTTTATATAGATATGATACTTAAAAAATATTTTATTTGTTAAATATTCTCATAAATAAGAAATAAGTACTATTTATTAAACATAAATGGATTTGGGTATCTTATCATGTTATTCCAAAAATAATTTAGCATCTAAGAGGATAGTGGGAGTATTTTTTCGACTTAGATAAGTTCAATATGAAAAAATAATGGATTTTTCAAAACTATGTTATATTTATTTCCACCTACTATCCTAAAATGTTTTAGATATGTGATATTAAAGGAAAAAATATAATGTGTTACTTTTTTACCATTGGATTTTGAACATATCTATTTCACAAATATTATTCCATTATGTGATTAAAGAGATTTTCACTACATATATTAAAATATTTTATGGTATGTAATAATTAAAAAATATAATAATAGTTACATTTAGTTATCATGGAAAAGAAAAAGACCCTATTTTCTAAAGGATTTTACTTGTCTAAAATTCGAGTTATTTTCTCTTATTATCCAAAAAGTGTTTAGGATATACAATAATAAAGGAAAATGTAAATAGATATATTCAGTTATCAAGAAAAGTGAATATCACATAATCCTAAAGGATTTTACAAGTAAAATTAAAATGTGAATTACCCTTAATATCTTAAAATAGTTTTGGGTATGCTTGAAAAAAATGTAAATAATTTAATTAGTTACAATAACAAAGTGGTTATAATTAAATCCACGAAAAGTGTAGAATTTGGAACTAAATTGAAATGAAATTGTTACAATTATTTAACATATTAGAGAGATTTTGACTTTATCCTAAAGTAATTTAGGAGTAATGGTAAATAACAATGTATGTAGTTAAATTATTTAAAAGAAAAAATTTGATAAACAGTGTTATAAGGATGATGATAAGGAACATAGAAAGAGTTTGAAGTAGAAAACTGATGATTACACTATAAAAATTAATGTTGGGAAGTTAAAAAGATTGAATATATTAATTAATTTTAGAATGTTGGTTTATGATTCCTTTGAGTCACCATTATTCAAACATTATTTCATCATAAATACTTATCAGTAAATGTTTTTTTAGGAGGATTTTAAAAAATGGAAACATAGAGATGTGATGAGAATTATATATGATGTAATTAGATAAAAAACTAAAAAAGTTTATCAAAAATTAGGATCGTATATAATTTTATCATATATAATAGGAGAAACTAGTTCTTATGTGGCGTTTTTGAAATATTCTTATAAGGTTTTAGGAATGTAAAATGAATATTACTAAAGGAATATTCTATTTTATGAGTATTTCAAATTGGATTAATAAATATATATATAGATAAAAATTTCATGAAGTCAAATGACAATTGACCACTCAATGTATGACTATGATTTTATAGCTAATTGATGTTCATCATGGAGTATTATAGGTTATGATGAAATGCTATGGTTTGGATGAGTTGTATTTTTATGTTGAGAAACAGAATTTTCTCATGAGGTACAAAAAAATGATTCACCGTCTACATTGCATGAACTACTAAGTATACCATACTGAGTGTTATATAGATTTATTTGGTATACTAGGGGTGCTATAATTTTATTTGAGTACCCATTAATTAAGGACTGTGAGATACTTAGCATGAGAACCATTATTCTTTTATAGTCTACATATGCAAGTGTAGAAATTGAGATTAATAATATAGGGGTAGTTGGGTATGTCACTGATCATTTCATCAGTTGGATATTAGCCAAGATGTGTTTTTTACACTCATATGAAAAATCTTATATCTGGAATATTGATTGAGATAGATAGTGGGAGTGTACAACCACACCTAGATAAATAATTTCTACCCAAATTAGGGACATGTGATTTTATTATCCATAAGGATGAATCACATGTGATAAATTCATTAATTAGATCAGTATAAATTCTGATAATAAATAATAGATGAGTTGGTTATATGGTATTGAAATTATTTTTATCCCATGAAAACACGATGCATTGGAAAATGAAAAAATGTGAGATTTCACATTATTATATTTTACAGAGTGGTGGACATAAGTATAGAGATATAAGTGTTTAGTAGTGATCAAACATGATCTTTTTATAGCTTGATTATAATTGAAGCATTTCTATATTTTCCCCTATTCTTATACTTAGGGATTTTAGAATTTATATTTGTTTTCAATAATAAAAAGTTAGGTGGGGTTACACTCTATAGTTGACTAAATGGGGTTCGAGTTTGAATTAGAATGTTTCACTGAAAGTATTTGAGAGTTAAACACAAAGTATTACTTATGGGGATTCAAAAATTATTTCATATTAAGTGATACAATTTAATGTTAATGATAGTTTTCCGAATTTTTTTTAGAAAATATCCAAAAGGCTTTTGGATAAGATTTAACAAGTTATTGTATATGATAGAATATAAGGTGAAATGATAGAGAAACTATTAGGATTTAGTGAATGTGGAGGATTGAAGGATATATTACCAAAATCCATATTTATACATGTGATATATATAAGATATATTTTTTTCATAAAAATTATTATTTTTATGCACTATAAGTATATATCATTTTTTTCTTGATACATCCTTGGAAACATAATGATATGAATAATCATTAAATTGGGTCTTCTACCTAACCAGTAATTAATTATACTATTTTAGGAGATGATATGTATTGGTGGTGAAGCATTATTATGAGGAATTTATATACATAATGGATCATTTATTAATTTTTTAAAAAACATTAATAAATAAAAAATCCAAAATAGTGTCCATATAGAATATAAATAATTAAAACATATGATTGTTATGTGTGTGGTTTATCTTATTATTGGACAAAACTCCAGAAAACTTATTTCACCTATATTATTCATCATTTTTAGAATGAAATTATATCATGCTATGGATGATGAATATTCCCTATCATATAATAAAAGATCCAATTATACCATAAATACATTAAATATAGGGAATGTATTTTTATTTCCCTTAGAGATATTTTGCATTCCTATGAGATAGTAGTTGAACATACTGTAGATTCTCTTCAGTGGAAGATATTCCATTTATATATTTTCTTCATTTATATTTATCATTATTTCATAGTATCTTACATAAAGAACCATAACATGGGGTTTAAATTTCTTCAAAAAATTATGATAATCATTTTTAAACTCTCTTAAATACGTTAACTCAATGCATATAGATGGATTGATATTTCCTGATCAAATATTTAATTGAAATTGAAAAAGGTGGATATTCATTATATTTCCTTTTAAATATTTCTTGGTAACTCTAAGTTTGTATTTATTCATTTTGGTCCCACTAATTATCAATAAATCATCATATACATGATGAATATGTTATTTATATGTTACTAATATAAATCTGTGGTGGTACTTATAGAAAATATTCTTATATATTCCAATCATAAGTATTAATATGATGAATATTTTATTTCTACATTAAATAAATTATTAAAGGAGTTGAAATGTATAACGCATAGAAAATATTACTTTTTGATTTTTCAAGTTACCATGTTAAGTAATGTATCAGAAGAAAGGTAATACTTGATGATCGTTTAAAGAATAAAGTGAATGATGAATTTCCTAAAAAGTAATCTATGATGGATAAAATTAGTTTTCATGGATTAAATAGACACTATCAATGATATTTTAGGAATTTTCATGGTTTTTAAAGCCACACATATTGTTATATTAAAAGGGAGTAATGTTTTTTATAGAAAAATGAATGTTTATTGGCCATTAAGGAGTTAAAGAAGATACTTTTATTTTCACATGTACTAAAATTAAAATAATTTATAGAAGATATTGTGATATAAAATTATTCTCTAAATAAGGTATTTTATTGTTTACTAATGTAAAATAATGGAGTGATAGCATCTACCTCAAGAAAATTTAATATACATGGGAAAAATTACTAGAAACATTATTTGTGGTTGGGATTAGTAATAATAATCTCAATGGTTTAGAGTAATTTCCTCTATGGTGAGAACTATGATATATATATACTAATCAATAAAATAGTACATATATATCCACTTTATAAGATATTAACATATTTCAATGAAGATTGTTAGAGATGATCCATATAAATAACTACATAATTTCTTTTAGTCCAACAAAAGAGAATAATGTTTAAGATACTCTCAGTAAAAAAATCACATTTACTTATATATGATTAGGATAGAGAGGGATAGAATCCACATAGATATAAAAAATATATGGGAATAATAAGTTAAGAGATAATTTCTAAAATTTTCAGATTATTTCTCAACCAACTCTCTAAGAGAAGATGTAGGTAACAAAAAGGGGTGATGTAGAGATACAATTTAATGATGATGAAACAATAAAGGGGACTATCTTATAATTCATAAATTATAAATATAGAGTTGAAAAAATTTAGGATAGGATTATTTGTAACATTATGGTATAATATAAAGAAGGATATGTTAGATGATTGTCATTGCTCAATATTCTATATTTACCAATGGAGCATAATATTATATATATATATATATATCTAAGAGTTATTCAAGTGTGAAAATATAATTAGGAATCTATTGAATATATATGAATTTTCTCTATCATAATATCTTAATTTTGAATAGAATAATTCTACAAGGATGATAAAAACATAACCCATAAAAACATAAGAATGAGAGTACCTCACCATGTATTTTTTCACTAGTATTCCAAATAAATTCAATGGGAATAAAGTCATCTGGATCATAATAGATTATATTTTAATGATTTACCACTACATTATCATTCATTTATACTTTACAATATATAATCATATACCCACGAATATGTATATATATATATATCTTTAAATTGGTGAGGCTATATGAAATAAAAATAAAAATTGAATCTGATCAAGATATGATGTTTACATTTCAATTTTGGAGAAATATTTAAAATATAGTGATTATCGGGTTGAAATTTAGTACAATACAACACCCTCATACATCTCATTACTCCAAAAGAGCCAATAAAACTCTAAAAGTAAATATTAGGTCCTTATATTTGGATTTCAATAATGGTTGTGATCAATATCATACTTTGATTGAGTTCTCATACAATGAAAACAACCTTTTAAGAATTCAGATTTTCCCAAATAGAGCTTCTCATGACATGAAATGTAGAAATAAAAATTTATAGGATAAAGTTGTAAAAGGAAGTTTATTGTGACCAATAACGGGTTTTGAAATGAAAAAAATGGTTTAATAGATTCAACAAAACATCAGATAAATAAACTTTCAATAAAATTATAATACCGATACTAATAAAAAAGGATCCAAAATTTTATGTTATAGATAAATTATTCTTTATAAAATAAACATAGGTATGAATAATAACGGCTGAGAAGGATGAAAATCTATATACTAGGTTCACATTCCCATTAATGATTCTTTATCTTATTCTATCTATGGATTATCGATTTTCACTTCCCCTAATTTAATGTCTAGTACCTAATGTGTTCCATGTATCACTTTAGAAGAAAACTATAACATATCCTTATCAATTGATAAATCAAGGTTTATATAGTTGGAGATTTATCTCCCTAATAAAGATCGTTTTCTGGGCATCATGGATCATGGTAATAATGTTCTATGAAATATAATCACTCATATTATAAAATTAGTATTGTAAAATCATAAGTAAGAAGAGGAAATATAATAACCATATAATGTATTTGATCCAATGAACCATAAATAAACTTCACCTTGGTGTTTGAGTTAACATATTAGGGATATAGTTTATAAAGGGGTGAAATTTATATCTTATATTTTTATATATATATTTATTTCATAAAAATTATATGTTTTTTACTTATAATGTCAAATATGTCGAGTAAAAATGTAATCTACAGTATAGTTCATAGTGTAACATTAAAAATAAAGGATTAATATATATTCTGTATTATCAATATAATTATAATTTGATAATATGAACAAGTAAATAATTCAATTATAATTTTGAAATCTATTGGTTTGCAGTCACCTTAAAATACCCAAGCAATGATCAACACTATGAAAAGAAAAAAAATATAGGAATAAAATTGGAATTTTATGAATAAAAGGAATACAAAATTATGTAACTGAATAATAATGAAATAAGTGGTTTTTTTAGAATATCTAATGAGTATATCGCCATTAAGATAGTAATTGACACTTGGAATAGTAAACCTTCCACTATAAGAAGTAAATTAATAATAATTAGTATATACAATTAATAGAACAATTAAATGTAAATGATGAAATACCATAGATGTTTTTTTAAATTTTATAAATTAATATTCATATAACATTTAATTTTAATAATGTATGTTTTAAAATATTTCATAAAACATTAATTTTATATTCAAATGAATATAATATAATTAATAATATAGTAATTTATTCTAAAAACTAGACCCAATTTGTTTGAATTAGAATGTAAAAATTATCCTAGGATGAATTTTTTTGATGATTCATAAAAATTTCAACTTCTAGTGAATTTCAAAAAAACATTCATTATATTTTATTTTTATTATAACATCATTATGTTAAAAAAATTACTCAATAATTTATATAAAAATTTATCAATAGAAAATTTATTTTTAGAGTTTAATAATGAATTTAAAAAACGTCATTTAAAAATATGTAAACCAATTTACCAATGTAGAAATTGTATTTTACCATAATATAAATATATATTATATTCATTAAATTGAATTAAATATTCCAATTATACCATTTGGTATTCGATGTTTTCAAATTTCATAAAAATATATTTTTTAATCAATAATTATTATTAGTCACAATAATCAAAACTATTCATAGTCTTGATCATAAATACAAAATTATTCAACATTTTATTCAATGTTACCAATCCATATGGCTAAAAATACCCTTATCCACCCATTTATAAACCATTTCAGAACATATTTCTTTGAAAAATCATTGGTATCATATTTCTCCACAATATCCTAAAAATATTTTTGAGGCTCTGTTCTTACCCAACAACCCTCCTTTGAAGGATTTTGTCTCATTCCAAAGGAGATGTCCTAATAGTCTTGTAACGGTTTCAAAACACATATAAATTTATATATTTTCTCCAATTACCCCTTCCGTATAATATATATATATATAGTAACATTTAGAGTGTAGTAAAACTCTAATATAATATACTTATGAAAATGATATATTTATTTATTTTTATTAATTTTAATTAAACACTTATCACCCATGGCAGGTTACTAACCACATAATGATAATATTATACTTTCACATCACCATTTCATGGATACTCATAAAAATTATTTTCAGGTAATTATATAAAATTAAAAAATAATTGAAGAAAAATTTATGATTATACAATGAATAAATTTGAATTATTTTTCTGATATGAAAAATAAACAAAAATGGTGGGATTAATCACTTAAAAACAGTTCACTATGAAATGCTTCTAAGTTTGCCTTTTTTTTAGTTGATCTTCAATATTGTTAAAAATATAAGTCAATATAATTGAATGACTCTCTACCGTGAAACTATTTAAACTTATGGTACTATTAGAATGTAATTTACTATTTTTATTACATTAATTCATATTTTTAACTGGGTGCCGAAAAACTCAAAATGATATTCATGAAATAAAATTAATCTAAAAAATGTAATAATAAATGATAATTAATGGATTGTAATAAATTAATTAATCATGAATAAAATAATG
Organism: Viscum album; assembly: GCA_963277665.1. Taxonomy (NCBI): domain Eukaryota; kingdom Viridiplantae; phylum Streptophyta; class Magnoliopsida; order Santalales; family Viscaceae; genus Viscum; species Viscum album. The sequence continues at coordinate 620,692,337 of OY728162.1, read as the reverse complement.
AATAAAATAATAAATAAATATAATTCTATTATTCAAGAGATATGTAGAGTGCATAAAGGAAGTTGGGACTCAATGTTAGGGGACTCTCTCTATAATTTTATTTATTTTAGTTTTTTAAATTATCAATATCTATTACTCACTCCCTTCATATTTATTTATTTCTCATGTTATCCTATTTTGTTCTTTATAATTTCAACTTACTGATTTTTCTAGTGATATGAAAATCCTTGTGGTTCACTTCTTATAATATATTATAGTAAAAACCTATAATGTTTATAAGTAAAACTTTTTAAATTTCATTCTTCCTCTTCCCAATTCTTCTAATGTTTTTTCAACAATACTTATTTTACCTTTGATATGAAATTTTATTCTATTCTAACCTTTAGATGAAAAGTATGATATATTCTAAAATTATTTTTGGTTTAAATATGATTCACCCTATGACTAAGTGTAAGGAAATTATTATGATACATGTTTATTTTTCTGGTGTTTATTCTTTGTTTATACATGATGTATGTTTTCTTTTCTATGTCTGACAAATTTTCATGAAATAATATTACATTTTGGGTTGGAATGAACTTATATATCCCTCAATAGTCAATAATTATTACATATCATTATATACAGAGTATGGTGTATGATAATTGGTCCAAAAATATTATTTTATTTTCTTGTGGATATAATCTAGGAATTATATTTATATGACATGTTTTATGTTTGGGAAATAATATTATGAATCTCATTATTACCATGTTTTTTTGTTTTCATTTCTTTATCCCATGTTTCTATTTGTGTTTTATAATATTTCAATTTCATGATTTTCCGTTATGATTATTAACTCTTATGATATATCACCATTAAATTTATCATAATTTACACCATTATTAACATTTTTTTCTAATCATTTTCTTTTATGTATAACATCAATGTACCCTAAGAATTTATAGTAGTAATAAGTAGTCTACAATGAAATTTTAATGATTGAAATAAATGTTTAATAATTTAATTTAAAAATTATTCATCACATACCTAATATCTCAAATGAACAATGCCTCTAAAATTTTGGGTGGTTTTTATATGGTTTTAGGTGTATTCCATTTTCATCACTATAAAATATTGATATCTATTGAACAATTAAGTTATTTAGGGAAAAAATAAAAATCCTTTGACAGGATAATTGAAGGAATGAGACATATTGATTGAGATTAGGATCATGGTATGATATAAAAATAATGTTTAACAAGTTTGTATTATATGAATATCATAATATCATATTATAAAATCAATTTTTATAGTGTATCATGGAAGATATGTTTTATTTTTTGTGGTTAATGGACATTTGAATGACTTTGATGTTAGAATATGCATTTTTTACCTATAATGTAGTGAGAATTTAATTATTTCAATGTTAATTTTTTTATTTTTTTATGTATTATAAAATTTCATTTTATGTTACTTTATTTCTCATATTTTCCAAAAAAGATTATTATAGAGTGAAATTGAATTAAAATATGAAATATTAATGAAACTAAAAAAATAATTATAGTAAGACAAACAATAAAAATTCCATTATACTAAATTTAGATTTATTATAATTAAATAACAGAACTATATATATATATATAATAACATATATGATCCATTTATAACTTTTTATCACCCATTTGTTCACAATATTTTGTTAATATCACTATTTTGAGTGATGAATGATTCAATTTTCTTGAATGATTTAGTTATATAGTTATGGTAATTGTATATTCATCATGGTTATATCATCTTGATAATTATAATCATGATATAAATATCATGAATTTTTATGGAATATATATTTAAAGTCACCCATGTGAAACGAAAATGAAAAATAAATCATGTTGCTTTATGAAGATGATTGATCATATGGATGCATGAGATGCGTTATAATTTCTTAATGGATAGAATGGTAATAAATTACATGATATATTATACATAAAAATTATAATAGTTTCATATGTATCAAATATATTAATTACTTATACAATTATTACACTCCATTTGAGGCATTAATGGAAAATAAATTACATCAGCTCATGAGGTAGTAGTCTTCCAAACACATGAGCGATGATTTTATTTTTCATTTAATAATGAAAGAGGTGAATAAATATTATTCCATAAAAATAATAAAATCACTCTATATTTTAATTTATGGTTTTTTTATATTTTATTATTTATGTAAAAATTGAAGGTGTTAAAAGAAGAAGAGAAATGAAAGTGCTTCAAGAAGATGATAACCTTTTTTTGAAAGAGATACATCATATATATTCTTGAGGGACGTATGGTTGGTATTTTAGGAATACCAAAAACTATAGAACTTGTATAATCATGTTTATAATATTTTTTTGTAGGTTTTGGTTGGAACCATGTTTACATAATTTCAAATCTAATATAGGATATAGTTTCAATCTCATAAATCATTATTTTTTTGGTTTTAGTGGTTATTTCAATCATATATTTTAGTTTGACAACTATATTAATAAATTTTAACATTAACTATAGTAACATGTTTTTAAATAATAAGGGGTTATAATTTTACATATAAGATAATAAATATCTCATAAATTTACAAAGAATAAAATTCAGAAATATTATTATCCAAATTATCGTAATTAATTTTTTATGATTTTTAAATAATTTAATATAATGTTATTGTACATAAAATATTATTTATATTATTTTAATATATATTGAAATTATTTGAATTTGAATACATATAAAAAATATGGAATTTTAGTAGAATTCTTTTCACTATAAATAATAAATTATTATTAATTATAAAATTGTTTTATGACCATAATTCATCCTAGAAACATTAGTTTTAACATTTTTAAAATAAATTTAACTTTTCCCCCTAATTTCCCAATACATGTGTGATCATTTTATAATATTTGTGGTAATTATATAATAAGTAAAAATTATAAATGAATTGCAATAAAAAATAGTTTTATTTTTTAAAAATATCATTTAAGATTTATTCACAACAAATTTGTATCCCTATGAGAACTTTTAAGTGATATTTAAAATAAAGTGATATATTTTCTATATTTTTATTTATTTAAAATAATGTTAAAATAATTATCAAAATAAAAACGACACAAAGATTCCATATATTTGAATTTATGAAGGATATGTTCAAATTAATCTCATACAAGGAAATAAATACAAGTTTCTGATATAGTTTTAATTCCATGTCACCAAATGTGCCCAAGTAATTTTTATAAAGAAAATTTTCATTTATTAATTAGTTTTATTAGATATAGTTATATTCATTATATAAATATTACATATTTTTTTTATTATAATGAAAAAATACTTATTTTTAACTATATTTTTTTTATTTATTACATGTTTTTATTTTATATATTAATTTTTAAATTATAGAATTTTAAATTTATAAAATGAACTTCAATTCAGAATTCATCATATCTAAATTATATTATGTTTAATTCCTCAAATATTTCTTAATAGTTTTATCTTTTAACAAATAATAAAAACTACTAATTTTTATTGAAAATCACATTTTCATTTAAAGAATTTGTAAAGTAAAATTATATTCTGATTTATTTTTAAAATTCAATCAGATGATTTGGATTTAAAATATTAAAATTATGATTTTTTAATATGAAATTTATACTTGATGATAGTATAAAAAAATATATTTAAATTGGGTTTTAAAAGAAATTATTTCGTAGTATTTTGGCGGTTTAACTTTATGTTAAAATTGTAAACATATATTTTTTGAATTTTAAAAACTGAATTCCAGATTTGTAATAATTGGGTTAAATTATTTAAAATATCTCTCTTTTATTTATGTTCAATATGAATAGTAACCCTTGTAATTTTTAGTACCACAAAAAAGGGTAATCAGCTAATTAAAGTTGAAATTAAATGATAAGGACTGTAAATTTATCAAAAAACATCTGTTAATTTTATTTTATGAGTATAATTTGACTATGCTCATACAATATTGTGTTATTTAGAATTTTCTATCCATTTGGTTGATATTGTGACCTTTATGACATTTTAATTAAAGAAAAGAACAAAATATCACACTTTTTCTTTTATTAAATATAATATTTTTAATATAGATATTACCAAGTGATATATTCAGTCATCACATATATTTTTAAATATAAAATAATTATCTTCATTATGTTATTTTAATTTATAATTTTAGTGGAAAAAATAATTACCTTTAATGTGTACCCAATGTTGATGGGGTGATTATTCAATTAATTGAAAAATAAAACAAATGATATTAAAAACATTAACATTAAAATAATTTGATATAAATAATGTGATATTTAAAATTTATATATTAAAATTACATCTTAGGTACATAATAATTTTTTTTCAAAGATTACTTTTTTTCAAGAGGTTATTAATAACAATTTAATGAATAGTTCAAAATTTGATGTTAAAGATATTTTTTTAATAACTAATATTAAATTAAATGATATAAAGTTCTTAAAAATAATATAATATAAAAATTTAATAGGATATGTTTTATAATAAAATCTATGGTCCATTTATTATAATATTAGCTATTTATAGTAACAATATATACCCTCAAAGTGTAAAAAATCCGGTTGTCACGATAAGTTTAAAAAGGGATAATGTGGGGTTTAAAATAAATGATAAGGAAAAAATGGGACAGAAACTAGTCCAAAATTTATTTTATGAGAGTATATCAAACCATACTCATCCTATATTCTAAATATATATATGTTTTTAGTAATTTTTTCTTTGAAATTAATTTATATTGATTTAATATGTTGAATAATTTCATGGTTTCTAATCCCCTCTTTTGTAAAAGGGAACATCTTCTTCTAATTAATTTACACTTGAAAACCAATTTGGTTCATCCAATAATAGAATATATACCTTTATAAAATACCTACCCTCATTATATAGGTATTCTATAAGTCATAATAAGAACCTTATGGTGCTTAAAGTTTTAATCAATGAAGACTTTCAAAAGAAGGGTTATAGTTTATAACCACATGTTTTAGTTTTATTTCTTCTTCCACCTCCATAAAATATTCCATTACCATGTTTATATAAAAAAAATTATGATCAATATAATTATGTGCTTTTATGATAAATTATTAACCGATATCCATATCCACATACATCAAATTGGATATGAATACGTCATTCGTGTGTACAACAGACTACCTTTTCACGAACCGATGAGATTATATTTCCCTAACCACCGATTATAAAAAGTTAAAATGGTTGAATTAATGTTTATATATCATATTCATGAAATTTTTTTTTCATAAAAGATAATATATCATTTAATTTTTAAAATATCCATTCACTGAAAAATTATAACATCGTTCATGTGTATGTGTGTACTACCACCTCCACAAAGTGATGTGATACAGTATTGATCACCACATAAAATGGAGGATATATATAATTATATTTCACAAATTAATGTGATATTAAATATATTATGATCATTATGTGAAGATAAAATTATACTTATCATCTTTCCATAATGGTTGTTGAAAAATTGAAGAGTTACTCATGCATATGTTTCGCCTACCATCTTCAACATTTTAATTTTGTTTATTTTTCATGACCACCATTCATGATTGATTTTAATATTATAATTTAGGTATAAAAATTATAATTATTTAATGAATATTAATTTTTAAATGCCTAAATGATAAAATCATTTTCCATAATCAACCTACAAAAGTAAATTTTACTTGTATATTAAATATTGTAAAAACATATAATGTGAACATAAATTAATATATAATTTTATATAACATGGTAATAAGGGATATAAATGGTATAATAAACACGAAAAAGGTTCTTAATAAAGTTAAAAAACTTAACCTAATTTTATTATTTAGGATGATAAAAAACCTATGTGACGAGCAAGACCTAAGGTAAGGGGATTTCTTTCAAAATCCTTTTAAAACTATTCCCTTTCAACACATTTTACAAATGGTAAGAGGAATGCATTTTTAACAAATACAACATGAAAAAATTTCCCACCATCATGATTCTATACTTCTTTGATATGTCCTCTATAATTTTCCGAGGTACTTTTCATTGAAAATGGTTTCTTTGTTATCTGTGTTGTTTTTATATTTTCATAATTGATTTCTTATGGATTTTTTAGACTTAAATTGTAAAGGAAATTTTATATAGCATTTGAATTTATTTCTAAGGTTCTAGAAAAATAATTTTTTTGGATTTATTTAAAAAATTCAAAAAGTAATGTTCTATTTTAAAATATATGGAAACAATGAAATTTAACGCCACTATAACTGGTATTTTGTATTTAGATTCCTTTATATGATTTCATATTTCAGTAAAATAAAACCCCCTATTTTTCTTTTATTGCAAAATTTTAGTTTTGAAAGTTTTGTTTTAATATAATGAAATATATCAATATCCAAAAAAATAATATGGATGCTAATAATGTATTTGTTATGAAATATATCATATTTGATGGTTATTTTATGGTTCTTAGTCATTTTTCTGATTAAAAGTGGTTATATTATAAACCAATGATGGGTGGGTCAGTGATATCATTCCAATTAATTGGGTATTTTTATATTGGATCTTGATCATTAAGTTTATTCCAATTATAAATTTGATGGTTACTTCAAGTATAATAGTGAGGGTTATTTCAAGTATAACCATGAAAGTTATTTCATGTATGACCATGAGGGATACTCTATAAGTAATTATGATAAGGAAATGATTCCCCATGTAACCTACACGATTTTTCTATTCTTTCTATGGGAATTTATGGAAATTATATTATTTAAAAAGTTGAATAAAAGTATATTCTTCTTTATATGTTTGAAAAGTATAACTTTCTAAGAATGTTATCATGTGTTTTTAATGATTTCAAAGAAATATTACGAGTTTTATTATTTAACCTTAAAATTTATATTGAAATGTTTTATGAAAATAATTGGTTAGAGAATATTATTGTTTGATTAAGAAAATTTTTATTTTGACCCCAATATTTTTTTTAAAATTAATATTTTTAGAAGTAATCATGGAATAATGGTTTATTTCTTTCTTATTATGCCCCTTAATACGTTTTTTGTGATCATCCAACATTCTAAAATGATTTTAAGATGGATTAAGTATGAATAAAGGAAATAAATAATTCATGTTTAAATTCATGTATATTTTTCATAAAAAATTATGTTTTATTTTAAGAGATTAATATTTTGAAAAAATAGATACTGAGTAGAAGTGTCCTATTTGAAATATTTGGGTTTGTTGTTTAATATTTATGAAACGACTCTATAAATCTATAAACCAAAATGATATTTTGGAATTCAATATTGTAAAATCTTGTATAATGAAACTATGATATATGATTTATAAGGCTAGGTCCTTACAATCACATTATTTTTTACCTTAATTAACCTATTTACACATTACCCACTTAATAAAATTTAGTGTGGTTACTATTCATAATTCCTAAAAAAGGAAATTATTTACCAAATTTTAACCTGGTAAATTCAATTATGTAATCCATTTTATACAATTAATATCCTGTAATTTAATAATAAATTTTTAAAATGAGATGAAAAATTATTTCCAGAAATATGAGTTTTATGCCTAAAAATTAATCTGTATGAAAATAATTTAAATTATTATCCTAATAGTACTAATTAACTTATTTAAAATGATATTAATATTCTATAACATTAAAAAAATTCCAAAATAGAATTATACATTTAAATTACTTGGTTAAAATAAAAGAATTGAATGTTTTAAAAAAATTAGTATTTTTCACTGTTGACTGAAAAATAACTTTTCAGAAGAAGTCCTTAAAATCAACCCAATCTAATATTTTCACACTGATTACAAAAATGGTATAACTTTTATATAATAATTTTTCAATATCTTTTTATTATCCATTAAACTCAGTGTTTCCTATAAATAAAGATATCAAATAAAAAAGATTTTTAAGAGATAAATATATTATAAAATCTCAGGGTGTATAACTCTACTTTCCAAAATATCCATCTATGAACCACAATGAGATTCTCAAAGGGGTGACCCAAATATGATATATATATTTTTACCACATTTTTCAAGTTTCTTTCACCTTAAACATCCTCCAAATATTCTTTAAACATAATAGAATGACTAAATTAAAATATATACTACACTGAAATTATATTATGTTAATCTAAAATACATTTTTATCTCCTTTATATCTATTGGAAAATATGTAATATTTCTCAAGAATATGTGTGGACTACCACCTCCTTGATGTAATTTATTTTATTTTTTTCATCATCTCTCTTGGATGATTATATAGATGAAATTAATAGATATATGTTATGTTTATAATACAATTATGATTCTAGGAATATAATATATTATCTAACATCTTTCATTTCCATCTGTGGAAAGTGATAATACTGCAAATGCGTGTGTGTAGACTACCACCTCCATAGAAAGATGCATTTTTTTCATTTACGTTTTACATGAATGGTAATAATTGGATATTAAATTAATATATTTTGAATTTATGTTATAATAACGATTCTATAAATCTTAATAGTCATTTTCAGTTCTTTCACAACATTTATTATAAAGTTTAAAATCACTCATGTGTACATACAGACTAACATCGACATAAATTTTTGTAATTCATTTTTCCCCACAACATTATATAGACGGTTATAAAAGTCTATATAATTGATAAATGTTAATTTATTACAAGATTTTTATTATTAGGAAGAAGAAAAAATGAACAACGAGAATGGAATGGATCCACCAGACCAAAAATTCCATGGAAAACTTAATATTTTTCACTCGAATAATGATTTTAAAGAAAAATTTTTTATATACCAGAGTTTTTTACGCATAAGAATCAATATGAGAATTTAGGTAAGGGTTTATGTTGATATAATTTTTTTGTTTCAGGATTGTATATGTTAAATTAATGTTGAATAAAATTATATTATACATATATATTAAACAACATTTATTTTCTAATCACTATTTATTTCAAGGGTTTTCATGTTTTACTTATAATTTATTCTTTTTGGAACTTAAAATGATCAATATTTTTTAAAAGCTGACCTTGTTTCATTATTTTGTTTAGAAATATTTATTCTCTATGCATTTATTTTTCTAAAATTTTATATAAGTTTTGATCTATGAATAATTGTTTTATAAATGATATTTTTACTATCCTTTTATTTCATTAAAAACAGTTGAAATGAATCATTTAAAATGTTTTCCTTAAGTCTCACTTTGGACTTTTTATAATTGTGGGAAAGGAATGTTCTTATATAACATATAAAAAAAAATAAATTTTCATGCCTTAAGGGAATTTATTAATAATGAAGATTCCTTTAAAAGTTTCAAAGGTTTTATAATGAAAATAATAATCCCAATTTTCTAATAATTTTATTTTTAAAATTTACCCAAATAAAAATTGATGTTTTCCTTTGACTTTAAAAGTGGATTTTATGTAATTTTATGAAAGGAATTTTTCTTTTATGTCAACATCATTTATGTATTTCATTAATTCACCAGATATATTACCATGGGATTCTATCAACGTTTCTAGATTAATTATGACGATAATGTTCGTAGAATTATTTCAGGAAACATATTTCGTTCCCATGGACTAATTAAGTTATAATTGAGAAATTATTTATTTTTTGATACCATTCAGTTCCTTTCACTGGATGGCTTATTATTATATTTTATAAAGCTTTTATGAAACAAATTTCATTTAAATGGGTTATGATATGATAATATAATGAATTATTTGATTATATTTTGTCACACTTATGTATGAATTTTATTATGTGATAGTTTGTCTTGGAATTATATATCCTTCAAATTCATTGGGTAATGAATGAAATTTTAATAGATAATATAAACTACATTGCGGAGTGAACCAAGTTCTACAATAGACTTTTTCCACTATGATATTCCCCATAGTGATCTGTTAAATAAATAAATAATGGGAATGGGGAGTGAGCCCAATCAACTATGGGAATCTATCCACTATGATAATATTTGCTATGATTTTTGACTAAGGAAAAACATTTATATGGTAATGTTTATGCCACAAGCTTATATATTCTACTTATGAAGTTTTATCAAGGATTATTAATAATTATTGATTATTACTCACTATTTTAACTTATGTGTTTTTTTGATAAATCCTATTTAGGCGACTCGTGATTAATGTTCTTTAACTAAATGGGAATGAATTTTTTATTTCATGATCATGTTCACTTACACTTATGCTTATCATATACTCACTTATGACCATTAATTTAACTTCATTGAGAATCTGAGATCACCCATTCTTAGTTTCATTTCATCATGTTATGAAGATAGGTATTAATAAGTTACATATAAGATGATTAAAATTTTATATGATAATTCTAGGAAATGTTAAAGGTCATTCATAAAATAATTTGATTATATTTCTAGTATCTAAAGAGATAAATCATTTATGGTGTTTGAGTTTGTATTTTTTTTATTTGTATTGAATATTCATCTTAAATTTTTTCATGTTTTTATATGAAATTTGTTTCTCATATCCGATGGTATCAGATCACAAATTACTTGTTTTTCGAGATTATAATTAAAAAACATTAAGAAAAAGTTTAGGGATAAATTTGAGAATAAGATAACATTAAAAGGTGTTGGTAAAGTAGTGTTCATGTGGTTTCATAGCAATAGAATCCATATCGGGATACACATAAGTGGATTTAGTCCAATTAACAGACACACCAAGGGGTAATAACCCCAAAATTTCTGGGTGGGTATTAACTTGATCTTTACCTAGTGCATGATAAAAAGGCATAAATAAACACTTGATTTGAAACTCTTATAAGGATATTATTTAGATAATTAAATTTTTATTTATTAACCATTATAAAGAATGAATGGATAGAGTATATAAAAATTTAAGATAAACAAAGAGTGATAAACCTAAAGTGACATAGGTTTATAAAAATCATCTCTGATTTAGAGAATCTTTATAATTTTTTAGGATTATCTAATTTCTTACTTAGATTAATGATACTTGACTATGAAACTTTGATTTTTTACTTTTATTTAATGGATAAAACCAATAGGAATCATGTGAACAATGAATGTTAAAACTAATTTAATTAATTTACCCATAGTAAAACAAATGAAATTATATTTGGGATGTTAAATCCTATGGTTATGCTCACTCATATCTCATAGTATATAAATGGTAACACGAACCAAATTGATCTTCCAAGTGACCAGTTGAATAAACAACTCACCATTGAGTATTTAATGTAAAAAAATACACTTTCCTTTAATATTTCCTTTTATCCACTAATAATCGACCAATGGATCATTACCACTTCTAATATATTCTCTATTCTATTATTATCACACAATGAGAAAGTAATTTTGGTTATGTTTCATTTAGAAGTTTAAGCATATAAATGGTTAAATCTTAACAAGAATTCCTAGAAAGTGGAGAAAATTAATACCATGACATAGGAAGAGTTTAAGAATGTTTTTTTATATATATTATCACCAAATCATTCACAGAATAATAGGAATGGCAGTTTTTTTCACTGATGTAGGATTATAATGAATTAATTATCACCTATATAGAAGATTTTACAAGACCTATAATGTACACTTTTTTATTTTTTCATAAATCCTAAATGTAAAATTGAAAATTTCATTAATAGTTTGATATATTTTATTGGAAATTATTTGGATATAATAGAGGTTTAAAGTCAGAATCAAATCATTTGATCTTCATTAAATCTAGAAATGGAGATTGGAGGCTATAATATTTCCTTTGGTATTTGGTAAAAAAAGGTAAAGATTGGATTTAAAAGAAATTATTGTTAGATGATTCATGAAAGAAAAACAATTAATCTTTATTCATCTTATAAGCATGGAAGGACTAATTGGATAAATTGACATAAGCGGTCAAGTAAATGTCTTCTTTTGGTAAAATAAGGTTATCCAGAAAAATAATACCGAAGTGATGTGAATAATTCAATCAATTAAACGTATGGAGAGAAAACTCATATTTTGGTTCCTACCACACTCTAATTATTTAATTTCAAGGAGTATTTAAATTAAGAAAATTAGTGCATGAATGTGAGGGTTAAGGATTCAAATTTTATTTTCAGCCACTTAAAACAGAAGAAAATGGGAAAGATAATGCAATAAAATATGCAGATGTCGGTCATGGGAATGAATTGATGAAAGGTATACATACCTTCCACTAGAGAAATAATTTTTTTTTATTCTATCCCAATCTAGTCATTTATATAAAAATAATTATTTAATAGTATCATGTCATTATCTCAATGATTAGATATTGAGTTAGTATTAAAAACTCCCAATGGTACAATGATCACATCTAAAATTTATAGGTTCTATTCGATATATTTTTTTGGGAATATAGTTCCAAAAATTATATTTGTTATCTATGTTATAAAATTTTATGTTACATTGGGAATGGAATATATTTTATTATATATATACCTTAACAATTTTCAAGGATGGGAGGTCACGTTTGAAATTCCATATCAACTTATAATCATTTATCAACGAACAGTTCAATATGTAGTTCCAATGGAAATTATTTGAAATGTATGGGTATTTATACTTATTCATGAGAGATATTTCACTCAAATAAATTCAATGAAATTCAAACTTTAAGATATGATAATTTTTTAGGAATATACATATTTATTTACAAAATTATTTCTTAGTCTTCCCATGAATCAAAATGTTTAGTTGTGAATTGATCTAATAACTATTGCTATAACCATTTAAAATAATCATTATAGAATGAGACCAATTGAGCTATAATATTTCAAAAGAAACCCCAGTACAATCTAGAAAATGGATTCATATGATTTTGTGCATCTCCATTAAGAGATCCCATTAATTTTATTAAGAATAAAAATAGATCAATGCATGTTTTCATTGATTATCGATAACATAATATGATCTCTATCAAGAATAAATATCCCTTACCTCATATTGATTTATTTTTTGATCAACTACAAATAGCCTAGTACTTTTTAATGATTTACCATTATTATGTATATCATCAATTGAGGTCTCATAAGAAGGTTATACTGAATACAAGCTTCCATACGAGTTATGTTCATTATGAATTTATAGTGATTCAATTTGGACTTACCAATGCCCTCGATATCTTCATGTATCTGATTAATAGAGTCTTTATAGTTTACCTAGATCAGTTTTTGGTATCTTTAGTAGATGATATTATTATATATTCAATGATAATGGAATCTTTTTAAGATCATTTAATTATTTTGTTGAAGACCATGAATAAAGAGAAGTTGCATGGAAATTTTAGCATGATTTAATTTTCGCTATAGAGAGTTTCATTGATTGGTCATATAATCTAAAATGAGGTTATATCGGTAGATTATAAAAATGTGTATGTTAATACATAATGAACCTGACAAACTATGGTGACTTTGGTCAATTATTTTCATGGGTTTTTTGGATACTATTTACACATTGTAAGAGATTTATCATCGATTTATGATCAAATAAAAATATTGACGTAGAAGAGATCTATTCTCCTTTTAACATATAAATGTAAATAAAATATTAGGTAGATGAAGAAAATGATGGTCAATGCACCTATTCTCACACTATAATATAGTTGATAAGGTTTTGTGATTTATTGTGATGTGTCAAATAATTAACTACAATTTCATATTATATAGAATGATATGATTATAAATTATGTCCCCATGAAATTTAGAATTCATAAGAAAAATCAACTATATCATGATTTGGAGCGTAAAATAGCAATTTTCCTATTTGAAAATATATAGGGATTATCTTTAAGGTAAAAGTTTGATATATATATATATATATATATGTATGTATTGATCATAAAATATTAATGTATATATTCACCAAAAAATAATTTAATATGTGTAGGATAATATGGTTGTAGTAGATCAATGATTATAATTGTCTAATACATTACCACCATAGGAAGCAGAATAATGTGGTGAATTCTCTGAGTTGGAAGTACCAGGATTTTCATTATATGAAATGAATTAATAGAGAGCTGATACATATATATTGAGAAATTATGGATATAAAAACATATGGAAAGGGGATGTATCATATCAATATTGGATGAATGTTCAACCATCCATCTATGCAGAGAATAAAGAGGCACAAAAGTATGATCTAGAGCTGCAAAAGAAGGTGGGAAATGTTCTTGACTTCATACACATTTTTTATAGAATGATATGATTTTCGAATCAAGTATGTATCCCTTCAATACTAAACATGAAAAATAGTTGTTGTATGATTTTCATAGTTTATAATTCTCTACGAATCCTGGAAGTATGAAGATATTAGAAACTGTGTTTTTTGGTGGGAAAATATAAAAATGGATATTGAATACTATGTATCTCACTTCTTGGTATACTATCATGTTACATTTTAGAGATATTAGTCTATAGTGTTGTTATAATTACAAACCATACAAGAATGTAAATGGTAAATCAATACCCTAGATTTCATCATTGGACTCCCCAAACAATGTCACTGATATAATACTAATTGGGTTATAGGATATATCTTTATGAATTTAGAAAATTTTATTTATATCAAAGAATAATTTTCACTTCATAAAATTACATTGAAATAAATGGAAAAAGTTGTATGGTTACAGGTGGTAAAATATTCTATTGTATATAATCAATATCTTTGTTTTACCACGACATTCTAAAGAACTCTTTAGGTGGCCTTGAATATGTGATTTAGATCTAGAACTACATATCAACCTTATATGGATTTTTATTAGGAAAGTAACATTAAAACCATATTAGATATTTTGAGATACTGTTCTATGGATTTCAAATGTGGTTGGGATCAATAGATTCCTCTAGTTGATTTTTTTACAAAAAAACATCACTCAATCATTTAAATGGATCTTCATGAAGCCCTATATGTATGGAAGTGCATAAATCCAACATTTTTGGATGAAGCTGGAGAATGAATGATATTGATACATAATCTATATGATGAAATGGAAGAGAATGTTATATCTATTACATAGAATATCAGGGCCACTCATATTAGATAGAAGAGTTATGTTAACAATAATTTATGATCTAGAGTTCAAAATTGGTGAAAATTTATTCTTATAGATATATCCTTGACTGAATTTTATGACATTTTTAATGAATTGAAATATGTTCCTTAGATATATTGACCATTTTTAATTCTAGGATCTTATCCGAATGGTTTCTTATTGCATGGTTCTTCCACTAATTTTCTCCCAAGTTAATGATGTGTTCCATGTATCACTTTTAAGGTAGTACATACATGATCCTTGGAATGTATTGAACTCATACTCTATTCCACTATATAATGATCTTTTATAATAGGAAAAAGCAATAGAAATATTAGATCATAGAGAAATATTTCTAAAGAAAATGACTACCAAACTCGTTCATGTACTTTGGAGGAATTATAATTTTGAGGATTATATATAGGAACCTAAGGAAGTAATGTACCAAAAGTATCCAAATTTTTCTTCAACAATTTAATGTAATTTAAGAGGTAAAATTATTATAAGGGGATAAAATGTAATTCCATGAGATTTTATGTAATATCTCCAACCTAGAAGCCACTAAATTGGGGCTCTGAATATGGTTTCCACATGGCCTCAAGAACAACTCCCTATATGCCAAAGGTTATTTGATCATATTGGGATTCTATACCCTTTTTACCATAGTTCATCATAGTACATAACATGTGAAATAAATGGAACAATAAACAATGAACCATAAATATACATCACTAAGCATTTCTTAAATAGGGTACAACCAAAACCAACAATAAAATACCATGTCATTATAACCATTCAAAAAGGGTAGAAAATTAAAAATAATACAAATAACCGAATATGAAAATTGGGCCCTTCATCCATGTGTGTATCCGCATTCATGAACATCCCAAGCCCAACTCAACTCCCTAGAATTGGGCCTTTTCCCCTGTCTTGACCTACAATCATGAAATCTTCTCAGGAACCCAATAGAAGCCTGAGCAGGGTGTGATTTCAACTTATTAGGGTACCTCCAATGGTATATGTAGAATATCCACTCTAAACAGATAGTGCATGAATCCATAAAATGAATGAAAAATAAACCAAATAAAACTTGGGTGTTGATAGTTAACAATATTTACATTTTCCACTTCCACCATTATTTCCATTTTCGTCAATTATACCATCTTCATTACCAAGTTCATTTTCAACACATGATCCACTATTTAGGCATTTACTTCATTTAAAAATTATACTAATATGGTCAAGTATCTTTCATAAGGAGATAAAACAAGTTTCCCTTCTCACTGGGGATACATATTTCATAAAAAACTAAATCAAACATACCATGGAGCCTCAGTCTAGGTAGTCTCATCAAATGTAACTATCTAGGGCATAAATACTCAGTCCCCTTTCCAAACCCAAGTACTATGGGGTTAGGTTTAGATCCTCAATATAACCTGACCTGTGGGAGTAGATCCTCATGTTCAATACCCCTAACTACCAAGCCATGTTCACATTCTTATTTATCCATTTACAACATGTACCATATCACAAACCATGCTCAATCAATACACATAACATATAAAATTCACAATTTATTAACAAATTAATTAACATAAATTCTTAAACCATTAGCTCATTTACCATTTACATAGCCTATCATATTTCACCCATTTCCATTTTTTACCATAACTCATTTAGCATAACCAAAATATATCATACATTTTACCACTTAATATATTAATCAATTTCGTGGAATTCACCTATTTTACACTTTCATCAATTCATATTCCATAATCCAATTACACATTCCCATTAAAATTATAAAATTCATTTTATAAATTCACATTAATCTATTTGACCTTTTTATACATTTCCAAACAATCCATTACTTCATTACCAATGACTAGACATGACTATATTTTATTTCATTCATAATTCTAAATAACATGTCAACAAATTTATTGTGGGAACTATTTAAACACAAATGATATTTGGGGTTAACATTACATTTTTCTATGTTCGGTAATATTGGAAAACCCCATGGGTGGCCCTAATCCATTATAAGAAACCTCAATACATCCCATGGGGATCATATGGTGTCTAAATTATCATTTAGCCACCCTTTTTATCAATTATTACTAGAGGAATCAATTTCACATCAAGAGGGAATAAATATCACAACAAAAAATGAGAAAATCAAAAATAAATCTTTGGGATATAACTTGTAGACCACTTAGCTAAAATTTAATGATGATTGCACCCTTGGAATTAGCCTTAGATCCAGATTCAAGCACCCTTTTAATCCCTGACCTAAGATCCATTCGAAAAGGAAGGGTTTTTTAGATTTTTAAGAAGAAGAACAAATCTCCAAGCCATAATCCTGAAAAGAGAACCTAGAGGTGTGGTAGACTCACTCGGTGCTTCGATCCACACCTAAAGATTCTCCAAATGGACTACAATCAATGAATATCCACCCTTTAAAACCTTGGGTCAAATTGTTTCATCACTAGGGTTGATAGAGGATATAATAGGGGGAATAAATTGTGTTGGATACATAAAATCATTAGGGGGAAATAGTAAATTTTCACCTTTTAATGAGGCGCATGGTTTGGCTGCATAGTTTTCCAAACCAGGCACTAGACTCTTTCCAAGAGGGGTAAAATTCACACATTTACTTATGGATTCCACATGGTTTAAAAACCTTGATATAATGACATGAAATTATAATTTCCAAGGACATTTAGTTTTGATTTCCCCCATGAACGATTTACTCTAACTGTGCAACATGAACTGGATGACCTGAATTCCCTTTCTTTTGTGTCCCAAACCCTGAGAACACCCCCAAGCTTCCTCATAAACCTGATAAACATTTAATTAACCAACATTAAGGGATTTAAAGCAAATATATAAAAAATAAAAAACCTTCATAATGTTTGGGATCTTAGAAAATCCCAACCTTTCAATGACTCCTCCTCGAGATGTTATTCCCAACCATCATTGGGATTTTAAGGTAAAAGATCGGGACACTAGGACCACATATCTGAATCCCTCTCCCAAGTATCTACATAATAATTTCCATTCATCTAAAACATGAACCATTCTCCTTAAAGGATTAATCAACTTCTATCTATACATCAACCACCAAACCTCTATATGAAATCCTAGGAAACACCGCCTAAAATGAAACATATGGAGACTTCTCACAAAACATCCTAACATTGTCGAAGAGCTATCCAACACCCCATAAGTTTGTTCCTCTTGAAAAATAATGTCCCAAATCACATTTTTCTAATTTAACCTATTTTCACAACTCTAACGGTGACCCAAACTCGACATCACCCAAATAAAACACCCTATTATTCCGATCATAGTCCCCGACTTACATTGATGCACTAATCGAGACCTAACAGTCCTATTACATAATCAAACATCCATGAATCAACCAATAAACTAAAGTAAAAATACCACCAAAACTCTTTTAAATGCTTGTTTTCAAGGTCAAATCACCAAAATAGTTCTTACTCAAGTACCTTCAACCCGAATCACCGGTCACGTCATCAACTAGCCACTTCCCTACTATGGTGATCCCTACCTAAAACTTTAGCTTAAATATACCACCATTTTATGGTTGGAATATCTTATATCAAAATAAATTATACTATAATATCATCTAAAATTTCATAACATACCCGACGCTTTCTAATTCACCGCACATGAACATCCATAAGGACTTCAAGTAACACGCCGGGATTTTATGAGAAATATTATTTTTAATTTCTTTGATATTCTGTGTTGTACACTACACCATGATTAGCTTGAACTATACACAATACCGTATTAGCATTTAGTATACGAAAACACTATTCTTGGCTGGTGTTGCATGCAAGAGGGAATTTTCTCAATAGCGTGTGTTGTACGCAATATCGAGTTTCACTAAACAACGATATATTATTATAATATTATTATGAACTAAACATTATGAAAAGAATTGATTAAATTTTGAAATTTATAACATTATCATTCATCTTATACATATTCTAGAACATGGTATAGGAACAAAATAATTTTTTCTGGTAAAATAAGTATTTTTTCAAAAAATGTAGTTTTGCTGCCTTTTGATGGAACACCCAATTTATATCTAGTTTCTGACATTTTTATAAGTTCAATATGACAAATTAAACTTATTCTTTGGAATCAATAATTAAAAATTTACTTTGGATAAATTTTTATATTTTTCTGATAAGTTTCTTATTTTTGATGAATAGTAAAAATGCGCTAAATTTTAATTAAAAACAACTTTTTTCATCAAGATAATTTATATGGTTAAATGATAATATTTAATGGTTTTTAAGTATAAATAGAATATATTTTTACAATTTAATATAATTTATGTCTTTATCATTAGTTTTACATTGAATTCATTGGTAAAAATATTTCAATCTGTTGTAGCGTTTTAACTTTTAAAACCCATTTTCTCAACAGCGGGATTAATTTAAAATTAAATACTAAATCTTCTGGGTTTCGAAATTGTAAAAATGGATTCAATATTTGGAATCAGTAAGTCCAAATTATGTTAATAGGAAAATTTTTATTTTTAGAAAATTTTAATAGTAACTACGGTAAATTTTATTTACCACGGTTAAATAATTATCATTAATGATGTCATAATAGTGATTTAGAAATTATTTTATTGATTGAAATATCAAATAAATTGATTTAAAAATTTTAAAATAAATATTAAATGAACTATTTAATGTACTTCACGAATTTTATAGATATATATGACATGTTATGAATCTATTAAATAATTTGGTTCGAATATATCCTCTGTGTGGATTTTATTTAAATTCAAATAAATGAATAGTGCCAAAATTGACACTATTGTTATTTTATAAAAATAACATATTATTAAATTGTTTAAAAATCACAAAAATATTTAAAAATGATAAATTTAAATTTATATGGTCTAAAATGTCATAAAGTATCCAATTATAGACAATTGAAAAGACATAAGTAATTATTTATAACAATTTAAAATTTATTATATTATTACCACAAATAAAATTAAATAGATTAAATAATAATAAATCAAGTTGATAAGGTTTAAAATAAATTCCCATAATGTCTAAATTTTATTGGATGATGATATTACAACCCTATATCATCTTATATTCTAATTTGAGTAATTTTGGATGTTTTTAAGTGGGGTTTGGGTTTATTATAAATTAATATTTTAGAGGTTTTGAAAAGTACCCCTCTCTTCTCTTATAAAAGGGAACCTCCTACCTCTCCTCTTAAAATCATTTAGAGCCTTCAAGAGCTTCAAAACCCTATCAATTTCTCTTATCCAATTCCCTAGAAACATACTAGAGGTCTTAGTTTTCTTCAAAGTCCAACTTTAGTTCCCTAAGAGGAGGTTTAGAAGAGGCGCGTCGAAGAAGAGGTAATATATTTTAATGATTCATTCAAATTTATATCTTCTTATACATCCTCTTCTATAGTTGTTTCATTATAAAGTAATAACATTAGTATAAATAATATACTTATATGTTATTATAAAAATGAAACAACTATGTTTCACCTTCTATCCATCCTATGAAAAATGAAGTCACCACGCATGTGTACGTACGACTTACCGTCTCCACGCCGTGGTGTAATCTTTTTTTTCCACCACCACCTAACATGGATGGGTATAATGGTGGAAAGAATAACTATATATGATTATTAAAACATAATACTAATTCTGAGATATTATATCATCCACTCCAATTCCATTCAATAATTATGGGAACAATATCATCGCTCGTGCATACATACGGATTACCGTCTCCACGATGCGATGAGATTCATTGTCCATGTTAACCATTCAAGAATGATTTTAAAGTATATATAATAAATACTCATGAAATACATGACATAATAATTCTACTGGATTTATGTATATATATATATATATTTCATTTACTTCCATTTAATTTAATAAGGAAAAAAAATCGTTCATGCGTACGTACGACCTACCGTCTCCATGAACGGTGTATTTCATTCCATTTAACAATCTATTATATATATATATATTATGAATATATATTATACAGAAATCATGTTTTAAATTATGGAATTATGTAATCATGTCCTAATTAATCATATGAATAATTACAATTCAAAGAACGTATGATAAATAAAGCGATTTTACCCAAAACGCTGTTTTAACAAGGAATTGGAAAATAAACAGGTAATAAAAATTCGTAAGTGAATCATATATGATATCATTAATAGTATTATGGTTCTATTATAAGTTAATAATATTTTTAATCCCACTATAAAGAAGTCTCAGAAACATATGTAAGAAATTGGACATAAGGTATGGGATAATTATTCCAATCTCGTTCTTATCCGAGATTGTTTATTCGTAAATATTTACTGGGGTTATGTTTATAATCCATGTCCATGTTTTCTCAAAAATTTTACCATACGGGGTAATTTTTTATTTTTCTAGTAAAAGTGAGAGGAGAATGTTTTTTAACTTATATAGTATGAATGGTTTTTTACAGTTTCATAACGCCTTATTTTAATTAATTATTCTCTATATGATTTCATTACTATTTTCAAAAATATCATTTTCTTTTAAAATTACATGGCATTTTGTGAAAGGAAAATGATTTTGAAGAAGAAAGGATATTTTCCTCAAGAATTCATTCCAAGTATTTTATCAAAACTATTTTACATCTAAGATGAAATTATTTAGTATGTTTATGTTTTAAATATAATGTCTATATTATTTACATGGTTTGATTTTTCTTCTGATGAAATGATATCCATTTGTTTTATATGTATTATATTAATATGGGATGATGTTTATGAAACCCATTTTATTCTTTGGGTTATGATGAAGGATTTATGATTGTTTTATGGAACACGTAAGAATTATTTCATTATGAGATGGGTGAGACCTATATATCCCTCCAATGAATTTGGTAAATTTTTATATCTCATGAGATGAACATGGATGGAATGGAAAGTAAATCTGGTTCAGTAATATAGGGCTGGAACAACAAGTAAACCAGGTTCAGTAACAGACTTTGTCCACTATAATGGTCTTGGAAGCAATGCCTTGGATAACATGTAAATCATATCATGTTCTTAATAGTTTTCAATAATTAAATGTTTCATTCCCATGATATTTTATCATGATTAATGTTCCTTTTTGATCTATGCTTTATGTACTTCCCGGATTTATGTCATTATTCATGTTTTATGTTCGTTTTTTTACATTCAAATGTTTATGGATTGTTTGATGTTCTCCATGTTTACCCTTACTGAAAATTTTAGATCACCATTTTTATGTTTTATTTTTCCTAGGATATAAATAATGTTTTTAGGTAAAAAATGGAGAAGAACTTTATGGGATATGTTGAAGATATTTCACCATGATTAGAAGATTTTGTTCCAAGTTTCCAAAGACACTAAACTATTACGGTCCTTGGGTGTCTATTTTTTTATGTATTAAGTATCCCAAAAAAGTAAAGTAACATCCATGTATGTCAAACATTGGGTCTCTATAGTTGGTATCAGAGGAAAGGTTTAGTTAACCTTTCTAAACTAGGATGTGAAATCTTTAATGAGATCCCTATAGATATTTCTAATGTATGTCTAGGGATGTCCTTTAGGTTAAGTATAAGTATAGGTTACAGTCCTATAATTATGATATAAATCATGAATAACATAGTATTAAACCTAAGATGTTAGAGATTGAAATTACTCCCATTGATTATGTTATTTTTCTAGTATGATTTTATCCTCTCACACTAATTTTTTTGGGTTTTAGATATTTGCTGGAACCTGAATGAGCCATGTTAATGATCAATGCACTATGAAATGCAATGATTGTCCTCCTATGCAAACAAATGTTATGCGAAATGGAGTGAAAAATCTTATTTCTATACTTACACAAGCTATGAATCATTCTGGACTTCCAAATGAGCAGAGAAAGGAATAATATTCTATTGAGTCCTTCATGAGGCAACATCCACCTCCTTTCAGTGGGTATTCTGATCCACTTGTTGCAGAACAATGTATCAGTACCATGAAAAGATATTTTCCATACTTCGCTGTTCTGAACATGAAAAAGACATTTTCGCTGTTTTCCATTTAGAAGGTGAATCAGACCAGTGGTGGACTCTAATTAAGAATACCATGCCCCAATATGAAATTGAATCCCTAGAATGGGACGAGTTCAAGAACTTGTTTTTCAATAAGTACATTCCCCATATTATTCGAAAAAATATTGAAAAGGTGTTCTTTGAGATTAAGAAAAAGGATGATGAATCTGTTGGTATATACAAGTTGAATTTTACAAGGCTTCCAAGGTATACATCGGGCTTTATCATCCAACCGGAAAGTAAAGTTGATCGATTATTAAGTGGCTTAAAACCAAGTCTTCAAAGGGCCTTATCTATAAGATACTTTAGTAGCTATGAATAAATTCTGCGTTGTGCTATCAAGGTAGAACTTTAAGTTGGTGTTACATGTCTATATCATGGTTTTGACACGAAATGAATGATGGAGTTCATGAAAAAATCTCAAAACAATGGTGAAAAGAAGACGAATGTTTCGTTATGATCAATATGTGGAAAGAAGCATGGTGGAGATTTTCAAAAAGGGACTAGAAAATTTTTTAAGTGTGGAAAAGAAGGTCATCAGGAATCTAAGTGTTGAAGTAATGGGTAAAAGGTATCTAATGATGTGAATAGAGAAAAGACAATAGAGAATGAACCACCAACACTTTAATGCTTCAAGTGCAAGGAAATGGGGAATTATTCTAACCAATGCCCAAATACAAGGGTTAATGATGATCGACATCAAAAAACTCTTAAGGAAAAGGAAAGATGGAAGTCACATGAGATCACTATTGGTGATTTTGAATATGACAATGAAGTGGTGGAATGATTAAGTGTATATGTTAAAGGATTCCAAAATAGTGTTGTGGAATCTCATTTATAGTATTATGGAATATTGGAATATCTATGTATTAGTTTTTAATAATTGTATGGTACTAGTAAGAATGAAAAGTGATTGAAATATTTTTGGAAAGAAGATGATATGTGTATAATGAAGGGATACAAAGAAAATAATATGTTTGATAGTATTAATGAGCTCATGAATGATATAAGGAAAAAGTGACATCATGTTTTGAGTATATAGAAATTTTGGGATTTTGGTATGTGGAAGTAATTATCTTTTGATAGAATTAAAGTTTTCACTAAGGTTCTATGGTAATTCATGTTTCAAGAGAATACATGATTATGGTATCACAAGTTTGGAATATGACCAACAAGATATATCTTTTGATATACGGGGATAAAAGATGTTATTTGCATGCTCGATAGATGACCTTTCTAGTAATCATTTTCTTTATACTATAAGATTGGACAGAAGTATTTTGGATAAGCCTAAAGATTGGAATAGATTAAGTTTTACATTAGATACTATTGTTTAAGGATAGAAATTTTTTATATTATGATTGTATAGTTTTAGAAAAAGGAAAAAATTTAGGACAGGCGACAACTCGTCACATCAGACAAGGATGCAAGAATCGAACCCACAACAGAAGTGCGACAAGCCTTTATCGCCTACCACTGTCCTACAAGAAGTCCTTGGTTAGTAGAAATTAGTTTTATTTTATTAAGAGGTATGATAGTTGATGTACAAGTCCATTTTCGGAATCATATATGCTTAATCTCATCATAGATGGACTTTTCTATATTTAATAACTTTTGCTTACTTTTTGAGACAGATGGAATAACCTATCATTCTATCGCATGATCTGATAACATTTCAAGAAGGAGAAATTAAACTTTATTTCGTTATATAATAGATGAAGTAGAAATTGTTCAGGGAATGAAAAATGATGATATTACACTGAAATCAAGTAAGTATTTATCCTTATGCAAAAATTCATCAACTTTAGGGAAATGATCTTGAAAACAAAAAATGTAGTCCTTGTACCCTCATATCTGATGAATCATATGGTACCTTAGATCATCACAAATTTATGGCTTTGTGATTTTTTGATTCTTCATAGCCATGTTCTCTACCACTCTCCATCAGAACTTGATGGTTTGATTTCTCTTCCTTATCTATATTTTCACCTATGTTCTCCTATGTGGAAACCCAGTGCTGAGTTAATTTGGGTAACCATTAAATTTCATACATTAGTTTTTAAAATTAAGTTTTGGTATTATTTTTTCTTATGTGGGTTTATATGAATGAAACTTTCATGTATTAAACCATTTATAACCCTGACGAATTTCGAGGGCGAAATTCTTTTTAAGGGGGGTAGAATGTAACACCCCGCGATTTTATGGGAAATATTATTTTTAATTTATTTGATGTATTGTGTTGTACTCTACACCAAGATTATATTAAACTATAAAAAAAACTGTATTAGCTTTTACTATACACAAACAGTATTCTTGGCTTGTGTTTCACGCAAGAGTGACCTTCCTTAATAGTGCGTGTTTTACACAATACTGAGTTCCACTAAATAATAATATATTTTTATAATATTATTATGAACTAGCCATTATGAGTAGTATTTACCAAATTTTGGATTTTATAACGTTATCATTCATCTGACACATATTCCAGAATATGGTATGAGAAAAAAATAAAATTTTCAGGTAAAATATGTATTTTTTCAAAAATGTAGTTTTACCGCCTTTTGATGGAACACCCAGATTAAATATAGTTTCTGACATGTTTATAAGTTCAATTTGACAAATTAAACTTCTTATTTGTAATCAAGATATAAAAATTTACTTTGGATATATTTTTTATATTTTTCTGATAAGTTTCTTATTTTGATGAATAGTAAAAATTCGGTAAATTGTAGTTAAAAACAAATTTACTTTATCTAGATAATGTATATGGTTAAATTATAATATTTAATGGTTTTAAAAAATAAATAAAATATATTTTTACCATTTAATATAATGTAATTCATTATCATTAATTTTACATTGAATTCATAGGTAAAAACATTTCAATCTTTTGTAATGTTTTAACTTTTAAAACCGGTTTTCTCAACAGTAGGATTAATTTTAAATTAAATACTGCAACTTCTGTGTTTTGAATTGGAAAAAATAGATTCCATATTTTGAATATGTAGGTCCAAATTAGGTTAATGGGCTAATTTTTATTTTTAGACATTACGAATAGTAACTTCGGTAAATTTTATTTACCACAATTAAAGGTAAATCATGTAATTAAAGGTAAAAAGAATATTATAAAATTTTCTTAACACCCCCCAAAATTCTATTCGATGAATAAAAGTCGACCCATATCACCTAAGGGACTGAATATATTTATTTCATGTACTTTTGACATTAGAAATGATGTAATTATTATTAAAACCAAAGAAAGTGACAACATGTCATTTTCTTATATATCGTATAAGTGTAATAACTTTAATTTGGTGATAAAATTCATCAAAAATCGAACATAAATAGTCTTCAGAAATATAAAAAACTATCTACAAAATGTGAATTTATTTATAATTTTTAGGGATTAAATAATTATCATTCATGATGATACAATTGTGATGTAGAAATTATTTTATTCATTAAAATATCAAATAAATGGTTTTGAAAATATTAAAATAAATATTATATGAACTATTTAATGTGTTATAGAAATTTTATAGATAAATATGACATGATATGAATCTATTAAATATTTTTTTTGAAAATATCATTTGTGTGGATTTTATTTAAAATCAAATAAATGAATAGTGTCAAAATTGACACTATGGTTATTTTATAAAAATAACATATTATTAAATTGATTAAAAATAACAAAAATATTTAAAAATTATAAATTGATATTTATACGGTCTAAAATTTTATAAATTATCTAATTAAGGAAAATTAACAACACATAAGTAATTATTTATAACAATTTAAAATGTAGAATATTATTACCACAAATAAAATTAAATAGTTTAAATAAGGATTAATCAAGTTGATAAGGTTCAAAATAAATTCCCAAAATGTCTAAATTTCATTTAATGATGATATTAAAATCCTATCTCATCTAATATTATAATCTGAGTCATTTTTGAAGTTTTTATGTGGGGTTTGGGTTTATTATAAATTAATATTTTAGAGGTTTCCAAAAGTGCCCATCTCCTCTCTTATAAAAGGGCACCTCCTCCCTATCCTCTTCAAAAAATTTTGAGCCTTAAAGCTCGACCAAACCCTACCAATTTCTCTTCTAAACTTTACTATAAACATACTAGAGGTCATTATTTTCTTCAAATACCATCTTTAGTGCCCTAAGAGGAGGTTTAGAAGAGGCGCATCGAAGAAGAGGTAATATCATTTACCGATTCTTTCAAATTTATTTCTTCTTCTACTTCCTCTTCATTAGTTTTTTCATTATAAAGTAATAACATTAGTGTAACTAATATAATTATATGTCATTATAAATATGATACAACCCTATTTCACCTTCTATCCATCCTATGAAAAATGAAATCACCGCGCGGTCGAACGTACGGCTTACCGTCTCCACGTCATGGTGTAATTTGTTTTCCCACCACCACCTTACTTGGATGGGTATAATGGTGGAAATAGTAACTATATATTATTATTATAACATAATTCCAATTCTGAGATATTATATCATCCACTCCAATTCCATTCAACAATTATGCAAATGATGTCATCGCTCGTGCGTACGTACGAATTACCATCTCCACGATGCGATGAGATTCATTCTCCATGTTAACCATTCAAGAATGGTTATAATGTATATATAACAAATAATAATGAAATATATGACATAATAATGATAGAGGATTTATGTATATATATATATGTCATTTACTTCCATTCAATTTAATAAGGAAATGAAAACATTGTTCATGCATACATACGGCCTATCCTCTCCATGAACGGTGTATTTCATTCCATTTATCAATATATTATATATATATTCTGAAAATATATTATATATAAATCATGTTCTACATTCAGGAAGTAAGTAATCATTATCTAATTAATCATATGAATAATTACAAGTCAAATCACGTATGATAAATAAAATTATTTTCCCCAAAACACTGCTTTAACATGGAATTGACAAATAAACGGGTAATATAAAGTAGTAAGTGAATCATATATGATATCATAAATATTATTATGGTTCTATTATAAGTTAATAATATGTTTAAACCCACTATATAGGAGTCTCATGCACATATAGAAGAAATTGGACAAAAGGTAAGGGATAATTATTCCAATCTCTTTCTTATCCGAGATTGTTTATTCGTAAGTATTTATTAGGGTTATGTTTTTCATCCATGACCATGTTTTCTCAAAATGTTTTCATAGAATGTTTAATATTCTTATATGTATGTTTAATGTCATTTTTACACTTTTATGACTTTTACGACAAGGTATGGAAGGAATCTTTCTTTTGTTTACCATATGAGGTTCTTTTTGACTTTTCCGGCAAAAGTGAGAGGAGAATGTTTTTTTATATTATACGACATGAATGGATTTTTATGGTTTAATAATGCCTAATTTTCAGGATTATTCCTCTAAATGATTTCATGATTATTTTCAAAAAATACTTTTATTTTAAAATTACAGGGATTTTGTGAAATGAAAATGATTTTGAAGAAGAAAGGATATTTTCCTCAAGAATTCACATCATGTGTTTTATCAAAACTATTTTCCATATAAGAAGAAATTATTTAGTATGTTTATGTTTTTAGTATAATTTATATATTATTTACATGGTTTTATTTTTCTTATAATGAAATGATATCCATTTTTTTATATGTATTATGTTAAGAGGGGATTTTTATGAAACCCATTTTATTCTTTGGGTTATGATGAATGAATTATGATTGTTTTGTGAAACACGTAAGAATGATTTTATTATGAGATTGGTGGGACCTATATCTCCCTCCAATGCATTGGGTAAAAATTTATATCTCATGAGATAAACATGGCTGGAACAGAAAGTAGATTTGGTTCAGTAATACATGTATGGAACGATACGTAAACCTGGTTCAGTAATGAACTTTGTCCACTATGATGGTCTTGGAAGCAATGCCTTGGCTACTATAGAAATCATATCATGTGCTTAATGGTTTTACACAGTTACATGTTTTATTCCCATGATATTTTATTATGATTAATGTTCCTTTTTGATTTATGCCTTATGTACTGCCAAGATTTATGACATTACACTTATTTTATGTTCATGTTTCTATGTTAAAATCTTTATGGATTGTTTGATTTTCTCTATGTTTATCCTTACCGAGAATTTGAGCTCACCCTTTTTATGTTTTATTTTCTCCAGGATATAAAAAAAGGTTTTAGTTAAAAAATGGGGAAGAACTTTATGGGAGATGTTGAAGATCTTTCACCATGATTAAAAGATTTTGTTCAGTGTTTCCAAATACACTAAACTATTATGGTTCTTGGGTGTCTGTTTTTGTTATGTATTAAGTATTCTGTAAAAGTAAAGTAACATCCATTTATGTCAAGCTTTGGGTATCTACACTTCACCCCATATTATAATCTAGCCTTTCCATTGAAAAACTACCCGAGAGGACATTACTACACCATCCATTCATGGAATAAGAACAACTTGAACTCACTAAAGTTATACATCATTTTCAAAAATAATTTTCCACTACAAACACCAAACTGGAGGTGGGTCACAACTTACCACATCCATTCCTTTTACCATAACATGTTGGACCACCCCCGAGTGGCTTGTCTCAGAACCTCCATCTTCCACTATTGGAACACTTCCCCATTTTAACTTTCCCACGGTTCTTACTGACTTGAGGCCTAAAATTATTTTCCAATGCACCAACCAAGGACATTCCCTGACATATGGTAAAACTCCACTGTCATGACATACACTATCCTCCCAGCCATAATTATGCTCAACCACATCCATCAAAATTTCCAATACAGGAACCCCTAGCATTCATCCACTGAAAAAATATGAATATGTTTTTACACAAAAACATTTCAAAAATTCGAAACATAATTTTTCCCTTAATACTCCCACAAAAGGTGGTATATAGCTCACAAAATTTGTCCCTTGCCCCTATCCTAGTTGAGCTGTCCCCAGCTGACCCATCTAAGAAATGATTAGATTAATTATTAGCGTGTCTCTACATCACATAGACAATGTTCCTTTACACTTATATACATTCCAATATCACCAAAGGACACCTACCCGAGTCCATTCCCGATTTTTTATAGAGTTATAGAACCCAAATTCCCTTTCCACAAACCATTTTCATGTCTCACCATACCCTTTGGAAACTTTTATGTGGGCATCTCAAATTTCATTGGGAACCACCCTAATCCCAATGACAATGCATGGCTCAATAAAACAACCTAATCAAATATGATCTCGTCTCTATGAGAGGCCCAACCAGCAGCAAATAGTTTTTCCATTGGCATCCTGATTCCATTACCTCAACTCCACACTCAACTCCACACATCTTGGGCTGAATAATTAATCCCCACATTAAGAGTGTCATTACCATCACTTTCCTAAATTAATTACAACCAGCATTATTCACACTTAGTTTATTAGATGAACAAAAATACATGGACATGACCATATATCATTTCTAATAAAATCAAAACAAACACAACCAGATACCTATTCATGGCTTCTAAGAATGACCCTCACGACGTTCATCAACACCTGGTCCATCCTAAGGACCACACCCACAATTTTCGATGGTGTACATCCCACTATCCAAATCCAAATATACTATCCAATGAGAATAAAAACGCTGATGTTCAACATTAAGGAAAAGAAAAATCATGTATCTGGCCATAAAGACATAGCATTCTTAGCATACCATGGTGGATATCATGATGTTGGGTGTGATCTTCACTAGTTAAAAGTACACTAAGATTTTTTTTGA
Source organism: Viscum album (assembly GCA_963277665.1). Taxonomy (NCBI): domain Eukaryota; kingdom Viridiplantae; phylum Streptophyta; class Magnoliopsida; order Santalales; family Viscaceae; genus Viscum; species Viscum album. The sequence continues at coordinate 620,661,234 of OY728162.1, read as the reverse complement.
AGGAAACCACCAAAACGTATCGATCATTGATGTCACAACCTATTATGGGGAACTACGATCTTCAATTTTTTTAGTATTTCCTACCTATAGAAATATCATTAGCACTTAAACACCACGGATCAGATGCGATGGTCAACCAAGACATATCCCCAGTCAACAACCATCCTCCAAGAAGTTCTGAACTGACATTACCTTTGGCACTACCACCACCACACCACTCAAGTAGTTCTGGCATGATCCTAAAAATTAATAACATAACACAATGTTCCACCACACCAATAAAAAAATTTGGTCTCTCATATAGATACACATCAGACTTTAGTTACATAGAGAAATACAGTCGATTATCCTGAGCCACATGTTCACCCAACATGAATGGACCTATGCCTTATATAGGGCCCCAACCTTAAACATTAATTATTCTTGAGTTAGATCAATAATTTGAATTTATTTTACATTGATGGTATTTTTAGGTTTATATATTTTTGGAATTCAATTATGAATCCTACAAAACAACTTAAATATTACAAATTAGAAACTTCTACTCACTATACATTTTTTTCATAAAATGCGTTTTTTTTAAAAGAAACGTGGTTTCGTTTCATGTTTAAATAGAATAATTTTTCATTGATCCCATATTTGACTATATTATTCTTTAATTGCTTTAAAAAACATTTCAAAACATTAGATGAGAATAAAAATCTTAGTAAGGAATACATAAAGAAGGAAAACTATTAGTCTTGTAAAAACATGTAAATCTAGAATACTTTATAATGATGTAGTACTTTTCACCTTTGAGAAGTAGTAATTACACTTCACTTAATATAATATCATTACTTAACTTTTTTGGTAATAAAAATTTTACCTTAAAACCAATAGAAAACAACATATAATATATAAACATAACCAGAGACATAATCATACATAAATGAAATAACCATGCAGATGAATTCCATACATGTCAATCATACAAACAAAATATCCTTATGGTCGACTTCTATACCCAATTCATTGTAGGTTATAACATAACCGCTCATCCTTTGATTATCACAGAACCACTAATATTTGGTTTATCACATAACCGATCATCATTGGATTATAATTTCACCACCTATCAAATGTCTAAGTACCGTTATATAATCATATCACATAAAATATTTAAATTATCAAAATTTCACTCATAAGATTTCATTTTCAATCAAAAAAAAATCATATCAAGATATTAATATAGTAAATCCATGTTCAAAACCATTTTCAATACCAAAATACCAAAAAAGTTAAAGAGGGATTTATTTTTCTTTTTAAAAACATTAAGGCTTATAGAGGAATCCAAATATCAAATAATGGTTATGGTGGCAGAAAATTCATTGTCATCGTATATGTTAAAAACATTCCTTTTGTAGTTTTGTAATGAAATTAAAACAGTTCGTATAAAAATATTCCTTTTGAAAACCATTTAATAAAATTAAAATTCAAAGTGGTTTATTATACATCGTAAAAAATAAGGAGGTGTATATTATCAAAATATGCCACAATAAAAGGCGATTGAGACAAATTTCCTTACCGTGACTATGAATCATCATGTACAAACTTTATATTCCTAAATAATAATAATAGGTTAATTTATAATTTCTTCAGAATATTTTTCAAGTTTATTATTTCTTTTATATCACTTATTACCATGTTATAAAAATTATATATCTATTTAAGTTCATATCATATGTTCTGTAAATATTTGGTAATTGTGTCAAAAATGAATATGGTTTGATGTCACTATTACATGTTGTAATAATTCATTCATTTAAATATTAATATTCATGAAAATATTATCATTTTAATACATAAAATATACCTCTAAATAAAACCATGAAGTGTGGTTAAAAAATGAACAACATTATATTCATTGAGATGGAAAGTTGTATGTACACATGAGTAACGTTTTCCATTTTTCATTGATCATTATGGAAAGATGTTAATTAGTATTTTATAAATATAGAATGATCATAACATCATTAATATCATATTAATAATTTAAATATACTTATATATATATCATACATGTGATATGAAGCATAAAAATGAGTCACATCACTTCGTGGAGGTGATAGTTCACACGTACGCACAAACGAAGTTATCATTTTTATGTCCATGTAAAGTAAGAACATAATTGATATATTATTACTATAGAAAGATTAATATGTCATAAATATAAAATATGAACATTAATTCCATTATTATAAATTGTCATGAGAGACGGTTATGAAAAATGAATTAGATCAGTTCGTGAATGTGATAGTTCACACGTACGCACAAATGATTAATTCTGTTCCAATTTAATGGAAGTGGAGATGGATATAAGTGATGATATTATAATAATAACATCTCATTATATTGAGGATATGGGAGTTATTACTTCATATAGGTGAAGGAACCTGGGACGCCATGAGAGGGTAGGGATGAATCATGGGGTTAACTTTTTTTTTCAAGTATCTGATCTTGTTCTCACCTTGGTAGGGACGTGTTAAACCAGTATGATTTAAATGAACAACAATTAAATAATCACATGAAAAGATACCACACAACAGTTTTACATGGATCACCACAAAGGGCTACATCTATGGTGAATACACTGACAGTATTTCAGTCATACCAAAATCTAAAAAATGTTAGTAGTTGTGGAGTACTAGAGTTCAGACACAGTCACTCTGTTTCAGGCACACTGCTTTTACTATAATTCAGGGATAGCTGACTCCGTCCCGTGGAACACATTTGTTAACTCCCCCTTTCTCACTACCATGGGAGAAGTATTACTCAGTTTATGGACTTGATGGTATCTTCAATAGATTTTCATTTAAGTCTTTGTCTCAGTCCAACATGATACACTGCTTACATCGAAGTTATGAATTGACGCACTTAAAGTCACTGATCACACAAACCAGATATTCAAAAGTCTGTTAGAAGATTAACACTACACTTGAACACAATACCTGAACATACACACATGATTTTGGATTTTTCATGTGCTGACCTCACCTGTTTTGATAATCCCAATTATGATTTAATATGATTTGATAATCCCAAATAATATTTATCTTTATAATAATTAATATTTCAATATATGAAGTAATATTATTAGGTTGATATAATATCAAAATGATAATTGGAATTTCTTAATCAATGATTATCTGTGTTTATACTTGTTTAGAAATGTTACTGACTCAATCTGGATATGTTTTTCATAGAATAACTTCTAATAGACAATGTCCATTGATATGCACAATGACTACCGATAAGACTAAGTACACCGGTACAAAAGTCTACCGATATGGATAAGGTCACTGGTATGCAGATAGTCACCGTTACACCTTATCTACTGATAGAAGAAGTCTACCAGTATGCACAAGTCGACTAATACAGACCTACTGATAGAGTAAGTATACTGGTATGTTCATAGTTACCGATACAAATAGACAAAAAAACAGTTACTAATATGAAATCCACCAATACAGAAATACAAAGTCTACCGATAGAAGGAGCTACCGATACATAGAACTACCATTATACAGGATAAAAACCACTGATATAGAAGAGCTATTGATTCGAGCTCACTGATACTAAGAGATACTGATAGAAATCATTCAAAGTTTCTCTAAACTCTTTCCTTATTTTTTTATTTAGAAACGGTCATTTTTGATGTTTTTAATTCACATAATTTAAATTAATGATAGTTGCTGTAATTTTAGGAACCGTACTTCGTACCTATAAAAATGTAATCATTCCTATTATCAGAGCTCAAGGTATAAAAGGAAGATCAAGCTAATGAAGAAAAGCATAGAGGAATATACGTTCATGTGTCTGACACCCAATGAGAAATTCATAAAGAATAACACTATAAGAACTCAAATAAAAGTCATACACATCAAGCAGAAGTTTCAAAAAAGAGCTCCAACGATTTCAGTTTCACTCAAACTGATCAACCTGGCACTAGAAGTCAAACACAAAAAAAAAACACTCTGTTTCTTGACAAAAACCAGAGAAGGATTCAAAGCTTCATCTGCATCAATACAAGATGTCCAGAGCTTCACTCAAAACAAATAAAGCATTCTGAAATCATCTATATCTGTTAAGCTCTATTACGTTTCATATATTTATATTTTGAGCAGTGTGTGTGTGCTCTATATTTTTAGACTCATACTGTCTCCTGTACTGAACTTGATTATTTCTAAATACTCACTCAATATTTTCCATACTCTCTTATATCCCACTGTGGATAGTGGTAGAGGTCAACTCTGGCATAGATAGTCTGTGTACTATTGTTTGTTTTTTCCATGAAGAACTATGGTAGAGGTCTTTGTACCTGGACAGTCTGTGTACTGTTGTTAACCCTGATCTAGGGTGTGGATCAAAGTTTATATAAAATATTTGTGAGGACTAAGTCTCGGATTGAGACTGAACCTCTTGGTTAAAACTGATGTGCTTGTTTATGTTGTTTTAAACTATATTAAATACTCCACTACTCAGTTCTTTGAAATATAAATCTATTTTAAAGTTACTCTGATAGTTAAACTAGTAAATTTTTATAACTTTTGTTATCCATTAAGTTAGTTTCGAAAGTTAACCAACCTTCATATTGAGTTAACTGAGAAATAATCAATCTCTTGAGAAACTAATTGAAAACCTACAATCTTTTAAATTCAGTACAGTTTAATTTTTATTTAATTTGTGGGATTTTAATCATAATGTTTTTATAAAAAATTTTAATTGGAACTCAATTCACCCCCCCTCTTGAGTATCCACTCTGACCAACATTTGGTATCAGAGGGAGGTCTTTTTTATAAAGGATATCAAAATACTCTGTTATTCAACTGTGATTTTAGTTATATCCTAAAGATCTTAAATTTTTGTTAGTTCTAAATTTTATCTCATTAAATATCTTTTCTAAAAAATAATTATGGATAATATACTTGAAGGTGATGCTACTAAAAGGCTCCATTTCTTTAATGGTATTAATTATGCCTAGTGGAAACTGAAAATGAAAATTCATTTAGAAAGTATGTGTTTTGATATCTGGACTGCTATAGAGACTCAGTATAAGATTCCAGAAACTAAAATAACTACTTGGGATGAACCTACTAAAACAAATTACAATAATAATTGTAAATTAATTAATGCTCTGTATTTTGCTTTAGGAGATGAAGAATTTAATCAAATATCTTTTGTAAAACCGATTATGAAATCTGGTATACTTTGGCTATTTCCTATGAGGGAACAACCAATGTAAAAGAAATGATGTTGAATACCTATACTAATATATATGATAGTTTTAAAATGAATCCTGATGAACCTATTTCTGAAATGTATCTCATGCTCAACGAAATTGTAAATATAATGAGCTCACTTGGAAAAGTTGTTCCTTCAAAAGAGAAAATCATGAGGATATTAAGATGTCTGCCAGAAAGATGGAGAGGCACATCAGTCTCAATAATAGAATCATGTGATATAAGTTCACTTCCTAATAAAGAGCTGATTGGAAAGTTAATGGTGTATGAAGAAGAACATAAAGTTAATAAGGAAGAATATGATGAACCAAAAAAGAAGTCAGTAGCCTTCAAGACATCTACTTCAATGAGAAAGGACAAAGAGAAAATTCAAACTACATGTGATAGTTCGAGCAATGATGGGAGTGCATCTGAAAATGATGTAGAGATGGTTCAAATATCCAGGAAATTCAATAAATTCTACAGGAAGAAGAAATTCTTCAGAATGTCATACTATAATGGAAAATATGACATCAAAGGTCATTGGAAGAAGGATTGGAGAAAGTCTGATAGGAGTGAAGAAATTGTCTTCTATGAATGAAAAAGGAAAGGATATGTTAAAGCAGATTGTCCGAAGATAAAGTATAAAAAGAACTACGACTACAAGGGAAAAATATATAAGAAAGCTAAGAAAGCAACCTGTAGTGCTTCAGAAGATAGTTCATGTGATTCTGATTCCACTCAGTATGAAAAATATCAAAAATCTAATATGTGTATCATGACAAACACATCTGAGGTAACATTGGATACTCCTGCTTTAAATTCATATTATTCTAGAGTTAATTCTAATTCTGAATTTGAAAATATATCTAGTGAAGAATTATTTGAATATTGTAATATGTTATAAGAGACCTGAAATGAATTGAAGGAGAAGTATAAGACCTTGAAGAAATAGCATGCTTTGACCATCTCTGTTAAATCTGCAATGGATATAGAAAAGGAAAAGAATGCTCAATAACTTAAGGAAAATACTGAACTAAAATTGTCTAAAGAACAACTTAGAAAATATTTAGAGAAGTTCACAAATGGAAAGAATACTCTAACAAAAATTTTAGGTAAACAAATGGCACCAAAATATACCACTAGAATAGGCTATCATCCTGGACAGAGACAGATTACTAAAACTAGATTTATTCCTAAATCTGGACAGTAAGCTGCTAGTCCCAGTTTTGGAAATTCATATGCTTCAACTAGTTATTCACATATTTATAGATAAAAAAAGTTTATCTTTAAAAATATTTTTAATCTATTGATTATATGGAATCCATTAGGCAAATCTGGGTTCTAAAATGTTTCCTTTCTAACCTGTTTGGACCCAAGAAAATATGGCTACCAAAATCATTTTCTGTTGAAACCTATTTTGTAGGAAAATTTGTTGAAGAGTTTTCATAAGAATACATTGTACTTGGAAAATGGATTTTCAAGTCATATGACTAGATATTACTCATTTTTATAGAGTTTAATAAAGATTTATGGAGGCTATGTCACCATTGGTGATAACTTTAAAGGAAAGATCATCGGCTTAGGCAAGATTGGTAACCCTGATTCTGTTTTAAATTAAAAATTATTATTTATTGATGGAGTACAATACAATATATTAAGCATTTCCCAGTAGTGTGAAGATAGTTTCAATGTTAAATTTTAAAATTATGCTTGTAATGTTTTTGATTTTAAAAATGTTTTTGTATTTACTGATTTAAGAAATTAAAATGATTATGTTTTTGATTTAAATTCTTTATCCAAATAAAAGGTTACTTGTTTAAATAATTTTCAAAAAGAGTCTTGGCTATGGCACAGAAGATTAGGACACTGTAATGTTCACTCACTTAAGAAACTAACTAAGAAAAATTTAGTTAGAGACCCACCTCAACTAAAAATCCCATTAGACAATGTTTGTACCCCCTGTCAAAAGGGAAAACAACATAAAGATTCATTCAAATTAAAGAAAGAAGCTTCAACATCTCAACCTCTCGAGTTTGTTCACATGTACTTGTTTTTACCTTATAGAGTTTCTATTTTAAATGGGAAGCACTGTGTTTATGTCCTAGTAGATAACTTTTCTAGATACACTTGGGTATACATTCTTACTCAGAAAATTGAAGCATGTTCTTATTTTATGAAATACTCCAAGTCTTTAGAGAACCTTATTGGACTTAAGATTAAAACCATGAGATGTGATCATGGCCTTGAGTTTTAAAATCATGAGTTTGAATCTTATTGCTCACACAATGGCTATAGTCACAAATTTTCTGCCCCTTGGACACCTCAACAGAATGGTGTAGTAGAAAGAAGGAATAGAACCCTTCAGAAATTTTCAAGAACTATGCTTAATGATTATGATTTACCTATTTATTTCTAGGCTGAACCTGTGAATACATATTTTTATTTTATAAATAGAGTCTTGATTAGACCTATTCTCAAAAATACCCCTTATGAACTGTGGAATAATATTAATCCTAAAGTGAGTTAATTTAGATTTTTTGGTTTCAAAGACATTATTCTTAATACTAAGGATAACTTTGAAAAGTTTACTTCTAAAAGTGATGAGGGTGTCTTTCTAGGTTACTCTATAACTAGTAAATCTTATAGAGTCTTCAATAAAAGAACCAAATGTGTGGAAGAATATGTTCACAAAAATTTGATGAGATTGATCTGCATGAACCTAAGTATTCAATTGAAAATATTGAACAATATCTATCTATTCTGGACCTTAATGGTAAAAAAAGAAAGCCTTCTGTAAAGCCATGCAATTCTGGAAATTTTCCAGAACCTGATCCTGTTGGAACCGAACCAATTGAAGAACTGGAAATTTCTAGTCCTAACTTTACTAGATCAACTAGGATTCTAAAGAATCATCCTTTAGATGCTATTGATGGTAATCTTGATAGAGGGACACCGAATAGAGCTTCTCTTAGAAATCAGGTTGAACATCAATCCTTTCTTTCACTGCTAAAACCTAAAAATATCAATGATTCAATCTATGATGAATTTTTGGTAATGGCAATGCAGGAAGAATTAAATCAATTTGAAAGAAACAATGTCTGGGAATTAGTTGGCAGACCTAAGGACACTTTGACCATAAGCACTAAATGGGTTTTTAGAAATAAATTTGTTGAGTCTGGAAACATAGTTAGAAACAAAGCAAGGTTAGTTGCACAAGGGTATAGTCAAGAGGAAGGAAGAGACTATGAGGAAACCTTTGCATCTGTAGATAGATTATAAGCTATTAGGATTCTACTTGCCTATGCTGCTCATCTGAATTTCAATTTATATCAAATTGATGTTAAACGTGCTTTTCTAAATGGTTTTATAATTGAAGATGTTTTTGGTCAACAACCACCTGGATTTACTAATCCTTTTTTTGAAATCAATTTTTTAATATCTATAATGCTTTATGTGGTTTGAAACAAGCCCCACGAGCTTGGTATGACAAAATTAGTAATTTTCTTATTTCAAAAGGTTTTTCTAAAGAGATTGTTGATCCAACTCTATTTATTAAAATAATTTCTAATGATGTTTTAATAATACAAATCTATGTTGATGATATTTTTTTGGATCTTCTAAAAATTCTTTGTGTATTGATTTTTCAAAGATTATGTAAAATGAATTTGAAATGAGGTTAATGGGATAACTCAAATACTTACTTGTATTTGAATTGTTTCAAAATGAAAATGGTATTATTTTAAATCAAAGTAAATATACAAAGGATAATTTAAAACATTTCGGTTTAGATAGTATTAAGGAAAGTGATACACTTATGAGTACTGTTTGTATGTTGGATGATGATGAAACTAGAAAACCAATGGATCAAACCAACTACAGAGATATGATTGGGACCAAACTCTACCTTACTGCAAGTTGACCTGATATTATGTTTAGTGTGTGTATGTGTGAATTATTTCAAGATAATCCAAATGAGTCACACTTTCTTACTGTTAAAATAATTTTCAAATATCATAAACATACTGCTAACATAGGACTATTTTATCCAAAAGGATAATCATTTGATTTGATAAGTTATTTAAATGATGAATTTTTTGGTTGAAAGTTAGATATAAAGAGCACGTCTGTAACATTTCATATTCATGGTAAGTACCTAGTATCTTGGTGTAGTAAAAAGAAGAATTTTGTTTCATTATCTACTACTGAAGCAGAGTACATTGCTGCTGGTAGTTGTTGTGCAAAAATTATATGGATGAAACATACATTATTGGACTACAAATATTAGTTTAGACATGTCTCTATAAACTGCGATAACACTAGTGCGATTAATATCTCTAAGAATCCTGTATCTCACTCTAGGAGAAAGCACATTAATGTAAGGCAAAACTTTCCGAGAGATCATTACCAAAAAGGTGATATTACTCTTGAGTTCATAGGTACTGAACATCAATTAGCTGACATTTTCACCAAGACTTTAAGTTCTGATAGGTTAAGCTACATTAGAAATGAGTAAGGAATGATAGACTTTGTAAGTTAGAAACCTCACCGTTAGAAACCTCACCATTAGAAACCTCACCATTTGAACCTCACCATTAGAAACATCACCGTTAGAAACCTCACTGTTAGAACCCTCACCGTTAGAACCCTCATCATTAGAAACCTCACAATTAGAAACCTCAACCTAGAAACCTCATAGTTAGAAACCTCACTATTAGAAAACACTCCGTTAGAAACCTCACCGTTAGAAACCTCACCATTAGAAACCTCACCAGTATACTCTACCGTTAGGATTTTTCTGTTTTTAAACTTCTATATCTTTAGCCGTTAGAATCTGTATAATTTATTTTTTTCTTATGATGTTTTATTTATTTATTTTGTGATTCCTAAATGATAAAACATATGATACGACTTCTCTCAATCCACCTCGAACCCTTTACCTTCAAGACTTAGCTCCAAAATCTTCGAACCCTAAGCCTCGCGATTCACAAAATGGAAAGAGTAAGGAGACCATCAGTCACCGAAAAGGATGATGAGGCGAATGCCAAGAAACTCAAAGGAGATAATAGTGGTGGAAGTGAAGTAAAGAAAGCAACAAATCTGCATCTTGCTCAAATGGAAATAGTAGTTGAGAAAGAGTTGTGCGCGGAATGGCTGATGTCCAGTAAATCTTTAGTTCTGGAAGTACTGGAACATCAAAAATGGGTAAAATGATTCTTGAACAACAATGGTCCTTATTATTATAAGCTGGTAAAAAAAGTTTATGAGTGTGTTCGTTTTGAGAAATTAGAAGCTGAGAACATGATGATATCATTAGTGAATGTCATAACAATATATTTTTCCCATATTGAGTGGGATGAGTGCCTGAAAGGTCTACATGAAGCAGAGTTTGGGTATTTCTCTAAATTAGTACCTACTTCAAGTTATATCTTTGAATATGAAGTAGCTTTGGAAGAATTAACAGGAGATGGTATAACAAGAAAATTGGTTTATACAGAAATGGATGGAGAGAACCAGTTACTTTTCATGTTTATCCAACATGTGCTAAGTCCAAGAAGAGGGGACATGGAAAATCTGAAATACCAAGATATTTATTTGCTGCATCTGTTAAGACATGGTGTTAAGGTGGATCTATGTAGACTGTTAATAACTCAGATTGAGTATATGACCAGGCCCAAATCAATGTCCAATGCTTTATTCTTTGAAATGTTAATTTTAGTTATGATCAAAGTGAATGGAGTAGCTATGTCTCAGGATGAGACAATAGTGGTAAGGAACATTTTTTCCATCACAAGAACTATTTGTAAATACATGAAGATCAATTTTAATCCATGGTGAAGAGAATGGGTCAGTGATGATGAGAAGCTGTATGATAAGTTTTGTCCTGTGGATCATCCTTATTGGCCTAAGGATGTGAGGGATCCAGGTCTAGGACCTAATGTCACGACCCGCCCTCAGGGTCCGTGCCGTGACTACCCCAAGCCCGCCTTCCATAGGCCAGGGGCTGGCGACTAGTACCAAGGCGTAAATCCTGGTAAAAAGGGAAGGGATTGCCTTTGTAAAGTAAACAGACACCACAGAGTAAGCAAGTGGAAAGTAATCACTAAGTAAAAACAGAGTACAACTGAAAGTGCGGAAGAGTAAATGGGCCAGTATACAAACCCAAACTGAAAGTAAAGTACAACTCGAAAGGGAAAAACTGCAACTGAAAAGTTAAAGCCGCTAAACTGAGCTGTCCACTAGAAATCCCACCTGAAGGGTGAGTACAGATAGCTCCACTGCTCCACGGGTCCCGCCGTCCGCTCCGAGCACGTCCTGCCCAGTGGTCCACCTCCAGGTACCGTCCCGCTCCACAAGCCTTAGCTAGGGTCAATGCTGTCTGTCGTCTGCAACCAACACAACGTAGTGCGGGCAAAGCCCGTGCAGGGGTGAGTATAATCAACTCAGTAGGGACCCCGATACCCCTGAAGGTCTCTCAAATCCACAAAGGATAAACCACGAAGAAAGGAACAATCACGAAGTAATAACCGACACTGCTTAGGTATATGCCCATACATATACCTAAGTCATCAATTTCAAATACGCTCCAACCTCCGAGCCCAAGTACAACTCAGTCCACACAGGAAAGTAAACGTATTCCACACAGGAAAGCAAAACGTAATCCACACAGGATTGCACAACACAATCCACACAGGAAAGCAAAACGTAATCCACACAGAATTGCACAACACAATCCACACAGGAAAGAAAAACTTATTCCACACAGGATTGCACAACACAATCCACACAGGAAAGCAAAAGGATTCAGCTCACACAGGATTTTCATTAACAGAAACGTAACTACTGAAAAGCCCCATCTCTGAAGTGTACAGTGTCCTGTCATGACTCTGAGATACTGCTCACTAACCTAAGACTGCTGAGGTACTCCTCCTGTCGAGTACCGCGGGTCTGCCGCCAACTACCGGGCGCTCCGTCCGCTGAGGGTCTGCTGCCAAATACCAGGCGCTCACCCAAATAGCCTACAGAGGTACTCCTCCAGTCGAGTACCGCGGGTCTGCTGCCAACTACCAGGCGCTCCGTCCGCCGTGGGTCTGCTGCCAAGTACCGGGCGCTCCGTCCACTGGGCTAGTCGACTCACTCCAAGTCGAGTCTGTCGAGCAGTCTTTAGGTATCATCCGACTACACGGTCTCCGTACATCGTACGCTCGTCTCCAGTATCGCAGGTCTGCCGCTACAACCAAGCGCACCACCTCTATCGAGTAAAACAGAAGATTCAGATAAGTCGTCGGACCCACGAAGGATCGATAGGTAACTAACTTTGCAGTGAGCCACACAGGATCGGGCCCACACAGGACCGGGCCCACGCAGGACCTGTAGCACTGATCCACGTAGGATCGCTGAGTGCAGTAGTCGTCGGAGTCCACGGAGGATCTCTGCACAGTCGTCGCCGCAGTCCACTGAGGATCTCTACACGGTCGTCGTCGGAGTCCACAGAGGATCTCTGCACAGTCGTCGCCGCAGTCCACTGAGGATCTCTGCACGGTCGTCGTTGGAGTCCACGGAGGATCTCTGCACAGTCGTCGCCGCAGTCCACTGAGGGTCTATGCACGGTCGTCGCTGTCGAAGTAGCAGTCGCAGCCAGCACTAGGGTTCCCGCACACAGCAAACTCGTTCGGGAGGGTCCGCTCCACGAGCCGAGAGACTGATACATCAACTGATACAAAGTCTGAAGTTGATGTATCCAAAAGTTCCGTATCGTTAACAGGAACTCAACGCAACAGACGGCGCGTCGATCGGATGCCCGGTCTGGGAGTTATTGGCATTTTCGTCTCCAGGGCCCAATTGGTTTTTAAGGAAAAACCAACCCGACCGTACTCCACCTGCGTCCAAACCTCGGGCGGAGTATTCCAAAAGATCCGTCTCACTAAGAGGAACACAACACAGCTGACGGCACGTCAATCGGACGTCCGTAGCTCAAGATATGAGCGTTTCCGCTCCGAGGGCCCGGTTGGTCTCGTGAACGAACCAACCCGGCCGAACTCAAAGTAATCCGAAACCTTGAATGCGATATACCAAAACGACCGTCTCGATCCAAGGATCGCGTTACCGTAGACGGTTCGTCAATCGGAGGTCCGAGGCTCACGATATGGCCAAAAGACCGAGACTGTTTTGAAACGGGGGGGGGGGGGGGTCCGGGTCCGGACCGACCCGGCCTGACCCCCCCTGGGTCGGCCCGGCCGGCCGGCGGCGGCGCGGGGGTCGCGGCGGCCCGGCGCCGCACGGAGGGTGTACGCGGGGGGCAATCAAGCCCCCGCTTCTTCAATTGGCAGCGCGGCTATGCCGCGCCGTTTGTCAATCAACGGCCCCCCTCCTGGGGGCCCGCTTCATGGAAAAACCGGGGGGCCTCCTGCCCCCCCCCCTCAAGGAAACCGCCCCCCTCATTAAGAGGGGGGTTTTGAGAGCCGGACGGGGGATTAATTCCCCCGGTTTAATGCCATCCGTCCGGCCAGCTGGCCGGCCAGTTTTCTCCAACGGGACCGGAAATTCTGGTCCCGCCTTCGGCTTCCGACGCCGGCGGCCCGGCCAACGGTCTTCTCTTCCACCGCGGCCCGGAACCGGCCGCGGTTTTCGTCATCCGGTGCGGTGCGACGGCATCGCGCCCCTCCGCCGTACCTTGATTTCTTCAACGCGGCGCGACGGCATCGCGTTCTTGATGTTTCTTCCATGGCGCGGCGCGACGGCGTCGCGCAATAAGGATTGGGCGAATATCCGCGTGGTGCTACGGCACCACGCCACCTTGATTCATCCACCCGCAAGCAATTCAACAAGAACGATGGAGGGGGGTTCGGCCGTGTTCGTGCGGTCCGGCCCCCTCATGTTAAAATAATAACTCAACTTAAAATATTCAAATTCCTCACGTTAGTCATGCGAACCATGAGCAAGAATAGAATAATTAAACAATAAAAACAACCCCTACCTTGGGTATAAGTTCGAGGATTTTCCAACGTCCGCGGAAGTCGACGTCGCGGAGATCGGGCGTCGCGGTCGTCGTTCGTCAATTCCGTTGACGAAGAGATGCGTCCGATGTGATACGTCGTTGGCGAAACCTTGTACGCCGACGAAGGTTGTCCGAGGAAGAAGAGGTGTTCCCTCTCGTTGACACGGAAGACGAAGAAGGGCGGAGCGGCGTTCTTCGTCGGAGCTTGAGCGTTCTTCGTCAAGTTGAGCGTTCTTCGTGATCTTCGTCAGAGTTGAAGAAGAAGAAGGAAAATCTCTCCACCTATCAAGAAGACAAACAATTAACCCAAATAAAATAAGACACTATCTTATTTTATTATCACATCAACTCACTAGAATTTCAAAAGTTTGAAATTCAAAAGGATTAAGTCCAAAAATTAAATAACTCATGTCATTTAATGAGGCGTTAAGGAAGTTGAGAGAATATGAAAGGTTTAGGGGTTCGTGTGGGCCCCACCACACTTAATCCTCCCAAGGGAGGTTAAGTGGATGTGGGTCCCACTTCCAACTCCCTTTAGTAGGATTTAACAAGTTAAAATAAATTTTGTTCTTCACAAAATTTTATTTAACTTAAACCTAAAACCCAAAAACTAACTTTCAACCCGCAACCAACGCAACTTCCGAAAAGGTCTCTTTAAGCGAATATCGGAGCTGCGAGTTCATCGGTGCCCTCGGATTTCAATTCCGAGCACCGGATCAAAAGTTAGGAATTCCCACTCGTTCGTTCACTGAACGTACCCGAGCTAAACTTCGGAAATTGATTCCGGGCACTACGGGCCTCGGAATCAGGTGCCGTCTGAAACCACGCTCTTGTAAAATTCCAAAGAAAATTAAGAACAAATTTCCCTTGAATTTTACGGGTCTATACACCTAATGAAGAGGAACCTCAGTATAGTGATGATACTGATGAGGAGGATACTTCTATAGCTAATGGAAGGGATCCGGACTTACCTATAAGTCCTGTTTCTGAAATTGTATCATCTAGAAAGGAAACAGTCTTAGAATAGAGAAATGAAGAAGCACATGTTAATGAGGAAGACGAACCTGCACCAGAGAATGAGGAAAAAGAAGATTCTGAAACTGAAGCATCTGCTTCTACCACCTTGAGTTTTAGTCCATTGATTAGAAGTACTACTGTGCTAGAGGATGTTCTTGTTCATGTAGATAGACCTTCACCTATACCTGGGGAGCCTCCTACTGTTGGAGATATGGAGATCATTGTAGAATACTCTTCTGAGGAAGACCGAGCTACTGAGGGTGCTATTTCCATATAGAAGAATGCACAGATTGAGGGGGATCATCCCACTGGACTAGGTAATGTTTCAGTAGCTGATGGAATTAAAGACTGGGCAGAAGACCCAGGTTTTGTTTTTGGTGGGTTGGAATATCCGGATTGTGATGATGAGACACCCATGAATAGACCACTAGTGAACTATGATATATTTTTTGAGTTTTTACCTGAGGATGTGGTAAGGAAAGCTGATCTAGTCCAGTTGAAGTCTGATCTTAAGACCTCATGTGTGGAAGGGATAAGAAGAATGGAAACCTCACTGATTTCATCCATTAAATCTGTTATGAATGACTCTGTGGTTAGTATTGTGATAGAATGAGCACCTGTAGTTGTGCCTGAAATTCTAGTTACTAATGCTGATCTTGAGTCTTTAAAAGATGAATTTAAAGAGACTTGGACTGCCTCAGATGCAGACTTATAGAGCTATTTTGTTGATGATCTGAGAAAAATGGAAAAATATTCTGAACTCTCTTTTTGATGTACAATGTCAACCACTATGACTGAGATGATGAATGAGATAAGAGTATGTCATACTCAGATTGAGAGCTAGACAAGAGCTGTTGTTGCCCTAAAGCAGTCTGTTGCTTATTTAACTACCTTGAGTAGTTCTCAAGCTTAAATGAGTCCTGATATCAATTTCATTAAAGGTGTAGTAAGGAAATTTGGGGATGTCTTTGAAGCTTTTAAGAAGTCTATGAAAGATCATGTGAGCACTCATGATTTGGTAATCCAGAAGCTGATAAGAAACTTGACCCAATCATTCAAGGAGACTGTAGCTTTTACTGTTAAACCTCTTTCTTCATCCATTGCTTCTGTAGATGTTGATCAAATTGGAACAGTGATTAGAGGAGATCTTGGATAGTCTTCTACCAGTGGCTTTGGAGACTCTACTACCTTGACTCAAGTGGTGACTACCACTAGAGATATAATAAAAATTGTTCAGGATTTTGGGAGAGAGGACACTGCTTCTCAGAAGGAAGTTAAGGAAAAGGTGGATTTCTACATAAAAAGGGTTTATACCAAGCATCAGCTCAACAATAATTTAAATATTATTTTAGAGAAAATGATGTTACCCCCAGTCACTCAAGATTTCAATGATAAAGTGAGCAATCTCAGGGAGTTGAATCCTTCTATAGATAAGTTTATGGAGAACAAGGATGACTTTATTTCTGCTATGGAGAGAGGAGGCGGAATCATTATGGACTTTAGGAATCAGTTGTCGCTATTTTTGCATGTAGACAGTACTCCTATCATTGCACCTCCAGCACTGCCAGCCTCTACACATTCTGCCTCCATTCCTCAGATGGCTCCAATCCAAGAAATCCGGAGCCCTACCCCTATGATCACATAGAGAGATGCCCACTACAGGCTAGGATCAGTATATTTTTCCCAACATCCATTAGTGATTTCTATAATTCCCAAGCCTTCTAATGAAGCTACCCAATCCGAGTCTACCACTGAACCTAAAGGAAAATCCAAATTGGACATTCAGAAGGTGGATTTATTAGTGGCTAGGACGTTTGAAAGGAATCACTCGTAATTTTTTTGTTTCAATTATGTATTTCTCTATATATTTTTTCCCCAAGGAATATATATGATCTTACTTTATTATACCTTATGTTCCTTATCTCATTCTTTGTTTCCCACTTTTTTCTAGTCACAAAGGGGGAGAAATATGAGAAATAGAAGGAAAGGGGGAGAAATCATATAAAGGGTGAGAAGTATGAGAAATATGAGAAGTATGTGCATAATATAATTCTACCTCTGGTACATATGTTTTATATATCTGATACATTTATTGTATAATTTTACCTCTGATACAATTTCTTTTAATAATATATCCTCTAATACATTTAAAATCTCACATCTTAAAATTTCATTAATCACACTGAGAAATAAAAACCATTGTATTTTACACTGGTATATTAATGATTATTTTGGATTACAATACCATAAGTTGTGATTATAAAAAAGGGGGAGATTGTTGACCTCACCTGTTTTGATAATCTCAATTATGATTTAACATTATTTGATAATCCCAAATAATGTTCATATTTTTAATAATTAGTCTCTCCATCAATGATGTCATATTATAAAGTTGATAAAATATCAAAATGATCATTGGAATTTGTTAATCAATGAATATCTATGTTTATTCTTGTTTAGAAATTTTACTGACTCAATCTGTATATGTTTTGCATAGAACAACTACTGATAGACAAAGTCCACTCATATGCACAGTGGAAACCGATAAGGCTAAGTACACCGGTACAAAAGTCTAAAGATATGTATAAGGTCATTGGTATGCAGATAGTCACTGTTACACCTGAGCTACCGATATAATAAGTCTACTAGTATGCACAAGTCGACTAATACAGACCTACCAATAGAGTAAGTCTATTGGTATGTACATAGTTACCTATACAAACAGACATACATACAGCTACCGATATGAATTCCACCGACACATAAAGACAAATTCTACTGATAGAAGGAGGTACCGATAGAAGGAGCTACTGATACAAAAGAGCTACCGATAGAAGGAGCTACCGATAGAAGGAGCTACTGATAGAAGGAGCTACCAATAGAAGAAGCTACCGATAGAAGGAGATATCGATAGAAGGAACTACCTATATATAGAGCTACCATTATATAGGATAACATCCACGAATACAGAAGAGCTACTGATACGAGCTCACTGATACTAAGAACTGCCTATGGAAATCAGTCACGGTTTCTCTAAACTCTTTTCTTATTTGTTTATTTTTCAACGGTCATATTTTATGATTTTAATGCACCTGCTTTTAATTAATAATAGTTGTTGGAATTTCAGGAACCGTACCTTGTACCTGTAAAAAGGTAATCATTCCAATTGCCGGAGCTCAAGGTATAAAAGGAAGATCAATCTAATGATGAAAAGAGTAGTAGAATATACATGCAAGTGTGTGACACCCAAAGTGAAATTCATAAAGAATAACACTAGAAGAACTCAAAGAACAGTCATACACCTCAAGCAGAAGTTTAAAAAAAATATTCAATGATTTCTGTTGCACTCGAACTGATCAACCTGGACCTGGAAGTCAAATACAAAAACGACACTCTGTTTCTTGAAAAAAAACAGAGGAGGAATCAAAGCTTCATCTACATCATTCCAAGGAGTCCAGAGCTTTACACAAAACACATAGAGCATTCTAAACTCACCTCTATCTATTTAGATCTATTGTGTTTCATATATTTACATTTTGATTAGTGTGTGTGTGCTCCGTATTTTTAGACGCACATTGTCTCCTGTACTGAACTGTAGGATTTCTAAATCCTCACTAAATCATTCCCATACTCTCTTATATCCCACTATGGATAGTGGTAGAGGTCAAATGTGACCTAGATAGTCTATGGGATATTTTTTGTTTTTCCCACGAAGAACTGTGGTAGAGGTCTTAGAACCTGGACAGTCTGTGTACTGTTGTTAACCCCGATCCATAGTGTGGAAGAAAGTTTATATAAACTATTTGAGAGGACTAGTTCTCGGCTTGAGACTGAAGCACTTGGTTAAAAATGATGTTCTTCTTTATGTTGTTTTAAACAATATTAAATACTTTGCTGCTAAGTACTTTGAAATACAAATCTATTTTAAAGTTACTCTAATAGTTAAACTAGCAAGTGTTTATAACTTTTGTTAGCGAGTAAGTTAGTTTCAAAAGTTAACTGATCTACAGATTGAGTTAACAGAGAAATAATAAATCTCTTGAGAAACTAATTGAAAGCCTACAATATTTATAAATTGATCACAGTTTAATTTTTATTTAATTTGGGGGATTATAATCATAAAATATTTAATAGAAATTTTAATTGGAACTCAATTCACCCCCCTGTTGAGTATCCACTCCGATCAACTTTATGCAATACTAATTTAATGAAACCCCTTACTTCTTATGACTCCATTATCTTTCACACAACTACACCGAAGAGTTCACTTCACCTTTTTTGACTAAAGGAACACATTGCACACAAGATTAACTCTTTGCAATTATTTCCAATGCAAATCTTTCTCGCAACAAAAAAATTTATGCACAAACTCAAATTTTATAAGTAACTTCATCTTTTATTTGAAACTATAACTTTTATGCACAAATTCCATTTCTACGCGCAACATTTACATTTTCATGTAACTCATTTTTGACGTATTATCTATGCGTATTAGAGCTCCAATATTCTCTATGTCCAGAGCGATACTGAATGAGGGGGGTCACCTCTTATTTATAGGAACTCTCGACCCCGTCATGAAAAATACACTGTGTAGTTGAAAAATCTCATTCTATGTGCAATTATTTTTGTGAAAGAACCATTTTTCGATCAAATATCCAAATTTGTTTCTCACCTCATGCCTTTGTCATTTTTCAGCATTATGAAATTAAATCACCTTTTTTGTGAAAATTCCAACCTGTTTCACTATTTCAATCAAAACCAATTTATCTCACATTACATGTTTTTCATACACCAATGCAATATTTCACGCACCTTTCTTTTTCGAAAATCACATATCTCCATTTTCCGATTTTCAGGCCCAGAAATTTGGAAAACACTAGAAAACAACACAACCAATTGTACTGTTGCCTGCTTGAACCATATGATATCTTTCATGGAAAACATTCTAAAAATAAAATTAGGATTAAAAAAACAATAATCCATTTCTAGAATAGTTTTTTCTTCCAAAAATATGAAAAATATGATTTGAAGAAAGTTGAAGAAGAAATAAAATAGAAATACTTAAAGAAAATGATACATCTTGTTCAGTTGATCACCATTGAAGAACACATTAAACCTCAATGGAGAGTTTTCTTCCAAAACATAAGGCCTCAAGAGTGTGGGGAGGGATTCAAAGAAGTTTTTTTGGATGAAATTAACCAAAACAAAATGTTTTTTAAGTGTGAGTAATATAGAGGAATGTGTGTCTTTTATAGGAGAGGGGAGGAGCACCAGTATAATTATTAAACATATTAAATCAATATAAATTAAATTTCAATTTTAATTTGGTAAAAGTATATTTAGTTTGAATCATGGATTATGAGGGTTATATGTCTAAACATACAATGAGAATTTGAAAGCTTATGGATATTTTTTAATCCATATATTTTTTCATTAACCCCTTTTATCTCTTACAATTTTATTATTTAATTTAATCTTTGAGAGTTAAAATAATTACCAAATCATGCCAAAAAACAAACGAATGGGTCATTAATTACATTTTTAGAGTTATATCTACTTTTTGGAAGAATATTATATTTTTATAAATTTTATAAATTTTAAGTAGATATTTTATAATTTATGTTATGAATTATGTAAATATTGACACTATCCATTACATGACTTTTTAAGAAATCGTAAAAAATTGATTACATAGAAAAAAAATATATTAAATACATCCTAACAAGTAATAGTCATCTATAAAATTCGTTTATGACAAAAAATATTATAAATATTATTTATTTTATTATTATCAATATCAATTATTTAATTATTTCTTTAATAAAACAATTACAACATAATCATTATGTCATAAAAAATTTACATATTTAATTCCTAAAAATTATAAATAAATTAACATCATATAATTATTCTTCTTATATTTCTATGTATTGTTCATAGTTAAAGATATAACTCATATTACCCCATATTGATTTTTTTAATAATAAAATACATGATGATGATATATTTTCTTTTACTTTAAATTAAATGTTATAAATTTCCTAATCAAAACCGTGTGGCTTCAAAAGGCCACAATTTAGACCAAAGGTTTTTCTTGGTCAACAATAACTCATCACATAGTATTAGAAATAAAAATTAATGTAGTTTTATAATATTATTTTTACCTTTAATTACCTTATTTACCATTAATTGTGGTAAATAAAATACTAAAATTACCAGTCAAGAAAAATTATTTTGATCCTACTGGACTATATTTTTCATACTGATTATAAGAATGTATGATAGTTTTTTAGAATTCAATTCACTTAAGAGGAAAAATTAAATTTAAAATAAACCCCATTTTCAAGATGGGAAGACATGTTTCGAAGAAAAAAGTTCAAAAGATCACATAGTTTTTCAATTCAATTTCAATATGAAATTGTTTCAAATGAAAAAAATTAGATTAAATGATATAAAAATAATTTCATTACACATTAAAACCAATTAGATAGGTAATATAACTATATAAATAAGTTATATGAAAAAGAAGTCTTGAATTAAAATGAAGTGTTTTTCAATACTCATTAAAATACAAATTTAATCAAAAAAATACTAAAAAATCAACCAAATTAAATTTTGATTCCCCACATTAAATAAATAACTTTTTTCTCAAATAGAACTTATAAAAGTGTCAAAATTTATATTTAAAAATAATTCACCATCAAAAGTTGGTAAAATAACTTTTAAAAATATTAGAGTATTTTATACTTTACTTTGGATTCATATTCATTTTAAACATCTAAATTTTTTTAGAAGAATGTAAAAATATTTGATAAACATGTTTAAACATAATATTGTTAGTTTTATTCATTCTCGAAAATACACAAACTAGGAAATAACTACATTTTAAAATAGTAATAAAAATATATTATTTTTTTATATAACTTAATCTTGTGTGCAACATAAAATTTCAGAGAAACCCGTTGTTTTGTGTCGAGTATGCTATTAGACATAACATCCCATTTATAGTAAAATTAATGCATAATTCATAAGTATTAATTTATTTGAAAAATTCTTATTCTATAATTTCTTCGAATGTTACATCTTTCCCCGTTTGGGAAATTGTGTCATCGCTATTTTATTTACATATCAAATAAGTGGGGGTATTTCCCCTTCAAATTTTTTTCAGATTCCCATGTTTCCTTTTTAACAATATGGGTTTTCCATAAAATCTTCACCTGATGAATTACCTTATTCCACAACACTTCTTCTCTATAGTCAAGAATCTGGACTGGTTGTTCCTCATAAGAAATATTCTCTTCTAAATGAACTACTTATGGGATCAAAACATGATATGGATCTGACATATAATTTCTTAACATGTAAACATGAAAAACATTTTGTACCTAGAATAGACTTGGAGGTAAATCCACTAGATAGGAAAATGATTCAACTTTCTCCAAGATTTCATAAGGTCCAATGTATTGTGGACTCCAACTTCCATTTCTATCCAAAACATGTCACACTTTTCCATAGAGAAACATTGAGAAAAACATGATCACCTACCTCAAAAAAAAAATCCTTCTATGATTTTCTACATAACTTTTCTACTTGCTATGGGCTATACTCACATGTTCCTGAATCAACTGAAATTTTTCTTCTATCTCTTCAATTAACATTGATTCATTCATCATCATTTCACCCAGTTCATCCCAAAAAATAGGATATCGACACCACTTTCTATATAATGGCTCAAATAGTGTCATCTGTATAATGAAATGAAAATTATAATTATACGAAAACCCAACCAAAGAAAGATGTTAATCCCAAATTCCCTAGTAATCCATTGAACATGCACGTAGAATATCCTCTAATGTCTGAATTGTTCATTATGACTACCCATCTGATTGAGGATGAAATGTTTTACTGAAATTTAATTAAGTACCTAAGAACTTTTGATGGACTTTCCAAATGTATAAAAGAAAACATGGGATCATGATCAGATGCAATGGAGAAGAGAACTTCATGTTACCTGGCTATATATTTAATAGAAAATAGATATTGTTTATCTAGAGAAAAATTATATTAAATAGGAATAAATTGAGAATATTTAGTCAATTTATCAACAATAACCCATATCACACTGTTACCTCAAGATGTATTTGGTAATACAACTATGATATCAATGGATATATTTCCAATTTCTAATCTGGTAGTGGAAAAGGGTAATAATCCCTATTAGTAATATCTACTCTCCATTAACCTATAGAAAAATAAAATATCTCAGGGTAAAGTTTACAATATCTATTTTCATTCCATCCCATCTGTAATACTTCTGATGGTCTCTGTACATCTTAGTGCTAACTGGATGAACAGAAAATAGAGAACAATGAGCTTCACAAAACAAATATTTCATCAAATGTGAATCATATGGCACACATAATATCTCTCCAAGACTTAAAAAAATATATATCAATAATAAATTTAGGTAAATTATCCCTCTAAAACAATTATAACTTTTTGAGTAACTCATTGTGTTCCATCTACGCTTTCTTGGTTCTATATGATAAAGATGATTTCAGTTACACCTAAAACAAAATAGAGGAATTTCCTACACCAACAACATTGAAACTAAAATTAATCAAATCTATATCCAAAAGATATTTTTCCAAATGTATAATGTTAATTTAGAATTACTTTTTTGACTCAAACCATCAACTAGTTTATTTTATTTTTATAGAAGGTAATGAATTGGGAAATCATAATCCTTGATTAATTCCATCTATCTCTTCCATCTCATGTTAAATTATTTTTGAGTGAATATATACTTCAAACATCATTGATCAATATATATTTAAAACATTACTCCATAAATATGATGCCTCCACATTTTTAATGCAAAAACAACATCAATTAATTCCAAATCATGTGTAAAGTAATTTAATTCATGAGGTTTCATCTGACGTGAATAATAAGCAATTACCTAATCATTTTGTATTAATAAAAAACAAAGTCCCTTCAATGAAGCATTATTTTAAATAAAAAAAAATCACCATTCCTAAAATGAAAGGCCAAAACTAAAACATTTACTAATATTTTATTCAATTTATAAAAAATTCATCACATTCATTTGTCAATATGAACATAAATCCCTTAATGTTAACTCAGTTATTCAGATAGATAACTAAGAATAAATTTCATAAAACCTTCAGTACTAAAACACTAATCCAAGAATACTACAAATATATATGATATTGATAAGTATTTTCCACGCTTCAATTAATTTTATTTTATAAGGATTAAAAGTTATGCTATATTTATAAAAAAATATTACCAAGGAAAGTTTTTTTTTCAAAAAAAATCACTCTTACAAAACATTCCATATATTTTATTTTCATTTTAGGGTTTCAAAACAGTCCTTAAGTGACTTTCGCCTTCCCTCTATCTTTTAGAATATACCAAATATCGCCTCTAAAAAAACCACAAAATAATCCAAAAAACATGATGAAATACTCCATTCATTAGATTTATAAATACAGAATAGAAATTAGATAACCCAAAGGGAATAAATACCAACTCATAAGGCCCATAACTCATTCAAAACGATGTATTTGGAATGTCATCCTCCTTCAACATCAGTAGATGGTACCTGGAACTCAAATAAATCTTCAAAAAATACTGATCACCCTAAAGCTGATCAAAAAAATAATCTATATGATGAAATTGATAACTGATCTTAATAGTGATTTTATTTGAGGCTTAGTAATCAATACAAAGTCTCATAAAACCATATTTATTTTTTCACAGATAAAATAGGATCACCCCATGGTGAAGTTCT
The DNA here is from genome assembly GCA_963277665.1 of Viscum album. Taxonomy (NCBI): domain Eukaryota; kingdom Viridiplantae; phylum Streptophyta; class Magnoliopsida; order Santalales; family Viscaceae; genus Viscum; species Viscum album. Next base: position 620,636,144 of record OY728162.1, on the reverse strand, counting down.
AGATCTAATGAAATATTTATTAATAAAGTATTCCAACTTATTTTTTAATTACTCCAGTTCTACTTGAGCCATTTGATGAGGGGGTTTGTAAATAGGCTTAGAATCTAGAAATAATTCAATAATGAATTCAACCACCTGATAAGGAACAATACTAATCAATTCATCAGGTAAAACATCAATAAATTCATTTACTACAGCAATATCACTAATAAAAATGTTTCTTTCTTTCCAATAACATGATCTAGATATATTTCACTACTATAATTAATCAATCTCTCAACTTCTTGGTATGTTATCAAACATAAGAAATCATTGAATAAAACTTTTTTGGATTCGAAATGTATTTTATCATGATAAACTGAAAGCCAATCCATACCCAAAAATTATATTAAATTCCACTATGGGAATTTCAACAAGATTTGTGGGAAACACCATCCCACTCATGATAAAAGAAAGATTCCCATAAATCTTGTTTTCATTAATATTCCACATAGTGTTTTTACCAAATGTACTATATCACATTCATGAGGTGATATTTCTAATTTACTTTCAAATCTGTTGTAAATGAATTAATGTGAAGATCCATAGTCAAATAGGGTATTGGAATATTTTGAAAAAAAATCATAACATACCTCTCACCACAAAATTTGATAGTCCCACATAAATCGTAGGAAATGGAAAATGATTCTTCTAATCCCTTATACATTCAATATTTCTGGTTTCTACCCTACATAATCATCTTTGGACAGACATTGTAATAATTACCTAACTCATTGCAAGTAAAAAATCTTACCACTGAATTTTCATTACATTATTGATCATCTTCTTTGCAGTCACGAGAAATATGACAAGTCTTACCACATTGGAAGGAATTTCCAAACATTGGGATATATTCTCCATGATTACTTTTACCACACATCTCACAATATGTAAATATAATTTTCTTACCCCCAAACTTCATTGATGAATGCTTTTCCATTTACAGCCAACTTTATCACCTTGTTTTCTTCCTCTCATCGAACACATGATCATTAGAAAACTACATTTATACCTTATCATAACATCAGAAAAGTTTCTCATAGATTATAACTCATGAGAAGGTAATTAAATCTCATATATTTACTTCAATACTGAGTAAAACTGATTTATCTTACTATCAATATCCCAAAACATGTTGGGTTGTACTTTGAAAAATAGGTGAAAGTTTATTCATATGTAGCCATAGAATCATCCTCCTTTTATCTCAATTCCAAGAATTTCTTTTCCATACTAAGTTTCACAACTTTAGGAAAATATTTCTCAAGGAATATATTCTTAAATTTATCATGTTCCATGGAATTAATCTTTTCACTTCCTGATTGTACCGTGATTCACTGTTTCATTTTCACCCTTACACCATTGTGTTAAAAATGTTTTGAATTGTAATTTTAAAATATAATAACAAATTGAAATTAATGTTTGAATAATTTATTTTTTGTTTATAACTATTTAAATAGTCAATTATAATTGTTTTGATATTTTCATTGAAGTTGGAGGTGATTTGGAGGCCTGAGAGAGGATCTATAAGAAAAATGGGCCAAACTGCATTGCATTCCACAGACATATGTTCATTGTTCTAAGAATTACAAGAATTATGTGAATCTAAATGGGCTGAAACTTTTTGGTCTGATCCAAATCATCATTTTATACAACTATCACTTTGGAACTAAGGCCCAATTTGACCATCTGGTGGCACATCCGAACCATTCTATCCAAGGGACAAAATCTACCTGAATTCAAAGGTTTGGTTCGGTATTTTGACTATATCTCAAAAACCATATTTTTAATGGCCTGAAAATATTACATGGAGATATAAAGGAGGAAATCCAACAACCCTTATCTTTTGGTCAAGTTGTGATATGGCTTTCTACTATTCCAAAACTAAGACACAAATTGTATCTCATAAACATGGTTTTCAAAATCATGTCCCATTTTGTCTATAAAAAGGAACCCTGAGAACCTCATTTGTATGTTAGAAAGAAGAGATAATATCTTTAATTTTGGAGTCCTAGAGGAGTGTCCTCATAATAATAAAAGTACTATAGGACCCTATACTCATAGGGGGGGTTAAGGATGATAAAATATTTCCACCTGACATTCCTCTTCCGCTTGATGTCTGGCTAAACGGTGTACATTCGTTGTGAGGGAGATACACACATGTCAAGGTAGTTCTGATGCATATATTAGCTTCTGGTTTGGATTATTTTGGGTGTTTAAACATTTATTTCAATTTACATTACATTATTACATATTTTAATTCTTGTTTTGATACATGTGAATGTTATGCTCTTAATTTCTAACCGATTAGTATGAGGTTTTGAGTTCGTGACTTGTGTTGTTCCGATTAGACAGCACAAGAATACTTTTCATACCCAACTTCTTGAAATTTCAATATTCTTTTTAATCTATTATTCCGTGCATAAGTGTTAGACCTTGAAAATATTGTTGTTACGTCAATGTTTGGTTCTATAATCAATGAAATAAAATCTTAGGAATTAATCGGGATTCCAATTAATTTTAACCCAATAATTAATCCAATCTTAAATAGAACTCTATGAAAAATGATATTTAAATGTGTAAATTAAAATCAAAATTAACTCTTTGTCTCATATTTTTCGAAATCCACTTAGTTTTTTCAATTATTAAACTCTTTAAGTTAATTTATTTTCTTAAAACGGTTTTCAAACCACCCCCTCTTTTGTTCTTCTTAATAAAAATTCACACTATAAAACACCGATTATCCTTGATATATGAGCTAGGGTATTCTATATAATATAAATAAAACATTATAAAATAATCAATTTGATGTTTTGGGATAATGTGGTAAAATTTTGGTGTCGTTTCCGGGGATCGCCTCAGTTTTTAGTGCCTATTTTATATAACATATGTGCAAATTTTTTAAATAGTTGTTTAATTTTTCAATCATTTTGTGTTCTGATCTATTTTTTTGTGTAGGTTTGGTTCATGATGCATTCAAATATGATATATTTACTTCATTTAGAACCCAAACCATAGAGGATTCGATGCCAGTGACACTGAGACACATAAGATAACCCTTTGAAGGAGGACAGATAAAACATCGACACTCTTCTTGATCCTTCATCTTCTTCTTCTATACATGAAATCATACCAGAAACTAACAAGAATAACATTTCTGAAAACAATAGAATACAAAATAAAAAACCTCACCTGATGCCGATATCCAACCCACATACATTAAATTACTAGGAGAGGCACCCAATGTTGAACTAAAATCTAGTTTAAATCATAAATTACCAATATTTCATGGACTTCCTGAAGAGGATCCACACATGAATTTAAATGAATTTCATAATGTGTGTTCTACATTAAAACATGTGAATGTGTATGAAGAACAGGTAAAGCGTAAGTCATTTCCTTTTTCATTAGAAGAAACAACAAAATATTGGATTTATTATGTCAATTCTCCAATAAGTGGTTGGGTGGACATGAAACGCCTTTTTCATGAAAAATATTTTTTCCCAGCCTCTCGAACTGCAACAATAAGGAAAAAAATATGTGGTATAAGACAATATCAAGGGGAAACACATCAGGAATATTGAAAAATATTTTAAATATTACTTTAATGTTTTCTACACCACCAAATAATAGATCAACCTTTAATAATAAATTTTTATAAAGGTTTAATTCTAATTAATTGTAACATGATTGATGCTTCTACAGGTGCTTCCCTAGTAGATAAGACCCCAATTGCTTCAAGAACTTTGATTGAGAACATAGTAAAAAGTAATCAACAATTCGTTTCATGTCCTAGTGCACCCATTGTAGGTGTTCGGAAGGTGAAAAGTACATTATTTAAGAAGAATATGGACACAAAGGTCGAAGAGGTAAGTACCCTTCTTCGACAACTTACTATTTACCAAGGGAAATCCCAATATCCTCCTCCCATCCATTATGGTATATTCTCTTTTGATTCCCACTATTCTGACTAATTTCCTCTATTGAGAGAAACATATGAGGGTTGTGAGGCAATATTTCTAGGCCGCCTCAATAATTAAAACGTTAGGAAAAAACCTAACTATCCATCCAACTCTTGGTGGAAGGAAAACCAATACTATAAAGGGGGGGGGGGGTATTAAAACCAACCTCAATAATAATGGAACCAACCGGGGCATAGTATTCATCCACCACAACCAATAAATCCTCAACCACAACAAAGGACGTTCCAAAAAACCCCTCCAAAACCCAAACCTAGCATAGAAGATATGATGAAACAAATGGATGCCAATAATATCCAATTCCAACAAACTACTCAGGAAGCCATACAAGACCTCAAAACCCAGTTTGTCCAACTAGCTAACTCGGTGGGGAAAATTCAAGGTCATGGGTCAGGTAAACTACATTCTCAACCAGTATTTAACCCTAGAGATAAAGTGATTTGTTATTTTAATCACCCTTAAAAGTGGAAAAAAACATAAAATCCAAATGAACCCTAAGTTAGAGTCATCCTTTCCTAAGGAAACCACCATCAAATCCACTAAAAATGGTCCAGATGAGTTAGAAACTGTCCTAAGAGAGTCCCTTCCAAATGAAATAGTGTTTCTATTAATGAACCACCAAGACCATCCATTCATCTTACTTTTCTCTAAAGGGCCACCCAACCAAGAAAAACAAAGAAACAGATCATGATAAGGAACTCTTGGAAATGTAAAAAAAAAAAGTTTAGGTCAAAATTCAATGATTGATTCTATGAATAAAATTCAATGATATGCCATGTTTCTAAAGGATACATGTACACACCAAAGGAGATTTCATGGAGATGTTAAGGTGAGCTTGGTGAGTAACGTATCTACATTAATAGAGCCATCACTTCCCACCAAGTGCACCGATCCTAGGCCATTCTCTATTCCATGCACCATAGGGGAGTACTCATTTTCCAATTATATTCTTGATTTATGTGCTTCTATAAATTTCACACCTCACTTTATTTACTCTTCATTGTATGTTTGAGAATTGATGCCAAATGTGATAGTTTTTCTACTAGAAAATCCAAGTACATCACACCCTTTTGGTGTGTTAAAAGATGTTCTTGTGTGGGTTCAAAATTTAATTTTTACTTCTCATTTTTATGTGCTTAAAATAGAATATTATAGGATGATTAGAGATGACCCAATTATATTGGGGATAGATTTATTAAAAACATTAAAAACCATAATTAATATCCATAATAGAACATTATCTATAGAGTTTTGTGGTGACATTTTCCACATCAACATCCTTAACTCCACGAAGCACCCCTTAGAAGCACATTACTGTCTCTGTTAATTATATAGATGTTCACTCTTCCCTTAAAAACATCATTACATTCCCCCAATCCCCTTTCTGAGTTTTTGTCATTAATTGAAATTCTAGGAAATGAATCATGCATAAATTGTTTTAATGTTCTAGAAAAAAGTCATAAATGATTATTAATTGATGATTTGTTGACCACTGAGGATCCAATGACCATAGATGATACTGTTAGGCTTGTAAAATGTCATTCCTCATAAAGGGATGACACCTTTGAGAAGTTAGATGAGATCAGTGACCTCTCACTTTGAACAACTCCCTAATCAATCCAAAATCCACCTAAATTGGAATTGAAACAACTGCAACATGATTTAAAATATTCATATCTTGAGAATAGAAACAATAATCTCTTCATCATTTCTAGTTCACTCCCTCCTAAGCATTAATTGTGACTTATCGAACTTTTGAGGGAGTATAAACAAGCATTGGGATGGACACTTGCTGACAATCCAAGTATTATCTCATCAATTTGAACACATCATATTTTTTAAATGATGAGGTTAAACCATTGAGGCAGTCACAATGTTGGCTAAACCCAAACCACATAGATGTTGTTAAAAATTATGGAACCAAATTATTGGCTGCTAGAATCATTTACCCCATATCTGAAAGCCAATTGGTTAGTCCCATTCTAGTAGTTCATAAAAACACTAGCCTTATAATAATAAAAAATGAATGTAATGAATTGGTTCCAACTCATGTGAAGAATAGTTGGCGTGTCTGTATAGGCTATCTCTGACTAAACCGAAACACTAAGAAGGACAATTTCCCTTTTCCATTCATTGAACAAATTCTTAAGAGGCTATTGGGTAAGTCCCAATACTCTTTCCTTGATGGGTATTCTAGATATTTTCAAATAAATATTGCCTTTTAGGATCAAGAAAAGAAAACCTTCACTTTCCCCTTTGACATATTTGCATATAGAAGGATGTCATCTGGTTTTTGTAATGCTCCAGGTACTCTACAGCTATGCATTACTAGTATTTTTTCTTATTACCTGTAGAATTTATTGGGAGTTTTCATGGGTAGTTTAACTATTTATGTCTCCTAAATTGATTAATGTTTGAGTATTCTTGCTTCAGTCCTACACTTCTGTATTGAACAGATTCTCATATTAAGTTAAAGAAAATGAAATTTCATCATACAAAAAGATATATTTTTGGGAAATGTCATTTTTGGGGATGGTATATAAGTTGATAAATCAAAAGTGGATGTCATTTCCTCCCTACCATTACCCAAAACTGTATGGGATTTTTGGTCTTTCCTAGGTCATGCTGGATTTTACCATCATTTCATTCACTACTTTAGTATAATTTCACTCCCCCTCTCTTGATTACTCCAAAAAATAGATTTTTTATGACAAAGAATGTGAGGATTATTTTAATAAGTTAAAATGTAATCTCACATCACCCACAGTAATCCAACCACCTTGGTGGGATTTTCTATTTGAGATCATGTGTGAGGCCCTTAACTATGCATTTGGGGAAGTCTTATCACAAAGGTTCGATCAAGATCCACATGTCATTTCCTATACCTCATGTACAGTGGACCCTGCCCATGAAAACTACTCCACAACTGAAAAATAATTTCTTTCCATTGTGTCTTCCTTAGAAAAACTTAGGTCGTATCTTTTAGGGTCTAATGTCATTGTGTTCTCAAACCAAGAAACCCTCTGGTATCTTATTAAGAAACTGAAATCCAAACCACGTCTCATTCACTGGATGATCATCCTTTAGAAATTCTATTTAGAAATAACAAATAAAAAAGGAGCAGGGAATGCGGTGGTTGACCATATCATTAAGATTCACCCATCCTTACACATTGACTGATACCCCTATAATCCTATAAATGACATGTTTCCTGATGAGAAATTATAATGAATTCAAGATGTTATTCTTTGGTACGTTGAAATTGTAAATTATTTGGTACCATATTTAATTTCTACTATTTTCTAGAAAAACTAGACTCACAGTCAATGACATAAGTCTCTTTGGTCAATTTGGAATGCCCCAACCATTGGAAAACATATAGTGATTAATTTCTCAGGCATTGTGTCCCCGATAGTGAGTTTATGTTTATCCATAGGTTATTACACACTCTTACTTGTGGGGGCCACTTTGGTCCCCAATGGACAGCTCACAAGTTCCTTAATTCTGGTCTCTTTTTTCCAACATTGTTTCTGGTTTCCCATGATTTTTGTAAGTCTCCTTCTCACTGTCAAAGAATGGGAAATGTATCTAAAAGAAATAAGATTCCACAAAAACCCTTTATCTTCCATGACTTTTTCAATATTTGGGGAATTGAATTTATAGAACCATTCCTCAATTCATTTTATAACTTCTATATTATTTTTCAAGTATATTATGTTTCAAAATGGGTAGAGGAATGAGCTACAATGACTAATGATTCTAAGGTAGTTCTGGATTTTTCGGGAACCTAAATTTTTTATAAGTTTGGCTTACCAAAGTTCATCATCAGTGACCAGGGTTCTCATTTCAACCAACAAACAACGAAATCCCTTTTTCATCGATATGGGGTCAGTCATAGAGTGTCAACTTCCTATCACCCACAGAGCAATGGTCAAGCCAAGATGTCAAATAGATAGGTAAAAAAAATTCAAGAAAAAATGGTTCAACCTAATAGGAAAGAGTGGAGTCGTTGAATTAATGATTCATTATTGGATTACCGTACTTCTTTTAAAACCCTATTTATAATATCACCTAATAATCTTGTTTTTTTAAAGATTTGTCACCTACCTGTTAATATTGAGCACTGGGCCTACTAGGCCATAAAACAATGCAATTCTAATATTTATAGTGTCATTTCTCCAAGGAAGTTGTAGATTCAAGAGATGGAGAAAATGAGGAGGAATTCATATGAGAACTCCATGATTTATAAAGAGAGAACCAATGTTTTCCACGACGATCTCATACTTCATCATCAATTATACATTGGGCAGGAGGTCCTCATCTACAATACAGGGCTGAAGTTTCATCTAGGTAAGCTTTGTTCCCACTGTTTTAGAGCATACACTGTTACTAACATCTCTCTATTTGGTGTTTTCTAGGTTCAAGATAAAGAAACCAATGAAACCTTTACTATCAATTGGAAGAGGCTGAAGAACTTCCCTGAATCCATTCCATAGTCTCTGGTGGAGGAACTCCATGTTCAAGAAGCAATCTCTGAATGACACTCACCATTTTTTATCCTTCCTTACAACATTATATTTTATTACAGTGAGGACACTGCACACATTAGGTGTGTAGGGGATGGGTATATTCCTGGATTAGTTAGGATTTTTCAGCATCTTTCATCATTTTCTCTTTTTATCTTACTGAATTTTATTATTACTTTCCCCCTTCCCCCCTCACCTTTGTGCCAAAATATTACTTTTTTATGACAAATTTATCATGGAAAATGATGTATATTTAATCATGGAAGTTATTGAAAATGCAGGTGGAATTTATTTATTTCATGTAGTTTTAACATTACAAAAATCAGATGAATTGTCAACTTGAGAAAGAATTCAATACTATGGTGTGACTTTCTTTCAAAACATAGTTCTTAGTCGATAATATAAATGGTTCTATCATTTTAAAAACATTGATATTACTTATTCCATTTTTGTGAATTTTTTAAGGGGAAATTGTGTCACTTAATCCCCCCACACATTTTTTCACCCTACCATGACGTGTGAAAATTTCTTACTTAATGGAAGGTAAAAATAAGTTAGGTTTATTTTTCACAACTACCCAAAATTATTTTCTATTTGTTAGTTCTTTATCCGATGTATTTCATTATTGTACCATATATTCCTTTGCATGTGTACTAGTTATCTTACTATTGTACACCCTCAAAAAACAACAAAAAGGGTTGTATATTGGGCAGGTCAAAAACCACCCTTCCTCAACTTTTGATCTTGTTATAACTATTAAAATTAGTGTCATGAGGAGATCAACCAAGGGTTGGGAGAAGAGTGTGAGATTTGTTCCATGTACAAATTTTGAAAAAATAATAAATGAGGGGAGTGATGAAATGTACATAATATAGGGATATCTAGTTCTGGAGATTATAGATTTACTTTTGGGAATGCTTAAGTGAGTAGGTCTTGAAATTTGATATGCAATGGATGGGGGAGGGTTTAGTGGAATTGATTTTGTAAGTAGAAATTTATTAAAATAAAATATATTTACTCGATAGAAAGTGAAAAGAATATCATGAAATGTTTTTCAAACACACATGTGGAGAATTAGTGACATGATTAACATTTAAATTATTTTCTTTGATTTGTATCATCCATATCTTGGAATTTCATTTGGATATAATTTTTGAGATACATTTTTCCATGATCACTAAGAATAACTCCTCTGTGTGATTTTTACTTTGATCAAATTTCAATCAGGAATTAAATTTTCATTGAATGATAAATATTTATGAAGTTGTAAATATCTACATGCATAATTTTTAGAAACATTAATTTTCCCAAGAGTTCAAATGTTTAGGTGTGGGGGTGTGATCACACCATGATTCACCTTTTCACTTTCACCTTTAGAACACTTTGTTATACTTTTTTTGTATTGTAAATTTCAAATATAATAACAAATTGAACGTCATATTTGACTAATTTATTTTGTGTTTATAACTGTTAAAATGAAAAATTATAGTTTTTTTGAAATTTTCATTAAAGTTGGAGGTGATTTGGAGGCCATGGAGATTATCTACAAGAAAAATGGGCTAAATTTCTTGTCATCCCATATAAATTTGTACATTGTTTTTGATAATTACGAGATTTAAGTGAATCCAAATGGGCTGAAACTTTGTTGTCTGATCCAATTCATCATGGGATATAACTATACTAAAAGAACCAAAGCACAATTCAGCTATCTTTTGTCTTATACAATCCATTCTATCCAGGGGATATAATATAGATGAATTCAAATGTTTATTTTGATATTTTTACTGTATCTCCAAATAAAGACGTCTAATGGTCTCAAAATCTGGCATGGAGATAGAAAAGAGTCCTACCTACAACACTTATCATTTGTACAAGTCGTGATATGGATTTATACTATTCGAAAACCAGTACACAATTGGTATCTCAAAAACTGGGTGCTCAAAACCATGTCCCATTTTGGCTATAAAAAGGAACCATGGGAACCTCATTTGTAAATTTGAACCAGAAGCCAAGATCAACCATTTTGGAGTCCAAGAAGAGTCTCCTCATAATCCTACAAGTTCTGGAGGACCTTATCCTCATAGCGGGGTCATGGATAAAGAAGGAGTTCCACCAGACATTCCTCCTCTTGATGTCAGGTTAAACAGTGGGTGTTCATTGTGAGGGATCTACACACATGTCAAGATAGTTACAATGCATATATTAACTACTATTTTAGAGTAATTTGGGTATTTAAATAGTTAATTCTATATACATTACATGATTTCATGTTTGAATGCTTGTTTTTATACATTTGAATGTTATGCTATTAATGTCTAACCTATCAATGTGAGGTTTTGAGTGAGTGACTTGTGTTGTTCCGTTTGGACAAAACAAGAATACTTTTCATACCCACCTTCTTTAGATTTTTATCCTCTTATAAAGCTCTTATTCCATGCATATGCATTGGACCTTGAAAATATGATTGTTATGTCATGTTTTGGTTCTTTAAGAATTTAAATAAAAGATTAGGAATTAATCAAGATTCCAATTAATTTCAACCAAATAATTACTCAAAAACTAAATGGATCTCTGTGAACAATGAACTAGATATGTGTGTAGTGAAATCACAATAACTATTTGTCTCAGATTTTTCAAAATCCACATGGTTTTTCAACTTTTACACTCTTTATGTTAATTTATTTTCTTAAAAAACTTTTCAAACCACCCCCTCTTTTGTTCTTCTTATTAAAAAATACCACAATAAACCAGTAACCCTCATTAAGAGACAACCTAGGGTCTTCCTTATACTATAAATCAATCATAAAATCATAATCAATTTAACATGTCATGACAATGAAGTAACTTACTCTGTTTGTTTTAATCATTGACCACCACTGATTGGATTCACCTTCAAAATGAAAAATAACAAGAATAACATTTTGATTTTATAAAAAACCCATTACATAAAAAATATTTTCTATTGATTTAATCCACAATTTATATTGAATAGGGTCATATGACCCTATGAATTGTGGGGGACATTGGCTCATGAAATGCTCTATTAACGAAATATTCCTCTGGGATTGATTTGGTTGATCTCGAGCATGGACCCCACATCAATTATCTCCTAAGTCAACTAATCCATCACTACAAAAAATAGTTTTGTTCTGATTCTGACCATTTGAGGATGCTAATTTGGAAGTTCTTTTTCATCTGTATTCCTTCCCAGCACAGCTACCCTATTTCCATTGTGGAATACTATTCTGAATAGACATATCTCAGACGAAAAAATGGTAATATTCAAATGATAAATCATTTAAATTTGACCATAAAGTAAAAATAAATTATCAATATTCTATTAACAATATTCTAACTCTTAAAGTTATCAAAACCAGACTTTGATACCAACTATATGGCCCTAAATTTAAACATTAATTAATCTGTAGTTTATGCTATAATATGAATTTATTTCACATTGAGGTTATTTTCAGGTTTAGGGATTTAAATAATTAGTTCATAACTCACACATAAGAACTTAAATATTACAAAGTATACACTTCTAATCACTATCCATTTTTTTCATAAAAAAATACTTTCAAAAGGAAACCCAGTTTCATTTAATGTTTAAACATCACAACATTTTCTTGATCACATACTTGACTCTATTATTCTTTTAAACCTACAATTTGTTTTTCAAAACATGGGGTGAGCATAAAAAGCTCACTATGGGATACAAAGAGATAGAAAACAATTAGTCCTATGAAAAAATTTAATCCGTGAATACTTTATCATAAAGTAACACTTTTCACCTTTGAGAAGTAGAAATTACACTTCACTAAATATAGGCTCATTTTTTACCTTTTTTTGTAATCAAAAGATTACCTTAAAACCCATAAAATGAAATATATAAAATATTAAGGTAACTTTGTAAATAATCATACTTAAATGGAATAAATATGCGAATAACTTCCATACATGTCTCCCTTAGAAATGGCTAATTCATATGGACGACTTCCAGACCCATTGCATTGGAGGTTATAACATAACCACTCATCCTTGGTTTATCACAGAACCACCCATTGTTGGTTTATCATGTAACCACTTATTTTTGGGTAATCACGTAACCACCCATCAAATTTTCATGGACCATTATATAATCATATCAAATAAAATATTTCAATTATCAACATTCTACGCATAAAATTTTATTTTCAATCATTAGAAATAATTTCAAGATATTGAAATATTCAATCCACTTTGAAAACCATTTTCAGTTCCAAAATACCAAAAAATGGAATAAGGGATTTCTTCTTGTTTTTAAAACCTTTATGTCTTATAAAGGAATCCAAATATCAAATAACGGTTACAGTGGAAGAGACGTCATTTTCGCCGCATATGTTTAAACATTACTTTTATAATTTTGTAAATAATATAAAAATATTCACATAAAAATATTCATTTAAAAAAAAATTGAAAAAAATTAAAATTAAAAGGGTTTGATTATACACTGTATAAAAGAAGGAGGATTATATTATCAAAATATAACCCAATGAACGAAGATTGAGATGAAGTCCCCTACCACGAGTTTGACTAATATATTCCAGAATAATAAAGTTATTATCATTTATAATTTCTTTATATCATTTTTAAAGATTATTATTTCTTTTATTTTACCTATTATCATGTTATAAATATAAAATAAATTTTTAAGTTCATATTGAACATTTTTTTGATATTCGGTACTTGAGTCAGAAATGAATATGGTTTGACCTCAATATTCCATGTTGTCATAATTCCTTCGTCACCATAATAATATTCATTAAATTATTATTATTTATATAAGTAAATTATACATTTAAATCAAATCATGATGTGTGGTTATAAAAAATTAACAATGTTACATTCATGGAGAGTGTAAGCCATCCATACACATGAATAACAATTTCCATTTTTCATTGAACATCATGGAAATAGGTCAGGTTTTATTTTATCTTTAGAAAATGATAATAACATAATTAATATCATATTAATAATTTAAATATACTTATATATATCATAAAATGATATAAATATGAAAAAAGATTCACATCGCTTCGTGGAGATGATAGTTCACACATATGCATGAATGACGTTATCATTTTTATGCATATAGAAAGTAGGAAAATAATTAATATATTTTTAGTATAGAATGATTAATATTTCCTGAATCTAAAATATGAACATTAATTCCATTATTATTACCAGTATTGAGAGGTGGTTATGAAAAATGAATTTGATCGGTTCATGGAGGTGACAGTTCAGACGTACACACGAACGATTAATTCCTTTCCCATTTAATAGAAGTAGAGATATATTTAGTTTATGATGTTATCATAATAACATATTAGTATATTTAGGATAATATATTTATTATTTTATCTTAGAATAAGATGATTTTATTGAAGTGGAAGAAGAAATAAAATAGAAATATTAAAGAAAACAATAACTCTTCTTCTATTAATCACCTTTGAAGAACACATTAACACCCATAAAAAGGGTGTTCTGACAAAAATAAGGCCTCAAGAGTGTGGGTAGGGATTATAGTAAGGGTTTTGGAAAAATATTTTCAAAAAAAGGTTTTTAATGTGTGAGTAATAGATTTGAATGAGTACATTTTTATAGGAGAGGGGAGGGGCACCCTTGGAATTATTAAAAGTATTAAATTAATATAAATTCAATTTAGATTCAAAATGGCACCATATTTATTAAGTTATAATATAGGATTATTTGGGGTCTAAATATAATCATACAATAATAATTAAATAAGTTTCAGATATTTTTTAGTCCTTATCATTTTTCTTAAACCCCTTTTAACTCTTTCCATTTTATTAATTAATTTACACATTGAGAGTTAAAATAATTTCCAAATCAGGAAAAAGGAACAATTAATGAGTTATTAATTAAATTTATAGAGTTATATTATCTTTTTTGATGAATATTACATTTTTATAAAAAAATTATCATTTAATTATATATTTTATAATTTAATTTATGAATTATGTCAATTTTGACAGAATTCATTACATGAATTTAAAAATCACAAAAACGCGATTCCTTCCAAAAAACCATATAACCATAATTCTAACTTGTCATATTAATCCTTAAAATTAGTGTATGGTATCAAATATTTGAAATTTTATTTATTTTAATATTATTAATACCACTTATTTGATTTTTTATTTAATAATCCAGTCACTACATCGTCATTGTGTCATAAATAAATTTAATTATTTTATTCATAAAAATTATAAATAAATTACCATGATGTAAGTTATTTTTTTATCTTTCAAATTATTTTTCAGAGTTGAATATATAACTTATATAACTCCAAATAAAAATTGTTTTATTAAAAAGAGACATGATTACGAAATATTTGCCTTTAAATTAAATGTTATAAATATCATAATCAAACACAAGTGTCTACCAAAGGAAAAAATTTAGACCTGGGGATTTTCTAGGTCAACAATAACTAATCTAATAAGATTAGTAAAAGTTATATGGTAGTTTTATAATATTATGTTTTCCTTTAATTTCACTTTTTCCCTTTAACTGTGGTAAATAAAATACTAAAGTTACTATTCACCAAAAATTATTTTGATCATTTAGACCACATTTTTCATATTGATTACAACCATGTATGATATTTTTTATAAATTAAATACACAAAGATTAAAAACTAAATTTAAAATTAATCTAGTTTTCGAAATGAGAAAATGAGTTTTTCAAGTAAAGTGTTCAAAAGTTCAAATAGTTTTTCTATTCAATTTCAATATGAAAATGATTCCAATGAATTAAATTGGATTAAATGATAAAAAAAATCTAATTAAATTTTAAAACCAACTAAATATACTATCTATCTATATAAATAAGTTACATGAAAAACCATCTTTGAATAAAAACGCAGTATTTTCACTATTCATTAAAATATGAATTTAATCTAAAAAATAATAAAAATGATTCCAAAGTAAATTTATATTTTTTTCATACAAATAAGAAGTTTATTTTTTCAAATAAAACCTATAAAAGTAACAAAAAATAGATTTAAAAAGGGTTCACCATCAAAAGGTGGTAAAAATACCTTTTAAAAATGATAGAGTATTTTATGCTTAAATTTGGTTTTATCATCTTTTTAAGCCTCTAAAATTTATTAGAAGAAAGTAAAAATATTTAAGAAAATGTATACAAATAATATAGTTATTTATGTTCATTTATTACAATAGAATAGCTATGTGATAACTACAATTTAAAATAATAATGAAAACAATGTATTATTTTTCGGTATAACTCAGTCTTGTGTGCAATATAAGATTTCAGAGAAACTCATTGTTTCATTTCTATTATACTATCAGACATAGAATCCCTTTTAAAGTAAAATTATTATATAATTCATAAATTTTAATATTTTTTAAAAAGTATTATTCTATAATTACCTAAGATGTTACACTTTACCAGCACGTGCCCACATATGGACCTTATCAGAGCAATGAAGGTCCCGTAGTTTCCTACGACCACACATTAAAACTAACTTTAGATAACATGACACAATAATCACCAAATCCTAACACGGGTGCCCACTTATTCACCTGAACATGCCTCATAGTCCTTCAACATCATCAGCCTCAAAAAATTCTCAACATATCAACCCATAATCAAAACATTGGTGCAAATAAAACCAACCATGTGACAACCCTCCCCTTGTTGTCACATTCATAGAAAAATTATCAATCCACACTTCGGTCACCCTTCTCTCACCCACCCAAAATGTACATTGAGGCCCCCATTAATCATCATTAAAATTGACATTCCAAACAACCAAAAGATCCATCCCTTTGAAACCAACCTTACAACCTCTACTGACACTCAGGTGCCTCCCTGAGAAGGAACCACGGTATAACCATGAAATTTTACAAAAGAAATGATGAAACTCACTATTCTTCAATTACACCTCTGATGAAACCACTTATGATTTTCATTTTATGACACCTTAAACACTGGTCCAACCTCCCTGGAGGCCATCCTCAATTTCCCCAAACTATTAAAGAAAAACCATAGCTCAAGTCGCATCACAAAAACCATCAACCTTCTAACTTAGTGCTCTACACCAAATATGCACTAGGTTAAAAAATATATGTTCCACTTCCAAAGTCCAAAATATCCACCTATGTGATGCACACAGAAAATTTGTAGAATCCTTGTCCAAATTCTTTCATGGGTCACCAAAAAGGTTCAAGGATACCCACTCCCTAAACTAGAGTCATGACATGAAAAATCCACTGGCCCTCTCTCTAAGCCATACACATAAACCCACTGAAAAACTATTTCTCATGGGGACACTCTTACCCTTGTTCCAATAAACACTGCACCTAGAGAACCTAGTGACCATTTACTCAAGGTTCAACACTAAGAATACTCACACCCATACATCAGCACCCCGATCCAAAACCTAAATTCTAAGGTCCAAAACACATCTTGTGGGGTATGGACCTACCTGGGTCACCATAACCAAAACAAAATGACCATAACTAATGATGCGGCAACAAAGATATTCATTCTTAATTCCAACCTTCAACCCATGTTATTACAACCCACAATGGTCACCACCTTCACATTATCAAGAAACATATAAAAACTACAAGGTCACAACCATACCAAAAGCATAACAAGGAACACCATATTATCCGCACATAGAGAATCATAAAGTTATCTCGACATATAATCTAGGTTTCATCCTAGGGAACCCTCTATTCCAAAACCATCTATACAGAGAGTCATATAGAAAAAAGACAAGGAACCAGTGTAATTCGGACCTAAGAAAAAATTAGATAAAAAAGGAAGAGAGTTAAGTATACAAGGGGATATTACATAAGAGAGTGTGAATCACCCCACATCAATCTGCCTCCACTAGTGGGTCACAATAATCAGATGTCGTGAAAGACCACATCCCGCCAGGATTAATGAGTTCTCGCTTTTACAAAGAATTCTCCACCTGGTTGGCCTTCTGATATACATGTGAAACAACCAGATGCATTCGAGAGTCCTTGATGAGACAGTCAACCCATTGAGGAAGCACACACCAAGGCACATCACTTGTCTTGGTCCTCAATTAATGAACCGTAGTCTGAGAATCTGATTCAATCCATATACATTTATAGTTAAACAGGATAGCATACCTGACAACATAGATCATTTCCCATATTTCAGCTTCAAAAGAATTTCCAATTCTATTGGCATGGTAGAAAAATCCCTTTACAAACCCACGGTAGGTGCAGAGAACTCCCCCACATCCCAGTGGACTTGGTGCACCCGATTCAGATCCATCCACATTAACCTTGAGAAAAGTCACAATGGGTGGAATCTACCAAATATTTTTTAGCATTCGAGGCTTGCACGACGGACCCAAAATGCCAAAAATTCTCAGAATTTGGAGATCATAAATAGTGGGAGACATGAAACCATCATGGACAATTGAAGTAGCATAAAAATCCATATGGATAACCATTATATCTTTTTGTAAAGTAGGGTGTGCACCAAAAAACAACACTGAATTTCAGGCTTACCAAATGTCTGTGATAACTACAACAACAACAGCCACCATAAGGTTATGAATTTAATCACTAAAGTGAGCATGAGACAAGTCAAATAGTAGTTCAAGGACTAACCTGCATGTCTCAACACCGATCCCAAACAAATATCAAACCTAGGACCAAAGAGTCTAGGCCTGACTACATTCCATAAAAACATGTTGTATCGAGTCCTCATCAACCTTAAAAATGGAACACATAGAGGCCATTTGCAGGCTAGCACGATTGAGACAATCTGTTGTGGGAATTTGTTTTTTCCAGATACTACATATCAAGAATAATCTAGAAGGATGAATAAAACTAGCTTTCAAATGTATATACCACACCGGTGTGAGAGTAAGACCCCCATAATGTGTCCTTAATATCCCCTGTAGTTAAACAATCCAAATTTTTTATGGACCCAAATCAATGTATCATAATCCATAAAATCATATCCATTGATTTCATTCTCCACCTACACAGGAATGTTAAAAGTAAACGAGTGAATCCGTGAAAGGAATCCCAAGATTGACAGAGGGGATACTTCAGGTGGAACATTTAGGTCAAAAAGGGGTTGTGTGAGCCACTTTTTGGTTCAAAAGATCAGGGTGGAGTCCCTACAAACCAACCATTTAGTATCCTTTATCAGCCTTACATATTCATACTTGAGAGATACCCAAACCGATGAGGCAAGATAATAATTATAACCATTGAGAAGCCTCTAAGTGATTTGATACGAAAGGAATTCATCATCAGCTTCATGTGTGATCAGGATCCAAGTGAATTTCCCAATCAAACCATAATTTAAGGTACAAAGATCCTTGACTCTAAGGCCCCCCATATCCACTGGCTTTATGCATTCCTTCCACACAACTGTAATCAGCTTCCTTTCATATGGTGACCCGTCCAAATAATTTTTTATACCATGCTTTAAATATCATTGAGAAGTCCTCTCAGCTATATATATAGGGAGAAAGAGTATACAATCTTTGATGGGATCACTGAGTTCACCAGGCAGACTGTCCCGGCTAGGGACATAGCCTTCCCTTTCCATCTAGCCAGCTGATGTATAATACCAGCCAAAATGCCCTCCAAATATTTCCTTTTCACCCTTCCACAAAACAGTGGGACACCAAGATATTATAAAGGAATGGATCTTCTCCTTACCCCAAGATACCTAATAATCCTATTCTTTTTCCCAACCGAAATTCCATTGCCAAAAACAATAGAAGACTTGTCCCAGCTGATGGTTTGGCCGACCACCTCCTCATAATGGCTGAAGAGGGCCTTAATGGAAGATATAGTTCTACTTAATGCTTGACCAAGTAATAATATGTCATCTGTATACAAGAGATGAGGGTGGGCATGCCCACTCACACTAACCCAGATCTTCTTATGAAATCCCAATTGATTCAGGTCATTGATACACCTACTGAGATAATCCACTACAATGGAAAAAATAATCCAAGAAAGTGGATCACATTGTCTTACCCCATGTTGCATGGATAAAAACCCCTTTGGGGCCCATTGATAAGAATTAAAAGCCTTGAAGAGACGAGAATGCTACGTATCATATTAACAAACCCAGTAGAGAATCCATATCTCCTAAAGACATACAGAAGAAAGCACCATTTAAGTGTGTCAAATCCCTAGGAGATATAAATTTTGATTGAAAAATTCCTTTCCTTTGAATTATTCCTCAATGGGTTGACACTCTTAGATGCCATAAAAAGACACTTATGGATGTTCCTCCCATGGTAAAATCAAAATTTATTTTAGGTAATCATACCATAAACTATCCCACCCATTCTGCTCATCAAGATTTTATTGATAATCTTGCGTATTTTATTTCCAAGACAAATTGTCCTAAAGTCCATGATATCAAGAGCATTCCCTTTCTTGGGTATGGGTGCAATAAAACATGATTTTATTTCATGAGGCATGTTAGAGTTAGAGAAGAATACTTTAATGGCATGTGCAATATCACTCTACAAAATGTCCCGGTAGAGTATGAAAAATTTGTTACTGAATCCATCAGGGCCTGGTGCACTATCAATATAGAGAGAGAGGTGAGCGAATCTGATATCCTCTTTTCATGGGGAAGAAGTTAGGTGCTGATTCAACTAATCATCAATGTAGGGGATGATTTTTTCCACCATTTAGTGGATACTAGACTTCCCATTATCAAATTATATTCCCATAAAGTGCTCAACCACAACCATTTC
The DNA here is from genome assembly GCA_963277665.1 of Viscum album. NCBI lineage: Eukaryota > Viridiplantae > Streptophyta > Magnoliopsida > Santalales > Viscaceae > Viscum > Viscum album. The sequence goes on along the minus strand of OY728162.1, from coordinate 620,615,796 downwards.
AATCTCATTCTCCTCTATATAGAGATGCCCATCAATTCTATTCACATGGTTTCCTCCACGTGCCCACTTTTCCTTGTGCGATATGTCGAAGATCATTGAATTTTTGTCCCCATAATTTAACCATCGTAAATTCAGTTGATTTTTGAACAATCATTCCTTCACCATTAAGAGATCATCAAGCTTATTATGTTCTGCTATTTCCTATCGAGATAACATCGACTGATTCTCATGAAAGTTCGAAATCCTATCCATCTCATCCTCTGACTTCCTGATATCCTCATCATGTTTTGAGAATTATTTTCTGCTCCATGTCCTTAGTATCCCCTAAAGGTTCCTAAGTCTCATAGTAATTCGTTGAAGCAGACTTCTAATTGCTTCAAACTTCCATGCCTCCAAAAAAATATCCATGCATCCTGGTATCACAAGCCGTCCATTATTGAAAGGAAATAGAATAGGGGATGACCTTGTCACTTGAGAGTTATCCTAAAAAACAATTGGGTTGTGGTCAGATAGGTGCTTAGGAAGTGAGAATCTGGATACACCATGTGTTTTATCCTGATCAATAATATAGAAAAATCATCTATCAATATTTCTAGCTTGTTTCCCCTGACATTAATATATACAGCATGTGAAACTGATCCAACAATGGGAACATGATCTAGATTGCAGAAATCAATACACTCAAAAAATTCAGAGGAAACAATCCTATTAAAATTTGTTCCAGTTTTTTCCTCAGGCTTCAAAACTATATATTTAAATCCCCAATAAGCACCCATTTTTTATCCATCCTCATAGAGATGACTTTGAGCTCTACCCATAAATATATCCTTTTGATATAGGAGGTGGAATCATAAACAAATTATATTTAAAAAACATGTCCAGCAATGCTACAATTAACCAAAACACTTTAAGGACCACTATCACAAGAAGTAATATGCAAGGTGTTATGCCTTAAAACCCATAGGTGGTCTATAAAGGATCCATGTTTATTGATGGTAAAAAAATATATCCTAGTGTTCCCCATATGAATCTCTTTCAATTTTAAAATAGAACATTAAGTTCAACAATACTGACAAACATTGGGTTGTAGGTCTAAATATAATGTTGAGGGCCCTAACCGTGCAGGAGTTACCCAGCCCTTGAAAATTCCAATAATGAATCCTCATTTTTTACAGGCCATATATCATGTCATAGGTCCCCCTTTTCTCTCCACTGAGGCTTGTATGTGCCTTTTTTCCCTTTGACCACCCTACCCCTTCTTCAGGACATGTCTAGGGACAATGATTTTATGATGCTCCATGATCACCTGCTTTGCCCGGTTGGCTCTGTTCTGATTACCTTTCTTCACTGAAAGTTCCATCATTATACATTCTCTTATAAATGAATTCACCATTTTGGAAAAACAATATGTCACACTTTATAATGTTCTATTCACCAATTATTTTAAAAATAAATACTTATTCAGATTCACATTTGAAAACATTTTGATCGACAGATATTTCAAAGAAAGTCCAATTGGTGTAAACTATAGTGGAAAATGCACTGTCTTCTATAATCAATCCACTCTACACACTGTCCCAATAGACCATATCATGTCCTCAATACTACATAAACCATTCATACTGTAGGTCATGGTCAACAATAGGTAGGCCAACCAACATGGTTTCAAGACTTTCATTAAACACTATCTTTCTAAACCATTTCCACATTCACAATGAAAATATTTCCCCTTTAGGCGCCATTCCCATTTCACAAAATTTTATAACCATTATTTTAACTCATTCACAACTTTTATTAAGCACAATTATTCAACCATTTTACCATAAAAGTATAAATATTTATCTTTTAGTCACTATTCAACTATTATAATTTATCATTTCCAAAAATATTGACCTGATTATAATGTTTCATTAAGAACTATATTCTTTAACCATTCATTTAAATTCATTCTATTTACCCATTGGAATCATCCTTATTTGATATCATTTTCTCTAAATTTTAAATAAGTTAAAATGTATCCTTCCCTTCATGCAGCAAATATTCATCCTGTGAGTGCCTATCATGATGTGTGCTACTCATATCAGTAAGTTCGTATAATGATGCAAGAATTTTAAACCTATTATATTTATGACCATTGAAAAAATATCATATAATAGTCACATCACACAATAAGTGTATCACCAAATGGTGAAATATAATTCAATTATAACCAAACATATCTAGAACCACAATTCCCATTCTGGGTACTTGGGTTTTCCCTCGTACATGAGGTAACTACTCCCATGAATGAAATAAATTTCAAGGAACAAAACCCCCAATATCTTATCTACCTTTCCCAAATAGTAATACAATAAAAAATAACCACTCCAATACCACTTTGTAACATCCCTGGCCTAGAAGCCACTAAACTAGTGCCCCATGCTGGGTCTCCAGATGACCTCATGTGTGCCGCCCCATATGCCAGAGTTTTCCGACTAGTAGTGAGGTTCTATTGGATCATGTGGGGAGACTATACACTCTTTAGAAAAGTATTTTACGTCAGATAATATGGAAATGAAGGAAATAATAAAAAAATTAATGAGAAACATGCAATACTAACTGATTTCAAAAGAGGGTACAACCACAACCAATAATGAAATTTCCTGTCTTGGTAAACATGCCAAAAGTGATGAAAACCTTAATTAAGACAAAAAACCAAATCCTCATAGAGGGTCTTGGCTCAAAGTCTGGATCCAAATTCATGAACATCTGAATCCCAACTCAACTCCCAAGAATTGGGCCTTTTCCCTTGTCCTAGCCTATAATAACGAAATATTCTCAGGGTACCCAAAGGCGTCTTGAGCAGTGTGTGATTACAGTTCAGTTTTCCACCACCAACGATGTGTACAAAATATTTAGTATAAAAGTATAGTGCATGCAGGTATAAAAATAATGATAAATGAACAAAAGACAACTTAGGTTCCATTATTTTACAATATTCACTTTATCCACTTCCATCATTATTTCTATTTTCATCACTTATACACTATTAATTACCTTGTTAATTTTCATCACATGATCCATGGGTTAGGAATTTACGTCATTTACACAATGGACTAAGCCTATAAATTATCATGCATAATGGGATAAATAAAGTTACCTATCTCATTTGGGATAAAAATTTCATAAAAAAATACATCACACTTACCTTAGAGCCTCGGTCCAAGTAGTCTCATCAAATGCAATTATTAGGGGCATATAGCCATAGTCCCCTTCCCTATCATGAGCATTATGGGTTGGAGTTTTGAGACTCAATCTAACCCAATCCATGGGCGTATATCCTCAAGTACAGTATCCCATAACTACCAAGCCATATACACATTCCTATATATACATTTACCACATATACCATATCAAAGACCAAGAGCAGTCAATACACATAACATATAAAATTCACCACTCATTAACACATGAATCAACCTCAAGCCTTAACATATTCTCATATTTACTATTAACATAACATATCCCATTTAAACTATTTTCATTTGTATAGAATAACTCAATTAACATTACAAAAAATTCTGATACATCTTCCCACTTAACATATTCATCAATTTACAATCAGTCATCCATTTTACACATTCATCAATTCATATAACTTAATCCATTTATGAATTCCCATTATGATTTTATAAGTCATTTGACATATTCACAATAATCCATTTAAACATTTTTCACATTTTCCCAAAAAATACTTTATGTCATTTCCAATGACTAGACACAACTATAATTTGTGCCTTCCATAATTATAACTTACATTTCAACACATTAATAATGGGATATATCTCAACACAAATTAACTTTGGGGTTAACATTAAAAAATTCCATGTTTAGGAATATTGGTGCACCCCATGGGTGGCCCTAATCTGGTCTAATAAACATGAACACATCCCATAGGGATCATGAGGGGTCTAAATCAATATTTATCCAAATTGTTTAGCTAATATTACTAAATTAATCAAATTTACATGAATAGAAAAAGAAATATCTGAACCACACATGCAAAAATTATCAATAACACTACGTGATATAACTTGTCGACCACCTACCTTGAATTTGAAGATGAACACACACTTAACCTTAGCGTTAGATTCAGATTAAAGAACTCTTTTAATCCCTAACCAATGATGCACTAGAAAAAGAGAGTGTTAGGGATTCATAATAAGAAGAAAAAATTTACATGCCCCAATCCAGAAAAGCAAAGGAAGCGGGGCATTAGACTAACCCAAAGCTTCAATCTGCACCAGACAGCTCTCGAAACATCCTAGAATCGAAGTGGATCCACCATAGGGAATTCTTGGGTAAAAATAGTTCTTCACTAGGGTTGACAAAGTATAAAATGGGGGAAGCAATAAGGTGAGATACATGAAATACCGAGGTGTAAAATGGTAATTTTTTACTTTTTAATGAGGTGAACATTTATCCAAAATGTGCGCTAGCCTCCATCTAAGAGGGGCCCAAGTCATATAGTGACCTGGGGATTATTCATGCTTTGACAAATTGTGCTCTAACTATGGGAAATGTATCTATCAAATGTCACACAGTTTGGATTTCCTCCTTTCACGGCTTGCTCTAACAGTGTGCCAACCATGAAACATGCACTAGATGGACCAAATTACCCTTCTTTCATGTGTTGAACCCCCGAAACACCCCTGACATTCCTCATACTCCTATTAATAATTTAATTAACCAATGTTAATGGATTCAAACAAAAATTTAAATAATAATATACCTCCAAAAAGGACAGGATCTTACATTTTATGATATATTTCTATTTAAATAAATTTAATGAGTTTGATCGTTGTCTTTATACACAACAACATCCTAAAACAAACGATGATATACTATTGAAATATTATGTGATTTTTATCATCTATCCATTGGATTAGTGAGTATGATTTAGAATAATTAAATTATGAAATGTATTTATAATATTTTTTCTTAATGGAAGAGTATTAATTAATATATTTGAAAAAATAATCAATAATAAATACCATTTTCTCTTAAAAGATCAGTTTTTCAAAGTACTGAATTTTTCAATATATTGTGTATAATTATCAGAAATGATATAGGATTTTTTATGAGATATATTGGTATTGATTAAAAATAAATGAACAATAACTCATACAATTGTTATCAATTTTTTATGGGAAGATAAAATCACACGGTAATGAATAGTTTTATTTTCTAAAAACCCATTTTTACTTTTCCAAATTTAATTTAAATTACTAAATTAAATTTAAAGTTATTGATTTATTATTTTACTGAAATGTATATATAATATATTTAATTGAATATATTATGATTCATCTAGTGGGTTTTACTTGAAAGGAATAAGAATAAATTTAAAATCCATATTTATAAACATGACATTCATTCCTTTTTATAAAAATATATTAAAATTAATTTCTACCAATAATGTAAATTTAATATAATAAAATAGGTTATTTATTTTAAATCATAATTCCAAAATTTAGTAATAATGTAATTTTAATGTTTTATCATTTTGAATAGTAATCAGTGTAAAAATTAACTACTATAGTGAAGGTAAAAATGTTTAATGTGGGGTTAAACTAAAGTTATAAGTATTAAAATATACTAAAAATAGTCTCAATCTATTTATATAAAGATATTTTTATCATATATCATTCCATATTTAACCATGATCTATTTTGGAGAAACATTCACATGAGGGTGACTTTATAATATTTTAATATTTTTAATAATTAAAAGTGATCCACTCCCCTCACTTATAAAATGGTACCTCCTCTAAACTCTTACAAAAAAACACATAATAACCTTAACATACCCAATCTTAAAAAAATAACCATCCAATAATCCTTATGGTGGTTTTCAATAAAGGGTACCCGAAGAAGAGTTATATGTTCATACAAACAATTTTCATATTTTTTTCTCCATAAAACTCCCCAAAATAGTATATAACATTATCAGTATGATGAAAGAAATAATTTCTATAATCAAATATGTTTATTTTAATGGTAAATTCATTTTTAATATCCTTTATTTCTCATTAAAAATAAAAATATTAGTCATTCATATATAGATACTATTGTCCCCCATAAGTGATGTGTTTTATTTTTCATCACTATCTATATTTAATGGTTTTATATATGGATTTTATGGACATATATGATTCCAATAAAAAAATAATTCTTAAAATATAATATATTTTCGACTTTATTAAATTTAATTGTTAGAAAATAATAACATCTCTCATTCATATATACGGACTACCACATCCCTAAAGTGATGTGAATCATTTTCATATAAATAATAATGTCAAAATAAATGAATATATATTATATTTATAATATAACAATTATTATTTAATGGTTAATTGTTATTGACCTTTCTTTCCTTACAATCACCAAAATGTTGAAACATCACTCATGTATATATACAGACTATTGTCTCCATAAAGTGATTTAACTCATTTTTTATCATCAACATATATGGATTCTTATAAAAGTGTAAATAATTAAAAAAAATGATATTTATGGCATGATAACGATTCATGATATTATGAAACCATGGTAAATTTTCAAGGACTAGAACCTTTGTTCTGACACAATCACTAAAAACTAACATGTTTTCACCCAAATAATGATTTTAATGAAGAATTATTAATAAAAGGTTAGTGGGAAATTATAAAGAGATTATATATCGTAAACTATATATGAATAAATTTCTTTAAAGTATTTATAATAAATATATATTTATTATATTAAAGGTTTTAAAGCTTATTAATAAATACAAGGATTGTGGTAATGGTTTATGTTACAATATTATTTTATTTAGAGTGTTTCTATATTAAAATTCCATTGAGGGAAATTATTTCATTATAATCCATTAAATTACATATATTATATTATATTATGTTTATTTATAGGTTTTCCAAGTCTTTATTTCATTTTACTCCCTTTTTACTTAAAATTATCGAGAAAATATTTTTTAAGAAACCAACCTTATTTCTTATTTTTTTGGTTGGAAAAATTTCTTCTCCATGCCCATGTTAACAAAAATGCTAAATTTAGATTATTTTCAATACATAATTTTTTTATATTGGTTATCATTACAATAATTACATTGAATAAAAATTATTTGAAGTGATATTTTCAAAAAAAACACATATAAATCACTTTTTTACTTTTTAAAAAATTAAGAAAAGAGTGTTCTATTTTCACATATATGGTGTGGACAGATTTTACCACATTTATGTAATTTATTCCTCATTAAATATCAATTACCTTTTTCAATGGTTTTATTAATAAAATAAATTTCCAATTCCTTAAGGAATTTTTGTTTTAAAATTTTAATAAAAATATAGGGTGTTTTCTATTGATTTTCAAAGAGTATTTCAATAGATTTTATAAAAGATATTTTCCATGTATGTGAAAATAATTTAAGGATTATTGAGTAGACACTAAATTAGACTAATATTAATTGTTAATATGTATAATATTCATGTGATTTATTATTCATTAAAACCATTTTTGTGCATTTTAAACTTTGAAAATCATTTCACATTATGATTGTAATTCCTTCTTAAAAGGCACTATTATGTGGTACATTTGTTAAAATCATTTAATGTAACCAATGATTTTATTTTATTTTCATATATAATATTCAGGTTTATAATTATATTGGGAAAAAGTCATTATTGTGGAGTGTTGGAAGATTCACATTGGAGGACCACCAAAATGAGATTTAATGCAAATAGTTATGGAGAACGCAGATTGGAAACCAGCCCACTGATGAGAATGTGGGGCCCAACATATAGTTTTGATGAATCCAAAATTTTTTGGGATGCTAGAAAAAATATATAGAAACAAATAATTTGTTAGGAGCTAGTGCTAATTTGACCTCTATGATGATTATTAAGTCGGCCCAATTTAGAAATAAAATTCTGGGCCAGATTCTGTGGCCGAGAAAAATATCCCACCAATTTAATCATATCTCAGAAAAGACATATCCATTTGGGCTGAAAGTTTACAAATAGCTTGGATATATTGAGAGATTCACTTTTTTATTCTATGTAACACTCCAATTAAGCCATCTAGAAGGCCATTCAGACGCGTCTGTTCAGTGGATGAAAGCAGGCTACCACCTTGGGTCAGGGATAAAGAAGTCCACTCTCTCTTAACTTTCCACCCACCCTAGGCCTACCATAATCAAGTGGGATTCTTTTTAAAATTGGGAGTTCGACCCATGCCTCTTGATATGACTATTTATGGCAGTTTTGGTGAAGGAATTGATCATCCTTCGAGCTTTGTTTTTATTGTAATGTTATTATGTCGATTTGGCTTTGTAACGTTCTTCTTTCTCATGTAAGTTGTTCGAATCACCTTATTTGTTAATAAAGTTTCTTCCTTTACTCTTATTATATTTTTATTATTATCAACTTTTTATCTTTTCCTTATGGTGTGAATTTATTCACACCATACCTTGTGATATTATTCACACAACGGTGGAGTGATTGCTTTCTTTTTTTTACTTCTCCAATTCCTCCCTCATGAGTCTACTTTCCACTTCCATTGAAACCATAGAATCAATGGCGGGCTAACGATTTCATGGTTTGATCCAAGGGAGTACAAAGGGGATGGTTTGGATGTTATTTCTCAATCCATTAATTTTTAATCACTTGGTTTAATTGAGAAGTTTTTTGAAGATCTTCAAACTCTTTCATCCTTGTTCAATTTAGGGCCACACACTTCATGTGCTAATACGTACCTTTACCTTGAAGTGTTAAAAACCTTGATCCTTCAAGTGTATAGGTGATTATTATAAAAGGATGTATATATTAAACCATTAAGTGATTATGTTGTTTGATCTTCTTAAGTGAACCCATATCAAATATAAGAAATTGAAATCATTAAAAAAGGAATTCATTCAATCCACCCGAAGCGATAACCTTGGATCAACACATTATTTTCATTTAAATTAACATAAATTTGTTATTTATACCTTAAAACCATCAAAAATCAACCCATTTTGGCCACTTCATATGAAAAAACAATCTCTAGAATGTAAGTGTCTGTAGGTTTCTTCTTAGGTCTCTGAGGATTCGATAACCCAAGATAATCTACTAGGATCCTTCTACCGTCATCTCTTGGGTAAATTTGAGCGTGAATAAAATTTTGGAGCCATTTTTGGGGACCCAAGTAAGTCATCTAAACACCCATTCTATTCTCCCCCATTTATTATTTTCTCATCCAAATTCTCTTATCTTTTCCATGTCTCGTTCTTTTTTTGTTTTGGTGCATGTCTGCCTACACCTGTGATCAATCAAACCGTCTAGTTAGGGTGGATAGTCCTAGGGATGGGGAGTCATGTACACCAAGGGAACTCTTTAATTTAAATCATAATCTTTCTAACACCCCCGAGTCAAAAAAATGAGCCCATTTCAATGGAATTTATTCAAAGAATCCAACTCATAAACCTGGGTGGGAACCAAAATGGAAACCCAAATAAGGCGGCCCCAAACATAGGGAATGAAATCGATCAAACCATGAATGACTACCTCACACAAACTTGGAACAATGCCCCCTCATTAATTAGACACAAATATCTAGGAGATTCCAACTACTTCATTAAAACCTATGCCCTAAACCATCTTCCCACATTCCATGGAATGGAGTCCGAGATGCCCTACCTTCACATTAAGGATTTGAATGAAATTGTGGAAACCATGTGTCCACCACATCAACTAGAATCAGATATAATGAGTCTATTTCATTTTTCTTTAAAGGGTCGAGCTAAAAATTGGCTAAACAATTTGAGACCATCATCCATCAACTCCTAGGACCAATTACAAAGATAATTCTATAAAAAATAGTTTCCCCACCACAAAACAATTTCACTTAAAAGGGAATCCAAAACTTTTTTTTGAAAAAGAGGGAGAGTCAATCTATGAAACATGGGATAGGTTCAAGGAAACTCTAAACATGGTTCCACACCATGGTTTTGTATTCCTAAACAAGTGACAATTTTCTATGAAGGGTTGGGTCCATGGAACAAACAATTCATTGACATGATGTGTAATGGAACCTTTAAAAACAAAGCCACAAATGATGCTTATGAGTATATGGAAAGCCTTGCTGAAAAAAAACCAAACATGGGGAACTTCACCTTATTATAAAAAGACATAAAGAACTACCAAAATTCATACACTTAGATAAGAGGAAATACTTAGGGACAAACCTGCAACACACTCTAGGAAGGTTGAAGAGATAGACCTTAGGAATGTCCATGAAATCCAAATTGTAGACCCTGTTTTCACAATTTGTGACAAAAATGACTATAAGACAGACAACTGCCCAACCATTCCATCTATCAAGGATTTTCTTTTAGGTGGATCCCCAATGGAAGTAAATTATTTTAACTTTCAAAATACTCTATACCAAAACACATTCAACCAAATGTATAATGACCACCCAGGCTTTGGCTGGAAAGACAACCAGCAACCTAGCCAACCAGAGGGACAAAATTCTTACCCCCATCAGAACTAAAAAAACCATAACCTGTTCCAAACCCAACCAATCCAATACCAATATACACAAATCCATTTTCAACAAACCATCCCACCTACAAAATATCCCCTGGGATAAACCAATCTTCTCAAGCACCAACCTAAACTGTTCCACATAGCCTACTAGAACAACTCTGCAATCAAATGGAAAAAATGAACTCAGAATTATCTTCCTTTAAATAAGAACTTCAATCCACCAAAACTTGATAGGAACCCATTCCTACTCCAGTGGTACCATCCTCACATTCAAGGGGAGATTCAAGTTTTAATCATACAAATCATGAACAACTAAAGGCTGTGACTGTTTTAAGAAGTGGAAAATCAATTGAGAAACCTGAACAAATAATTCAGAACCCATATGAAGATTTAATCATGGATGAAAATTAAAATGAAAAAAATCATCAAACTGAAAAACACGATAACATTGTCAAAGAGACAACTCTTCAACAAAAAAACCCCACAACCTACACTATTTCCTCAACACATGAGCGGGAAAAACAATCCTGAATTGAGTGAAACATTAAGAGGTATATTCTCACAAGTCAAGTTGAGCATTCCCATTCTCGATGAAATCAAAACCATACATACCTACTAAAATTACCTTAAGGACTTGTGCACTTTTGAAATAATTTTTTTACATAAAAACCTAGTCCTTTTGGCTACTAATGTGATTACCACCATTCAAGGGACCATTCCTCCTAAGATGAAAGACCTGGGTTTTCTTTACATCAATGTTGAACTAGGAGAGAGTAATGTTGTCAAGGCCTTTTGTGACCTAGGTGCTAGTGTTAATCTCATTCCCTATGATATCTACTTCTAGTTAGGACAAAAAGAACTCTATCCCACATCTATCCCACTTCAAATTTCTGATCATACCATTAGGGTTCCAAAGGGGATTTTAAATGATGATATGGTAAAGGTTGAAAACATCATCTACCCTACTGACTTAATTGTCCTTGAAAACCATCAAACCTTACGAAATAAGGAACAAACCCCATTCATTCTTGGCCTTCCTTTCCTTGTAATAATAAACTCAATTATCATAGTTTAAAATGGTAACATGACCATCACTATTGTAAACATGAGTCTAGACATGAACATCTATAATTCATGTTCAAAAATAGGGGATGATGAGGAAATTAATGATGTAAACATGATATGAAGAATTGATAATGAATACATAGAATATCATGGAATATTTGATGGATGTTTAAGTCAGGATGAGATTCATTTTCTTTGTTCACATGAAGAATGTTTAACTCCTTGGCTCGAATCATTTTCAAATTTCTATTATGATGATGTCTTAGGTCCAACAATCAGTGAAACCTTTTAGAAAGCCACTTTAATGGAGACCACTCCAACATCCTTCCCTAAATCTGATTAGGGCAATCTAGTAGCTGAAACGTATACATGTGGGGGAATCAATCATATCTAAAACACTGGGAAACAAAATTTATCTTGATCCAATGTCTCAATCTTCTGCTGAAATTATGAACCAACCCGATCTTGAATTGAAGGAACTTCTCGCTGCACTCAAGTATGCCATACTAGGGGACAATAAAACACATCTTATTGACATTTCTTCTTCCCATGAATTAAATCATGATAGGATGCATTTATATTTCCTTAGGAAACATAATAAAGCCATTGGATGGACCCTGTCTGATATTCCTAGGATTACACCACTTATTGGGACTCATAAGATTGTTCTAGAATCTAATTAAAATCCATGTTGTCCACCTGAAGAGTGAATCAATCCTAATCTCAGGGAAGTAGTGAGAAAATAACTTCTGAAATTTCTAAAAGCTGGTATCATATATCCCATAGCTGAGAGTGAGGGGGTCAGCCCAATCCAAGTGGATCCCAAGAAGGAAGGAATCACAGTGATAACCAATAAGGATGGGGAGATTCTTCCAACTAGGGTGAGTATTGGATGATGGATCTGCATTGACTATAGGAAGATAAACTCAATCACCACGAAGGACCATTTCCCCTTACCATTCATTGACCAAGTCCTTGAGAGAGTGGAAGGTCATTACTTCTACTGTTTCTCAGATGGGTACTCGGGGTATAAACAAATTGAGGTCTACATAGAGGACCAATGGAACACTACATTCACATTTCCATTCGACACATTTTCTTTCAAAAAAATGCCCTTCGGGTTATGCAATGCCCATGGAACCTTCCAGTAGTGCATGATGAGAATATTCTCAGACATGGTATGGTATTTTCTTGAGGTCTTCATGGATGACTTTTCTGTGTTTGGGGATATATTTGAGGCATGTATGAGTAATGTGCAGAGAGTCTATTCAAGATGCGAAGAAGAGAAACTCGTCCAAAACTGGGAAAAATTCCATTTCATAGTTAAAGAGGGACCACTTCTAGGCCATCTAGTCTCAGGTAGTGGGATTGAAGTTGATAAAGCCAAAGTTGACATCATTCGTCACCTTCCATAACCCAAAACTATCAAGGAAGTGAGATATTTTTTAGGACAGTCTAGTTTTCTTAGAAGATTCATCAAAGACTTTATTTCAATCTCTCGTCGCCTTTCTGCACTCCTAGTAAATGATGCTCCATTTTTTGGACTGAAATCTATGAGGGTTCATTATCAACCCTCAAATCTTCTCTCTCCTCTCCTCCCAATATAAAATATCCAAATTGGAACCTCCCTTTCGAACTTATGTGTGATGGTACTGAATTTTCTATAGGAGTTGTGTTAGGGAAACGTGGCAATAAAACTCCTTATGTCATTTCTTATGCAAGAAAATCCTTAAATGATGCCCAAATCAACTACCCCAACACTAAAAAAGAGTTTTTTGTTATTTTCATTACCTTAGAGAAATCTAGGTCTTATCTCTTAGGATCACCCATCATTGTCTTCACTAACCATTCAACCCAAAAATACCTTTTCCAGAAAGAAGATGCCAAGGCTAGACTAATTAGGTGGGAACGTCTCTTACAAGAATTTGACCTCACAACCAAGGAAAAAAAGGGTTTTGAAAATGTTGTAGATGATCACCTCTATAGGATAGAATTCAAAGACCACTCAAATAACCTTTCTGTGTCTGATTCATTTCCTGATGAACACCTATACTCTTTGAGTGACTTCCCTTTGTATGATGACACATCCAACATCTTAGTTATAGGAGTAATTCCAAAATTATTAGGGACTCATGCTCAATGGAAATTTTCTTTTGATTTTTGGCACTATATGTTTGATGATCCATACCTCTATAAGTTCTACCCTGACCAAGTCATTAGGAAATGTGTCCCAGAATCTGAACAATAGTCCATCATTAAATTCTGTCATAGTGAGGCATGTGAAGGTCACTTTTACCCTATTAAAACTTCTTCTAAGCTTATTTAGTGTGGTATCTTATATCCCACCCTCTCAAGGGACTCCTACACATTTTTTCAAAGTTTTACTAAGTTTCAACAAGTAGGTTCAATCAAAAAAGGAATAAAATGCCACTCACTCCCATTATAGTGATTGAAATCTCTGACTACTGGGGAATCGATTTCATGGGTCCCTGCCCAAAATCTAGGGGATAACTCTACATCCTTTTAGTTGTGGATTATGTCTCAAAATGGGTTGAATCCATTCACACTAAGTATAATGACCATCATGTTGTTATTCGATTTCTGAAAGAGCACATATTTTCTCGATTTTGGAATTCCTAGGGCTATAAATTGGGATCGAGGAACCCATTTTTGCAACCATCCATTCTCTTCACTTAGGTATAAGTATGGGGTTTCTCACAAGGTTTCCACTGTGTACCATCCTCAAATTAGTGGTCAATCTAAGCTAGAAAATAGGGGGATTAAGAATATTCTTGAAAAAATGTCAATCTTTATATGAAATATTGGTCCGAGAAACTCTCGGATACTCTTTGGGCGTATTGTATAACCTAAAAACCCATCCCAAGAATGTCACCGTATAGGGTTTTTATGGAAATTCATGTCATTTAGCTGTTGAAATTGACCAGAAGGCTTTTTGGGCAATTAAGAAAATGAATAATGACCTCTCATTGGCTAAAAGAAGAAGGAAATTAGATCTCAATGAACTTAAGGAACTAAGTATGGAGGCTTATAAAAATTCAAGGATCAATAAAGCTAGATTTAAAGCCTACCAATATAGGAATATCAGAGTAAAAAATTGTGAACTAGGAAAATTAGTTCTCTTGTATAGTTCAAAACTTCATTTACACCCAGGAATGTTGTGGTCTATATGGTCAGGTCCTTTCATTGTGCATCATTTGCACCCCCATGGGGCAGTAGAGGTTTAAGATCCCACAAGTGGTTACATTTCCAAGGTAAATGGTAAATGGGTAAAACCATTCATTGAATCATTCAATAAACACGAGACAGAGGTTGTGTTAACTGAGAAAACCTATGAAATAGGAAAAAATTGATTGATTTTGGATCTATGGCTGGATAACGACGTTAAACAAAGAATTTCATGGGAGGAAAACCATGTTTTTCAAGTTTCCAATCATTTGGTTGTTTTAATAAACTTTATATTTTAAATAGGATTAATGAGTCATTTTAATATTTAAAAATATTAAAACAATAGACTGTTGACCTATTCTTATATTATGAGTATGGTTGGGTATGAAGGAGGAGCGCCATATTCATCTGTGTCACGTAGTGTGATCCTTGAGTAATTCCTTACCCAGAAATTTAAAAAGAAGGCAATTTATCATCATTTCATTTTTTATGTGCATGTAGGTTAAAATAAAAAATATATAATAATAATAATAAAATTATAAGGCCCCATCGTATGTCTTGGGGAAAACCCTGTCACAACCGGTGAAGCCATGTAGACTTGAACCCTAGATCGAAGGGTGATAGGGGCACAAACTTACCACTGACCTAAAAATTATTGTGCTTCCTTATTCTATAATTTTTATATATATACTTATATTTTAATTTCTTTATTATATATATATATAGTTTTTTTGTTAGTTTTTTTCCAATAGGGAATTCTCAGAGTGACATCGAGATCAAGGGATTAAAATAAAGCAATAAGAATTTCAATTTCAACCACCAGGTGACTTCATTCCATGATCCTCGTTTTCAATTTCCTTTTTCAACTCTCATTATCTACCTCTAACCCCTTCTAAATTTTATTTTCATTAAACACTGGTGAAACTGTTATTTTATGTTGGGGGAGATAAAATAAAAAAATATTTTCTGTAAAAAAAAAGAATGATTTGAAAAAAAGTGTGTCTTAATGGAAGAAAAATTTTCTTTAAAAATGAACATGATAATATAAATTTTCCACTTTGAAACTGAATATCAAATATTTTAGAATCCCCTAATTTTGATTTTAATCTATGTATATTTCATGATCATAGATTTTGGAAAGTGTGGTTTCCTAATGTGATATTTCATTGTTTATATTTTCATCCAAATAAAAAAGAATCACAATGAACGTCATTTGGATAGTGAGGTAATAGTTTGAGTTCATGGGGTCCACCAAATAAATATCATAGGTTTGGTGATCATTTATTTTTAATATGAGTATTCAATAGAAAAAAACTAAGAAAAAAATAAATTGGAATGTAATGTAATGAAATGACATAATGCCTGGCTTTCAGAACTTGGGGATCGTGACTCCATAGTTGTATGGCCCAGAGTTAGTAATTTTATCTCTATTTTTGGTAATTTGATTTTTTTGACTGATTTAACTCCAAAAGATTACCTAGTATGTGGGCTTCACTTGGAGCCTAAGGTCTTTGAGCCTGGGAGTCATTGCCAAAGTCTCGCTACAGGGGTTGATTATTTTTAGTGAAATTTTAATTACCATGAAAAAATTGAAAAAACAATACAATAAAAAAATTTGAATACTCATATTAATATTGAAATTTTATTCCACCTAGCACTTCCATCATTTCCCACTTGAATAAAGATGAACCCCCATGTCTAATGTGATGCACAACACATCATCACTCTTAATTGATATTTGATTATATATGGCAATGAATTTGAACAAAGGAATGGTCTTGGGATTAGGAGATGTTTATGAAACTATCATGTATTAAAATATTTTGATGGGTTTCATGATGTTTTGGTATGACTATTTTTGGTGATCATTGTGTATTAAAATGTTTTTGGAAAAGGGAATTCGAATTTCATATTGATGAGATATATTTTGCTCGGGACTAGAAAAACTCAATTTGGGGGGTGTGATTAGCCATTAAAAAAGGAAAATATTCATTGTTAATATATATAATATTCATGTTATTTATTATTCATAAGCACCATTTTTGTGCATTTTACACTTTGGACATCATTTCACATTATGATTGTAATTTCTTCTTAAAATATACTATTATGTGGTACATTTTTTAACATCAGTTAAAGTACCCAATGATCTTGATTTTATTTTCATAGTTAATATTCAGGTTTCTAATTATATTGGGGAAAATTCATACTTTTGGAGTGCTGGAAGATTCATATTGGAATACCACCAAAATGGGATTTCATGCATACAATTCTGGAGAAGGCAGATTGGACACCAGCCCACTGATGAGAATGTCGGGATAAACATAAAGGCCCAATGAAGACCAAATTTAGTGGGATTCTAGAAAAAATATAGAGGAAAACATCATTCTATAGGAGCCAATTCTAATTCGGCATCCATGGTGGTTATTAAGTCGGCCCAATTTAGAGATAAAATTCTGGTCCAGATTCTGCAGCCCGGAAAAATAGCCCACCAATTAAATTATATCTCAGAAACGACTTATCCATTTGGGATGAAATGTTATAGAGAGATAGGAGACTTCCAAAGCTTCACTTTAATATTCATTTTCCCACTCCAATTTGGCCATATAAAAGTACATTTAGATGCATCTGTTCGGTGGATGAATGATGGATTCCACCTCGGGCCAAGGATAAAGAAGTACATTGTTCCGAACTTTCCACCACCCTAGGCCAACCATAATCATGTGGGATTCTTTGTACTATTGGGAGTTTGACCCATTCCTCTTGATATTCCTATTTAAGGTAATATTGGTGAAGGGGTTTAGGATCCTGGGAGATTTTTTTTTCATTGTAATGTTATTATGTTGATTTGGCTTATAACGTTCTTCTTTCTCAGGTAAGTTGTTCGAATCACCATAGTTATTAATAAAATTTCTTCCTTTACTCTTATTCTGTTTTTCTATTTATCACATTGATATTGTTTCCTTAAGGTGTGAATTTATTCACACCATACCTTGGGATATTCTTCACACAATGGTGGAGTGATTTCTTTCTTTTTATTGTTTTTTTACTTCTCCAATTTCTCCCTCATGCATCTAATTTCTGCTTCCATTGAAACCATAGAATCAATGGAGGTCTAAATATTTTATGGGTTGATCCAAGGGAGTAGTAAAATTATGGTTTGGATGTTATTTCTCAATCCATTAATTTCTAATCACTTCTTTTAATTGAGAATTTTGTTTGAAGATCTTTAAACTCTTTCATCCTTGTTGAATTTAAGGCCACACACATCAAGTGCTTATACGAACTTTTATGTTGAAGTGCTCAAAACTTTGATCCTTCAAGTGTATACATGATTAGCATTAAAGGATGTAGGTATTAAACCAGTAAGTGACGATTTTTTTGATCTTATTAAATGAACCCATCTCAAATATAATAAATTAAAATCACTAAAAAAATGAATTTATCCAATCCACCCCAAATGATAACCTAGGATTAATTAAATATCTTAATTTGAATTAACATAAATCTGTTAGTGATACATAAAACCCATTTAAATTCATCCCAATTTTGCCACTTCATAGACAAAAAAAATCCATAAAATGTACGTGTCTATATGTTACTTCTTAGATCTACAAGGATTCGATAACCCATGATAAACTAAAAGGACCATTCTACCTTCATCTCTTGGGTGCATTTGAGTGTGAATCAATTATTTTCCATCACTAGGGATATGATATTATGATTCAACATAATGTTTTGGATGAAATATTATTATTATGTTCATATTACGATTTCATAAAACCATTTTATTCCCACAGTAAAATCAGTCTATGATGAAATTACATTTTATTTTATGATATCATCAACTTCCTTTCTTTAGATAGATTATGATTATGTGAGGATAAGATGTTTATGAAATCCATTTAGTTTTTATGGGGTATGGGTTGGTAATATAATGGATTTTTTATGATACTTTGAAACACTTATATATGTATTTCATTATGTGACATGTGGGTCTATAATTATATGTTTCACCAATGAATTGGGTAAATAATGATATCTGAAGAGTTAATATGATCTGAAATAGGGAGTGAAACTATATAATTAAGGACTATGTCACCTATGATAATCTTGAAAGTATGTGTTGACTAATAAAACAATGGGAATCATGAGTGAACCCACTCCATTATAGGTCTCAATCTACTAATATAATCAAACTAGTGTGCCTTTATTAAAGAAATGAATTTAAATGATTACATTTATACCAAAATTTTGTGTCTTATGATTAATAATTATTCTTAAGGATAATGACTATTGATTTATTATTCCATATAATTATGATATATGTATTTGTTTATGTGAAATACGGACTCTATGACTCATGTGTAAGCATATTTGTCGTATTAGGTATGACTTTTGTAAATTAATATTATGAATATACACTATAATTATTATTATATGCTCACTTAAGATCCTTAATTGATATCACATATGCTTACCATTACTGAACATCTATTTTCACCCTTTATTATGATTCATTTTCACTGGTTCATGAAGAATGTTATTAAGTATTCTATGTAAAATAATATTACTATGAGAAAATAACTTTCTGGGATATTTAAAGACCATTCATGAAATAATTTGGTTATGTATCTCATATTAAAATACAATAAACCATTATAGTTATAGGGTGTATATTATTATGATATATTTTTAATATTCATATAATGTGAAGTAATATTATTCTATAAAATTATTGGGTCACCTAGGTTAATGCAAACATGAATGTTATAGTAGATAGAATTAACTCTCATGATATTTATGAATGTTTTGAAAAAGAATAATCATATATCTCATAACTATGTAATACCAGTTTAAATAAAATATTTTTCAGGAATTTAATGATAAATAAGGTGAATATCATATTTTAACTTTTCAAATAATAATTTTTATATTAAAATTTGAAAATAGTTTCAAACCAAAGGAAATATAAAAGATGTTAGAGGATAATGAAATGTGACGTGGAAAACATTACATGATAATTTATTCTAATAGAAGAATAATAGTATAAAAGAAATAATGAGGTGATTGTTAAATATTATTGATCATTAGAGGAGGGATAATATCAAATCAACTCAATATTTGTGACCCGAACTTTTACTAGATATTGTTCAGCAATGATATATTCTTATTATTTTTATAAAGGGTTGGTTCTTTCTTGAATGAATGGTTGATTCTAGTAATTTTATAGGATCATATTTATTAATGTAAGTGGGACAATTATTGATTATAAAAGAAGAAATGTATGTGTGTGGGATAAAAATCAACACACACTAGGGACATAGTCATAAATCATTGACATAAACCCTGTTTATATAAATGGTTTAGTTTTAATTTTTTTCATTGATTAAGATTTATATTATGGTATGATAATTAATAAGGTCAATAGTTTGGATTTTAATAAAAAGATATAAACACTAATTCACACCCCTTGTTAGTGTTTATCATTCCCCAAGTGACCCAAATAGAATTTATTTATAAATCCATAATGAACTTTTTTTAATGAAATGTACTAAAAAGTTTTCAATGTTATTTATAACATGATTGGGAATTATATATACAAGAAATTTAATTACTGTGAAATTATGAAATCCCACTATATGAATATATAGGAGATAAATTAATGGTGTATATTATGTTTTTTAGTATTATTATCTTATAATATTTTACCATTATAAAATGGATATGAGTCTTCTACTATAGTTTTAATTTTAATGAGAAAATGGTTATTTATTTGTTATTATTTTTATTTGGTTTCAATTTTTATATTATGTTAATTTATTTTTACGTTTTTATTTGGGATTTTATATAAAAATTTCATTCACAATAAATATATTTATAGATTTTATTATGAAGCTAAGTAATCAACCAATGATTATAAAATAACCCCATACATTGGTTATTTTCCTTTATCATAAAAAGAACATAATTAAGGCCTTATAGTTATCTAACATGGTTCCTAAGAAAGTTTTTTAGTCTGATCTTTATCAAATGATATCAAAAATTTTTTAAAAACATTTTGAACTATTAATTATAAAATATATATAAATAAATATGGTATTGATAAAAAGTTATTTTAAAATTTTTTGTGTAATAACATGTGTTGATAGGAAGTTTAGACAATTCATGTAATTAAAGGATCCCATATAGGATATTGGTCTCCTGAAATTTATTTTTGTCTAAATAAATTTTTGGTCGGAATATGAAATGTTTTAATAAATAATGGTTTCTATAGATTGTGATGACATGTAAGTATATTTTATTTTTGAAAATGGTTTGAATACCTTAAATAGGTTTGGAAATTTATTTTAAATGGTCTAGAATACATATGGTTTTTGAAGATGGTTATATTAAATTTTTTTGATAACATGTTTTAAATTAGTTTGGTGTAAGGAATTAATCTCTATAAGGTGAATAGAGCCACATATACATCTACCAACATTATATGTTCTATGTTTCGAAAACCCTGCGATTTAATCATGGAAAATGTCTATGAAGTTTCTCATTTGTTCTTTGGTTTTATGGTATTATTGAACTATATTTTTATAGAGAAAATTTTTATAGCAATTAAATGGTAATCACGAAATTTTTATAGAATAATTTTATTATCCATATATTTCAAGTGATGGACTATGTTCGACAGTGTACAAGATTCTTAACACCGAGATTAAATGAACAATATAATATTAAATACAATTATTGTAAGATAGTCCTTAAATAGGTGGTTATTAAGAATATTATTTGATTTATAAAATAAATATAGTGTTTCAAATATATTTAAATTTATAAAAAATTTATTACAAAATAATAGCACAAATTTTATTAATGAAATTTTATTCTTCAAAAAAATTGGTTTTCTTATAAAATGACTCTTCTTCCTTTTATGAGTTTATATTTTAATTACCTTTTTTAAATTTCTAAAAAATAATTGAAAAAAATAATTTCATTTTTTAATTCATGTTTTCAAAGTTATCATAAAATTATTTTTTTGATAACTTTCTGAAAAGACTGATTTTCAATAAATGGTGAAAAATACTGATTTTTATTCAAAACTGTATTTTTCTATTAAATAATTTAAAAACTAAAAATTCCATTTTTTATTAAAATTAAAAAATCATTAGTTAATTTGGATTTAAAATAATTCATGTATGGGTTTTAAAATGGATTTTATACATGAATTTAGCATAAAAATAATTTATATTTAAAAGGTCAATTTTTATGAAAAACTGTTTCCATCATGTTATTCTAGTTTAATTTTAAATTAAATTATTCTATTTATGGGTATTGTATATAGAAAAATGTATTAATTATTTGGAATCAGTATATCTAAATTTATTAACTACTAACCGTTTATTTTTTTGTCAATATGAATTGTAACGTTAGTAATTTTTGTTACCATGGTAAAGGGTATATCTGGTAAGTAAATTTAAAAATAAAATGAATGGGTTTGTAAAATCACCCTAAAATTTTCCATAATTTTAATTTATGATTAAATGTCTTCTATATTCATTAACAAATCATTTATATGTAATTTTTTTGTCCATTTGGACAAGATTAGTACATTAATAATATTATATTTCAAGAAAAGTCAAACATGTCACACTCTTGTTTTTAGTAACTATAATTTTTTAATACAGGGTGATATAAAGGGTATTTATTACTATTAATACATTTTTTAAATATGTAAGATTTATATTTATCATGGTAATATATTATACTTTTTATTGAAGAAATATTTAACTTAAATTCTTTCAGAATACTAATATTATAATTATTTTACTAACGGGAAAAACAAAATTATTGATATTAAAAATATTAAAGGTAAATTAATTCAAGATAAATAATTTAGTAAAACACTTTTATATATTACCCTGAAAATTTTGGGATATAATAAAATATTTATATCAAATTATATGTGTTATATTTATATTATTAATGTCAACGTAATGAATCGTTCTAAAAATCGACAATATTGTTAGTTTATAATAAATAATATTATATTAAATGATATAAAATTAATAAAAATAAAATATTCACAATGGTGATTAGAATATGGTTTCTAATATTATCCATGGTCTATTTATGGGACTTTTTTCCATTTATAGTAACAATATTGACACTCAAGGAGTAAAAATCATAATTGTCATTATAAGATTAAAAATGGCTAACGAGGGGTTAGAACCAACTGATAAGGATAAAAATGTGATATAAAATTTTCTAAAAAAAATAATGATATTTTCAAGACCCATAATATTCTTATATTTTAAATAAATACATTAGGTCCCATTTAGAATAAAATATTAATTTACTATTTTGATAAATTCTCAGAGTGCCCCACCCCTCACATATAAAAGGGAACCACTTATTGTCATTACATCACACCAAAAAATCATTTGGTTCAGTCTATACCTCCTAAAATTCCTTTATATAATCCATCCCCTCATTCTATAGGTATTTTAATAGCATAACAGTAGCCCTAATGGTCTTTAGGTGATAAGTAATGGAGATTTTCAAAGAAGATGTATCGTTTTTAATTGAGCATTTCTATTTTATTTCTACTTAATCCTCGTTAAAATATTATTCAAAAATGATAAAATATAGATTATAAATATTCTAAATATACTAAGATTTTATTATGTTATTTTTATAACAAATATCCATATCCCCTTCCATAAAATCAGAAAGGAAACTATCATTCATGTTTATGGTGGACTACAGACTCACAAACCGATGTCATTTATTTTCCATCACCATCTATCAATTATTGTTATTATTATAAAATTAAAATTTATAAAGAATATTCATTAAATATTTATAATTCTGAAAATATAATATATTATATTCCATATTATCATTCCATGCACTTAAAAATGATAATATCATTCATGTGTATGTGTGGACAACTGCCTCCACAAAGCGATGTGATTCATTTTTCATCACCACATAACATGGATAATATATAAAATATATTTAAATCTTTTATGTGATATATATGATATTATTATTATTATTAGGTAAAATACTACCTAACTTCTTTCAATAATGAACTTTTAAAAATGGAAATGTTACTCATGCGTACGTATAACCTACCATGTCCATGATTTTAACATAGTTCCTTTTTAATAACCATATTTAAAGGTTGTATTTAAAAATATTATTTATTTTTAATGGAGGTAGTTTTTTCATCACTATTTTTCTTTATATGTTAGAGTAATGACCACTTTGACCATATTCAATAATCTTAATTCATTTTGGACTTATGAACATGATATCCCCAAAACAAACAATGTGAACTTAAATAATCAAGTAATTGTATATATCAAGTTAACAAGTGATACAAAAGGAACACTAAAAATTAAAATATTTTTTATAATTTATAAACATAACCCATGTTTATGATTAAAGAAGATAAGGAACATTCAGGGTATTTCAAACTCAAGGTAATAAATTTTCATCTCACTTTTATTTTTGTGGGATATATGTTTTATATAAAACATGTTTATGTTATATGGTGTGTATACTACCCATAAATTTATTTTAGGAATTTACCATTATAATTACGGTATATAGATATCCTTGTAATGTTATTTGTTTCATGGATTATAATATTCAAAAACTACCAAATAGTTAAGGGTTTATTTCACAATCTTATCATTATTCAGGATTGTTTATGTTTATGTCTCTGGTGGGGAATATTGCTATTCAATATCCATTATTATTAAAAATGTTTTCAAAAATGTTTTTACTATACTCTTATGATTTTTTAATTTCATTTTCAGCATGTTTTAATTTTTATAATTTTTTTTAAATGAATGTTTTTTTCATTTTTGATGTAATGTACTTTCATGAAATTTACACCACAAATATGGAACTAATGTTTATTTAACTTATAGGGAATGAATGAATTTTCCCACCATCATGGTGCCTCCTTGATTTTATTATTACTTTATAAGTTTACAATGTTATTTTCAAAGTAAATGTTTTCATTTATAATTGTGCATCGTTTTAAAAAGAGAAGTGATTTTAAAAAGGAAAAGTTATATCCCTCAAGAGTGATCCATAGTGATATTTCAAAGTCATTTTATATCTAAGATAAAATCATATGATTATACATAGTACTTAATAAGTATATGACTCAAGGAGGCCAAAATAATTATTTTATTTCTATATGGTTTCTGTTTATGATCAAAATATGAAATGATTTTTAAACCCCTTTATCTTACATGGGTTCTGATATGAAAAAATGTTTATTAAACTCAATTATTTCACAAATTTTATATTGATAAATTTTTTATGATCTTTTGGAACAAATATACATGATTTTAATTATGTGATAGATGGTAAATATATCTCTCTCCAATTTTTTGGGTAAATTATTATATCTCAAGAGATTGATATGGAAAAAAGTCGAAGTGTTAGGCCTGTTATGGGAAACAATTTAAATTTCTAGATCCATTATAGGAAAAAAGTCAATGTTCTGGATTTTTTATGACAAATAAGTCGATATGATTTATCTACAAATAAAAATAGGTATTGATTCATGGTCCAATTGTTTTTGGTAAAACATGACATATGAAATGGGTTTTAAACTACTAATTGTTCCACACACATTTATGACATGAAAATGTGGTTCATGATTGAGTTAAGATGATTTATAATTATTATGATTTATGTATTTTTAAAGGTTAATGTTTTATTCTATAACTCAAGTTTATGATTTTTATCAGATAGGGTATGGAATTTTTAGGTTTTGGTGATGATATTATACCCTTATGAATATCTTATCCTTTCATATGATTATTGATTGATATCTCCCATAATTACACTTACTGAGCATCTGAGGTCACAATTTCTTATATTTCCATTTAATAGGATATGAAGAATTATGAAAAATGTTTTCAATTTACAGAGGTATCATTTGTGAAATATTTTATGGGAAATGTAGAAGACATAACATTGAAAGCAAAAATATTTATATAGTGGGAGATGATGTTGATATTTATAAACCAGTTTCTTATAAACCCTGGTTGTTATTATTTTTTCTTAATTCTTTAAAAATCTATACACAAAAGTAAATTTTGTATGTATGTGACCCAATATTTCTATTTAATGTCATATGTTTTGAATAGAAAAATATTCTTTCACATTTATCAATATCAGAGATAGAAAATGTAATGTTTATGTTTATTTTATAGGATTCGAGTGTGTGGGTTTCAAGATACTATAGTTGATTCAGAGCAGGGTTTAGAAAAAATTGGATATTATAATTTTTCAATGATAAGTTATCTTAAGATTTATGGATAATATAGTGGTTTTCAAATTTTGAGGTTGGCCATAAGTTCAGAGTCTCAAAATCCCCTTTTTAGGTTTTATGTGATGGAATTTTAGAGAGGATAATGATAGTTTGGGAAATGTATATGTAAAAATTAGGTTTAAAATTTATCATTATTTGTGGAATAATTCATTTACATTTTTTGGGTATAAGTTTTATAATTATTCATAAACTTTAGGGTTAATATTAGTTTTTTTAAAGCTATTTATGGGTTAGTACTTTTTTTTGATGCAAAATGAACAATATCATATAAAATTTTAGGTTGAAAATTTTCATTAATGTTGAATATATAAAATTTATTTTTTATGATTATTATCCTATTTATTGTAATTTTGTAAGTATTATATTAATATGGTGTTATGTAAAAAAGTCAAACCACATGTCGAGTGATAACCCATCATATCTAGTGAGGATGTAAGGCTCGAACCTACATCTAAAGGGTGGTAAGGGTGCATCACCTACCACTAGCATACATGATATTCTGGTTAGTATGATAGTTTTTTATTTAAAATATATGATAGGTAAAAGTTATGTTAATTTTGGTAATGTGTGTTTTATCGTATAGATAATCCCGAGATTGGATATTATTTTGGTGTTAATTAATTAATTTTATTTCAAAAGATTCCCACTATTATGGTAACGCTATATGATTAAGGTAAGTAGAATATTTTGAAATTTAATTTTAAGAATAAATGTTTAATTTTATTTTGAAGGAATATATTTTTAGATTTATGGTGATTTAGGTTATTTAAGGAAATGGTTAGCGTATCTTGGGGATTATATGTTTACACAATTCCCATTTTAAGAGATAAATTCTAATTTCTTCTAAGAAAATTAACAAAAAAAATCCTTATAATTTTTAGGTTTCAATCTTAGTGTGATGTTTTTTTATTAATTTTATGTATAATTGTTTATTTAATTATCTATGTTAAAAATTGGCTATTAAATTTTTTTGGAGTTTAAAGTAGTTTTCCTTGTATGAAAGATTATTCTTTTGGAAATGATATTATCATATTTGAATTATTTTGGTTATTATTAATTCATAAAGACCTGATTAACTTAGTTTTATTCTTTTATGGATTATGAGATCTATTATAAATTGATTTTAGTACTTCAGGCATGAAAAATTCATCTTAAATACTCACTATTTAAAGAAAAAGATAATTTTGTTGTGGAAATTGATTAAAGGATAAGACTCTACTTGTAAAGTATATATATTTCCTAATATTATTTAACTAGGTATTAAAGTAAATACTAAACATTAGAAATTTTTTATTGAAATAAAACCATTATACATTTTTTTCCTACCCATAAATCAATAGAAATTTAACCCACCATAGATATACTGTATGGTGATGGTTAATATTATCATGACCATGTTCGCTACCACTATCTATCAGTCATTTTGTTTTTTTCTCTTAAATTTACATTTTTTTACCCTCCAATAATGTTAATCTATGTAGAAACCTAGTATGTGTTATTCTAGATTAATTTTTTTACTTCCATTTCTCTATATTCAAGTGGAATTATTATTAACCCTTTATGAAATGTGGGATTTGAAGAAATGTGTTTTGAAAAGAAAACCCCATGGTTATCATGAATGATTTTAAATCATGAGGATTCAATTTATTAAAGGAGTAATTTAAAATATTTATATTTTAAAAGGAAAGACTATATTCGATAGCATACAAGATACAAAACATCGAGCTTAAATGAACAATAAAATATTATTATATAAATATAGTCACTATAACCTAGGAATTAAATTGGAGGGTATGAATAAGATTAACTATTTTATGAAATAAATATTAAGTTATAACTTAATATATATTTATTTAAAATTTATTATAAAATAACCACATAATTTTTATTAAGGAAATTTTATTCTTAAGAAAAATATTCTTTCTTCATAAAATTACTTTTCGTCCTTTTTAAGAGTGAATATTATTTTAAAATTTTAATTTTAATTTTGAATTCAGTGTATTGAAATTATTTTAAGGTATTTTTTTTATAATTTCCTGAATACATTGATTTTATAATGAAAAGTTGAAAATGTTGACTTCTATTGAAAAATGTATTTTTCTATTAAATTATTTACAAATTAAGATTATATTTTAAATTAGTATTAAAAAATTAATGAATTACTTTCGATTCAAAATATTTGAATTATATTTTTTTAAATGAATTTTATACTTTAATTTAGAATAAAAAATTTATATTTAAATAGGAAATTGTTTTAAGAAACTGGTTATCAACACATTTTTATGATTTAATTTTAATTTAAATTTTCCCACTTATTTGTTTTGAATTTTGAAAAATAGATTAAATATTTGGAATTGGTAGTTAAAAATTTATTAAATAGGTCCCTTTTATTTTTGGTCAATATGAAAAGTAACTTTAGTAATATTTTTTATTATGATAATGGGTAACTTAGGTAATTATAGATAAAAATAAAATGATAAGGATTATAAATTAACTTTGACAATTGAATAAATATTTATTTTATGATTCCATTTTGTTCATAATCATTTAATATTCAGATATATGGAATTTATTTTGAAATTAGGATGAGGTTGTAACCTTTATATTATTTTATTTCAAGAAAAGTTAATCATGTCAAACACTTGTTTTTAATAATAATAATTTCTTAATATGGGGTTATTTAGAGGAAATTCTTGACTATAAACATTATCTTAAAATATAAAATATCCATCATCATCATGGGAATTTAATTTTAATTTATAGCTATGAAATATTTACCTTAAATTATTACACAACAGTAATGCAGTAATTATTTAATAAATGTAGAAATAAGATAAATGATATTATAAATATTAAATGTAGTATCATTTAAGATAAATAATGTAATATGTGAATTTTATAAATGAGAATAACAGTTTTTGAATATAATAAAATATTTTTTGTGAATTATATGTGCTATCCAGATATTATTTATTCTAATGTAATGAAAAGTGGTAAAAATGGACATCATTATTGATTTATGATAATTAATTTTTTCAATTGATATAAAATTCATAATTTTTTTTCATCGATGTTATTAGGATACGGTTTATTAAAAAAACCACTAGCCTTTTTGAGTGTTTTTTGAATTTATTATTAACATATTGACCCTCAAAGTGTAAAAATATTTGTTGTCATAGTAAGTATAAAAACGGGTAACTAGTGGTTAAAACAAATTGAAAAGGATAAGAATATTACCTAAACAAGTAAAATATTGTTTTATTATATTATTTGGACCACTAATAATCTTATTTTTTAAATAAATAAGTTTTTATCCATATTGATTTAAAAATTATTTTATAATAATTTACTAATTTTAGAAATTCCAAGTGTGTCACTCCCCTCTCTATTAAAAAGGGACCTCTTATTCTAAATACATAACACATAAAACCCCTTTTTTCTTATAATACCTACCCAAATTCCTTTATGGAATCCATATCATAATTATAGAGGTCTTGGTTTCGGTGTAACACCTACCTCTGTCGTCCTAACGTGATAAGCAATGGAGTCTATGTGAAGAAGAGGTATCGTTTTTAATTGAGTACTTCTATTTTATTTCTACTTACATGTCAATAAAATATTATTCAACCATGATAAAAAAACAAATATTTTCAATATATTAATATGTTATTATTTCAATGTAATAACCTATATCAATATACTCTTCCATCAATTGGAAAACAAAACAACTATTCTTGTGTAAGGTGGACTGCCACCTTACTATCCGATGTAATTCATTTTCCATCACCATATCTAATTACTATTTATAATTATGGTAGTAATTTTTATATATATTATTAATGATATATTTATCTTTATAAAAACAAAATATATTATATTCCATCTTTCCATTCCATTCACAGAAAAATGATAACATTGTTAGTGCGTACATGTCGACTACCACCTCCACAAAGAGATGTGATTCATTTTTTTCACCACATATCATGGATAATATATATTTATAAGTATATTAAAATAAGTAATATTATATATAATATATTCGAATAATATTCTATATATAAAATAATAATTACCATAACGATTATTGAAAAATGGAAACGTTTCAAATGCGTACGTACGACATACCGTCTCCATGATTGTAGCATCGTTCATTTTTCATAAAAATATTTTTTTTGGATTTAGATTTATAATTTTTCTATAAAGGTGATAATTATTTCATGATTATTATTTTGAATATGGAGAAGTAATGACCCCTTTGATTAGAGTCAACAAATCTAAGTCATTTTGATCATATGAACCGAATATCATCCAAATAACCGATGTGAACATAATTTACTATGTAATTGTATATAAATTTTTAATATGATATATAAAATGAAAATGAAAATTTAAAATTTTCATGTGAAATTAAATAATTAACTTATGTTTATTATTCAAGAAGATAAAGAATGTATGTGGAGAGTCAAACTCAAGGTAAGAGATTTTCATCTCACATCTATTTATGTGGGGCATCTATCTTATATACCACTCGTTTATTATGTGTGGTGTATATACATCCCATGAATGTATTTTTTGACTCTTTTAATAAAAATTATGGGATAAAAATATCTAAAATTTTGTTTTATTCATTGGGATTATGATTCAAAATCCACTAAAGTGGTAATGTTTTATTTCACAATCCCTTCATTTTTTCATATTGTTTATGTTTAAGTGTCCAATGGGGAATATTTATATCATATTTCTATATAAAAAAATTTTAATTTTTTTTCTATTTTCCAAATATTTTTAATTCCATTTCTACAAATGTTTTAATTTTTACAATACATTTTGAATGGAATCATTTTTTTCATTTTCTAAATGTTGTAATTTTGTAAATTTTCTAAAAAAATATAGAAGGAATGTTTTTTAAAATTCTATAGAAAGAGTGGAATATCCCACCTTCATTAATCCAAATTTATTCGAATCATACTTTAGAAATTAATTTTCAATGAATATTTTTTCATTTATAAGTGCACATTTTTTTAAAAAGATAATCAATTTCAGAACAGAAAAGTTAATTTCCTAAAAATTATTCAACAAGATACTTCAAAGTGATTTTCCATCTAATATAAAATATTTTTATGATACATAACTTTTAATGAAGATATGATCCAATGATACCCTCCTTATTGTTTTTTATGGTTTATTTTTATGATAAATATATGAAATTTTTAGGAAACCCATTTCTTTTCCTTTCATTATACTTTGATGAAAAGTTTATTAAACCCAATTATTTCTTGTGAATTGATATGTTGAATTTTTTATCATATTTTTTCACACATATTTGTTATTTTAATTATGTGATTTTCGAGACCCATTTTTCCCACTAATATATTGAATAATGTATTATATCTCATGAGATATTTATGTGAAACTAGTTGAAATGCTTGATCTTTTAAGGGAAACAAGTTGAGGTGAATGATTCGTTAAAGGAAAAACGTTTATGTACTTGTTATTTAATTGAAAAAATGATGTTCTTAATCCATAATGGTAAACATGTGTATATTCCTTATCTAATTATCTTGTCATTTAACCTTGAAATACGAAATGGTTTATATACATATAATGGTGCCACACAAATTTATGGCATGAACTTATTGTTTGAGAATGATTTATGATGACTTGTCATTATAATGATTCATTTATTTTGAAAAGTTAAAATTTTATACTATAACTCATGTATATTATTTTTATCATATTCTGAATTAATTTTTTATTTTATGGTTATGATTGTATATCCTCAAGTTTATATTATGCTTTTATATGAAAATAAATTAATATCAACTGTACTTAACATTACTGGGCATCTGACCTTACCGATTCTTATATTTTCATTTACCAGGTTATAATGAATTATGATAAATGTTTTGTATTTCAAAAGGTTTCATATATGAGAAATTTTATGGGAGATGTATAATACATGACATGGATAATGAAAATCTCAGTATAGAGGGAGATGATGTTGATCTTTATAAACCATTTTTTATAAACCTAAGTTGTTAAGATTTTTTCCTAATTATATAAAACAGTACAAATAAATGGTTCTTATGTATGTATGTGATCCAATATTTCATTTTTATTTTTTATGTTTTTATGGAATAAAATTGTTTCACACTTATTGGTATCAAAGGAACAAATGTAATATTTATGTTTTTTGAAAAAAAATTTGGGGTGCAGGAATCGGGATCTTATAACTATTATGTTCCTTAGTCAGATTTATAAATGTATATGGAAGGGGGATAAATTACTAGTTATATTTGTAAGTAAATTAATTCATTTAATTTATGTTGAAAAATCATTATGAGTTTTATGTTGATGGTGGATTATAAGAAACTACATATATACTGGAGATGATTTAAAGAAACTATAAGTTTATTCGTACTCCTAACAATGTTGATTTGATATTTAACACATTCATACTTCACGGTGTAGCTCATTAGTGGTGGTATACGACCATGGATATGATACTATATGAGGATTTGAAAAAGATCATATTCTAGAAGATTCTCAGTCAACAACACTATCAAACATGGATAATTATTAAGGGTTCCTAGAGCTAGTATTGATTAACATGATGGAAGTAGAGTCTATTCATCATTTCATTAATATTAAATAATTATAACCAAATCCTACCACTAATTAAAATATTAAATCAAGATTATTTAAGATGATTTTTTATAGAATATTTTATTCAAGAGTGATATTTCTCAATTAACCAACTTATGTGACTGTGTTGAATAAATTTTTTATAGTGGAAGTTTATATGATGCATGTCAATGGAAGAAATTATTTTCTTCCATGAACTGCAGATGGAAAATGATTTTTCTATTAAGCCAAAAAATAAGTGGGATGAATCCTTTTTGGTTGGTAGACCAATTAAATATTGTTTTATTAGTATATCTCTTTGCATGAGATGTATTGGATGTTTCTATTGTTCTAGAACTATGAAGTAAAAGTAATATAATCTTAATGAACCAATGGAATTTCAATAGAATAAGAAACCTAAAAATATGTTAAAGTTTTTCAGTTACTTATCTCAAGAGTAATGTGTGGGGGATTATTACTATATGGAGGGAATGAGGATGATAATAAAAAGTCAAAGAATCTTAAGGATGAATCACAAATTTGGAAAGGTGGTAACACTGTATGGGATATTACAAAAATAAATATGAAACATTATTTTGATATATGTTATTAAATATAGTATTTATTAATTGGTCTTGTGATAGTGAGATGTAATTTGTTATTTTATTTTTCTAAGATATTTTTAATGTTTGATTGGGGTTTATATCATTTTTTCATATCTATATGAGTATTAAATTATTTATTTTATATATAGAATTAATGAATTATTCTATAAATATTTATAAACCTCTTAGAATAGGGATAAAATAAGGTATATAATTTTCTTCAAGTTATATTATAATATATGGTGTAGATATATCACTAAACTTCATGGTTCTGGAGATAAGTATATATAACCCCTAATTAGAATGGATTAGATGGTTTATTTACAAGAATTATTATGATAATAATATATTAATGTTCCTTTTATATGATAGAGCTACAATTTCTATATTTATTGTGGAGATCAGGATATTCATAATGGTCATGAAGGATATGTCATTGAAGACTATGAAGCTTTATCATTTCCTCAAACTTTAATAGTTTTATAATTGGAATAATTATGGAATCAATTTTTTATTAGTGAAGGAATATAATTTCATGTATTTTTTTCTTTAGTTATTAATTATAAAAATAATATATATATATATATATATATATTTGTACATAAATATCAATATATTACTTCATATGGGTCTAATATCAATGTTTTTATATCAAAAGGTTCATATAAGGAAATGAGATTTAATGATAATATTGTTTTATTTGGTGGATAAGGGACTAATTTGAATGAACATATTACCTAGGGTTTAATAAAATCTATATTCATATAATTTAAAAGTTAGATTGATACTATACATCTACTACCAATGATGACTCCAGTGATAATAATGAACAAATTCCCACAACCTTGCATAAATGTTCTATTTCATCAGTTGGGAGGTGATATTTTTGAATGAAAAAATTGAGATAGGTATATGTGAAAATATAGGTATATTTAATAATAAATAATTTTCAGGTCCTATTAATATTATTTAATTTATTTTATCAATTCAAATACATTAAACTAATTTATATAATTTTTCAAAATTAAAAAAAGTATTTTACTAAAAACAATAATTTTTCATGGTTTTTTTATTGTATAAATTTTAAAATTTTATTAATTAAATATGATAAAAAGGTTTTATGTTTTTATATCACTATATAAAATATATTTTAGGGTAATTTTTTTTTCTAAAAATTTTGATTTTTTGGAGAATTGTGAACAATAATGAATTTAACAAAATATATCATATTTTAAAGTATATAGAGAGAAAAATTCTATTTTTGTAATGTATTTAAAGAAAAAATTTCCTCATATGATTATATATAATCTAAATATTTTAATATGAATTACAATTTTACATATTTGTGATATAAATTCATTTTTAGGATGAAAACACATTTTCCAAAAAAAAATTCTCAATTTCATTTTTCACAATTATATAAAAATATATCATTCTAAATTATATAAATGGAATATTTTATTTTGGATTTGAAATTTTGAATTATTATTTTAGTATTTAGTAATGAGGTGAACTTAATTATTGGTCGTAATGAGTGATAAATACGGAAAATTTTTATCACCTTAACAAAAGGAAATTGAGTGGATTATTGTTTAAACAATTTGATAATGTCACAAAATATGAACTTTATTATTTTTGTAAGATATTATTTTGAACCATAACACCTTATCTTAAAAAATAGATATATTTAGTATTACATAAACATGTTTCATACAATTATAATATTTAAAATATAAAAATTATTACAAGAGTGGAAATCCTCTCACTTATAAAATAGAACTTCCCATATTAACAAATTCATAAAAAATTTAACACTTTATATTTGATAATCCCTAAAACATAAATTAAAAAATATATTTACAGCATCCTAAAGTTTTGGGTATTAGAAAAATAAAAATCAATAAATCATTAAGGTGTAATTTGAATAATGTTTTCCAAAGAAGAGGTATAACTCTTAACAGAGTTTTTTCATTTTTAATTATTCATCTAGATCAATAAAACCTACCATAACAATTATTATATATTAAAATAAACATAAACAATATAATTAAATTTTATTATTATTTTGGTAAAAATATTTTCAACTTCTTTTTATTCTAATGAGAATTATAAACATCATGCTTGTGTACGTAAAACTTTCCGTGTCCAGGAAGTGATGCATTTCAATTTTAATCACATATTATCATGGACAGTTAATATTATAGATATAACGAAAATATAGGATATTTAAAAAATATATAATTATTTAAATATTCTATATTACGTACCTTCATACCCTCACTTCTCTAGAAAAATGATAACATCTCTCATGTGAACATCTAAACAACCACCTGTTAGAGTTGGTATGCTAGAACCAAATTCTTTTCTACTATGGTTTGAAATATTAATAAATTTCTTATAAAATCATGATTGTTCTTCTATGTAACTTTTTATGTGATAATGTCATAAGACAAACTATCACACTAAACAGCCATATCAGATCCCTTCTTTGATGAGAACCTGAAAGTGCTATGACACTATTCTTGAATATATGATATATGGTCGGATGATATCACATGAAGGGAAAATGATATAGGGTATCAGGGGTGGATACTCAAAGGGTTTTGAGGCACATTCTCATGGTGTACGACCTTGGTATTTTCTAGGATGATATTATGAGAACAAGACCCAAATACACATTTCTATGTGACATTGGATGTTTCTATCGACAAACATGTGTATTGGTCAGTAGATATTAATATTATTATTAATTTTTATTATAAGTTGCACACATAGATGTATTAATGATAACTGTGATGACGGATGTTCAGAGCACGGTAGGATATATTGGGTCTATCACGAGTACTGTTACATCACTGAATAATGCGAGAAAGGATTTATCCTATCTGTTCATTAAAAGAAGTTAATATATCATGACCTTAGATAGAAATGATATATCCTAAATAAATCCACTAATATGGTGATCAATAGTTAATTTATATTTTTGTAAAGTTAGAGAATGAGATATCGAGCACATAGATTTATGGAACTTGCATGCAACCCTCTTGATTAGAGATATTGTGATCAAGGGACTATATTACATGCTAAGGGTTTGTATTAGGTGACATATTGTTTTATAATTATCATCTATATCTATGGGTTCATGGATGTGTTTCTAGATTCTATCCTTGGACTTTAGGAATGTTTTCCTAATTCCACTAAGAATGAGGCCTAGAGGGCCACACACCAAGTGTATCCAGAATCTCAATTAAATAATTTATTATTTAACTACTTGAATAAATATTTTTCTTATCCATGGTTTAATAATTATTCATATAATACCAATATAATTTAATCTATCACTAGTTATTCAAAAGAATATATTATGATTGGAATAATTTATTAATATTTATTTTCTATTCGGTGAATATAATACTTATATATTTATCGGCGAATAATGTAGTGATATTTTTTGAATAAATAAATAGTCATTATTCAACTCATGATAAATATTGAGTAGGATTGACATACCCTGTGTAAGGGTCCAGTGATATATAATAATATTTCATATTATTTTTAAAATAATATTTAATTATAACTCTTATGTTAATAGAATTTCATGAAAAAATGATATTTATGTTATTATTTGACATGGGGGATTCACTAGGATTAATGAAATAACTAAAGTAACTTGTGAAAATTAATTTAATATTACCCTATTAAAATAAATGTTTTATTATATTATTCTCTTAGTATCCAAGGGAAATCTATGCGATGCCAATTGTGTTGTGCACAATGAATTAGAGAAAAGATCTCATACCTAGAGAGTTCTTTATTTTCCATGAATGATCTTAAGAAAGAGAGAAATCATCCTCCACCAAATCAAGGAGAACAATTTAGAAGAGGTCGTCAAGGAAATCAAAGGTGGGAGATGCAAGCACAAGGATCCCCCATGATAGAACTCGGATACTCCTTCGATGATATATGGATATTTGTGGAACACGTGTGCATCACCACTAGAGGAATCCTACACTTGGATTAAACAACAAATTTGTGGTATAATGCCAATCTCTACAAGAATGCATCAAAAAAGAAATAATAACATTATTAGTTATTCTTATTTAATTAAATTAATTGTAAACAACTTGTGTTGATGTACTCTCTCTTGGTTATAGGCTTTCTATCCCTTACTTTTTCTTTGATTCAACTCCGTTGGTCATGAGGTTCATAATCGGAATAGACCTCATATTGATTATCAAAAATGGAAAAAATAAATGTTGGGCACCGTCCCTAAAACATTTTTGTTGTGCCCGGAACATACATGTGGTATCCAATCATTCACATCATTGTTTATAATTATTTAGTTTTATTGAGGATTTATGATTTCATTATTTAGTTTTTCAATTCAAGTTAGTCATTATTTAAATTTCAATTGCAAGATCTATTTCTCTTTTTATCGTTTCTCATAGATCTAATAGAAACGATTAATTCTATTATTAAAATGTAATTGAGTAACTCATCCAGAGGTGCCAAGGATGATGACTAATTAACATGGAGTACATGTCATGTAATCAGAATTACATGTCATTTACTCAAGTTCAATGCACCATGAGTTAATTCAGAAACTACTC
Organism: Viscum album; assembly: GCA_963277665.1. NCBI lineage: Eukaryota > Viridiplantae > Streptophyta > Magnoliopsida > Santalales > Viscaceae > Viscum > Viscum album. The sequence continues at coordinate 620,577,786 of OY728162.1, read as the reverse complement.
AAGTCATGTGAATTAATGACACACAATATAGTTAATTATTACATTACATCTTAACTAGGATATATTCTTGCACGGTCATCCAGAATAAACATTGTGTGGCCCACTAGATAGGGCGTGTAGCCCCTTTGGGTCGAGGCTGGTCCGTGTATTCCACACCCAACCTACCCGACTGGTGAACATATAACACAAACTCAACATGGCATGTGGCCCAATGGAAATGTTGGGTACTCCAAGAATTATGAATTATGCTTCACACGAAGAGTCCCTAAGAATGTACTTAGGATACAAAGTGAAAAATGTACATGTAATGTAGATCATATCTACACACCATCTACTTTTTAACAGTAACCCAGATTTAAAATTTATTATATTATGTAACCCTTGGGAGATGGACTTTTGTGTGGGCAGAAATTTGGGACATTACATGTGATAGCCTTTGATATATATATATATATATATATATATATATATGTTTTATTAACATCTACATAATATTAAGGATTGCACTTCATATATGAGTTGTATTACAGTTATCATTCTCTGTGCATGCTATATATCAAAAAGAATAAATTATACATAATTATCATACTTATTGGGTAGTTTTTAACTTTTTTTAACTAGGTTACCTCCAAGGTAAAATTTAATTACACAATTAATTTTAAATGATTTTATTAATTTGTTTAAAATTATAATGTATGATAATCTCAATGAAAATACAGAAAAGGTTTAACATAAAAGTAATGATTAATTAAAGATAATAATTAATGGATTTGATAATGATTTATCTTAATTAATAATGATTGCATAATTGAATGCAAGTTTTAATAAATGTGTAATTTTTTGCATGCATGTGGATTATCATTATCTAGACAAGAACTTTTTAGGTGATTGGTTTTCTTTTAATTTATTATTTAATTAAGTTTTTGAAATCTATGTTATCTCTCCTCATTAATATGTTGGGCCTACATGATCATGGTTTCTTTTATGTAAACCCCATTTTACCCCTCACATGTGTGTGATTAAAAGATAATTTAATGAATGGAGCTCCCAAGCTAGTGTTGGTTGTTCAAGTTATAATCTAGAGAAAAAAAATCCAATGAGATACAAAGGTGGACAGGTAGAAATCTATAAAAACAAACCATAAACAGTTCAAGGTGTTTCTACCCTAGGTCAACGTTTAGTTTATCAACCATTAGATAAACCAATCATTAGAGAAAAATCATGACCATACCCTTTATTTTAATTCTTTCAGTTTCATGGTTATTTAATTATGGTTGTTTTTTCATTATCACATAATTAATGAACTAACAAGCATACAAAGATGAAACTAAAATAAAATGGCTTATGTGTAAATATTATCTAATGACAGGGTTAATCAATTAAGAAATCTCAATTATTATTAACATGCATGGGAAAATATAACATATGTAAATTCACCTATAGAGGGTAAAATCCCTCAATAAAATATTAAATATATATTACCTTCCATCACTTTATTTATAATCATATAGTAGTTCAATATTCTTGAGAAAAAAAATTTGGGGTGCTTTCAATTATTAAAAAATTATGACATGATGTTTTTGGTTGACTTGACTTGGTTCTCATCAAGTCTTTACTAACAAAGAAGGATGTAGTTTAAGTAGGGAGAAAGGTTGAGGAAATACAATTATAGGATTTCAGGATTGTGGAGTCCATTTAATGGATCAAATAACTATGAGTTAATATAGTTGAAATTTGTAATCATTACCTAAAACCTTTCATGTTTCTTGACCATCCAAAGTTGGGGTAATTGGAATGGAAATATAGATCCTTACCACTAGAATTTTCAAGCAATAGGATATTATAAATTCAATGATGATGACTATTGGGTTTTGAGAAAATATTGGGAAACTAATAAATATAATATTTATTTTTTGTCAAAATTTTATTAGATAAAGTACTAAAACTATGATCATCTTATTTGTAGAAACAATATAAAACATTTCATCCCACATAACATTTTGATTCATACTAGAGAAAGAAAACCTTCTCACTGCTACTAATTTCTAGGATTGGAAAAGGCACCTATAGGTCATCCTTCAACATGAAAGGAAACTGTATGTGATGGAAGAATCATTTATAGTAGTGTTTGGAAATGAGGTGAGTGATGAAGATCTCTCTTTGTATGAGAAACATTTGAATGATGCTACTGATGTTCAGTACTTTATGCTATCATCCATGTCCAATAATCTCTTGAAGCAACATGAGGCAATGAATACTTATAGAATGATGTCTTACCTTTGGTATCTCTATTAAAAGAAGGCGAGAGAAGAGAGCTATGATATCTAAAATTATTTTTTCATGACTATTCATAGAGTGTATTCTCTAGGAGGGCCTCATGTAGTTAAGCTTATCAGCTACATTGTGCATCTGGATATCTTAGGGATTAAATTCCTAGATGAGTTTCACACAGATCACATACTTTCATCACATCCCAAGACCTTGTCTTTTTTTATAGTGAATTATAATATGATCATAAATGAGATGAATCTATCAGAGCTGTTGACCTTGATTTGACAAGTGGATAAGGCCATGGGATGTGAAAAATACACATTCCTTATAGTGAATACGTATACAAAGAACTATGAAAAAAATACTAAGAATTATAAATAGTCTAAATCCCTCTGAGCATCATCAGTCCAGGAAGAAGAAGATCCAAATTTAGGAAAAGGAAAAGGAGGAAGTATGTTTTGCATGTTGCAAGTCAGCACACTAGAAGAGGAACTGCACCTAGAGGAAAGGGGATATCAGAGGTGTGTTTGTTATCTAGTGAAATCTTTCTATTTTTCCACATTGGGTATTAGATACATCTTTTATTACTCATATATGTATCCAAATTCAATAGCCAAATTGTTGGTCGGAGTGGATACTCAAGAGGGGGTGAATTTAGTTCCAATTAAAATTTTTGTCAAAAAATCTTGTCTATTAAAATCCCCCAAATTATAAAAAAAGTTAAACTATAGTAAATTTGAAAAATTTTAAAGGTTCAATTAGGTTCTCAAATATTGATTAGGTCTCAGTCAATTTAATCAGAAGATTAAATTGACTTTCGAAACTATTCTACTGATTTACAATAGTTACAAACACTTACTAGATTAACTATCAAAGTAACTTTAAAATAGTTTGTATTTAAAAGTAACAACAGTGGAATATAAAAGATATATATATTATACATTAAACATAAGCTAAAAAGAACAACAGATATAACAAAGAGGTTCAGTCTCAAGCCTAGACATAGTCCTCTCAAATTTATAAATAAAAGTGATCCACCCCTGGATTGGGGTTAACAATAGTACAAGACTGTCCAGGCCAGGTAGGGACCTCTACCACTATTCTTCACGGGAAAACAAAGAGAACAGCGCAAAGGAGGTCCAGGTCCTTCTTAAACTCTACCACTATGCTCAGTGGGACATAAGAAGGTGTAGAAGGTTTGGAATGAGGATTTAGTATCCTTGAGTTCAGCGCAGGAGACAGTGTGTGTGTAAGATATACAGAGTACACAGACTGCTCTAAAAAGTAAATAATGAAATAACATGGGGAGAGTTAATGAATGTTTATAAAGCTCTATTGATTTGCAGTGTAGCTCTGGACTCGTTGGATTCTGCAGAAATGATTCTGAGTCCTTCTTTGGTTTTTTTGTTGAAAAACAGAGTGTCGTGGTTCAGCTTAGTGTCTTTCACATGTGAAGAAATTCTCTTGATTCTTCATGTGTTCTTCAATTGTGTTGTATTTTACACAAGAGAGTTCTTTGAAGATATTTCAATGTGTTCTTCAGTGCTCTGGATTGCTCTTATGTTCAGTACAAAGCACTTCACATGTATTGTCTGTAGCTTTTCATATATTCTGGTATATGTATTTCTTGGTGTGTATCCCTCTATTGTAGCTCAATCCTCCTTATATTCCTCGAGCTCCAGAAATAGGAATGATTTCCTTTCCATAGGTACGAGGTACGGTTTCCTGACATGCAACAACTATCATTAAATAAAATTAATTGCATTAAAAACATCAAATATGACCATAAGCATTATTTACATAATATTGACAAAAGGTTAACAAACGGTGTCACAGTAGTTGTGCAAACAGTTTCTCCTTCAAGATGTCTTCTTCACGGTATAACCTTCATGGTATGTGGCTCACAGTGTGTCCTTCACAGTGTCTCTATGTCACGGTGTCTGATTCACGGTATCTGACTCATGGTGTGTCCTTCACGGTGTCTGGATTACTGTCACGGTGTGTTGAGGTCACGGTGTCTCACTGGTCACGGTATCTAAGACATAGAATCCACGGTGTCAGGCTTACTATGTCTGTCTTACACTTTATGGTGTATGTGTCTTGCACATAGTCTGTCTTACTGTGTCAAAGATCACAGTGTATTGATACTTAGACAAATAACTATATTCATACATAAACAGTAATATGCATAGTGTGAATTAAGCATAACCATTATAAGGTAAGATAACTTGAAACATAAGTACATAGGTTTGATCAGATATGTAAGATTTGTGATCATGCATAAGATTTGTAAAGAATAATGAGAGTTATTATCAGTAATAAGATTTGTGATCATTACAACATGATTTATACTTGAGGAGTCCAACAATCCCCCCCTTTTTGATGATCACACATTATTTATAGTTAATATATAAATTAAATGAAATGTTAGAGAAAATAACATATATAATAATAACACATATATAATAATGACAGATAAAAGACTAAGAGATAACTCTTCTCACTCTTTCTCCCCCTTTTTGGATTATCAAAAAGTAGAGAGGATAGAGTGAAACACTGCATTTGTCATTAAGAACATTCAGAATAAAATTTATAAGAGAAATACAAACAGTAAACAACAGAAGAAAACCCATAAAAAATTAAAAAACAATGGTTGGTATCATGGATTGGCTTTATCTTTGTTTTTATCTGCTAGATCTGGAGCTGATGTAGAAGAAGGCATTGAGGTAGTAGACAAGGATGGTAAAGGTAGACCTTCAAATATGGAGGGAGCCAAAGTAGGAGCTGTAGAAGATCTAGTCTGTGGTTGATCAAGAATGACTGGTCTTTTGAGTCACTGGAGGGATTTTCATATTATTTACAAGATACTTAAAGTGATTGGTTATGTTAATTTTAGAGAAAATCCAGGTGAGATAAAATTCTATCTTCTTGGTGATCTCTTGTTGATAATCATTGGAAATATTGGAATGAATGCGAATTAAGTCAAGTTCTCTATCACTATTATTCACAACTTCAGATAAACGAGAAAAATCTAAACCACTAAGGGAATGCTGAAATTCTTCCTTGACTAGGGATCTGAGCATAGAATCATCCAAAGAAGGAATAGAGGATTGAACAGATGGAGGAGAAGCCTTTACAGCTACAGTTAGAGCTTTGAGCTATTTCAAAACCTTTAGAAGGCATCCAGTGTACTCATCTGCGAGCTTATTCAGATTTTCTACAAGCTCTCTCATGTGTTGCTGTGTATTTGTGTGCCTTTATCCAATATTCAAATCAAAATACAACATGTAGGTATGCATCTGAGATACAATCTCTCTAGAAATGCTAGAAACATTTGGTTCAGGAGAAGTAGCAGTAGGTGTAGGATCAGTAAGAACATGAGAAGGCTCTGATCTTAAAGACAGTTCTTTTTTCATGCCAGCTACCATAATTTACAAAGTTGCAACATCAGCACTAAGCAGTTTGTTTTCAACCCTGGATTATTGAATTTCATGGATCATCCTTGGTTGAATATGCAGAATGATATTTTCCAAAATAATCGAGGCATCTTCCTGACTTAGTTGAGTCACAGGACGAGGTTGAGAGGATACAATCTTCTGAACTCCCGATAAGATAGTCTCTCCAAATACTTTCAAATCATCTTTGGTTACAAAATACTGGTGCTCAGGTAAGAGTGTAGGTGAAGGTAGTGGTATAGGTTTTGGAGCAGATTCTGGTTGTGGATCGGGTTTAGATGCAGGTTCAGGGTGAGTGACTGATTTCAATTGAAACAAGGTAGAGAGATCCATTCCAGTTGTAGCCACTTGCTGTGATTCACTCACATCATAAAAGCTGGGGAATTCATACTGAGTGTACACAGAGTATGACTTAGTGGAAGGAGGTGCATCACCAAGTTCAGATTCAGATTCATCAGAATCAGATGCACTAGGTTGAAGGTTTTGAGGTTCCTCCCCCTCAACAGGTGAGTCCATTTCAAGAACTATAGGCTCAGCAGCATTGTCAAGATCCACAGGATCAACTCTATTCTCCTCAGACATTTCTTTCCTTGCCAACTGAAAGGAAATTTCCATTCTCTCTTCAGTAGAGGGTATTTACTCAGGAACCAACTGTTCCATAGGCTGTGCTTCCAGACATGCTTCTTGCACAGAGGAGAGATCTTCTAGATTTTCTTCTAGATTTTCTTCTTGCATTGTAGGGAGGTTTTCCTCACCACCAGACTCTTCCATCAATTGCAGCTCTAAAACATGGATAATAAAATCTCTTGCAGCCTCTGGTTGGGTTTCTAGATCAACATCATCTCTAGAAGAAAGAGCATATTCCTCTCTAAGAATAGTAGGAGATTCATCTTCTCTAAAAAACATAAAATTCCTCTCTATGAGGTATTTCTGCAGGAACATTAGCCGGGAAAACAATCCTTTATTTCTCAATAGTAGCTGCTTCATCATGCGTTATTTTAGCCTCTTCTCTAGGTGGTACTTTAGCTACCACATCCACTTCTTCTACCTCTTCTGGATACTCAGCCACTTCATCTGGTTCCAAACCAGGATCAGAAATATTCTTTGGCCTTCTTGGACAATCAACAGGATTATACTTCTCATAAAATTTTTCATTATCTTCATCCCAATGCTTCTTCCAGGGGTTCTAATTAATATTCATCCTTCTAATGGTAGTCTTGGATAAACCAAAATCAAAATCCACAAGCTTTTCTTCATTCGTCCCAACAACTCCTTTGACAACTAGCATATTTGAGATCATCCTTTAGTAAAACACGGAGGTGGATTTGGAAGTGACCTTAATCAGTTCAAACATGTGGTGAATGATATATTTGCAAAGATTGATCTTATGTCCATTCTCCATTAGATGAATCAGGAACACATCCTGATACCTCAATATAGAAAAATCACCCTTCCTTGGGCTAATCAATTTTGAACAAATTTAAACAGGAGCCTTGTCTCCCCATATAGCTCTATAGCTATGGCCCTTCTCTTGGTGCCATTTCCAGTTTATATTTCCAAATAATTTTCTCAATCATAGATGTCGATTGTTAGAGGAGGATCTCTCTTGGTTTCATCACAGATCCCTTCACGAGGAATCCTCAGGCATGAAACCCATAGCCTCGATGAGAATGAGCATTTTTGTCCATTGATCCAGCTTGTTTCCATAAAACGTTCTCCACCATGAAAGGAAAACTTTACATACTGATAAAATTGTGCACCCAACCTCAGGTAGATAGGTCTATCTTGTCTATAGAACCATTTGATCCATCCATGTTCTCTTAATATTTTTAGAACCGAAGAATTTCTAGACAGCAACCACTTAGGGAAAATCTCTTTCTCATGAACTACAATACTGCTTACTAGGATAGGATTCAGGGGACCATCGGGAGCTATCTTCAGTGATCTTTTCTGTTCCTTTATGTAGTGCTTCTCAGATGAGGGTGAAGATGGATGCTTCATCCTAGGCATACACTAAAGATTTGAGCAAGAGAGAAGGAGAGGGGGGTTTTCAAGGTAAAGAGGGTTCGAGAGAGTGAGCATGGGAGAGGTCGGGTAAGGAATCGAGTGAAACCCCTTATGTTTTATAATTTGGGAATGTCAAACGTCATAAAAACAAAATCATGGGAATTCAAACAGCAGTGAAATAAAAATTACCGCGATACGGGTTAAAGTAAAATTATAAATAATCTTCGCGGTGAGACCGTGAGTAGGCATTACGGTGCGATGAAAATAATTCATCACGGTGAGACAGTGGGTGGTTTTCACGGTTAGACAGTAACTATTCTGTGCAGTCACGATGAGATTGTGAGTGATCTGATCTGTCATGGTGAGACAGTAAGCATGAAACAATAACTGAGAAACCGTGAATCATGAAACCGTAAAGTAAAATATAGTAAAATATTAAACAATAAGACCAGTAAGATATCTATGTAGGATTGATCATACCAAGATCAGGTATGATGTAATCTAATTTCTCAGAATTTAATTTTTTAGTGAATATATCAGCAAGTTGATATTCAGTACCAATGAATTCTAAAATGATATCACCCTTTAGATAATGATCCCTCAAAAAGTGATGTCTTACATCAATATGTTTTGTCCTAGAATGTGAAACAGGATTCTTTGAAATGTTAATAGCACTTTTGTTGTCACAATTTATTGGTACATGTCTGAATTGATATCCATAGTCTAGTAATGTGTGTTTCATCCACAAAATTTGTGCACAATAACTTCCAGAAGCTATATATTCAGCTTCTACAGTAGATAATGCAGCAATTTTTTTTCTTACTACACCATGTTACAAGTGACTTTCCTAAAAGGTGACATGTTCCAGAGGTGCTTTTTCAATCTAACTTACATCCAGAAAAATCACCATCAGAGTAACTAACTAATTCAAATAATTTTCCTTTTGGATAGAACAGTCCTAGATTGGGAGTATGCTTGAGGTATTTAAAAATTCTTTTTACATCATTTAAATGTGAATCTTTAAGGTTTTTTTTGAAAATGAGCACACATACATACACTAAATAGAATATCAGGATGACTAGCGGTCATGTAGAGCAAAATTCCAATCATTCATCTATAAGTGGTTTGATCAACAGATTTACCATCTTCATCAAGATCCAACGTATAGGTGCTACTCATGGGAGTGTCACTACTTCTTGTGCTATCCAATCCAAAACGTTTTAAAAGATCTCTAGTATACCTAATTTGAGTCAAAATAAATCCATCATTGTTTTGAATGATTTGAAATCCAAGAAAGAATTTTAGTTCACCCATTAAACTCATTTCAAATTCATTTTGCATCATTTTAGAAAAATAAGTACACAAAGAAGTTTTTGAAGATCCAAAAATAATATCATCTACATATATTTGAACAACTAAAACATCTTTAGAAATTCATTTTATAAAAAGTATAGGATCAGCTTTAACTTTTGTAAAATCTTTAGAAATAAGAAAAGTACCTAACCTGTCATACCAAGCACTTGGAACTTGTTTTAAACTATATAAATATTTTGATAATTTGAAAATATGATTTGGAAATTGAGGGTTTATAAATCCAGGTGGTTTTTCAACAAAAACATCCTTAGTTATATACCCATTTTAGAATGAACTCTTGACATCCATTTGATATAGTTTGAAATTTAGATGTGCAACATAAGAAAGTATGATCATAATTTCTTCTAGTATGGCTACTAGAGAAAAAGTCTCCTCATAGTCAATTCCTTCCTCTTGACTATAACCTTGTGCAACTAATCTAGCCTTGTTTCTAACTATGTTTCCAGATTCATCAACTTTATTTCTAAACACCCATTTTGTTCCTATGGTGAAAGTTTCCTTAGGTATTTCTACAAGTTTCAAACAATTTTTTCTTTCAAACTTATTGAGTTCTTCTTGCATAGAAATTACCCAAAATTCATCATTAATAGCACCATCAATGTTTTTAGGATCAAGCTGTGACAAGAAGGCTTGATGTTCGACTTGATTTCTAAGAGATGCTCTAGTCCATGTCACTCTATCCAGATTTCCTACAACAACATATAAAGGATGATTATTTGGAATCCTAGTTGATCTAGTAAAGGTAGGGCTAGAAATTTCAGGTTCTTCTCTTAGTTCGGGTTCATTAAGAGCGGATTCAGAAATATTTCCAAAACTGGTTGTCTTTACAGCAGGTTCATTGATTTTACCATTAAGGTTCAAAACAGATAAATCTTCTTCAAGATTTTCAAGAGATGACTTAGGTTCATGTGGATCAGTTTCATCAAATTTGTTGTGAACAAATTCTTCCACACACTTGGTTCTCTTATTGAATACTCAATAGTCTTTGCTAGTTATAGAATATCCTAAAAATATTCCTTCATCACTATTAGAAGAAAACTTATCCAGATTATCCTTGGTATTGGGAATAAAGAATTTACATCCAAAGACTCTAAATTAATTAAATTTAGGTTTCCTATTGTTCCACAAATCATAAGCGGTCTTATTGAGAACAGGTCTAACTAAGACTCTATTGATGATATAACAAGCTGTATTTACAGCTTTAGCCCAAAAGTAAATAGGAAAGTCATACTCATTAATCATAGTTTTTGCAATTTCTTGAAAGGTTCTATTTCTTCTTTCTACTACTCTATTCTACTGAGGTGTCCTAGGTACAGAAAAATTGTGAGCATAGCCATTTTGTGAGAAAAAGCTGTCAAACCCATGATTTTCAAACTCACGGCCATGATCACTACTCAGGGTCTTAATCTTAAGTCCACTATGGTTCACTACAGACTTGGAGTATTTAACAAAATAAAAACAAGCTTCACATTTGTGAGCTAAAAAGTATACCCAATTATATCTAGAAAATTCATCTACTAAGACATTGACATAGTGCTTCCCATTTAATCTAGAAACTCTAGAAGGTCCAAACAAGTCCATGTGAACCAACTCAAGGGGTTGAGAAGTTGACACTTATTTCATTGGTTTGAACAAGATTTTTTGTTGTTTTCCCTTTTGACATGGATTACAAACTTTGTCATTTGGAAACTCATGTTTGTGTAAGTCTCTAACTAAGTTCTTCCTAGTAAGTTTTCTAAGTGAATGTATATTACACTTTCCTAATCTTCTATGCCAAATACAAGATTCTTTATGAAAAACATTTAGACAAGTAATGTTTTGTTTAGCTAAAGAATTCAAATCAACTACATAAACATTTTCATTTCTCAAAGCAGAAAATATTAAAAAATTCTTAGAATTAAAAAAATTACAAGAATCATTTTCAAACATAACATTAAATCCATCATCACATAATTGAGATATACTTAAGAAGTTATATTTTAACCCATCAAAAAATAAAACTTTAGAATTTAAAACTGAGTTAGTGTTACCAATTTGTCCTAGGCCAATGATCATTCCTTTGGAATTATCACCAAAGGTGACTTGGCCTCTATCAATCTTGATTAATCTCTTGAAGCATGAATAATCTCCATACATATGTCTTGAACATCCAATATCCAAGTACCATATCTTTTTTTGATAACTCTTCAAACATGTTTCCTACAAAACAGTTTATATGGAAAATGATTTTGGTACCCAGATTCTCTTGGGTCCAAACAGGTTAGAAATCAATAATTTTGTTACCCAAATTTGTCTTATGGGTTTCATATAATTTACACAATAGAAAGATTTTGAAATATAAACTCTATTTGGTCTATAACTATGTAAATAACTAGTTTAATCATATGAATTTCCAGAACTAGAACTAGCACAATTCTTTCCAGATTTAGGAATAAATCTAGTTTTGGTAAACTGTCTCTGCCCAGGTTGGTATCCCAAACCAGTAGTATACTTTGGTGCAACTTGTTTTCCTAGAATTTGAGTCAGTGTATCCTTTCCACTTGTAAATTTTTCTAGGTCTCTCATTTTACAACTTTAGTTCAGTAATTTCTTTTAACAGTTGAACATTATTTTCCTTTTCTATATCAAGTGAATATTTAACATTGGTAGTGAGAGAATGTTGTTTCTTTAATGAATTATATTTGTCCTTAAGTTTATTGCATGTTTCTTCCAGCATGTTACAATATTAAGACAAGTCAGCTTTATTCATGTCTCCAAAATCAGAATCAGATTCATCACCAACTCTAGAATAATAGGAATTTAAAATAGGAGTATCTAAGGTTACCTCATATGTGTTGGTCATGAAACACATGTTGGCATGATTCTTTTCAGAATCAGAAACTTTATATTCACTTATGCTATCTTATGAAGCACTCCAAGTAGCTTTCATAGATTTCTTATACTTACTATCCTTATAGTCATGTTTATTTTTGAACTTCAGTTTTGGACAATCAAATTTTATGTGACCTTTTCTTTTCCATTCATAGCAGACTACTTCATCCCTTTTATCTGGATTTTTTCAATACATTTTCCAGTGAGATTTGTTTTCATATTTACCTTTGTAGTTTGTTTTTCTGAAGAATTTATTCTTCCTATAGAATTTCTTAATCATCCTAGCTATCTATTTCTTTTCAGCATCACTGTCAGAGTCTAAATCGTCACTTGTAGAACTTTCAGTTTGTATTTAAACTTTGTCTTTCTCCTTGCTCTTTGAAGCAATATACTTTAATTCCACGGATTTTCTCTTGGGTTCATCATCTTCTTCCTTATTCACCTTGAGTTATTCCTCATACATCATAATCTTACCAATTAGTTCTTTAACAGGAAAAGCTCCATTGTCACATGATTCACTGATTGAAATAGAAGGGCCTCTCCATATATCTGGAAAACATCTCAGTATCCTCATAAATTGTTCCTTTTCTGGAACAACCTTGCCAAATGAACTCATTGTATTGACTATCTCATTGTACCTATGATACATATCAGAAATAGGTTCATCATTCTTCATTTTAAAATTATCATATTTAATAGTATAAGTATTTAATCTCATTTATTTAACATTAGATGTTCCCTCATAATAAACACATAAAGTATCCCATATTTCATAAACTGTTTTATAGGCAGATATTCTATTGAAATCCTCATCTCCTAATGCACAATACAAATCATTCATAGCTTTATAATTATTATTTTAAGATACTTTAGTAGGTTCATCCCAAGTAGTTCTTTCAATTTATGGAATTTTATATTGAGAATCTATAACTTTCCAAATATCAAAACCCATACTTTCTAAATAAATTTTCATTTTATGATTCCACCGGGAATAGTTTTTACCATTGAAGAAAGGTTTCATGTTAGTAGCATCACCCTCTAATCTATTGTCCATTGCTAGATTTCAGAAAGGATATTTAAGGAGAAAAAATTTAGAACTAACAGAAATTTAAGATCTTAAAAGATGAAACTAAAATCACAGTTGTAAAAATGGAGTATTTTGAAAACTTTGGACAACAAAAACGAATCCTCTGATACCTAATGTTGGTCAGAGTGGATACTCAAGAGGGGGTGAATTGAGTTCCAATTAAAATTTCTGTAAAAAAATAATTTCTATTAAAATCCCACAAATTATAAAACAAGTTAAAATGTAGTGAATTTTTAAAACTGTAAAGGTTCAATTAGGTTCTCAAAGATTGATTAGGTCTCAGACAATTTAATCAGAAGATTAAATTGGCTTTCAAAACAAATATAATGATTTACAATAGTTAAAAACACTTTCTAGATTAAATATCAAAGTAACTTTAACATAGTTTTTATTTCAAAGTAATAGCCACAGAATATAAAAGATAAATATATTATACATTAAACATATTCTAAAAAGCACCGTAGATATAACCAAGAGGTTCAGTCTCAAGATGAGACTTAGTCCTCTCAAATTTATATATATAAGTGATCGACACCCTGGATCAGGGTTAACAACAGTTCAAGACTGTCCAGGCCACGCAGGGGACTCTACCACTTTTCTTCGTGGGAAAACAAAGATAACAATGCATAGGCTATCCAGGTCCTACTTGACCTCTACCACTATCCTCAGTGGGACACAAGAAGGTGCAGAAAGTTTGGAATGAGGATTTAGTATCCTCCAGTTTGGCGCAAGAGACATTGTGTGTGTAAGATATACAGAGTACACACACTGCTCGAAAAAAGTAAATAATCAAATAACTTAGAGAGATAATATGAAAGTTTAGAAAGCTCTAGTGATTCGCAGTGCAGCTCTGGACTCGTTGGATTCAGCAGAAATGCTTCTGAGTCCTTCTCTGGGTTTTCTGTTGAAAAAAAGAGTCTTGTGTTTCATCTTGGTGTCTTTCACATGTGAAGGGATTCTATTGATTCTTCGTGTGTTCTTCAGTTGTGTTGGATTGCACACAAGTGAGTTCTTTGAAGATATTACAATGTGTTCTTCAATGCTCAGGATTTCTCTTTTGTTCAGTACAGAGCACTTCACGTGTATTGTGTGTAGATTCGCGTATATTCTAGTATATGTATTTTTTGTTATGTATCCCTATATTTTAGCTCAATCCTCCTTATATTCCTCGAGCTCATGCAATATGAATGATTTCATTTCCATATTTACGAGGTACAGTTTCCTGACATGCAACTACTATCATTAAATTACATTAATTAGATTAAAAACATCAAATATGACTGTTAGCTTTATTTAAATAATATTGGAAAAAAGGTTAATAAACGGTGTACCATTAGATGTGCAAATGGTGTCTCTTTCACAGTCTGTTCTTCATGGTATGACCTTCACGGTATGTGGCTCACTGTGTGTCCTTCACGGTGTCTCCATGTTACGGTGTCTGAGTCATAGTTTCTGACTCATAGTGTGTCTTTCACAGTGTCTGGATTACTGTCACGGTGTGGTGAGGTCATGGTGTCTAACTGGTCTCAGTGTCTGGGACTTAGAATCCATGGTGTCAGGCTTACTGTGTCTATCTTACACTTCACGGTGTACATGTCTTGCACACAGTCTGTCTTACTGTGTCAAACATCACAGTGTCTTGATACTAAGAAAAATAACTGTATCAAAACTTAAACAGTAATATGCATAATGTGAATTAATCTTAACCATTATAAGGTAATATAATTTGAAACCTAAATAAAATGTTTTGATAAGATAAGTATGATTTGTGATCATGCATAATATTTGTAAAGAATAATGAGATTAATTAACAGTAATAAAATTTGTGATCATTAAAACATGATTAACACATGAGGAGTCCAACACAAATAGATTTTAGTACATTTCCAGAGGATTGGTGGATATGTAAGCTGTCAATAGTGAGAGGATGGCTACTCTTTCCATTGTTGACTACCACCTTTCATTACTGATTTGAATGATTTTGGTTTTACATGATTGTTATTATGTACCTATTGTTACCAAGAACATAATTTATATATCATGTTTATAGACATATGGGTTTATTTTTATGTTCGGAAATAAAATTTGTTTCTTTTATAAGGACAACAAATGTTATGGTATAGAACATTTAAAAAATGGTCTTTATGTAATAAATTATGATAACCATGTGTTAGAAATCGAAAAAGAATCAAGTTCACATGACTCATATAACACCCATCTTTGGAATCACCCTATTGCTCATCTAAATGAACACTGTTTGACAATGTTCTATCAAGATAGCTATTTAGATTCTTCTGAGCTAAAACCACATTATAGATGTCATGCTTGTTTACATGGTAAAATGGCCAAATCGGTATTTGGTGGACAAGGTGAATGGGTAACAGAACGTCTAGTATTGGTACACACCGATGTGTTTAGACCATTTCCTATAGAATCTAGAGGTGGATATTCATACTTCATAAATTTTACTGAAGACTTGTGTAAATATGGATATATCTACTTGATGATGTAAATGTTCGAGTCCTTTAAGAAATTCAAGGAATTAAAGAATGAGATAGAGAATCATATTGGTAAAAATATAATGAATATTAGATCAGATCAAGGTGGAGTATAACTTAACCAAGAGTTCATATACTATTTATGGTAGTTTTGGATTCTATCTCAACTCACTCCACCTAATACACCATAGTGTAATGGTGTTAGTGAATGCAGGAACCATGCCCTGTTGAAAATGGTAAGGCCAATGATGAGTCATACAAATCTTCAGTAATCATTTTTTTGGATATGCATTAAAAACCGTGGAATTCACATTAAATTGAGTACAAACTAAAGTGGAGAATTTAATTCCCTTTATGTTGTTGAGTTGAAAGAAACCCATTTATCGCAAACATGTGAATGGGGATATGAGGAAATTATTAAGGATTTCTCAAGAAATAAACTATCACCCCAGGGAACGATGTGTATCTTTATAGGGTAGCCCAAGAAAGAAAGTGATACTACCTATAGAACCCCTCAAAAAAGAAAGTGACCATTGAGAGACAAGACTACTTTATTGGGGGTAGAACATCATAAAAGAAGGATGGTGGTATTAAGATTAATTTCGATGAAGTAGATGATCAAAAAACATAGGAGTTGGTACATGAACAAGTTCCATAGGTTCCCATGGAAGAAGTAGTTCTAGAAACACATTTACAATGTCGGGGCTCAAGAGAGGTAAGGAAACCAAAGAGATATGGTTTTCAAGTCACCGAGGATGGTGAATCATTGTTACTAGAAAATGATGAACCTATCTCCTACAAGGAGAAAGTAGAGATCTTAGAAGCTCAATGATGGCTAGAAGATATGAATTTTGAGATGGATTACATGTATCTGAACCAAGTTTGGGATCTTGTTAATGCGCTAGTTGAGGTAAATCCTGTTGGGTGTGAATGAGTATTCAATATGAAACTAGGCTTATAAAACAAAGCAAGTACCTATAAAGTAATTCTAATGGCTAAAGTGTTTAAACTATGTCAGGGAATTTACTACAATGAAACCATTTCACCGGTTTACATGTTTAAATCCATTAGAATCAAATTTTTCATAGCAGCTTACAATGACTATGATATTTGGAAGATGGAGGTCAAAAATGAATTCATTAATGGGAACCATCATGAATATGTCTATATGACACAACCTTAAGGGTTTGTGAAACTAGGTGATGGAAAAAGTATTTTCAAGTTACATAGATCCATTTATGGATTGAAGCATGCATCTAGGTCATGTAACATTAAATTTGATGAATCAATAATATAATTTGGTTTCAGGAAGAATGAGTGAGATACATGTGTATATAAAAGGTTTAGTGTAAATGCGGTCATTATCATAGTAGTATACATTGTCTAATTATTACCTATTGGAAATAACATACATGTATTACAATCTATTAAGGACTTGTTGAACAACTGCTTCTCTAAAATGGATTTAGGAAAAGTATCTGACATCCTAGTGATCAAGATCACTGGTGATGTATCAAAGAGGATAATTAGACTAAGAAAATGTACATATATTTAATAGATACTAATGATATTTAGTATGGAATAATCCCAGAGGGGATTGGTTCTACTGTTAGATGATTTACCACTTTCTAAAAAAAGTGTCCCCACATAATAGGAGAGATATAGAATAAGTAATATCACATACACTTTATCGATAGGACCAATAAATTATTCCATGTTATGTACTAGACATGATGTTTCATATGCATTTATCATGGTAAAAAGATATCAAGTCTATTTAGGATTACAACATTGGACAACTATTAATACTATTCATAAGTATTTGAGAAGAACTAAGGATATGTTAGTCGTGTATGGAAGAGATGAGGAGTTTTT
This sequence comes from Viscum album, assembly GCA_963277665.1. Lineage (NCBI taxonomy): Eukaryota > Viridiplantae > Streptophyta > Magnoliopsida > Santalales > Viscaceae > Viscum > Viscum album. Next base: position 620,560,348 of record OY728162.1, on the reverse strand, counting down.
TCATCATTGGTAATGATGATGATGATTTTTAGATAGATTATAATGATCTAAAATCACAATAAGGATATTTTTCTATCTCAAAAGAGGAGAAATGTGCTATATGAGTTCAAGGAAGCCAATTATAGCTGATTCTACAGGGGATTCCAAGTATATTTTGTCTTTTAATGCAACCATGGAATCCATCTGGATTCTTAACATTTTCTAGAAGTTTATTTCCTCCAGTTTCTGGTATAAAATCCTTACTTGATGATTTTTATGGTTATAATGTGTAAGGGTTATGAATGGGGGAGTTGAGAGAACTTTGGAAGTGTTTTGGGTCTAAATGGTAGTCGCATAGGCGGTGCATGGTTTGCCTAAGCATGGGGGAAACCATAGGCATTGTTCTTATTGAAGCAGTAGTCACAGTATGGTTGGAGAATGTTTTAGGAGGCCGTGCAAAGGGAGTCTATGTGGGATGTGGATACTTCATGGTTATCACATGGTTTCCCTAATCGTGTGGGAAAACCCTGCGCATAGTCGATTTTAGATCCTTAAAAATAAAATCTCACTCATTTTTTCTATAACTCCCTACTGTTTTACCCAAACCAGCCCTACCATGGGACTTTTCTTCTTCTAAGGCCAAATAATGTTCTCCCATCAACCTGAAGGTGATCTGAAGGCTTCCCTTGGTAAATCGAAGCTATATTCTTGAGATATGTGATCGTTCTTCACCGTTATTGATTGGTTTCTTAGACCTACATAGATCTACATCACCTCTTCCCTTGGTTTCTCATATCTATGCACATTATGAGTATATATAGGTTGGTGGATGCCGAATATGATAATATATTTTCTTGATATTTCTATGAGAAGAGATATAAGGTGGGTTCTTGGAGAATCAACCCGATTTTCTTGTGTGTTTTTCATTCATTGTCTAGTTTCATCAAAACACTTGGGGTAGGTAGGTTAACTCTCAACTCCTCTTATTATAACTATTTTTCTTGCATTAAAGTTAAATGATCGTGATATATTGATTGTGATCTGGTTGTTGAATACTTTTTGTAAACCTTCTTGAAGTGACGGTTGTAAAATCTTGAAAATTTGGGATTTTGAATGATTGCTTTGGTTCGTGGTTTTAAAATATGGATTTTAAAAAGGGTATCTTCCTAGATTAATGGTACATGAATGGGATTAGATGATTTCAATTAAAATTATGGTTTTATTGAAATGAAATGTTTCTATGAAATTGGTTGTTCTTTGGTTTTCAATAAAAGTTAAATTTTACTAAATTGATTTATTTTGGTAAGGGTAATATTTAGTATAATTTTTTTGTGTGAGTTCATGATTAATAGAACCTTAATAAAGCAATATTAAAATTGGGGTACAAGGTACATGACCCTGGATTAGGGGCGTGATTCATTGTGACATAAGGTAATTGGATGAGAGACCACTCATGAGTATAGAACTGTCAAACGAATCATGCAAGTGTGGTTGTGATGTGAACCAAAGAATGGGTATGCCAAAATGATAATAATAAATGGTTTTTATGCCATGATTAGTTTTTTTAAAAAAAATATCTTTCTGGAAAATTGTTTTAATTTAGTTTCGTCTTCACTTTGTTCTAAATCATTTTTGGAACATGTTTATATTTGGTTATAAAATATTTTGGTAAATTGTTTTGTATAAACTATTTTATATAAATGTTTCTTACCATTTTATACTAGTGGAGTGAGTAGGTAAGTTATTGGTGGAAAACCTACCAAGTTATATACTCACCCATTCTTTGGAACATTGATGCAATTGCAGATTCTATCTTCCAAGACACGGGAAAAGGTAATGTTTCCCACGTTTTTATTACTACCTCATGATGCTTGGACTATTAGGTGATTGTGGAGATTGGATCATGTGGAGCATGGATTAATGTAGTATCTTGAGAGTATTGAGTTGTTTATCCACTGTTACTTTGATACTGGGTTGGTCTTCCACTGTTTCACATTTTGATATGGTTTTGGGATACATGAAGTTTTTGAGTTCTTTTTTTGGTTCATGCATTAGAGAGTGAATGGATTGGTTATGGTTTTTTGCTTATTGGTTTATTTCATAAGGGGTAAATCGTCCCCCACTTTTATTTTTAATAATTCAGCATTTATTGCTAGCCTCTGGCATCTTGGGTATGTCTCTTAATCCTAGTAATGACTTGTTTTACTCTAAATCCAATGAGAATTTGTGGGTCATTACAAATGGTATTAGTATAGTCTTTCCATTGGGATACAAATTTTATCAGCTTGTTCGGACCTTTCCTAAAAATTAGTCATCAATGTTATTGGTATTGGAGTTAGAAATCATTTTCATATATCCCTTAGGTTATAATCTTTGATAGGAGTAGGATTGTCAGAACATGAAATGTATATCAAAATAGAACATAGTTATCCCTTTTATGTTAAACTTCATGTTACCAGAGTGTTGGGTACATAATTGTTTTGGATACCCTTCTAGAATGTTGGAAAACTCATTGTCATTGGTTTATCCAATGATACGAGCATGAAATATATTGTAGAGGAATGACTTCCCACTAGGATTGCATGAATCATTTTGATTATTGATTCAATTCGTTTATAAATTTTTTAGTATTGAAAAAGTATGAAACTGGCTTCAAATAAAAGACTTTGAAAAATAATGGTTGATATATTTTTAAAATTGTCTTATTTTACAAAATAGGAATAAGACTTTTAAATAATGGCGGAAATGGAAAAAGGTTGTTTTGAAAATCAATTTAGTGATAGCTGATATGATAGATTTTGAAATGCTAAGTGCTCAGATACTAGAGAGTGATATTGACTGAGTTATTGTTGGTTTATAAAATGGTACCCTGTAGGCATCATTAAAACCTACCCAAATAAGCTTAGGAGAATGTGGTTTCACCTAGACCATTGGTGAATGAAGTCCTAGTTCAGAATATTGTCAAATAATTTCAAGTTGTGGATAGAGGGAATATGAGGAATGAGCCAAGGAATGTGGATCATACCATCCATTTCTTGAAGCAGAATCCACAAAAATTCTAAGGATATGTTGTAACCCAAGAAGGCGGAGGTGTGGCTTAGTAGGATGAATTGTATTTTTGAGTTCATCAAAACATCAGTGGAGTTAATGGTCAAGATGGTGATGTATATCCTATAGGATCTTACAAACTAGTGGTGGTATTTAGCAGTACATGCTAAATTGGATGAAGGCATTACATGAGAGGATTTTGAGGAATTTTAAAACAAACAATTTTATCCTCATACGTTCATGATCCAAAAAACAATAGAAATTTTCAGCATGTAACAAGAGAGTACCTTTGTCCTAGAGTATGTGGAAAAGGTCATGACTTTAGTGAGTCTTCACAAGAAGTCATTGCAAGTGCATCCTTGGAGGCACACATCTTTGAACCGGGGATAAGGAAAGAGATTTGATCAAAGATTTCAGTGCTATGTATTATAGATTATACAGAGATAGTGAACAAAGTGATTTTTTCTGAACGAGACATCTCAAGATCTATGGGAGGATGTATGATGATACCTATAGAGAATGGTGGGAATTCAAACATTGGGAACAAGAAGAAAAGGGACACATATTTCCAAGGTGGAAGTGGAAATCATAATTAGACATCTTGATTAATAAACCTTCCTTGACATCCCAAGAGAAAATTAGGTTGTTTTTAATGTGGTTTTCTTGAACACATAAAGTGAGAGTGTATGATAAAAACTATAACATGTCATAACATCAAGCAGATGGGAAATCTTTATCACTATTGTTGCAGTTCTCCAAGGTCAGGTGCTTGAGAAACTTCTCAGGAGTCGCCAGAATTGTATGCTTTGATAGGGAGAGTAAAGCAGAATCAATCTCGTCAGCATAGAATAGCTAGCCATGGTGATTTTAGAAATACCATGACTCCTCAAACATAGAAATCTTAGTAAGGAAATCGGGAGAACAGTGTAGCGACGAAGTAATTTTATGGAGCTGAGAAGATGATTGTCAATGATCCGGATGTACAATCTATAGTGATAGAGATGATTCTTCTGAATTATACCATTATGAAAGTGCTATTTGATACTAGTGCATTATATTCTTTCATTTCTACTCATGTTGTTGATTATCTATGTTTAATGTGGAAATGATTCCTTCTTTTTTAAAACTGAAAAATCCTCTCAAGGAAGGAGAATGTCAAGCCTTTGTGTGTAGAGCATGTGATATAACTATTGATGCAGTTGAGTTGAAATGGGACTTCTCGATGTTGTACATGGATGTCTATTATGTAATCCTATGTATGGATTTATTGACAACATTCAAGTCTCAAATCAACTATATTAAGAGAACAGTTATTTTCATGTCTGAGGAAGACATTGAGCATCTCTTAAAATAATATAGGATAGTAAATAAAGAAAAAAATAGCTTGTTGGAACAAACTATGGGAAAAATATCTTATCACTTGGAAGCACTTACGTTGGAATCAATGGAATAGATCAAGGAAAATAGTTTTCTAGTAGGTGTGGTTCAATTTCCAAATGTCTTTCCCAAAAACATCTCTAGGTTACCACCTATAAGGGAAGTGGAGTTTATAATTGATCTATTTATAGAGACCATTCATATTTTCCTTTTGTATTATAGGATGAATCAAATAGAGTTATAGGGAATTGAAAGTACAATTGAAGGAGATGGAAATCAAGTGTTTCATTCAACCAAGTACATCTCCATGGGAAGCACTGGTCTTTTTCGTTAAGAAATATTGTGGAACTCTTTGATTGTACATTGATTATTGTATGATAAGACAATTTTTGATAAATAACTAATATCCACTTCCACATATTGATGATATATTCAATTAATTAATGGGAGATCAGTGGTTCTCCAATATTTACTTGAAATTAGGATGTCACCCATTGTGATTTTGGAAGGATTATATTCCAAAGGCAGATTCTAGAAGTATATATGGCCAATATGAATATGTATTCATGCCTTTAGGTCTAACAAATGAACCCATAGTCTTCATGGATTTGATGAATCATATATTTCAATGATATCTGGACTCTTTTGTTGGGGTGATTATGGGGAAAATCATGGTGTATTCAAAGAAAAGGGATAATTCTGAGGAATACTTGGAAATAGTGTTACAAATCCTTAGAGATTACAGGATGTATGCCAAATTACCAGAGTGTGATTTTTGGATATAGTAAGTATGTTTTCTTGGTCATGTAATTTTTGAGAAACGCATTTCTATTGATCTTTAAAAGATAGAAGTTGTTATCTCATGGAAATTACAAAATAATGTCTTAGAGATATGAAGTTTTCTTAGTATAGCTGGTTACTACTGATAGATTATGCATGATTTCCTATGACTAGCTTTGCTGATGACAGCTCTGAAAAAGAAGAATTCTCTATTCCAATGGAAAGAAGAATGTTACAATTCCTTCTAAGATCTTAATGTTTAGCTTACATCATCACCTATCTTGTTTTTTATAGAATCAGGATAGGGGTATTTCATTTACTGTGATGCTTTAGGATCAAGGTGGGGCTGTGTTCTCATGACAAGAGACCATGTGGTTGCTTATGGTTCAAGGAAATTGAGGGTGCATGAGAAGAATTACCCCCCACATGATTTGGAGTTAGCTACAGTCATCCATTCATTGAAAATATGGAGACATTATCACTTTGGTGATATGTTCATGGACCACAAGAGCATGAAACACATTTTCTCATAGAACCAATCGAATATGAGGCAATGGAGATGGATGTAGTTTCTTTAGATATATGAGATTGAATTGATGTATACACTAGTAAAAGAGAATTCTAAGGCAGTTGCATTGAGTATAAATTCATATGCTCAGTTGGTGAAATATGATTCAGATGAATGGCAGTTGATGTTGGCCCTAGCTGATGTGGATGTGGAATGTAAAGACTGAGGTGATGTTGTGGGTTTTTTTCAGCTATGCTTATTCCTGATTTGGTAAATATGGTGTAGGAGAAACAAACATCTGATGTAGAATGTCTGGTTATCTATTCCAAACTCATTGTTTGGGAGATCATTGAGGGCTGGAAACTTGATGGCAGTTCAGTGTAGTGTTTTAGATATCATTTGGTAATACCAAAGGCTTGTTTGGAACAACTCCTTCATTCTTACCACTATTTGTGATTGGTTGTAAATCCAGGTACATAGAAGATTTATAAAGCGTTGAAAGTAAAATTTTGGTGTAGAGGCATGAAAAGGAAGGTGTATGAGTTTGTCAATAAGTGCTTAACTTATTAGCAAGTTAAGACAGAGCATTAAAGACCAGCTGGTAAGTTGATTTATTTACCTATCTCAGTGTGGAAATGGGAGTATATAGAGATGGATTTCTTTATTGGTCTTCTATAAATTCTCTATAATCCCAATTCTATATGGGTGATAGTGGATCATCTTACCAAGCCATCACCTTTAATCCCTATTTGTGACACTTATACAGTGGAAGATTTGTGAAAAAATTATATCCAAGAAGTGGTAAAGAGACATGGCGTACCTGTTTCAATCATCTCAGATAGAGATCTGAGGATCACGTATTGTTTTTTTGGAAATCATTACAAAAATCCACTGGGAATCAGTTTACTATGAGCATGACATACCATCCTCTTATAGACGGGCAGTCTGAGAGGATGATAAAAATGTTGGAAGATATGTTGCGGGATTTTTTAATGTATTTTGGTAGCTCATGGGAAGATAATATACCCTTGGTGGAGATCTCATAATATAAAAACATTAAAGCCTCAATACATATAGCATCGTTTGAACCACTGCATGGGAATCCCTGTCATTCTCCACTATGTTGGGTAGAGACAAGTGAGAATTAACTAGTTTGGCCAAACCTTCTCCAAGAAATAGTGGAGAAGATCTAATTGATCATAAAGAGAATGGAGACGACCTAGAGTCGTCATAAATCTTATGCAAATCACTTTTGAAGACAATTTTCATTCTCTATGGGTAATCATGTGTTCTTGAGGATCTCTCCAAGACATAGAAATCATCATTTTGGGAAGTAATAAATTTTACCTCTTAGTTACATTGGTCCTTTAGACATAGTATATTGGGTTACAGAGGTGTAATATTAATTATAATTACCACCACTATTCAGTTATGTGCATAATGAGTTCCGTGTATCATAGTTGAAAACATATTAGCCTGATCCTAACCATGTGATCAGATGGGATCACGTCGATCTAGAGCCAAATGATTCATTGGTACATATCCCACTAAGGATTATTGATAAGAAAGAGTGATTCTTTCATGAAAAAATCATCGGTCTAGTGTGAGTTTTATGGAAGCATTTTAAAATTCAAGAAGAGGCTTGGGAACATGAAAAGAATATGAAAGAGAAATGCTTAGAACTCTTTCAGATAGTTGAGGGTTTTCTACATTCTGAGGATAGAAAGAACAATGGTGGGGAGAATGCAGTACCCCCTTTTTCTAGTATGTGACCCTTACATGATGCTTCTTATGGTTACAAATTGTATGGGTGATTTATGAGAGATTTGGGAGAACTTTTTAAGTGTTTTAGGGATAAATGGAAGTCGCATGGTGGTTCACAGTTTGCATAACCATGTGGCCAAACCATTTGCAGTGGTCCTCTTGAGGTAGTAGCTCTAGCACAGCTAGATCAGGGTTTGGGAGACTCTACAAGGAGAGGCTGTGAGGGAACTGAATACCATGTGGTTAGAACATAGATTGCCTAACCGTGCGGCCAAACTGTGCACAGAGTCGATTTTAGATCCTTAAAAAATAGGATCTCACTTGTTTTTTCCATAACTCCTTCATTTTAACCCAAACTAGCCCAAACTCGTGATTTTCCTTCTAATATGGCCAAAGAAGGTTCCCCTATTTATCTAAAGGTGATCCTAAGGCTTCCCTTGGTGAATTGATGAGAGATTCGTGAGGTATGTGATTTTTCTTCACCGTTCTTGATCGGTTTCATAGATCTACTTCGATATACTTCCCTTCTTCTCATGGTTTCTCAGATATGAGCCTGTTATGGGTATATCTAGATTTTTGGATGCCACATATGATTATATAAGATATTGAACTTTTTAGAGGAAGAGATCTGAAGTGGGTTCTTGGAGAATTGTCCCGGTTTTCTTATGTGTTCTTCCTTCATTGTATAGTTTCATCAAATCCCATAAGGTAGGAGGCTTTACTCTTAACTCCTATTTGTATAACTGATTTTAATTTTTTCAAATTTAATTCATTTTTATGAATTTATTGTGATTTCTTTGTTTAATACTTGTCGGAAACCTTCTTGAACTGATGGTTAGGAAATCTGGAAAATTAGGGATTTTAAATGAGTGCATTGGTTCTTAGTTTTAAAATATGGATTTTAAAAAGGGGATATTTCTGGATTGATTACACATAAATGAGACTATATGTTATCAATAAAATGTAATGTTTGATTGAAATGAAATGTTTCTCCAAAATTGGTTTTTAATTGGTTTTCAATAAAAGTTCTGTTTTATTGAAGTGGTTTATTTTGGTAATGGAAATATTTGTCATAAATGGAGGTGGTGGGAGTCTAAGATTAATGATCCCTTAATAAGAGAGGAGTACCATTGGGGTTCAAGGTATTTGACCCTAGATTGGGGGTTTATGTCATTGGGACACAATGTAATTGGACGAGTGACCTCTTATGAGTATGGAACTCTCAAATGAAGCATGCATGTGAGGGTGTGAAGTGAACCATGGAATGGGTAAGAAAAAATGATAATAATAAGTTTTTTTCAGCCTTGATTAGTTATTTTTTTCTAGAAAAATTACTTTCTATAAAATTGGTTTCATTTAGTTTTGTTTTCACTTGGTTGTAAATGGTTTTTCAAACTTGTTTATATTTGGTTATAAACTATTTTGGTAAAAAATTTTATATAAAATATTTCATATAAATGTTTCTAATTGTTCTATCCAAGTGAAATGAGTAGGGAATTCATTGGGGAAAACCTACTGAGTTTTATACTCACCCCTACTTTGGAACTTTGGTGCTTTTGCAGATGCTATTTTCTTGGATAGGGGCAAAGGTAATGTTTCACACGTTTTAGTACTACCTCATGATACTTGGAGTGTTTGTTGATTTTGGACCTTGGATCATCTATAGCATGGAGTCTTTTAATCTCTTGAGATTATTGAGTTGTTTATTCACAATTTACTTTGATTCTTGTTTGTTCTTCCACTATTTCACGTTTTGATATGGTTTTGGGATACAATACATTGTTGATTTGTCTTTTTTGGGTTCTTGTATTATTGAGTGAATGGTATGGTTTTGGTTCATTGGTTATTGGTTTATTTCCTAATTGTTAAATCATCCCCCACTTGTATTTTAAATCTTTCAGCATTTATTTCCAGCCATTTACATCTTGTGGATGTCACTTAAGGCCCAATAATGTCTCATTGTACTCTCAGTCCAATGATAATTAGTGGGGCATTACAAGGAGCTTGATGTGGTACCTATAAGTAAATACCCCATGACATTGTATTGTGATAATACTACAGTTGTGACTCTTGCAAAAGATCTAAGGTCACATCAATGAACAAGAAACATACTCCGTACGTATCACCTCTTGATGGATTTTTATCAATGGGGTGAAGATGCACTGAGCATATTATCGACATAAGAGGACATGGCATACCTCTTGACTAATGGAATGTCTTAGAAGGAGACTGAGTATCATGTGAGAGCTAGAGGCCTGAAGGTCGTTATTAGGTGTATCTAGTGAAAGTGGAAGTTTATTGGAGTTAGTTTCCTATAACCAACATATTTTTTACTTTATGATAACTTGAATTAAAGGTATTTAATATTATTAAATTCCTTATCACATCATGATTGTTCTTCTGAATAACATTAATGTGATAATGTCTTAATAGTAACTTTCACACTGAAATGTCATAGCAGATCCCAACTAGGATGAGAACCCAAATGTTCTATGACACTATTCTTGAATATATTTTTCTATGTCCTAATGATATCATTTAAAGGGACACAAATGATATAGAATATTAGGGGTGGAGACTCATAAGAGTTTGAGGAGCCTTCTTATGGTGTATGCCCATGGTAATGTCTAGGATGATATTATGGGAACAAGACCCTACAGTAGGAAATCCACATTTCTATGCGTCATTGGATGTTCCTATCTGTATATGTTTGTTTTGGTCCTTATAGTTTGAGATTATTATTTAGTATTACGAGTCCCACACTTAGATGTTTTTATAAAAACCATGATAAAACAATTTCAAGGTGAGGTAGGATATGTTGAGGGTGTCATGAGTAATATTGCATTAATTAATAATGTGAGAAAGGATTCATCCCTTAAATTCAATAATAGTAGATAATATCTCATTCCATTTGATGGAAGTGATATATCTTAAACAAATCAATGACCATGGTGATCAATGGCAATGTTCTATATCCATAAATTCAAAGAAAGAGACATCAAACACATATGTTGATGGTACTAGAATGAAAACTAATCGATTTGAGATATTTTGATAAAGGAATTATATTACATGATAAGCATTCGTATAAGGTGACATGTAATTTTGGAATTAACTTCTTTCTCAGTGGGTTCCTTGGCATGTTGCTTGATGCTAGCCTTGGAGATTAGGTATCTTTTTCTAATACCATTGAGAAAGAAGCATAGAGGGTCCTAAACTAGGTGTATCAGAAATATCAATTAAATAAATTACTATTTCAAAATTTGAAAAATATTATTCATGGTCATGGTTTAATGATTTATCATGTATGCCTTATCACATTTATTCTCTTAGTAGTTGTTCTAGAGAATATATTTTGAGTGGAACAATAAATAAATATTTATTTTCTATTGGGTGAATATAATACTTATTTATTTATCAGAAAATAATGTAATGATATTTATTTAATAAATAAATAGTCATTATTCAAGGAATGATAAATATTGAAGAGGATTGGTGGACTGAGTTAAATGATACATAGATTAATAACAATTAGGAATATTTTTAGATTAAATAATACTTTATTACAACTCGCAAGTTAAGCACATGCCAAGAAATCATAATATTTATGTTATTATTTTACATGGGGGTTTTACTAGGATTATTGAAATAATTAAAGGCAGCTCTAAAAATTATTTTATTATTACCTTAGTGAAATAAATGCCCCGTTATATAATTGTCTCATTGGCTAAATAAAAGCTAAGTGATGCCAATTGTTTTGTGCACCATGAATTGGAGAAAAGATATCAAGCTTAGAGAGTTCTTTTGTCTCCAAGAATGCTCCCAAGAAAGAGAGTGACCCTCCTCCACCATTTCATGGAGAACTCTTTTGGAGTGGTTCTCAAGACAATCAAGGGCGGATGAAACAAGCACAATGATCCTCCATGCTAGCAGCCAGAGACTCCTTTGATGATGTTTGAATATTCATGGAACACATGTGGATCACCGCTAGAGGAATCATACAGATGTATTCTAAAACACAATGGTGGAGAACTAAAAATATATGGTTGGACCCATAAATGAAGAAATAATATCATTTGAGGTAATTCTTATCAAATTAAATTAATTGTATACAACATGTGTTGATCTACTCTCTCTGGATTATGGGATTTTTGTCACATGCTTGTTCATTAATTCAATTCCATTGTTCATGACGTTAATCATGAAAATAGACCTCGGATTGAATATAAATTATAAAAAAATATGGTCACTATCCCTCGCGCATATCCACTGTCCCCAAAACCTACACCACCTCTATGAAGGTATGTGATTTTTTATTAGCACCTCACATAGATGATGATAAGGTTGAAAATAATGATAAAATATTACATGTATAACATATTTATGATTCTATAAATGAAAAATACTATCTTATTTCATTATTTTAATCCCAAATATGAAATAAAATTTCATTCATGCATACATACAGACTACCATCTCTATGAAATGGTGTTCTTAATTTTTCATAAATTCTTTATGTGGATGGTTAAAAAATTATATTTAATTGTTACACATGATAATTATAATTGGTTTATGAATTTTAAGATAATGAAACCCTAAAACCATAGACCATGGTCAGAAAACTGTTGTTATTTTGATGTTATTAATTGAATGAACCCAAAACAACCAACACAAATAGAACCATTTTAAAAAATAAATAAAACATGGAAATAGATTAAATAAAATGGATATAGATAATGTAATGAAACAGGAAAATATTTTTAATAATGTAAATAACATATATAGATTTATTTTTTAAGGAGTTATAGCATGTACAAAACTATATAGAACTTATGTTATGGTGTTTTTCTTTAAAAATTTGTTTAATGTCTTGTTTTTTACTCAATTATATAAAAATTGAGGTTCTTAACAATTATTAAAGAATGTTATTATATATAAATTAAATATTTTCAAATTTAATTTTCAATTACATTTTACTTTCATTGAAAATGTTTAAATACAAATCTTTTTAACATTTTTCATATAAGTCATTCTGTTATTTTTTACAAAAGTTAAGCAAAATATTTTTTCAATGTATATTTTGTGACCACAGTTTCTTCCTATAATAGATGTTATTCATTATAAATATTATTTAATAAGTTTGTATGATTTTTTAGATAATATTCTATTTCATTTAATTTTAATATTTTTCATTTTAAGATATTTTAAAGAAAAAATTAATTTTTATCTTTATTTTTACATGATTCCTGAAAGTTGTTATATATATATGTCAAATATAACAATATATGAGATTTTATTATATAAATGAATTGTTATAAGAGTTTTATCTATTTTATAACACTTTGATATTTCTATGATGATGGGTGGGCCTAATATATATCTTTAATCCATTTTCTAATGATTTTGTTCTCTAGGGAATATATGTTGGAATTAACTAGGTAGGTTATTCTATTTTTAAGAGTTCATATTAGAGTGATTGTATGAGTGATATGAATATGTCATGACATGGTAAATACATTTATTTCATATTATTTCAAATGTTTCTTAATTGATATATATTTATTCCATATAGTATGGTAATGATATTATGCTTAATGTATTGTTTTTCTCCATTCAATTCTGAATGGTATGTTTAAAAAAAATAATTACTCAAGTTTGAAAATAAATATTATTGATTGTGATTTTTCCTTAAATATTTTTTATGATATTTTTTATGAAAAATATCTGGGATGTGAATTTTATATCTTGAGTAAGTAAATGAATATTTTTGGATCATGCTTAATTATATAAAAGGAACTTTTTATTGGATTTCATGATTTCTAAAATTGACAAATGAGTTTCATTACTTGTGTACTACTTTTTATAATTTTTTATCCTCAAACATTTTCAATTTCTTTTAACAATAATTATAGATGAGTAGGGACTATAATATGATATATTTTTCCACTAATGGTATTCATATTTAAATAAGGAAACATGCTTTTAATGAAATAAGAGTTTATATTTAATAATCACGTTTTTTTGAAAAAATAAGTATTCAATGGAATTATGGACATTATATTGTAAGTTTTTTATATGTAATTGTTTTCCTAATTATCTAAAATGTTATATGTAAAAATAAAAACATTTATAAATGAAATATCCTTCTGAATGAGAATAATCCTTATTATGTAATGTAGTTATGTAACACTCACGCACAATATTTTAATTTCAATTTAGAAAATTATGAAATAATATAACCATTGGAAATAAAGACCAATAAGTTCCATGATTATTTTTAAACTTTTCATGATACGAAGAATATTAATATTGGTATATGATAGAGGTTATAATAAAATATAATTAATTTAGAAGCAACAAGTGATAACCCCATCCAATAAAATCATACCATATGAGGATCATTTATTAGATATTTTGAAGGAGATGACATCACTAGGATTTATCCTTGACCTTACCCAATATGAGATTCAAAAAACGACTCACGAAAAACCATTCTCTGTATAAGTTCATTCTTACAGAGATCACCCCATGTAATATGTTTAATGAACCACCCTATGAAAGTACTACCATTGTGTGCCTAAACCTTAGGGCGTATACTAGTGTAATATCAGGTTATATAACAAGAGCTTAATAGTTTATAAAAATCCATAGTAAATGAAATAAACATTCCTTAATATATTTTCCTTATTATTAACCATATAAATATATATAATAAATTACACCTAGAAAGGTGATTTAAATGATAGAATGGATTTTTAATATAATGAAACTAAAATTTTATTTATGAAAGAATATATATAAATAATTAATTTTTATTAAATTTTAATTTTATTTTAAATTCCTTAATTTTAAAAAAGTTTTTATTTTCATATAAATGTGATGAAAATTTATATTTACTCATTTATAAAAAAAATAAAATTATTTTATCAATACATACCTTGTTTTTATATGTATTGGAAATTCAATTATTTAATAAAATTAATACTTTTAGTAAATCAGAATTCTATTTTTAGATATTCAAATTATCATATTTATATAATTTCTTGATAATTAAAAATTTATTTTTGAATTTATCACATTGAAATTATATATTTTTTGATTTTTTTATTATTTTTTGAGACATTTGAAATTTAGGGTAAATATTAAATGTAATATGAATATATGATATGTATTATAGAATTATAATGACCCAAAAATGATATAATAAATAATGAGAAACATTTTTTCAATCTAAAATTGATTTTTTAATTAAAATAAAATAATTAATGTGATAATATTTTTTTCTAAACCTAAAGAGAACCTTGTAAAACCTAAAGGATTTTTTTATAAAATTAAAAAAAAACATCATTTATGAACATGTATAACTTCTACATCAGAAATTATTTTATACAAGTAAATTCATCCCATAATACATTGATATTCATAGAACTACATCCCTTTATAAAAATACTTATGTTGGAACCATGATAAAGACAATGATTTTTAATATTATATAACTTAGATTCCAAACACGATTTTTAGGAATTAATAAAAAATTACCATATTTGTTCACTATAACTACCCTCTCATTCTCTCACCACTCGCCACTCCAAACCAATTAATCAAACTTTTCCTCCTAAAATATTATTTTAAGGCCCCTATGGAGTTTTGAAGGTCTTATTAAGCTCTTTAATTTTTCAAGAAGCATCCTGTCAAGGTAAGGGAATGACTCCATCCTCTTTCCCATTCAAAGAATTAATTTGTAATATACTATATGATAAATGTATTTATTATATTTTCTTTTGTTCATTGAGATTAGTTTACTGTCAAAATGTTTCTCAAATAAAAATAGACCAATATTTTATTCCATTAATCCCTTATATGATCTTTTATGTATATGTATTGTGTTTTTGAAATTATCCCATGATTTTCCACATCAATATTTTGTGTTGTGAATGCCCAACACTATTTTTAATCAAGGACATTCAACTAGATTTAACAATTCATCTTTGTGTGGGGAATCTTAACTAAAAGTACCATATTAATTAATAGTTGTACTAATAATATGAAATATGTCATTAGGTTGTATGATTTTTTTGAAATACCTATTTTCGGAAAATATAAAGGGTGTTCCCAGATAGCGCTCCAATGCATTTGGCAATGTTTTCATCTCATGAGATATTATATATAGTGAACAAGTCATTATCTTATGGACACTATGTAATGATGACTTGTAATTTACCATTAAATAATACTTATGATGTCATATTTTATGTTGTTTCCAAACTCATATGATACCATGATATTATGATATCATTTTCATATTCTACACATCTAGTTGAGAACATATTATTATTTCAACTTAATTTTAGTATTATATACCTTTTCACTCACATTAAATATTTATCATAATTATATACTTTTATTATCCCCATATTGAGATTTATAGCTCACCCTTTGCTGATTTATTTCCCTAGGTTTTACTATACAATATTTAGAGTCAAAATAAAACTATGGGAACATTCAGGAGTTTTAAATAATGATGTTGTATTTTATTTTTCATGTGAATTTTTTATGTATATAATTTTCCATATACACTAGGCCACGTAATTAATTGTATTTTATAATGTTGATATTTATATGTTTTCATACGAAACCTAAAAGATAATGTTAATGTAATAAAATATATTCCTAACCACTTAAACCATAAATATGGGTTGATTATGTGAAGAGTAATTATAGTTTGTATAATAGTAAGGTTTAGATAAACCTTGTGTTTACGATTTTATTAAAAAAATTATTTAAGGTATATTTTTATATTTTTATTTATTTTAATGATAAATATTTGAGATTTTTCATGTCACTTAATCTAATATATGTCACTTTCATTGTGGTTTCCAGAGAGAAAATGGAGTGAATGATTTTGAAATCCATCATAAGGATAATATAATTTTAAATAAAAATCCTTTAATGGTGGAATTGGAATATATTAGTCTTTATCTATGTGAACAAATTTGATGTTGGTTATTAATAGTTGTAACCATGCCATGGAACAAGAAGAATCTTTATGTAGGAACATGTCAATGTAGAATAATTTCATAAAACAAAACACTTTCTAATTTAGTTGAACCACATATCAAGTTGTACATGAAATTTGGTCCAATGATTTGGAAAATATATTCAAAATTTTGGGTTGTTTAAAACATCAAATAAAATTAATTATATATATTTTTTAAAGGTGACATGGATTAGTGGTCTTCATTGGTTAATAATACAAAGAATAAAATGTTATTAATGATAATGTGTGGACAGTTATTAAGGATACTTTCTTTGATAATTATCTTCCTAAGGTTGTTCAACATATGATAGATTGATAATTTTATGATTTGGAGAAAAATGAGGAAGATTAAATTTCTACTTATAAAGTGAACATTACTTGTTTTTCCATGTATACAACAATACTTATTATAGATCATTATAGTAATATTTATAGGTTTTACATAGGACTGAAATAATATTACAAAATATCATTGTACTATCTTAAATTTAAAACCTATAATAAATTTATATTGTGTATTAATAAAAATGAGGTGGTTTTTTTGACTTTTATAATAATAACAATAAGAAGCGGTCAAGGTGGAAATCAATTGGAAAGTATCTATCAAATAAATTCAAAATTAAGAGGTCTAAATTTCCATAATATGATATGGGTGGAAAGAATCATCCTGAGGAGATTCTTTTGAAATATATAATGTGTTATCAAAATGGTATTATTGGATATTTACCTCATGATTAAAAATAAAATAATAGAGGAAATAGTCATACCAATTATGATAATAAGGAAGTGTGATTAATTAAATGTAATGTGATGGTCTATTATAGTCATGTGTGTTTAATTAAAATCATGAATGATGGGAAATATCATGAATGTAAGTAGAAGTGTATGGAAAATTTATTTGTAAATACCTCAGGAAATACAGGTCCATAGAATATACTGTTTACTAGTAAATTGCTTGTTTAATAAAGTATACAAAATTCTCTTATGGATAAGGGTTAAAACATTATTTAATTTCTTGGAAATTTTCTAGTAAATTAGAAATATTACCTCAAGAAATTGGGAAATAATTTTAGTAAAAAATCATAGCGCAAGAATTATGGAAATAAAAATTTACATGAGTTATCCTATGATTATATAGGGAATGGTTTTTCCAACACATCTTCTTGTGTTTTAAATAGTTTAGTTTGATGTTATTATGTGTATGAATTGGCTTATAGTATATCATACTATGATTTATTGCATAATTATGGAAGTTATATTAAATTTTTCGAGTGGGATAAAAATTTTATATAAGAATTAGATAATACTAATTATAACATATCATGATGTTGATAAAATTATTAAATATGGAGTTGATAGTTAGATTTCTCATTTTTTAGAAAATAGAGATGTTTTTTATATTATTAATGTTCTAGTAGTAAATCAATACATGGATGTATTTATTAATGACTTTACTCGTGTTATTTTTGATCATGAGGTTGAATTCATGCTTTATTTAGCTCTAAAAGTTTATCCAATTCCAAAACACCCCTATTGAATGGCTATGTTGGAGATTTTGGAGTTGAAAAAGTTGATACAAGTGTTTATTGATTAGTGTTTTATTCATCCTATAAATTCATCTTGGGGTTATTTTTTTTTAAAAAAATAGGGATAGTCCTATAAGTCTTTTCATTAATTATATATAACTCAATAACATTATGATTAAGAAAAATTACTTGTTTCCTCATGAAAATGGAATGTTTTATCAAAATCTAGGATCATAATATTATTCAAAATTGATCATAGAATCATATTTATAAATGAAATTATTGGTCAGCTCCTAGTATCATAATATTATTCAAATATTGATCATAGATTCAAATATCATCATAAAAAATTAGAGGATAAAATTACAATGATGGTGCTTCATAATAATTATGGGAATTATGAGTTTTTACTCATACCGTTTGGGTTGAATAAATAACCTATTGTATTTAAATAATTTCTAATAGAGTTTTACATGATTATTTTGAAAAAAATTGTGGTTATGTTTAGAGGTTAAATTCATTTATATTTTAAAAGCAATGAGGATCAGGAAAAAATATCTATCGATTTTTCTACAATCATTGAAAAATAATTGTATGGAAAATTCATAGATGCGAATTAAGAAATAATATATTTATATAATTAGGTATATTTTATGTAAATATTTTATTATAATTGTTCCTTATAAGACTAATGTGGTGAAATAATAATGATTACCAAATAATTTTAATGATATTTGTAGTTTTTTAGGATTTGCTCATTGGTACTTATGGTCTGTTGAAAACAGTGCTCGGTAATCTTTCCCACTAACAATGTTAACTCGAAATGGAGTCACATTCATCTAGTCAAATGTGTTTCATGATTTATTATAGAAATTTAAAAGAATAACAGTTAATACACTAGTTTTATAATTACTATTGAGAACTAGAAAATATTTTATAGTGAAAATTCACTGAATTTCCTAGTTTCAGATTTAATGAAAAATGATTGGGTAATTTTTATCCATGATTCAAATTGATACCTCATTAATATAAAGAAATAACACATGAATATGATCTTGAAATAGTTGTTTTTAATTTTAAAAATTTAGTAGCATCTTCTATATTGGGATAAATTTTAAATATATATAGATCATAAAATTTTGAAGTATATATTATATAAAAAACTAGAACATGATATTGATAAAATGGTTGGAACTGATGAAGGGGTAAGACAACATGCTCCACTACCATGAAGGTAAAGATAATGAGGTAGCAGATGATTTAAGTTAGAAAATATAATTAGTAGTTTATATAATATAATTTAACCATAATCCTTTCATTAATGATTTAATAATAGTTGGATTAGACGTTGTAAATATAGGAACTCCCACTCATTTGGTTCAAGTGTCAGAGTAGTCAGCAATGTATAATAAATTAAGGATGATTAAAAGGAATATTACAGTTTGAAAGAAAGAGTAGAGTTTTTTAAGTAGGGTGAGATTCCTGAATTTTTCATTGAAAAATATAGTGTAATAAGATTTGTAAAGAGGTTATGTGTTTTGAGATATTTTCTATTGAAGAAGGAATTATTGAGTATGGCTCATAACTCCCCTTTTCATATTCATCATGGATGCAGTAATATTTATAGAGAATTTTTAGAATATTATCATTAGAAAGGAATTAGGAAGGATATTTTTGATTCTTACCATGTAATGTTTTACTTGTCAGCTGGTTAAAGAAGAATGAAAACTACCAATATGAATTATTTAATCATTTTCAATGATTTAATGGAAATATGAGAATATATCCATGTATTTTAGGGTTTCATTACAAAATATATATTGAGGTAATAATTCAATTTAGGTTGTTATTGATCATTTGACTAAATTCACACATTTTTTTTCCTTGATTAGTTTTTTTTTTCATAAAATATCTTGCTGGAAAATTGTTTTAATTTAGTTTCATCTTCACTTTTTTCTAAATCATTTTTGGAACTTGTTTATATTTGGTTATAAAATATTTTGGTAATTTTTTTTGTATAAACTATTTTATATAAATGTTTCTAACCGTTTTATACTAGTTGAGCGAGTAGGTAAGTTATTGGGGAAAACCTACTAAGTTATATACTCACCGATTCTTTGGAACATTGATGCTATTGTAGATTCTATCTTCCAAGGCATGGGAAAAGGTAATGTTTCCCACGTTTTTAGTACTACCTCATGATGCTTGGACTGTTAGGTGATTGTGGATATTAGATCATGTGGAGCATGGATTATTGTAGTCTCTTGAGAGTACGGAGTTGTTTATCCACTATTACTTTGATACTGGGTTGGTCTTCCACAGTTTCACATTTTGATATGGTTTTGGGATACATGAAGTTTTTGAGTGGTATTTTTTTGGTTCATGCATTAGTGAGTGAATGGTTTGGTTATTTTTTTGGTTATTGGATTATTTATTAAGGGGTAAATCGTACCCCACTTTTATTTTTAATACTCTAGCATTTATTGCTAGCCTCTGGCATCTTGGGTATGTCTCTTAATCCTAGTAATGACTAGTTGTACTCTAAATCCAATGAGAATTTGTGGGTTATTACAAATGGTATTAGTATAGTCTTTCCTTTGTGATACAAATTTTATCAGCTTGTTCGGACCTTTCCTAAAAATTAGTCATCAATGTTATTGGTATTGGAGTTAGAAATAATTTTCATCTATCCCTTAGGTTATAATCATTGATAGGACTAGGATTGTCAGAACATTAAATGTATATCAAAAAAGAACATTGCTATCCCTTTTATGTTAAACTTCATGTTACCAGAGTGTTGGGTACATAATTGTTTTGGATACCCTTCTAGAATGTTGGAAAACTCATTGTCATTGGTTTATCCAATGAGACGAGCATGAAATATATTTTAGAGGAATGACTTCCCACTAGGATTGCATGAATCATTTTGATTATTGTGTCAATTTGTGTATAAAGTTTTTATTATTGAAAAAGTATGAAACTGGCTTCAAATAAAAGACATTGAAAAATAATGGTTGATATATTTTGAAAATGTACTTATTTACAGAAATAGGAATAAGACTTTTAAATAATGGAAAAAATGGAAAACGTTTGTTTTGAAAATCAATTTTGTGATAATTGATATGATAGATTTTGAAATGCTATGTCCTCAGCTACTAGAGTGTGATATTGACGGATTTGTTGTTGGCTCATAAAATGGTACCCTGTAGGCATTATTAAAACATACCTAAAGAAGTTACGGAGAATGTGGTTGCACCTAAACCATGGGTGAATGAAGTCCTAGTTCAGAATATTGTCCAATAATTTCAAGCTGTGGATAGAGAGAATATGAGGAATGAGCCAACGCATGTGGATCATACCAACCATTTCTTGAAGTAGAATCCACCCAACTTCTAAGGATATGTTGTAACCCAAGAAGGTGAAGGTGTGGCTTAGTAGGATGAATTGTATTTTTGAGTTCATCAAAACATTGGTGGAGTTAATAGTCAAGATGTTGATGTATATCCTATATGATCTTGCACACTAGTGGTGGTATTTAAAAGTGCATGCTAAATTGGATGAAGGCCTTACATGAGAGGATTTTGAGGAATTAAAAAAAATTTATCCTCATACGTTCATGATCCAAAAAACAATAGAATTTTTCAGCATGAAACAAGAGAGTATATCTGTCCTAGAGTATGTGGAAAAGTTCATGAATTTAGTGAGTCTTCACAAGAGGTCATTGCAAGTGCATCCTTGGAGGCACACATCTTTGAACTGGGGATAAGGCAGGAGATTTGGTCAAAGATTTCAGTGCTATTTATTATGGATTATACAGAGATAATGAACAATGTGATTTTTTCTGAATGAGACTTCTCAGGATATATGGTAGGATGTTTGATGATACCTATATAGAATGGTGGGAATTTAAACATT
Source organism: Viscum album (assembly GCA_963277665.1). Classification (NCBI taxonomy): domain Eukaryota; kingdom Viridiplantae; phylum Streptophyta; class Magnoliopsida; order Santalales; family Viscaceae; genus Viscum; species Viscum album. The sequence goes on along the minus strand of OY728162.1, from coordinate 620,538,414 downwards.
GGGAAAAAGAAGAAAAGGGACACCTATTTCCAAGGTGGAAGTGGAAATCATAATCAGACAGCTTGATCAATAAACCTTCCTTGACATTCCAAGAGAAACTTAGGTTGTTTTTAATGTGTTTTTCTTGACCACATAAAGTGAGAGTGTATGATAAATCCTATAGCATGTCATAACTTCAAGCAGATGGGAAATCTTCAGCACTATTGTCATAGTGCTCCAAGGTCAGGTGCTTGAAACACTTCTCAGGCGTCGCAAGCATTATATTCTTTGATAGGGAGAGTAAAGCAGAATCAATCTCTTCAGCAGAGAATAGCTAGCCATGGTGATTTTAGAAATACCATGACTCCTCAAACATGGAAATCTCAGTAAGGAACTAGGGAGAACAGTGTAGCGATGAAGCAATTTTATGGAGCTGAGAAGATGATAGTCAATGATCAGGATGTACAATCTACAGTGATAGAGATGATTCTTCTGAATTATATCATTATGAAAGTGCTATTTGATACTTGTGCATTATATTCATTAATTTCTACTCGTGTTGTTGATTCTCTATGTCCAATGTGGAAATGATGACTTCTTTTTTAAAATATAAAAATCCTCTCAGTGAAGGAGAATGTCCAGCCTTTGTGTGTAGATCATGTGATATAACTATTGATGCAGTTGAGTTGAAATCAGACTTCTCGATGTTGTATGTGGATGTCTATGATGTAATCCTATGTATGGATTTATTTACAACATTCAAGTCTCAAATCAACTATAATAAGAGAACAGTTATTTTTATGTCTGAGGAAGAAATTGAGCATCTCTTCAAAGAATAGAGGATAGTAAATAAAGAAAAAAATAGCTTGTTGGAACCAATTATGGGAACAATATCTTTTCAGTTGGAAGCACTTACTTTGGAATCAATGGAATAGATCAAGGAAAATAGTTTTCTAGTAGGTGTGGATCAATTTACAAATGTCTTTCCCAAAAACATATCTAGGTTACTACCTCTAAGGGAAGTGGAGTTTATAATTGACTTATTTATGGAGACCATTCATATTTTCCTTCTGTATTATAGGATGAAACCAACAGAGTTATATGGAATTGAAATTACAATTTAAGGAGATGGAAATCAAGGGTTTCATTCAACAAAGTACAACTCCATGGAAAGCACAGGTCTTTTTCGTTAAGAAATATTGTGGAACTCTTTGATTGTACATTGATTATTGTATGATAAACCAACTTTTGATAAAGAACTAATATCCACTTCCACATATTGATGATCTATTCAATTAATTAAGGGGAGATCAGTGGTTCTCCAAGATTAACTTAAAATTAGGATATCACCAATTGTGATTTTGGAAGGATGATATTCCAAAGGCAGATTCTATAAGTATATATGGCCAATATGAATATGTAGTCATGCCTTTAGGTCTAACAAATTCACCCATGGTCTTCATGGATTTGATGAATCATATATTTCAATGATATCTGGACTCTTTTGTTGGGGTGATTATGGGGAAACTCATGGTGTATTCAAAGAAAAGGGATAATCCTGAGGAATACTTGGAAATAGTGTTACAAATCCTAAGAGATTACAAGATGTATGCCAAATTATAAAAGTGTGATTTTTGGATAAAAGAAGTATGTTTTCTTGGTCATGTCATTTTTGAAAAACACATTTCTGTTGATCTTTAAAAGATAGAAGTTGTTATCTCATGAAAATTACAGAAGAATGTCTTAGAGATATGATGTTTTCTTGGTATAGCTGGCTACTACCAACAGATTGTGCATGATTTCCCATGACTATCTTCGCCGATGACATCTCTGAAAAAAAAAGAATTCTCTATTTAAATAGAAAGAAGAATGTTATAATTCCTTCTAGGATCATAAAGTTTAGCTTACATCATCGCCTATCTTGTTTTCTCCAGAATCAGGATAGGGGTATTTCATTTACTGTTATGCTTTAGGATCATGGTTGGGTTGTGTTCTCATGCCAAGAGACCATGTGGTTGTTTATGGTTCAAGGAAATTGAGGGTGCATGAGAAGAATTACCCCCCATAGGACGTGGAGTTAGCAACAACCATCCATTCATTTAAAATATGGAGACATTATCACTTTGGTGATATGTTCATGGACCACAAAAGCATGAAACGCATTTTTTCATAGCGCCAATTGAATATGAGGAAAAGGAGATGGATGTAGTTTCTTTAGATGTATGAGATTGAATTGATGTATACACATGGAAAACAGAATTCTAAGGAAGTTCAATTGAGTATAAATTCATATGCTCAGTTGGAGAAATATGCTTCAGATGAATGGCAGTTGATGTTGGACCTAGCTGACATGGATGTGCAACGTGAATACTGAGGTGATGTTGTGGGTTTTTTTCAGCTATTCATATTCCTGATTTGGTAAATATGGTCCAGGAGAAACAAACATCTGATGCATAATGTCTGGTTATCTAGTCCAAACTCATTGTTTGGGAGACCATTGAGGGCTGGAAACTTGATGGTTGTTCACTGCAGTGTTTTAGATATCATATGGTAATACCTAAGGCTTGTTTGGAACAACTCCTTCATTCATACCACTATTTTAGATGGGCTGTAAATTCATGTACATAGAAGATTTATAGAGCGTTGAAAGTAAAATTTTGGTGTAGAGGCATGAAAAGGAAGGTGTATGAGTTTTTCACTAAGTGCTTAACTTATTAGCAAGTTAAGCCAGAGCATTAGAGACCAGTTGGTAAGTTGAATTATTTACCTATTCCAGTGTGGAAATGGGAGTATAAAGAGATGGATTTCATTATAGGTCTTCTACAAATTGTCTTTAATCCCAATTCCATATGGGTTATAGTGGATCATCTTACCAAGCCATCCCCATTAATCCCTATTTGTGACACTCATACAGTGGAAGATTTGTGAAAACATTATATCCAAGAAGTGGTAAAGAGACATGGAGTACCTATTTCAATCATCTCAGATAGAGAAATGAGGACCACGACTTGTTTTTTGGAAATCCTTACAAAAAACCATTGGGAATCAGTTGACTACGAGCACGACATACCATCCTCTTATAGACGGGCAGTCTGAGAGGATGATATAAATGTTGGAAGATATGTTGCGGGCCTTTTTAATGGATTTTGGCGGCTCATGGGAAGAGAATATACCCTTGTTGGAGATCTCATAATATAAAAACTTTAAAGCCTCAATACATATGGCACCGTCTGAGGCACTGCATGGGAATCCCTGTCATTCTCCACTATGCTGGGTGGAGACATGTGAGACTTAACTAGTTTGGCCAAGCCTTCTCCAAGAAACAATGGAGAAGATCTAATTGATCATAAAGATAATGGAGACGACCTAGAATCATCATAAATCTTATGCATATCACTATTGAAGACAGTTGTCATTCTCTATGGGTGATCATGTGTTCTTGAGGATCTCTCCAAGACATAGAAATATTCATTTTGGGAAGTAATAAATTCTACCTCTTAGATACATTGGTCCTTTAGACATAGTAGATTGGGTTACAGAGGTGTAATATTAATTAAAATTTCCACCACTATTCTGTTAAGTGCATAATGTGTTCCATGTACCTCAGTTGAAAACATATCAGCCTGATCCTAACCATGTGATCTGATGGGATCACGTCGACCTAGAGCTAGATGATTCATTGGTATGTATCCCACTAAGGATTATTGATAAGAAAGAATGATTCTTTCATGGAAAAATCATCTGTCTAGTGTGAGTTTTATGGGAACATTTTAAAATTCAAGAAGAGGATTGGGAACATGAAAATAATATGAAATAGAAATGTTTAGAACTCTTTCAGATCGCTGAGGGTTTTCTACATTTTGAGTATAGAAAGACCAATGGTGGGGAGAATTTAGTACCCCCTTTTTCTAGTGTGTAACCCTTACATGATGATTCTTATGGTTACAAATTGTATGGGTGATTTATGAGAGAGTTGGGAGAACCTTTTAAGTGTTTTAGGGATAAATAGAAGTTGCACCGTGGTGCACAGGTTTCCTAACCATGTGGCCAAACCATGTGTAGTGGTCCTCTTGAGGTAGTATCTCTAGCACAACTAGATCATGGTTTGGGAGACCCTATAAGGAGAGGTTGTGAAGGAAGTGAATACTATGTGGTTAGCACATAGATTTCCTAACTGTGCGGCCAAACTGTGCACATAGTCGATTTTAGATCCTTAAAAAAGAGGATCTCACTTGTTTTTTCCATAAATCCTTCGTTTTTGACCATAACTAACCCAAAATCGTGATTTTCTTTCTAATATGGCCAAATAAGGATCCTCCATTTATCTAAAGGTGATCATAAGGGTTCCATTGGTGAATTGATGAGAGATTCAAGAGGTATGTGATTGTTCTTCACCGTTCGTGATCGGTTTCATAGATCTACTTCGATATACTTCTCTTCTTCTCATGGTATCTCAATTATGAGCCTGTTATGGAAATATATAGGTTTTTGGATGCCACATATGATGATATAAGATCTTGATCTTTTTAGAGGAATAGATCTAAAGTGGGTTCTTGGAGAATTGTCACAGTTTTCTTGTGTGTTCTTCCTTCATTGTATAGTTTCATCAAAACCATTAAGGTAGGAGGCTTTACTCTCAACTCCTATTTGTATAACTGATTGGAATTTTATCAAATTTAATGCATTTTTCTGAATTTATTGTTATTTTTTTGTACTTTTCAGAATCCTTGTTGAAGTGATGGTTGGGAAATCTGGAAAATTTGGGATTTTGAATGAGTGCATTGGTTCTTAGTTTTAAAATATGGATTTCACAAAGGGTATTTTTCTGGATTGATTACACATTAATGAGAATAGATGTTTTCAATAAAATTTAATGTTTTATTGAAATGAAATGTTTCTCCGAAATTGGTTTTTCTTTGGTTTTCAATAAAAGTTCTGTATTATTGAAGTGGTTTATTTTGGTAATGGAAATATTTTTCATAAATGGCGGTAGTGGGAGTCCATGATTAATGATCCCTTAATAATGGAGGATTACCATTGGGGTTCAAGGTATGTGACCCTGGATCGGGGGTTTCTGTCATTGGGACACAATGTAATTGGACGAGTGACCTCTTATGAGTATGGAACTCTCAAACGAAGCATGTATGTGAGGGTGTGATGTGAACCATGGAATGGGTATGAAAAATTTATAATAATAAGTGGTTTTCAGCATTGATTAGTTATTTTTTTCTAGAAAAATTAATTCCTATAAATTTGGTTTCATTTAGTTTTGTTTTCACTTGGTTGTAAATGGTTTTTGAAACATGTTTATATTTGGTTATAAACTATTTTGGTAAATTGTTTTATATAAAATATTTTATATAAATGTTTCTAATTGTTCTATCCAAGTGAAATGAGTAGGGAATTCATTGGGGAAAACCTACTGAGTTTTATACTCACCCCTACTTTGGAACTTTTGTGCTTTTGCAGATGCTATTTTCTTGGATAGGGGCAAAGGTAATGTTTCCCACGTTTTAGTACTACCTTATGATACTTGGAGTGTTTGATGATTTTGGACCTTGGATCATCTGTAACCTGGAGTCTTTTAATCTCTTGAGAGTATTGAGTTTTTTATTCACTATTTACTTTGATTCTAGTTTGTTCTTCCCCTATTTCACTTTTTGATATGGTTTTGGGACACATGAAGTTGTTGATCTGTCTTTTTGGGTTCTTGCATTATTGAGTGAATGGTTTGGTTTTGGTTTATTGGTTATTGGTTTATTTCATAATTGTTAAATCGTCCCCCACTTGTATTATAAACCTTTTAGCATTTATTTCCAGCCATTTTCATCTTGTGGATGTCATTTAAGGCCCAATAATGTCTCATTGTACTCTCAAGACAATGATAATTTGTGCGGCATTACAAGGAGATTGATGTGGTACCTAGAAGTAAATACCCCATGACATTGTATTGTGATAATACTACAGTTGTGACTCTTGCAAAAGATCTAAGGTCACATCAATGAATAAAGAACATACTCCGTACGTATCACCTCTTGAGGGATTTTTATCAAAGGGGTGAATATGAACTGAGTATAGTATTGACATAAGAGGACATGGCATACCTCTTGACTAATGGAATGTCTTAGAAGAATACTGGGTATCACGTGAGAGCTAGAGGACTGAAGGTCGTTAGTAGGTGAATCTAGTGAATGTGGAAGTATATTGGAGATAGTTTCCTAGAACCAACTTATTTTGTACTTTATGATAACTTGTATTAAAGGTATTTAATACTATTAAATTCTTTATCACATCATGATTGTTCTTATGGATAACATTAATGTGATAATGTCTTAATAGTAACCGCCACACTAAAATATCATAGAGGATCCCTACTAGGATGAGAACCCAAATGTTCTATGACACTATTCTTGAATATATTTTTATATGTCATAATGATATCAATTAAAGGGACACAAATGATATAGAATATTTGGGGTGGAGACTCATAGGAGTTTGAGGAGCCTTCTTATGATGTATGCCCATGGTAATATCTAGGAGGATATTATGGGAACATGACCATCCAGTAGGAAATCAACATTTATATGCATCATTTGATGTTCCTATCTGTATATGTTTGTTTTGGTCCTTATACTTTGAGATTATTATTTAGTATTATGAGTCACACACTTATATATTTTTATAAAAACCATGATAAAACAATTTCATGGTGAGGCAGGATATGTTGAGGGTGTTGTGAGTAATATTGCATTAATTATTAATGTGAGAAAGGATTCATCCCTTAAATTCATTAACATTAGTTAATATCTCATTCCATTTAATGGAAGTGATATTTCTTAGTCAAATCCATGACCATGGAGATCAATGGGAATGTTCTATATCCATAAATTCAAAGAAAGAGACATCAAACACACATGTTGATGGCACTGGAATGAAAACTAATCGATTTGAGATATTTTGATAAAGGTATTATATTACATGATAAGCATTCGTATGAGGTGACATGTCAGTTTGGAATTAACTTCTTTGTCAGTGGGTTCCTTGGCATGTTTCTTGATGCTAGCCTTGGACATTAGCTAGCTTTTTCTAATACAACAGAGAAAAGAAGCATAGAGGGTCCTACACTAGGTGTATCCGAAATATCAATTAAATAATTTACTACTTCAAAATTTGAATAAATATTATTCATGTTCATGGTTTAATAATTTATCATGTATGACTTATCGCATTTATTCTGTCAGTAGTTGTTCTAGGGAATATATTTTGAGTCGAATAATAAATAAATATTTATTTTCTATTGGGTGAATATAATACTTATTTATTTATCAGAAAAAAATGTTGTGATATTTATTTAAAAAATAAATATTCATTTTTCAAGGCACAATAAATATTGAGGAGGATTGGTGGACCGAGTTAAATGATACATAGATAAATAACAATAAAGAATATTTTTAGATTAAATAATACTTTATTACAACTTGCAAGTTAATCACATTCCAGGAAACCATAATATTTATGTTATTATTTTACATGGGGTGTTTCACTAGGATTAATGAAATAATTAAAGGCTCCACTAAAAATTATTTTATTATTACCCTAGTGAAATAAATGACTCGTTATATTATTATCTCATTGGCGAAATAAAAGCTAATTGGTGCCAATTGTTTTGTGCACCATGAATTGGAGAAAAGATATAAAGCCTAGAGAGTTATTTTCTCTCTAAGAATGCTCCCAAGAAAGAGAGTGACCCTCCTCCACCATTTCATGGTGAACTCTTTTGAAGTGGTCCTCAAGACAATCAAGGGAGGATGACACAGACACAATGATTCTCCATGCTAGCACCTAGAGACTCCTTTGATTATGTTTGAAGATTCATGGAACACGTGTGGATCACCACTAGAGGAATCATTCACATGGATTCTAAAACACAATAGCGGAGCACTAAATATTTTTGGTTGGACCCATAAATGAAGAAATAATATCATTTGAGGTAATTCTTATCAAATTAAATTAACTGTATACAACATGTGTTGATCTACTCTCTCTGGATTATGGGATTTTTGTCACATGCTTGTTCATTGATTCAATTCCATTTTTCATGATGTTAATCATGAAAATAGACCTTGGATTGAATATAAATTATAAAAAATGTTGGTCACTATCCCTCAGGTGCATCCACTGTCCCCAAAACCTACACCACCTCTATGAAGGTATGTGATTTTTTTATTAGCACCTCACATGGATGATGATAAGGTTGAAAATAATGATAAAATATGTCATGTATAACATATTTATGATTCTATAAATGAAAAATACTATCTTATTTCATTTTTTTTAATCCCAAATATGAAATAAAATTTCATTCATGCATACATACAGACTTCCATCCCTGTGAAATGGTGTTATTCATTTTTCATAAATTCCTTATGAGGATGGTTAAAAATTATATTTAATTTTTACACATGATAATTATAACAGGTTTATGAATTTATAGATAATGGAACCCTAAACCCATAAACCATGGTCAGAAAACTGATGTTATTTTGAAGTTATTAATTGAATGAACCCAAAACAACCAACACAAACAGAACCATTTTAATAAATAAATAAAACATTGAAATAAATTAAATAAAATGGATATAGATAATGTAATGAAACTGAAATATGAGTCTAATAATGTAAATAACATATATAGTTTTATTTTTAAGGAGTTATAGCATGTATAAAACTAGATAGGACTTATGTTAATGTGTTTCTCTTTAAAAATTTGTTTAATATCTTATTTTATACTCAATTATATCAAAATTGAGGTTCTTAAAAATTATTCAAGAATGTTATTATATATAAATTAAATATTTTCAAATTTAATTTTTAATTACATTTTACTTTCATTGAAAATGTTTAAATACAACTCTTTTTAACATTTTTCATACAAGTCATTCTGTTATTTTTTACAAAAGTTAAAAAGAATATTTTTTCAATGTATATGTTGTGACCACAGTTTCTTCCTATAATAGAAGTTATTCATTATAAATATTATATTATATGTTTATATGATTTTTTAGATAATATTCTATTTTATTTAATTTTAATATTTTTCATTTTAAGATATTTTAAAGGAAAAATTAATTTTTATCTTTATTTTTACATGATTCCTGAAAGTTGTTATATATATGTGTCAAATATAACAATATATGGTATTTTATTATATAAATTAATTATTATAAGAGTTTTATCAATTTTATACCACTTAGATATTTCTATGATGATGGGTTGGCCTAATATATATCTTTAATGAATTTTTTAATGATTTTGTTCTCTAGGGAATATATGTTGGAATTAACTGGGTAGATTATTCTATTTTTAAGCGTTCATATTAGAGAGATTGTATGAGTGATATGAATATGTCATGACATGGTAAATACATGTATTTCATATACTTTAAAATGTTTTTTAATTGATATATATTTATTCCATATAGTATGGTAATGAGATTATGCTTAATGTATTGTTTTTCTCCATTCAATTCCAAATGGTATGTTTTAAAAAAAATCATTACTCATGTTTGAAAAGAAATCTTATTCGTTGTGATTTTTCCTTAAATATTTCTTATAATATTTTTTATGAAAAATATCTGGGATGTGAATTTTTTATCATGAGTAAGTAAATGAATATTTTTGGATCATGGTTAATTATATAAAAGGAACTTTTTATAGGATTTGATGATTTCTAAAATTGAAAAATGAGTTTCATCATTTATGTAATACTTTTTATAATTTTTTTATCCTCAAACATTTTCAATTGCTTTTAACAATGATTATAGATGAGTTGGGACTATAATATGACATATTTTCTACTGATGGTATTCATATTTAAATAAGGAAACATGTTTTCAATGAAATAAGAGTTTAAATTTAATAATCACGTTTTTGTGAAAAAATAAGTATTCAATGGAATTATCGACATTATATTGTAAGTGTTTTATTTGTAATTGTTTTCCTAATTATCTAAAATGTTATATGTAACAATAAAAACATTTATTAATGATATATCCTTCTGAATGAGTATATTCCTTATTAAGTAATGTAGTTATGTAAAACTCATGCACAATATTTTAATTTCAATTTAGAAAATTATGAAATAATATAACTATTGGGAATAAAGACCAATAAGTTCCAAGATTATTTTTAAAATTTCCATGATATGAAGAATATTAATATTGGTATATGATAGAGGTTATAATAAAATATAATTAATTTAGAAGGAACAAGTGATAACCCCATCCAATAAAATCATACCATATGAGGATCATTTATTAGATATTTTGAAGGAGATGACATCACTAGGATTTAGCCTTGACCTTACCCAATATGAGATTCAAAAAATGACTCAAGAAAAACCATTCTCTATATAAGTTCATTATTACAGAGATCACCCTATGTAATATGTTTGATGAACCACCCTATGAAAGTACTACCATCGTGTGCCTAACCCTTAGGGTGTATACTAGTGTAATATCAGGTTATATATCAAGAGCTTAATAGTTTAAAAAAATCCATATTAAATGAAATAAACATTCCTTAATCTTTTTTTTAATTATTAACCATATAAATATATATAATAAATTACACCTAGAAAGGTGATTTAAATGATAGAATGAATTTTTAATATAATGAAACTAAAATTTTATTTATGAAAGAATATATATAAATAATTAATTTTTATTAAATTTTTATTTTATGTTAAATTAATGAATTTTAAATAAGTTTTTATTTTCATATAAATGTGATGAACATTTATATTTACTCATTTCTAAAAAAATAAAATGATTTTATCAATACATACCTAGTTTTTCTATGTATTGGAAATTCAATTATTTAATAAAATTAATACTTTTAGTAAATCAGAATTCTATTTTTAGATATTCAAATTATCATATTTATATAATTTCTTGATAATATTAATTTTATTTTTGAATTTACCACATTGAAATTAATTTTTTTTTTATTATTTTTTGAGACATTTGAAATTTAGGGTAAATATTAAATGTAATATGAATATATGATATGTATTATAGAATTATAATGTCCCCAAAATGATATAATAAATAATGAGAAACCTTTTTTCAATCTAAAATTGTGTTTTTAATTAAAATAAAATATTTAATGTGATAATAATTTTTTCTAAACCTAAAGAGAACCTTGTAAAACCTAAAAGATTTTTTTTTTAAATAAAAAAAATCATTTATGAACATGTCTAACTTATACATTAGAAATTTTTTTATACAAGTAAATTCATCCCATAAAACATTTAAATTCATAGCACCACATCCCTTCATAAAAATACTTTTGTTGGAACCATGATAGAGACAATGATTTTTAATATTATATAACTTAGATTCCAAACCGTATTTTTATAAATTAATAAACAATTACCATATCTTTTCACTATAACTACACTCTCATTCTCTCATCACTCACCACTCCAAACCAATTAATCAAACTTTTCCTCCTAAAATCCTATTTTAAGGCCCCTATGGAGTTTTTAAGGTCCTATTAAGCTTGTTCATGATTCAAGAAGCATCCTGTCAAGGAAAGGGAATGACTCCATCCTCTATCCCATTCAAAGAATTAATTTGTAATATACTATATGATAAATGTATTTATTATATTGTCTTTTTTTATTGAGATAAATTTACTATCAAAATGTATCTCAAATAAAAATAGACCACTATTATTTTTCCATTAATCCCTTATATGATCTTTTATGTACAGGTATTATGTTTTTGAAATTATCCCATGATTTTCCACATCAATATTATGTGTTGTGAATACCGAAAACTATTTTTAATCAAGGCCATCCAACTATATTTAACAATTCATCTTTGAGTGTGGAATATTGACTAAAAATACCATATTAATTAATAGTTGTACTAAGAATATGAAATATGTCGTTAGGTTATATGATTTTTTTCTGAAATACATATTGATGGAAAATATAAAGGGTGTTCCCAAAAAGCCCTCCAATGCATTTGGAAATGTTTTCATCTCATGAGATACTATATATAGTGAACAAGTCATTCTCTTTAAGACACTATGTAATTATGACTTGTAATTTAGCCTTAAATAATACTTATGATGTCATATTTTATGTTGTTTCCAAACTCATATGATACCATGATATTATGATATCGTTTTCGGATTCCACACATCTAGTTGAGATCATATTATTATTTACACTTAATGTTAGTATTATATGCCTTTTCACTCACATGAAATATTTATCATAATTATATACATTTATTATCCCCATAATGAGATTTATAGCTCACCCTTTGCTGATTTATTTCCCTAGGTTATACTATACAATATTTAGAGTCTGAAGAAATCTATTAGAACATTCGGGAGTTTTATATAACGATGTTGTATTTTATTTTTCATTTCAATGTTTTATGTATCTAATTTTCCATATACACTAGGCAACTTAATTTATTAGATTTTATAATGTTGATATTTATAATTTTTCATACGAAACCTAAAAGATAAGGTGATTTTTATAAAATATAGTCCTAACCATTTAAACCATAAATATGGGTTGATTATGTGAAGAGTAATTATAGTTGGTATAATAGTAAGGTTTAGATAAACCTAGTGTTTATTGTTTTATTAAAAAATTTATTTAAGGTATATTAATATATTTTTTGTATTATGAAGATAAATATTTGAGATTTTTCATGTTACTTCATCTAATATATGTCACATTAATAGTGGTTTCTAGAGAGAAAATGGAGTTAATGATGTTTAAATCCATCAGAAGGATAATATAATTTTAAATAAAAATCCTTTAATGGTGGAATTGGAATATATTATTCTTTATCTATGTGAACAAAGATGATGTTGTTTATTACTAGTTGTAACCATGCCATGGAACAAAAAAAATCTTCATGGAGGAACATGTCAATGTGGAATAATTTCATAAAACAAAAGCCTTTCTAATTTAGTGGAACCACATATCAAGTGGTATATGAAATTTGGTCCAATGATTTGGAAAATATATTCAAAATTTTGGGTTGTATAAAACATCAAATAAAATTAATTCTATATATTTTTTTAAAGGAGACATGGATTAGTGGTATTCATTGGTTAATAATAAAATGATTAAAATGATATTAATGATAATGTGTGGACAGTTATTAAGGATATTTTCATTGATAATTATCTTCCAAAGGTTGTTCAACATTTGATAGATTGATAATTTTATGAATTGGAGAAAAATGAGGAAGATTAAATTTCTACTTATGAAGTCAACATTACTTGTATTTCCATGTATACAACAATACTTACTCTAGATCATTATATATATATTTATAGGTTTTACTTAGGACTGAAATAATATTAGTGAATATCATTGTACTATCTTAAATTTAAAACCTATAATAAATTTATATAGAGTATTAATAAAAATGAGGTGTCATTTTTTGCCTTTTATAATAATAACAACAAGAAGCGGTCAAGGTGGAAATCAATTGGAAAGTTTCTATCAAATAAATTCAAAATTAAGAGGTCTAAATTTCTATAATATGATATGGGTAGAAAGAAGAATCCTGAGGAGTTTCTTTTGAAATCTATAAAGTGTTATCAAAATGGTATTATTGGATATTTAACTCATGATTAAAAACAAAATAATAGTGGTAATGGTCATACCAATTATGATAAGAAGGAAGTGTGATTAATTAAATGTAATGTGTTGGTCCATTATACTCATGTGTGTTTAATTAAAATCATGAATGATGGGAAATATCAAGAATGTAAGTATAATTGTATGGAAAATTCATTTGTATATACCTCAAGAAATACTGGTCCATAGAATATAGTGTTTACTAGTACATTACTTGTTTAATAAAGTATACAAAATTCTCGTATGGATAAGGGTTAAAACATTATTTAATTTCTTGGAAATTTTCTAGTAAATTAGAAATATTACCTCAAGAAATTGGGAAATAATTTTAGTAAAAACTCATAGTGTAAGAATTATGTAATTAAATATTTACATGAGTTATCGTATGATTATATAGGGAATGGTTTTTCCAACACATATTCTTGTCTTTTAAATAGTTCAATTTGATGTTATTATGTGTATGTATTGGCTTATAGTATATTATACTATGATTTATTGCATAATTATGGAAGTTATATTAAATTTTCCGAGTGAGATAAAAATTTTATATAAGAATTAGATAATACTAATTATAATATATCATGATGTTGAGAAAATTATTAAATATGGAGTTGATAGTTAGATTTCTCATTTTTTAGAAAAGAGAGATGTTTTTTATATTACTAATGTTCTAGTAGTAAATAAATACATGGATGTATTTATTAATGACATTCCTCATGTTATTTTTGATCATGAGGTTGAATTCACGGTTTATTTATCTCCAAAAGTTTATCCAATTTCAAAACACCCCTATTGAATGGCTATGTTGGAGATTTTGGAGTCGAAAAAGTTGTTACAAGTGTTTCTTGATTAGTGTTTTATTCATCTTATAAATTCATCTTGGGGTTCTTTTTTAAAAAAAAATAGGGATGGTCCTATAAGGCTTTTCATTGGTTATATATAACTCAATAACATTATGATTAAGAAAAATTACTTGTTTCCTCATGAAAGTGGCATGTTTTATCAAAATCAAGGATCATAATATTATTCAAAATTGATCATAGAATCATATTTATAAATGAAATGTTTGGTCATCTCCAAGTACCATAATATTATTCAAAAATCGATTATAGATTCAAATATCATCATAAAAAATTAGGGGATAAAATTACAATGATGGTACTTCATAATAATTATGGGAATTATGAGTTTTTACTCATAACATTTGGGTTGAATAAATAACCTATTGTATTTAAATAATTTCTAATAGAGTTTTCCATGCGTATTTTGAAAATAAATTGTGGTTATTTTTAGTGGTTAAATTAATTTATATTTTAAAAGCAATGAGGATCAGGAAAAAAACATCTATGGATTTTTCTACAATCATTGAAAAACAATTGTATGGAAAATTCATAGATGTGAATTAAGAAATAACATATTTATATACTTAGGTATATTTTATGTAAATATTTTATTATAATTTTTCCTTATAAGACTAATGTGGTGAAATAATAATGACGACCAAATAATTCTAATGATATTAGTAGTTTTTTAGGATTTTCTCATTGGTACTTATGGTCTGTTGAAAATAATGCTTGGTAATCTTTCCCACCAACAATGTTAAGTCGAAATGGAGTCACATTCATCTAGTCAAATGTGTCTCATGAATTATTATAGAAATTGAAAAGAAGAATAGTTAATAAACTAGTGTTATAATTACTATTGAGAACTAGAGAATATTTTATAGTGAAAATTCACTGAATGTCCTTGTTTCAGATTTAATGAAAAATGATTGGGTAATTTTTATCCATGATTCAAATTGATACCTCATGAATATAATGAACTAACACATGAACATGATCTTGAAATTGGTGTTTTTAATTTTAAAAATTTAGTAGAATCTTCTACATTGGGATAAATTTTAAATATATATAGATTATAAAATTTTGAGTTATATATTATATAAAAAACTTGAACATGATATTGATAAAATGGTTGGAACTGATGAAGGGGTAAGACAACATGCTCCACTACCATGAAGGTAAAGATAACGAGGTAGCATATGATTTAAGTCAAAAAATATAATTATTAGTTTATATAATATAATTTAACCATAATTATTTCATTAATGATTTAATAAATGTTGGATTAGACGTTGTAAATATAAGAACTCCCACTCTTTTGGTTCAAGTGTTAGAGAAGTCAGCAATGTATAAAAAATTAAGGATGATCAAAAGGAATATTACGGTTTGAAAGAAAGAGTAGAGTTTTTTAAGTAGGGTGAGATTCCTGAATTTTTCATTGAAAAATATAGTGTAATAAGATTTGTAAAGAGGTTATGTGTTCTGAGATATTTTCTATTGAAGATGGAATTATTGAGTAAGGCTCATAACTCCCATTTTCGTATTCATCATGGATGCAGTAATATTTATAGAGAATTTTTGGAATATTATCATTAGAAAGGAATGAGGAAGGATATTTTTGAATCTTACCATGTAATTTTTTACTTGTAAACTAGTTAAAGAAGAATGAAAACAACCAATAGGAATTATTTAACCATTTTCAATGATTTAATAGAAATAGGAGAATATATCCATGTATTTTAGGGTTGCATTACAAAATATATATTTAGGTAATAATTCAATTTGGGTTATTATTGATCATTTGACAAAATTACCACATTTTCTTCCAATACAAGATATAATATATTTGGATCAGTTATCATGACATTATTTTAAAGAGATAGACAAGGTAAATTGATTTCTTATTTTTATTATATATGACCTTGATCCTAGATAAAATTTAAATTGTTGGATAAGACATTAGAAGTAAATTTGATTTGAGTTATGTTTCAGAATATATATTCATTTACAATTTTATGGATACTTAGAATGAATGATTCATAAATTTTAGGATATTCATCGAGATCTCTCATTAGATTCAAGGGATATTAGGTCATCACCATTTCTTATTTTAATGTTTTTATAGTAATAGTTTTCATTCTAGTTTATAGATGCAATATTTTGAGGAATTTTACGGAAATTGGTGCTCTAATTTAGCATGTGGAGATGAATTTAATGATTGGAAGTTATTAGGATTAAAAACAATAAATTATATGGTTGAGAAGGTAGATAAGATTCAAAAAATAATATTTTTTTGAATATGTTGAATATTTATTTAGATAGTAGGAGTAAATACCATTATTTTTAGGTAGATGCTCATTTCATTATTAAAATATCTCTATATAAATGTCTTATGAATTTTGGTATAATGGTAATTTTAAGTTTGTGTTTTATTGGACTATATTAGATTATCAATACTGATGGATCAGTTTATTATTGAGTAGACTTAAATCTGAGCTTATATTAGGTACATTTTTTTATTCATGTTTCACTATTAAATAAATATATACCTTATACATATCATATTTTCATCCATTAATTAATTGTGTTGGTGGAGAATCATTCCTAAGAGGAAAATCCTATGTATATTCTAGATCACAAAGAGTTTGTGTTAGGGAATAAGGTAAATCACATGATTAATGTATTTTTGTAGAACTAGTTTATTGGGGAGTTAATATGGGTACCTAAAGAGGCCATGAATGAAAAATATCCTAATCTATTTAAGTAATGAATAATTTTCAGAAGACAGAATTTCTAAAATTGGGAAAGAATTTGTCAACATTGGTAATTTTAATAATAAATCAATTTCATGTGTTATTAATATTCTTGATATTATTTTAGGGTATTGTTCTTGTGGTAAAATTCTCTAATATAATACCTCACATCAGTGTTCTACTCCATTTACCCTCTCATGTTAAGGATTTTTCTATCCCTTACAGTCTTCTCTGAAGACATGAGTTGGAGACCTCTATTTGACCTCAAAATTTTCAATGATTACCTCATGGTTTAATACCATGATGTTTGTAAATTCAATACTTAGGAGTGATATTGTGTTAGTGTCAATTGATTTAAGACTATGGGATTTGGGTTCTCTCTATATAAGACCATGTGCTAGTAATGATATTGGTGGTTGTATGGTCTTCTGATTGTCGGTGAAAGCGTTGTAGGTCCTCAGGGTAGTGATGACATTAATCATTGTTTTCCTTGATAACGCAATGGATTGTGATATTTTTTGTGTGAATATCTAAATGATCACTTGGATGTCGATGGTAAACATGGTAGTCTCTTGTAGTAGGGTCTTTGGGTGTAGCATTCAATGATCCTCATGTTTGATGACATCCCAAGATGTAGGATTTTTGGGTTTCATAAGACTTATATGGGGTTTGAAAGGGACAAAACATAGGGCCATATTGAAAATAAATAGTTTTTATAGATTTTTGGGTTTCATGAGACATCAATGGTCCTTCTAGTATATTCCTTTCTATAATTTTTACATGACTTAAATGGATTCATCTTATTATTATTCTTATTAGTTGATGTGTTCCATTTTTATTGATGGTTAGATGAAATCTTATTCTCATGATTCCCCTTAAATATATGTGATCTATATAATTCTTTCTCTATTTTGATAGTTCATAAAACTATTCATGATATAATAAAAAAATATTTGTGAAACCATCAACCTTCAAATACATGGCTTAATACCTTCAAATAAATGACCAATATTTCATTTTGTATTGCATATATATTCCATAGAATACCTGTAAAGGCCAGTAAAGGTATCCCCATAATCTACAAAACATAATTTTTTCCATTTATTTAAGATAATGAACTTTATCTTAACTTAAGTATATCACTCATGAGAGAAATATTTTTCAATGATTGATTCCTTAAAATATCATCATTCAATGAGTTATATTTTATCTTCATCCCTGTTATTATTCATTAATGACCACAATTGATCAATATACCCTTTAAGACAATAGACTGTAAGTGTAACCTTTTCATTTTCACCACATATGAATACTAAGAATATCTTCTCCTGTTAATTAATTAATTAGTTTTATACCACAAGTTAATTAGTCCCACTAAATGATGGAAGCTTTTAATGCATGAGAAAACCTAATATAGGATGATCACCCCATAGAAATATAATATTTTTCATTTGAGAAAGTTTATTCATCATAATGTGAGTATAAAAACCTAATATGGTAATGATCTGCTTAGATCCCATACCAGTTGTATTGGATTGCTCAGTAGTGAAATTGCTACATTAAGGATGAGTTTTGACACCATTTTTTTCTAATCACTTTTTCTAAACAATGTAATATATTGAATTAGTTCATAAAATTATGAAATAATAATGTATAAAACTAAATCTAGTGTAACAATTAACATAAATTAAAAACATATTTAATTTTAGTATAGGAATCCTAAAATGGGGATCTTTTAGAATATCTTAACATTGAAATCATTTATAAAGGTTTGTAATGAAATTGAAAATTAATAAAATCATATCCCCTGGGAGTGTCAAACTAGGTGAACTGTAAGGTAAGTTGTTATAAATTAGGTGAAAAGAAATTCAAATCCCAATGCATGCTTTTCAGAATTATTACCCCTTGATATAAAAATTCAATAGCCACGTCCCCTTATAGTATATGTATACAGATGTATTTCCAGAAAAAATAACAAAATCTCTACCATACCCAAACATTAAGCTGTTCTTATATAATTATCATCAAAGCCTATCATGAGGTTATATTCCCTAATATATGTTTCCCATAACATAGTACCGAAGGTTTCTATGAAACTTCCTCTAATATCAATGGTAATGATGAAAACACTAGTAACCCAGAGACAACATCTACTTTATTACATTGGAATATATAAAAGGGGTCAAATTCCTAAGTACCAATCATTTTATTAGTATTGGAGACCTAGATACGTACATGATACCCATTTAAAATGGGTAATAGACTATAAAAATATTAATGGAAAACATTCACCATCCTTAAACTCATTCAAAGTAATCTTCATCATTCCCGGGGAAAGGAAAAAAATAGGGTGAGCTCAAATACTTTTTATGGGTTAAGTACAACAAAAGATATCATAAATCAATAAGAATAATCAATATGCAAATTAAAAAACTGAACATTAATTCCATTTAATCAATTAATTTATTATCATGATTAGATAAGTCATAATAAATATGTAGACGTAAATAACAGAACACATGTTCAATTTAAACAACAATATGAACACAAAATGCATCCATAGATAATATCAATGAAACTGCATCATGGATAATAATAAATTTATTATAAATTATGGAAATGATTAATTTTTGATGTAATGATCTCATCCGCCCTGAAATATATACTGTCATGACTTTTAAAACGATTATTTAATACTATGTGTAAAACCATATATAATTTGGCCAACTGATTTTTCTCATGAGACCTACCGATGAATCAAAGTGATATATAATCCCAAAAACCACTCATCGCCTAATTTCCAAATCATTCCTCATATCTCAAACAATTGGTTGAATTCGTGATTTAATATTTTTTATCAAAAAATATTGGTATTGAATAAATAATACAAATTTATCAATAAATCAATAGTAAATCTAATAACTTTTAAGTTAAACACTATATGCAAAATGGTATCAACTTAAGAAATAATAACTTATATAATAAAAATAATATGGATATTTAGGGGAATTTTAATTGCCAATAATAAATGATCATATTAAATGGGTTATATCTAGATAAATTTAGCATATAAAAAATTAATCAAGATATGAGAGGTGACCATTAGTTCATCGAGAATATATAGTTTTTTCAATAAAACAATGTCCTTTGTAAAACTAAATCGAATGGATGTGAATTATAAAATTATTATGTCATCAAAGGTTTTTAAATGTAAAACCATTGAAAACATGTAGAAGAAGATAAATAATGTAAAATGGTTATGGCGGTGTGGAAGTCCTCTATCAATGTTGAAGTTAAAAACAATATTCTTTTTTGAATTTTTGTCAAGAAACACTTTAAAAAATAGTTGAAAGATTACATTAAAACACTTTTTAAAATTAATTGATAAAACAAAATGTACTTAATAGATAATTTTATTAAATACAATCCTTTTCTATAAAACAATGAAAAAAATTGTCATGGAGGGAAAATATGTCCAATTTAAATTGAAATACCTTCGATTTTTATTTTAAACATTTATTTTCATGATTCAAGTACCAAGTAGAGTCATAGATTAAATAATAATAATATAATAATAAAATATCTAATGTATAATAAATTTTTGGTTCTTTTTAATTATAAATGATAATATTCCACTAATGTAAATAAAAATAAATCCAAAAATAAAGTGAGATTTTAAAATAGATTCTTTCCTCTTTAGTGAATTTTATATTGTTCTCCTTGAAAGAATACAATTGTATTTAAAAATTAGCGATAATGAATAAATATGTATTGATGTTATATATATAAAAGGTGATATATATACCCCCACATAAAATTGAATAGGTACATATAAACAAATATGTCTCAATGGAATAGAAATTGAGATGAAATCTCGTACCTCATTCTTCCCATTATTTTAAAATGAATTAAATTCATGAATAAAGGTTGTAAGAATCTTAATAGTTTATTCCATAACAATATTATTATTAATAATCTCACATGTGATCATCTTATGATACCATACCACATGTTTGTCAACAATATTTTATTATTACTGTTGTTTCTGGTGTTAATTTTGTTGTTTTCAAATGCGTGATTTGTCGTGAAAGTTTTAGTTCTTGTGCAGATGATATTGCCCCAAAATATATATAATTATATAAATGTTATAAATATATTATTTAACTATTTTAAACCTTTTTATAACCATTATTAATTTTTTTACATGGAAAATAAATCACCCTTTTTTGCTATGGTGGTAGGGCGTACGTATGCATGAGTGATGATATCATTTCATTAATTTTTGAAAGTGTAAGAAATTGGATTTTTTATTAATTTTAAAATTTTAATATAATTTAATATGTATCATATGTATTAATTATTTCCATAATTATTTATATCCATATTAGTAAAATATGGAAAAAAATTACATCATTTCATGAGGCGGCAGTCTGCCATACACATGAGCGATGGCTTTAATTCCCATTTGATGGAGATGGAGAGGGATAAATATTATGTCATAAAATAATAACATATAATAGTTTGTGAGATACTTTTTTATTGTGATTTTATTTTTAATACAAAATATATGTTTTAAAAATGAATAATGAAAAGCAAATAGATTTTTTAATATGATTACCTTCTCTTAGAGAAATGTCTTTTGGATCTCTTCTTATGAATCCAAGGGTTGGTATTTTGGGAAGACAAGATCCTCTAGAATTTTTATGAGGATTTATTGGAGGGATTATTTAATGTGTTGGTCAAGAAAAATTACTTGAGAGGTGTGAAGTATTTTTGGAAGGGAGTTCCCTTTTATAATTGAGGAGGACAAAAATGGAAATGTTTTAAAATAATAAATCATACCCACATTTTTCACATTCCATAAGTATCCAAAATTGATCATTATAGAACCATATAGTTTATAAGTTCTATATATGGCCATAAAATAGTAATTATACAAGTTTTAAGGTCATTTGAACCCTTTTATTTATATATTAACACTCAATAAACCCATTTCTACCTTTACCGTAATAATTAATTTTTTACGCTTTTTACTATTCATTATAATAAAAATTAAGATGAAATTATTGTATCATATAATTATTTTAATTAAAAATATGGAATCCATTTTAAAAAATCAAATTAAAATATATGGTAGAGTTTATTTTAAAATGAATTAAACTTATGCGATGAAAAAACATTTTTCCAAAGGAAATTTTTTTGAAACATTAAAAATTTATTATATCAAAATTCAAAAAATAACTCATTTAAATGAAATAAATTGTATTAATAATTTTATAATGGAGCTATTTATAATTTTAAAACATTTTTATGTAAAAATTTAATTTGTATACATTAATGGAAAAGGGTGTTTTTAATAAAAATCTATATTTCTCTCTATTTATAAATAAAATAATATTTTTAGAAAATTATCAATAATTCACTCAAATATAATTCATACATAATTATTTAAAATTATAATTTAATTTTTTCATATATGTTTTCTATAATTGGTAGTAATTAATTATAATATTAGGGAAAAATTTGATGAACCTATTTATTAGAAAAATATTATTTTTTATAAATACATTTATTTTTCTTTTAAATAATTTTAATTTTTGTTTGTAATCAATTTAGAACTAATTTATTTTATTTACACATGTTTAAACCATATAATATTTAAAATAACCCACCAATTTTATGGTAATTTTTTAATATTATGCTATTTTACGATTCTTTTAGACTCGGGGTTGAGTGTATCGTAAGCTATCGATGAGATTGAACTTTTAAAAAAGGTAATATATAAAAAAGTATTGGGGTGTTACATTCATTATGAACGAAAAATCTGTTGACATTATTATATGATATTAATTATGTTGTTTAAAAATTTTGAGTTCATCATTTCAAATTAAATTCACATAAGTGACCTAATTTAATTTAATATTAAACACGTATAGGCGATGAAAGACCGATTTGAAAATAAATAACTATTTTAGATGTAAAAAATGTATTTATATATAAAATCAAAATTAAATTGATTCCATTGAACTAAATTGGATTAAAAATATTATTATCTAAATAATATTACTTTTAAACCATTTTCAAATAGTATTTAACTTTGTAAATATGTTAAAAGAAAATAATTATTTAAAAAATAATACATTTTCATGATTCTTCCAAAAATTAAATTTATCATTAAATTATTAAAAAAATAACTCTAAGATAAATTTTATATGATTATTTGAAAAATTGTTTCAATTTTTGTCAAATTAAATTTCTAAAATATGAAATAAAAAATTAATTTTATTATAAATGCTTATAGAACCAATTTTCAAAAAATTATAGTTTTTTAGCATAGAACTATATTTATTATTATACCATGATTAGAAAAACTATTAAATAAATGACATTTTTTTGAATATATAATATAAACAATTTCATTTAAACGAGTCACCAATAGTTTATAATCTAATATGTTAAGATAAAATCAATTTTCATGCCTAAACAGTTCTTTGGTAGATCATTTCTTTTATTTTTAAATGAATTTTATTTTCATTTTTAATCAATTTATAACCAATGATTTTTTATATAAAAGTATACCTCATATAACTTTCACAATTAATTTAGACTTATTCATTCTAATAAATTTACTGACTAGGTTAAAATGGTCATAATTAAATATTTTAAAAGTACTTCAATGTTTGTTTAAACACAATGTTTCATGTAACACAAGTTATCAAAGAAATTAAACTTATGTGAAAAAACAATTTCCAAAAATGTTAGGGTTTCATATTATAATCCATTAGATAAATTACATCCTCACAATTTAAATCTAATATCGATAATCAAGTGATTGTTATTTGAAACCTACTTCTTAGAAAACCAACATCATAATAGGGTTGACAAAACTACATCTTAAAAAGGGGGAAAGGTAAATTTTAAGGCCAAATTGGATAATTCATAGCATGTTTTACAAATATTAGATAACTAATAGAGAGTGAAAATATGGATATAGAGGAGAAATATGTTTCTTAATAAATAATATATTGTGATAGAGAACATAGTTAAGATAATTTTAACCACCACAAAGCCACAAATCTATGATGGGTGAAAAACCATTAACTCATATAAAATTAATCTAAAAGTAAAAAATGTTAATTCCAAATCCATTTTTCAGAGATTAGGGATTATTTTAATATTAATATAATTAGCATGAAAAATATACTTACTTTATTTATTTATATATCATAATTACAATTTTCCCATTAGGTTATTCTTCAATAAATTTACACTACATTTCTTATTCCAAGATATTAATATCCAAGATAAATTTTTTTATTTATAAAGCACTAAAATTTTATTTTAATAGATCATAAGATCCATAAAATAGGGTAAGGTCTTTCTTTTTTTCTCTAAATACTTTTCAAATCCAAAATGGTTTTCATAAGTCATACAATGCATTGAGTTATAATTATTTATCAATAATGCACAAGGTATTACATAACCCATTCCATAAATGGTCAACCTTCAGGCTCCTCCATAACATGTCACTATATAATTGAATCCCAAATATTGGAATTGTTTAATCTAATATAATACCATAATCATCTTAACCATTATCTTGAAATAATTTTAACCACTCATAAACTCTAATACCATGATGTATATAACCTACTAAGTTTAAAAATAAAGTCACAATAAAAGAATATAGGATTCCAAAATATAATTCACCCTTTATTCCATAAATAATATCCCATAATTTCCATAAAAACATTTCTAATAGAAGTTTATGTTCATCCTTTCACCGATATACAATCATTGTATGATTCATAATATCAAATTTTATTTCATTATTTCATAATATATGTTGATAGAGAAAATTAATGCTCATAAAGACAAAAAAATTAACCAAAGTATGAAAACTAATATTTACATAGGGCCCCATTATATAAACTCTAACCTGAAATTCCTAACGCTATGGTGGATGATAAGCATTACCTAATTAGCATGATTCACTTCATCTATTGTGATTTTATAAAAATAAAAATTTTACATTGTATTTAGGGGTTATTGTGTCTTATGGTCATTAATAACCATTGTATTATAGAATTAATTATCATAATTACCAAACTCATTACATCTATAGAAAATAAATTTTTGTGGTGTATTCTATTGAACCCTTTATTAATTCATTTCATTGATTGGATTCCTCACATTAGTACGACCGTATTTTTCTCAATGGATAGGTTTTAAATGATTAAAAAATATTTATGTTCCTTTCAAGCATTTCGTTGAGTGGTCATTCCCATATTTTGTAAATTTGGTGGTTGAATAATTTTATTTCCTTCATGTGGTGTACCATCGGATGTTCAATGAAACATAATCTTCCTTTTCTCACCACCAGAACCATGAGGAATTGTTATTTACATTTCCTCTTTAAGTACACATTGAATGAATTATTAATAGAATCAAAAGTCACTTATAGATAATTTCATTCAAAGATTTTTTGTTTCAAACCACTAAAGAATAAATCATTTTTTAAGGAAAATGATTAAACTAGAATCTTTTATTAGAAATATTGTAATATTTGAATAATAGGTACAAATGGATTTGCTATCCTTTTTTATAAGATCAAGGAATTCCTTATATATTTTTGTATGTAAAATATAGGGGAATTAATCACTAAAAAAATATACCCTTAAACTCATTACATTTCATAGAGTCAATTTAATCTTAATCCCAAATATTCATAATGAGATTCAACAATTGTTATTATTCTCCTTCCAAATGATCAAATTTTATGATGACATTTCCATGGTTTGAGCATTGGAGAAAATAAAAAATTGCTTCCATAACATTTATCCATTTATCAACAAATATTGGATAAGAATTTAAATAAAATGGAATATGATTTATTTATATAAAAGATTTAATTTCATTTTTCTCCCTCCTTAGTAAATTAAAAAGTCTAACCTGACATGCCTTACCACTTATATCTTGGGATATTTGAGTGATCATAGTCACAAAATATTGTATCCCAGCTTCTAATCCATTTGGCTTCTCATGTGGATTTTCATTTCATTTCCACTCATAGTATTGTTTTTACATGATTCATTAGGGTTCTAATAATTTACTAAAAAATAGAATAGCATGAAAAAAATGAAAGTGGGAAACCACATAATCATTAAAAACAACTATAGGTTGTCTTAATCATGACATGTTTTCATTGGATATATGATACCTTAGTTTTAACCTAGTCCATTCATGGGCATCATCTATTTGGATCCATCGGGAGAGTTCATAATGAGTTGGGAATTTTCAAAACATGTCATTTAGGAATGTTAAATAAGGTGTGCATCAAGGCTCGTTATTATGAACTAGGATGTGATTAAGTCAAATCCCAGTGTTAACATTTCAGAGTCATTACCCCTAGGAACAATTGTGCCATAGAAACATCCACTTTGAGTATCCAGACATGGATGTGATTTATTGGACACAACACACCCTATCCTTGAACAAAATTTTACGTTTTTTTTCATTTGTATAGACTTATCCTTTGAGATGTCACTATATTTTACTAACCCTAATCTTTAAATATTGACTAATAATTTTTACGTGATACCACCTATAATGAACTCAACATTTTATACCTAAATATTACTTATTTTTAGATAAATATTCATTACATTTCACTACTACATTCCCAAGGACCACAATGGTTTTTTTCTCCGGAGACTACATACAAAATATTATTATTTCATGAATGATATTAAACATCTCCCAAAAAGATATTTTCCTTAGAAATACCATACTTAAAACCATTATTCATGACCTAGAGAAAAGAAATCCAAGAAAGGGTGATCTCAGATACTCAGTAAGGGTAATAAAGGGAGATATCATTAATCACATAAACATAATTTGAACATAAAGGTATGAGGACACGATCTTATCATTTAAGAAACCTTACCCTTATATTAACACTGTGATTGGTGTTACATTCACCTTTTCATATAATTAATTATGTTAACCTCACTTAGACACCAAATTTGAGTTTGAGTAGAAATATATCTTTATGATGGGAGAATGAGCATATTTGATTTCCATGTGTCACAACCAAAAACATACACAACATGAATTGAAACGTTCATGGTGTGACTCTCCATTTTTCATGGGGTTGAATGGAATTTGTGAAGGGATATATCTAAATGGTGGGGAATGTATCGAAGAACTGACTCTAGAAGGGGTGAGGGGGCGCATCCCCTATGGTATAGAGCAGTTGGTTCACCAAATATTTTCTCATAGTTGGCCATGAACACACCAACCCTACGCACCAAGAGGATGGAACAAGACCTCCTTACACATCACAAAAGGTGAATCCACCCCTACATGCAGAACCCTCACAAAGAACATCCTCTTTTGACCTATGTGGACAAGAATTTTTTTCAACCCCTTTGTGGGACACCTATGTCAGGCACTTATGCCACATACCTTCATAGAATAACTCCTTCGACTTGGGCATCATAATTTCCTATAAATATGACCCTAGGTCTCCTCATTTGAGGAGGTGTAAAATTGGATGAATCCCACATACTCTGGTTACACAACCCCTTCACCTAGTTCTCTAGAAAACCTTTAGGTAGCCCTATGGAATCTAATAAAATAATGAATTGAGGGGGATAGTGGGATTAAATTCCCTACTAGGTCTAAAAAATAAGATTCCATTGTGAGGACCCCTTTCCCTCCCGTCATCAGACAATTAGATGAAGGTCCCACCCTTAAACAGGGACTTGTACAAGACAATTCTAGGGACACCTCCAAAGACCCATGGTGCCTAGGATAATACCTCACCCAAGTGTTGTTTAGAAGGTGTTCCATTTACCAAGGCATCACTTTCTCACACAAGACTACCCCATATGGGAACCATTTCTATATCCCCCCAGGACCTGAATGAATTTTCTCACCAGGAAAGGACCAGCGTGAGTCACTTTTTTCTCCCTCTTCTAAACCAACAATGGAACGACACTTCTTCCTTTTTATCCCTTATCTCAGGGAGACAAAATTTAAAACTCCAATGATTCCATCGAACGTGAAAAACTATGGTAATAGAAACATGTCTTCTATATGGATATATATTCCTTCAAACAGAGGTGTCTGGCACATGTCCCATTTGATGGGTAGGGTACTCTGGGTTCCTGTAGATATGGATTACTATTGTCACGAGGACCCCAAACATGGGAGTAGTGAAAGGGATTTCATGGTCTCAGGTATGAGGGTTAAGTCCATATCCTTAACCTACAACAATTATGACCAAGGACCTCTTATTCTAGTGGTGGGGGAGGGAATCATGCTTTCCTTTCTTTTTGAGGATTAGTGTATTATCCTCCTCTATTCCCCCATGAACTAATTTTAGGGAATCCCTCCTCAATTAATCCACTTAGCATTCTTTTATAACCTATCAATATTTATTCCTTCCAAATTCTCCATACTCGTGTGATTAATTCATATGGGTAGTCAGATGTTACTATCCTAGGTAAAACAATGTGAGGGAATGGGGAAATCAAATCCAAATCTTTTTCTCTCATCTCCCCAATCCCTTCAACAATTGGGGGGATGATCGTGTGGTTTATCAGATCATCCTCTTCCTCTTATTTCTCACATCTGAGTGAGACTCAAGTGGTCATAGAGTTGATCTATGAAAATGATATCCACATGGTTATATACATGTTTTGGTAGAGGATATATTTTTTGGATATTCCTCTATCCTTCCTTCAAAGGGCCTCTATAGGCATAGGTTTTCAAGGCCATGTGGCCAACCACATTGTATCCATCCTGGAGTAATCCACCACCAAACCTACAAATTTCTATGAGTCAAGATATCACTCATGTACCCATTCATAATAAAATACTCCTATAATGTTTATTCCCTAAAAATCAACATTTTCCATCATTCCAAGTTTAACTCTTAACCGACCGTGGGATTCCTAATCAGTATAAGCCCCAAACATGTTATCATCATCTCAAAGAGACATATCTTCTATGAGATAGACTCTTGAGGGACCCAATAGTTATGAGTCCTCAAGATATTCATGAATCTAAAAGGGGAATCATTCACTGTGATAATAACTTTCAGGGGGGCTCCATAGGCATGGGTAGTCACAACTAAATTACATGGTCTTTGATTCCTGTCCTAGTGGGGATTCATAAGAAGCCTCCCCAAGGTCCAAAACCAACACCCAAAATCAACACTAATCCTATATGGTTCATATTACCAACAAAATCATATCCAATATATAAGTGCATATCTATTTCAGGTTTCATGGGACACTTGAGAATAATTCCAACATGAAACATTTTCTCAGAACAGTCTTCCTAGACACCCTTTCAAATGATCTTAAACTTCACTATTTGGTCCTTGTCACATGACCATAAAAGGTATGATATTTCCTATCAATAGAAATAGATCTTTGTGGGTTCTGATTCATTTCATGAAGTTACATAGGAAGCACAATCATGGGTCTGATCCTAGCAACAAAATGACTCCCATCTACCTATATGATGATACACTCCAAATCACCCCACTCTATGTCTCAAAACTAGTGTTTTAATTATAAATTACAAATGAATATCTAATCATTAATTAAGAGGGTAACATTGATGGGGAACCTCAAGTACATACATACATATCCATCGATGGAGAAACTTGGATACATCCATATGATTCTAAATTCCATAAATGATGACAATTTATTGTTAACTCAATTTCAGATTACATTATACATAGAAATTAATGAAGGCTCTATAAAAATGTCTTAAATAAATAATAGAGTCCATAAGTAGGAAATAATTCCCCCCAAAAGTGTGTGATGATCCAAAACACCCATATTCATGATCAATGTGACACCCTAAGATTTTTGGACCATTTACCAATAAACATCTTCCTCTGGAATGTAAGTCCAAATAAGTGAAATGTTGGGTGTTTTCAATTAAAAAAAATGAAACTCATTTCAATCCCTTAAAAATGATGAACATGACATGAATTATTGGTCAAAATCAAAACCCCCAATAGTTAATCATCAGGTTCAATTATTGTTTTTCGAAAACACCTGCATAACATAGCTCATAACCCCGAGTCATCACATAAAGCATGGAATTTCATAAAACATGAATCATAATGGATATTAATGAAAATAATCTATGAGAGAATGACATAGAATTATGATTATTAAAAAAATGTAAGATCCCAACATTTCTAACATGTATAAATGGAATGAGGTTCACTCATTTTGTTAAGAGAATTATATTAGGAACAGAGAAAATATTATAGGCATGAAACCATGTAAACACATAACCTTATAGACATGAAATCAAAGAACTCATATAAAATTATAGACATGAAATCTAGGTAAAAGCTTAAAAATATGGGAATAAATCCTATGTCCTCACATAAACTTATGGGGATAGGAAACAGAATCATGTTATCCTTTGATAATAGTTGCAACAACTGTATATTCCCCCAGCCACTTTCCCTCTAACATAGCCTAATATATCGATAGCTCATTCCTTTAGATTCCAATCTTCCAAAAAAAATTACTTGGATAGAAGACCAAGAAGAATATATACTAATATGAGTTTTTTATATGTCCAAAGTTCTCTATAACTTTAGAGAACTTCCTGCTTATAGTCTTAAGAGCATGGGCACCTCCCTGTAAAATGGTACAACCATAGTCGACCCTATATATATTGTTCTTATGAAACAAGTAGTTGATATTTTGTTCCATTAATTTCATTAACATAATGGATCTATTTTTGGATGATTAAATTGAATATGATCCTAAGTTATATACATCTTATTGGGGAATTATGTTAAGAGGCTGCCTGAGTTGACGATATAAAGGAATATATGGTCTCTCCATAAATCAATACTTCATCCACAAACCCAGTTAGAATATCAATGCAGGTGAAACCCATGCGAGAGACCTCCAGTGAAATTAAAAAGAGAAATAACCCACCCACCCCCCCCCCAACAAGTAATATTTTTCTTAGAATTGATCATTCTGGAAGACCTACTAGAGGAGATGCCATCACACAATAAACCTTGGTTCATAGGCATACCTAGTGTGCCCAATCCACGAAGGATGAAAGTACCCCCAACTCATGTTCCAAGGGATGGCCTACCTATATCAGGTACTTTAGTTCCTAAAGTAACTAGAAAATATCATCCTCCTGATGGGAATTATAAGACTCTGGACAAGATGTATGATATTTTTAAAGAAGTTATTTGTGGGTCCAACCATGTTTTAATTCTTGGATGCTTTGAGTCTATCAAAATACCCTCGAAGATAAATCATAGAGGATTTTTCAAACCATGAATAATTTGAGGTTGAAGTTGATGTTACCGAAGTTTATTGCATAGAGATTGATAATTCAAAATGCCACATAGTCATCTATTTAACAGATCACGATGAAGATTCCAAAATATAGGGATATATCAGTCCTTTGTATTTATCTAAAAAGATAAATGACGTTGATATCTGAAAATCCTTCATTGAACATGACCCAAGAGTTTAACGAACCAAAACATTATTAATGAAAATTCAACTTGATCTAATTAAATGTCTTATCATGTAAAATGGTTATATAAGACATATAAACTTCCACAGTGTTATTTTTCGGGATTTTAACATACCATTATGAATTTTTACTGTTGCTAATATAGTCCTTGAACAATTATCACAATATTAGTATAAGTATATAGATTTAACAAATCTAATTTACTCAATCAAAGGAAGTGATGGACTCATCTAGTTGAATTGCTCTATACCAAGCCCATTTTTTCAGATCTTATAAAGGATGTAGGGTTACTAGGCTTCACTCTTGACCAATCCCTAACCAAGCTTCAATGAGTTAAGCTTGAACATAACCAACTATGGAAGAAATGAAAGTTGGTAAATATTTCCACCTGAGTGATGTTATACAAGCCACCCAGAGTCTGTCACCACCGCACATCTTACCCTTAAGCCTTATGAGGGTTTTATATGGGGTTATGTTACAAGACCCTAGCACCATAATTATGTTCAATAGTTTTTTATAGAATAAATAATATACATTCATTTTATTAGTGTTTCTTTGTTAATAGTTTTTAAATCATAAGAAGTATTTATTTAGATGATATTCAATTAATAAATCTATTATGATGTAATGGATTTTTGAATTAAATAGTATTTTAACAAAAGATTGTTAATAAATTAATTATTATTAAATATAAATGGTTGTATAATTTTGATTAATACAATTGTAAATTTTTTATGGTTTGCAAAATGTTTTTGTCAAACCCCATGAATTTTTTATAAATGTAAATTTTTATTTTAAAATTAAAAATTTACAAATTTAGAAAATTATTTATATAAAATAAATATTATTTTTGGAATCAGGATGTCTAAATTATCTAATAGTGAATTTTCATAATTTTTTGAGATAGTCAAAAGTTTTGGTAAAAAACAAATCATTTAAATATAAAATGTGTTTTTTGACATCATAATGACCCAAAAGTAATGTAATAAAATACAATAAATGAGATTTTCGGAAAATATATGTTTTACATTTAAAATAATGTTATTATATATTTGTTTGAGTTGTTTTAAAAAGCCCTAGTGGACCCTCTAAGACTTATAAAACTTTTTATCATTTTAAAATGATTTCCTTGAGAGTCTGACTCACCTCCACAAAATCAAGCCAAATCTATTAATAAGTTATTTTATTTCCCTGATAAAATAATATTTTATACTCCCATGTTTTTAAAAATAGGTGGAAAAAATATGTCATGGTTTGTGGTTTTGATTAGTTTAATGCATAGTGTCCAAAACCTAAATAATAAATAATACTTTCTCTTTACATATATATAAACCCACCGAATCTCCCACTTCTCTTCACTAAAAAACCTTGGAGCACATACCTACCCTACTGTCCCCTCTCTAGAATCCTCCCAAGGTTCCTCAAGCTCGCAATAAGTCTCTCTCAAGCCTCTCCCAATCCTTTGGGTTCACACTTCCTAGTAATGGATTTCTTCTTTCTCATTTTTGTCCAAATATATTTATGTTGTTATACCAATTTATTTTCAATTAAAAATATTAAGGTATGAATTTTCACCTCCCCCGTACTACCCTCTTTATGTTTTAATGATGATAGTCCCCTTTCTCTCTCATTAATGCCTCCCATGTACACCTGTTACCATGCAGAAATTCCATAAATAATTTATCTCTTCTCATTTACATTTAAGAAATTATTTTATATTATTCATCTAAATTACATTACATATTATGGGATATTATTTTTGATGACCCATTACTGTCCATTTCATGTTTAAATTTTGAGATTCCCCTTTATCTCCCATCAACCAATTTAATAATTTCTATTTAACGTCGTTATGCTGCCGAAGTTACACAAAAATTTCAATACCAAAATCATTGTTTAAGTTAATACCAAACCCATTTCTCTGTCAAGAGTATTATCCTTTATAAACTTGTACTTATTGATTTAGGACATATATTTATGTATTCCTCTAATATTATTCTTGGAATAAATCATTATTTTTAACGAATCTATGTTGTATGGTCTATGAGGCAAACTTATGCCTGAAATGAAATAATTAAGAATGTTTCACCCTGATAGTGCTCCAATGCATTGGGTAAAAATTAGTATCATGATACATCAATTGAAATGATGGTTTACTCATGATAATTCATGATCAATGAGGTTTTACTCATGATCCAGGTGCAATGAGCATTGACTCGTGCAAATATCATGTTAAATGTGGTTTCCACATTCACATGTTATGATTATCATGCTATATCATACCTTTATGGTCATGTTTCTATTATACCCCATTGATATTCTTATTTCCTAACATTTATTGTATTATTTATTTTATTCCTTGTTTACTCCCTTAATGGGATTTATAGCTCACCCTTTTCACATGTATGTATTTAGGTTATCTAATGCAATGCTATGTATGAGGGAATGTTATGGACATGTCAATAAAGTTATTAATAATTTTTTTGTATTTTGATGTCTTAAGTTGTCGTGTAATGTCCATAATTTCCAAAGGTACTAGACCTATCGATCCTCATAGTTGTCTCAAGTGAAAGTTTATGTAATAAATCTTGTTAAAGTGTGCAATAAAGAGAGGGGTTGTTATAGTTTGTATCAAAGGACATGTTCAATTATTTTTGGGATTAGAATTAGAAAAACCCCATTAAAAGCCTTAGGTATAATACTATGTATAATTCACAAATCCCTACATTTTGGAGAGTATTGAGTAAGTGGTTTATCAGGAAAATACATCCCTGTCTGGATATGAGTAGGAAGAGGCTGCTCTGGTACAGATGTATCTAGGGTTAAAACCCAAAAACAATTCTTTGAGCTAGACTCAAATGATAACTAGTGCATGTCAACAAGTCTTGATACACTCCTGGTTATGACACTATCAAGGGATAGACTTTGGTAAATTAATAAGCATAGTATGAACCATTATTAATGGAATAAAAAAATTCCCCTAAAATATATGTTGGGAAGTATATCATTGATAACAAAGATTGAAGACTATAAATTCATAAGTTAAGGAAATAAATGTAATTTATATGTTATCCTTTTTGTCTTTGGATTCCCATTTATTTGTTACCCCTAACTTTTGATTTATTCTATCCAATGGCTGTTAGTAGGAGGACTCGCGCTAACAACTGATGTGAAGATCAATGTGATTATTATTCTAATGTGATCCCCAATCCGAGGGAGAAGGAATCACATAAATTGTCATGATAATAACACATTTAAGTCAAGTTTTGAATAGAAACATGGATCAAGAGGAATGTTCACCCCCCCCCCCCCAAATAAATAATAAGCTACAATCGAGAGATTAATGAATCAAGTGTGTCCTACTTTTAATGGATCTTCGGATCCCTCAATCATTGAACAATGGATAAACTCCATTGAAAATATTTTTTACAACGTTCAATGTTCTGCATAAGAGAAGGTTCCCATGGATGATTTTCATAGGGAGGGAGAATCTGATCAACGGTGGACATTGACCAAAAATACAAAGACAGAGAAAGATATTGAGTCATTGGAATGAAAGAATTTTCGAAAAATGTTTTTTGATAAATATTTTCCTCACACCCTCCGGTTTAAGATTGAAAGGGACTTTCTTGAGTTCATAAAAAAGATGACGAATCCTTCATAGCATATGAGGAAAAATTCACAAGGTTTTCACAATATGCATTTGTATTTTTCATTACCCCAAAAATTCAAGGTTGAATGCTTCCTTGGTGGGATAAAATCTAGCATACAGAATGCCCTAGCGATCCGTGACATCGATAGATATGAGGAAATTTTCCAATGTGCCCCCAAATTCGAAATGGAGATCTGTGAATCTCAGGGGTATCATGGGGATAAGAAGAGTAAGGTAGACTTTAATTCTTATGTTTTGGTGGATATATCTAATGGTGCTATGAAATTTTAGCACCCCACTTTCCAATGGTGTGGAAATATGAACCCCAGAAATATCATGAAGGGTATGAGGAAATGATTTAGGAGTGGAAGAGAGGGTCACTTGGCTATTAACTACCGACAAGGAAAACTTTCTACTGCGATAGAGGATAGTAGTGCTTAGTTTGTCCCTCAACTCATTTTTCATTGCTTCAACTATAATGAAACAGGGAAATTTTCAAACTAGTTCCCTTAGACAAGAGATTTCAGAGGCAACAAACAACCTCCAATGCCACAAGGGTGATATTTTTCCATCACTACCATCAATGTAAACCCCAAAATTGAAGTGGTGATAGGTACTCTAGTTATTAATTCAATAATAATGAACTTACTTTTTGAGTATAGTTCTTCAAATTCTTTTATATCCATAATGTTTAGTATAAAAATCCCAACACCACCACAAATCACGGAAGTAAAGATGTCGGTGAGAATGGAAAATGGGGAAATAATTGCATCCTATGAATATAACTCCTCCCCTATCATAATTTGTGGTTTGAACTTCCCAAAAAAACCTATTCATACTCCCTCTGGTGTAATTTTATGAAATTCATGTCACGGATTGGTTCTCCCTATATAGAGACAACATAATTTTCCATGAGATGGAAACCACCTTTGATATAGTGAATCGACCGTAGATTCTGTACAAGTGAAATGAGAAGGATGAATCATCTTTAAAACCATGATATCAATCATGGATATTACTACCCTATAGAAACATTTATCTTGCTCAGATTATTGAGTCTAAGAAAGCAACCATCCTTTAAGACATGCCTATTGTGAGGGAATTCACTGCAGTGTTTCCCGAGGAATTTCCTAATCTTACTCCTAGAAGAGATTTTGAATTATTAACTAATCTTATACCTGGGTCATTGACAATATCCACGAATCCATATAGAATGGCATTTGTGGAGCATGATGAGATAAAGAAACAAATATAGGAGAATCTGTTTAAAGAGTTTATTTTCCCAGGTGCTTCACCATGGGGTGTACCAGTCATTTTTATCAAGAAGAAGGATGGGTCAATTCACCATTTCATTGATTATCATGAGCTCAAAAAAATAATGACAAATAAAAAGTATACTCTATCCCTAATTGATGATTTTCTTGATCAGATACTTTTAGAACAATACTTCTCCAAGATGGATTTGTGGTTGGGATATTACCAAGGGTGAAGGAGGAGGATACCCCCTAGAATGCTATTCGTACAAGGTAAGAGCACTATGAATTCATAGTAATTCATTTCAGATTCATTAATTATCTAGTAATCTTTATTTAATTGATTAATATAGTATTTAGATATTACCTTGACATGTTTGGGGTAGTCTTTATAGAAGATATTCTAATATACTCCAAAACCGAGGAGCAGCATGAGGAGCATCTAAGCGGTGTACTAGAGACCCTGCTAAAGGATAAGCTCTATGCAATGTAAAAAAAG
Organism: Viscum album; assembly: GCA_963277665.1. Lineage (NCBI taxonomy): Eukaryota > Viridiplantae > Streptophyta > Magnoliopsida > Santalales > Viscaceae > Viscum > Viscum album. The sequence goes on along the minus strand of OY728162.1, from coordinate 620,501,209 downwards.
TGTGTTCTGGTTGATGGAGGTCTCATTATTGGGTCATATCATCAAAAGTATTGGGATATCTCTAGATCCCTCCAAGACATCTGCAATTGAGGGATGACGGAGGCCAACATCAGTGATGGATATCCATAGCTTGTTGGGGTTAGCCGGATATTATCGCCGATTTGTGAGAAATTTCCCACAATTTTCAAACCCTCTTTCTGAGCTAACTCAGAAGGTTATTATGTTCTCATGGAGATATGAATGTCGAGAGAGGTTCAAGGAGTTGAAAAAGAGGATTATCACTGCGCCCATTCTCACATTACCCATAAGTGGAGAACATTTTGTGGTATTCAGTGATTCTTCGAAGAAGGGCTTGGGTTTTTTGTTGATGGAAAATTAAAAAGTCATTGCTAATGCTTCAATGAAATGGAAATTTCATGATCCAAACTATCGAACACATGATCTGGAGTTGGATACTGTTATCCTTTCTTTAAAAATTTGGTGGCATTACCTCTTTGGGGAGAAGTGTGAAATATGCATGGACCACAAAATCATTAAGTATATATTCACACAGAAAGAGTTGAATATATGCCAATGAAGATGGTTAGAGAAGATCAAAGGCTATGACTGCTCAATCTATTACCACCCTGGGAAAGCGAACAAGGTGGTAGATGCTCTATGTTGAAAAGTCCCAACGATTCTATCATTGTAGAGAATTGAAAAGGATATAATCTTCTTATATTTAATGAAGATGGACATGGAAATCATAAAGAAGGGAACATCATAAATCCTTTCACAAATGATTTCTCAACTGTATATTTTGGAATGATTAATGTATTCTCAGAAGGATGATGTGGAAATTTAAAAGAAAGTGAAAACTATCAAAATAGAGATATCCTCAGATTTTAATCTTAATGAAGAATTTTTTTTGAGATTTGGGACAAGGCTATGTGTTACATCAAATCTAGAGTTAATGATGGAACTTTTGGATGATGCACATAGTTTAAATTTCTACCTTCACCTAGGAAACACAAAGATGTATTGAGATCTCTGAAAGCATTATTAGTGGGATAACATAAAGAAGGAGATCACTGAGTATACATCATGTTTCTTGGTATGAAAGCAAGTGAAGTCTGAGAGGAAGAAGTCTATGGGGATGATGCAACCATTACCCATACCAATATGGAAATTAGAGAACATCACCATGGACTTTGTCACCAGAATAATTGAGACATCAAAAGAAAATAATTATATCTTGGATGGCATAGATCATCTTAAAAATACTGCACACTTCATTGCATTTCAAGAGGATTTCCATTTCATCAACTGGCACATATATACATCAGAGAAGTGGTAAGGTTGCATGGATTACCACTATTGATTGTATCCGATCAAGATCCAAGATTCACCAATAACTTCTGGAAGAGTATACAACATGATCGTAATACTATGTTGAACTATATTACCACTTATCATCTTCAAACTGATGACCAATCTAAGTGGAATATCCAAACACTTGAGTACATGTTGAGATCATTCTCAATGAACTTCAAAGGAGGATGGGATCAACATCTTCCCCTAATTGAGATCTTTTACAATAACAGCTTCCAATCAAGCATACAAATGGCTCCTTATGAAGCCCATTATGGGAAGAGGAGTCGAACACCAACATGATGGGATGAAGTTGGGGAGAAAAAACTCCTATGTAAAAAAATGGTCAAAGAAATTTTGGAGAAAGTTATGACTAAGCAGCAGAACATTAAATCTTCTTAGATTCGACAAAAGATATTTGTTGGTAATCATGGACAAGACCTATAGTTTGAATTTGGAGACATGGTAATCCTCCACATATCAATGTGGAAGAGAGCTAAGAAATTTTAGACTAAGGGAAAGATTAGTCCAGGGTACATCGTCCCTTTTGAGATATTTAATCCCATTAAAGCAGTAGCCTATCGACTAACACTCCTATCAAACATATCTCAAGTACATGATGTATTTCATGTATCACTCTTGAGTAAGTCCAAACCTGACCCATCACATGTACTCAATCTAGAGGTCGTACCATTGCAGAATGAACTCTCCAATGATGAGAAGATAATGATGATCTTAGATCATAGGGAAAAGGTTCTAGGAAATAAGACAATGATCCTCATCAAGGTGTTGTGGTGAAACTACATGTTTGAAGAAGCAACATGGGAATCAGAGGTAGTGATGAAGCAAAGTTACCCTAATCTATTTTAGTGTGGGAAAAGAAAATTTTGAGGGTGAAATTTCTTAATGGGGGAATATTGTAATGACCCAAACTTTGATTAATGAAAATGAATCTTGATCTAATTAAGTGCTTTATTATGTAAAATGGTTATATATGACATAATCACTTCCTTCGTTTTTTTATTTTAATATACCGTCATGAATTTTTACCATGGCTAATATAGTCATTGAATAGTGATCACATGATTAGTATAAATATAGAACATTAACAAAACCAATTTACTCATACAAAGGTTGTGATGGCCTCATCTAGTAGAATTACTCCATACGAAGCCCATTGGTTGGAGCTCGGAAAGGAGGTAGCATCACTGGGATTTTCTCTTAAATAAGACCAAGTCAATATTCAAAACATTATGCTTGAACAGAACCGTATATTGTAGAAATAGATGTTTATAGAGATTACCACATGAGTGATGTTATCCAAGCCACCCCAAATGCTTGTAACCATCCCACACCTTACCCTTAGATCTTATGATGGTGTTTTTAAGGGTTATGTAACAAGACACTAGCACTATGTTTATATGCATTAGTTTTGTATAGAATAAATAATATACATTAATTTTATTATTGTTACTTTGTAAATAGTTTTTAAAGAAAAAATAGTATTTTTTAGTTATATTCAATTAAGAAATCTATTTTGAAGAATTAATAGATTTTGGAATTAAATAAATTTTTTATAAATAAGTATTACTAAAGTAATTTTGATTAAATATAAATGATCCTATAATTTTTATGAATAAAATAGTAATTTTTATTAAGGTTTGAATGCTGTTTTTGTCAAAACCCATGAACTTTTGATAAATGTCGGTTTTTATTTTAAAAGTAAAAATTCAAATATTTAAAAAATTATTTAGATAAAATGAGTATTATTTTACAAATCAAGAAATCAAAATTATCCAATGGTGAATTTATCATAATTTTCTTAGATAGAGAAATATATGGATAAAAATTAAATACCATTTAAATATATAATATGTTTTATGACATCATAATGACCCAATAGTGATGAAATAAAATATTATAAATGGTATTTTTGGCCAATATATGGTTTAACTTTAAACTAATGTGGTTTCATATTTTTTTAGTTATTTTACAAAGCCTTAGTGGACCATCCCAGAATTATAAAACATTTTACCATTTTAAAATGATTTTCTTGAGAATGTGACTCACATATACAAAATCAAGACTAATATTTTAATAAGTTCATTCATTTTACAAATGAAATAAATTTTCCACTCCCCTTTGGAAAAACCCATTGGAAAATCCCTATAATGGTTTGTGGTTTTGATTAGTTTAATTTGTAGTGTACAAAACATAAATAATAAATAATTACCTCTATTTTCCTATATAAACCCACCCAAGATCCCACTACTGTTCACTAAAAACCATAGAGCACATCCCTAACATGCCCTAATCTTTTTGGAATCCTCCCAAGGATCCCAAAGCTCCCATTGTTCCTCTCTCAAGCCACTTTTAAGCCTTTTGGATCACACTTCTATGTAAGGGATTTATTCATTGCTCATTTTTTTCCAAATTTAATTCTGTTTTTATACCATTGTTTTCAATTAAAAATATTGGGGGTATGATTTCACAACTCCCCCATACAACCCTACTTATATTTGAACTTGAGAGACCTTTTTCTATCTCATTATTTTTTCTCATGTACACCTGTTACCATGTAAAAATTCTATAAGGAATTTCTCTCTTCTCATTTATATTCAAGCAATTATTTTATATTATGTATATAAATTCCATTAAATATATTGTGATATTATATTCAATGACCCCTTATTGACTATTTCATGTATAAATGATGAGAGACACATTTCTATCTAATCAACTCATTTTAAAATTTCTATTTATACTACTACAAATAGGGCTTTTAAAAGTGCTAAAAACTGCGTTTAACAATGCTAGAAAAGCGCAGTTAATGACAGTGAAGATAGGGGGTCCCTTTTAATAGCACTAAAAAAGAACTGATAAATAGTTCCCTTATCCGCACTAAAAAAAGCGCTGATACAGGTCCCTTCTATCAGCGCATTTTTAGCGCGGATAAAGGAATCCTTTATTAATGTTTTTAATTCTGATAAAGACCCCATTTATCAGTACTATTTTGAGCACTAATAACTGACACCTTTACCAGTGCTATTTTGAGCGCTGATAAATTCCCCCTTTATCAGCGCTCAGTTAGAACAAGTAAAGGCCATGTTTCTTGAGCAATCCCAGCACCTGCACAGAAGCTACACACCTGGCACAACACCTGCACGCTCATCACAAAACAGCACCTGCACACAAAATAGTTGAACAAAACAACACCTACACACAAACAAAGCATATAAGAACAAAACAACATACATAAGAATTTCACAAACAATGCTATATAAATTTACTTGAAATCATGAATACAAAAAAACAAACTGATATATACATTTCAAACAATGTTTTATATGTTTACAATTACAATTATCCAACAAATTGTTAAAAACATTAATGTTTAATCCTTTTTGCATCTTTGATCCCCTCTCAAAAATTGTCTTCCATGGTATTAGTTTCCAAACAAAGCATCCGAACTCTGGAAAAAAATTCCACCAATATAAGAAAACAAATATTTAGTTAGTAATACCACAATGAAATAAATTAAACATTAATTTGAAATTATACATTAATAAAATGTCCCTTTTTAATAAAAAAGACACAGTTTGGTAGTTATGGGTCCATAAGACTAGATGATACTTGATACCTGAACATTATACGGGTATGTAAGTGGCCCTGATAAGCTACTAGAGTAATGAAAAGAAACAAAGTCCACAAAATACAACAATTAATGATTTTGAGGGGTTACTTAGTGTATAGACTTTCCCAATTTCACTTATTAGTCTTATTAGAGGGAGGAACTTCAAAAGAAAACTTAAGGTGCAAAATGTGGTGCTAGTGGAGGCACACATGGTGTTTACTTTAGATCTGAAGCAACCACATCCATGAGCTCCATTTGACTTGGACAGACCTGATCATCATCCTCTCATTCACTTTTTGAACAAAATTTGGCCACTGAGTCCCTAGTAAAGTAAACTAGAGAGTTGGGAGGTGACCATATTTTACTAGCCTCTTGAAATATCTAAGTGAAAAGAAAGTTCACCATAGTCCTTACAATATCAAAGAATATACGAAAGTGATGATAAAACTCATCTTACATCTTAACTAGAGCCATACTAGTCTACCTGATCTTCAATAGTTTCCATTGTGCTTAGAATAATCATTCTCTAAGATAGGGGTTTGTAATGGTCTTGGCATTTGTAAAAATGAATCACCATAGTAAGTTCTTGGAGAAGTGATTTGACTTCAATGGACTGTTGTTCATAGGAGATTCCTTTTGGATCCATCACACTCCTAAATCCCTCTAGCTCAATTTCCACTTGACATAACACTCTCCATACCTATATGGTCAATGTATTCCTAATATTGTTGTTCCAATATTGGAATGTAATGGGAAACACAACCATAAATAGAGAATATACCCAACCCAATGTAACTTATTTCACGGGAACCCCATACATTGTTACCAAATCTGTTGGGACCCTCCTTGTTGATGGTGTTGGATCTAGGTGCCTCATTTACCTCTAAGTCATCTAGAGAGTTGTGGGTCTTCTGGAAGATGTATTTTGTCTGGAATCTATCTTCATGATGATTCCATATCCCCGGTGTCCTCCACCTCATCCACTATTATAAAATCTATGTGCTTTATCACCAATGGATCCAATTGACTATTCATGTATGATCAGACCAAGGTATCGAAATAATCCTTGGAGAGGCCAAAACCCACACTATCAAGAGAGAAGGTCACATGATCCCAATATTCCTATCTGGTGAACATTATCCAAAATTTTTGACCCACCGTGGGATGCATTTATGAAAGGATGTGGGGAGGAGTGGGGACTTTCCTCAGAATGCACTGAAATATCTCCCAAAGTGGTATTGTAACAGCCCAAGATTTTATGAAAAATATTCTTTTTAATTTCACTAATGTCTTGTGTTATACGCTACACCAAAAGGAGCTTGCACAACACGCATCCTTGACTTGCCTTGCATTACACGCAATCACAACCTTCCTCGATAGCGTGTGTAGTACGCAATACTGAGTTTCACTAAACAACGATATTCTATTAAAATATTATTAAAAATAGTCGTTATGAATAGTAATAACCACTTTTTAAATTCTGTAAATCTTATTTTTCAAAATGAACTTCATTTTTGGATTCGGAGTATCGAATTTAGCCTAAGGTGAAATTTTGATACTTTTCAGATAACTTTCATATTCTGGTGAATAGTGAAAATTACTAAATTATAATTAAAAACAACTTTTTTAATCGAAATAATTAATAGTGATAAATTATTAATTTGAGTGGTTTTAAAGTATATTTAGAATATATTTTTACAATTTAATACAATTTTGGTCATTGGTTGTAATTTCACATTTAAACCAGACATAATCAAGTGTCAATCTTTTGATATATATTGTTTCCTAAAAACACGCTATTTATTTTAACAGCGGGATTTAATTATAAAATTAATTAATGCAACTTTTATGTTATTAATTTGGTAAAATAGACTTCATTTTTGAATTCGGAATATGAAATATAGCTTGGGATAAAATTTTGGCATTGTTCTGAAAAACATCAATTTTTGATGAATAGTGAAACTACTAAGTGGTAGGTTAAAAACTGAATTTTGCATAAAACTTAATTTTACCGCTTCTGTGAATGGAATTTCGAAAATCCGAGAGACACGGTTAATATCAAGGACTAAAATGTGGTTTAATGAGATGAAAATAATTTTTTGGTGAATAGTAACTTTTTACTTTTTTTACCACGGTTAATAGTAAATAGGGTAACTAAGGGTAAATATGATATTAATATTACCCTAACACATGTCCTAATTCTATTGGACAAGTGTAATTCGACCAAAAACAAACTTAGGAATAAAATATGACCATTTAGGCCCACTTGGATTAGATTAGGACATTTATTATTAATTTATTTAAAGAAGGGTTAAAATAGTTAAAATCAAAGTTTAATAAGTAAATCATTTTTAATATGGGGTTATACATAAGATAAATTCGATTATAAATATTCATTAGAAAGCTAAAACGATTTCCTACATGATGGTATTTTATTTGTAATTTTTAGACATCAAATAATATAATTTATTTATGACACAATGATGATGCAGTAATTATCTTATTAATGAAATATTGACATAATTGATAATATAAATACCAAAATAAGTGTAATTTAAGACTTTTTATGAATTCCACTAATTTTCTAGGTTACTATGATATATTAGTGTTGATTTAATCAACTTGGTTAGAACATATAATTCTGTTATGACTTTCACAAAAATCATATATCAAATAGTGTCAAAATTGACACAAAATAGTTTTTAAATCAAATATTATATTATTAATTGTTATTTTATTCCTAAAAATCTAAGGTTCGGCCAAATGACTTAGATAAGGATATATGTATTAATAATATATAATTTGGGGTTCGTTTGGCATGTTATAGTAAGTTTATCAACCATATAGTGAAAGAAAACAAAAAGACACGGTAAAAGTTAAATTATTTAACTTAGAGTTAAATCTAATTGATAAGGTTAAAATAATACCCTAAACTTGTCTAAATCCTATTGGTTGATAGGATTTCGACCCATACCCACTTTAGCTTCCAAATAAGACCCTTTGGAACCATTATAAACCGATTTTAACTTTAATATAAAATAATATTTTGAGGTATTCCTAAGGTGCCCCTCTCCTCCCTTATAAAAGGACACCTCCTCCCCTTCCTCCTCACACCAATTTGAGCACTCAAGCTCGGCCAACCCCTGCCAATTTCTCCTCTCCACTTCCCTAGCAACATCCTAGAGGTTCTGGTCTTCCTCAAAGACCAATTTTAGTGCCCTAAGAGGAGGTCTCAAAGAGGCACTTCAAAGAAGAGGTAATTACCGTTACCAATTCTTTCATCTTTATTTCTTCTTCCACTTCTTCTTCTTAGGTTGTTTCATTATGAAGTAATAACATCAGTATCACTCATATACTGATATGTTATTATAAGTATGAAACAACCCTATTTCACCATCTATCCATCCTACGGAAAAAGAAATCACCGCGCGTGCGTACGTACGGAATACCGTCTCCACGCCGTGGTGTAATCTATTTTCCACCACCACCTTACATGGATGGGTATAATGGTGTAAAGAATAACTATACATAGTTATTACAACATCATATTGATTCTGATATATTGTATAATCCACTCCAATTCAATTCAATATTTATAGAAATGATATCATCGCTCGTGCGTACGTACGGAATACCGTCTCCACGACGCGATGAGATTCATTCTCCATGTTAACCATTTAAGAATGATTATAATGTATATATAAGAAATAATAATGAAATATATGACATTATAAAGCTACTGGATTTATGTATATATATACATATGTATGTCATCTACTTACTTCCATTTCAAGACAATAAGGAAAGGAAAACAGCGTTCATGCGTACGTACGGACTACCGTCTCCATGAACGGTGTTTTTCATTTTATTTATCTACCTATTATATATATATATATATACTGAATATATATGATATATAAATCATATTTTATATTCTGGAAGTAAGTAAATCATGATATAAGTAATAATTATGTCAATAACAACAAGTCAAAACACCTACGATAAATGAAACGATTTTACCCAAAACGCTTCTTTAACATGGAATTTACAAAAGAATGGGTAATATAATGTCATAAGTGAACCATATATGATATCATAACAATGAATATGATTCTGTAATAAGTCAATAACATGATTTAAATCATTATACAGGAGGTTCGGACACTTACAAAGCAAGTCGGACCTAAGGTAAGGGAAATATCACAATCTCATTTTTATCCGAGATTGTTTATTCGTAAGTATTTACTGGGGTGCATTTTATCATCCACATCCATGTTTCGTCAATATGTAATATTATTTCCATCCAACTACAATTGTTTAAATCCATTTTTACCCTTCGGTGAGTTTTTAGTAATATCTATGAAAGGAATGTTTGTCATACGAGGTACTTTTTGACTTTTCCGACAAAAGTACGAAGAATGTTTTTTTAACTTATACGGCATGAATGGATTTTTAAAACATTACTTCAAAGAAGCTTACTTTACAAGTTTTCAAGTTTATTTTTAATCAACTTCTTTTATTTTAAAGTTGTATGACATGTTATGAAAGGAAAAATGTTTTTGAAGAAGAAAGGATATTTTCCTCAAGAATTCAATTCAAGTGTTTTATCAAAATTATTTTCCATCTAAGATAATAAAGGGTTCTGTTTCTATCCATATTTTTACATTGGTTTGACTATGTTGTGATGGAATTATGTTTATGAATTCCTTTATCATATATGAATTGATTTATGATGTCATGATGTTTCAAGAATCCCATTTTTGTTATATGTGTTATGCGATGATGTATGTTTTATGATTATGTGGCACACATAAGAAAGGATTCATTATAAGATGGGTGGGACCTATATCTCCCTCCAATGCATTGGGTAAAGACTTTATATCTCATGAGATAGACATGGCTGGAACGGAAGGTTATTTCGGTTCAGTGATACAGGACTGAAACGAGGAGTGAACTCGGTTCAGAAAGGGACTTTGTCCACTAAGATAGTCTTGGCAATGAGTCATGACTAACAAGAAATGATTTTCCATGATTATGTGTGCATGCCAAAAAGTTTTAAGTTTTATGTTATGATTATGGGGATCTCATTTTCACTTCTATGATTTATCCCATGTTATGATATTATGAGCTCTTTTGCAGGTTAAGATTTCCAAAAGCTATGTTCTTATGTATATGATGTGATTGATATTTCTTTTGTTTACCCTTACTGAGCATTTGAGCTCACCCTTTTATGTTTTCTATTCCCCAGGATATAAAGAAAGGTTTTAGGTAAAAAAAAGGAATATATTTATGGGAGATGTTGAAGATCTTTCCCCACGATTAGAAGATTTTATTCCGAGTTTCCAAAGACACTAAACTATTACGATCCTTGTGTGTGTGTTTTTGTTATGTACTAAGTATTCCGCAAAAGTAATGTAACTTCCATGTACGATAAGCTTCGGGTCTCTACAGTTGGTATCAGAGGAAAGGTTTAGTCAACCTTTGGAAACTAGGATGCGAGAACTTTAGTGAGATCCCTAGAGATATTTCTAAGGTATGTCTAGGGATGTCCCTAAGGTTAAGTATACGTATAGGTTATAGTACTAGAATTACGCTAACGGTCATAGAATTAAACCTAAGATGTTAGATATTGAAGGTACTCCCCCTTTATTATGTTGTTTTCCCTAGCATGATTTTTGCCTCTCACACTATTCTTTTTGGGTTTTAGACGATGGTTGGAACCCGAAGGAACCGTGTTGATCAATGCAATGGACAATGCAATGATTGCCCTCCTGAACAAACAAATGTTATGGGAGATGGAGTGCAAAATCTTATTGCTATACTTACACAAGCTATGAATCATTCTGGACTTCCAAATGAGCAGAGAAGGGAACAATATTCTATTGAGTCCTTCATGAGGCAACGTCCACCTTCTTTCAGTGGGTCTTCTGATCCACTTGTGGCTGAACAATGGATCAGTACTACTGAAAAGATATTTTCAGTTCTTCAATGTTCTGAACATGATAAAGTCATCTTAGCAGTATATCGTTTGGAAGGTGAAGCTGATCAATGGTGGAATCTTATCAAGAATACGAGGCCAAGAGATGAAATTGAGTCCATGGAATGGGACGAGTTCAAGAACTTGTTTTTCAGTAAGTACTTCCCTCGTATTCTTCGAACAAAGATGGAGAAAGAGTTTCTTGAACTGAAGCAAAGGGACGATGAATCTGTTGGTACCTATGAAGAAAATTTTACAAGACATGCAAGGTATGCTTCTGGAATTATCATCCAACCTGAAAGTAAAGTTGATCGATTTTTCAGTGGCTTAAAACCAAGTCTTCGAAGGGCATTATCTATAAGAGACTTCAGCAGCTATGAAGAAATTGTGCGTTGTGCTATCAAGGTAGAAATGGAAGTTGGTGTTACATATCCATCTCATGGTTTTGACAAGAAACGAAAGATGGAGTTCAAGGAGAAATCTCAGAATAATGGTGAAAAGAAGATGAATGTTTCCTTATGCACAAAGTGTGGAAAGAAGCATGGTGGAGATTGTCTTAAAGGGACTAGAAAATGTTTTAAGTGTGGAAAAGAAGGTCATCGAGCAGCTGAGTGTCAAAGTAATGGAAAAAAGGGTTTCTAATGATGTGAATAAAGTAAACACTGCAGAGAACACACCACCAACACTTCAATGCTTCAAGTGCAAGGAAATGGGGCATTATGCTAATAATTTCCCTAATCCAAGGGTTAGTGATGATCAACATGAGCAACCACTGAAGGCAAAGGACAAAGGGAAATCACATGTGATCACTATTGGCAATGTTGAATATGACAACGATGTGGTGGAATGATTAAGTGTTTATGTAATGGGATTCCAAAATAATGTTGTATCATTGAGTATTGCAATATTTATTGATGTGGTATTCAAAGTGATTGAGATATTTTTTTGGAAATAAGATGATATGCGCATAATGAAGACGAGAAAATGAAATGTTTAATAGTATTCATGAGCTCATGATTGATATAAGGACTAAGTGATATCATGGTGTTAGTATATAGAATTTTGAGGATTTTGGTATGTGGAAAGAGTTAACTTTTAATAGAATTCGTGTTTTCAATAAGGTTCAATGGGTATTCAAGAGAGTACAAGATTAAGGCCTTTGAATGTTTGGAATGTGACCAACATAACATATCTTATGATATATGGGGATCAACGATGGTATTAAATCTCTGGTAATCGTTTCCACTATGTTATGAGAATGGACTGCAGTATTATGGATAAGCCTAAAGATTGGAATGGATTATGTTGGACATAAGTTAGTATTGTTTAAGGATAGAAGTTTTTTCGATATTATTTATGGGATGTTATAGTAATATAGTTTTATAAAAAGGACAACCTGCAGGACGGGCGACAGCCCATCGCTTCGGACAAGGCTGTAGGAATCGAACCCACAACCGAAGTGCGACTGGCCTTTATCGCCTACCACTGACCTACAGGAAGTCCCTATTTAGTAGAAACTAGTGTTATTATATTAAGCAGTATGATATATGAAGTATAAGTCCATTTTAGGAACCATATATGATTAATCTTACTATAGAATGACTTATGTATATTTAATAACTTTTGCTAACCTTTTGTTTGAAACAGATGGAATGACTCGTCATTCTATCACATGATCTGCTAACACTTCACGAATAACAAATTCAACTTCATTTATTTAAGAGATGAAGTAGAAATTGTTCAAGGCACGAACAAAAGTGAGATTGTACCAAAATAAAGTAAGTATTTATTCTAAGCAAATTTTCAACTTTAGGGAAATGATCTTGAAAACCAAAAATGTTGTCCTAGTGATCTTATACCTGATGAATCAGATGGTACCTTATATCATCACAAATCTATGGATTTGTGATTACTGGCTTTTCCATAGCCATGTTCTCTACCACTCTCCATCAGAACATGATGGTTAGATTTCTCTTCCATATCCATATTTTCACCTACGTGGAAACCCGGTGATTAATTTATTTGGGTAATCGTTACATTTCATACTTTAGTTTTTAAAGCCAAGTTTTGGTATTCCCTTTTACGATGTGGGTTTCTATTAAAGAAACTTTCGAATAGTAAACCATTTATAACCCCGACGAATTTCGAGGGCGAAATTCATTTTAAGGGGGGTAGAATGTAACAGCCCAAGATTTTATGAAAAATATTCTTTTTAATTTCACTAATGTCTTGTGTTATACGCTACACCAAAAGGAGCTTGCACAACACGCATCCTTGACTTGCCTTGCATTACACGCAATCACAACCTTCCTCGATAGCGTGTGTAGTACGCAATACTGAGTTTCACTAAACAACGATATTCTATTAAAATATTATTAAAAATAGTCGTTATGAATAGTAATAACCACTTTTTAAATTCTGTAAATCTTATTTTTCAAAATGAACTTCATTTTTGGATTCGGAGTATCGAATTTAGCCTAAGGTGAAATTTTGGTACTTTTCAGATAACTTTCATATTCAGGTGAATAGTGAAAATTACTAAATTATAATTAAAAACAACTTTTTTAATCGAAATAATTAATAGTGATAAATTATTAATTTGAGTGGTTTTAAAGTATATTTAGAATATATTTTTACAATTTAATACAATTTTGGTCATTGGTTGTAATTTCACATTTAAACCAGACATAATCAAGTGTCAATCTTTTGATATATATTGTTTCCTAAAAACACGCTATTTATTTTAACAGCGGGATTTAATTATAAAATTAATTAATGCAACTTTTATGTTATTAATTTGGTAAAATAGACTTCATTTTTGAATTCGGAATATGAAATATAGCTTGGGATAAAATTTTGGCATTGTTCTGAAAAACATCAATTTTTTATGAATAGTGAAACTACTAAGTGGTAGGTTAAAAACTGAATTTTGCATAAAACTTAATTTTACCGCTTCTGTGAATGGAATTTCGAAAATCCGAGAGACACGGTTAATATCAAGGACTAAAATGTGGTTCAATGAGATGAAAATAATTTTTTGGTGAATAGTAACTTTTTACTTTTTTTACCACGGTTAATAGTAAATAGGGTAACTAAGGGTAAATATGATATTAATATTACCCTAACACATGTCCTAATTCTATTGGACAAGTGTAATTCGACCAAAAACAAACTTAGGAATAAAATATGACCATTTAGGCCCACTTGGATTAGATTAGGACATTTATTATTAATTTATTTAAAGAAGGGTTAAAATAGTTAAAATCAAAGTTTAATAAGTAAATCATTTTTAATATGGGGTTATACATAAGATAAATTCGATTATAAATATTCATTAGAAATCTAAAAAGATTTCCTACATGATGGTATTTTATTTGTAATTTTTAGACATCAAATAATATAATTTATTTATGACACAATTATGATGCAGTAATTATCTTATTAATGAAATATTGACATAATTGATAATATAAATACCAAAATAAGTGTAATTTAAGACTTTTTATGAATTCCACTAATTTTCTAGGTTACTATGATATATTAGTGTTGATTTAATCAACTTGGTTAGAACATATAATTCTGTTATGACTTTCACAAAAATCATATATCAAATAGTGTCAAAATTGACACAAAATAGTTTTTAAATAAAATATTATATTATTAATTGTTATTTTATTCCTAAAAATCTAAGGTTCGGCCAAATGACTTAGATAAGGATATATGTATTAATAATATACAATTTGGGGTTCGTTTGGCATGTTATAGTATGTTTATCAACCATATAGTGAAAGAAAACAAAAAGACACGGTAAAAGTTAAATTATTTAACTTAGAGTTAAATCTAATTGATAAGGTTAAAATAATACCCTAAACTTGTATAAATCCTATTGGTTGATAGGATTTCGACCCATCCCCACTTTAGCTTCCAAATAAGACCCTTTGGAACCATTATAAACCGATTTTAACTTTAATATAAAATAATATTTTGAGGTATTCCTAAGGTGCCCCTCTCCTCCCTTATAAAAGGACACCTCCTCCCCTTCCTCCTCACACCAATTTGAGCACTCAAGCTCGGCCAACCCCTGCCAATTTCTCCTCTCCACTTCCCTAGCAACATCCTAGAGGTTCTGGTCTTCCTCAAAGACCAATTTTAGTGCCCTAAGAGGAGGTCTCAAAGAGGCACTTCAAAGAAGAGGTAATTACCGTTACCAATTCTTTCATCTTTATTTCTTCTTCCACTTCTTCTTCTTAGGTTGTTTCATTATTAAGTAATAATATCAGTATAACTCATATACTGATATGTTATTATAAGTATGAAACAACCCTATTTCACCATCTATCCATCCTACGGAAAAAGAAATCACCGCGCGTGCGTACGTACGGAATACCGTCTCCACGCCGTGGTGTAATCTATTTTCCACCACCACCTTACATGGATGGGTATAATGGTGTAAAGAATAACTATACATAGTTATTACAACATCATATTGATTCTGATATATTGTATAATCCACTCCAATTCAATTCAATATTTATAGAAATGATATCATCGCTCGTGCGTACGTACGGAATACCGTCTCCACGACGCGATGAGATTCATTCTCCATGTTAACCATTTAAGAATGATTATAATGTATATATAAGAAATAATAATGAAATATATGACATTATAAAGCTACTGGATTTATGTATATATATACATATGTATGTCATCTACTTACTTCCATTTCAAGACAATAAGGAAAGGAAAACAGCGTTCATGCGTACGTACGGACTACCGTCTCCATGAACGGTGTTTTTCATTTTATTTATCTACCTATTATATATATATATATACTGAATATATATGATATATAAATCATATTTTATATTCTGGAAGTAAGTAAATCATGATATAAGTAATAATTATGTCAATAACAACAAGTCAAAACACCTACGATAAATGAAACGATTTTACCCAAAACGCTTCTTTAACATGGAATTTACAAAAGAACGGGTAATATAATGTCATAAGTGAACCATATATGATATCATAACAATGAATATGATTCTGTAATAAGTCAATAACATGATTTAAATCATTATACAGGAGGTTCGGACACTTACAAAGCAAGTCGGACCTAAGGTAAGGGAAATATCACAATCTCATTTTTATCCGAGATTGTTTATTCGTAAGTATTTACTGGGGTGCATTTTATCATCCACATCCATGTTTCGTCAATATGTAATATTATTTCCATCCAACTACAATTGTTTAAATCCATTTTTACCCTTCGGTGAGTTTTTAGTAATATCTATGAAAGGAATCTTTTGTCATACGAGGTACTTTTTGACTTTTCCGACAAAAGTACGAAGAATGTTTTTTTAACTTATACGGAATGAATGGATTTTTAAAACATTACTTCAAAGAAGCTTCCTTTACAAGTTTTCAAGTTTATTTTTAATCAACTTCTTTTATTTTAAAGTTGTATGACATGTTATGAAAGGAAAAATGTTTTTGAAGAAGAAAGGATATTTTCCTCAAGAATTCAATTCAAGTGTTTTATCAAAATTACTTTCCATCTAAGATAATAAAGGGTTCTGTTTCTATCAATATTTTTACATTGGTTTGACTATGTTGTGATGGAATTATGTTTATGAATTCCTTTATCATATATGAATTGATTTATGATGTCATGATGTTTCAAGAATCCCATTTTTGTTATATGTGTTATGCGATGATGTATGTTTTATGATTATGTGGCACACATAAGAAAGGATTCATTATAAGATGGGTGGGACCTATATCTCCCTCCAATGCATTGGGTAAAGACTTTATATCTCATGAGATAGACATGGCTGGAACGGAAGGTTATTTCGGTTCAGTGATACAGGACTGAAACGAGGAGTGAACTCGGTTCAGAAAGGGACTTTGTCCACTAAGATAGTCTTGGCAATGAGTCATGACTAACAAGAAATGATTTTCCATGATTATGTGTGCATGCCACAAAGTTTCAAGTTTTATGTTATGATTATGGGGATCTCATTTTCACTTCTATGATTTATCCCATGTTATGATATTATGAGCTCTTTTGCAGGTTAAGATTTCCAAAAGCTATGTTCTTATGTATATGATGTGATTGATATTTCTTTTGTTTACCCTTACTGAGCATTTGAGCTCACCCTTTTATGTTTTCTTTTCCCTAGGATATAAAGAAAGGTTTTAGGTAAAAAAAAGGATTATATTTATGGGAGATGTTGAAGATCTTTCCCCACGATTAGAAGATTTTATTCCGAGTTTCCAAAGACACTAAACTATTACGATCCTTGTGTGTGTGTTTTTGTTATGTACTAAGTATTCCGCAAAAGTAATGTAACTTCCATGTACGATAAGCTTCGGGTCTCTACAGGTATGATGCATACCACTTCTAGAATATCATTCAATTAATCCATGTGGATAAAATACCCTCACATATGGCTAAAAGATAGGCTTAGGCTATATGATCACCCTTTAAATTTTTTGTAATTTCACAAGTCGATGCTCCGTATGGTATAAAAAAATTAATCATACTGGTTCACCTTTCTCTTGATCTCCTAGTTCTTTAGTGTGATTAGCCAGACCCCACTGATACATTATATAAATTTCTTGAAATGGTAACTTCGAATGTTGTGATTATTAAGTAACTCATATCCACCAATGTGGCCCCCCATCCAACCCTAATGTAGTTGGATGGGGCTGAATTTACTCATCATACTTCATTCCTAAAACCAGCACAACATAGATCATCCTAATGTCCCATATACAGATGTCGAAATCACTATACATAAAATGAAAATTATTTGTGTATTTACTTTATATACTGAACAAGACTACCATCAGAATTTTGTTGCAATATTTAAAGGTTTGGTAACCCTAAATTGAATCATATATCTTTTTCAGCTCAACCACAAACTCTGTGGTAGTACACTGAACCATGGGACAACCCCAGTTTTTTTCAAAGCTTCCACTTGATCGAATAACCCAGCTAAATAACCACCCAAACATCTAATTTGATATAGAAATCAACATTTTTGATCTGTAAATATGGGTTTTAAGCTCCAAATCATGTTATAACCCTTCAAAATCAACCCACACATTCTTTAAAATTAAGTGCATGACTTGTTCAAAGTCATGTGATCACATGACCATAACAGGATCACATGATCAATTGAACCTGGGATATTTATACGATTACATGATCCTTGATGATTTTTGTGATCGTGTAAATAAAACAAGAGTACATGAATCATGGTTCAAGTTAATTACTTTTATTATGTTTATTTATGTGATTTGATCATGTGTGAGATCACATGATCAGTTCACATGAAACATTCATAAAAAAGGAGCTTATGTGACACAATCACATGAAAAAGAATTATGTGAAGTAGAGAAAAAAAACTAAGAGATCAAATAGAGCTATGAAATATTGAGTCATTAAGGAAACATATTTCCCATTACACTCCCATCTATATGAAATTTCACGGAATACCAAGAGTATCTTAAAATACTAAAAGAAAAATTGAAGCTTAAGGGAATCAGTCAGGTATTCACATCTTTATAAAAAATCCATTTATTTCTTCTTCTAGAATTTTTATGTAAAGTGTGTATGCATCTGGTCATTGATGTGATACATGTTCTATATGAGGTGAGTAGGCCCCCATATTTTGATGGGAATGCATATGTATATATGATGTAGGTTTATTTGAGAAATTATTGAGATACAAGATCTATGGAAAATGATTTTACTATACAAACATCAAGATTGCCTCTCTGATTGAGCTAACACATCATCACTGCTCTTCCAGAAAAGGCATATCACATGGAAAAAATATTCTAAAATAAACTAACCCTACATGGAATAATGAAATCCAAATAAATGTTTCATTATATATTTTTTCATTAAAATAGATATATTATATCATAACACTACCTTTACATATTTCCAAATGGTTTATTTAGTCCAAATATAAGCTAATAACAAAACTAATGATTTTTTAACTTTACTAATGTTGGTCAACTACCGCTTAGCATAGCATCTAATCTGATCTTCCGATCTGGCATCCCCATGATTCTCTCAACCGAGACCAAATCTGTGAAAACATCATTCAACGTTCACGCTTCCTTCTATTCCTGCACCCATTTACCTAGTAAATGGGTGGAGGAAGAGAAGAAAAAGTGAATGCATAATGATGATATCAAAGAGATGGTGTCAGATGAGAGCATCATGGGAGGCCGAATCAGAAGTTTAGATCAGATGCTATGATAAGCGGTAGTTAACCAACAACAGTGAAGAATCCTTATTTTTTTATTAAATTTGAGACTGGTGTATAACCCATATTTTTCTAACACACTGAATCAGTATAAATAGCTGTACAAATGACCAAAATAAAGAATATAAATGATCCATGCCATAATAGTTTCAATCTAGTGCTTTTGGAAACATGGAAACATAATGAACTAGTTCAATAGTGTCTCTCATTAAGTTATGATTTACTAGAAAGATAAATCATTTCTAAAACCATTCTTTATAACCTAAAAATATAAAACATAATATAGAGTGACCATATATGCTCAATAAATGTAAATAAGGGAGATGTAAATGAACATATAAGGATAAAAACAAGAAGAAGGAATTCACCTTCAACCTATTTATGTACAATCTTCCATCAAGTATGCATCCCATTCATTTATAAACACATCTATATCATCTTGTGAATATGAGTTTCTGTGACTGTCATGGTTGTATAGAAAAAATATAAATACAAAAGTAATTAATAAATATTTTAAATGAAATCGTAATTATTTTCAAAAACATCATTTAGGGATGGTAGTTTGTTGATGAAATACAATCTATTTCATAAATTTACAAACATAATAACCATATTCATTTCTGTTTATTTGTTTTGGGACTACATAAACATTGACAAAAATAAGTAAATTGTTTTGATATGTGTTTGGATATTTCAATATTATTATATATTCCAGGATATTTGTTCATTTGTACATCTTGTAGGAGTTCTAGTCCTTAGGCCCTAGATTCATTCCATGAAGTAGATGATATTAATACACTGCCCTATCATAACAGAATCCTCATTAAAATATAATATAAATTATATAACTAGATATTTAGTTATAAAATTCTTGATCTAGTGTATTAAAATTTGAAAAATCCAATCATGTGTGGTTGTTTTTCTGCATATCGATTTATTAAATCTAGAAAATAAATCTTTGGAGTATCCAAATTGACTGCAATCAGCATCCAATACTGCCTAAAAACACAAAAAAGAATAATTAATAAACGAAATGAAAGTATAGTTGATATGATTAAATTGTAGAGTTTTACCCATGCATCATTGGTATTAAAAAGATAATGTCATCTC
Source organism: Viscum album (assembly GCA_963277665.1). NCBI lineage: Eukaryota > Viridiplantae > Streptophyta > Magnoliopsida > Santalales > Viscaceae > Viscum > Viscum album. The sequence goes on along the minus strand of OY728162.1, from coordinate 620,480,850 downwards.
TAATTTTGTTTTTAAACTATCTGAGAAGGGATGACATTATTTCATCCTTTTTATCAGAATTTATTTCTTCTTATAATGAGTTTATTTGAGAACTAACGAGTCTAATTTTATTTCATGGGGAAATCCCTTCAAAGTTTTTCATATATAAGCCTACAAAAAATATGAAATTTATTTAGTCATATTTATCATAGTATATCAGATTTTGTAAAATCAAATCATGAAAACATACCTCATTTATACATTTACAACTGAGGCATCTAGCCATTCATACATGAGGATTTCATTTACATTTTCAACACTAATGAAATCATATTTTTCCTCTCCATACATATTTCTTTTCAAAATCAATTGTATGATCATTGATATATATCAAATTTGTATCCACATGAGAATTCCATGATATTAAATGTGGATATAGAACTGGCGGGGTGAAGGTTCTCTCGGTAGATTGTTTCAATAGGTTGGTTGATCCTTGAGATATAGTTTTTAGCAGATATTTTGTTTCAACCCCTTCTCTTTGACATTCTATAAAAACATTCATCAGTTAAAAACTTTTTTCATTAAATTTTAATGGTTTATCTTGAAAAATATATTGGAAATGGATATATCCTTGTCCACCTGTTTGATTACAAGAATTGAGAGCCGTGGGATGAATATTCTGACAGCTTGTTCGACTATATAAATGTCATCATCATAATTTGGAATAGGTATCTTAGAACTTGGATTATTAGCTATGTTAATCAACACTCTAACATGATCTGTTGGATTTTATTTGTTGTGTAGCATGTTGTTCTACATATTGAACATTGTAGCCATTTCTACAAGGTGACAGTTGGGTATTGATAGATATAAATCACAGTCATTTTCACCATGTAGAATATTATTACAGGAAAGGTATAAGTGTATATGTGATTCAAATTACATAGAAATAATTATTATAACATTTATTAGCTCAGATAAGTTAGATTTTTGAGGGAATGGCTTTCCTCAAAGTTGGGCGGGATCTTCACGCATGGGTTATTGTATGGTTTTTTCTTCTCATTGCCTCCCCCCATCAAACTTTCTATAATATATCTTTGGTTTTGTAATTATTATTGAATAATATCTATTGTTTATTTTATCTTTTTAATTTCTCTACTTTGATCCTCCACTAGTTTTTCATTTTTAAAATATGTTCGGGGTGTCATCCCAAAACCCACACCTCTGTTGCAGCCATACTGTTCTGGCTACCTCAAGGCCATTGAATGTATGTCTGCATCTTTTTTTGGTGTTGTTGATTCATATGAATAGGTCACATGGAAAATATAGGAAAATAAGTAGTCATTTTCATTTAATAATGATTTAATGAAATTAAATTTTATATTATGTCATACATATACATGTTTCCCACACTTTTTGTATGTTTCCAAATATTTGTATCCCATATTTATTTACACGAGCCTTCATCTATAACACATAGCGTGGGGTTTAATTGGCTTTAAATTTAGATTCGTCAATCGACATATAAATAGAAGAACATAGTTATGGTTTTTTTATGTCACCTAAAAGTATTAAGGTACATTTAAAATACATACCATTTTTCCCAATTTATGCGTACCCCAACCTTTCTTTACGGTAGTGGTTTGTAGGTATTTTTCCGTTCTTTATTTTCAGAACTCAATTGTTGTTTCATAAATAAAAAACTGTCTATCAAAGTTATGAATACAAGAAATGTCAAACAACGTATTACCAAACACAGTGTACATGAAAATTCTGCTCCCCACGAACATTACTAAATGAATCCCACACTCATTGGGATATCAAGTGTTTATAAAGAAGAGGTGGGTGCGTCTTGATTTTCCGTTCAGCATATTTAAGATTATATTTCATTAAATTTGTTCAGAATACTCAATGAATACTTCTTACAACTCTTAATACATATTAATTGTGCGAGGAATCTACTATAAATGAACTCTACAATGGATGATTAAGAGTAAGTCAATGTTTTAGTATTTTATTTTATTTTAATAAATTAATGAAATGAGATCATAATGTTACCATAATCTCTTCCCACATTAGTTTCTTAATCATGGTGACAACATGGTTCCATGACTGTACATCAATCGGCATGTGTTTCCGAGTGACGATTTAAATGTAGCTACAAAAGATGTCTTTGTTGGGGCTAACATGTTGGCCTCGATTATTCCATCCCACCTCATATTTTATTCGTTTTTTCCATAAGGATTTTGGCTAACACTATCAAACTACGACACTCCTATTTTTTTTACACCATCAAGGTTTCATCTCCTACCATTTATTTAGATGAATCATAATTATTTTCATCTGGAGCACTAGCTTCGAAACTGGGACCATCAGAAATAGTTTTAGAAACCTTTTGTACCTCATCACTGGGACCAACAACAACATGTTGAGAAACCTATTATACCTCAGCACTGGGAAAATTAGCAATAGGTTGAGAAACCTATTGTGCCTCGGGATTGGGCACATCAACCGGTGCATAATTCTTTTTTTACATAAGTTGTTTAAAATTAAATTTACCTTACATAAACTTAGTAATGAATAGATAATAACATATCCTAACACAATTTATATTACTATAATCAAATAATCTGATTGTTGAACTCTCTTTTTTGAAGGCTGAAGAGATTTGACCCCTCTATCGACTATGTAAATATCTTCGTTGTGGTCTACTATGACATAAAAAACTCCATCTACATTAGGACAAATACGAAATTATTGTGATGTACCAATGAAAGGGTCATCCACTGTTTAACTTTCATTGGACACTTCAGATGTTTTGGTTGATAACAGAATAATTGAACAGTTTTGGTTTGCGGGATCTGGAACAAAAAATACTTGTACTACCTGTGATGTCATTATAAATGGTTCATCTTTCTCCCCTTCCATAATGAAATCAACTTTAACAAATCCAAATTCCTCTATTTTAATAGCACATATGTTATCAAGCAACTTTCAATGAAAAATCGGTACTTGTAATTTTGTATAATCCAACTCCCATATTTGTTTGATGATACCAAAGTATGACATATTTGCATAAATTGGATTTATGTCCTTAGCATGGGAAACATGCATCCCTTCATCCACAAGTGTGACCCCCCTATTATTCATGGTACTACCTTCATCAGGTTCATTAGTATATAATTTATAACAATTAACTACATAAGCATTGTAATATAATACACACATAATTTCTCCTTCGGCTAGCCATCAATGTACTTCTGAAATTGAGTCTGGATTTTCATATAATTTCATAAAAATATGGTCCCGAAACAATCCTATAAAATATCTATTATGTGTATCTGATATCCATTTTTTCAGCACTAGATGGATTGAAATTCCTAGGAATTTCATTGTGGGTTTGAACATATGGGTCAATGTCGAAACTATTATGCAAAAAATAAAGGTGGGCCTACTTCCGATCTATAATATTGATTATGACAACCTATCTTCCAAAAATTATTTCACCCTCAAGCTACCCAGTGTGACGAGATTTTGGTAGGACACTGATTTCCATACTTAACAGATATTCGGTACAGAATTCAACAGCTTCCTCAGCAATATATTGCTCTGTAATACAACCCTCTGGACAACTTAGATTTTTGACAGACCATTTCAAAATCTTTATATACTGTTCTATGGGGCACATCCATCTATAATGTATAGAACGACATAGTTGAATCTGTCTCACCAAATGTACCATCAAATAAACCATCATATCAAATAATTTTAGTGGGAGGATCATTTCTAATTCCCATAATATGATGACAATTTCCCTTTCCATAGTTGGCAATTTCACCAGGTCTATAACTTTGCTGCATATAAGCTTTGAAGAAGAAACAAAGATTCGTTAATGTTTGGAGGACATTCTTGGGAAAAATTAAATGTAAATCTATAGGAATTATATATTGCATCAAAAAATGGAAGTCATCTGATTTCAGACCCTTAAATTTAAATCGCTCATTGACACGATGTTCTTGATATTTGATGAATACCCCTATGGAACCTTTGCGTCATTTAAGAAGTTGAAAAACTTATATCTCTCTTACCTAGAAAGAGGGTAAGCAGTAGGAGGGATAAATGTTCAATTATCTCCCTTCACTGGTGCTAACTCTTCTTGTATTCCCATATCAACCATGTTCAATATAGACTTAATTCCATCATTTGTTTTGCAGGGTGCATTTAGTACTGTGATGATGACACTATCACATAAATTTCTTTTCAACATGCATAGCATCAAGAAAATTTATTACATAAAGAAAATTCCAGTATTGGAATTCAAAAAAAACTAATCTCTTTTTCATACCAGTTTTCTTAATGTTTTTTGAAAATATTTTAAAAAATGTTGTGTCCACGTCATTTAAATTCGCAAACAATTGATCACTAGTTAGCGGAGACGGTGTTGTACGTTCTTTTTAACTTCCATCAAATGAGGTTTTCCAAGATCGGTACTTATGTCATCGGGGTAGAAATCTGCAATGTCATAGAAACATGGTTTTTGATGAATGTTTAAACCTAATTGACGGTGTACCTTATTCACAAATGGGACACCCTTGACTTACTTTAATGCTATATCCTGACAAATTTCTATAAGTAGGAAAGTCATTTATTATCCTATACAACATGGTACTCAAAGTGAAATCTTCATTTTTGTATGCATCATACAATATAACACCTAAACCCCACAATAACATAAAATCCTTGATCAATGGGGCCAAATAAACATCAATATCATTACCTAGTTATTTTGGTCCTAATATAGACATAGATGAAATGATGTATTTTCATTTCATGCATAACCACAGGGGTAAGTTATAATTTACCAACATAACAGGACATGTACTGTGATTGCCACCGTGAAAACCAAAAATATTCACTCCATCTATAGAGAATACAAGATGAAGGTTTCTCATCTCGTTTCCGAATTCATGATAGGCATGATAAATTATCTTCATCCAAGGAGATTCTGTCGGGTGACATAGTTTCTTATCTTTAATTCTTGTATTTGCATGCCATGTCAATTTTCTTGCAGTCTCTTCACTTCCATAAAGGCACCTAAACGTTGGAATGATTGGAAGGTACCATACAACATTCAAAGGACTGGATTCATCTTTCTTGTATCTAGAAGCACCACACATTGTAAAATATTTAAGTGATTGATGGTCCTTGCAAAACAATATATAGTCATTCGGGCATGCCTCTATTCTTTCAGAGATCATAACACTCGAGTGTAGCATTCGTTTTTCATTTTATGTTTTGATCAAGTGTTCATTATCTTTTGGGAGAATGTCATTCAAGAGAGAAAGTAGTTCTGTAAAATTGTCCTCACTCCACCCATTTCCTGCTTTCAAATTAAATAGATTTAGTATGGCTGGAAATGCTGTATATTTTTTGAAACCAGTATACAACAGAATCTTTTTACAAGTATTTAATATCTCAAACAGTTTTGGGTAATCACGATGTACATATTCAAATATCCTTTTCATTTCCTCAATACGATCTTAATAATCATTCACATATGTAATGAAATTCTCCATAAGGTCGTATTTATTATTCGCACTTGTAATCATATCAGATGATCCAAAAAGGGCAGTGATATCCCAGCCACTCCCTACATTCATTTTTTCCATGTGTTTATTCCAGCATGTATGACTTCGATCTATTTCATGACAGATCAGGTGTTCTTCCAACTCAGACGGACTAATTTTCCTTGAATAACAATAGAATAATCATTTAAAAAGGATTTGAGAAGGGTCGTATGCATGATCTTATGCAAACTTGATAAAATCTTTCACTCCATCTTCATACTCTTTTGTCAACCAATTGACATTCATCAATGCTTTATTCATATTCATTTCATTTGATATAGTAATATTAATATTTTAAAATATAATTACACAAAAGATGTTCAACTAGGGTAATCATCCAACTATAATAAATTGAACTAGCTATGGTAAACAACACCCTTACCCCTCCATGCATTACTCAGAAACTAATTACAACACACCCATCCTTCCACATGGTCAATGGAACTAGCTATGAGAAGCCCTTGCACTAGAATGTTTTAGTATCCCACATGTAATTTATATGCATTGTTATAAACCCATTTTTTAGTGTTTCTATAGAAACATAATGTCTCTTGTTAAGAACTAAGGAACTAAACTAATAGATGGTATGATTTTTCATATATTACTTGCGGGTAGAAGGAGTCATTACATGTGTTGTTATGGTTATTTTACTAGGGTGTCCGTAAAGTGTCTCATAGAGTCCTCTAATGAATTGGTTTTCTAAGATTTAGTGGAATTTAACTAGTAACAAAGTGGTGGTTCCATTAAATGGGTAATGCTTTGAATTATGTTTAATGGTTTAAGAACTACAAAATGGAAAACAAATGGAATATCAATCATTCAAACAACCACAACACCATACAAACACACAATCTTTCTCACAATTGCAACACCATACAAACCAAAAAATCACAATTTCAAAATTTACAAAGCATACCTTATTAAATTCCGTTTGTAAATTCAGGGGTTATCACGAAAGTTTTATCATCCTAGGGTATTCATTTATTAGTCAATATATGTAAATTACCAATTTTTAAATTCAATTTTACAATAAGAACCAACCAACATGCAATTCATTTAGTGCGCAAACAGGGACCACCAATAGCCACGATTTTATCTAGGTCATTTAGCCCATACATTTCACAACATAACCATCAATATAAAAAATAAATAAAAAGCGAACAAGAGGAGAATAATGTGTAAAAGGATAAAACACACCGCAAATGTGTCGTTCAACGCACAGTAGTGGTGAGTTCACGGCAGAGGAGAGGCGCATATTAGAGGATATTTCCAACTGAAAAGAAAACATAAAATGATAACATACATATTAAAAAAATTTATTGGTCAATAGTGGGGTTTTATTTTCCATCTATGATATCTTCTTCATGATTATTTTTTTCATATCTACTATTTTCTTAGATGTTTAGCTTATGAATGGAACATGTCTGCTTTTTAGAAGAATGATAATTTTTAATTTAATCTATTTTAGGGGTAAAATATTCCACATTAATTTTATTGTTTCCCCAGGGGATCGTTGCAATACCATAGGGATCATGATCTCCTCTTAGGTTAGTGGAATGCCAGGTTAGGTTGTGGTTATGATACCATCTTAGGATGTATCATTACATATCCAATTGTAATTAACCCATGTCCATTTTAATATAGGATTAGGGGGGGTTATACACTAATATATAGAAGGAATAAGAGAGGTAAAAATTATCCTAGGCTATCCAATACGAGTGATGAAATATGAAACATACACTGGTGAGGGAGAACCACCCAAGAGTAGAGGAGGGGAGGTTGGCGTAGCACGGAGGGATTATAAACTTATGTTTTTTATGCATTACTATGGCCATTATTTTCTCTCATAGATCATGACTGATTATTGTTGACTGCTCACTACTGTGAATTTTTCTATTATTTTCATAATGTTTTATTCCATGACTCGGGTTTACGTTATATGAAAGATTTCTTATAACAGAGATAATTTATGTTTTAGATCTTCTACCCTTATTCATATAATATTATCATGATTGACCATTGATTGATATCACTTAGGATTACCCTTATTAATCATTTTATATCTCCCTTTATTATTTTACCCTTCCCTAGGTTAAGAAGAATGGTTTTATATAGGGTATACCTAATAAGTGTTGTCTCTAGGAATATTTATGATCTTTCACAAAATAAAAAAATTATATATCATGTATTCAAATAGATTAAACCATTTTGATTCTGGTGTGGATCATAATGATATGAATTTAATATTCTTCTACCAATTTTTTGTATTTATGCATGAAATGTATGGGTAATTATATGGTACCTGAAAGATCATTTGTTCCACCCAATGTTTTCAACTCCATAGCTTGCATCTGAACTCATCCAGGACCTTTACCTCAATAATCCTAATTAAAACTACTTACATGGATACACATAGCCTAATTTAACTTAGGGTGAATATCCTTCACTAACTCGATATTCATTCTACCTCCTAAAAAATTGATCACCTTGTTAAAAATCAAAATGCATTAGATTAAACTATTTTAAAATTTTAACATGAATTGGGTGGGAAGATCTCTGATGGACACTTTGTGTACAGACCCCAAACTTGAAATACATGGAAATTACATTACTATTGAGTAATACTTAATACATAACAAAAACCAACACTCATGGATCGTAATAGTTTAGTGTATTTGGAATATCGGAACAAAATCTTGTAATCGTTGGGAATGATCTTCAACATCTCCCATAATGATTATCCCCTTTGGTTTTATTAACTAAAACTTTTCTTTATATCCTAGGGTAAAGAAAACATATAAAGGGTGAGCTTAAATGATAATTAAGGGTAAGAATGTAGAAAATAAAACAAACCATATACATTTGAACATAAAAACATGAACATAATGTTTAAACATCGAAATCTTGAGAAATTACATAAAACATGGCAGTACATAAGGAATAGATCATAATGGAACATCACTCATGATAAAATAGCTTGGAAATAAAACTTCTAACTGTGGAAAAACATTAATCTCATGATATGGTTTCCATAGTAGCCAAGGCATTGCTTCCAAGACCATCTTAGTGGACATAATCCCTTTCTGAATCGAGTTCCCTCCTCATTCCAGTCATGTATCACTGAACTAGATTAACTTACCATTCCAGCCATGTCTATCTCATGAGATATAAATGTTTACCCAATTAATTGGAGGGAGATATAGGTCCCACCCATATCATAATTAAATCATTCTTACTTGTTCCACAGAATAAACTTAAAGCATTCATCATAACCCAAAGAATAAAATGGGTTTCATAAACATCATCCAATCATCACATAATCCATATAAAACAAATGTGTAATTCATCATAAGAAAAGTGAAACCATGTAAATCATAGATAAATTATACTTGAAACATACACATATGAAATAATGTCATATTTTATGGAAAATGGTTTTGATAAAACAATTGAAATGAATTCTTGAGGAAAATATCCTTTCTTCTTCAAAATAATTTTCTTTTCACAAAATTCCATGAAATTTTAAAAGAATATTATTTTTTTGAAAGTAGTCATAAATTATTGTAGATTATGCTTCATGAAAATGAGGCGTTATGAAACCGTAAAAATCCATTCACACAGTATAAGTTAAAAATAATATTCTTCTCGTACTTTTGTCAGAAAAGTCAAAAAGTTCCCCATGTGGTAAACAAAAGTAAGATTCTCTTCATAACATGTAGTAAATTTAAAAAATGGGTAATAGAATAATTAAAAAATACATGAAAACATTTTTAGAAAACATGGTCATGGATGGTAACAATAACCCCAGTAAATACTTATGAATAACAATCTCGGATAAGAACGAGATTGGGATAGTTATCCCTTACCTTAGCTCCGACATGCTTCGTACATATCTGAACCTCCTGTATAATTATTTAAATAATGTCATTTACTTATTATATAATCATATTAATTGTTATTATATCATATATGGTTTACTTATGACTTTATATTACCCGTTCTTTTGTAAATTCCAGGTTTAATCATCGTTTTGGGTAAAATCGTTTTTACTTACCGTACTTGGTTGGACTTGTTGTTCTTGATATTATTATTACTTATATAATGATTTACATACTTAAATAATGTAAATAATGATTTATATATCATATATATTCAGTATATATATATAATAGATAGATGAATGAAATGAAATACACCCTTCACGGAGACGGTAGACCGTACGTACGCATGAACATTGTTTTCCTTTCCTTATTGACTTAAATGGAAGTAAGTAGATGGAATATATATATATATATATATTTAGTAGCTTAATTATTTTATATATTTCATCATTATTCATTATATAATCTTTATAATCATTCTTGAAAGGTTAACATGGAGAATGAATCTCATCGTGTGGTGGAGGCGGTAATCTGTACGTACTCACGAGCGATGATATCGTTCCCATAATTATTGAATGTTATTGGAGTGGATGATATAATAACTTAGAATCATTATGATGTTATAATAACAATATATAGTTATACTTTACACCATTATACTCATCCAAGTAAGGTGGTGGTCGAAAAACTGATTACACCACGGCGTGGAGATGGTATTCCGTATGTACGCGCGCGCGGTGATTTCATTTTCCGTAGGATGGATAGAAGGTGAAATGGGGTTGTTTTATATTTATAATAACATATCAGTATATAAGTGATACTTATGTTATTACTTTATAATGAAACAACTATGTATGAAGAAGTTGAAGAAGAAAGAAAACTTGGAAGAATCGGTAGAAGAGATTACCTCTTCCTCAACGCGCCTCCTTTAAACTTCTTCTTAGGGCACTAGAGTTGGTATATTGAGAAGACCAGAACCTCTATGATATAACTAGAGAGGTTGGGAATAATAATTGGCAGGGGTTGGAAGAGCTTCAAGGCTCAAAAGGGTGTGAAGAGAAGATGGAAGGGGTTCCCTTTTTATAAGGTAGATGAGGGGCACCTTAGGAAAACATAGAATATTATTTTATAAAAAAGTCATATTCAGTTTTTAATAGCTCTAAATTGATATATTTAAAAGATATGGTGGGGATGGGTCGAAAGCCTCTCAACCAATAGGTTTTAGAAAAGTTTAGGTTACTATTTTATCCTTATCATTTAGATTTAACTCTAAGTTAAATAATTTAACCTTTACCGTGTCTTTTTGTTTTCTTACACTATATGGTTAATAAACATAAAATAACAAGACAAAAAAAACCCCAAGTGGTTAATTATTAATATATATATCCTTATATAAGTCATTTGGCCGAAGCTTAGATTTTTTGAAATAAAATAACAATTAATAATATAATATTTTTAAAAAATTTATTTTATGTCAATTTTGACACTATTTGGTACTTGATTTTTGTGAAACTCATAAAAGCATGATTAGTTCAACAAAATATAATTAAATCACTAATAACATTTCATATTAACATATAAAATTAGTGTAATTCATAAAAAGTCTAAAATTACATTTATTTGGGTATTTATAACATCAATTATGTTAATATTTCATTAATAAGGTAATTACTGCATCATCATTGTGTCATAAATAAATTAACTTATTCTATGTCTAAAAATTATAAATAAACAACAATTATGTATTAAATCGTTTTATCTTTATAATGAATACTTATATCAGAATTTATCATATGTATAACCCTATATTTAAAATGTTTTAGTTATTAAACATTGATTTTAACTATATTAATTCTTCTTTAAATAAAATAATAATAGATGTCCTAATCATATCCAAGTGGAACTAAAGGGTAATATTTTATCCCTAAAGTTTTTTTTGGTCGAACTAAATTTATCCAATAAAATTAGGACATGTGTTAGGGTAATAATAATATCATTTTTATCCTTAATTACCCTATTTACTTTTAACCATGGTAAATAAAAGTAAAAAGTTACTATTCACCAAAAATTATTTTTATCTTATTGAAACAAATTTTTCTCCCTGATATTAATCATGTCTCTCGTATTTTTTAAATTCCACTCATAGATGCGATAAAATTATGTTTTATGTAAGTTTGCAAAAAGTTCCTAGGAGGTAGGTAAAAGACAGTGAAAAGTTCAATAAAATTTTTATATATCTAAAATTATTATAAAATGACTCTAATTAATTACATTGAACTTATATAGGTATTATGTATCCATTTTTACCTAATATTAATTTAAATAAAATAAATAATTATTTAATTAAAAAGTCGGTTTTTAAATAGTAACCCAGTGTTTTCACTATTCATCAAAAATTGATAGTTTTCAAAAAAATACCAAAAATTCACCATAGGCTAATTTTGATATTCCAAATCCAAAAATGAAGTCCATTTTGAAAGATAAAATTTAAAAAATTTCAAAAAGTTGGTATTACTATTCATAACAGCTAGTTCATATAATATTTTAATAACATATCGTTGTTTAGTGAAACACGGTATTGCGTACAACACACGCTATCGAGGAGTGTAATGAAAGCCATGTCAGGGATTCGTGTAGTGAAATCTCCATTTTGTGTTTCATATAACATAATAAAAACTTATTTCATTTCTACATTAAATAAAATCTATACATAATGTTGCGTAGAATATTTCCTATTAAACGATGTTGAAATTTTTTGCAACACGAGCCAAGAATCGTGTTGCGTATACGATGTTGCGTATAAAGAAAACTAATTTTGGTTTCTCATACAACACAATACATCAATGAAATTAAAATGAATAATTTTCAAAAAATATCGGGTTGTCACATTCTACCCCCTTTAAAATGAATTTCACCCTCTAAATTAATCGGGGTTATAAATGGTTTACTACTTGAAAGTTTATATCACAAAAACCCACATCATAAAAAAGAATACAATAAAATAACATTAAAAAACTAAAGTATGAAATATAACAGTTACCCAAATTAACTAATCACTTGTTTTCCCCATAGGATAACATAGGTGAAAATATGGATATGTAAGAGAAATCTAACAATCACGTTCTGATGGAGAGTGGTAGGGAATAGGGCTATGTAAAATCCAACAATCACAAAGCCATAAACATGGGATGATTTAAGGTACCATCTGATTCATTGGATATAAGGACACTAGGACAACATTTTTAGTTCTCAAGATCATTTCCCTAATGTTGAAGAATTGTTGAATTAAAAGAAATAACTACTTTATTTTGGTACAATCTCACCTTTGTTCGTTCCTTGAACAATTGCCACTTCATCTCTTATAGAAATGAAGTTGAATTTTTTATTCGTGAAGTGTTATAAGATCATGCGATAGAATGATAGGTCATTCAATTTGTTTCTATCGCAAAAATTTTTGCACGATTTTTTAAATATACATAAGTCTATCTATCTTGAGATTAATCATATATTGTTACTAAAATGGACTTACACTTTATCTATCATAGCGCTTAATAAAATAAAACTTGTTTTTACTAACCAGGGACTTCCTGTAGGCCAGTGGTATGCGATAAAGGCCTATCACACTTCAGTTGTGTGTTCGATTCCCAGAGCCTTGTCTGGCGTGATGGGTTGTCGCGCATCCTATGGGTTATCCTTTTTCAAAAACTACACTATTATAACATTCCAGAAATAGTATTGAAAAACAAGTTCTATCCTTAAATAATACTATCTTATGTCCAACATAATCCAATCCAATCTTTAGGATTATCCAAAATACATCTGTCTAATCTCATAGTATAATGAAAATGATTACTAGAGAAGTCATATACGAAACATGTGAATACCATCATTTATCTCCCATATATTATAAGATATATCTTGTTGGTCATATTCCAAACATCTGAATAACTTAATCATGTATCCTTTTGAAACATGAATTACCATATAACCTTAGCGAAAACATGAATACTATAAAACTTTAACTCATTCCACATACCAAAATCCAAATATTTCTATATACACAAATCATGATATCACTTTGTCCTTATATCAGTCATGAGCTCTTGAATACTATCAAAATTGCATTTTCTCTTTATCCCTTCATTATGTGCATATCATCTTCTTTCCAAAAATATCTGAATAACCTTTCATGGTTACCAGTACCATTCAACATATACTTTCAAATACTTTATAAAAAACAATAGTGTAACAATCCTTAGATGTTTCTTTTTTACATAGAACCATTAAATTACCTATACAACATAACTCTTGATAAACATACAATCATTCCACTACCTTCTTAAACCATTGACCAAGCTTCAACACTTCTTTCATCTCATATATCATTTGTAGTCTCCTCATCATCATCCATATAAATACTACCCATATGACCATTCTGATTCTCTTCATGAGATTTTCCATTAGGTAATTGGTTTGCATAATTCCCATACTTTCCACATTTAAAACATTTAGTCATTTTTTATGTCGTAGAAATACCATTATCCTTCTTCATGGTGTTAACTGAACATTTTACTTTACACTTACTAGATTTGTGTCCTTCTTTTCCACACCCAAAGTATCTTCTAGTTCCTTTGAAACATTCTCCATGATGCCTCTTCCCACATGATTTACATGAGATAAATTGAACTTTCTTTCCTCTATGATCATCATGAAACTCCATCTTTCTCTTATTAGGTGAGTCAAGAAACATACCAAAGTTGAGATTATTTAAAATATTATGAGATTTATGATTAGGAATAATAACGATATGTGGACTTACAGATCCAATTTCAGTTGGTTTCACATGAAGAATATCATTCCATTTTCAATCATATCCTCCATTATCGTGAATCTTCCAGTTTCCATCCATTTTCTAAAACCCAAAAATAATAGTGTGAGAGGAAAAAATCATGCTAGGGAAAAAAATGTAATAAAGGCAGATTACCTTCAATATATAACATCTTAGGTTTAATTCTAAGATCATTACTATAATTCTAGGACTATAACCTATACATATACTTAACCTTAGTGACATCCCTAGACATACCTTAGAAATATCTCTAGGGATTTCACTAATGTTCTCACATCCTAGTTTCCAAAGGTTAACTAAGCCTTTCCTCTGATACCAACTGTAGAAAACCCAAACATGACATACATGGAAATTACATTAATTTTGTGGAATACTTAATACATAACAAAAACCAAAATTCATGGATCGTAATAGTTTTGTTTCTTTGGAAACTCGGAACAAAATCTTCTAATTTTTTTGAATGATCTTCAACATCTCCCATAAAGATCTTCCCCTTTGGTTTTCTTACCTATAACTTTTCGTTATATCCTGGGGAAAAGAAAACATATAAAGGGTGAGATCAAATGCTCAGTAAGGGTTATCATAGAGAAAATAAAACAAACCATATACATTTGAACATAAAAAAATGAACCTAATGTTTAAACATCGTAATCTTGAGCAATTACATATAACATGGTAGTACGTAAGGAATAGATCATAATAGAACATCAATCATGATAAAATATCTTGGAAATAAAACTTCTAACTGTGGAAAAACCTTAATCTCATTATATGGATTCCATAGTACCCAAGGAATTGCTGCCAAGACCATCTTAGTGGACAAAGTCCCTTTCTGAATCAAGTTCACTCCTTGTTCCAGTCCTGTATCACTGAACCGGATTAACATACCATTCCAGCCATGTCTATCTCATGAGATATAAATCTTTACCCAATGCCTTGGAGGGAGATATAGTCCCCACTCATCTCATAATGAAATCATTCTTACTTGTGCCACAAAATAAACATAAAATATTCATCATAATCCAAAGAATATAATGGGTTTCATAAACATCATTCCATCATCACATAATCCATATAAAACAAATGGATATTTCATCATATGAAAGGATAAACCATGTAAATCGTAGAGACAATATACTTGAAACATACACATATGAAATAATGTCATCTTAGATGGAAAATGGTTTTGATAAAACACTTGAAATGAATTCTTGAAAACAATATCCTTTCTTCTTAAAAATCATTTTCTTTTTCTCAAAATTCCATGAAATTTTAAAAGAAAAGTATTTTTTTGAAAATATTCATAAAATCTTGTAGAGTAAGCTTCATGAAAATGAGGCATTATGAAACCGTAAAAATCCGTTCACACCGTATAAGTTAAAAATAACATTCTTCTCGTACTTTTGTCGGAAATGTCAAAAAGTTCCCCGTGTGGTAAAAAAAAGTAATATTACTTTAATAACATGTGATAAATATCAAAAATGGGTAAAAAAATACTTTAAAAATACATGATTTTTTTTAGAAAACATGGGCATGAATTATTACATTTACCCCAGTAAATACTTACGAATAACAATCTCGGATAAGAACGAGATTGGAATAGTTACCCCTTACCTTAGGTCTGATATGATTCATACATATCCAAACCTCCTGTATAATGATTTAAATAATGTCATTTACTTATTAAAAAATCATATTCATTGTAATTATATCATATATGGTTCACTTATGACTTTATATTACCCGTTCTTTTGTAAATTGCAGGTTAAAGCATCGTTTTGGGTAAAATCGTTTTATTTGTCGTACTTGTTTGTACTTGTTATTATTGATATTATTATTAATTATATCATGATTTAATTACTTAAAGAATGTAAATCCTGATATATATATATATAATATATTCAGTATATATATATATAATAGATAGATGAATGAAATGAAATACACCGTTCATGGAGACGGTATGTCTTACCTACACATGAACGTTGTTTTCCTTTACTTATTGACTTGAATGGAAGTTAGTAGATGATATATATATATACACATAAATTCAGTAGCTTCATTATGTCATATATTTCATTATTATTAATTATATATACATTATAATCATTCTTGAATGGTTAACATGGAGAATGAATCTCATCGCGTCGTGGAGACCGTAATCTGTACGTACACACGAGCTATGATATCAATACCATAATTATTGAATGGAATTAGAGTGGATGATATAATACCTTAGAATCAGTATGATGTTATAATAAAAATATATAGTTATTCATTACACCATTATACCCATCCATGTAAGGTGGTGGTGGAAAAACTAATTACACCACGATGTGGAGACGGTATTCCATACGTACTCACGCGCGGTGATTTCATTTTTCGTAGGATGGAAAGAAGGTGAAATGGGGTTGTTTCATATTTATAATAACATATCAGTATATTATTGAAACTGATGTTATTACTTTATAATGATACAACTATTTAAGAATAAGTTGAAGAAAAAAGAAAAAGTGAAAGAATCGGTAGAAGAGATTACCTCTTCCTCAACACACCTCCTTTAAACTTCTTCTTAGGGCACTAGAGTTGGTCTTTTGAGAATACCAAACCTCTATGATATAACTAGAGAGGGTTATAAGAGGAACTGTCAGGGTTTGGCCGAGCTTCAAGGCACAAATGGGTTTGAAGAGAAGAGGGAAGAGGTTCCCTTTTTATAAGGGAGGATAGGGGAACCTTAGGAAAACATAAAATATTATTTTATAATAAGGGCATGTTCAGTTTTTAATATCTCAAAATTGATTTATTTAAAATATAAGGTTGTTATGGGTCGAAATACTCTCAAACAATAGGTTTTAGAATAGTTTAGGTTACTATTTTATCCTTATCATTTAGATTTAACTCTAAGTTAAATAATTTAACTTTTACCGTGTCTTTTTGTTTTCTTACACTATATGGTTATTAAAATTACAATAAAAAAGAAAAAAAACCCCAAGTGGTTAATTATTAATATATATATCCTTATCTATGTCATTTTTCCAAACCATAGATTTTTAGGAAAAAATAACGATTAATAATATAATATTTGTTTTAAAAACTATTTTATGTCAATTTTGACACTATTTGGTACATGTTTTTTATGGAAATCATTAAATCATGATTAGTTAAGAAAAAAGTTAATTAAATAAACACTAACATGTCATAGTAAAATATAAAATTAGTGTAATTCATAAAAAGTCTAAAATTACATTTATTTGGGTATTTATAACATCAATTATGTTAATATTTCATTAATAAGGTAATTACTACATCATCATTGTTTCATAAATAAATTAAATTATTTAATGTCTAAAAATTATAAATAAAATAACATTATGTATGAAATCTTTTTATATTTCTAAGGAATATTTATAGATGAATTTATCTATGTATAACCCAATATTAAAAATGTTATAGTTATTAAACTTTGATTTTAACTATTTTCATTCTTCTTTAAATAAAATAATAATAAATGTCCTAATCTAATCCAAGTGGACATAAAGGGTAATATGTTATCCCTGTGGGTGTTTCTGGTTGAACTACACTTATCCAATAGAATTAGGACATGTGTAAGGGTAATAATAATATCTTTTTACCCTTAATTACCCTATTTACTTTTAATCATGGTAAATAAAAGTAAAAAGTTACTCTTCACCAAAAATTATTTTTATCTTATTGAACAACATTTTACTCCCTAATATTAACCATGTCTCTCAGATTTTTGAAATTCCACCCACAGAAGCGATAAAATTATGTATTATGTATGTTTGCAAAAAGCTCCTAGGAGGCCGTTAAAAGATGGTGAAAAGTTCAATAAAATTTTTATATATCTAAAATTATTATAAAATTACTCCAATGAATTACATTGAACTTATATAGGTATTATGTATCCATTTTTACATAAAATAAATTTAAATAAAATAAATAATTATTTAAATAAAAAGTCCGTTTTTAAATAGTAACCCAGTGTTTTCACTATTCATCAAAAATTGAAAGATTTCAGAAAAATACCAAAAATTCACCCTAGGATAATTTCGATATTATGAATCCAAAATTGAAGTCCATTTTGAAAGATAAAATTTATAAAATTTGAAAATGTGGGTATTACTATTCAAAACGGCTAGTTCATATAATATTTTAATAACATATCGTTGTTTAGTGAAACTCGGTATTGCGTACAACACACGCTATCGAGGAAGGTTGTGATTGCATGTAATGCAAGACAAGTTAGGGATTCGTGTAGTGAAATCTCCAATTGGTGTTGCGTATAACATAATCAAAATTTATTTCATTTCTACATTAAATAAAATCTATACTTAATGTTGCGTAGAATAATTCCTACAAAATGAACATGAAATTTTGTGAACACGAGCCAAGAATCGTGTTGCATATACGATGTTGTGTATAGAACAAGATAATTTTGGTGTCTAATACAACACAAGATATCAATGAAACTAAATAGAATAATTTTCATAAAATCTCAGGTTGTCTCACTTTGGAAGGTTTTCATTGGAAGAGTTAATGAACGTGATGTTCACAAGGTAAAAAATAATTATACAGTTATAGGTTGAGGCCCCAGAACTATTATATATATGGAAATTATAAAAAAAATTTTGAGACCAACTCCCTACTAGAAAACACATGAACTACTTTGAAAACTGAGTAAATCCATCCATATACATTCCCTTTGATAATTTTTGATGGATTCACTCTTGAGATGAATCATTTTACACTAGAATAATATCTATTATCTTATAATTTTATAGAACAAAAAATACATTGGGAAAGTAAATGGGGTGAGATGATTTTTGATCTATAGTTGCGTTTCCCAATAAAAATACCACACCCTAGAGTCCTTTTAAAGAATAATGTCATAAGTGTAGAAAATATTATTCCTAAAATAAATTCTAAACTATCTTATATTGGATCTCCGCTATTAGATAGAAAACAACAGATGTCATTGTTTGTACCTCTATTCTAAATAAATGAATTTATCCAATGATTGACTACAAAAAATCTCCCATGATATCTCTAGTTCCTCATAATCACCAAGAAACATGATCTTTCCCAAATGAATAACAACCAGAAACAACATAATAAACAATCGAATCCAATACTACTTTATATAAATAATCAAAATAAAAAAATAAAAAAAATCCTATAACCATATCTCTATCTTATAATTAGGGATATTTCCCTCCTAATTAAATAATAACTAATGCTGAAACTCACAAAATGAATTCCTCATAGAGTAATCCTGCTTAGGGATCACCCGTATACCATCAATTGAAGCATCTTGAATCATACCACCCAAATCAACCACAAGTATAGTCCTCATACCATATAACTACATATCACAATGCATTAAAAAAATATAAACCATTTATAATTGTTTGAAACCACCAACCACAAAGTAGAGTTATCCCCTTTAACAATTCTTAGACACCATATCCAAAGCTCATCCAGGCTTGATAGAGATCCATCATCCATTTTTGAAACACATGAGGTGGTGCCCGTGATGGAGGAGTATGATTTGGCTGCTGGAGGAGGAGGAGGAAAAGGCAGCAGTGATGGAGGAGGAGGAGAATTAGGGTCGCAGAGGAGGAGGGATTTTGTAGGAGGAGGGGAAGGCATCAACGGTAGAGGAGGAGGAGGAGGAGGAGTTGTGGCATAGGGATCAACTTCTGCGATGGCTTGAACAGGTTCGACGTAGGAGGAGCCTGTTGGGGTTATTTTATAAAAACCATTGGAAACTTTATCTGGTCTAGTTAAAATCACTAATAAAGTTTTTTTATCAGTGCTAAAGTAAAAGCGCTAATAAAACATACCTTTAGCCATGCTTTTTTAGCACTGATAAAGATAATCCTTTATCAGTCCTAAATAAGCACTGATGAAGGACCTATTAATCAGTGCTAACATTTTAGCACTGATAAATAGGTATTTTATCAGGGCTTTTTTAGAGCTGATAAATTCACATCTTTATCAGTGCTAAAAAAGTGCCGATAAAACAAATATTTTTCAGTGCTAAAATTATAGCACTAATAAACATTTGTTTTATATTTAATGTATTGAAATCAACATTATTTTTTAATAAAATTTAACAATTTTATATAAATTAATAATAAAAACTTTTTTCCAGGATAACAATAATTATGTTAAATGTACACTTTATCAGCAATTTTAGCTAGCGCTGATAAAGGCCCACACCTTTATGTGTGCTTTCTGCTTAGTGCTGATAAAGGGCATTGCTTCCCTTACCGTATTTTGTGGTAGTGTTTACATCGTTATTCTACCTAAGTTACACAAAACTTTACATGCCAAAATCATCATCTAAGTGAACATCATACCCATTTCTCTACCAAAGGTATTAACCTTTATAAACATGTACTTATTGATTGAGGAATTATAATTATGTATTCCACATCTATTTTTCATTGAATAAATCTTGATTTTTAATGAATCGATGTTGTATGATCTATGTGGAACACTTATTCATGAAATGAAATAATTAAGAAGGGTGTTCCATGATAGCGCTCTATTATATTTGGTAAAGATTAGTATCATTATTCATTAAATGTATTGATGGTTTTCTAATTCTAATTCAAATGCAATGAGGTTTTACTCAGGCTCTATGTAAAATGAGGCTTGTCTCATGCTAATATCATGTTAAGTGTTGTTCCCACATTTCCATGTTATGATAATCATTCTATATCATGCCTTTATGTTCTTGTTTCTGTTATGCTCCATTGACATGCCTATTTCCTAACAAGTATTGTATTCTTCATGTTATGACTTTTTTACTCCCTTACCATGCATTATAGCTAACCTTTTTAAAATGTATTTCCTAAGGGTATCCAATGAAATGATAAGTATGAGGGAATTTTGTGGTCATGTAAAGGAAGGTTCAATAAAGATGTTGTATTTTTATTTCTTGAGTTCTCTTGTAATGTCTCTAATTTCCAAAGACACTAGACCCCTCAATCCTTAGTGTTGTATGAAGTGAAGGTTTATGTAATAAATATTATTAATGTGTTTAATAAATTTTAGTGTTGTTATAAGGAGTCAACCATAATCTATTCTAAACTCTCCCTAAATAGGGTTTCAATGAGTCTCATTTTCCCCCCTCTACTCTAATGCTCCAGGTTTATGACAAGTATAAGAAAAATCCTCTAGGAAAGATCAAACTCAAGATTTAGTTTAGGGATCTCATGTCTAACTCAAAATTCATGGTTATTTGGTGGGATATATTCTTAAACATTATATTCGGAAGGCCTTAGTTACATCATCATGTGAAAATTCTCTCATCACACAACAAATGTCTCAAATATTTAATCAATGGTTAAATTGGGACATTTTATTGTGAAAAGGAAAATATTAAATCATGTGAATCATAATACATTGATGTAGGATTCTATTATATGGTAGGGAAACCGCCCATGAATGATACGTTTACACAAATTAGTTCCCTAAATGGTGTCGATGTGACCACGTATAATCCTTTCAATCATCTCAATATAGAGTATGTACTTCCCATCAATATGATTAAAGAAGTGGGTTTTTATTTAGAGACATGTTTAGTGTCTTCCATTCCATAAGTCATCACAAATTATTCTGTCCACATGGGAGAAGTCATCAAATAAAAAAATTGATTTGAGAATGAGTGATAATTCTCTCATAAAATTCCATGGGATTCCTCAATTCACCATCTCATTATCTGGGTTAGAAGTATTCACGTTTACCTTCAAAGGAAAAAAATATTAACTCACCCCGAGTTTAACACCCCAAACTTCCACAGTACGCTTCCTTTTGAATAATGCAATAGCATGCATTGTACGCATCTTCGAGATTCTAACACACCATGACCAATCAAACTTGTCGTTATGAATAGTAATACCAACTTTTTTAAATCTTATAAATTTTAATTTTCAAAATGGACATAATTTTTGAATTAGGAATATCGAAATTATCTTAGGGTGAATTTTTGGTATTTTCTGAAAACATTAAATTTTTTTGAATAGTGAAAAATATTGCGTTATTGGTTAAAACTGATTTTTTATTTAATTTTATTTATTTAAATTTATTTTAGGTAAAAATAGATATACAATGCATATATAAGTTCAATGTAATTAATTGGAGTCATTTTATAATAACTGTTTATATATAAAATTTTTATTGAACTTTTTATCATCATTTACCCACCTCCTAAGAGGATTTGTAAATTTGCCTAAAACATAATTTTACCACTTATATGAGTTGAATTTAAAAAATCTGAGAGACATGGGTTACATTAGTAAGTAAAATTTGGTTTAATAAGATGAAAATAGTTTTTTGTGAATAGTAATTTTTTACTTTTATTTAAGATGGTTAATAGTAAATAGTGTAATTAAGGGTAAGATGATATCATAATTACCCTAAAACATTTCCTAATTCTATTAGATAAGTATAATTATACCAAAAAAACCATAGGAAAAAACATGATCCTCTTTGATCAACTTGGATAAGATTAGGACGTTTATTATTATTTTATTTAAAGAGGAGTGAAAAGTCTGAAATTAAATGTTTAATAACTAAACCATTTTTAATATAGGGTTATACATAATATAAATTAGACTATAAATATTTATTATAAATCTATAAATATATCCTACATAATGGTATTTTATTTAAAAAATTTAGTTATTAAATAATTAAATTTATTTGTGACACAATAATGATGCAATAATTACCTTATTAATGAATGATTAGAATAATTGATATTATAAATATCCAAATACATGTAATTTGAGACTTTTTATGAATTCCACTAATTCTTTAGGTTAATATGACATGTTAGGGTTGATTAAATATTTTTTTTCGAAGTAATCATGTTGTTATGATTTTCACTAAAACCAAATACTAAATAGTGTCAAAAATGACAAAATTGAGTTGAAAAAAAATACTATATTATTAGTTGATATAATATTCCTAAAAAGATATGGTTCAGAAAAAGGACTTAGATAAGGTTATATATATTAATAATTAACTACATGGTGTTCTCTTGTATTGTTATAGTAATTTTATTAACCATATAATATAAAAATTTAAAGAGACATGGTAAATGTCAACCGACTTAAATAAGAGTTAAATTTAAAATATAAGGTTAATATGGTCACATAAACCTATCTTGAACCTATTGGTTGAGATTTTTTCAACCCATACCTACCTTATCCTCGAAATAATTCATTTTGGAGCCATTTGAAACCGAACATGATTTGATTATAAAATAATATTTCAATCTTTTCCCCTTCTATTAATTTCACACCTCCAAAGCCATTTGACTCGGCCAACCTCTACCCAAATATCCTCCTAACATTCCTACCTTCATCCTAGAGGCCTTTATTTGGTCATAAATCCAATATATAGAGCCCTTTTGATCAAATCAAAAGGAAGAACCCGAAGAAGAGGTAAATATTTCATCACCTCTTTCAAGTTCTTTTCTTCTTCCTCTTCCTCTTTCTTTGTTGTATCCCTTATAAAATAATAACATCAATATATTATATATAATGTGATGTTATTATAAATATGGTACGACCATATTCATTATTCTATCCTTCCGATAAATGACCACGTCACCATACATGCGTACGTACGGCTTACCGTCTCCACATCATGGTGTAGTTTGTTATTAAAATACATCCTTATTTTTGGATGGATATAATAATGAATATAACTAATGTAAACAATAAATATAACATGTTAATTATTTTTTATATATTATATACCGTCTAATTACATATGATTTAACCATCAATATAATGATATTGTTGCTCATGCGTACATACGGATTACCGTCTCCACGAACATGATGAGATTAATTCCCTATAAAAATAATTCAAGAATAATTTTCATTTTATGATTAAAAATAATGTTTATAAACATAATATCATTCTATATATGAATCAAATAAATCCTATACATAACAAACATGGCTTACGTAATGAATCATATAAAGCAAAACGAATTAGTTAATACCTGAAACGATGATACTGCAAAAATATTATTAAAAAGTCAATATTCTAAGATCATATATGATATAATATTTATCTATATGATTTTAGTATAATTTAATGACAATTTTTTAACAATCATACAGGAGGTTAACATACCATCAACTAAGGAAACATATAAGGTAAGGGTTAATTTCAGAATCTCTTTATTATCTGAGGTTGTTTTCACGTAAGTATCTATTGGGACCTCTTTATCATCCACATCCATGTTTTCTTTAAAATTTAACTCAAAACATTTTTACTATTTACAATACTTTGGGTCATATTCATTTATATCCTTATTTGACCATATATGTTTTGAAACGAATATTTCTTTCGTTTTCTAAACAAGGTACTTAATGGAATTTTTGAAAAAATTATGGTAAGAATGTATTTTTTTAACTTATACGGAAGGTGTGGCTATGTTCCCCCATTATATCATCATTGAATATTTCAATACAAGCTTCTAAGAATAGTTTTAAAATAAATATTTTATTTTATAATGATATGACTTTTAAATGATTTCAAAATAGAAAGAGATATTTCCCTAAAAAAGTTTTGATTTCATCTATGTCAACATCATTTAATGTATTTTATGCTTGTTTGAAGTTGATTTATTATCATACAAAACTTCTATATTGTATTGAAGGTTTTATGATATGTTTGACTATAGATGTGTTATTTTTACACTATTTGTGGTTTATGGATAAAGTTTTTACATTTCATATGATAGTTTTAATAAGAATGTTTATGATATGTTTAAACCTTTTCATATTAGGAATGCATTGGACTTAGTATGTGAAGGGTGGAGCCCGCTATAGCTCCTCGATGCATCCGTAGGTCTCATGAGTCAAAATAGTGTCTTGGAAGAAGGCCTTGAGAAAATTGTTTTTGTATTCTTGGCACAAGGCATTTACTATGTGGTTATAAAGTCTGGAAGTACGCATTCCATCATTATAAAATTGGCTATTGATATTGCATGTGATCATTCGACTAATAGAATATCCATGTGAATAAGTAAATGGAATTATTTGATTTATATTGTCCATATTATACAGAAGTTTATGTTTAAAAGGCTTATGTTTTAGTCTTATATACTGCCTTAATTGTTTATTCTCATTTATGAATGTTTCCTCTATATTTTTATCCTTACTGAGGATCTAAGTTCAACCCTTTATATGTTTTATATTTTCCAAGATGTGAAGAAATATTTTATGGTTGACCTACAGGGATTGGGTAAGGATATAAGTGTGGTCAATGGGGAAAAAATGTTGTTGATGTTTTTATTTCATGATCTAATGTAAAACTTATGAATGTTTGTAGTACTTCAAGGCTACTAAACCGATCAGTCTTTCGGGACATGATTCCTTGTATATGTTCAATGTTATGAAATAATGAACCCACTATGGGTAACTGGGGTCAGGTCATTACAGTTGGTATCATATGAATTTTATTACAGACCTTGGAAGCTATATTTAGAAACAAACTCTGATTAGAGAACATTTCCCTAAGAGAGACATTGAGGATTAGTATAGAAGAACTTTCTAGAATTTTGGTATTGTAGAGATTTGTGTGTTTTCCAAGAAATACATCCCAGTTTGGATATGACCAGGTAGAGCTGGCTCTGGTATATATGTACCTGGAGGTAAAACCCAAAACACTGGTTTGTTCTAGACTTGAATGGGAACAGGTGCACAATAATGGGCCTTTCTGCACTTATGGTTATGACACTCCCGGGAGGGATATGCTTTGGATAATTCACATTTTTCTTTCAAACCATTATGAAGGGGATATGAGTATATACATCCTCAAAAAACCCATTTTTATGATTATAGATTGTATCCATAAACTATTCAATTTATGTAAAGAGTTTTACATGTTCAGAATTATGTATTGTGATTCATAAAATAATCTAGTGTATGCCATTGTATAGAAATGAATCCTAGTAAAAGAAATGGAAACCTTATCAATGCACATAATCCATGTAGGTATTTCCATGATACTGAATATAATTATAGTAGATCTGGTGAAGCAACTGGTGCGGATCTGCTTATCACCATACTGGGATAACTCACTCAGGTTATGAATAATAACCTTACCCATATAGAGCACCCTGATACACAACGTAGAGGATCAATGTTAGTCCACTTCACGAGGCAACAACCACCAACATTCAATTTGAGTAAAAATCCATTAGCACCTGAGAAAGGGTTAAATTCCTTAGAGAAAATATTTCATGCATTGGGGAGTGGTGAAAGGGAAAACGTTTTCATGGTAGTTTATCACCTCACAGGATATGCAGATCAATGGTGGACATTAATCCAATACACAAAGGTAGATGAAAAAGTATAGAACATTTAATGGAGGTAGTTTAAAGGGATTTTCTTAGAAAAATACTTTCCTCGTGACCATCTAGTGGATATGGAAGGACAATTTCTGAGTCTGAGGGAAAAGGAGGATCAGAATGTCGCAATGTATGAGGTTAAATTTTCAAGGATAGAAAGGCGTGCAATAGATTATATACGTAACCCAAGGAGTAATGTTGATCGATTATTTTATGGGTTAAAACCATTTCTCCAGAGAGCATTAGTCTCACAATACTTCTCATCGTATGAAGATATTATCTCATGTGGTATCAAGACAAAAAAAGAATTCTCTAAGTATTACGACTTTAAAGAAAATCAAGAGAAAAAGAGATCTATTGATCACACTGGTAATGGAAATAAGGGGAAGATGGGAAGATTTGAATATCTATTCTATGGTAAATGTGGGAAGAATCATCTGGGTACTTGCTTGAAGGGAATGAGAGTCTGTTACAAGTGTGGGGGAAAAGGCCACCAAGGTCTTGATTGTAAGGGGAAGAAAGAGGATGTCAATGTTGAATGATAAAATTATAGAGAAAAGGGGAATTATGAAAATGAATGTCCAAAGCACCATGGGAACATACCTGAGAAAAGTCCAAGGGAGAAAGGACAAGATTATGTGATCACTACTGCAGAGGTTGAACCTCCAAAAGATGTGGTGGCAGGTAATTTAATGGTTTCCTCAAGTTTAGTCAATGCTTTATTTTATTCTGGACCATTTCATTGTTTCATATCATCATGTTTTTCTAAGAAAATTAGATATTTTCAATTTGACTTAATAGTGGAGTTGTCATTCAAACCAACTAAGGGAAGTGTCATCGCAACAATGTTTTGTGAATCAGTTCCCATTAGGGCATAAAAATTTTCTTTATCTGCTGATCTCATCGTCATACACATGATTAAATTAGATATAATCCTCGGAATGGAATGGATTTCAGACCATGATGAAAAAATATACTGTAAGAAGAAAAAGTCACTACTACAAATAGGGCTTTTAATAGTGCTAAAACCCACCTATAACAGTGCTAAAAAATCACTGTTAATCATGGTGAAGATAAAGGGGGGGGGGTCCCCTTTATCAGTGATAAAAAATAACACTAATAAAGGCCCCCCTTTATTAGGGATATTTTTAGTGCTGATAAATGGATAATATATCAGCGCTAAAAATAGCGTTGATAGATACCACCTTTATCGGAACTATTTTTAGCACTGATATTTGATACATTTATCAATGAATAATTAGCACTGATAAAGGCCAAATTGCCTCTGGATGACTTCGATTTTTGACATACCCTTTCAAAATATTCATATTCCGTTCAATGGGGCACATCCATCTATAATGTACATGACCACATAGTTGAATATCTCTAACCAAATAAACCATCAAATGAACCATCATATTGAAAAATATTGGCGGGAAGAACATTTCAAATTCACATAATATAAGGGAAATTTCTATTTCCATAGTAGGAAATTTTTCCGGGTCTGTAACGTTAGAACATATATCTTTGAATAAGAAATATAGCTTTGTTAATATGGTAGAGATTCTTGGAAAAAATGAAACCTAAAGATATGGGAATTAGATCTTTCATCAAAACGTGGAAGTCGTGTGATTTCAAACACATTAATTTTAAATCGCTTATTGACATGATGTTCTTGATATTTGATGAATACCCCTCTAGAACCATTACATAATTCAAGAAGTTGAAAAAATTATATCTCTCCTATATGGAAAGAGTGTAAGTAGTAGGAAGAAGAAATGTTTGTTTTTCACCCTTCACTGGTACCAATGCTTCTCATATTCATATCCCAACCATGCCCAATCAAGCCTTAATTCCATCGTTTGTTTTTCCTGGTGCATTTAGCAATGTGCTCATGTCACTATCACATACATTTTTTTCAACATGCATAACATCCAGAAAATGTCTAACATACAGACAATTCCAGTATGGCAATTAAAAAACTGATCTCTTTTTCCAAATAGTTTTCATATGGTTTTTCAAGAACAGTTTACCAAATGTAGTGTCCACACCTTTTACTTTCTCAAACAATTGATCACCTGTTAGTGGAGACGGTGTTGCACATTCTTCTGAACTTCTGTCAAATGATGTTGTCCAATATTGGTATTTATCCCATTTGGGTAGAAATCTATGATGTCCTAGAAACATGGATTTTGATGAATGTTTCAACATAATTGACTGTGTAGCTTTTTTGGAAATGGGACACCCTTGAGTTTCTTTAATGCTATATCTTGAAAAATTTCCATAAGAAGTAAATTCATTTATCATCTCGTACAACATGGATTTCAATGTGAAATCTTAATTTTTGTAAGCATCATACAATGTAACACCTAAAACCCACAATATTTTCAAATCCTCGATCAATGGAGCCAAAAAACATCAATAAAATTACCTGGTTGTTTTGGTACTGATTTAAGGATAGATAATATCATGTATGATTGTTTCATGCATAAACACGGTGGTAAGTTATAATTTACCAACATAACTGGCCATGTACTGTGAATGGTGCTTTGAAAACCAAAAGGATTCACCCCATCTATAGATAATTCCAGACGAAGGTTTCTCTGCTCATTTCGAAATTTAGGTTACTCATGATAAATTCTCTTCCACTGAGGAGAGTCTTACAAGTGATGTATTTTCCCATCTTTAATTCTTGTATCTGCATTCCATGTAAGTGTTTCGGCAATTTCCTCGCTTCCATATAGGCACCTAAACCGAGGAATGATTGGAAAGTACCATAAAACATTCATAGGACTGGAATCATCATTCTTGTATCAAGAATCACCACACTTTGGGAATTCATTATGTGATTTGTGGTCCTTGAGAAACAATATATAGTCATTCAGGTAGGCATGTATTCTTTTATATATCATACCCATTGATCGTAGCATTCTTTTGGCATCATATTATCTACTTGGGAGCTCATTATCTTCCGAGAGAATGTCATTCAAGAGAGCACATAGTTCTGTAAAACTGGAATCAATCCACCTGTTTCATTGTTTCAAATTATACAGCTTCAGTATGGCTGATAATGCTGTATATTTAGTGGAACTAGCATACAATGGAGTTTTTCACAACTCTTTAACTTATCAGAGAATATTTGTTAATCATGATGTTCATATTCAACTGTCCTTGTCATTTTATCAATACAATATTCATCATCATTCACATATTTAATTCCATCCACTATACGATCACCTTCATTCTTCAATCTTGTAATCATATCATTTGATCCATAAAATGTCATTTTATCTTAGCCACTACATACATTCATTTTTTTCCCGTGTTTCTTCTAGCATGTATAACTTCAATCTATTCCATGACAGATCAGGTGTTCTTCCAAATCCTCTAGACTAATTTGTCTTGGATAACAACTGTGTAAACACAGACAAAGGATTTGAGAAGGGTCACATGATTATCTTCTTCAAACTTGATAAACTCTTTCACGCTATCTTCATAATCTTTCATCAACTGATTGGCATTCATCCATTCTTTATTCATATTCATCGTCTTTATGGGTTCGATCTTGAACTTTCCGAATATCATTTTTTAATTATTCAAGAAGAATTTCTTGGGTTTTATAAAAAAAAATTCATGGTACAAATGCCTCTACCATGAACTATCATTGGATACAATTTAACTGCTACTCTAACCTCATTAACTCTATATCAACAAATTTCATATCCAAACTATAAAATATATAAATAAACACATAACATGTGGTTATAAAGGCCATACAAGTGTGATTGTAAACATAACCAGTTGGATGCCCTCAAAAAAACAATGTATGGATATAACAATAGTTCAACGAAAACCTAAGACCAATGGGTAATATAAGGAATCATAAAGGAACTATAAATAAACCAATGTCAATAAAACCATGTAAAAGGAAGAAACCAGTCATAATTGTGCATTCTAATGAAGGATCATATAATACAAGAAATTAGTGGTGCCTTGGGTAGTGTAAGTCCCATATAACCCATAGTCGACAATATGACTATAATTCATAACTGAAAAGAAATAAAAAAGGCTCAAAAGGATGATGATATCCCAAAGAATCCAAAATGTTAATATTTTATTAGATGTGAGACTATTGATCTTAAATTATTCTATAACTTCCATGTTATATCTCAAGAACTGTAGTTATTGATTACACACCATTAATTTATATTTATATCGATCAAGGGAGTACCTAACCATTTTGGAGGACCCTGCCCCAACACAGGGGGAGTACTGAATCCACTAACAGAGGACCCCCCATCGATACCTGAGAGAGTACTGACTCTGATGATATAGAGGCACCTACCCCAAAACATGTAAAAGTACTTGAACTCTATCTATATATAGGGGACTGTGCCCTATCTTTTGTATATATCCATGGAGTATGATACAACTTCTAGATTTGAGAGAAGAATATTTAAGAAAGAAAATGTTTTCAGAGAAGATTCTGGAATTACAAAACCCCAGAGGAGAGAGAACTTCTCTAGAGTCCCTGTCCAAACTACCTTCTAACTGAATACCAGTCTTTCTAACAAACTAACTTCCCCTCTTATTTATATCCACCACTAGAATGGCTCAATAGAAATAGGAAAGAATTACCATATTACTCTTAATGAAGCTGCTTCCCCCTTCTATGACATGTAAACAGAACATGCGGCCTGGATCGGCAACCAAACTCCTCCGACTAGCCATCTGACTCCTTCTGATTCCTATTAGAGTACCTAAAACCTCTACATGGAGGAATCTTTAATGAAACATGGAGGAGTAACATAGTCCATATTTTTTCCAAACATTTCACTTGTCACATGTCAAATCTCAAGAAGAGTAAAGATAATTAAAATATCCAAACCACATCGTGTGAAATTTCCAATGATTGGGGGAATCGTACTATTGTGATCTACAAGAGAAGATATTTATAATGGGCTACTCATACATGAAATATAATCATTTAAGTGAAAAATAAATAATAATAATGAAAAAAACACAGCACACAATTTTTTCAATGGGTTCACAATGTGTAGGGTTCTTAGTCATGGTTGGTTGTATAATACCATTTATAAACTCATGTGAAATCCATATACATGGTGTGTCTAGTAGGGTGAACATCATGTATGGATAAGATTTACCAGATATAATCTTACATATATCAAATTAATTCCAAGTTAATCTTACAAAGACTGCATGATACCTCTAAAAATATGTCACATATAGAACAATTTGAGCTAAAGACTTGTTCTTTAGATACATACTGAGTCACCTCACCGGGTATGCATCACATTTTTGGGGAATACACAGTGTGTAGTCCTTAAATGGCCACTAGGGGTGTATAGTATATACACATTAAGTTTCTATGGTATCTATACAAGATGTGAGTGAAGTAAAACACATATCATGTGGTGATACCATTATTTCATGGCATGTACATGGTTTCATGATGAAGTATATGTTTTAGAGACACATTGTGTGTTATCTAGGATCACATGACATGTAACATTTAAAATGAAACTTATTCTAAGTTTGAGTCATAATATTAGTCATGTGGTGTAAATTTTGGAAATAAATGTTGTGTGGCATTAAAATCTATAAGAAATCAATGTGTGGTGAAACATGTTCCATTTAACAAGACTACATACAAAGTATTTTAAAAATATATAGAATCTAAAAAATATCATCTCCACACCATACACACCACTTTCACCTCCTTTCATAGTTTTGTTTCCATTACCGTCCAAAATTTCCACCCTCATAGCATCCAATGCACATTGTTGGGTTAATATCTTTCCAACTATCACTGTCTAATCCATCATTATCCAACTACTCTTTAAAATATACCTAGAACTCACCATATCATTATCATCATGCTTCTGAACCCAAGAACTCTTCGATTTTACTCTATTGTGACACTGTATAATAACCATCAAACACAAATGGGTATTACATATGAATATTTTTTATGGTGGTGGTGGAAAATATAATCAACCACCCATGGGTGATCTTATGTTTAGGTTTATAAAAGAACGTTAGTATTAGACAATATTATAATTCTCTATTATTGGGGGAAAAGTTTCTTAATGTATTAAAATTATTTGAACTATAATTTATTCCAAAAATAAATAAATTACCAAAATAATAATATTATAGAGGATAATTTTTAGTTTAAATAATCTTCAATACAAAAAACCCACATTATAAAGAAAATCAAGGAAAAATCTGTGAAATAAAATTTTAGAAAACATGTGAAAGCTTCATCCTCATGTTCATCCCATGATAGAAATAAAATATTAAAATAATTAAACTAGCATTAACATAGGTAAAATTTAATGAAAGTAAAATAATTAAACTAGCATGAAGTATTTAATTTTGTGCACCTTATTGGAAGAAGAATAATTTGTTTAATTATTATTCATTTTCATTATTTTCTCACTGTAATAATTTTATCATAAAAAGTGGCCATAATTGACAATTTTTTTAGAAGAAGAAGTGAATTCTAGGTTTTTTAAGAATGATTCAAACACATAAATAATAAAATCATATCTCATTGTAATTTCCCTAAATCTTGATTATCACATCACATTACTCAATTTGTTTTATCTCCACCGCTACATTGAAAATGAGCAACACAATTAATTTTTTTTTCTATAAATAGAGAGGCATGCGATTTTTTATTATCCAATCGTTTTTCCCATACAAAAAGGAATTAGTTGAAATAAATTTTTGACAAGGGTGTCCATAAAGTGTCTCATAGAGTCCTCTAGGGAAGTGGTTTTCTAGGATTCAGTGGAATTGCACTAGTAAAAAAGTGGTGGTGCCATTGAAATGGGTAATGTTTGGATTGATATTCAATGGTGGAAGAACAAAAACATGGAAAAAATTCCATATCAATCATGCCAAAAACCACAAAACCATACAAACACACAATTATGGTTACAATCGCAACCCCATACAAACCATACAATCATAATTTCATATTTTACAAATCATCCCTTATTCAATTTTTTTTGTTAATTCAGTGGTTATCAAAGGAGTTTTATCAACATGGGGAATTCATTCATAAGTCAATTATACATAAATTACTAATTTTTATATTAAAATGTTCAAAAAGAACTAACCAACATGAAATTCATTTAGTTCCCAGACTTGGACCACCAACAACCACGATTTTCAACAGGGCATTTATCTCGTACATTTTACATTATAACCATCAATATCAAAAAGTAATAACATGATACAAAGAGGAAACCAATGTGTAATAGGATAAAACTCACCACGAAGGTGTCATTCCTCATATGGAAGATGCATCCATGAAGAAGGCAGTCGCGGAGGAAGCAGCGGGGGAGGAGGCACCGCTGATGGAGGCAGAGGCGGAGGAGGCAGCTACAGCGGAGGCAGTCACGGAGGAGGTAGTGGAACTGGAGGCAGCGGCGTCGGAGGCAGTAGCACCAAAGGCAGTGGTGCCAGATGAGGATGATAGTCACGGTGGAGCAGGAAACCCCAACGGCGTCGGAGGAGGAGGAGGAGGAGAGTTCACGTCAGAGAAAGGGGTGGGTTTAGCTTCCGTGAAAGCTTGAACATGTGTGAGAGAGGAGGGGCTAGTTAGGGTTCTTAAATAAGAACCACTGGAACCTTTATCAGAAATCATTAAAAGCACTGATAAAGATATGTTTTATCAGTGCTAAAATAATAGCACTGATAAAACATACATTTATCATGGCCTTTTTAGTGCTGATAAAGAGATACCTTTATTAGCACTAAAAACCCACTGATAAAGGTATGTTTTATCAGCGCTTTTATTTTAGTTTAGATAAATGTTCCCTTTATCAGTGCTTAATTAAGCACTGATAAATGTTATCTTTATTAGTGATTTTATCTAGTGTTGATAAAGGCATACCCATTTATTAGCGCTTTCTTTTTAGCACTGATAAAGGTCAGTGCTTCCCTTGCCCTATTTTGTGGTAGTGAGGTTACAATTTTTGATGATGACAAAGAGTACCTTATCTTTAGAGAAGAAACTTCACCACCTGATTCTTATCTAGATTCACACCCATTATCTCTACTAAATACAATTATTGGGGTGGATGGTAATGAAACAACAATGGGTGAGGCAAATAATGTTCTAATAGAGGACGTACCTATTCTGTAAAAATACGTTGACGTGTTTCTAGAGGATTTACCTGGACATCCTCCGAAACAAGTAATTGAGTTTTCCATTGATTTAATTCCTAGTTCAAGGCCAATATCCAAGACCCCTTATAGAATGGACGCTATGCAATTAGTGAAACTAAAGAAACAAATAGAGTAATTGAGTAACAAGGGATTTATTCACCCTAGTGTTTCTCCATGGGAGCCCTTTTCCTTTTTGATAAGAAGAAAGACAGATCTATGAGTTTTTTCCTTTACTACTGGGAGATCAATACTATAACAATAAAGAACAAGTATCCTGTAACTCTCATTAATGATTTATTCGACCAACTTCATGGAGCTCAATATTTTTCAAAGATTGACCTTTGATCTGGATATCATCAGTTCTGTGTGAAGATGGATGGAATTCTGAAAATAGCATTTTAAACTAGGTACGAGCATTACGAGTTTACAATAATGCCTTTTTGATTGACTAAGGCACCCTCCGTTTTCATGGATCTAACAGACAGAGTTTTCAAGGAATATCTTGATGACTTTTTAGTGTTATTTAATTATCATATCCTAGAATACTCTAAAGCCTACAAAGATCGTGAAAATCAATTTCACAATATTCTAAAGACTCTTAGAAGAAATGAATTATATGGGAAGTTTAGAAAGTGTGAATTCCAGCTTCAAGATATTTCTTTTCTTGGCCATATTTTCTCTAAGGATGGAAGCTCTATTGATCCTTCGAAGACCAAGGCAATCCATGAATGGCCAGCACCAGCGAGTATAACTGAGGTACACATTTTTATTGGTTTAGAAGGTTATTATCAGCATTTTGTCCCGAATGTTCCCCAATTGGCAAACCCATTAACCAAGATCACACGTAAAGTGGTTAAATTTGTTTGTAAAAAAGAGTGTGGATAATTTTTTTAATAACTAAAGATAATATTAGTCAATTTTTTCATCTTAAATCTACCATCAGGGAACGATGGGTTTGTTATTTACAGTGATGCTTCAAAGAAAGGACTTGGTTGTGTCCCTATGCAGAATGATTTACTTATTACCTATCCATCACGATAGCTAAAAATTCATGATAAAAACTATCCCACTCATGATCTTCAGTTAGAAGATATAATCATTTCTCTGAACATATGGAGACACTCTCTCTATGTTGAAAAATGTGATATTTATACTGATCTCAATAGTTTGAAGTATATTTTCTCACAAAAATAACTCAACATTTGGAAATTGAGATGGCTTGAACTTCTCATGGATTATGATTTCACTATACAATACCACCCAGGAATGGAAAATAAGGTGGAATATTCTTTGAGTAGAAATGATCATGGAGTTTTTAACAAGATGAGAGTTTAAAGGGATCCTATTTTCATGGATCCAGTAAAGATGGTTATGGGAATAACCATGGAAAGGGAAACATCAATACCTTTTCAAATGGTTTCCAAACCATATTTACTAGAAAGGATAAGGAGTTCTCAGACTGATGATAAAGAATTTCAAAAGAATTTTAAAACTGTGAATGATGGGAGATTGATTTACTTCATAAATGAAGATGGAATTTTGAAATTTGGGAAGAGACAGTGTGTTCCCGATATACCTGATTTAAAAAAGGTAATTGTTGGATGAGGCTCATTGATCCAATTTCTCTATACAATCTTGGAGCACCAATATGTATAGATATTTGAAGGAACATTTTTGGTGGGACAACATGAAGAGGGAGATTTCTGAATTTGTGTCAAGATGTATGGTTTATCAACAAGTTAATGCTAGAAGGAAACATCCTGGAGGAGTCAGGAAACCTCTTCCCATACCTGAGTGGAAATGGGATAATATTACGATGGAATTTTTCATGGGGCTTCCAAAGACTCCTAGAAGGAATGATGCAATATGGGTCATTGCTTATCGTCATACCAAGTCAACAATTTTTATTGCTATAAGAGAAGATTTACCACTTGAATGTATGTAAAGACTATATATTAATGAAGTTGTAATAATTTATGGATTACCTCTATCAATGTTTTCTTATCATGATCCTCGTTTTACATCAAGATTCTAGAAAAGTATTTAGAAGGATCTGGATACTAAACTTTATTTAAGAACTACCAACAATCCTTAGAACGATGGACAATCAGAACAGACTATTCAAACCATAGAAGACATGTTGATATCTTCTTCACCTGACATTAAAGGTATGTGGGATCAATATTTATCTCTGGTAGAATTTTCCTTTAACAATAGATTCCATTCAAGTATTCAAATGGCACCATATGAAGCGTTATATAGAAAGAGATGTCACACACCAACTTGTTGGGATGATGTTAGTGAAATAAAACTTGTAGGCCCAAATCTTGTTGAAGAAACAATGGAAAAAGTGAAGGTTATCCAATCCCACATCAAGCAGCCCAAAGTAGAAAAAAGAGATATGATGACAACTGAAGGAAAGATTTGGAATTTCAAGTAGGAGGCCATGTTTTCTTGAAGGTATCTCCATGGAAGGGTGTCATATGTTTTGTTAGTAATGGTAAATTGAGTCTCAGGTACATCAGACCTTTCAAATTCTAGAACGAATTGGAGTTGTAGCTTATCATTTAGCAACACCTACAAGTCTTCCCAAAGTTCATGATGTGTTCCACATATCACTGTTGAAAAAATATATGCATGACCAAATGCATGTACTCACCTATGAGAAAATTGAATTGGAACCTGATCTATCTTATTGTGAAGTGACTGTCAAAATTCTTGATACCAGAGAACAAATGCTGGGAAACCGAACGGCTCGTCTGGTAAATGCTCTATGGAGAAATCATAAGAAAGAAGATGCAACTATGGAACCCGAGGAAAATATGATGATAAACCACCCAAATATTTTAATGTAGTAATATTGTAGAAATTTAGAGGATGAAATTATTTTAAGGAGGGGAGAATTTAACACCCCAAGATTCTATAATACACTTCCCTTTGAATAATTAAATATCTATCATTATATGCAACTTTGAGATTCTAACACACCAAAACCAATCAAACTAGCCGTTATGAATAGAAATACCCACCTATTGAAATTTTTGAAATTTTATTTTCTAAAAATGGACTTCATTTTTTAATTAGGAATATCAAAATTAGTTTAGGGTAAATATTTTGTATTTTTCTTAAAACTTTAAATTTTTAATTAATAGTTAAAAACACTTGGTTATTGGTTAAAACCGAATTTTTTATTTAAAAAAATATTCATATAATTTAAATATATTTTCGGTTAGAATAGATACATAATACCTATATAATTTGAATTTAATTCATTGGAGTCATTTTATAATATGTTTAGATATATAAAAATTTTATTGAACTTTTTACCGTCTTTTACCCATCTCTTAGGAGCATTTGCAAATTTTCATAAAGCATAATTTTAGCGCTTCTGTGAGTTGAATTTCAAAAATCCTAGAGACACAGTTGGCATCATTAAGAAAAAAATGGTTCAATAATATGGAAATAATTTTTGGTAAATAGAAACGTTTTACTTTTATATACCACGGTTGAAAGTAAATAGGGTAATTAACAGAAAAATGATATCATAATTACCCTAACACATGTCTTAATTTTATTGGATAAGTATAATTCGACCAAAAACAACCTTTGTAATAAAATATCATCTTCTTTGGCCCACATGTATTATATTAAGACATTTATTATTATTTTATTTAAAGATGAGTTAAAAGTGATAAATTCAATGTTTAATAACTAAACCATTTTCCATATAGGGTCATACATAAGATAAATTCGACTATAAATTTTAATCATAAATATAAAAATATTTCCTACATAATGATATTTTATTTATAATTTTTAAAAATTAATTAATTAAATTTATTTATGACACAATGATGATGCAATAATTACCTAATTAATGAAAGATTAAAATAATTGACATTATAAATATCCAAATAAATGTAATTTGAGAATTTCGATGAATTAAAATAATTTTATAGTTTAATATGAAAAGTTATGGTTGATTAAATAATTTTTTTTGATGTAATCATGATGTTATAATTTTCACAAAAACAAAATACTAAATTGTTTAAAAATTGACATAATTGAGTTTTTAAAACAAATATTGTTTTATTAATTGATACAATATTCCTAAATATCTAAGGATTGGAAAAAGGACATAGTTAAGGTCATATATATTAATAATGAACCACATGGGGTTCTTTTGTCTTCTTGTAGTATGTTTTTTATCCATATAATATAAAAATACAGAGAGACAGGGAAAATGTCAAACTATTTAACTAAGAGTTAAATATAAATGATAAGGTTAATATCGTAACCTAAACATGTATAAAACCTATTGGTTGAGCGTTTTTCGACCCATAATCACCTAATGCTCGCAATAATTCATTTTTGAGCCATTAGAAACGAAAAAT
The DNA here is from genome assembly GCA_963277665.1 of Viscum album. Taxonomy (NCBI): domain Eukaryota; kingdom Viridiplantae; phylum Streptophyta; class Magnoliopsida; order Santalales; family Viscaceae; genus Viscum; species Viscum album. The sequence goes on along the minus strand of OY728162.1, from coordinate 620,441,513 downwards.
GATTTTATTATAAAATAATATTTCATGTTTTTTCTAAAGTGTCCCTCACCTCTCTTATAAATGGGTACTTCCCCTTATCTTAATTTTACACCTCCAAAACCATTTGGATCGGCCAAACCCTACCCAAATATCCTCCCAACATTCCTCCCTTCATCCTAGAGGCCTTCCTTTGGTCCAATATTCAACCTATGGATCCCTTTTATCAAATCAAAAGGAAGAACCCAAAGAAGTTGTAAATATTTCATCACCTCTTTCAAGTTCTTTTATTATTCCACTTCCTATTTTTTGTTGTTTCCATTGAAAATAATAACTCTAGTATCTTCTATATACTGTGATGTTATTATAAATATGGTACAACCATATTCTTTATCATATCTATCCTATAAATGACAATGTCACTATACGTGCGTACGTATGGCCTACCGTCTCCACATCATGGTGTAGTTTGTTATTCAAACACTTAATTATTTTGTATGGACATAATAATGAATATAAAAGATGTAAATAATAAATATATCATGTTAATTATTATGTATATATGATATAACATCCAATTACATATGATTTCACCATCAATATAATGATATTGTCACTCGTGCGTACGTACAGATTACCGTCTTCATGAACGCGATGAGATTCATTCTCCATCATAATCATTCTAGAATAATTTTCATTTTATGGTTATAAATAATGTTTATGAACATAATATCATTTTGTATATGAATCAAATACATACTTTACATAACATACATGGCTTAAGTAACCAATCATATAAAGGAAAACGAATCAATTAACACCCGAAACGATGATATTACTAAAATATTATTAACCAAGCAATATTATAATATCATTTTTTGTAATATTTATGTATATGATTCTTGTATAATTTAATAACAATTAATTAGATATTATATAGGAGGTTGACATACCATCAACTAAGGAAATGAACAAGGTAAATCTTAATTTCACAATCTCTTTATTATCCGTGGTTGTTTTTATGTAAGTATCTACTAGGACCTCTTTATCATCCACATCTGTCTTTTCTTAAAAATGTAATTCAATTTTTTTTAATATTTACTCGACTAAAGGTTAAAGTCATTTATACCCTTATTTTACCATATATGTTTGGAAATGAATCTTTCGGTTTTTTTCTAAACAAGGTACTTTATGACCTTTTCAACAAAATTAAGGTAAGAATGTATTTTTTAACTTATATGGTGGGTGTGGCTATTTTCCACCTTTATATCATTGTTGAAGCGTCCCATACAAGCTTATAATAATATTTTCAAAATAAAATTTTTCTTTTATAATTATATTAATGTTAAATGATTTCAAAATAGAATGAGATATTTCTCTAAAAAAATTTTGATTTCGTCTATGTCAACATCCTTTGATGGATTTTAATCTTATTTGAAGTTGATTTTTTATGATACAAAACTTCCATATTGTATTGAAGGTTTTTTGATATGTTTTATTGTCGATGTGTTATTTTTACACCATTCATGGTTTATGGATAATTTATTGACATTTAATATGTTGGTTTTAATACGAATGTGTATGTTATGTTTAAACCTTTTCATATGAGGAATGCATTGAAATTAGTAAGTGAAGAGTTGAGCCCTTTATAGCTCCTTGATGCATCAGTAGGTCTAATGAGACAAAATAGTGTCTTGGAACAAGGAATTGAAGAAATATTATATGTAGTATTGGAACAAGGTCTTGACTATATGGTTTTGAAGTCTAGCATTATGCATTCCATCATTATGAAATTGAATATTGATATTGCATGTGATTATTCAACTAGTAGAATATCAATGTGAATAAGTAGATGGAATTATTTTATTTATGTTGGACATATTATTATGAAGTTTTTTTTAAAAGACTTATGTTTTACTCTTATACATTTACTTAATTTTCTATGCTTATTTATCAATGTTTCTGCTATATTTTTATCCTTACCGAGACTCTGAGCTCACCCCTTTCTATGTTTTATTTTTCCCAGGATGTGATGAGATATTTTATGGCTAACCTATAGGGATAGGCTAAGGATATAAGTGTTTTCAATGGGGACAGAATGTAGTTGATGTTTTTATTCCATGATGTAATTTAAATCTTAGGAATGTATCGAGTAATTCCAAGGCTACTAAACTAATTAGTGTTTCAGGACATGAATCATTGTATCACGCCAATGTTATGTAATAATTCACTGACACTGGGTAACTGGGGTCAGGGCATTACACTAAGACTCTGAGAAATTCTATTCATCAACTACTGCCCCTAAGAGAATCGTGGAAGTGGCAGAGGAATAGAGAGAGTAAGATTAGGAGGAGAAAGACCTTAGGGATTCACCTCCATCATTTGATGAAGGTGTCTCTACCACTATTGAAAAAAATCCTAGAAATAAATCAGGGTACAGAATATGATCCATGATCCACATTTATCATTACAGCCATGAATCTTGATGAACAATGATGTATACACCTCCCTCCTGAAAAAAAAACATCAGGACATGTTCACATAGAATAACACATTTTTTCTAGGACTTGATCCTGAGGTGGGTACTCATAATTTTGGCTTTCCCAATGAGAACTAGGGATATAAGAAATAATCCTGAAGGATACACCCAACTAATGCATCCAAAATTGAGTCTTATGTGGACAATATCATAAAGGATGAATTCATACAAGAAGTTAAGTATCCAAATGGTTGGCCAATATCCTACTAGTGTAGAAGAAGAATGGAAAAATTAGGGTCTACATAGATTTAATAGATCTCAACCAAAATTATCATAAAGAAGAATTTACAGTTCAAATCAAAGAACTACTGATTGTTTGAATGGTCATATATCAATCCTTCTGAATCATGGATAGATATTCAAGGAACAACCAAATACAAATGGCCCTATAAGATAAATAATCCACCACCTTCAGGGCCCCCATGGAGTTTTTTCTATCAGGTATTTCCCTTTGGACTGAAAAATTTTGGTGCTGCATATCAGCGTATCATGAATCAAAACATAAAACCCTTCATGGTAATGTTGTTTGAGTACAATGTTGATGATCTAGTGTTCAAATTCAGATAGATTTATTAACACTTGGATAATTTTGAGACCATAGTAAATAAAATTATGGCAATATATCTTGAAGATGAACCCATTAAAATGTTGGTTTAGGGTATCCTATTGAATGATTATCCACTTAGGAAAATTCCATCAAAGAATCTATGGTTACCTATAGAAGATAAATTATATGCATAGAAGTCACCTTCGGAAAAACTAAAAAAAGTCCAGAGGACATCAAGGAAACTTGTCCTACATCTAGTGCTTTGTGACCAACCTCACAGGAAAGTGTTTTCCCCTAAACATTAATTAATAATGGGGTCACATATTAGTGGACCAGGGACTGTCAAGATGTATTTGAAAACCTCAATAAATACATCTTGATCCCACAATTTCTAATGTCACGTGTTTAGGGAAATACACTCATTCTATATATGATGGCCCTAGATAGATCCCTAGGAACATTCCTTGCACAAAAAAATGGTGATGGGAATGAAAGATGCATTTTTTATCTTTGTTGAACCATGATTGATGCTGAGACTAGTTATCCAGACATTAATAAGTGATAAATTGAATTAATCTTCATATTTTAATAACCAAGTCACTAATTGCAGAACCACAAGCCTCGTTTGGTCTATCACAATAAACTTCCCAAACATATCCTCATTTGCCCTATTTTTATATGATGTTTGGCATGGTGGTTGGTTATCCTATAGCAGTTTTACATATAGCCTATTCATAAAAAAGAATTAAAATGACAGGATTTTATATATTTTCTTATAGAGCACCCATGTATATAAATGAGGTCATTAAATACAAAATTTCTAGATAAAGAGATATTTTCTATTCAAGATGATCCCAAAACATGGGACATGTTTTTTGAATGTGCATCCATAATTCCAATATGGAAGAGAATGGAAGACCCCATGCTCAACAATGTTGGGTTAGGGTTCATGCACATTTCTCTATCAAAGGTAGTTATTCCTTAATCTTTCCAGGTATAACATGATTTTACAATCAATGAGGTAGAATACCAAGACCTCATTACAGACCTAAAACCGACACACCAAACACTTATGATCAACCTAGAGGTGAAAGGTGACTCGTATTTGGTGATCAATTAGATCAACGAGGATTAAAACATAAAAAAGGGAGATTTAATCCCCCTGATTGACTATGAATGAGGGTTAATAGAAAAAATACCCCCGAGTCCAATATTGATTCGCATCCCACAATTGAATAATTCCTAGTAAGATGCATCAAAGAATGTTGTTATGGCTTTGTAAGATCCAAACTTGGATGAAACAGTAATAATAATTGGACAACACTAAATGATCTCATATTATTTATCATGTTACCATGAAAAGACCAATTATGTTAGTATTATCCCAAAACCATGTTCACTAACCATATGGTATATGATTCCCATTATGTAATACCTTTAGAATGGACTGCTCCAACCAGAAAAATCTAGGAAATACAAAATCTGATAGTAGGAAACCAACTTCAATGTTTATGATAGACCCAATCACAAAATAATCCTTTATAAACTGGGATTTTATTGAGTGATTATTAGATGTATAGAAGTAGACGATACTATTGATACCATCAAATAAGTATTTGAAGGTGCCTATGGTGATCACCAGTGAGGATACATGATTTCATACCAAATATGTAGTCTTGGATACTTTTGACCTTTGATAACCCATGATTTATCTGAATTCATCAAGAAGTGCAATTCATGCCAAGTTCATTCCATCTTCATTCATCAACCCTCATAGTTTCTACATAGGAACAAATATAATTTTTCTATTCTCTATATGGTGAATGGATATTGTGGGGACATACCCTCTATCTATAGCCAAGCAGTTCAAATCCATCTTAATTGCTACTGATTTCTTCATCAAATGGGATGAGGTAATACCCTTCAAGGAAGTTAAGGAAAAAGAATCACTAAATTAATGTCGATTAATATCACTACTATATTTTCTATCCATCATTCATTAATGATAGATAGTGGCACCAATTTATATTCTACTAAGCTGGAAAAACTATATCATGAATAAAACATCAAATCCAATCATTCATCCTATATAAAGTAGTACCCAATGGAAATATATATGCCTTCAATAATAACATACCCATCTTAATCTATATTATATTGGATAAATATAAAATTTAGTGGTCTAAAAATATCATTCATGCCTTATGGTATTATCATACTACAACCTATATCACCACACAATCAACCCCATGTTCACTGGTACATAGAAAAGAAGTAGTCATTCCCATTATGATATAGTTTACATCACCCAATATATTCATCTATAACCAGATATCCATAAATTAGAAATCAAAAAAAAATGACTAGATGAAAAGGAGTGAATTTATGTGAAAAGATTTCACACTTTACATTACCTGGATGATCATAAATATCAGATAGCATAAGCATTTAGCCAAAAAATAGACCTCCATTCCTCCCTCCAAGGAGAACTGGTATTGGTTCTTACGACTCTAATGATACTAGGGAAGAAACCTACAATAATTTTAGTCAAAATTTGAGGGACTATATTCCATACATAAGGTACACTCTAATGGAGATTATTCCTTATTCTCATTGGATATATATCTCATTATGACCCAAACCGAAGCAAGGTTACTGGAGAAATATTTTTTGTAATCCCACTATAATCATCCTAGAATCAGGACGTTAAATTCCACAGTACCATATAGTCCATGTTTTAAGAAATTAAACTCTATAGCATAGAGTTCTGACCATACAATGTTAAAATTCAGGGGTTACACCTCAGATCCACATCATTAAACATCATAGTAATTCTTTTTTAGATGACCTTAAAAATCATGAAATAACTTCCACATTGCATGATATTAAACTGCATGAAGATTTTTAGAACTACGTGTGGTTTGATTCTCATTTCAATGAGATACATATTAACACATATACCTAACTTCATAAGACTAACCATCATTTCAAGACATGATTGATGTGGGTAACTAATTTCATTTACAACATGTGGATTGATTCTTTCCATCAAAGGATACATAGTTATACCTGGACCTAAAATCATAGGCATAGTAGAAATATTATTCCCAGCCCAAATCAAGAGACCAATGTCCTTACCGCAAGACATTAAACTACACAAATAACATTATCATCGCATGATAATAAATTATATGACCCATTTAAGAACAATTGGTTCCATGATTCACATTCCAAAGATATATGTAGTGATGCTCAGATCTCCAATCCCCGACCCAGCTAAAATAAAGAAACAAAATACCACCTCTCTATGTATGGGTTACACTTACATAGGGATCCTTTCAAGAACTCTGTATGGCTTGATTCCATTCTAATTAGATAAATAGAGACGCCTATATCTTACATCATATCCCATATGCCAAAAAATAAAAATTCATATATCATTCATTTGTGGTTACTTTGTATGGGGGAGGAATACTTTTCTAATACTTGTTTCGCACACCAAGAATAGATCACATGGGATTAGAAGTTTTTGTAATGTTGTTCTCAATATAAGCAATGCATATCAACTCACATCAAGTATATCATGGTCCTATGTGTATGAACATAAAATTTATAATAGGTGTCATTGATCACCAGACTATAAACCGCATGTTCCATTAATAACTATGTTTGGCTTGATTCTTGTTCCCATGAGATACTTAGTGATGCCTGATTCCTATATCCTGATCAAACCAAAATACATGAAATTTCACCACTCTTCTATGTATGAGTCATGTATATATATATATAAATATCCAATATATGTAATCTTTCTATGCCTGATACCTTATTAAAAAACTGCTTTCTAAACAAAAAAAATCAATCAGTATGTGACATCGTTTTTAGAACCATGTGTGGTTTGATTTTGGTTCCAATAGGATACATAGTGATTCCTGGGCCTAGTGTCCCGGTCTACCCATAATATTCTTTTTTTCACATCAATTAAACTTCATCCTTACTACACTACATTAAAATACATGGATGATGTACTCAACACATGAAATTAAAATACATGGTTCCCAAGTAACTACATGAGGCTTGATTCATATCCTAACAAGATTTATAGTGAAACATTGGATTTTTTTCTTATTCCTAGACAAGGGGTAAATAAAAATTCTTCCTCCTACATAAAAATAATGATCTATAAAGGATCTCCTAATTTATTTTCCCTCATTCATGGGTCCACCAAGGAAACTGCGATGTGCCCTCCTACATGCGAGTCAGATCAACAAAAAGGAATATACACTTCAAGGCTAATATCTGACCAATTACATTCATTATACTCATACATTTACCTTCCAAACATTATAATCCTAATCTTGGACACTTTTAGATCATCATAATATTTCTCCAACTATCGGGGATAGAGTGAGAAATACACAATGACTCATTTTTTGACTATGTTGTAATAAACCGAAATTGGATTTGTATAAGTATCCAACCATTAGTGTCTATTAGCCATAGGATTCCACTATTTTACTATGAATCAACATGATTTGGTTGTATTTTTAATAAAGTCCCCCAAAAATAGGTGTTTCAACAAGCGATATATTTTTCCTTGATAGAAGCTTCTTCTATATCCATAAGCCTCAGCGACATTATGCTGAAACACATGGGTTGAATTTGGTATGCGGTCACCCCTAAAATATTTTTCCCATATCACTTCTCCTGATATGGGAACCCCCAAGATCATGGCTTAAAAATTCCTCATGCATGTCTGATATATGTCGGACCGACCTTGGTCTAACATGGCACATATTTACTATCATTTCCATTATAGTATGGTCTTATTAATATGACCTAAAACAATAGGAAAAATATTTTACATGTTTCGGTAAGACCTATATTGGTAACCTATTCCCCCATTCATTGTTAATTGTGATGTTTAATATTACTTCCATATTCAGAAACTTTTATTCCATGAACCTAGACTCTGTTATTAAGAAATCTGAATGTTTATAAGATTACTTTGAACATTTGTAATAGAATATTAGAATTACAGATAAATCCATTGCATGACTGTATAGTAACATGCCCCAGTTTTATTTTAATAATTCATTCGTATAAAGAGAATTTATGCTAGCAGATTCCACTATTTGATTATGTAATAGCATGCCCCAGTTTTCTTTGCATAAAGTCTCCCATAAAATGGTGGTTTTAACCAACCATAATTTTATCTTCATGAGATACATTCTATATCTCCATAATACCTTTACCCAATACCACTATTTGGATATAAAGATCCCCAAATTATGACATACAATATTCCCCCTCCATATCTGAAACTGACAGAACATTCCCATATAAATTAATGTGAAAGGGGAGAATTACCAATATTTTGTTCGTAGATAAATACCTTAAATTAGAGATCCCTAGTTTCCCAATTGTATGACATTAAACTACATAGTATATCATCCTTGTCAAAAGATATTAAACTATACAACAATTTCCTTATCATTGGATGTTAGAAATACATGGTCCATATCCTGGTTTCATGGAATTAAACTGCATGATACTAAAAACCTTGTATAAAAGGGGCCTACCCCCTGATATTGATCATTTTATAATATATACCCTCTTTTAAACAGACCAAATTTTTGTAGGAGAAGCTTCCCATTCAGGGCCAATGCTAATACAAATATTACCTTCATTCTTAGACATCTTCCCTTAGTAATCCACCCATCATGATTTTGAGTAATTTGAATATCCATAAACATCCATTGGCCATCAGCAATAGATTATTAGAATTCTTAAGAACTCCATTATATTACTATGAAGTAACACACCCTAGACGTCTTTGTATAAGATTCCCACCAAATTTAACATACTTTCAGCTAAAGGATTACACTATTTGACTATGAAATAATAATCCATATTTGTTTTTTCATAATGTCACCAAGAAAATGGGGCTTTCCACCAATTGTATATTTTCCATCATAAAATGCCTCCCATATTCCCTTAATCCATAACATTATCATGTTGGAAATGGATTTCTACAATCATCGCAAAGCCATTTTTCAAATATTATTCTCATATCATGTTTTACATTCATAAATCAAAAAAATAATTACAAAAAATTTCCATATGGGTTTATGAAGAATGTTGGAACATTCTTAGCTATTGAGCCCTGCTTGATTCATGATTCTAAAACTCATGGTCAATGTTGTTCAACCTAAAACACCAATCTCATTAGAACATCTTGCGGTGCTTTAAACTACTAACATCTGAGGATACATAGTACATGCCATGTTGAAAACTCACAAAAGGGAACTCTTGATAAAAGTTAAGTCTCAACTCTCTAGACATACTCTCTGCATGGTGTATGCATGAATTGAGTAACGATATTATAAAAGGCCCAACAATTGTTAGGCAGAAAACCTACAAAGGTGTCCTAAGAAAATTCCAAATCTCACATGCTTTGTCTTCACTTGAAATACATTGGAAAAATTTTGTTCAATGAAAAAAAAAGACAAAAAGTTTGTAGGGATTCCTATATGACCTTGGAAAAAATCGAAATATGATCTCTACGACCCATGTATTGAGAAAAAATAGAGAATTCATCCAAATCATTGATAGCTTTAAATCTAATAAACTGATGCGGGAATGAATCAATGTTACCAACAATTACATTATCACTAGATTATTATCATTCTGGATGAATCTAATTCTAGGGGGTCTATTTTTGACACTGTGAAGTGTGTTCCTTACACTTTGCTACATAGTTCATGATTTTAGCTTTGTTTAGACACCAAATATTTAGATTTAATAGAAATTAGTCCTTATTATGGAAGAAGAAGAAGAATAAATTTCCATATTTTGTGACCTAGAAATTCATCCACCCTGCCTGAAAATATTATGGAGTGACTCTCCATTTTTCCTAGGGTCTAGTTATGGTAAAAAAGGGATATTCCAAAAGGTTGGGGACTGTATCATGGCACTGATCCTAAGAAGGGGTGTGAGGTTGCGGGCGTCGAAGTTTTGGGAAGTGAGTTTTCATATGTGGTTCATCTAGGTGGTCATGCATGCTCCAACCTTACATAGTAAGAGAGTGATGCAAGCCCTACCTACACAATCTATAAGGCACTTCCACTCCTGCATGTGGACCCTATGCAAAGCACTTGTGCTTTGGATGTGTATGACCCAAATTTTTTTACACCCCTCTGCAAGACACCTATATCGAGCACCTACACCACATACCTACACGAAATAATACCTTTAACTAGGGTATGCTTTTTTATTATAATAGGACCTTATGGATCCTCATTTGAAAATGTGGAAAATTGGAAGTAACCCCAATCTCTAGTCTCATAGCCCCTTTTTCCAGGTCTCCAATAACCACAAAAGTTTCCCTCTATGACCCAATATAAGATGGAATTATGGGAGATATTTGGATTTAAGTCTCTCTAGGGTCTTAAACATAAGAAACCTATATGAGGACCCCTTTACCCCTAGTCAACAACCACTTATGTGAAGGTCCATACCTTAAATTTGTTCATGTGCGAGACACTTCTAGGGATACCTGAAGAGACCTATGGGGCCTAGGCTAAGGCCTCACCCAAGTGTTGTTTCCTAGGTGGTCAATTTACAAAGGCATATCCATCACATGTAGGCATACCCCTTGCATGAACTATTTCCATTTCTTCCAAGTACTTATGAAAATAACATTTTCTCACCAAGAAAGAACCTATTGTGTCTTTTTTTAGCCCTCTTCCAACCCTCCAATGGTAGGGATCCTATACCTTTGTATACATTGTCTATGGGGGAGGAGATTGAAACCTCCACCAAAGCCTCTGAAATAAAAATATCATAGTAAGATTCACTCTATAAAGTCTCCCATATTTATATGCATTCCTTCGGTTAGAGGTTTCTGGAACCTATCCCTTTATGGGTTGGGTCCTTAGGGTGCATGTAGATTTTCATTCCCATTGTCTTGAGGAACCCAACTCTGGGGGTGGTTTAAGGGATTTCCCAGTATCAAGAATGAGGGTTAAGGCCATGTCCTTATCCCTTAATCATTAAGACTAAGTACCTCTAGTTCTATAAGGTAGGGAGAGGATCGTGCTTTCCATTCCAATTAATGTTTAACGAATTATCCTCTTCCCTTCCCTAAGAATAAATTTTTGGTAATCCCTTATAGAGTAATCCCTAAGCCTTTCTTTTAGGACATATTATACTTTATTCCACCCACCATATCCTTTCCCATGGGTAATATAGATATGGGTAGCCATATGTTATTATCCTCGATACAACAATAAGAAGGAATGAGTATATTAAAACTCTTTTCTTTCTCTCATCAACCTAACCACTTCCACCTATAGGAGGAGGATCGTGTGTTTTTTTAAATATTTTATATTCTTCTAGTTTCTCACATTTGAGCATTAATTGTGTGGGATTAGAGGTAATATATGATCATGATATCCAAATAGTCATATGCATGTTTTGGTAGAGAATCTTATTTCATATATTTCTCTCGCCTTCTTTCAGAGGACCTTAATAGGCGTGTGTCCTCAAAGCCATGTGTCCAACCATAGGGTTCCTCGGTTGTTTTAAGCCCCATCCAATCCTCAAAATCACTATGATCCATGATATCCCTCATGGAACTATTTATAAGGGCATCCTTATATATGGTGTAAGCCCCAAAAACCAAACATTTTCATCATTCCAAGTGTAATCCTCAACCAATCACACGTCTCCTACTCGGTATAAACACCATCCATGACATAATAATATCAAAGGTATAGATCTCTTGAGAGATATAATCTTGAGTGCCTCCATATGTGTGGGTCCTCAAGACCATTCATCCATCTCAAGGGGGCATCATTCCTTTTGAGACAAACTTTTAGTGGGCCTCCATAGTCATGGGCCCTCAAAATTGAACTATGTGGACTTTGATTCCCATCTAAGTAGGCATACATAGAAAACCTACATGAGGGAAAAGAATCAACACCCTGAATCAACCCTAATCATATCTAGGCCATATTCCTAGAAGATTCATATCCAACCTGGATGTCAATGTCCCTTTCGAGTTCCTTGGGCCTCTTCTGTAAAATTCCCATTACAAACTTTGACAAGGCACCTTCTTCCTAGTTATATTTTCCTCATTATGTTAAACTACATCGTTTGGCCTCATCACATGACCTTAAAATATATGGTGTGTCCCATTAAGAGTCAAAAAACTATGTGGGTTTTGATTCCATTCATGATGATATGTAGGATTCCCATTCATGGGTTTGATCCTTACCTCAAAACAACTCTCATCTCCCTAGATGATGATACACTCTAGATCACCCCACAGTGTGGCTCAAAACTAGAATCCTTATAATAAATTGTAGAACAATATCTAATAATTATGTAATTGGGTTCCATTGATGGAGGACCTCAAGTACATAAAAATATCTTCATCAATGATGAACCTTGGATACATACAAATGATTCAAAATTTTATACATGCTAATAAATTATTGTTAACTCGGCGATGGATTACGTTACACATGGAAATTAAGGAAAAATTCAGAAACATGATTAAATCTATAATATAGTCCTCAAGTATGCTATAATTACCCCAAATGTGCGTGATGAGCCTAAACTCCCATCATATTGACCAATTTGAGTCCCTATTCGTTGTTGGACCATTTCCCAATAACCTCCTAAATTTTGAAAGTAGATCTGAATAAGGAAAACATTAGGTGTTAATGAGTATAAAAAGGAAATATATTGTATGGATTTTGAAAATTATGAACCTAGAATGAATGATTTTAAAAAAATGAAACCCCCCATAACCAATCATTGGGCTCCAGAATTTTTGTTCGAAACAAAAATTTTGAATCCAATAGGAATCCTAAACCAAGATAATGGTGCCACTCACTTGTCAGGCCTCTTTTTACTCCCAAAATGGAAGAAGGATAGATAATATAGACCATCATTCATGTGTTTGTTTGTTGAGATTATTATGTTTAGGGGGTTTAATAATATATTTTAGGAGGTTTCAACAATGATATCCCTTCAATCTTTATGGAATCACACTATCTCTAACAGATCTATGAAATAACTACCATTAATTTAGGGTACTCATATATATAGAAAAAATCATCTCCAACCCAGAATCTTGAATGATGGGTCTCAAATGCATGCACTAGTTTGAGAGAACCCCCAAAATGGTACTATCCTGACCTTGGAGGCTACAAACCAGACCCTCCATCTCAAGAATCCCCACCATCCATTCACGCAGTAACGGGAGATGGTCCATAAGAATAGAATACTGATCTCTATCTACAACCTTTTAGAAGATTCTCCCCAGAATGTAGAAACCAGTTCCTCACTTATCCTATGGTGGTAGATCAAGAGGCTACAAATACACTCATCTAGAAGACATACGGGTCCTTTCAACTGGATCCCACCAGAATAGTTTCTACTAACAATATATTGTATAGAAACCCATAACATGATTGGGGTTCTATTATTGAGGGTTTGGATGAGGTCATCAAGGCCTAGGCATGAAATATGGACCTCTAAGGAAAAAAATGCTCAACAAGGAGCAGAACCACACATCTTCCCTTTTTGAGAGCCTGCCGGTAACATTTTGTGGAAAACCATGAGCAGAAACCAACACATGACCACACTAACAAAGCCTACCAAAAGACTTCTCTAAAAATACCCAGATATTCCCACCTGTATAATATGTAAAAAAACAGCGAGACGGTACGAACACCTTCCCTGACCAAGGATTCCCACCAATCAAACTCAACGACAACCTGTGAGAAAGCACAAACACCTATCCAAATCAATCAAACATGCCAAAATCCACCTCTAAATGAATCCAAATATGACCATGGATTAAATTTGGTGAAAACTCTTAAGAGAAAACAAGAACCTTCCCTCATTTATCAATCCTTTTTATTAGTATTATTAGGTCTCACCTAGATAATTTAGTCAAAGAGTTGCATTGATAAGTAGGGAGAAAATCCAAATCTCTGCCCCTCCAGCTGAGTATAGTCAGTATCCCTTGACAGAAAATGATGGATAAGAGTAGAAACATACACCTTATCCAACCATTTAATGGGAATATAGCACTATTACAACCATTGAAGTTAAAAATCACATATTTAAAATGGTAAAACGAAAAACCCAAATTCATAATCACATCATACAAAACTATCAGGATATTATAACCGTAGTGTTAGTGGAAGGGGACATAAATCCATCCACACAAATGGTGTGTCTCATTATAATTTCACCTTGAAGAATACACACACCTCTACTCCCATCCAAGTGGGTCATGGAAAAAACACCCTCATGAAATATAGAAAAATGGATTGGAAACAAACACTTGTTCTAATAGAAGGTAATTGGCATATTCCAATGGACACTCTAAGGCATGCACGAACTCATTCCTAATTTATAGAAGCCAACCAGAAAATTACAACAATGAAATAGGAGATAGTAAAACAATATTCCATAACTGAAAAAAAACATTCATCAACAAGATTCCCCAATTTCTCGTAAGGATTCATCCAAAAAATCATCAATATAAATAATTTGTAAATGAATTGAGGATCTATGATCTACCTCTACTTAATGATGGTGTTCTTAAAGCCCTCAAAAATTTTTCTGTGGTAGATTAAGACACTACTCTCATATTACCAAATTATTGGGACAATAGAAGTAATTCTGAAGGTCCACCTTAGACACTTTGTCATGAAGGCTTGATTCATGTTCATAATATGATCAATCTCAAGATCCCATCACATAAAAAGTACTAAAAAATACCTCTATCTTTCCAAAATATAAAAGACCAAGAAGGTAATCCCTTATTGTAATCTACCATGGTAGTCCTCCCCATAATGGAATTCTCTGTGAAACTTCTCTTTGTAGTAGTGTTTCACTTCATCAAAAAGTTCCTCCTCATTGGCAGTTTAATGATGATAAATCCCTCCTTCCATGAGGTATTTGAGAAAACACGTCTAGTATTGTCATATGCGTTTATATTGACTTGTTTAATCCATTCCCAATGGGAATACATCATATAGTGATGGTTAATCTCTGACCCAAACTTGGATTGCATGCATTCTAATATTACAAAGTAATTACTTAACAATTTTTTCATTTATAGTAAAGAAGAAGAGAAGTGTCCACTTTGGTCAGACCTGGTTGAGGAACCTATCGAAAAATAAAAATATGATATGAAGAATGTGAGAAAAAATATAGCTAAAGATGAAATACGAGCCACGTTCTAGCCTTTATCCATAGCTCAACACTGCATTCCAGAGGCATTGATAGAAAATTGTTTGAATGACATGCACCTGAACATATGGATCACTATTCATTGATTAAGAGAATATGTATTACTCTATTATGAGTATCAAATTATCATCAATGTAACAAAATAAATTTAACCCAAAATTGAATTGGTGGATCTCCTTGATTCATGAAATCCAAAAGTCAGAAAATAGCAAGAAGCACATCAGCATGCATGCCTCAACATGTTAAAAGAATTGCGCTAGCTGATCGAAAATAACTCCTCCAATGCTCATATCAGAGGACAGGGTGAACATACAACATTTCATTTCACCATGCTCCCCAATTATAAAATCATACAAAGGATGGAATCATGAAATTTCATTTCATTAAGTTGACTTCAACAAATGGACTATGATCACGACTGACGATATGATCAACAACAAAAATCCCAACTGACTCACACTGACATAGGTTCATATGAGAGGAATCTGTTGAATTAATTTTGAATCAAGCATATGATAATATCAAGCATGCCTCAAAATTATGGAAATCCATTCATCAGATATCACAATGGTCTTCAGAATTATGTGGTTCTAGTGTTACATAGACGATGCACCCATCCCACATTCAAACATGACTCTGTAAAATCAAAAAGTAAGATATTATAGTAGTACCCATGAAAACCAAGGAAAACCCCCAGCCAGCAGAGATAGTGGATTTTTTACACAAAATTCTAGGAAAGATAACCAAGATTGAAGAGTTTTGGATTTTGAATCACAAAAACACTATCCCTTAGGGATAAGGTCAATTTTACCTCAAAAACCTCTTTCTCAGCAGAAGTTAGTATTCTCTTGACTTGTGGGTGTACCACAGATTGAATCTTTTTATTTTTTTCTATCATGTGATTTTATATCCTCATTAGCACACAAATGACCATACTATCTAGAGATTCCATTTAGATTTCCATCTATCAAATGACTCCTTGTGAACCAATAAGGGAGAAGACAAGGCATTGTAGAGAAAAAAAACTAAGGTGGTATCACAAAGAGACCAATGAAGCGCTTGCAATTCCTTATATATCAGAGAATTTAATAAACCGTTACACTAGAGATTTTATAAAACACAAGAACTGTATAGATGGGGAGGGAGATAAATAAGATTTGATTCATAATATAGTATACACTGAAATTATTGAATGATGTTTCCACACTTGAAACCAATTTCATATCCTTAATTTGTAAATTCCCTCACTCAATATATCATTACCTCCTAAAAGAGCATCCAAACGAGAAAATGGTAAAGGTATGATCATTCCACACCTACCTATTGAAGTGGTTAAACCCCTTACATAGTAAGAAATATTTTCTTAAAAATAGAGAGATTAATGAATTGAGAGGAGTAAATGAATAACAAATACTAGGAATCCTTCTTCATGGATATGTTCTAGAATAAAATCCTCAATTCATACTCTTAATTGGTACACCTCAACAAAGAGGACTCTCCATAGAAGAAAAAATTGATTCAGAACATCCTCTAAATGTGGGGTACTAATAACCAATATACATGGATCCCACAACAGTAGATCAAAAGTTCTCTCCATTGGTTACACAACCATGACAGGTCTAGTCACATCCTTATAGGCTTGCCCCTATATGTTACCCACAATAGATAACGGTCAGTCCATGATAGTTTTCAATATCTCCTATTGTCCCCATTAAATCCCCTTATCTACTGGACATTACTTAATGGATCATCCATAATATTGAGTTCCTAATGGCTTTATTGTAAGCTATGGAGGAGTAGTGTGAAATGATGTAGTCAAAGGAGAAAACATACCTCGAATGGATTGATCTGAATCTTCCCCCACTAAACATTTATAACCATACGTTTCTAATATTCAGTTTCTCAGGGGTCCCAGAATAGAATTTGACACACATCATGTGTCACTGTGATCCCATGATTGGGAACCCTGAATTGTAGGAGGTGGTGAAAATTTGGTGCTTTGTGTAGTCACTACATGGACCAGAACTTTATGGTACACTAGCTTGTCATTTTGGTTGATTATAGGGTGGTAAGATCTTTTTCATAAGTCTCTCTTCTAATGTAGCTTAATTTTATAAATAAATACATCCTAGACCTCGCAAACTGAAAATAGTGAGAGAATGAGAGGGTCTCATATTTCATCACATAGTGGAAAGGTTTTACATACTCTCTAAACCTATAGATTCCCCAATTATATCTATTATCTATCTGTATAGGGAATATTTATGATGAGTTTCCCATGCCCCTTATTGCTATGAAATACATATGAGGGATTTAGGGCCATTCCAAAATCTCTAAAATAGTGAAAGACTCCATCAAAAAATATAAGGCTACGTCCAATGTAATTCTTTCGAATCAAGGAAATAGAAATGGGAAGGAAAATGCTAACATTGTTACACATAAGCATCCCTATGCACCCGTTCCAAAGCCTACACCATACCAAGTGGTCCCCCTCTAAAATTACAAAAAAACACCCACATCATCAAGATGATCAAAGAGAGAAGATTTGAAAAAAATTATGGATATGAACAAAAAAATTTATTCTATCTGAAATGAAAAATTCCCATGATATATCATATCAGCATTGGAGAAAAAATTGATTATGTTACGAAAGCCAAAAAATTAAAGTAAGGATGGTGATGAAGATACCTAGAAATATTTCCCCTTCTATAAATAATTGAGGCCCAACATCTACTGATTTTTCATTTTCACGTAAATCCTACAGAATATGGTAGATTCCAAAGAAGTAATGCAAGGAATGATACATGTGCATGTAGCATGTGTTTATTCCATAGATCTGTGAATGAATGGAAGGAAGATAACAACAAGGATAAACAGAACTTCAGTTATATGATGGTCAATGAAATGATCAAACATACTCATAATATCCTCCTATCATTGTTTTAATAGCCGAATATTCCTCTGTACACTTCTAGTACAACATAACTGACTCTATCAATAGACCAGTCCTTCAAAAGGTAGACTTAAAAAAAATCATCTTGGCCAGAAGACAAAGAAGAAAATGTAGGAATATGAGCTTGTACCAAGTCCAAATTTGGATTTGAATTTACTATATTTCATTCCTACAGTCTGAAGAGTACAAAAAATTCCCAATTAAAAGGTAAAACTCAAGTCTTCCCATTAGACAGAGTTCTCACCAGACGAGGAGTTGATAATCAGTTTCATTAATTTCAATCAATTAAGGGATCCTTTTTGGATGAGGAATGTTACTATAAACTAAATTCACCTATATATGATTGTGGAATTTGAAGACGAAGATTCCAAATTTGTGGATGTAGAGGAATACCCAGTCTCCCTGGGAGTCAATACATCAACCACATCCCCGTTCAGACTGTCTACATGGCCAAAACTCATGGGAGATCCCATCAGTGAGCTTAGTATAGGAATTAATGTTCCCCACAAAAGACAAAGTGTTCCCTAAATCAATAATTCCAAAATATTTACTAGAGGATACATCACAACCCAATCAACCTTAGAACATAGGCATACATAGTCAACTGAATCCACTAAGGGTGGAAGATATCTCAACTCATGTTCCAAGGGCCATCCTGCTACATCATTATATTCAATTCCTAAAATTCTGGAAATGAGTGCCCTCTTGTTGGTACATGAATTCCTCAAGAAAAAAAGTATGATATTTTAATGTATTTATCCCTGGTGTTGACAAATTTTTCAATCATGGACGATTTGAGTCTGTCAAAAATACTTTGGAAATCACACATAGTGGTTTTTTCAAACCCTCAATAATTTGAGGTCTAAGTTGTTGCTGTCGAAGTATATCTCACAGAAAAGTATCCTATATAATTCCACACAATCATCTCTTTAATTGGGAAGGATGAATATTTCATCATTTATAAAAATTTCAGACCATTGTATGTATATGAAAAGATGAATGACGTTGATATCTAATGAACATTAATTGAAAATGGATCGGGAGTCAACCTCATTCTGATCCAAACAATCCTTTAACTGGGGTTCAATGAGTCTCATTTTATCCTTCCACTATAATGCTATAGGTTTATGAAAATAATGAGAAAATTTTCTAAGAAAAATCAAAATCTTGAAATAGTTTGGGGTTCTCATGTCCGAATCAGAATGTATGGTTTTTCGGTTTGATAAAAACATAAACATTCTTATTGGAGGGCCTATGATTGATTATCATGCAAAAATTACCTCATTATACAAAAAATATCTCAAAATACTGAATAATTGATCAAATTGGGATATTTCTCAGTGATATAGACAAACATAAATCATTTGAATTATAGTACATTGATATATGATTCTATTAGAGGGAGTGTAAATAGCCCATGATAGAAAATTTTTCTCGAATCAGTGCACTGAATGGTCTAGATATGATTCTAGATAATCTTTTAAAACATAAATTTTTTAATTATTTTCTTCCCATCAATAAAATTGAATAGGATGGTCTGAATTTGGGAACATGTTCATTAGCTTCCATGACATCAGTCATTACAATTAAACCCAACCACATGGGAAAAGATTCCATATCTCCAAAAAGTGATGAATGAACATGTGTGAATTCCCTCACACTATTTCATGGGATTCAACAAATCACTATCTCTTTATTTTGTCATAATTAGTTTCCTTTACCTCTAATGGAGAAAACATTAACTCATCCTAAGACTCCAAGAGGTTTTCTTCATCAGCTACTTCCCCTAAGAGAAAGGAAGAAGTGGAAGATAGAAATAAAAAGGAAGAGGATGAGGATGAAGACCATATGGATTGCACTCTATAATTTATAGAAGGTTTCTCTATGAATATTGAAAAACATATAGAAATAAATATGAATTTATAAGAATATCATTAACCCTCTTTGATTAGTAAAACCATGACTTCCAAAGAACAAGATATATACACCTCATTCCCATTGAAACATCTGCATATGTTCACCTATAATTACACAGATATTCCAGGCCATGATCCCAAGGTGGCCACTCAACATTTCAGTAATCTCGAAGACCATCAGGGATATAAGAAATTTTCTAGAAGGGCATAGCCACTCAAACCTATAAAATTGGGGTTGAATTGGAAATGATTATAAAGACTAACGTTATTCAGGAAGTTCAATATCAGTTATGGTTGTCTATCATTATCCCACTAAAGAAGATGAATATGAAAACAAGGTCTTTCATAAATCATAAAGATCTCAATAGGTACAATATGAAAAAGACTTACTAGTTGAAAACACATAAAACAAATTGATTCAAAAACTATATATCATGCACTCTCTTTCATTAATGGATATTCAGGATACAAAAAAACATAATAGCCCCCAAACATAAATAATACACTACCTTCTGGGCCACCTATGGTGTAATTTTCACTCAGGTATTTCAATATTTTTCTAAAAAATGTCATCACCACCTTTCAATATTTCATGAATTACATCTTCTAACCCCTATTGGGAATGTTTGTTGAGTTACACATTGAAAATATGGTACTTGAATCTTGATATCATTCAGAACACATGACTGTTCTTGAGACCATCCTTAACAAATTATGGTAGAAAAACATAAAGACAAACCACTTTAGATGTGCTTTAGGGGTAACCTCGAGAATGTTTCTTAACATTTTACTATTCTATCATGTCATTGAAGTCTTCCATTATAATTAAAATGTTATCCTTATAAATTCACCTCATTGAAAACTCAAATAGTTTAGAGGAAATCAAGGACACATAGCCTACATCTTGAGGATTATAGAAAACCTCCTAGGAATGTGTTTTCCCTTCACCATGTTATTGAAGAAGGGGGTCACATATCAATGGACCAATGAATTTTGTAATCATTTAAAAACCTCAATAAATATCTCTTGATCCTGCCAGTGATAATGCAGACCATTGATGTAAAGCCACTCATTCTATATGTGATGGCCCTAGAGCGATCACTAGGTGCTTTACATGAAAAAAAGAACATCACTAGGAATGATAACATACTTTATTATGTCAGTCAAACCCTGATCAATTTTGAAACCCATTATTCATATGTCAATAAAGTTAGTGTATTATTAATTTTCATAGTTCAGAAACTGAGAAACTACTTGTTTCACCATGAGTTCTATTTAGCCTCTCGCAATAACTTTCAAAAACATGTATCCTCAATGATAATATGTTGATAGGACATTTTACATGGTGGGAGGTTATCCTGTATAAGTTTGAAATATAGTATTTTCCTCATAATGCAGTTAAATGACAGGCTTTAGTAGATTATATTTTAGAGAATCACCCTATATTAACAACACTGTAAAATAGTGAATCTACAGATGAAGAGTTCATTTTTATATAATTTGACCCCAATGTGTGGGAATTTTTTTATGGTGCATCCATAATTCTAAAAGTAAAGATAATGAAAGACCCCAATATCAATAATGTTGGGTTAGGAATCATTCTTGTCTCTCCCGAAAAGGTAGTATTTTATTACTTCTTCCTGTTTTCTGTAACACCCTGACCCCAGTTACCCAAAGTTGGTGCATTATTACATAACATTGAAAAGATCACAAGGAAATCATCTCTCAAAATACCGATAAATTTAGTATTATTCAAAACAATATTCATACATAAGTTCTACTTTACAACTTAAAAAGAAATACAACACGAATTTATTCGATTGGAAACATCCAAGCCTCCTAAATAATGCCTGCAAGTCACTCATAACTAACTTCTTCATATCCTAAGAAAATGAAACATAAGAAAGGGGTGAGCTCAAGCGCTCAGTAAGGGTAATAAAAACAGCGAAAGATAACATAAATATAAATCATGGTGAATAATTGAAACTGCATGCCTTTAATAATAATAAAGATGAATACTTTAATGGAAATAATATGATCTGGGTAAAAAATGTCATAATAAAACATAGTCATTGGTATTCTACTAGTCAAATTACCAGATGAACCATCGATATTATTTTTATAATGAGGGAATGTATAATTCTGGACATTCTAAAATTTTTTGTCAAGGCCTCGGCCAAGACATCTAAAAATGATTAAGGCCTCATCCAAAACCACATATCATATTGGGAAAGTGACTCAGCCAATTCCACATCTAGTTGTCTCATGAGACCTACTGATTCATCAGGGAGCTATAGTGGGCTCCACCCGTCACATACTAAGTCCAATAAATTCCTCATATGAAAAGGTTTAAACATTCGTATTAAAAATAACATACTAAATATGTATACTTTAACCATAAACCATGAATGGTATAAAAACAGCACATCCACAGTCAAAAATATCAAAAAACCATCAATACAATATTGATGTTTTGTATCATAATAAATCAATTTCAAATAAACTTAAAATCCATAAAAGGATGTTGACATAGATGAAATCAAAACCCTTTTTAGAGAAATATCTCTTCCTATTTTCAAATCATTTAAGAGTCACATAATTATAAAAAACATTTATTTTGAAAATATTTTAATACTCTTTAAAAGGAATCTTCGATGATTTGATAATGGTGGAAAATATCCTCACCCGCCGTATAAGTTAAAAAGGACATTCTTACCTTAATTCTGTCAAAAAGGCTAAAAGGACCTTGTCTGGAAAATGACAGAAATATTCCTTTATAAAATTATTATCAAAATTAAAATAAGGGTATAAATAAATTTAACCCATAGTTTGTAAAATAGTAATAATGATTTGAAATATATTTTTAAGAAACATGGATGTGGATGATAAAGAGGTCCCAGTAGATAATTACATATAAACAACCTCAGATAATGAAGAGATTGTGAAATAAACCCTTACATTGAACTTTGGTTTATGGTTGGTTAACCTCTAGTATAATGGTGAAATAATTGTTATTAAATTATACAAGAATCATATAGATTATTATGATATCATATATGTTCTTTTAACAATGTTTTGTTAATAATATCTTTGTATTATTGTTGTTTCTGGTGTTAAAAGATTTGTTTTCCTTTATATTCATTGTTATGTGAGTCATATTTTTTTTGTATGGGATGTATATTATTCATATGTAGAATAATATCAAATCTTTAAACATTATTTTTAATCATCAAATGGAAATTATTCTTGAATGGATACGATGGAGAATGAATCTCATCACGTTCGTGGAGACTGTAATCTGTACGTACGCATGAATAATAATATCATTCATTTGATATTAAAATAATATATAATTGGATATTATATCATTATCATGCTATAATCATTATTTACATCAATTACACATCATTATTATACTCATCCAAATAATAATGTATTGAATAAAAATGTTCACCAAGATGTGGAGACGGTAAGTCATACGTACGCACGTATGGTGACATGTCATTCCAAAGATGTATAGAACACTGAATATGGTTGTGCCATATTTATAATAATATCCCAGTATATATAAGAAACTAGATTTATTATTTTAGAATGTAAATAACAAATAAAGAAGAAGTGGAAGAAGAAAGGAACTTGAATGAGTGTGGTGAAAACATTACCTCTTCTTCGTGATCTTCCTTTTGATATGATAAAAAGGGCTCTTTAGGTTGGTTTTTTGAGGAAAATAATGCCTCTATGTTGAATTGAGGGATGTTGAGAGGATATTTGGGCAGGGGGTGGTCGAACCAAAAGGCTTTGAAGGTATGAATTTGAGAGAAGGTGGAGTGCCCTTTCAGAAGAGGGGTGAGGGGAACCTTAGGTCAAGCTAGAAATATTAATTTATAATAAATTCATATTCGGTTTCTAATGGCTCCAAAGTGACTTATTTCGAGAATAAGGCGAGGATGGGTCTAAATACACTCAACCAATACGTTTTAGACAAGATTGGGTCACTATTTTATCCTTATCTTTTAGATTTAACTCTTAGTTAAATAGTTTGACATTTACCATGTCTCTTTGTATTTTTATATTATATAGTAAATAAACTAACTATAAACTGGAAAGTGAACCCCAAGTGGTTCTTTAATGACATACCTATAATCCTACAAGTCCTTTTGACGAACCTTAGAGTTTTATGAATATTATATCAATTAATAATATAATATTATTTTTTAAAACTCCTTTATGTCAATTTTGACACTATTTAATAATTGATTTTTGTTAAAGTCTTAGTAACTTTATTAATTAGAACCAATTCATTTAATCAATCCTAACATGTCATATTAACCAATAAAATTCTTGTAATTCATTAAATGTCTCAAATTATATTTATTTAGGTATTTATAATATCAATTATTTTAATATTTCACTAATAAGATAATTACTACATCATCATTGTGTCATAAATAAATTAAATTATTTAATGTCTAAAAATTGTAAATAAAATAAAATTATGTAGGAAATATTTTTGTATTTATAATAAATATTTATAATTGAATTTATCTTATGTATAACCCTATATTAAGAATGTTTTAGTTATTTTACTTTGATTTTAACTCTTTTAACTCTTCTTTGAATTAAATAATAATAAATGTCCTAAACTAATCTATGTTGACCAAATAGGTTCATATTTTATTCCTAAGGTTGTTTTTGGTCGAATTATACTTATCAAACAGAATTAGGACATGTTTTAGGGTAATAATAATATCATTTTTACGCTTAATTTCCCTATTTACTTTTTACCGTGGTAAATAAAAGTAAAAAGTTACTATTCACCAAAAAATATTTTTATCTTATTGAACCACATTTTACTCCTTGATATTAACTGTGTCTCTTGGATTTTTGAAATTCCACACACAGAAGCGGTAAAATTATGTTTTATGTGAATTTGTAAATTTGTAAATTTTCCTAGGAGGTGGGTAAAAGACGGTGAAAAGTTCAATAAATTTTTTATATATCTAAAATTATTATAAACTGAATCCAATGGATTACATTGAACTTATATAAGTATTATGTATCTATTTTGACCAAAATTAAATTTAAATAAAATAAATAATTATTTAAATAAAAATTCGGTTTTAAACTATAACTCAGTGTTTTTCACTATGCATCAAAAATTAAAAGTTTTCAGAAAAATACAAAAATTTCACCCCAGGATAATATTGATATTATGAATCCAAAAATGAAGTCCATTTTGATTGATAAAATGTATAATATTTCAAAAAAGTGTGTATTACTATACATAACGGCTAGTTGATTGGTTGCTGTGTTTTAGAACTCGAAGTTGCATACAACACACGCTACTCTATTATTCAAAGAGAAGCATACCCTAGAAGTTTGGGGTGTTACATTCTCCCCCCTTCAAATAATTTCGTCCTCGAAACTTCTAGAATACTACCACATGAAATGATTCGGGTGGTTCTTCATCATATGTTCCTCGGGTTCCCATGTTTCCTATTCCATCTTATGGTTTCTCCATAGAACTTTTACCAAACGAGTTGTCCAGTTTCTCAGCACTTGTTCTCTAGAATAAAGAATCCTGATGGGCTCTTCGCAAAAAGACATATCAGGTTCCAGTTATACTTTCTCATAAGTGAGTACATGCGTTGGGCCAGGCATGTATTTTCTCAACAATGATACGTGGAACACATCGTGAACTTTGGATACGCTTGGCGACATTTCCAAATGGTAAGCTACAGTCCCAATTTTTTCTAGAATTTCGAAAGGTCCGATGTACCTGGGACTCAATTTACCTTTCTTACCAAAATGTATAAATCCCTTCCATGGAGATACCTTAATGAAAACATGCTCTCCTACCTGAAATTCTAAATCCTTCCTTCGGTTATCGACATAGCTCTTCTGCCTACTTTGAGCTTCATTAGATTACCTTCACCTTTTTCATCGTTTCCTCCACCAGTTCTGGGCCTACATGTTTTCTTTCACTAACATCATCCCAACAGGTTGGTGTGAGACATCTCTTTCCATATAACGCTTCATATGGTGCCATCTGAATACTTTATTGGAGGCTATTATTACAGTAAAATTCTACAAAAGGTAAATATTGATCCCAGATACCATGAAAGTCAAGTGAGCATGATCTCAACATGTCTTATAAGGTTTTAATACTCTATTCTGATTTTCCATCTGTTTTAGGGTGGTAGGCAGTGATCACATGAATTTCAGTATCCAAGGCCTTCTAAAGAATCTTCCCGAATCTTGAAGTAAAAAAACGATCACGATCAGAAAAAACCGATATTGGTACTCCATGAAGTCTCACAACTTCATTAATATATAGTCTTCATAAACATTCAAGTGGTAAATCTTCCCTTATGGTAAGAAAATGTGCTGACTTGGTAAGACGATCAACAATGACCCATATTGCATCATTCCTTCTAGGAGTCTTTGGTAGTCCCATGAAAAAGTCCATCGTGATATTATCCCATTTCCACTCAGGTATGGGAAGATGTTGCATAACTCCTCCAGGTTGTTGCCTTCCAGCTTTCACTTGTTGAGAAACCATACATCTTGACACAAAATCAGCAATCTCCCCCTTCATGTTGTCCCACAAAAAATGTTCCTTCAAATATCTATACATTGTGGTGCTCCCAAGGTGTATAGAGAAATTAGAACTATGAGCATCGTCCAACAATTCCCTTTTTAGATCAGGTATATCAACAACACAAAGTATCTACCCAAATTTAAAAATTCCATCTTCATACACAATGTCACTCAATCTCCAATCATTCACATACTTAATATTATTTTGAAACTCTTTGTCATCGGTCTGAGAACTATTTATCCTTTCTAGTAAATATGGATTGGAAACCATCTGAAAAAGAATCAATGTTTCACCTTCAATGTTAATTCCCATATCAATCTTCACTAGATCCATGAAAATAGGATCCCTTTCAATTATCATCATGTTCAAAACTTCATGATCTTTTCTGCACAATGCATCTGCCACCTTATTTTCCTTCCCCAGGTGGTAGTGTATCGTGAAATCATAATCCTTGAGTTGTTCAAGCCATATCCTTTGCCTCATGTTGAGTTCTTTTTGTTAGAAAATATACTTAAAACTCTTGTGATTAGTATAAATCTCACATTTTCACCATAGAGATAGTGTCTCCAAATCGTTAAAGCAAAGATTACAGCTACTAACTCAAGATCATGTGTAGGATATTTTTTCTCATGAATTTTTAGCTATCATGATGCATAAGCAAATACCCTATCATTCTGCATAAAGACACAACCATGTCCTTTATTTGAGGCATCACTATAAATAAAAAATCCATCATTCCCCAATGGTAGATTCAATATAGGAGCATTGAATAATCTTCTCTTCAATTCTTCGAAACATTTTTCACACTCTTTTTTACAAACAAATTTAACTCCTTTACGTGTGAGCTTCGTTAATGGGTTATCCAATCGGGAAAAATTCTAGATGAAATTTCGATCATAACCTAATAAACCAATAAAACTACATACCTCAGTTATAGTCGTTGGTGCTGGGCGTTCTTGGATTGCTCTTGTATTATAAGGATCAAAGGAGATTCCATCCTAATAGACAATATGGCCAAGAAAAGAAATCTCCTGAAGCCAGAATTCACACTTCCAAAACATCCCATATAATTCATGTCTTCTCAGAGTCTCTAGGATAATACGCAAGTGATTTTCATGGTCATTTTAGATTTTGTAGTATACAAAGATATCATCAATAAATACCACTAAAAAGTCATAAAGATATTCCTTGAAAACTCTGTTCATTAGATTCATGAAAACAAAGGGTGTATTAGTCATCCCAAAAAGCATTACTGTAAAGTCGTAATGCCCGTAACTGGATCGAAATGCGGTTTTCAGAATATCTTTCATCTCCACACACAACTGATGATATCCAGATCGAAGTTCAATCTTTGAAAAATATTGAGCTCCATGAAGTTGGTCGAATAAATCATCAATGCGAGGTAGGGGATACTTTTTCTTTATTTTTATAGCACTGATCTCTCTATAGTCGATACATCACCTCATAGATCCATCTTTCTTCTTAAAAAAGGATAGGGGCTCCCTATGGAGAAACACTAGGGGGAATAAATCCCTTATTACTCATTTAATCTAGTTGTTTCATCAATTAAACAAATTCCAAAGTGGCCATTCTATAAGGGGCATTCAATATGGGCCTTGAACCAGGAATTAGGTCAATGAAAAACTCAATTTCTCATTCTGGAGGATGTCCAGGTAAATCCTATGGGAAAACATCAACATATTATTTCACAATAGGTACATCCTCTATTTGAACATTCCTTTCCTCACCCACAGTTATTTCGTTCTCATCCTCCCCAGTAATTGAATTTAGTTGAGCTACTGGGGGTGGATCTAGATAAGAATTAGGTGGTGACGATTCTGCTCTAAAGAAAAGGTGTTCCATATCATCATCATCAAAAATTGTAACATCATTCTTCTTACAATAAATCTTCGTATCATGGTCCTAAATCCAATCCACACTGAGGATTATATCAAATTCAATCATGAGTATGATGATGAGATCAGCAGATAAATAACATTTATATGCTCTAATGGGAATATATTAACAAACCTTTGTTGTGATGATACTTCCCTTAGGATTTTTGACTGAAAAATCCCTTGTTAAATAAAAATAAGAATATAGAATTTTCTTAAAAAACTGGGAAGATAAGAAACAATGCGATGATACAGAATTAAATAAATCATTTTATAAACTTGAGGAAACCATTAAATTACCTACCACCATGTCTTTCAAAGATTATACCTCAGTAGTAGTGATAGAATAAGTTTGGCCTTGATCCCTTGGTCGTTTCTGAGTTAAGTTATCCTAACACATAGGACATTCATTTAAATAATGTCTAATTTCTGTGCAATTATAGCATTGAACATTGGTAGTGCATTTCGTTACCTTACAATCCCCAGAATGATGGCCTTTCTGTCCACATTTGTAGAATACTCCTTTTCCTTTTAGACAGAAACCTGAGTGCTTCCTTTGACAATTATCACATGGTGGAAATTCAACTCTTCCCTTTATCCATGTTTCCTTATTTCCTTTCCTAGAGTGTTCAGAAGATCTCTTCTTCTCTTGCTTTGCTTTAAAGTCGTAAGACATAGAGAATTCTTTCTCTATCTTGATACACAAGATACAATATCTTCGTATGACGAGAAGGATTGTGATACTAAATCTAGATGGAGAAATGGTTTTCACCCATCAAATAAACAATCAATATTACTTCTTGGGATACGTATATAATCTGTAGCATTCCTTGCTAACCTTGTAATGTTATCCTCATACACTGCAACATTCTCATCCTCCTTTTGCCTCAGACTGAGAAATTGCCTTTCCATATTTTCTCGATGGTCACGAGGAAGTTATTTCTTTAAGAAAATTTCATTAAAACCCCTCTATTCCATATTTGATACTTCATCATCTTCCTTTGTGTTTTGAATCAATTACCACCATTTATCAGTATCTCTAGTGAGGTGATAAACTTTCATGACAACTTTTTCCCTTTCACTACTCCCCAAAGCCTGAAATATTTTCTCTAGGGAACATATCCATTGCTCAGCTACCAATGGATTTTTATTCCCATTAAATGTAGGTGGTTGTTTCCTCATGAAGTTATCTAACATTGACCCTCCACACTGCGGATCAGGGTGATCCATACGGGTAAGGATATTATTCATAACCTGAGTGAGTTGTCCCAGTATGATGATAAGCTGATCAGCACCAGTTGCATCACCAGCTCCACTATAATTATCTTGAGTAGGAGGAAAATCCCTACATGGAGTGAGTGCATTGATATGGTTTCTATTCCTTCTTCTAGGCACCATTTCTAAACAATGGAATAAACTAGATCAGTTTATGAATCGAAATACATAATTCCAAACCTGTAAAATACTTAACATAAATTGAAGAGTTTTTGGATAAAATCGATAATCATAAAAATGTTTTCGTTGAGGAAGTATATACTCATAAACCCTTCATAATGGTTTGTAAATAAAATGAGAATTATCCTAAGCATATCCTCAGGGAGTGTCGTAACCAAGAGTGCGGCAAGGTGCATTGTCGTGCACCAGTTCTCGTTCGAGTCTAGCTCAATGCGGTGTTTTCGGGTTTTACCCCTAGGTACATCTGTCCCAGAGCCACCTCTACCTGCTCATATCTAGACATGGATGTATTTCTTTGAAAACTCACAAAATCTCTACAATACCAAAATTCTAGGAAGTTCTTATATATTAATCCTCAATGTCCTTCTTAGGTCTATGTACTCTAATCAGAGTTTATCTAAATCTTGTTTCCATGATTTTCACTAACCTCCATATGATACCAACTATAACACCCCGACCCCAGTTACCTAGAGTTGGTACATTATTAGATAAAATTGGAAAGATCATGGGGAAATCACATCTCTAAAAACCGATCAGTTTAGTATTATTGGAAACACGATTCATACCTTAGTTCAACTTTACTACTTGAAAAGAAATACAACACGAAATTATTCCATTGGAAACATCCAAGAATCATAAATAATGCCTGTAAGTCACTCATAACTAACTTATTCATATCCTGGGAAAATTAAACATAAGAAAGGGGTGAGCTCAAATGCTTAGTAAGGGTAAGAAAAACAGCAGAAGATAACATAAATATTAATCATGGTGAATAATTGAAACCGCATGCCTTTACAAATAATAAACATGAAAGATTTTATGGCTAGAATATGAGATGAGTAAATAATTCCATAATAAAACATAATCATTGGTGTTCTACTAGTCGAATGACCACATGAACCATCAATATTATTTTTATAATGAGGGAATGTATAATGCCAGACATTCTAAAACATTTTGTCAAGGCCTCGGCCAAGACATCTAAAAATGATTAAGGCCTCGGCCAAAACCACATATCAAATTGGGAAAGGGCCTTGGACAATTCCACGTTTAGTTGTCTCATGAGAGCTACTGATACATTGAGGGGCTATATGAGGCTCCACCCGTCACTTACTAAGTCCAATACATTCCCCATAAGAAAAGGTTTAAACATTCATATTAAAACTAGCGTACGAAATGTGAATACTTTAACCATAAACCATGAATGGTATAAAAATAGCACATCCACAGTGAAACATATCACAAAACCTTCAATACAATATCGATGTTTTGTATCATAATAAATCAATATCAAATAAACTTAAAATCCATCAATGGAAATTGACATTGATGAAATCAAAACCCTTTTTAGAGAAATATCTTTTTCTATTTTGAAATCATTTAAGAGTAAAAAAATTAAAAATAAAACTTTTATTTGGAAAATATTCTAATAAGCTTGTTAGTGAAGCTTGGAAAATTTTATAACGGTGGAAAATAGCTGCACCCGCAGTATAAGTTAAAAAAGAAATTCTTACCTTACTTCCGTTGAAAAGGTTAAAAGGACCTTGTTTGGAAAATGAAAAAAAGATTCCTTTATAAATATCTTATAAAAATTCAAACAAGGGTATAAATGACTTTAACCCATAGTCTATAAATTGGTAAGAATGATTTGAAATACATTTTTAAGAATCATGGATGTGGATGATAAAGAGCTTCCAGTAGATAATTTCGTATAAACAATCACTGATAATGAAGAGATTGTGAAATAAACCCTTACCTTGCACTTTTTCTTGGTTGATGGTTTGTTAACCTCAATTATAATGGTGAAATAATTGTTACTAAATTATACAGGAATCATATACATTAATATGATATCATATATGATCTTTTAACATTGTTTTGTTAATAATATCTTAGTATTATTGTCATTTCGGGTGTTAACGGATACGTTTTCCTTTATATTATTTATTATGTGAGTCAATTTTGTTATTTATGGGATGTATCTTATTAATATAGTAAATAATATCAAGTATTTAAACATTATTTTTAATCATCAAATGAAAATTTGTCTTGAATGGATACGATGGGGAATGAATCTCATCACGTTCCTGGAGACGGTAATCCGTACGTACACACGAGCAATAATATCATTAGTTTGATATTAAAATAATATATAATTGGATAGTATATAATTATCATTTTATAATCATTATTTACATCAATTACACATCATTATTATACATATCCAAATAATAATGCATTGAATAACAATTACACCACGACGTGGAGATGGTAAGCCGTACGTACGCACGTATGGTGACATGTCATTCAAAGGATGGATAGAATACTGAATATGGTTGTACCATATTTATAATAACATCAAAGTACATAGAATATACTGGATTTATTATTTTAGAATGGAAATAACAACGAAAGAATAAGTGGAAGAAGAAAGGTACTTGAAAGAGGGTGGTGAAAACATTACCTCTTCTTCGGGTTCTTCCTTTTGATTTGATCAGTAGGGCTCTTTAGGTTGGCTTTATGATCAAACTACTACCTCTATGTTAAAGTGAGTGAAGTTGGGAGGATATTTGGGAAGGGTTTGGATGAACCAAAAGACTTTTAAGGTATGAATTTGAGAGAATGGTGCGTGCCCTTTTATAAGAGGGGTGAGAAGCTCCTTAGGAAAAGCTACAAATATTAATTTATAATAAATTTATATTCGGTTTCTAATGGCTCCAAAGTGATTTATTTCGAGGGTAATATGGGTATCGGACTTAATAGACTCATAAAATATGTTTTAGACATGTTTTGGTCACTATTTTACCATTATCTTTTATATTTAACCATTAGTTAAATAGTTTGACATTTACCATGTCTCTTTGTATTTTTATATTATATGGTTAAAAAACTTACAATAAACTACCAAGAGAACCCCAAGTGGTTAATTAATGACATAAATATCATCTTACAAGTACTTCGTCTGATCCTATGATTTTTAGGAAAATTATATCAATTAATAATATAATATGTTTTTTAAAAACATTTTTATGTTAATTTTAACACTATTTAATAATTGATTTCTGTTAAAGTATTAGTAACTTTATTAATTTGAAAAAAAATAATTTCATAAATCCTGACATGTGATATTAACCAATAAAATTCATTTCATACATTAAAAGTCTTAAATTATATTTATTTGTGTATTTATAATATTAATTATTTTAATATTTGAATAAAAAGATAATTAATCCATCATCATTGTGTCATAAATTAATTAAATTTTTTAATGTCTAAAAATTATAAATAAAATACCATTATTTAGGATATATTTTTATCTTTATAATTTATATTTATAATCTAATTTATCTTATGTATAACCATATATTAAAAAAATTTAGTTATTAAACTTTTATTTTAGCTCTTTTAACTCTTCTTTGAATTAATCATAATAAATGTCCTAATCTAATCCATGTGGACCAAAAAGGTTCATATATTATTCTTAAGGTTGTTTTTGGTTGAATTATAATTATCCAATAGAATTAGGACATGTGTTAGGGTAATAATAATATCATTTTTACCCTTAATTACCCTATTTACTTTTTACCGTGGTAAATAAAAGTAAGAAGTTACTATTCACCAAAAAAATATTTTTATCTTATTGAACCACATTTTACTCCTTGATATTATCCATGTCTCTCGGATTTTCGAAATTCCACTCATAGAAGAGGTAAAATTATGTTTTATGTGAATTTGTAAATTCTCCTAGGAGGTGGGTAAAAGACGGTGAAAAGTTCAATAAATTTTTTATATATCTAAATTTTTTATAAATTAACTTCAATGGATTACATTGAAATTATTTAGGTATTATGTATCTATTTTGACCTAAAATAAATTAAAATAAAATAAATAATTATTTAAATAAAAATTCGGTTTTAAACTATAACTTAGTGTTTTTCATTATTCATCAAAAATTGAATGTTTTCAGAAAAATACCAAAATTTCACCCTAGGATAATTTCGATATTCCGAATCCAAAAAATGAAGTCCATTTTGAAATATAAAATGTATAAAACTTAAAAAAGTGGGTATTACTATTCATAATGGCTAGTTGATTAGTTGTGGTGTTTTATAACTCGAAGTTGCGTACAATACAAGCTACTGTATTATTCAAAGAGAAGCATACTATGGAAGCTTGGGGTGTTACATTTTCAGAGGGCAATACCAACAATGAGGAAGAATATCAAACCCTCATTAAAAGGCTTGAACTAGAACTCCAAATACCAATGATCCACCAAGAGGTGAATGGTGACTCATAGTTTGTGATCAAACAAATCAAATAGGATTACACGACCAGAAATGAAGAGATAATCTCCCTGATTGACTATGTATGAGGGTTAATGGAAGAATCCCCATTAGATCCAATTTGGAATCACATCCCATGATCATAGAATTCCCATAATGATTCATTGGACAATGAAGCTACATCATTGGATGATCCAAACCATGATGAAATAATCATCAGCATTTCACATCACTGAATGATCCTTCATATTGCTTATTTCACCATGTAAGAGATCAATGAAGAAATTCCTATCCCTGAACCATATGGTCCTACCTTAGGTGGGATGATTCCTAAAATATACTACATGTGTAATGGATTACTCACATTAGAAATATCAAGGAAAGAACAAATATGTTGGTGGGAAACCAACTTCACTCTTTATGGTGGCCTAAATAACCTAGAAATTACTCTATAAATGATGATTTTATAGATTCCTAATTATATGTATGCATGGATCGGAGAATACTGTTATCATGTAATAAGTAAATGAAAAATCCTATGGTTCCCACCAGTTAGGATACATGGTTTTTTACTAAATCAGAAGACATGGAAAGTTTTAGTCTTTAACGATGCATGATTGTATAAATTCACCAAGAATTTCAATTCCTTCATAGTACATGACAACATCATCCATCGACCACTAGAGTTTATATATATATCCAAATACTTTGGAAAATTTCTATATGTATACTGGATGTTGTGGGTCCATACCCTCTGGCCACGTGCAATCAACTAAAATAAATAAATTCTATCTATTTATTCTCAAAATGGGATTAATAAATACCCCACAATGAAGTTAGGGATAAAACAATCATCATATTCTTAAATGTCAACATCATACCATAATTTGGTATCCCCCATATATTACCGAAAAATAGGGGCACCAATTTCTGTTCTGTACAGATGAAAAAAACATTATCTAGAATATAACATCAAATCAAACCATTAATTCTACTATCATGTAGTGCCCAATGGATATATAGTATCCATCAAAAAGACCATATAGAATATAAAAAAATGGTGAATAAAGACAAAAATTATTTTCCTAAAAATCACTTGGTTGCCTTACGGGCTTACCAAACTACAACCCATACCGCCACACAAGTGACCTCATATTCAGTAGAATATGGGATAAAAGTAGTCCTACCCATGGAGGTCTAGTATCCATTGAGAATTTTTCCTATACTTTACATAATATCCCTGATTTAATAATCCCATGAATTACTAGATGAACTATAGTGACTCGATGAGAAAATATTTCACACATTTCATCACTTGGTGGTCCATCAAAATTTGGTAGTGTGAGCGTTTAACCAGAAGGTATTCCTCTAATCATTCCTCTTAGGAGAACTGGTATTTTTCCATAGAACTCTAATGTACTGGGGAGAATCTTCCAAATTTTTATTCCATGTGGTAGGGACCTTATTCCATAAATAAGGTCTACTCTAACAGATCTTATTCTTTGATATCAGTGGATAGAGAGCTAATTATGACCCAGACCAATGCAATGTTCTTGAATAAATATTTTCTATATTCCCAAAATAACTATTCTAGCAGTATGAAGTTAAATATAACAACTCTATACAAGAAAATTATTTAATAATTTAAATCATGTATCATATCATCCTAACCATATGATGCTAAACTACATGGTATAAATCTCAACTAGATGATGTTAAACTGTGTAGTTGGTATTTTTCATATGACCATAGAAAGTATTATATAAATTCCTCATCCCGTGATAATAAAATATATGAACTTTTCCATATCTATGTTTGTATTGATTACACTTTCAATTAGATACATAGTAACACCTAGACCTTATTTCATTAGACCATACATCATTATGGAAAACATAAAATTCCCCTTTCCTTGTGTTAAAACCTCATTGATGTGGGGAAATAATTTCAAGAACCATGTGTGGATTGATTCCTACCATTATAGGATATGTATTGATGACCAAAACTATAACCCTAGGCCCAATATCAATACTATTCCCCTTCTATGTTAGGTTACCCACATCATTACCATAAGATGTTAAACTTCATGACTAACACCCTCATCGCATTACAATAAACTACATATCTTTTTTAAGAACTAAGCATGGATTGATTCTCATTCTAATGAGATACATAGTGATGCCCTATTCTCCAATCCAGGGTCCAACTGTCACTCATCAAAAAAATTGTCCCCTTTTTGTGTATGGGATGAACCTGCACAAGTATCCTTTTAAGAACTACATATATCTTTATTATTGTTCAAATTAAACACAAAGATTTACATGGATCATTCATCATGATCTAGCCACCACAAAATCGAAATTCCCCTATCATTCACTTGTATCACCTTTTTATGGGGGAGTAAACCAATTACCACTCCTTATTTCTCACACCGAGAATTTCTCATGTGGGATTAGGAGTTTTGGTAGTGAATTTCCCTATATAAGTAAGGAATATTAATTCAGATTGAGGATATTCTGGTCCTTGTTGGAAGACCCCAAAAGGAACACTAGATGTCTTTGACTGCAAGAATTTAAAATACAATGTTTTTTTAGAAATACATTTGGATTAATTCTCATTCCCATGAGATATGTAGTGATACTCATATCCTACATCCTAGTCTAACCACAATATGAAAAATATCCCCACACTCATATGTATGATTCAAATCTATATTGAATGATTCAATATGGGTTATCTCCCTATGCATGAGCCTGTATTAAAAAACCCCCTTAGTCCACACATGAATTTAATTAGAATGTGGAATCCATTATAGAATTATGTTTGGATAGATTCTATTTCCAAAAATATATGTAGTGATTCGTGGGTCTAGTTCCCTAGTCTAGCCACAATATTCATTTTTCACATCATGTCACCTTTGTCCTTACCATATGACATTAAACTGCAAAGCTGATGTCCTCACCACATGACTTTAAACATCATTGTTCACTAATAACTACTTGTGGTTAGATTATCATTCCAACAAGATACATAGTGACACCTTGGCCTCCTGACCTAGTCCCAACCATCGGGTACAAAAAAATTATCCCCCTCCTACATAAAAATAAATATTTATGTAGGAGATCTTAATTGGGGTTCCCTCATTCAAGGGTCCACCAAGAAAATAGTGAGGTACCCTCATACATGTGAGTCATTCCAATGAAAAGGACTCTACACTTCCTGAAAAATATCAATATAATTACTTATTTTTTTTCAAACATGTCCCTTACCAATGTCGTACTCCTAATCATAGAATATTTTATAAATTCATTATCTTTCTCTAGTTACTAACTATTCAATATATGATACCTCAGGACTCCTTTGTATGACTGTATTATAACACACCCATATTGGATTTTAATTATTTTACCACTAATAGGTCATGTAATATAGAGGATTCCACTTTCTAAATATGTAGTAACATTCCCCAATTGGACTTGTAAAAAGTCTCCCACAAAATAGGGTTTTCAACGAGCGGTACATTTTCCCCTTGAGATAAGCCTTTTCTTTCTCGCTAAAGTATGATAACATTATGCTAAAAGTTGTGAGTCAAAATTGGTTAGTGGTAACCCATAAAATATTTGTCTAATATCACTTCACCCAATCCAAGAACCCCCGAGATCAGGATTTAAAAATATTTCCATCATGTCCAAAGTGTTCTGGAATAACCTTGGTCTGATTGTCCACACCATACCCATTGTTTCCATAATATTAGTTTTCTAGTAATGTGACCTAAATAACAGGAACCATATTTTCAATATTTGTGTCATATCTATATAGGAGAACTATTCTTCCATTCTTGGTTATTTGTGACCTGAGATATTCCTTCCATAATCAGGAACATATTTTCTATGAAACCAGACTTTGTGTCTAGGGAAATTTGAATCTCCCAAAGCATTCTTAGACAAGAAGTAATGGAATATCAAAATTCATAAGAAATAATTTTCTTGAATATTTAGTATAATTCCCCAATTAAATTTTCATAAGTCACCCACATAAAGGGCATGTCATCTAGAGGATTCAACTATTTTACAATGCAGCAACATTCCCTAGTTGGGTTTTCATTAAGTCTCAAACAAAATGGGTTTTTCAACACATGATAATTTCTTCCTTTGGAGGGACCTCTATTTATATAATCCTTTTCCCCCATGCCACTTTTCAGATACATTTTTAGGACCAATTGGGGCTTATATACCATGAGAGGGGGGGGGGGTGAATCAGGGTACGGATATTCTTTTTCAAAGTTCTTCCTACCCAACTGGATCTTGACCACTTTATTACAAGGGTCACTTTGTTTGCACTTGTGTGTTTATTATGATCACTTATTTTCTTCTTTATCTGATGACGATTCTTTAAATGCAACACAAGTAAGTAAGCAGGAAGACGCAAAGATTTTTACTTGGTTGACCCTCACTGGGCTACATCCAAGGAGAATACGCATACATGTTTCCCGTCATAACCAATTCCACTATTCTTCACTAGATGTGGATACAAAGGTTCGGGAACAGTCACTCTGTCCTAGGCTTGCTGCCTTTACAAGGTTTAGGGTCAGCTCACTACTTTCCCAAGGGTCACTCCCTGTTTCTCTCTCTGGATCACTGTTGGTGGAGAGGATCAACTTCTTCCTCTTCCTTTGCTCACTGCTCCGGAAAGGATCCACTCACAGTTTATAGACCTGTAGGTCTCTTCATTTTCATGAACGAATGTATCATCAACTGTTGATAGATTCTCTGTTGAAGATTAATGTTCATCCACTGATGAATCTCTCTTTGCACCAAAGGTATCGGGGAATCTTCCAGCCTTCATGCAGCCTTGAATAATCACCGTGAATCAACCTTATTTGGCTCGTAGGTCTAACCCAGCGCGCAAGTATCGGGGCACAGGTCACAACTAGCACGCAAGTCACTTCAAACACTTGTGCGGAAAAATCTTATACAAATCCAAACATGTGCGACTAAACCACTTTTACGCCCAAACCCATATTTGCGCACAACAACCAACCGACACACAACTTCAAACACTGGCACGCAAGTCCACCTGAAGACCACACACCACTTGCACGACCACCACACCAGTGCGATGGGAACTCTGATTTTTCAAAGTGTTGAACTCCGCTAAAAATGAGGAGTGGTGGTCCTATATTTATAGGCATTTGGTCAACCTATGCAGCAGCGCACAAGTATTCCCTCGACACGCAAGTCCTGGTGTGTAGGTTTATTCCACTGAAAGACACATGTGCGGCCCTATTTACTTTTCCATATTTCAAAGATCTGATCATGAAAAATATATGGCGCACAAATTTCCAACCCTCCTAGACACCAGCGTGCAGGTCCTTTCACGGTGCACAAGTCACCTGCGCGACCACACCAATACCTGACCAACCCTTTTTCTATTGACATATTTTGACCTTCTAATCTTGAAAAACATTAGGCATGCAGGTTTTCTCTCCTTCAAGTACATGGCGCGCAAGTCCCTTTGCCAAAAACCACTTTTCTTCATTTGCCGATTTTCAGGCCCATAACTTTGGAAAACACTGGAAAACGGCACCACCTTGTATCTGTTCTTTTTGTAAAGCCTCCAGATCATCCATTCCTTTGTCGACGTTCTTGAATAAGACATGGATCGTTGACCACAACTCTTGAACTAGACATTCCACTATGAAATCCTATTTGTCAAAAAAATTGTATGTCATTGTTTTTCTTTGTCAACAATCACCACACAGATGTCCACTTTTTCAACAAACACAATCACCTCAAAAATGCTTTAGTGATTCCTTGAATGATTTTTCCCAACATACATATATCACCATATTACTAATTACTACACTCCCCCTTCATACTAGAATGTGATAGTTCATTCTCAAACTTATTACTGTGAAAGGGGAGAATTACCATTCTTTCAGTCAAAGTAAAATATATTAAATTATTTAGCCCCAATTTCCTCACCGTATGAAATTAAAATTTATAGTATAATATACTATTTATAATATGTAAAACTGTACAATAATACCCTCTCCGTAAGTTGTTAAAACTACATGGTCCATATACTGGTCACATGATATTAAACCACACTATGATTCAACCCCTTTTTAGAAAGGGTACTTCCCCCTGACATCGATAATTTACTAAACTTTACCCTACATTAAACAATCCAAATTTGTGTTGGAGTGGTTTACCATTCATGCCTAATTCTAATAAAGATATTTTCTTAATTATCAAACCTATTCCCTTCGAAAACCACCCATCATAGTTTTGTGAAATTTTAATCCCTATAAAATTTCATTCTCCATCAGTAATAAAATGTTGTAAAAGTACTCGTCTGTTTAACTACGAAGTAACACACCCAATTATACTTTCATATGTCTCTCAAAAAAGTTAATGGAATTTTAGAAAAAGGTTTCCACTATTTTACTTTGTAGTAACAAGCCTCATTTGCCTTTGCATAAATATTCACACAAAACTAGTTATTAGGACAATGGTGTATTCATCCTAGGGAGATAAATCCTTAATTCCCATAAGCACCAAAAATATTAGGCTGTAAACCACTTTATATACTCCATTAATGTCCATTACTCACATATTTTTCTCACATAATGTTTTATATTTGGAAAACACAAAACTGTGAATCAAGATTCCCCTTCGGGTATCTGAATAATGTTCCAAAATTCTTGGATAACAATCTTTGATTTATTTATCATTTCAAAAATCATTGACAAGGTTGTTCGACCTAAAACACCAGTTGCATTAGTCTATCTTTCATAACATTAAACTACTAACTAAAAAAGAGACATAGTACTTTCCAGGTTCAAAACCCACAAAATGGAACTCTTGATAAACATTAAGTCTCAAATCTCAAGACCTACTCTTTGCACTATTTAATAAATAATAAATAAAATAACAGATAAAAGGAAAAAAACTGTTTGGATGAAAACTTAAAAAAGGAGGCCTATGAAAAATCCATGTATCGCTGCCGAAGTCTTCTCATTAAATACATAAGAACAATTAGGGAAATGACACAAAAGACACATTCTCTTTAGGGTTTTCTATTTGACCATAAAAATAGTTTAACTAATCTCTCTAGGACCCATGGATTTGGAAAAAATTATAGCATCCTTCCAGTGTCGAGATAGCGTCAAAGACCCCCAAATTATGTTGGAATGTGTCAAAGTTCCATAAAGTTACCATAGAACTAGATTCTTTTTTATGATAGAATATAATTCCAAAGGGGGATTTTTTTTTACACTGTAATGTGTATTCCATGCACTTCTCCATAGAATTCATGATGTAAACCTCACATTGAAAAAAATGTTGAGATTGGGTAAAAATGAGTCTTTATGCTGGAATAAGGAGATGATTGTATTTATATCTATCATGACCCAAAAATTCGTCAACCATTCATGAAATTTTCATGGTGAGACTCTCCTTT
Source organism: Viscum album (assembly GCA_963277665.1). Classification (NCBI taxonomy): domain Eukaryota; kingdom Viridiplantae; phylum Streptophyta; class Magnoliopsida; order Santalales; family Viscaceae; genus Viscum; species Viscum album. Next base: position 620,399,605 of record OY728162.1, on the reverse strand, counting down.
TTTCATGGGGGTCAGTGATTGTACAATGGGACTGTCCTATAGGGGAAATGATTGAAGCTTAGAAATGATCTTGAGTAGAGGTGTGGGGGTGAAACCCCCACGGTATAGAGAAGCTGATTCACCCACCTTGTTTTCTTAGGTGGTCATGCATGCAATAACCCTATAAATGAAGAGGGTGGCATAGTCATTTTTTGAACAACCTAAAATACACATCCACCCCTGCACATGGAACCTATTCAAAGCACATTCCCTTCACACCAATGATGCCTAGAATATTTTTCCACCCATGCGCATGACACGTACATTGGGTACTTGTGCAACATACCTTCATGGAAAAGACCCTTCATCCATGTTCTCATTTTTTATATAAATATGACCCTATGGATCCTCATTTAATAATGTGTCAAATTAGAGTAATCTTCCATACTCTGGTCATGCAACCCCTTCACCTACGTCTTTAAAACCTCCTCATGTATCCCTGTATAACCCATGAAAATAAGTAATTAAGAAGGATATTTAGATCAATGTCCCTATAGGGTCTAAACCATAATACGCCTTTTTGAATACACCTTTCTCATAGTTAACACCCATTTGGGAGAAGATCCCTTCCATAAACCAAGACCTATGTGAGACACTTTTAGGGACTCATAAGGACACATATGGTGCCTAGGATAAGGCCTCTCCAGAGAGATTTTGCCTAGTTGGTCCATTTACCAAGGCGTCATCATCTTGCACATGCCTACCCCACTACACGAACCATTTTGAGATCCCCCCAGACCCTATACGAAGAAACGTTTCTCACCAAGACAAGACATGCGTGAGTCTCTTTTTGATCCCTCATCTGAAGGGGATCGAATTAAAAACTCCAATGAACCCTAAATAATTGAGAAACAAAGCTAAGAGGCACATCAGCATGTATACCATATGGATATGAATTATTTGGCCAGTGGTATCTTTCACAAGTCATGTTTTATGGGTTGGGTCCTTGGGGTGCATGTAGACATGCAGTCCCATGGTCATGTGGACCCTAACCCTCGGGGCGGTGCATGGGATCTCCTAGTCTTGGGTGTGAGGGTGAATTCCATTTCCTTAAATTTTCATATCTATGTCCATGTACATCCAGTTCTATTGGGGAGGGTGAGCATCACTATAGCATTTCCCTTTGAGGATTAGTGAATTATCCTACTCACTTCTCCCAGAACAAATTTTAGGACATACCTTCTAGAGTAATCCCAAATCCTTTCTTGTAGGACCTATCATACTTCATTTTACTCCTTATATATACCCAAATGTTGTATCCATATGGGTATTCATATGTTACTATCATAGGTATAATGATGAGAGGGAATGAGAACATCAAATCCCTTTCTTCTCCTCTTGTATCCTCGAGCTCTTGCACCAGTGGGAGGAGAATCTTTTCGTTTTTCAAATCTTCTGCTTCCACATACTTCTCAGATTCAAGCATAACTCATGTGATATTATAGGATAGATATGATCATGAGATCCTCATGCTAAAATTCATTCTTTTGATGTGAATCATTTTCAAATTTTTCTCTCACCATCCTTTAGAGGGCCTCTATAGGCGCAGGTCATCAGATCCATGCATCCAACCACAGGGAATCCCTCCTCTAAAACCCCCCAAACAAACATTAAAATCTCAATGAGTCAAGATATATGATTTTATTAATATTTCCATAACTTTTATATACTCCCATTACTGATTTTATATGAAATGCGCATATTTGTTTTGAAATATTAATGTTTAAATATTAAATATAATTTTGAGAACTATTTGAATTCATCCAGATTCAAGTAAGATTAATGATTCAATAATAACTATCCCTAAACAGATCCAAATTGTGTGATTCTTGTATTGTAGGATTGAATATTCAATTTACTACATATCCATAGAAGGGGCAATTGGCTAATTAGGCAATTTTTACGGTCATATGGACCAAACAAGATGACCCAAATAATTTTTGAAGAAACTAGACCAGCCATGATGATTGAATTACTGGTCTCACTCCCAAAACCCAACTTTTGTGAAACTGCACCATATGTTCGTGATTATCCAAAAGCATCATGGGTAAAACTTTCAGGGCCCAACTCTAATAAAAAGTGGCCCAAATGATTCTTTGAAGTCCAGCCCACCATTCTGACCAAGAATTAAAATCCGAACACTATACATGACATATCTCATGATGTAATCATCAAATCGAGCTTCAATTTTTTAGTGTGAAAGAGTACCTACAGGAGGCCGACTTTTTTGAGTAAATTATTTGGTTTTTAAGGCATCATCCTATTGAAAAATGATTTCACATTTTGGACTTCAAAAATACTTGATTGAAATGGAGATATTAAAATTGTTTAATCCACCGGCCATAACTTTGGATAAATAGGTCTAATTGACTAAAAATTTTGAGGGAGGTAGGCTAGATTTATTATCTACAACTTTGTAGAAGGAGATTTCTCGATATTCGGTTGTCTGAATAGAAAACATTTAAATTATAGTGGAGGGACATATTGGGAATGAAAACAGTCCACTTCCTTGCACTAGTGTAGAAAACGTTTTTTACGTCACCATTTTTTACATCGGTTATATAAAACCGACGTCATAATATGTAAAACGAGGTTTTTTACGTCGGTTATTAAATAACTGACGTAAAAACCTATGTTTAGTACACCTTTAACGTAGGTTATTTTTATAACCGACGTTATTAATCGCGCGGCTTCGTTTTTTACGTCGGTTATACATTAACCGCCGTAACAAATAGAAGCGGGGGGCGTTTTTTACGTCGTTTATTAAATAACCGACGTAAAAAATGTGGTTTTTGAAGGGCTTTTTACGTCGGTTATTTTATAACCGACGTAAAAAAAGAATCTGCAGAAGTTTTTGACGTCGGTTATGGAATAACCGACGTAATAAAACGCGGATTTTGAGCCCTTTATAACGTCGGTTATAAAATAACCGACGTAAGAAAAGAATCCGAGGAAGGTTTTTACATCGGTTATTGAATAACAGACGTAATAAATGTTTTTAAAAAAATTATAACGTCGGTTATTGAATAACCGACGTGATAACTCATTTAAAAATTTACCCAGACCCGTGGATTGTCATTCGCGAGTTTACCTTCGACAGTCGCGACTCGTCTCTCTCGCGCGTAAACCCGAATCGGCTCGTCCATTTCGTTGGTTTAGATTCGTTTTGCGATCACCGTTTCTCAAATTTAATCTCCTTGGATCAATCATCTAAACTCGCAGCACTCAGGTAATCCTCCCACTCGTTCGTTTTTTTCACGGATAGTATATATATTTTTGTTGTGATTTTTTTGTTGAAACTAGCTAAGATTCTTCGATTGCGAACCCTTTTAACTCGTTTTGGCACCATAATTTTATTTATCATCCCTAGATCTATTAGTTCGACTTGCAATATTGACTAATTTTATGATTTCACTAATTTTGCATCGTTTTCTATAAATCCCCGAGAGGGTTGGGGCGTGTCCATTTGGATGGGGTGTCCAGGGGGGTGTCCAAGGGGTTGGATGGGTGTGGGGGGCTGTCCAAGTGGGTGGCGGCCTCTCCAGAGGGTATTTGGGGTTGTCCGGGTGGGTGGGGGGGCTGTCCAGAGGGTTGGGGGATGTCCAGGGGGGTGTCCAAGGGGGTAGGGGGTGGGGGGTGGTGTCCAGGAGGGGCGGGGGGCTGTCCAGAGGGGTCGGGGGGTGTCCAAGGGGGTTTACAAGGGGGTGGGTGGGTGTGGGGGGCTGTCCAAGGGTATGGGTGGGTGTTGGGGGGTGTCCAGGGGGGTGTCCAAGGGGGTAGGGGGTGGTGTTTAGGAGGGGTGGGGGGGCTGTCCAGAGGGTTGGGGGGTTTCCAGGGGGGTGTCCAAGCAGGTCGGGGGTGGGGGGTTGTGTCCAGGAGGGGTGGGGTGCTTTCTAGAGGGGTCGGGGGCTGTCCAGAGGGGTCGGGGGTGTCCAAGGTGGTGTCCAAGGGGATGGGTGGGTGTGGGGGCTGTCCAAGGGGGTGGCGGCCTATCCAGAGGGGTCGGCGGGGTGTCCAGGGGGGTGTCCAAGGGGGTGGATGGGTGTGGGGGGTTGTCCAAGTGGGTGGAGGCCTCTCCAGAGGGTATTTGGGGTTGTCCGGGTGGGTGGGGGGGCTGCCCATAGGGTTGGGGGATGTCCAGGGGGGTGTCCAAGGGGGTAGGGGTGGGGGGTGGTGTCCAAGAGGGGCGGGGGGGGGGGGGGGGGGTCCAGAGGGGTCAGGGGGTGTCCAGGGGGGTTTACAAGGGGGTGGGTGGGTGTGGGGGGCTGTCCAAGGGTGTGGGTGGGTGTTGGGGGGTGTCCAGGGGGGTGTCCAAGGGGGTAGGGGGTGGGGGGTGGTGTTTAGGAGGGGTGGGGGGGCTGTCCAGAGGGTTGGGGGGTGTCCAGGGGGGTGTCCAAGCAGGTCGGGGGTGGGGGGTTGTGTCCAGGAGGGGTGGGGGTGCTTTCTAGAGGGGTCAGGGGCTGTCCAGAGGGGTCGGGGGGTGTCCAGGGTGGTGTCCAAGGGGATGGGTGGGTGTGGGGGGCTGTCCAAGGGGGTAGCGGCCTGTCCAGAGGGGTCAGTGGGGTGTCCAGGGGGGTGTCCAAGGGGGTGGATGGGTGTGGGGGGCTATCCATGTTGGTGGTGGCCTCTCTAGAGGGTATTTGGGGTTGTCCGGGTGGGTGGGGGGGGGGGGGCTGCCCAGAGGGTTGGGGGATGTCCAGGGGGTGTCCAAGGGGGTAGGGGGTGGGGGGGTGGTGTCCAGGAGGGTGGGGGGCTGTCCGGAGGGGTCGGGGGTGTCCAGGGGGGTTTACAAGGGGGTGGGTGGGTGTGGAAGGCTCTCTGTCTGGTCCACCGGCCGGCCGGTGGTGATCCAGCGGCCGGCCGGTGGACCAGACAGGAAGTCTCTGTCTGGTCTAGCGGCCGGCCGGTGGCACCAGGCAGTGGGCAAGTCCACTGCCTGGGTCCTCCGGCTGGCCGGTGAGCTCACACCGGCTGACCGGTGGACTAAGTGAGTCCACTTTTCATCATTCTTGGGCCAACTCCTTGGCAACCTTTTTCCTGTGTTTACCATGTTTATCATTGTTTAACATGCTTACCATATTACCAATGTTTACTATTATGTAATTTAGTACACTTTTCTATTTTCTGATTGAGTAGTATTACAATATTTGAATTTGTATATTTGTGAACTAATGTTTGTTTTTTTGATTTGAAGGAAAATGACAGATCAATCAGTTGATCAGCCACATGATTCTGGAGATGATCATATTGGTCATACATCTGGGGAGGAACATTCACATGCTCCTATTACGAAAAATATTTCAAAGGTTGGTAAGCGTGGGTGCACACGTTTACCAAAATTATCACTTGCCCGTACGAAGGAGGAGAGGATAGTCGTGGAGTTTGATGATGATGATCTTCCTAGAGGTCCAAATGCTAAATATTTTAAGGGTTTTGTAGCAGCTCAGGCTAAGAGAAAAGTAAGCATTCTCTATGATGACTGGAGAAGTGTGGATAAGGCGATAATTTCTCAGCTGTGGGAGACCATTTTGGTAAGATCTTTTGCTATTGTTTGACTGTTCTTTAAATGTTTCTAGTATATATAATATTTTTAACCTCTTTTTTATCAGATGACATTTGATATTCCTGACACTGGAGGAGTCAGGAAGAAATGCTTATCGTTGGCTGCTAGGAGATGGAGAGATTTCAAATCAACCCTCTCATCTGATTTCATTTATGGTCATAGGAGTCGTGAGAATCCATGTCGTATATATCCTTTTATAGATGAAGACACATGGAGACAATTTTTTGAAAGTAGAAGAAAAGAATCATTTTTGGTAAGGGCAATGTAAACTTTTATAAGCTTTCTTATATAAATGATCTTATTATTGTTTTGTTAATGATTACTTATTCTTAATTTATAGCAAACAAGGAAAGCTCATCAAGAGATCCAATCTAAAAATGTATACCCTCATAGTTTATCTCGGGGAGGGTATGCATTATTGGAAGAACAAATGATGACAGAAAAATTTCAACAACTAAGAGCTGAGTCTTCAAGCTCTGGAGAGGTGGCCCCTCCATCCCCTCCATCTAGACATGAGAAATGGAAAAGAGCTCGGAAGGGCAAAAAAGGAAAATATCTTTCGGAAGAATCGAGACTCGTAGTTGAGAGGATTTTAAGATATCTATTTTATTTATTTAAGTTTACTATTTTCGTCATATATTTCCAATCATTATAGAAATGTTCAATTAATTATTACAGGACTCTCTCGAGGAGCAGAGTTCACAGGGGACATTTACACCATCTGGGAGGGAAGATATTTTATCTGTGGCATTGGGAAAGCCCGAACATCCTGGCCGTGTAAGAGGATATCCGGCAGGTGTATCGGTAAGAAATGTGTTGCCACGTTCCTCAACTTCTAACATTGAGGGAGTTTATAAAAAAATAGAATCCTTGGAGGCTGAAGTCCATAATATTAATGCGACAATGGAGGACAAGATTAGAGCATCGGTGTAGTTTATGTTTGCAGACTTGCAAAGACAATTTCAGGGTGCAGCTCCCACTCCACCTCTCCCAGCAGCTCCCACTCCCCCACCTCAGCCTGCAGACCCCATTTTTGATCCTCCTCCTCCGCCGCAGCTACCTACTTATTGTGAGTTGTATGTTGATGATCCTCAATATCATATAGTTGCATATGGGATGGTATATTGTATAGGAGATACAGTTCATCATCAACAGTTAGAGGTAGAGAATCAGAGGGTCACTGTATAGGATATTATAGATAGATCAGCTCAGATACCATTACCTACAGATGAGGTGACGACAGTTGGACATAGTATCGGCCATTTTTTACTTTGGCCATCCAGACTTCTTCGACTCATTACCATAGAGGTATGGATGTTATATCTTTTATTTTATATTTTTATTAATGTTTTATAATTTGAAAACTAATATATTTTTCAATTTATTTTTACAGGAATACTTCAAAGGTAAAGAAATACTGTATAGACAACAACAAAGACAGATAGCTATTACATCAGATGCAGATACTAGCAGTCTTGACAAATTGTCAAGATATTCAAATTTGTCGGCGGATCATTATGACTTTACAATGGAAGCTCATGTCTGTGGACGTGAACTAAGTGTGGGGATTATGAAAACTGATATCATGGAGTTTGTCACTGGAGATAAGTTGGGCATCAACGTGGTGCAAATTTTTATCATGTAAGTCTTAACACCTTTTCCTTGCGTTATATTTATTAAAAATGTATACTTATGTCTTCTTTGTATTAGGTATCTGTATAAAATTTGTGAGAGGAATGAGCTGACAGATGTATATGGATTCGTGGACCCACAATTGATTTCCCCTGAAGTATGTGCATTGGATGAGGAACAAAGAATGCTTTATATTGCTGATAGATTTGAAAAGAATGTAATCACACAGTGTTGGATGATGCATTTTTGTGAGAGGTATGAAAAACATCCCTCTCAAAGAGTTAATTATCTTTTAACATAAAAAACCACTAACGTTAAATTTCCTTTTATCAGGGATCATTGGATGTTAGGGGTTTTTTTCCCTAGGGAGAAAACACTTTATTGGATATGCTCTCTCCATGATGATGTGCGAGAAAGTTTTAAGAATATATTGGAAACGTAAGTTTCAATTTCACAATAGTTTTATATATTATAATGAATTTTAAATTTACCCCATTCGTATTATTTTCTAACAGGGCATGGGTCCACTTTCGAAAAAGCGCAAAGAAAAGGAATTTCAAGATCAAATATGTACATGCGAAGGTAAATATCCATTTATAATTTGTACATTTTGATTTATTACATAAAAATAATATATTGAATTTACACTCATTCAAACAAAAATGTCATGAGCAACAAGGCATCATCGAATGCGGATATTACATGTTAAGATTTATGTATGAAATAATAACAACTGGGACAGTTCTGAGTTTTGACCTGGTAAGATTTCCTCTTTCTCATAATATTTCAATTTGATTTATTCATTATACACGTTGACTACTATCCTTTTCCTTTGTAGCTTTTTGATGACCCTCAACCCTTTACTGCTGAAGATATCAAACACTTACAAGTGGAGTGGTCAAATTATTTTACAGGTTTGATTGACTTTTAGTTGTTTGTAATGTAAAATGTAATTTTGAATATTGTCAATGTAATTGTGTATTTCGTAGTCATTTAGGTTGGATTTAGTTTTTTTTTGAAGTTGACAGTGTAAGTTTTGAATGTTATATAAGTGAATGTTTAATTTTTCTCTACTTCTTGTTTTGGTCTACTGTTGATGGTTTTTCTGGTCTGGATTTTGGTATGGGGGGAGAGGTTCCAAGGGGGTGGGTGGGTGTTTGGGGGGTGTCCAAGGGATATTGGAGGGGTGTCCAAGGTGTGTTTGGGGCTGTCCTAGGGGTCGGGGGGGGTGTAAATGAGGGTGGGGGTGTCCAAGGGGTGGGGGGTGTCCAAGGGATATGGGAGGGGTGTCCAAGGTGTGTTTGGGGCTGTCCAAGGAGTCGGTTGGGTGTAAATGAGGGTGGGGGGGGGGGATGTCCAAGGGGTGGGGGTGTCCAAGTGGTGGGGGGTGTCCAAGGGATATAGGAGGGGTGTCCAAGGGGTGTTTGGGGCTGTCCAAGGGGATGGGGGGGGGGGTTTCCAAGGGGTAGGGGGTTTCCAAGGGGTCGGGGGGGTGTCCAGGGGGTGGGGGGGGGGGCTGTCCAAGGGGTGGGGGTGTCCGAGGGGTGGGGGGGTGTCCAAGGGATATGAGAGGGTGTCCAAGGGGTGTTTGGGGTTGTCCTAGTGTTCGGGGGGGGGGGGGTGTAAATGAGGGTGGGGGGATGTCGAAGGGGTGGGGGGGGTGTCCAATGGGTGGGGGGTGTCCAAGGGATATGGGAGTGGTGTCCAAGGTGTCTGGGAGTTCTGTCCAAGGGGCCGGTTTGGTCTAAATGAGGGTGGGGGCTGTCCAAGGGGTGGGGGGTGTCCAAGGGGTGGCGGGGTGTCCAAGGGATATGGGAGGGGTGTCCAAGGTGTGTTTGGGGCTGTCCTAGGGGTCGGGGGGGGGGGGGGGGGTGTAAATGAGGGTGGGGGGGTGTCCAAGGGGTCTGGGAGGGCTGTCAAGGTGTGGGGGGGGGGTGTCCAATGGGTGTTTGAGGCTGTACTAGGGGTCTTTGGGGTGTAAATGAGGGTGGGGGGGCTGTCCAAGGGGTGGGGGGTGTCCAAGGGGTGCGGGTGTCCAAGGGATATGGGAGGGGTGTCCAATGGGTGTTTGAGGCTGTACTAGGGGTCGTGGGGGTGAAAATGAGGGTGGGGGGGCTGTCCAAGGGGTGGGGGGGTGTCCAAGGGTTGTGGTGGGGCTCCAATGTGGTGGGGGAGGGCTGGCCAGGTTGTTAGGTGGGTATAGATGAGGGTGGGGTTCAGTTGGGGATTGGGGGAGGGCTGGCATGGTTATTTTTGTTGTTTGGTTTCTGGTTGCTTTTTGGTGAGAGCAGTGCAATTATTATAAAAAAATATATCGCTTTCACGTCGGGTATTTTATAACCGATGTGGTAAAAAAATCGGTAGGGTTTTATCACGTCGGTTTTTTCGAGAACCGACGTGATAAACCGTTCTCGGGCCTTTTATCACGTCGGTTCTTAATATAACCGACGTGCTAAAAGGCCTGGGAATCGATTTACCACGTCGGTTATTAGATAATTGACGTGCTAAAATGTTTCCCAGGCCTTTTTATCGCGTCGGTTATTTAAGAAACCGACGTGATAATAGGCCCGGGGAAGGGTTAATCACGTCGGTTATGTCATAACCGACGTGATAAATGATATCCCAGGCGTTTTATCACGTCGGTTTAGAAAATAACCGACGTGATAAACCCCCCCCCCCTGCGCATATTTATCACGTCGGTTATTATATGAACCGACGTGATAAACACCGTGATGTTAGGGATGTTACGTCAGGTTTTAAATAACCGACGTAAAAAACGTTATTTATAACGTCGTCCGTATTAACGTCGCCTAAAAACCGACGTAAATAATGAAAAATAACCGAAGTAAAAAATGTTTTCTGCACTAGTGTTTGGCTATAAATGCATCCCCCTCCTCTCCTTCAAAGGGGTTGGAATTTTAGAATAGAGGAGAACATATTGGCACGACCAAAGCCTTGACAAAGGCTTGGGAGGACCTTCCATACTCCAGTTTTCACTTGAGACACCTTTCCTCCTCTCTTTGTTTCCTTTAACATTTGTGTTGTTCTTTGTTAGTAATCTTGTAAGTTTGTTTTTTGTAATTCTGTTTTAATGAAAGTTTCTTCTTCAATATCTCTTATTCTTATCCACCTTCTGTAGAGTAATTTTAATGTTCTTAAAATAGTTTAAATACAGTTGAATCCCCTGCCATTCTTTTGCTTCCTCAGTCAATAGAATGTCTGTTTTTTTAATTATCATCATTGTTCGTGTGTGTGTGTTCGACGTACCACTCTTTTCCTATCCCTTACTTTTTCTTATATTGTTAATTCATAATCATAATAATTATAACCAGATTATTGAATACCCAAATAAATGATTAAATCTATCATTGTGGTGAGTTATAATTTAGGTATGTTAAGTGATTGAGATCTTTTTCTCGGTGAATATTTTTTGAATTAACATTGTGTATGTTGGACTGAACATGTCATGGATTAATGACTTGTTTGTTTAACATGTGGTTTCCATGGATTATTGGAACCATAAATACACCCCCATCAATAATATCTGATTGAAATTAAACCTTTAAGTCAACTTAAGGCTTGGATTAAAGCATTACCACTTAGGAATTATAATCAATGTCATCTTGTGACACAGGTGTTAATTTAATGTAATATAAATCAAAGATCAAGGATATCACAAGATTAACTACCTAATGATGAACTCACCCCAATCTTTATTAATTTTTTAAATCAAACATCATCCATAAATTATTTCATAAGCTCTGCAAAAAAACCCCCCAATCAGAATACAATCAACTAAAAACAAAGGACTATTATAAAGTATCATTGTCGAGGATTGGACCCGAGTGCTGCTATACCCATTAGCAGAGCACCGTAACCTTGACCGATCGATAAGCAGCAATAGGACGTGCATTTTAAATGGTGTCGTTTCCGGAGATGGTGATTTATGTATTAATTGGTTTCTGGTTATTGTAAAAAAAACAAACTTTTAAAAAAAATAGAAAAAAAAACACAACGAAAAATGTGTCTTATCATAAAAATAATAAACTGAAAAAAATACAAAGAAATACTCATCTTCATTTTCCTTACAACATCTCTTTGAATTCCCCATATCCTCACAAACAATCCCTTGGATTAGTTTGACCCTAAAATTGATCGAACACTTCACCAACTTAGGAGGAAAATTAGAGATAATCAACTCATTCAAGAACCAGTCCTTGGCCAACCAATTGAATTAGATATGGCCAATCCCAGGGAATAAATACTAAATGAACTTGCTTCCCCTGATATGAATTACCAACCTCTTGGTATTCAATATCTAAACATAGAGGCTGACTTCAAAATCAAATCGGGTTTGATTCATCTTCTCCCTCATTTCCACGGTCTAGCCGATATGGATCTGTATCTCCTCCTTAAAAAGTTCCAAGTGGTGTTCTCTACCATGAAGCCTCAAGAGGTTTCTGAGGAAAAAATCAAAATCTGAGAATTCAGTTTCTCCCTAGTTGACACTACTAAGTCTTGGCTTTACTACCTTCCTCTTGGTTCCATAACCACATGGAATACCATGAAGTGACTCTTTTTAGAGAAATTTGTTCCTGCTTCTTGTACTTCTTATATCCAAATGGAAATAAGTGGTATTCATCAATTACCAAGTGAATCGCTTCATGAGAAATGGGAGAGGTTCAAAAAGCTTGTTTCAACCTACCAACACCACCAAATCCATGACCAAATCTTGACTCAATACTTCTATTAGGGGTTATTGGCTATAGAGAGAACTCTCATTGATTCCACAAATGGTGGTTCTCTTGTAATAAAACTCGTACATCTTTAACAGATCACATAAGTAACATGTCTGCAAACACTCAACAATTCCATAATCGAGAACATGCTCAAGTCAAGGAAGCCCAAGATAATCAATCATTTGAGCCGAACAAGATGACTTAGTGGATGAGTGAACATACAGGTCTTGTGCGACAATTAACTATGGCTACCAAATCCCCAACCTCTTCTTCTCCAAAATAAGTGTTTCTTGGACATGTCAAAAACTGTGGAATCTACAACCCTTCATCTCATCCAACTGACACATGCCCAAAAATTCAAGAGGATCAATCTTCTTCATCTGGAACAATGGTGCTCAATGCAGCATATGATCAGAGGAACACAAACCCACAATAATTAGGTCAGTTCATTAAAAACTTCTACCAACCTCACTACAATCCCTTCTCTTCTTCTTATAACTAAGGCCTTACGTATGGTAATCCCATATCTCATCCCCCTCAATTCCCTCCTCAAAACCCAACCCAATTCCAATAAGTTCAATGTGTTGGTAACTTCCAACAACCTTGTCATTTTTTTCCTCAACCTCAAAGGAACAATCCTCCTCCTGGATTCCATTATCCTAGTGAGCCTTCCCAATTCGAAAACCAATACAATCGCTTTCCCAACATCCAAAATCATGGTAATCCCAATTTGGGACAAGCCTCTTTTTCCAGGAAACCATGGGAAAGTGTAGTGGAAGATCTTGTCTCTTTAACCCGTTCTAGCCTCAAGAACATTGAAACCCAAATTGGTCAACTAGCATCCCACCTTAGTTAGAAACAACCATCCAATTCATCCCAAAATCCCAGCTCAACCATTACCCAACCCTAAAGGAAATTTAAGTGCAATTTCACTTAGATTGGGAAAGCAAATTGATATTCCTCAAGATAAGTCCTCCAAACCTCCTTTGAATGTTGACCTAAAAAATGAAAAGAAAAAGAAACTTGAAAAGGAACCTGAATCCATTTCCTCACCTCCTTATCTTCCACATTGGAACATAATTCCTTTTCCTCAAGCTGTTTCTAATCTAAAGAAGTCCTTTGAATCTGATCCTGAAATGCTCGACATGTTTAGGTTTGTTGAAGTCAACATTCCCCTCTTAGATGCCATAAAACAAATTCCTAAGTATGCAAAGTTTCTCAAGGAGTTGTGTACCCACAAGAAGCAACTTAGGACCTTCGAAAATGTTTCCACCTAGAAGTCTATTCCCATAAAGTGCAATGATCCAGGGACCTTTACAGTTTCAATGCCAAATTGTAAGTTCTAACTTTGATGATGAACTCATAGACCTAGGAGCCTCAATTAATGTCATCCCCAAATCCATATTCTACAACCTTGGTCTAGATCCCATACATCCAACAAGTGTCGTCATTCAATTGGTAAATCGAATCATAGCCAGTACTAAGGGAATAATTGCTGATGTCCTTGTACAAGCCAATGATCTTATCTTCCCTGCTAATTTATATGTCCTTGACATGGAAGGTGAGGCGAAATGTTCTTGATCTCCCCTAATTCTAGGAAAACCAATCCTCATGACTTGGAGAACCAAGATTGATGTCCATTCATGCATCTTATCCATGGAACTCAGCAACCAACTGGTCAAGTTCAACATTTTCCAAGCCATGTGATACCTATCTGAGGATCACTATGCATTCTAAATCCATGATTCTAGGGACACTTTTAAGAGTCAATTGAACCACAATCCACCATGTTTTTCATGTCCTAATTAAAAATGATCTTGTGAAATCTGCACCATGATTAACAATTTCATAAATGTTAAAGATGATGTGGAACTTTCATTCGTAGACTCTATCAATCTAGAGTATCTTGAAAACTCTCTTGAATCCCACAACAATTCTGATCTCTACTGCTCCACCTTGGACAGTATTAAGTAAAATGAATATCAAGCAACTGAAGTCCCTTCTTCCATTCCTATGTTGTCTAGCCCAAAAGTGAAAGATGAGAATGGTCTGAAACATCTTCCTAAACACCTGAAATATGCATTCCTTTTCAGTGATCACTCATATCCTATCATTATCTCTTCTTCACTTACTGAAACCGAAGAGTCCAAACCTGTTCGGGTGTAAGAGGATAACAAAAAGGCCATATTTTGGACCCTAGATTCCATACCAGGAATCAACCATGCCCTTTACATGCATCACATCCATATTTAGGAGTCATCTAAACCAATTAGACAACCAAAAAGAAGAATCAATCCCCACATACTTGGGGTAGTTAGGGAAGATATCACCAAGATTCTTCAAAATGGTATTATCTATCTAATTTCTGATAGTGAATGGGTTAGTCCAATTCAAGTTGTGCCTTAGAAGGGTGGGACAACTGTTGTCACAAATGAACATGGAGAGGTAGTGACAACTCGAGTGAAGAACAAATGGAGCGTGTGCATCAACTATAGGAAATTGAATGTTGAAATAAGAAAAGATCACTACCCTCTTACATTCCATGATCAAATGCTAGAACAATTAGCTGGAAAGTCACACTATTGCTTTCTTGATGGATACACCAGCTACATCTAAATACCAATCATAAATCAGGACCAAGAAAAGACTAATTTTACTTTCTCGTTTGGAACATATTCATACAGAAGAATTCCATTTGGACTTTGCAATGCTCCTGCAACATTCCAGAGGTGTATGATGAGTATCTTTTCTGAATTCATTGAACATTGCATGGAAGTCTTCATGGATGACTTCACCATTTATGGTGAGTCATTTGAATCTTGTTTGAATTCACTCTCTGTAGTCCTCCAAAAGTGTGTCACGTGTAACCTTGTATTAAATTTTGAAAAATTCCACTTCATTGTTGCAAATGGGATTTTTCTAGTGCACATAGTTTCAAAAGATGGTATTTAAGTTGATCCTACCAAAATTGAAGTGATCCAATCGCTTCCTTAACCCACTTCTGTTTGAGACATCCATTCATTTCTCAGTCATGCCAGTTTCTATCGGATATTAATCCATAACATCAGTAGGATTTCCATCCCACTCACTTGGTTACTCCAAAATGATGTCACATTCTATTTAAATGAGGTTTTCAAGAGAGCCTTCATTGAACTCAAAACTGCTCTTACATCTGCCCTGATAATCCAACCCCCAGATTGGTCTTTACCCTTTGAGTTGATGTGTGATGCATCTGATAGAGCTGTTGGGGCTGTTCTTGGTCAAAGAAGATAAAAACATCCTCATGTATTCTATTATGCCTAAAAAACATTCGATGAAACTCAATCTCACTACACTACCACTGAAAAAATAACTTTTAGAAATTGTTATTGCCTTAGATAAATTCCAGCCCTATCTCTTAGGTTCCAAAATCATCATCTTCACAGACCATTCTGCTATAATGTTCTTACTCAAGAAATGTGATTCCAAACCGAGGCTAATAAGATGGATCCTAATGCTCCAAGAGTTTGACCTTGAAATAAAAGATAGACAAGGAAAATAAATCTCTGTGGCAGATCAGTTGAGTATAAATTATAATTCTTCTCATTCTGAAATCATCGATCCTAAATTCACCACGGAGCACCTTTCATCTCTCACTCAAAAAATACCATGGTATGCCCCAATTGTAAATTTCTTGGTTTCTAGTGTTTTTCCTGAAAATTCTTCAAAAGAATGAAAAATGAAGTTGAAAAGTGATTCAAAATACTATTTTTGGAAAGAAAATAAACTTTGGAAAACTGGGGCTGACATGGTAATAAAGAGATTTTCCAATGAAAATGAACATTATTCCATATTAGAATTCTATCACTCAATGCCTAGTGGTGGACACTTTGGACCACAAAGGGCCTATCGAAAGGTCCTAGACTATGGATTCATTGGTCATTCACTCTTAAAAGACTCACATGAGTTCTGTCAATCATGTCCCACTTGCCAAAAGTATGGCACAATTTCAAAGTGAAATGAAATGCCCTAAAATCCTTTAATTTTATGTGATATATTCGATGTTTGGTGTATCGATTTCATGGGACCATTCCCACTTACAATGGATTATCATACATACTTCTTGCGGTTGATTATGTTTCTAGGTTGGTCAAGGCTAAACCCACTTGAAAAGATGACTCACATATTTTTAGTGAGTTCCTAAAGACACACATATTTCACTGATTTGGCACACCACGTGACTTTATAAGTGACTTAGGAACCCATTTTTGTAATAGAATCATGGAATATCATTTAAAAATAATGGGGTTGTACATTAAACATCAACTGTATATCACCCTCAAACAAATGGAATTGCTGAACTTTCTAATATAGAAGTGAAAATAGTACTTGAAACAATTGTAAAACCCACCAGAAAAGACTGGCCTGAATGACTTAGGGAAGCACTTTGGGCATATCGAACTGCCTATAAAACACCCATTTATATGTCTTCTTTTAGGATAGTTATTGGTAAAACATATTATCTACCAGTTGAAATCCAACATAAGCCTTTTTGGGCTGTGAAAACCTATAATTTTGATTGTAAAAAATCTAGTGAAGAAACATTATTGCAATTGGCTGAATTGGAGGAGATTCGACTTGATTATTATGAGAATTATAATCTCTACAAAACAAAATCCAAGGCACTCCATGATAAACACATCCTGATAAAGGTATTTCATGAAGGTGAAAAGGTAATTCTCTTCAATTCTAGATTTTGGCTTCACCCAGGTAAGCTTAATTCTTGTCAGAAAGGTCCTTTTGTTATTACTCATGTTTACACATTTAGTTAAATGAAAGTCCAAGACCCCTCTTCCAAAAGGAAATTCATGATTAATGGAAATCAGTTAAATCATCACCATGAGAGGACACACAATCCTAGATCAACATCAACTTCTACTGGATCCCCAACTTATGCAGTCGACCTTCCACTAGATGGAGATAAAAACCCACCAAATCCAATCCAGGGGCACCAATTTCCCTTTAACTCTATCTCTCTTCCTCCCTCTACCTCTTTCTTCTTCGTCCTCTGTCTTTCATTTTTTTAGAAATTTCTTTTTCAATCCCTTTTTTTCTCTTCCTCTTTTGTGTGAGTGTGTATTTATTAAAAACAAAAATAAATCTAAAATGAATCAAACAAATACAAAAAAAATTCAAGATTCATGCTTACTCTCCATCGAGTTTTGAAATTTTGTCCAACCTTTTTGTGGAGTCAACAGGAATGTTTTCATCTCAAAATTTTTGTATTTTCATCATGACTTTGGATAAAGAATTTTGTGTCAAAACCAACACATTTCGAATGCTCAATTTTTGATTTGGAAAATGATTTTCCCAAACTATGACGAACAACATTTTCTTTCATGCCAATGACACCTATGGACATCATTTCAAAATGTGTTTTTTCACCCCCATTTTTGAGTCTTGATTTTGTGGACCATTGAGATGAATTTCCTACTTTAGAGTGAATTAATATGATAGAGGCATTTTCTGAACCACATGAGAATCACAATAGCCAAATAACCTCCCATTTCCCTTAAATTAATCCTCCTTTTGAAATCCCCTCCAAGAATATGAAAACCTTTTCTTTGATAGCCACATTACAAGCCCAATACCTTTTCCCACCCAATATCAACATGGACTTTCATTGTAGAATTTTTTGAAATTTGAGTGTGTGGGGGGGGGGGTGGATTTCATTTTGGGTACCCTTTGATGATTTCACCATGTTATTATATGCTTGAGGGAAAGAATACATTTTAGTGTGGGGTAGAGGTTTTCATTCAATGTGTTTTGGGGAATGTAATGTACTTTCATTTATGTAAATTTTTAAATGTTATTGACAAGTGTTCAAAAAAAATCAAAAAGAAATCGAAAAGAAAAAAAGAAAAACAATTGTTTTGTTTCTTGGGTAGGTCAAAAATCGCTCTTCATCAACCTTTGATATTGTTATAACAATTACAATTAGTGTTGTGAGGAGATCAATCTTGGTTTGGGATATGAGTATGAGATCTTTTCCAAGTTCAACTTTCTAAAAAAGAAAAAAAAAGAAAAAAAAGAACACTTGAATTATATTCTTTTGTCATTTGGAGAAGTTTTGTGGTTTGTAAATATTTCATCTTATAATCCGCTTAAAATTTTATTCCTCTATTGTGTCTTTCTTCACACAATAATTCCCTTGTAAATATGTGTTTTCATTTCCTTCCATGTTATACTTCAAAAAAATGTGCATTGCTTTTTCTATGTTGGTGTTTTAACCCTCTTCTTCTCTCTCTTGGATATTATATTCCTACCATCCCATAGCCACAAAAAAACCTCTTAAAAAGACCTATTCATTCTAGTGAACTTTGGATAGGTATTGGAAGCTGAGAGCTCTTTCAAACTCTAAGATTTTCACTTTTGGTTGGTGAAAGAGTGAACCTCCAAAAATGAATTTTATCATCTCGAGAGGTGTGAGTTTTGAGTGTCCACATTTTCCATTTCTAAATTTGAGCATAAAAAAATGAATTATTTTTGTAACATTGTTTCTGTAACAACTTGTGTTGGAATTCAAAATGGATGAGTGAAATGGTCTATACCTCCCCTGATTGGAGAAAACAAAATTTTAAAATTTGTTTGTGAGTGAAAATGATTTTTTCATGTTTTTTATTTGTTGCACATGAGGACATGAACTAGACTAAGTGTGGTAGAGTTGATGTTATTAATGTTTTCATAACTTTTTATATACTCTAATTACTGATTTTATATGAAATGTGCATCATTTGTTGGAAATATTAATGTTTAAATATTAAATATAATTTTTGAGCAACATTTTAATTCATCTTGATTCGAGTCAGTTTAATGTTTTCCTAATAACTATCACTCTACTTATCCAAATTGTGTGGTTCGTGTTTTTTAGGATTCCATATTCAATTTAATACATATCCGTAGATGGGACCATTGGACAATCAGGCCATTTGTATGGACATATAGACCACACAAGATGACCCAAAGAATTTGTGATGAAACTGGACCAGCCATGATGATTGTGTTACTGGTCTCACTCCTGAAGCCCATATTTTTCGAACCTCCACCATATGTTTTTGATTATCCAAATGAATCAGGGGTAAAATTATCAGGGCCCAACTCTAATAACTATGGGCCCAAATGAAGCATTGAAGTCCAGCCCACTATTCTGGCTGAGATTTAAAATCTGTGCACTATTCATGACATATCTCATGATGTAATCATCAAATCAAGCTGCTATTTTTAAGTGTGAAATAGGATATATTTACGGCCTACTTTGTTGAAGAAATAATTCTGTTTTGAAGGTATCTTCCTATTAAAAAAATCATTCACATTTTGGACTTCAAAAAGACTAGATTGAAATGGACAGATTAAATTTGTTTAATCTGCCGGTCATTACTTTAGATAAATAGATCCAAATGACTCCATATGTTGAGATAGGTTGGAAAAAAATATTATCCACAACTTTGAAAGAGGATATTTTTTGAGATTCGGCTGTCTGTATAGCCAATATGGCGATGAAATTTGAGGGACAGATTGGGAATGAAAAAAGTCCACTTCCTTGGGCTATAAATGCATCCCCCTCCTCTACTTCAAAGGGGGTGGCAATTAAGAAGATATAAGAACATATTGGCATGACTAATGCCTTTAAAAAGGCTTTGGAGGACCTTCCATACTCACGTTTTCACTTGAGATACCCTTCCTCCCCTCTTTGTTTCCTTTCACTTTTGTGTTGTTTTTCGTTTGTAATCTTGTAAGTTTGTGTTTTGTAATTTTGTTTTAATGAAAGTCTCTTCTTAAATATCTATTATTATCATACAGATTATATAGATTAATATTAATGTCCTTAAAATAGTTTAAATACATTTTAATCCCCTTCCCTTCTTTTTCTTCCTCATTCAACCGAAAGTATGTTTCTTTAATTCTCATCATTGTTCGTGTGTGTGTGTTCGATGTACCACTCTTTTCTTATCCCTTTCTTTTTATTATATTGTTAATTAATAATAATAATCATTATAACCAGATTATTAAACACCCAAATGGATGAGTAAATCTCTCATTTGGGTGAGTTAAAATTTTGGTATGTTAAGTCTTTGAGAGCTTTTTCTCGATGAATATTTTAAATTAACATTGTGTATGTTGGGATTAACACATCATGGATTAATGAAATTTTTTCTTTGACATGTGGTTTACATGGATTATTGGAACCATAAATACACCACCATCAATAAGCTCTTATTGTGATTAGAACTTTCAGTAAAGTTAAGGCTTGGATTAAAGCCTTAACACTTAGGAATTCTAATCAATGTCATCATGTGACATGGGTGTTAATTTAATGCAATATAAAGCAAAGCTTAAGGATATCACAAATCTTAACTACATAATGATGAACTCACCCCAATATTTATCAATTTGATAAATCAAACATCATCCATAAATTATTTTATAAACTCTGCAAACAAACCCCCCAATCAGAATACAATCAATTAAAACTAACGACTAGTACAAAGTATCATCGCTGAGGATTCGACCCGAGTGATGTTATACATATTAGCAGAGCAACGAAACCTTGATCAGTCGATAGGCGACAATTGGCCCTACGTTTCAATATCCATACATTATAAATTAATAAGGCCATCCACATATATGGTTTAAGCCCTGTAATCCTAGCATGGGAATTATTCCATGTTTAATCCCTGACAAACCATTTACATATTACTCAATATAATCCCCAACCATGTCATCATCATCTAAATGGGTCATATCTATTGAATGATAGATACATGAGGTAAACCATATGTTTGGGTACCTGGGACCATTAATCCATCTCAATGGGGCCTCATTCACTGTGAGAAAAACTTTTAGAGGTCCTCTATTGGCATGGGCACTCACAACTGAACTACATGGGATTTGATTCCCTTTCAAGTGGGGATATGTAGAAATCCTCCCTAAGTTCCAAACACACACAACCCTAATAAACCCTAATCATATATGGTTAATATTCGTAACATATTAATATCCAACCTGAATTCCATATCCCTTTCCGGTTCCTTGGGCCAATTTGGAAAAAGTCTCACATGAAACATTAACTATGAACCTTCAACCTAGACATCCTTGCTACATGATGCTAAACTACAAGGTTTGGTCCTCATCACATGACCATAATAGGTATGATGTGTCCCATTAATTGGAACTAAAATATGTGGGTTCGTATTCCATTCACAAGGATATGTTGTAGGCCCTTTCATTGGTCAGATCCTGACATCAAAACAACTCAAGTCTTCTTGGATAATGATACACTCCAGAGCGCCCCACCGTGTAGCTCAAAACTAGTATCATACTAATAAATGGAAAAAAATATCTTATCAATATTTAGGAGGTTACCTTTGATGGATAACATCATATACATACAAATATATTCATCAATAAAGAACCTGAGATACATACAGATGATTCTAAATTCTATACATTCTAATAATTTTTTGTTAGCTCAATGGTGGATTACATAATATATGAGAATTAATGAAGGATTCATGATCATATATTAAATCTATATGAGATTTCTATAGTAAGAAATAATTCAAACTAAAAGGGTCTGATGATCCCTACCTCCCATCCTCTCGACCAATGTGAGTCTCCAAGAATTTTTGGACTATTTCCCAATAACTACATGTATTTCGAAAGAAGGTCTGAATAAGGGAATTCTTTGGTGTTTATGGGTCCAAAAAAACCTGTTGGAAACCATTTTAAATAATAAAATAGTTTTTAACGATTTTATAGAGTTAAAAACCTCACAATCAATTGTCGGGCACCAAGGTTTTTATTTGAAACACTTGCATAACTTAGATCATAACCCTAACTCATCACCTAAAACAATGAAGTTCATAACACGTGAATCATAATTGATGTAAATGAAAATAATTTGTGAGAGATTAAAATAAAAATAGTATTATGAAAAAATGTATGATTATAACCTTGTGAACATGTATAAATAGAAACAAGTTCACTCATTAAGTTAAGGACAAGAAACTAGGAACTCACATAACCTTAAGAACATGAAACAAAGTCAAAACATAACCATATGAACATAAAATAAATGACCTCACATACAATTATAGATATAAAAACTAGTTCCATGATTAATCAAATGTAAATGAACCCTAGGTACTCAAATAAAATTATTAAAATGAAAACCTGGCCCAAGAAAAATATTATAAAAATAAAAATCAGGAAAATGCATGAAATATTTAACATGAAATTAGGTTTATTCATAACATATTTACCTCATGGGTTGTAACATCCCATTACCATATTTTTGGTTATTACCTTCTATTCACAAGTTTTTCCTACTTAATTGGGTGTGTTTTGGAACTCATATGTATGGAGATCATTTATTGGGGAAAATTACTTAAGGATTTGGTATGGATGTCTATTTTAATTAATGGATTCTGGGTATAAATTTGTTAATGGATTTGTGGGGTTATTCCCAAGACCAGATAATTCCCAAGGAGATTTTCAGTTTTTGTGTAAGAATATGATGTTTTATTTTTTATTATAGATGCTTATAAAATGTGTAAATGGGTTAAACATCATGTACTTGTTCTCCATACAAAATTCGTAAAATTTCTCTATAGTGTGAAAGGATTAGATGTTGTGTAATGATTACATGATATTTATTACTAAAATATCAGTTTCCATTAATAAGGTAATAGGGTTTTTAGTGTAATTGAAAATAATGGATTAAAAGATGTGTGAATTAGTTTCACATCATGTTACTATCTATAGGTTGGATTTTAGAACACCATACGAGAAAATACATTATTCATTCTCCAAAATATCCCTTGGATCTCGACCTAGAATGATTCTACAGTGATTATTTAGGTCTTTGTTCAATGTAGATTGATTAATTCAGTGATTTATCATTGAGGTGGTTGGATTTAATATCTATTGGAATGTAAACCTTTATTCATCTTCACTTCCTTCATCACAGTAAGACCATGGTGTCATTTTATCAGATCCATTGACCCATGATGATGGTTATTCTTTCTTTCTTCTAGAAATGTGGCTTGATATCCTTCTAATGGTCATTTCATTTGTTTGTTATGGTTCAGTGGTTGTGAATTCTTGACATATGTGTCATTTCATATTCTCCACTAACCGTTTTTTGAAAATTGTATTAATTATAAGATATGAATATTGATTCTGGGGCCTCCATTTTTATTTATGAATTGCCTTGTTGGTGGATCATTTTTGGGCATGTGAGACCCTGAGTTTTGAGGTAGGTGGTTCCATATCCAAACTATGTTGTTGATTTTTTTTTCTCATGTTATTTTTATATGTTTATTTATATATAAATTTTCATGAATTATTTCATGTAAATGGATTTGTGATAAAATGTGATTTTACTTTGGATTTTAGTAAATGGAAAATGGGTATTTACGAAGCATAAAAATTATTTATGAAATAAAGAGCATGGGAAGCCTTGGGTATGTGTTTTTAAGGATTATATTTGTAATATTGTCCATGTTACCATCAAGGGATTTCCCCATGGGTATTTTCCATAATCCCTTGGCCTATTATTCTAGGGATATACATTACCATTATTAAGGGATCCACACATGGGGTGTTTGTCATCTCTTTAAGACAATGTTGAAGGGACTTATTTTCCAGTAGTCATTGTGGTGGTATGGGTAGTTTTAAATACCCAGAAATTTAATGGAATTTTTATATTAAATTCTTTGGAATATTACGAGTTCGTAGTTTCTGACGGTGACTGATTCCGAGGCCCGGTGTTCCCGGAATCAATTTCTGATGTTTTGTTAGGGTACCTTCAGTAAACGTACATGCAAGTTTTTCTATCTTTTGAACTGGGGCTAGGAATTAAAATCTGAGGGCACCGATGAACTCGAAGTGCTGGTATTCGCTTAAGGGGGCATTTTTTCCAGTTGCGTTTGGTCGAGAGTAGAAGTTTTAATTTGGGGATTCGTAACAAATTTAAATAAAATTGTTGTGTTACATAAAGTGTACACAATTTTAAGTAATTTATTAAGTGGTGGTTATTTCCTGCAAGGGAAAGTTAGAGGAGGGGCCCACACCCCACATAACCTCCCATGAGAGGATTATGTGTGGTGGGATCTACATTAACTCAAAATTTCCACCTCCTCTAAACTCCAATTAAACTCCCCTTTAAAAATAATGAGGACACCACACCCCTCTATTTTGGTGGAGTCCCTTCAACTCCCTTCACATAAATTGTGCCAACACATATAATTAATGCCTTCGTTAACTAATTTGAATGTTTGAATTATTTTTAATTACATGGAAAGTTTATAATTTTGGGGAAAGTCTAATTATAATATTGGCTTGGAGGGGGAACCTTTGGAGAATTAGAGGAAGGATTCTACCTTCCAATGAAGAACCACTGAAGAACGATGAAGCCAACTTTGATCTTTATCCAAGCCACAAGAGAAGGGGCCACCCGCAAGGAATGTCGGCTATGCATCCTTCTCGAACGCACCCATACGTCAATGGAATCGACATTCGTCTTCTGCGATGCCCGACCCCAGCGACGCTCGTCTTCCGCAGCTCGTTGATGTGAATGGTTCTTGAAATCGAGGTATGGTTTTTTGTTCAAATTTAATTGAATAAAATTGTACCTTGTTCTTCATTGAAAACCATGGATTGTCATCGGTATTATGTTATCTCTTAATGCGGAGGGTGTGGGCCAAACAAACAAGGCCCGATGACCCTCTGATGGTTCTTGTCTATTTTGGCGATGATGACCGAAGGCAGCGACAATCAGAGGCAGCGACAGCCACACACCGGAAGCAAGAAGGAAGACCGTGACACACATTTGTGGGCCGCTCGACCGAAGAAGAACCGGCCAGCTAAAGCCAGCCCGGTTGAAGGAACTGTGGCGCTATGAGGGCGTCGTGCTGCAGAGAACTGCGGCCTGTGATGGGCGGGAAGCTTCGGTGGGTGAACCGGCCAGTAGGCGACCTTTTGGGTTGAAGAAGGTCGCAGAACACGAAGGTGCCTTGTGGGGGAAAAGTGGACCTCTTGTACGGGCCGCTCGTGCTGGAGAAGACCGGTCGGCTTCGACCGGACGGATAGGAGGGGCGGCATCCCTCGGAGCCGCCGTTTCGGAAAACCGGGGGGACATTCCCCCCATACCGCTTGGACAGTTGGAAAAGCCACAGCTGAGCCGCCAGGTCGGGCCGCCAGTGGCACGGACCAGGCCGCCTTGTGCAAGCCAGGCCACCTGTCGCCCCGGCTGGGCCGCGCCCCGCCGGGCCAAGCCGCCCTCACACAGGCCGGGCCACAGCGCCATGCCGGGATGTGCCCCACCAGGCCAGGCCGCCCCCCCCCCCAAATGGGTCGGACCCACTGAACTAGGTCGAGCCGACCCGCCAACCCATCTGGCTTGACGGGCCAGGCCGATTTTTATTAAACATGAATATCTTCAAGATCGCGTGTCCGAACGACGCGTCGTCTACAACACCAGGACCCTCGTGATGAAGCGGACCTTTTTCGACACTCTAAGTGATTATTGGGAAACATTGGAAAATGGTATGGTTTGAAACGAGAATAATTCCAACTTAGCCCCTAGAATAGAAAAGCCAATAACTCTTAGACCGGACGTCCGATTGACGTGTCATCTATCGCGTTGGGTTTCTTTTTATGAGATGAAGCTTTATGATATGTCAACTCAGGACATTGTGATAGTTGATGTATTGACCCCCCTTGGATCAAGGAGAGGACCCTCCCAGAATCAAGCATGTTGTGTGCGGGAACCCTAGAGCTGGCTGCGACTGCGACGTCTACTATAATGGAATCATCTGTGGGTTCGACCGTGACGACTACTGCACTGGAATCCACCGTGGGTTCAACATCAACGACTACTATACTATAATCCTCTGTGGGTTTGACAGCGATGAATACTGTACTGGAATCCATCGTGGGTTCGACAGCGATGACTACTATTCTTGTATCATGTGTGGGTCCGGCAGTTTGACCTCTGTACTTGTATCCTGTGTTGGTCCGATAGAGTAGCTGGTCTTGTATCCTGTGTGGGTCTGACGGCTTAGCTGGTCTTGTATCCTGTGTGGGTCTGACAGCTTAAATTAATCAGTGACAACATATGATCATCTCTATCGCTACACAAAAGATGTATACCTGTGTGAGATGAGTCTTTAATTTCAATCATTATCATCGATGTGATTGACTTTAATTTCCGTTGTGTACTGGGATGTGCTTGGGCTCAAGAGTTGAAGCCGGTCTGATATTGATAACTTAGGTAAATGTATGGGCATATACCTAAGTTGGGTTAGTTGATAATTCATGATTGTATCTTCCCTTCAGTGGTTTATCCTTCGTGGGTTCTGGGAGACCTTCGGGGGTCTAGGGGTCCCTATTGAGTATCGTTATACTCACCCCTACATGGGCTAGGCCCGCACTTCATTGTATTGGATGCAGATGATGGACATCGTTGTCGAAGGCCAATAGCGAGCCAGGATCAGACGGTACTCGGAGGTGGACCACATGGTGAGACGGTACACGGAGAAGACTGATAGATGCGGAGTGCTGAGGTGGACTTCTATACCTGCCCTTTAGGTAGGATACTCAGTGGAAATTCCATGAGCTTACATTTTTATCCATTATCCCTTTTTCAGTTGTACTTTCTTTCCGTTGATGCTGTACTCTACTGTTGGGCTTGTATTTCCCGCCCCTTTACTTTCCACACTACTTTTTGTATACAGTCTTAACATAGTGCTTTTCTTCTAGCTTACTCTGTTTGTGTGTGTGTTAATACTATAAAGGAAATTCTATCCTAGCTTTTTGATTTACACCTTTGGTGCTAATCGGCAGCCCCTGGACTGTGGAAGGCGGTCTTGGGGTAGTCACGGAATGGGCCCCGAGGACGGGTCATAACAAATTGGTATCAGAGGGAGGTTATACCATAGAACTATAGACTCTGATAATTCTTTCTATGAATCAATAGTTCTAAGAGTATTGAGTGTGGTTTTTATTCCAGGAAGTCCTGTGTTGGTGCGGCAGCTGACATATCCATACACCAGGACCCCGACCTCTGATTTCCGACTCATTACACGAAAACACTGATTGCATGTGTGTTTAAAAAGTTTTATTTGTGATTAATTTGATTCATCTCACTAAGTATACTATTTTGACCATGTCACACCTTTTTATTTTCAGGATGGCCCCATAAAGGCAGCCAGCTAGGGTTCTGAGTTATGTACGAGATGGTAGCCCACCGAGCGATGAGGCCTCGGTATAGGGCCCCATCACAGCGGAGGCACCAGTGGTACCACTACCTGCTGGGCCACCAATGCCACCATCCCCAGTAGCAGAGAGTGCACACCACCTGAGTGCGTTTCATGAGTTCCAGCGACAGAGGCCACCCAGGTTCTGAGGATAGACGGACCCACATGCAGTTGAGGACTGGCTGGAGGCTATCGTTAGTGTTTTCAGATTGGTAGGGACACCAGCCGACCTTATGGTGATCCTTTCCACGAGTCTCCTACACACAGCAACATATAGATGGTGGAGACTGATACTTCAGGTACATGACGAGGCATCTTTACTCTATACGGACTTTGAGAGTCTCTTCCGCTCGGAGTTTGTTCCAGCGACCCTTCGTGTGGTGCGGATTCAGGAGTTAATTCATCTACAGTAGGGTAGCATGACACTAGATCAATACTCAATGAGGTTCACTGACCTCTCACGATAGTCCACAAATATGGTACGGGACCTGTTCTTCAGGGCCCGAACCTTCGAGAAGGGACTCAGGCATGAGATCAAGGTTTCCATGATTCCCCTCTCCATCCCGACGCATACGAGGTTGCTATAGTGAGCCCTTCTAGTGGAGTGTTTTCTCACTGAGGAGACACCAGTGGAAAGACCCACCGCAGGACGACACGTGGTGGAGTTTTCTGTAGCTGGCTGTAGACAGTTGATACAGAGGTCAAAGCGGACCAGGCCATTAGGTGGGAGACCTCAGGATTTAGGTTCGGTTGTGCGGGGCACACCAAACAGAGCCAGCCTTACGAATAGAAGGTAGTGCTATGCATGCGGCGGACAGGGCCACATGGCTCGTGACTGCCCGAACCGCCATGCAGACGAGCAGCAGATAGTAGAGTGACCTCCTAGAAAGAGACAGAGGTTTGACCATGGTGGTCCGCTGGGAGCTGGTGGACGAGGCAGAGGAGCTGGCCAAGCAGCGGGTGGTGGACGACGTTTAGAGGCTCAAACTCCACAACCACCAGGAGGTCCTCCCCGACCATAGGGAGCTGGAAGACAGAGACGGGCTCAGGTCTAGGCATTTGAGGCCTACAACCATGTCGCACCTGAGATGATTTTTAGGTACTATTTGTGTCTACTCAACCCTTGCTTCAGCACTTATAGACGCAGGTGAAAGTCATTATTTTATTGTGGCTATCCTTGTTCAGAGCTTAGAGATTTTGACGGAGTCATTGGATCGATCTTTATGGATAGAGACTCCTACAGAAGCAAACTCGATGATTATGCACTGGTACCGACAGTGTGAGATTACTCTAGGAGGCGAGAGCTTCAGTTGGGATCTTCTTGTAGCAGCATCGAGGATTTACGGTGTCATCTTGGGTATGGACTAGTTGTCTACATTCCATGCTCAGATCGACTGTATTAGACGCACTGTGCATTGTGTCTGCACAGATGGGACCAGGTTCACCTTCATCGGCGAGAAGGGAGCATTTGCAGCGTAGGATGGACTAACACAGAGGAGAGGGCATCCAATCACACATCTGTTGGCTAGTATCATCCTCGGAGCGGTTGATGTGCGGAGTCCAGTTTTTACTATTGTGGTGGATCAGTATGAGAATGTTTTTCCTGATGATGTTCCAAGACTACCTTCTTGAAGAGATGTATACTTCTATATAGACCTATACCCCGGGATAGAACTGATATCTACTCCAGCATATCTGATCGCTCTTGCTGATCTTTGTGAGATGCGGGTACTGCTGGAGGACTTGCAGGGGAAGGGATTTATCCGACCCAGTGTTTCACCCTGTGCATCTCTGATTTTGTTCGCCAAGAAGGCGGATGGTAGCTTACGACTGTGTGTCGACTACCGTCACCTGAATCAGGTGACCATGAAGAACAAGTACCCACTCCAAAGGATTGATGACCTCTTTGATCAGCTCAAGGGAGAACGATGGTTCTCGGATATAGACATCAGGTCAGGCTATCACCTGTTCAGAGTTCAAGACGAGGATTTGCAGAAGACAACCTTTAGGTGTCGGAATGGCCACTACGAGTTCTTGGTTATGCCCTTCGGCATAACCAATGTTCCAGCAGTGTCCATGAGTCTCATGAACTGAATCTTATATCCTTACCTCGATCATTTTTTCATATTCTTCATCGAAGTCATGCTGATTTACTAGACTACTGAGGAGGAGCACGCAAACCATTTATAGGTAGTATTGGATACACTCTGAGAGCACCAGTTTTATAGTAAGCTCTCGAAGTGCCAGTTCTGGATTCGAGAGGTTTAATTCTTGGGACACATCAACTCAAAGGCTAGAGTTATAGTGGATCCAGTGAATATCAAGGTAGTACATGCTTGGGATCCACCTAGGAGTGTGACTGAGGTTCAGAGTTTCCTGGGTCTTGCTGGGTAATATCGAAGATTTGTTCCAGACTTCTCCATAGTTACAGCACTGCTTTCAGCAATGATGAAGAAGGGGGAACCCTTCGTATGGTTAGAGAGATCCCAGTAGAGATTTAGAAAGATGAGGCATAGTTTGACCAGTGCGCCCATTTTGAGGCTACCGGAGGAGGGAGTAGGGTACGTAGTTTACTGTGACATATCAGGGATCAAACTCAGGTCTTTCCTGATACAAGAGCGAGTGGTGATTGTGTAAGGTTCACGATAGTTGAGATAGCACGAGCAGAACTACGCTACGAATGACCTAGAGTTAGTACCAGGGGTATTCACCTTAATGATGTGGCGGAACTATCTGATGGGTGAGCTCTTTGCCGTCTATTCTGACCACCAGAGTCTTAGATACATCTTTTCACAGAGGGACCTGAACCTGAGACAGTGACGTTGGCTTGAGTTCCTCCAGGACTATGACTTTGATATAATCTATAATCCAAGGAAGGGGAACATTTTATAAGATGCTCTCAGTATGAGATCAGGCATTTAGCTACTGGGAGAGGTGACATAACAGCTAACCGCGTTGCAGATATCCTTTGTGGATAGAGATGGAGAAGCCTTTCTTCAGTCTCTCATTGTCACTCCTTCACTTCATCAATGAGTCAGGGAGGCACAACATGGGGACGTGATTGTGAGACTTGACGTGCTCAGATATCCATAGGGCTGGTGCCTGATGGATTTTCTAAAGGAGGGAGCACATCACCCTCTTCAGGGGATGTACCATGGTACCAGTTTCACTATAGGAGGAGGTTCTAAGGGAGTTCCACACTTGACCTCTAGGGGTACATCCGGGAGTGGAAAAGATGTATTAGGACCTCAAACGACAGCACTGGTGGGCGGGTATGAAAAAGGCTATAGCAGAGTTTGTATCACGATACCTCACTTGTCAACAAGTGGAGGCATAGCACCAGGTACCAGCAGGATTGGTACAACCCTTAGAGTTCCCAGAGTAGATGTAGGATAGGATATCCCTAGATTTCATTATGGGGCTTCCACCTACATCCATAAGACATGACTCTATCTAGGTGATTGTCAACCGACTCACCAAGTCAGCCCACTTCCTATGGATTAGAGAGAAGGGCTCAGTAGAGAGCTTGGGATGCCTCTATATTCGGGAGATTGTACAGCTTCATGGTGTGCCATCGACTATCATTTCTTATTGAGATGCACGATTCACTTCCCGGCTATGGAAGGGGATATATGAAGATTTTGGGAGGCAGCTTCACTTGAGCACCACCTCCATCCTCAGATGGATGGTCAGACTGTGAGGACCATATAGACTCTTGAAGACATGCTTTGTGCATGTGTCCTTGACTTTGGTTGTAGCTAGGAGGATCACTTACCCTAGGTGGAGCTTGTGTACAACAACAACTATCACTCCACCATCGGGATGGAACCTTATGAGGAACTATACAACCAACCATGCAGATCACCTCTATGCTGGACAGACCCAGGGGAGTCTGCACTTGTAGGGCCAGAGATGGTGCAGGCTACGATGGAGATGGTGAAAATCATCCAGGAGTAGATAAAGACTGCACATAGCAGATATAAGTCCTATGTTGATATGAGATGGAGACCACTAGAGTTCGAGGATGGCGACCACGGTTTTCTACGGGTCTCACCTCGATGAGGACTATGTAGATTTGGTCGGGGCAGAAAGTTATCTTCGTGCTTCATTAGGTCATTCCAGTTCCTCAGCAAAGTAGGCGAGGTGGCTTACCACTTGGCCCTTCCACCTCAGTTTCACCAGGTGTTTGACATCTTCCACATATCTTAGCTGAGGAGATACATGAACGACCCATCCCACATCATCGACCATGGGGAGCTGAACATCTATGATGGGGTGACATTCACGGAGGTCCTGGTGGAGATTGAGGATCGATAGGAGTGGGTCCTATTTGGACGGTCAATTCTTCTAGTGTGCATTCGCAGGAAGCACGAAAACCTCCAAGAGAGCACATGGGAGCGGGAGGCTCAGATGCATGCTCAATACCCTCATTTGTTTCCCTAGTGCGTGTTTTAGCTTTATGGGGACGTAAATCCCTGAGGTGGGGGTAATGTCAAAGGCATGGAAATTTTAGGAAAATTTTTTCTTGAATTATTTGGAATATTATGAGTCTGCAGTTTCTAACGGTGCCTGATTCCGAGGCCTGGTGTTCCCAGAATCAATTTCTGAAGTATTGTTCAGGTATGTTCGGTAAACGTACGTGTGGGTTTTTCTATCTTTTATACGGGTGCTCGGGATTGAAATTTAAGGGCACCGATGAACTCACAACATAGGTATTCTCTTAAGGGTACCTTTTTCACAGTTGCGTTTGGTCGAGAGTATAAGTTTCAATTTGGGGATTCGTAACAAATTAAAATAAACTTGTTGTGTTACATTAAGTGTACACAATTTTATTTCATTTATTACCTGGTGGTTATTTCCTACAAGGGGAAGTTATAGGAGGGGCCCACACCCCACATAACCTCCCATGAGAGGATGATGTGTGGTGGGACCCACACGAACTCAATCTTTCCACCTCCTCTCGACTACCATTAAACTCCCCTTTAGAATTAATGACGCCACCACACCCCTCTTTTATTTTGGTGGAGTCCCTTCATCTCCATTCCCATCAATTGTGCCAACGCATATAATTAATTACTACATAAATTAATTTGAATGTTTGAATTAATTTTAATTACAAGGAAAGTTCATAATTTTGGGGAAATCCTTATTATAATATTGGCTGTGAAAATATTCTGGGGTGACCTTTTTAGAATTAGAGGAAAGCTTATAGCTTCCAACGAAGAACCGCCGAAGAACAACGAAGCCAACTTCCATATTCATCCAAGCCACAAGAGGAGGATCCACCCACAAGGAACGTCCGCTATGCTTCCTCCTTGAACGCACCCTGACGTCAACGGAATCGAAATTCATCTCCAGTGACGCCCAACCTCCACGACACTCGTCTTCCACTGCTCGTTGGCGTGCACCGTTCTTGAAATCCAGGTAGGGGTTTTTGTTCAATTTTAATTGAATAAAATTTTACCTTGTTCTTTGTTGAAAACCATGGATTGTCTTCGGTCTTATGTTATCGCTTAACGCCTAGGGCATGGGGTGAACAAACATGGACTGACGACCCTCCAATGGTTGTTGGCTATTTTGGCGATGACGACCGGAGGTAGTGACGATCGGAGGCAGCAATGACCGTGAGAAGGAAGACTACGACTTGTATCCATGGGCCGCTCGACCAAAGAATAACCTACCAGGCCAAAGGGATCGCGGCTCCATGAGGGCGCCGCACTGCGGAGAACCGCAACCCACGATGAAAGGACTGCTTCGGCGAGCAAACCGACCGAAAGGCGGCTGACCGGGTTGAAGAAGGTCACGACACCCGAAGGTGCCGCATAGGAGAACAACAACCCACCTATGTGGCCCACTCATTCCAGAGAAGACCGGCCAGACAAGAGGGGCGGCACCACTCGGCACCGCCGTTTCATAAAACCGGGGGCCGCACCCCCCGGACCACTCGGTGAGTTGGTCGTGCCATGGCAGGCCGCTGGGCCGGGACACCGGCGACACGGACCGGGCCACCTTGCGCAGGTCGGGTCGCTTGTCGCCCAGGCCGGGCGGCGCCCTGCCTGGCCTAGCCATAACGTCGGGCTGGGTTGCACCCTACCGGGCCGGTCCAACCCCTCCGACTGGGTCAGAACCACGAAACTGGGTCGGGCCGACCTGCGATCCCACCGGGCTTGACGGGTCGGGCTCGTTTTACTTAAACATGAATATCATCAAAACTGCGCGTCTGAACGACACACTGTCTGCGGCACTGGGATCTGCACGATGAAGCAGTCCTTTTACGATAATCTATGTGAGTATTGTGCAGCATTGGAAAACGGCCGGGTTTGGAATGAACATAAATACAACTGGGCCCCTGGAACGGAAAAGCCAATAACTCTTAGATTGGGCGTCTGATTGACGCATCGTCTATCGCGTTGGGTTTCTTTTGACGAGATGGTACTTCGGGATACATCAACACAGGACTTTGTGATAGTTGATTTATCGACCCCCCTTGGCTCAAGGAATGGACCCTCCTGAAATCAAGCATATTGTGTGAGGGAACCCTAGAGCTGGCTGCGACTGCGATGTCTAATATACTGGAATCCTCCGGGGGTTCGATAGCGATGACTACTGTACTAGAATCCTCCGTGGGTTCGACAACTACGACTACTATACTGGAATCCTCTGTGGGTTCGACAGTGACAACTATTGTACTATAATCCTCTGTGGGTTTGACAGCAATGACTAATGTTCTTGTATCCTGTGTGGGTCTGGTAGTTTGACCTCTATACTTGTATCCTATGTGGTTCTGACAGAGTAGCTGGTCTTTTATCCTGTGTGGGTCTGACAACTTAGTTGGTCTTGTATCCTGTGTGGGTCCGACATACTAGATGAATCAGTGACTACATCTATTCATCTAGATCACTATATGAAATATGTATATCTGTGTGAGCTGAGTCTTGACTTTCAATCATTATCATCAATGTGATTGAATTTACTTTCCTGTGTGGACTGGGTTGTGCTTGGGCTCGAGAGTTGGAGCCGATCTGAGATTGATAACTTAGGTATATGTATGGTCATATTCCTATATAGGGTTGGATGATACTTCATGATTGTATCATTACTTTAGTGGTTTATCCTTTGTGGATTCTAGGAGACCTTCAGGTGTCTCAGGGTCCCTAATGAGTATCGTTACACTCACCCCTGAACAGGTTATGGTTGCACATCGTTGTGTTGGATGCAAACGACGGACAGTGTTGACGGAGGCCGAGAGCGAGCCAGGACTGAACGGTACCCAAAGGTGGACCACACGGCGAGACAGTACACTGAGCGTACTGATAGACGCAAAGTGCTGAGGTGGACTTCTGTACCTACCCTTCAGGTAGGATACTCGACAGATGTTCTAGGATATTCCCTTTTTAGCTGTTTTCCCTTCTTCAGTTGTACTTACTTTCTATTGTACCTATACTCTACTATTGGTCTTGTATTTCCGGCCCCTTTACTTTCAGCACTACTTTTTGTATACAGTATTCACTAAGTGTTTTGATTCCATCTTACTCTGTTTGTGTGTGTGTTACTACTATAAAGGAAATTCCTTCCCAGCTTAAGGATTTAAACCTTTGGTGCAAGTCGCCAGCCCCTGGCATATGAAAGGCGGGCTTGGGGTAGTGACGGTATGGGCCCTGAGGACGGGTCGTTATAGTATTATTCGAGCCTAACTTGTTGAGTTCCTTGATATTGTTTAACTGTTCTTGAATATATACTATTTGGGATGTGATATGCATGTTTTGTATTTTTCTAGTTGATAAATTGAAAATTATTCTTGAAATTGATATACCTACCATTTTTTGAATTGTTGGAAAAAGGGAAATATTTACTATTATTTTGAGAAAACTTTTTTATTTCTTATCATGCCACGTTTTTTTAAAATTTTCACAATTGGATTATTTTATAGAGATTTTTTATGGAATATGTGGATGGGATTATACTGGGCCTGCTAGCCCATGCCTTGTGAAATTATTTGGTTGTGTGTAAACCTTTTTACACCATTCGATACAGGGAAAGTCAAGGCACCACAGATAGGTGGTGTGGTTTTCTATCAGTTAGGTTTGAGTAGCTGGATAGTGAGATAGTGTTGGTTTTCCCACACTATCACATGTAGAATGTTTTTTTCTTATTTTGGTATTCCTTTATGGAAGAAATTTCTCTTAGAGGTTTGTAGAAATGTTGAGATGGTGTTGGTTTTCCCACACTACCAAAGTGTCTGGGTCATGATATCTAGGTCACGGGGTCTGGGTCATGGTGTCTGGTCTTTGTCAGAAAACCAGAACTAGTGGAAGACTCTCCATTTATCTGACTTAGCCAAATATGTATATATATATATATATACGTAAGCAGTAATATTCACATAATTAATTAGAATTAATAATTCCTGAAAGAAATAATTATAGACCAAAGATAAATATAGTTTACAATAATCTAACATGATTTATTGCAATTAAGATCTTCAGAAAATTTATTTAATAGCATAATGAAACCAACCTTCTTTACACATGACTGAAAACATATTAAACATGATTTATAGAATTTTTTATCATTAAAACATGATTAAAACATCATAAGTCCAACAAAAAAATTCTACAAAAGATACCAAGTTTATTTGTTTTGATGAACTAGTATTTTAATCTTCTCAAATATATAATAATCTAATTCTTTATAAAATGTTTTTTATTACATTTAATCATTTAAACAAACATTTAATAAAAGTGGATGAACATCAAAAATCATCTAGAAAATGATTTAAAGACATAGAAAAATCAATTGTTTCATGAAAATTGATACACTTAAAAAGTAGTGTCAAAATTTGTGGGAATTATCAATTTATAATGAATTCATTGACTCATTTAAAGTGGAGATAATAATTCAAATGGAGAAACAAAGATGATAATTTGTAATTAGGTCAGATCATGGAGAGTTAAAAGATATTTTAGATAAAAAGTTCTCATATTCTTTGATAGTTCAAGGATATACAGATGTTCAATAGAGAATAAAACATATTTCAATAGTTCTTTCTATTTTAAATAGAAATGTTCAATGCTTGGAGAGTACAGATAAACCATCTAACCCTTTCAAAAATACTTATTCTTCTTCACCTTTGTAGCTTGTCTATATTAAAAAATAATATATATTTTTTTGTAAAAAATTATTTTTATTTAATTTTTAAGTATCCTTTGTATAATTTAATTCAATGTTAAAAAGTTATTCAACTATTTATTAATTTATTTTTTATGTCACAAAGAAGGATAAGATTATAGAATTTTTTAGTGAATTTTTGGGAAATTTATGGAGAAATTAATAATTATAAAAACAATTTTTGAAATAAAAAGGAAAAATATATGGAAATCACTATGTTAAAGATGTCAAATATATATGGGAGAAATTTCTTTGTATAGGTTATTTTAAAAGGGGGAGAAAATTTCATGAAATTTATTTATTCTTATATTGGTAAAATTTCTTTTCTTAATTTTTTAAACTCTTAAATTTTTTCCTATGGGTTTTATAATCATAAAAAAGGGTGATATTTTTTTAGCATGCATTGATTCAACAATTTGGATAATTTAATTTTTATTTTTATCCCAAAACAAACACATATATTTTTTTCAATGGTTTTACTTTTTGTGAATTTCATGATTGTAATTGTTGGAATAATTATTTTTTTGGAATCATATTCATTCATTAACACATGGGAGGATATTTTATTTCTCAAATGAGAAGTATTTTTGATGTTTTTTATAAGTAATTTGGAATAAATGTGCATTCTATTTTTTAAGCATGATACATGTTTTTTATAAACTATGATTGGAATAAAAGTATGGATCAGAAACCCTAATTTTGGATGAATCTCTACATTTGAGGAAAATCTTATGGTTAATCATCCAACCTTTTGTAATGAACCATACACAATCAACTGTACTTTTGGATGTTATCACTATATAGTCAAACCCTCCATTTGACATGGTCAGAGATGGTGTTTTGAATTATGGTTTATTTCCTCATTTTTCGAAATGATCTCTCCAAAATTATATATCTATTTAATCATATATAAATATTATTTCCAAATATTGTATTCAATATATTAAATTGTTATTAATTATAAGGGATGTTATCACTTCCTTTGAATGTTTTGAATTCAAATATTCACAATTTATGATGTGATATGTTTAGAGCTGTTTAACCTAAAGGAGTTTAGTTGTCATGATAAATACCAAGATATTCATCTTATATATATTGATGTTATTTTTCCAAAGACATAGATATGTGTTTTAAAATAAAAACCATTTATTGCCTCTAGAGATAAACTTTGGTGACATATATTTTTTTTATCCATGTTGGTTTGTTTGAATATTGTTATTTATACTCTATATATTTTCTCATATTTTATTGTATTTCAACAAAAAACTTATTTCAGCTACACTTTGGATATATTCATGTTTGATCATATACTTGTAATTGTATCTATTATTGTCTACAGAAATCATGTTTGACACTAAATAATATATGGTAAATGTTGTGTTTTATTAAAGATCATTAATAACTATTAGTTGAAGCTGCAACTATGTGCCGAATCTATTTCAATATATACATCTTTATATATTATTTTTTTAGTGTATTCACTACTCATACTCGGTCATTTTAAGTGTTTTGGTTTCTTGTAATAAGATGTATATATTTTATTTCCCTGTAAAACAACCATAAGGACCTGTAAAGGATTTGAATATATGGTGTCAACTACCTGCACTCAATTTTAAAAGTTTCCAGAAAAATGTATTTTCTATTGAAAATCCCCAAGATCATGGAGAGTGTTTTGGTAGATTGTAATAAGGGATATTTGTTCCATGAACCACTATACATCATTTTGTTCCTTTATTTATTTTTTGATGCTTATTCATCATTAATATAGAATAAATGAATCACATTATTCTAAAGAGGGGAGTTTAGTATCAATGATGTTTTTAAAAAGGAACAGAATCCACACCTTATGTTTTTATCTTGGTTGTTACGACCTAACAGTAATTATACTCACACATAAATATGTGAGAAAATATATTCAGAAACGTTTCCATGCTTATAATATTCATCTCATGAGATAGAAATATAAAATTATCCAATGCATTATAGGGATATAATGGACCCACACATCATATAATCATAATCCATTCATATATATGCCATAAGATCAAGAAAAAATTAATCATTTCATCACATCTTAACCCAGAGAAAAGAAAATCCGTTTCATAATCATTTCATCATCACAATCAATAAAAATATAGGGAAAGAATACGTATTGTATCATTGGATCATATCACTAGATAATTATATGTAACATTAATCGATATTTTCATATATAAAATTACTATTAAAAGATAACTTAATTATTTTTTGTGGAAAAATAATTTCATTTTAAAATCACATAAATAATAAATATGTATAGAATATGATTAAAAACATTACGTTAAAAATAACCCATGAAACATGTAAATCAATTTTAAAATAAAAGTGTAGTCACGACTGTTGTAAAATACATTTTTGTAGTTTAAATAAATATTTTATTCACACATTTGGAAAAAATTACCTAATTTGGAAAAAGATAGAAATAATGTTTATTAATTTTTTCTATAAAATGTCATGTATGGTTAAAAATTACATTAACCAATCATTTTTCAACAGTAAACTCTCTTTTAATAAAATTAAAGATAAAAAGGATATGGAAGAAATTATTCCTAACTAAAGATGAAATAATGTCAATTTTTATTAAAAATATTTTCTCGGTCATTATAAGTACTAAAGTAAGGAAAATGGTAATATAACATGAAAATACCATGAATAACTTCTATATTATAAAATATATGAATTTTTAATTATAATATCTATGTAATTTCCTTTCAAAGAAATTTAAAATAAACAATCTTGAAATAAAATGAGTTTGTAACATAAATCCATTATCGATTTGGTGTCTTTCAAATAAAATTCCCTTAGATGAATTAATTTGAATTAAAACATTAAATAGAATGAATTAATAATGATATATTAAATAAAGTTTTAAATTTTAAGTATATACACCTAATAAACATAAATAAGTTCATAACATGAAACATGTATCAACAAAACAATATTTAAATGAAGAATTCTTACCTCAAGTCACTTCTTGCTTGGTGCGTGTTTAAACATCATGTATAATAAATATAGGATTATTATAATCTATTTTAGAACAATATTCATATATAAATTAATTTTTATCATTCCATTATAATTTTCTATTATCCTTTAACTGAAAAATTTTCTTTAATATAGATATTAGAGTGAAAATTGGTATGGTTTCCGTGCATGATTCAGTTTGATGGTTATGGTAGTTAAACCTTGGTTATGGTTTAATAATATCAATAATTTTAGTTATGAAATAAGTTTCATATTTATTAATTATATTCATTATTATAACCATTCCTAAAAATTTGTGATGAGAAATTAAATACATAACATCATATAGATGATAAATAATATGGTGCTGGTAGTCTACATGTATGCACAAACGACCTTACAAAAAATTGGAAGGTGGGAAGGTAGATAATATATTATAATTATATAAGGAAATTTATTTCATTAATATTCTATATAGAAATTAAAATAATCATTATTACCAACCAATAAATATGGACATGAAAAATGAATCATATCGTTATATAGAGGTGATAGTCTACACATACGTACAAGCGATGATTTCATTTCCCATTTGATGGAAAGGATATGAGAAATGGTTGTTCGATATTAATAATGAGATATCGGTATATTTATTATACTATATTAATCATTTTAAGATGGATACAATCGATTTAGAGTGTGTGGAAGAAAAAATATATTTGGAATTGCAGGGTTAAGAGTTATACTTATTCTTTGAGAAACCTACATTGGCATGCACATTAAGCATTGAAAGGATTGTACCATAATAAATCCAAGACCACAAAGATAGGGGTTGGATGTTAGTAAATTATTTGGTTATGGATGGATAAGAAATGTGTCTCTTGATTTATGGAGAAGAGTGGAAATGTGGTTTCCTTTTATAGTGAAGGAAATGAAACACTATGAATTCCCTAAAAGATTTAAATATTATAAATTATTTTTCATGTGAAGTGGAACCATGTGAACAAATTATAGAACATAATATCAATTAAATTTGAAATAAATTCAATAAAAAATTGATAGGATTGTGTTCTATTTTGAAACATATATTTTTTTAACTCCATAATTATCAAATCTTAATCTTAATTATGGTAACTTAAATTTTTAACAAGATAACATAATCATAATACCAAAACTAAAAGGTTTCATATTACCAAATTCAGACACGTTAATTCCATATTTTAAATACATTTTATTATATTAAATTTCTATATGTGTAATAAATTATAATTAATATAAGATCATGAAACACAAGAAAAAAAAGTTCGGAAAATTCATGATTTAAGCATAAAAATCATTTTATATGGAAATCCTTCATAATTATATTTCTAAATATGTTTTGGATATTTAATAAAAATAGGACGGTTTTTATTCTTTTGGATCAATAAAAAATAAATGTTACCATCCATAAATACCATTAAATTCAATGACTAAAAGATAGTTTTTAATTTGAATAAAATATACTTATCTTCACAAAAGTCAATCTTGAGTTCCCATATTCAAAATTATGTTTTCAAATAAAATATTTCACTCTATAAATATATCTTTTTTGACAATCCCTATAAAGAGTCATGTGTTACAAATATTTTAAATCTTTACCTCATATTTTAAACCTAGTTTTATCTATTTAACCCTTATCTAGGTGATAGATATTTTCCGTTATTACTATTCATAATGAGAAAACATTGTTTTTAACCTATTAAATTATATTAAGAAATTTTATTCCAAATATATAATCCATTTACTAGGATTTAATTTTAATTAAGTTTAAGAAATAAATTTTAATAAAAAAATTTAAAACATAATAAAAAATAGTTTTTAGATAATTGTTTTAAACATAGAAATGAACATAAACCAAAATCAAATATAATATTGATTATTGTCAAATTATTTAGACTAAATTTATTAAAATTAATATTATTTTACATTAAAATAAAATATTAAATATAATGGTACTTTTAAATTAATTTTTTAATGAAATGAAATGATTGTTGTATAAGAAAAATGTCATTTTTCTCTATTCACAGAAAAATAATCTTTTTAGAAAAGATATAAAATTAAAACTAATTTAAAATTGAAATGATTATTTAGAAAATTATATTGATTTCATCAAATAGAATTTATAATAATTGAATAAATTAATTATAATGGTTGCATACAATATTAAATAAAATCCAATTTTGAAGAAAATTTATTTTTTAAGTATAAAATGACATTACTAAAAATTAAGTTCTTTTTTACTATAAATTTCATTATATAAAACAATTAATATATATTTTATAATTTTTTTATTCCTTTTTATACCTCTAATTAAATGTCTAGTTTTTTAAAAGGACATTTAAATAACAATATTTTTTTATTATATTCCAATTTTCTTAAAGCTCAGTGTTTTGTGTTAAGAAAGTTATCAAAGAAATACAATTAATTGAATGAGAAATATAAAATAAACTATTGGAGTGTTAAATTATCATCCAATAAATAAATTTCATCCTTCCATTTTTTATATAGGAAAAAAGTGTTTAGTATTTGAAAATACAATTTTGTAAAAACCACATATTACAAAAAGATAAAAAAACATTGTTTGGAAAGGTGAAGTAGGAAATAGAAATTCTAATTAACGTAACACATAATAGGGTTCATAGATATGGGGAAATGTAAATAGAAATTAAAATATGGAATAATAGGTGAAATGAAATCCCTAAATAATAATGGAGTGTGAGAGAGGTCAATATCCTAAGAAAGTTAATAATAAAAAACCATAAATTAATATGGTATAAAGAAGACCATCAATTTATCATAATTGTAGGTAAAAGAATATAATGTTTATTTAAAGATTATTTTCATGGAGTTTAGGAATTTTTTCTAATATCAAGTTATATAATACCATAATATATTATTACTCCATTTCATTCAATTTCATTTTCATAATGTTTTCCTTTGGTTGTGGTTTGATCATTTTCGACGTCATCTCTTACCCCAATAAATGAATACTCAAGAAGATTTTTTATAGTGGATGAACTAAAATCAAATTTTATTGGATCATTAGATCAATAAGAAATAGAATTTAATGCCCATATCTCTAGATATTTTCTTAAAAAAAATTTCATGATTTATCCTATATGGATAAATATGCATATGATTAAA
Organism: Viscum album; assembly: GCA_963277665.1. Classification (NCBI taxonomy): domain Eukaryota; kingdom Viridiplantae; phylum Streptophyta; class Magnoliopsida; order Santalales; family Viscaceae; genus Viscum; species Viscum album. The sequence continues at coordinate 620,356,979 of OY728162.1, read as the reverse complement.
TAATACATCAATATCTAAAACCACAAAACTAAAACCCAGAGCTCCATTCAAATCATTCCATATATATTCACCCTCAGGACTACTCAAAAATTTGTTAGACTAAATTCAAAACACAAAAAATTTAAAAAAGGACACTAAATTCTCAAAATCAACAAAACTTTAATCCCCAAACAACATATAGTATCTCATAATATCACACACTAAACATGTGAACATGATGATCATAAATTCTCTTTAAAAATGTTAATCTACTACCAAAATGAATTGAATCACCATAAAACCTCAATTAAAATATCACAAAATCCCAAAATTAACTCTATCCATATTCCATAAATAAAATCAGATATTATTGAAGGTATTCCATAGATCGAAATATGTAGTAAAATTATCTAAAAAGATCATAAATCAAATTTTCATCAAATTGGTAATAAATTCCACACTCAAAAATTACTAATTTTTTCTATTTATACAAAAAATATATTTTTCATCACTAAACATTATTATATCAACATTAATCACATATTAAGGATTATATGTCCCTCAATCTTGTGTATTCCTAAGATATCAACTAATCAATAAATCACTTTTCTAGGTTATCAATACCATTCAATATATACATAAAAATCCTTAATGAAAAATATAATTTAGAACAATATATAGATATTTCATTATTATTATAACCAAAATATATTTGATAAAACACTTCTAATACATAATTATCTAATCCTAACATAGAAAAAAATGAATCATTCCAAATAAATGATTTTCATAACATATTCCCTTATTGGCCTACGAGTTTTCCCTTTGATTAGGGAATTGACTTAGATAATTCCCATGTTACCACACACAATACATTCAACTATAAATAGTATCTTAAGATCTACTTTATTTCATTCCATTGATCAATTCCTTTTTCCCATCAATTACTTACTCAATGTACTTCTTTTCCACACCCAAAACATCTACTATTACTATTTATTCATTCATATGGGTGCTTCTTCCCAAGTACATGATAAGTAAGAAGTTGAGTCTTCTTCCATCCATGGAATTTATCAACAGAATCCTATGAAATATCATTTTCCTCTTTTTAGTCATGTTATAAAAATCCCTCATGTTGTATTTTTTGTCCATATAATGAGATAGAAAATTATTTATAAAAACAAGGTTTTATTTTAAATCTCTCATTTAATTTCGTTCCTCAGGGGGAAATAATTCCATTATCCATCACATTTATTATTAACACAATTACTCATTGTTTTATCTGTTAACTAAGACCAAAAATCATTTTGTGAGAAACAATAATCAATGTGATAAATCATATATTCATGAATAATAATTCACAAGATGTTTAAATAATGAAACCATATTTTCTCTATATGACACCTCAGTTTTAACTTCGGTCATCCATGGTTATTATATATCCAACCCCTTCATAATAGTTTATAATGAAAATTTTAATTGACCTCAGAATATCCCCTAGGAGTTTCTAGCTAGGTGTGCATTCTTAGTACTACTAATCATGAACTAGTGATGATCATTTTAATACCCAATTCATCTCTTTCAGAGTATTTAATCTTAGGTGAATATGTTCCATAGCCATAACCACTATCTAGTATCTATAGAGGGATTCATTTTATATTAAACCACAAATCTCTATATTATCCATTATTTATTATATTATCCAATACTTATACTTATCCCCAATGTTTTCACCAAAGTTCTCTAATACTAATATCAATAAATAACTAAATCCTACTCTGATACCAACTGAGGCTAGCCGAGATTTATATAAATAAAAATTATATCATTAGAGATAAATATTCATTAGTAATCATTATCTTCTATTTCCAAAACATAACTATTTAGTTTCTTTGGAAATGTGGAAACATATAAAACTAGTACATAAAATAACTACATCATCTCTCACATTGTTCTTTATAACTTGCTCCATTCTAATAGATATCATACTTGAAACCTTTCATCATATCCAATGAAAAATGAAAAAAAAGAGAGGATGTGATCAGATTCTTATTAAGGGTAAAAATTATACATAACAATAATAAGAAATTATATGATAATCATAAGGATGTGATATCATAATCAAGTGATTTTTTATGATGTAAAAGTTTAATACCTTCAAAATAATTGATCACAAACTCCAAAATAAAGTCATATCCAGACGTATAATCAATATGGGAGTAAAATAAGTAATCATCATTTAAGAGTCATTACATAGGCATGTGGTATCATGAGTATCGTAAATCATAATATTTTGAACATAGATAATCACCATTATGTCTACAAATAATCTTGTGAGCATATTCAGAATGATATTATACTCACACAACAAAATATGATCATATCTATTTGAAATCATGTCCACAAATAATTTTTTGATGAAAGCTACAAAAAATTGTACTCATGCATAAAAATGGGAACAAATATATTTTCAATCATGTCCATTCTTATCAAGATCATCTTAGGTGATATGAAAATCGTATTACCCAATGTATTAGATGGATGTATCAAACTGAACCACGGTATAATAATAATTTTTTCATATTTTTACCAAAAAATCAGGATTTTTTTAATTTTGTCATAACATATCCCATGTAAAATGAAATGAGTTTAACCAATATTTAATTTTCATGATAAATAATAATCTATAGAAAGGATATTTTTTTATTATTAGATAATCTCTAGAGAGAATCAAAAGTAACATCATTGGATATTATCATTGGAACATTTTTTGTGGAACATGCCCCTTTCATTTTAAAAGTACTTATTGAAAGACTAAAAATTTATATAATACTGGGGAAAATGTTTATTTTAAAAGAAATATGAAATAATTTAAAGGAATATTCAATGAAAATATTTTTCATCATGATGGGAAAATCGGTTCATTCGGTATATGTTGAAACAAATATTTCATTCACAACTTTTGTAAAAAGTACTGTGTTTGTAAAATAATAAGAAGTGTATTTTTATATTTTTTAAAAAAATTATTATTTACATAAAAATTAATTTAACCAATCATTGGAGAATAGTAAAAAAATATCATGAAAATATTCAATGAGAGCATGGCTATGGATGAAAAAATTCCCAACCAAAGAAAAAATAAATTCTATTTTTATTAAAAACATTTTGTGGATCATTTGAAGCACCAAATAGAGGAAATTGGGAATATTATGTGAAATTTTAATTAATTAAAATAGGATAATAAAAATATGAATTATAAAGTATAATATTTATATAATTCTCTCTAATGGAAATTTTATATGAGAAATTTTGAGAAAAAAATTAAATTGGAACAAAAATCATTTCCTACTTTGGTATATTTTAAATAAAAACACATTGATGAAATAATTTTAATTTTAAATTTAAATTACATGAATTAAAATGTATCTATGATATGAATTTGAAACATGGAAATATATACACATCATAAACAAAAATATTTTTATAATAATTGAAATTTCTCAATGAATCAATTTTGAGATGAAGCACCATAACCATAATTCTCATCTTACTTTATATGTGTTCAATAATCATCTATAATAAGTATCAATTTATTATTAATATATTATAGAGATACATTAATACATAAATTACTATTTATAATTCTATTAAAATTTAAAATTATCATTTTAATAACTAATCTTCTATAAAATGGATATTCAGGTGAAAACTAGTCCATTTTTAATGCATGTTTTAGTTTAGTGGTTCTGGTACTCATACATTTTTCATGGTTTAATAATATATAAAATATTAATCCTAAAATTAATATCATAAATATTCAATATATAAACTTTTATAATGATTTATATAAATGTTTGGTAAAAAATTAAATACATCATTTCGTGGAGATGGTAAGTCGTACGTACACACGAGTGATGTTTCCATTTTTTATGGTAGGAATAAAATAAAGGTAAAAACTAATTCAACATTCTAGATTCATTATTTAATAATTAATATCACATATATCCACTAAATATATCCATATTACCATCCATGTAATTTTTAAATGAAAAGTGAACCATAACACATTGTGGAGGTGGTAATCCACAAATAGGCACAAACAACATTACAATGGATCGGAAGGTAAGAAGGTAGATACGATATTATAATTAAATAAGAAAATTATTTTTTTAATATCATATATAAACATTAAATCCATCATAATAAAAAACCATTAAAAATAGTGATGGAAAATGAATCATATCGCTATGTGGAGGAAGTTGTCCATACATGTTCATGGGCGGTACATTAATTTCCAATTTGATTAAAAGGAAGTAGAAAATGGTTTTTCCATAATCATAATTAAATATATGTATATTTATTACAATATAGTATAAATTTTATGATATATACAATAGGTTTAGAGGAATTGGAAGAAGAAATAAAATTAAAAGTGCATGGTTATGAGTAATACATCTTAATTGAGAAACCTCATTTGGCTAACACCTTAATCATTGAAATGATGGTATTAGAATCAAACGAAGAAATATAGAACATGGCTAGAGATGATAGGAAATTATTTATGTATGAAATTTTTGAGATAGGATGCTTTTGATGAGTGTAGAACAATGTAAAGGTGGTGTCTGTTTATTATGAACAAAATGACACTATCACGACTCGACACATGTCATGGCTCAAGCCGTGACTTCCCCAAGCCTGAATCCATAGGCCAGGGGATAGTGACAAGCACTGAAGGCTTAACTAAAAATTAAGAGTCCCTTTCCTGATTTTATTTTACACATGCACCCACAAACACCTTAATGCAATAGTGTACAGATATAAAAAACAGAAATTGAAATACATGAAAACATCTATCCTGAACAAGATTGCAACTGAAGTACTGATGTAAAAATGGTAAAAACTTGATGTCGTCAAAAAAAACTACAAAAGAAACTGACCTACTCATAATAAGGGGATCACTACCGAATGTAACTACCAAAAATCTGCTCATCCCACCTCTAGTAACACCTCAGTCGGTCTAGCTCACTATGATCTGCCTACCAGAGGTCCTCTGTGGACATCATCAAAAGGCATGTGGTTTGAAAAAATCCCAATAAATGTGTGGAAAGGCCCATTTAGGAGTTAATATTAAAATAATCATTAGGGTCCCCAAAAACCCAAAAGAAAAACGATCGACTGAAAAGAGATAGTCCACTCGACCTAACAATATGGAACCCCATTGAGAGAGAAAATCCATCTCAAATCCTCTTTGGATTTAAATGACTTGTCAGCTACGTCAAAAGAAAAAGAACCAACATGAGAATAATTAAAAGACTTTTTCCTAGATCCCATCCCAAAAAGGAATTGAAAGTAAACTCATCCAAACATAAGGATCTTAATGTCATGAGATGATGAAATTATTGTAAAGAATTTGACAACTATTGTAAGATATTTCTCTCATCAAACTATGATATGAAAAACATAGAAAGCATGTAGAAAACCCTGCATGTCTTCGCCTCTCTTGGAAGGAGAGTTTCCAAGGTAAAGGTATGGGCACATAAGTGGTAAGTATACAATTTCCACAACATAGTTCTACCCAAAATGTAACAACACCACAAGGTCTCCCAGAAACATCACCTAGATATAAACATATCAGACTACAAGTCTCATGAGGTTTTGACCTCATAGCCAACAATAGTATTATACTAGAGGCTCTAATGGTACAAAAAACCATAAGTACCCACTCCATGAGCTCTAATATCCTATATGGAACCTATCTGAGCGATATACTTCATCAGGAAAAACTCTACCATTCTGAATTGTATGTTTGAGAGAACATGATCTATCGAGAAACAACTTATATGGTCTTTCTCAAATGCCCAGCACCAGAGGTTCTCCCATCACCAACCTTTTCCCATTACAAGGAAAAATAATCCAAATGGTGAGGACTTCTTATCACCACTTCCCTACTGTTGATTATGTACTGATCTACACCATGCACCGCTTGAATTTTCTCTACTAGAGGAAACAGAGGGACTCATGCCTCGCCAGTGCCCGATAATTGAGAGAGTACTGGATCCTATATAATTCAAAAAACCCCATCACTTCTATAGGGAGTATCCCACACCTCCATTTGTTGAGGGATAACTAACTCCTAACTAGGTATCGTTGACATCAAGTGGAGGGGCCCACTCCTCATATATGTATCACACAACCAATGGAGCTCCAACTCTAATGGAGGACCCGCTCCTCGCAGTTACTCGGAGCTGGGGGAGTACTACTCCAAACGTGAGGACCCGTACCCTGATCAAATAGGGTGGTACCAATCAAGAAAAACCCACTCCCTAATATGATAGGGGAGTACAACATTGTAAATTGAGGACACCCACCCTCACCCGACTGGGGAGTACTACTCGGTGACTAGAGGACCCACGACCTTATAGTATAAGGGAGTAACGACTCTACCAAATCATTCACTATGGGTGACCGACACCCTAACAAGGTAGGGGAGTACCAAACCTAGGCTAGAGTACCCCTCTATTACAAAATAATGGAGTATTAATCTATGAGGGCCTTCTCCCTAACCTGGTAGGGGAGTACCACTCAGGGTCTAGAGGACCTGCACCGTGGTAGGAAAAGGGAGTACTGACTCTGTGGGAAAAATAATTATGGGGGCCCGCACCCTAGAATGGTAGGGGAGTATTGAATCCTAGGATAGAGGACCCACACCCTAGCAATGTAGGAGAGTACCCACTCTATCGATATGTCATATATAGAGGACCTGTACGCTAGTCCAACATGAGATTATTGACTCCAATGATTGAGGACCCACAACCTGGTCCAACAGGGGAGTACCTACTTGACATTCCAATGAGTTCGGAGGGCCCATGCCCTACCATGGTATGGGATCACTATCCATGCTTATGAATGATATGGTAACCCTTACCTTGAAGCATTAATCAAGTAATAATTATTTTTGGAAGTCTATCAACGATGCCCAACATCCAATGTGTCTTCTCTAAATTCCCAATTTTAAGGAACTCAATCACCACACCTAATATTATTTTCTTTTTCCAGCACTGACTCACCCGAGTTGTTTTAGTTTGTGCAAGAAGGATGCGTCTCGATGGGGAAAACTCTCCAATTATGTGCGAGTAAAAGGATATTCCAAACCACATCTCATCTCAAAGAACTACAAAAATATAAATGAACTCATTCCCATGATTAGGGGATTCATGTCTCTACTAAACAAAAAGGTTGAGAAACCTATGACTTGGTGTCACAAGAGAGTACTAATCCCATCATCTATCTCTCTAAAAACCGCACCAATCTCTATCATTGGTCAAGCTCTGCTAAAAGGACATTCTAACTTATCAATTATAGTGTAGTAACCCTACTACGGGTAGGGGACCCACATTCTAAAGTTGAGGGGAAGGGTATCGAACCCAAAGTTAACCCATTGATTCACCCGGATCACTGACAATGATTTTTCACCTCTAACCAATATTTATGTGGCCTTGTATCTCATAGTATAATACCAATGCCACCATCATGTTCTACATAGAAAAAACTCATGATAGGATACACACAAGCATGAATTAAATCCCCAAATAAGATGATATGGAAGGTGTAAGATTTCAAAGAGATCACCTAGTAGTACACGACTTGCACTGGGGTACACATGGTTTGTGAGTATGCCCGAGAACCCAGCCATGTAACCATATTATAGAGTTTCCAACCCATGTGTGGGTACACATTGTGTATAGGAGTAATATTATCTGTCCCACTTCAATTGGACCCTAGACATGTAGTTCAACCTGTTCCCATGTACCGGTCCTCATGTCCATGTACCGGACCCCATTTCTGTGTACTTTGGTCATGTGTTAGTGCACACCCATGTTGTTTTCACATGTCCTTCTAAGCCATGTCCCATAGACACATGGATTAAGGTACTACATAGCATGTACCCCCAATTGTTAACTTCCCCAAACAGGAAATGAAACCTGGTGTGTGTCAATGGACTAGATGCCATGTAGTTGGTAATTATAGTCCGGAATAACCTTAAAAAACACATGATCCTCCTCGATTCAACACAAAACCCATAGATATACCTATTAGGGATCATATACATTGCCTATTGGGCTTTAGAAACTCAAAAAATAAATAAAATGATCAGGACAAGAAATCAAAACCACCTACCTCAATGTCAGAACACCGAATCATCATTTTAAGAACGGTGCCTAGATAGCTTTGGTTCTCGATATGATGATGATCTATGTTCAAAACAGGGATCAACAACACCACTATTCTGTGATTTTTTAGTGTTTTCCTTCATCGCCATGTAATGAGAAGGTAGAACAAGAGGGAGAGATGTGGCCTCCCATTGTGTTGATCCAACGTAAGGGAGGGGTAATTAAGTTATGTTTTAATTAATTAATTAAATTCTCATTTAATTAATTAAACCCCCATTTAAAGACCCATAATAAAATTTTGGTGAAGAGAACGTTATGTCATGCCTAGGGTACACATGGCATAAGGACTCATCCACATTCTCAAAAATACAACCCGAGATTCCAAGCTGGTGTTATTTATGTTTCCAGCCAAACTAAGCCTGTGTGACAAAACATATTTATTGTTTTTAAAAATCACCTCATCAAGGCTCTCTAGGCCCTTTATACCTACTCTTACTCAACACCTAGATTTGGGAATATTATTGAAAATATTCCAAAGTCTTACAGGACAAAACCTGGGTCACTACACCACTACTATCATCAATGATTTTAGTCCTCAAAAAGAAAAAGGATAGGCATAAAGAAAAGTAACAGAGCTCTACAAATGGGTCATCCACACCAATGAGCTCACCAAGGGTCCTTACACCGCTTCCAAGAACATACTAAGGGAAATAACACCATGGAAAAACCACTCTTACGGAAATATGCTACCAGGAAAAGATCATGAAACAAATGGAAACATGTCTCCTTAGCTACGACAAGTGTAAAAAGTGACATGAACCATGGCCCATCTGCAGTCATGGGGTCTAAAGGTACCCTGCTTCGCTAACCTAATGCACATGCAGACGAACCCCCCTTGTCCGCATCCACCAATGGATGGATATTCTCACAACCACATTAATTTTCTTTCATTGAATGTTTACTATGATCACATGAGGGTACCAATGAATAAGAGAGAAGGGAAAATCTACCAACCTTGAGAATCTAGACATTGAAAGCATGTGGCATACCCCGTGGGTCATTGATCCTCTTAGAAGGAGAGTATCACAAGCAATAAAACATCACCACACCCACCAGTGGCATCCCAACTGAGTATGAATAGTAGTAAACCTATCTATACTATTGAAAAATCGTAGGGTCTAACTTTACAACTAAAAAATGATTCTATGAAAGGATCGCTACTGCCCAACCTCTCCCAAAAATACCAGTCAAAGAAACTCATCCCCCACACCAAGATTTCGTCCACTATGGGAGGAAATGTCTTTCCCAAGCAATTTTTTAGGCATCATGGAAGTGTATTTTGGTATGGGGAAGAGTTATATTTTTAGTGAATTTGAAGATTCATTGAACCACACATACATAGGATTCTACCAACATTCCACATCACCCAGGTTTTAAACTAGATAAAGAAGATGAAAGAAAAGAGTACCCACAATAGTGTCTAAAAATTGGTACTATAGAAAGTATAAATGACACGAGACATACCTCTATTCATCCTCAAAGATTCTAGGTCAAAGGCCTCTATGGACTTCATGTGTCCTCATCCGTGTCATCCAGTTACCTCATCCTACAGTGGATCATCTCTTGCTGCTACCCCAACTATTCCACCTTGTCTTCCATCTAACAGAACTCCATGCTCCAAGAGATTATTTTTCCATGGTGGTCCATTAGATAGCTCCATCTCAATAGCACAAAGGGTTGGCCAATTTCTAGCGATATGTCCTCGGACCCCGCAATCATAACACTGCATCTCTTGTAGCTAACCTGTTCCATGTCGATGCTCCTACACTACAGGTCCACATTTCTGAGTCCGAGCATGGGTATGCTTCCTGCATTATGATATCATCACCTTTCATCTTCCATTTATTGCAGATACCTTAGCCTCGGGACTACCACCATGGGCCATAACCACTGTTTCCTCTGACAAAAAATCCACTACCACTAGAGCTACCTCCAATACCCCGTCATATGTGGGAATGCAGGACATTATCGTGGACACTCAAATTGATCAGTGGAAGCTCTACTATATGGTTTTTTCTCTAAAAATTATATCTCCAAGCATATCCATGGAGTATCACAATAGGTATGTTAACCTAAAGAAAAACTCATCCACTACTTTTCTACCATGTTGAAGCTCTAGAAGCCCCTAGATATGTACTGATCTCAATGTGGCAGTGCAAAACTCTTACCTAAAGAGTCTCTCAAACTACTCCCATGTGATAATCAACTTGTCGTGAGTCTATGTCACAAAAATCCTACATCTCCCTACTGAACCCTGTTTAAGGCTCTCTTCTAGGACAACCATTTGACCAAGAGGTGTCCTCATTAAGCGGGAAACTTGTGTAACTGCCTCAAGACAGTCATCAGCTGCTTGGGGGTCTGGATCACCCTATTGCCTTAGAGGTATCTACCTTTAGGACTCATGTAGTTCACTCATTCTACACTCATCCTCAAAATAGGCATCTGGTAAAACCTTCTTCTTAATAGGTGGTGGCTCTACTGGTGGACCACTTAGAGGTAACACTTTAGAATCAGTTTTCATTAATAAAGCCTCAACATGGGGTGGATTGTCATTGCAATCACGTCGTAGAATCCTGTCTATCTATCATCATGGAGGCATCCTAAAATATAATTAAGACACACCATGGTTAATGAGTATATCTAGGGATATTACTCAAGAATAAAAAGAAAGAAAAAAACCCAATCCTATATGATGCATGTACTATTATTTTCCATTACGAGTATGCTCTAATGAGTCGAGTAAAAAAAGTTGCCAGTGTCCCAGTGAATGGAAACATCAGCCACCGCACTAACACCAGAACCTCATTATTGAGATCTAAATTCAAAACATACTAACATAGTCTCTATATAACCCTACCAAATACTCATACGAGGAAAAGTCCAAACAAATTCCCAATGAACTATATTGCCTCTAATACCAATCTATCATGACCCGACCCATGTCGGGGGTTGAGCAATGACTACCCTAAGCCCAGCCCCATGGGATAAGGGTTGGTGACAAGAGTCGAAGGCATAACTAAATTTGGTGAGTCTATTTATTAAATTACTTGTACACCGCACCCACATACACCTCAAAAAAATAGTGAAAATATATAATAATTTGAAACTTAAATGAATGCCTACATCTATCCTAAACCAGAGTACAATAGAAGTAATAACAGAAATAGGAATAAATTTCACCCACAAAAAAAAATCATCTAACCTATTCATAAGGATAAGATCGTTCATAAAACCAACTTCATGAAATCCCATTAGCTCAGGTCCAGTAACACATCAATTATTCTAGATTGCTAAGTTTCTCTTGCCTCAAGTTCTCTGTGGACTTTGTCGAAAGTCCTATGGTTATCCCAAGAACCAATACATATGTGGGGAAATACCATGCAGTCGTGTGTATAAAAATACATATCAAGAACCCCAAAACCCAAAAGAAAAATGAGCGACTGAAAGTGATGGTCTACTCAACCTAGCTAGAGGGAACCCCATCGAGAGATAAAATCCACCTCAAATCATCCTCGGTTGTACACAACTTCTCTGATAAGTCAATAGAAGAAAACCCAACAAGAGAGTATGAAAAATACATTTTCATAGAACCCAACCCAATAAGAGAGTGAATGTAAACTCATCCAAAAACAAGGAACTCAACACAGGGAGAAGATGTACTTCTTTTTGATTCTTCACTACTTATAGAAAGAGAGTTGTCTCGTTGAAACACGATAATCTATACACATAAATCATACAGCATACCCCACACATATTTTCTTCACTTTAAAGGAAAGTAGCCAATGGAAATGTATGGGAACAAAAGTGGAAAATATAATCATTCCTCAAGGGGTTTCAACCCAGAATGTGACAACAATGTAGGGACTCCCAGAAACATCACCCATATATATTCATATCATAAAATAAGTCTCATGAGGCTCTGAACTCATTGGAAAAAAAAGAATTATATTCACATCTCTAAAGGTACACATTAAAATTTTATTTCACAATCATGAGCTCTGTCATCCCAGATGGAACCTGTCTGAGAGATACACTCCATCGAGAACAACATTACCATTCCGAATGGTAAGTCCAATAGAATTTGCTCCATAATGAAAAAAATATACATCCAAGATCTAGTTACCAACACCAGAGGTTATACCACCAACAAAATATTCCATGAACGAGGTTAAACAATCCAAAATTTGAGACCCACTTCTCACCATTGTCCTATTATTGATGAAATACTGCTCTACACCATGCACCACATGCATCTTATCCCTAAGAGGAAATGGAGGGACCTGCACCTCTCCACATGAAACACCCCAAGATTTTATGAGATAGATTACTTTTAATTTCTTTGAGGTCTTGGGGTGTATGCTACACCATTATTAGCTTGCTCTGTACACAACACCATATTTTATTGTTGTATACACAACACTCTTCTTGGTTTGTGTTGCACATAATTTTAAGTTCTTTTGATAGAACTCAACATTGAATATAGATTTTGTTCAATGTAGAAATGAAATAAGTTTGGATTATTTTATATGAAACATCAATGTAATCTTGAACTACATAAAACACTAAATTGGATTCTGTTACACGCTAGAGCTACCACACTTGATAACTTTCATTGTACACGATACCGAGTTTCACTAAACAAATATATATTATTAAAATATTATTATTTAATAGGGTATAAACTAACTGTAATGAATATTATTAACTACATTTTTAATTTTATATAACATTATAATTCAACGTAAACATTTTCTAGAGCACGATATGAGAAAAAAATCATATTTTTTGATAAAAGAAATATTTTTTTAAAAATGCAGTTTTACTAACTTTTGATGGAACACCCATTTTAAATTTAGTTTATGTAAATTTTATATGTTAAATTTTATTAAATAAATTTCTTTTTTAGAAGAGGAACATCAAAATTTACTTTGGTTAAAATTTTGGTATTAATCTGATGAAATTCATATTTTTATGAATAGTGAAAAATACTGTATTTTAATAAAAAACTGATTTTAATCTAACTTATTTATATAGTTATATTGTACATTCAATTGGTTTTAAAGTATAATTGGATTTTATATTTATCATTTAATCCATTTTTGGTCATTGTAAGTAATTTCATTTTCAAATTGGACATAAGCAGATGTCAATATCTTGATATTTATTACTTCTTAAAAACCCGCTTATTGGTTTTGACAATGAGAATTAATTTTAAATTAATTACTGCAACTTATATGTTTTGAATTAGGAAAAATGTATTCCATATTTTGAATTAGGAGGTAATTTTTTTGTAAATAGGTACCTTCTATTTATAGACATTATCAATAGTAACTCTGGTTATTATTTTATTTACCCTGGTTAAAGGGTAAATCTTGTAAATATGGGTAACAAAATAATATTATAATAATATTAAGCTACCCTAACACATGTACTAATCTTATTTTATGATATATTTATCTCCATCGAATCCATTGGTTTATTTTGGGACCCCATGGATTCACATGTATTTGAAAATGACATTTTTTCAGATTTAATTTAAAGTAAAGATAATTATAACTTAAACATATATCCATTACTAAATCCATTTTAATATGGTTTTATATAACTAATATATATTTCTATAAATTTTCATTAGAAATATAAAAAAAATTACTACATTATGGTATTTTATTTATAATTTTTAGACATTAGATAAATATATTTTTTTATGACACAGTGATGATGTAGTGATTACCTCTTTCATGAAAGATTCAAATAAATGAATTTATAAATATTAAAATAAATTTAATTTAAATATTTTGATACCATAAAAGAATTTTATGGAGGAAATTTACTTTTTAGAGATGATTTAATTTCAATTTTTCTATGAAATATTGTTTTTATGATTCATTAAAAAAGTCATGTTTGAATAGTATCCAAAATTGACAAAATTTGTCTCATAAAACATAAAATAGTTTATGTTATGATATTAAATTCATAAAAATATATTATTCCTCCAATTGGTTAATATAAGTCCAAATATTTCCTAAATATTTGTTTTTGTTTTTTTGACATTATATTGTAATTAAACTAACCCACAATTTATAAATAACATGATATCATGGTAAGACTAAAAAAGATAAATAATGATTAAACCGAAACTATAAGGATTAAAAAATATTCAAAACTTATCTAAAAATTATTCAATGAAGTTTATTCTAACAAAAATAATCTTATATTCTAATTAAATATTTTTTGGACAATTATAAATGAAAATTTAATTTATAATAAATTAATATTCCTTGACTTCCCTAAAGTTCCCCTCCCCCTCTTATAAAAGGCCACCTCCTCCCTCTCATATTAAATCAATTTGGATCTTTCAAGATCATCCTACTCCTATAAATTACTCTTATAAACATATCTATATATATTATTTAGGTACTGCTCTTCTCAAAAGACCAACTCTAGTTCCCCAAGAAGAAATTTAAAGGAGGCGCGTCAAGGAAGAGGTAATATCTTCTACCGACTCTTTCAAATTTACTTCTTCTTATAATTCCTCTTATTTAGTTGATTAATTAAAAATTAATAACATAAGTATCACTAATATTCTAATATTTTATTAAAAATATTAAAAAACCAAATTTCACCTTCTATCCATCCTCCAAAAAATGAAATAACTGAGCATGCGTACATACGGCTTATCGTCTCCACAACGTGGAGTAATCTTTTTTTCACCACCACCTTACATGGATGGGTATAATGGTGGAAATAATTAATATATATGATTACTATAACATTATACTTATTCTGATATACACTACACCATCCAATTAAATACCATTCAACAATTATGGGAATGATAACATCGCTCGTGCGTACGTACGACCTACCGTCTCCACAATATTGTGTGATTCGTTCTACAAATATTCACTGAACCATGATTATATAAATTAATTGAATGAATAAATATGATATATATTATACTAATACCATGATTTTAATGATATAACTATAATAGAAGAATACTAATAATAACTTATCCGACAAAATATATATAAGAACATAAAGCAGTTAATGGCCAAATAACAAGTAACAATGAAATGTTACTAACAAATGGATGAAAATATGACCATAAATATTATCATAAAATGATTAAAATTATATAATAAATCATTAAAATTATTTAAATCATTACAAAAAAGGTTCAGATACATAAGAAGGATATCGAACCTAAGGTAATGGATAATTTTGTAATCTCAATTTTATCCGAAATTGTTTATACGTAACTATTTTCTTGGGATATATTTATTATCCACATCCATTTTTATAAAATATTTTCATAAAATGTTTAATATTATTATATCTATGTTTAAATTCATTTTTCCATTTTTTTTAGTTTTACTGCATGGTATGGAAGGAATCATTCTTGTGTTTACCATATGAGGTACTTTTTTACTTTTCCGGTAAAAGTATGAGGAGATTTTTTTTTAACTTATACATCATGAATGGATTTTTACATTTTTTTATTGCCTTATTTCTATAAAGATTTATAAACACTATTTCAAGTTTATTTTAAACTAAATTCTTTTCTTTTAAAATTTTCTAACATTTTGTGAAAAGAAAAAGTTTTTAAAGAAGAAATGATATTTTCTTTAAAAATTAAGTTAATGTGTTTTTATAATGTCCATTTATCTTTTATGGGTTATGTTATGATGTAATGACATTTAAGAAACCAATTTTATTTCATGGTTTATGCTGTGATGAATGATCTATGTTTTTTTTGGAAAATGTAAGAATGATTTCATTATGAGATGGGTGAGACCTATATCCCAATCCAATTAATTGGGTAGTAATTTATATCTCATGAGATAGATATTTCTATAATGGATGTAAATATGGTTCAGTAATACATGGCTGGAACGACATGTAAACCCAGTTCAGTAATGGAATTTGTCCACTATGATGGTATAAGAAGCAATTCATTGGCTAATATTGAAATAATATTATGTGATTATTAGTTTTCCATAATTACATGTTTTATGACTATTTTATTCTATCATAGTTAATGTTCCTTTATGATCCATGCCTTACATACTGCCAAGATTTATTTTATTATTCAACATTTTAATGTTTAAAATTTGTGTTCATGCATTTATGTGCACATGTTTATGCTTTGTTTTATGTTCTCCATGTTTACCCTTACTGAGCAATTGAGATCACCCTGTTTATGCTTTCTTTTCCCTAGGATATAAATAAATTTTTTATGTAGAAAAACAAAAGGGTAAAATATTTATGGGAGATATTGTAGATCATTCACTATGTTAGAAGATTATGTTCCACATTTCCAAAGACACTAAAATAATACGATATTTAGACATCTTTTTGTATCCTGTATTATTTATTCCAAAAAATTATTGTAATTTCATTTTACATCGATATTGGATCTCTATATTTGGTATCGAAGAGAAGGTTTAGTCATTATTTGGAAACTAGTTTGTGAAAACTTTAGCAACATCCCTTGATATATTTCTAGGGTATGCCTAGGGAAGTCCCTAAGGTTAAGTATAAGAATAGGTTGTGGTCCTAGAATTATGATAACGATCATGAATAAGCTAGGATTAAAACTAATATGTTAGATATTGAAATTATTCTCTGTTTATTATTTTGTTTTCTTTGTATTATTTTTGCCTCTCACACTATTTTTTTTGGTTTAGACAATAGTCGGAACCTAAAGACACCATGTTAATGATAAATGAACTATGGTATGCAATGATGGTCCTATTGAACAACCAAATGTTATGGGAGATGGAGTGAAAAATCTTATTGCTATACTTACATAATCTATGAATCATTCTCGCATCCAAAGGAGTAGAGAATGGAACAACATTCTATTGAGTCCTTCATGAGGCAACACCCACCTTCTTTCAGTGGGTCTTCTGATCTAATTGTTGCTGAAAAATAGATAAATACCATTGATAATATATCTTTCATACTTCATTGTTCGGAAAATGAAAAAGTAATTTTTTCAATTTACTATTTAGAAGGTGAAGCATACCAGTGGTGGACTGTAATTAAGAATACAAGGCACCAAGATGAAATTGAATCCATAGAATGGGATGAGTTTAAGAACATAATTTTCAATAATTAGTTCTATTTTATTCTTCATACAAAGATATAAAAGGAGTTTATTGATCTTAATAAAAAGGATGATGAATCTATTGGTACATACGAGGCGAATTTTACAAGGCTTTCAAGGTATTCTTTGAGATTTATCATCCAACTTAAAAGTAAAGTTTACCAAGTCTTCAGTGGCTTAAAAACAAGTCTTCGAAAGGAATTAGCTATAAGATACTTCAGTATCTATGAATAGATTTTGTGTTTTTCTATCGAGGTACAACTGGAAGTTTGTGTAATATTTTCATCTTGTGGTTTTAACAAGAAACGAAAGACGGATTTCAAAGAGAAATCTCAAAAGAGTTGTGAAAAGAAGATGAATGTTTCTTTATGATCAATGTGTGGAAAGAAGCATGATAGAGATTGTCTTAAAGGGACTAGAAAATGTTTCATGTGTGGAAAATAAGGTTATCAAAAAGTTGAGTTCCAAATTAATGGGAAAAAACTTTCCAATAATGTGAATAGAGAAAATTCTACAAAGAACGCACCACCAAAACTTCAATGCTACAAGTGCAAGGAAATGGGGAATTTTTCTAACCGATGCCCTAATACAAGGGTTAATGGTTATCGACATCAACAATATATTAAATAAAGACAAAATGAGGTCACATGCTATCACTATTGGTGATTTTTGAGTATGACAATGAAGTGGTGGAACGATCAAGTGTTTATGTAATGGAAATCCAAAATTTCTTTATAGAATCCCATATATATTATTATGCGGTATTGCAATATATATGTATTGGTTTATTGTAGTTTTCAATAATTATATGGTTCCAATAACCATGAAAAGTGAATGAAATATTTTTTGAAAGCACAAGATATGTACATAATGAAGGGATAAAGAGATAATTAGATGTCTAATAGTATTAATGAGCTCATGACTGATAAACGGACAAAGTGATATCATGGATTGAGTATATATAATTTTTTGTATTTTTGGTGTGTGTAAAGAGTTAATTTTGATTGAAATATTGTTTTTATAAGGTTCTATGGTAATTCATGTTATTAAGTTTCATTACAATACATAATTAAGTTATTCACATATTTGGAATGTGAAAACCAAGAACTTCCAAATGAGATATGTCAGACAAATGTTTAGTCTATTGAGTTCACTTATTTTATATTTTTTGTTTTATGAAGGATTCTAATGTTATCCATTTAGAGATATTATATGTTATTTTCCATTTTATGTTTATTATATTAATGTATTATCTCGCTATAGGGGGAATTATTCATTTTTGATTACCTATGCTAACATTTCCATTGTGAAAATTGGAATGACATATCATTATATCCCATGATCTTATAACACATAAAGAATGAAAAAGTGAATTCCATTTCTTTAAATAAGAGATGAAGTGGAAATTGTTCGTGGAATGAACAATGGTGAGATTGTAGCAAAATCATGTGAGTATTTATTCTCATGGAAAAACCTTCACCTTTAATAAATGGATCTTAAAAAACCAAAAATGTTATCCTATACAATATTATCCAATGAATTAACTAGTCCCCTAAATAATCATATATTTATGGTTTTTTGGTATTTAACATTCTCTAACCATTTTCTCTATCACTATCAATCAGATCTTAATCATTAAATTTATCTTCCATATCCATGTTTTCACTTCCCAAATATGATCTCCTATGTGGAAACCCAGTGATGAGTTAATTTGTGCACCCGTTATGTTTCTAAAATTACTTTTTAAAATAAATTTATAGTATTCCATTTTAATATGTGGGTTTCTATGAAAGAAACATTCATTTAGTATGACATTTATAACCCCCCAACAAATTTCGAGGGAGAAATTCATTTTAAGGGGGGTGGAATGTAACACCCTATGATTTTGGGAGACAAATTCTTTTTAATTTATTTTATGTCTTGTGTTTTACCCTAAACCAGGATTATCTTGAATTAAATGAAACACCGTATTATCTTGTAGTATTTGAAACACTATTCTTGGCTTATGTTGCACACAGTTTCACGTTCTTTTTATAGAACTCAACTCTGAATATAGATTTTGTTCAATTGAAAAATGAACTAAGTTTGGATTATGTTATATGCAAAAACAAAGGAAGATTTTACTAAACGAAACACATTCTTGGCTACTATTACACGCAAGAGCGACCTTCCTCGAAAGTTTGTGTTTTACGAGATACCGAGTTTCAGTAAACAATGATATATTATTAAAATATTATTTTTTAATAGGTTATAAAATAGCCATTATGAAAAGTTTTAACTAAATATTTAATTTTATATAACAATATAATTCATCTTAAACATTTTTTAGAACATTATATGAGAATGAAATCATTTTTTCAGACAAAAGAAGTATTTTTCAAAAAAAGCAGTTTTACCCCCTTTTCATGGCACACCCATTTTAAATATATTTTTTTCACATTTATATGTTAAATTGGACAAAATAAATTTCTTAATTATAATTGAAACAGAAAAATTTACTTTGTATGAAATTTAGGTATTTTTCTGAGGAAATTCATATTTTTATGAATAGTGAAAAATACTGTATTTTAATTCAAAACTGCTTTTTAATCTAATTTATTTATATAGTTATATTATACTTTTAATTGGGTTTAAAGTAACATTAGATTATATTTTTATCATTTAATACAATTTTCTGAATTGTATGTAATTTCAATTTAAAATTGGACATAAAAGATGTCAATCTTTTAATAGTTATTACTTGAAAACCCACATTTTTGGTTTTGACAATGGGAATTAAATTTAATATAATTACTGGAGATTCGGTGTTTCAAATTTGGAAAATTTTATTCCATGTCTTGAATCATGAGTTCCAATTTATGTTAATAGTTACCTTTTATTTTTAGACATTATGAATAGTAACTCCAGTCATTATTTTTTTACCATGGTTAAAGGGTAAATTTGGTAAATAGGGGTAACAAAATTATATTATATTAATATTAAACTATCCTAACACATGACCTAACCTTATCGGATGAGATATTAATGACCATGGAATTACTTGGGTCTATTTTGGGACCCCATGGATTCACATGGATGTGAAAATGACATTTTATAAAAATTAATTTAAAGTAAAGATAATTTTAACCCTAACATATATCATTTACCAAATAGATTTTAATATGGTTTTATATAAATTATAGATATTTCTATAAATATTCATTATAAATATAATTAGATTTAATACCTCATGGTATTTTATTTAAAAAATTTAGACATTAGATAAATATATTTACTTATGACACAATTTTGATGTAGTGATTACCTCATTAATGAATGATTGAAATAATTAAATTTATAAATTTTAAAATAAATTTAATTTGAATATTTTGATTCCATACAAGAATTTTATAAATTAAATTGAAATTTACTAAATATTTAATTCCTTTTTTTCTAATTAATAAGGTTTTTATGAATTTTTAAAAAATTCATATATGAATAGTATTTAAAATTGACATAATTCTTAACTTAAAACATAAAATAGTTTATTTAATGATATTAAATTCCAAAAAATCTCATATTTGTTTAAATGTATTATATAAGTCCAAATATGTAATAAATAACTTTTTTGGGTCGTTTGACATGATATGGTAATTAAATTTACCCATAATTCATAAATAACATGATATCACGATAAGATTAAAAATGGTAAAATAAGTATTTAACCAAACATATAAGGATTAAAAAATATTCAAAACATGTCTAAAATTTATTTTATGATGGGTATTCGAACCAAAATCATCCTATTTTAAAATTAAATAAGTTTTGGATCACTATAAATCAAAATATAATTTATAATAAATTAATATTTTAGGACTTTACTAATGTGCCCCTCTCCCCTCTATTAAAAGGGAACCTCCTTCCTATCCTATTCACTCCATTTGATACATAAAGCTCGAGAAAAACCTCCCCATTTTTCTTATCAACATCCCTAGTTACATTATAAAGGTTCTGGGATTTTCAAAAGACCAACTCCAGTTCCCTAAAAGGAAATTTAAAGGAGGCACATCGAGGAAAAGGTAATCTCTTCTACCGATTCTTTCAAATTTATTTCTTCTTATACTTCCTATTATATAGTTGTTTAATTAAAAAGTAATAAAATAAAAATAAATAGTATACTAATATGTTATTAAATAATATTAAAAAATCCTTTTTTACAATTTATCCATCCTACAAAAAATCAAATCATCATGCGTGCATACGTACGACTTACCCTCTCCATGTCGTGGGGTAATCTATTTTCACCACCACCTTACATGGATGGGTATAATGGTGGAAATAAAAACTATATATGATTGTTATAACATGATACTAATTTTGAAATACTATAAACCATCCAATTAAATATAATTCAATAATTATGGGAATGATGGTGTCACTCGTGCGTACGTACATCCTACCATCTCCACGATGCGATGCGATTCATTCTACAAATCTTCTATTGAACGATGATTATATAAATGAATTTAATGAATATATATGATATATACTATACTAATACTATTATTTTAATGATATTACTATAACCTAATTAAATTAAAGAGAACTTATCAGAAAAAACAAATATAAGAACATAAAAGAGTTAATACCTGAATAACAATTAATAATGAACTATTACTAAAAAATGGATGGAAATATGATCATAAATGTTATCATAAAAATTAGAATGATTATATAATAAATCAGTAACAGAAAATAAATCATTATACTGGAGGTTCATATACATACAAAGCATATCATACCTAAGGTAATGGATACTTTTTCAATCTCATTTTTATTTAAGATTGTTTATACGGAAGTATTTTCTAGGGATATATTTATCATCCATGTCCATGATTTATAAATATGTTTTCATAAATTTTTTACTATTCTTATATTTTTGTATAAATTCATTTTTTTACCATTTTTTACTTTTACTACATGGTATGTAAGGAATCCTTTTTTGATTACCATATGAGGTACTTTTTGACTTTTCTTGTAAAAGTATGAGGAGAATGTTTTTTAATTTAGACAGAACGAACAGATTTTTATCTCTTATTAAATCCTTATTTTCCTGAATCATCCTACAAAATATTTTATGTTTGTTTTAAACTAAATTATTTTCTTTTAACATTTCATGACCTTTTTTTAAAAGAAAACGTTTTTAAAGAAGAAAGGATATATTCCCGAAGAATTAAGTTCAAGTGTTTTATCAAATTTATATTCTATCTAAGATGACATAGGGTTATATATCTATCCCTATTATTACATTTCTTTGATTTTTTTAATGATGGAATTTTTTTATGATGCCCATTTATCTTTTATGGATGATGTTATGATGGAATGATATTTAAGATACCCATTTTATTTCATGGGTTATGCTATGATAAAAGATTTATTTTTTGTGGCACATATAAGAATGATTTAATTATGAGATGTATGGGGCCTATTTCCCTCTCCAACACATTGGGTAAAGATTTATATCTAATGAGATAGACATGACTGGAATGGAAAGTTAATCCAGTTCAGTAATACATGGCTAGAATGACAAGTAGACCCGGTTCAGTAATGGAATTTGTGGTCTTGGCAACAATGTCTTGGCTACTATGAAAATCATTTTATGTGCTTATTATTTTTCCATAATTACTTGTTTTATGAAAATTATATTCTATCATAGTGAATGTTCCTTTATGATCCATGCCTTACATACTACCAAAATTCATTTTGTGACTCTATATTTTGATGTTTAAACTTTATGTTCAGGTTTTTATGTGAAAATTTTAATGGTTTGTTTTATGTTATCTGTTTTTACCCTTAATGAGAATTTGAGTTCACCCTTTTTATGCTTTCTTTCCCCTAGGATATAAATAACGGTTTTAGGTAGGAAAATAAAAGGGGAAAATAATTATAGGTGATGTTGAATATCTTTCATGAAGTTAGAATATTATGTTCCATGTTTCTAAAGACAA
This sequence comes from Viscum album, assembly GCA_963277665.1. NCBI lineage: Eukaryota > Viridiplantae > Streptophyta > Magnoliopsida > Santalales > Viscaceae > Viscum > Viscum album. The sequence goes on along the minus strand of OY728162.1, from coordinate 620,333,667 downwards.
TAAACTAATATGGTATTTGGGAATATTTTTGTGACATATATTATGTATTCCTCAAGTGTAATGTAATGTATATTTACAACATGATTGGGTCTCTATAGTTGGGATCATATCAAAGGTTTAGTCATCATTTAGAAACTAATAAGTGAAAACTTTAGTTAGATCCCTTGAGATATTTCTACAGTATTCTAAGGGAATTCCCTAAGGTTAAGTATAAATATAGCTTGAAATCCCAGATTTATGATAAATATCTTGAATAACCTAGGATTAAACCTAATATGTTCGATATTAAAAGTACCCTCCTTTATTTTTTTTGTTTTCCTAGTATGATTTTTTCCTCTCACACTATTATTTTCGGGATTAGACAATGGTCAGAAACCCAAAGGAACCGTGTTAATGATCAATGAACTGAAAAAATGATTATCCTCTTGAGGAACCAAATGTTAAGGGATATGGAGTGAGAAATCATATTGCTATACTTACACAATCTACGAATAATTATAGACTTCCAAATGAGAAGAAAAGGGACCAAAATTATAGTGAATCCTTCATGAGGCAACATCCACCATCATTCAGTGGGTCTGATAATCCACCTGTTGATGAACAATGGATAAGTACCATTGAAAATTTATTTTTCATTATGCATTGTTTGGATCGTGAAAATGTGATTTTTTCAATTTACATATTAGAAGGTGAAGCAGACCAGTGGTTGACTTTAATTAAGAGTATAAGGCACCATTATGAAATTGAATCCATGAAATGGGATGAGTTTAAGAACTTATTTTTCAATAACTACTTGACTTGTATTCATCAAAAAATGATGGAATAGTAGTTCCATGAGCTTAAGAAAAAGGATGATGAATCTGTTTGTATATATGAGGTGAATTTTACAACGGTTGCAAGGTACGATTTTGGGATTTATCATCCAACCTGAAAGTAATGTTAATTGATTCTTAAATGAATTAAAACTAAGTCTTTGAAGGGAATTATATATAAGAAACATTAGTAGTTAGGAAGATATTTTGTTTTGTTCGATCATTGTATAACTAGAAGTTGGTGTTATATATCCATCTCATGGTTTTGACAAGAAACAAAAGATGAAGTTCAATCAAAACAATGGTGAAAAAAAAAGATGAAAGTTTCCTTATGGTCAATGTATGGAAAGAAGCATGGTGGAGATTGTTTTAAAGGGACAAGAAAATGATTCAAGTATGGAAAATAAGGTCATCAAGTATTTGAGTGACTATGTAATAGAAAAAAGGTTTCTAATGATGTTAATAGAGAAAATACTACTATGAACGCACCGCAAACACTTCAATCCTACAAGTGTAAGGAAATGGGGCATTATGATATCCAATGCCATAATACAAGGGTTAATGATGAACGATGTTAGTAACCTCTTAAGGAAAGAGGAAAAGGGAAATCACATGCGATCACAATTAGTGATGTTGAGTATGACAAAAAAGTGTTGGAGTGATTAAGTGTTTATGTAATGGTATTCAAAAATTGTGTTATAGAATCTCATTTATAGTATTATGGAATATTGTAATATCTATGTACTGGTTTATTGTGGTTTTTCATAATTATATGGTACTAGTATCCATGAAAAGTGGTTGACATATTTCGGGAAATCATATTATTGCACATAATGAAGGGATACAAAGTTAATGAAATATTTAATGGTATTATTGAGCTCATGACTGTTGAAAGTCCAAAGTTATATCATAGTTTGAGTATATAATTTTTTTTTTGTATTTTTGGTGTGTTGAAAGAATAAATATTGATAGAATACATGCTTTCACTGTGGTTCTATGGTAATTCATATTATTATGTTTCAAGAGAATACATAATTAAGGCATTCACTTATTTGGAATGTGACAACCAAGAATTGCCAACTTAGATATGTGAGACAAATGTTATGTCTATTTAGTTCACCTCTTTTATATTTTTAGTTTTTGGAAGGATTATAATGTTATAATTTTCTATATAGTTTAAATTATTTTCCATTTTACATTTGTTATATTAATTTATTATCTCATATAGGAGGACTTATGCATATCTGATTGCATGTAGTAACATTTTTGTTGAGATAGATGGAATGACATATCATTCTATCGCATGATCTTCTAACACTTCATGAATAAAAAATTCAACATTATTTCTTTAAATAAGAGATGAAGTGGAAATTGTTCAAGGAAAAAACAATAGTGAGATTGTACCAAAATCATGTATGTATTTATTATCCTGCAAAAACCATCAACTTTAAGAAAAGGATCTTGAAAACCAAAAATATTATCCTAGTACCTTCTTATCCAATGAATTATATGGTCCCTTAAATCATATCATATTTATGTCTTTATGGTGATTAACATTCTCCAACCTTGTTCTCTATCACTATCCATCAAATCTTGATCAATAGATTTCTCTTTAATATCCATGTTTTCACTTCAAACCTATGTTCTACTATGTGGAAACTTAGTGATGAGTTGGTTTGGGAGACAATTTTGTTTATAAAATTCCTTTCTAAAATTAAGCGTTAGTATTCCATTTTACGAGGTGGGTTTATATGAAAGAAACTTTCATGTAGTAAACCATTTATAACCCCAGAAAATTTCGAGAGAAAAATTCATTTTAAGGGGGGGTGGAATGTAACCCCTTGAGATTTTATAATGTAGAGACCCGAAGCTTGACGTACGTGGACATTACATTACTTTTGCAGAATACTTAGTACATAACAGAAACACACACACAAGGATCGTAATAGTTTAGTGTATTTGGAAACTCGGAACGTAATCTTCTAATCGTGGTGAAAGATCTTCAATATCTCCCATAAAGATCTTCCCTTTTTTTTACCTAAAACCTTTCTTTATATCCTGGGGAAATGAAAACATAAAAGGGTGAGCTCAAATGCTCGGTAAGGGTAAATAAAAGAGAAATCAATCACATCATATTCATAAGAACATAACTTTTGGAAATCTTAACCTGCAAAAGAGAGCATAATTTCATAACATGGGAAAAATCGTAGTAGTGAAATGAAATCCCAATAATCATAACTTAAAACATGAAACTTTTTGGCATACACACATAATCATAGAGAATCATTTCTTGTTAGTCAAGACTCATCGCCAAGACTATCTTAGTGGACAAAGTCCCTTTCTGAATCGAGTCACCCTCGTTTCAGTCCTGTTTCACTGAACCGGTATAACCTACCATTCCATCCATGTCTATCTCATGAGATATGAAATCTTTACCCAATGAATTGGAGGGATATATAGGTCCCACCCATCTTATAATGAATCCTTTCTTATGTGTGCCACATAATCATAAATCATACATCATCGCATAACACATGTAACAAAAATGGGATTCTTGAAACATCATGACATCATAAAACAAATCATATAAGGTAAATGACTTCATAAAAATAATTTCCTCAAAACATAATCAAATCAATGTAATAATAGGGATAAAAACAGAACCCTATGTTATCTTATATTGAAAATAATTTTGATAAAACATTTGAACTCCATTATTGAGGAAAATATCCTTTCTACTTCAAAAACACGTTTCTTTTCATAACATGTCATACAACTTTAAACTAAAAGATGTTGATTAAAAATAAAATTGAAAACTTGTAAAGGAAGATTCTTGGAAATAATGTTTTAAAAATCCATTCATACGATATAAGTTAAATAAAACATTCTTCGTACTTTTTTCGGAAAAGTCAAAAAGTACCTCGTATGAAAAGCGACAAAAGATTCCTTTCATATCTTTTACAAAAAACATACCTAAGGGTAAAATTGGATATAAACTATTGTACAAGGATATACATATTACATATTGGGGAAACATGGATGTGGATGATAAAATACACCCTTGTAAATACCAAAGTATAAACAATCTCGGATAAAAATGAGATTGTGACATTTCCCTTACCTTAGGTCCAATTTGCTTTGTACATGTCCGAAGCTCCTGTATAATGGTTTAAATAATGTTATTGACTTATTCCAGAATCATACATATTAATATGATATCATATATGTTCATATTCTTAGCTTCTTGTTAGTAATATTTCATTGTTACTTGTTACTCGGGTCTTTATTGCCTTTTGTTCTTATGCGTGTTTTGCCGAATAAATTTTTATTCTTCTTTTAAGGTTATAGATACCTTATATACAGAATGGTATTAGTGTAACATATATCATATTTATTCATTCAATTCATTTATATAATTACTATGTAATGATGATCATGTAGAACGAGTCGCATCACATCGCGGAGACGGTATTCCATACGTACGCACGAGTGAAGATATCGTTCCTATGATCGTGGAATTGTATTGGAGTATATATATATTATTTCAGTATCAATATTACTTTATAATAATCATAAATAGTTACTCATTACACCATTATACCCATCCTTGTAAGGTGATGGTGGAAAATAGATTGCACCACGGCGTGGAGACGGTATTCTGTACGTACGCACGCACGGTGATTTCATTTTTCCGTAGGATGGATAGAAGGTGAATTAGGGTTGTTTCATATTTATAATAACATATCAGTATGTAAGTAATACTTATGTTATTACTTTATCATTAAACAACTAAATAAGAATATGTTGAAGACGAAAGAAATTGAAAAGATCGGTAATGGATATTACCTCTTCTTTGGAACGCTTCTTTGAATCCTCCACTTAGGGAACTAAGATTGGTATTTGAAGAAGACCAGGACCTCTAGGATTATTCTAGGGAAGTGTAGAAGGGATTTTTCCAGGGTTTGGCCGAGCTTGAGTGCTCAAATTTGTGTGAGGAGAAGGGGGAGGAGGTGCCCTTTTATAAGGGAGGAGAGGGGCACCTTAGGAATATCTCAAAATATTATTTTATATTAAAGTCAAAATCAGTTTATAATGGTTCCAAAGGGTCTTATTTCGAAGATAAAGTGGGTATGGGTCGAAATACTATCAACCAATAGTATTTAGACAAGTTTAGGGTATTATTTTAACCTTATCTATTAGATTTAACTCTAAGTTATATAATTTAACTTTTACCGTGTCTTTTTGTTTTCTTTCACTATATGGTTAATACACTTACTATAACATGCCAAACGAACCCCAAATTGTTTATTATTAATATATATATCTTTATCTAAGTTATTTGGACGAACCTTAGATTTTTTGGAATAGAATAACAATTAATAATATAATAAATTATTTAAAAACTATTTTGTGTCAATTTTGACACTATTTGATATATGATTTTTGTGAAAGTCATAACAGAATTATATGTTCGAACCAAGTAGATTAAATCAACAATAATATATCATAGTAACCTAGAAAATTAGTGGAATTCATAAAAAGTCTCAAATTACATTTATTTGGGCATTTATAACATCAATTATGTTAACATTTCTTTAAAAGGGTAATTACTGTATCATCGTTGTGTCATAAATAAATTAATTTATTTAAAGTTTAAAAATTATAAATAAAATATAATTATGTAGGAAATCTTTTTAGCTTTCTAATTAATATTTATAATCTAATTTATCTTATGTATAAACCCATATTAAAAATGTTTTAGTTATTAAACATTGATTTTAACTATTGTAACTATTCATTAAATAAAATAATATTAAATGTCATACTATAATCCAAGTGGACCTAAATGGTCATATTATATTCATAAGGTTGTTTTTGGTCGAATTACACTTATCCAATAGAATTAGGACATGTGTTATGGTAATAGTAATATCATATTTATCCTTAGTTACCCTATTTACTATTAACCGCGGTAAAAAAACGTAAAAAGTTACTATTCACCAAAAAATTATTTTTATCTCATTGAACCACATTTTACATACTGACATCAACCGTGTCTCTCGGATTTTTGAAATTCCATTCACAGAAGTGGTAAAATTAAGTTTTATGAAAAATTCAGTTTTTTAACTACCACTTAGTGGTTTCACTATTCATCAAAAATTGAAAGTTTTCAGAAAAATACAAAAAATTAGGCCTAAGCTATATTTGATATTATGAACTCAAAAATGATTTCTATTTTACCAAATTTGAAACATATCAGTTGCATTAATTAATTTAAAAATTAATTCCCATCGTCAAAACAAATAGCATGTTTTTAAGAGATAATAACTATCAAAAGATTAACACTTGTTTATGTCTGGTTTAAATGTGAAATTACATCCAATGACCCTCATTGTATTAAATTCTAAAAATATATTATAAATATACTTTAAAACCACTCAAATTAATAATCTATCACTATTAATTATTTCGATTGAAAAAGTTGTTTTTAATTAAAATTTAGTAATTTCCACTATTCATCAAAATATTAAAGTTATCCGAAAATCACCAAAGTTTCACCCTAAGCTAATTTAGATATTACGAATCCAAAAATGATTTCCATTTTGAAAAATAAAATTACAAAATTTCAAAAAGTGGTTATTACTATTCATAACGACTAGTTTTAATAATATTTTAATAGCATATTGTTGTTTAGTGAAACTCGTTATTGCGTACTACACACGCTATCGAGGAAGGTCCGATTGCGTGTAATGCAAGGCAAATCAAGGATGCGTGTTGTGCAAGCTCCTTTTGGTGTAGCGTACAACACAAGACATTAATGAAATTAAAAAGAATATTTTTCATAAAATCTCGGGGTGTTACATTCTACCCCCCTTAAAATGAATTTCGCCCTCAAAATTCGTCGGGGTTATAAATGGTTTACTACTTGAAAGTTTCTTTAATAGAAACCCACATCGTAAAAAGGAATACCAAAACCAATATTTAAAAACAAAAGTATGAAACATAACGGTTACCCAAATAAACTAATCACTGGGTTTCCACATAGGTGAAAATATGGATATGGAAGAAAAATCTAACCATCATGTTCTGATGGAGAGTGGTAGAGAACATGGCTATGGAAAAGCCAACAATCACAAATCCATAAATTTGTGACGATCTAAGGTACCATCTTATTATTCAGATATAAGAGCACTAGGACAACATTTTTGGTTTTCAAGATCGTTTCCCTAAAGTTGAAGAGTTTGAATTAGAATAAATACTTACTTTATTTTGGTACAATCTCACTGTTGTTCGTGCCTTAAACAATTTCCACTTCATCTCTTAAATAAATGAAGTTGAATTTGTTATTTGTGAAGTGTTAGCAGATCATGTGATAGAATGACGGGTCATTCCATCTCTTTCAAACAAAAGGTTAGCAAAAGTTATAAGTCCATCTTATGGTTAATCGTATATGGTTCCAAAAATGAACTTATACTTCATATATCATACCGCTTAATAAAATAAAACAATTTTCCACTAACCAGGGACTTCCTGTAGGCCAGTGGTAGGAGATAAAGGCCAGTCGCACTTCGATTGTGGGTTCGATTCCCATAGCCTTGTCCGACGCGATGGGCTGTCGCACGTCCTGCAGGTTGTCCTTTTTCTAAAACTATATTACTATAACATCCCATCAATAATTTCAAAAAAAATTCTATCCTTAAACAATACTAACTTATGTACAACATAATCCATTCCAATCTTTAGGCTTATCCATAATACTGTAGTCCACTCTCATAACATAGTGAAAACGATTACCAAAGATTTAACACCATCGTCGATCCCCATATATCATAAGATATGTTTTGTTGGTCACATTCCAAACATTCAAAGTCCTTAATCATGTATTCTCTTGAATACCTTAGTGAAAACATGAATGCAGTTAAAATTTAACACTTTCCACATACCAAAATCCTCAAAATTCTATACACTCAAACCATGATATCACTTAGTCCTTATATCAATCATGAGCTCATGAATACTGTTAAACATTTCGTTTTCTTGTTTTCCCTTCATTATGCGCATATCATCTTATTTCCAAAAATATCTCAATCACTTTGAATACCACATTAGACCAATACATAAATATTCCAATACTTTATGATACAACATTATTTTGGAATCCCATTACATAAACACTTAATCATTCCACCACATCATTGTCATATTCAACATCGCCAATAGTGATCGCATGTGACTTCCCTTTGTCCTTTACCTTAAGAGGTTTCTCATGTCGATCATCACTAACCCTTGGATTATGGCATTTATTAGCATAATTCCCCATTTCCTTGCACTTGAAGCATTGAAGTGTTGGTGGTGCGTTCTCTGCAGTGTTTTCTTTATTCACATCATTAGAAACCCTTTTCCATTACTTCGACACTCAGCTGCTCGATGACCTTCTTTTCCACAATTAAAACATTTTCTAGTCCCTTTAAGACAATCTCCACCATGCTTCTTTCCACAATTTGTGCATAAGGAAACATTCATCTTTTTTCACCATTATTCTGAGATTTCTCCTTGAACTCCATCTTTCGTTTCTTGTCAAAACCATGAGATGGATATGTAACACCAACTTCCATTTCTACCTTGATAGCACAACGCACAATTTCTTCATAGCTACTGAAGTCTCTTATAGCTAATGCCCTTCTAAGACTTGGTTTTAAGCCACTGAAAAATCGATCAACTTTACTTTCAGGTTGGATGATAATTCCAGATGCATACCTTGCAAGTCTTGTAAAATTCGCTTCGTATATACCAACAGATTCATCATCCTTTTGCTATAGTTCAAGAAACTCATTCTCCATCTTTGTTCGAAGAACACGAGGGAAGTACTTACTGAAAAAAAGTTCTTGAACTCATCCCATTCCATGGACTCAATTTCATCTCTTGGCCTCGTATTCTTGATAAGATTCCACCATTGATCCGCTTCACCTTCCAAACGATATACTGCTAAGATGACTTTATCATGTTTAGAGCATTGAAGAACTGAAAATATCTTTTCAATGGTACTGATCCATTGTTCAGCATCAAGTGGATCGGAAGTCCCACTGAAAGAAGGTAGACGTTGCCTCATGAAGGACTCAATAGAATACTGTTCCTTTCTCTGCTCATTTGGAAGTCCAGAATGATTCATAGCTTGTGTAAGTATAGCAATAAGATTTTTCACTCCATCTCCCATAACATTTGTTTGTTCAGGAGGGAAATCATTGCATTGTCCATTGCATTGATCAACACGGTTCCTTCGGGTTCCAGCCATCGTCTAAAACCCAAAAAGAATAGTGTGAGAGGCAAAAATCATTCTAGGGAAAACAACATAATAAAGGAGGAGTACCTTCAATATCTAACATCATAGGTTTAATTCTATGATCGTTAGCGTAATTCTAGTACTATAACCTATACGTATACTTAACCGTAGGGACATCCCTAGACATACCTTAGAAATATCTCTAGGGATCTCACTAACGTTTTCGCATCCTAGTTTCTAAAGGTTGACTAAACCTTTCCTCTGATACCAACTGTAGAGACCCGAAGCTTGACGTACGTGGACATTACATTACTTTTGCGGAATACTTAGTACATAACAAAAACACGCACACAAGGATCGTAATAGTTTAGTATATTTGGAAACTCGGACCAACTATAGAGACCCGAAGCCTGATGTACATTGACGTTACATTACATTTGTGGAATACTTAGTACATAACAAAAACACACACACAAGGATCGTAATAGTTTAGTGTCTTTGGAAACTCGGAGTATAATCTTCTAATCCTGGTGAAAGATCTTCAACATCTCCCATAAATATATTCCCTTTTTTTAATACCTAAAACCTTTCTTTATATCCTGGGGAAAAGTAAACATAAAAGGGTGAGCTCAAATGCTCAGCAAGGGAAAATAAAAGAAATAAAAATCATATCATATCTTTTTGAAAATCATAACCTGTAAAAGAGATCATAATAACTTAACATGGAATAAATCATAGAAGTGAAAATGAGATCCCCATAATCGTATCATGAAACATGAAACTCTGTGGCATGCACACATAATCATGGAAAATCATTTCTTGTTAGTCATGACTCATTGCCAAGACTATCTTAGTGGACAAAGTCCCTTTCTGAACCGAGTCACCCTCGTTCCAGTCCTGTTTCACTGAACCGGTATAACCTACCGTTCCAGCCATGTCTATATCATGAGATATAAGATCTTTACCCAATGCATTGGAGGGAGATATAGGTCCCACCCATCTTATAATGAATCCTTTCTTATGTGTGCCACATAATCATAAACCATACATCATAGCGTAACCCATGTAATAAAAATGGGATTCTTAAACAACATGACATCATAAAAAAATTCATATAAGATAAAGGAATTCATAAAAATATTTCCATCACAACATAATCAAATCCATGTAATAATAGGGATAAAAATAGAACCCTTTTTATTATCTTAGATGGAAAATAATTTTGATAAAATACTTGAACTTCATTCTTGAGGAAAATATCCTTTCTACTTCAAAAACACTTTTCCTTTCTTAACATGTCATACAATTTTAAACTAAAAGAAGTTGATTAAAAATAAACTTGAAAACTTGTAAAGGAAGCTTCTTGGAAATAATGATTTAGAAATCCATTCATGCCGTATAATTTAAAAAAAACATTCTTCGTACTTTTGTCAGAAAAGTCATAAAGTACCTCGTACGAAAAACGACAAAAGATTCCTTTCATATATTTTACTAAAAACTCACCAAAGGATAAAATTGGATTTAAACTAGTGTAAGTGGATGGAAACAATATTACATATTGAGGGAACATGGATGTGGATGATAAAATACACCCCAATAAATACTTACGAATAAACAATCTCGGATAAAAATGAGATTGTGATATTTCCATTACCTTAAGTCTGATTTTCTTCGTAAGTGTCCGAACCTCCTGTATAATGATTTAAATAATGTCATTAACTTATTACAGAATCATATTCATTGTTATGATATCATATATGGTTCACTTATGACTTTATATTACCCGTTCTTTTGTAAATTCCATGTTAAAGAAGCGTTTTGGGTAAAATCGTTTCATTTATCGTAGGTGTTTGGACTTGTTATTCTTGACATTATTATTACTTATACCATGATTTACTTACTTCCAGAATATAAAACATGATTTATATATCATATATATTCAGTATATATATATATAATAGATAGATAAATGAAATGAAACACACCATTCATGGAGACGGTAGTCCGTACGTACGCATGAACGCTGTTTTCCTTTCCTTGTTGTCTTGAATGGAAGTAAGTAGATGACATACATATATACATAAATCCAGTAGCTTTATAATTTCATATATTTCATTATTATTGCTTATATATACTTTATAATCATTCTTAAATGGTTAACATGTAGAATGAATCTCATCGCTTCGTGGAGACGGTATTCCGTACGTACGCACGAGTGATGATATCGTTCCTATGATCGTGGAATTATATTGGAGTATATATATATTATTTCAGTATCAATATTACTTTATAATAATCATAAATAGTTACTCATTACACCATTATACCCATCCTTGTAAGGTGATGGTGGAAAATAGATTACACCACGGTGTGGAGACGGTATTCCGTACGTACGCACGCGCGGTGATTTCATTTTTCCGTAGGATTGATAGAAGGTGAATTAGGGTTGTTTCATATTTATAATAACATATCAGTATGTAAGTAATACTGATTTTATTACTTTATCATTAAACAACTAAATAAGAAGAAGTTGAAGACGAAAGAAATTGAAAAGATCGGTAATGGATATTACCTCTTCTTTGGAACACTTCTTTGAATCCTCCACTTAGGGAACTAAGATTGGTCTTTGAAGAAGACCAAGACCTCTAGGATTATTCTAGGGAAGTGGAGAAGGGATTTTGGAAGGGGTTGGCCGAGCTTGAGTGCTCAAATTGGTGTGAGGAGAAGGGGGAGGAGGTGCCCTTTTATAAGGGAGGAGAGGGGCACCTTAGGAATATCTCAAAATATTATTTTATATTAAAGTCAAAATCGGTTTATAATGGTTCCAAAGGGTCTTATTTCGAAGCTAAAGTGGGGATGGGTCTAAATACTATCAACAAATAGTATTTAGAAAAGTTTAGGGTATTATTTTAACCTTATCAATTAGATTTAACTCTAAGTTAAATAATTTAACTTTTACCGTGTCTTTTTATTTTCATTCACTATATGGTTAATACACTTACTATAACATTCCAATCGAACCCCAAATTGTTTATTATTAATATTTATATCCTTATCTAAGTTATTTGACCGAACATTAGATTTTTAAGAATATAATAACAATTAATAATATTTTATTTAATTTAAAAACTATTTTGTGTCAATTTTGACACTATTTGATATATGATTTTTGTGAAAGTCATAACAGAATTATATGTTCAAACCAAGTTTATTAAATCAACACTAATATATCATAGTAACCTAGAAAATTAGTGTAATTCATAAAAAGTCTCAAATTACATTTATTTGGGCATTTATAACATCAATTATGTTAACATTTCCTTAAAAGGGTAATTACTGTATCATCGTTGTGTCATAAATAAATTAATTTATATAAAGTCTAAAAATTATAAATAAAATATCATTATGTAGAAAATCTTTTTAGCTTTCTAATGAATATTTATAATAGAATTTATCTTATGTATAAACACATATTAAAAATGTTTTAGTTATTAAACATTGATTTTAACTATTGTAACTATTCATTAAATAAAATAATATTAAATGTCATAATCTAATCCAAGTGGACCTAAATGGTCATATTATATTCATAAGGTTGTTTTTGGTCTAATTACACTTATCCAATAGAATTAGGACATGTGTTAGGGTAATAGTAATATCATATTTACCCTTAGTTACCCTATTTACTATTAACCGCGGTAAAAAAAAGTAAAAAGTTACTATTCATAAAAAAATTATTTTTATCTCATTGAACCACATTTTACTTACTGACATCAACCGTGTCTCTCGGATTTTTGAAATTCCATTCACAGAAGCGGTAAAATTAAGTTTTATGAAAAATTCAGTTTTTTAACTACCACTTAGTGGTTTCACTATTCATCAAAAATTGAAAGTTTTCAGAAAAACAAAATTAGGCCTAAGATATATTTGATATTATGAACTCAAAATTGATTTCTATTTTACCAAATTCAAAACATATCAGTTGTATTAATTAATTTAAAAATTAATTCCCATCGTCAAAACAAATAGCGTGTTCTTAAGAGATAATAACTATCAAAAGATTGACACTTGTTTATGTCTGGTTTAAATGTGAAATTACATCCAACGACCATCATTGTATTAAATTCTAAAAATATATTCTAAATATACTTTAAAACCACTCAAATTAATAATTTATCACTATTAATTATTTCGATTGAAAAAGTTGTTTTTAATTAAAATTTAGTAATTTCCACTATTCATCAAAATATGAAAGTTATCCGAAAATCACCAAAGTTTCACCCTAAGCTAATTTCGATATTACGAATCCAAAAATGAATTCCATTTTGAAAAATAAAATTACAAAGTTTCAAAAAGTGGTTATTACTATTCATAACGACTAGTTTTAATAATATTTTAATAGCATATTGTTGTTTAGTGAAACTCGTTATTGCGTACTACACACGCTATCGAGGAAGGTCGCGATTGCGTGTAATGCAAGGCAAATCAAGGATGCGTGTTGTGCAAGCTCCTTTTGGTATAGCGTACAACACAAGACATTAATGAAATTAAAAAAATATTTTTCATAAAATCTCGGGGTGTTACATATAAGATAGATTATTTTTAATTTCTTTGATTTCATATGGTTCTTTATACACCAATATTATCTTGTTCTATATGCAACACAATATTAGCTTGCAGTATATACAACACTATTCTTGGCTTGTGTTGCACACAATTTAAAGTTATTTTGATAGAACTAATTGTTGAGTATAGATTTAGGTTCAATGGAAAAAAGCTATGTTGTATCGTGTTATACGCAACACCAATGGAAGCATTCACTACATGAAACACTGTATTGGCTTGTGTTACACTCAAGAGTGACTTTCCTCGATATTTCATTTTGTACAAGATACCAAGTTTCACTAAACAATGACATATGACTAAAATATTATTATTTAATTTGATATAAACTAGACATTATGAATAGTATTAACTATATTTTTAATTTTATATATAATTATAATTAATCTTACACATTTTCTAGTACATTATATGAGAACAAAATCATTTTTTCAGATAAAAGAAGTATTTTTCAAAAATTGAAGTTTTACCACCATCTGATGGAGCACCCATTTAAGATATATTTTTTTTCAATTTTATATGTTCAATTTGACAAAATAAATTTCTTATTTAAATTTGGAACATCAAAATTTACATTGGAATAAATTTTTGTATTTTTTTGATGAAATTCATATTTTTATGAATAGTGGAAAATAATGTATTTTAATTCCAAACTGATTTTTAATATAATTTATTTATATAGTTAGATTATACTTTTAGTTGGTTTTAAAGTATAATTGGATTATATTTTAATAATTTAATCAAATTATGGTAATTGGAAGTAATTTCACTTTCAAATTAGACATAAACAGAGGTCAATCTTTTAATAGTTATAACTTCTTAAAAACCCACTTTTTGGTTTTGACCATGGGAATTTATTTTAAATTAATTAATGAAACTTTTGTATTTTGAATTTGGAAAAATGGATTCCTTATTTGGAATCAATAGGACCATTTTATTAAGTAGTTACCTTTTATTTTTAGGCATTATTAATAGTAACTCCAATCATAATTTTATTTACGATTGTTAAAGGAAAAATATGGTAAATAGGGGTAAAAAAATAATATTAAAATAATATTAACCTACCTTAAAACGTGTCCTAATATTATTTTATGAGTTATTTTTGACCATGGTAATTCTTGGGATGATTTTGGGACATCATGGATTCACTTTGATGTGAAAATGACATTCTGTAAGAATTAATTTAATGTAAAGATAATTAAGAACAAAACATATATCTTTTACAAAATCAATTTTAATATGGGGTAATATAACTGATATATATGATTATAAATATTCATTAAAAATTTAAAACTATTTACTAAACCATAGTATTTTATATATATATTTTATACATTATATAATTATATTAATTTATGACACAACTATGATGTATTGATTACCTCATTAATGAAAAAATACAAATAAACAAATTTATAAAAATTAAAATTTATTTATTTTTGATATTTTTATTCCATCCAAGAATTTTATGGATGAAATTGAAAAGTTAGGGAATATTTAAGTCATTTTTTATGAAGTAATGTGGTTTCTTTAATTTTTCAAAAAGTCATGTATGAATAGTATCCAAAATTGACATTATTCATAACTTTAAACATAAAATAGTATATCAAATGATATTAAATTCCTAAAAATATCAGATTCGTCCAAATGGTTAATATAAGTTTAAATATTTCATAAAAAACTTTTTTGGGTCTTTTTACTTGATATTGTAATTACATTAACCCTCTATGTATAAATAACATGATATCACGATAAGATTAAAAAGGGAAAAATAAGGGTTAAACCAAAACAATAAGGATAAATAAAATATTCAAAACTTGTATAAAATTTTTTGGATGATTTTTTTTAGAACCAAAATCATCTTATATTACAATTAAATATGTTTTGGACTATTTTAAATTGAATTTTAATTTATAATAATTTTATATTTTAGGACATTCCTAAAGTTCCCCTCTCCCCTATTATAAAATAGAACCTCCTCCCTCTCATATTAACACTGTTTTGAACCTTAAACCTCAGCCAAACCCTGAATATTTCTCTTCTAAAAATACCTAGTTACATCATAGATTTTTTTTATTCTCAAAAGACCAACTCTAGTTCCCTATGATGAAATTTAATGGAGGCACATCGAGGAAGAGGTAATCTCTTCTACCGATTATTTCAAATTTATTTCTTCTTCTACATCCACATATTTAGTTTTTTAATTAATAATTAATAACATAAAGGTCACTAATATACTTATATGCTATTAATAATATAAAACAACCTAATTTCATCATCTATCTATCATACAAAAAAATGAAATCACTCTGTGTGTGTACGTACGACTTACCGTCTCCACACCGTGGTGTAATCTGTTTTTTTCACCACATTACATGGATGGTTATAATGGAGGAAATAATAAATATATATGATAATATAACATGATACTAATTCTTATATAATATATACAATCCACTTCAATACTATTCAACAATTATGGGTATGATAACGTCGCTCGTGTATACGTATAGCCTACCATCTCAACGGTGCAATGTGATTCATTCTACATAATATTCATTGAAAAATGATTATATAAATGAATTGATTGAATAAATATGATATATATTATAATAATACCAGTATTTCAATGATATAATTATAACCTAAAAATATGAATATGAACTTATCTAACAAAACATATATAAGAACATAAAGCAGTTAATACCCAAATAACGAGTAATAGTGAAATGTTACTAACAAGCAGTATAAATTTTGATCATAAATGTTATCAAAAAAATGATTATGATTCTTTAATATATATGTGACATTATTTAATTCATTATATATGAGGTTCTTATACATACAAATCATATCATACCTAAGGTAATAGATAATTTTGAAATCTCATTTTTATTCGAGATTGTTTATACATATGTATTTTTTAGGGATATATTTTCCTCCATGTCTATGTTTAATAAAAAAGTTTTCATAAAATGTTTAATATTATTCTATGTATTTTTAAAGTCATTTTTACCCATTTTTTACTTTTAGTACATGGTATGGAAAGAATCATTCTTTTGTTTACCATACGAGGTACTTTTTGACTATTCTGGTAAAAGTACAAGGAGAATGTTTTTTTAACTTAAACAGCATGAACGGATTTTTATGTATTATTAAGACATTATTTACATAAATATTCCTATAAAATATTTTATGTTTATTTTTACCTAAATTATTTTCTTTTGAAATTATCCATTATTTAGGGAAAAGTAAACGTTTTTAATGAAGAAAGTATATTTTTCTCAGGAATTAAGTTCAAGTGTTTTATCAAAATTAATTTCTAACTAAGATGACACAGGGTTATGTATCTAACACTATTTTTACTTTTATTTAATTGTGTTTGTGATGGAATTATTTTTATGAAGTCTATTTATCTTTTTTGGATTATGTTATGATGGAATCATGTTTAAGAAACCCATTTTATTTCATGGGTCATGCTATGATGAATGATTTATGTTTTTGCGGCACACATAAGAATGATTTAATTATGAGATGGGTGGGACATATATATCTACAATTCATTGTGTAATAATTTAAATCGCATGATATATACTTGACTGGAATGGAAATTAAATCTAGTTTAATAATATTCGGCTGGAATGGAAAGTAAACTTGGTTCAGTAATGGACTTTGTCCACTATAATAGTCTTGGCAGCAATGCATTGGATACTATGGAAATCATATTATGTGTTTATTAGTTTTCAAAAATTACATGTTTTATGAGAATTATATTCTATCTTGGTTAATGTTAATTTATGATCCATTCCTTACATACTACTATGATTTATTTCATTACTCATGATTTTGATGTTTAAACTTTATGTTCATGTTTTAATGTCAAAATGTTTAGGGTTTATTTTGTGTTCTACATGTTTGCCCTTAATGGAAAATTGATCTCACCCTTTTTATGTTTTCTTTTCCCCAGGATATAAATAATGGTTTTAAGTATGATAATCAAAGTGGAAAATCTTTATGGTAGATGTTGAAGATCTTTCATAAAGTTAGAAGATTATGTTGCATGTTTCCAAATACACTAAACTAATACGGTATTTTGGCCTCTTTTTGTGTCTTATATTATGTATTTAGCTAAAATAATTTAATTTTTATGTACATAATGCTTGGGTATCTACACCACTTCCCTAAAATTGAGGGATTACTAAATCCTATCTATACCGTGAAACCTATTTCACTTCTATAGGGAGTGTCCCACACCTCCATCCATCAACAAAGTACTAACTCCAATCTAGGTACCATTAACATCAAGTGGAGGGTCCTAGTCCTCATATTTGTAGACCACAGTCGAGGGAGCTCCAAATCCAATGACGGATCTACTCCCCACAATTACTCGAAGACATGGTAGTACTACTCTGAAAGTGTGCACTCGAATCCTGATCTAACAGGGAAGTACAACTCATGAAGGAACCACACCCTGATACGATGGGGGAGGACCACTTCATAAATCAAGGACCCAAACCCTACCCTGATAGGGGAGTACTACTCAGTGACTACAAGACTCTTTCCCTGTTTGGATATGGGAGTATCGACTCTACTAGCTCATTCACTATGGATGACCCACACTATAACAAGGTAGTGGAGTACTGACCCCATGATAGAGGACCCACTCCCTAACATGATACGAGAGTACTACTATGTGAGGACCCATGCCCTAACCCAATAGGGGAGTACTACTCAGTGTCTAGATGACCCACACCCTGGTAGGATAGGGGAGTACCAACTCTTTCAGAATAGCACGTATGGAGGGCCTTCACCCAGGAACGATAGGGGAGTAATGACTCCTAGGATGGAGGACCCACACTCTAACAGAGTAGGGGAGTACACACTCTCTCTATAAATCATATATGGAGGACTTGTACCCTGTTCTAATATGAGATTACAAACTCCATAGATAGATGGCTATCACCCTCTTCCAATAGGGGAGTACCTACAATACCTTCTCATGAGTATGGAGGGATCATGCCCTTACAATGTAGGGGAGCATTGTCCATATTTATGAACGATATGGGATCACATTTCTTAAACCATTATGGGAGGAATAGATGTTTTGGAAGTCCATCAATGATTAGCATAATCCCACATGTCTTCAATAAATATAAAAGTCTAAGAAACTCATTCACCAATCCTTGATACTATCTGATTTGGCCGGAACAAACTCTCCCACATGGTTTTAGGTCGCGTCAGAAGGTTATGTCTTGGTGGGGAAATCACTCCTCTTTCACATGATTCCAATGCAATTCCAAACCACATATCATATCAAATAACTACCCAAAGATAAAAGAACACACACCCATGATGTGGGGAGTCCCATATTTACTAAACAAAAAGGTAGGGTAACCCGCGCCCTGGTGTCACAGGGGTGTACCAGTCCTAGTGTCACTCTCTCTAAGAAGCCCACTGATCTCTAGAATCAGTCAAGAGTTGCTAAAAGAATCATTTAACTTATCAATCATCATGTAGTAACCCTACCATAGGTAGGGGACCCACATCCTAAATTTTAGGGGAATTGTACCAACCCAAAATTCATCCTAATGATTCAACCTGATCACTACAAAATATTTTTCATTGCTACACAAGCGTGATTTCATCTCATATATCATATGCCAAAATGGATGCCACCATTGGGTTCTACAAGAAAAAACACTCAGTATAGGCTATTCATAAGCTTAAATTCGAGTCTAGGAGAAGAATATTAAAATGTGGAATATCTCAAAGAGACCACCAAGTAGTACACGACATGCACTGTGGTACACACAACATGTGAGTCCGCCCGAGCACATGGAAATATAACTGGATTACATAGTTTTGAAGCTGTGTATGGGTACACGGTGTGTACTAGAGGTACAAAGAATGTCCTTTTTCAACTGGTCCCTAGACATGTTGTTCAACCCGTGTCTGTGTACCGGACCCCGTGTCTGTGTACTTTGGTTGTGTGACAGTGCACAACCATATAGTTTTCACAAGAGTTCCCAAGCCATGTCCCATGGCCACCCATATTTGGATACTACATAGCATGTAATACTCAAATATCTTCTTCCCATAATAAGAAGTCACACAAAAAGTGGGTCAATGGACTGCAAGTTTTGTAGTTTATAATTCTAGTCTAGCATAACCTACAAAAATGTCTAATTCACCCTGATACAATTCACAACCAATATATCTACCTAGTTGGTATAATATAAAATTCTAGTTGGGATCTAGAACCATAAAAAAAGAAAAATGAATCGTATCAGGACAAGAAATCAAAACCAAATACCTTAATGGAGAAACGTTAAAGCCTCGGTTGTAGAACGGTTCGAGGATCGCTCTGGTTCTCGATCTGATGATGATATTAATTAGAAATGGGGATCAACAACTCCTCTCTTCTATGATTCTATGGTTGTTTCTTTTTTATACAAATAATAATAAGGGAGAATTAGAGGGAGAGATGCGACCTCCCCTTATGTCACTCCATTGTGAGGGAAGGGGGAGGGTATTTTGGTTAGGTTTTAATTAATTATTTAAATTATCAATTAATTATTTAAAACACAATTTAATGCCCCATAATTTTTTAAAATAGAAATCTCTATGTCATTCCTAGGGTAAATATTACATTCCTGACTCAACCACATCCTTATAAATCTTATCTGAGACTCCGAGCAGGGGTTATTTACATTTCCATCCAATCCACGCATGTGTGACAAAACAAATTTAATATTTTAAAAAATCACTGCATTGAGGCTCTCTGTGCCCTAGATATCTATGTCAACCCAGTTCCTAGAATTTTAAATGTTATTGAAAATATTCCAAATCCTTATATGCCAAAACCTAGGTATCTACATCACTACTACCTTCAATGATTTTATTCCTTGAAAATCAAAATGATAAGAACATAGAAACGCAACTGAGCTCTAATGCTGGGATTTTCATGCCAGCAGACTCACCACGGGTTCTTGGTTTTCCTCTAAGAATGAACTCCTGGAATGAACACCAAGGAAAACCCACTCTTACGTATATCTGACAATAGGAAAACATCATGAACGAAATGGGAACATGTATCCATAGCTATGATAGGTGGAAAAAGCACCACACACCATGGTACATCTATAGTCATGGGGTATTGAGGTACACCACCTCACTAACATGATGCATATATTGATGAAACCCCGTAGTTCACATCCACCCATGATTGGAATATCTCACAACCTCCTTAAGAATATTACATTCAAGGATGAAGCCGACCACATGAGGATACCAATGAATATGTGAGGTGGGAAACTCATCCAACCATGAGAATCTATACATGGAAAGAATGTGGCATACCCCTCATGTATTTTCACACCTTGGAAAGAGAGTTGCCTGAACCAAAAAACATCACCACACTGACCAGTGGCATCCCAGCTGAGTACGGATGGTAGAAAACCAATACATACTACAAAAACATCATGTGATCTAACATTTTCACTATTTAATGATTATAAGAAAGGATTTATACTACTTAACATAATCCTAAAAACACATGTTAGAGAGACTCATCCATCGCACCTCAATAGCAATAGATTTGTGTGGCACTTCCTCACCCACGTGGTTTTAGAAGCATCAAGAAAAGCATCTTGGTGGGGGGGGGACCTATCTTTCTCATCAATTTGAAGTAAAGTTGATCCAAATCAAGCCATGGTTCTACTGAAAGTCCATGTCACCCTAATTTGAAATTCAACCAGGAAGCGGAAAGAAAAGAGTACATAGAGCAGTGTCAAGAAATTTCTACTGAAGAAAGTATAAAAGGTGTAAGTTTTACCTCTATTCATCCTCAAAGCTTTTGGGTTAATGTATTCTATAGAGTGAATATACCCTCGCCCACATCATTCAGCTCCCTAGGCCTCGCATCGACCACCACTTGTTGCTACACCAACTTCTCTGCCTCGTCCGCCATCTGACAGAACTCCCTCTTCCAAGTATTTCATTTTCCAAAGTATTTTGTTATCCATATCCATATTAGTAGCATGGCGGGTCAAACAATATCTGTAGATATTTCCCTGGTTGTTGAAATCATAACCCCACCTCTCATGTGGATAGCTTGTTCCTTGGGTTTTCTCCAACTCTACAGGTCCATGTGTCTGAGTTTGGGCATGGGTGTGCCTCCTGTGCTGCGATCCTATCACCTATTTTCTACCAGCTATTGCAGGCTCCTCAGCCTCGTGACTACAACCTTGGGCCTCAACCACCAGTTCCTCTGACATGAATCTCTATACTAACATAGATCGCTCTAACACCCTAGCATATATGGGAATGCACAACAGAATCACATACACCCGGATCTCCCAATGCAAGCCCTGCTTGAAGGGACATGCTCTAAAAAATGGATCTCAAACCATATCCAAGGAGTATCTTGGAAGGCATGTGAACTTAGCCGAAAACTCCACCACTGCCATGATACACTATCAAATCTATAGAAGCTCCTAGATATGTACTGATCTCAAAGTGGTGGGGTATAACTCTTCCCTGAAGAGATTCTAAAACTCCTCCAATGAGAGAATCACCTCATCAGGAGTCTGCATGATCAAAATCCACCATCTCCCAGCTTATCCCCATTGAAGGCTCACCGCTAATACCACCATTTATCAGGTGGTTTCCTCGCTAAGAGAAAAACTCATGGTTCTATCTCAAGATAATCATATGCTACAAGGGGATCTAGATCACCTTGGTACCATAGAGGTCTATACCTCTAGAAATCACATAGAACACTCAGCCTGCACTCATCCTCGTCCAGAACATACAGTAAAACCTACTACTCAAGAGGTGGTGACTCTACTAGTGTACCACCTAGAAGTAACGCCACATAATCAGTGCCATGCACTGGAGCCTCAGCATGGGGAAAATTTTCATCTCAATCACACCATATAATCCTATTGGGTTATCATCTCATAGTCATAATAAAATAGAATCAAGACACACCATGGTCAAAATGTATATCGGGGTAGAAGACATAATAAGGACAAGAAATCCCAAAAACCTAGTCCTATATAATTTATGTACCATTATTTTCCCCTACAAGTAGTTCTCTAATGTGTTGATTTGAAATGATGGTTGTCAGAGTACTAGTGAACAGATATGTAGGCCACTGTAAAACATTGGAACCTCTAGCCTAAGAGATGAACTCAAAACATCCTAACATTGTGGCTATGCAACCCAACCAAATCCTTTTAAGAGTAAATGTATGAAATACATCCCAATGAAAAAATTGTCCTCTGATACCACTATGTCATGAACTGAACCATTCCGAGTCTCA
This sequence comes from Viscum album, assembly GCA_963277665.1. Taxonomy (NCBI): domain Eukaryota; kingdom Viridiplantae; phylum Streptophyta; class Magnoliopsida; order Santalales; family Viscaceae; genus Viscum; species Viscum album. Next base: position 620,310,626 of record OY728162.1, on the reverse strand, counting down.
AGCTGCAACTACCCCAAGCCTGGCCCCATAGGCCATGGGTTGGCAACAAGTGTCGAATTCATAACTAAACACGTAGAGGCCTCTCTCTAAAGTACCTGCAAACACGCACCCACAAACATCTCAATGCAAAAGTGTGAAGATATAAAAATTTGAAACTGAAACACATGTATACACCTATCCCAAAATAGTGTTTAGCAGAAGTACTAAAGTAAAAAAGGAAAAACAATTACCCACCAAAAATACTAAAAAAGCATCAGACCTACTCAGAAGGAGGGGATCTCTACCAAAAGTAACTATCGAATTGCTCCTCATCCCAGCTCCAGTAACACCTCTGTCGGTCTATGTCACTATGATTTTCCCACCTTGGGTCATCCGTGGACTTCATCGAATGGCATGTGGTCTTCAAAAGATAAAATCCATGTGCGGGAAAAGCCCATGGATGGGTGATTATAAAAATTATCAGTAGGCGCACCAAAAACCCAAAATAAAAAGGAGTTACTAAAATGAGATTCTCTACTCAACCTAGCTAGAGGGAACCCCATCGAGAGAGAAACTCCATCACGAATCATCCTCGACAATACAGTACTAGTGAACTAAGTCAAAAGAAGAATCCCCAATATGAGAGTAAGGAAAAGACTCTTCCCACTACCCAAACCAATAATAGAGTCAATGTAAAATCATGCAAACACAAGGATCTCGACAAAGTGAGAACATGAACATCAGGTCGATTATTTGATGCCTATAGTAGTAGAGTTGTCTCATCAAACCATGAGAATATAAACATGGAAATAATGTGGCATACTCAATGTGTATTCACCTCTATTAGAAGGAGAGTAACTAAGGGAATGGTATGGAAACCGAAGTGGTAAGTATACTTAGTCCTCAAGGGGTGTCATCCCAGAATGTGACAACAGAGAAAGGGCTCCAAAAAAACCTCACCCAAATATATTCATATCAGAATCCATGTCTCATGGGGTTCTGACCACATATCCAACAAGATGATTATATTCAAGGCTCTAAAGATACACACAATACTTGTTGTACACACTCCATAATCTCTTCCATCCCAGATGGAACACATCCAAGAGCTACACTCCATAGAGAATAGCTCTACCATATTAAATGGTACGTCTGAGAGAATGTGTTCCATTGAGAACAAACCATACAATCCACCTCTAGTTCACACCACCATAGGTTCTTCCATCACAAACCAGCACCGTACACAGGACTAAAGAAACCCTAAAGAGAGGCATGCTTCTCACCACTACCCTATTGCTGAGGAAGTACTACTCAACACCCTAAACCATGTGAATCTTCTCTAAAAGAGGAAATAGAGGGGCCCACACCTCACCACTTCCCTATATTTTAGGGAGTACTAGCAAATGTCTAAACCACGAAACCTCAGTTGATTCTATAAGAAGTGTCTCACACCTCCTTCTGTCAAGGGATCACTAAGTCATAACTAGTTACCATTCACATATGGTGGATGGGCCCTCTACTCGTATCTATATCCCATATCTGAGGGAGCTCCAAATCAAATAGACGACCCACTCCCTACAACAACTCATAGAAGGGTGAGTACTACTCCAAAAAGAGGAACTACTCCTAGATGCAACATGGGAGTACCACTCCTGAAGGACTTCCACCCATATATGATAGGCGAGTACCACTTTGTAAATATAGGACTTGAAACCTAACCCAATAGGGGAGTACTACTCAGGGACTAAGGGATATGTGCCCTGGTAGGATAAGGGAGTACCAACTCTACCAGCTCATTCACCATGGGTGACCCACACCCTTACAAGAAAGGGAAGTATAGACCCCAGGCTAGAGGACCCACTCCATGAAATGGTAGGGGAGTACTACTCTATGAGGACATACTCCCAAACCTGGCAGGGGAGTACCACTTAGTTGTAAGTGGACTTTCACCCTTGTTGGACAAGGGTGTACCAAATCTTTCAGGACAACATGTATGGAGGACCCACACCCTAGAATGATAGAGTAGTACCAACTCCTACAATAGTGGAACCACACCCTACACGATAGGGGAGTACCCACTCTCTCTATACATCATATGTGGTGGACCTGTATCCTTGTCCAATAGGGCAGTACTGACTCCACAGATAGAGGACCCCCACCCTTGTCTAATGGGGGTGTACCTACTCTACCTTCCAATGAGTGTGGTGGGTCTATTCCCTGACATAGAAGGGGGTCACTATCAATCTTTATGAACGATATGGGAACCCACACCTTAAACTATTAAGGGAGTACCATCAGTTTTGGAAGTACATAAATGATGCCCACCATCCCAAATGTCTTCCCAAAATTCCCATGTTTATGAACTAAATCAACACACCTTGATACTGTCCTCTTTGGCTGGCATTGACTAGCACACATAGATTTAGGTCGTGTCAGAAGGACGCATATCGGTGGGAAAATTTCTCCTCTTCCTCATGAGTCTAAGTCTATGGAAAACCATATCTCTTCTTAATTAACTAACCAAAGGTAAAAGGACTCATACCCATGATGTGGGGAGTCCCATATCTACTAAAAAAAGGTAGGGAAACCCATTCCCTGGGGCCACAATGGACTACCAGTCCCAGCGTTTCACTCTCTATAAACCACGCTGATCTCTAGAATCGGTCAAGAACCAATAGAAGAAGAATCATTATTATAAATAATCATGTAGTAACCCTACCACGAATAATAAACCTACATCCTAATGTCGAGGAGAAGATTACCAATCCCAATGTCAAGCCAATGATTGACCCTAATCAATTTCCAAGATTTTTCACCACTACCCATGAGTTGTGCCACCTCATATCTCATAGTCCAAAACAGTGGCCACTATTATGTTGTACATGAATAAATACTTAGGACTGAAAACTCCTAAGATTAAATCATTGTCCTAGATAAGGATATACAGAAATCTAAAGATCTCAAAGAGATCACCTATTAGTACCTGACATAAACTGGGGCACACACAGTGTGTGAGTCCACTCGATCACCTGGTCGTGTAACTGTATTTCATAGTTTCCAACCCATGTATCTGTACATGGCATGTATTGGAGGTACATGGAGTGTCCCTCTTTAACCATCCCCTATCTGTGTAGTTCAACCTAATTCTGTGTACTAGACCCTGTGTCTATGTAATTTCATAGTCTGTTAGTGCACAACCATGTAATGTTCACATGACGTCCCAAGACATGTCCCACAACCACATGGATTGGGGTACTACACTTCATGTAACCCCCATACACAGCTTGTAGTACCCAAATATTATCTTCCCCAAATAGGAAGTCACAAACTTCATCTGTCAATGGACTACTTGCTATGAAGTCGGTAATTCCAGTCGAGAATAACATACAAAAAATGCTTGTTCGCTCTGATTCAACCCGAAACCCATATATCTACCTAGAAGGTATCATATAAAATTCCAATTGGGATATATAACCATAAAACAAAACAAAAGTAATTTGATAGGTACTACAAATAAAAACCACCTACCTCAATTGTGGAACATCGAAACCTTGGTTGAAGAACGATTTCTGGATCACTCAGGTTCTCGAGCTGATGATGATCTGCATTGAAAACATGGATCAATGACACCATGATTCTATGATTTTGTAGTGGTTTCCTTCATCACCAAGGGAGGATAATGGAGAATGAGTGGGAGAAATATTCCACCCCTTGTATTGCTTCAATGTGAGGGAATGGGGGGTAATTAGGTTAGGTTTTATTTAATTAATTAAATTAACATTTAATTAATTAGACCACTTTTTAATACCCCATCAAAAAATTCAGTTGTGGACAACTTTATGTCACTCGTATGGTAAATGTGTTGTTTAGGACTCAACTGTGTTCTTAGAAATATGATCTGAGACTCTGAGAAGGTGTTATTTAGGTTTCCATCCAAACTATACGCGTGTGACAAAACATATTTAATATTTTTAGAAATCACTGTACTGAGGAAATCTGGGCCCCAGATACCTACACCGACTTAACACCTAGCTTTGAGAATATTCTTGAAAATATTCCAATGTCATATAGGCCAAAACCTGGGTCTCTACAAACACACATGGAACTACTTCAGAGATTTAAATATAATAAATTATTTTTCTTGTAAAAGTGGCCCGAAGTTAAAAAAATATGAAAGATAAGATATGGAATGTTTGGAATACATTAAAAATGTTTTTATTATGGGTTTATGTTCCACTTATAACCACATCCTTTTATTTAACTCTTTCATTAATATATTTTATCCTTGAGTATAGTAATGAAATAATTTTCAATGATAACTTAATTAAATGGACCAAAATTAATATAGAATTAAAAAAAAAGATAGGAATATTAAAAATTTTGAATCCATTTTATCAGATTTTAATTTCTACAGGTGTTATATTATACATTTATTATAACAACAAAAAATTCTTGGCAAACAATTCTCTAGAAAATACAGAATTTTATGAATAAAAATAATTTTACATTTAAATCAAGTAAAAAAATGGTTTCCGTGACTATTTTTTATTTAATAAAAATATTATATTTCTCAGACTTTTGGTTCAAACCAAAACATAATTTAAAATTCTAACCAAACTGTTAAATTCAAAATTCAAAAATATTTTTTTAATTTGAATAAAATATAACTTATCTTCTCAAAAGTCAATATTACGTTCCCAATTTTAAAATAATTTTTTAGATACATTTTTTAACTCATAAAAATTATATTTGGTATAGAAAAACTCATAAAATATTATATAGATAATTTTATGAGAGTTTTTAATTCTTTACCCCATTGTTTTAACCCTGTTTTACCTACTTTACCCTTTGGTGAAAAATCTTCACTATGGCTTCTGTTCATAATGAACAAAACATAAGTTGTAGTTAATTAAATTATATTTATTATAATTATTCTAAATATGGAATGAATTTTATATTTTTAATTTCTATATGTATAATAATTCAATTTTAAAACAAGTTCGTGAAACATAAGGAAAATCAGTTTTCAGACAATTTCCTTTTTAAACATTAAAATATAATTATTACAAAATTAAATATAATAAAATGACTGATGGAATTATTTTTATAATGTTTATTAAAATAGTTCTTATTTTAATTTTTTTAAAAATTATAAAATATAATAAGACATTTAAATTACTTTATTTTAATAAAATAAATGACTGTTGTATTAAAATATCAGTATTTTTCATAATTCACTAAAATACGTATTTTAAGAAAAATAAAAAATATCCCTAAGAACATATTTAAAATATAATTAATTTTTTTTATTCATTACCTAAAAATAAATATCTCAAAAATTTATAAATTAATTAAAATTATCATGCACAAAAATCAAAAAAATAATTTTTTAATAAAACATAATTTTGAATAATAAAATGAATTTACTGAAAATTAAGTACTTTTTTATTGTGATTTTAATTATATAAAACCATTATACATGATTTTCATAATTTTTTATTCATATTTACTTGAAAAAATAATTTCAAGACATTAACTGTCACATTTGAAGAAGAAAGTTTTATATTATACCACAATTTGCATAAATCATGGTTTGGTGTGTTAAGCATGCTATCAATGGAATAAAATTTATTTATGGAGAAATATATCATAAAATATTAGAATTTTATAATAACATAATAATAATAAAATATTACTACATTGAATCTCTTCGAGTCATTATGTTATGATTAATACAGTACATTTATAGAAAGTATAAGAAGAAATAAACATTTGAAGATCTGGTAAAGATGATTACCACTTCTTTGGGAGAACTCCTTTATATAACCCCTTAATACATCATATGATTGTATTATAAGAATAAAAAATGAAAAATAATTATGATAATGAATGTAAAAATATTTTTCTTGGTCTTAGATAATCTAAAGGTATCAATTATTAAGAATAAGTTATGAGAAGATGTTCCCTTTTATAAGTGAGGGCAGGGGGGGCACACATGGAATCACTTAAATGATTTAAAACATATATATTCACTTTCCTTTGAAACTGGATCAAAATGGGAAGTAAATATAAGGTATGATAAGATATTTTTTAGAAACATACAATAAATATGATTTAGAATATTTTGAGTCATATTTTTACCCTTATCTCCTAGATTTACCCCCTAGTAAACATGTTTTAACCATAACCATGGTAAAAACAATCGATGTCCTCCTCATTAATTAAAACCAAAAATTAATTTGAAATTAATATAGAATATTAATTATATTTATTTTTAATATTTAATCAATTTTAGAAGATTAAATTTCCTTATCTGGAAAAAATTACTATTAATATATATTAATGAAACACAACTAAACCCAATTTTTTTTAAAAATTAAGTATAAAATGATTTACAGCAAAATAAAGAATATATTTATTCAAAAATTGTTAATTTTATTATATTAAATGATATGAGGCTTATTTTTCTCATAAAATAAACAAAAATGAAAGGATCCTTTTAAATAATTGATTAATAGGGAAAAATTAAAAATATATTATTTATTAAAAAAACTTATATTTCAAAAATGATAAGCATATATATAAAATTTAAAAATTATATTTTTATATTATTCGTATTACATCAAAAATATATATTTTCTGCATTAAAATGTTTCATAAAAAATAGTTATTATTATATTATTATAATTTCATAGAAGTGATGTTTTTGAAAAAAAAAAATATTTTTTAAATTTATTTTTTAAAAATCAACTATTTCGGAAGAATCTCAAAAATTATCCCTAAGTAAATATTACCATGAAAATTTAAAAAATAGACATCATTTTCTTAAAACAAAATTTCTTGAAATGGTGGAAATCAATTATAATTTCTCTCACTTAAAAACATAAAAACAATTTATATAAAGAATTCATTCTTACAAAATAAATTGAATTTATTCTTATACTTTTCCTAGTAAAAAGAAGTTATTTAAATGTACAAATTTTAATTAAACTATTTATTTCTTTTTATTTCATAATTCAAATATTCATATTCATACTCATCATCCCAACAAAAAGGTTATAATAATCATTTTGAAATAATTTTAATTCATGTTTAATTTAAGATTTGGGTTGTGTTTAGTGTCTGCTATCAAAAATAGTATTAATTTACTTGAAACCATGTTAACTATTTTAGTTTGGAGGTCATTATTACTGTAAAATGTTGTTATATTTGTTAAGTATATATGAAAAACCTTATTGGATTTTATGGTTTATTGACATGGACTAGATTTGTTTTCAAATGGCCAATGTATAAGATAAATCTATTTTTGTTTATTGGAATATAATTTGATTATTAACTATTATTTAATTCATTACAAATAATATGTTAATTCTTTTAATATATTCACATATTTTCATTTATAATATTTTAATTTTAAGTATATTTTAATGTATATCTCTCTGTTTTACTCAAGAATATTTTTAATTATTTACATAGAAAATTCAAACTCATCACACTATATTAAAGTTATAGATATTTAATGAGGGGATAAATCTTATATTAAAGGGGAATTGTAGTATTTTTATCACATAGTTTTTTACGTCCTTACTATACTATTACTCATTTGACGCTATGTATTTAATTTAGAAGGAGTCTATTTTTTTATTTATTTAAGCCTATTGAAATATCAGTTTTAACCCTAAAATTTATATTACTTATCTTAGGAGAGTTATCATGGTTATTTTAAATGTTTTTTTATTTGCTTATAAATTATATTCAAAGGAAATGAAATTATTTAATAATCTATCTTATTCAAATTTGATATATATAGTAAAATTGGGGGATTTAAACAATTGATAAAAAATATTTTGACAATATTATTTATAAAAAGGGAATATTTACATTAATCAATTTGATAATATCAAAAAGTGCGATATTTTTTTCAAATTATTTCATTTTTTTAATTATTTAAAAAGGGGATATTTTTTAGTGGCTCTTCATCATTGAATCATATTTTGATAACTAAATAAAATGTTTTATTTATTCATGTTTTTCAAATTAAAAAATTATTATTTTATAGTAAATTTATTTAAATTCTTTTTAATCATTATTCATGTTTGTTTATTTTTTTTCTGAACATATTTTGGGAAAAATCAATTAGTACAAATGTTTGTTTAAGGAAAAGTTTGATCTTTATAGATATGTTTTATCAGGTTTCTGGTTCGTAAATGATATTTTGGTAGTACACTAGTTGATGCTTATACAGAATTAGATGATGTTTACACATCATATAATTATGCGTATGAAATAATACATCATTATATTATTGGTCTTCATTTCAAATAATATTATTCTTACATATATTCAAGTTAACATAGAAAACTTAGCTGAAGTTTAATCATATTCATGATTATTAAAAAAAATGATGCATGTGCATATATCAGCACTTTTTTTCAAAATCATAAAATATGATATTTTTTCTATCTTTTGGATACTCAATTTGTTCTATGTTCATATTAGTTATTTTTCATATTTAAAGAATTTTATAAATAAATATTTATTATTTCAATGGTATAAAATATTTTTGAATGTTTTTTACAAAAATTTAATTCATCATCACATTGGATAAATAATCATGATATATTCTTGCAAAAGAATGAGTTTCAAATTTGACTGTTGTGAAATATAAATAATATTTATTGAATATTTTAAGGGAGTACTCCATGAACATTATCATATATTATTATGAGAATAATTAATATTGTATAAATTTCTTACTAATTTTTACATGTTTAAATATATAGTTTTTTATTGTGTTTTAAATATTGTTAAATTCAATATAGGTGCATATTACTATATCTCATTTAGGGTAAAATCATTCGTGTAACATTATATAGGAAATAAGTATGAATAAATATGATTTATATGGATGGATTCAAATGCATGTGTTCCAATTTAAGAAGAGTTGGAAATAAACAAACTATAATTTTTCAATTTGTTATCCATGTGAATTATAATTTTTGAGGATTTTATGCATGAAGGAACTCTATTTAAATTATACTATAGAACCAGTTCAAAATAGGGGATAATGAAGTTGAAGAAATTATCACTATACTATCTAATTTTTTTATTTCTATAACACACTCATATAGACATCATTATTATAATATTTTACGATTTAATTAATCTTTATGCCTCAACACTAAAGCTTTAATTAGTCTACTAGTGTCTATTATTAGTAATTATTTATATTTATTCTATATAGAAACATATTTTATTATGATTTTGAAAAAAATAGATACATTATTGTCAGTTTTACACTTCACAAACCCAATCTATATTTAGGTTGTTTCTTTAGGATAAAAATGATGTTTATTATTATTATGTTTCCTGTAAAATGGGTTTTAGTTATTCCATAGTATAGATAATAGAAAATTTGGTTCTTCCTCTTCTTAAAATGGAAGAATCTTATGTTGTGCCTCTATGTGATAAGAATTAAGGATAGTTGGGTTATGCCTCTATTTTGGGAAAATATTTTTGATAAGTTCATGAATTCTAGTTGTTTTTATACTCTCATATTATATGTCTAAAAATAAAACATTGGATCACTTCGATCCAAAATTCTATAAAAATACATGTGTCCATTTTTTATTTTCCACAGATTAAGTAACTTAACTATAATGAGTATTTAAATTTTAAAAAGGTTTCATTCACCCCTATTGACCATTCGACCATCCGTTCTATGGGAAGAAAAAAGATTTTGGTTATAAGGAAGTGTGTCTAAGATGTTATGCATGTTCATATTAGGTCAAATAGTGAATTGAGTAAAGTAGTAATATTGTCAGTTTAATGTGACACACCTAGACTAGGATCGTAATGTATTTTTATGAAAAGGGATAATTTATTATAAAAAGTACTGAAAATATTGTTACTATTAGAGAATAAATACCCCACACCAGATTTAGATCCAATATTGTATGTTAGTCGATTTAAAAAATGGATACATAAGTTATCTAGAATGATGTTCATTATGGTTTGGGATTATGAAAATAAAATGTCAATTTTATTTTTGTAATATATGAATTTAAAATAATATAGATAAGATTAATATCTTACTTATTTTAACTTTGACATACTCTATAGACAATGTATATTTAATGTTACTGTTTATACCATGTGTGGAAAAAGTCAAACAATGAAGGAATCAAAGATTCACCAAAAAATTTATGGTGTTGATGGTGGGTTTATATCTAGTGGATCTTAAAGAAGGGAATTAATGGTGTTATATCTGATGGAATTTAGTTATTAAATTGTGACAAAAGCAAAGTAGGTACATGGAAGAAAACTAATAATAAGAAGATTACTAAGGATTTAAATGGTAATAAGTCTATTGATGGGTTATCACTCATAGTTGAATTAATACTCTATTACCATGATAGAGTAGTAGTTATTTTGAGTTTAGATAATGAATTTATGAGTGAATTTCATACGTATAGATGTTCAGTTTAATCAGTATTGGTTAATATGTCTTATTACATAAAATGATAATATAACTAACTAGAATAGAGGTAGATATAGAAAATTATATCTCTTAATTACTAGAATGTTAGTAGGTGAATTTAAACTATAAATAACATCCATAAATATTGTAATAAATTCTTATAATTATTTAAAAAATAAAATATATTAGGATGGGTTTCATATGTGTTTTACTAGGATCACATTAGAAGATAACACGTCATAATATACTATTACATGGAACACATAGCATAAAAAAATAAATAGGTATCCTAGTGTGGTAAGACAAACCAAATTATAAAGGAAAAATTAGGTAAATAAAGTAAGAATATGGAATCCTCCTGAATATTTCCCAATATCACTCCTAAATCTATGCTCCTTGGATCAACTGTCTTCCATGGTCCCCTTAACCTTTCCTGAATCCCTAAACATGATGTATATATGCACATCCAGATATTTGTGCAGGGTATGAGTAATAAAACCCCTTAGGAGGCCACCAATGAATCCTGGATATGTTTTTATAGGTGTAACACATTAATTCTACGATTGCAATAAATGAAAAATTAAGCATGAAAAATCATAAGTTGAGTAGTCATGTGCTAACCAATCAATTGTGAGCCATATTCATACCTGCTACTTCTCCACATTGGAAGGATAATCATAAGCTGTAATAAGTAATGTATAACTATCCATAAGGATGGAAACATGCTTCTTGGCATCCTCAAGAAATCGAGTGGACATGCTACTAGGTAACCAATGGGCATTGATTGAACATGATACTCGACATCTGATGGGTCCTAAAAGATAACTCATAGAATAAGAAGACACTTTTGTCATCTTAAAAAAGGAGGAAAACTAAATCAATGTAAATTTGAAAGAAAAATATAGAAAAAAGGTGAAAATTATAAAGGAAGTACCACTGTGAAGGATGAATCTGTTTTTAGAATGCTGCTCCACAAGGCAGTCCGCTGCTATGTGAAATATCTGTGAATAGAAATAGTTTATGGAAGGGGTGGACCTGACAGTGCTTATGAATGACATAAATTCATTAATGAATATGAGACGTGATACTCTCTCTCTCAAATTATAACCCCATGAACAATTTTTTTTAAGTAATGGTGGCATCAATGAATCCCATGGATGGAGAAATGTAATATGTAGAGCACGGTAGGGATTTCTGTTACTTCAAAGGACCCTGCTAACCAATTACTTCATGGGCCTTCACAAAATATTCTTGCATCCCACCATGGATGACTGGTTACATCGGAGTCCAGTTCCTCCACTTCGATATAAATAGAATGAAGCAGTTATTGGTAAATTAGAAGGATGTAAATAAATGGGTTAGAGAGAAAATAAAGGGATTGACCCATAGCACCATAAAAAATGGACTCCTTTGACGTTTCCCCATAGATAAAATCGACCACATATAATTAAGGTGGAAAATGAAACTAATGGTAGACCATGAATCTCATATCCTTTGATGATATTCTTTCCATGAGGCACTGAACCATTGGCCCCTTTTTAATCAAGAATCCCTCATAAAAACTCTATGTGGATGGAATCGTACCCTGCACAACAAATCAATACATGGGAGGAACTCAATCCCACATAGCACAATGTTACATGAATGGAATCTAGTCCAACTAAGAGAAGAACTTTGTAGACTGAACCCAGGTCTGTATACCTCAATATTATGTGAATGAACCCATTACCTACAAACTAGCATGCTTGGAGGAGGGAGCCCCATCACACATAAGAACATGCTATGTGTAATGGGGAATCCTTGGGGTTTTCACTCTCCATCATTAGCTATGCCCTTCTGTCGTACCATCAGCTCTTATGTTGTCACCTCTGTGATCAAGTCTAACGACATCAGTTCAAGGCCTATTCCAAATCCAACAGACATTTATGATAAGGTTATCAAGAAAATCAGTGTTCCCTTTTGAGTCTACATACCCAAGGTATTCAGATTCGTGTGGGTTACTCTAGTGATAAGGCATACCCTTGGGATGACATTGATTATACATTCCCATGGAAATGAGTGTTCCAAACATTGGTTAATAATGTGAAAATACTCATTATAGGGATTTAAGGGATCCCATAGACCTTCCCTTTAATGAGGATTGGTTTTGATCATATTTTCCTTTTCCATGGAACTAAAACCAGTGCACTCCTCCTATGGTAAGACCCTACCCTTTATTGCAGGAGGTAGATCCCTTTATCTTCTTCACCTCAGCCAGAGAAATATCTGAATAGATCATAAAACATCACTATAATAGATATGAAAATAATATAGGAAATGAGTACACTAAGAGTCTCTCTCTCTCTCGACTTGGGCTCTAGCACAATCCACTAGTATATGGAGCATGACCTGAAATATTCAGATCCACTACCTCCTCTAGTTTCTCACATTGAGAAGGAAACAAATGTCCTTAAAGGATGGTGGATATGATGACATCCGTGAGATCCCAAACCTTATCATGGGCCTCCCATATGGTATAATCCCCAAACAAATCCCCTTAAATGGTACTTCTCCATAGATTTAAGTCCTAACCACAAGTCAAATTGGCCTCCTATATGGTACAATCATCTTAAATCATCCCACAAACATGAATGGGTCATATTCTCAATAAATTAGCCAAATGGGTCTTCTATATGTTATAATTCCCAATCACATTAAGTCCAAATGGGTAGCTCCCATGTCTAACCCCACATCAGTAAACATTCCCCCATTAATCAGACTCCCTTGGGGTTTTAAGCCCTAATTCGAGAGAACTATTTTGGATTTGATTCTTAACTAACTAGGATACATAATAAGCCTCATTGATGTCCAAAAAAGAATACTAAGTAAACCTAATACTCTCTTGTCCATATTATTAGTAGGGTCCCATCTAACCTGGGGGAGAAAATCCCTTCTTGGTCCCATCCATCACCACCCTTATTAGGTCATATCCCTAGTAAGATCATGACCCCACCCAGAAGACCTCATCTCTTTGGGGTCCCTTCGCCCTCCTTAATGTAAATACCACATCAAAACTTGACTGGACATCTCTAATGTAGATGTCCTTATCACAAAATGTTAAACTATATGGTTAGGTGATCATCACATGTCCTTAAAAGGTGATTTGTCTGGTTATCTTATATAGAGCTACATGGGTTCTGATTCCTCACCTGAGGATATTTAGGAAGCCCATCATATGTGTTTGATCCTGAAATCGGTGAAACATTCATTCCCCCTGGATGACGATAAACAACAAAGTTCCATCTCGTATGGCTTAAAGCCAGGGTTCTCTGATTGAAGTCCCAAATAATCTCTGGATTGTATGTAAAAAGGATACATTGATGGAGAAACTCATATACATATATATGATTATGTATCCATGTGTAGCCATGATGAATCATTACCTAGGGGTAATCCATGGACACATTCTTGGGAATGAACCAAGGATTCACAAACATATGAACATGACATAAATTAATAATAGAGTCTTAAAATATGTAATAGTTCCCAAAAAAGGGTTTGAGGAGCCCAATTTCCCATCCTATCAACCAATGTGAGTTCCTAATATTCATTTTCCTAATCATCTAATAAATGACTACCTTTTTAAATTAGGTCCATGAGTCATGGATGTGTGAAAATTTGGGTGTTCATGGATCCATGAAAAAACCCCATTGGAGATAATTCGAAGTTGTTTTACCCAAAACCAATTATTGCCATCATTTAAACTACTGAAATAAATCTAAATGAGAAAATTTTCAATTATGTCTGAAATGAATTGTTGAACCTAACATAACAGACTTACCTGTGGCACCTCATTCCTGAAATGAAAATGATAAAATACCAATTCCTTGTTAAAACATTCCATTATGTGAACACACACATCATTAAAAGAAATAAAAATGGTGAAATCAATGTGAATCATTATACAAGGAGGCAGTGTTTCCTCGTTGTAGCCCCTTCACATCCAAAATGGAAGAGGGACAAGCAAGACCCTGAATTACACATGTGTTCATGAGATAATAATTTTATTTTTTTCTTTATTTTTCACATATATTTCAAGATTTATTCAGATCTTCTTCCAATCCAATGCCACCCCTAATGTTCTCATAGGCGCACATTTCAACCACTGCACTTATAGATTCCTCCATCAAGAAAATGATTTTTTCTCCCACCCAACGTCTCTAATGATGGGTCTCAAATGCACTAATCTGGGAGTACCATCATAATGGTACTCTCCCAACTCTAAAGGCAGCAAGACATTCCCTTTAGAAGAAAAAATCTTTCTAGCCTCTCACTCAGCAGCGACTAACATCCCATAACTAGGCGGATCCACTAGTCATCCCTAATAATTTAAGGATCATGTCCTATCAACATGAGAATGAATAAATCCATTTTCTTAGGGAGTTCGACAAAGTTGTTTCAAATGACTTTGTCCCTACTGTATAGGGGTCCCACACAAGGTCCCCTACAGAATGATTTCACCACCAATGACATGCATCACGATATCCTCACCCAAGGTAGGATATCATTTTGATGGTCCATGATGAAGGAAAATGAACAAAGGTCCCCTAGGCTCCTTGCCGAGGGAAATGATCATATAATCCAAAACATGTCATCACCTTGGTTCTGATGGAAGATACCCGTCTTTCAATATGGTGGTGCAGTTTTGGAATACGTATATTTATGCTCCCTATTCTAAATAATGTCTTGTAAATATGATGGAAAGATACAAGTAAGAAAAAACCCCCCCCTAATTCCCTCCAAACTCACTATACAAATTGGGGGAAAATTACAAGTAAATGGAAACCCTTTTCATTGATTATGAATCCCATCAACCAAATATGACATAAACTGGCAATGAACATGTGAAAATTCATAAGGCCATATATAAAGCTAATCATCTAAATAAGGAACCAGAAAGACGAAACAAGTCCCTAACTTTGAAATTGAATCTCATTAGTCAAATAAGATGGAAACTATAGAAAATATCTATTATATCATAGCTATAAACAATGGGTGGGATTGTTACTTTTATCCTACATAGGAGAACTGTTTGTACCCACTGAGAGAATATAGAGGACCCAAGTAGGCACAAACACCTACTCTAACATCTAAAGGGTAATATATCCACTTTCTATCCAAGGATGACTCTTTACACAACAAATAAATGATGGAGGAATAGAAATCAATCCATGATCACATCCTATAGATTTTTCTAGATGTAATCATGTCCACTGAATATGTAAGAAGTCGAGACCACAACTATGTCTCCTCATGTGGTGTGATTCATACAAAATATCAGTTGGTCATTCCAGAGAAGATAAAAATCCCCACACTCATCTTGGAGTGTATTCAATAATATTCCAAGGTAAATGGACAACCATATTTAGCACAAATACTCATTCTAACTGGGAGAAATCGGTACACCACAGTGACTACTCTAGGGAATGAATATATCCCTACCAAAACACAAGATACTCTCCAAGATATCCTGGAAACACCATGGGAGCTATATGAAAAGGAACCCATATATGAGGATCATCGCCCATAGAAAATTCTCCCATAAGCCCACAAAAATGTTCCAGAAAATAAATCGTTTCAGAGGAAGTTGGAAAATTAAGATCATATTTATTACCCTACTCTACTAGAAGATGATGTTCTTGAGACCACCAAATACTTATCTTTGGTGGATTATGATCCTATCAACCTCTACACAACATTGTTATATGTAGCTCTAAAGGTCCTCCTCAGAGAACCCATTAAGTATTACTTCATGGGAATAAACGATCAATCAGAAGATCCCATCTTCTAATGAGGTCATGGTATCCCTTCATGTGGAAGAAAATTAAACAGAAATAAGGTCCTCCCCTTTCTATCGTCTAACATGATGGTCTTCCTCAGTGTATACACTATAGATAATATCCATGCAGTCGAACATCAAGATGTGATGGTAGTCCTTGCCATGGTATCATAATCTTCGAAGGTCCTCCCTATAGTAACATCTCCAATTATCAAGAAGGTCCTCCCCTTGCCAAAATCTTCCCTAATGGTCTTCCCCAGGGTATACAATGTAATAATTATCCCATAAATCAAACATTAAACTATGATGGTAGTCCTCTCCATTGTAACACCAAATTTGAAGTTCCTCCATATAGTAAATTTCCATATCTTTAGGAAGGTCGTCACCTTACGGAATCAAATGCATTAAATCCCTCATATCCTGAGGCTCTTGGAAGGATGGGGTCAAGTATGCCTGATTCCCTATTAATAACAAGTGACATCCTTTCTCAACTAGAGATATCCTGAGGCTGGGTTCATCTTCCAGGACACCTCCGAATCAATCAAATATCAACGAGGACTCTACCATCCCCGTTAGTTCTGATAAAATCATCAAGAAGCATTCATGTTGGGAGGATCAACTAGAGGAGTTCCTGGCAAAAGAATAAAATGATATGTTTATAATGAGAACATAGTTATACTAGGATGACATACAAGTTATGTTTGGTCCCACAACCACTACTTCATTTGACATACCAAGGGAGTCATTGGAATAATTCATACAACATTCGTCTCAATATCTAGATATCTCTCTGCCAGTTGAAATAAAATTTCATTCCCAATGATGGGTACACAGACCAGGTAAAAATATCGTAAGATATTAATCATCAAATAAATATATAATCACTTCTATCAATGAATATACCATAATCAAAGAGGCAGAATAATGATATCCTACTAAATAATCTCCATGTACTGCATAAATTATGAAGTCTTATTGGTGATGCCCAATCTGGTGTTTATATCAGAGGATAGGGAGAGCATGGAGCTTTGCATTTTATCCAACATCCTATTTAGAAAAACCCAATGAAAATGGATTCATGTAATAAAATTTTCATGTGATGGTTATAAAATTAAATCCATGTTATGGAAATGCATTATGCTCTATAAGAACTGAACGTGGATATGTATTACAAGCATTAGGATAGATGAGATGGGGACATTGAAAAACTCTTAAATTAGGAAACTGAGAAAATTAAATAGACTTATCACCTAAAGGAAGACAATAATAAAGTATTTCTAATGTCCTCAGTAGTAAATAATTCACATGAAAATTGAGAACCATATCCACCTCACACTCGAATAGGAATGAATGATATCAAGAATGTGTCAATTACAACAGTGACTATAGTAGTATTGGATCTGCCCCTACCAATAAGGATGGGGAAATTTTTAACAATAACTGCCCCCTAAGGTGAGAAAATCTGGACAAAGGTGAAATAATGAGAGAATAAGATAAACCCCATCCTGTTGGGATGCAGAAATTTTTACATCAACCACCCTCCCAGCAAAAGTAAGTCTTTTTCCATTTAAGAAGGATTAAAAATTGAGTAGTTTCCTATTCAATCCCACCATGTGACTCATTCTCTCTAGAAGGTAAGTGTATGGAGAGTTCATAAAAAGGATCCATTCAAGTTAACCTTTTTCACGATGATCTAAGATCCCCAAATAGTAGGAAATGATACACTAAGGGACGACAATGACCTTACCATTCAACAACTGGTACACCGCCCATAATGTGTTATGCATTGGTAAATATCATGGATATCAATATGACAAGACACACTAATAATGATGTAATTGAAGATGAGAAATGAGAGAATTGTTCCTTCCAGAATCTAATCCATTCTAGGAATGAATATGTGCATACTCAGAACCAGTGGGATACCCTGAATTTTGGAGTTCCCCTAGCCAATCCTCTACCAAATCCTCAAGAAATCCCTAATAGAGGGAAGAAAAAAAAAGCAAGGTCACACATGACTCCCTACCTCCTTCAGGTAATAATGATCCCCTAATTCTCAAGGAAATAGTTTCTTAGTAATAAGAATAAATTACAGTGTTATGGAAAATCAATGTTGAGATTCTATGAGGAACATGTATTATAGAATATGCACCTCTGGTAGAGCCTTAACATTCACTCCCAATTTGTGTACCTCAACCATATGGGTATATCTTGGAAATTGAATTACGTCCAAGACATCCTCCCAACAAATTACTTGGGCCATTATCCTATCTGGACTCATTCATGGATGGATATCATGATTTCCCCCAAATAAGGAAAAATCATCACAGGTACAGGGAAATCCCTCAATGATGCCCCCTGTTAAACATCTTCATAAATTACCAATAGAGTCGTCACATCTAATCTTGACCCTTGTTGTGACAAACCATGCATAGGCTCAAAAATACAGACATCAAGGGATAATTAAAAACATCAAGTCATTTTCATCTTGATTGGAATCCATAGAAGTACGGAAAGCTCTGATATAGCTGGAACATTGAACTTACCCTTATTTGGCATGTAAAATTATGCCACCACCAAATTTTGGGAACCCCATGTTCCTTATTTTCAATGGTTAAGGTGACCTAGAAGAACATATGATGCAATACGAATCATATTGTGATTCCATGATGGGAACCCTAGGGAAACAAGAAGTAGTGAAACCTAGTTGATTCATGTGAACTTTACAATGTTCAAACTTTGTATGGTACACTAGTTTGCAAGCTCAGTCAATAACAAAATGAGAGGATATCCAGCAACAGTTTCTTTTACTATTCCACTCAACACTACCAAAGATGATAGTCACGGACCTCATGAGCTGCTAGTAGTGGGTGAATGAGATATTCATAGACTTAATTTTTATTTGGAAATAGATGACTTACACGTTGAATTGGACAATCCCCCAGCATCACATGCTTGCAATATGACTCAACAACCTTTATGAAGACCTGAGAAAACCACTCATCCTAGTGAAATACACAAGTGTATTTTTGGATTTCTCCACCATTGAATAAAAAATAGATGATTTTTTACAACAGACTAGGATCAAGTACCGGGTAGCCCCACCAGCCCTAGGGAAAAGAGAGGGAAGAGATGAAGTGGATTCTATTATGCTAAATCCTCCCCAACACCTTCTTAGAACCCTAGTCCAACAATGAATTATTTAGGGCCCCCTGGGCACCACCACCAACCTCCACCTTGAAAAGATGAGTGGAGGGTACCTAAGAGAAATTTGTTTGAGGAATGAATCCATTCTAAGTGGACCATGTTCATGGATATTTAATAGCTGCAATGAACTAAAATTTAATCAATCTACTAGAGACAAAGAGATCGAGAGAATTAAGTCTTGATAACCAGCCAAATTATTTTTCCTTTCACTAAATACTATGACACATCATTTTGGAATGTTTTCTCTTTAGGGACCTCCTACAAAGAATGATAGATTTTGGGGATGTCAATCTAGGAACCCTTTCATCACAAGTGTAATATGTGCCACCACTAGCCTTGATGAAGGATGGTACTAGAAAATAGCTTTGATCAAAAGAGATAATTACTTTGATTGTTAGATGGCTCAAAAAATTATTATCCTATATCATTCAATACTCCAAGAATAGTTTATGCAATCGACTATGCCCCAAAAAATTCCAACTACAATGAAACTAACATCCTTAACACCATAATCTTATAAAAAGTATTTTGATAATGTACCAGAAGATTAAGCCATATTAAGGACAAAATTATCCTTGACCCTCTCATATTTTATTCCATTAGATATAAATTAATAGGCAGAATCCCATCAAATAGATCCACCAAAAATAGTCAGTCAGGCAGAGTCATCATTAGAATAGGATTTTATTTTCAGCTTTATTAATGTAATTCAATTAGTGAGACCCTTATACAATGATGAATATGAAAAAAAACATGAATTCCCGACATCCAATCAGGGAACTGAAGGAAGATGCTGCAGAATCTAGGGATACCATAGAAGAAGCAACCATGGAAGAAACAAAGCTTATGGTTTCACTCATGCTCAGAATGTAAATGTTGTAGAAACTTGTGAATGGGCCCTTTAGTGGGCCCAAAATGGAAAAGAAAATTATCCTGCATTAGAAAGAAGAAAATCTATAACAATAATTCTAGAATATCTATTAGAACGGGAAAAATTTCCTGACCACCCTCCACATGTTGGAAGACATACCAAGCCCAATCCGCAAATAATAGACACCACCAGCTCCCATATTAGTGGTCAATCCATCAACATAAAATGATCAATCCCTTAAAGGGTTTGTGAAAGAGAATCTACAGAGTAGGAACAATCATCCTGTAGATAAAAAATATGACATCATGAAATAGTTAGCTTTTGTCCTGGAAATAGGATCCATCCTAGATGAATCTGTCAAATGACCTTAGGGAACATCTCATAGATTTTTTGTTAATTTCCCAAGAGTTTGAAGATGAATTTTCTATCATTAAAATATTTTAGAGAAAGGAAAAACCAATAAAATTCTATGTGGTTATCTCTTTCATGGATCAGGATGAAAACACCATTATGATGGGACACATCAAACCATTACAAGTTCTCACCATGATAAATTTCATTGATGTTTGGAAAGGCTACATTAAAAATGGCTCTAAATTCAATCTCATCCCTACATGGACACTTCTTTGACTAGGCTGCAACAAGGAAAACCCCACTCCCTCTACCACTACCCTGTTGGGCTACAAAAAATGTGATAAGAAATCATTAGGCCAGATCAAGCTCCAAAGTTAGTTTGGGAACCTTGTTGCTGACTCAATGTTTCTAGTGGTTCAGAAAACCATGACCATTAACATCCTTCTAGGAAGGCCTTGGTTTCATCATCATGCAAATATTCATTCATTCTACCACCAATGAATCAAATATTTCACTAATGGATAGAATGGTATCTTATACGGTGATAAGGACCCATTTTAATCTTGAGAGTCTCATTATTTCTTTGTATGATTATATGAGCAAAACAGAATCTACCCATGGTCAATGGTATTAATTTGGTCACCATCCCAAACAGTACGTAGATGTTCCCAAATGACCCCTTAAAATATATCAATGAATTATAAGTACTTCCCATCAACCAAGTTATCCCAATATTAGATGTGTATTCAACAGTCCTCAAGATTTCAGTCAAGTCCACATAGTCTAATAGTGTTGAAAAATTTGTTGACCCTCATGATAGTGAGGAATAATTGAATAGAAATTCCATAAATCAATATTCAAAGATCCAGGAGAACCATTCCCCACTCATTGAGGTAGTATAGGAAGAATAAATCCCTTGGTCACTCACTCCACACCCATTAGAAAATTCTCCACTTTTATCTTGGATTGAAGTAGCTGATTCATCATCCAAATTCAAGGATCTGGACTCATCTCCCAATTTTTAGGACATCATATCAAGTTTCATTATTCACTAAAAAATGCAGAATAATATGAATTGTATTAAGAGGGGGATTATAGGTCTTTATGGTTGACCCTATAGAATTTGAGGATAGGGTCTCTACCACCATTGATGAACTCATAGAAATAAAACTCAGTACAGAAGAAGATCCATGGCTCACCATGATTAGTGTAGCTATGTCTTATAAAAAGAAAGAGGTATATACCTCATTCCAATGGAAACAAAGAAATGTATTTTCTTGTAACTACACATAAATTAAAAGCCTTAATATCGAGGTGTCCACTCCCTACCCAGGCATCCCTGAAGAACATCAGGGCTATAAACAAGTATCCAGAAGGGTGCACCCAACACATGATTCTAAAATTTAGGAACATATTGAAAAAAATTAGTAAAAAATTAATTCTGGAGGTCCAATACTGTATTTTTATGTCCAATATCATCCATTTAAAAAAGAAAATTGGACAAATTAGTGTTTTCATCGATTTTAGAGATCTCAATCAGCACTATCCGAAAGATGATTTTCTTATCCTGGTCATAGAACTGATAATAAATGCAATGTTCATATATCAAGGTATATCTTTCATGGATGGATATTCAAGACACAACCAACTCGAAACAGATAGAAAATATTAATAATCCACTATTTTAAGGGATATATAAGGTGTAATTTTTTATCGGGTAATTTCTCTTTGTTTTGATGAATTTCGGCGCCACATATCAAGGTTACAGGCATCACATCTTCAAACCCTTCCTAGGAAAGTTTATCAAATTATATGTCGACGACCTGGTGGCTAAATACTGACAATTCTCAAAAAACATATCAGACCACGAAACATTATTCAAAATATTGGGATAACACAGTCTGAAAATTAACCCCTTAAAATGTGGTTTTAGTGTTACCTCAGAGAAATTCCTCAGATTATTCATATTCCATCAAGGAGTTGAACTCTATTCAGAAAAAATGATATAATAAAAATGTCACCACCTCACAACATTACCAAGTTAAGAGGACATCAAGTACACTTGTCCTACATTCGATGCTTCATATCCAACCTTTTAGGAAAATGTTTTACTTATACTAGGTTTACGAAAAAATGTGTTGAATATTAATGGAATGATGATTTTCTGGAATCATTCAACATTTTCAAGAAATATCTCTTAAGCCCTCTAGTTGTTATTCCATACATCAAATAGAGACCACCCATTTTTTATGT
This sequence comes from Viscum album, assembly GCA_963277665.1. Taxonomy (NCBI): domain Eukaryota; kingdom Viridiplantae; phylum Streptophyta; class Magnoliopsida; order Santalales; family Viscaceae; genus Viscum; species Viscum album. The sequence goes on along the minus strand of OY728162.1, from coordinate 620,287,664 downwards.
GACTACCCTATAATTATCCATGGACACTTTCTACATATAGAAGAATGATGCTGGCAGTGAAAACAACTTTCATTATCACAGCCAAATCATGATTAACACTGAGACACATTACTCAAGTATTGAAAAGAGGTGCATGTCATTGATATTTATAGTATTTAAATTGATATATTCCCTACATCATCATAAGGTTTATTTTATCTTTTGTACAAACCCTCTCAAGTACATTCTCAGTTGTAAAATGTGGATTGAATGTCTTTCACTGTGGTCGGTTATCCTATAACAGTTTGACATCTAGTTTGGGCCTTAGTAATTCATTAATGATAGGCATTATCATATTTCTTAGAAGAGAACCCCTTAGTAGAAATGAATTCATTGGATGACAAACTACTAAATGAAGATGTTTTCTCTGTTCAAGATCACTCCAAAACATAGGAGATACATTTTGATGGTGCATCCAAAACCCCAATAAGAAAAAGGATGGAAGAACCCTATCTCAACAAAGTGTGGTTGGGATTCATGATCATATCTCTAGAAAAGGCAGTCTTTACTTAATTCATCCTACTATTAGAGGGGTGCATGAATAAGTTAGTTTAATACCAAGCTCTCATTATAGGGATTGAGCTGGCACTTAAAGTATAAGCAAAAAACCTGAAGATAAAAGGCTGCATAGAACTGGTCATCAAGAAAGTAAATGGAGATTATGCTATCAAACATGAAGAGTAAATACCCTTATTAGACAATTTACAAGGACTAATGGTGTAATTACCTTCATATAAGATGTTAACTCATGTACCCAGGTCGTAAAACTACCTAGATGATGTGTTAGAAAATTCAACAACATCTCTGGTCAATCCAGACTAGGAGGAAATGGTCATATGTATTGCCCATTGTTAGATGTTCTCACCATTCATTTAGGACAACATGGAAGAAATTAACAAGATTAGTCTAGTTTCTAAACGGTATGGTCCTACCACCATCTATATGACTCTCATTGTTGATTACATTCAAAAGGGATAACTCCCAAAAAATTGGGAAGGATGGGGGAAAATTTAGAGATAAGACATCATAATTATTTTGTATAATTGGAAAAATCAACAAAAGGTCCTATATAAGAGAGGCATCAATGGTTTCTTTCTCCGGTGAATTGATAGATAAGTGACCACTACTACCATGAAGGAAGTGAAAAATAGAGTCTGTGGTGAAAAAAAATTAGGATCCAAGCTCTCTCATCAATTTCAGAGGCCTAGATACGGTTGGCCAACTATGACACACAATTGCACTAAATTCACCCGGAAGTGTCACACATGTTATGTTCATGCTAACTTCATCCACAAAACCGCAGAGTTACTCTATATAACTAGGTACTCATGGCCATTCTTCATATGAATAATGGATGTCATGGGACTGTATCCTCCTACTACAGACAACAAATTCAATTATATTCTCATATAAACTAGCCTGTTTCTAAATGGGTATAAGTTATACCCCACAAAGAAGTTGGGGAATGAAACGTTTTTATCTTTTTGAAAACCATCGTCATCACCAGATTCAGTGTCCCTCATACAATACTGATGGAAATCATCACCAATTTCTGTTCTTCTGAGTTGGATGAACTATATTAGGCGTATGGTATCAAGACCAACCCTCCATCCCACTATCATACAGTGTACAACAGACAAATAGATGCATTCAACAAGACCATATCCAATTTACTCCAAAAGATGTTAAATAAGGAAAAACAGTTGTGGTTGGACAAGATTCTCCATGATTTGTAGGGTTAGTGGACTACGACCCCAACCACCACATAAGAAACCCAATACTTATTAGTATACAAGATAGAAGGGGTCATGCCAATCAAGGTTCATTTGACCTCAATTTGTGTTTACATATTTGATCAATTATCCAAAAATAAGAAATCTCATAAATGACTGGATGAATTAGAGGGAATGAATGAAAATAAATTTCATCCCTTACAACAGTTGGAGGTTTACCAGAACTGGATTTCATGATCCTATAAAAAATAACCTTATATATTTTCTTGAATGAGAAATTTTGTTGGCCTCATTACCCAAATGATACTGGGAAAGAAAAAATGGGAATTTTGATATGTCAAACACAACATATACTTCAATGGAGCATCTTCCTAAATCTCAATGGATGGAAAACTTATTACAGCTCCAACCAATGTGAGATTCTTGAAGAAGTATTTCATGTATCCAAAGGACTCAATGTCCAAATCACATTATGTTAAACTAAAAGTTGTAAATCTCTCGATATATGAAATTATACTATATAGAGGAAATCTTCATAACCACAAGATGTCAAACTAGATGGGTTTTTTCCAACAACATGATGTTAAACTGTAAAACCATCATCCTGATCACAAGATGTTAAACCTTGGGATACAATGGGCCTTTTCATTCTCATCGAGGGATTAATTTCCTAACTACATGAAGATAAATTGCAAGAAATATTCATCATTTTCACACTATGCTAAACTATACAAAAAAAATTACAAATCATATGACGTTAAACTGTATGATAAAATGAACTTATTTCATGAAGTTAAACTACATAACACCATAGTTTTCTCACCTAAGAGGACGATGCCTCAGGATTTTCTCACTTATAAAGTCGAGTTACAAAACTACATAAGGCTTGATTAATATCCAGAAAGGATATGTAGAGATGCCTAAATTTCAAATCTTGGTCCAGCAATCACAAAATAAGGGTAAAAAATTCCCCTTTAACTCTACACATGGATCATACATATGAAAGGGTATTCATTAATAACAATGTATAGCTTGATTCCTACCCTTATAAGTTAAGTTCTATAACATTCCAAGCTTCCACGGTATACTTCCCTTGGAATAATTCAATAGCATGCATTATACGCAACTTCAAGATTCTAACACATTGCGACCAATCAAAATAACTGTTATGAATAGTAATATCCACTTTTTAAAATTTTATAATTTTTTTTCAAAACGGACTTCATTTTTTTAATTCGGAATATTTAAATTAGCTCAGTGTGAATTTTTTTTATTTTTCTCAAAACTTTAATTTTTTGATGAATAGTGAAAAACACAATGTTATTATTTAAAAGAGACTTTTTATTTAAATAATTATTTATTTTATTTAATTTTATTTTAGGTCAAAATAGATACATAATACCTATTTATGTTCAATGTAATTCATTTGAGTCGTTTCAAAATATGTTTAGATGTACAAAAAGTTTATTGAGCTTTTTATCGTCTTTTACACACCTCCTAAGAGCATTTGCAAATTTGCATAAAATATTATTTTACCGCTTCTGTGAGTTGAATTTCAAAAATCTGAGAGACACAGTTGACATCATTATGTAAAATTTGGTTCAATAAAATGAACATAATTTTTGGTGAATAGTAACATTTTACTTTTATTTACCACGGTTAAAAGTAAATAGGGTAATTAAGGGTAAAAATGATATTAACATTACCCTGACACATGTTTAAATTATATTAGGTAAGTTTAATTCGAACAAAAAAACCTTAGGAAAGAAATATGATCCCCTTTGGTGCACTAGTATTAGATTAGGACATCTATTATTATATTATTTAAAGAAGAGTTATAAGTGTTAAATTAAAAGTTTAATAACTAAACAATTTCTAATATAGGGTTACACAAAATATAAATTAGATTATAAATATCCAATATAAAGATAAAACAATTTACTACATAATGGTATTTTATTTATAATATTTATACATTAAATAATTTAATTTACTTATGATACAATGATTATGCAGTAATTGCCTTATTAATGAATGATTAAAATAAATGATATTATAAATATCCAAATAAATGTAATTTGAAACTTTTGATGAATTAAACTAATTTTATAGGTTAATATGACATTTTAGTGTTGATTAAATAACTTTTTTCAATGTAATCATGATGTTAATATTTTCACAATAACAAAATACTAAATAGTGTCAAAATTGACATAATTGTGTTTTAAAACAAATTCTATATTATTAATTGATATAATATTCCTAAAAATAAAACTTTTGGACAAAGGACTTATATAATGTTATATATATTAATAATGAACAACATGGGGTTCGATTGTCTTATTATAGTATGTTCATTAACCATATAATATAAAACTAAAAAGATACATGGTAAATGAAAAACTATTTAACTAAGAGTTAAATCTAAATGATAAGAATAATACGGTGACCTAAAACTATCTAAAACATATTGGTGAAGATTGTTTCAACCCATACCCACCTTATAATCTAAATAAATTATTTTTGGGACATTATAAACCGAATATAATTTTATTATAAAATAATATTTCAAGCTTTTCCTAAAGTGACCCTCACCTCTCTTATAAAAAGGCACATCCCCTTATCTTAATTTCACACCTTCAAAGCCTTTTTTCTCAAACAAACCCTGCCAAAATATCATCCAATATTTCCTCCCTTAATCCTAGAGGCCTTATAATGGTCATAAATCCAACCTAAGGATCCATTTTGATCAAATCATAATGAAGAACCCAAAGAAGAGGTAAATATTTCATCACCTCTTTCAAGTTCTTTTATTTTCCCAATTCCTCATTATTTGTTGTTTCCATTCTAAAATAATAACTCCAAAATTTTCTATACACTGTGATGTTATTATAAATATTGAACAACCATATTTGTTATTCTATCCATTCTATAAATGACAAAGTTACCATACGTGTGTATGTACGGCTTAACATCCCCACGTCATGGTGTAGTTTGTTACTCAACCACTTCATTATTTTGGATGGGTACGTTAATGAATATAACTGATGTAAATAATAAATACTACATTTTAATGATTCTTTATATAATATATACCATCTAATTAAATATTATTTCACCATTTATATAATGATATTTTCGCTCGTGCGTACGTACGGATTACCATCTCCACGAATGCGATGAGATTAATTCCCCATCGTAATCATTCAAGAATAATTTTAATTTGAAGATTAAAAATAATTTTTATTAACATAATATCATTCTTTATAGAATAAAATACATCCTATCCATAAAAAAATGGCTTACGTAACCAAGCATATAAAGGAAAACGAATCAGTTTACACCAGAAACGATAATACTACAGAAATATTATTAACAAAGCAATATTATAGGGTGATATATGATATAATATTTATGTATAGAGTTCTTTTATAATTTAATAACAAGGATTTAACTATTATACAGTAGTTTAATGTACCCCCGACCAAGGAAAAGTACAAGGTATGGGTTAATTCTACAATCTCTTTACTTATCAGAGGTTGTTAATACATAAGTTACTACTCAGACCTCTTTATCCTCAACATCAATGTTTTCTTAAAAATGTAACTCAAAACACTTTGACCATTAACTAGACTATGGGTTAAAGTCATTTATACCCTTATTTCACCTTATATTTTTTGAAAGGAATCTTTCCATCATTTTCCAAACAAGGTACTTTATGACTATTTCAACAAAATTAAGGTAAGAATATCTTTTTTAACTTATACGGAGGGTGCAGTTATTCTCTGCCATTATTAAACCTTTGAATCAACCATTACAATATTATAAGAATATTTTATAAATAAATGTTTTCTTTTATAATTACATGACATCTAAATTATTTCAAAATATAAAGAGATATCTCTCTCAAAAAGTATTGATTTCATCTATGTCAACATCCTTTGATGGATTTTAAACTTGTTTGAAGTTGATTTATTATGATACAAATCTCTGATATTATATTGAATGTTTTTGTGATATGTTTGACTATGAATGTGTTATTTTTGTACCATTCATGGTTTATGGATAATTTATTGACATTTTGTATACAAGTTTTAATACGAATGTTTATGTTTTGTTTAAATCTTTTCATATGAGGAGTGCATTGGACCTAGTAAGTGAAGGGTGGAAACCGCTATTGATCCTTGATGCATCAGTATGTGTCAAGAGAAAAACTAGTGTCTTCGTGAAACTCTTTGAAAAAATCTTATTTGTAGTCTTGCAACAAGGGATTGACTATGTGGTTATGAAGTCTGGAATTATGCATTCCATCATTATGATAGTGGATATTGATATTTCATGTGATTATTCGACTTGTAGAGTATCTACCTGAATAAGTAAATGGAATTATTTGATTTTATCTTTGCCATATTATAATGATGTTTAATTTTTAAAGCCTTTTGTTTTAGTCTTATACATTTCCTTAAATTTTTATGCTTATTTATGAAAGTGTCTGCTATATTGTTATCCTTACTGTGCATCTGAGCTCACCCATTTGTTATGTATTATTTTCCCAGGATTCTAAGAAGTGTATTATTATTGATAAGAAGGGTTAAGCTAGGGGATTAATGGCATTATAAAAGGATCATTTCTGTTGTGTTTTATCTTCTAATGTGTAATGTAATTTTCATGTATGTAATCTATTTTCTAAGACTGGTAAACATATAGGTCTTTCGGGACATGATTCCTTGCCATCCTGCCAATATATTAAAATAATTCAAAGACTCTGGGCTTCTGGGTTAGGGCATTACAGTTGGTATCAAAGGATGTTTAGTACAAACCTTTTAAGGTAGATTTAGAAAAACATTGTTTAGAGAACATTACCCTATGATAGAATTTGTGGATTAGTATAGAAGAACATCCAATAATCTTGGTATTGTAGAGATTTTTTGATTTTTCAAATCAATAAATCCCTGTCTGGATACGAGAAGTTAGAGGTGCCTCTGGAAGAGATGTACCTAGGGGTAAAACCCGAAAACACCGATTTTAGATAGTCTTGAACAAGAACCGGTGAACGGAAATGGGCCTTGCTACACTCTTGGTTACAACACTCCTGGGGGATATGCTTAGGATAATTATCATTTTATTTACAAACCATTATTAAGGGTTTATGAGTATATAATTCCTCAAAGAAAACATTTTTATGATTATGTATTATATCCATAAACTGTTCAATTTATGTTAAGTGTTTTACATGTCTGGAATTATGTATTGTGATTCATAAACTAATATACTATATGCCATTGTTTATAAATGGAATCTAGTGGAAGAATGGAAACCGTATCAGTGCATCTAATCCATGTAGGTATTTCCCTCTTACTCAAGATAATTATAGTGGAGATGGTGAAGCAACAAGTGATGATCAGCTTATCACTATACTGAGACAACTCACTCAGTTTATGAATAATAACCTTAACCGTATGAAGCACCCTGATCCAAAACACGGAGGATCAATGTTATACTTTTTTATGAGGAAACAACCACCAAAATTCAATGGGATTACAAATCCATCAGTATCTGAGCAATGGATAAATTCCTTATAGAAAAATATTTCATGATTTGGGGAGTAGCGAAAGGGAAAAACTTGTCATGGCAATTTATCACCTCATGGGAGATGCAGATAAATGGTTGTCATTAATACAAAACACAAAGGAAGATAAATAAGTATCAAACATAGAATGGAGGTATTTTAAATATATTTTATTGGAAAAATACTTTCCCCATGAAAATCAAGTTGATACGGAATGACAATTTACGAGTCTAAGGAAAAATGTGGATGATAATGTCTCATAGTATGAGGCAAATTTTACAAGGTTAACCAGGCTTGAAACATATTATATACAAAAACCAAAGAGTAAGATTTATTTATTATTTAATGGGTTCAAGCCATTTCTCCATCGAGCATTAGTATCACAATCCTTTCCATCAAATGAAGATATTGTCTCATTTGCTATCAAGACAAAAAAATGAATTCTCTAAGTCTTACGACTTTAAAGAAAAGAAAGAGAAAAAGAGATCTACTGAACACTCTGGAAATGGAAATAAGGGGATGAATGGAAATGTTGAATATCCGTCCTATGGTATATGTGGGAAGAAACACCCCAATACTTGCTTGAAGTGAATGAGAGTCTGTTATAAGTGTGGTGAAAAAGGACACCAAGCTCGTTATTGCAAGGGGAAGAAAGAGGTTATCAATGTTTAATGCTAAAATTATGGGTAAAATGGGCATTATGGAAATGAATGTCCTAAGTGCCATGGGAACTTACCTCAGAAAATTCCAAGGGAGAAAGGCGAAGCTTATGCGATCACTACTGCAGAGGTTGAAGATCCGAAAGATGTGGTGGTAGGTAATTTAATGGTTTTCTCAAGTTTAGACAATGATTTATTTGATTCTGGATCATCTAATTGTTTCATATCTTCCCAGTTTGCTAAGAAAATTAGATATTTTCAATTTTACTTTCAAGGGATTTGTCAGTCAAAACTCTTAAGGGAAGTATCATTGCAACAATGTTTTGTGAATTAGTTACCATTAGGGCATAAAAATTTTCTTTATCTACAGATCTCATCGTCATACCCATGATTGAATTTGATATAATCATTGGTATGGATTGAATTTTGGACCATGATACACAAATTTATTTTAAGAAGAAGAAGGTTACAATTCTCTATGATGATAAGGAGTACCTTATCATTATTGAAGAAACTTCACCACCTAATTATTATCTAGATCCACCCCCAGTAGCTCTACTAAACGCAATTATTGTGGAGGAAGAGAATGAAATAATTATTGGTGAGAAAAATAATGTTCTAATAGAGGATATACCTATTGTTCAAGAATATGTTGATGTGTTTCTAGAGGATCTACCTAGACATCCTCAAAAATGAGAAATTTAGTTTTATATTGATTTAATTCATGGTTCAAGGCCCATATCGATGAACCCTTATAGAATGGCCATTGTGGAATTAGTGTAACTAAATAAAAAATTAGATTAATTGAGTAATAAGAGATTTATTCACCCTAGTGTTTCTTCATGGGGAGCCCATGTTCTTTTTGTTAAGAAGAAACATGGATCTATGAGGTTGTGCAATGACTATAGGGGGATAAATTCTATAAAAATAGAGAAAAAGTATCCCCTACCTCGCCTTGATGATTTATTCGACCAACTTCAAAGAGCTCAATATTTTTCAATGATTGAACTTTGACATGGATATCACCAATTGTGTGTGGAGAAGGAAGAAATTCCAAAAATAGAATTTTGAACTAGGTATGGGAATTATGAGTTTATAGTAATGCCTTTTGGATTGACAAATGCACCCTCTGTTTTCATGGATCTAATGAACAAATTTTTCAAGGAATATCTGGATGAATTTTTATTGGTATTTATTGATCATATTTTAGTATAATCCCATAGCGATATAGATAATGAAAATCAATTTCACATTATCCTAGGGAATCATAGAAGAAATGAATTATATGGGAAGTTTAGCAATTTTGAATTTTGGATTCAAGAGATTTCTTTTCATTTCCATACTGTCTTTAAGGATGTAATATATATTGATACTTTAAACACCAAGTCAATCCAAGAATTTCTAACACTAACAAGTATAACTCAGGTACACAGTTTTACTGGTTTAGCAAGTTATTATCGGTGTTTTGTCTTGAATTTTTCCTGATTGGCAAACCCATTAACCAAGAGAAAAACCATCCCACTCATGATATTGAGTTATCAGTTGTAATCATTTCTATGAAAATATGGAGATACTATCTCTATGTTGAAAAATGTGAAATTTATACTAATCCCAAGAGTTTGAAGTATATTTTCTCAGAAAAAGAACTCTACATGAGGCAAAGGATATGGCCTAAACAACTCAAGGATTATGATTGAACTATACACTACCACCCAGGAAAGGTAAATAAGGTGGAATATGCATTAAGTAGAAAAGATCATGGAGTCTTGAGAAAGATGAGTGTTGAAAGGGATCCTATTTTCATGGATCTAGTAAAGGCAGATATGGGAATTACCATGGAAGTTGAAACATTAATACTTTTTCAAATGGTGTCTAAACCATAATTACTAAAAAGTATAAAGAGTTATCAGAATAATGAAAAGGAATTTCAAAATAAGCTTAAAGCTGTAAATGATGGGAGATTGAGTGACTTCATATATCAAGATGGAATTTTGAAATTTGGGAAGAGACTTTGTGTTCCTGATATACCTGATCTAAAAAGGGAATTGTTGGATGATTCCCATAGATCATATTTCCCTATACACCCTGGGAGCACCATGATTTATAGATATTTGGAGGAACATTTTTTTTTAGACAACATGAAGAGGGAGATTGCTGATTTTGTGTTAAGATGTATGGTTTGTCAACATGTGAATGCTGGAAGGCAACAACCTAGAGGAATCATGCAACCTCTTCCCATACCTGAGTTTAAATGGGATAATATTACGATGGAATTTTTCATGGGGCTACCAAAGACTCCTAGAAGGAATGATTAAATATGGGTCATTATTGATCCTCTTACCATGTCAGCACATTTTCTTGATATAAGAGAAGATTTCCACATGAACATATAGAAATACTATATATTAATGAATTTTTAAGACTTCACGAAGTACCTCTATCAATTTTTTCTGATCATCATCCCTATTTTACATCAAGATTAGTGAAAAGTCTTTATAAGGCCCTAGATACTGAACTCCATTTAAGCACTGCCTACAAACCTCAAACTGATGGACAATCAGAATGGCCTATTAAAACATTATAAGACATGTTGAGATCTTGGTCACATGACTTTCAAGGTATGTGGGATCAATATTTACCTCTGTTAGAATTTTTCTATAAAAATAGCTTCAATTCAAGTATTCATATGGCACTATATGAATCATTATATGGAAATATATGTTGAACAATAACTTGCTTAGATGATGTTGGTGAAAGAAAACTCATAGGCCCAGAACATGATGAGGAAACAATGGAAAAGGTTAAGGTTATCCAAACCCACATCAAAGTAGCCCAATGTAGGAAAAAGACCTATGATGATAACTGAAGGAAGAATTTTGAATTTCAAGAAGGAGACCATGATTTCTTGAATGTACCTCCATGGAAGGGTGTTATATGTTTCAGTAAAAAGGGTAAATTTATTCCTAGGTACATGGGACCTTTCAAAAATTTAGAAGGAATTGGAGTTGTAGATTATCATTTCGAAATGCCTCCAATTCCCTCCAAAGTCAATGATGTTTTCCACATATCACTATTGAGAAAATACAAACTCGACCCAACGCATGTACTCACCTATGATAAAATTGAACTAGAACCTGATATGTCTTATTGTGAAGAGCCTGCCAAAATTCTTGATACCAGACAACAAGTTCTGAGAAACCGGACGACTTGTCTGGTAAAACTTCTATGGAGAAATCATAAGATGGAAGAGGAATCTTGGGAACCCATGAACTTATGATAAAGAACCACCCAAATCATCTTATGCAGTAGTATTCTAGAAATTTCAAGGATGAAATTATTTTAAGGAGGGGAGAATGTAACACCCAAAGCTTCCACGTTACTTTTCCTTTTAAATAATGAAATGTCTTGCATTGTACACAACTTTGAGATTCTAACACACCACGACCAATAAAACTAGCTATTATGAATATTAATAAAAACTTTTTGAAATTTTATAAATTTTATTTTTCAAAATGGACTTCAGTTTAGAATTTGGAATATTGAAATTATCTTAGGGTGATTTTTTGGTATTTTTATGAAAACATTCAATTTTTGATGAATACTGAAAAACACAAAGTTATTGTTTAAAACTGACTTATTATTTAGATAAATATTTATTTTATTTAAAAAAAATTTAATTAAAAATATGTACATAATACCTATATATTTTCAATGTATTTCATTGGAGTCATTTTATAACATGTTTAGATATATAAAAATTTTATTGAACTTTTTACCGTCTTTTACCCACCTTCTAGGAGCTTTCGAAAATTTGCATAAAAATTAATTTTACCACTTCTGTGAGTTGTATTTCGAAAATCCGAGAGACACTGCTAACATCATTATGTAAAATGTGTTTCGATAAAATGAATATAATTTTTGGTGAATAGAAACATTTTACATTTTTTTACCATGGTTAAAAGTAAATAGGGTAATTAAAGGTAAAAATGAAATTATAATTTCCCTAACACATGTAAAAATTCTATTGGATAAGTGTAATTAGATCAAAAAAATCTTATGAATAAAATATTTTTCCCTTTGGTCTACTTGTATTAGATTTGAACATTGTTTATTATTTTATTTAAATAAGTGTTAAAAGTGTTAAATTCAATGTATAAAAAATAAACCATTTTTAATATAGTCTTACACACAATATAAATCAGACTATAAATATTCACTATAAATCTGAAAATATTTCTTATGTAATGCTATTTTATTTATATTTTTAATACATTAAATAATTTAATTTATTTGTTACACAATGATGATGTATTAATTACTTTATTAATTAAAGATTAAAATAATGGATATTATAAATATCATAATAAATGTAATTTTAGACATTTGATAAATTACAATAATTTTATAGATTAATATGAAATGTTAGGATGATTAAATGATTTTTTTCGAAGTAATCATGCTGTTATGATTTTCACAAAAACTAAATACTCAATAGTGACAAAATTGACAAAATTGAGTTTTTAAAACAAATACTATATTATTAATTTATATAATATTCTTAAAAATATAATGTTCAGTAAAAGGACTAAAATATGGTTATATATATTAATAATTAACCACATGGGGTTCTCTTGGATTTTTACATTTTTTTATTAACCATATAATATAAAAATACAAAGAGACATGGAAAATGACAAACTATTTAATAAAGAGTTAAATCTAAAAGGTAAAGCTAACATGGTAACATAAAACTACATAAAACCTGTTGGTAGAGAGTTTGTCAACCCAGCACCACCATAGACTCTAAATAAATAAGTTTGGTTCCATTAGACATAGAAAATAATTTTATTATAATATAATATTTCAAGCTTTTCCTAAAGTGACCCTCACCTCTCTTATAAAAGGGAACTTCCCCTTCTCTTAATTTCACATCTGCAGAGCCTTTTAGATTGGAAGAACCCTACCCAAATATCCCCCAAACCTTCCTACCTAAATTCTAGAGGCCTTACATTGGTCATAAAGCCAACCTATGGGGTCCTTTTAATCAAATCAAAAGGAAGAACTCGAAGAAAAGGTAAATATTTCATTACATCTTTCAAGTTCTTTTCTTCTTCCACTTCCTATTTCTTTGTTGTTTCCATTCTAAAAAAATAACTACAATAACTTATATATAATGTGATGTTATTATAAATATGGTACAACCATATTCATTATTCTATCCATCCTATAAATGACAAATTCACCATATGTGCATACGTACGGCTTACCGTCTCCATGTCGTGGTGTAGTTTGTTATTCAAACACTTCATTATTTTGGATCGGTATAATAAGGAATATAAATGATGTAAATAATAAATATAACATGTTAATAATTCTTTTTTATATCATCCAATTAATTACGCTTTCATCATCAATATCATGATATTGTCGCTCGGGCGTACGTACAGATTACCGTCTCCCCGAACGCAATGATATTCATTCCCCAACATAATCATTCATGAATAAATTTCATTTTATGATTAAAAAAAATTATAAACATAATATAATTATTTATATGAATCATATACATCCCATCCATAACACACATGGCATACATAACCAAGCATATAAAGGAAAACGATTAGTTAACTCCCGAAACGAGGATACTACAGAAATATTATTAACAAAGCAATATTAGAGGGTCATATATGATTTCATATTTATGTATATTTTTCTTGTATAAATTATTAACAATGATTAAACTATTATACAGGATTTTAAAGTACCATCGACTAAGGAAAATTACATGTTAAGTGTTAATTCCAAAATCTCTTTACTTATCTGAGGTTGTTAATATATAAGAATCTACTAGGACATCTTTATCATCCACATCTCTGTTTTCTTAAAAATGTAATTCAATTTTTTTTTACAATTTACATGAATATGGGTTAGAGTAATTTATTCCCTTATTTCGCCTTATATGTTTTGAAAGGAATATTTTCATCTTTTTCCAAAGAAGTTACTTTATGACCTTTTTGACAAAATTAAGGTTAGAATGTCTTTTTTACTTATACGGCGGGTGCGGTTATTATCCCTTGTTATTACAACATTAAAGATTCCCTTACATGCTTATAATAATATTTTTAAAATAAATGTTTTCTTTTATAATTACATGACTTCTAAAATATTTTAAAAGAGAAATAGATATATCTATCAAATATTTTTGATTTCATTAGTGTCAACAACTTTTGACAGATTTTAAACTTGTTTGAAGTTGATTTATTATGATAAAAATAGTCAATATAGCATTGAAGGTTTTTTAATATGTTTGATTATAGATGTGTTATTTTGGTACAATTCAGTGATTATGGATAAAGTACTAAAATTATGTATACAAGTTTTAATACGAATGTTTATGTTATGTTTAAACCTTTTCATATGAAGAATGAGTTGGAATTAGTATGTGATGGGTGGATCCCACTATAGATCCTCGATGCATCGGTTGGTCTCATGAGACAAACTAGTGTCTTGGCACAAGGCCTTGACAAAATATTATTTTTATTATTGGCAGAAGGTCTTGACTATGTGGTTATGAAGTCTGGCATTATGCATTCCATTGTTATGAAAGTGGCTATTGATATTGCATGTGATTATTCGACTAGTTGAATATCCATCTGAATAAGTAAATGAAATTATTTTATTTTATATTTTCCATATTATGCTGAATTTTATGTTTAAAAGTATTTTTTTTTAGTCTTATAAATTTCCTTAAATTTTTCTTCTTATTTATGAAAGTTTCCGCTAAACTATTATCCTTATTGAGTATCTGAGCTCGCCCATTTCTTATGATTTATTTTCCAAGGATTCCAAGAAGTGCATTATGATTAATAAGAAGGGTTATGGTAGGGGATTAATGGCATTATAAAATGATTATTTATGTCATGTTTTATTTTCTAATGTGTAATGTAACACTCATGATTGTAATATATTTTCCAAGACTGATAAACTGATAGGTCTTTCGAGACTTTATTCATTGTAATCATGCTAATGTATTAAAATAATGCCCCGACTCTGGCCTTCTGGGGTTGGGTAATTACACGTAGTGACACCTGGATGTCATATCTCAGGTACATCCATAATCAATGTAATTAAAATTCCCTCCTATTTGTGTATGGACCAATCTAATGCTGGGTGGATTCCTTCCAAAACAATGTACATATTGATTCCAATCTACAGAGGATATGTAGAGATTCTTAGACTTTATATCTATGTCTAGCCACCCCAAAAAACAAATAGTTAAAAACACCTCTTTTCCTGTTGTAAGAGTCGGATCTGTATAGGGAGATGTCTTAGATCTATGTCTAGCTTGATTCCTACCCAAGTAGGATACGTAGTGATGCCCAAACATTCATCCTGGTCCAGCCACCCCAATAGTGAAATATAATCCCCTACATATGGGCTATAACCATGCAAGGTGATTTCAATATAGAACTATGTGTGGATTGATTCTCATCCCATGGGATACATAGTGACACCCAGATCTTATGACTCGGGCCCCATCGTGGAACACATAAAAATATCCCCTTCTTAGTATGAAAACTAAGTCAAAATAGGGGGCTCCCAAAATCACCCTATTTACTAGCCCATTTAAAAAATCCACATTCCCCCTCTTTTACGTTGGGCTATTTATGACCTCATAGAACGATGATAAATTTCCTGGCATCTAAGTCCTTTGTGCATGATGAAAAACTATATGGAAATTGTCCTAATCATATGACGTTAAACTAAACGATAAAATGACCTTGTTGTATACTATTAAACTACACAACATTAGAATCTTGCAAATCAAGAGGAAACTACTGCCGACATCGGACACCCACCATGTTGGGTTCCAGGAGTATGTATAGCTTAATTCCTACAGCACATGATATGTAGAGATGTCCAAGATTTCATCTTATTCTTTTCACACCAAATATAAAATGCTTCTATCTTTGGTTATGTCATCACTAGGTGGTGGATAAAACATTTTCTACCGCTTTTTCTCACATTGATCATAGATCACATGAGCTTAGAGACCTCGATAAGGGATTCCTCACAAGCCATAAAAAATAAATCCATAATAGTTTCTCCTAGTTACACAACCTTAAAAGGCATGTTGGGGTCTTCCTCTTCACATTGGGGATCCAAATGTCCTAACCCCACGACACTTAAACTAGATGGCACCCCAAGAACTACATTTGGATTGATTTTTTTTATCACATGATATATTGTGACACCAGGATCTCTAATATTGGGTCCAACTACAATAAACAAAAATCCCCCACTCCATATGCATTGATCATACCTACACATGAAATATTTTTAACAATAGCATGACTTGATTATTTACTTGGAAACAATCGGTGATGTCTTTTACCATAATCTACATCACTTCATCTTCATCCATACTACATGACGTTAAACTACATTGGATATCAAGACCTATTTATGTGTTGATTATCATTCCAACAAGATACATAGTGATTCCTATGCCCCTTTTTCCTAGTCCCACATATAATACAAAGAAAAGAAAAATGTTCCTACCCTTGTATGTAAGTTTATGTAGGAGATATAAAATTCAAGTCCCTTATTCAAGGATGAATCAAAGAACTAGAAATATATCCTATGTGTGAGTTAGATCTATGTAGGGGATCTCATATCCCATGGACAATCCTGATATGGATATTTCTTACATACATATACATACTCATTACATCCATCAAACTTCATGCCACAAGAAATCTAAAATCTTCATAAACCCCCTTGGACATCAGAAATGGATGGTTAGTGTCCTTAGAACACCTCTATTTGACTATACATAATATTCCTTGGTGGATATGCATAAATTTCCAACAAAAGGCATGTAAACTAGAGATGAATTATTTCTCATGAGAGGCTTTTCTTACCTTCCTACACCCCAATGGAATCCATACCCTATTTCATTTCTCTTGGTCTGATAATTCATGGAACCACGGTTTACACCTACCTCCCCCCTCACATCCAATGTTTTCCATAATATCCTGACCCAATTTTCCTATACTCACTCATTGTTTCTATGAAAATTTTCCCTACAACATGACACTAAACTATGTTTCCATTTTCCTCATCGCATGACATTAAATGTCATAACCCAACATCTTAACCATAAAACATTATACTTAAAGGTACCCCAAGAATTATGTTTACTTTTATTTCTCTACATGAAGGATACATAGTGATGCCTAAATGATAGATCTCAGGCCAAGACACCCCAATGAAAACAAATATAGAAAAAATTCTACTCTCCCCTCATACAGAACAAAAATATGTAAGGAGTCTAATTTCAAGAACTTTGTGTGACTCGATTCCAATTTTCAAAGGATACATAGTGACACCTGGATAGTAAAAACCAAATATAGCCACAACAAGGGCCTCCAAATGCCCATCCCTATTTATAATTCAGATCTATATAGTTAGTTCCCAACAAAATTAATATTTTTCATCTTAATGTTTTCAATATATACATACACATGCTTTCCATTTATCAAACTCTATGCCCTGGGAAATTTTAGATCCCCATAAACCTCTACATCCACTGGAAATTTATTTTCATTGTTTTGAGGACACTTTTTTATGACAATGCACAATATTCCATGGTGGATCTATATAAGTTTCCCACAAAACAAAGTCTTGTTAACCAAAGGAAAATTCATCCTCATGAGAGTCTGTTCCCACTTCTATATGACCTAATGGATTCTAGGACCCGTATCATTCCTCTTGATCTGAGAACACCTGAAACCATGGTTTATATTCTCTTTCCCCTTCACATCTTGTGCATGCCAGGAAATTAGGGGCTGGTTATCCTCCAGTTAATTTGGGATTCAATTTCATGGGGCTAATCCAAGGATATTAAGACTGCATGATGATTGGAACCCAATGTTCATCCATGGATCTAGCCATAGAATTGATTGAAAATACTACCACCCAACATGCAGGTCAGAACGACATAGAAAATTTCTAGAAATATCAAATAATCCCCCACATGTTCTTATGAATGAAATAAATCAACATAATAAAGTTTAATATGTGTCCCACCTCATTTGTGAGCTCATATAAAGACAAAAACGCCTGATTCTTATGTGAAACCTAGATCATCATATGGATTAACCTTAAAATAAATATGTTCAGATTGATTCATATTATCATAGGATACATAGTGAAACCAAAATACCATATCTCTGGTCCATACCTAAATCAAAATTTTCTCCTCATTTCTTGTGCATGGGTTAGACCTGTGTAGGTAACCTCCTCATATCTATATATATAAAATGTCTATTCCCAATATTGAGAAAATAAATCTTTAAATTAGCCTTTCATGTTAAGGTACTCCTTTTTCACAAGCTATACTTCATGTTCGAAAAGTTATGAATCCCCATATCAATCCCTGGTCATTAAAAATGGATATTTAGTGTCCAATGTACACCTATGTTTGACTATACACAATATACCCAGGTGGATCTACATATGTTTCCCACAAAAATGCATGTAAACTAGAGAAAAATTCATCCTCATGAGAGGATTTTATTACCTTCATACGCCCCAATGGCTTCCATGCACTATATCATTTCTCCTGGTCTAAGAATTACCAGAACCATGGTTTACACTTTCCCCCCCCCCCCACATCCATAGTATCTCAGAATATCCATACCCAATTTTCCTCTACTCACTCGTGGTTTCTATGAAATATTTTCCCTATAACATGACACTAAACTATGTTTCCAATGACTTAACAACCTAACATTAAACATCATAACCCCAAGTCCTAACTATAAGACATTAAATAGTAAGTTAAACCTAGAAAATTGATTTTTCATGATTTCTATACATGAAGGATACGTAGTGATGCCTAAATAATAGATCAAAGGCCCAGCCAATCCCCCAAAAAAACACTTATAGAAAAAATTACCCTTTCCCGTCATATGGACCAAACCTATATAGGGATTCTAATTTCAATAGGTATGTGTGACATGATTCCTATTATCACAGGATACATAGTGACACCTAGGTCTTTAAAACCAGATTCAATCGCAACAAGGGCATCACAATTCGCCTCTTTAATAATAATTCTGATCTATATAGGTAGTTCGCAACTCCATTGGTATTTTTGGAATTAATGTTTCCAATATATCTAGACACATCTTTTCCATTTTTTAGACTCTGCGCCCCCATAAATTTCATATCCCCATAAACCTCCTCATCCATTACCAATCAATAGTCCATGTTTTGAGGACACTATGGGTTGAAAATGCACAATATTCCTTGGTGGCTCTGTATAAGTTTCCCACAAAACAAGTACCTATTAATCATAAGTAAATTTTCTTTCGTGAGAGTCATTCACTACTTCTGTATACCCTAATGGCCTCCAGGACCCGTATCATTTATCATGATCTGAGAACCCCTAGAACTATGCTTTACATCCTATTTCCCCTTCTCGTCTTGGGAATGTCTGGACATCCAAGGGTATTTATCCTCCAATTAATCTGGGCTTCTATATTAATGTTCTAATCGAATGACATTAATACAACATGATGATTGGTACCTAATGTACATCCTTTGGCCTAGTCACAGTAAAGACTGCAAATACCACTTCCCGGTGTATGGGGAAGACCTGCGTAGAAAATTTCTAAATACATAAATTAATCTGTCATCTATGTTACTATGAATGAAGTTAATATACAAAGTAAAGTCAAATATGAGTCCCACCTCATTGGTGAGCTCATATACATGACAAAAAACACCCCATTCCTATGTGTGTACAAGATCCGTATATGGAGAAACCATTAATTAAATATGTTCATCTTGATTCCTATTATCATAGTATACGTAGTGACTCTCAAATATCATATCTTGGGTCCATCCATGAATAAAATTAATCACCTCATATCCGGTGCATGGGTTAGACCTGCGCAGGGAACCTCATCATACTTTTATGGAGATAATGTCTCTACCCATTTTTGAGAAATTAAATATTTAAATTCTACTTTCATGTTAGGGTACCCCTTCTCACAAACTATATTATGTGTCTGAAAAGTTATGAATCCCCATAACCATCCCTACCCATCGAAAATAGACTATATGTGTCCTGAGAACACATATATTTGACTACCGAATATATTCCCTGGTCGATCTGCATAAATTTTCCACAAAAAATTCCAATCGACCGGAGAAAATTCAAACTTATGTGAGGCTTTTCCAATCATGGTATTCCCCTATAATGATTATGTCCCACCTCAATCACTAGATTATAAAAACTCTCAGATTATAGTTTCAAATTTTTCTACCCTTTCATGCCTAAAGATTATAGAACATTCTGTGTCAGGCTACTGTGAAAAGGGAAAATCATTTACCCATTACTCAGGGTAAAACTACTTTAAATCATAAATCCCCAATGTCCTTGTAGTAATACATTAAACTACATCATGAGTTGACCCTCCATTACACAAGTTAAATTTTTGTGTGTGTGGTTTCTCATCTAAATACAAGATAGATTCCCTTACTAATTTCATACATCATTACCATGACAGACCACCCACTAGGGTCTTGAAAAAAAAATTGAAATAAATATCCAAATTTCAGGAAAAATACCTGGTCCTCGGAAATAGATGGTCAGTGTTATGAGAATACCTCTGTCTGACTATGAAAAATATTCCTTAGTGTCTCTACATAGGTTCCCACAAAATAACTATCTTCCAAAGGAAAATTCGTCCTTAGGAGAGGCTTTTCCTACCTTTGCATGCTCTATGTATTCAATGCCCTATATCATGTCCTATATCCAGAAACCAAAAATTCAGGGTCAGGAAAAATCACTAATTCTCGTTAGAAAGATATTGGGAAAGCCCTGGTGAATGAGTCCTAAATCCCCCCCCCACAATTCATGGTCAAAGTTGTGTGAACTAAAAATCAGTAATGGTAGATTGGGTTTGCAAGCCTTTAAAATGACCATGAAAAGAGACACAAAAAATCCAAGATGAAAACCTACAAAGGGAACTCTTGAAAAAAAATTCGATTACCAACTCTCTAACATATAATTTTCATTTTTTAGGAAAAATATCAAGAAAATTAAGAAATAAAAGAGACACAAAAGCTTGTTAGGTCAAAAAACCACAAATTGAGGATTGAGAAAAAGTCGTGTAAAATGCGTTAATCCCATACCAAATTGGTTTTATGAAAGGATTCGGGTAATAATAGAAAATAAACAAAGTTTGTAGGGTTTCTCATATAACCCTAGAAACCTTAAAATTTTACTCATTAGATCCCTCAATTTAGGAAAAAATATATCATTATATGATTTCTTCAAAATGATTCTCTCAGATCGTTTTGTAAATCAAAATTTGGGAAATATTACCATTCAAAAAAATCACTTATAATTAATTGGAATTGCAAGGGTAGATAAAAATAAAAGCAGTGTGGAGAAAAAAAATCATTCCATTATGTAAGAATGAAAGAGAATCCACACATTAGATCCTCCCCTTAATATTAACAAAAAAATATAGAGGGAGTCATAGAATAGACTAAAATGATTATAATGAAGCCCTAATCACATGGCCTAGAAAATTAACTACTATTTTATATGGTCTATTAAGGGTTTTTTCTAAAGAATCTCTTTTTTAGCTTAATCTTCAATGAATGGATTCACTTTTTTAACAATGGCACTGAGATGCCATACTTTTTGTTTAATGGCCTAAAAATTGGTAATTATTGATGATAGTTGTTCCATCAGCCCAGCCACATGATCCTCACAATTTGGAAACTCTTATTTTTGGGAAATCATTTGGTTGGAATCATTTTCTTCCTCATCTAGCATGTGGTGAAACTCCTTAGTAATATCCCAACATCCCTCTTCTTGATGATGATAGGCATTGAAATGAACAAGGTCCCCTTAATAAGAATCTAGATCCACTAAATATATGATGATTTGGTTCACGATAAGGTGAATGTACTGATGGTTAAATCCACCTAAGCCCAAATCAATGAAAAATTTCAGAATGAGGTCTTCCTCATCATAAAATACTCTTAGGGTAGTTTCTACGATGATTGTATAGATTTGATGCCATGCCCACCACCACATAGCCCGGTGTTTCATAATAGTATCAGAACCCATGTTTTTCTCCTCTAATACAATGGATATATAATATGGAAGTGAAATAATTGTATATGGAGTCTCCATAAATCATTTTACATAAGTAGGAAAACCATCCATCTCTTTAAGGAGTTCAATTTCAAATTCCCTGCACATGGGGTTGGCTGCGATTTTTGGAATTTCTGGTGATATTTCACTTGGCCCAGCCTTAGTAGGACCGCCAAAAATTTTATTCAAAGATACTGGGTCTGATTCACTCCCCACGGATATAGGATTCGCAGACAAATTACCCCCAACCAAATTCAATAAATTGAGATCAAAATGCCTTCTTATAGTAGGAAAAGAAGAAGATGGAATAACTGGCCCAAGACTAGGAGTTCCCAATAGTTTTTGAACTCATCAGACTAGCATTGACAATGTACCATTGGGATAGAAATCCACCAACATTTGATCATACTCCCATGATATGTATGTTGAATCTGAATTAGTAGGAATAAGTATATGCATACTTGAGTCTTCATGCATTATTATAATCCATAATTGGAAAAGGATTATTAGGTGAGATTACATTTTAACCTAAGAAACTTAGAGAAATGAAACATGTTGTAGGCATCTGAATTTTCTAGAAAATATATATGGATTATAAGGTTATTAAATGGTTATTCTATATATTTGAGTTGTCAATATTTTGTCTCGTAGCTCAATGATATTGAAACATTCTTCTAAAGATCCCCTTCCTTTATCTACCATGACACCGCGATGTGAAGGGTGATGAAATAATGCAAAATAAAAAAAATCACTCAATAATTGAATCATGCTATCAACTCTCAAAGATGTGAGATGAATGAAAAAATATTGAGTTGGTCCAGATAGAAATAAAAATGAGGAACCATTTCAATATACCAATACTCATAGAAAATAAAATTCTCTGCCATCCAACCATAGAAAAATTGAAATTGAACACTAAGACGATGTAGAGATATTCCTTCCTGTATCTACCCTAGTAATTCGTAAATGTAGGAAAGGGTGGGTATAAAAAAATTAATAGGATTTACTTTTTCCAATGTAGCTTCAATAATTATGTATTAAACACTAACAACAGTATAGAAATCATAGGAGGGTAAAATCCAACCACTCTAGGAAAAAGATAAGAAACATACTTGTCTAATCTCAGATGATATGTCTAATAAAACCCTGTAACCCCATGATTTGTACTGGATTGAGTCAAGGGTAGCACAGTATGATCCAAGAAGACATCGTGGTTGTTGTGTTGGATGTGTTCGGATATAGAGAACATTCGAACTCGATCTTTTCACTTATAGAAATTGGTTTATCAAGTACTCAAATAGAATGAGGGAGTAAGCATGGAAAGGTTAACTAAGTAACATCTCCTCCATGACTAATAAATCTATTTACATTGTAGATACTTGAACTAAATTCTCAAAAGTAATGGTCACCAACAAGAATTTTTCATACATACTTCCAGGGATATGATGTCCCCTATCTAATAGATATCCCACAAAATAATTCCCACTTCAATATGAGATAAGTGAAGTTATTAGTGCTCTAACACCAACGACTGATAAATTCAGGAAGCATCCCACCCAGTGAATTAATTGTGGACTGAGAGACCCACACTTATTGGAATAGATTAACAACCTCCAACTATTTAGGGAATCCCAAGAAGTTTTGATGTACCCAAAATTCCAAATCACATTCATCATAGAAACACCCTCTATAACACATATCCCATTTAGATATCCACCCTTTATTGTGATTACATAACAAGAGATTGGTAATTGATGTATAATCATGGATGATAGATTCCAATGACATGTTATGTCTATGTGGATTTCTTTTCATCCAAATGTAACCATTTAGGATGATTATGTATTCCTAAATCGAATCAGATATGATCTCCCCATGGAAGAAACGTTTTCCCAATTACACCCCAATACATCTCGAGAAGAAAAATAAAGATGTTACAATCAACTAGTGGAAGAGGAGTGCCATCTTGGAGTCTGAAGATATAAATTGGTAATCAACTAAATAGTGGGTAGCTCACAAGTTCATATAAAAGGAGATCTTTCATAGTACTCTACTTTGGGATAACACGAGAACCAATATCATCTTCCACATGCTGACCATGTATATTCTTCTTCTGATCAAATTCCTTGAATTAAGAGGGAGATCCATTACCATTCTTGCAATGGATCAGCTAACTAATCAGTGTCTAAAAATTCAGTAAATTACTAGAATATTGATTGGTATAATGATGGTTTATGAAATCCATGATCCCTTGAGACATCTTTCCGTGAAACACTGGCCCGAAATGAGTTAGCTGGTGAAGTAATAGTTTGAAGAAAAAATCATCAAACAATCATTCACAGACTGGCTAAAGAATTAGTGTCTAACAAAACTAGTAAAGGGCTATAATATTGGTTCATATACTGATGTTTTTTGGAATCCATCACCTCGTGAACCATCGGTCTGTGAAATGCTAGCCTGAAAGTAGTTATTCAATGAAGTAATAGTTTGCAGAACAAACAATCAAAAAATCATTCCATATTATGCAGAATATGGGTCTCACCAATTTCAATTGAAATCTTTTAGTTTATGGACACAAAGTTCTCATTCACAGGTGAACGTGCCCATAAAGGATATAGTGCATAGAAATCATACGAATTCGAGGATTCTCAGCAATTATAAATTCACAAAAAAACAAGATGAAAAAATGACATGGGGACCCTAATATATAGGTATGGTCCCCTTATAAAGGTCCACTAGTTTACCAAAAACCAGTTCAAATTATAATCACTTTCTACATCAAAATAACCTCTTATTTTTTCCGATCCAAACCCATTTCGATGGGGGGAATTTTTTGGTCCAAAAATATTGTCATAGAAGAAGAAGTAAATTTCATCAATTATAAAAATGAAGAAAAATAAATCAAGGAACAATTGAAAGAAAATAGAAAAAAGAAGATGAAAATAATAAAGGAAGTAACACCATTAAGGATGACACCCTTTTCAGACTACTGATCCGCATGGTGGTCCACCACTCCATAAAATCCCCAAAAATGGAAACAGTCAGCAAAAGTGGTGGATCTCATGGTGCCATGAAAATAAATTCATTTTCAAAAAAAGTGGTGATATTATTACCCAAAATCGATCACCCTATGAACTAAATTGTTCATGAGGAAAGGTGGTGTCACTGACTCCATTAAACAAAACAAAGTCATCTGGGGAGAAAGTTGGGGATTTCATCTTCCGAAAAGGCCCCCACTGACCAAGCCCTTCATCAGCCTTTGCAAAATACTCCCACATACCACTGTGGATAACCAGATACTCTATTTTTTAGTTTCTTTTCTTCTCTATAAATATAACTTTGAAATGATCGAGAAAAGTGGAGGAGATCAGTCAATGCACTGGAGAGGAACTAAAGGGATCGATCGAGAGAACAAAAAAGGATGGACTCCGTAGATGATACAAAATAGGTAAAAAAATCCATATAAAATTATGTAGGAAAAAATAAACTAATGGGAAGACTGAAAATACAACATCCTTTGATGATATAATTCTCGTGAGGCAAAGAAAAAATTAACCCCTTTGCAATAAGGAATCCTTCCTTGAAAAACACTATGTGGGAGGAAACATTTCCCGTATAGAAAAATCACTAAATGAGAGGAACTCGATCCTGCATAACACTATGCTCTATGGATGGAACTCAGTCACATGGAGCTAAGTGCTATACAAACCAAACCAAGGTCTATATACCACAAGGGTATACAGATGGATCCCTTACCTGCAAATTAGTATGAAAGTTATAGAGAACCCCATAACACATAAGAACATACTATGCTAAATGGGGCATCCTAGGGTGTTCCACTATCCATAACTAGTTATTCCATTCGGTCACATCATTATCTCTTATTCTAGCCCCTCCATGAACCATTCTAATGGCATGAAGTCATGGCCTCTTCCAAAGCCCCCATAAATTTATGATAAGGTCATCCAGAACATTTATGTGTACAAACTTTGGAGTCTACATACCCATGGTAAGAAGAGTCATGCGGGTTACCCCGACAATAAGATAGAACCTCAAAATGACCATGAGTATAGATTCCCATGGTAATGAGGGAATCAACCTTGGGGTACTAATGTGAACTTCGTCATTCTAGGGATTAAAGGGATCTACTAACCATTCTCTTTGATGAGGGACGATGTTGAACATCTATCCCTTTTCCCTATAATCGAATCTAGGGAACTCCTCATGAGGTAAGACCCAATAATTTTATGTGAGAGGCGGGGCTCGTGCTCCTCTTCACCTCAACCAGGGAAGTGTCCGGATAGATATCCAGACATGAAAATCATGGATATGAAAACCAAAGAGGAAATTGAAATAGTCGAAGTCCCTCTCTCCCCCTTGGGCTCTAGTACCATCCACCAATGGAAAAAATGGGACATGCGATATTCAGATCCACTTCCTCTTCTTGTTTCTCACACTGATCATGACTCATGCGGGCTTAGAGGATTGTGGTGATCATGAAATTCATGCAATCCAAAACTACATCATGAGCCTCCCATAGGGTATAATCTCGAAACTCGTCCACCTAAATGGGTCATCCACACAAATGTAAGACCCAACTGAAAATCAAATGGGCCTTCTATATAGTAAAATCCTCATAAATCATTTCACGAACTTCAAAGGGTCACATTATTAATGAGTATTTCAAATTGGCCTCCTATATGGTATAAACCATAATTATATTAAGTCCAAATGGGAAAATCCCACATGTAATCCCTATATCAGAAAATCTAGCCACTTTAATGGGCCCCCTTGGGGTTTTGAGTCTCAATACAACCAAACTATGTGGGATTTTATTTCCATTTAACTTTGACACGTTGGAAGCCTCTTTGAGGTCCAAACCTGAAACCTAAGTCACCCTATTACTCTCCGATCCATATTCCTGGTAGGGTCTCATCCAAAATGGCGGGGGGCATATCCCTTCCAGGTCCCTTCCATCACCACCCTTATTGGGTTATATCCCTACAAAGATCATGAACCCACCTAGGAGACCAAATCTCTTTCAGGTCCCTCAGGCTACCTCGACGTAAGTCCTGCATCAAACCTTGACTAGACATCTCCCACCTAGATGTCTAAACTATAAGACATTAAACTGAATGGTTGGGTCCCCATCTCAAAACTTTATAAGGCGTTGTGTCTATTTATTTGACACCAAACTACATAGGTTCTAAATCATCTCATGAGAATATATAGGGAGCCCATCATATGGGTTTTGTCCCGACATTAGTGAAAATTACATCCCCCTTGATGATGATAAACTCTAGACCACCATCCCATATGGATTGAAGACTTCACTGTTTTTGTGAATGACCAAATAATATCTAATTTCTCTATAAAAAGGTGACATTGATGGAGAACATCGGACACATACAGATGATTCCATATCTATGCATGACCATGATGAATCATTACCAAAGTGTAATCCATAGACACATGCTTAGGAATGAACCAACGATTCATGAACACATGAACATAAATTAAATCTATAAAGAGTCCCAAAATAGGCTATAGTTCCCCCTAAAAGGATGTGATGAGCTCGATTTCTCATCCTATCGACTAATGTGAGTTCTTAAGTGTCATTGGAAAAATCATCTAAAGAACACTTACCTTTAGAAGGTAGTTCCATGAATCACGGATGTTAGAACCATTGGGTGTTTCTAGCTCTACGAACAATCCCAATAGAGACCATTAGATGGTTTTGTACCTCACACTAGTTATTGCACATCAGTTAACCCCCTCCAATCAATCTACATGAGAAAAGTACTAATTCTGTTGAAAATGAAACGGTGAACCTAACCTAACTGAGTTAACTGCGGAACATCATTCTTGATATAAAAAGTATATACTACCCAGTACTAATCAAACCATTTTGTTTCGTGTATACAAAATCATTCGGGGAAAACAACATCCACTATGAATCAAGTAAACATGGTATATGGCATCTGAAAGGTAACTAGTTTCCCATAACCTATTCATAGGTCCATATTTGGTATCATAATATTTAATGTGTGACCCCCTTTAAGGGATAACTATATCATGACTGTGCACCTATTCTTAGTACAGAGAACAATATCTTAAAGGAATGGTAATTACACACAATAGGGTAAAGAATAAAAGTTAATTCATAACCTGGAATCATGAAAAAATTTAAAAAATATAAATAAACATGATATCAACATCTGAAATGAAAAAAAGATACATACGTATACTCACAACATCATGAATCATAAACGGGTCCCACAGGCTACACACCCACACCCACATCTAATCACTATAAAAAACGATCATATAAGAAGAGACATAACAAGAATAGTACCAAGGAAAAAGGTGTATATAAGATCCCTGAATGGAAATGAGCTTCTTACATCAAGCTTGTGGATGGAGAACTACAATATTTTATAAATAATTAATGAACGAATCAAATTTCATAGCCACAGAGAAATAAATCACACATCAAGGATTCCTATCATAGGATCCAGTTCATCAAGAAGTACTTTTACCAAGATACATAAGAGATTTTATTTCAAAAAGGGTGGTTAAATAATCACTTACGTCATGGAGTAAAATTATATAACTAGTTCCGAGATACTCCAAAGAATAGGATGTCAACACACCATATGAATTGTCAAATAAAGAATAGATCATGATTTTTTTATCGAATCCAAAATAGAACTTCAGATATAGTTAAAACATATTGATCCACAATGAATATTTCATTATAATATAGATCCAAGATGATATTAAATAAGAATAAGGCTTCAAAATGATTAATTTATGAAAACATACCAAGATTCATCCACCATTCTAGAAATATCTTGCTCTCGTGAAAGGCATGTCATCAATATATTGAAAACCAACTTTCTTCTTGAAATGATATAATAATTGAATATTAGATAACATAAAAATCCATATATCTAGAAATACAATTTTATTTCTATCATTTTACTCTATAAAAAGTGATTGATCATGAAGAAACCAAAAGAATGTTGATTCTTTTAACATACCTCACTTTTAGGTCATGTACTCACTTTTATCTCCGAAAATTATGTCCTTAATGGAGAGTAATTCACCATAGAGGGAAATAGGATTCATACAGTTTGAGAAGAAATCATTTAGAAAGTATAATAAGTTAGAAAGAACCATAAATGGTCATTAAAGGGGACTTTTAAATCATTAGTTTAATGCACACATGGTTTGGGTCAATGATTTTAAGAATATTCTACCAATCATGTGAGGCATTCTGTCTAACCAGGGAACTCACATGGTTTTGGTGAATGATTTTTTAAACAATGAACCAACCATATAATTATAACTAGAGAGTGTCACAATATTTTTTATGTGGTGCCACATGGTTTTTCAAACCATGTGACATAATATTGTTCCACCCCAAGATCTAATACCACATGGAGCATAGTATTTAAGAGAATTAGTAAAGTTTTTACAAACCATGATCAAACTATAAATCTTAAAAAATACCTATAAAACAATTTGAATCCATCCGTAAATCCAAAAAATCATCCCAATCGATTCATTGAAAAAAAATATTAATGGAATAAATTAAATGATATTTCACCTAGAAAAGTTGATTTAATTGCAATATCACCCCAAAATAATTCTCATACATTAGAAGCTTCTCAAGAAATATTTCTATAAAAACATAAGACACTCATCCTAAATAGATACCTCCCACTCCCAATGATTATATTAAATCCATTCATATTTCTATTTAATCTAAGAAAGTGGTATCATCTTCCATCATATGAATTTATCACCCTAGTAAAAAACCTATTCTCTATGATCCTAATACAATGCACCATACTATAACTCAATATCATCATAGTTGATGACATGCATATGATTCAGCATGTACATCAATAGATGAGACACATGAAAAATTTCATTAATAACTTTGTAGTAAGAAGGAAGATCTATGTGTTACACCATTATTCAAATCCACTCAATGATCTCTAACAGTCTAGCATATTTATGTGATGGAATCCATTTTTTCTCAAAAGTCAGTAGCCTATATTAATGGATAATATTAGAAAATCCTAGTCACCTACAACAAAATTAAAATTTCTTCTCTTTTAGTAAGAATAATACTTTTTTCTTCTCTGAGTTGTGATCAACCTCTTCTGAATTAGCTTCACTCTCTAAGAGGTCTCATGTACCATACTGGTCCCTGAACTAATACCTCATAATCCTCATGCTAACAAATGGGTGAATGACATAGACTACTATAACGTTCCTCATATGGTTTCATCTAAATAGTTACATAGTAACTGTTGATGTGTGTGAACTCAACCATGGACATGTGATCATACCACACACTAATGAAGTCATGGATGTAATATCAAGGCATATCCTCCACTATAATAATTGTATTCCCTAACAATTTGTCTTTATGGGGATGTTATATTGTGATCAAACCTGTCAAACTCCCTAAGCCCTTCTGCAAGACCTTACCAAATCACAATGTAATATGTGAGTATTTTTGAGATACAATGCTTAAGGTAATCCAATGAAAGAAAAAACCTCATAAACATATATTTTTTCTTGATCATCTACAGAGCTAGTCTCACATAACGGTAAGAAATAAAAAATTGTCATTATTAGATAAAAATCACCCAAAAAACAGCATGACTCCCAAGGGTCTTGGGTAACTCTATAAAAAAGTCTTTCACAATGTTCTCTCATTTCCATATAGAAATTACAATTGCTTGGAGTAAACCAAAAAGATGATGGTGCTCGGACATTATCCTATTGATAGTAAGTCATCATGAAATGAATCCAACAATGTCCATCTTCATCATTGGACACCAAGACTATCACCTAAAGTCATGGTGTGTATATCTCACTCCATAGTACACAACACACTTATAGGTATATAAATACACAATCATCTATTCCCTACTGTAATTAGGGACTAAAAAATTTCCATGTACTAATATTACATCATCATCATTTAATGACCACCAAGGTATCAGGTCACAACCTTCTAGCTATTCTTGCAGCACAACACACTATGGTTCAGTCTCTAGACCATCATTCACAATGTTTAATAAAGAATATGTGATCTCTAATGGTGAACATTTTATCATTCATTAGTCATAGAAAGCATCCACCCTCCAATTGGACAACAATCTCATCATGTGACACTATTCCCCTAAAATCTATTAACAAATATCCTAATCTATATGTGTCATATGGATAAGAGAATTTGAAATAAAAATTATGTTTACCTCATTCATAGTTCATCTCAATGTAAAACATTTACAGGTGCACTTCCCAGTTACTCCATCTTAAATTAAGGTTCTGATATGTGAAGATATAGAAACATCTATTATGATCAATAAAGGAAACAAACCTCTCACTAAAGAGATAATATCCCAAACACTTCAAAGCAAGGACCATAAATTCTAGATCTATGTTATGGGTAGGATTTCTCCACTCATGGGGTTATAGATGAAGTGAAACACTAGCTACTACCTGATCCATCTTCATCAAAACTTTTCCCAATCCAGCACATTATACATCATAATATATGGAATATTTGATCCTTGGATTAGGATGAATCAACAATGGAGCTATATTTAACATCCTCTGCATCTCAAGAAACCCATCCTTACACTAGTCCAACCACTATAACATGACCCCTTTATTTTTCAGTGCATTCATTGGTACTAATAAATTGGAGAAATCCTTGAAAAAACATTGATAATATCCGAATAAATTTAGAATAATCCTAATCTCAAACTTATTATAGGGATGTTTCTAATAAATCACATCCTCTATTTCCCCTGGGTATAGAAATATAATAGTTTCAAAAATGACATGCACCAAAAATTTTAACTCTTGAATCATAAAGTGACACTTTAATAGCTTGTAATAAATATGAAGTGATCGATGTGTACTCAAGACTATCTTGATATTTCTTACATGCTGATATGGGTCTAGTGAGTAAAATATGATATCTTTAATGAACACCACACTGAATGAGTAAATGTTAGAGTTAAATATCGTGTCTGTGAGAGCTGTGCACACTCTAGGTATATTTTTCAGTCCAAATGGAATCATCAGGCACTCATATATCCCATGCCTACCCCTAAATAGAATATTCAAGGTGTCCTCCTCTCTTACTAGTATTTATTGATAACCTAATTAGATATTTATATTGGTGAATCTATGAGCTCATCATAATTGATCAAAGAGATCATGGATCTTTGGTAAAGGATATATATTCTTCATGTTCAACAGATTCAGCATACATAAATCTACACAAAGACAAATATTGTTATCATTTTCTTGTTGAATAGAATAATTTCACCATATGGTGATATATGTGCCCTGATAAATAACTTATTTTCTAATTTATTTAGATATATATTAATCCTCTTTAAATTGATCGGTCCCATACAATGAGGGGTTATAAAAATGGGATGCTAACCTTGAAATAGTAACATCTAAAATTTAACTCCTATATCAGGCAGAAGGATTGTGAATTTACCCAGAAATATTTCTAGATAGAGATCCAAAACTAGAGGAAAATCCAAGTTGGATACATATTATCCTACTAAAAGATGAAATTATTCATTATGTTTTGTAATCATCCCATGATGGATCATATATTGAACCACTATACCTTCTCCAAAATCCCACTCACCAATCATTATGAACTTCTATCCCTTTGTTTATTTAAATGATACATATCTCAAATAGTAATCAAGGTGAGCTCAAAATTTAGTCTATGCCAAGAAGCACATCAAAGCTAATTTTCTATAGAATCACGATTTTACATAAATTTCCATAACAAAAAACAAATATAGGAAAACATAGTCATTGATAAATACCATCCACTTTCATACTAAATGTTGTATTAAGGGTAGTAACTTAGATAAATTTTGTTTTGGTAGGTCAGGTATATATAATGAAGTTTATGATATAAAGTAATCAGAAGAACCAGTAAAATATTAGTATAAAAATATAATTTATCATTACATTACCTCATACAATAAATAGTCCCTCAAATTCATACAATGGCGTAAGATATACAGTATAAACTCTTTATGCCTCCACTCTGTGACCCTATTCCTATGGCACACAATTTATCTAATTCATTTTCATTATTTCACCCACCTATAAAAGAACATGGCTGGATTCTTGCTTCCCAATCCATATCTACCTCAATAACTTGTGGAAACTTCACCTCAAATTTCTAGGGAATAATTTCAATAGATTTCTCATCTTCCCACACTACTAAAACATACATTGAGGTTCTTTCCAAACCCTTCAGCAATGTCTGACCATCGAATATTTAAGGAACCTTATAAATCCTAATAAGGGGGATGAAGAAGCCAAAATATATTCCACCTACATACACCTATCCTTCTATATGTACATGGTCATCATATTGAACTACTAGAAGCTTCACTTATCATATTAGTAGATGGTCTACCAACCTAAAATTTGATGGCTGGAAGAGGACCAACTTCTTGATCCCCTTATAGGAACTTCTCAATACTCAATGCCTTTCATAAAGCATCTAGGTATATCATTATGTTAAAACTCCTAACATGACTTTTGATGAAAATATGTAGACTAATCTCAAGATTTATAGTGATTTTTCCCTTTTTTTTATCCAGGAGATAATGAAAATGAATTAGTTATATGAAATGAGAAGAGTACACAAATATAGTCATGGACCCCTACTATAGCTCAAATAAATCCCACACACAAACTGTATTTAGTGTATCAGTAAATAATTCACCGAATAATATGTCAATAAAGTCCTCCCATGAAAGACCCTCACATCTATTATCCCATCCAAGCACGCCCCACCATCTACTGCTGGGTCCCTATCACATGAATTATTTTTTCTTCAACTTTCGATCCTAAGGTTTCTAAATGAGTTAAAATACACCATCGATGATATCTACACATTATCCAACATCATGTTTTCCTCTAGTAACCTAAATATATGGTGTATTCTACAGATTCAATTCTAATGTTTAGTCAACCACAAACCTAGGGTGACCAACAGCCCTACATAGGAACATGCTGAAGGACTCTAAACCAAGGTGGTCCAACTACTCGTATAATCCAAGTAAGTGAGGAATAATGCCATAGGGCACCCTCCCACATAATAGGTGGTCGAAAATAAGAATCCTCTTTAGAAGGATAATCTCGGTCCATGTAGGCTTGTGGTCTCGTCAATCACTTTCACGTCATTTTAAAAAAAAAACATTTTGAATTACTAAATTTATTTGGATAGAACCTAATATGTTTATGGTATCACAGAAGGGTTATCATTTTAAATTGTCCATAACCCTAGGTCAATCCTTCTAGCACTAACCAAGGAACTCCATACCTACACATTAGTCAAAATTATATATATAACAACATAAAAACACTCCTATGTCCAACTAATGAATTTAAGAATAGACATATCATATCAATATATAAAAAAATTATCTCAATATAGAAAATAAGTATATCTCAAATATGTAGAATATATAAAGGAACTAAATTAATGAACTTTTATGCAACACAAAATAAGCATATATATGTTAATTGATCCTATATTCCTATTCATGATGCATAAACATACCATAAATATCGTGGAACTATAATTATAATCCTACCAATGGTAACTCAGAAGTCCATCGCACATTACCTAACTATAAACATTCC
Organism: Viscum album; assembly: GCA_963277665.1. Lineage (NCBI taxonomy): Eukaryota > Viridiplantae > Streptophyta > Magnoliopsida > Santalales > Viscaceae > Viscum > Viscum album. The sequence continues at coordinate 620,252,750 of OY728162.1, read as the reverse complement.
ATCTTCTATACCCATGTTTGACACATCTTATCCCATTTGTACTATTACCCAAATTAAATAATTATAAAATAAATAAAACTGTGCTCTGATACCATTTTTTAATGCCCCGTCCTAAAATAGTAAGTCTAATATGAAGATTAAAAAGGCCTCATGCTTGACTCCATGTATTAAAGTGGTTTACAACTAATAGTAAGGTTTTAAAATCCATAAATGGGGAGACTATACCTTCAGTATCAAATCTATAAAACTGTAATTAAAATAAATTATAAAAAAACTCTATGTAATCAAGGTGGACGATAATTAATCATAATTTAATATCATATGATACACATGTTATACAAATAAATATATTAGACTCTTAGTATGTTAATCCATTATAGAGTATAAACTGTTGGAAAAAAATAATATAATACTATATAATCCTGTGATGTATGTCCCAGTACACTCCTAGATCTAAGCTCCTCAGCTCAACCATCTTCTATAAGACTATATCCACTACTTTGATCCCTACATTTGAATTCTACACACACATCATGATTACCAAGAAGGGTGTGATAAATAAAACCCAGTAGTGTATAGCCAATAAATTATTAACGTGTGTTCATAGGTATAATAGGTGTATTTGATAACAATAATAAACGCGTAATAATGAATAAATAATTAGAAGCTAAGCACCAATGTGCTAACTAAGCCACCATGATCCCCAACAATACCTTCTTAGAATCTATACCATAAGGATAATCAAAAGATGTAAAATGTGACCTAAAACAATCAAAAATTCTTGCGATCATGTTACATGGAATACTCAAGTAATTAGGTGGATGTGCTACTAAGAGAGTTCTATTTATAAAGCGGAAAATCTAATCGATATTCACAAGGTATCATGTAAACATGCTCCATTGAAACTATTAGTTATCAAGTGTACATGATACGAAACATCTAGTATGCATGAGAGAAATAATTATACTTGGAATCTATAAGGCATCCAAAAACCATTACCCTATGCTCAATTACATCTTCACCATCATCACATTTCATGTATTCTCCCCCTCTAAGGGACAACCATATCATGATAGTCCGCCTATTCTGAGTACTAATAAAAATATCTACAAAGGTATGGTAATTACACACGACAAGGTAGAGCATACAAGGTAAGTAATAACATAGAATAATGAGAATCAGTAATATTATACATAAAATATTTATAAAAATAAAACACTAAAAAAGATACATAATCATACTCATTCCATGAATCATCATAAACAGGCCTCATATTCTATAAAAACACCTCCATGTGATTACTATCAATAATGGACAAACAAGAAAATTCATCCAAAGAAGAATAAAAGGAAAAAATTGAGTATAATATCCTAAAATGGTAAGGAACTTATTACCTAAATATATTTTATGAGTAAACCCAATATTTTTCAATGTATCAAAGCTTGAATCATGGTTCACCCCCATAGAAAACTAAATCACACATAAATTCTCCCAATCTCATGTTCTTTTTCATTAAAGAAGTTTGGAATGAGACCAATGTAAATTCCACTTCAATAAGGGTTATTATAGTAACACTTTCCTCATTGGGTAAACCAACAAAACTAGTTAAAATATGTGTCCAAGAATTGGATGTCAATTCACAGAATTATTTTTTGATTCAAGAATGGATCTTTATTTCCTTATCATATCTAGAATATAACCTTATATCTAGACAATTAAAATAAATACACCATGAATACATCATTATAATATAAATCCAATATGATATTTTAGAATAACAATGTCTTTGGATGATTGATAATATGAAAATATACCTAGATTTGTCCATTTTTTATGAAATATTTTACATTGATCAAGGGGATGTCATCAACATGTCGGAAACCACCTTTTTCTAGTAGGGATACAATGTTTCAATATTAAATATAATTGGAATCCACATATATAATGAAATGACATGTATGGTCTATGATTAACCTCAATATAAAAGAGGTATAATTTGGAGAAACTTAAAGAACATAGGTTTTGGTATCACATACGTTAATTTGTGGTCATCAATTCACTTGAATTCACTAATATATGACATTAAGGGATAGAAATTTTTGATGAAAGGCTAGAGGAGTCTCAAGTTTTGAGTGATATTCTTATATAAAAAATAAAATGTCATAATGAACCATAAGTTGTCTTTAAAGGAAATTTTTAGATTATTAATTTCATTTTCACTTCATTTTAGGACATTGTTTATTAAATAGTGTGCTAGGTGTTTTGTTGGAACCAGAGGGTTCACATGGTTTTTCAAGGGGGAGACATGGTTTTTAAATCCATGGACCTTAAACATGCACCACACCAGGTGCTACTTTTACATGGTGCATAGTATCATGGGGAATCAACAATGTTTTTAAAAACTATGATCAACATGCAAACCTTAATAAATACCTATAAAACACTCTAAAACCTACCATAATCTCCTAGAACATAGAAAAATCAATTAATATATCAACAAAACCAGGAAAAATATGAAATTTAGTTATAAGGAACTATAGAAAACGTGCATTACAATTTAGAAGATTTTATTTAATCTTCAATATCGGATTTAGGGATATCATTGAATGATCGTGTTTGTTTTTATGATTTTGAATACATAAATTTCTATAAATTATTGATTTAGATGTATCCTTAAAAGAATTATAGGTGGGTTTATGTTTAGTATAATTATTTATAGAGTAATCATGATAAATTTAAATCTATTGAACTTTTTTTGTTTAAGAGATTATCGATCATGGTTTTGTAATATAGAAGAGATTTATGATAGCTTATACAAAGTGGAAGTCTTATAATGAACCATTGATTATGTTTGATAGAGTTACATGATATAGATAAAGTAATTTTCAAAGAGTAATAAGGAGAGTTCATCGATGGCTCATAAATAAAGGGGTATATTTTCCTAGTACAATATTCTATTTTAGATTGGTAAAACTGTTTTGGATGGGCATTATCATTTGGAGTGGAACTAAAATAAATTGTATTGCATTCCATGTTTCATGTTTATATAAAAAGAAAGTAATTATAGGATTTTTTTCAAGTTATTATTTAGGTTGGTGTGGAATTAGAACTTGGATAATACTTTACTGAAATATGGATGCATTTTCTTGATATGTTGGAAATGATCATGATTGGATAGATTATTACTTTAGTAAGGTGTCGTAAAAATATGGCATTATTCAATTGGAGACATAATGTAGAGAAGATTTTATTTTTCTATAATGGTTAAAGCTGATGATGATTAATGGATCCTAGTGATTTATTAGGGATGAAAAATACTACTATGGAGTTGATTTATATACCCCAATCCTTATATTTAATTCATGTTTTTTAATGATTTTTTTATCAAAATTTTAATATGATGTGAATATTGGGAAGAGTACATAGTTGGATGCATGTCTTATCAGGCCATGAAAACAAATGTAGGGGTATCTGGGTGGATATGGTAATGTATATTTATGAGTGTAAAATCTAATAGATTATGCCGCTATACCACACATTTTTGAATTGTTTGGTATGACAGGCTATATAGATAGGAACAGAACACCACAGACTATTCATCCCCACAATTCAATCAATTTTTAATTATATGAAATTACTATTAAAATTCTAATTAACTATTATTTATCATTATTAACATAATATTATATACATTAATGAACCAATCATACCTTGATAGCTATTTCCGAGATTCCCCACCAATAATTAATATGATTATTTTAAATATTGAAGAGATATATATCAGTATGATGATAAGGTATCTTTTATATATATATTTATTTTATTAATAACACTTCTTTACCCCTCTCTTTAGATAGATATATCATGGAAGATTTTATCTATGATCACATAAGAGTATATACCAATTCATGAATATATAAATCAATATATTTTATTATTTTTGCATGGTTTTATAGATCAAATCATAGAAATTAATAGCAAATGACAATTAATTTACTTTTTGATATTAAGAATTATAGTTTGGTGGGACATATACATTACTCATGGATTCATAATTCCTTGTTTTTTATATCTCTTCACGATAATTTATAGTCTTGTATTTTTAATGAATAATTTTTAATAATTGATTTGATGAAAATTAGGGTCTTTTCAAATTTTTGAACATATATATTAGGTTTTTAAAAATTTTATTGGAATAAATTAAAAATATTTAGTTTATATTCAATTTTTTATATTTGTTAAATTTCTTCCAATTTAAGAAATTTTTTTGATATAAATTTTGGGAGAAACTTCGTTTTTAATGAAAAATATTTTTGGGAATTTGATGAACCTATGATTGATCAATGATTGATAAGTATTGGGAATTGATAAAATAATTAGGAGATAAATTTTACTATTTATATTTTTTAAAACATACGTATTATTTTTTCTGAGGTAGATAATGAAGGACCATTGATTAAAGAAACACTTGTGAAAATGATTACCCATGGAGGGTTAAAATAGTATAATTGGATAGTATTTTTTGACATAGTATTTCATGTTTCAAATGTATCTTTGAATTTTTATAGAAAATTAATGGGTTTATATTTAAAATAAATTAATAAGGGTTACATTATATTAAAACACATTTGTCGATTATTTTAAAGGGATATCTTCGTTTTATCATGAATTACAAGAGAAAATATTTTTCTTCAAAATTTGTTGAACTATTTAAAATTGATAAGAATGTATGTTTTATAATGTGTGAATAATATAGTGAAATAATACTAAGTATTTAAGTACCTAACCTATACCAACACATTTCAGGGTGTATATTGATTCTTATTTCAAGATATATAAAATATAAATGTTTCAATGATTATTTTTTATGGATCATATAATTAGTGTTCATAGTGAACATCATAGTGTTGAAATAGTGTCATATTATTTAGTTGAAAATTTCAGGTCATATATATCATCATTTAATTTTAGTTTACTCAATTATGATAGTATTTTTACATTATATTGGATTATTTTAGATTGTTGTTTTATATTATAAGTTAATACATAATTCACATTACATTTATATAGGTCTTTTTTTCAAGTGTAATTTGTTCCCTAGTGATTATGTTGTATATTTCAATATTATTAGCTCGCCACTAGGAAATGGTAAATTTACTTAAGGCCTTCTTGTAATTCAGTTCCGATTTTGGGTTAACTATCCAGGACAAGTTATTTTAGTTGGAGTATGATAAAATAAGTAATGTTAAAATAAGAATAATAAATAATGTGATCGATAAGAAAAGATTAATGATTTAAGGGAAGAGATTAATTTCATATATAATAATTTTTTCTATGGTTTATAGGTAATTTATGTCAATAAAATGTCAAATATTTAGTGATATTCACTAACTACCATTATAAATTGGGGATAATGTTTTTCAAATAAAAATAATTTCCATATCTGGATAATGGTTTAATTTTTTTTTAAATTATATAAAATGGATTATTAATTATGTTCACTATTTTTCATTGACATTGAAATACCTTGAAAATTATGTTCGTATATTATATAAAAATTAAAGAAAAATCAATGGTATACTAGAAACTAAAATTTATTTTCCTTCCCAAATGAATCTTTATGATTAATATTATATTTGATAGTGATAGATAAATAACATCACCGTTTGTTTTAGTTTTTTGGAAATAATTAGTGACATGAGTTTGTAACACTTCTTTATTTACAATGATGTTGGGATTTCTAAATAAAAAGAGGTTATTTTATGTTTTTAGGGAATTGGAAGTGGGGTGACATCATGATTCTTTAACATATTCCACTTATGATGGTTTCAAATCATTTTATTATCTTTAAAACATTATAATTTTGTTAAAAAATCAATTAAAACATTCATTCTTCCTGGAAATATACTTTATTAAATAGGTGTTCAAACTATAAATATAGTTATAAAATAAAATTTTTTATTTATAAATATTCTAAAATTAGATCCAAGATGAAATATTTAATATCCTATTTGGTATTTTTTCATTGAATTTCATACATTTTATTGTGTCATAAAATATAATTTTTTGGATGATGATATTATTTGAGGTGTATTTTTCTTTCATAAAAACAATAATAATTATAAATATTAATAAAAAATAAAGGTATCTTTTACTTTTAATATTAATGTATTTATTTAATAGTGAAATGAAATTTTTTAATGAGGTATATATATTCCAAATTTTATCATATAATGAAATTTTATAAAATATATCTAGATCCACTTATTTTTAATTATTCCTTAAATCATAAAATGTAAATATTATTAAAAAAATTGAATTGGAGAACAATTTTAATTTGTGGTATAAAAATTTTAGGAATAATTATTTCGATGTTCTAAATTTTAATCATCTTTGACAACCAAGTGAGCTGAAATTGGATAATATAGGTTGTAATTTATTGGGAAAATATAATGAAATTATCATTTCCTATCTAGGAACTATCATGAACAAAATACACGAGAATAGTGATACAATTTCTATGAAAACGTGATATGATCCAATTTATTGATATAAAAATTTATTGATATCCAACATATAAAATTATTTTCAATGTAAGAAAAAATTTAATAATTGATGAATAAAAAAAAAATTTACGTTTTTGGGGGTTTTGAAAAAATTTAAAAATATAACGAACAAATTGAAATTGGAAACGAAACATATTAAAATATTTTCCCTCCATATAAATTTTAAATTAATTAAATTTAGAATATATTTTATTATAATGATAATATCTTATTTTATGAAACTGAAACAACCCAATATCTCGATCCTTTTGTTTCAAATATCTAGCTTTTGAAACTCTTGAAGAAATTAGTGTGGTTAATTAATTATAACCCTTTTTATCAAAGGATAAATTTTCACTTCAAGAATGTAAATAAAATTCAAAGTGAGTAATTTTATAATAGGGATGATGACATGATAATAGTCAGTTTGTTCTCTGACCACAATTTTTTCCATCATGAAAAATAATGTTTACATTTTTTAAATGGGTAAAAAAAATAACATGTTGTGTTTTGTGTCTAATAAGGCCCACTATCCATTAAATTTTAGTTGATTACTCTTATTTATCAATCTCTAATATGAAATAAGAACTCATGGGAGGAAACTCAGAGTTTGGTAAATTTATTTTTATTTTTAATTAATTTAAATATTTTTTCTATATAAAAATTAACACCCATAGAGAGTTAAAATTATCCTATAGGATAATATTATACAACTAGAGAAGATTCTTTTCACATGGTGAGTGGAAAATTAGATATGTCATTTTTTCTTTCCTACCATACTAATCTATAATGTTCAAACATTTCCATTATAAAATTTCATATTGATAAAGTGTATCACAGACCTTATTCAAAATAAGCATGGGTCTATATCAAATTATATTTTATTAATAATTGGAGGAACCATAAGTTACAAAATATAAATTTAAAAACTAAAATTCAGGGTAATTATGGATTAAATTAACTACCAATAAACAAATCACCTAAAACTTCCCATTATACCTGTTAAATAATTTTCATAAATAGTATTCCTCTATCATTAAATTAAAATAAAATGATGAATCTTCATCAAACTCCTTATAAAATTTATTCAATGTTTCACTAAATGTAATAACATATTCATAACAACATATAAAATTTAAATAAATTATTTTTAAAAAATTTATCTCCTTGATTAAATATGAGTTTTCAATTTAATATTAATTTTTTTTAAATATAATTAATTTAATAATTAATTTTTAATCTTTATGAACTTAAATACATTTTAAAATGATTATATATATTATTATTTCTGATCTTATTAATAATATGGTCATATATAATTTTTTCTACTATAATTAGTTAATTCATTTAAATTTAATATATATTTAATAACAATGAAAAAAATCCCAATGACAACACATTGAAAATTGGGAATATTTTTAAATTTTTAGTATTGGAAAGAGTTTTATGATTATATGTTTTTTAAAAATATTTATTGTAATATGAAAATTACACCACTCAGACTCAATTACAAAATAATATTTAAAGTAAAGTTTATTTATTCAATAATAGTTTTGGATTGTATTATTATTAGTTGGATGACTATGTGTTTGGTTATATATAGACACACATGACATGAGGAGGTTGAATTACTTTGGGGGAATCCAAGAGTAAAAAAAAGGTATTTTCTGCACTGAATTCCATTTCTTTCACTTATAATCTTTCTTCATGAATTCCACTGATATAGTATTGATTTATTTTATCTAGTGATTGTGTTTTTATGTTTCCTCTATATTTTTAGGGAATTTAATATTTTACAACATTGTATTTTTATTTGGATAATATTGTTTCTTCAAAAATAAGGATCATTTTTAAAAATGATGCTCATCCAATTTAATGGAATTTTATCCTACATATCCAAAATATTTATTTTCAATAATGTTTTCTTTTTTTATTTTGATACCAAAATACATGTCATCCCATGTGATCTTATTATTTATATTTTTCCCATTAAAATAAAATTTTAGTATCCTTTTTATAATATGGTTTCAATAACGGTGTTTTTAAACATATAAAAGAGTTTTCCTTTCATGTTCATATATTTTATCTTCCCCTATTTTTTTGATATAAACGTTTTTTGGTTCGATGGATTAATTATTCGAAATTATATCAAAATAATGTATGAAAAATTATTTCCAAGAACCTTCTTAAAAATGAATTTATAAAGTAACTCTTAAGTTTATCTTTTTACATAAAATTAATGATTTATTATCAAATATATATTCATGATTTCACTTGCTTTTTCCACTTTAAATCAAAAATATCTATCTCTTATGGAGGTATGTTTTATGGTTTACCAAATAAACTCACTTATGATATTATATCACTTGGGATATTTAATTCTGGTATCGACCATTCTATTATTGATGCAATGTTATGTGGTACCGTTTAGAAATAATGTAAACCCATTTTCCTTCCATGGGTTTTTCATTATATTGTATTTGATTGAGTTCATATGGAACACATATGTATTGATGATGATGGGAAGAACCTATATCACCCTCTAATTATTTATTTAGTTCTCTATATCTCATGATTGAAAACATAAATACATATTATGATACTCATTAAATAATGGGGGGTAGGATCATGATTGTTGATCCACTATGTTATGGGAGTCATGGTTTCAATTTTTAATCCACTATGTAATAGGAGGTACGATCATAATTAATGATCCACTATGTTATGGAATGTATGTTTATGATTTCTAGTCCATTATGTAATGTTTTCATAATTTTTTGTTTTTCCGCACCCCTTTTCCACTTTACCGTGTTATTCTAAAATACCATGTTACAAGACATGATTTTATTATATAGATCATGATTGTTGTATTATTCTTCCAAAGTATTATGACATGGTATATGTTTGATTAATTGAGGTTTCATATCCTTTTATCATACTTTATTAACAATGTTTATTTTTACATATTTCCCCCATTTCTAAGTTATCTTATGCTTATCATCTTACCCCCAATTATTTGTAGAATTTGTTTCCATTATTCTACATTTAAAATACAATTTTATTATTTTATATATTAATTAGTGTATGAACATGATTATAACATTTGGTATTTATATACATTGGTCTATTATAGATAAATTATATATAAATGTTAACAACCATGTGAAATAAAATATTTATATAACTAATCTATAAGGAAATTAATCCTTTGATTTTATGAGTTGTGAAATTGTTTTTTTATATTTTTTTAATGCTAAAAAATGTTAAAGAAACTAATACATAACTTGGAACATATCACTAAATATTAATGCATGTTTTTATAGAATGAGTTTTTAGAACATGCCTCAGGAGTACAGTTCAGGGGAATCTCAGTGATCTACCCCATGTTAGAAAAAGGGAAAACAGACCCACACCAAAAATTATAGGAACCACACCTTATCATTAAATAGTAGTTATAAACTATGTATAGTGTGTGAGGGTCATGAAACCTTTCATCATCACAATACCAAAAGAGTTCCACACCTCATGTACACTTTGATTATCTCCACCATTCCTAGTATATATCGCTTGAAAAATATATAAATCAATCTTCCCAAAAATTACTATAAAATCATAAAATGTAAAAAAGGATTTCTATATTTTGTTTAATGTTAAAATTTGATATATATATATATATATATATATATATATATGAAATTCAATTTTCTAATTGGATATACAAACGAAATGGTGGGAAATATGTTCAAAGTATCTCATATTGGGCTATAAAGTATCCTGGTTGTGTATGCCATGTGGCACTATGAAGGGGGTGGACCCTTAAGAAGAATGTCATTCCCTCAAGAAGGAAGGGTTACACATACATCCTACACGTTAGTTCAATTTTTGAGGCCTTTCCTAGGGCCTCAGTTTATGCTTATAGGGGGTGTTCAACCCTTGCGGCACATGTTCCTTGTTCCCATCAAGATGAAATGGTAAGGATAAATTTCTAATTATCCCTTTCACCCCTAGGTCTTGTTGGGATAGTACAAAAAACATTAGGTTTATTGGAAAGATGGTTAGGTTAAGTGTTGTAAAAGGAAAACCCAACATTTTGAATTGAAACGACCATCTTTAAAGTAAGGTGTAACTATTGTATGGGTTCAGCTTGATTCATTAATTTCTGATTCAAGTCTTTATCATGACCTGAATAATGTGGCCTTTTGTTGAAGCTCTAACAAATGGATTGTCACCTAACCTACACCACATGGTGGTGGAACCATAATTAAATCCTAGTTGATATGATTACTAGGAAAAATAAACTAGAGTCATGTCTGATTCATGAAATACCAAAAATCACACTTGATATATTTTATTTCCATAACTTCTTTTAACTAGACTCACCACCACTATCATCCCTATTATTGAACCAAAATTCCTTGCAGCACCACAGAAATAAACCACTTGTAACACCAAAGGCTCTAACTCCATGTGACACCCCTCATCATCCACATTAGTATAAAAAACCATCACACTGCCACCCAAGCTTCTAACCATGGTTATCCCATGAAGAATCAACATACTGACTCAGACCGTTGATGGCCATGTGAGATATTAGGGATTTTCCAAATATGATAATGAAGGGAAGGGAAAGGGGGATAGATAATGGGAAATATATGATATATCAATCTGTATTGGACAACCTTGAGACCCCACTACTTCCCCTATCCCACAACACCATTAAATACCAAGAAGTAAACACTAAAATTGTGTGATTATGTCAAATTCCTTTTTTTAGATTAACTGCACATTATTCTTTATAACATAATTCATCAATAATGATAATGATTTTGAAAATAAAGAGTATTATTTATAGTGAAATTATAGTCCAGTGATTGAGGAAACATGATAAATTATAATAATGAAGATGGAAATTTAATTTTTAAAATAAGTAGATTAATATAAATATAATATGATCCAACCTAGGGATATATTCTTCAATTCTACATGGCCCTCCTCTGGTACATGATCTAATTGCACATCATTAATAAATAACAACATGTATCTTTAATCTTACAAGATCTCTCTCAATTGATGCTCCAAAAAACAAATGTTTGAAACTAATTACATAATTTAATCAAAAATTTATTGGATATTAATTAATTTAACTCATATTTTCAAATAAAATTATATCATCATTCCAGTTTTAGGTTCAAAACCTGCGTATAGATTGCACATACAATTTTTTAAACACCCCATATCGAGTTAAATAACAGTAATACATTTTTGAGTAAGGGTATTTTTAGCTGATATTAACAATTAAATATATTTATTCAATCAAAAAATAAAAAAAATATTTAAAATAATATATATCTTATAAAATTCCCAAGAAACTATTATAAAAAAATGAATTTGCAATATTTTTCTTAAATATCTATAAAAAAATATATAAAAGATTTAACAAAAAATTCATGGTCCATACAACATTAATTTCCTATGATTATATTAGTTCAATGAGAAGGGGGGATAAATAAATGGTGACCTACTATTATAATTTCATTTTACATAAAATAATCCTCTACAACCTGTAAATGTTTAATCCAATAAAATGTATATTTTTAACTATACACATTCATGGGAAAAAAATAAAAGGTAAATGAACATAAGAACTTTTACTTGGTTCATCCCCTTAATAGAAAACCTACACCATTCCATGGTTAGTTAGAGTACCTTACCAAAAAATTATTCACAATAAGAACCATATTTATAAGCCTACAAAATGTGAATTAAGTCACACTATTATTTTCAACAGACATGCTAAAATGACCAATTTCACACCACCCATATACAAATATTGTAAAAAGATTTAGAAATATATTCATGAGAGGCCAGTTTCATCCAAAAATAAATATATAAATCTTAATAAATGCTACATAAAAAATATTCAAGAATATATTTATCCCTTTATATCGGTTCTGATGCATAACTTCTACTTGATCTCACTCTTAGATAAAATCACTACATGTTTTAGGCTAATCATATATAGAAGATTATATATAATCTTCAAGATATAGAATCTCTATTCATAAAATATATATAATTAAATAAAAAAATCAATTCATATAGTTACATCCTCTCTCTCATAGAATACTCCCAATACTTAGGTAGCTCTAATATTCCAAGAATTAAAATAATTTATTAAATAAAATTTCCAGCTTATCATTCTAAATTATTCATTTAGATGAATCATACCATAAAATTCATTTGTTAACTCATTTGGTTAGGATAAATTTTATGAACGACAATATAATGAAACTTATCACCAATTAATTATATTCTTTCTTATTTTATATATACACTTGTCTGTTACCTTTCATTTTATATCTCAATAAAAATAATTCTGGAATATTCAACAGCTTTTTAAACCATAATATAATAATTCAGAAACATTTATTTTGTGAATTATAGGAACATACATAATCTACATCTCACTATAATAACTCAAACTAATATTCTTTCATATCAATGTATGAAGAACTTATTCCTGATACAATACTGAAAAAGAAACTACATGATCTATAACACACAAAAAATCAAAAAGAATCATTGTATATTTAAATGTTAGTGATTATGTGAAATCCAAACCAGCCCAACATCATCACATTTGAAATCCATAATGATTTTATCATGATTTTTCTTTAATATGATCATATATGAAAATCATAATAAATATTTCAATTATACAGGTATGAAATTTTAATTATCTATACAAAGATATAACTAATTTTAATTCTCACATGAATCATCTTGAATCGTATTACAAATATGATGTTTTAACAATTGATGATCAATTTAATAATCATTTAATTTCGTTATCTTTAAATTATTAATCTAGTTAATTTTTTAATTTTTTACAAAATACCGATTCATATACATTGGTTGGATGACCAATACACGAATCATGATGAATCTTGTGAAATATAAATAACACTCATAGATAGAAGATAAAACACATACATAGGTTTTCAATGTTCATACACATTATGTTTCACATATATATAGGCATCCAATTACCCTTACATAGTGTCCAGAACACACATATACATGAAGAGAAACACACATATGCAATCCAACATGAGTCCTACATAGATATGAAATAGAAAACAAGGATCAAAAAACATTCAAGATTCTCAAATAAGCATATAATTGCTTCAAAATCATTTCAACATACATGTAATCATCTCAAAAAACCCCTTATACTTTAAAAATATTTCAATTGTCATTAAATACTCACAATGTAATTTTTAAAGAAATAGAAATATTTAACATAATCCAAGGGACACTTTAATATCCCTATTTTCATTTATTTTCGACTCCTTTCAAATCTTCCAAATAATCCCACACCAATTTCAGACTTCATCATATATTCTTATAATCCTCAAATCATATCATATCTTTTGAAGAATATTCTTACACAGTAAAATTAAATAAATTTATTTTTTGGGATAATTTCATCCCTTAATTATTAGAATTTTTTTCTAAGATACTTAATTGAACTACCCCATAATGCATGAATCCAGGAGAAAACAATCCCAGTTAAACAAGAATCGTTTCCAATTTCGAAAAATATTTATGAAAAAATTTCTCCCTCTTTATGAATAAAATCGGAAGCATGGTTGTGGTCTTATATTTAACTTTGGTGAGAAGGTAAGGGTATATATGAATTTACTTCCTCAACTTAACATACCACTCTCTTGGAATAAAATTTGTGAAGATATTGGAAAGATAATTTTTATTTGACACATATTTTATCCCCATATCTCTATTAGAATCTTTTTCCCTTAGTGAAATGATAGCTAATATCAATATGCTTTGATCTTGAGTGTTGTATAAGGATCATTAATAGATTAATAACCCATTGGTATTCACATAGTATCCTTAATGGTCCCTTAGTATCATCTTTTAGATCTAGTATCTACACATAAATCTAATAAAATATGTACATGCATGAGTGGTAGCCATATAATTTTTCTTAGCTATTATTTGTGTTAATAAAGTTTTCTTTTTATTGTTCCAGCTTACACAGTCATCACCAATGAAGAATGCAATGCCTGATATAGAATTTATCTCTCTATAGTCACCTAATAAATATAAATTAGTGAATACAAGAATTGTAAAATCATTATAAATTATTATAAGAGGCTAATTTCACCATTCTCTTCACACATCTGTAAAATATTTTCATGTAAAGCATTAGTGATTCCACTAGGTCACATTGAAATCTTTCACAATGTTTCATCGTATATGGTATGAATGGTCCTGAATCATTCATGTAAAATAATATTCTAATGAATATTTTAAATTAATTTTCATAAAAATTACTTCTGTTATCATTACTGATTATTTTTATCCTAATTAAATTGGTAGGAGAGCCTTCTATTGAACCTTCCATGCCAAAGTTTCTCAACAACTCTCATGAATATATAACTTTTGAAAAAAGTATTTGATCTAATTTTCTAACAATCTGTAACCATATAAAGTATGTATTTTCTTTGAAAAACTAAATCTGAAACTGATTCTATATCTAATCATAAAACTCCTAATAAATTCAAATTTTCTCACATTTAATTATTAAATCATCAACACACACATTGTTGAAATATTTTCCTAGGGATAACTCAATTACATTCATATTGTTTTCATATTTAAAATTTTATAATTACATATATCATATACATCCATAAATGTTTTGAGAACCAAGATATAGGATCCAATTTCAATCTATACAAAACATTATTATGTTATCACACAAATATTCCATCTCCACATAGAATAAAACATTAGATATTCTCATTATACACTTCATATTCAAGATCTCCATTCTAAAATATTGATTATAATTATTGTGTGCATCCATAAAAACGAAAATTATAATGGTTTTTAACCATGCTACTATATCAAAGGTTTCTTAAAAATAAAATCCTTCCAATTGGGTGTACCCCTTGAAAACCACCATAGGCATGTTTCTTGTTACCTCACTATTCTCTTGTAGATTCATTCTGAACAACCAATTGGTTCCAATGGAATTTTTATCATTTAGACTTGGTAAAATCTCCCAAGATGAGTTTTTCACAATTTGATTTAGTTCACTATTAGTTTTCTGTAAATTTTTTTTTTCAATAGATTCATCCATAGTTTATAGTTCATTATATGATATTTGTGCTATTTGGATCTATACTCTATGTCTTCTTCTTGCTTGAAAAAGTTTTTCTTTCTTTACTATTATATTTGACATTTTAACATTTTTTTAAACTATTGATGAATTAAGACATGATTAAATGTAACGTAATATTTATTGGTTTAATTAGTATAAATTTCAACAATATTAATCTCAATCACAAAAATTTTAGAAATATATTTTGAAAAATTACACTCACTTTCACATTCTAGTAACTCATCTTCAGTGTTAACTAACACTTATAAATTAAATTAAAAGTTAATTATTTTAATATCAGAACATTCCACTAACCCGTGAAACTAATTTTTCTAGAACCTATAACCAGTACCAATGGAAAATTAACATAGAAATTTTGGTCATCTTCATTCTATTTATATTTTCCTAGATTGCTACTTTTGTTCTTTATAAAACATTTACTATTAAAAAACATTATGAAATTAACATATTTATTCTTATTGTACAATGTATCATAAGGAGAATAATGAATCTTGTTTCTTAAAATAAAACCCTTCTAGATGTGTATACAATCACACATAGTTTCTATCCAAAATTATTATTTTATTTTATTTTCATCTATGAATGTTATACCCATATCTACAATTCTTATATTCTTCCTCTTAATAGTGTCATTTTAATATGTCATATATTTTGTAAAAAAATTATCCTTGATTCCCTTTTTGGAAAGATAACTCTCAAATGCATCACTTGTATACTCTTTTCCATTATCAGATATCAATTTCTTAATGATGAGTCCTAACTATTTTTTAGCTTGTATATTGTAAATTTTAAACATCTTGATGGATTATTACTTATGAATGGTTAACATCACATTGGTCAATTAAGAGAAATTATCAAAGAATTTTATGATGTATAAATCACCTCATGTTGATTTTTGTCTCGTGGGACCAAATAAATTATTGTGAATGAGTTCCAATGGTTTGGAATTAATAAACGCTTCCATCTTATACTATTTTTGGGTCATCATATCGTTCTATCATGTCCCATAAATAGTATAACTTTCTATTTTACTCTTAGAAATATCCCTCATATGTTTATGTTTTGAATTTTTCATAGAATTATTTTTCTAATATTTCCAGTCCCCTCATGACATCATAGACTCCCATACATTACTCCAAAATAAAATGTATTGGTTGAATCACTAATTCAAATTAGATTTACATTTATTCTATTTCATTGATAAATCATCCTTCCAACCTTTATGATTTTAATGATACATGATTAATTTATTACAAATACATCATTCCCATTCTCAAAGATTTGATTAACACTTAAAATGAGTATACTTTAACTCTTAAACTAACAAAACATCAATTTCTTATTTATTTCATTATTTATTTTCTACAAATCCACCACCATTTATATTAAACAAATAATAATTTTGAAAGGTGATAACTTCCCACTTCATGTTTCTTAATACCATTCAGTATCATTACATAACCTTTTAAGTGGGAATAATTAAAACTATCTAGTTCCTATGATTTTATTAATATGTTAACATTTACTTAAAATTTATAAAAACATTCATTTTATTATTATGATTTTGAGTAACATTTACCATATCATTATATGGAGTAGGTATAATAAAATTAGACATATAATTTACTGCATTGTGATTCTACTACTCACACCAACCAGAAACATCCTCAAGACACTGAAATCTATTCCGAGTTTAGAAGCATAAAATATTTGTTTTTTCTGCCTTTTTTCTCCAATCATATTGTTTTATTCTCCTCAGTATTACTCTATATGACTTCATTATTCATCCCATTTAGTGAAATATTGCACCAACATGGGTAGGATTTGTTACAAAACACTCCATACCTCTAGTAGTACCCATGGAACCTAAATATACATGGTTTATAAAAATTCACCCAATATCCATGTACAAATATTTTCTTGCTTTAAATTCTAGGTTTAAATTTTCTTTTTTTATTTTGAGAGCTTCCAGAGTTCCTCGTTTAATATACTGGTATGTGAGAATGTTTATCACCATTTTTGGATCAATTTGATTAGATTTTTGGGTATAAACATACATTTTTAGTTAAAAAATAATTTAAATAATATTTATCTGGTATATGGTTAACATAGTTTTTGGCATGTTATCATATCTAATTTAGAGGATATATCCGTGAATTAAACTAGATTATTTAAATCATCCTTTAAATTAACTACCTCATTATTAACATCAAGAAACATAATCTATGTCTTATATAATTATTTTTATATTAAATGAAACCACCCCTAAATATATTTTTTCATCTTATCATGGTAAACAACATTTAAGCTGATTTTTTTTCATTTCATCAATAATGTATTACTATTTATTTTCAAATTCACTCTACTCTTCTATACAATTTTAATTTTTATCTAGTAAATTTTTCTTCTTCTCATTGAGAAATATATTTTTTATAGATATTATTAATGATAATATTTAAATATATGTTATAGATAAGTTTTTTATTCATCTTCACTAATACATGAAGTATCAAATCCTTCTTCTAACCGAGGAATGATATTGGTAAATTTATCACCAGATCCATTTTTAGACTCACTGCTAGAGTAATAAAAAACTTCTTCCCCTTTAATCATCATTTGTATCTTCTTTCATATAGATAATATTTTCATACATCCACTAGTTTTGTAAAAGTAATTTTAATATTTTCCCCACTTAATTATTTGAGTATTCTCATAATCTTTATCTTCCCAATCACTACTCTTTTTTTGGATAATTTATAGAAAAATGTACAAAACAATTTCACTTATAAAATTTTTGTAGAAGAACTCTTCTACTATTTCTCTTTTCTTTTTTGAATATATTATAAATAAGATTATTATTATAATGACCTAAAATTTTATGATGTATTTCCAAAAATAAATAAAATGTTAATGGCTTGTTCTAAACATAACAATATACTAAAACAGAACCCTGAGACTTTAAAATAAATTTTTGAAATTTTACAATTAAAAAATATCTATGAAATTATTGTGTATAAAAGGAAGAAACCATATAATGAAATCTATGAAGCAAATAAATAGAATTATATAATTGTAGTCCACTCTATGAAGTTCATCAGAATGAGCATAGAATTAAGGTAGCTTTAATATGGTTTTCTCTAGACTAGGGCAATGATGATCTCTAAAACTTCTGGTTTTAAGTAATTTGTTTTGTGAAATAAGATTATTAATTTGTAAATTTCAATGAGATCCATGCTAGTAAAAATATCCATACGTTTATCATTTGGGAAACATGAGTAATATACTAATCTAAAATGTTTTTTTCGACATATATTAAAAAATAGTATCCATAAATTTCAGAAATTAAATCAAACAAAATTGATTCCATATTTTAGACCAAGATGATCATATTATTTTTTAATCAGAATTAAATTTTTAGGTATAAACTTATAATTACTAATATTAATGTTAATGACCATGATAATGGTGAAATTGTTATATATATAAATATATAATTTTTTTATTAATGATGTGGTATTTTTTAGACTAAAATAAATAGAAACATCTTATATAATTAAATTGATTATATTTTATCACATTTATAAAAAATATATTTTTAGAAATTTAATAGGTAATTAATATTTTATATGATTATGAACATTTAATTTTCAAAACATCATTTCAATGAAAAAACATTTTTCTCTAAATATTATATGTTTTAATTTAAAATTCAATTCTACAATATTTATAAATTTAATTGGATTAAATAGAGTATTAATTTAGGTTCATCACTTCCAAATTTTGTAATATAGGTTAATTTAAATATTTATTAAATCCTAAATTACTTAGTTAAAAAAATAATTTTTCCAATGTAAAAAAAGGGTTCTATTTTAAAATTTATTCGTAAAAGATTAGAAAACATGTTTACAAATTAATGGTTAATTATTTATCAACCCAAACCCATATCAACTCATTTATGGGACACTTTTTGAGTCATTGACCCTTTAATATTATCATGGAATCATTATAATGTAATGGTTATTTACAAACAACTAATTTTATTCACTTATAGAGGTAGATCATTTTCACTAGTTCAATACAAAACTTCCCATTAGTAATTCTAATGAAACACCTCAAGAAAAAATTTAATATAAGTATATTTAAATTAAATAAGTCTTTGGATTATAGAAGATATATTAATCCCTTCATATTAATGATGATATTAAATAGAATGTTCAAACTCGTCACATGAGTGATACTTAATCCATAAATATTTATTCTTAATGTTACTCTTCCAAATATAATTTATCCATGAATTTATGATAACATAAATAATATTAATATATTAAAATTTTATTAGGATGATGTAATATCTATTTATATGTTCTTTGGAAACCAGTCTAAAAATTAAGATGTCATCATGCATGTGTGCGGACTACTGCCTCTACAGAATAACATGTTTCATTTTCCTTATCCAAACAACATGGATAAAATTAAAAATTTATTTAATGAATCAAAATTATATTTTTTAAAATATTATTATTTTTAATGATATTATTTTAAAATATTTAAGTGATTTTGATAATAAATATTTGTAATTAATTTAACCACATTAAATGAACATATAGAAGAACCATTTTAAATATTAGTCCATTTTAGAAACATATGGAATTGTATAGTTTTTATAATATTATAATAAAGGATAAAAACATAAATAATTATTGAGATTATAAATATATCTTAAAAAACCTTTGAAAATGGCCAATATAGTATGAGAGTTATAGATAAATCGACCCCAAAACCATAAGTAACATACATGAACAGAAAATATATACTAAAAAATAACATATAGTAATTGGTAGACCATATCATAGAAATATATATATATATATATATATATATATATTTTAATAATTATATTAATCAATGTTTTAAATAAACTTAATTTGATTATTTTAAATGTTAATAACATGTGTGGAATGAAACTACACCTGAGGCAAGGGTTTCTGCATCTCAATTTTGATTCCTTTTGATATGTTTTTTATTTGTATCTTGTTCAAATTATATGATATTAATAATGAATATGTATGTTTATATTATCATATTATTATTTAAATATAAGTTTTATATATATCTCATGTTATACCTATATGGTCTATTGTATTAGAGAGATAATGTTGATGTATGAGTATTTGTTAACATTACTCCTTTCATTGAGTTAAAAATTTTCTTCTTGAAGTTATTTATTTTAATAATGGTTTCTTTACAACCAAATATTTTATTTAATATTTAATTTTCCTACTATATGGGTATAATTTATTTTTAATACCATGATTTTACCATGATAAATTTCTTTCTTAAAAATTATATCGTTGTTAGGAATAATTCTCATCCCCTTTAATGATGGTTTCCCATACTTGTCCATAATTCCTCATCCTTCCAATATTATACTTTCAAATGGAAACATAATTATGTGTTATCAAATGTGACCTCAATATGCCACTTATCCTATTTTTAAAATAATTTATTAAAATTATTTTAATGATGTGGTTTGAAACAAAGGTATTTCAAAACATTAAGAGGGAACTTATGAAACACCATTATTAGTTTAGAATTACTTATTCTCTATATTTTATTCTTATCCTTATATATTATTCTCATTTATTTAATCCATATTATTTATATATTTTCCTTTCATATATTACTAGATTATATTTCCTTCATCTATTGAGGGTTATACTGGTTTTATGTTACCTTCATAATTTCCTCTTTTACATAAACCCAATTTAAGTGATATTCACTATTTATTATTTAATGTTATATACCACCACCATCAAATGTTTTCATTGCGGTCTATTTTTCATGGTCCAAATGTTAGAATATTTTATGACTTGAATATGATTCTTTAACAATTGTTAAATCCATTATAAATTGTATAATTCATCCATCATGGAGTCGCATTGCTCAATGGATATAGTGTATGGTCTTTTCTATAACTCCAATTTCATTATCACACATTTTTTGTAGAAGTTTAATTATATGGTGCATGGGTTTAACAGAAAATAAATTGGTATAGATCTAACATGGTTGGATGATCTTCCTTCTATTATTATTTATCATTATAAAATATATTGTTATAATGTTACTTTCTTCAGTCTGTTTGAATCCCTTATTTTAATATGAAATGATCCCAATACACATTGGATGAGGCATACCAACAAAAAATATAAAACTGCATGTTTCAATTTTTTTAATGGAAAATTATTATATATTTGATTCTATAAAACTTCCTTTCCTAGTTTCAAAAATAATCACATATGCAGTTTATTTTTACTATTCTCTATGATCCTTTTCATTAATTTTATTAAATCATAAGTCAATGTTCAATAAATATATTTATTTATTAAAATATGGAAATCCAAAATTATTTATTTTTTTACTTCTCTTAGAAATCCTTATAATATAGCCTCAATTATTATTTGAGGAGTAATTATAAAACCCACTTATTTCTCATGGGTTTTATCATGCTTATGATTTATTTTTGGTTTCTTTTCATCACATGGAACACATATGCATACACATATTTTAAATTAATTATGCCATGGGTGGTAATTAAATTTTATATACCTCCAATGCATTGGGTAAAGCTTTAAATCTCATTGGATAATATTAATGGGATTGGGGAGTGAACCCAATCCACTAAGGGGTTCATTACACTATCCCTATGGAAATGGGTAGTGAAATCAATATACCAAGGGTCTCTATCTACATTGTTTATAGGAAATGAGACTGAACCCAATCCACCATGAGAATCTTTAACTATGATTTTATTATAAGAGAGTCTTTAACTACACTTATGATGCCAGGTTTTGTGTTTTCTACATATTTATGATTTTTTGATCTTATTATATCATTTCTATATGCCATTTTTCCATGATTATGATCATTATCACTATGATATCAAGTTATGCCTTTTGATTTATATGTGTTATCTCAGAATCATGATTTGCATTGATTATTCATTTTCTAAGCACCTTATATCACTATTTTCTTATTTTTTCCCATTGTATAAGGACATGTATTATAACACCCTAATATTTTATAATATATTTTTGTTTAAATAAATTTTAATTCTTTGATACCATTATTCACATGAAAAATCATGCATAAATGAACAGAAATATGATATTGAAATTTTATTATTTAATATGAAAGTTATCACTTATCCATTGGATTAGAAGGTATTGACATGACTATCAAAATTATGAAAAAGTATGATTTTCACATTTATAAAAGAATTAGTTGTTAATCAATTGATAAAAAATCTGAATTTAAAAAATGGAATCTTTTTTTAATCACTATTTTTATGCACACGTTGTGTTATTTATTAATAAGTTTATTTAAACACTATTTATGAATTATTTTAATAAAATTTATCAATTATATATTTAATAAAATGTTATAATATTAATTAAATGGTTTTTAATAGGAATGGGATGAGAGTAAATCATGTTTTAGTCTAAAAAAATTACATTGTTGTGTTTGACACACTTGTATTAAAATTAATTTCTATTAGTTTTGGTGATTTAATCATGAAAAATTATTTCTATATTTTTAATCAATAAGTTAAAATCCTGCAAATATTCCACTTTTTTGGGTCATTATAAATATTAATAATGGTAAATATTTATCACCTTTGTAATGGTAAAACATGTAAACTAGGGATAAAACTTTTGAATAAGGATTTAAAATCCATATAAAACATTCCATTTGTCATATTAGATGACTTAGGTTTTCTATGATTATCCATGTTTTGTATATATGGAAAATTGGTGCCATTTTTCTTAAATTATGATCTTTATATTGTTTTAAGAAATGGATAAATAAAAAATGTCATTTTCTTGATGTTAATCTCCCTTATATGGTATCATGGGAATAAAAAGAAGTACTAAATGAATATAAACATTTATTTTGAACATAAAAAATTTTATTTTTTATAGAAATTATTTTTTAATTTTTATTGATTTTATAATTACCTTAAAAACTTTTTAATTATTGATATATTTCCTATACACACACTAGAAAAATCAATGTACATGTTATTTTAAAATATATATATTTAATATATTTTCGAAGAATTGTGCTATTATATAGATTAAATGAATAATTATGAAATATAAATTACGCTAAATTATTTTATCTTAAAATTTATAATATTTTTTATGTTCTTGAAATCAAATTAAATAAATAGTCCAAAAAATTAGTATAATGATATTTTATATTATCTAATATTTTATTAAATGAATTAAAAATCTAAAAATATTTAAAGAGGAAATTTTTCAGAGGATATGGTCTAAAATGTTATACATGAAAACTTTTTGATCCACTTGACACCATTGAAGTAACTTTATGACCCTTAAAGTCTAAATCATATTTTTTGAAGACTAATGTTCAAAAGGGTTATTGGGGGTGGTTAAACCAAAATATAATTTTTAAAGTGTAACATAAAAAAATTTAAATTTTAATGGTTTAATGTATTCAAATCTTATAATATATAACGTAAGATATTATGGCCATAAAGTTCCACCTAAAATGATTATGATATATATTATATTTAAATCTTATAACTGATTTCAATATAGTATTTTCTCTCAATTATTTAAGGAAGCCTCATATTCTAAATTATTCACAAAGTTTTAACTTTATAGATAATCCAATACCTACCATAATACCATATTTTATTCCTTACTCGCATCATATAGTAACTTTTCTTTCCAAAATTCTATAATTTCATGTCTATGGTGTAATAAAAATGAGATTTCTCAATGAAGTGGTATAAATCATAATGAAGTACGTGCAATTTTAATTTTTCATATACCTCAAAAAAATCTTTTGTATCCTTTAAAAAATGAATTTAGTATTTTCAATATATATATATTAGGTTATTGGGGATACAAATACTTTTACACCCACACACACACCTCACACGCATGCTGGAAAGGTAGTTCATACCCTCCCAAGGAGATAGCCCACCCATCAAGGCTTATTTATTTAGTATATTGCTCATAGGATGAGTCTGCATGAAGCCCATTACCTTGCCCATAGTCATAGTGGGCAAAAAATTCCATTACCTGAACCTGAATGCCCAAAAAATTTACTCAAATTCCCTCCATTGAATAGTTCTTCTACAATACCAAAGCTGATGCCATACATTGTACATTGCTTCCACCATTTCAGATCCTCCTACACTACTCACTACTGCTAAAGTGTCTTCAATGCTAAAATCCTAATGCAGCTATGTTTCAGCTATAGTATCGCTACATTGATTATATAATACCTATTCCCAAGGGGTTTTGAACCCCTGTTACCCACGTCCTTTCAAGCTTATGGGAAAATAAACATTGTTTGTGTTTATGTGTGAACTACCACCTCTACATATCGATGCGTTACATTTATTCATCACAGATTTAAATTAATGGTCATAATGAGGTATTTACTAAATATGTATCTTATTTGTGATATTTTTTTAAAGATGAATTATTATTTTATTTTCCGTATTTTCATCCATAAAAAGTGTAATGATCACTCATATATACATAATTACTATTGTCTCCAAAAAGTAATATAATTCATTTTTAGCACCTATTTATGTGAATAGTTATGAAATTTTATATAATAATTATATATTATACTCATTAAATGGTTATAATTCTAGATATAATGGAACCATGATCCAATTATAAGGATTGGGGCTACCAAAAAAAATATGCATGAAATACGAAGTAGTTATCACCAAAAATAGTGATTTAAATAAACAATTATTAATAAATGAGTGATAATATGTTATACTTAAATCATATATGGTATAATATGTATGAATATGGTTATAGAGTTTATTTATAATAAATATATATTTATTATACCTTAGGATTCAACCCCTATACATAAAGAGATGTATTGAGGTAAGGGTTTACATTTTAATCTCATTTTTATGAGGATTGTTAATGTTTCAATTTTCATATATAGTAGTTATATGATATTAATTTTATAAGACAAATATGATTTATTATACATTGGTTATTTTTTTAATTTTCAATTATTCACAAAATTTTCATCGATTTTGTACTCAATAAAATCAAAATAATGTTTTTAGGAAAATATAACCCTATTACTCATTTTAGTCAGGAATATTTCCTTCAATGTCCATATATTCTATAAAATGTTATAATAATGTTTTTAATATTTAAAAATTATTTATTAAATTATATTTTACAATATTTTAAATTATTTTGAAATTTTTTAAAGAATTATCATTTTCATTTTCTATATAAGGTACTTTTTACAAAATGTGAGATTGTATTAATCGTTTTAACACATACGACATGAATAAATTTATCTTTTGTCATGAAAGTTCTTTTCATTGAAGGTTAATTTATATTTTACCTTTGATATTTTGAAATAAATGTATTCTAAAAATATTCTAATAATTTTTACTTAAAATTTTACAAAACCAAAAATAATATTTTGTCATGTTTTCAATGAAATGTTTGAATGGTATTTTAAGGGTATTTTTCATCTATGTCACAATCCTTTAAGAATTGTTATGATTAGTTGGTGTTATGATCTTATGATACCATCCAATTTATTCATACAAATTATAATTATGATTATGACGATGATAGTTCTATAAAGTTCATTTTCTTCTCACGAGATAATTAAGTTATGATGAGATCTTTATGAAACATATTTATTTCCCATGGGTTATTTATTTTATCATGAGATCTTTATAAAACCTATTTATTTTCTATGGTTTAGGATATATTTAAATTATGAATGGTTTTTGATCTTGTTTCACACATATTTATGGTTTTCTTTATGTTTTAGAGGGTCTTTTGTATCCCTCTAATGATGTTGGTAAACCCTTAAACCTCATGTGATAATTATTGAATGTGAATTATTGTGATTGATCTACTATTGGAAATATATATGGATAATTTATCCAATATGATATGGTAAAATATGGTGGTTCTTATTCAACTTTTATATGTTTAACAGGTGGGTGTGTTTATACATGATCCACAATGGTATGATAATATCAGTAGTTAACCTTGACATATGATATAGTTTTTATGCCTATGATGGTTCCACACTCTTATGAGAAGTTTTTATACCTATGATTTGAATTCATAAATCATGATTACGATCAATGAATTTCTTGTTATAATTTTATATTGATAATCACATTTTATCATTGAATTATGTACATGACTTGTTTAAATATGATCACTGATTGATATCTTCTATGCTTACACTCATTGAGCATATGATCTCACAATTTTTTTTAAATTTTCCCAAGTTATAAAAATGTTTTTAATTATGATGATCTTATTAGGGTACCTTATGTAATGAATAATGTTATAGATGACTGAGATTGTACATAAATATGATGTGTGTGTATTTAGTCTCAATGTAAACTAAACCTTTATGGTTTTGGGGTGTGTATTGTTATTGGGTGTATTGAATAATTTTAATAAAGGATCTAATATTATGTATGTTATGATTGGGTTTCCATAGTTGGTATCATAAAAATATTTAGTTATTTTTGGATTTTATAATTAGTGAAATTTTGTGAAAATGATGGGGATAATCCTAGGTATAGGATAACATTCTATTTTTTTGGTAATGTTGACACTACGTGGTTTTATTAGCAATACAACCATATTTTAATACTAAAAGAAGACTTGTTTTGGTATTTATTCATCTAGGGTAATCATATTTAAAAGGTTTGGTTGAGTATATCCCATCAATCATTTTGGTATACGATGAATGGACCCTTATTTCTCACCTATTTTGATAGTCCCATGGGAAATTCTTTACTTAATTTTCATTTTATTTATGAACCATTATAAGTTATTTGAATATATAATGAGCATGGATGAAATATGTTAATCCTATGGTGTCATAGATTGAAAATATGGTTTCATCATTTGTATATTCTATGAATGTTTTTTAATGATTATATTATTTATCACTCTGATTATTGTGACTTGATGAATACAATATATTGTTTTTTAGTAAACGGTCATTACCTACAGAAATCAAGATAATAATGATTTTGATGGAAATGGTGTGATTGTACACCTGACCAACAAAATTTAATTGGAGCAACAATGATTAATATTTTAGTAATTATCACAAAAGTTTCTCCGTCCATGAATCATGGTGTTCTTATGAATGATAAAATGATAGAACAATGTACTCTTTTGTCCTTTATGATGTAACACCCACCTTATTTTATTTGGAATTGTGATCCAATAGTGTCTAAGAGATGGATCTATACAACAAACAAAATAAATTCTATTCTCTAGTGCTAAGGACATGAAAATGTTGTCCTTTCCATTTATCATTTTGAAGGTGATTCAAATCGATGGTTTAATGTTATTAAAAATATGAATAAAGATGAATAAATTAACTCCATTGAATGGGATGGTTGTAATAGGATATTTATCAATAAGTATTTCCCTCTAAATTCTATAAATTAAAATATATAAGGAATTACTTTTGATTAAGAAGAAGTATACTGAATCTATTGGTACATATAATGAAAATGATCAGGATTGAAAAGGTATTCTTCTAGTAAAATCATCATCCCTAAAAGTAAAACTGACTGATTCTATGGTGGATGAAAACAAAGTCTCCAAAAAGTATTAAATTTACGATAATTTATCAGAAATAATTTTTTTTAATGTGATCTAATGGTAGAAATTAAAATTATATATTCCCATCATTCTCATGGTTTTGATAACAAAAGAGAGATATAGTCTCACGATAACATAAATAAATCACATGGAGGAAATAAATTCTAACAACCAACATGCTAAAAATATGGGAGGAAATTTCAAGGTAATTGCTTTAATAGAATATATAGGTGGTCTTAATGTTGAATGGAAATTCATAAATCCATTTAAAATTAAAATGTGAAAAAGTGGCTAGTTTATACCGTAAAAGAAAAGAATATTCCAACTAATGAACCACCTACACTATAATGATTAAAATGTAAATATCATGGGAATTATTCCAATTAATGATCAAATTTCATGGTTTATGATGATGATTAGAATAAAAAACTTTTTAATAATAAAGAAAAATATAAATATCATGAAATTGTAAAAGTTTAAATTATCATCCACTCTATAATAGTTAATATTTTTTCTCATAATGTATCTAACCACCATTTTATATCTAATTACAATTATAAGGGTGTCACATTACCACCTCGATAAGTAGATATTGAGTTAGTGGTGTCAATATAAAATTTTATGATGATAACATATCAAGCCTATAATTCCTCTATTATTAAAGTTTATAGGTATATGGTTCTTGTGAATATTATGAGCCCAAATCTATTTTAATTTTATGTTTTTCTAGGCATGGATTATATTTATTTATATAGAAGCCATCTTAGTTTCCACAAAATGAATGTCATAATTCATATTCTGAATGAAACTATGATCATTTATCAGTGAGATTATGAATACAAACAACAAAAATAAATTTCATCTATCTTGTGGGTGTTAATTTCTCTCCATGAAAGTTATATATCTTAGATGGATGGGTAGAAACTGGATATTTAGGATATTACTATTGTATGTGAGTTTATTCATGTAATTAAAGAAGATTTCTCTATTATTTTTCTAAATCATGAAGTTTATTTTTCAATAGAAATCATTCTTGATGCTACCCCTATTTTAAGGATTATATTTCCACAGACCTGATTGAGTTGTTGGAATTGAATAAGTAACTCCAAGGAAATATTTATAAAGGGTTCATACTCCCTAGTTCGACACCATGGGGTGAACTAATTCTTTTTATTAATAAGAAATATGGTTATGTGTCTGGGAATTAATTATTAGGAACTTAACAATATCACTTTCATGAAAAAGTTTCATTTATCTCGTATCAATGATTTTTTATCAATAATAAAGAGATAATGAAATATTTAGGATTATCATTAACTCTATATATCATAAATTGAGGTTTAATAAGTAGGTTATACCCAAGATATTCTTCCGTACAAGTTTTGGTCATTATGAATTTATAGTTATTCCATTTGAACTTAATAATTCCCGGAATATCATTATGGATTTCATTAATAGAGTATTTAGAGATTACTTTGATCATTTTTTGACCATATTTATAGATGATTTTCTTATATACTAAAACATCATGGAAGATAATGAAGATTATTTAAGAATTGTGTTGAATACCCTTAGGAAGGAGGACTGGTATGATAAGTTTTCCAAGTCCAAATTTTTGGGTTATAAAGTTTCATTCAGGGGTCATATAATCTCATGAGACATTATATAGATGAATCCTTGAAAAATATAAGTTATTGGATGTACTAATCGAACCATGTTAACTGTAACATCCTGAGATTTAATAAAAAAAATATTTATGTTCAATAGCGTACATGATACACTACATCGAGCTTAAATTAACATCTAGATATTATTATATAATTGTTACAATTATTACCTAGCATTTAGAATGAATAAAATGAATAGTTTCAACTAAATTATAAAAATATGGTTTACACATGTTTAAATAATGATTCCTTGGTTGCCAAAGTTATTATAAATGGAAATAAAAACCAATTGAATATAAAGGATGTATTTTAAGAAAAATTATTTAAAAAATAATAACTGTGTTTATTAAATAAGATAACTGTTTATAGATTTTTTAAATGTTATATATTAAATTTAATATTTTAAGTTAATAATTTTTTTCAATATTTGGTATAAGAACAAATCCAATTTTTTTAGATAAAAAAATATTTTTTTTAAATATTGTTTTACCTCCTTTTATGGTGAACCCTTTTTAAATTGACTTTTTGTAACATTTATATGTTCTATTTGAAAAAATTAACTTCTTATTTAGAAGTAGTAAATAAAATTTACTTTGGTTTAATTTTAGTATTTTAATAATTAAATTCATTTTTAATGAATAGTGAAAAATACGGTATTTTAATTCAAAACTATCATTTCATCTTTTTTATTTCTATAGTTATGTTATCCATTTAATTTGATTTAAAGTATAATTTGATTTATTTTTTTATAATTTAATCCAATTTTGGTCATTGTAAGTTATTTCACAATGAAATTATATATAAACGCAGGACAATATTTTGATGCTTATTGCATTTTTAAAAACTCATTTAATCATTTTGACAATTGGAATTGATATTAAATTAATTACTGCAACTTATGTGTTATGAATTTGTAAAAATGGATTCCATATTTTGAATTATAATATCTCAATTATTCAAATAGGTCCCTTTAATTTTTGGACGTTAGGAATAGTAACTTTAGTAATTATTTTTATTTACCACGGTTAAAGGATAAATCAGGTAAATGAGAGTAAGAACTAATATTATAATAAACTAAAAATACACTAACACATATCCTAATCCCATTGTATGATATATGTATGACCATTATTATACTTGGGTCAATTTGAGGACCCCATTGAGCCACTTGGGTGTGGTAATGACATGTTATTATAATTAATTTAAAGTAAAGAGAAATATAACATAAACTTGAATCTTTTTACTAATATGATTTTAATTAGGGTTTATATAACTGATATATTTGACTATAAATATTCATTTGAAATTTTAAAATCTTCCTACATCATGGAATTTCATTTATAATTTTTAGACAATAAATAAATAAATTTATTAATGACACAATGATGATGCAATGATTACCTTATTAATGAATGATTAACATAAATGATATGATAAATATAAAAAAATAAATTGAATTTGAACATTTTGATTCCATCCACAAATTTTATGAATGTTTATGACATGTTATATTATATTTAATTTAGTTTTTTTAATAAATCATTTTGTTACCACTTTAACAAAAATCAATTACTAAATAGTGTCAAAATTGATATAAATGAGTTTTTTTAAACAAATACGATTTTATTAAATGATATAATAGTCATAAAAATATTATATATGTCCAAATGACTTATATAGTGTCATAAATTTAATTAATGGCCCACTTGCAGTTATCTTGTAATCTTATAGTAACCATATTTACCATATAGTGTAAAAATACAAGAAGGCATGGTAAGAGTTAATTTATTTAATTAAGGGTTAATGTTAAATGATAAAATTAATTTTGTGACCTAAAATTTCCTAAAACCTATTTTTTGAGAGGATTTAGACCAATCCTCGTCTTATCCTAGGAATATATAACTTTGGAACTATTATAATTGGAAAATAAATTTATAATAAAATAATATTTTAATAATTTCAAAATGTGGCCCTCCTACCTTGTATAAGAGGATACCACCTCTACCCACATACTCACACCTCTAATTACCATTGTCTCATCCAAATTCTACTCAAATAAACTCCCAACATCCCTCCATTACACCTAGATTCATGAACATGGGCATAAGAAAACTCATGTAAGCCTTTTGGCTCAAATCAAAATGAGTTACCCGGCTTCAAGGAATATAACAATTGTATGTGATGAGTTAGACTCAAGGTAAGAGAAAAAGTCTCAATATCATTTTATTGAGTCATATTTTGATTTTATACACCACTATCTTTTATACGGTGTATAATAAACCCATTCGAATTTTAATTTCATTTAAATGGAATCTTTTTTCTACACAGCATTTTATTAAACAAAAATAAGGAATTGTTTTAACAAATGCGGCGACAACGACTCCTCTTGGGACTTAACCATTATTTTATATTTAGATTCCTCTATATGAATTAATATTTTTTAAAAGGAAAAAATTTCCTTATTCGCTTTTTGGATGTTTTGGTATGGAAAATGGTTTTGAATGTGGGTTTACTATTTCAATATCTTGAAATCATTACCTATGATTGTAAATGAAATATTATGATTGAAATGCTGATAATTGAAATATTTTATGTGTTATGATTATATTATGGTATTTGGAAATTTTTCTAGGGGTTACGTGATAAAACAATATGGTTAGTAAAGTGATAAATTAAAGATGGGTGGTATTGTGATAAACCAAGGACAGATGGTTATGTAATAACCTCAAATGCATTGATTATGGAAGTCAGATGTATAGCTATTCTATTTAGTGATATGTGTGGAAGTAAAAAAGTATGGTTATTCCATTTATATAGGTTTATGTCCCAAGATTCCGTTCTATGTTATATGTTGATTTTTATGGGCTTTATGGTAATCGTTAGGTTACAAAAATGTTAACAAATAGCTTATATTCAGTGAAGTGTTTTGCTACATATTAAAGCTGAAAAGTATTACCTTATGATAAATTATTCTTGGTTTAGTTTTCATTCTTTATGAATCCGTTATTGGGGTTTTTATGCTCATCCCATTTATTGAATTTATTTTCACACCACTTTAAGAAGAATAGAGTCAAAGATGGGATCATGGAAAATTTATGTTGTTTAAAAATGAAATGAGCCTTGTTCCTTTTTAAAAAGTTTCTGTTTTATGAAAAAAATTGGATACTGAGTAAACGTGTCTATATTTAATATTTATGTTGTTATGTATGAGTTATGACCTAATTCTATAAGGCTCTAAACCTGAAAATATCCTCGATGTCATTAAAATTCTAATTATTTACTTCACTCAAGATTATGTAATGTTTATGGTCATGGCCTTATAGTTGGTATCAAAGGTTGGTTTAGATTACTTTAATGTATAGGGTGTAATTTATGATTAAGTGAAATGTTTTATATAACCACATTGTTTTGCAATTTAGAAAGGGTCATAATTATTTTAGATAAATTTAATGAGTTTGAGATGACATGGATAAGTATATCTAAGTGTTTATCCTCCTCATATGATAGTATATGATGATTTTATTGATATAATCACACTAACTCTTTTTGGTTTTAGTAAATGGATGGATCTAGAAGGCACCTTAGTAACAATGGATGTGAAGGAAACTATAGTGGTTTTCAGAATAATCAACCGAATAAAATGAGCGCTGTAATCAGAACTCTTGTGATTATTCTAAACCAACTATTTGGAGTCATAATTGACCACATACACATTATTGATTTTTCTATGGAATCATATATGCATGAAATGAATCCCTATGGATTTTATGGTAATAACCATAAATTTAATCATATTAAACAAAATATCTATCATGTATGTGGAAAGGGACACCTAGGAAAATGTTTCAAAGGGATGTGAAGATTTTATAGATGTGTAAATGAAGGTAATAAAGCTATAAACATCCATGGAAAAATTAAGTGCTCAGTTGACTCTAAGAAAGGGGATGAATTTCTTTTCAAGGGATCAATTGAATGTTTTAAATGTGGTGTGCATGGTCATTACACAAATACATGTCTTACGAAGAATGTTCCAGGATGGAACTAGCAAGACCGTACAAATATATGTTTACCAATACCTAATGCCATTCCAATTTAATATAAGGAAATTGGAAATGACCTACGAAAGGTATGGATTATTTCTTAGCTCATGTTTCGAAAATATTTAATCTTAGGACATTATGCATGATTTTGTTTGTAGGAAAGAAGAATCAATGAATTATATGGATAATCATGGTTAGGTTATCATGAAGAATGTTGAATTCTTAATAATCCTATATATAATGGATTCAAGAGTTATGGTAGATTGTTGGATGATGAAAAGGTTAAAAGTATTAATGATTTTTT
This sequence comes from Viscum album, assembly GCA_963277665.1. Lineage (NCBI taxonomy): Eukaryota > Viridiplantae > Streptophyta > Magnoliopsida > Santalales > Viscaceae > Viscum > Viscum album. Next base: position 620,218,306 of record OY728162.1, on the reverse strand, counting down.
GATGATGAGATTACACTAGAATACTTTTTTAGTATGTATTACCCTGACATTTCATATGTGTAAATGTTACTCAAGGAAGAACTAACTTTTATTGTGTGGACATAATGGATAACCTTTGGGGTTCATATGATCTTTTGTTTTTGAGGTGTTTATGGTTATAGAATTTTGGGATGCAAAATGAATGTTATTAGATGACCTTTGATGTTAAAGCAGGTTATAGTTATTTTTTTAGGATATTATCTTATTTTTTGAGAATATTTCTAAAAATGATGTGTTTTTATAATGATATGGATTTTGATAAAAAAGACAACCCATTAGATGTGTGTTAAATCATCATGTCCAGCAAGGCTGTGGGAATATAACCTTCAACCGAATGGAGACAAGGGTGGTTTGACTGTCACTTGCCTACATAAATTCCCTAGTTAGTATGACTTATACAAATTATATGAATGATTTTTTGAATTAATAATAATTTTATTCTTGTAACTTATGTTTTATCAAATGTATATACTTTTTTTAGTAAAGTTATTTTGTGATTAAGTGATAAATGTTATTTTGGAAAATGTTCACTCTTTTGGGAACACTGTATGCCTTATAAAAATAGATTACTATGTGGTTTCATTTGAGTAGTAATAGTTGAATTTTATTTTGGAAGAATATATGTTTTTTGTAGACATATATAGATTTGGGTTATTTGTGGAAATAAATAACCTATAACGTAGAATATTTGATTTGGTTAATTACTTTTTTGTATGAGACTTTAATAGTAGTCGATGTTAATTGGAGACAAATTTTATGATTTTTCGTGGAAGACTATGTGATCAAATCCTTATGAATTTGGGTTTCAATCTTTGTTTTCATTATTTTGAGAAATTTTAAGGACATTTTTTTGTTGAATGGTCTATGTATAACTTGGTTATTACTGTTGAATTTTAGAGATTAAAAGTAGTCTTTTTTCATTATAAAGGATGATTATTTTTTGATGAATTATCTAATCTTGTACTAAATATATTGGTATTTTTTAATGGTTAATGTTTGGATAAATATAAAGTTAACCTTTTGTGGATGATATGAGTTTTTATAAGTTTATTAGAGTTCTTCATGTGTGAAAAAATCTTCTTTAATACTCATCATTTGAAAAAAATACAAGTGAGTGGTGGAAATTGATTGAAGAATGACACTCTACATTTCAAGTATGTATATTTACTTATTTTCAAATTCTAATTAGTGAAATAATTCTTCAACTTTATGAAAGGGATCTTAAAACAAAAAAAATATGTTTACTTTTCCGACTATGAAATTATTGATTGTTTAACCAATCAGAAGTTTGTGTTTTTCTGATTGGTGTCCAAATCTTAATCATGTTTTATATAACTCTCCATTTTAATAAGATGGTTATTTTTTATTCCATATACATGTTTTTGTACATGGAACCCTAGTATGTGTTATCTTGAGTAACATTTCTACTTCACTTTCTATCTTTTAAAATGGTAGTATTATTAACCCTTTTTCCAATGTGGTTTCCAATAAATGTATTTTCAAATTCCATACCATAGTTACCAAACACAAAATAAAATTGTGGGGATGAAATTTATTTAATTTTGGAGGATGTAACAACCTTAGTTTTAAGAAATAAACACTATGTTCAATTGTGTACATGATACACTACATCGAGCTTAAATAAACAAATAAATATTATTATTTAAATGTTAGCTTTATAAGTTAAATGTTGGAATCCTGAGAATTTATAGTAACAATTTAGTTATAAAAATATGGTTTACAAATGTTTAAATAATGATTCATTGGTTACCAAATTTATTTGAAATGGAAATAAAAACCAATTAAATATAAAGGATGTGTTTTAAAAAAACCAATTTAAAAGTGAATAATTGTGTTTATAAAATTATATCATTATTTATAGATTTTTTATATATTATATATTCACTTTAATGTTTAAAATTCATCTTATATGATTTCCAAATATGATATAATAACCAATCTAATTTTTTCCGACAAAAGAACTATTTTTCAAAAAAAAAATACAATTTTACCACCTTTTTATAGAGAACCCTTCTGAAATAGAGTTTTTTCACTTTTATTTGTTATATTTGAAAAACTAAACATACTATTTAGAAGTGGGAAATAAAAATTTACTTAGGGTGAATTTTGGTAGGTTTCTGATAAAATTCATCTTTATGCCTAGTAAAAAATACTGCATTTTAATTCAAAACAGTCTTTTCGCCTAATTTATTTATATAGTTACATTGTCCTTTTAATTTGTTTTAAATTTTATTTACATTATGTTTTTATTATTAAATCAAATTTTTTTCATTGGAAATAATTTTACATTGAAATTAGATTTAAATGCATGTTAATTTGTTAATGGTTATTACTTTTTTTAAAACAAGTTTTATCATTTTTAGGACGGTAATTAATTTTAAAATTATTACTGCAACTTCTGTTTTTTGAATTTATAAAAAATTATTCCATATTTGGAATTAGAATGCCCAATTTATGTAAATATGTCCCTTTTATTTTTGGACATTATGAATAGTAACATCAGAAATTATTTTTATTTAATACGTTTAAAGGGTAGATCAAGTTAATAAGGCTAAAAAATAATATTATAACTATATTAACCTACCCAAAAACGTGTTCTAATCCTACTAGGTGAGATATGGCTATCAATTATCATACCTGGGAATATTTTAGGACCCAATAGAGCCACTTGGGAATGATAATAACATGTTATAATAATTAATTTAAAGAAAAGAGAAATATAACATAAACATGTGTCTTTTTACTAAATAGATTTTTTTGGGGGGTTATAGAATTGATATATTTGAATATAAAAAATCGATAGAAATGAAAAAATATTTAATACATAGTGGTATTTTATTTATAATTTTTATACATTAAATAAATAAATTTATTTATGACACAATAAATATGAAGTGATTACCTTATTAATGAACGATTCAAATAAATGATATTATAAATATTAAACTAAATATAATTTGAATTTTTTTGATTCCATAAAATAATTTTATGGATGATAATGAATTTTTATATTTTATTATATTTAAATATCTCAAATAAATCATGTTTTTATGACTTTAACAAAAATCAATTACTAAATAGTGTCAAAATTGACATAAATGAGTTTTTAAAACAAATACAATTTTATTAGATTATATAGCAGTCATAAAAATATTAGATTCTAAAAAATAACTTATATAAGGTCACAAAAGTCATTGAGGATCCACTTTAGTTTCTCCTGGAATTTTATAGTAACCATATTAACCATGTAGTGTAAAAAGAAAACAAGACACTGTAAGAGTTAATTTATTTAACTAAGTGTTAAAGTCCCAAGTTAATATTAAATTTGTGACATAAAATTGAATAAAACCAACTGGTCGAGAGGATTTAGACCAATCCTCATCTTATCCTCTAAATATATCACCTTGTAATTATTCAGATTCAATAATAAATATACAATAAAAGAATGTTTCAAGACTTTCCTAAAGTTCCCCTCTTCCCTCATATAAAAGGCCACCACCTCTACCCACTTACTCACACCTCTAACACCCCTTGGATCATCAAAATTATGATAAAATAAGCTCAAAATATCTCTACATTCCTCCTAGAATCCTTACCTTGGGCAGAGTGAAACTCAAGGAAGCATTTTGGTTCAAATCAAAAGGAGTTACCCTATTTAGAGGAATATAACGATTGTACGTGACGAGTCAGACTCAAGGTAAGGGACTTCATCTTAATATCCATTAATTAAGGAATATTTTTATATTATTCACCACATTATTTTATATATTGTATAATAAATCCCTTTTAATTTTTATTCCATTCAAAGAGAAATGTTTTCTACGAGGTGTTTTACTAAACGACAAAAATTAACTTTTTAACATATGTGGCGACAACGACTCTGATACCACCATAAATATTATTTTATATTTGGATCACTATAAAAGAAATAATCTTTTTAAAAATAAAATAAATTCCTTATTCTATTTTTGTGTGTTTTTGGCAGTAAAAATGTTTTTTAAAGTGGATTTACTATTTCAATATCTTGAAATGATTTCTTGTGACTTAAAATGTAATTTTATGATTTAAATGTTGATAATTGAAATATTTTATGTGTTGTGATTATATAATGGTACTTGGAAATTTGAAGGGTGGTTACATGATAAAACAAATATGGGTTGTTACGTAATAATACAAAGATGGGTGGTTCAATGATAATCAAAGGATGGGTGGTTACGTTATAACCTCCAAAACATTGGGTATTGAAGTCAGTCGTATGGTTATTCCATTTAGTGATTTGTGTGAATGTTGACCGTATGGTTTTTCCATTTAAGTATGTTTAGGTACAAATTAACCTTTATGTGTTTTATTTTTGTTTTATATAGGATTTATGGTAATATTTTGTTTACAAAAAGGGGAAACAATAATCTTATATTCCGTAAGGTTTTTTGTTACTTCTTAAAGGTAAAAAGTATTACATTATTATAAAGTATTCATGAATTACATGTTTTCAAAAGAATAACAGTTCATATTCTTTATGTATCCATTACTGAGATTTTTATTCTCATCCTATGTTTGAAATGTTTTTCCTAGTATATAAATAACAATAGAGTTTAGGATGGGGTCAAGGAAAAGTCGTGTAATTTAAACATGAAATGAACCATATTTATTTTTTAAAAGTTATAGTTTAATGAAAATAAATTAAATAGTGAGTAAAAGATTCTCGTTTTAATATTTTTTTTATGTATGAGTTATGACCTAATTCTCTAAATCTATAAACCTGAAAAGATCATTGGTGTGATTAAAATTCAAATTATTAAATTAACACAAGATTATGTAATGTTTAAGGTCTAGGAATTATAATAACAATGATCCATAGTTTTATTCGATTATTTTAAAACTTTAGACACTTTATGAGTGATTCCTAAGGACTATCTAATACACTAGACAAGTTTACATGGAATGGGGTTAATTTGTAGTGGATATATGAATTTAAATTGAAATTTAAGGAGTTAAAGAGAAAGTTGGTCAGTGAACATGTGCTCAAACTACCCATGTAGTGGATAATGATTTTTAATATATATTATTGAATCAAAGAAAGGATTCGGATGTGTCCTTATATATAATGATGTGTTGATAGAATATCTATTTTAGCAATTGAAAACACATGAGAAAAATTACTAGACTTTTGATTTGGATCTAGAAATAATAATTTTTTCATTAATGATATAAAGGAATTATCTATTTGTTAAATTTTTTGACATATATATAGATAATTAATTATTTAAGTATAATTTTATATAGAAATATTTGAATATTCACCTGAAATGTTGGTTATTGTTGATTAAATATTAGAACTACTTAATATATTTCCATAATGGGAAGGAAAACTAGGTGGTTGACGCTCTGAGTATGAGGGACCACAATAGTATGTCCTTGATAGTCATTAAAAGAGATTAAATAATTAGAGATTTTTAGAATATGAAACTATATATCCTGAGGAAATGAGATAGATCCTATCATCATCAGATAAATATTCAACCATATATCCATATGAGGATTAAATATGTACAAAAAGAATATTTTTTACAACAAAAGAAATTGTTGAATGTTTTGGAGTTCACAAATAATTGTGATGGAATGATAAGGATACAGAATACTTTATATGTCCCATGAATATGATTAATTAATAAGGAACTATTATATTAATCTCATTGTTCATCATTCTCTATTATTCCTATAAGTACAGAGATGTATTGATATCTGAAAGACACAATTTGATTTGAGTTATAGTATATTTAATTATAAAATAAATTCATTTTATTGATATTAGAGAAGTATTACCTCATTGTAAAATTACTTAGATATATATTAAATAAGTTTTGTGATTTAATGGAGTACCACACTTAGTCACATCTAATCGATATCTAAGGTTTACCTCGACGCTCTAGATAAATATTTTATATGCACTAGATCCATAGTTTATTTTATGTTAATACATCTAATCCTAAGATATATTGTCAATAAAATAGGACCATTAAAACTATATAGGTTATATTTAGAGTTATATATATCAATTTCAATGGTTTTTGGGATCAAGACCTTCCTTTTGTGTAATTTTCTTCTAATAATAACTTTTACTCAAGCATTCAGATGGTTTCTTATGAAAACCCTTCTCAAAATTAGTGAAAAACTATAATATGATTGGATGGAGTTAGAGAAATAAATATATTGGGACCTAATATAGATCATTAAATGGAATATATAGATATAATAGCTTAATAGAACTTTTGGGAATCTCGATGTTGATAGAAAAGTGATAATGACAATCATCAGTGGGATCTAGAGTTCAAAGTTGGTGATAAGATAATACAATAAATTTGAATTTGGGAGAATTTTATGATATTTTTAAATAAGTTGAAGTTACGACCTATTTATATCATTCCCTTTATGATTCTTGATCATAAAAGGGTTGTAACTTAATGCTTGGAACTTCCACTAAATCACTCATAATTTCATGGTGTGTTCTCTATATCTCTCTTAAGGAAGTGTATGCATTATCATTTATATTTATTGTTCTTATAGTTCATAGTACTATATACTGATATCTCTTATGAGTAGCAACCATTAGATATTTAGGATCACATATATAAGGCACTATGAAATAATATCACCCTCTTGGTCAAAGTTTTCTAGTGAAACATTTAATCAGAAGAAGCCTCATGGGAACTTTAGGATACGATGAGGTAAAAGTTTACTTATTTGATTGTATTAGAGTAAAATAATTTAAAGTGAAAAATTATTATAATGGTGGTAGAATTTAACACTCTAATGTTTTATTATATATTTATCTCTAACTAATTTTGATTTCATTTATTTCTTTATTTACATTCATCACTTAGTTTAAATAAATCATGATATATTATTGAAATATTATTATTTAATGTGACAATCATAGCCTAGTTATTGGATTGGTGAATAGGAATAGGACTAAATATTTTATAAAGAAAATATTTATTTCACATGTATAGAACAAATTCATTGGTTATCAATTATAAATCACCTTAATATAAAAGTATATGTTTTTCTAAAAAAATGTTTTTATGTGAAAGTTTTTTTATCTTAACAAATAATATTAATCACTAATAATGAATAAATTTAATTAAATTGATATATTATATACTCAATTAATTGTTTTAAAATTAATCCATTGGTTTATACTAGGAAAGGGATAAGAATAAATATAGTTTTATACTTAAAAACACATTTCATTTCATTTTGAATGCTTATTTTCAAATGGATTAATACCACTTATAGAAATTTAATCTTGAAAATTGGATTCAATATTTTGAATCCACCAATTAAAATTAAAAAATAAACCCCTTTTATTTTTATTCATTTATAATTTTAATCATAGAAAATATTTTTCACCTTGGTAAGGGTAAAACAAATAAAATATAGTTAATGATTTTTGTATAAGGGTTTAAAATATTTATAATTCCTTTTCTTTTTCCTATTAAAAGTGTTTAATTTGAAATTTCCCATAAAATTATCAAAAATATGGAAACTTGGTGCCATTTTTATTTTATTATTATAATCATGTTATATTAAAAAATATACAAATATAAAATGTCACTCTGTTGATTTAAATTTCTATTTTCTCATATAGAAAAATATTTATTAAATAATATAAAATTTTATTTTTAATATAATTAATTTACTTTATTTATTGTTTTTTTTAAATTATAGTGATGATATAGTTACCTTCAACTATTATGCAATGCTTATAGAGTGCTTCTGAATGAAATAAAAAAATCATGGTAAATAATTTTTAAAAACGGAAAATTAATATTTTTTCGATTAATTATTGAATACCATAAATTTAAAAGAAAATTTTAAATTTTATGTTATGAAAAATGTATTTATATTATAATTAAATTACTTTATTGATGTCTTTAAGTTAAAATTAAATGAATAGTATGAAAATGACTTTAATGATAATTTATGTTAACTAATATTTTATTAAATGATTTTAAAATATAAAAAAACATAAAAGATAAAAAGTATGATATTAAATGGTCAAAAATTTCATAAATGGACAATTTTTGAGGCACTTTTTACCTTATAATTAAATTTAGGACACTTGAATGCTAAATAATTTTTTTCCATGACAATGGTTAAAAATTGTTTGTATTGGGTTAAAACAACATATAAAGATTTAAATGAAACCTAAACTTGTTGAAATTTTATTGGTGGAATATATTTAAAACATATATTTTCCTACCTTAAATATTAATCCTTTTTGGTCCATATGACATCATTATGATATATATTATATTTAAATCTTATAAATAATTCCAAGTGTGTCATTTCCCTCAATAATAAAATGTAATTCCCTCTTCTCTATAATTCACTATTTTTGAGCCTTCTAGATTAGAAAATTACTACCATAATACCATAATACATTCCTTCCCCACACCCTATACCTTATTTTATTTCCAAAATACCATCCTTTCAAGACAAAATATGTATTCCAAAGTAAGTTTCTCAAAAAATAGTTATTACACTTAATCGAGTAATATTAATTTTATCCACACTTATATATCCTATAAATCTCTAGTATTAATTATAAAAAATAAATCAAGAATATTTAAAATATTTAATTTTTATGATTATTATTTAACAACCATTATCCACTTATTTTCCATTCTATGTTGAAAGAAAACAATGCTCCTACGTATGTGTGGACTACCACCTCTCTCAAGCAATACATTTCATTTTTTCATCACTACTTCAAATAGATGGTTATAATTATGGATTTAATAAATGTATATGATATTTACGATATTATTATAGTTTATTAAAGGTAATTTAATATTTAATTATATTTCATTCCATCAATCAAAATGTTTAAACATCACTCAGGTATACATATAGACTACCGTCTCCACAAAGTGATGTAATTCATTTTTCATCATTGAATTATGTAAATAGTTATAACGGTGTATATAATGCTTATATATTATAATAATGAAATTATTAACATGATAGATATGATAAAAACGTGATCAATGTATAAGTACTGGTATTTGTGAACCAAAACATCCATGAAAAACAAAGCAGTTAGCACCCAAAAAACAATTTTAATAACTATTATTTAATAAATGGGTCATAAGATGTTGTAAGTAAATAATATAAGTAATTATATGTAAAAATATGTTTCAAAAATGAATTTATAATAAATATATATATATATATATTATAATAGTTTTTAACTCATATAAATCAATAAAATATTAGAGGTAATAGTTTATGGTGCCATATCATTTTTATCAAGATTTTATATGTTTCAATTTCCATGTTTGGGAATTATATGATATTTATTTAAAAATATCCATATATTTTATTCTCATCTATTTATTTAGATTATTTTCACATATACTTATCACTTTCCTCTCTTTGGTACTATTTTTGATCAATGTAATGTTTTTATGAAGAATAGACCTTATTTCTCCTTTGGTAAGGAATATTTTCTTCCATGTCCATATTTTGAGTAAAATACATTCAGGAATGTTTTTAATATTTTCCAATTATTGATCAGATTAATTTTTAACCATTTTTTATTTGTTAGGAAATTTTTTAAAGTAATATTCTTATATTTTTCCAAATGAAGAACTTTTTAATACACCTGTGAATGGAATATTGTTTTTAATGTATACAACATGACAATATTTTCTCACCATAATTTCCATTATTTGGTTTGAATGTTCCTTTATAATTTTCCTTGGTTATTTTCAATAAAAACTATTTTCTCATTATTCTTGTAATTTTTAGTTAAAATGTTATCAAATACAAGGAATATTATCTCATGTTTTTAAAGAAACATTTGAATGATCTTTTAAGGGTATATATAATCTATATCTTCATCATTTAGAGATTTTTATACTTATAAGAGGTTATGATGTTATGATACCAACTTTATATGTATTTCTTATGATGGTGATGATTTTATAAAACTCATTTCCTTCAAATTGGCTAATTATGTTATTATTATATCTTTATAAAACTCATTTATTTCCAACAAGTTAAATATGTCATACTGATATCTTAATGAAATTAATTTCTTTACCAGGGTTTAATTATGTTTTAATGAGATATTTATGAAGTCTAATTCATTTAAATGGTTTATAATATTGTTAAATGATGAATTGATTATGGTCTTCTGGAAAACATATGTTTGATTTTCAATATGTGATGGGTGTGTCTATTATATCCCTCTAATGTATTGGGTAAAGACTTTAATCTCAAGAGATAATTTTGGGAATCGAGTTGATGAGATTGATAACTATGGTAAATCTGTATGGATGTATGATCCACTATGATATAGGAAATAGTTGGTGATTTTTGGTCTACTATGAATTTGAAATATGTATAGATTCCTGATCAACTATAATGTAACATTATGGATTTTATTATGAGGTATTGATATTTTAATTTCAGTTGAAATATTTCATTTGACCTCTAAGAAAGTGACTATGAGATTAGGAAAGGGTTTGAGAGCATCCAATGATGGTTTGTCTAAGAACTCCGGTTTTTTGAGAAACAAGAAGAGGTGCATGAATATTAGTAACTATGAAGCTCAACCATGTATCCCACATATAGAAGATCATGGTTTTTTAACCATGAAAGTGAGGCTGCACAACTATATTAGGAGATATAGAGAAATTATAGTGGAGATCTACATGTGCAGTGAATAGTTTTTCAAACTGTGTTCCTAGTCCGCATGGGTAGTGCCACAAAGGCAGTGAGCCCGCATGACTGAAACAGGATTTGGTTAAACTGAATATCCAAACCAAGTTACCCTTTAAAAAATGGGGAAGTTATATTTTTACCCACTTTATTTATAATTTCTCCTCTTATTTATCTTCCTCTACATATATAATATCTACCACACTTGAGAGATCCCAAATTCTTCTACCTTATGCACTTGAACAACTTCTTCATCCAAGATCAGAATCATTCTTCATCGGTCCTGTTGGATTTATATTAGTCATATATTCAATCATATTTCTTACATTATTGATTTATCATTCCATATAGAATTATATATATTTGTGTACTAATATGACATAATTTAAGGGTATTCAAATATTTATTTTATTTCGTCCATTTTATCCCATATTAGAGGTCATCACTAGAAGATAATTCATCTTCCGTCATAAGGTGGGTAGTTTAGTAATTTCATTTTAAGTAACGGTTGATTTATATCATGAATCATGATGTTACATGCCAAACATCCATGAATTGTCTAAAAATATTAATTATATAAAATGAAATGATTATCCATGCAATAAATTCTCACTTACACCCTATAACTTGTAAGAGGATGTAGCCTTCCACAAGCACCACCTTTTGATGTGTTCTTATGAAAATCCCATTTATCAATATAAATTTTAATGTTATAAAAATACTTTCTAAGTGTACATGGATTAGTTCTTAAATTAAGTTCCTAAATTGAATCAAATGAAAGTGAATGGTGTGACCATGTCAAAAACCATTATTTATACATGATCCTCAAGCATGATGTACCATATTCATACATGTTATTAAAACATGTATTCCCTTAATTATACATGATCCTCAAGTATGGTTTCCCTTATTCGTACATGATACTCAGGAATAGAGTCCCTTATTATAATATATCATTGGGAATATAATCCATTATTATATATGATCTGTAGGAATTGTATCCCTTATTAATCAATGATAAATATGGGACTAATGACCCTTATTTGGGCATGGAATCCTTGGTTACACCTTGGGTCCTAGATAGTAATATATTCTATATGTATATATTATTTTACAAACAATATATATATATATACACACATAAATATATAATCATAGTGAATCATATTTAAATGTATTCTATATTAGGGTAAAGAATGTATAATCAGTTGGGTGTCCTATAGGAGTCCGAGATGACTTGTTTAAAGTTTAAATTACTAATTTATATTTTTTATACTTGCACACTAATAATTTTAAACACACTAGTTGGATCATTATAGATAACATTGGTGGTGGCCAACTGAGCATATATCCCACCTTATTTGAGCCATCATTTTGTACATGGGAAGACTTCAAGGTTTCAGGTAGAGATAAAGGGATAGATCAAGCTTAGGATGCCTAATTTATATGGTATGATGGAGTATGGGTGCATAAGACTGAGCTTGTTCTCATGATTCCTGTAGAGATTTCATTTCAATTTTTTATTATATATAGCATGTTTTATATTTATTATTTTATATTAACCATGTATCTCCCTTTTTTTAACATGACATGATCATAATTTTTGTATATGAAATTGGATATGGTTCATCCCCTATTATTCTAGTCTATCAAATGTAATTGGATGATTTAAATATTACACTACTATATTATTATAACTATTTATATAGCTTATTTTTTTTATTATACCATTGTGATCCATCTTGATCATCAGGATATATTCTCCCTACCTCATCTCTAGTCCTCACTACAACTCGACATCCTCTAGCATGACGGGTGGTTCTATTGAGGCTAGGTAGTTATCAGGTTTGGTAACTTATGAGTGAACCAGACCAGAGAAGTTATAAGTAGTATTATATCTTATTTTCCTTTTTAATATTTTCCGGTTTGGTGGATAGGATACTAGGAATGTGTCATAATTTGGATACGAGCTTATGCCAAGGAGTATTAAACCAATATATATAGGGAAAATTCAAATTACATGGGATGGTTATTTTAATCATGGATTGTGTTTATTACAGTAGTATTGATTTCGTCATTGGGTGACACACCTGCTTTTTGGGGTTTATTATTGTGATTATTATAGGATCTATTTTACCCTTGGCTAAGTAAGTTATGGAAGTATTATCACAAGCATCATTTTAGATACTTTAGGATTCATATTTCAAGCATATTACTATCCCTATTTACCTTCATACGTGTATTTTCTATAGCATGTTATAGTACTTGGGATTCTATTTCTGTTTTCTGAATAATGATTCTGTAGGATTAATTTGATAACTAATTGGTTAATTAAAGTGATTATATCAACCTAAAAAGTTTTTACCCATATATCTTGATGGTGGAATATTAATTATCAAATTATATAAAATTTGATCCATGGATTTATAATCTTCATGGGATTAAATGTTAGTTGTTTTGATTAAATGGATGAAAATTTCACTTTAAAGAGTGTGTGTGCCTCTATAAATTGGAAATGGCGATCCATATAAATGAACCATCATAAAGGATTGGTAACATTTATATGATGTTTCAACTACAACTTATAATGTAAAATAATTATATAACTTTGGAATGGTAACTCATCTAATTGGACCATGATAAATATTTATGTATATATATATATTAACTGCTGGGTTAAAATTATAAAATTAAATGGTTGCGGTTAAATGGGGATGCTAATTTCAACATAAAAATATTTTTACTCTATAACATTCAATTGATACTCTATATATATGAACCTCTTACATATAACATATAACATCCCTTTGACCTCACCTTAGTTGTGGGTTGTAGAGATTACCTCTTAGGATCCTTTCTGCCTTCAACATCACCTATACCTAGATTTTGAAGTAGGTAAAGGGGTGTTAATTTTTATATAAGGATTGTACCGATCCTATTCATTTATCTATGATTGTTCAGTTATAAAATCATATTCTGAGGAGTGAGTTTTTCATTGAATAAATATTCCTGCATGAAGACCATAGGTTATACTCTAGGTGAGTGGTGACGATCTTGATTCATTGGTGGTGGGCCCTGATTCACTAGTATTACTTCTTGCATTATCACATGTAGAACCTATAGTTATACCTAATCTGTTCTCATTTTAATAGTTTTGAGAGGGTATTCTACGAATCATGAAGACCATGGAGTGAGACTCAAGACTATTCCTAGCTATGGGGGAGTCGACATGATAATTCTAGCAGCATCATCCACCTACATTCTTAAAGAATAGTAGTCCCTATAATAATGATTCATGACTAGAGGCAATTCTATCTATATTTGAGAATCTATAGACACCACTAAAGAGTAGGGTCAAGATCTCAACCTATATATTGTGTGATTCCTGAAAGATATGGTGGGATGTTATCACCTAGGATGATTTACATCTGGGTATGGTCTGGAAAGAATTTTAGATAGTCTTCTATCACTATTACATCCCTCCAAAACAGATATCAAATCGATCTAGAGTGTTTATAAACCTATATTAGGGTTCTATGTACATCATGCACTACTCTACTCAATTGAAAGACATCCAGTGCTTCTCAATAACTCTTTCTATTGAGTAGTTGGCGATATTGATACCATTTGAGTATGTTATCATATACACTACTAGGTAAAAGTGGAATGTATTTTGATTATCTTCTATTTAAAAGATATAAAACTAGACCCTATTCATAGATAGAAACCTAAGGGAATTTGATGGTGTGGCCTGATGTGGTCCAGTATCGAGGCAGGGAAGTGGTTCATCGAGTAGAAGGAAGTTTCTCCTCGATTGTGCATGTGGGGGAACCTATAGTTAGATAATACATAATGATAGTCACATAGAGTGTCATAGATTTAGAAATTCATGGAATAAAAAATATCCAATGTCCCAAAGAGATCATTGAGTGTTTTAGATGTGTAATTTTGGGGTGTCTTCATCATTTTTGTTTGATATACCCATTTTTTAGTGGTATAGCATCCTCACTAGTTTTTCCTTTAGGAGAGGGGTCTATAGCACCTCTCCATATAGGTAGTTGGATTACTATTTTTTGATCAGGATATAGAGGTGGTCATAATCAAGGTAACCTATATTTAAATATGTACTTCCAATAGGGTGGGATTGCTCTGGTTGGTTAGGTTCCATCATGGGGTGGTAGATTAGGCTACTTACATGAAGTGAATCCTATACTAGAGGTGAAAATTATTGGGCCTTCTACAATTCAAGGCACTATTCTAGTAGCCTATATGTTAGTTTCTTCTTTATTTGGAACAGGGGCATCACATTCTTCTACATTTTTGGTAATTATGGAAGGTTTGGTCATCGATATAGAGTAATTATATGGTGTCATTACACTTAATACCCCATTAATAATTTGATCATAACGTGTATGATAGTACAAGGATTTCCCCCCTTGAGTTATGGAGCCATAATTTTATGTGGAACCTCTTGATCCGTGAGATGATAGGTTATGAAAACACTGTTGGGGTGGAATGGTTGTTACTATATCATGATCAAGTTGATTTTTATTACCGGAGGGTTTCATTCACATCAATAAAGGGTGGTAAATATATTCATATGTTTAAATGGAATGTCAATGAAATTATATCTACAATATAGAATCAGGGGCTGAGAGGAGTGACATACCCTATTTCTAGTCAATTTTTGTATGATTAGGGAATATGATGTACTAATTTCTATCCTATACTGTATCTTTTAATGTTCATCCTCAATGAATATTTTTCTAAGAGACCTTCTAAGAGAGAAATATAGTTTATTATTGTACATGTTCTAGGAACAGAACCAATATCCATTCCTCCATATAGGATGGCTACTACTGAGCTTTAGAAGCTTGAGAGGTGGCTAGAGGACATAAAATCTAAGGTTTTTATAAGACCCATTACATTACCTTAGGGTTGACCCATGTAATTCTCCAATAATGTGAATGGGACGTTAGGTTTTGTGTTTACTATCATAAATTGAACCAAATTATGGTTAAGAAAAATTATTAGTTTCCTTTTATAGATGAAAACTTCAATAATATATGGGGAGAAAAGATTTTATCCAATATATATTTGTTGTGGGGTTACTGTCAGGTAAAATCTGGACCATTAGATATACCTTGTGTGATATTCTATAGTAGATGTTGCATTTATGAGTATATGGTATTCTCATTCGATCTAATTCATTATCCATTATCTTTCATACCAATATCATGACCTTTATCCTAATGAGGTTGAGTTGTACATTGATTCTTCATTTAAGGAGCACCACATTCACACTATTGATTGAAGGAATAATGATCCTTGAGGTAGTTTAGTCCCTCAAGTACTAATGTAATGGTAGCACATATGGGTACAGGGTGATACCTAGGAGGGAGAGGCTGATGTAGATTCAGAGTGGCTAAAAGTTTTCTCAGATTATGTCATACCACATTTACAAGGGAAACTCAGGGATGAGTTATTTTAAAGAGGGAAGGTTGTAACATCATATCTTTTATTATAAGTAATGGATCATTTAAATTTTATTTTATTCCTTTTATTTGATATATAATCATTTTTTTAATAGTTTGTGAAAGGTTTTGAGATTATTCAGGACTTCTTTAGAGATCAAAGATCTTATTTTTTAGGAAACAAGAAGAGGCACACAGTCGGCACATGATTAGTAGTAACCATGCAGCTCAAATATGTTGTGAACATATGTGGGAGAAAAGTATGACCAACCATGTGAGGGAGTTTAAAAAACTATGAACGGAGAATCAATGAAATTATAGAGGGGATCGACAAGGGTTGTTCATGATTTTTTAAACTACACACCTAGCCCACATGGGTAGTTCCACATAAGTAGTGAGATCGTGTTTTAGTGCTTGGTTTGGCCAAACTATACAGCCAAACCATGCACCTCATTAAAAAATGGAAAAATTACCTTTTACCCATATTTCTTTGTAATTTATTAATTCATTTCTCTTCCTCACCATCCACAACCTTCTCCATGCTTTAGATCTCCCAAATTCATCAACCTTATGTATTTGAAGAACTTATTCTTCTGATCTTGGAATCATTTGTCATTGCTCATGTTGGATCTATATCAGTAAGCTCTTCAATAATCTTCCTTTAATTACTCATTCATCTCAATGTATGGAATGATAAATATATACGAACTAATGTGCCCTATTATTATTCTATTCACCTATTTCATTGATATCAAAAAAAATTAGTCTATATTGGAGGCCAATACTAGATGGGGAGTCACCTACCAACATAATTTAGGTGGTCTAGTACTTTCTATTAAGCCCCTATTGTTTTATATCATGAAATGTGATTTCACACACCATAATTCCATGTATTTCATCAAAAATATTAATTATACAAAATTAAATGGTTAACCACTATAGAAATTTTTTATTTCACCCTTGTCCTTATTGGAGGATTCTCTCGTCAGCTAGTTCCACCTTTTGAGGTGTGCTTATGAATTTCCCCCTTAACTTTATAAATGCTTATATTTTAACGACCAATAAATTACATACATTGTTATTAATTTAGAATTGAAGCATACTTATTAAAACATATGTCAAAACCATGAAAGGACCGTATAGGTATAGTGTCTTTAGAAACTGGGAAACATAAACAACTGGTTCATAAATCATCTACATTGTCTCCCATTTATTTCATCATATCTAGAGTCCCTTTTAGAATATTCTACTTAATACCCTTCTTCCAGACCTGGGGAAAAGAAAACATACAAAAGGGTGAGATCAAATGCTAAGTGATGTTAAACAAAAGAAATATCGATCATATCATATTCTTAAGAACATAACATTTCGAATATATTGTCTTTCAAAAGAGATCATATTATCATAACATGGGATTAATCAAAATAGTGAAATGTAATCCAAATAATCATAAATTAAAACATTAAACATGGTGGTATACACAAATAATCATAAAGAAGCATTTCAAATTTGTCAAGACTCATTGCCAAGACTATCTTAGCAGACAAAGTCCATTTCTGAACCGAGTTCACTCCTCGTTCCAGTCCTGTATCACTGAACCAGTTTAGCTTGTCGTTCCAGCCATGTCCATGTCATGAGATATAAATCATTACCCAATTAATTGGAGGGAGATATAGGTCCTACCCATCTCACAATGATACCATTCTTATATGTGCCACAAGATCATAAATCATACATCATAACATAACCCATGTAATAAAAATGGGATTATTAAACATCATTCCATCATAACATAAATAATATAAGATAAAAGGAAATTATAAAAATAATTCCATCATAACATAATAAAATCAATGTAAAAATTAGGGATAGAAACAGAACCCTATATTATCTTAGATGGAAAACAATTTTGATAAAACACTTGAACTCCATTCTTGAGGAAAATATCCTTTCTACATCAAAAACATTTTCCCTTCTTAACATGTCATATAATTTTAAACTAAAGAAGTTGATTAAAAATAAACTTGAAAACATGTAAATTAAGATTAATGTAAATATTTTCTTAAAAGTCCATTCAGGCCGTATAAGTTAAAATAACATTCTTCTCGTACTTTGGCAGAAAAAGTCAAAAAGTACCTTGTACTAAATACGACAAAACATTCCTTTCATATCTTTTACTAAAAACTCACCAATGGTTAAAATTGGATTTAAAAAATTGTAGGTGGATGTAAATAATATTACATATTGAGGAAACATGGATGTGGATGAAAAATATGCCCCAGTAAATCCATAAGTATAAACAATCTTGGATAGAAATGAGATTGTAAGATTTTCCCTTACCTTAGGTCTGATTTGCTTCGTAAGTGTCTGAACCTCCGGTATAATGGTTTAAATGATGTCATTAACTTATTCCAAAATCATACTTATTGTTATGATATCATATATGTTCATATTATTAGATTCTTAGATTCTTATTAGTAATTTTTTATTGCTACTTGTTATTCGGCTGCTTATTGCTTTATGTTCTTATGTGTGTTTGGTCGAATAAATTCTTATTATTCTTTTTAGTTTATAGATACCTCATTTCAATAATGTTATTAGTGTAATATATATCATATTTATTAATTTAATTCATTTATATAATCATTATGAAATGAAGATCATGTAGAACGAGTCGCATCACATCGTGGAGACGGTATGCCGTACGTACGTACGAGTGATGATATCGTTCCCATGATCGTGGAATTGTATTGAAGTGTAAGTATACTATTTAAGAATAAATATAACTTTACAATAACCATATGTAGTTATTCTCTACACCATTATACCCATCCAAGTAAGGTGGTGGTAGAAAACAAATTACATCACGGCGTGGAGACGGTATTCCGTATGTACGCACGCGCAGTGATTTCATTTTCCATAGGAAGGATAAAAGGTGAAATAGATGTTTTTCATATTTATAATAAAATATCAGTATATGAGTGATATTTATGTTATTACATTATAATTAAAAAACTAAATAAGAAGAAGTAGAAGAAGAAATAAAGTTGAAAGAATCGGTAACAGACATTACCTCTTCTTTGAAGCGCCTCTTCTTAACCTCCTCTTTGGGCACTTTAGATGGTCTTTTAAGAATACCAGAACCTCTAGGATGTTTCTAGATAAGTGTATAAGAGAAATTAGAAGGGTTTGGCCGAGCTTTAAGGCTCAAAGTGGTGTGAGGAGGAGATGGAGGAGGTGCCCTTTTATAAGGGAGGAGAGGGGAACCATTGGAAAAACCAAAAATATTATTTTATTATAAAGTCATATTCGGTTTTTAATAGCTCCAAATTGATTTATTTAGAATCTAAGGTGGGGATGGGTCTAAATCATTTCATCCAATAGAATTTAGACAAGTTTAGGTTTCTATTTTAACCTTATCATTTAGATTTAACTTTAATTTAGATAATTTAACTTTTACCGTGTCTTCTTATTTTCTTACACTATAAGGTTAATAAACTTACAATAACAAGCCAAAGAACCCAAAGTTGTTTATTATTAATATATATAACCTTATCTAAGTCATTTGGACGAACCTTAAATTTTTAGGAATAAAATAACAATTAATAAAATAATATTTGTTTTAAAAACTATTTTATGTCAATTTTGACACTATTTGGTAATTGATTTTTGAGAAAATTATAACAGAATTATTAGTTCGAAAAAAGTTAATTAAATCAATAATAACATGTCTTATTAACCTATAAAATTAGTTTAATTCATAAAAAGTCTCAAATTGCATTTATTTGAGTATTTATAACATCAATTATGTTAATATTTCATTAATAAGATAATTAATGCATCATCATTGTGTCATAAATAAATTAGATTATTTAAGGTCTAAAAATTATAAATAAAATAAAATTATGTAGGAAATATTTTTATCTTTATAATGAATATTTATAGTCAAATTTATCTTATGGATAACCCTATATTAATAATGTTTTAATTATTAAACTTTGATTTGAACTATTTTAACTATTCTTTAAATAAAATAATATTAAATGTCCTAATCTAATACAAGTGGGTATAAATGGTAATATTTTATTCCTAAGGTTGTTTTTGGTCGAATTACACTAATCCAATAGAATTAGGACATGGTTTAGTGTAATAATAATATCATTTTTACCCTTAATTTCCCTATTTACTTTTAACCTTGGAAAAAAAGTAAATAGTAAATATTAACCAAAAATTATTTTAATATAATTGAACCAAATTTTAGTCCTTGATATTAACCTTTTCTCTAGGATTTTTGAAATTCCACTCATAGAAGCTGTAAAATTATATTTTATGTGAATTTGCAGATTCTCCTAGGAGGTGGGTAAAAGAGGGTGAAAAGTTCAATAAACATTTTATACATCTAAAATTATTATAAAATGACTCCAATGAATTAATTTGAACTTATATAGGTATTATGTATAAATTTTGACCTAAAATAAATAATTATTTAAATGAAAATTTGGGTTTGAAATAGTAACCCAGTGTTTTCACTATTTAATCAAAAAAAGAATGTTTTCAGAAAAATACCAAAATTCCACCCTAGGCTAATTTCGATATTCCGGATCCAAAAATGAAGTCCACTGTAAATGATGAGATTTACAAAATTTAAAAAAGTTGTTATTACTATTCATAACGGCAAGTTTTAATAATATTTTAATATCATATCATTGTTTAGTGAAACTCTGTATTGTTTATGATGCAAGCTATCAAGGAAGGGCGTGATTGCGTGTAATGAAATCCAAGCTAGTGTTGTGTGTAGTGAAATATTACTTTAATGATGTATATAACATAAAAACAAAATATTTCTCATAAAAAATATCGGGTTTTACATTCTACCCCCCTTAAAATGAATTTCGCCCTCGAAATTCGCCACTTTGTAACAAACAGATGAGGATAACTCTCCCTCATCATATACTCAAGCTCCCATGTAGCTTCTTCTAATTAGTGGTTCCTCCATAAAACATTCACCAATAGAGTGGTCTTGTTCGGTAGGACTTTTTCGCTACTATCCAGAATCTCTATCGGCTGTTCTTCATAAGAAAGATCTTGCTCCATTGGTACAACTTCTGAGCTGAGTACGTGTGAAGGATCGGGTATATACTTTCTCAGGGGAGATACATGGAACACATCATGAACTTGAGAGAGATTTGGTGGAAGCGCCAATCAGTAAGCTAACTTCCCAACATGATCCAGTATTTTGAAAGGACCGATATACCTAGGTCTCAGTTTTCCTTTCTTTCCAAATCTCATTACTCTCTTCCAAGGAGATATTCATAAGAACACTTTATCTCCCACTTCAAACTCTAGGTATTTTCTTCAGTTATTGGCAAAACATTTCTGTCGACTCCGAGCTACTCATAGGTGTTGTTGAATATATTTGACCTTTTCTTCCATCTCATCAACAAGATCAGGTCCAAATAGATTTCTTTCTCCAACATCATCCCAGTAAATTGGAGTCCTGCTTTTCTCTCAAGAGAGAGCTTCATAATGAGCATATGAATACTAGAGTGAAAGATGTTATTATATGAAAATTCCACCAAAGGTAGGTGTCGATCCCAACCACCTTTGAAATCCACAGGGAAATCTCTCAACATATCTTCTAGAGTTTTAATTATCCTCTCAGACTGACCATCTGTCTAAGGATGATAAGTAGTGCTGAAAATCAACTCTGCATCTAGAGTATGCTGAGGAATTCCCCAGAACATTGAGGTAAACCTTAGATCCTGATCAGATATAATGGAAAGTGGCACTCCATGGAATCTTAACACTTCCTTTACATATATCCTGGCAAGCTGATCCAGATAGAAATCCTCTCTAATAGCAATGAAGTGTTCCGACTATGTTAGATGATCAACTATGACCCAGATAGCATTATTGCCTTTGGATGTTTTAGGAAGTCCAATGAAAAAGTCCATAGTGATGTTTTACCATTTCCATTTGGGTATGAGTAATTGTTGTAACATCCCCTTAGACTTCTATCTCTCAGCTTTAACTTGCTGACAAACCAAGAATCGAGAGACATATTCAGCAACATCTCTATTCATTCCATCCCACTAGAAGTACTCTTTCATGTCCCTATACATCTTCGTGCTTCCAGGATGAATAGAGAATGAAGAACTATGAGCCTCATATAGTATCTCCTTTAATTCTAGGATGGGAGGACCACAAACCTGATTTTTGAACTTTATTATCCCATCACAATCAAGGATGAATTCAGGAACATTTCTCACCTTCTTTTGTAACTCTACATCTTATTTATGTGCCTCTTTAATCTTCACATGTATAGATGGTTGAACATTCATTTGAGAAAGATAATATTTTTCTCCTTATATTATAATTCAAAGATCTATCCATTGTAAATCCATTAATATTTGATCTTTTGTGATCCTCATCATGGATAAGCTAGCATGGTCTTGTCGACTTAATGCATCTTCCTCCTTGTTTGTTTTCCATGGGTGGTAATGAATTGAGCATTCGTAATCCTGAATCAACTCCAACCATCTTCTTTGTCTCATATTCAGATCCTTTTGTGTGAAAATATACTTTAAACTTTTATGATCAGAATAAATATCACACCTTTCACCATAAAGATAATGCCTCCAAATCATTCATGCAAAGATTACCGCCGCTAACTCCAACTCATGAGTTGGGTAATTTTTCTCATGGATTTTCAACATTCGTGAGGCATAAGCTATCACCATATCATTTTTCATAAGAACACACTACAGCCCCTTCTTGGATGCATCACTGTAGATCACAAACATTTCCCCACTACAAGGAAGTGTGAGTACAGGTTCACTGGACAACCTTCTTTTCAACTCCTTGAAATTCTATTCACATTCCTCCGTCCACACGAACTTAACTCCTTTTTGAGTCAACCTGGTGAGTGGATTATATAATCATGAAAAATCATTCACAAAATATCGATAATATCCAACCAAACTAAGAAAAATTTGGATTTAAGTTACTGTTGTTGGTCTCGTCCATCTTTCGATAATCTCTACCTTTGCTGGATCCACATATATCCCCTCTTTTGAGATTATGTGACCCAAAAATGAAACTTTTTGAAGCCAAAATTCACACTTGGTAAATTTGACATAAAGCTTCTCATTTCTCAGGGTCTCAAATATAATTCTCAAGTGATCATCATGTTCTTCCTTGCTCTTTGAATAGACAAGAATATCATTTTTAAAGACTACCACAAACCGATCAAGATAGTCTCTACGGACTCTATTCATCAGATCCAGGAAGATAGCAGGGGCATTAGTAAGACCAAATGGCATCACTATAAATTCATTGTGTTCATACCTTGTACGGAAAACCGTCTTTGGTATATCCTCCCTTTTGACAATTAATTGATGATACCCTGAACGAAGATAAATCTTCGAAAAGTATTGAGCTCCACATAGTTGGTCAAATAAGTCATCAATGTGTGGGAGAGGATATTTTTTCTTGATAGTGATCTTGTTAAGTTCTCGATAATCAATTTAGAGTCTCATTAATCCAGCTCTCTTCTTAACAAAAAGAACAGGTACTCCCAAAGTTGACGCACTAGGGAGTATGAATCCCTTATCAATATTCTCTTGGAGTTTCTTCTTCAATTCCTACAACTCAATTGGGGCCATTCTATAAGGTGTCTTTGAAATAGGTAAACCACTCGGCACGAGTTCTATTGAAAACTAAACTTCACGATTTGGTGGATGACCCGACAATTCCTCTGGAAAGACATCATCAAACTCTAGTACAATGGGAATATTCTTAATCATGTGTTTCTCACCAACCATTTGAGATAAATAAACTTCATTTATTGGAATCAAGACCCATAAGATGGAAGAAATTTCCACTGGAAGGTTATGTTCATCCTTGCAATGATAGAAGATCATAGATTGATCTGGAATATGAAATGTGACTTCACTTATTTGGAAATTGATATGAGCTCCATATAAAGAAAGCCAATCCATGCCCAGAATCACATCAAATTCCACTATAGGAAGGATCACAATATTTTCTGGAAGCACATTCCCACAAACTTCAATCGGAGAAGAATTATAAACTTTTGTTTCGACTGTTGTTCCATTAGGGGTTGTCACAGCTTACTCAACATCTAATTTTTGAGGTAATATGATGATAACCTTAGAAAATTCATTATAAATAAAAGAGTGGGTGGATCCAGAATCAAATAAATCATTTTCTACTTTAGAGTGTATGGTAAGTGTACCTTTCACCACTTCATTATCATACTCTACATTGCTGATAGAAATTGCATGTGACTTTATTTTGTCTATAGACTTATGAGTTTGTTGGAGTTGATCATCATAAACAAAACTTTGATTAGGGAATTTATTGGAATAATTTCCCATTTCCTTACACTTATAACATTGAAGTGTAGGAGGTGCAGCCTATGTAGCCTTTTCCTTGTTCGAATCACTAGACATCTTCATCCCGTCATTACAGCATTCAAATGCCTGATGACCTTCCTTTCCACATTTAAAACATTTACTTGTCCCTTTATGAAAACTCCCTCCATGTTTCTTTCCACACTTTGAGCATAAGGGAAAACTCGTCTTATTTTCAGTGTGGTCTTTAGATTTTCCTTTCAATTCCATTTTCCTATTCTTATCAAACCCATATGACTGATGGGTTACTCTAATCTCCATCACAACTTTGAGAGCACATAGAATGATTTCCTTGTAGCTACTGAAGTCCCTTATGGCTAACGCCCTTCTAAGACATGGTTTTAAGCCACTAAAGAATCGATCAATCTTACTCTCAGGTTGGATAATAATCCCATAAGCGTACCTTTCAAGTCCTATAAAATTTTCTTCATATGTACCAACCGATTCATAATCATTTTACTTCAGTTCAAGAAACACCTTCTCTATCTTTGTTCAAAGAATACGCGGGAAGTACTTATTGAAAAATAAGTTCTTGAACTTGTCCCATTCCATGGACTCAATTTCATATCTTGGCCACATATTCTTGATAAGATTACACCATTGATCAGCTTCACCTTCCAAATGATATACCACTAAGATGAATTTATCATATTCAGAACATTGAAGAACTGAAAATATCTTTTCAGTAGTATTGATCCATTTTCTAGCAACTAATGGATCAGTAGACCCGCTGAATGAGGGTGGACGCTGCCTCATTAAGGATTCAATAGAATGTTGCTCCTTCCTTTGCTCATTTGGAAGTCCTGCATGATTCATAGCTTGAGAAAGTTGTGTGAGCATGGATATAAGATTTTTCATTCCCGCTCCCATAACGTTTGGTTTCTCAGGGGGACAATCATTGCATTTCC
Source organism: Viscum album (assembly GCA_963277665.1). Lineage (NCBI taxonomy): Eukaryota > Viridiplantae > Streptophyta > Magnoliopsida > Santalales > Viscaceae > Viscum > Viscum album. Next base: position 620,192,701 of record OY728162.1, on the reverse strand, counting down.
CATCACATTCAAAATTAACACGGGTCCTTCAGGTTCCATCTATTGACTAAAACCAAGAAGAATAGTGTGAGCAATAGTAATTATAATAGGAAAACCACATAATCAAGAATAAAATTTCACGCTTTAGGTCTTATCATAGGTTATTCATGGCCATTTATAAAATAGTAAGATTGTGTTCAAATCTTAGACTTATCCTTAGGGTTCTTACTAAGGCTTTCACATCCTAGTTTCTAAAGGTTGACTATACCTTTCCTCTAATACCAACATTAACGACCCATACATTTCATACATTGTTATTAATTCAGAAATGAAGCATAATTATTACAACATATAACAAACCCATGAAAGGAACATATAGGTATAGTGTCTTTGGAAACAGGGAAACATAAACAAATGGTTCATAAATCATCTACATTGTCTCCCATTTATTTCATCATATCTAGAGTCCCTTTTAGCATATTCTACTTAATACCCTTCTTCCAGACCTGGGGAAAAGAAAACATACAAAAGGATGAGCTCAAATGCCCAGTAAGGGTAAACAAAAGAAATAACAATCATATAATATTTTAAGAACAAAACATTTTGAAAATCTTATCCTGCAAAAGTGATAATAATATCATAACATGGGATCAATCATAATAGTGAAATGTAATCCAAATAATCATAACATAAAACATGATACTTTGTGGCATACACACATAATCATAAAGAATCATTTCTTATTAGTCAAGACTCATTGCTAAGACTATCTTAGTGGAAAAAGTCCATTTCTGAACTGATTTCACTCCTCGTTCCAGTCCTGTATCACTGAACCGGTTTTACTTGTCGTTACATCCATGTCTATCTCATGATATATAAATCATTACCCAATTAATTGGAGGGATATATAGGTCCCACCCATCTCATAATGATATGATTCTTATGTGTGATACAAGATCATAAATCATACATCATAACATAACCCATGTAATAAAAATGGGATTCTTAAACATCATGCCATCATAAAATAAATCATATAAGATAAAAAGACATCATAAAAATAATTCCCTCATAACATAATCAAATCAATGTAAAAAAATATGGATAGAAACAGAACCCTATATTATCTTAGATGGAAAATAATTTTGATAAAACACTTGAACTCCATTCTTGAGGAAAATATCCTTTCTACATCAAAAACAGTTTTCCCTTCTTAACATGTCATATAATTTTAAACTAAAGAAGATGATTAAAAATAAAATTGAAAACATGTAAAGGAGGCTTCATGGAAATAATTTCCTAAAATTCCATTCAGGCCGTATAATTTAAAAAAATATTCTTCTCGTACTTTTGCTGGAAAAAGCCAAAAGTACCTCGTACTAAATAAAACAAAAGATTTCATTCATATCTTTTAATAAAAACTCACCAATGGGTAAAATTGGATTTAAAAGAATTTTAGGTGGATGGAAATAATATTACAGTTTGAGGAAACATGGATGTGGATGATAAATATTCCCCAGTAAATCCGGAAGTATAATCAATTTTGGATAAAAATGAGATTGTGAGATTTTCCCTTACCTTAGGTCTGATTTTCGTCGTAAGTGTCCGAACCTCCTTTATAATGATTTAAATAATGAAATTTACTTATTACAGATTCATACTTATTGTTATGATATCATTTATGGTCATATTATTAGATTCTTAGCTACTTATTAGTAATATTTCATTGCTACTTGTTATTCAGGTGTTTGTTGCTTTATATTCTTATGTGTGTTTGGTCGAATAAATTCTTATTATTATTTTTAGGTTATAGATAAATCATTTCCATAATATTATTAGTGTAATATATATCATATTTATTCATTAAATTCATTTATATAATCATTATGCAATGAAGATCATGTAGAACGAGTCACATCACATCATGGAGACGGTAGACTGTACGTACGCACGAGCGATGATATTGTTCCCATGATCGTGGAATTGTATTGAAGTGTAAGTATAATATTTCAGAATCAATATCACTTTACAATAATCATATATAGTTATTCTCTACACCATTATACCTATCCAAGTATGGTGGTGGTGGAAAACAAATTACACCACTGCGTGGAGACTGTATTCCGTACGTACGTACGCGCGGTGATTTCATTTACCGTAGGATGGATAAAAAGTGAAATATGGTTGTTTAATATTTGTAATAACATATAAGTGTATGAGTTATACTGATGTTGTTACTTCATAATTAAACAACTAAAGAATAAGAAGTACAAGAAGAAATAAAGTTGATAGAATCAGTAATGGACATTACCTCTTCTTTGAAGCACATCTTCTTAACCTCCTCTTTGGGCACTAAATATGGTCTTTTAAGAAGACAAGAACCTCTAGGATGTTTCTAGGGAAGTGGAGAAGAGAAATTGGTAGGTTTTGGCTGAGCATGAAGGCTCAATGTGGTGTGAAGAGGAGAGGGAGGAGGTGCCCTTTTATAAGGGAGGAGAGGGGCACCTTTGGAAAAACTAAAAATATTATTTTATTATAAAGTCATATTCGGTTTTTAATAGCTCCAAATTGATTTATTTAGAAGTTAAGGTGGGTATGGGTCGAAAGCCTCTCATCCAATATAATTTATACAGGTTTAGGTTTCTATTTTAACCTTATCATTCAGATTTAACTTTAATTTAGATAATTTGACTTTTACCCTGTCTTCTTGTTTTCTTACACTATAAGGTTAATAAAATTACTATAACAATCCAAATGAACCTCAAGATGTTTATCATTAATATATATATCCTTATAAAAGTCATTTGGCCGAACATTAGATTTTAAGGAATAAAATAACAATTAATAATATAATATTTGGTTTAAAAACTATTTTATTTCAATTTTGACAATATTTGGTAATTGATTTTTGTGAAAATCATAAAAGAATTATTAGTTCTAAAAAAGTTAATTAAATCAATAATAACACATAATATTTACCTATAAAATTAGTTGAATTCATAAAAAGTCTCATATTAAATTTATTTGAAAATTTATAACATCAATTATGTTAACATTTCATTAATAAGATAATTACTGCATCATCATTTTGGCATAAATAAATTAAATAATTTAATGTCTAAAAATTATATATAAAATACCATTAGGTAGGAAATACTTTTATATTTATAATTAATATTTATATTCTAATTTATCTTATGTATAACCCTATATTAAAAATGGTTTAGTTATTAAACGTTGATTTTAACTATTTTAACTATTCTTTAAATAAAATAATATTAAATGTCCTAATCTAATCCAAGTGGGCCTAAATGGTCATAAATTATTCCTAATGTTGTTTTGGGTCGAAATAGACTTATCCAATAGAATTAGTACATGTTTTAGGGTAATAATAATATCATTTTTACCCTTAATTACCCTATTTACTTTTAACCGTGGTAAAAAAAAGTAAAAACTTACTATTCACCAAAAATTATTTTTATCTCATTGAACCAAATTTAGTCCTTTATATTAACCGTGTCTCTCATATTTTCGAAATTCCACTCACAGAAGTTGTAAAATTATGTTTTATGTGAATTTTCAAATTCTCCTAAGAGGTGGGTAAAAGACGGTGAAAAGTTCAATAAAATTTTTATATATCTAAAATTATTATAATATGACTCCAATGAATTACATTGTACTTATATAGTTATTATGTATAAATTTTTACATAAAATAAATTTAAATAAAATAAATTTAAATAAAATAAATAATTATTTAAATAAAAAGTTGGTTTTTAAATAGTAACCCAGTTTTTTCACTATTCATCAAACATTGAATGTTTTCAGAAAAATACCAAAATTTCACCCTAGGCTAATTTCGATATACTGAATCCAAAAATGAAGTCCATTTTGAAAGATTGAATTTAGTAAATTTCAAAATGTGGTTATTACTATTCATAATGGCCAGTTTTAATAATATTTTAATAGCATATTGTTTTTTAGTGAAACTCGGTATTGCGTACAACACAATCTATTGAGGAAGGTCATGATTGTGTGTAAAGAAAGCCATGATAGTGTTGTATATAGTGAAAGATTCCTTTAATGATGTATACAACATAAAAACAAAATACTTCTCATAAAAAATCCTGGGTGTTACATATATGACCAAACCACCTACTAATTGGTCTTGTATTTTTTCTTAAATGAAATGAATAAATTGAATTAAAAGGAAGTGAATGGTGTGACCATATCATTTTACCTTATTTATAAAAGTTCCTCGATAATGGAATCCCTTATTCATATATGATCCTCAGGCATAGAGTCCCTTATTTATTCATGATTCTATGGCATGTAATACCTTATTCGTACATGATCCTCAGGCACAGAGTCCTTTATTTTATATGATAATTGGGAATGAATTATATTATTATACATGATCCTTGGGAATGGAATTCCTTATTATTCTATGTGAAAGTTGGGCATGGTGACCCTTATTTGAAATATGAGACTCTTATAATTATACATGGACTCCATGGTTACAACTTCTGTCCTGACTACTACTATATATATATGTATATGATTTACGTATATAATATATATATAAAAACATATATACATCGTGACACTTATTTAAAGATATTCCCACTTAGCAAAATGTAGGTACAATTAGACGGGTGTCTTAAAGAAACCCTAGATGAATTATTTACAGTTTACATTGTCTCTTTATATTTGTTATACCTATACACTAGTCATTTAACATACACTGGCCAGATAATATTATATTTAAATGCTGGTGGTCTATTGATTATATCTCAAACCCTATTCGGGCTACCATTTGGTATATAAGCAGACTTCATGGTTGTAGATAGGAATAAAGGAAAGGGTCCAGCTTTGGATGCATAGAGCATGAGAGAAAAAGTCTTAACTTATTCTCATCATGATAGTGGATATAACTTTTGCATCCTATCTTATTCAATACATCTTGTTGTATATGAATGATTCTATTTTGTCCATGTATCATAGCTTTTTGTATAGCATTCCATGATAATAATTTTTTATACGAAATTGGATATGGTTTATCCTTTTTATGTCATTTTTTCTATTATAATTGGGTTACATACTTGGTCTTATACCACATTATTATATATTTTTTGAAACTTATTCTTATCTTATACCATTTTTCAATCTAATCGTGAGGGTACAGTCTCCCAACTATATCATTAATAAACCTCGCTACTTATTAGCAGCCTCTAGATTATAGAGAGGTGCATTTGAGGCCATGTGTCTCTTAGGTTCAATTACTTATTAGTGAAATAGAATTGAGAAGTTACATATGATATGGGAAATATGATTCAATTATTGATCCACTTAGATATGCTGGTATTGATAGTTAAACTTGAAATATTATATGGTTTCTATGCCTATGATGGTGGATCACTCATATGATAACTTTTTATACATATGATATGAACATGTGAATAAGGATTATTATATATAAATTTTTGGATGTGATTTTCTGTTGATAATCTCATATTCTCATACCCTTTTCCCATGACATTTTTACATATAATCTTTGATTGATATATTCCATGTTTAAACTTATTAATCATCTAATATCACCCATTATATTGTTTTAATCTTCCCCAAGTTTTGAATAAGTATGATAAGTATGATAAGTATATAAGGGTACCATATATAAAAATGATTTTAGTGATTATAAAGATTATACTTATGTAAGGGTTTTTGTATCAAGTCTCTAAGTACACTAAACCATTATGGTTTAACAGTGTTTAATATTATTAGATGTTATCAATATTCATCTAAAAGGATCATGTATTTATATATGTTATTCTCTGGTCTCTTCATGTATAACTTAGGAGAATCCTATAAGGGGGTCTAAATGATTTTTACAATGGAAAAATGTTCAAATGTGTTGTAAAATAAATTTCTTTTCTAGTTTGTCCAAAAATACACTAAACCATTAGATTTTATGGTTGTGAAATTATTTATTATATGGAATTCTTAAATTATGGTAATGATGTAAAAGAAATATATTTTTAACTCATATAATTATAGTTGGTATCATTACAAGCTTATTTATTATTGAGTATTAGATTAGTTATTTTTAGGATTAATTTAGTTATTTTTGGGAATTAGGGTAAGAGAACATTTGTGAAAACCCTATAAAATTTATAAGTATAGGAAAACATATTTATTGTTTGGTAAATTATATTTTATGTGGTTTCATATAAATTACATTCCTCTTTATATATTGTAATGTTAATGTTGTAGTGGAATAATTTAACCTAGCGGTTATAATATTAAAAAGGGTGGTTGACTATCAAATTTACCTTACCTAGGTGCACGATGAGTGCATCTAAGACTGCACACCTAGCTAGACACTAAAATGGGAAATACACTGGTTAATAAAAATATATATATAATCCATGATAAAGTATTTATTATGTTAAATATTTATGTTAAGGAGAATGAGGGAACCCAAGCTAAAGAAACCTATATAAATCTGAGACTGTCTTAGGTTTATCTAAAAGGTAATGTGATGTTTTCAAAAAGTATGTTATTTTTAGGTTGAGGTTTTCATAATTTTCATAAAATACCTTTATGTTTTAATTTTTTTCATCACTCACATTAACCAATTTTTGTTTTAGTAATGGCTGTATCCTGATAGAACTATATTAACAATGGATTCCATGGTCAGTGTAGAGATTTTCACCAAAATAAATCTATTGGTGAAAGAATTATGCTGAGAAACCTTTTGATTATGTAGAACTGGTTATCCTGAATTACGGTTAATAATGTGGAAATATTTTAATTCCAAAACACACCAAATAATAGAAGTATGGAGTCTCTGGTATGTTCAAAAGATTAATTAATCTATGAAATAAGGTTCAATTTCTTTCATGTCAAAAATGTGGGAAGATACACACAGTGTATTTCTTTAAGTGAATTGGAATATGTTTATCTTCAATAAAGTATGGTGAAAAATAACAAGTTGCCATGGGAGGATGAATAAATTAGTTAACATAATAGAGGTAAAATATGTGTTTCTGCTTGGTACCTATAATATTAAAGTAGACACTTAATTTAAAATTATATCTGTAGTTATTTATATATTTTTGATACCCTCAAATAGCTATATTGTAATGTGATGATTAAAATTTCATAGATGAAATTTATTTATTTGGATATTATAATGACACCAAATTTATATATATATATTTTCACATTACAAGGGTGTAATTTTTTTAGGATGGGAGATTTTAACGACCTGAAATATTATATTGATATATTTTTCTACACAAAACATTAAAAATAATAAAAACCTATAAAATCTAAAACAAAATTATTTAATTTTAATGTTTTAGTCTAGTTTTTAAATTTTTACGTATAAATGGGAGCAAAAATATTGCAAAATCAGTGAGTAAAATAAATTGCATCTAGTAGTGAAAATATCCCTTATGTAGATTGTTTGTCTAAGCTTGTAAAGAGGTAAATTCACACGATTTTTTCTTCTATCAGTGCAATGGTGAACTCCAAAAAATAGTTTATGAGGGATATTTTATGTGAGATAAGTCCAAGCTCATTTAAATTTCCATGGGATCCATGCTAATAGAGTGAGAGCATGTGACTGCCACCAGAGCATATATTATTTTTGCATCTTATGTAGAGACCATGATGAGCTATGTAACTATAAAATAAGATGATATGAACATGTAAATATTAATGTTATAGGTTATTAATAAAATTTATTATTAATATTTTTCATTTTTACTTCTAAATAAAAAGTGTTTATTTACTAATGAATTCATAAAATCAACATGATATTTTTATCCTTAAAATGTATTTTTATCAAATTTTATTCTAGTAAAAATGTTTAGATAATCTAAATATACTACACAAAACAATTTTATAATAATAATATATTAAAAAAAATTAAATTGTAATTGATAGAAAATAAAAGTGAGAACAATGAATATTTTAAAAAATTCATTTCCCTATTAAAGTTGATTTTATTTTATTTATTTTTATTTATTTGGAAGATAAATTTTATAATTTTAACTAAAAATTACTAACTGTATTTTTTGATTTAGAATAATAATATTAAATAGGTATTATTTTTGTACTTTTATGAAACAATTTAATATTAGTTGAATAGTGAAAAAATATTATTTTTCTAAAACTAAAACTTTTATGACATTATCGTAATATGAGAATGAAATAATTGTTTTAAAACATTACATATATTAATTATTTATATTTATAATGAAAAATTAATTATTTAAACTTCTTATGATGTATTTATAAAAAAATTATTTATTATTTTGGAAACTTAAGTAATATTTTACTCTAAAAACTATTTTATTCACTTATGTTAAAAATTATTTGTCATCACTTGTAAAAATTTAATAAAAAATGACTCCATATTTTAGATCAATATAAACATATGATTTAATATGAAAAATTTCATATTTTGGCATAAAATGATGATTACTAAGATTAAACTTAACGACCTAGATAGTAGTAGAAGGGTTATTTCAAAAGAGATGTTTTATTAATGTTGTGTAATTTTATTCTATAAAATTAAAACAAACTATTTTTAGAAATTTATATAATATGATGTTTTAAAATAAATGAAATATATTATACTCTATTTAATTAGTAGTCAATATTTTATAATATTAAGAACTCTTAATAGTTAAATCAATGTATTTTATACAAACAATTTCTCCATATATTATATTTTTTAATTTAAAAGTTAATTTTTTATTATTTTTAATGGAATTGGATTTATTATAGGATAAATTTAGCTTCATCAAAAAAAATTGTTATAAGTTTTATCATCTATTTTTGGTAAAACATAAATTACTTAATTAAAAAACATGTTAGTAGGGTAAGAAATAAAATTGTAAAGTTTAGAAATATAATGGTAAATGACTCAAAACATGTTATAAAATGTGTAAAAATTAAATTTTTAGGAATTATAAACATAAAACCCTCTAAAATAAATTAAGGTAAAAATTTATATCCATTTAACTGAGAATAATGTCATGACATTATTGATATGTAACGAGTATTTACAAAAAAATCCAATTCTTTACTTATAATAGGTGATCACTTTCACCCTTTCAATGCTACACTTAACCTTCTAAATTATCCTAAAAGTATATCCAATTTACTTATCCAATATGTCTATTTCACTTACCTAATCCCATGTTATATATAATTTATCCGAATCTTTTATTTTTAAGAATATATTTTTGAGAAAAATCTTCTCATTCGAGTAATACTTTCACCTTGAACTTTTCTTATTAATAATATACTACCAAATACAATTTTCCTAATAATTTATAAAAACATAATAATTATTAATATTTTTAAATGTTATTATAGAAATTGAATATTAATTTCTACCTTCTCTAAAACACTTTCAAAAAACAAAGTCACCCTGAAGTGTGTGTTTGTGGACTATCGCCTCCAAGAACGACGAGTTTAATTTTTCATAAACAATTTATATATAAAATTAATTTTTTTAATGATAAAATATAATATTTTAACCTGAATTGATTTTTTAAATGATGAATTATTTTATTTTTTATCAACCTTCCATTCTATAAAAAATTACAGCATCATCTATGTGTATGTACAGACTACTGCCTCCACAGAATTACATTTTTTTTATTGCCACAAAAAATGGATGAATTTATGAGGTATTTAATGTGTAAAATGGATATTTATGAAACTATTTATATTTTATAATTATAATATTTTTAAATATAAAACTAATATTAATTCTAAATTGGAATAATAAATTTAACTACATTAATTTAACATATTGAGGAACCATTTTAAATATTTTTAACATTAAAAACAATTGTAAATGTTTATATATATTTATAATGGAAATTAAAAGGACATAAATATATAAAATTAAAGTGGTTATAAAGATATTTTATAAAATTTTTATAATAATAAACATGATGATATAGTTATGGATAAATTGACCATGCAACTTCAAGTAACTAATATGAATAATGACTATATAGTAAATTAATAACATATAGTAATTACAGACCATTAAATATTAAATATATATATGAATATGAATATTAAGAATGTTTTTAATAAACATAATTAGATTATTTAGGATGTTAATCATACATGTAGAATGAATCATGACCCAAATTAAGGGTTTCTGATTCTCAATTTTGATTCATTAAGATTTGATTTTTATTCACCACATGTTCAATTTTTTATATAAATAATTTATTTGGAAGTATTTCTTATCATATGATTCTTGAAATATTATGGATTTATAAATCCATATCATGATTTACCTTTATGGTTATTTCTATTAAAAATATGATGATTATGTAAGGCTCATTGAAAACTCTACTCACATTATTGTGTTAAAAAGATTCTTTTAGAACATCTTTCTTTTGTGCATGGTTTCATTCAAACCCAATATTTTATTTCAAGTTTCATTATCTTTATATACGGGGAGAATATGTATTTAATTCAATGATTTTACCAAGATTAATATGTTACTCATAAAGTTTATCACTATTGTGAAAAATTCCCACATTCGTTAACAATGGTTTCTACTCTATGTCCTTAATTTATCTTCTTATTAAGATAATTCTTTTCATTGAAAATATAATGTAACACCCTGATATTTTAGAATATATTTATTTTTAAATAAATTTTGAGTAATTTATATATTCCTTTACATGGAGAAACGATCTTAAATAAACCACAATATACAACAAAATATTATAATTTAAATATATTTGTTATAACCTAATCTTTGGTTTGGGAGGTATCAATAGGAGTAACCACATTATAAAATATATGGAAAAAAATTTCCTTATTAAAATTTATTAATTTTTAACTAAGAAATAAGTTCTCAATTTTAAATAATTATAATTAGGAATAGTTAAGGTTTAAAAGGTCCATGCTTCAGTAAAATTGGGTTTTCTATGATTTTTTTATTCTCATTTAAAATATAAATTTTATAATTTTATAATTTAAATTTTATGAAATGATATTATTTTTTCAAATAAAAATATTTACATTTTATAAAGAGTGAATTTATGATTTTTAGAAGACAATTGATTTTTTATTGAGTAGAGAAAAAAAAATTTTGTAAAACCATCATTTTTTATTTAAATAAACAAATACTAATATCCCATTATGTTTTGAATTATGTTTTGAATTATCATAATATACCTTTTATTAAAAATATTTTAATTAATTCCATATAAATCTGCATTATATTTTACTTTGGTATAAGTTCATTTCTATACTGGAAAATGAATTTTTATAAAAACAGTTTTCGTTGCATTGGGTGAAATTATATTATAATAAAATTTTACTACATAAAGAAATTTATTCATAGAATATGGATTATATATTTTTAATAAAAAAAATAAAATTATTTTCATTTTTATTCATAATGTATAGTAATCATACAAATTTTTTATCACTATAGTAATGTGGAAACATGTTAATTGAGGTAAAAAATATGAGATATGGTCTCAAAATATACCCAATACTATCATTTATTTCGTTAGATTAGTGTAATTATACTATAAAAATACTATATTCTAAATTATGTCTTTTTATTGATACTTTAATTTTATTACAACTTTTATATTATTTTAAGTTTAGAATAATTAAAAAATGTCACTCTCTCTCTCACTTATTCTGTTATCATGGTACAGATGTAGATAAAATTTATCTATTATTGAATATTAAATATAAAATTTGTTAATAATAAACTATAGTTTTTATCATAATTGATTTTTAATTTTTAGAGATTGTATATCTTTCTTGAATGCATAGAAAACATCACCACAATTCTTTTTCAAGAAGTTGAAAAATAAAAGAAATTGTTTTAAAAACATTATTTGTAATATATTTTGGATGTATTATAGTGCTTCAATATTTTCATGGATGATTATAATGTATTTATGATGTTACAATTATTTATATTATAATTTCATTATTATCTTGACACATTTAAATTCATGACATGTGGATAGTCATGAAAATTACATTAAATGATATTTAATATTTAAAAATTATTTTTTAATCATTTATAACTCATAAAAATTCTAAATTGACTCAAGTGGATATTAAATTAAATATGATATTATAAATGGTTCACATACACACTAATTTTTATTTTTAAAATTATATTCATTGCCATTAAAGATTGAAAAAATTATTACAATGGTTATGGTTGCACATGGTTAATGGGGGGATTAAATAAAAACATAATGTTAAAAATGACAAGTAAATTTTTCATTAAATTTATTTGTATGATTATATTTCAAAATTATCCCCATAAAAATTTAAAATATGGTCTTTTTGATCCATTTACATGAATAACACTTAAATTATATTTTAATGTTATATATATTTACTTTTTTTCACCCACATCAGTTATAAAAGGTCACTTTCTATCCTCTCCTCCTCACCCAATTTGAGCCTCTTAGATGGAACAATCCCAATATAAATACCTTCCTAGATTCATTCCCCACATTATAGATGTACATCTATTCACAAAATACCATCCATTAAATTCTTAATGTGTAATACGATTGAGACTTTCCAAAAAATGAGGAAGTCAAGAGCATATATGAAGTAAGTCAGAACTATGGAAATGGTTCTCCATCCCAATATTATTTCATTGGGACATGTTTTATGTTAGGGAAACATTTTGTTTATATGGGGTATATACATCCCTATAAAAAAATTATATCATGAATCATTCATAATTATTGGTGTTTAAATTTATAAATCAATTTATTTTAGTTAAGGGTTATGATTCAAATGTTATCTTATTTTCTAATAATATCATTTATTTTTAGTATTTTCAATATTAAATTTTCATTTATGGAAATTATATTATAATTATACTTTAAAAACAATATATCTTATTCTCTTGTATTTATTAATATTTTTTTATTTTTACTATAATTTTTATGACTTTGGTAATTAAAATGATAGAGAAAATGCATTTAATAAATGTCGTTATAATTTCTTGTTTTTGGGGGAGGAATATTTATTCTCCATGCCCATATTCTTAAAAAATAGATATTTTAATCTTTACATAAATTTTTTAAAATATTTATTTTTACAACCATTGACCTTTTTTACAAATGAATAAAAGAAATATGTTCAAATGTTTTCAATATGAGTAACATATGACTTTTTTAGAAATGTGTGAAAGGACTATTTTTGTAACATATACAACAAGATAGAATTTTTACCACCATCATGTTTTTTACTTCTGCATGACGAATTATTTTCATGTTTCAATGATTTTATAAATAAAATGAAATTACATTTTTTGAGTTTTGGTTTTAAATGTTTACAACTAAAATGTGATATTTTATCATGGTTTTTAATCAGTATTTTTAAAAAAAAATTGTAATAGATATTTTTTATCTATGTTAGGATAATGTAGTTTTTTTTATCTTGATTTTAAAACTTGATTCATTCCCACATGATAATTAATATATTCCAAGATAATGAATTTTTATATGATATTATCCATTTTCTTTCTCAGGATTGATTATGATTATTTGATGATGAGATATTTATGAAACTTGTTTCCTTCACACTGGTGAGGCTATGATTATAAAATCAATGTTTTTTGGATCTAATAGAACACATATGTGTTGTTTTCATTTTTTTATGGGTGGGTCCAGAATTATATAACCCTCTAAGTCATTGGATAATAATTTATATCTCGTGAGATATTATGAATGAGGATAGGTTGTTACCAAATTCCTTGAATGAACGATGACGGTGAGTGAAACAATTCTATGAATAAATGAGAATGTGAAGTCAACCCATTACAAGGATGGAAAGTGGTTGGGGAGTGAAAAAATTCATTATGGAACTTTTTATACTATGTGATTATATACATGGTTGTGAGCATTGACTATTTAAATAATTTTATATACTTGTGATTGTGTATACAAATTTCTATTACATGTTATTATGTATATTATACACACTCATGGGTCATGATTAAATATTGATAAATCTCTCATATGAGTTATGTAGTTTGAAATTACAGTGATTTCTGACATGACTAGTGACTTATGATCAATGATTGATTCGGTTTCAACATCATTAATTATGAAAATTATATGATACCATTATACATATATTATGATTGTATATAATAATAAGTTGATATCTCTCATTATTACCATTACATGACATCTGATCTCATCATTTCTTATATTTTATTTTCCCTCAGTTGTGAACAAATGTTTTAAGTAGGGTATGTTTTAAAAGGGTATAATGAGAGAAGAAATTTGTGGGATATTTTAAATATATTTCACGAAATACATTGATGATATATATAGAATCCAATGACACAAATTTTTATAGTCATGGGGAATTTATTATTATAATATGTATTTAATATTCCATAAAATTATGTAATTTTGATATATTTAATGCTCATGTCATCCCAATTTCTATCATAATAGGGTTTAGTAAATTTTTAAAATTTGGTTAGGATTAAAATAGTATAATACCTAATACAACCTATAAAGATTTTAAAATGATATAGGATGAACCTAAAGTGTTAAAGGTTGATAATAATGTGTTATAATTTAGAACATCTTGAAAATTATTTTTAAGATTATGTAAGTGATGAATCTAAGTATAATTTTTTGATACTAAAATTGATATTTTTTGTTTTAATAAAAGGATAAAACCCAAGAAACCAAGTTGTAAATGGTTTTGGAAAACAATTTGGTGGTTTTTAGAATTGTAAACAAATTAGGATATAAGGTCGAGTGAGGAATCTTATTGTTATTTCTAAATAGATTTATTGATTTTTTTGTTGAAATCTTGAAACTATGTGAGTCTCCTAACACAACTAAAAAGATAAAAATAGAGTTTCATGGGTGTTCAGTTATTGTAGATTGGGGAGGAAATAAAGTTAAATTTTATTTATTTTAGAAATGTGAAAAGAATATCCCAAGTAATTATCTCAAAGGAATAATAAAATGTTTCATTTGTGGTAAATGAATACATATAATAACAAACATTGGAAGAAATATTAAAAGTTTAGTTAACTATATAGAGGGGAATAATTTTCTCTCAAATTTATAAAATCAATATTTTAAATTCGGAGAGTATTTTCATCATGAAAATTGATTCCCTTGAGGGGAACCCTTAATGATAGAAAACAAAATCATACTAATAAAGGCTTACCAAATTCATATTCTTAAGATGAAATAACTAAAAAAACATATAAAAAGTATCTATTATTTTAATATTCCTTTTGTTTGAAAAAATAAGTATGATTTGATTAAGACTAATAGATATTATGACATTATTCATAATTATAATTGTAGTAAGGATGTATTAATGAAAAATATAAAATATGATAGTTCAAGGTCTATAAAAGATTTTCAATGGTTGAAGTATCAACATATAGGGAAATGAGAGTTATGATACAATGATATTTTATTTAAGGTTTGATAAATTTAAGGATTTTTATAAGATTATAAGAATTTATGCTCTTTTGATGATTTATGTAATTAGAGTTTCATATAATTATAGATCCTTTGAGATAAACTTATTTTTTTTAATATATGGTTGATGTAGTGACCTGAGAATTAACAATATAAAAATTACATTATTTTAGTTGAATAACCTGGAAAATCTAGGACTGAACAATTTCATCCCAAAAATTTATTAAAGAAAAATTCAATTGGAATATCATGAATAAAAAATGGGTTTACATAATTAGGAGTTCATCACTCCCGATATATCCGAATCAACCATTGGTGCATGGTACTAGGGAGCCTCGTATGACCAAATTGTTATTGTTTCCATTATCTCATTCTTTGAAAATACATTCACCACATGATTTTACTCCCTATATACATATGAAACCATTTTTTGAGGTTGATTTACCTATTTAAGGAAGTCAATCCAATGAGGAAACACCCACCAAGGTACCTTCATAGTACTTTATTTTAGGGCTTTAACAAAAAGTTTTGAATCGGGCTCAATCCATATGGGAATCAAATTTATATAGAAACAAGATTTATGGGATAGAACATGGCCCAATGATCTTCATTTTGTGCATTTCTAGGTAAAAAACACTAGAAACAACATTTGACAATGCCACAATATGTACAATACAGACTTACACATCCCAGGGGTCCCAACATGCCAGAGGCGACACCGTCAAGTGCCTTATGAGGGTAAACATGGGATTTATCAATCGATGATCATAAGTAATAATAATATGATAATAAATTTACGAGATAATATTTATAACTTACAAATATAATACCCAATTATTCAAAGGACATTAATCATTTTTTTATGAAATAAATCAATTTCATTTCAAAAGACATGATTCGTAATAGTTGGGAATTATAATTAATTAATAATTAGCCATGTGAGAATATCATAATCATAATAACAATTCATTGGAATTTTTGGAAATATCATTATTATAGAAAATCATAATCATATCTTTTAGAAACATAATTTCATCATAGAATCTCCTAAATAAAATAATTCTAACATTATATTGGTAAAAATATATATCAGTTAACATTGTCACTTCATAAGATTAATTAAATCTATCTTCTATTAGGAGTTACTATTATTTATTAAAACTCTATTATCTCACACAGATGATATATTGGTTGTATCTATCACCTCACAATAGTAATATATTACTTAAATTCTTCTTCATTACTAAATTAATTAAAGGGATATATAATCCCAGGACCATTAATCACATAATGAAAACCATATATATTTGTTCCATAAGATAATAAAACATTCATCACACAATCATAGAATAACCCATAGAAAATAAAATGGTTTTTAAAATATCATATCATCACTTGAGCACAACCCATCTAGGGAAAGTAAGTGTATGGTTTCATAAGACCATTCATTATCACATCATATCTTAATTAACACATGGGAAGGAAATGGGTTTCATGAAATCTTCCTTTCTTCATCATCATCATAAGTCATCAAGAAAAGTCTATTGAATCATAATACCATATCTGATGTGAAGATAAAAAATCGATAAATTATGTTGATATAGATGAAAAATATTTTTTATAAAAGCATTTAAAATACACTTTTTGATTCAAGAGAAAACATATCTTTTCTTTTGGTAACATTTAAAACCACAATTACTAGAAAAAAAGGGGAAATAGTTTTGATTTTAAAATAACTTAAATTTTTATATTAATATTTATGAATAATTTAATACGTTATTTTTGGTAAATATTCTCATGAAACATAAGTTAAAGGAATGCATTATTTTCACACTTTTGTAAAAAGTCAAAATTCAGTCATATGTAAAACATTTGAAAGGTTTCATTTTAATTATTTGTAATAAAAATTATATGGTTGTAAAAATAATTTTTCAAAATACATTTAACTATATATGAATACTTCAATAATTTTTTTTAAAAACATGGACATATAGAAGATTAATTCCTGCCAAATAGAGAAAGAAAAAAGGCCTATTTTTCATAGAAAACTTTTCTAGATCAATTTAAAAAACAAATTGAGTAAAGTAGAACTATTAAGAAAATTATATAAATAATCAAAGTAAAATAAAATATATGTGGTTTAAAGGATAAAGATCGTATAGTTTCTCTCATTGTAAATTTAACATAGACAATCCCTCAAAAACTATGATTGTAACATAAATCACATACCTTAAGTCACATCTTACTTCGTATGCACTAAATCCGCAAATATTTTAAATTTATACTTATAATAAATCTATAACAGAACCATATTCATATATATATTAATATATATTAATATATATAATTACCTTATAATTTATAATTTCCATTTTTATTATAAATTCATTATTAAAATCATTATTTGGGTTAAATTGGGTTTGTTTTCCGAGAATGTTTTTATTTAAATGTTCCTATTATTGCACATTGGTCGTTGTATCATCATCTATATAATATCCATAATTTAATAAATATCATATTTATTCATTATATAATCTTTTATAATTATTAATAAAAATAGGTAATGAAAAATGAATTAAATCACTTTGTGGAGACGCTAGTATATATGTACGCATGAGTGATATTTCCACTTTTTGATATTGAAAAAAATATATGAAAATAATTATTAAAAATTATCTAATCAATATTATATAATTAATAACATATATATTAATTAAATATATCCTTATTACCATCCATGTAACAAATTTATTGAAAATTAATCACATCGCTCTATGGAGGTGGTTGTATATTCGTAGGCATGCATGGCATTATTTTTTTTCAAAAAATTAGAAGGTAAGAAAAATATAATTCAATATAAATAAATAATAATAATTATTTAGTAAATATAATATATAAAATTAAATCTATCATAATAACCGACCATGAAATATGGTAATAGTGAAAATAAATGCATCACTTTATGGGGATAATAGTCGGTATGTACACATGTGCGATGATTTTATTTCCCATTGGATAGAAAAAAATATGAAAAAGGGATAATAAATAAACATGAAAATTTTAATTGTATAGAATATATTGATTTAATAATGGTCATATTTGTATAGAATATATTTTGGAGTTTTAAAAATAAATAATATTTGAAAAATTGGTAGGAAAATATACCTATTCTCTGAGAAACCGTCATTGAATATATTCATAAAGACCCTTGGTCTTTGTTTTAAGAACATAATCTATAATAAAATTTGGACAATGGAGTTGAGAATATATTTTTTTAGGTTTTATTCAAGCTATGTGTGTCATGATGTGTGATGAAAAGAGGAGAGGAGGTCCCCTTTTATATGGGAGGGGAGTGACACACTTTTTACTATTAAGAATATTAAAATAAATAAAGTCACCCTCATAGGAATGCTGATCAAAAGTGACTAAATTTTGAATATGGGATCATATTTGATCTAAATTCACTCTAAAAAATACGATTAATACATTTCATGCATATTTTAACCCTTATATATTTAGAATAATTCCTTATTATACCTCTTAACCTTTACCGAAGTAAAGAATTCTTACCTCCATTTCAATTCATAATGACTAGAAATGAGATTGAACTAATTAAAAAATTTGGATGTGTAGGTTAGTAATATTTAAACCACATTATCAAATAGTGGAAGACTTTTTTTAAATAATCAGGCAAAACACAATAAGATAAATTTTTATAATAATGGATTTTATCTACGATACAGAATTTAACACAATTATTTTCCTATTTCAAAAATTTAGATGAATATTAACATATTTTTTTCAATATATTAACATTTAATTACATTAAAATAATTCATAAATAGTTTTAAAATTAATTTATGAAGATAAAAAAGCATGAAAATCATAAAAGTATTTTTTTTGAGAAAAACAACTCTTTTACATTCAACTAATTTTATTTTTATTTCTATCATATTAATAACAAATTAATTCAGTTTCTACATGTGTGTGAAATATTTTTTTATATTATTAATACTCCAAATTAATTTTTATATAACATAAAATAACATTTGAATAAAATATATGTAGGGACCCAAATCTTGACGTACATTGAAATTACATTACTTTTGCGAAATACTTAATACATGACAAAAAAAGACGCCCAAAGACCGTATTAGTTTAGTGTCTTTGGAAACTCGTAACGTAATCTTCTAATCATGGTGAAAGATCTTCAACATCTCCCATAAAGATCGTCCCCTTTTTGGTTTTCTTACCTAAAACCTTTCATTATATCACGGGGAAAAGAAAACATAAAAAGGGTGAGCTCAAATGCTCAATAAGGGTAAACATAGAGAACATAAAACAATCTATAATCATTTGAATACAAAAACTTGAACATAAAATATAAACATCAAAATCTTGAGCAAAGACATAAATCATGAAAGTACGTAAGAAATATATCATATAGGAACATCAATCATGATAAAATAGCATGGGAATAAAATATGTAATTGTAGAAACCCATTAAGCACATGATATGATTTTTATAGTAGCCAAGGAATTGCTACCAAGACCATGTTAGTGGACAAATTCCCTTTCTGAATCAAGTTCACTCCTCATTCTAGTCCTGTATCACTAAACCAGATCCACTTACTGTTCCATCCATGTCTATCTAATGAGATATAAATCATTACCCAATGCATTGTAGGAAGATATAGGTCCCATACATCTCATAATTAAATCATTCTTACTTTTTCCTCAAAATCATAAATCATACATCATAGCATAACCCATGTAATAGAATGGGATTCTTAAACATCATGCCATCAAAAGATAATCCATATTTATAAAAAATGGATATCATTTCATCATAAGGAGATTAAAACCATTTAAATAATGGAGACATTATACTTAAAACATAAAAATATTAAATAATTTCATTTTAGATGGAAAATAGTTTTGATAAAACACTTGAAATGAATTCTTGAGGAAAATATCCTTTCTTCTTCAAAATCATTTTCTTTTCACAAAATTCCATGAAATTTTAAAAGAAAAGGGTTTTTTTGTAAATAATCATGCAATCTTGTAGAGGAAGATTCATGAAAATTAGGCATTATGAAGCCGTAAAAATCCATTCACGTTGTATAAGTTAAAAATAACATTATCCTTGTACTTTTATCGGAAAAGTCAAAATGTTCCTTGTGTGGTAAACAAAAGTAAGATTCCTTCCATAACACAAAGTAAAAGTCAATGAGGGGTAAACATGAAATTAAACATACATGGAAGAATATTAAACAATTTATGAAAAACATTTTATGGGCATGGATGAAAAATATAACCCCAGTAAATACATACGTATAAGAAATCTCAGATAAAAATGAGATTTGAAAAATTATCCCTTACATTATGTATGATATGCTCCGTATGTATCCGAACCAACTTTATAATGTTTTAAATAATGTCATTAACTTATTAAATAATCATATTCATTGTTATGATATCATATATGGTTTACTTATGACTTTATAATACCTGTTCGTTTGTAAATTCAATGTAAAAGCAGCGATTTGGGTTAAATTGTTTCATTTATTGTATGGGTTTTGACTTGTTGTTCTTGATATTATTACTTATATCTTGATTTACTTAATTCCATATTTTAAAACGTGATTTATATATAATACATATTCAGCATATACATATATATATGATAGACCGATAAATGGAATGAAATACACCGTTCATGGAGACGGTAGGCCGTACATACACATGAACACAATTTTCGATTCCTTATTGAATTGAATGGAATTAAGTAGATGAAATACATATATATAGATAAATAAATCCATTATAATTATTATGTCATGTATTTAATTATTATTCATTATATATACTTTATAATCATTCATGAATGGTTAATATGGAGAATGAATCTAATGTCATCGTGGAGACGGTAGTCTGTACGTACGCACGAGCGATGATATCATTACCATGATCATGGAATATTATTTAAGTGTATGTATAATATTTCCAAATCAATATAACTTTAGAATAATCATATATTGTTATTTATTTACACCATTATACCCATCTATGTAAGGTGGTGGTCGAAAACAGATTTCACCAAGGTGTGGAGACGGTAACCCGTACGTACGCACGCGTGGTGATTTCGTTTTTCGTAGGATGGGTAGAAGGTGAAATAATGTTTTTTCATATTTATAATAACATATCAGTATATAATTAATACTTATGTTATTACCTTATAATGAAAAACTTAATAAGAGGAAGTAGAAGAAGAAATAAAGTTGAAAGAATTGGTAACAGACATTAACTCTTCTTTGAAGCGCCTCTTCTTAACCTTATCTTAGGTCACTAAAGATGGTCTTCGAAGAAGACCAGGACCTATAATATGTTTCTAGGGAAGTGGAAAAGGGAAATTGGCAGGGGTTGGCCGAGCTTGAAGGCTCAAAAGGGTGAGAAAAAAAGAGGGAAGGGGTGCCCTTTTTATAAGGGAGGAGAGGGGCACCTTTGGAAAAACATAAAATATTATTTTATAATAAAGTCATATTCAGTTTTTAATAGCTCTAAATTGATTTATTTCAAAGATAAGGTGAGGGTGGGTCGCAATCCTCTCAACCAATAGGTTTTAGACAAGTTTAGGTTACTATTTTATCCTTATCATTTAGATTTGACTCTAAGTTAAATTATTTAACTTTTACCATGTCTTTTTGTTTTCTTACACTATATGGTTAATAAACTTACTATAACAAGAAAAAAGAACCCCAAGTGGTTCATTATTAATATCTATATCCTTATATAAGTCATTGGGACGAACTTTAGATTTTTAGGAATAAAATAACAATTAATAATATAATATTTGTTTTAAAAACTATTTTATGTCAATTTTGACACTATTTGGTATTTGATTTTTGTGAAAATTATAATGGCATGGTTAGTTCGATAATAGTTAATTAAATAAATACTAACATGTCCTATTAACCTATAAAATTAGTTTAATTCATAAAAAGTCTAAAATTACATTTATTTGGGTATTTATAAGGTCAATTATGTTAATATTTAATTAAGAAGGTAATTACTCCATCATCATTGTGTCATAAATAAATTAACTAATTTAACCTCTAAAAATTATAAATAAAATACCATTATGTAGGAAATTTTTTATCTTTCTAATGAATATTTATAGTCGAATTTATCTTATTTGTAACCCTATATTAAATTTGTTTTAGTTATTTAACATTGATTTTAACTATTTTAACCCTTCTTTAAATAAAATAATATTAAATGTCCTAATATAATCAAAGTGGACCTAAATGGTTATATTTTATTCCTAAGGTTGTTTTTGGTCGAATTAAACTTATCCAATAGAATTAGGATACATGTTAGGGTAATAATAATACCATTTTTACCCTTAGTTACCCTATTTACTTTTAACCATGGTAAATAAAAGTAAACAGTTACTATTCACCAAAAATTATTTTTATCTTATTGAACCACATTTTACTCCTTGATGTTAACCATGTCTCTCGGTTTTTCAAAATTCCACTCATAGAAGCGGTAAAATAAAGTTATATTTAAATTTTCAAACTCTCCTAGGAGTTGGGTAAAAGAGGCTGAAAAGTTCAATAAAATTTATATATATATAAAATTATTATAAAACGACTCTAATGAATTAAATTGAACTTATATAGGTATTATGTATTAATTTTTACATAAAATAAATTGAAATAAATTAAATGATTATTTAAATAAAAAGTCGGTTTTTAAATAGTAACCTAGTGTTTTCACTATTCATCAAAAATTGTAAGTTTTCAAAAAAATTCCAAAAATTTACCCTAGGATAATTTCGATATTCCAATTCCAAAAATGAACTCCATTTTGAAAGATAAAATTTATAAAATTTCAAAAAGATGGTATTACTATTCATAACAGCTAGTTCATAATAATAATATAATAATATCTCGTTTAGTGAAACTTGGTATTGCGTATAACACACACTATCGTGGACGGTCGTAGTTGTGTGTAATGAAAACCAAGTCAGGGTTGCGTGTAGTGCAAGATCCATTTTTTGATGCATATAAGAGAATCCAACCATATTTTATTTATACATTGAATATATATATATATATATACACTCAATGTTGCGTAGAATAACTAATATCAAACAAACTTGAAATTGTGTGCAACACGGTCCAAGATTAGTGTTGCCTATACTGCAAGCTAATACGGTGTTGCACATAGTGCAAGATAATATTGGTGTAGCATACAGTAGAAGATATCAAAGAAATTAAAAATAATATATCTTATAAAATCTCGGGTTGTTACATTCTACCCCCCTTAAAATGAATTTCTCCTTCGAAATTCATCGGGGTTATAAATCGTTTACTATTCATAGAAACCCACATCGTAAAAAGGAATACTAAAAAATTATTTTAAAAACTAAAGTATGATACATAATGATTACCCAAATTAACTAATCACTGTGTTTCCAAATAAGAGAAAATAGGTGAAAATATGGATATGGAAGAAAAATATAACCCTCAAGTTCTAATGGAGAGTGGTAGAGAACATGGCTATGAAAAATCCAACAATCACAAAGCCATAAATTTGTGATGTTCTAAGGTACCATCTAATTCATCTGATATGAGGGCACTAGGACAAATGTTTTGGTTTTCAAGATCATTTCCCTAATGTTAAAGAATTTTTGAATCAAAAGAAATACTTACTTGATTTTGGTACAATCTCACCATTGTTCGTGCCTTGAACAATTTCTACTTCATCTCTTAAAGAAATGAAGTTGAGTTTGTCATTCGTGTAGTGTTAGCAGATCATGTAATAGAATGATGAGTAATTCCATCTATTTCAAACAAAAGGTTATAAAAAGTTATCAAATATACATAAGTCCATCTATGGTGTGGTTAATCGTATATGATTCCAAAAATGGACTTATACTTCATCTATCATACCGCTTAATAAAATAAAACTAGTTTATACTAACCAGGGACTTCATGTAGGCCAGTGGTAGGCGATAAAGGCCTGTCACATTTCGATTGGGGGTTCGATTCCCACAACCTTGTCTGACGCGACGGGTTTTCGATCGGACTAAGAGTTGTCCTTTTTCTAAAACTATACTAATATAACATAAAAAAAGTTCTATCCTTAAACAATACTATATTATATCTAACTTAATCTATTGCAATCTTTAGGTTTATCCAAAATAATTTTTTCCAATGTCATAGTATAATGATACCGATTACTTGAAATTTCATCTACCGAGCATGTGAATACCATCATTTATCATACGATATATATTGTTGGTCACATTCCAAACATGTGAATACCCTAATCATCTATTCTTGTGAAATATGAATTTCCATAGAACCTTAGTGAAAATATGAGTGCTGTCAAAAGTTTACTCTTTCCACTTACCAAAATCCCAAATATTCTATATACTCAAACCATGATATCACTTAGTCCTTATATCAATCATGAGTTCATTAATACTATCAAAAATCTCATTATCTCTTTATCCCTTCATTATAAACATATCATCTACTTTCCAAAAATATCTAAATAACCTTTATGGTTATTGGTACCATTCAACATATACTTTCAAATACTCTAGGAAAAAACAATAGTGTAACAATCCTTAGATGTGTCTTTATTCCATAGTACCATTACCTATACAATATAACTCTTGATAAACATAAATCATTCCACTACCTTCTTAAACCATTGACTGAGATTCAACAATTCTTTCATCTCACATATCATTTGTAGTCTCTTCATTATCATCGACATAAATACTACCCATAAGACCATGCTGATTCTCTTCATGAGACTTTCTCTTAGGGAATTGGTTTTCATAATTGACATACATCCCACATTTAAAACATTTAATAAATGTTGATGTCATAGCAATACCATTATCCTTGTCCATGTTGTTAACTGAACCTTTTCTTTTACACTTACTGGCTTTGTGTCCTTCTTTTCCACACCCAAAGCATCTTCCAGTTCCTTTGAAACAATCTCCATGATGCCTCTTCCCACATGATTTACATGAGGGAAATTGAACTTTATTTCCTCTATAATCATCATGAACCTCCATCTTTCTCTTATTATCTAAGTCTAGAAACTTACCAAAGTTGAGATTATTGATCATATTATGAAATTTTTGATTAGGCATAATAATGATATGTAGACTTCCAGATCAAATTTCATTTGGTTTCTCATGAAGAATATCATTCCATTGTCCATCATATCCTCCATTATCAAGAATCTTCCTATTTCCAGCCATTTTCTAAAACTCAAAAAGAATAGTGTGAGAGGAAAAAATCATACTAGGAAAAAAACATAATAAAGGGAGAGTACCTTTAATATATAACATCTTAGGTTTAATTCTAAGATCTTTATCGTAATTCTAGGACTATAACCTATATGTATACTTATCCATAGAGACATCCCTAGACATTCCTTAGAAATATCTCTAGGGATTTCACTAAAGTTTTTGCATCCTAGTTTCCAAAGGTTACCTAAACCTTCGCTCTGATACCAAATGTAGAGACCCAAATCCTGACGAACATGGAAATTACATTACTTTTGCGGAATACTTAATACAAGACAAAAACAGATGCCCAAAGAAAGTATTAGTTTGGTGTCTTTGGAAACATGGAACGTAATCTTCTAATCATGGTGAAAGATCTTCAACATCTCGCATAAAGATCTTCCCCTTTTTGGTTTTCTTACCTAAAACCTTCCATTATATCCTGGGGAAAAGAAACCATAAAAAAGGAGATCTCAAATTCTTAGTAAGGGTAAACATAGAGAACATAAAAAAATCCATAAACATTTGAATACAAAAACATGAACATAAAATCTAAACATCAAAATCTTGAGAAAAGACATAAATCATGGAAGTCTGTAAGAATTATATCATAAAGGAACATCAATCATGATAAAATAGCATGGGAATAAAACATATAATTGTGGAAAACCATTAATCACATGATATTATTTCCATATTATCCAAGGCATTGCTTCCAAGACCATCTTAGTGTACAATGTCCCTTTCTGAATCGATTTCCCTCCTTGTTCCAGTCCTCTATCACTCAACCGGATTAACTTATCGTTCCAAACATATATATGTTATGAGATATAAATACATACCCAATGCATTGGAGGGAGATATAGGTCCCACACATCTCATAATGAAATCATTCTTACTTGTGCCAAGAAATCATAAATCATACATCATAGCATAACCCATGTAATAGAATGGGATTCTTAAACATTATCCCATCATAACATAATCCACATATATATAAAAAACTGGATATCATTTCATCAGAATAATAATCAAACCATGTAAATAATGGAGAAATTATACTTAAAACAAAAACATATTAATTAATGTCATTTTAGATGGAAAATAGTTTTGATAAAACACTTGAAATGAATACTTGAGGAAAATATCCTTTCTTCATCAAAATCATCTTCTTTTGAAAAAATGACTTGAAATTTTAAATAAAGAGGGTTTTTTTGAAAATAATCATGCAATCTTGTAGAGTAATATTCATGAAAATGAGGTGTTATGAAACCGTAAAAATCTGTTCACAGCGTGTAAGTTAAAAATAACATTCTCCTCGTACTTTTGTCGGAAAAGTCCAAAAGTTCCTCGTGTGGTAAAAAAAAGAACGATTCCTTCCATAACACAAAATAAAAGTCAAAGAGGGGTAAACATGATATTAAACCTAAATGGAATAATATTAAATAGTTTATGAAAAACATTTTATGGTCATGGATGAAAAATATAACCCCAGTAAATACTTACGTATAAGCAATCTCGGATAAAAATGAGATTTGAAAATTTATCACTTACCTTATGTTTGATATGATTCGTATGTATCCAAAACTCCTGTATAATGATTTAAATAATGACATTAACCTATTACAGAATCATATTCATTGTTATGATATCATATATGGTTTACTTATGACATTATTTTACCCGTTCGTTTGTAAATTCGATGTAAAAGCAGTGATTTGGGTAAAATCGTTTCATTTATTGTACGTGTTTTGACTTGTTGTTCTTGATATTATTACTTATATCCTGATTTACATAATTCCAAAATGTAAAACATAATTTATATATAATACATATTCATCATATACATATATATATGATAGATTGATAAATGGAATGAAATACACTGTTCATGGAGACGGTTGGCCGTACGTACGCATGAACGCTGTTTTCGTTTCCTTATTGAATTGAATGGAATTAAGTAGAAGAAATAAATATATATAAATAAATAAATCCAGTATCATTATTATGTCATATATTTCATTATTATTCATTATATATACTTTATAATCATTCATGAATGTTTAACATGGAGAATGAATCTCATCGCGTCGTGGAGACGGTAGTCCGTACGTACGCACGAGCGATGATATCATTCCCATGATCGTGGAATTTTATTGAAGTTTTTGTATAATATTTCAGAATCAATTTCACTTTACAATAATAATATATAGTTATTTATTTACACCATTATACCAATCCAAGTAATGTGGTGGTCGAAAACAGATTACACCGCGGCGTGGAGACGGTATTCCGTACGTATGCACGCGCGGTGATTTCGTTTTCCGTAGGAAGGATTGAAGGTGAAATAAGTTTGATTCGTATTTATAATAAAATATAAGTATATAATTAATACTGATGTTATTAATTTACAATGAAACAACTAAGGAATAGGAAGTAGAAGAATAAAAAAATTTGAAAGAATTAGTAACGGACATTACCTCTTCTTTGAAGTACCTCTTCTTAACCTCCTATTAGGGCACTAATGATGGTCTTTGAAGAAGACCAGGACTTCTAAAGTTTTTCTAGGGAAGTGGAGTAGAGAAATTGGCAGGGTTTGGCCGAGCCTGAAGCCTCAAAAGGGTGTGAAGAGGAGAGGGAAGGGGTGCCCTTTTTATAAGGGTGGAGAGGGGTACCTTTGGAAAAACATAAAATATTATTTTATAAAAAAGTCATATTCGGTATGTAATAGCTCAAAATTTATTTATTTCAAAGATAAGGTGAGGGTGGTTCAAAATCCTCTCAACCAATAGGTTTTATACAACTTTAGGTTACTATTTTATCCTTTTCATTTAGATTTAACTCAAAGTTAAATAATTTAACTTTTACTGTGTCTTTTTGTTTTCTTACACCATATGGTTAATAAACATACGATAATAAGCCAAAAGAACCCCAGGTGGTTAATTAGTAAAATATATATGCTTATCTAAGTCATTTGGCCGATCCTTAGATTTTTAGGAATAAAATAACAATTAATAATATAATATTTTTTTTAAAAACTATTTTATGTCAATTTTGACACTATTTGGTATTTGATTTTTGAGAAAATCATAGCAGAATGATTAGTTCCAAAAAATTTAATTTAATCAATAAAAATATTTCATATTAACCTATAATATTAGTTTAATTCATAAAAAGTCTCAAATTACATTTATTTGGGTATTTTGAATATCAATTATGTTAATATTTCATTAATAAGGTAATTACTCCATCATCATTGTGTCATAAATAAATTAACTTATTTAATGTCTAAAAATTATAAATAAAATATCATTATGTAGGATTTTTTTTATATTTCTAATTAAAATTTATAGTGGAATTTATATTATTTATAACCTTATATTAAAAATGTTTTAGTTATTAAACATTGATTTTAACTATTTTAACTCTTCTTTAAATTTAATAATATTAAATGTCCTAATCTAATCAAAGTGGACATAAATGGTTATATTTTATTCCTAAGTTTGTTTTTTGTTGAATTAAACTTATCCAATAGAATTAGGACATTTTTTAGGGTAATAATAATACCATTTTTACCCTTAATTACCCTATTTACTTTTAACCATGGTAAATAAAAGTAAAAAGCTGTTATTCACCAAAAAAAAATAACTTATTGACCCACATTTTACTCCTTGATGTTAACCTTGTTGCTCGGATTTTCGAAATTCCACTCACAGAAGCGGTAAAATTATGTTTTATGTAAATTTTCAAACTCTCCAAGGAGATGGGTAAAAGACGGTGAAAAGTT
Source organism: Viscum album (assembly GCA_963277665.1). Classification (NCBI taxonomy): domain Eukaryota; kingdom Viridiplantae; phylum Streptophyta; class Magnoliopsida; order Santalales; family Viscaceae; genus Viscum; species Viscum album. Next base: position 620,163,109 of record OY728162.1, on the reverse strand, counting down.
CAATAAAATTTTTATATGTCTAAAATTATTATAAAATGACTCTAATGAATTACATTGAACTTATATAGGTATTATGTATCAATTTTGACCTGAAATAAATTGAAATAAAGTAAATGATTATTTGAATAAAAAGTTGGTTTTTAAATAGTAACCCAGTGTTTTCACTATTTATCCAAAATTGAAAGTTTTCAGAAAAATACCAAAAATTCACCCTAGGCTAATTTCGATATTCAGAATCCAAAAATGAAGTCCATTTTGAAAGATAAAATTTATAAAATTTCAAAAAGTGGGTATTACTATTCATAATGGCTAGTTCATAATAATAATATAATAATATCTCATTTAGTGAAACTTGGTATTGCGTATAATACACCCTATCATGGAAGGTCACAGTTGCGTGTAATAAAATCCAAGTCAGGGTTGTGTGTAGTGAAATATTCATTTTTTGTTGCGTATAATAGAATCGAACCATTCTTTATTTATATATTGAATATATATATATACACTCAATGTTTCGTAGAATAACTATTATCAAACAAACTTGAAATTGTGTGTAACACGATCGAAGATTAGTGTTGTGTATACTACAAGATAATACGGTGTTTCTTATAGTGCAAGATAATCTTGGTGTAGCGTACAACAAAAGATATGAAATAAATTAAAAAGAATATATCTTAAAAAACCTCATGTTGTTACAATATACATGATAGAAATCATACTTATAAACAAAATATTTCAAAATAGCTCTTTAGGATCAATTGTATTTCCTATGTGAATTAGAAATTATACTCCATAATTATATTTCATTAGATAAAATATAATTTTATTGAATTATATAATTTATATGAACTATTAAATTATGTTTTGTAATACGTGAAAAGAAAGTTATCAAATAATTAAATGTCATTAAAGAGAAATATATCAGAAAATCTCAAGGTGTTACATTTCATCCCCCTTAAAAAAATTTCACCCATGAAATTGATATAATTAGATATAATAGAATAAAGATACATACCCTCATCATATCCTAATGATCCATGGCAGATTCCTCCAATTTATGGTTTTTCCAAAACCATCCATCATTTGAGTGGTATTTATTCCCAACACATTAACTATATGGTCCATAATCTATACCAATTATTCATCCTAAAAAGTATTATTTTCCAGTGGTAGATCCTATTATTTTAATATATGTGAATTATTTTGTATGTACTTCATCAAAAGTTATACTTGGAACAAAACATGAAATTGAGGGAGATGTGGTGGTAGTTCAATGTGATAAGTAACCATCCTGATATAATCAAGGATATTAAAGGGGTAGATATATCTATGGATTGGATTTCCCTTTAATTCAAAATGATCCATCTAAATTATTGAGTGAATGTTATTGTTCTTAGAAAACTATATCATAGTAATGGGTTTATTGTAACCTCCTTTGAAATCCATAGAATAAGATCTCTTCATATACTCTAGTGTTTTGATGGAATTCACATAATAATCATCACTGTGAGGATGATATGAAGTGCTAAATCTATATACCGTATTCAAATCCTACTAAAAAATTCTCCATAAAATCAATGTAAACCTCAGATATAAATAAAAAATTGTATAATATGGTACTTTATGCAATCATACCTCTTCATTAATGTATATCCTGGAGAGAAACTCCAGATGGAAATATTCTGTGATAGATATAAAATGAACTTATTCCGTATGTGGATCAAAATTCACCAAAAAAAACAATATGTAATATTGATATTTTGGGGAGTCCAATGATGAAATACATGGTGATTTTTTAAATTTATATTCTAGTATGGGTAATGGTTATAATATCCTCTTATACATTTATTTTGAAAACTTTACTTTTTTTCAAAGTAAGCATCATGATTCAAATTCATCAACATCTATTTTCATGTTTTTCAAGTATAAATACTCTTTTATATCACTATACATATTCACACTTTACAATGAATAAAAAATGATGACCTATGAGAGTCATCAAAAAATGTATTCTTCAACTTTGGTATTGATGGGTAACATACTCGATTCCTAAACCTCATCATTTCAGTATAATCATGGTTTAACTCAGGAATTTTCCTAACTTTCTTATATCATAAAAAATCATCCTTATATTTCTATTTAATCATTACATGTATATATAAATGAGTATTCATATGAGGAAGATATGATTTTACCCTTTCCTTATTATTTTAAGATCTCTCTTCAATAAATCTATAATAATTGGTTTTCTTTTAGTCCAAAACATATAAAAATGAGCATCTTCCTTCAAACATAGAGCATTAGCAACCTTTTATAGCTTCCCAGGGTAGATGTGTTTTGAGAATCTGTAATCATCAATAAAATCTAACCATATATTTTGGATTATATTCAACTCTTTTAATATGAATATATACATCAATATTTTATGATCAGTATATATATTTTACCTTTCACCGTATAGATACTTACACTGTATCGTCGATGTAAAAAAATTTCCAACTCCAAATCATGAGATATGTAGTTTTTCTAATGACTTTTAAATTAGGGTGATTCATAATATATCACCATGGCATTATGATTGAGAAAAAATCCTAGTACCTTCCTCAATGCATCCTTATAGACCACAGAACCTTCTCCCATGCAAGGTAGTGTGAGAATAGGTGCACTAACCAACCTTATCTTTAGCTCTGTGAATTTTTTAAAACATTCATCTTTCCAACAGAACATGGATCCCTTATAAGTCAACATAGTTATCATATTACATATCCATGATAAATCTATCATAAATCATTAGTAATATCTTCCAAAGACAATAAAAATGTGGACTAAGAACTATTGTTGGTTTGGGATAATGATTAATAACTTATATATTTTGAGTATCCACTAATATTCCCTAATTAGAGATTATATAAAACAATAAGAAAATATTTTATAGCCCAAATCCATACTTGGTAATTTTTTCAAACAACTTCCCCTTCCGCAAGGTCTTCAACACAATCCTCAAAATGAACAACATACTCTTCCTTTCACTAGGAATATTTCAGTATATCATCTATGAATATTTCAATAAAATGATAAAGATAATATCTAAATATTGTTTTCACTATATCTATAAATATAGTAGGGGAATTGGTGCTTCTAAATGGAATTACTATAAATTAATAATGACAATATCTCATATTGAATACTGTATTGGGTATGTCCTCCTTCTTAACCCTCAATTGATGATATTCAGATTGTAGTTCACTCTTTAAAAAAATATTGAGCACCACACAGTTGATCATACAAGTCATTAATGTGGGGTAAAGGATAATTTTTCTCAATAGTGATATCAGTAAGTTCTTCATAATTAGTATAAGGAAGAAATGATCCATAATTCCTAATACAAAAAATAATAGGTGAATTCCATTGTGACACAATAAGAAATATATTTCCCTTTTATATATTTTACTATATTTACTTTTTAAATTTATAAAAATTAGTTGGGGATATTCTATAAGATGTCTTTGAAATAGGAATACCCCCAACAATGAGTTCTATCAAAAACCATTCTTTGTGATTTGGGGGTAATATTGTGAATTTATTTGGTAAATAAATCACCATATTTCTGAACAATAAGAATATATTCAATTTTTAATTCATACCCAACCATTTTAGACAAATAACCCTTATTAATAGGTATTATGACCCATTAAAATGTTACAATATTTATTAGAAGTTCATATTCATCCTATAAATGAAATAAATTATATTTTGATTTATAATATCAAAGGTGTATTCCCTTCTTTAGAAATTTATATGGGATATATATAAAGAAATCCAATAAATTCCTGAAATAACATCAAATTTATCTATAGTGGGGATAACAATATCTGTAGTAAGCACATTCGTAAAAAAAATTATCATTGAAGATATATAAACTTGATAAGTCCTCATTGTACCATTAGGTGTTTTTATAACCAACTTAATAAGATCGTTTCCCACACTTCTAGCATAAAGGAAAATTAATTTTCTTTCCTTCCTGGGTCATATTATTAGAATTTCTTCCAAATTCCAAATTTCACTTCTTTTACCCAAAACAATGTCAATAATGAGATTATTCCATATATATTTCTATATTGACAGTATATTGAGGAAATTCTTCATATTTATTAGAGTATCTTATAGGCAGTCAATTTCAAGTATGTTATCTAATGACACAAATTAATAAGATAACTTTCTTTTTTTGTTTGACGAAAAATACATGAAGTGTGCCTTGCAAGTGTTATGAAATTTTCCACATAGATACTGATGGATTGAACATCCTTATTTGAAATTTATAATAATTCCCTCTCCATTTTAGTATGAAGAGATTAAGGAAATTACATATGTGAAAAAAAACTTATGAAACACTTCCCATGTCATGTAGTTAATTTTCTCCCCTTACTCATATTCTTAATAAGATTCCACCATTGATAAATTTCACATTCCAAATTATATATATAAAAAATAAACTTCTCATGGGTTGAGAAATAGAGAACATAGAATATCTATTCTTTATCATTTATATATTACATGAAAATAAGTGGATCAGAGGAACTGCTAAAGTGTAGTGGATGTTTCTATATAAAAGAATCAATGATGAGATGTACCTTCCATTATACATTTATATATTCCACATGACTCGTGATATAATTCATTTCATGAAATATTTTTATGGACATAGTTGAAATATTTCACATCAAAACTCCAAATTAATTTCTTTTATTAGGGGGAAGGTCATTAAATTGACCATCACATTCATTGTACACACTTCTCCTCATAGTTCCTAGAAATGGATAAAACTGAAAATCACATTGTAAGAATCAAGATATAATAGATAGAGTAAAAATCATATAATAATGGAATCCATTATAGATATTTCCAAAATTATGAGTCCTTTCTCTCAACCTATGTAAATTTTAGGTTCACACTATATAACTTTTAACTAACCATGGGTTATCTTATGTTCTATCCTAATATTTCTTATAACATAATATTATAAATATCACTAAACCCTTATATGATACAAACTAAGATGACCTCATAATTACATGCATAAATAGTACATCATTTTAGATGAATATTCAATACATCTCATAATAATAAACACCCTAGAACATTAAATGCTTAGTTTTTTTGGAGACTATATGCATAATAAATTTACATCATGAAGGATTGTAAAAATCTCTTATAAAGTTTTTTTATCATATTACCTTTCATAGATACACCCTACTTAATAAATTTGTTCACAATGTTGTGAAAATGGAAACATAAGAAACTGTGAGCTCATATTCTCAGCAAGATTAAATATGGGAAATATCAATCGATGATCATATGTATGTATAATAAAATCATATGGTTATGATATCATGATCAAAAAATACAATATTCACACCCAGTCAACCATAGATCATAAATCATGATTCATGGAATTAGTATTTAAAAAGGAATGACTCATAAAAGTGAGGAATAATCATTAATAAATCAAATACAATAGAGTATATCATAAACATAATAACATGAAAAAGGAATTTTGTGGAATAATAATAATTATAGAAATCATAATAATATATTGGGTTATCATACATCAATTATTGAATCATATAAATAATGAAATTCTATTATTCTTTTAGAATTATTATAAATCAGTTAACTCTATAACTTTATATGAGTAATTAACTCCACCATCTCTTAGGAGTTACTATTATTAATTAAAACCAATTTTTATATTATGAGTAACATATTAAATAAATCCTATCTTAGAATTAATATATTTTTTAACCCCATATCCATTACCTAATGAATTGGAGGGCTATATTATTCAGGGACAACTAATCACATAATGAAACCCACACATATTAGTGAAAACTGATCATAAACCATTGATTATATCCTCATAAGATTATCCATTGAAAAGAAATGGGTTTCATAAATGTATCATTATCAAATAATTACAATACATCCAAAGAAAGTAAACAGATAGTACCATAAGAGTATTCATAATCCAATCATAGATTTATTAATAAATAGGATGGAAACAAGTTTCATGAGATCATCATATGATCATCAAAAATATAATTCACTATGAAAATTGGAATGTATAATATATTTATACAACCATTAAATCATAAAAATCCATAAAGGATATTAACATATATGAAAAATATCTTTTATAAAGGCGCAAAATATACAATTTTAAAATTAGTAGAAAACATCACTTTTCCAATAATGACTTTTAAATCTAAAATATCTAGGAAAATGGGAATAGAATTTTATTTGTAAAACAATTAAAACTGAAAAATTAATCTCCAAGAAAAAGGAAATATATCATAGTGTAAAAATATTTTCATGTTTTATAAGTTAAAATAATACATTATTTTCAAACTTTTATAAAAATTTAAAAGTGAGCCGTGTGTAAAATCATTGAAGAGATTACTGTTAATAATTTGTAAAGACAGCCAAAGGTAGTAAAAATAAACCTACTCAAAATATTACACTTAGAATAAAATATTTATAAAACATTTTAAATAAAGCATACATTGAGGATAAATATTATCAACCAAATGAGGAGAAATAATGTTAACTTTTCTTAAAAACAATTTTTTGATCATTTTAAGTAACAAAGTGTGGAAATTGGTATTATTAATTTAATAGATCAATAATTAACCATTTGAGAATAAAATATATGGGTTTTATTGGATAATTATCATATAAATTCTCTTAATAAAAATTTAACAAATATAATATAAAAAATAAATGAGATTGTAACATCAATACCTTAACTCAAGTATCATCTTTCATCATATGTGTTTAAACCTTTTGTATAATAAATTTTGATTTATTATAAATATATAATAGAATAATATTAATATATATCACAATATATATAATTAACTTATAATTTCCAATCACCCTTTTTATTAAAAACACTTTATTAAAATCATTATTCAGGTGAAAATGGGTTTTCCTTCCATGCATGTTTCGGTTCGATGGGTTCGGTTAATGCCACATGTACATGGTTACATCATATAAAAATATAAATCTGGTCACAAATATAATATATAAACATTATACACACATTTATAAACATTCATAAATGGTGGTGAGATAAATTAATTACATCACTTCATTGAGATGGCAATCTACATGTATGAATGAGTGATATTTTCTATTTTTAATGGATGGAATGAAAAAATGGTAAATATTAATTCACTTATCTAAAATAATTATTATATTTTAAATATAATATATATTAAAAAATTCTGTCACTATTTTCATCCAAGTAAATAGAAAATGAAAAATTAACTACATCGCTTTGTGGAAGTGGTAGTCCACACTTAAGTACAAGAAGAATAATCATTTCCAACGGATGGGAAGGTAAGAAGGTAGAAATCATATTATAATTATAAAATCATAATTTTGTCATAAATAAAATATATAAACATTAAATCCAATATAATAACAAACCATTAATGGCGGTGATGGAAAATCAAATATATGGCTTCATGGAGATGGTAGTGTGTACGTACGCATAAGTGATGCTTTCATTTACCATTGGATAGAAATAGAGATTAAAAAGTGTTATTCCATTAAAATAATAAAATATAAATATATTTAATATATTTAGGTAATATTTTTTATATGGTTATATTTAATTTGGAAGAGGTTTAAAATAAATTAGATTACCATCAAATTATTTAATATATTTAGGTAATAAACGAGGTTTAAAATCAAATATATGGCTTCATGGAGATGGTATTGTGTACGTATGCATAAGTGATGCTTTAATTTACCATTGGATAGAAATGGAGATTAAAAATTGTTATTCCATTAAAATAATAAAATATAAATATATTCAATATAGTTAGGTAATATTTTTTATATACCACTTCTTTCAGAAACCACTTTTGAATCTAATCTTAAAGACCATTGTGTTGGTATTTTAAGAATAAAATCACTATATAAATTATATATATATGTTAAGAATATATTTTTGTAGTGTTTAGGTAGGAAAGTTTTGTCATCAAGTGTGAAGAAAAAAATCAAATTGAAATAATTATAAGAATTAATTGTTTATTCCAAATATGGAAATAATTTTACAAAATTCATTTTATATAAGTGTGGGACATTTGTTTCAAAGTAACTGCACAAAATGAATTGAAAATGGTTTATAGAAAAATATATTTTTAAGCATAAAACTAAATTTAATCTAATTAAATTCCTAGTAAAAACCATTAGATTAATTTTAATTTATGTTATTGAATATATTATCTTCACATTTCATAAAAATCAGTAATAAAAAGATATTAATTGAATATATTTAGATAAAAACACATAGCATTCATGATAGAATTTTTTTTATCAAAACTTATATTTAACCATCAAATTATTTTATTTTCATTTTTAACCTACTAATAATGAATGACTTCATTATATAAATGTTCAAATGGTCATTTATATAACTTTAATAATCTGTGTTAATTTTTAAATAATATAAAGTAACCTTTTAATAAAATATATGTTATAAAAACAATTCTTATAAACAAAATATTTCAAAATAGTTCTTTAGGATCAATAATATATACTAAGTAAAAAAGGAAATTATTTTTAGCACTTATATTTTTATAAATACTATATATTATGATTCATTATATAATTTATAATAATTGTTCACATATGTTCAGTGTTTTGTGTACAATAACCTATCAAACATTTTTATATTTATTAAAGAAAATATATTATAAAATCTTAGAGTGTTATAATTAAGAAGTATGTAACATTTAAATTTGTCATGTCTATTATTAAAAATATTATTTGAGGATGAATGATATAATTTTAGAGTTATTGAGAAACATTAGGTTTAATATTATCTTTGATATTGAGGTAATTATGGTTAATTGAAATAAATGGTTATAATATTTTTAGAACATTTTCAGATTGAGGTGAATGGAATATTATTGCATAAATGTAATTTTATGTCAAAGTGGTTGATATTATAAAATATGGGTTAATGTTTCTAGGAACATATGATATTTTTTTCTTTATTTAACATAATATATGATTATGGGATATATATATATATATAATGTGACTTTTTAAGGGATTAATGTTATTTAGGGATAAATATTAGGTTGATCTTGGAAAATTATGTGTTCAAATATTGCATATTTTGGGTTTTTAATTTAGTTAGAAATGTTTTTGATTACTTTTACAAATAATTGTTTATGTAAATTTTTAAGTTAAACATTTTGTGTTTTTATTATGGTTTTGGAGATTAATGTAGTATTTCTTCATATGGATATTTATTCATATGGTATAACTTATGCAAACTGTTTTGGTTTAGAAAAATTTATAGAGATGTGAATAATGACTTTTATTTCATATATTGATCTTATGATCTCTTAAAAGGTAGTTTCAGTGATTTAGGAATGAAAAATTCATCATGGTTATTTGAAATGTTAAATATGAGATGAAATAGCAATGGGAAAAAACTTAATGAATAATAAAATGATGAAATTATGCTTATTTTATAGAAGTAATTCAAATAAGTATGTTATCTCATATTCTATAACTTACTAGTAAATGAATTACTCAACTCATTTAAGAGTAATATGCATCTATCGAGTCTTACATAGAAAAAATCACTCACCTATAAAGTTATTTTATTGAAATGCATGATTATTATAATGATATGTACTTGGTTTTATAAATATATAGTAGTGAAATACTTTGTTTTCATGTAGTTACATAAAAATTAATTATCATCATATTTTATTACTATGTTATGATGCACTATTTCTAGTTTGTGATAATTAAAGTGGTGGGGGAAAATTTTATTTAAGGCGGTAAAATGTAAAACATCAATATTTTAAAACATGTTTCTATTTTAAAACATTTTTTGTGTTTGATATATTTATTTACATGAAACATTGAGCATAAACAAACCATAATATACTATAAAAATATTATTATATAAATATGAATACTATATCTAAGTTGATGGTTTAGATGGTATAAAAATGAGTAACCAAATTTTGGAAAAAAAATATTAAAATTTTTTCTTATTAAAATTTAATAATTAGTTCATATTAAATATGAATTCAATTTTGAATGATAAGAAATTGGAATATTTATGTTTTAAAAGAGCCATTTTCTATAAAATAATTTTCATATAAATTTATTTTTTCATTTAAATGATAAATTTATGAATTTTATAATTTAAATTTTATGAAATAAAATTCATTTATAGATTAAAAATATCAAATTTTTCTTAGGGTGAATTTTTTAGATTTCTCTGAAAAAACTAATATTTGAGTAAAAATTGATAAATACTAATATTTGTAAAACAAAACATTATTTTATTTAAGTAAAGGGATTTAAAAATAACATTATATTTTAATGTTATTTATGTAAATTAGGATCATTTTTTAAAATATAATATAATTAATTCATCATTAATTATCATTATATTTAATTTTGGTATAATTTCATTTTTAGGCTTAAAAATTATTTTTTCTATGAATGGTTTTCATTGTATTTTGAAAAATTATATTAAATCTAAATTTTACCACTTAAAGAAAATAAGTACTAAATAATGGATTCCTGAACTAGAATAATAATATTCAAAATATGTAATAAAATTCAATTCATTTTTATTCATAATAAACAGTAATCATGGTAAGAGATTATCCCAGTTTTAATGGGTAATACTGGTTAATTAATGTTAAAATAAGGGGATATGTTTTAAAAAACCTAATGAATAAATTTATTTCAATGTATGAGTTTAATTCAACCATAAAAAACCTATTTATAAAAGATTTAATTTTGGTGCCACTTGAAATTTATTATAACCTTGATATTATTTTATTTTAAGAATGATTAAAAATTGTCACTCTCTCTCTTATTATATTGGCATGATAGGAATGTAGATGAAAATTATATATGAAATATATATAATATAAAATTTATGAATAATAAAATATATTTATTATCTTGATTTTTTTTTATTTTTTAGATCTGTTATAATTTCCTTGAATGGCTACGCAACGCCGATACAATGCTTTCCCAAGCAGTAGAAAAATAAAATAATTGTTTTTAAAAACATTAAAAGTAAAATGATTTGTATAAATTATGGTGTTAAGAAAATTTATTGTATAAATATAGTGAATTAATTTTAGATAAAGTATTTATATTTGAATTCCATTTTTATCTCAATTCCTCAATATTCAAGATATTTGAATAGTCATGAAAATTTCATTAAAGGATATTTAGTGTTTAAAAATTATTTTTAAATAATTTGAAAATCATAAAAATAAAATATTTACTCAATTTTATGGGAAACTATTGAATTTATCATACATTGTTCATTTATATTCCACTTTCTTTTTTAAAATTTCCTTCATGACTTTTATATATTGAAAGCATTGTTACAATGTTTATGGCTGATCAGGGATAATAAGGTGGTTAAACCAAAATATAAGATATAAATTGATACATAAACCTATTGAAAACTAATTTGTTGAGTATATTTCAATATTAATCACGTTATCTTTAATGATAAGGTATTTTTACACATTTTATATGAGTAATACATATATTTCATATTAATATTTCAATTGTTTACACATTTTCTACCCACATCCCATATAAAAGGGCACCTCATATAGTAACTTATCCTCACTATTTATGCCAACTTGTTCATAAAATACCTTAAAATACCTGCAGATATCCCTTCTGAACATCATATAGGTATTTTTATTCCCTAAATAGAATCCTTTAAATAATTAAGGAGTAATAAAGATATGGTTTTCCAAATAAGAGGAGGTTAAGAGTGGATACGAAGAAAGTCTGACATAAAGTAACAGTTCTTCATCTCAATATTGTTTCATTAAGATATGTTTAATTTTATAAAACATTTTTATTTTTTATTTTTATATACTTACCATTTCATAATTTATATCATGAATTGTTATTACTTTATGGTTTTTAATGTTACAAATCATATTATTTCATCTAAGGTTTTATGATTCAAAGGATACCAAACATGTAATGTTTTATGCTTCAATGTCTTTTTTTTCAGAACTACCAATGTAAATTTTAAATTTTAGGGAATTTATATAATACTTATCCCTTAAAACCCTTATTTTTTTTCTTATAGTTATTTCTTGTATTTTCATGTTTTCCTTACATTTTTTTCGCTTTGAAATTATATTGATTGAGAAATTGTTTATAAGAAAAGATGACATCAAATATTATTTTTGGGTCTAGAATATTTATCCTCAATTTCCATATTATTCAAAATGTTTTATGAATGTTTCAATATATATATATATAAATGTTTTATAATTTCTTTACTACCTTATAATTTCTTTAAAATTTATTAAAAATAATTTTGTTCATATTTTTTCTGTATTACTCACTTTATACTTTCTGTGAAAATATGAAAGGAATGTTTTATTTTAACTTATATGACATGATATGATTTTTAGCATAATTATCTCCCATATTTATGAATCATTATTTATGATTTTTAATGGTTTTATAAATAAAATCATTATCTCATTTGTTTTGGTAATTTTTTTAGGTGCTAAATGGAAAAGTATGGTTTCCCTTGATTTTCAAAATGTGTTTTAAATTATTTTATAAATGATATTTTTTTATCTATTTTAGTATACATTAAGTATTTTTATTATTTACACAGTATATACTTTTATTTTTTCATCCACTTTTCTAGAAAAAATATGATGGTGATTATTTTAGGATGATTTTAGGGGACCTATTTCATTCTCGAAGGTTAATTAGGCTATTTTCAGATAATGAAATATCCCATGATAACATCCTCTTAATTTATATGGATGAATTATGGGTATAGGAGGATGGAATTTTAATAAAATTTAATTATTTTCCATGGGTTATTCTATGATGAAATGATTGTTTATTTATGATCTTTTGGCAGACATAAGTATGGTTTTGATTATGTGACACATGGATGAGGAATTATAAATACCTAGAATACATTGGATAGTGACTAATATATAATAAGATAATATTAATGAGAATGAGGTGTCAATAAAATCCTAATATTTTATTATAGATTTATTTTCAAATAAATTTAATTTCTTCAATTGCTTGTGATATATGTAACCATGAGTCTAAAATGAATAGTAACTTAGAATATAATTATAAACAAGACATTAAATTGGTGGTATTAATAGGAATTACCACAATTAAAAATTTTGTATAAAATTTTTAGGTAAATCAAATATATATTTAATAAATTATTTTAAAGGTTTCAAAAAAAAACTTTTCCCTAATAAATATTTTTTATTGATTTTTGTGAGAAAATAATATAATTAATTTTCTATCCTTTTAGAAAAAAATTTGAAAATTAAATTAATTTTTTATATAAACATGCCAAATTTATCATAGAGAAAAATCTTCAGAATTTTCTCAAAATTTAAATTTTTTAATGAATAGTGAAAATATTAATTTTTATTGAAAACTATATTTTCATTAAAAGTATGTACAAAGTGCCATTTTTTAATTTTTTTTAAAAGTAATATTTGTTCAATTATATATTTAATAATCCAATTTTAATCATTATAATAAATTTTATGTGGATTTTGGAATCAAAACATTCTATAATTAAGAAAACATTATTTCTTCAAAAAACTTTTTATTAATATTTTGTGAGTTTAATTTAAAAGTAAACTATTCCAAGGATAGAGATTGAGTGTGATGAAATGGATTCCATATTTTGAATCAGTGTGTAATGTTTTTAATGATTCCACATTAATTTTTGTTTATAAGGAAAATTAAAAACATTAAAAATTTATCATCGTAGTTAATGTTTAAATATAGATATTGGGGGTTAAACCAGGAGATAAGTGTAAATTTACAAATTAAACTTTTAAAAATACTATTTTATATATTTATTTAGACATAATTATATTGTCCCTGAATTTCAGTGTATTTTTTTCATCATTATATGGAATTATTTTGAGACCGTGAAATTTAACGGCACGTAATTCTGAGGCCCAGAACGCCCGAAATGATCCGTTGAAAAAATGTTAATCTTTAAAAAGTGTGTGTGCAGTTTTCCTAAAAAAGTAGAATAACTATTAAATAGGTGCCCATATCAGAAATATGAGGGCACCATTGGTTTTAGGATAGTGGGTTTAACTGAGTTGCGACTTAAGTTTAGTCAGCGCATGCCTCCAGTGAAAAATCCTGAAAATGGCATAATCGTAAATTAAATAATAAAATTATTTTATTTTATTTTTCAAATGCATATAACTTATAGATGGTGACTCAGATTAAAAATCAGATACCACCACTAAACTCATGAGGGTATTCTTTCTTTAGGTAGACCCTAACATTGGTCGGAGTAGGCCTACAATAGAAGTTAGTTTTTTCTCGTAAATAAATTAATTATTATTTTATTATTTTATTGTTAAATCCTTTTACATATAAATGAAAATGTAGATTAAAAATATGAGAGTACCATTGGATTCGTAGGGGCATGTTTCCTTTAGGCGGAGCCCAGCCTCGATCGGTGCGGATCGAGGGTGACTGTTAATAATTTTTGAACATTTTTTAAGGTGTGTTCGGTAAAAGTGGAAGCTAGATTTTTTATCTTTTGAGCTGTCACTCAGATCGAAAATTAAAGGGAATCTTTGAATTCTAAAAGCCAGGATTCACATAGAAATTACATAACTTCAGCCAGTAAGGACAGAGAAGGAAATTTATTTTTCAGACTTTTCGAGAAAAATAATAAAATAATTGAAATAAATTATTTTATTTTCCTTCTCACCTTGGAATGGAGGATGGTGATGCTACGAGGTAGAAACATTTCAACGATGATGCACATAATTGAGACTCAAAAAATGGCTCATTAACTCGCAGTGTAATGATTATTTAAATATTCATAACAGTGACGGTGTTTCACAAATGAAACATTGTAATGATGTGGCGTCACATCATAAAGGAAATGTTGCGTTGTGCTCCTATTTATTGTTTGAAGCACTGGGGAAGTATGGATTAGAAATTTAGATGATTCTATGGTGAACCTCTTACAGACTTCCACTATAATAAATAACGACAAATGTTGGCGAAACCTCTCCACCTTCGACGATGCCTTTCGAATACAAGAGCCAGGAAGCGATGCCAATGTCTTAACCCCTCAAGGACAAACGTCGCGGCATAAGATATCATAAGTGGTTGGGTTTTTTATTTTAATTTTCCCCTTTTATAATTTGAAATGAAAAATGCGGATTAACCCACGAACAGGTTAATCTATTGGGACGCTTCTGAGGAAGAGGATCTTTTGGCATTCCTTGTCATGACTTTCATGGATGTCAATAAGAGACAAGTGTCTTGAGGAGAGGTTCTCCCAAGCGTACTACGTATAGAACCATGCGACTGGTTGAGAACTAAAGACTACTGATTTTTGACTTTGTGTGACTCGATGACCCAGTGGGAAGCACCTCTGTGTCACTTGGTAGGCCCATGGTGGGGAGCACCTCTGTCTGACATGCCAGACCGATGTTACTCAATAGGAAGAGTAACTCAGCAGGCCACGGTGGGTAGCTACTCTGTCCAACATGATAGACCCATGGTACACGATGGGGAGGAGTACCTAAGTAGTTCATGGTTAGTTGGAAGTATCTTTTTGTGACCTGGAAGGCCCACTATACTCAATAGAGGAGGATTTATCCAAAATCTGAAGTGTTTGACGAAGTGTATGATGATTCTACTGTTAATACCCTTGAATATACCTGGTGTGAGTTGTCTTGTGTTTTTTGTTTTAATTTTGAGTAATTTTTATGTGTCGTTTCCTTTTGGTTTTGGGGTCCCTACTGAATACTTCTTTACTCACCCCTACACAGGCTCCACTCGCACATGTTTTGTATGTTGGATACAACTGACGTTTCAACAGGGGTTCCCATGGAGACTGGATGGGCAGATAATATAACAATGGATTTGGTGGCCTAAAACCAAGAAAGGCCCAGTAGGATTGGTCGGACAGGACATACTAATCATCATCTAGTAGCTTCCCTACTCTCATTATCAAGCAGGGTTTACTGCAGATGGCCCTCAAAGCACCTTTTGTACTTTAAAGTTTTCAGTACTTTTTATTGGGTTTGTATTCTGGCCCACTCTCCTTCAGCTGTACTTCTACTTAGTTATTTAGTGGTATGTTGTTTGGCTATTTGTAAGTTTGTACATGGTTGGGTGTCTGTGTGCATACAAGTATCCAGGATAATGCCTTCCAATTGCAGGTTTATGCCTTCAGTTCTAGTCTCTAGCCCCTAGCCTATGGGAGGCGGGCTTGGGGTAGTCATGGCACGAGCCCTTGGGGATGGGTTGTGAAAAATTGGTGTCATAGGGAGGTTGGTTCCCTCTCATATACTAAGATTCTATGTTTTGTTTTGGTAAAATAATGTTAAATGTTGCGTGTTTGACTTTCTTATTTGGGGAATCTAGTGATGCTGCAGCGGCTGACATATCCGTACACCAGTACCTTGAATTATGTTTTCAGCACAATGCATGAAAACACTAGTTTCATAAGTGTCTTATGATTTTGAATAAGATTCAGCTCACCAGGTATAATTTTCTGACTGTGGTACATGTTGATATATCTTAGGATGCATCCACATAGACGACTAAATAGGATCCCAATGTGAGGTCATGAGGACAACTCGCCTAGATACGAGGCATCCGTTTACGGACTAGTGCTTGAGATGGCCCCACCGGGTGATTCACCAGTGCTACCACCACCCAATGTTCAGTATCTACTGTTGAAGGTTCCAGAAGAGGACGTTCATTGGCTCAGTGCCCTAGACGAGTTTCAGATAAAGAGACCTCCAATTATTTTGGCAGAGATGGATCCTCAGGTTGTTGAGGATTGGCTAGAGGTTTTGATGTGGGTCTTCTGCTTAGTGAGGACACCACCTGATCAGATGGCAATTTTGGCGGCAATCCTTATATTGGGATCGGCAGGGATATGGGCGAGCTTGAACATCTAGAATCACAATGAGGTGAACCTCACTTGTTTTGACTTCAAGAGTCTTTTACGAGAGGATTTTGTCCCCGTGACGTTGTACTCGGTACGTATTTGAGAGCTGCTTCACCAATAGCAGGACAACATGATGGTGGCTGAGTAATCAGAAAGGTTCATGGATTGTTCCCATTACTCTATATATATGGTGTTAGACCCTTTCATTAGGGATCGAGCTTTTGAGCAGGGACTGAGGCGGTATATTAGGTCTTTAGTGGTGTCTCTCACTATCCCTACCCAGGTCGAGGTGCTGGAGCGGTCCCTTATGTTGGAGAGCATCTTAGCAGACTCGATGCTCGAGATTAGAGCTGCTAGAAGGCCCCATGTGGTAGAGTCTTCGGTAGGCATCATACAATAGATGTGTGGGATCAATTGGGTCAGGTCTTTCAGAGGCCAACCCTGGGACTTAGGGTCAGCTGTGCGAGGCTCCTAGGCCAAAGGGAGTCATATGGGGGAAATATTTACTTTTTGTGTGGCGGGCAGGGACACATGGCATGTGACTACACGACCCACCGTACAGATGTCCAAAAGAAAGTTAAGTGTCTGATGAGATATCAGTAGCGGTTTAAGAGAGGAGGTCCGCTGGGTGGCGGATGTGGTCGGGGGGCTGGTCAATCAGTAAGTAGTGGGCAACGATTCGAGGTGTTACCACCACCACCCCCAACATCAGGGAGTAGGTGGAAAGGTGCGAGCTCAGCTCCAGGAAGTAGAGGATTATGACCACGATTCTCCACAGATGATCTGAGGTACGATATTTGTCTTCTCTACCCCACCTATGGTACTTATAGACACAGGTGCTAGTCACTTCTTCCATTCAACGACTCACATTCAGAGCTCATATATTCCTGTAGATCCATTGGAACGATCCTTATCGATAGGGACTCTTACGGGAAGAAATTCAATGATTACACACTAATTTCAGAAGTGTTAGCTTACACTAGGTGGTGAGAGCTTCAGGTAGGATCTCCTAGTAGCAGTGTTGAGGCCTTATGATGTCATCTTGGGTATGGACTGGTTATCCAAATTCCATGCTCATATTGACTATTTTGGGCCTACGGTGTGGTGTGTGCATACATATGGGACTAGGTTTTCCTTCACTCGAGAAATGGAAACCCTTGTAGTATAGGACAAACTCTCCTGGAGGAGGCTGTATCCGATCACTGACTAATTGGATAGCCACACCCTCGGTGTAGGGGAGGAGAGGATTCCAAGTTTTCATATAGTGTTGGAAGAGTATGAGGATGTTTTCCTTGAAGTGGTTCCTGGGATACCTCCTCCTAGAGAAGTAGACTTCTTTATTGACATGTACCCTATGACCGCACCAATATCCACTTCAACATATTGAATGGATCCCATAGAGCTTCACGAGCAAAGGGTATAACTGAAGTACTTGCATGATAAGGGGTTTGTAAGACCCAGCATTTCACCATGGGCAGCCCTAATTCTTTTTTCCAAGAAGTCAGATGGGAGTTTTAGGTTGTCCATGGTCTTCCGGCACCTGGACCAAGCAACCATGAAGAACAAGTACCCACTACCAAAGGGTCGATGGGAACATCAATCAGTTAAAGAGGGGTGGCATATTGTATGCATGGAATTATTATTGTAGGATTTCCAATAGTTGAGACAGTGAATATGGTTGGAGTTCCTCCATGACAAAGACTTTATGATATTATATACTTCTCGGAAGGGGCATGTAGTGGAAGACATGATCATTATGAGGATCAGGTTGTACCTGCTAGGTGAGTTGACAAAGTAGTAAGCCGCGATGTAGGTATTCCTCATGGATGATGGTGAAGTTGTTTACCTCTAGTCGATTAAAGTTACTCCGCAACATTATTGAAATTTAGGGAGGCATGGTTGGGGGATGTTTACTGTGAGGCCTGAAGTGCTCAGATATCCTTAGGATGGGCTCCTAATGGATTTTTTGAAGGTGGGGGCATTTCATCCACTTTATAGGACGCAACATGGTACTAGTGATGATAAAAGATGAGGTGTTGAATGAGTTCTATACTTCTCCTTTGGAAGAACATCCTAGAGTGGAAAAGATGTACCGAGACCTCCAATATTAGTACTGGTGGTCAGGGATGAAGAAAGAAGTGATCGAGTTCGTTTCACGATTACACACTTTTCAGCAAGTCAATGTTGTGCATCAAGTACGAGAAAGCTTAGCTCAACTACTTGAGGTTCCAGAATGGGAGTGCAACGGTGTCTCCAAGGACATCATGATAGGGAAACAATGTGCGTCCATGGGCCATGACTCTATTTGGGTGATCATTGAACAACTCACCAAGTCAACCCACTTCTTACCCATCTGGGAGAAGGGGACATCAAAGGGCTTGGTACACCCCTACGTCCAGAAGATTGTGCAGCTTCACGGGGAGCCTTCATATATCATCTTGCAACACCTGCTTTACATTCTGAATATAGAATAGATTACAAGAAGCATTCAGGATGGATCTACGCTTGAGCACAACTTTTCATCCCCAAACTGAGGGTCAGACGGACCAGACCATACAAATATCGGATTACATTCTTCGTGCTTACGTCCTTGGTTTTGGTTACAGTTGGGAGGACCACCTACCACTGGTGGAATTTGCGTATAGCAATAGATATCACTCGAAAATTGGCATGGCACCATTTGAGGCCATGTACGGGCTACCAGTGTAAAGGTGCAGATCATCCAAGAGAGGATGAGGACTGAACATTGAAAAAAGAAGTCTCATGATGACAAGGGACAGAAACCCTTGGAGTTCGAGGAGGTAGACCGTGTTTTTTAGGGTATCACCCCGATGGAAATCACAGAGATTTGGCCAAAGAAAAAATATATCTCCGAGATTCATTCGACTTTGTCAGATCCTGAACAGAGTTAGTGAGGTGGCATACTTCCTAGATCTTCCCCCACAGATGCACCAGGTGCATGATATTTTCCATGTGTCACAACTAAAGAAGTACTTGTATGATCCATCGCACGCCATCAACTAGGGCGAGCTGGACATTGAAGATGGGGTGACATTTGCGGAGTTCCCAGTGGAGATAGTGTATCAACAAGAGTGGGTTCTACATGGGTGGTTGATTCCTGTGGTGCACGATTGATGGATGCAAGAGAATCTCCAGGAGAGAACTTAGGAGAAGCAGGCTTAGATTCGTGCTCAGTACCTCCATCTATTTGTGTAGTTGCTTTTTTGGATTTTGAGGATGTAAATTCCAAAGTTGGTGAGAATGTAACGTCCCATAAATTCTTTATTTTTTTATTATATAGAATTATTTGAAGACAAAAAACTTTGATGGAATCTAATTCTGAGACCCAGAGCGCCTGGAATGATCTGTTGAAAAATATTTAAGCATTAAATAGTGGAAATGAACAGTTTTACTAAAAATGTGGAATAACTCTTAAATGGGTATCCTAATCAGAAATTCGAGGGCACCATTCCATTCAGGATGGAAATTTTACCCTAGGTGTGACTTAAGTTTATTCGGCATAGGACTCCAGTGAGAAAACACGAAAAAGGCATAACCGTAAATAAAATTATTAAATAATTTTTTTAAAAATAATACATATAACTCACGAATGGTTACTCGGATTAAAAATCTAAGACCACCGCTGAACTGAGGAGGGTATGCTTTCTTTATGCAGACCCTAATATTATCCAACACCATCCAACAGTGGAAGTTAGGTTTTTTCCGTAAATAAAATAATTTAAAAAAATATTTTATTATTAAATATTTTAACTTTTAAACAGTATCTAGGATTGAAAATATGAGAGTACCATCATATTTGTTGGGGAATTTTTCCCTTAGGCAGAGTCTAACCTCGACCGGCGTGGGTTGAGGGTGACTGTTAATAATATTTGAAATTATTTTAAGGTACATTCAGTAAACATGCAAACAATATTTTCTATCTTTTGAACTGCAGCTTGGATAAAAAATATAAGGTAATTATAGAATTCAAAACTTTTTGATGTACCTCCAAAGAACATAACTTTGGCCAGCAAGAGTTGAGTGGAAAAGTTATTTTTCATAATTTTTGAGAAAAATAATTAAATTATTTAAATAAATTATTTTATTTTCCTTCTCAACATGGTGTAGCGGATGGTGATGCTATAGGGCTGCGACAAAGTGGAGATGATGCACAACAATGAGACTAATCAATGTATCGTTAACTCGTAGCATAATAATGGTTTAAAGGAACATAACAGTGACCATGTTTTATAAATGAAACAATGTAATGATGTGACGTCGCATCATAATGGAAACATTGCGGTGTGATTTTATTTATCGATTGATGCGCTGAGGAAGCATTGAATAAAAATTTGGAGGATTCTTTGGAAAACCTCGGATGGACTTCCACCCTAGTGATGAATGATCAACACCAGAAAATACTCTCCACCTTCGATTCCTTTTGAAGATCATAGCTAGGAAGCGACATCGACGTCTTAACTCCTCGAGGACGAATGTTGTGACATCAGATGTTGTAAGAGGTAGGAGTTTTTTACGTTAATTTTTCCCTATTCATATTTCAAAATGAAGAATGTGGATTAACCCATGAATAAGTTAATCAGTGGACCGTGCGTTCTTACTGGATGGTGACTTCTTTGGGGTTTATTTATTCCGGATTTAATTATCTTTTTTCTTCAAATTAAAATCCTTGGACCTCCCTTGTTTTGTTAACTTCTAACATGGAGGGCACATTCCAACTTGAACAAGGGCTGATCCCCTCCACCGTGGGTGTTCTTCATGGAAAAAATCTTGAATCGACGTAAATATAGTTTTGAGATAGTCACGGTGGAGAAGACATTCCCCGGAGAATGTGGGAACAAGAAACACGAAGAATGAAGCATCAGTGCGGACCCTATGGTCTGCAGAATAATCCTCAAGCGATCCAATGTTGAAGGTGGAACCAGAGACTACTGGAAGTGGCCCACGGTGGTAGCAGAGGATGGGAGGTGGTGCCCCCTAAGGGCCCACCGGACAGAAGGTTGTTGTCGGATCTGGCCACGGTGCAGTAGGAGAAGCCGCTGGCTGAGTCGACGACTCGAGACAGCGAACGCGGCTTCTCGATAGAGTTAAAGACCCACGGACGCGGCACCAAGATATGTCTCATGCGATAGTCCATTTTCGCATAACCATGATGAAGGATCCGCCCCATGGTGACCCATGAGTTGATAGAGGAGCACAAACGCAGGTCCCGACCATGTCCAGCGTAGCGGACCGGTCCGCCTCTTCCAGAACGAACGGGACACAAAACGCCCGTGGGCCGGGCCGGTACCTAGCAGGTCTAACCCACACCGGTGGGCCAAACTCGCACCCTCTTCTGTTCAGGCTGGACTAGACCAGGTCATCGGGAAACCCGGTGGGCTGGACTCTTGGTTAACCGGGCCAGGTCCAACGAGGCCTATTGGACCCGGCCCACAGGCCAGTCCAGACCAGACCGACCCCGACCCATACCGGGTTAGGTCGGGTTTGTCAGAATGAACTATGGTATGTGGAACCCCCGAGCCGGGTTGGTCAGGTCGATCCGACCGGTTTGGACCGGACCCCATCAAAATCGGTCCCATAGTCACTAAGATGCTCGTATCTTGAAAATAGTGCATCCGATTGACGGGTTGTTTGTGGCGTTGAGACCCTCTCCTGGAGGTGGATCTTTTAGTATAACTTTTGGTGACTTTCAGGTATGTAGAGAAGAGAATAATGGCTTGAGGAGTGGATCTCCCATGTACACTACGCACGAAACCCTACGACTGGCGGAGACTTAAAGACTGCAGATTTTCGACTGTATGTGACTCAACGATCCAGTGGGAAGCATCTGAGTGTGACATGGCAGACCCACGGTGGGGAGAACCTCTTTCAGACTTGGAAGACCCATGGTACTCAATAGGATATGTACCTCAGTAGGCCATGATGGGGAGCAGCATTTTGTGACCTGGCAGACCCACGGTACATGATAGGGAGGGGTAGATAACCATTTCAACATCAGTGGGAAGCTGCTAGGTGTGACCTGGCAGGCCCAATGTACTTGATAGAGGAGGAGTTCCCCAATAGTCAAGATGAACAATGAATTGTCTTATGATGATACTGTTACTACCCTAGAATATACATTGACTGAGTTCTCTTATGTTTCGTGTTTTTAGTTAAGGAAATGATGTGTGTTCTTTCCTTTTTGTTTTGGGGTCCCTACTAAATATTTTGTTACTAACCCCAACACGGGCTCCGCCCGTACATGTTGTGTGTAGTGAAGACGACCGATGTTTCAACAGGGGTTCCTAGGGAGACGGGACAGACAAATGTTGTGATAGTGGACTCGGTGGCCTTGAACTAGGTGAGGCCTAGTAGGACCGAGTGGACAAGATATACTACTTCAGCTACCCATATCTTCCCTACTCTCACAATATTTCGGGGTTTATTGTAGATGACTGTCAGAGCACTTTTTTTTACTTTACAGTTTTTGGTAATTTTTCTTGGTTTTGTATTCTAGCCCAAATTCATTCGACTGGACTTGCACTCAGTTATGTAGTGGTATGTTATTTCTCTTTTTGTGAGTTGATACCTGGTTGTATGTGACTGTGCATACAAGTATCAAGGATAATGTTCCCAACTTTAAGGTTGAATCCTTTGGCACTAGTCGCCAGCCCCTGGCCTTCTGGATGCGGGCATGGGGTAGTCACGACGCGGGCCCTGAGGGATGGTTCATGACAATAAAAATATCCCATGCTAGAATATATTTATATTTTGAATCATGTTTCATAATAATGACTTTATTATATTTTAACCTTTCAATAAACTATGAGCATGTACTCTCCCCCACATATAAAAGGACACCCCTCTTTTCTATTTTTTACACCAATTTGAGCCTTCTAGGTTGACCAAACCCTAAACCAATATATTCTAAAATACCATATCCATGAATTGTAGGTTTTTTTCACTTAAATAACCATTCCAATGGTTCTTAATGAAGGTTCTAATGGAGTCCAACCGAAGGAGAGGTAATCATATTACCCGACCACTTTTAGTTTATTTCTTTTTCTAACCCTAATAAATTCTTGGTATTCATCATCAAAAAATAAATTCAGAAAAATTAATATACTGAAATTTTATTTTGTTTATTTAAACACTAATATCCATCCTTTATTCCATTGAATAGTAAGTGAAATTTTCTCTCATGTATATTAGTGGACTACCACCTCCACATAGCGATACAATTCATTTTCCATCACTATAATTCATGGATTGTTATTATGATGGGTTTAAAGATTATATATTATATTTATGATGTGATTATATTTCTTTAATTATAATATCTTATCTACTTTCTTATCTTCTAATCTGTGGGAAAATGATAACGTCGTTCTTGTGTACGTATGGACTATAGCCTCTACGAAGTGATGGGATTCATTTTTCATTTCCAATTTTCATGGATGATAATGGGGATATATTTATGGAATATATATGATATATAGGATATAATAATTATTCTATAATGATGAATTATTATTTACCATTTTTTTCATCCATCGAAAAGTGAAAATAGAGTTTCTTGTGTATGTACGACTTACTGTCTCTATTAAAATTGTATTTCATTTTTATATATCTAAATTTTATAGAAGTATAAATATATAAATATATATATATAATGAAATTATATAACATTTATATCATTATTAAAATTTTATAGAAGATTGAATAATGACCAAATTTTATGTTTTGGAACTACTAAACCAAAATTCTCTTGAAAAATTAAACAGTTAACATATGGAAATAATGATTTTAATAATGAATTATTTATAAAATAGTGTTTATATGTTATAATATGATTTTATTTGATATAATAATTATTTAAATTAATAATATATATTATTATAATATGTTTAAATTCTTTATACTTGAGGTTAAAAAACATTTGAATCAATTCTGACATGACATAAGAGATTTTCATCTCAGATATATTTCTAGGAGGCACATTCCATATTCACTACTTGTATCTGTTATGTAGTGTATATACTTCACATTAATGTATTTCATGATTCTTATCATGAAAATTATAGGATATAAATATCCATATAAATTTATTTCTTTCATGGGGAATATAATCTACAATTTTCCAAAGTTATAAGGTATTTAAGTTACAATCTCATTACTTATCGATATTTCAAAAAATTAACATTCTGATGAGGAAATTTCATGATCTACCTCTCAAGAAACTCATAAATTTTCCCAAAATATGGATATATCTATATATTACATATTTTCATTTCATTTTTCCTTTATGAACTCAAGATATTGAAATAATATTTTTATGCAATTTTTTTTTTATATTTCTCCCTTAGTTCAAAATTCATTTTTCATCCATATACATGTTTTCTAGAAATATTTTAAATAATATTTTTAATATTCTACCATGATTATCTAAATTCATATTTATCCATTTTTTATTTTTTTGAATAACTATTTAAAAGTTGCCTTTTTTTGATTTTTTGAATGATGTACTTTTGACTTTTTATTGAAAATTTAAATGTAATATTTGTTTTAATGCGCATGAAATTAATGGAATTTTCCATGATAATGATCACTAAATGGTTTGAATACTCATTTTTTAGTTTCCATGGTTATTATCAAATATAATTTTTTCTTAATATTTATGATTTTATGGAATTTAAATTTGTGATTTCAATATGAAAATAGTATTTTCATTAAGAAATGTTCCAGGGATCTTTTAAAGGAATTTTTCTTCTATGATAACATCCTTGTTGTCACTTATGCTCTATTGGGGATTTGTTATAATGGTATTATCGATATTATTTATTTATATTGCTTATGATGATAATGATTTGAGGATGATTCTATGCAACCTATTTCATTCCCATTGGTTAATTACGTTCTGATAAGACCCTTATAAAACCTGTTTTGTTTTCACGGGTTATGAAATGAAGAAATTATGAAGTGTATATGAATCTCATTTATTTTCCATGGGTTATAATATGGTGAATTTTTTATGATATTATGGAACAAATATGTATGAATATAATTATTTGATGGGTGGGAAAAATATATATCCCTCTAATATGTTGTGTAAATATGGGTATCTTATGAGATAGTAAGGACTAGAATACGGAGTGAATTCAGTTCTCTAAGATTCCTTTTCCCACTATGATAGTATTGGGAGAGAACCTAGACTGAAGATATGATGTAATGGAACCCAATCCACTATGATAATCTTAGTAGTGATCCTTCAATAAGGAATTTAACTTCCATTATTATGTTTATTCTATAAAAATATGTATTATTCCAATGTTATGCTCTTAAAGATCGTGCTCTTTGATTCCTTTAAGATTAATATATTATGAAATGGTAAGATTTTCTCCATGTTTCAATTTTATGATATATGATATTCTATATATGGTTTTTAAAATTGTAATCTTGTTTTCTCAATCCCTTATGCGGATTTTATTCTAAATTGGTCATTGATATCTCACTTGTTTACTGTAACTGAGCATCTATTCTCATTGTTTCTTTTGTTACCATTACCCATGTTATTAAGAAAGTTTCTAAGTATGATATGTCTAAGAAGGATTCTAGTTATGAAAAACTGAGTGGGAGATGATTTGGATATCTTATGAATAATCTATTAATGTATCTTTTTTTCTAAATACACTAAACATATATGATTCAAACATGGATTACAATGTTTTGTTTTGAATATTAAACTAAAATGATATGAAATCTATATAAAAAAAGTATGGTTCACTTTAGTGTAATCCCATTCCATGAATTAATGATGATAGTGAGTGAACAAATTCTATTAGTGAACAATAATTTAGAGTGAACCCATTTTAGGGATGTAAAGAGGTTGGGGGTAAACCAAGTCCATTATAGAACATTCCCCACTAATTGATGATGGTAATAGTAGTAAGACCTGACTAATGAAGTGATTCTATATAATTATTATTATTCCAAAAATTCATATGACATGTTCTTATGCTTATGTTGTACACTCATGGATCATGATTGAATATTGATAATTCAGTCATTTGATTCGTGTCATTTGAAATGTCAAATATTGATTCCATGAATCATAATTTATGATCTATGACTTATTGGGTATAAAATATATAAGTGATTATCATAATCTCATAGACATATTATTATCTTATTCTTTTATGTAATAATCCATTAATATCTCTCATATTTGTCATTTCCGACCATCTGATCTCACCCTTTATTAGGTTTCCTTTTCCCCATGTTATGAAGAAATTATTTGAGTAGGGAATATTTAAGAAAGTGATTATGAGAATGAAATTTTTTGGGATATGTTGGAAAATTTTCACTAAATATTTTGATTATGTATCTACTCTTCAAAATAAACCAAACCATTGTAGTTTTGGTGCATGTATTATTGTGATATTCAGTGAATATACATCTAAAATGATGTAATATTTATAAATGTTCTTTCTCAATGGGGTCAATTAATTATGTTTTATCTTATGTGACCTTAATATTTTCTTCTCGTCTTTTTAGTAAAAAAAATTCTATCATTTAAATTATATGGGTTTTGATAAAGGTGTTTCTAAACATAAAAAGGGATCTTATGAACCACCCTCATTACATTTCAGATATATGTTTACATTCTTTTTACCCATCTTCATCTATATTCATCTTTTTTATTGTATCCAAATTTAATATATATGTTCATTTTAAATATTATTAGTTTATTTTACCTTCTTGTTTATGGTATGATACATGTTTTAATATCCCTTCACAATTCCCTCTTTTATGTAAACTTGATTTAAGCGGACTTCCTATTTATTATTTCATAAAATGTAACACCCCTATGAATTTTTTTAACTATGAATAGATTTTTAAAACCCAAGTTATTTTATAGAAAGGCCTACTGGTTCAATTATTATTTAATGGAAAATAATAATTCTTTTATTTCCTTTATATTCCCTTTCCACATTTTGAAAAGAATCACTTATGTGATTTATTTTTTTATCCTACTACTCCTTGATCATTCTTGTGATTTTTTCTAAATTGGAAATCAATATTAAAGAGCTTTGATTATTTATTAAAACATAAAAAAAATTATCCACTTCTTTCTTATCATGGTAATATTTTTAATATACCCTTCAGTAAATATTAGAGACAATATTATGAAACCAGCATCTTTTTCATAGCTTTTATCACAGTTATTATTTATGTAGATTTTGTTTTCCACTTTTGTAACATGTTTGAATATATAAATTTTTCAACAGAACAAAAATTTAACAATGTAAACTCCCTTATTACAAATATTACATATAAAATAATTCATATAAAATCACATATAGAACACAATAAAAACATTATAAATGGAAAATTAATGAAATAAGATGTATTTCTAGATGTTAAGGAATCTATACCAATGGAATAGTTACTTGAAATTAGGATTAGTAATGTGACCCTTAAGAATATTAAATCAGCCAATATAGTATTATCCTAACCTATGAATGTATAGAAAAAATTTAATAATATTTAAATAACGATATAGTATATTTATATCATTGTATAAGTAAATAAATGTTTTGAAACTAATAATTTATGTGTTGGTATTTTCGTAAAATAGAAATTTTATTTACAATTATATAATTAATAGAAATATGTAAAAGAAAATTTATTTTCATAAAATACATTGTTAAATTAATATTTTTTATCATATAATTATAATGTAATTTTATTAGATTTTAATTATTTTTCATATTGTTATAAAACCAGTTATTATTTTAAAATTGGTATTCTTTTGAGTAAATAATTATTTTAACTAAAATATAGATCTCCCATATTTAGAAAATTATTTTCATAAAATATAGTTAATATTTAATTCTATATTTGAAAAAATGGTTTCGTTTAATTTTTTGTATTTGTTTTTAAAATAGTTGAAATTTTTGTGTATATTGAAATACAATAATTTACAGTATTTAACAAGTACATGAATTATTGAGTCATAGATGATATATAGATTATGTAAGCCCATAATATCAAAATAATCTTCTTTATTTTAATATATTTATTTATAATTCTGAAAATACTCATATTCATGATCCAAAAAAAGAAACTAATGAATTAGATAATCAAAAAACTCCCCTGTCCTCCTCTAAAAATACCACCCCTCACCAACACTTTTTTTCAAACCATTCAAGCTTTCATCCTTCTGAAAATTATAACCAATAATATTCCAAATATTATCTCCCATGTCTAGGATCCCTTTCCCTCAACAAAATACCAAACCCTTTTCCTTAAGGAGGTTCTCTAGGAGGAGAAATTCCAGAGGTAAAATCCTCTTCCATTTTCTTTTAATTTTTTTTCAAATTTCATTATTTTGTTATTCTCTCATTAATTAAACTTATAAAAGGGAAATTAAAACTCTATTATCTTATATATAATATAATTTTATCATTTTAATTGAATAATTCATCATCAAACCTCTTCTCCTCCCCATTTTTCTAAAAATGATAACATCTTCTCTTATATGTTAATTTATCAAATTCAAGGATGGAATGTTTTCAATTTATATTAACACCATAAAGGGTGATCATAAAAATATTTTTATGGATACAAAATATTATAATATATTTATTACAGCCTATGTAATTATTTTTAACCATTATATATTCATAATATTAATTAATATAAGAAAACTAGTTTGTGATGATTGAAAACCCACCAAAATAATCTAAACAATTATCACTAACATCTTATATAATGATTCATCCTCACAAAAAAATTACTTGTATAAACATTTAATATTATTTGTGTTCATTAATAACATATATCTTTAGTTTTCAACAACCATTCTCATTTTATGTGATTTTCTGTACATCAATACAATTAAACCCATCATGGAAACAATGGAGAAAAATGCTCCTAAACAATGAAATTAAATCTCATAACACATAAAAAGTCCATAAAAGAACTTAGTAATATTATAATATATAAAATAAATGAAGAAATTTTTTTAATTAATTAATTAATTAATTTAATTATTTTATCTATGACACCAAGTTCAAGCACAAAACACTTTTGGACACAAGTTAAAGGATTCTACCAAAACCTCACATTTTTCATTAAGGTTACTCTTTCTCTCTCTTTATAGCAATGTAAGGATTCTTTATTTTTATTTAATTACTCTAACTTATTTTTATATATTCATAAATCATTTATCTAGATCAAATAATCCTTATTTGATGTGGAAATACATGTTTTAAAAAGGTTCCCTTCCAAATTTTTCCAAAAAACAAAACTTGATTAAAGAGAACTTCCCAATTTCTTAACCATTTTTATGTGCACTCCAAAATATTTTTTAAGTTGACATTTTTTCTCTAAAATAAATAATTTTATCAATAAAAACCATTTTGGTTTATTTTTTGTTTTATGAAAAAATACATCATTTCTGCTTTAAATGCTCTTTAATATTTTCCTTAAACCGCACTAAAATGATTCATTTTTAATGTATATTAAACACTATTTTTACATGATTTCAATTAATTTTTTCCTAAATTGTCATGATCTATTCTTTTTTCCCTTTATGTATGTACTTTTACGATTTAAATCCATTATTTCATGGACACTATTATGAAATTCTATTTTTAGGCCCTATAACATGATTTTTATACCCAATTCTTTCTATTAGTAACCTCTATGATTGATTATTCATGTGGCACACATGTGCATGAACATGTTATGATGGATGCACCGAGATATAATAGGAATGCATTGGTTAATGTTTAGTCTCATGATATTTCATTCTGGGATAGGGAGTGAACATGATTCCTTTATGGGACTTTGTCCTCCTTGTGCAATGGTCTTGGCAGTGAGCCTTGAATCATGCATATGTCATGAGGCTAAACATGATGCAATGATGCCATGATTATATATACACATACTATACAAGTTATGATTCCTTATGTTTATTTATGTATCATTCCTTTTTATGTCATTGTGTGATGCTTTCTAACCCATGTACTTTTTTTACTTCTATGTTTATACCCTTTTTGCGAGTTTTAGCTCAACCATTTTGTTCCTGTATTCCCTATGTTATCATATGAAGATGTTGGATATAAATAGAAGTTAGGATCTCATTATGGATGATTAAAATAAATATGTTCTATTATATTTATTTTTTTTAGTTTAATGTATATAATCATCTAAATACACAAGACTTTATGACCCTTGTCTTGTGATTTGATGGTTAATTATGCCTAAAATCATGTAATAATATGTTTAAAAGGGTAGGGTTTATAAAAATTATGATTTTTATTATTGTATTAGTAGTCTTGAAATTATATATCCCTCCAATTCATTGGGTAAATATTTACATCTTAGGAGATAATATCCATGTGAATGGGGAGTGAACCCAATCCACAATAGGACATTATCCTTTACATTTATAATAGTGAAGAGAGAACTCAATTCACCATGGAACTCTATACACTATGTTTATTGTAATTAAGAGTGAACCCAATCTAACATGTCTCTCTATTCAATATAATTATCTTGTTTGTTATCCTTTACTTATTTTTATAATGTCATGTTTTATGTCATTTTCATATATTTATGATTCTGTGATCTTATGATTTCATTCCCTTATGCCATGTTTCCATGATCAATCCCTTTATGATATCATTTCATGACACTTGATTTATATTTTTTATCTCACCATCAGGATTTACTTTGACTATTTCCTTATTTTACCATTTATCTCACCCCATTCTTTTGTTTCCCTTCCCTTGTTTATAAAAATATTTATAACTTATGATTGGTAAAGAAGTAGGTCTAAAGGATTTTGATTTAGGACAAATGGTCACATGTGTTATAAAATAAATTTCATATATAACTAGTCCTAAAATAAACTAAACCTTCGGTTCTCAATATTGTGAATTTTGTTTTGAGATAAAAAATTTAACTTATGTTAATGATGTAAAATAATAATATATTTAACAAGGTGAATCATCAATAATTAATTAATAGAAATTTTCTTCATATTAATACATCGATTTAATTGTATTAACATCAACATTTTCCTTGATTTCTATCTTCTTCATGGCCTCAAATGACATTTCATCATTACAAATTTTCTTAAACAATAATTTTTCTCATTTCACAATCTAGTAGAATGTTATGAAATTCATATAATAAAATAGCCTCTCTATATTCTAAAATAAAGATCTTAGCGTCTAACCTATCTGAAAAATTCCACATGTGATTCAAAAAAAAGAATCTTAATGTTTTTTCTAGAATCCTAAAATACACATTAAAATTTCATTCATTCAAGTGGTGTAATAATCAATTATATCTTATAAATATATATTTATGTATTAAAACATGCTCCTCTAGATATGTAATATGGGATATTGAAAATTTATATTACAATTAATTATTCTTTTGAATTTATCCCATATTTCTCTAGCTAGTTGAAGTCTCATCACATTTTGGTATAAATTTTATAAAAATAAGATTATAATATAAATTTTGTGTCTTACCATCAACATCTACATTTATTTTTCATACGAAGGTCACTATAAAATTTATTTTTATGGGTGGAAACACAAAACATGTTGAATATTTAACTTCTAATCTAAGAGATATAAGATCTGGACACATCTAATTCTTCTAACTATGATATTTGATTCCCCAAAACAAAGAACAATATGTAATATTACATAATCCAAATCATCCATCATAACAAAACAGTTGAAAAAATAGAGGGAACATTGCTAGAATCCCTATATAAGTTTTTAATTTTGGATGAATCAATTGAGAATGGGGAATAAATCAATAGGTACAAATTTTTAAAATTTTATTTTTCATAAAAAACATATTTGAACTGATAATTTATATTCCAATATATTGTAACTTATTAACCTCACAGGTGAATTCATAAAATAAAAGATCAATGAACATAAGAACTTGTACTAGGTTTGACACATTTATTATAAATATAGTCATTTCCATGGCTAGTTATACTACCCAACCATTAATTATTAACTATAATAACCAAATTTAAAATAATACTGCATGCGCATATATTTCTACTATGGTTGTTAAGATTCATGTAGAATAAATTAGTTTTACATTTCTAATATAAAAAAATTATCATCAGAAAGGTAAATTCTTTCTTGAGGGACTAGTTATTTCAAAAACTATATATGTGAGGATTTCTTGATGATACTTCATGAATATTCATGAATATCATGATCACTTCATGTATATCCTGATGTGGAGACTCATCTCATTCTCATATTCATATATTAACTCACTAAATTATTAATCTCAAATATGTATAGATAATGTAAACTAAAATTCAATCTATAGGATCCCTATTTTTCTTCTCTCTCTAAATCAATACATAGATCAATAAACATAGTAATATCCTCTCTCTCATAGAATGCTCCCAAAATTCAATAAAATCATAAATTCTTTGAATTAAAATAATTTTTGTCATACATTTTACATCTCAACATTACTTATTCTTCATTCTATTAAATCATAACATGTGATTCATTATTTTCCACATTTTGGTTAGGTTCGTTTTCCTATATCATGATCTCAAGAATATTCTCACAATTAAATACTTTCCTCCTATATAATTCCCCCTACATTCCTTTTTAGTCGATAGCTTGGTAAAAATTACTCTATATTTATCCTAAACATTGAACACTATAAAAATATCACAAACAATTTTTTTGTGAAATATAAGAATACCCATCATCTTCAAATTATGGTAATTGATCGAAATCTTCTTCTAACAGTTAATGATATGAAGAATTAATTCATGAATCAAAACACAAAAACTTAACAATATGAGTTATCCCCATCAAAAACATCTACTAGAATAAATATATAATTACATTTCAGTGACTATGTGAAATCCAAACTAGTACAAAAACGGACTATAGAAGTAAGGACGGCGCTGAGGGGGTGAATTATTTCCATATATAACTATTTCAATACCTATATTCCATATTTTCTTATATAGTAGATAAATCATCAATCATGTAAAAAATAATGTGTAAATAATGAAATGTTTTTCAAATATTCACCTCCTTAAGGATGACTATATCCTTTGTGTATGGTTGTTTTTATCCCCCCCCCACACAAAACTATTCAATTATTATCAAGTATTACCAAATGAAAGGGAATAAAAAAAAATTGTTACAAGATACTACAACCAAACAGTGGTGTACATATTTTTTATCATAAAATAAAAACAATAGTGGACTTTCATGGAAATATCACCCATAACCTGATCTTATTGTGTGATTGAAAAATCAAAATCTTGATTTTTTTCACATAATAGGATTTAAAAGATGCACCAAACCCTTATAAGTACTTACTCACACACTAAAAAATTTCTTAACCCCAAAAACCTTCTTCATTTATTCCTAAAATATTCGCAATATTCCTAAATCAAATTTCCTAATATCTCAACGCATTTAACTAACTCCATGTGATTTAGAATTTAATTTTATTTACTCACTAACCCAATATTTCAAATGAATATCCATAAATATTATTATTTGAAATTAATTTTTTCTCTATATTGAAATCTTCCTGAAAAATTCTCTTAAAGTCTCAACATTAATCTACTTATGGGATATTATTTTATACTATGTATTCATTTACCGAAGATTAGTGAATATAATTCTCATTAATTTGGGGATGATAAAACATATTTAATATGGTTGGTTGAAAACCACTGATTCATTTAATCTCATTTGATTAATAGATAAATATAATGAACACTAGATCAATAATTATACATGGTACATCAAATAATCATGGAATCAATTCCTTTATAAAACCCAAAGTAATAATTCTTTATTTTTATCCTTATTTATTTTAGTATCTTCATATGATATCAATATATCACAACTTATAGAATTTATACTCATTTAATTATTTCATTATATTTATCCATTTCTTTAATGATTTATTTGTATCTGATTAATAATATATTTTAAATTTTAAAACATATCTCAAATGAATTCTCATTTTCATCCCCACATGCATGCACCTTTTCTAATCATTTGATAATAGCATGTATAAAGACCTCATGAACTATAAAACCCAGATGTAACATGACCTTCATATTCATGGATGGGTGATTACATGGAAAATTGATCAATTGTTTTTTTCTATATATATTACTTCTCTTGTATTGGTAGTAACCATTCACCACAGATCATCGGTTCAACACCTAGATGACACAACCTCCCTCTTAACCCAAAAATTAAATACATTCAATTTATGATAAATTTAAAAATATTTCTATATATATTGATACGCTGAAGTTACATGGTTTTATTTATTGAATAAGAAAAATTATTATTCATAGAATTTTAGTTATTCATATAAAATCTTATAATTCATGGTCAATCATACTCACTCAAGGCTGATCCTTATTCATATAGAAGGTCAATGAATTATTCCCACATAATATTCATGTTTATAAGGAATCATACACGTGGAAATTTCATGCTTTGATCTGTTCTCATAGTCATAGAATCTCAACACACATAGAAGATCTAGGTAAATATTAACTCCTGGAAGGTCATGGGATGAAAACTATATTCTTCATGTATCTGTTCACTGCATCATGTAGTCAGTTGATAATTATCATGCAATAAATCAGTTACACTAATGTAACATCCTCTTTTTGATGCATGATTTGTGATAGTAACATAGAATATCATAATAATTTATTCAATTACTTGCATAAATCACCAAATTTTTTCCGACTTATCATGGTTGATGTGTATTGTTCATCCCTCAAAAAACATCCTTTGAATATTTTCATTACCTTTACATAAAATCTCATTTTCAATATATCACCAAGTTGTAAAAAATTAAAATTATATGAACACCATGAGAAATTTTATTTGAAATTAAATAACATCTCAGAAATCTCCATAATTAACACTAATTGAATACAAATACAACATAATCCATATGTTATGGGTAAAAATTATCTCTCTTTGGATTTATTGTAAATACATTTTTATCTCCCACTTATAAACTATATAAACAATGTAAATAGTTGTAAGGGAACAACTTAATTTTATCAAATACAAATAATCAGGATTCATTTATCTTTATGTCTACATAGACTATCTTTTTTTAGAAAATAATGGTGAATAAGTCCATCATCTATGGTATACTTAAAAACATCATACCTCAAGATCAAATAGTAAATATAAACTGATTTTAATTACTTAAAAGCATAATACATACATTGAAACAATTAAAAAATGAGAATAAGTTTTCTCCCCTACAAGTTAACAAATCTTCAAAGATAAACATAAAAATGACATAGGAAGAGACTCAAATGAAATTTCATAACATAGTGCTGGGGAAACAGAGGCACTCCTATTTAATACCTAAGTCTATAAAAGGTATTAGTTGTGAGGGGGTTATTTAAAATATCAGAAACTTATTCTTTGGATGGAAAAATTCAAAGATTAATATACCCTCAGCCACCATCTCCATCATAAAATAAATCTTTATATAAATATATTTAGTCCTAGAATGATGAACTTGATTTTTAGATATTGTGATAGTTCTTTGGTTATCACAAACATCATCATGATGATATCCTATTATTACATCCATACCCTCAAGATGTTTCTTTATTCACATCATTTGAGTAGTAGACTATATAGAAACCATGTATTCTTCCTCAATTGAATATAGTGACACAGATGGTTGTTTCTTTGATTATAATGAAACAAATTTATTACCAACAATGAAAATTCAATATTAATTAGACATTTTTTCATAAATATCTCTTTACCAATCAATATCTCAAATTTCTTTAAGAATTTTCCCACCTTACTTCATGTATAGTAGAAAAAAATTTATCACATTTGAAACATATATTATTATTCTCAGGGATTTCAACAGATCATATTCTATTAGATTTTATAATAATATTGAATAACATATAAAACTATGTCTATACTATATTTTATTAAATATTGATACTAAAAATGTGTTTTTTAAATTACTTTTGATTAACTTTTTTCCTATATCATTCTTTCAAAATTTAGTTCCCACTTTTATTGGTGTAGATACTCTTCTTTCATCAATTTTTCCACACATTTTCAATAGTTCTTTAGCATATTTTTCTTTTGAAATAAAAAAAGTTCAACAGAATTGGTTATTTATAACCCTAAGAAGAAATTAATTTCTCTAAGAAGTGGAATCTTAATATTTTTCATCATTTGAGTTGAAAAATATTCCCAAAACATTAATTTATCACAAAAAAAGTTTATATCATCAATATATAAAATTTTGAACAGTGGTGAAATGATGATCTTATTTACATATAAATTGATGTTAACATATCCGTTATTGAATTCCATACCTATCAATTACTCATCATGTTTTAGGTACCAAGAGCATAGAGCTTGTTTAATTACATGGAGTGCCTTTTTTGGTTTGAACACCTTGTTTCTATCATCATCAAACCAAAATCCCTCATATTTTCCATGTAAACTTCTTCATTTAGTTCACTATTTATAAATTTTTACCTTACATCCATTTAAATGATTTTAAAATTTCATTAGGCATTAATTCTAATAAAAATCCGTGAAGTTTCAATTTTAGAAATTGGGGAAATTTTCTCATTAAATTCAATCCTCTAAACTTGATAATGTACTTTATAAAAAAGGTAAGAATAATTTATTACAATATATTAATCCCCATTTAACTTGTTCCAAAATACTCATTTTTCTAATGAAATGTTTTACCATTAGTCTTAAAACATCTTCCCATATTTTTGATGTCTCAATTTGATCTAGTTCATCATTCATGTCATGGATCCACTCTTTATATTCAAAATATTTTTCATCCGTTTTGGATTCAATCTTGCAGAGTAGTATGGTGTGATTAATTCCAATAACTTTTTTTCTTGTCTAGAATATCATATTTCAATCATTAATTAGGTTTTCATCATTCACAT
The DNA here is from genome assembly GCA_963277665.1 of Viscum album. Taxonomy (NCBI): domain Eukaryota; kingdom Viridiplantae; phylum Streptophyta; class Magnoliopsida; order Santalales; family Viscaceae; genus Viscum; species Viscum album. The sequence goes on along the minus strand of OY728162.1, from coordinate 620,125,043 downwards.
ACTTCCCTAACATTGAACCTATACTTGTGATCTTCATCATTCTTTCTTTATCACTGGTATATGGATAACCTATATCAACCTCCTTTGTCTATACAGTTTATTCTCTTATTAATATTGATATAGTACCAAAAACAACATCCTCACTATAAATAATAATATAATTCTTCACATATTCTTCATTTTCAAAGAAAAAAACATCATCATAGTCAAATACCTTTTATAGAATATTTTCATAATGTTGTTATGAACTAACATTTAGTGTGTGACCATGAAATATTACTTTATTTAATTATTAATCAAAATTTCTTCTAGTTCTACCATTCCTCCTGATTAGTTATAGACTTCTAGAAATTTAAAATGTTTTTCACTATGATTATTCCTAATATAATTATAATAATACATGTCAAAATTTATCCTCAAAAGACATCTAATTCAAATAATCCCTATAATTGGGATATCTTGTAGCAAAACAAATCTTGATGTGTTATGTTTATTAGTCATAGATATGTCCATATCAACAAGTATTATATTATTCCTTTAAGATGCATCATTTTTTAAAGGGTGTAATGGGAATTATACTCATGATTAATGGAATTTGTTTCAAGATACACTAATAAATCTTTATTTCAATAATCAGTATCATTGTGTTATCATACTATTTTTAATGGGAAACATGTTTGTTTCTCATCCTTTCTTTGAAAACTTTTGATTTGTTCTAAATATTTTTATTTATGTAACATATACATAATTCATGTAAATTGAGTAAAATCAACAATAAAATTAATGAAATACCAATCTCATCTTTTTGAATTTTATTACATTGTTCCACACATATTACTGTGTACCAGCTGGAATTGTTTCTTTATATGAATATCAACTCCTTTGTGAGTTTTTTTCAATATCATTCCTTTTATGCAAGTCTTGCACACCTTGGTAGTATATTAATTTGGTATATTAAATATTCACATACATTATTATTTCATTAAGTTACACATTTTATTTTTCTCCAAGATGACCCAACATTACTAGGCAAAAGTAATTTTAGAATGAATACTAAAAAAATAATCATATTTATCTTCTCCAACATAAAAAAATAAATCATTATTTAACCAAATTAGATATAGAAGTTCCATATATTATTATTTTAAAAATAAAACCATTTATCCAGAAAATTAAGTCATTATTATTTTAAAAAATTATTGATATGCTTATCGTGCTGTGTTTTAATTCACTAAAAAATAATACACTATGAGGACTGATCTGGTTCACACCAATTCTACCAATTAAAAAAACTTTCACATTCAAAGTGCTATCATTTTGAAATTAAACATCTCCAATATCATAATTATCTACATTCCATAATATATTTAAATCTATATTCATATTTAAAAATAAATTTCTATCCCTGAAATATGGTTTCTCATCTTTCGTTACATATAAGGTAACATCCAAAACATGAAAAATTTGAGTTTCATTTTAATCCTTTGCAAATTTATAATAATGATTACATTATTATGGTGTAAACACAACATAATCATTATAATTATGTTCATCCTTACCACGTATTTCACAAGTTTCATAAAGATATTCAAATATTTTCTCAATCTTAATATTATTTTATGACTATTAATACTCAAAATTAATTTAAGATGGTTATCATGAATGTCTACCCCATGATGTATACTCCATTACAAGACTAGAAAGAGACATATTATAGAATAAATTATATTATTTTTGACCATGTACCCCATAAAAACATAAATACCTATAAAATATTCTTCATTAAAGGATGTTTTTTCCCTATAAATGATTGTTTATTTGACAAATAATAGAATTCTGATATGTTTATTTCTCCAAAATTACATGTAATCATTCTCTCTACATGTTTGGTGTTGATAAATACATTTTTTGATATTGTTTTTCCTTTTTAATGTGAGCTTATTTGGATTCTTCATTATATTGTTTGGGAATAAAATAATGTTTTTATTATATATCTTTATAAAATCATAATTTATTGTATGATACATGGTCACATGATATTTTAATTTCGTGATAACTAACTATAAAGTTATAACTGATAGTCTTCCACTGATTGAAACATTTATGTTTGACATTATAGGCCATTTTGAACCTAAATTTTTCTTTTATTTCTTACCTTTAAAACTTGTAAATTATTCCTTTTTTACTCTCTCAATATTATTATCCTAAATAATAATAATATATTTCATATAAATTATAATATTGTACTTATTTTAATTATAATGTTTCAGTTATTTTACTTATTCAGCAATATTTTCATTCTCAATAGGAACTTTTTTGTGTACATAAGTTATTTTCACAAGATTTTAATTCTAATTTTTTAGCCCTCTAGTTTCATTCAAACATGTCATGATTTCCATCCTCAATTTATATTATTTAGTTTATCCACTTTATTTAGTATTATATTCATCATTGATTTGATTATTAAGATTTTAAGCACTAGTCTTCTTTATTTCTTGATCCATGATAACTTTATGATGTAATTCCTTTTTCCCTTCATCATTATTTCCGTAATCACTCTCTGGAACACCTTCTTCTTGATATAATAATTTATTTATAAAATATATTTTCATAATTATAGGCTTCCCTTTCAACCATGGTAGACTTATTATCTATGATATCACTTTGTAAAATGGTACTTTGTAAGGGACCTTGTATATATCACAATTTTTTATCCTTTAAAGTCAGTTGCTATAGGTATGAAAAACTTTACCACAATTGAATAATTTAAATGAAAAATTCCATCTAAACATACCTCATCATCATCAAATTAAATTTCTTTTCATAAAATAAAATGGTTTTTCATACTCTTCCAAATTTTTTATTTATCTGAGAAAACCTATTTATATTCAATTATAACTTCCTTGGGATATTGAAATGAAATTTTATGATTCCTTCATGACTTGAATATTGATAGTAGTTCATATTCTCATTTACAAATTAATAATAGTGGTATGCAACACATAAATAGAGAATTCATCAAGGTCTATATATTTCAATGATGTGACCATAGAATAAAATTTATATTGTAAGATTCTCAAGATCTTATTCACAATAGTCGAGTCATCAATTATTTCTTTGAAGCCTCTGATATAGTTAAAAAAACATTTACCCTTTTAAACAATTCATCAATAGATTCATCTTCCAACATGATTAGGTTTTTTAACTTTAAACTTAGGATTTTATAATTTTCTTCCTTTACATTCATATTATATAGCGACCTTACCCTAGAGATCTTGAAACTCGTGTCTACTATCAATTAAATTAGAATTATTCCACGGAATCAAATCTCAAAGGACCTTAGAGTTTAGTAGTCTTGGTAAACTAGATATATAAATGAGTCTTGTATTACAAATGAATATAATAATTACAAAATAATTTTATCTTTTCTAAATAAATAAATAACATCAATTATAATTTTTTTACATCTAGTAAATACCTTAATATATTTCATATAATGTTTCTTGGATTACTTGGGAAACAAACATAATAAGGGAGAGCTCAAACTCTTAGTAAGGGTATGGTATAGTGGAAGAAATAATGAATCAATGAGATTAATAATTATGGAAAGGTATGTAATATAAAACACATACCATATAATAAAAAAACATAGAAGGATGTGAAAAAAATATGGAAATATAATAAATGGAAACACATGCCATTAAAATAACTAGATAAGGGATAATCAGTATGGAAATGTAAGAAACTAAAATGAATTATATTTCATCAATGAACTAAAAATGAAATGTATCTATATATATGTCAATGAAATATCTAATGAATGAATAAAAACTAAAAATAAATAAGGGAAATACTAAATTCTTTTATGTTATGTTTCCCATACCTATGATACCTTTACCTTCAATAGAAATTTTAATATTTTATAATTTTAATAACTAATTTTTCCCATGAGACTAACAATGTATCGAGGGGATTTCATTAATCAGTTCCCAACTCATAGGGATTTCCATAAATAGTCCCAAACCATTGTATTCCATGTCCAAAACATTCCTCAAATCGAATAAACAATATGACTCATCAAATATTCTTATTGAATAAGGTATACAGATTTATCAAAATTTCCCAAAATAATCAAATAACTTTCAAAGTAAACACTGCATGAAAAATGGTATACAATTTAAGAAATAATTATATCCATTAAAATTTATATAGATATTTAGGGGAAATTTAATACTAAATGATCGTAGGAAATTGAATCCTTCAAGGGGACTAAAATGAATCAAGGAAGTAAATGATAAATAATCCTTGGAAAAATCAATCACAGTAAATACAGAATAAGATTAAAGATGGTATCAATACAACATAACCCAAATAGTGTAAAATAAAATGTTGTTGTCATTGATGAATTGAAACATTAAAAAAAGATATTTTAAAACATTCATGAGGAAAATAACCTTTTGTTTTGAAAACAAATTCTTTGAAAATCACATTTGAAAATATTATCTATAAAAATTAATATTTTAAACATGAAATAGAAGATTCAAATAAATAATGGTGGGTAAATCTATAAAATCCATATGAGATAATATGAATATTCCTTTTTCATGGTTAATGGTTTGAAAATTCCTTGTTCCGAAAGAGATAAGAATATTAATTTTAAAAAATTTGATAAAATAAAAAGAGGTAAAAAATTATTTTACCAAATTATTTTAAAAATATTTTTTTAAAACCTTTTAATAAAATATGGTTTTTAGAAGAAAAAAGGTTCTCTAACTAAAGAGTGATACAAATTCAATTTTCTAAAAAATATTTTCTAATATATTTCCAGTACCAAAGTGTGGGAAAATGGAACTAATACCTGAAAATGGACATTAATAAAAATATTAGAGAAAATAAAATGTTTTATTGAATAATGGTCATTAAATTTCCTTGAATAAAAATACCATTGAAATATAATTAAATTAATTATTGAGGAAAATAATATTTAATTATTTTAATGTGTCCCATTAAACTTTTAATCATTTTAAATAAAAATCCTCATGGAGGAATAACATTAAACAAAATCTAAAAATAAAATATATATAAAATTATTAATGATATAATATAACAAAATGATCATTAGATACAACGCAAAAAAATTTTAAGTGGTGAACATGAAATTTATCTTAGTGTTGAATAATGTGAGATGAGAATCCCTTCCCTTGAGTTTCCTTTTGGGTGAATGTCCATTAACATTCTATATAATAGATTTATGTTAATTTTTTACGTTTTTTAGAAACTTATTAATGTTTAAAATTAATTTTATTTCACTTATTATTATTTCATGTATAACTACTTAAAAAATTATGTTTTCATCGGGTGTTTTGACAAAATATGATTAATGTGTTAAAGACAAAATTGGTAGGTCAACTATCGTCAAAGGGGTCATTATATAAAATCTCCAAAAAATAGTCATGAAATTATTATCATATTTATACATAAATTATACTTTTGAAAACAAAAGTTAAATATGGTTTTGAAAAATGAATAAACATTATGATCATGGAAATGGTAAGTCGTATACACGCATGAGTAGTGTTATAATTTTTCAATGATCATTATGGAAAGAAGATAAGTAGCATCATATCATTCCTTAATGATAATTGATTCATAAATACCATAATATGTAATCATATATACTAATATATATAATTCTTGGGATGTAAAAATAACCACATCGTGTAATGGAGGTTGTAGTCCACACATACACGACCGACATTATCACTTTTTAGTGTGTGAAAGGATAATAAAGAAAATGATATATATATATATATATATCCCTAAAGATAAGTATTTCCTTAATATAATATATATATATGTTATTTTTGTCTCATATGTTTAGTTATAATCCTCATTTATACATTTCATGGATCTTGTGAATGAATCAAATCGCATTGTGGGGGCAGTAGTCCACACTTCCTCAAAGGTTGTTATAATTTTCACATAAAATAAAAAAGTATAAATTGATGTTCTATAAAAGAATTAAATAAGTATATTTAAATTATAAATTCCATATATAAAATATAAAAAATATATTTCCCTTTATAATTTCTTACATGATAGATGGTAAAATAAAAATTAACAACCAACGTTTCATGAGGCAGTAGTCCACCGTACACAGAAACAACTTTTTTGTTACCCATTAAATGAATTTGCGTTTAGTTGTAGGTAAAACCCATTTAATTACAAAATTATTGTATATTGAGGATATTATTTTGTTTTAAAAGAAATTAATAAGAATATTTTATGGGTTTTATAATGGAAATAAACCAAAATGCTTAAGGAATGATGTCACCTCTTAAACGGACAACTTCTTTTGGGTTGATCCAAAATAATACTTTGACTAATATCTTCCCAAGGGGAGGATTCTATGATGAGTTTATGGATTTTTAGAATCTATTTGGGTAGATATTTTTTGAGTCATTGTGGCTTGATAGGTGTGAGGATGTAGGGGGAGAGTAGGTCCATTTATAGTGGAGGAGGAGTGGCACTCTTGTAATATTTTTACAATAGAATTCCATGCATATTTCTTCACATTGAATGTCTCTCCAATAATGGACCCAATTATATAATAGTGATTATATGGTATAAATATGGTCATCCAATGTATCTTTTAAATGTTTCTGGGTCTTTTGGGCCCTTAAGATTTATGGTTTAGTCCCTTATTGTGCTTAATTTTACCTTAATAATTGTAATTAATTTTTATAATTCCAATAATATTTTTGGTAAAAAAATGATGAAATTATTAGAAATTATAAATTATTCTGTATCAAAATATTTTAATTTAAATTTAATTCTACAGATGAGATGAGAATTATGGTTTTTAATGTAAAAATTTCTGAAAGTTTGCTATGTTTTTACAGTCAATTTCAAAATAAAATTATTTCCAATGAAATAAATTTTATTAGTTTATGAAAATTTTATCTAATTAAACTTTAAAACCAATTTAAATTATAATTTATACTTATAAATAAATTATATGAAAAAGTATACTTGAATTAAAATTCAATATTTTTCACTATTCATTAAAAATGAAATGTTTTAGAAAAATGTAAGAAAATCAACCTAACATATTGTTTTTTGATTATATAAAAAATATGAAGTTATTTTTCACACATTAAATATATAAAAGGATTAAAATTTTAATTTAAAATTCGTTCACTATTACAAGGTTTTAAAAATGCCTCAATAAAAATAAAGGTTTTTATGTGTAAAATAGGGTTTGTTCTTTTCTTATTCTTATCAAATCTATTTGGTGAATATAAAAAATATTTTATTTAATATATGAAATATATATTTCATTAAAATCATTAAATAATTGTAATTAATTATTTTTATTAAGACAAAACACCTTTAGAAGCATAAAGAATAACAATATTTCATATTTATATCCATTTGGTTTCTATTTATATTTTCAATTAATTGGATACCAATTAATTAATTTTATATTTATATAGACCATAAAATTTTATAAGTTGGTAAATAATATTCATAACCACTAACATAACCGCTAGGTTATATTATATTATATCAGATTATAAGTTTTCAAAAATACATTGTTATTTAGTGAAACTCGGTCTCGCGTGTAACAAAATATATCATGGATGGTCTATCATGCATGTAACACAAGCTATTGAGGAATTAATATCATTCATAGATCTCAATCTAACATTGTGTTGTGTCAATTAAAAGAAATGGAATGTATTGTGATTATTTAATATAGTAAATACGTATTATAAATTCTCAGGATATTATATTTACTTATGTGCTAGGTGTTTAGTGTTACACACACTATTCAATACAAATTTGTACTTTATAATTTGGGGGTGTTTCATTCTCCCCACATTAATTAAATTTCATCCTACTAATTTAAACTTGTTCTTGGTAATAGATTGTTTTATATTTACTATATTTGAAATCCCAAAACATGAGAAGGGTTCATAAAACAGCATCTAGAAAAGAGAGAATGGGAAGTACAGTGGTCAGATGGACTAATATATAACTATGTCTCTAAGTTTGAGATCATTAGATAAAAGTATAGATACGTACTTGGAGGAAAAGAATAAATATTTATAGTGGGTGAATGAAGTCATCAATCACAAACAAGTGAAATTTCAATGGAAATTTGAGGGCCTCAAAGCCATAAATCTATGATGATTTAAGAGACCATCAGTTCAACTTAAATTAACGTATTAGGACAACAATTGTTTTGAATGTCATTTTCCAAATGTTGGGTAATTATTTTATTAACTAATATTGTAAGGAAGTATTATTACTTTAGAGGTTTTAATGTCATATGAATAGTCATAACATTTGGTTGTGCTTCAATCAAATTTTATTTCATCCATTTACTCCAAGAAATTAATTACCAATAATGATTTTTTTTATCTGTGAAGAACAAAAAAGAAAAATATAAATGATCTTAAGTCCTATAATAGAGTGAAAATTATAACAATTTGTATTTAACTATATTAAAAACCAATATGGTTAATAGATTAATCTCTAATCCTCAAGAGTTATACTATTGGTTTATCATTAACATTTATTTGTCAATTTTTTTTCTATAAACAATGTAAAATTAACCAGTTCATTACGTAGCACAATGCATGGCATGAAACCCTTATTTTCATTTAGTCATGGGTTCAAGATCGGTGGTCATGCCAGATTTTATTGATTTTTACCCAAATTACATTTTTCCTTTTCTAAAATCATATTAATATAATTTTTAAAAATAAATATGATGGACATCCTTGAAATAAGTATAATCGATAAAAAGCCTTTAACTAAGGTTTTTGATACAGCCTAAAAACATAAATACTTCATCCACTTATTTCCACATTGATACTTCCTTAGTCTAGCTTTTATATTTTATAAGAGGTCATTAACTCAGGTTATGTCCATGTTCCCCACACTTTCGACAAAGAACTATAAAGGATTTCTTAGGATGAGCTACATTTACTTCAATCATACACTTCATTTTATCTCAGAAATCATTTTCTTTATAAACATATTTCCAGCACATAAAGAATTTCATTGTTCTATTGAGACACTTTCTTGGGTATCTCCTTCTATATATCTCATATGCTTGAAATCAAGCCTTCTTTACCTTCCAGTCTCCACCGCTCGAGCTCTTAGAAACCTGCATCCTTCTCTTCTTTGGTCTGTTTGGAAGTTGGTAAAGGTCTATTTTGTTAGTCATATTTCAGTAAATTGATTTTTCGTAAACATGATATATTTTACTCCTATTAACACATTATTTTGTTTCTCATTTTCTCTACATTATCATTCATGTTAGATGTTGACATGAATCCTTCAGGTTCTATCCATTGACTAAAACCAGAAAAATTGTGTGATCAATAATAATCATAGGGAGAAAAGAGTATAATTATCTATAAGATATCTAAATCATGACTCTTTATTTTTTAATCTAAAAAACCATAGGTTCAACCTTTAATATTCATTGTCATTATCCATTCAAATTCATTAGAATTGATTTTATGGAAAACTGGATTATCCTAACCATATCCCCTGCTAGTGTCAAACCAGGTGCCCAGTAAGGCCTATTTTCATGTACCAGGTTACCCCTAGTCATAACCAGAACACCGTGGAAGAGTTATTGCTCCTATGTACATCCATTCCATAACAACATCCACTTGTAGTATCCTGATTGGGATGTATTCCTAGGAATACCCCCATAATCTATACCTTAACAAAATTTTAGGATGTTTTATTATAATTTTCTTCAAATTATAATTTAGGATTATATTCTCTAAACTATTATTTCTTAAATATCTTTCCTAAGGATTCTACTAAACTTCCTATGATACCAACTATAACAACCCATCCCAATAGAGCACAGAGCTAGTGTTTGTTATCAATTACATTAGCATGATTACAAGGAATCAAATCCTAAAGGACCAAAGAGTTTAGTAATCTTTGTAAACAAGATATATAATTGATTCATTTATTATAAAAGAATACAGTAATTAAAACATATTTTTTTTATTCTTAATAAATAAAAAACATCAAGGATAACTTTCTTCCATCCAGTAAATCCATTCATATCTTTCATTGTACGCTTGTTCAATTCCTATAGTAAGAAAAATAATAACGGTTAGATCAAATTCTCTGTAATGGTTAATTATGGTAGAATAAATAATGAATTAATGTGATTAATAATTATTTCATGGTAAATAATTAAACATACGTACCATATAATCAAAAACCTAATAAGGAAGAGCATAAACAATATACAAGGTAAAAAATAGAAACACATTCCATTCCAATAACTAGATAAGGCTAACCCAATATTTCATTTTAATAAAATGAAACACATTCCATTTAATCAATGAACTAAAAATTAAATGTATCTATATATATGTCGATGAATGTTATCATGGATGATTTATAACTAAAACTAAATGACAGAAATTCTTAATTATTGAATGTCAGGTTTCCCAGGCACCTAATACCTTTACCATCAAGATATAGTTTAATCTTTTCTAATTTTCACTACTAATTCATCCCATGAGACTACCAATACATCGAGGGGATTTCATTAACCATTCCCTAACCTATAGATATTTCATTAAACAGTCTCTAACCTGTGTATTTCATGTCCCAAACATTCCTCCTATTTATTAAAAAATATGGATTATCAAATATTAGTATTGAATAAAGTATTCCAATTTGTCAATATTTCCCCAAATAACCAAATAACATTCAAATTAAACACCAAATGAAAAATTTTATATAGTTTAGGCAATTATCCCTGAAAATGATATGGATATTTTTGGGAAATTCAATATCAAATGATCATAGGAAATTGAATATTTGAAGGGGACTAAAATGAATAAAGGAAGTTAATTTGATATTATACTTGGGTAAAAAAAAAATAATCCATCAATAAGAAGTTTAAGTATGGTATCTATACAACATAACTCAAGTGGGGTAAAATAAATGGTTTTTGTCATTTATGAATGGAAACAAAATAAAAATATATTTAAAAAACATTCTTGAGGAAAATATCCTTTTGTTTTGAAAATCCTTTTGAAAATCCTTTTATTTGAAAATAACTTTAGAAAATATTTTCCTTAAAAATTAAAATTTTAAATAATTAAATAAATACTTAAATAAATGATGGTGGGTAAATTCAAATAAGCTGTATGAGGTAACAAAGAACATTCATTTTTCACGGTTAGAGGTTAGAAAAATTTCTTCTTTGGAAAGCTAAAATAAGATTCCTTTAAAAACATAGTTAAAAGGAAAATGGGTAAAAATTTATTTACCAAATAATTTTGAAAAAATTAATATTTTTTTAAAAAAAATTGGTTTTAAAAGAAAATAGGTTCTTTGACTAAAGAGAGATACAAAATCCGGTTTTCTAAAAAACATTTTCTAAAACATTTTGAGTATCAGAGTCTAGAAAATGGTATAAATACTTGAAACTGGTCATGGATAAAAAATAAGAGAGAAAATAAAAGGTTTTATTGAATAATGTTCACATAATTTCTTCAAATATAAATACCATTGAAATATAATTAATGTTTTTGATGTGTAAAATAATCTTTAAATAATCCAAACTGTCTCACACCACTTTGAAACATTTTAAATCATAACACCCATGGAAGATTCACATTAAATTAAATAATAAAATACCATGAAATTAAAATTTTTAATGATATAATAAAACAAAATAATTATTAGATACAACACCCAAAATATGTAAGTGGTGAACATGAAATTTATATCACGGATGGAAAAATGAGATGAGAATCCTTCACCTTGAGTTTCATTTCCAGTGAATATACTTCAACTTCTGGTATAATAAACTTTTGCCAATTTTATACTTTACTAAAAAGATTTTTCATATTTATAATTACTTATATTTCAATTATTACTATGTTGTGTACAATTACATAAACCATTATGTTTACATCAGGTTTTTTGACAAAAATTGATTCATGTGTTAATGAAAACTTTGGTAGGTCAAATATGGTCAAAGGGGTCATTATATGACATCTATAGAATAATAATAATGAAATTGTTATCATATTTATAAATCACTATTACTTTTAAAAATAATCATTTAATATGGTTATGAAAAATGAATCAATGTTACGATTATGGAGATGGTAGTCCATACACACGTATGAGTAACGTTCTCATTTTTCAATGATATTTATGGAAAGAAGATATGTATTATAATAAAATTATAGAATGAAAATTATATCATAAAAACATATTATTTAATAATATATACTTATATATATAATTCTTGTGATTCAAAAGGTATCACATAGTGTTGAGGAGGCGGTAGTCCCCACATTCATGACCAATATTATCACTTTTTTGTGTGTCAATGGATAATAAATGTAATGATATATATATATATATATCAATAAATGTTTTTATTTATTAATATAATATATATATTTTTATTTCTAATTTGTTTAATAATAATCATCCTTTTCGTGTTCCATGGATCGTGTGAATGAATCACATCGCTATGAGGGGGCTACAGTCCACACTTCCTCAAATGATGTTATCATTTTTACATAAAGTAGAAAGTATAATGATATGTGTCATAAAAGATTTATGAATGTATAAATACATTAAAATATAATATATAATATATATAGACATAGTTACCATCATTATTTCTACCCTGATATATGTTAAATAAAAAAATTAACAATCATCATTTTGTGAGGCTGTAGTTCGTTGTACGTAGAAAAAGTATGTTTGTTACCCATTATATGGATGTGTGTGTGAGTTTATTTATAAAAACTATAATAAAAACATAATAATATATTTAAGATAATTGTTTTGTTATAAAATCATATAATAACAAGATTTTAGGGGATTGATAATGGAAATTAAACAACAAATGTTAAGGAAGGATGTTACCACTTAATCAGGTAACTTCTTTTGGTTTGAACCAAAAGATTACCTGATTTTATTTCTGGACAAGGGGATTATTATAAGATTATAGGAGGGATATCTAAGATCTATTTGGGAAGATCTTGGTCAAGAAAAAAATTCTTGATATCTTTTAGGAATTGGGAGGAGAGGAGGTCCTTTTATAGTAGAGGAGGAGTGGTAGTCTTGTAATACTTTTACAAAGGAATTCCATGTCAGTTTTTCACCTTCAAAGTCACTCCAATAATGATCCCAGTTATATAAAAATGATTATAGGGTCAAAATATTTTCATAAAATGTATCACAGAGATGTTTATAGGTCATTTGGTCTATATGATTAAGGTATAGTCCCAAATTACGCTTAAATTTTCCTTAATAATTGTAATTAATTTTAATTACTTATACTATTATTTTTGTAAAAACTAAGATTAACTTATTATAGATTATAAATAATTACTATTCCCAATATTTAATCCAAATTTCCAAATTCCAATCCTATAAGTGATAGAGATTAATTTAAATTTAGTCCCACATATGGGAAGACAATGTGGGTTTTAAAAGTAAAATCGTCTGAATGTTCACTATGTTTTTATAGTCAGTTTCATAGTGAAATTCATTAAAATGGCATAAATTATATTAACTGAAAAAATATTATCTTAATAAACTTTAAAACCAATTAAAATAATAATTTAACTTTATAAAAAAATGAGATGAAAAATTAGTTTGGAAGTAAAATTCAGTAATTATCACTATTCATTAAAAATAAAATGTTTCAGAAAAATATCAAAGATTCAACAATAACAAATTATTTTCTCTTTTTTTTAAATAAGAAGTTTATCTTGACATATTAAATTTATCAAATAGTTAAAAATTTCATTTAAAATTTGTTTTCCTTTAAAAGATGGTAAAAGTTCCTCAATAAAAATATATGTTTTTAAGTATAATGATGGTTTTTTTCTTATCTTATGATTATAAAATATATTGGGTGAATACAAAAAATATTTTATTTAATATATAAATTACATATTTAATTAAAATAATTATATAATCCTAATAAATTATGATTATTAAGACAGAAATCCTATAGAAGCAAGAAAATAATAATATTTCTATTTTATATCCAATAGGTTCATATTTTCATTTCTAATTAATTAGTAACCAATGAATTAATTTTATATTTATATAGAACATAAATTTTCATAATTTAGTTAATAATATTCATAACTGCTAACATAATGTTTAGGTTATATCATATTATATTAAATAGTAATATTTTATTAATACACTGTTATTTGGTGAAACAGGGTCTCTCGTGTAATGAATCCTATCATAAAAGGAATCTTATACATGTAACACAAGATATTGAGTAAGGTATCTCTTTCATGGAAGGAAATAAAAATTGGTGTTTCATGCATTACAATATATAAAATATATTATATTTTTTAAAGATGTTAAATGTATAATATAAATTCTTGAAATATTATATTCCCTTATGCACTTGGTGGCACGTGTCATACACGCTATTAAATAAAATGTTTTACATTATAATATTAGGGCATTACATTCTACCCACCTTAATTAAATTACATCATCACAATTTAAAATAAATCATGGTAATAGATTGTTTGATATTTCATATGTTTAAATCCCCCATGAAGAGAAGGGTTCATAAAGCATCCTCTAGAAAGGAGAGAATGTGATGTATAAAGGTCACATGGAATAACATATAACTATGTCTCTATATACGAGAACATTATTTTTATGTTAAGATACATACTTATAGGAAAAGTGTAAATTTTTATAGGGTGTGAATGTGTCCATCAATCAAAAACAAGTGAATGATCAATGTAATATTTAGGGCCTTAAAACCATAAATATATAATGATTTATGAGAACATCGATTCAATAGAAGGTAATGTATTATGGCCACATTTTACTTCAAAGTAATTTTCCTAATGTTGGGTAATTATTTTACTAACCAAGAGTATAAATAATTTTTCTTACTTGATAATTTTTAATTTAATATGAACAATCCTACCTTTTTTTTTGCTTCAATAAAATTCTAATTCATCCCTTTACTCCTAGAAATTAATTACCAATAATGAAATTTTTTATGCCTCAATAACTGAAAAAATTTTAAAGTTTCATAAGGCCTATAAAAGAGTGATAATTCTAAAAAATCTTCATTCACTATCTTACAAAATGAATATGGTTAATAGATTATTCTTTAATCCTAAAAAGTGATACAAATGGTTCATCATTAAAATTTATTCATCAAATTATTTTACTAAAAACAATGTATCATTAACCAAGACATTTCGTGGGTCAATTGTTGGTGTGAAACACTTATCCTACTTTAGTCATGGGTTCAAGACTCGTAGTATTTTTAAATTTTATTGGTTTTCACAAAGCTTACATGTTGTCCTATTCAAAACCCATATTAATATAATTCCAAAAATAAATATGATGGGAATCCTTGAAATATGGTTAATCACTAAATATCCCTTTAACTAGGGTTACCAATATAAACTAAACACAAAAATACTTACCCACTTATTTCCACATTGATCCTTTACATTTATAGGTTGTATCCTCTTGAATAGGGAATTGAATTAGGTAATTTTCAGGTTCCCCACAGTTTCTAAAAATAACTGTAAAGGATTTATTTGGATTAGATTCATTTTCATCCATCAAAATATTCATTTTCCACATAAATAGTTTGCTTCATAACCATACTTCCAACACATCAAGTATTTCCTTGTTCCATTGAGACACTTTCCTGGGTGTCTCCTTCCACACATATCACAAGTCAAAAATTGAGGTTTCTTTTCTTTATGGTCTCCACCACTTGAGCTCCTAGAAACCTCCATACTTATCTTTTTTTATTTGTTCAAGAGTTAGTAAAGCTATATATTATTAATCAAACTTTGGTAAAATTTATTTTTCATAGAAATGATATCATTAACTCCTATAAATACATCATTGGGATTATCATTTTCACCACCTTTTCCTTCTTGTTTGATGTTAACTTGAATCTGTCAGGTTCTATCCATTGACTACAACCAGAAAGAATAGGGTGAGAAACAATATTCATAGTGAGAAAAGCAAATAATTATCTATGAGATATCTAAATAATGACACATTATTTTTAAATCTAAAACACCTTACACTTAACATTTACTGTTTATTGTCATTATCCATTAAAATTATTCATAATGGTTTCTAAGGAAAAAGTGGATTATCAAAACCATATCCCTCATGAGTGTCAAACTTGGTGCATAGTAAATCCCATTGTCATGTATCAGGTTACCATATTTCAGTTTTATAACACCATGTTAGAGTTATTAATACTAGGTACATTTATTCCAGAATGACATCCACTTTTAGTATAAAGATAGGGTTGTACTTCTTGGAATACCTACATAATCTCTACCTTTCAAAAATTTCAGGATGTTCTTATATACATATCCTCAAATTCTACCTTATATTTATGTTCTCTAACCTATTTTTTCTAAATATAGTTCCCAAGTATTCTACTATATTTCCTATGATACTAACTACAGTGACCTGATGCTAGAGTTTCTAGAGACAGTGTATACTATTAAAAACATTGGTATGATTACAAGGAATGAAATCCATAAGTATTGAAGAGTTTACTAGTCTTGGTAAACCATATACCTAAATGTGTATTTTATTATAAATGAATACACTAATTACAACATAAATTTTTTCATCAAAATAAATAAATAATTTCGAAGATAACTTTATTCCATACAGTAAATATCTGAATATCTTTTATATAATGACTCAACAATTCCTAGAGATATAAACCAAATAAGGGTGATCTAAAATGGTCAGTAAGGGTTCAATATAACAGAAGAAATAATAAATAAATGATATAAATAATTATGTAATGTTAAATATTAGAACACACATACCAATGACAAATAATATTTTTTATTTTTAAAAGCACTTTTAGGAAAAATTGGGAAACTAGCCGAGTTCAAAAGGAAAAACAGTTCATGCCTCAAAATCAATTATGAGGCCATTGAAAAACAATTTAAAACTATTAGAATTATTTACCTTAAAAATTCTCCATTAAGAAGAGGTAACATCCATTTCTATAATGTCATTAACTAGATAGAGAAAAATAAATATGGAAAGGTTAGAAAATAAAACACACTCTATTTAATCAATGATATAAAATTGAAATGTATCCATATATATATAGATGTAAGATCTCATGAAAAATAATAACTAAAACTAAATTATGGAAATGGTTAGTTTTTTAACATCAGGTTTATCTAGAACATGAAACGTTTACAGTGAAGATATAGTATAAACTCTTCCAATTTTTTCAACTAATTTGTCCCATGAGACTACTGATGTATCAAGGGGTATTCATTAACAAGTCCCCAACTCTTAGTTCTTGCCTTAAAGTGTCTTCAACCCATGTATTGAAGGTCCAAAACATTCCTTATATCGAATAAACAATATGCCTTATCAAGTATTCATATTTAATAAAGTGTACATATTTATGAATATTTCCACAAATAATAAAATAACATTAAAAGTAAACACCATATGAAAATGGTATATAGTTTAGGCAATAATTATATCCATGAAAAATTATATAGAAATCATGGGTAAATTCAAAGTCAAATGATCATAAGAAATTGACTATTTCAAGGGGACTAAAAGAAATCAAGGAAGTTGAATGTGAATACAATACTTGTAAAAATAAATCATAATCCATCCATAGGAATATGAAGGATGGTATTAATAAAACATATCCTAAGTGGAATAAAATATATGTTTATTGTCAATTATTAATGGAAACAATATAAAAAGATATTTTAAAAAAAAATTATTTAGGAAAATATCCTTTTGTATTGTAAAAAACTTTTGAAAAAACTCTTCATTGAAAATAACATTTGAAAATAATTTTTTTAAAAGTAACCTGTCAAACAAGAAAAGTTTGCTCCCAAGAAATGATGGAGGGTAAATCCATACAAGTTGTACGAGGTAAAAAATAACTTTCCTTTTGCATTATTAATGGTCAGAAAAATTCCTTGGTCGGAAAGCCAAAAGAAGATTCTGTTGAAAAAGTTAGTACAACAAAAAAAGATAAAAATATATTTAAAAAATCATTTGTGAAAATATTTTAATAATACATGATTTTTATAAGAAAACATGTTCTCTGACTAAAGAGAGATATAATGTCGGGTTTTCGGAAGAACATCTTCTATAAAATTTTGTGTACCATAGAGTGAGAAAATGGTACTAATACATGAAAATGGTCATGAATTATAGGAGGAAAAATTAAAGATTCCATTGAATAATTTTCATAGTATTTTCTCAGAAGGATATACCATTAAAATATCATTAAAGTTATTGTTGAGTAAAATAATCTTTAAATATTGCAAAGTATCCCATACGACTTTTAAACATTTTAAACCACAATACTCATAGTGAAACAAAATTAAATGAAGGTTTAAAATACCATTAAGATAAAATTATTAATGATTTAAGACAAAAAAATGATTAGTAGATACAACACACAAAAGGCGTAAGTGGTGAACATGAAATCTATCTCACAGATGTAAAAAAGTGAGATGGGAATTTATTACCCTGAGTTTCCTTTCAGGTAAATGTCCTTTAAATTCCTGTAGGATAAAATTATGATATTTTTATACTTATTTCATAAAATTTTAATGTTTATAATTACTTTTATTTTACATATTAATATTTTTTCAATTAATTAAAAATTAATTTTATGTCAGTTGTTTTGACAAAATTCAATTTTTTTGTTAAAAACAACTTTGGTAGGTTAACTACGGTCAAAGGGGTCATCATATATCATCACCAGAATAAAAATTATGAAATAATTATCATATTTATATATCAATTATACTTTTAAAAACAATCCTTAAATATATTTATGAACATATGAATCAATGTAATGATCATGGAGATGGTAGGTCATACACACGCAATACCAACGTTCTCATTTTTCAATGATCGTTATGGAGAGAATATAACTAGTATCATATATTTAAAAAATGATAATTATATCATAAATACCAAAAACATTAATAATATATAATTATATATAATTATTGTGATGTAAAATGAATCACATCATGTCAAGAAGGTGGTAATCCACACGTTTATGACTGACATTTTCACCTTTTAATGTGTGAAAGGATAATAAAGATTATATATATATATATATATATATATATCCAGAAAATTAATTATTTAATAAATATAATATAGATGTTTTTTATGTATCATATTTTTAATTATAATCATCCTTTATACATTCCATGGATCATGTGAACAAATCACATCGCTTTTAGGGAGTGGTAGTCCACACTTCCTCAAATGATGATATCATTTTTACACAAAATAGAAATTATAAATTTATGTGTTTTATTAGAATTAAAGGAGTATAATTTCATTATAAATATCATATATTAAAAAATTTAAAAAGTGTTTCCAAAATAATTTCCACGATGATAGGTGGTAAAAGAAAAGTTAATAATCATCGTTTCATGAGATAATAGTTCATCATACACATAAACATTTTGTTTGTTGCCCATTAAATTAAAGTGTATATACGTTTAGGTATAATAATTATAATAAAATTATCATATTATATTTAGGATACTGTTTTTGTTATAAAATCATTAATAATAATATTTTAGGGGTTGGATATTGGAAATAATGCTAAAAAGATTATAGAAAAATATGTTACCTCTTAATTGGGTAACTCTTTTTGGTTTGAACCAAAAGATTCCTTGGGTTTCAATATTAAAATGGGGAATATTATAGGATTAGGGGAGAGATTTTGATGATATATATTTTTAGATCATGGTCAATAAAAATTGTCTTAAGAGGTGTCAGGAAGTTGGAGGAGAGGAAGTCCTTTTATAGTGGAGGAGTAGTGACACTTTTGTATTATTTTTACAAAGGAATTCCATGCGCTTTTTCACATTGAAAGTGGCTCCAATAATGGAATAAATTATATAAAATATATTATAGGGATTAAATATGTCCATATAATTTCTCTTGGACAATTTTTATGTCATTTGGGCACTTAGGTTAAAGGTTTAGTCCCCTATAAACTTAACTTTCTATAATACTTTTAATTAATTTTAGTAATTCCACTAAACATTTTGGTCAAAAACTAAGTTTAACTTAATAAAAAATATAAATTATTCTGATTCAAAATAACAAATACATTTTTTCAAATTAAAATAACATAAGTTTCAGAACTTAATATAAATTTAGTCCTACAGATGGAGCGACAATGCAGATTTTTAAAGTAAAAATATTCAAAAGCTGGCTATGTTTTTATAGAAAATTTAAAAGTAAAATTGATTATAATGACATATATTGTATTAATTGAAAAAAATATTATCTAATTGAACTTTAAAACAAGTAAAATTATATTTCTACTTAATAAATTAATTAGATTAAATAGTAGTTCTGAACTAAAATTCAATATTTTTCACTATTCATTAAAAAATGAAATATTTATTAAAAATATAAAAAATACTAATCTAATTAATATGTTTCTATTTCAAATATAATTTTTATTTTTAAATATTTAATTTATAAAAGGATAAATTTTTTATTTAAAATATTTTCTCTATTAAAATGTGGTAGAAATGAATAATTAAAATACATGTTTTTATGTGTAAAATTGTGTTTGTTCTTATATTATGCTAATAACATCTATTAGATGAACATAAAAAATAGTAGATTTAATATATAAAATATGTATATCAATTAAATAATTAACTAAATTTAATTAATTATGTTTATCAATAAAAAACTCATTTGGAAGCATAATAAATATTTATTTTTTATATTCAATTGGTTTTTTATTTTTGTTTCTAATTAATTGGTAACTGATTAATTAATTTTATATTTTTATAAATCATAAATTTTCATAAGTTAGTTAATACCATTCATACCCTCTAACATAACTTCTAGGTTGTATAATATTATATTAAAGAATAATATTTTAATAATACATTGTTATTTTGGTGAAACTAGGTCATCTGTGTTACTCAAGATATCATAGAAGGTCTCTCTTACAAGTAACACAAACTACCGAGGAAGGTCTATACTGCAGGTAATGAAATCTAACTGAGTGTTACGTGAATTGAAAGCTATGGAATTTATTACATTTATTTAAGATAGTAAATATATATTATAAATTCATTGGATATTAAATTCTCTTACACACTTGGTGTCATGTGTATATTGAATACAAAGTTGTACTTTAGAATTTTGGGGGTTTACATATTCTTTTTTTAAATATTATGAACATATTTTCATATCTCACTTTTATTTTCCCCAAAGCCCAAATGGCCCGAAGGCCTTCTTTTTATTTTATTATAGATAATCCCCCTTTTAAGGGTTGAAGGGGAACCCGTACATGACTCGTAAATCATTTATTTCTTCTCTATCATTCTCAACATTTTTCTAGTCAATAGTAGTCCATGTATATAATTATTTAGGTATAGTGTATCCTTAAATATCATTATAAAGAACATAAAATCTTAGGGATAAATGATAATACATATTTATCTTCTTACTTTAATGAAAACCCTTACCATCGATGGTAGGTACTACTTTCAAGTAAAGATCTACCATGATCTAGGGTAGAATAAAAAACATCAATGGTGTACCTGGGGCTCTAAAACCAATTGATGGACAATAATTGAATTATATTTCTTTTTAAATACATGTATTCACTATATATTATTTAGTAGAGATATAACTAAATAATAAAAATATAAAGATATAGGCACAAAAAAACAATGAGGTTCACCTCCATAAGTATTAATATATTCCTGATGTATCATGTTTTTAATTCTACCCATACACAACTATTATTTTATTTTCAAGGATATCTATAGGAAAGGGTATGGAATTATACCCTCTACAAGATTATTTCACCAAAAAAGTATATATTTTTTATCATTTAACAAAAAAAATATAAAATCATTAAAGATATATCACCAAGAAACATGAGCTTTTCATTACCTAGATAGAACATGATCGTCTCATTCATCACAAAGAAGGCATCGATAGTTTCACTCAATACCCAAAACTATTTCCCCACACACTCAATAATTTATCATACTCAAGACCAAATTTATTTTATTCTGTAAATATTCATAAAATAAATGAATTAAATTTCATTATATATAAACCCTTTTATATTAATCCCAGAGACTTAGTATTCATTTTTATTTTTCCCCCAAAAAAACCTCAAATGAATATCCATAAATATTATTAATTAAAACACCGATTTTCTCAGTATTTCAATATTCCTCAAAATTAATCCCGAGGTAACAACATTAAACTACTTATGTGATATTGTATGATCACATTTATTTATTCATAGAATATTCCAGAATATTATTCTCATGAATCCATAGGTTTTAAAATTTATTTAATTTGAACATTAAAAATATATGAGTCTTTGATATTCATTTATTCAACAGATAAACCACTTGAACTATTGGTTTATAATTACACATGTTATATCAAATAACCAGGAACTAAATTCATATATAATACTTGTATCAATAATTTTTTTGTATCCTCTTATATTAGGATCTCTCGCTAATATCCAAATAGCATCGCACATAGAATTTGTACTCTTTCAATTATTTCATCACACATCTCCATTTATTTACATATACATTTTTATCACATTATTAATATGTTTTAAGTTGTCAAAAATATCTCACATCACTCATCCATTTAAAAAAGACCTTTGTGCCTCTTTCCTCATCATTTGATCATGGAATGTATTATTTATTCCTGAACTACAAAACCTATACCTATCATGCCCCTAATATTCATGGATGGTTGGATGCATATAAATTATATGAATCATGTTTCCCTAAATATAACTTTTTTTGGATTGGTAGTAACCTTTCATGGTCAATCTTGATTTCAATACTAGGAACACAACATTTATCTTAATCCATGAATTACGTACACTGATGTTATGTTGTGTAAAAAAATATCATTTTGTTATGATACTTGTATGGTTGGTGTTGTTCTATGTGAAAGAATTCGAATGATTATTCATGGAAGAACAATTTTTTATTGAAGATTCTAATTCATGGTTAATCATCCTCGGTCATAGAAGATCCTTATTCACACTGAAGGTTAGTGTGTTCTTCATGTGAAATCTTCTTGTTCACACGGAGTCATGGACATGGAAGATTAATACATAATTCCTTTATTATAGAAGGATTGTCTCAATACACACAAAATACCCATGTGTTGTTTATCTCTTAGATGGTCTAGGTATAACATCTCTTTTCATCATGCGTCCAATCACTGTGTTGCACAGACGATCAGTAATGGTTATCTTCTCAATCGATCATACTCATTGAATATCCTATTTTTCATGAATTATGTATAAAGGTGATATAAAAGATCTTCATTATCCTGTAAAATTAAAACATAAATCACTACGTATTTTTTATTCTTTTCATAAAATTACCATGTTTTCATCCCTTGGAAGATCCGTGGAATATTTTCATGTCCTTCAAATAACATCTCATTTTCAAAATTTCGGCATATCATAAAAATGTGCATTATATAAACACCAAGAGAATATGTATTTATAATTGAAGATAAGTTCACTAATAATCATAATTGAAATTTATTAACAAAAAATAAAAAACATCCATCTTTTTGGTGATATAAATAAATTTATAACATTAAAAAACTAGAATGTTGTTATAGTGAATATTC
The DNA here is from genome assembly GCA_963277665.1 of Viscum album. NCBI lineage: Eukaryota > Viridiplantae > Streptophyta > Magnoliopsida > Santalales > Viscaceae > Viscum > Viscum album. The sequence continues at coordinate 620,101,286 of OY728162.1, read as the reverse complement.
TTCAACAATTTCATATTTGAAAAACTAATAAAATATTTCAATTAGAAATTCATGAAACATTATTTAGAAAAACATTAACATAACCAATTTTAAATTCTCAAAAGAATTAGATTGAATAATATTGTAAATATGATGTTTTAACATTCAAATATCATATTTAGAATCATTGTATTTAATTTTGATGAAATGATTCATCTATAATATTTTTAGATTTTTCAAAACTTTCTAACTCTTATTCACTAGATGGATGACATATTAAAAAAAATATAGTGACATTTACACAACACTAAAAACACTCATAAATAGATGATATGATATTTATGTAGGTTTTTAATGAAATATACATAGTTTTTGTTAGAGATACATAGATAATTGGTGATACTTATAGAGTGTCCAGAACAAACATATATGAAGACAAAAACACACTTATACAACCTATAATTACTCTTATGCATAGTCAAATTACTAAAAAAACAACCTCTCAAGGAATTATAGATTCTAAAATAAGCACATAATTGCTTCAAAAACATTTCAAGCTACCTGGAATAATAAAAAATCTCTCAAAGCATTACAAACTACCAAATAGTTTGTAATGATTACCAAAAAAACTCCTCAATAAAATACATGGGGAACATCAAAACACATACATACATTCATATTCTATTTAGATATTTTTATCAAATTAATTTATTTTATTCTACATAATTTACCCCAGATAAGTGTCTCCCTTAAGAAGCATGTTTTTATTTTTATATAACTATATAAATATGAAAATTTCATAATTAATATTTTTTCGTAACTAATTTTAGTTCCCATAAATTTTTGTTGAGAAACCATGATAAAATTGAATTTATATATATATATATATACAAAATTATTTTAATAGATTTGATGATGTAGTCCAATATTTTTTTAATAAATAGCTTACAATTTTAGAATTCTTTGTATTAAAGTTAACATCATATATAATCATCCTATATAATGTCTATAATAGTTTTCAAAACAAATTTAAAATTGAGAAATTAAATTTAAATATCTTTTAACCCATATTCAAACCATCATTATCTTTCAGGTATTATTATATAAATTAGTTAGGTTAGATAATTAATAGTCTGTATAAATGTTTTGTTTTCAGTTAACTCATAAGATAACTGTTCATTGACCAATCACCAATATATTCTTTCCCATTATTATTTAGAAATAACAAATAATATCAAGATCTAATTATTGGAGAAAATTTAGGTCATCATTGATTATAATTCAATGGAATTATTATTCATATAGGATCAATGTAACTACATTTAGTGGGTGAATAAGTGTATATTATTCATCATTAATTTATACTACTTATTTACCCTTTTCATCTATGAGTGTGAATTGACCTCAAATCCTCATCTCTTTCTTGGAAAAAATTTATAAAATGTCAAATAGAAATAGAGAAAATAAATTTTCATAGATTTTTACAAGTTTCACTAACAATGTTTGATCTAATCCCATGGTGGTAGTTATACCAAACAAACTTGACTGGTATTTTATTATTAATAATAAACTAAGGGAAATAAAATTTTCTTGAACCCTTTTAACTAGAACCCAACAGAATATAGGAACAATTCCAATAATATTTAGCAATCCCCCACTGGTTATTTCTTCATGATCTAGCAGAAACCAAATCATTCATCAATATACAAATTTATAAGATTCCTTCATTAAGTAATATCACCAAGATATCCTAATTCTATTCTAATCATGGATAGAATCTGATCAACCACTTCAGTTTCTATAATCACAAATGGATGAAACTTTTATCTTATACATAAATATCATTATTACCATCTTGTTATGTTTTCTTCAAGAAATCAACACGTTGAATAATATATAGCTTCAGTTTCATGATCTCTCTCTCTCCCTATTATTTTATAAATTTTTTCAATGCATATAATAATCAGTCAAAAAAACATTATTATATCCACTCCTCACATTCTACATTGACTCTATAATATATTCAGTGGATATAGGAGTAGATAAATCATTATCTTCTTTTAATTTTCATCTACATATATAACTTAATATTAAAACACATGTATATTTTATATATATATTAATATGGAATACACCATTAAGTATAGAATCATTATCATATTATTTAAACGTATTTAAAACTATATTGAATTTTATTTAGCACCTATAAAATCAAATAATCGGTTTCTATAATAGTAAATGTGTGGGCAACAAATTTTGAGATGTCCGTGAAATCATCATGGAAATTATTACTTAAAATTTCCAATTAGAGTTGTTGAAAAAGAATAAATAGTATTTAATACTTTTAAAATAATATATCTTGCTTTATCTTTTGAAAAATGTAACCTTATTATTTTTATCATTCTTTTATTAATAATCTTAAATATTTCATAAAAATTATTCAATACGTTTTTCAAAAATAAAAAGTTATTTTTTCCATGATATAACAAAAAAATGTACTAGGGTATTCCATATGTTCATGATTTCATGTATTGAATATTATATTGTTGTGAATTTCCATTTCATGGTGAAAACCTTCTTCTTTAGAGCTCAAAACACATCATATTGAATCTTGACTAATCATAAAATCATCATGATATTTAGAACATTAATTACAATAAAGAATCCTCTAATTGAATATTATGTTTCCCCTATTTAATATTAAACAAATATATAACATGTTTTTCATATCATCAGAGTTACTCTTATGTTAGTTAAAATTATTCTTTTTTATTCTTTGGAATTTTGAATTAAATTTTACATATTGTCCAATTGAATATTATGTATTTTTTAAAACTAAGTTCTTGTTATGTGTCATAGAGAAACTGTTTATTTTATTATGTTTTATTCTTATAATTCTCAGTGTGATATTTGAGTTACTCTTATATATGTAGTGGGATATATTACATATCCTTAGGGGGTGAAACATATCACATTGTAAACATTCCCAATAATTTTAAAATATACTCCAAAGAGAGCATACACATATGTTTTGCATTTTTCCATCATCTTCTGGATATTATGTATGATCTTAGGAATTTTAAAATTCCACATGATCAATTCTTATATATTGACTTTGAAATTTCTTTAATAAACATAATTGAACTAAAAACATTTCCTATCAAATACTTACCCAAAAATTTCTTTAAAATCAGTTTCGGAAATCATCAAATAATCTTTATCCATATCATAATTATTTCCCATATCATGCAATATTTAATTACATATTTTTAAATATATAATTTAATTTAAATACATGTACATAAAAATAATCAACTACCTCAAAAACCATAACTTTTCTTCAAACTTAACTAATTTTTAATATTGATGTTTTCATCATTTCCAAATTAATATAGCACCTATTTTTGATCTGTAAGACTTTTATCCTCACACCAACAACCAAGTGTGAGTTGAATTTAAAATGTAGCCTTCATGTATGATAAACTCAGTAATACACCATCACATATAGATTAATTCCTAAATATTAATATCCAGCTTCTCAATAAATCATTAACTCATATTTCTCTTTCTAAACTTAATTAAACCTTCTATATATTTTTTACACTAAATTTATAGTATTAGACCATATTTGAAAATATATAATAAATTAATAATATCTATGAAATATAATCATTAATAGAATAATAATAGATAAACTCAAAAATATTTCCAACATCTAAATTGTTCTAGAATAATATATCCAATAGTGTCATCTCAAATAAAAACTCTTCTTAGAAATCTCCACATTCTATACTATTTACATTTTATCTCTAGAACGAATGAATCAAGGGGGTAATTTAATCATCAAGCTCAAAGGTGTTCTCTGATATTCTCAACACAGCATATAAATTTTGTGTACTACACTCTCTATATTCACATATTCTCTTCTCAATACATATTGATATCATTTATTATTGACGACAAATACAACACAACACCAATGCATTCAACACACCCCCACCTAGTATTTTTTTTATCAATAATCATAATGAAAATGTATATCAATATATTCAGAATAATCTTCTTCTTTTTACACCTTATAGAAAAAACAAAGGATGATTTGAATTTTAGAAATAATTTAATCAACTCTAATACATTTTAAGAAATGTTTTGTGTATAAAACAAGTGTGAATAATTAACTTCTCAACACTCATTTTCTAACAAGTATGTATTCCTAAAAAATCAAAATATTTCATGTAATTATATAATTAAAATTTTCCCCATTGAAATCATAATTTATTCAATAAAAACATCTATAAGAAAATAGGTAAATCATATATAAGTAATGACATTATATATCAATTTTCATGAAATTTAATTTTTATGTAATGTAATAATTTTATAGTAGCTTTCTCAATTCATATTCCCTACAAAGGGTACTCTCCAAAAAATCTTCATAAATTATGATATCTTTATTAAATGAATTATAAGATACTAATTACTATTATAACTTTTTAATATCCCCAACATTTTTCACTTATATGTAACTGAATCGAGTCACTAAATGGCCTCAAGTTTACCTATCTATACTCTATAGGCTATCCACTAGATATGAGGGTATAACAGGACGTTGTGGGTAGAATATACCCTCTAGTTAGATTAATAATGGTAGTAGAATTCATAATAGTGTCATCAATCACAAAAAAAACATGAAAATTGAAAAAATAATAATCAAAATCATATAACTAGGCATAAAAAATGTATGTCAAACAACATAAATTAAAAATAAAAAATTAATCAGAATTTCAAAATAAACACAAAATTATCTAAGGTCATTCCTGGTTTAGTTAGCCATGTTATAATCCTAAAATACCAGATCATCCATATAACATAGGTTTCTTTCCATTATCAGGACATGTAAGAATGAAGTCTACTCAGGTACCAACGGTTACTTGAGAAGGGTGTGAGAAAAACTGAGTAGACCAAAAAAATATTTTCAAATTCATATCTTGTAAATGATAAAGTGTACCCTTTTGTGAAATAAAAAGTAGGTTCCACTTAATAATAAATAATAAAACTATCTACCCACGGGTTCTAAGGTGACACCTGGGGTCAACAATACCTACTACAGCCAGTGTCAAATTACTTTTCACATGGTAACCACTAATATATCATGGGTCCAAAACCACATATATAATATATATGTGCAACCCATACCCATGGAACAGGTACATGGCATTCTATAGACATTTAATGTTTATAAATATATGTGAAACTCATATTCAAGAAAATAGTTCATGGAATACCACAACCAGGTATGATATATAAATATATTCACACCCTGTATCTAAGGGAATAATATAAGACATACCAAAACCATGTATGAATATATCAGTATATGTGTACCTCGTACCTGATGTCATAATCTCAAGAATACCATATCCAAGTATGAATATTTATCACATTCAATAAAAAATAATTTTTTAAATCATTCTCGCTTTTTATGGAGAATCAAATACCGTTTAAATAAAAATGTTATTATCAATTGACAATTTTAATTCTCTAGACCATTCATCATTTCATTAATAATGTTACTCATTATCCGCACATCAGTTTATCATGGTGGGAGTACATCATTTAGAAAATGTTTTAGTCTTATGTAATGTAGTAATAATATACTTAATCATCTCAGTGAATATCAATTTTTATCGAACAACTAGAGTCGCTATTTTAGTTTAATTTAAATTCCCATGGTTGTTTCACCTAATATAGTGTCCCAATTATCATCCAATTCATACAAATTTATTACTCGGATCCCTTGGATAGGTATAAGAGAATTAATTCTAGAATACAACTCATTTATTAATTTATGGTTTTTACTTGGGAATTATTTCTATGTTCCAAAACATCATATACCAATGAAAAAATCATCAGAAATTAAGGTAATAGTTCAAGTCCACCTACCTCATGTGTAACAAAGATTATTTTTGAAGAACCACCAAAAAAATCAAACCCAACCATCCAAGATCCATAAATAGGATACATAAAAATAATATTAGGTTTCTTGATAAGGAAAAAAAGAAACCGAAAAAAAGACCCATGTAGGGAATAGAGAGTCTTATTATTTCCACAAGTAACAAATCTCAATGAATGGGGGTTTGATCCACCATGAAATAAAGAATAACTAGAACTAGGATTCCAAAATCCAGATAAACAAGAATAATGGTTTGAATAAGGATCCAATGAGGGGTTTTGTGTGAATCCACTATTTTAAGACACGTTAAAAATTACTTAGGCTATCATTAATAATATTGAATAAAGGTTCATGGCATGAATTTTTGGGGAAATAAATCTAGGGGTTCATCGCAATTAATTGATTGGTTGAATTTTTTAATAGGGTGAATGGTGGTATGTCTTGCCTAGTTCATGAGGTGGAATTTATTTAGGGAGTGTTGGTTTATCCAACCTAGTTTATAAGGTGTAATATTTTCATATTTTGAACTATTTTATGTTCATAATTTTATCTTTTAGGGAACTTTATAATCATTCCCTAATATCTGGAACACTTATAAAAAGAGATAATAATAAGTGTCCAAAAAATTTATGATAGATACACACTTTGAAAGGGGGGAAGTTCAATAACCTCCACATAATATAACATTTTATACTTGAGATTCTACCTGAATAAACCCCAAACTCCACAAAAAATAACTAAGACCACTTGGACTATAAATAATATTCCTGCTACCAAGTCTCCTCTAGAACATGCTCATGTTTCCATAACACTCAAATAAGAGGAACAATTTTTTTGAAAAGACATTTCACTATGATCCAATATATGAGAAAGTCACGCCCCAAATGATTCTATATCATCAATCTTGATATCACGTATAAAAATCACATTAGAATGATTAGGTTGATACCATCATAGCCATAATAAATAGAAAATATCATTAATTTAATTAAATTATATATAAGTGAAAACCTAATGGATGGAGAATCAATATTCTCTATAGTCTCAAACTCTCTAACATGTTTATTAACTAACTTTCCTTGATTTTTAATATAGTGATGACCCAACCATAGTGGTCCCCATAAAAATTCCTTATCTCTGACCACAAACTCTATAGTTCTGCATCAATGATCAAAATATGACATCATCCAAATATAGGTTATTGAAAACCATTTCTTAATATACTAAAAATTCTCATATATATCTTTCACATGACTCGACCTAACATGTGATGACTCACCAACCTCTGACCAATATAACGGTGAATGATAAGGCCTATAATAAATTTTCTCAAATGGTTCCATAAAAATTAATGTTAGTCACTGCTATTATAGTATAATTCCACTAAATCTATGTCCTCCCATGAACCACCAATGATCAATATTAATTCTCTTATCATGTCCTCCAAAATATGAATAGTACACCTAGAATAACCATTAGTCTATGTATTATAATAAGTACACAAGTGTACATTCATATCGAGGTCCTTTTATAATCCCATCCAGAAGCATGGGGAAAAATAGGCATCTTTATAGGCAATAATAGTCGATATTACCCCATTAGGACATACTATCAACCAATTCCATAACATACCCAACTAATCAACAGTGATGGTCTCCTGAATAAGTAACAAATGGGCCACCTTAGTCTACCAATCAATGACAACCCATGCTGCAACATTCATTCATGGTGTGCTAGGATAACTATTCATGAAGTTTATAGTGACATCATTCAATTTCCACTAAAGGATGGGTAACAAATATAAAATACGATTGGTCCACTTGTGCTTAACCTTGACCTACTTACAGGTAGATCACTACATTACAAAACTTGTTATATCATTCTTTATTTCTAGAAAAAAATATTCCAAGAAAAGGTCATCAAACATATTGGTTATTCCTCGATAAACCACCTATTATGATGTATGTAACCCCCTAATAAATTATTTACACATACATGTGGGAAAAAATACATGACCATAGATATGAAGTATATCATCACCATCAATAGTCCAATATGGCAGTGGGTCCACCCCATATATTTTTTCCCTCAAATCAAATCAATATGGATATATCAACTGGAATCTATTTATCAAATTTACAGGAAAGGATGTGATGGATAAGGATGTGATAACTACTCCATACTAACATTCACTAACATTTAAATGTATTTTTGTAAATATGTCCATAATCTACCACTCACTTTATGATTCCTACATAACCTAATCTGGGGTCTCCCTACTCATAGCATTGATAATGGTGTTTAACATTACTAGGGTGTATTCAATATCAAAATAAAAGTATCATATATAATAAACCAATAATCACTTCCTATCTTTTATATCATACTTCTAGAAAGTATATTTTGATCTCTCATGGTGTAGTTACACTATAAAAGTTTCTACTAATAGATGATTCCACTAAAATTTTGAAGCATGTACCACCACTTCCAACTCTATGTAATGTGTTGGATAGTTACAAAAATTAATTCTTAGATTCTATGACTCATAAGATACCACATGGTTATCATTCATCAAAATAATCTCATCTTGACTCCAGATCCATCGAAATAAAAGGTATACTCTTTACCAAGTTCATGTAAAATAAAAATTGATGTCGAGATCAACCTTCCATTGAAATCCCAAGAAGTAATCCTCTTAAGAATCATACAACATGAATGTCACCACTTTATAAATTAGTTCATCATCAGTTATTCTAAGAGGGGGATGTCTTGAATGAGCATTCGATAATATCCATCAAAATGATAAATCCTATGAATATCAAAAGCATTCCTTGGTAGCTCACAAGAAACCATAGATTTCATCTTCTCAGGGACTACTAAAAATCCAACCATTGATATCACATGACATAAGGATTGTACTAAATCTCTATATGATTGAAACATTTTTGGGTTGGAATATATATAGTTATATCTCATAATTTCTAAAACAATATCTAGATATCATGTGTTAAATTCCTTGGAAAAAAATTTAATGAGTATATCTTCAATTAAAAAACAAATACTTTCCTATTAATGGATATAAAACCCAATTAATCAATTCCATAAACACCAAATACACATTCACTAAGATGAATAACATGACTAAGAACTCTTATAGGCCATACGTAATCCTAAATTCAATACAAGGTACGTCTAAAGTCCTAAAACTCAACTGTTGTTTACATGGTATCATATAAATCTTTGAAAACACATGGATTCCCTTTAATTAATAAAATAGATCATCTATACATGAATGAATAAATCAGTTTTTTATCATCACATTTTTCAGCCTTTGATAATCCATGCACTTCCTCAAAGAACAGTCTGCCTTCCCCAAAAATATACATGGAGAACCCCATGGTGATGTAATTAGTCTAAAAATACCTTGAATTTAAAGTCCTCTAATTAAACCATAATCTCTTGATGCTCTATATGATCCGTCCAATATAGTGGATTTGAATTTGGATCTACCCCCACCATGAGTTCTATAGAGAAAACCTCCCCCCTTGGGAAAAAATCATGAGAATTCATCAAGAAAAGAATCTTTTGATTGATTTAAAACCAAAGGATATACATCCTACAACACTATATCTATATCTAAAACAATCCTAAACACCTGGGATATAATTATTCCCAATCACTAATGGTCAGTTCCTGAACATCCCACCAATAAGTCCTATTCACACACATGAACATGACTATTACAATTTGGAGTTATAAAATATATAAAATGGAGATAATAGTTATTAAATGCTATATACATTACTAACAAATCAATATTAAGAATCATATCGGAGTCATCCATTTCAAACATAATTAAATCCCAAAAAACTGATAACTAACAACATCGAGTGTGTATTATAATAAATAATTCCCCCAAAACACTTACCGTGTGTCATATCTAACGTCATCAAAATAAAAAGGCACTACAAATCGATCATTAAACTCTCAATTAACCAAGAATACATAAATGAATAGGAATCATATATATTAAATACGAAAACTTCAAATGATGAAGCCATCAAAATTTTATATTAAAATATGGAAGGTATGACATCCCCATCACCTGGAGAAAGCTACCTAGATTAAAGCTAAACTATCCCACATCCAAGATTTCCTACATGTTTTCATAGTTCTACTCTAATATTCTAGTGTTTTCCCTATCCCTAGGGTTCTTTGTCCCCGGTATCATATTGTAAAACTTATAGAACCCAAGGTGCCTGTTTGTGATATCATGGAAAATCCAATTCAAAAAAAAAATAAACTTATTGGATACCTCATTAATGGAGATTCATATAGGTTTCCAATAGATTTTTTAGGATCCACACCTATATTATGTCGACATTCTACTGCTGGTCAGTCACACTGAGGTCGTTTGTGTCCAATCATTCCACACTTAAAAAACATCACACTATCTTGTTATCTTATAGTCAAAAGACATTTCTTTATCTACTCTTACCATTGCTTCCCTGAATGAAACTCTCGAACGAAAGATTCATACTACTAAAGTATCCACTACTAGTTCTCATATATCAAAGTGAATTCCCACTTCATGAGTCCTCATTTAGGATTTCTTTGGTGATTATGGAATGATTCGACACAAAATAAATGTTTTCCAAATAAAATAAATTCACTTGTGACATATAATCATATATAAGGTCATAATCAAAGTTATTAATTATAGATAGCTTTTTACAAAACTAGATTTTGGGTGAAATTTTGTAGATTCATGAAAGGAGAAACGTAATCCATCACCCATAAGGCTTGCTCAACGTGCATGAAATCCCTAACTATCTCTACCCTCAAGGTATTTGGAATGAAATAATTGATGAAAAAGGTTTGGAAGTCCTTCTAGTCCATCCCCACATGCTAGTAATATTATATGAAGATGTACCACCATATATTCACTAATCCTCAATGAATATAAGTATAAATATTCACAGTTCTCTCTATGGGACTCTCTAGGTTGTTAAAGGTGGTCTACAACCATTCTACCTAAAACCATTTTTCCTGGAAGCCACCATCCCGTGAAAATATCAGTCTGAGTTGAAAGTTAATATCTTTAGTATGGTTAGAATAATATCACAAAAGATCTATCTTCATCCACATCGTAACTATAAATTACCTCACATGAACCTAACCATCTACTATATTCCTCAGATCCACTATAGGCCATGGTCCAATAACTAGAGGGGCATTCTCAACACCACTCTCATGTATCTCTATCAGAGTTATTCATGAAGGAATCTCTATGAAATGTCAAAAACACACATTAAATAACATTATATTAAATTTAATACATTACATTTATTGACATAAATAACAAAGATAGCATCATTCTATTTACATCTCATATTACAATAGTCATTACATACGTTCTCACCCTAGAACCAATCGTTTCTAAATAGGTTTATCATAAAACTTATATATCCCCTATCACACCATTAATTTTTACCTTTTTTATTTTAATTTTATAATTCTGACTTGGTAATTGATATATACATTTATGAGTTATAATTAAAAAAACCTTTCCCCAATTACTTATCACAAAAAAGTACACAAAAAAATATAATTCTCATATGACTATAATGACGCATGCACACTCATCATCATGCCACACTATCCCATGATTAAAATTCTATAAACATTAAACCTCAAATATCAAGGGTATAACTTTATATTAAAACATAACAACTGTAAAAGTGAAAGTCCAAAACAATATTCATTCCCTTGGTATTATTGATTTTCCTCATATGTGGGTTAGCTAATCCAAATCATAATTTTCATAAAATGCTTTGATAATAACATATATATTATCTACATTTATTTAATAGTAAAACCATAAAAATATTATTTGATGCCACCTTATAATATCCTTGTCTTGGTTCATTAATAAGTAATGGAATCAAGTTATTACATGGCCTCATTCACACATCCCTATTCATAAGAGGCTTTTGACTAGTGGTGATGGTATAAAAGGATATCATGGAAAGACTATAACCACTGTTTAGAGTAGAAATAAAATCTAAAATCATAATAATATCATCCATTATAAACCATCACAAACAAAAATCATGGAATGTTTCGAAATAATTCAAATAGTAAAACCTTCCCAAAACAAAGTTAATTCCCTACTGAAAATATAAAGAATATCAATATAATACCAAACAAAAAAATAAAACCAAACTAGTTCCAAAACCATTCATAGTTCCTCTATCCAAGCTTTAATATTGAAATACCAAATGAATCATCATTCACAGGGAAATATCCATTAGCCGGGACTATATTCATTATGTCTTCATTAGTACCAACCAATTCTTGAAAAGGGTTTGAGTAAAACACAATAGACCACTAAAAACTATGTATAAGGAATATACAATGTAACACCTGAGATTTTTATGAGAAATATTTTTTTATGTTGTATACATCATCAAAGGAATATTTCACTACACACAACACTAGCTTGGCTTTCTTAACACACAATCACGACCTTCCTCAATATCTTACATTGTATGCAATACCAGGTTTCACTAAACAACGATATGCTATTAAAATATTATTAAAAATAGCCTTTATGAATAGTAGTAACCACTTTTTGAAATTTTATAAATTTTATTTTTCAAAATGAACTTCATTTTTTGATTCGGAATATCGAAATTAGCCTAGGGTAAAATTTTGGTATTTTTCTGAAAACATTCAATTTTTGATGAATAGTGAAAACATTGGGTTACTATTTGAAAACCAACTTTTTATTTAATTAATTATTTATTTTATTTTTATTTTAGGTCAAAATTGATTCATAATACTTATATATGTTCAAATTAATTCATTGGAGTCATTTTATAATAATTTTGGATATATAAAAAGTTTATTGAACTTTACACCTTCTTTTACCCACCTCCTAAGAGAGATTAAAAATTTACATAAAACTTAATTTTACCGCTTTTGTGAGTGGGATTTCGAAAATACGAGATACATGGTTAACATCAAGGAGTAAAATGTTGTTTAATAAGATAAAAATAATATTTTGTGAATAGTAACTTTTTACTCTTATTTACCATGGTTAAAAGTGAATAGGGTAATTAAGGGTAAAAATGACATTATTATTTCCATAAAACTGGTCCTAATTCTATTGGATAAATTTAATTCGACCAATAACAACCATAGAAATAAAATATGACCATTTAGGTCCAGTTGGATTAGATTAGGACATTTTTTATTATCTTATTTAAAGAATAGTTAAAATAGTTAAAATCAAAGTTTAATAAATAAAACATTTTTAATATAGGGTTATACATAAGATAAATTTGACTATAAATATTTATTAGAAATACAAAAATATTTCCTACATAATGGTATTTTATTTAAAATTTTTATACTTTAAATAATTTATTTTACTTATGACACAATGATGATGCAGTAATTACCTTATTAATGAAATATTAACATATTTGATATTATAAATACCCAAATAAATGTAATTTTAGACTTTTTATGAAATATTATAATTTTATAGGTTAATATGACATGTTATTATTGGTTTAATTAACCTTTATAGAACTAATCATGTTTTTATGATATTCACAAAAATCAATTACCAAATAGTGTCAAAATTGATATAAAATAGTTTTTATAAACAATAAAATATTATTAATTGACATTTTATTCCTAAAAATCTAAGGTTCAGCAAAATGACTTATATAAGATTATATAAATTAATAATAAATAACTTGGGGTTCGTTTGGCTTGTTGTAGTAAGTTTATTAACCTTATAGTGTAAGAAAACAAGAAGACACTGAAAAAGTAAAATTATTTAACTTAAAGTTAAATCTAAATGATAAGGTTAAAATAGTAATCTAAACTTGTCTAAATTCTATTGTATGAGATTATTTCGACCCATCCCCGCCTTAGCTTCGAAATAAAACAATTTTGAGCTATTAAAAACCGAATATGACTTTATAATAAAATAATATTTTCAGTTTTTCCGAAGGTGCCCCTCTCCCCCCTTATAAAAGGGAACCTCCTTCCTCTCCTACTCACACCACTTTGAGCAATAAATCTCGGCCAAACCCTTCCAAATTATCTTCTCAACTTTCCTAGAAACATCCTATAGCTATTGGTCTTCTTCAAAGACTAACCCTAGTGCCCTAAGAGAAGTTTAAGAAGAGGCGCGTCAAAGAAGAGGTAATATCCATTACCGATCCTTTCCAATTTCGTTCTTCTTCGACTTATTCTTATTTAGTTTTTTCATTATGAAGTAATAACATAAGTATAACTAATATAATGATATGTTATTATAAATATGAAACAACCCTATTTCTCCTTCTATCCATCCCACGGAAAACAAAATCACTGCACGTGCGTACGTACGAAATACCGTCTCCACGCCGTGGCAGAATCTGTTTTCCACCACCACCTTACTTGGATGGGTATAATGGTGTAAAGAATAACTATATATTATTATTGTAAAGTGATAATGATTCTTAAATAGTATACATACACTTCAATACAATTCCACGATCATGGGAATGATATCATCACTCGTGCGTACGTACGGCCTACCGTCTCCACGATGTGATGCGACTCGTTCTACATGATATTCATTGCAAAATGATTATATAAATGAATTGAATGAATAAATATGATATATATTACACTAATACCATTCTGGAAATGATTTATCTGTAACCTAAAAATAAGAATAAGAATTTATTCGACAAAACACGCATAAGAACAAAAAGAAATAAACACCCAAATAACAAGTAACAATGAAATATTACTAATAAGAAGCTAAGAATATGACCATATATGATATCATAAGAATGAGTAAAATTCTGGAATTAGTAAATAACATTATTTAAATCATTATACAAGTGGTTCGGACATATAAAAAGCATATCGGACCTAAGGTAAGGGAAAATATCGCAATCTCAATTTTTATCCGAGATTGTTTATACTTCAGAATTTACTGGGAAATATTTATCATCCACATCCATTTTTCCTCAATATGTAATATTATTTATATCCACCTACAATTGTTTAAATCCAATTTTAACCTTTAGTGAGTTTTTAGTAAAAGATATAAAAGGAATCTTTTGTCGTTCTTCGTACGAGGTACTTTTTGACTTTTCCGACCAAAGTATGAGAAGAATGTTTTTTTAACTTATACAGCAGGAATGGATTTTTAGAACATTATTTTCATAAAGCATCCTTTAAAATTTTTCAGGTTTATTTTTAATCAACTTCATTTAGTTTATAATTATATGACATGTTAAGAAAGGAAAATGTTTTTTAAGTAGAAAGGATAATTTCCTCAAGAATGGAGTTCCAATGTTTTATCAAAATTATTTTCCATCTAAGATAATATAGGGTTGTGTTTATATACCTATTTTTACATTGTTTTGATTATTTTATGATGAAATTATTTTGATGATGTCCTTTTATCTTATATGGACTGTGTTATGATGGAATGATGATTGAGAATCTCATTTTTACTACATGGGTTATGCTATGATGTATGATTTATGATTTTGTGGCACACATAAGAATGGTTTCATTATGAGATTTTTGGAACCTATATCTCCCTCCAATGAATTGGGTAATGATTTATATCTCATAAGATAGACATGGCTGGAACAGCAGGTTAATCTGGTTCAGTGAAACAGGACTAAAACGATGAGTGAACTCGGTTCAGAAATGGACTTTGTCCACTAATATAGTCTTGGAAATGAGTCTTGACTAATAAGAAATGATTCTCTATGATTATGTGTGTATGCCACAAAGTTTCATGTTTTAAGTTATGATTATTAGGATTACATTTCACTACTATGATTTATCCCATAATATCATATTATGATCTCTTTTGCAGGTTAAGATTTCCAAAATGTTATGTTCTTATGATTGATATTTCTTTTGTTTACCCTTACTAAGCATTTGAGCTCACCCTTTTGTATGTTTTCTTTTCCCCTGGTCAAGAAAAAGGGTATTAAGTAGGATATTCCAAAAGGGACTCTAGATATGATGAAATAAATGGGAGACAATGTAGATTATTTATAAACCAGTTGTTTATGTTTCCAAGTTTCTAATGACACTATACCTATACGGTCCTTTCATGGTTTTTTTATATGTTATAATAAGTGTGCTTCAATTTTGAAGTAAAAACAATGTATGTAAATTATGGGTCATTATAGTTTGTATCAGAGGAAAGGTATAGTCATCCTTTGGAAACTAGGATGTGAAAACCTTAGTAAGAACCCTAAGGATAAGTCTAAGCATAGAACACAATATTAGTGTTTTAGAAATGGTTATGAATAACCTATGATAAGACCTTAAGTTTGAAATTTATCCCTGATTATGTGGTTTTACTATTATAATTAGTGTTTCTCACACTATTCTTCTTGGTTTTAGTCAATGGTTGGAACCTGAAGGAACTATGTTAATGCGGAATACGACAGGCAATGCAATGATTTTCCCCATGAGCAACCAAACGTTATGGGAGATGGAATGAAAAATCTTATAGCCATGCTCACACAAATTTCTAAAGCTATGAATCATATAGGACTTCCAAACGAGAAAAGAAATGAGTAACATTCTGTTGAATCCTTCATGAGGCAGTGTCCACCCTCATTCAGCGGGTCTACTGATCCATTAGTTGCTTAACAATTGATCAGTACTACTGAAAAACTATTTTTAGTTCATCAATGTTCTGAGCATGATAAAGTCATCTTAGTAGTATATCATTTGGAAGGTGAATCTTATCAATGGTGGAATCTTATCAAGAATACGAGGCAAAGGGATGAAATTGAATCAATGGAATGGGATGAGTTCAAGAACTTATTTTTCTATAATTACTTCCCTCGTATTCTTCGAAAAAAGATAGAGAAAGAGTTTCTTGAACTGAAGCAAAAGGATGATGAATCTGTTGGTACCTACGAAGAAAATTTTACGAGACTTGTAAGGTACACTTCTGGGATTATTATCCAACCTAAGAGTAATATCGATCGATTCTTTAGTGCCTTAAAACCAAGTCTTCAAAGGGCGTTAGCCATAAGGGACATCAATAGCTACGAGGAAATCATTTGATGTGCTCTTAATGTTTAGATGGAGATTGGAGTAACCCATTAGTCATATTCATTTGATAATAAGAGGAAATGGAATTCAAAGGAAAATCTAAAGAGAACACTGAAAATAAGATGAGTTTTCCCTTATTCTCAAGTGTGAAAAGAAACATGGAGGGAGTTGTCTTAATGGGACAAGTAAATGTTTCAAATGTGGTAAATAAGGTCATCGGGAATTTGAATGCTGCAATGATGGGAAGAAGATGTCTAGTGATGCGAACAAAGAAAAGGCTACAGAGAGTGCACCTCCTACACATAAATGTTACAAGTGCAAGGAAATGGGGCATTATTCCAATTAATGCCCTAATCCAAGGGTTTTTTACGATGATCTATGTCAACAAACTCTTAAGGCCAAAGACAAAGGAATGTCACATGCAATTTCTATCAGTGATGTGGAGTACGATAACTAAGTGGTGAAAGGTACACTTACCATCCACTCTAAAGTAGAAAATGTTTTATTTGATTCTGGATCCACCCACTCTTTTATTTCTGAATAATTTTCTAGGGGTGTCGCCATATTACCTCAACAATTAGATGTTGAGTAAGTTGTGACAACCCCTAATGTCACAACAGTCACCTCAAAAGTTTAGAATTCTTCTCCTATTGATGTTTTTGGGAAAGTGCTTCATGAAAATCTTGTGATTCTTCCTATAGTGGAATTTGATGTGATTCTTGGCATGGATCGGCTTTCGTTATATGTATCTTATATTAATTTCCAAAGAAGGGAAGTCACATTTCATATTCCAGATCAATCTATGATCGTCTATCGATGCATGGATGAACATAACCTCTCAGTGGAAATTTCTTCCATCTTATGGGTCTTGATTCATCTAAATGGAGGTTATTTATCTCAAATGGTTGGTGAGAAATTCACAATTAAGAGTATTCCCATTGTATGGGAGTTTGATGATGTCTTTCTAGAGGAATTTCCTGGTCTTCCACCAAATCGTGAAGTTTAGTTTTCAATAGAACTCGTACCAGGTGGTTTACCTATTTCAAAGACACCTTATAGAATGGCCCCAATTGAGTTGCAGGATTTGAAGAAGAAACTCCAAGAGAATCTTGATAAGGGATTCATACGCCCTAGTGCATCACCATGGGGAGCACCTGTTCTGTTTGTTAAGAAGAAATATGGATCAATGTGACTCGGCATTGATTATTGAGAACTTAACAATATCACTATCAAGAACAAATATCCTCTCCCACGCATTGAGGACTTATTTGACTAACTATGCGGAGCTCAATACTTTTACAAGATTGATCTTCATTCAGGGTATCATCAATTAAGGTTCAAAAGGGAGGATATACCAAATACGTATTTCCGTACAATGTATGGACACTATGAATTTATAGTGATGCATTTGGTCTTACTAATGCTCCTGCTATCTTCATGGATCTGATGAATAGAGTTTTAGAAAATATCTTGATCAGTTTTTGGTAGTCATTATTCATGATATTCTTGTCTATTCAAAGTGAATGGAAGAACATGAAGATCACTTGAGAAATTTATTGAAAACCCTAAGAAAAGAGAATCTTTATGCCAAATTTACCAAGTGTGAATTTTGGCTTCAAAAAGTTTTATTTTTGGGTCACATAATCTCAAAAGAGGGGATATCTGTGGATCCAGCAAAAACAGGGGTTATTGAAAGATGGTCGAGACCAACAACAGTAACTGAGATCTGAATTTTTCTTGGTCTGGATGGATATTATCGATGTTTTGTGAAATATTTTTCACGATTATCTAATCCACTCACCAGGATGACTCGAAAAGAAGTTAAGTTTGTGTGGACGGAGGAATGTGAAGAGAATTTTAAGGAGTTAAAAAGAAGGTTATCCAGTGCACCTGTGCTCACACTGCCTTGTAGTAGAGAAAGGTTTGTGATCAATAGTGATGCATCCAAGGAGGGATTGGGGTTTGTTCTCATGAAAAATGATATAGTGATATCTTATGCCTCACGACAGTTGAAAATCCAAGAGCAAAATTACCCAACTCATGATTTGGAGTTAGATTCGGTAATCTTTTCATTAATGATTTGGAGGCATTACCATTATGGTGAATGGTGTGATATCTATACTGATCATAAAAGTTTAAAGTATATTTTCACACAAAAGGGGATGAATATGCGCCAAACAAGATGGTTGGAGCTGATTAAGGATTACAACTGCTCAATTCATTACCACCCTGGGAAAGCAAACAAGGTGGCCGATGCATTAAGTCGGCAAGCCAATGCTAGATTATACCTGATAAGGATCACAAAATATCCAATATTTATGGATTTACAAAGGATGGATCTTGGAATTATAATTGAAGGGGGAAAATCTTAGCTTTCTCAAATGAATGTTGAGCCATCTATACATGCGAAGATTAAAGAGGCACGGAAAGAAGATGTAGAGTTACAAAAGAAGTTGAAAAATGTTCCTGAATTCAACCTTGATTGTGATGGGATAATAAAGTTTAGGAATAGTGTTTGTGTTCCTTCCATCCCAGAATTAAAGAAGGAGCTGCGGGATGAGGCTCATAGTTCTTCATTCTCTATTCATCCTGGAATCACAAAGATGTATAGGGACCTGAAAGAGTACTTCTGGTGGGATGGCATGAAAAGAGATGTTGCTGAATATGTCTCTCGATTCTAGGTTTGTCAGCAAGTTAAAGCTGAAATATATAATTCTAAGGGGATGTTACAACCGTTACCCATACCCGAATGGAAATGGGAAAACATCACTATGGACTTTGTCACTGTATTTCCTAAAATATCCCAAGGAAATAATGTTATCTGGGTCATATTTGATCATCTTACAAAGTCGGCACACTTCATTGCTATTATAGAGGATTTCTCTCTTGATCGGCTTGCTAGGATATATGTAAAGGAAGTGGTAAGATTGCATGGAGTACCACTTTCCATCATATCTGATCGATATCTAAGGTTTACCTCAATGTTTGGAGAAGTCTTCAACATATTCTAAATACAGAGTTGAGTTTTTTCACTGCTTATCATCCTTAGATAGACGGTCAGTCTAAGAGAAAAATTCAAACTCTAGAAGATATGTTAAGAGCTTGCTCTATGGATTTCAAAGGTGGTTGGGATCAACACCTACCTTTGGTGGAATTTACTTATAATAATAGGCTTCACTCTGGTATTCTGATGGCTCCTTATGAAGCTCTCTGTGGTAAGAAATGCAGGACTCCAACTTGCTCAGATGAAGTTGTGGAAAGAAAGCTATTAGGACCTGATCCTGTTGATGAGATGGAAGAAAAGGGCTGATCTATTCAACAACACATAAGAGAAGATCAGAGTCGAAAAAAACATTTTGTCAATAATTGAAGAAAAGACCTAGAGTTTGAAGTGGGTGATAAAGTGTTCTTATGAATATCGCCTTTAAGGAGAGTAATGAGATTTTGAAAGAAGGGAAAGATGAGCCCTAGGTATGTAAGTCCTTTCGAAATACTAGATCATGTTGGGAAGGTAGCTTACCGATTGACACTTCCACCAAATCTATCTCAAGTTCATGATGTGTTCCATGTATCTCTCCTGAGAATGTACATACCTGATCCTTCAGATGTACTCAGCTCAGAAGTTGTACCCCTGGAGCAAGATATTTCGTATAAAGAACAGCCGATAGAGATTCTAGATCATAGCAAAAAATTTCTACGAAACAAGACCACTCGCTTGGTGAAAGTTTTATGGAGGAACCACCAATTAGAAGAAGCTACATGGGAGCTTGAGGATATGATGAGGGAGAGGTATCCTCATCTATTTGTTACAAAGTGACGAATTTCGAGGGAGAAATTAATTTTAAGGGGGGTAGAATGTAACACCCGAGATTTTTATGATAAATAATTTGTTTTGATGTTATATACATCATCAAAGGAATATTTCACTACACACAACACTATCTTGGCTTTCTTTACACGCAATCATGACCTTCCTCAATAGCTTGCATTGTACGCAATACCGAGTTCCACTAAACAACGATATGCTATTAAAATATTATTAAAACTAGCCATTATGAAGATTAATAACAACTTTTTGAAATTTAATATATTTTATTTTTCAAATTGAACTTAATTTTTAGATTCGGAATATCTAAATTAGACTAGGGTGAAATTTTGGTATTTTTCTGAAAACATTCAATTTTTGATGAATAGTGAAAACATTGGGTTACTATTTAAAAATAGACTTTTTATTTAATTAATTAATTATTTTAATTTTATTTTCTGTCAAAATTGATACATCATACCTATATAAGTTCAATTTAATTCATTGGAGTCATTTTATAATAATTTTAGATATATAAAAAAATTTGAACTTTTCACCGTCTTTTACCCACATCCTAGGAGAGTTTAAAAATTTACATAAAAGTTAATTTCACCACTTTTGTAAGTGGAATTTCAAAATAACAAGAGACATGGTTAACATCAAGGAGTAAAATTTGGTTCAATAAGATAAAAATAATTTTTGGTGAATGGTATCTTTTTACTTTTATTTACCACGGTTAAATGTAAATAGGGTAATTAAGGGTAAAAATGGTATTATTATTACCATAACACATGTCTTAATTCTATTGGATAAGTTTAATTGGACCAAAAACAACCTTAGGAATAAAATATGACCATTTAGGTCCACATGGAATAGATTAGGACATTAATTATTATTTTATTTAAAGAATAGTTAAAATAGTTAAAATCAAAGTTTAATAACTAAAACATTTTTAATATAGGGTTATAGATAAGATAAATTCGACTGTAAATATTAATTAGTAAGATAAAAAAGATTTCCTACATAATGGTATTTTATTTATAATTTTTAGACTTTAAATAAGTTATTTTATCTATAACACAATGATGATGCAGTAATTACAATATTAAGTAAATATTATCAAAATTGATATTATAAATACCCAAATAAATTTAATTTTAAACTTTTTATGAATTAAACTAATTTTATAGGTTAATATGACATGTTAGAATTGATTTATTTTAATTTTTTCGATCTACTAATGTTGTTATGATTTTCCAAAAAATCAATTACCAAATAGTGTTAAAATGGACATAAAATAGTTTTTTAAAAAAATAATATATTATTAATTGTTATTTTTTTCATAAAAATATAAGGTTCAGCCAAATGAATTAGGTAATATTATATATATTAATAATAAACAACTTGGGGTTCGTTTGGCTTGTTACTATAAGTTTATTAACCTTATATTGTAAGAAAACAAGAAGGCACGGTAAAAGTGAAATCATTTAACTTAAAGTTAAATCTAAATGATAAGGTTAAAATAGTAACCTAAACTTGTCCAAATTCTATTTAATGAGAGTATTGCGACCCATCCCCACCTTAGATTCAAAATAAATCAATTTTGAGCTATTAAAAACCGAATATGACTTTATAATAAAATAATATTTTTAGTTTTTCCAAAGGTGCCCCTCTCCTCCCTTATAAAAGGGCACCTCCTCCCTGTCCTCCTCACACCACTTTGAGCAATCATGCTCGGCCAAAAATTGCCAAATTCACTTCTCCACTTCCCTAGAAATATCCTATTGGTCCTGGTCTTCTTCAAAGACCAACCCTAGTACCCTAAGAGAATTTTAAGAAGAGGTGCGTCAAAGAAGAGGTAATATCCATTACCGATCCTTTCCAATTTCATTCTTCTTCAACTTATTCTTCTTTAGTTGTTTCATTATGAAGTAATAACATTAGTATCACTAATATACTGATATGTTATTATAAATATTAAACAGCCCTATTTCACCTTCTATCCATCCTATGGAAAATGAAATCACTGTGTGTGCGTACGTACGGAATACCGTCAACACACCGTGGTAGAATCTGATTTCCACCACCACCGTACATGGATGGGTATAATGGTGTAAAGAATAACTATATTATATTATTGTAAAATGATAATTATTATGAAATATTATACATACACTTAAATACAATTCCACAATCATGGGAATGATTTCATCGCTCGTGTGTATGTACGGCCTACTGTCTCCACGGTGTGATGTGACTCGTTCTATATGATCATCATTGCATAATGATTATATAAATGAATTGAATGAATAAATATGATATATATTACAGTGATACCATTTTGGAAATGAGTTATCTATAACCTAAAAATAAGAATAAGAATTTATTCGACAAAACACGCATAAGAACAAAAAGAAATAAACACCCGAATAACAAGTAACGATGCAATATTACTAATTAGAAGCTAAGAATATGACCATATATGATATAATAACAATGAGTAAAATTATGGAATAAGTCAATAACTTTATTTAAATCATTATAAAGGTGGTTCGTACACCTACAAAGCATATCAGACCTATGTTAAGGGAAAATCTCGCAATCTCAATTTTTATCCGAGATTGTTTATACTTCAGGATTTACTGGGGAATATTTAGCATCCACATCCATGTTTCCTCAATATGTAATATTATTTATATACTCCTACAATTTTTTAAATCCAATTTTACCCTTCATTGAGTTATTAGTAAAAGATATGAAAGGAATCTTTTGTCATTTTTCGTACGAGGTACTTTTTCACTTTTCTAGCCAAAGTACGAGAAGAATGTTTTTTTAACTTATACGACATGAATGGATTTTTAGAAAATTATTTCAATAACGCTTCCTTTAAAAGTTTTCATGTTTATTTTTAATCTTCTTGTTTTAGTTTAAAATTATATGACTTGTTAATAAAATAAAATTTTTTTGAAGTAGAAAGGATATTTTCCTCAAGAATGGATTTCAAGTGTTTTATCAAAATTATTTTTCATCTAAGATAATATAGGGTTATGTTTCTATCCCTATTATTACATTTTCTTGATTATGTTATAATAGAATTATTTTTATGATGTCATTTTATCTTATATGGATTGTGTTATGATGGCATGATGATTAAGAATCTCATTTTTATTACATGGGTTATGCTATGATGTATGATTTATGATTTTGTGGCACACATAAGAGTGGTTTCATTATAAGATGGGTGGGACCTATATCTCCCTCAAATGAATTGGGTAATGATTTATATCTCATGAGATAGACATGGTTGGAACAGTAGGTTAATCCGGTTCAGTGAAACAGGACTGAAATGAGGAGTGAAATCGGTTCAGAAATGGACTTTTCCACTAAGATAGTCTTGGCAATGAGTATTGACTAATAAGAAATGACTCTCTATGATTATGTGCCTATGAAAAAAGTTTTATTTTTTATGTTATGATTATTGGGATTACATTTCACTACTATGATTTATCCCATGATATGATATTATGATCACTTTTGCAGGTTAAGATTCCCAAAATGTTATGTTCTTATGATTGATATTTCTTTTGTTTACCCTTACTGAGCATTTGAGCTCACCCTTGTGTATGTTTTATTTTCCCCAGGTTAATAATAAGGGTATTAAGTAGGATATTACAAAAGTGACTCTAGATATGATGAAATAAATGGGAGACAATGTAGATGATTTATGAACCAGTTGATTATGTTTCCCAGTTCTTAAAGACACTATACCTATACGATCCTTTCATGGTTTTGTTATATGTTGTAATAAGTGTGATTCAATTTTGAAGTAATAAAAATGTATGTAAAGTATGGGTCGTTATATACAATATATGTAAAAGTGTATATTTATGTGTAATATAAATTAAATTTTTATTAATTACAAATAATAAAACCATTGACCTCTGTGTTCTTAGGTGATACCTAGGTTCAACCATACCTACTTTGGATAGTGTTGGATGCCTGTATACATAGAAACCACAGATGTTTCATGAGTCTATAACCATTAATATAATATATATTTGCACCTAAAACTTAAGTTACTAGTCCAAGGAATCATATAACCATGCAAGATTATATAAAAATATTTTCACCCAATATCTAAGGGTATAATTTAATTCATACTTCAACCATGGATGATATATAAATATATGTAAACACCATATCAAAAGACTTAGTCCAAGGAATACCATAACCATGTATAAAAATATAAGTGTATCCAAAACTTTTATCCAAGGACGTAATCAAAGGAATATCTAAGAAAATTATAAATATATATCACATTCAACCAATCATAGTTTTCTATATCATTCTAATTCCCTTCGAAGACTCAAATATAATTTAAATCAAACATTTATTATCACTTAACAACATGATGTCTTTATACAATTTTTGATTTCATTAATACTATATATCATTATCCTTTCATCTATTTCACAAGTTTAGAGTTCATAATTTATCCCATTTTTCAATATTAGGGTATGTTCTATGAATTTTGTTTAATCTTCTTACTCGATATCTAAGGCTATGTCACACCTAGAGTCAGAATTATAGTTTCATTTAATTTTGAATGGTCAGTGCACCTTAAATAGTGGCCCATTTCATAGTCAATTCATACCAATGGACTACTTAGAGACCACAGATAGGTTTATCATAATCCATTCAAGGATAAACTCACATTATTAATTTATAAAGGCCAAGTGTACATTATGTTGTTGTGTCCAAAAAAATATACACTTATAAAATCATGAAGACATAAGGTAATAGTTAAAACCAACTACTTCTAGAATAATAATGCTTAATTGGTATAAACCACTAATGAAATTGTTTCCAACAAGATATGATCCAAAAATCGGATTCTATAGACACAATATGAGAGTTAATGAGAATTAAAAAAAATTAATAGAAAGGAAACAAGACATATAGGGCATGGTGATTCTTAAACATACTATAGGAAACCAATATCAACAAATGAAGCTTCAATCCATCACAAATTACTAAAGATCCATCCATAGGGTGAAAAAATACACAAAATCTACAAATTTTTTTGAATGAGGTAAAAATGACGGGATTATAGGAGAATAATATACTTTAAAAATTTTAAAAACATCATATGTAGTGACTAATTAGTGAATAAAATATTTATGACCTGAATTTTAGGATAGTAGATCAAAGGGGTCTTTCATGATGAATTCATGGGGTGGGTTTATTTATGGGTTGAATGGTGGTCAATCTCAATTGGTTCACCAGTTGAAATATTTTCATGTGGTAAGCTAATACATCTTCAAACATGTAGCTTTCTGGTCCCCCCAGACACATTTTTTAATACCCATAACAATTATAATAAGTGGAGATAAAAAATATTAAATAAAATTTAATTTTATAAACACCTAGAAAATGGGTGGAGTTTCACAAACATCAAATTTGTATACTTTAAGGTGGATAAAAAAATTTCACACCATGAAACTATTTACTTCATCTATGGAATCTGTACTTCACTATAAATTTTCTATATGTAAAAATAGACCCAATGGATATAAGAATATGTTAGGACCTCCAAATCTCTATAGTGAGAGGAAAAATGTTTGGATTTAGTTCTCAACCAAGATACTCTTTACATATCATCTCTATCTTTATGTGAGTATTTAATTGGTGGCCATTTATTTTTCTAGTCAATGGACTTATTAGGTTACATGTTTTATTTAATTTTAGATATCTTTGAGTTTGGAATTACCTTCATTACATCATTCATTATACTAAAATAAATTTTTGATACAAGATTCTTATTATTAAACAAATCATCCAGAGTTGGTAGTATAATCCTGAAATCCATTAAGACATATAAAGCTTGATTTCACCATAAATATAACTTATCTTTAATCATTGGGTCACCTTATTTTGAAATAATCAAAAAAATAGATTTATAATTCATTATCATATATCTCTTCTACAAAATCAATACTATTATTTATTTCATGGATTGACACAATTCATTGCAGCTCCATATTTCCTCCAAATAACTCTAACACCCTTGTATTTTTTGTAATATTCCATTATATTTCCTTCTATATAACAATATAATCATATTCTTATTTTTGGCATAAAATTATTCTCATCCATTTTTTGGTGTGTTTGGTTCAAAATTAATATTTTTTTTGATCATATGGTAGTATCAATTTTTTTCTATTTATGTTTTCTCATATTTAATGGTTTTCCCCATTTAGTAAAATATGAATAACGGTTGGTAGATATAAACCAACATTAATCATTATAGTGAACACTTTTGTTCAATTTCTATACAAGTATCCATGAAATTGAAATTTATTTGAGATTAATTTATTTTTCTTATTTATTTTCCATGTACATTGAATCAACTCATCCTTATTCCCCCTTGATATATGCTATATTTTTCTTCCATAGAATAA
This sequence comes from Viscum album, assembly GCA_963277665.1. Classification (NCBI taxonomy): domain Eukaryota; kingdom Viridiplantae; phylum Streptophyta; class Magnoliopsida; order Santalales; family Viscaceae; genus Viscum; species Viscum album. Next base: position 620,073,979 of record OY728162.1, on the reverse strand, counting down.
AACTTTTTTTCAATAATTAATTTCATAGTTCAAAAAATTCCTTACCACCAAACTAACCAATAGATCATATTTTCATCCATTGAGATACATTCTAGACAGGTTAGGTTGTTTGTGATTTTTTTTGGAATTTATCCCTCTAATTGATATTATTTGGATAAATTGTTTTCATATTAATACTCATATACACTGTTGATGTAATGGTATGTTTCTCATTTTTTCCCCATCAATATTTGTTATTTTTTTCATTGTAAATATCACTATCAATAGAAAAAACATTAATAAAAAAAATTCATAAAATATGGGTTTTGTTATAGTTTGATCCTATAGTAATTTTATCATTAAATAATCCAAATATCTTATTTCCCAATTATAGAATTAATTTCACACAATTATCCCTTTTAGAAGTATTTATTTACAAATTATTTTTCTTCATATTTTATAAAGACTCTCCTTGTATATTTTCAATTAAAAAATCTAACTCAAGAAACATTAGATTTATTACTTTTTATATTCAATAGATTTCCCTTTATCATCACATTATCTTCTAATCATCTAAAAAATATTATCATGTCATTAAATGAATTTATTATCTTCTTGTAAGTATTTATCAAGATATTTTATCTTTTTTTATTTGATTTCATGTTGAGTATTGTTGAAATAAATAAATAAAATTATTTTGAATTTATGGAACTTATTATTATTCTCTTTAAAGTCTAAATATGTCTCCAAGATTGATTTACGTTATTTTTTATTAATATTATTTTATAAATATAAAATAAGTACATTGATATAACCTTTTTTCATCAATGATTTTAGTGATCATAAAAAAAATCAATTCCTTTTGGTCCATTGCTTCCTCCATCCATTCAGAATCTTCTTCAAGTTAGATAATCTCCTCCCATGCATCATTAAAGTCACCAAAAATAAAAGTGACATCTAATTTATGTAATTTCTATAAGTATCCTTTATAAATACAAATGAATCATTGTATAATTCATTTAATAATTATCGTGACTATTATATAAAGATGAAAATAATAAATAGAAACTCTACTATCCTCTTTTTATTTGTTAATTGTGAAATATATGAGGCAGAAATGATAATCATCTTCTCAATTGGTTTTTTACCATATAACCTATATCCACCCAATCATTTATTTTTCCATCATTAAAAATTGTTGAAATTAGAATTTATTTATATATACCAATGAACGAATCATTATTATAATTTTTCATTACTTTTTTATTTTTATTATTTAATGTATTGGAATGGATTTCATTCATATAAATAGTTAAAGAATATAATCTAACTCCACACATCCTAATTGGTATTGAAGAGAAACTAAAAAATTTAGATCTTAAAATTTTTAGAAGCTAGATAGAGGTGGAGTCTGGAGCTCTAAGACCAGTTATTGTACCCTCAAGATTGATGTAGTTGCACTAAGGGTGGGGATTAACCAATGTAGTTAATTCTCTATAAATTTAAAAAATATCTTTTCCCTCTACACTTGTGCTGGAGAATGGGTCTCATATCCTTATCTAAATCTTAGAATTCATGTATGAAATTATAAATAAAAAATAGAAAATAAAGTCACATATATTTATAAGAGGTTTACTTAAAATAAAATTGATAATCCTCAGTGTATGATGGTTGTTATCTCCCATACACTTAAATTATATTTTATTATCATGAATTACCCGTATTAAAGGGAATATCCTTTAACTCTCTTATCTAGATCTCACCAGAATACAATAATAATGATCTTGTAAGAAACTACTTTCCACTCTTACGACTCCAGCACAAATTAGGTCATCAAATTATATTCAAATTTAGCTAATAAATCCTCAAAGTAACATTAATAATATAGGTCAAGTCTTTTCTTTTCTTGAAAAAATTCTAATTTACTTACTCAAAAAAATCAAAAACAGCTACCTGTTCTCACCTACACATAAATCTATTCATGGTTGTCTCACTTCATTTTAATTAAGAATTTAATATAATTAATAATAAATATAATTAGTGTCATGCACTCATACTTCTTTTATTCTTATTGTTCATTAATGTATAAGATAGTCTATCATAGTTGTATTAGTGTATCCTCTCCTCACTTTTTTATTTAACTCTATATGATATTTAGTCGAAGCAAGTGGGTATGACTCTATATATTTTTTTATTTTCATATAAATATTTAAATCAATATTTAATTAACTATATTTTTACCATATATTTTAATGTAGAACCCACTATTAATTTTTGAAAACTGGTCTTCATATTCAAACATCATTTATACCCGCTTTAATTTTTTCCAACAATATAAAATCATAGATTAGATTATATCAATATTAGAAATATGGGTTGATAATAAACATATATCCAAGGTATCCTACAAAAAAATTATCAAAAAAATAACTAAATAAATATACAAGAAAAATATCCACTATTATAACTGATTTTATAATTGGATCTATATCTTTTACTTCCAAAATAATTCCATTTTTTTCTTATAATATTTGTCTTAGGAATCTCCCATAAATTTTTTATTATAATGAATCATTTAATTATATAAAAAAATAAGGTTCTTAAAAATGGGGATGTTCCCAAATTTATTATAAATTGTATATGTAGTTGTATATATTTTATAGTATGATATAGGTGTATCGTAATCCATGATATAATATATCATGAAAATGCCTATGCTTTTCATAAAGTATGGCATAGAATAAATCATAATAACTATATCCATATAATTATGGATTGATAAATCTTACTATTCAATTTCTCTTCCCCTAAAGATATTATTAAACTCATGAGAGTCAAATCATATAAGAGTTAAGGACATAAATAATGGATTAAAATATTTTTTAGCTACATTCTATTTATTTAGGAGTTATATAATATAACAGTAAATTCATTGGAATTAGGCAGTATCTATAAGGGGTTATATAAATTGAAAAACCCCAAAGATATGGGTTATTTATGTATTCATGAATTTTTCTTTTGTCAATATCTCTTCATAAATTCTTATTTTCCTTGAGATATACTTTTATTCTATGGTGAGAATGGTGGGTCCTTCACATATAATGAGTGATTCATGTCATATCCTACTATTTATTTTAGGTATGATAATTTATATTTTTTAATTCATTTATCAATGATATATAATTGTTTTAATTGTTTTGGTGTTTAGGGTTTTTCGTGTTATTTTTTGATGAGATTGAACATGAACCTATAGATCAAAAATCTAGAAGTGGTCCACTAGTTAGTCAATTAATACCACCATCTAGTTGGGGAAAATTCTTGAATATTTCTAATATAATAGATTTAAAATGTCCATATTATCACCAATTACTTGCCTTATGGTCAAAAGTTTAGGTTATATTAATTCTTCTTGTAACCAATAGCTTTCTGGTGAATCCACCAGTGGGATGTTGGTTCCCATAAACTTACTGGTAAAGCCACCATTATGGTGGTGTTTTTGGGTTTAGGAATTAGTAAGGTATATATCTTAATTGTGTACTAAAATACTAGTTTTTCTAATTTATGTCATATACCTTGACCTATAATTGTGTCATATAAACTTAAGATCCATTATGTTATATTTTTGGATCTCCGAACTTAATTCCTTACTATATTGAAGTTTAAATCAAATTCATGTTCTTATATTCAAATATTTAACCATATTTTGTTAGTGTATCATATTCTTATTTATTTTTATCTTTCCCAAGTCCTATGACATACATAGAAATTCATGTAATTATATGATTTATGATTCTTAAAATGTAGTTATTTTTTCTATCTTTGGAAAATGGATTTTATCATTTTTCTATAAATGAATGTTTGGTTTCATAGCTCTAATGGTTTTTTATAAAAATTATTTCATGGAATGAATTAGTTTGAATTTTTAAATCTAAATTCCACCCATTGAATGAAGTGAAAAGCGTCAACTAATTTTAAATTAATGTAAAATCCCAATGTGTGGGATTTGGAACATAGAAAATTGGGTTATTTAGGAGGTGGATAGAATTATAACATGAGTTCTAGGCATGGTTTTTGTTTCCTATCATGGAAACATTATTACTACATAAGAAATACAGTGTTTATGGAATGGAGATACTTATATGAGTGGAATCATACCTCAGAGGACCATTTTCTCTAGGGAAATGTTCACAGTAGGTGGCCATTGATTCACTAAGATAGTGAGTGGATATTAGATAACCTTTACCAATTTTATTATAGGATTAATTTTCTATGTTATTAATCATAAATAAATGGTGGTTTATTAATTATTGGGGTATCTGAAATGTTTATAATGAATTGAATTCATTGTCATAAAAATGGTTTCATTAAATGTGAATTATAAATTGTTTTATTTGGAATTTTTTTTTCAAATTATTAAAGGGGTGAATTTCCATGTTTGGATATAAATTGGGTATATATATTTCATGTCGTTATTTTTGTTAAATTTCTATTATTGGTTTTCCTTATAATTATTTCTTATGGATAACCATAGTGGCATCCTACTAGGATTATTTTCTCATACCCTACATAAATCTTTGGGTGTGTGTAGATCATGTTTTATCTAGAATAGATAAAGGAAAGGTTTATCATGGAGGAGGCAATTATATGTGTCCGTGGGGTGTGGATGTTTAGAGGTGACATGGTGGGAGGTTGGTCCACATATCACATGGATATTTATGTTCTCTATTGTTGGGTTATTTAGGTTACATATTTCGGACTGGCACTATTGTTTATTGTGCATTTTTTCTTCGTTTATTTATCTCTCTATTGGAATGTTCATTATATTCTATATATATGCCTATGTTTTTTGCCTTTTTTATTATTTTAGGTAGTGAAATCATTTTCAAAGGATGTTCTTGATGGTCATGCACTTCTTTCCAGACTGAGGGGATCTGGAGTACCCTTTAAGGCTTTCCATGGGTCAGCTCAAGTATTCAATTTGGGGATGATAGAGTTGGGTCTGTGAAAAATTGGTATCAAATAAATTCTTGATTTCAAGTTCATGATCTTCTTATATTGGGATGTTCTAGTAGACCACATATATAATTTTTTATACTTATGTGTTTGTTTATAATAGAGTTCTTATATAGGTCACATCATGTCAAGCCTTATCAGAGTTCTTTTATTGTGTTTATTGACTTTAATTGAGAGTGATATTTTGGTTAATGGTGTATTTACATTCATTTATTTATTAATATTAACATTATAAAACTTCTTATATCTCATCAATAAGAAGATTCATATATTTTTTCTAGAGGAAACCATCTAATCAATCAGAATATTATTGAAGTATTAGTGCGAGTAGTTCAAGTAATAGAACAGAATTGTTTACCTACAATAGATAATGTTAGATAGGTACAACTAGATATTTGAGGATATAAATAATGAGCCTCATAGTTTATCCACCCAATACCATAACCCTTCTAAGGGTTGAATAGTCCTTATGCAACATAAGAGGGATTAGGGAAGATGAAACAAACATATAACTTTTCAAAAACTCCTGATTCTGTTAATATAAATGTAGATGCATTTAATCATTAAGTAAATAGTATAATATTGTGAGAAATATTTATTTCCTAATTCCTTATCTATTTTTAAATAAATAGAGTTTCTCAAATTTCAGTAGGGTGATCAGACTATGAATGAGTACGCAAACCATTTAACTATTCTAGATTGTTTTTCTATTGTGGTGGTGTCAAATGATAAGTTGAAGGATCATAGGTTTAATATAGGCCTATTATTATATATACATTAATAACTTTAATAATGATTCTTACCACTTATTATAAGGTGTTTTATAGAACTTTTATGGTAGATATTGACTGGGAAGGATGGTTTGGGTTGGTTAGAAATCATCTGGCATGTAGTGGTACTTTCAGTAGCTCCTATAAAAATAAGAAGAAGTGGAAAGAAAATATTAAGAGAGTTGATAGTGGATATTGGTAGTGATATTACATCACACCTTTTGAAGTAGAAATCAATGTTAATTCAACTTGTTACTAGTGTTGAAAGACTAGGCACATAATGCATTTTCCCATCACCTTTAAAGATATAAAACCCTTATAGATTCTGATATCATCTATAGAAATTATTCCATGATATTTATACTACTCATTATGGATTAGGTTCTTCAATAACGAAATTATATTCATTGAATTTTGGTACATCAAATTCATTGGGGTTCTAGAAACAAGACTCAATAATGAAGTAGTTACACTAAATGAAAGACTCTTTAATGGAATGTAAATCAGGGCCTTTAATGGTGAGAGGAACTATCTTTATTGATTTTTATATAATGACTTATTTATTTGATACATGTGACTCCCATTTTTTTATATAAACCCATTTCATGAATCATTTTAAATATCCAAAAAACTCATACCTTAGGTGATGGAGCTCGAGAAGACTCTTGGAAAAAATATGGTGTAGAGTTTCTTATTTCCATCATGTTCTTTCTCGATGTCAAAAGTTGGTCTAGTTTTGGAGTTCCTAGTTCCCAACATTAACCACATTAATTTTATTATCTAGATGGACTAGTTTATCTCTCATAAAGAAAATATTTACTGTTATCATCAGTGGGTTTCTGTCATTACCATTGAGGGGAGCTATCGGGCATTTCAAGGGGATTGGAATATGAGGTCTAGTTTAGTGGAACCTCCTCTAACTGAACATTGAATTTGGATAACTTATTTATTTATTAGAGATAGGCCCTTTAGTTTTTTATCTTTATTTGGTGGTTAAATATTTTCTTAATGTTTTTTCTGAAAAAATTTCTCATCTACATCTAAAAATGGAGGTGGAATTCTGGATCAATGTTGTGATTAGGACTCAAATGATATCAATTCTTTATTTTCTCATGGATCCAAATGAATTGAAAGAATTTAAGGTTTAATTGGACGATTTAAAGGAAAATGGTTTCACTCGTATTATTTTATCACCTTGGGATTGTCCTAATCCTTTTTCCAAGAAGGTATATGGAACTTTTTTTATTTTATAGAATATCAAAAATCATATTCATGTAAATATTGAAAACATGTACTATTTCCCAATATCATGGAATTTTTCACCAGCTGAAATGATCAATGTGGATTTAAAAAATTATCCTTTATTTTGGATATCATCACCTATTGTTTAGAGTGTCAGATATTCATACGACCACTTTTAAAAGTCAGAAAAGGACACTTTTAATATCTTAGGATGTTTTTAGTCCAGAATAACACTCCTATTGTTTTCATGGAAATTTATGAAACAAATATTCTTCCAATACATTAATTCTATATTCTTGGTATTCATATATGATATTATATTTTTTTAGAGATTTGAGTAAAATCGTGATATTCACCTAAAATTTGTTTTTGGAATCTTGAGGGATTGCCATATTTCATTAAAATCATATAAAAAACAATTTCTAAAATAACGTAGTTATGTTATTGAGATATGAGGTTTTAGAACAAGGAATATCAATTGATCCTGATATGGTGAAGGTTGTTTTGTCTTGGGAAGATCCACACAACAACTTTTATATTTAAGTATTCTTGTATCATTCAATATAGTATTGATTATTCCTAATGGATTTCATGAAACTTCTATAACCATTATCTAATATTACCCATAAAGAAGCGAATTTTTTACTGGATTCTAAGTGTCAGACTTCCTTTTAAAAAATGATATTCTATTTGGACTCATATACTATCTAGGTATTATTAGATGATAGAGAGATATATATTTTTTATAGTTAATATTATGGTGTAGGATTAGGATGTGTTTTGATGATTGGGGATCATGTGGTGGCATATGGATCATTTCAGCATTAGCCACTTGATAATATTTACCCCACTCATGAACTCAAATCTAAAACAGTTGTTCCCACTCTTAACTGTTGGTGAGATTACCTATTTGGGGAAAATTTCACTATCCATTTTGATCAAAAGGGATTTAATGATAAATTTTATTAAAAGGAATTTTAAACTTGGGTAGATGTTATTGGTGGAGTACCTTAATCCCTTTGAGGCTTTAATCACATACACCCTAGAAAAAGAATTTTTTTATAATTCTCCGAGTAGGAAATTTATTCATCAATATTTGATGAATTTGAAGGGTGGATGGGAAATCATTGGAATCCTCACTAAGATGCACCTGACTATAAGAGAAGAAGAGTCTTATAATGTTATAGCTAGAAAATAAATGTTATTTGTTGGAAAAATATACATCAAGGTTTCTTCTCGGTATGTTTTTGTTGTGATTTCTTTTACTGACATTGCCAAATTACTAGGAATAATTATGGTCAGTGTTTTCCAGAGGTGGTTTTTAAGGAGGCGTAGTTTCACAATGTTTCCCAAATTTTTGGGCCTTGAAATCTGGCATTTAATTTTGGAAAAGGAAGGATTTACTTATAGGAGTAAACAGGATGTAGACCGCGAAAGACAGTATACAGACTGCGAACGGTGGTATGCATAACTTCAAAGAAAATCAGAAAATGAAGGGAACCATGAGGCATAAGACACAAACCACATATGGGAATACTTCGTATAAAATTAAAACGTTTCACGGTGAAGGCTTGTAGTTCATGGTGAAGACTTTCGGTACATGGAAGGATTGCAGTACATGGGACGGTTTATAATTTATTTAAATGAGGTAGTCATCTGAGAAGCTTCAAAGGGAATCGTTGGTGAAACCGTGACAGTGATTTGGGCCACCGCCGTGTACGAAGAGAGGTAGTATGTAGACTGCATAGGGAAAATGGTTCATAGGATGATTGCAGATAACAGAAGATGAAAAGTATGTGGTGAAGGTGGTACCACGTTGAAGATTTGTTAAATCATGGATTAGTGGATTTTTCACATCTATTTGTCTATATAAGGAGCACTATTCTTGTAATTATGCTGATCAATTTTAATAAAAACACATCTTTGCTCTCAGAATTTGGTGAAGTGAGAAAGTGGTATGCAAGGGATAATTCCAAAAAGGGTGAATTAGTTCGTAAGGAGGAATCCATGAAAAAATATGTGGTCTATGAAAGGATTAGTCCTTGGAAGAATGAATTCTGTAGAAGCGGAATCAGTATGTGAAAGTTGGAAGTGGTACATGGAAGGAGAACAGTACAAGGAAGCAGTATGCGGAAGCAATTTGAGGAGGTGGTAAATTCTAGTAGTAAATGGAAGTAGAGGTAGTACACATAAGATAAAATTAGCAGATCATACCCGATATGTAGTTCACAGAGGAAGGAATACGTTTCAAGGAAGACTTAAAGAAGTTTCCAAAAGTACTAGAAAAATTCACAAAATAAATTTCAAGTAACCTGGAAGTACGTTGAAAAGTGGATTTCATATATAGGTAAAAAACATAATTCAACATAAAATATACCTATAGTTGAGGATACATTATTTTATGAAAATAAAGGGGCCTACAAGTGTATAAACTATTTTTGAATCCCTTCCAAAATTAGTGAGTGGAGGAAGAGGAAAACAATGATCATTTCAAATGGTATTGAGCCAAAGAAAGATATATAGGGAGTGACCCTTGGGAATGTAGCGATTAAACCCTAAATCATATAAAGTTAGTGATCCTTGGCCTAGATTTGATCAAGCTCGAACCTTTTAATTGTAAATGAGATTTATTTGATTTGGTATATTGGTACATCGTCATTGTATTCTCCTTGGATGTAGCCCAATGAGGGTGCACCAAGTAAAATCTTTGTATCATATTCATGATTTCATTTCTATTAATTCATTTATATGGGAAAAAGATAAGTGTTTTTTGTTTGATGATGAAACAATTTCCAAATAGGAATGATTTCTAATCTATTAGACCCTAATTCACCCCCTAGGTTATTTATCCTAGTGGAACTAACAATTTATATCATAGGAAAATGTTAAAATTTTTTGGTTCTCTCTATTGAGTCAATAAGGTCTCCTTATAGATTTTCCAATCCTCTATGTTTTTTAAATCACAAACACTTTATCATAAGGAAAATTATATTTTCCCCAAGAATTATATTTTCAAGGAAAATTTTCATTTCCCAAGGAAATTTATCATTGCATATGTTTTCATTGATCTATTTATAGTTTCTCTAAATCCAAATCATTTTATTTAAATCAGTTTCACATCTATAACCTCATAATCATATAAATACTTAGTTATATAGTATTTTTTTTTCAAGTTATGATTTCTTTTTCCAAATTCAGTTATCAAATTCTCTAAAATTTAGACTCCATATTCTCTAAAATTCAGACACCAAATTCTCTGAAATACATACTCTGAAATATCTAAAATTCAGAATCTGAATTCTCTAAAATTCACACTCTAAATTATATGAAATTCAAACTCCAAAATTCTTTAAAATTCATACTCTGAATTTTATAAATTATGATTATGAATTCTGTAAAATTTATAGTCTAACATCCTCTGAATTATGACTCCGAATCCCTCCAAATTCAGACTCCAAATTTCTTAGAATTCAGACTCCTAATTATTCAGCATTCAGATTCTGAATTACTAGAAAAACAGAATCCGAATATCTAGAGGTTATAGTATCTGAATTTTTATTTGGTTATATTTCAAACATTATTATTTTTAGACTCTGACAAATGGTCCATCTATCTAAAAACATTCATATTATTGAATTATGAGTTCCAGGTTTTATTATTCCTTGAAAAGGGGATAAGGATTCCATAAAGAAAAGTGATATTAGTATTTTGGATTTCCTGGTCAACCTTAGGAAGATAAATTTAGTGAAGTATGTTTTAATCCCAATTGATAATATCATGAATGGATCTATGAAATCTCAAATCATTATTTATCCGGCTATTCTCTCCAAGATTATAGTTCTTTGTCTTGATTCATTAAAAATACCTTATAGTTTTATGCCCAGGAATTTCAATGTAATTTTGTTGAGTAATGATACTCAAAGGATAATGAAGGATGGTGTTTCTAGTAAATCAAGAGAATTATATGATTTTTATGAAGCTGAAATCAAGGGTCCATCAAAGAAAATGGAAGTGGATGAAACTTCTAAGAAGGGTGTAAAGAAAATAAAGGTGAATGAACTAGAAGAGATAGAAGAAATTTATATGGTTATGGAAACTCAATCAACACCACCTAAGACAAAGAATCAAAAGACGTACCATATGAAGTGGTTACTAAGTGAAGAGAAGACGAAAAGAATAAGAAGGAAGGCAGGACTAGTTTTGGCATGGACCCAGCTGAGGCAAAAGCATTGAAGTTGAAGGTTGTTGAAAATCATGAGATGCAAGAAAAAGAAAAGGAGAAGAGTAAGAAAATGTCTGAAGCTGAGTTAGTTCAATCCCTTCTTAAGGCATTTTATAAATCCTCTGAACAAATTCAAGTACAGAAATCATTTTTTAATTAATCACTGCCAGTGACATTGGGAAAAAAGAAGGTGATTATGGAAATAGAAAGAGAAGAATAAATAGTTCAAGAGGAAGATGTGGAAGAAGAAGATGATGATGATGAAGGAAGTGGTGATAATGATGACATGATAAGGAAAGTAGAGGATTATCATGAGAATGAGAGTCCATCTGAGAAACTATCAATCCAAACTTCTGAAGTAGAAGGGTAAAAACTTGCTACTCCAGTAATAGAAGAAAATTGTTAATAATAAGTGAATAAACTATATGAAGAAGAGAGTAGCAACCATGTCTTTATTCAGTAAAAACATCTTGTGGAAGGTACTGAGAAAGAAAATCTTGAGGAAGACAAGATTTTTCAATTATCAAATAGTGAACATGAATCACCAAAACCAGAAGTGATTATTCTGAGAGATAATAAGGGAAAAAATGTGTTGGTTGATTCCCCTAGTAAATCTGTAGTGAAAAAGAAAGATGTTTGTGGTTCATTGAAAAGTAAATCTGAAGATACATAAAAACAATCTTCTCCCACCGTACAACCTGATACGGAATAAAACTCTCTTGGATATGATTTTTTAGTTAAATCTTTGAAGAAGATGGTTGATAACATTCCCTTGTTTTCAAGTCCAGGCTCGAGTTGTCAGTTGCTTTATCATTCGTTTAATTAGAAAAAAGATTCAGTCATCACGCTTATAGATAAGTACTTCAGAATTGAGGTCAATTTTAAAACATTTTTCATCAGATATGAAGCTCACAAAAGATCATGCATGGAAATCACAAAGTGGTCAAGGAAACCAATCAATGAGATAAAGGTTCCATGATGATTTCCAAGAAAGTGTGAATGATTCCTTTGAAACTGAAGATGTAGAGTTTAAGGACCTCACCAAAAGTTTCTAATAAAAGCTAAGTCTTGAATAAACAACTCGGAAGCAGGAAGTCAAGGATCTGAATGGGAAGCATAATTTAGTGGCTATGAATTGGAAGAGGTAAAGGGATCTTAGAACAGAGTTTGAAGAAAATCTTGCTAACCATTAAGATATTTTGAAGGCTCAGGCAGATATTCTTAGGGCTCAAGAAGAAAATATCAAAGCCTTAGATAAGAAAAATGAAGATCAAGATCAGCTGCTCAAGTGTGTGGAAGAAGATCACAAAGAGATAAATAAGCAGAACCCCATTGTAAAGAAGTTAATGCTGAAGGGGAAAGAAGGATAATTTTACCCCAATCCGATCTTTTGTTTTATTTTTCTTCCTTGTACAAATTCTTTCAATCATTATGAAATTTTCATTATCCATTATATTTTTTGTTATATAGTACTAATTTTTTAGGTACCTTATTTTTTTCCATTCTCTTTATTCCTATTTGAAAATCACAACAGCGGAGAAGGGAATGATAAAAATAATACTAAGTATAGAATTTAATTCCTTAAGAAATGGGAAATCTATCAAAGGGGGAGCTTCATCAAAGAGCATTTACTTATACAAAAAATGGAAAAAACTTTTTAAGGAAGTCAATAATATGATGTTAAGGGATTTCAAAACCTAAGAAGTAGTTATCTATATTCACCATGATTCATAAGTAAAGGGATATATGTTATTATTTTCAAGTCCATAATGAAAAAATCTAATTACTTATATTAATTTTCATAAGGGTATTTGTGCTTTCCAAAAAGGGGGATATTGTTGAGTCAATAAGGTCTCCTTATGAATCTTCCATTCCTTTATGATTTGAAATTCAAAAATACTTTATCTGAAGGCATATTATATTTTCCCAAAGAATTATCTTAATTATAAAAAATTTCCTTCCCTAAGGAAATTTATCCTTACCTATGTCTTAATTGTTCTTTTTATAGATTCTCTAAATCCAACTCATTATATTCAAATCGGTTTCACATCTAAATACTAGGAATCCGATAAATACTTACTTATAGAGTATTCTTTTTTCATGTTCTAATTTCTGGTTCTAAATTTGGGTTCCAAATTCTATAAAATTCAGACTCTGAATTCTCTAATATTCAGACTCCAGATTCTCTAAAATACAGACTCCAAATCTCTGAAATTGAGACTCGGAATTCTCTAAAATCCAGACTCTAAATTCTATGAAATTAAGACTCCAAATTCAATGAAATTTAGACTTCTAATTCTGTGAAATTCAGGTTCCAAATTCTCTATAATTCAGACTCCAAATTCCCTAGAATTCAGAATCTGAATTTCTCAAAATTCAGACTCCAAATTCCTCATAATTCAGAATCCAAATTCATCAAAATTTAGACGTTGAATTCCACATAATTCAGATTTCAAATTCCTTGAAAAAGAAGAATCTGAATTTCCAAGAGTTATAGTCTCTGAATGTTTATTTGGTTAGATTCTGAACTATATTTTTTCTTAGACACTAATAAATGGTTTTGATTAAGCAACCTTATTTTTCTTTCACTTGTTATGAAACAATATCGTACAATTTGTTTCTAACTAACCGTTTCTGAGTGACATGTGTACATGTCCCTTAGAAATTCAAGTAAAAATATGACCATTTGAAGAGGGAGTCGACCGTTGAAGACGTGCCTATAAATAGGATCTCATATTAACGATCTCAAAAACTGTTTATCATTTTAGAGATTTCATGTTTCTAAAGTGATTTCTAGAGAGAGAGACTCTCATGCATTGTGAATATTGAACATCTTGTTCAGTATGATTCATGTGACTCTGATTGTTTCTGTGTAAAATCAAATACTTCTAGGGATAGGAATACAGAGGTGTCGACTAACATAATGTTTTAGGACTTCTGTTGATAGGAAGACAGTGGTTCTGACTAACTTAAAGTTTTAGGGCTTATGGGGATAGCAAGACAGATTCCGATATTCCTATCAAGGTCTTACCTTGGTGTGGGTAAGATAGACTTTCTTGAAAGTATAAATCAAGGTACCTTTATCCAATGTTATTGGATACCCTACTCTTTGGGTTAAAAGATTTCATACTTGTTACTTGTTTTGTTTCATGTTTATTTCCATTGTATGTTGATAAAGTAAGAATGTATAACCTTCTTATAATTTATTTTTATTTTGTATACTCTGATAAGTAAGATTCTATGCACTTTAAGGTAGAATATTTTTTATTGTAAACTTTTCTTATGTTTCATTTCTGGAACCACATTTCTGGAACCCAGCATGATTGTAGAACTAAACAAGGTCTTGTGAATTTACCTTGTTTAACTTTGTTAAAAATAGTTCTCCTTAAGGATAAAAATGATTTTATTTAAACTTAAAATTCACCCCCACCATTTTTTATTTGAGAATCTATATTCATATTTCGATCCTACACTCTCTTTTTAGAAGAAATGGAGGTGGTCAATCACAAAGGAATTCTGATCATTAAAGGAAATAATTTTTAACTATGAAAGAATTGGATGCATCACTACTTCAAATCATTAGGAATATATTTCTTCACATCATAAATTAATGGAATATCAGCTGATATCAACAGTGGTGCTTTATAAAAATATTAAAGAATAGAATTGGTTGCTGATACTAAAGGGATCAATTGTTTAGGGGGAGCCATATAAAATTCAATTTATATGAAGGTGATGTTCTGTAAAACATCACATGCTATGTGGGAAAAGCTATTGAATATATATGAAAGAGATTCAAAGGACATAGAGGAAAAGCTATAGGTTTTTTAGAACAAGTATGAAGATATTAAAATGAACCCAAATGAATATTTTGACTCATTATTTGATATGGTAATTTTTGTAGTGTAATAAATGTGTGGTCTTGGAAAAGTCATTAAAGATGAAAAGTTTGTCAAGTGTATATTGGGAGAACATACACCTTGGTTTAATCTGATGGTTTCTATTTTAGAAGACAAAGATATGAAGGAGATTACACTAGATAACATGTATTGTTATCATCATTTCTCATTCCACATGCAATGAGACTACTATACAATGTGAAAGGTATAATAAGTGATAAGAGAAAATTATTTAAAAAGAAGAATTTTCATTCCAAATAAGAGGAAATTTTAGAAGAATTTGAGGAAAGAGAGAGATGGAAAAATATAAAGACCATGAAGTGGATGTTTTGGTGGAATTTATCAGAAATTCCTTAAAAAATATAGAGAAAATTATGATGTAGAAGATGAAGGAATAATTGACCTTCCGGATGAATTAGAAGATTCTCTTGAAGAGATAGATGATTGGAGAGACAAAACAATGAAAGATAACAATGTGTTTCATGATACCCAACCCTATATGCCACAGTAGAAAGAAGATAAGTCTAAGCTAAATGAATAAATTGAAAAATTAATGTTTTCAACTCTAGAAAACTCAAAAAATGTGGTTGAGTACATACTCAAAATTGATGAATTGAAAAGAGAGATCTATAGTTCAACTAAAACTAGAAAATATAAAATCATACATATTGAAGAACATAGAGAGGAAGTATTTAGTCTATGAAAAAGTGTTAAGGATTAAGAAACTTTTTGAAACCATAGATCATCATTAATAAAATAAATAACACAGATAATAGAAAAGATGAAAGTGTAGAATTTTTTTCTAGAATAACATAACCAATAGTCAAATTAAAAAGATAAATCTGCTATAGAGCTTGATCTAAAAAATAATAATTAATAGTTGAAGTCAGACCATAAGCACCTACTATAAGATTGAATATTTTTTTGGTTATAAAGTAGAATCAGATGATTCGGAGAACCAAAGGATTAACCATTGGTGTAGTATTTCCCCGCAAAAGTATTCCCTAGATAAGACTTTGTTATTGCAGAAATATGGGAAATGTAAAAAAATGTTTGTTCTATAGAAAATTGATAATGAAGGTAAGAGGAAAAATATAGGTGGTCATATAGATCTCAATTTTGCAAGCCACTATTCCAAGTGTGGATGATTTAGACACAAGGAAATATATTGCTTTTCAAAATTATAGAGGAATGTGCCAAAGTAGACTAAGGATAGTTAAAATCAGCAAGAAAATGTATCATCAATTGAGATGAAAATAAAAAATCAATTTTCATATATACAAGATGAAACTGGTTCATCATAATTTAAATAATTTCAAAAGTATCAATTCATATTGTGTATAAATTCAGAAACATGGATCAAATAGAAAAGATCTAAGTAGGCCATGGTGGCAGAAACTGCATTCAAGGAATCAAATCACACTGAGATATGGATCGTTGAAAGTGGATTCACAATATATATGAAAAGAAAAAAGGATCTAGTGATGGGAATTAGGTATGATAATGGAGGTATTATATAATTTTTCAATGATGAAGGGTTGAAAATTATTGTCTTTGGGAATGAAATGTTTGGTGGAAAAGACATGAGAATCGCATATGTCTCTTTTTTTAAGGACTTACTCACAACATATTAAGAGTAAGTCAATTGTGAGACTCAATAAATTCCATAATATTTTTCATGAAATTATAGGTCCATAAGGAAGAATATGGTGTTGTTGTATTGCAAGGAAATAGTAAAAAAGGGAATCTCTACCTCATATGTAGAGAAGAAGATGTGAATTTACTATCCATGTAAGAAGAAAATAAGTTGTGGCATAAACTTCTTGGCCATGTTATCCAAACATCCTTGAAAGATCTGGTCAATTTTGATGTTTCTTGAGATCTTTGTTGAGTATTATGTGTTCGTACACATACATGTGATACTATCAAGAAAGGGAAGATTGTTTAAAGGATATATAAGGAAAAAAGATAAAAGGTCAACAAGATTGCTCGAGTTTATTCATATTGATGTTTGCGGACCAATTTTATAGAGATCTCTTGATGGGAGTAGATACTATGTTCTCTTCATTGATGATTATAATAGAATGGAAGGGATGTTAATCATTACCTGTAAGTTTGAGCTGTTCAATTTCATTACAAGATATTGAGGGGAAGTTGAAAAGATGCTAAGTCAGAAAATCTAGAAGATCTAAACAGATAATGGAATAGAGTTCACAAATATCCAAGAGGAGGATTATCTCAAGAAACATGGGATAAGTCATCAATTTTTAGAGGTAAGAACTCCATAGTTAAATGGAGTATTTGAGAGGAGGAAATAGATTTTAAATAACATGGCCAGAACAATGCCTCTTTAGAAAGAACATCCAGATAAATTTTGAAAATAAGAAGTGATTATAGCAGTCTATACTTGAAATAGAGCGGTAATATGTCCAAGATAAGAGAAGACTCCATACGAGATATGGTATGGAAAGAATCAATAATTAATGTACTTTAATATCTTCATAATTAAGTGTTTCATTCTCATTAAGGGGAAACACATGATTTTTGAATCATGTACAGATGAAGGGATATTTTATGGATATTAATAGAAAATAAAATCAAATAAAATCTTCAAAAATATTCTATGAAATATTTTTGAATTAAATGATATAACTAAAGTATAAAATGAGAATAATCTCTAGCAAATACATGATCAACCACATGATAATGGTGATGAAGAAATAAAAGGATTATAAGATTCTCCAGTTCTATAGGATGATTCAAAATAAGACCCAGATGATGAGAAGTATGAGTATAAATCATTATCTTCATAGAGACCAAAAAGATGATCTGATATTGATAGGAATAACATAATTGGTGATCAGACACTCCCAGTACAGACAATGAGGATGAAGACTCAGCAGCAAGAATCATACTTATCACAATTTGAGTCTAAATGTTTTAGTGATGTAGATAGAGATGAGAATTTGGTTCTACAGAGACCCAACATAGACATTAAATTAATTTTGTGGAATAATTATTACCATATATATAAAGACACCCAAATACCGTATTAGTTTAGTGTCATTTGAAACATGGAACATAATATTCTAACTTTGTGAAAGATCTTGAACATCTCCCATAATGATTTTCCCCTTTTGTTTTCCTACCTAAAACCTTTCTCTATATCATTGGGAAAATAAAACATAAAAAGGGTGAGCTCAAATTCTTGGTAAGTGTAAATAGGGAGAACATATAAATTTCCATAAAAATGTGCATGTAAAAACATGAACATAATGTTTAAACATCAAAATCTTGAGTCATGAAATAAATCTTGGCAGTATGTAAGGCATATATCATAATTTAACACTAACCATGATAGAATTGAATTGTCATAAAATAAGTAATTGTGGAAAACTAATAAGAACATAATATGATTTCCATAGTACCCGAGGTATTGCATCCAAGACAATGAAAGTGGAAAAATTCCATTACTAAACTGGGTTTGCTTGCTATTCCCGCCATGTATTACTAAACCAGATTTACTTGTCATTCCAGTCATGTCTATCTCATGAGATATAAATCTTTACCCAATTAATTGGAGGGAGATATTTCTCCCACCCATCTCATAATGAAATAATTCTTAAATTTTCCACAAAAACCCAAATCATTCATTATAGCATAACCCATGAAATAAAATGGGTTTATTAATCCTCATTCCACATAACATAATCCATAAAAGAAAAATGGACTTTATAAAAATAATTCCATCATAAACACAATCTAATAAAAGTAATAATATAAATAGATACATAATCCTATTTATTCTTATATGTAAAATAATTTTGATAAAACACTTGAACTTAATACCTGAAGAAAACATCCTTTTTTCGTTAAAAAAAATTTCTTCTCTCAAAATGCCACACTATTTTATAAGAAAAAAATTCATTTGAAAATTAAAATACTTAGAATAATAGTAAAAATTTTATGAAAACATTTTTTAATACATGGACATGGATAATAAATATATCACTAGAAAATACTTATGTATAAACAATATCTGATAAAAATGAGATTGAAAAATCATCCCTTACCTTAGGTCTGATATGCTTCCTATATATAAAAAACCGTGTATAATGATATAAATAATATTACTGATTTATTATATAATAAAAATCTTTTTTATGATAATATTTATGATCATATTTTCTTTCGTTTTTAATAAAATTTCATTGTTACTTGTTATTGAGGTATTAACTGCTTTATGTTCTTATATATGTTTTGTCAGATAAGTTCTTGTTAATATTTTAAGTTATAGTTATATCATTGACAGAATTGTATTATTATAACATATATCATATTTATTCATTCAATTTATTTACATAATCATGATTCAATGAATATTATGTAGAATGAATCACATCGCACTATGGAGACGGTAGGCCATATGTACGCATGAGGGACGTTATTAACCAATAATTGTTGAATGGTATTGAAGTGGATGGTTTATATTATATTATAATTAGTATTATGTCATAATAATCATATATATTGATTATTTATTCCATTATACCCATCCATGTAAGTTGGTGGTGAAAAAAAGATTACACCACGGCATGGAGACGGTAAGATGTACGTACACGCGCGCGGTGATTTAGTTTTTCATAGGATAGATAGAAGCTGAAATAGGGTTTTTTTCATATTTTTAATAACATATAAGTATATTACAGATACATATGTTATTAATTTATAATTAAACAACTAAATAAGTGAATGTATAATAATAAATAAATTTTAATGAATCGGTAGAAGAGATTACCTCTTCCTCGACGTTCCTCCTTTTAATTTACTATTATGGAACTAGAGTTGGTATTTTTAGAAGACCAGAACCTCTATAATGTAACTAGTTAAATTGAGAAGATAAATTTTTAGGTTATGGAAAATATTGAAGGATCAAAATAGAGTATATAAGGGAGGGAGGAGGTTCCCTTTTATAAGAGGGGAGAGGGTCACATTCAGAAAGTCCTAGAATATTAATTTACTATAAATTCAATTTCAATTTAAAATGATCCAAATCTTATTTAATTGGAATATAATATGATTTTTTTAATAACCATAATCCATTTATTTTTAGATAAGTTATGAACATTTTTTTATCCTTATCTTTTTGGTTTAATCCTTATTTTACCCTCTTTAATCTTACCGTGATATCTTGTTATTTAAACATTGTGGGTTAATGTAATTACCACGTAATGTCAAACGACCCACAAAAATTTATTTATGACATATTTGGACGTATATTAACAATTTATATAAATCATATATTTTTTGGAATTTAATATCATTTAATAAACTATTTTATGTTTTAAGATATGAATTATGTCAATTTTGGATACTATTCATACTTGAGTTTTTTAAAAATTCATAAAAACTGTATTCCTAAAACCTCATTAAATCAGCCCTAATATGTCAATTTCATCCAGAAAAGTATTTCATGGAATCAAAATATTAAAACTAAATTTATTTTAATATTTATAAATTCATTTATTTGAACCTTTCATTAATGAGGTAATCACTACATCATAATTGTGTCATAAATAAATATATTTATCTAATGTCTAAAAAATATAAATAAAATACCATGATGTAGAAAATATTTTTTATATTTACAATTATTATTTAGAGACATATATATCAGTAATATAACCCCATATTAAAATTTATTTTGTAAATTAAATATGTTTAGGTTATAATTTTCTATTCATTAAATTAACTCTTATAAAAAGTCATTTTCACATCCATGTTATTCCATGGGGTCCCAAAATCGACCCAAGGATTCTCATGGTCATAAATATCTTATCCAATAATATTAGGACATGTGTTAGGGTAGTATAATATTATTATAATATTTTATTGTTTCCCTTATTTTCCATATTTACCTTTTAACCATAGTAAATAAGATAATTACTCAAGTTACTATTCATAATATCTAAAAATAAAAGGTAACTATTTACACAATTTGGACCTTATAAATCAAAATATGGAATCCTTTTTTACAAATTCAAAACATAAAGGTTGCAGTAATTAATTTAAAATTAATTCTCATAGTCAAAACTAAAAAAACGTGTTTTTAAGAAGTAACAACTATCAAAAGATTGACATCTATTGATGTACAATTAAAAGTGAAATTACTTAAAATGACCAAAAATAGATAAAATGATAAAATTATAATCGATATATAATTTAAAAAAAATTAATGTACAATATATGTATATAAATAAATTAGATTTAAAAGGTGTTTTGAATTAAAATACAGTATTTTTCACTAATTCCACCCTTGTTTGGAGAGATGTCGGTGACGAAAGGCTCCTCCCAAACATGGGGCTTCTTGCGATACCTAAATATGATTTTGTAGAGATCTATCATGGGTTCCTTTTATCCTAAGTGGTAGTTCGCTCCACTCCCTCTAAGGGCCTCAGATAATGAGGTTCTTGTGGTTGTAGATTTGGATCACATGCCCAGGGCTAAAGGTGTCTCCTTCTCTTATGCTCTAAAGGGTATCCCCTGTAATGTGGATGTTTCTCAAGGGAATTTCAGTTCAGTGCCTAGGAAATTGGATAGTGTGTTTTCAGTTCTTGCTGACCGATATGTGATTAATCCCTGGCTTGAAACTTGTAAGTTTTCTGCTTTAGGTCGCATTTCACTTTTTAAGGATGATAAGCCCTATATTAACTCTGACCTTAAGTTGAGACTTTTTCAATCTTGGGGGGTTAGAGATTTAAAACTAATATATATTGGAAGAGGTTTTTTCTACATAGTATATAACAGTAGGGATGATCTTCGGAAGGCTTGGAATAAGGGCGTGACCTCTCTTAAGCTTGGTAGTTTTAAATTGGCTGAATGGAATGGGCATTTCAACCCATTCACTCAATTCCAAATGGTAGCCCATATTTCAATTCGATTATATTGTATAAATTGGTTTTATTAGCATCCAAAAATTCTGAGTGATATCTCTTCTTGTTTGGGGACTCCTTTGAAGATGGTCTAGCACACTATTGATGGAGAATTGGGTTTCTATGCCTGAGTTCTTGTGGAGGTAAACATGTGTTAGGAACAATAGGGGCCTATATACCCTGAGAGGGGGGGTGAATCAGGGTTTGGATATTCTTTTTCAAAGTTCTTCTTACCCCAATGGATCTTGACCTATTTATTATAAGGGTCACTTTGTTTCCACTTGTGTGTTTATTATGATCACTTATTTTCTTCTTTATCTGATGTTGGTGCTTTAAATGCAATTCAGGGAAGTATGCAGGTAGACACGAAGATTTTTACTTGGTTCACCCTCACTGAGCTACATCCAAGGAGCATACACCAACAAGTTGCCGATCGTACAAATTTACACTATTCTTCAGTAGATGTGGATACAATAGTTCGGGATAGATCACTTCTATTCCCAGGCTCACTGCCTTTACAATGTTAAGGGTCATCTCACTGCTTTCCCAAGGGTCACCCCCTGTTTCTCTCTCTCTGGCTCACTGCCGGTAGAGATGATCACCTTATTTCTCTTCTTTTGCTCACTGTTATTGGAAGGAATCTATTCACAGTTTATAGACCTGTAGGTCTCTTCATTTGAATGAAATAATGCATCTTCCTCTATATGTAGATTCTCTATTGAAGTAAAACTTTCACCCGTAGATGAATATCTCTTTGCACCGAAGGTATTAGGCAAACTTCCAGCTTCCACGTAACTCGAAAATCACTGCTGGAAATAAACCTTACTTAGTGCGCAAGTCAATCTCGGTGCGCAAGTATCAGTGCGCAACTCACAACAGGCATGCAAGTCCACCTCAGACAATTACGCGACACAATCTTCCCCAACTCCATACTTGCACGACTCTCTTCCTTTTATGCCCAAACCAATATTGGCGCACAACTACCAACCGGCACGCTACTTCTCACACTGGCGTGCAACTTCAACCCCCGGCATGCAACTTCACTTACACAAACCACACACCACTTGTGCGACCACCACACCTGTGTGATGGGAGCTCTGATTTCTCGAAGTTTTGTACTTTGGTAAAAAATTAAGAGGGGTGGTCCAGTATTTATATGCATTTGGTTACCCCTGCGCGATGGCGCGCAACTCTCCCTTCAGCGCGCAAGTCTCAGCACACAGGTCTCATCCCCTGCAAGTTACTTGCGCGACCCAATTCCAATCTTGCCCAAACCTCTTTCCTTTTCAATATTTGTATCTTATAATATTGAAAAAACATAGGCGCGCAAGTTCTCAAGCTTCCAAAGCATCGACACACAAGTCTCTTCACGAAGCGCAAGTCCCCAGCATGACACCACCAATACTTGCACTAAACTTATCCCTTTTCTAAATTTTGATGATCTGATCTTGAAAAACATATGGCGTGCAAGTTTCCAAGCCTTCATGTACACGGTGTGCAAGTCCCTTTTTCCAAAACTCACTTTTCTTCATTTGTCGATTTTCAGGCCCAAAAATTTGGCAAATAGTGGAAAACGGTGCCACCTTGTATCTGTTCTTTTGTACCGCCTCCAGATCATTCATTCCTTTTGTCGATGTTCATGAATCAAACACGGATCATTGTCCTCAACTCTTGAACTCGAAATTCCATCCTGAAATCCTATTTGTCGACAAATTTGTATGTCATTGTTTTTCTTTGTCAATAATCACTACTCAGATGTCCACTTGGTCAAAAAACAGAATCACCTCAAAAATGCTTCAATGATACCTTGAGGGATTTTTAACAAACAACAAGGAATCCAATTTTCCAGACATAGTCAATTTTTTAGATAATGATTATAAGATTCAAATCAGAATTGAGTATGAGCAGAAGCCCCCATTTTTTGACTACTGTAAAATAGTAGGTCATGATGTCTCTAATTGTAGAAATATTCAGAAGAAACAGCTGTCTGTTAGAGACACTACTGCTGATAAGGTGAATAAATTGAAGATGGTTGGTAAGAAGAACAAGACCATGGATCCTACAATTGAAAAGGGGGAGAACTCTGGTAAGAATCAGTAAGTGTAGGGCCCCCTTCCTGTTGTTCCTACTAGTGGAAACCCCTCCAACCCCCATCCTATTAGAGTTGAAGATGAAGATTCAGAGATAGAAATGGGTGTTATTAATTTAGTTTTAAGTTCTCTTGTTTCTGATATTACCTCTGTGTAGGATGAGTTGAAAGGCTATGGAAATGATTCACTGGTCATTGTGGATACTCCTTTTGTGGGTAGTATACCTGAGGAAGGTAATGGAAATGATTTGGTCTCTATGGGGGATGAAGTTCGGAAAAAATATGCATGTCCCACTAAAAAAAGTGGAGCTACCTAGTTGAGGAGGATGAAGTTTTAGAGTCAAGAAGTTCACCCCCATGCTCCATGAAGCTGAATGAACACTCTCTGGAAGATATTAATCATATGGTGACTATTGTTGAAGGTTCGATTCAAAGAATGCAAACTTGGAGTCTCACGAAGCTCTCAACTAATTCCAAAAAAAACATTAGGAAAGAAGAAGGCAAAGAAATAAAAATAGGAAGGGTAACTTCAATTACAAATCTGGTTAAAAAAGAATGTTCTTTACTAGAATAACCAGGGTCTTGATAATTCCACCACAGTTAATGCTTTGTATAGGCACATTCTGATTCATAAGCCGAAGCTTCTTGGAATTTATGAACCCAAATTCTTTTTCTCTTTGGGTTTTGTAGGTCTTAACAAATATGGTTTCCTTATGGTCTCCACAAAAGGTACAAATGAGTAGGAAGATAGTCTATGGGTTTTTTCACATTCATTTGTTGGCATAGTTGATATAATTTCTCATAATGAATAGGTGATATCTTTTCTCCACAATGGGATTCTGTATAGTTTGTGGGATATTGTGTTTATTATAGAAGTAGTTATCAGGGCTCTAGAATGTTGTGGAAGGAGCCGAGAAATCAGGGAGGCATCTCTTCCCCTTGGTTTGTTATTGGTGATTTCAATATGATACCTTATTCTAGTAAAAAAACTGGCCCTGTTCAATCTCAAATTTTTGTTATGGAATTCAAGGAATTTTTTGATAGAAATGATCTGATTGATGTCAGTTTGGTTGGTGCCAATTATACCTGGTATAGAAGATGTCTCAACCACATGACTTATAGCAAACTAGATAGGGCTTCTGTGAACAACGTCGCTTTAGATAAATAGACCTCTATTTCCAGCATTACCCTTCCCATATTTTCCTTCAACCACCATCCAATTCTGATTAGTTTTAAGGGAAGAGAGCTTACAATATCCCTCCCATTTAGATTCAACAATGCTTGGGCATCTCAAAGTGGGTGTAGTAATTTGATTGAAAGCTCCTGGACCTGCATGCAAGGCGCTGATTTTCTGTTTAAATTGAAAATTCTGAAGTGAAATCTAGAAACTCAAAGCAATGAGACTTATAGTGAGTTGAACAAAGATATTACTTTTCTTGAACCCTCTCTTAAAAAGCTCCAAGATGAGGCCTCTAAAGTAGATTTCAATCTGAATTTCTCCACGGAATCTCTTCTTGCTTCTAAACTGATCTCTCTTCTTGTTATTAAGGAAAAGGTCCTCAAAGAGGCCATAAAAATTTAATGGCTAAAAGAGGGGGATCAGAATACAAAGTCCTTTAATTCTCTTCACAGAAATAGAAAGTTCAGTCGAACCTTCTCCTTTTTGAAGGTAGATGATCAGATTCTTGACAATAAGGAAAAAATTGTTGATTACATTGTTGATTATTTATCTAAGATCTTCAATGGTCCTTCATTGGGGGGAACTCTGATGGATGGTATCATCCCCACTTTTATTAATACTTTTGATAATACCACACTCACTTCCCCCCCCCCTTTTAGAATTTGAGGTTAATGATGATATTTTCAGCCTCAATGCCTCTAGTGCTCCGGACCTTGATGGATTCAATAACTTCGTTTACCAGAAATATTGGGAGGTCATCAAGGGAGAAGTTTTCAAGTTAGTGTAATGCCCCAACCCTAGTTACCCATATTCGGTGCATTATTACATAACATTGGCATGATCACAAAAGATAAAGTCTTGATAGAACGATTGGTTTAGTAGCCTTGGAAGTACTAGATACATTCATAAGGTTTACATTACATCATAAAATGGAAAACTACAACAACATTGTTTCCATGGAAAACACCGAGATCCCATAGACTATCCCTGTAGGTCAGTCATAATATACTTCTTCTCATCCTAGGAAAAATAAAACATATAAAGGGGTGAGCTCAAATGCTCAGTAAGGATAAAAATATTACAGAAACTTTCATAAATAAGCATAAACATTTAAGGCATGTATATATCTAAAAAATAATAATTTTCAACATAAAATTCATTATAATATGGAAAATATAAATCAAAATAATGCCATTTACTTACTCACATGGATATTCTACTATTCGAATAATCACATGAATTATCAATAGACACTTTCATAATAATGGAATGCATAATTCCGAACTTTAATTTTTGTGTGAAGGCCTCGTGCTAGGACCTAGGGGCTAACTATAATCGGACCCCAACCCAAAGATCCTCTATAACCTGACTCCATCCTGGAGAGCCTTTGAAACCAGACTCTAACCCAGAGAGCCTCTGTAACCAGACTCCATCCCGGAGATCCTCTATAACGAGACTCCATTTCGGAGGGTCTACTGTAACCAGACCCCAACCTGGAGTGCTTACTTTTATTAGTCCCCAACCCGGAACATTCTATTATAATACATTCATTATACGAAAATGATGAAATATAATATGAATATTCGTATAAAAAATAGAATACGAAATGTCAATACTTTAACCATAAACCATGAATGCCATAAAAATAACTCATCCGCAGCCAAACATATCACAAAACCTTAAATACAATATGGAAGATTTGTATCATATTAAATCAACTTCAATCAAGTGTACAGTTTATCAAAGGATGTTGATATAGATGAAAACAAAACTATTTGAGAGAAAAATATCTTTTTATTTTTAAATCATTTAAGAGTCACATATTTATAAAGAAAACATTTATTTTGAAAATATTATTAAAATATTTTAAGGGAAGCTTCAAAGGTATTATAATGGTGGAGAACAACTACACCCATCGTATAAGTTAAAAAAACATTTTTACCTTAGTTTTGTCGAAAAGTTCATATAGTACCTTTTTTTGGAAAATGATGGAAAGATTACATTAAAAACATATAAGGTCAAATAAAGGGATAAATTAATTTAACCCATAGTTTATTAAATATTAAAAATATTTTGAAATACATTTTTATGAAAATATGTATGTGGATGATAAAGCGTTCCCAGTAGATACTTGCGTAATAACAAACTCAGATAATAAAGAGATTGTGAAATCAACCCTTACCTTATACTTTTACTTGGTTGAGGATAAATTAACCACCTATATAATGGTTAAATAATTGTTATTAAATTATAAAATAATCATATATATTAATATGATATCATATATGACCTTTTAACATTTCGTTGTTAATAATATCTTAGTATTATCATCATTTCGGGTGTTAACTGATTCGTTTTCCTTTATATGATTTGTTACGTAAGTAATTTTTGTTATGGATAGGATGAATATTATTCATATTCATAATTATATTAAGTCTTTAAACCATATTTTTATTAATCTAATGAAAATTACTCTTGAATGGATACGGTGGGGAATAAATCTCATTGCGTTTGTGGAGACGGTAATCCGTATGTACGCACGAGCGATAATATCATTCTTTTGATATTAAAATAAAATATAATTGGATGGTATATCATATATACAGAATAATTATCATTTAATATTTATTATTTACATCATTTTCACATCATTATTATACCCATACCAATAAAAATGTATTGAATAACAGTTACACCGCGACGTTGAGACGGTAAGCCGTACGTACACACCTATGGTGACATGTCATTCCAAGGATGGATATAATAATGAATATGGTTGTACCGTATTTATAATAAAATAAAAATATATAGAATATACTGGAGTTATTATTTAATAATGTAAAACAAAAAATAAGGAGGAAGTGGAAGAAGAAAGGAACGTGAAAGATGTGATGAAATATTTATCTCTTCTTCAGGTTATTCCTTTTTATTTGATAAAAAGGGATACCTAGGTTGGCTTCCTGACTAAAGTAATGCCTCTAGGATGAAGGGAGGATAGTTGAGAGGGTATTTGGTCAGGTTTTCGGAGAGGCAAATGGCTTTGAAGGTGTGAATTAGAGAGAAGGGGAGTTCCCTTCTTTAAGAAGAGTGAGGGGAACCTTAGGAAAATCTAGAAATATTATTTTATAATTAAATCATTTTCAATTTATAATGGATCCCAAGTGAATTATTTAAAGTATAAGGTGGGGATGGGTCTAAAACCACTCAACCAATAGGTTTTAGACAGGTTTTGGTCACTATATTAACCTTATCTTTTAGATTTAACTCTTAGTTAAATAGTTTGACATTTACAGTGTCTCTTTGTATTTTTATATTATATGGTTAATAAACCTACTATATACTTCCAATAAAACCCAAAGTGGTTCATTAATGATACAAATATCATTATATAAGTCATTTGGCCGAACCTTATATTTTTAGGAATAGAATATCAATTAATAATATAATATTTGTTTTAAAAACTGTTTTATGTCAATTTTGACACTATTTGGTATTTTGTTTTTTCCAAATTCATAACAGCATTATTACTTAGAAAAAAATTCATCTAACCAACCCTAACATGTCATATTAACCTAAAAAATTATTTTAATTCATAAAAAGTCTAAAATTATATTTATTTGGATATTTATAAAATCAATTATTTTAATATTATATTAATATGGTAATTACAGCATCATCATTATGTCATAAATAAATTTAATTATATAATGTCTAAAAATTATAAATAAAATAAAATTAAGTAGGAAATATTTTTATCTTTCTAATGAATATTTATAGTTGAATTTATCTTAATTATAAACTAATCATAAAAATGTTTGAGTTATTAAACTTTGATTTTAACTCTTTTAACTCTCGTTTAAACAAAATAATAATAAATGTCCTAATCTAATCTAAGTAGACCAAATAGGTTAATATTTTATTCCTAAGTTTGTTTCTAGTCGAATTACACTTATCCAATAGAATTAAGACATATCTTAGGGTAATAATAATATCATTTTTACCCTTAATTACACTATTTACTTTTAACCGTGGTAAATAAAAGTAAAAAGTTACTATTCACCAAAAATTATTATTATCTTATTGAACCACATTTTACTCCTTGATATTAACCGTTTCTCTCGAATTTTCAAAATTTAACTCACAGAAGCGTTAAAATTATGTTTTATGTAAATTTGAAAATGCTCATATGAGGTGGGTAAGAGACGGTAAAAAGTTCTATAAAATTTTTATATATCTAAAATTATTATAAACTGACACCAATGAATTAAATTGAACTTATATAGGTATTATGTAACTATTTTGAACTAAAATAAATTTATATAAAATAAATTATTTTTTAAATAAAAATTTAGTTTTAAACAATAAATCTGTGTCTTTCCCCATTCATAAAAAAATTGAATGTTTTCTGAAAAATACCAAAAATTCACCCTAAGCTAATTTTGAAATTCCGAATTCAAAAATTAATTCTATTTTACCAATTTAAAAACATTGAAGTGGCATTAATTAATTTAAAATTAATTCATGTTTTCAAAACCAAAAAGTGTATTTTTAAGAAATAATAACTATCAAAAGATTGACACATGTTTATGTCCAATTTCAAAGTAAATTTACTTAAAAAGACCAGCATTGGATTAAATCGTAAAAATATAATCTAATTATACTTCCAACCCATTAAAATTTATAATTCAACACTATATATTATTTTTATTAAAAATGTTTTTTCAGTTAAAATATAGTATTTTTCCCTATTCACCCAAATATGAAAGTTATCAGAAAAACACCAAAACTTTATTGAAACTAAATTCTTATATCTTAAGTCTAAATAAGATTTATATTTTATCTAATTGAATATATAAAAGTTTCAAATATTGGATTTAAAAAGGGTTCTCCATTAAAAGGTGGTAAAATTGCATTTTTTTTTAAAAATACTTATTTTATCTGAAAAAAATGAATTAGTTATTACATTATGTCTAAGAAACTCATAATATGGATTATAAAATTATAAGGATTATATAAAGTTCAAAATTAAGTTATTATTATTCATAACCGCTTTTAAACGGCTAGTTTGGTAAGTCGTGGTTGCTTGAACTCAGTGTTGTGTATAGTGTATGTTATTGAATTACATTGAAGAAATAATGTACTATGAAATCTTGGGGTGTTACATTCTTCCCTCCTTATATAAATTGTGTCCTCGCAATTTGAAATTGTTTTTCGAAAATAGAAGATTGCAAATAGAAAATACTTTTGTTGGAAAACCCACATCAGAAATTGGGATAATAAAATTTAGTCTTAATAAGAGGAAAAGGGGAATTAAAAAGTCACCACCAAATTATGATCTCGATTAGGAGAAAAATGGTGGAAATTAGAAACACATAATTGGAGAATAACCTAAATATTTATATGGATTGATTGAGCTTATCAGTCACAAACAATTGTAGAACTGAGGGCCTCAAAGCCATCAATCTACGATGATTTAAAATATCATCAGTTCAATAAAACATAAGGTATTAGGATAACACATTTTTAGTTATAATATCCCTTACCTAATGTTTTAGAATTACGTTCTTCATAGAATAAGAGAAGAAAAATATATATATATACATGACAAGTATAGTTCCATATTTTAACTAATTTCTACCACAAACTCATCTTTCACTCTAAAAGATAATAGAACCTAAAAAATATTTTGTTTATCCTATTCATATAGGGTTCCAAAAAAATGTATTTATAATTCACCTATCAGACCCTTTAAAAAAAGAAACTACATTATACAATCCAGGGACTTCATGTAGTCCAGTGGTGGGTGATAAATCCAAATCGCACTACGGTAGTGGGTTCGATTCCCGTAGCTTTGTCCAACACGACGGGTTGTCACATGGTCTGCATGTTGTCATTTTTATAAAAATCCAAAAATAACCTTAACAATAGTATCCAATTTCAATATTATTCCTTTCCAACCATTACACTTATCCAAAATACTTATATCCAAACTCACATTCCAAAATTTATATGGAAGTTAAACACAATGAAGATCATTTTTTCCATGTAATAACATGTGAACACCTTCATCCTGTATTATTTTAAAACATGGTAACACCTTGAATTTCCATAAAACCTTATTATTTACATTAATGCTCCCTTATCCTTTATATAATACTGGATATATTCTTGATATCCAAAAATATTGAATATTCCAACAATGATGAAATAAAAAAACTATTAATCAGTTCCAAGGAATTCAATAATATCCAATATAATTTATCCAAATCAACCATCTCTTATTCCAAAATCACTAACTCATTATCAGAACCATATTAAGGATTACATTTCCTTCACCCATGTATTTTTCCAAAAAGTGTATCTTACTATTAAGTCACTTATCATAGAACCATATAATATCAAATCTTCAATAAAATAGTACTACAGTACAATCCTTATTTATCTCCATAATTTATATAACTAGTATATTGTTTATTCAACACTCAAATGAAAAAATTCTATAATAAAAAAATAAGAACACTAGTCATACTTCTTCATCTAAGGTAGTATCATAACTTGATTATTATCCAATATCATCATTTAAGTTATACTATGATTATTGGGACCATGATTCACGTAGTGTCACAACGCCTTGCGGATGAAGCATTGTACATTTGAAACTTTTTTCTTACCCTTACAATCACGTACTTGGTGTCCTTTTTCTTCACATTTATAACAAACTCCCATTCCCTTCAGGCATTTACCAAGGTAATTCTTTCCATAGTTATCACATATGGGAAAATCCTTCTTTTCCCTCTTCCATTTATCCATCTTTCTCTCTTCCATCATTTTCTTCTCTTGCTTACCTTCAAAGCCATAGGACATAGAGAATTATTTACTTATCTTATTAACACATGATACTATTTCATTATATGTTGAGAATACATGGGAGACTATTTCCCTTCCAAAATTTGGCTTAATACCATAAAATATATGATCATTCTTACTCTTTTGATCATATGTATTGCTGGAGTTCACATTCCTTCTACTGGGTGCCATTTCTATAAAATAGAATACACTGGGTCAGTTTATGAATTGCAATGTATAATTCCAAACATGTAAAATACATAATGTAAATTGAACAGTTTATGGATATAAAACATAATCATAAAAATATTTTCTTTGATGAGGTATATACTCGAAAATCTTTCATAATGATTTGTAATGAAAAAGATAATTATCCTAAGCATATCCCCTGGGAGTGTCATAACCAAGAGTGCAGCAAGGCACTTTTTCGTGCACTAATTCCCATTCGAGTCTAGCTCAATGCATTGTTTTCATGTTTTACCCCTAGGTACATATGTACTAAATCCTCCTCTACCTACTTGTATCAAGACAGGGATGTATTTCATGGAAAACTCAAAAATTCATTACAACACCAAAGTTCTACGAAGCTCTTCTATACAAATCCTCAAAGTATATCTTAGGGCTATGTGCTCTAATCATAGTTCTTCTAAATATAGTTTCCAAGGTTTGTACTAAACCTCCCTCTTATACCAACTGTAATGCCCCGACCCTAGATACCCAGAGTCAGTGCATTATTACATAATATTGGCATGATCACAAAATATCATGTCTCGAAAGACCGATTAGTTTAGTAGCCTTGGAAGTACTAGATACATTCATAAGGTTTACATTACATCATAAAATGGAAAACTACAACAACATTGTTTCCATGGAAAACACTGAGATCCGATAGACTATCCCTGTAAGTCAGTCATAATATACTTCTTCGCATCCTGGAAAAAATAAAACATAGAAAAGTGTGAGCTCAAATGCTCAGTAAGGATAAAAATATAGCAGAAACATTAATAAATAAGAATAAAAATTTAAGGAAATTTATAGAACAAAAATAAAATTCTTTTCAACATAAACTTCATCATAATATATATAATATAAATCAAAATAATTCCATTTATTTACTCACATGGATATTATACTAGTAAAATAATCACATGAAATATCAATAGCCACCTTTATAATGATGGAATGCTTAATGCTGAACTTTAATTTTTGTGCCAAGGCCTCATGCCAGGACTTAGGGGATAAATGTAACCAAACCCCATCCCGGAGAGCCTCTGTAACTGGACTCCATCCTAGAGAGCCTCTATAACCGGACTCTAACCCGGAGAGCCTCTATAACCATAATCCATCCCAGAGAGCCTCTGTAACCGGACTCCATCCTGGAGGTTATGATGTTAATGGACCCCATCCCGGAGGGCTTACTTTTACTGGTCCCCAAGCTGGAACATACTAGTCCAATACATTCATCATAAGAAAAGGTTGAAATATAACCTAAACCTTCGTATTAAAACTAGTATATGAAATGTCAATACTTTAACCATAAACCATGAATGGAATAAAAATAACTCATCCATAGTCAAACATATCTCAAAACCATAAATACAATATGGAAGATTTGTATCATAATAAATAAACTTCAATCAAGTGTACAATTTATCAAAGGATGTTGACATAGATGAAATCAAAACTATTTGAGAGAAAAATCTCTTTCTATTTTGAAATCATTTAAGAGTCACATAATTATAAATAAAACAATTATTTTGAAAATATTATTATAAGCTCAAAAGTGAAGATTCAAAGGTGTTATAATGGTAGAGAATAATCACACCCGTCTTATAAGTAAAAAAACATTCTTACCTTAATTTTGTCGAAAAGGACATAAAGTACCTTGTTTGGAAAATGATGGAAAGATTCATTTCAAAACATATATGTTCAAATAATGTTATAAATTACTTTAACCCATATTTTATTTAATATTAATAATGTTTTGAAATACATTTTTAAGAAAACATGGATGTGGATGATAAAGAGGTCCTAGTATATACTTACGTAAAAACAACCTCGGATAATAAAGAGATTGTGAAATTAACCCTTACCTTGAACTTTATATTTTTAAATGATAAATTAAACTCTTGTATAATGGTGAAATAATTGTTATTAAATTATAAAATAATCATGTATATTAATATTGTATCATATATTACCCATTAACATTTCTTTGTTAAAAATATCTTAGTATTATCATTGTTTCGGGTGTTAACTGATTCGTTTTCCTTTATATGTTTTGTTACGTAAGTAATTATTGTTTTGGATAGTATGTATTTTATTCATATTCAATATTATATTAAGTCTTTAAACATTATTTTTAGTCATCTAATGAAAATTAGTCTTGAATGGATATGATGGGGAATAAATCTCATCGCGTTCGTGGAGACGGTAATCTGTACATACGCACGAGCGACAATATCATTATTTTGATATTGAAATAATATATAATTGGATGTTATATCATATATAAAGAATCATTATCATGTTATATTTATTATTTAAATCAATTAAACATCATTATTATACCCATCCAAATAATAATGTATTGAATAACTATTACACCACGATGTGGAGACGGTAAGCCGTACGTACGCACGTCTGGTGACATGTCATTCAAAAGATGGATAGAATAATTAATATGATTGTAAAATATTTATAATAACATCACATTATATAGAAGATATTTTATACATTATTTTAAAATGGAAACAATAAAGAAAGATGAAGTGGAAGAAGAAAGGAACTTGAAAGAGGTGATGAAATATTTACCTCTTCTTCAGGTTATTCCTTTTGATTTGATCAAAAGGGCTCCTTAGGTTGGATTTATGACAAATGGAAGGCCTCTATGATTAAGGGACGAAAGTTGAGAGGGTATTTGGGCAGGTTTTGGCCAAGAATAATGGCTTTTATGGTGTGATTTACAAAGAAGGGGGAGTTCCCTTTTATAAGAGACGTGAGGGGAACCTTAGGAAAAGCTAGAAATATTATTTTATAATAAAATCATTTTCCGTTTCTAATGGCTCCAAATTGAATTATTTGAAGGCTAAGGTGGTTATGGGTCGACAAACACTCAACCAATAGGTTTTAGACAGGTTTTTTTCACTATATTAACTTTATCTTTTATATTTAACTCTTAGTTAAATAGTTTGACATTTACCATGTCTCTTTGTATTTTTATATTATATGGTTAATAAACTTACCATATACTTCCAAGAGAACACCAAGTGGTTAATTAATGATACAACTATCATTATATAAGTCTTTTCGCTGAAACTTTGATTTTTAGGAATAGAATATCAATTAATAATATAATATTTGTTTTAAAAACTCTTTTATGTCAATTTTGACACTATTTGGTATTTTGTTTTTTCTAAATTCATAACAGCATTATTATTTCAAAAAAATTCTTCAAACCAACTCTAACATGTCATATTAACCTATAAAATTATTTCAATTCATAAAATGTCTCAAATTAAATTTAATTGGATATTTATATTATCAATTATTTTAATCAGTCATAGATACGGTAATTACTACATCATTATTATGTCATATATTTATTTAATTATTCAGAGTCTAAATTTTATAATTAAAATACCATTATTTGGGAAAAACTTTTATATTTCTAATTAATATTTATAATATAATTTATCTTATGTATAACCCTATAATAAAAAAATTTTGTTATTAAAATTTGATTTCAACTCTTTTAACTATTCATTAAATAAAATTATAATAAATATCCTAATCTAATCCAAGTGGTCCAAAGAGGTTCATATTTAATTCCTAATTTTTTTCGGTCTAATTATATTTATCCAATATAATTAGGACATGTGTTAGGGTAATAATAATATCTTTTTTACCCTCAATTACCCTATTCACTTTTAACCATGGTAAATAAAAGTAAAAAAGTTACTATTCACAAAAAAAATTATCTTGTTGAACCATATTTTAATCCTTGATATTAACCTTGTCTCTCATATTTTCTAAATTCAACTCACAGAAGCGGTAAAATTACGTTTTATGTAAATTTGTAAATTCTCCTAGGGGGTGGGTAAAAGACGGTAAAAATATCAATAAATTTTTTATATATCTAAAATTATTATAAAATGACTCCAATGAATTAAATTGAACATATATAGGTATTATGTATCTATTTTGACCTAAAATAAATTTAAATGAAATAAATAATTATTTAAATCAATAGTCGTTTTTAAACAAAAACTCAGTGATTTTCACTATTCATACAAAAACTGAATGTTTTCTGAAAAATACCAAAAATTTACCCTAAGTTCATTTTGATATTATGAATTGAAAAATGAATTCTATATTTTCCAATTTCAAAACATATAAGTTGAATTTATTAATTTAAAATTAATTCCCATTGTCAAAACCAAAACGCGTATTTTTAAGAAATAATAACTATCAAAATATTGACACTTGTTTATCTCCAATTTCAAAGTGAAATTAATTACATTGACTATAATTGGATAAAATGGTAAAACTATAATCTAATTATACTTAAAACCCATTAAATTTTTTTATTCAACACTATAAATATTTTTGATTAAAAAAATTTCAGTTAAAATATAGTATTTTCACTATTCACCCAAATATGAAAGTTATCAGAAAAACACCAAAAATTTATTGAAAATAAATTATTATGTCCTGATTATAATGAAGAAGTTTATTTTGTCAAATTTAATATATAAAAGTTTCAAATATTGGATTTAAAAAGGGTTCTCCATTAAAAGTCGATAAAATTACATTTTTTAAAAAATGCTTCTTTTATCTGAAAAAATGAATTGGTTCTTAAATTATGTCTAAGAAACTCATAATATGTATTCTAAAATTACAAGGATTATATAATGTAAAAAATTATGTTTATACTATTCATAACTGCTTTTGAACGGCTAGTTTGGTAAATCCTGGTGGCTTGAACTCAGTTTAGCATGTAGATATAGTTATTGAATTATTTTGAAGAAATAATGTACTATGAAATATAGGGGTGTTAGAGTTAGTCTCATCTTTCTTTTCCTCTGGGGAACTCCCTCAGGCCCTCAATTCTTAGTTTATTACTCTTATTCCTAAAGTTGAGAATACTTGTGAGATCCATCTTTTTCAGCCAATTGCCTTGGTAAACACAAGCTATAAGGTCATAAGAAGGATTCTTGCTTATAGGCTCTCAAGTATTTCCTCTAGTATTTTTTCTTGGAAACAATTTGTCATCATCAAAGGAATATCTATACTTGTGTGTTTTTGTTCTACCTCAGAGTGTCTTAATATGCTTTGAATTCCTGCAAGAGAGGGTAGAATGGCCCTTAGGCTTGACATTAAAAAATCCTTTGACACTCTGGATTGTTCTTTTATATATAAAGTGCTTGGGAAATTTGGTTTCAATAGCACTTTTATTAGAGAGATTTCTTCACTCTTTGGTTTATCCCATGTCTCGGTTCTTCTCAATGGATCACCTAAGGGCTACATTGCTTTCTCTAGGGGAGTCAGATAGGGGGACCCCCTCTTATCCCTTCTCTTCTCCATTGCTGAAGATTATCTCAGAAGACTCATTTCTCACATGGTCTCTCAAGGACAACTCAGGACGATTCAAGCATCAAGGTCCCTCGTTGTTCCCTCTCACCTTTTATATGATGATGATATCATTTTATTCTTGTAGGGGGGAAGAGGAATGTTCGTGTCATGAAACAAATATTTCAGCATTATGAAAGTGTCTCTAGTCAGTGTATCAGCTGGGATAAATCTTCCATTCACTTTGGGAAGAGGTTCTCTATTTCTAGGAAAAAATGGACTCTTTTAGAGTTGGTAATCAAGTAAGGATCACTACCTTTTCATTATCTGGGTGTCCCGCTCTTCTGGGGGTGTCCTAGGGCCTCTTATTTCTCTAAAATTGTGGATAGAGTCAATGGCCAGCTCTCAACTTGGAAAGGTAAGAGCCTTTCTAGGGCTGGGAGAATTATTTTGGTGAAGTCTATTATCATTTCTAAATTGGCTTACTCTTTTATGGTCTATAAATGTCCAAGGGGTCTTCTCAAATGGCTGGACACATCCATCAGAAATTTTACCTAGAGTGGTTACATCCTGAAAAGGATGTTAGTCACTGTTCTTTGGAGGGAATGTTGTAGACCTCTTCACTCTGGTGGCATGGGAATAAAAATATTTCTCTATTTAATTACTCCCTTCAAGCCTACTTATCCTGGAATATCATCCACTGTAATTCTGAATCAATGGTTTTCTTCGAAGCTCATTTTTCTAATAATTTGAAGCTTGGAAGAAATGCCTTCATTGTCTCCTCTCTATGGCCAGTAGTTAAATCTTCTTTTCATAATATTATGACTTTATCTATATTGATTGTAAATAAAAGCTACAATATTAAGTTCTGTCTTGATAATTGGATAGGTAATATTCAATCTGATGATTTTCAGCATTCTGCACAGAGCTCAGGGGAGCAAGCCTCCATCAAGGATTTTCTGGATAATCCTCCAGCAAACTTACCATGTGACCTACATGATATAATTAGTAATTACAATTTTGTCTCCTGCCCTAATTTCTTATCTTGGGAGCCATCCAAAAATGGTTTCCCGACTAGCAGTCTATTTTACACTCATGCAATTAGGGGTACCATTGGTGATTTTAAATGTTTGTCTATCTTGAATAAAATATGGATTAGGTCTTCTCTTCTAACTCTTATCTGGAGGTGGGTTTACAACAGATTACCCACTGATGAGGTATTCCAGATGTTTGGTTTGTAGCAGTGCTCCAGGTGTGTTATGTGTCATCAACATTGGGAGGATGCAGAGCACCTCTTTCTCTCTTGTGACACGTCCTCGACCATTTGGAAGCAGGTTTTGGGTGCATTTGATCTGGATGGTCTCAGATTTTTGGGACTGCAGGCCCTTCTATGTTGCTGTCTGTTTATTCAAGTCTCACCCCAAATTTGGGCTCTCATATCTGTGGCTATTAAGGAATTGATGCACACAATTTTGAGGCTTCAAAATGATGCATTATACAATGGGAAGGGCTACGGGTTGAAGCTTGACTTGATGTAGATTTATGCGGCTATAAGGGACATGTCAGCTGTCTGTTAGGGTGAATGCTACAACAATATTCAGGACTTCAAGATTTGAAAAAATCTGGGTGTAAAAGGGAATTTAAGACCTACTTTGGTTACTATAAATGTTTTTTGGATCCCTCCATTCCCCCTTTGGATTAAAATCAATACGAATGGTTCCTAAAAAGGGAATCCTAGCCCTTCGGGTTGTGGTGCAGTCTTTAGGGATCACAGAGACTCTGTAATATAATGTTTATATGGTTCTTGTGGCATGACAAGATCTCTTGAGGCTGAGATGCATGGGATCATACATGCTGTTTATTTTGTTAAAATGAAGGGATGGACTAATATCTGGCTTGAGAGTGACTCTTCTACCATTGTGCAGGCCATCCGAAATGGTAAAATGCTTATCTCTTGGTGGCTCATTGCAAACTGTATGCAATGTATGAAGACCCTATCGACTCTCAACTTCATCATCATTCATGTCTTTCGAGAGGCGAATAGGGTTGCAGATGGTCTTACAAACTATGGAGTTGGAAAACTTATTACCTGGTCTGATACTCTTCCTATAGAATTACTTTATTTTTATAAAGATGATTGTAATAAAATCCCCCGTTGTCTCCTTTTGTGATATTTCTTTATTTATGAATTAATTCCTTGGCCTTTTGGCAGAGGGAACCTTCTTAAAAAACAGTATTTTTCACTATTAATAAAAATATGAATTTCATCATAAAAATATCTAAATTTAATAAAAAGTAAATTTTTATGTTCTTATTCTAATGAAGAAATTTATTTTGTAAAATTTTACATATAAAAGCAACAAAATTATATTTAAAATGGGTGCCCTATCAAAAAGCGGTAAGGTTTTATTTTTTGAAAACTAATTCTTTTATCCGAAAAAATGATTTTGTTCTCATATCATGTTCTTGAAAATATTTAAGATGAATGGTAATGTTATATAAAATTAAAATTTTAGTTATTTCAATTCATAATGAATAGTTTATATCCCATTAAATAATAATATTTTAAAAATATATTGTAGTTTAGTGAAACTCATTATGTCGTACAATGCAAGATATCGAGGAAGGATGCTCTTGCAAAAACACAAGCCAAGTTTGTGTTGCGTGTAGTGAAAGCTTCCTTTGGTGTTGTGTATAACATAATCTAGAATTATTTTAATTTTATGTTGAACAAAATATATATTTAGTGTTGAATTCTATC
Organism: Viscum album; assembly: GCA_963277665.1. NCBI lineage: Eukaryota > Viridiplantae > Streptophyta > Magnoliopsida > Santalales > Viscaceae > Viscum > Viscum album. Next base: position 620,033,475 of record OY728162.1, on the reverse strand, counting down.
AAATGAAATTAAAATTGTGTGCAACACAATCCATGAATAGTGTTGTTTATACTGCAATATAATATGGTGTTGCGTATAGTTCAACATAATTGTGGTGTCCCTTCGTCAGGGCGCTCACATCTGTACTACAGAGGACGCGTAGTTGTTGCCCCACATTCCCACTTTATAAAGGTGGGCGGAATCCGTCGCATATTCAGGGACATTTTCTCCTTGATTGAAACGGGATGAGGGGATGTTGGTTCTTCCTTCCATGAATTCCTCCTCAGAACTTGTTACCTAGTCCGCGTCTCCGTTTAAGACTAAGACATGGTTTTTGAAACTCTTTCATGTGTCATGTCTTCATGGATGTCGATTAATTACACTTCTTCTGTCAGGACATTCCAGGGGGTCAGGTCATGGCAACAACCTTCGGTCAGGGAAGTAGTCACGTTGGACATCACTAGCATGTCTGGATGCTGGAACACTAGTGCATCTGGGTTACTTCCCCTTATTATAGGTCTTCTCGAGGGCGTGGAAGTCTGAGGCATCCCACGTCGAATGCATGGAATTATATTCCATAGTCATGTATCAATGGTTGTCCTCATCTTCCCATATTAACACAGGGTATGTTGTGAGTCTAACCTCTAGTGTAGATGGATCAGACAGATCCAAACACTGACTAGAGTAAATCAGATGGGTGAAACCTCTAGAGGGAACACTGATGTCGGGGATAACACGTGGTTAGTTACTTGGTTACTGCTAGGAGCAATGAAGAGATAAATTGGCATGATCTCACCGAGATGTGGCATCCCGGGTAAGAATCAGGATTAATAATGGATGGTTACATAAAGTGGATGTAGAATTGGATGAATTCAACTCTAGGGTGATAATGATGTTGGGTTTGAGCCTCAAAGAGACCTCCAATGTATCCCTATGGTAGCAGATCTGTGTCCACATAGTTCAGGGTGGGGGTATAGAATCGTGGTGTGTGCAGAGGACTACGACCCGATGATATATTGGGGATTATGCGTGGTTAGCAGCCCGAGGTTGGCCTTATGATATTGGGATGGACTAGTGATATGGGTCCAAACAGAAGGGACAACAGTGTCTTACCGAGGGGTTTTTATTGACAATGGCATACCACTGACATGGAATCACAACGGCTCTCCGCTACATGAGGTCCACAACGGTTTACCGTTGGGTAGGGAATCTCAATGGATTACCACTAGATGGGGTCACAATGGATTACCATTGGATGGGGTCACAATGGCTTACCACTGGATGGGGTCACAATGGCTTACTGCTTGATGGGGTTAAACCTCAGGGATTCTTCCTACATACTGTGTCTAGGAGACAAGGATAAAATCCCACGTAGTTCGGGATGGTGTATGTAGTTTATCTTCGAACATGATGAAATGGGGGCATGCAATTTAATTCCATGTGGGATAAAGGTGGTTTGATGTGAAGGGGGTCATAACCAATGTTTTTTTGGCTTAAACCTCAGGGAGGCTTCCTACGTACCTTTACTTGGCAAGGATCAAAGTCCGCATAGTTCTAGTGATGGGAACCGGTGTGATAGGGGTCAAAACCAATGGTTGGTGGGCTTAAACCTTAGGGAGACTTCATACGTACCTTTCCTTAGAAAGGATCAAAGTCCACATGGTTTAGGCCGGTGGGAACCAATGTGAAAGGGGGGTTGGAACCAATGTTTGGTGGGATTGAACCTCAAGTAGGCTTCCCATGTACCTTTCCTTGGTGAGGATCAAATTTCCCGTAGATCGGAAAGGGTTGTGGTGAACCGGTGTGAAGATGGTCAAGACTAATAGGTGTTGGGGTTGAACCTCAAAGAGTATTTATATGTACCTTTCCTTGGAAAGGATAAATGACCACGTAGTTCAGAATGGTGTTTGGGGCTTACAATCTAGGTTCCGCCTAGAGGATGTCAAGGTCGATGCTTACTCTAAGCCCGCATGAATCATGATCAGTGTGAGAAGCAAGAGGTAGAATAGGCCTGATGATCACGTTGCAGAAGGTGCATCCATATAAAGTGGAAATGGGGCTTACACATGGACAACGGCCAAAAAGGAAACAGGGGAACATGTGTGGTTAGTAGCCCTAGATGATGGAGATTGGGACTTACTCAAGGTTGTAGGCCTGGGTGGCGACAAAGCCCATAGGGAGAGGGATTTGGAACCAAAAGAAATATGGTATATGTTCCCCACCTCCACCCACTCCCTCGCTGGTTAGTGGCACCAAGGAAGAGAGGAGGAGAAGGGTGCTACCTCCTGCAAGAAAAGCTAGGGGCATACACCAAGGTGGTTGCTCTTTCCCAATGGACAAACGCCGCTCCAATAAAGAGGATATCATTCCATGTGAGGAATTATTTCACTCTCGTGGAGACCAGTGGGCGTTCAAAATTTCCAAGGGTGGGAACCTTGCATATGGCGCACGGGGCAAGGTCACAGTTTAACTTCATGTGCTGAGGACGATGACTCTTGACATTTTAACATCCTACAACTCGAACAAGGTGGGTTCACTATACACCCCTTAGGACTTACATAACTAATACATATCGCCCCTTGTGGAAGGGAAGACATTTGAAATTCCTTGGAGTGGGGGTGTTATGGAGTGACCCATTGAGAGGTCCACGTTAGCATGGCTATGCAAAGATGCAATAGCCGTTAGCGTGCCTATATGATGAAGCATGAGGCGAAGAAATGCAATGTGAACCACCGCCCAAGTGACTTTGAAATCGATTTGTGGAAACCTGGAGGGTCACATGGGTAAAGGAGTTTCTGATAAAATGGGTTCAATGAAAGAAGCCTCGTGAAGCTATGGTGCTCCATGATGTGAAGGGGCTTCACAAAGGGGCTTCACGAAGGGGAGCGCTTCGCGATGTGAAGTGTCCTATCCTAAAATTAGGGCATAGGTGCATATAGAAGGTGGTTCACTAAGTGGAAGGGAATTCGTGAAGCAGTGCTTCATGAATAAAGGAAGCCTTGAAAAGCATAGCATTGCAATGTAATGTGCTTCGCAAAGCATAGTGACAGAGCCTTAGCATGTGGGTCACATGTGCATGGAGTGTACTTCGCGAAGCATAAGTGCTCCGCAAAGACCCAAGTCCCCTTGGGGATCCCCTACATTCAAGGAGGCCCATGGGCTCCCTGAAGGGAATACCTCCCTAAAGAGGGGCTGATTTCATGAAAAGTGGGAAGCACATAGCGATGCAAAAGTGTCTTGAAGAGCTCATGGTTCACAGAGAAGATAATTCTTTGCAATTTGGGAGCTAAGAAGGAAAAAGGTCAGAGGATCCATCCTTTGGGCTCATCAGGAGCCCGATATTTATACGAAAGAGGTACCGCGAAGCAATGATCGCTTAGTGTGAAGATAGAGCTTTCTCCACGGTGGGTTTGTGAATGTCAAATTGGTTCAGGGATCTTCCCACCTCCTTGATTCTCGGATATTTCGCGAAAGTTAAATGGGTTCACGGAGCATCCTGCCTCCTTGATATGCGGTGGGTTCGCGGACATCAAATTGGTTTGTAGAGCTTCATGTCTCCATACTCCACGGAGGCTTCGCGAATGTCAAATGGCTTCATGGAGCATCTCGCCTCCTTGCTCCAAGGTGGCTTTGCGAAGGGGAGATTTTCATTGGCCATGGGGCTATGGTGGATTCACTATTAGGCTTTGTGAGGAATCCCCTAATGCTTTCCATTTTTTCTTGTTCTTACAAAATTTTGGCACCAAAAAATTCCCCCCTTAGACTGAGATATGTGGAGAAAGTGTTGGTCAAATTCTTAGGGTCAATCTCAAAAATCTCTCTTCAATCACAAAGAAGAATTGCGAAGATGACTCGTGAAGGAGGCTTTCGATGTAGAGAGGCGATGGGAAGGCTGAGTGAACTGTGAATCCCGCCATCGTTAGATGTGTTGTGAATCATTGGGCATCTTCGCCTATAAATAGGGGATATGAACTCTATTTTTTCCTTTCTATTCTCTACGATTTTAGATTTTGGCTCCCTTGATTCGCGAAGCTCCACGTACTCCATGCTTTATCTCCGTGAATATATCTTTTTCTTTCATAGTGCACAACGAGTCTTTGATTTTGTAATAGTGTGCTCCGTGGCTTGCGTCTGAAGGACGGGGCAGGCCTCCGTGAACAGTCTTTGAGAAAGACCTTCATGACCGACTTCCATGAAAGAGATTCACAAACTAGAACCAAAAACTCCCAAACTCGAAAATGAATGTCTCACTGGGAGACAGCCAGGGGGTCCTTGGAGATGCTTCCTGGAGGGAGGAGATATCAGATATCTTGGGAATATGAGAGTTTGTGCGGAGCCACTGTGGACATAATTAGTTGGTAGTGCTGCTGTAAAAATTAAAAAAGAACTACCCATTGTGTAATAGTATTCCTCTGTATGGCTTTGGACTAAGGGACAACTTCTTCATCCCTGAAGAGAGAAGTCACGAGCTGACGTACTAGTTCAGGAGCACGTCGTGCCATCACCAGTGGTTCAGGGCAGCTAACGGCCATTCCTGGGAAGACTTCACGCCTATTAATGGAAACTGGCTTTACAATCACCTTCACAACATTGATGGGAAGGAGTTTTAGCTAGAGACATCTCCCCCACTGTATCATGAGATCTTGAAGGCAACGCTGAGGAACCCAGGGAAGGGGTCGTCTGATGAGTGGGATTTGCACCAAGGCGGTAACATCACAGGAGAATGGGTCTGGAACTACTAGGTAGGTACCTCGTGTGAAGAATTTGGGGCATTGATGTGGGGAGTGGGCATGTACGAGGCGGATTCGGCCTCCCAATTACATATCTATTCGCCAAAGCAGCTGATGCCAGAGTTTTTGAGGAGATGGTCATCGAGGACCAATAACTTCCATTTGCACCATGGAGATATCAACATTAGATTATGGGACCTGCATCAGATATTAGGGGACCCAATACTAGGGATGATGTATTATGAGTTCCTCCCTCTTATGGGTGCGTGGGAGGATCCAGAGCTAATGTCACCGTTGGTGATGGCTTTGATGAACTTGGTGTCAGGAGAGGATAAGAAGTCGAAGAGGGATGTCCACTTCAGATGGTTGTTCAAGCAGTTCCTGAACTTTCTAGAAGATAGGTAGTTTTTGGTGAGGCCTTGAACATTCCAAAAGGAGGCCTGACGGGGCACGGATCACTCGTACTAGCAGCTCTTGGAGGAAAACCAGTGGAAGACATGGGAATTCAGCATCAGTACCGAGTATCAATAGATAGTCAGGTAGGGTGCATTTACTGCGACACTCATCTGTGGCTGGATCCTGTTGGTGGGGGACACAAACATGGGCATGTGATTGAGAAAGTTTATCATGGCGTCCATGTTGGTGATAAGAGGGTGGTTCAACCTTGGGAACCTGATGCTCGCCAAGTTGTACTAGATATTGTGGCATATCAGCGAGGAGAATAATACACCGAGAATATGTGGGCAATTCCACCTCCAATATGGGTGGATAGCGGTTCATGTCAGGGGGGACTATGAATATCTGAACCCCATCTCCCCTTACGGATCAAAATTCTTCCCATCCTTTCTGAATTCTTCAAGGAGCTCTCCAACCAAGATGGTTGTGCAGTCGGTATTGAACCAGGTTTGGAAGGTGGAGGAGTTCAACTGTCAGCCATTCCCGTTTCCAATGGGTATATTTGGTGACGATGGTTGGGGAATGAAAGAGAATTGGTCCTACCTCTATGCCTTTCAAGGTAGAGTCCTGGTGGCATGGGTGGACTGTGAGCCCCTATGTGAGCCGTACACCCTGCATCAATTTGAAATTCAATTTTGGTTCATGCAGCGACTGACCCAATGAGTCTGTTTGGTGGTGCGCCACGAGGATTACTCGTGTGTGATGAGACAAATGTGTCTCATGTTCACACAGGAACATGAGAAGATGAATAACAAGCTACCTCTACCCACAGTCATCTTCGGGTTGTTGAAGAAGTATGCCAAAAGATGGGAGATGGCCTACTGGGGGAGATGGTGAAGAAGCCAACTGTTTGGGCCAGTGAAGGTGTGCTTACCCAAAATCAAGGTCGAGGTCAGAAGGCGGCAAGGAAATACCATGGGGGTAGTTTTGTCGTGGTGGTGAGGCCCGTACTGGTTGAGGGGGGGGGGGGGTAGCGGTAGTATATCCAGCAGTATCAGCGGACACAGAAGAGCAAAGTTATCCAGAGGGGAGGCTGTTAAGAGGATTCCACAAGATATTTACCCAGGCTTTGAGGAAAAAACTACACCATAGAGAAATGCTGGATAATGATGTCTTCCCTGAGGACTGGGACATCTGGGATGTCAACAGGCAATTCCTAGGCCTGTTCGAGATATAGAAATAGTTGAACCATCTTTGGATGGATTTTCTTGGAATCGGCCCCATCAATGTCTGCTTTGCAGCATCCCAGTCGGAGGTGTAGAAATACCTATCTGAGTTAGAGGACTTCGTGAACTCTCGATGTGTTACACATTCAATGATAGACCAAGTGAAGGTGTTAGTTGATCTAATGGATCCCCTGTAGTTTTCAGCCGCTGATTTGAGGTAATGTTTCCCTCTGCTGGAAGAATCAGATAAATCCTCCTAGGGGAGGAAGCTGGTAGAGGGATCCCTCCGGAGGAGGGAGAAGTCTGCGATCCAGGATCAAATTTTGAATAATTTACCGAGGCCCATGAGGTAAAATTATGAGCCCCATACCTGATATCTGATTACATGCTACTTTTTACCCCTCACCAATGTTTAAACTGTGTTGGAGAGCCTCATTCACAGAACATGTTCTCATCCCTTGGTGGATGTAGTTGTGGGGCCTTCGGGATCCGCACTCGTTGCTATGGTGATTAGTTCATTCTATGGGTCCAGGACACCTGAGGTGGATCCTCCATAGTTTTTAGTCCTTTTGATGATATACGGAGGGCCACACCTCAGTGTCCTGATGGAAACAACCCTAGAACGTGACCAAGTGTTCGATCTCTATAATTCTCCTCTACAAAATTTGTGAATCCCACCCATTGATCGAGTTAACTGACATTCGTGTACTCCTTGGTATGCACAGTTCTGAAAATGGTGGATTCTTCCTTGGAATGGTTGGTGGGTACTTTCGGTGACACTTTTTCTAGGAGAATTCTAGTGGTTCTGGAGGCAGATATCCAGACCGACCTAGCTACACGCTCTCAATCACTTGAGGGACTGTTATTAGGGCTGAAACTGAGATTAATTAAGTTGGATTCGACGATAATGATCAATCAGACATCCCAGGTCAAACCGTACCTGATCAAACACCAGATGCGGACCCTCTTGAGGAGTTCTTGGGGGAGTTCCCTGCTTACGAGCCTGACAACCCTGTGGACTGGGAGCCTCTGATGAAGAGGATAGAAATATATACCATCACCGGTCATATAAGTTGATCAAGCACTTCATCGATGACACCCCTCAAGCACAATAGATAGACCAGATGGAGAAATATTGTTCACAACTGCGTGAACTTTGTGCTGGGGATAATTCCCAACATCCCCACATGCTTGTCTGAGATGTCATGGTGGAGAAGAATCAAGAGTATGATTGTGGCCTTTCCATGGGTTGGAAGTGGATAAAGGTATTGAACATCCAGAGGCTCTAGGAGGCTGAAAACGAGATCTAGTGGCAGCACATCTGGATAGATGAACATTATACTTTCCTCCACATGCAGTCAGAGATTATATCGCGGCTGAAGGCCCAGCTGGTGGAGGCCGAAGAGAGCATGAAAAAAGTTTCCAAGGATATGACTGTTATCCAAACCAACGAGGATCCGACTTGGATCGTAGCTGAAAAATGATGCCCCCTTGCTGCCGAGGAGGAGCGGGAACTGAACAGCCATCAACGGATCCTGGACGCCACATTCCAGAGGGTGGCGGAGCTGCAACGTTCTTTTGACAGGGTAAACACATCCATGGGGGGGGGGGGTCAATCCTCTGGTACTGTGATGAATGTAACTATTGAACATAGTTTCAAACGTTGACTATTTATGGAAGATGCATGAATGAGTTCGGTTAGTCATTTTTTTGGTTTATTGTATTTTTGTTATATTCATGGAATGTGCGGCGATCTTTCCCTAAGCTCACGTGGTTCAGGCCTGATGCGAGAAACAAGGGGATGACCACCTTATCTTCCCACCCGAATATAATATTTAAAACCAAGATCTGGGCATCTGAGGTATGAAAAACCAATCCAGATTTTCGAGAAGAAAGGGAGAGGCCCGGATGGAGGATGTGCACCTTAGAATAATTGCCGTTCCATCTTTCGTATGTGCTCGAGTGCTCGAGAGGGGCGATGCACGGGTAGTTGGAATTAATTCAATCATAGGGGAGTGTAATATGATAATCATGATACCCAAAATTTGAAACACTGTGGGGGTGGCATGACAGTGAAGGATAACTGTTGATGGCATTCAAAACACAATATCCTTATTGCATTAGCCTTAAATGGAGGTAACAAACGAGGGCTGACCATTGACCATGTTCGAAACACAGGGCCTAACTCAAATGTTACCCATTAGTCTTTCAGAACGTTGGCCCAGGAGAGTAGGTTAGCCATATTCTGAGCATCCATACTGTTAGGGGGTTATTTTTGATGTAAAAGAGGATGAGGGTCCGAATGAAGGTTATGCCAAGCATGGAGTGTGAAGTGATGGGTTGTTCGAATGGAGGCCAACACTCTTTAAATAATTCCTCCATGGTGGAAACACATTAGGTGGGCATACCTGTCTGATTAGGGATGAAACATTATTTCAAGATGGACCTCATTGGCTAGGGATCTGGTGCATCCCATGATTAACATGGGGAATCCTGAACTTGTTAATGATAAAACCGTAGTTTAGTGTCATGCATTGAGGACATATGGACTCGTGCAGTTTAACATCATACGATAGGATGGTGAGCGAAAGAGAAGATCCTTGGAAGGAAATATGTGGTCTAGTAGCTATAAACACGCCGTGAATGAGGACATGAGGAGTCTTCACCACACCACATACCCCCGTAGGATGTTCTTTAGTTCAATGGACCAAAAGTGAAGATTAGAATGGGCCCAAGGCAACATGCCCAGACGTTCCTACATATTCCATGAGGTTGGAAATCAAGACATACATAGTTCTGAGAGCACAATTTGACATCATGTAGGACTATGAAAGGCATGTGTGGCATATTTTCACCAGTACACGTCCTACCAGAAATACTAATCCCACGTGGGTCATGCTCGATGTGGGAAATAAGGAGTAGTGATGGGACTTCCCTATCACATGAGGGCACATGTTAGGGGCGATGGGATGTTAGGTGAATGATATCCCAATGAATCTAACCCGACTATATAATGTACCTAGATGAGTGAAGGAGTAAATCCAAGTATGTTGGAATTCCACATGATCATAAGGAAGTGAAAATATGTGAATCACAATGCTCGATATCTAGACCAAAATGATGGTGGTGTGAAGATAGGGGATAACTATTGACCATGTTCAAAACACAGTATCCATTTCGCATTAGCCTGGAATGGGGACAGACAAATGACTATCGACTGCTGACCATGTTCGAAACACGGGACCTGTCGCAAATGTCGTCTAAGGTCCTCAGGGATGTTGTCCCAAGATGGTAGGTAAGCCAGTGTGGCATGGGACCAGGCCATAAACGGGGTCCCTTCAGATGTGGAAGAGGATGAGGATCCAAATAACTGGCTCACAATTCATGGACATGGAATGAGGGAATGTCCCTATGAAAAATCCACTCTTTGGGCTCTTTTTCAATATGCATCTGAGTATGATTATAAGACATATCATTTAAAGGGAGTCGATTCCCCCTCCAAGAACAAGGGTCCTGAGGTTTCATGCTTCCAACTTAACGGTCGTAGGATAGGCCATTAAGGGGTACCTGATTTAATGGACTGTGCACAGGGCGGTGAAGTAGCCCAACATAAAACGCAGTTCCCATAGAGAGATCTTAGTTTAGGATAATAGATCTTGGATCATGTTGGGAAAAGACATAGGAGACACATGGTACAACTATTTCAAAACCCGATGTGGATGAGGACCCAAGAGGTACTCAATAAACAACATTCTCCCAAAAGGGTTCAGGCATAGGGTCTGAACGGGAGAGGATAAGATTTTAGATTCCTAGGGATAGACCTAGAGACAATGTGTCTTTGCATTCCTATATATCCATTGAGGATGGAAATCAATCCTTATGTAGTTCTGGGAGATTTCATGTAGTTTAACGTCTTGTGACAAGAACGAAGAGTGATCTTAGTTCATGGTCATTGAGCTCAGACCATAGATGGTAGGGAACATGAGAGAGACATGGTGAGGTAATTATAAAACCTTAAATGAATGAGGACCTAGAGTCCATATCACCATGTGTTTCTTAGTGATGTTTTAGGTTGAGGAACCGAAAAAAAAAAGTTAGATGGGCCTAAGGCAAAGAGCACGGGCATTCCTATGTAACTCATGATTATGATGGTCAATCTATATGTAGTTGTTGGGGTGGCTCGGTAAGGTACCAGTTTCGTAGATAATAAGGTCATACGGGTCTATCCCTCACACCAAAAGAAGCAGTATTTGATAGATCTTGATTTTCCTTTAGGATGAGTGTGTGTGTTTTTTTTGTGAAGCGACAGACCTAAGATAGAAAGTCCAGGAATCTCCATAAGAATCAAGTCATATGTAGGAATTGACAAATGGTATGGTGGGTGATCAATACCAAACCTGACGTCCCCTTGAGTGAGGACACCATAGTGCAGTGCTGTTTTTCTTCGTGTGGCTAGGACAAAAATTTCATAGTTTAGGGTCATGTGAAGGGACCAACCGTGAACTTTTACATCATGCAGTATAGACATAACAGTTTAAAGTCATGTGGGAATAGGAAGAATAGTTTAGACTCATATGTCTTATACATATACAACAGAGGTGAGGTTCAAAAGGGAATGTGCAAGGCATGATAAATCATCCCCGACATGAATGAGGACAAGGTCCACATCACACCGCACATGATTCCAAGAAAGAAACCTCGGGATGAGGGGACAGAGAAGGTTAGGGAATATGGGACTGGAGAGACTATCTCTCAATTAATCTAGACCCTAAAAAGTAATTTCTAATCATTCTCACCTATCCCATGATGATGGGAATCAACCCATACATAGTTCTATAAAGTGCAGTTTAACATCATGCGGGACAACATATAGTTTAACGTCATGCGAGATGACATACAGTTTAATGTCATGCAGGACATCAGGTAGGAGGGACAAACTCCTTGAAGGGAAGTTTTTGGTGAGGGTATTGTAAACATTACATGAACTAAATCATAATCCCGGATATGCCACAACACGCAGTCTTATAAGAGTTAGCGCCTAAAAGGAAAAACAGAAGAGATAAATTAGCGGAACTCGAGATGGACCCAAAGACAAGAGGTCTGGGTGTTCTTATATATCCAATGAGAATGGGAATCAATATATACATAGTTCAGAAGGTGTGGAGTAAGGGGATCTTATTTTAAGGTCTTAGAGATCAGACCATGGAGAAGCGGAACTCTTCCAAGTAGGCGCAAACCTCAATCCAATTCCTAAGACCACGTGAGTTAAACTCAGTGTGGGAAACAAGGGAAGAAGATGATTTTGTAATACCTGGAATATACACCAAATGGAAGTCAGTGCGAGGCCCCGAATGACACCTTACAACGGCTTTGTCCTCCTAACGTGAAAATGAGCACTAAGGAATAGTGATAGGGGTGTCAAAATTCCACTTGGACATGATGGGATGGAAAATTATGTGATTTATGTTACCAAAATTCAAGTATTTAAGGGGTTGTAATGATAATGGAGGATAACCATTGATCGTGTTCAAAAAATAGCATCCATATTGTGTGACCCGAAATGGGAACAACAAATGAGTGTTGACCGCTGACCATATTCACAACACGGGACATGTATCGATTGTTTTTCTGAAACCCTTGAAGAAATTGGCTCGTAATTATAGGATATCCCTTAGGCCTATAATCCATTCCATTTGGGGGTCCCTTTAGATATGAAAGATAATGTGATCCCAAATGAAGGGGAACACGAAGCCTGAAAAAATGGGTGAAAGCATGATCAGGAAGAATCTAACGCTCCAAGCTCTAAACTAGAGTACTGTTGGTCACATTGGTGAATAACCGAAGAGGGTCAAGGGACCTGACTTAAGGGCGACAGACATAAAGATTTTAGTGTAGGAAATGGGAGATAAGGGTGCTCAGAATAGAGAGGTATGCAGAGTGGATGTTATTAACCCTACATGAATGGGGACATAAGACCATATCACATCATATACCCCACCCTGGTAGAATACATGCCAGGGGGGAAAGATGATCAGTAGATTTATGGGAGTTGGGGCTGGACCCAAAGACTAGATGTTCGAGAGGTCCTACATATCTCATAAAGATGGGAATCAAGCCATACGTAGTTCTCGAGAAGTATGATGTACAGTTTATTGTCATCTAGCAAGGATGAAAATAAGGGCAAGATACCCCCATAAGGGGCATGCACGGCATGACGATTAACCCGACATGAATGAGGATATAATCCCATACCACACCATAATACCCTAAGTGAGAACTTGGTCCAGGGGCCTGAGAAGGCCGAGGGACCTAAGGCTAGTCCACAGATAGAATTTCATAGCCATCTTGCAGTTTAACGTCTTGTAGTGAGGATGATGGTGATCTTAGTTTATGTTCTTAGAACACGAACCGTTGATGCCTAGTTTAATTTAATATTCATGGGGCAGATAGGGAATATAATCTTGCCTATGAAAGACCACAAAGTGGTAATGATGATATAGGAAAACTGTCGACCAAGTTCACAACACAGTATCCACCCTTATGTGACCGGAGATTGTGGAAAATAATTGAACATTGACCATTGACCATATTCACAACACGGGACTTATATTAGTTTTCTGCTCTCAATCCTCAAGTACATTAGCCTGTAATGGTAGGAGATCCCTTTGGACAAGCATTCATTCCATCCAGGGGTCCTTTTAGATATAGAAGGTGATGGGAACCCAAATGATAGGGCTCTCAATGCATGGCAGGGCCAGTGCTCGTGGGATGGAAGAAAAATGAAGGGTGGGGTGTCTCAAGGGGATATGTGTGGCATGGAGAAATTTCCCGATGCGAATAAGTATGTGAGTCTATTCCATAACTCACAATCCCAAATGAGAACTCGGGCTAGGGGGCTGAAGGGGTCGAAGGACCTAAGGCTAGGCACCACGACCACCTGTAGACATATGAACTCTCATGTGGGAATTGCCTCATCATAGCTTCTATACCCACATGAGCAATGCTATGTAAGGGTCCAGACCTCTCTGGTCCATTCCTTGGCTAAAATCTAGTGTTTGAGGTGTTCTAGGAGGTCAAGGTGACTAATCCCCCACACATTGCCAAATTTACAGTTCTGTGAATAGTGCTTCCAGTTTTCTGTCTTGTAGTTATTGTCTCACAGTTACTGTCTCACAGTTACTGTCTCCTAGTTACTTTCTCACAGTTACTGTCTCACAATTACTGTCTCATAGTTACTATCATAGACTTACTATCTCACAGTTACTGTCTCAGAGTTACTCTCTCACATTTACTATCTCACATTTATTGTCTCACAATTACTATCTAACTGTTACCATCTCACATTTACTATCTCATGAATGGTGTTTCCAGAACTGTTTCAAATTTCCTTTTCCAAATTTTCAAATTTCTCCAGTTTTGCCAATTTAGCATTTTCTTTGACGTAAAATGCATTTATGGACTTTTTAAGGGATTAAAGGCCGAATCAAATCCCATAATGCCTATATTAATTTTTTCCTAAGGCCTGGGATTCTTTTACATGGTCAAACCGTGGGGTTTAATGTGATCCACTTTTAATTGGAAATCAAACATATCTTAAATTGTCTCTTTGTTAAATCCTTAAAGGGAACAAGATATCTTCCTCCCTTGTTCTTCCTACTTGTTCTTTGGTGAAAGATTCTCAAACCTTTCCTTCCTTCCCATAATAATCATGAGATCAATCTTTTTCATGTGGATTGGTTTCCTCGACATTCTTCTTGCTGCATGTGCACCCCTATTTCGGTGCTACCAAGGATTATCCATCGATCTTCAATATGAGGTATGTTTTATCATTTCCATTTTGGCGTTCATCTTCTCTTGTTCCCATTTCCATATTATATTATGTGATCTTCATGCTTCTAATAGTGTTCTCTTATGTTTCGGTTTGTGTAGTTATACCGTGGCATCCTCAGGTGGATGCAGTTGTCACGAGAGGAGGCAATCATGAACCATTTTGTGGACCTTTCTCGTATAAAGAACGTCGGGAACTGTTTGAGGTAGGGGATTCATTACTTCTCTTTTCATATATATGAAACTATATTGTTAGCATGTTTTACCCCACTAAATCACATAAAAATTAACATAATAAATATTTTAACCCGAAAATAAATTGATATCGATCGAATGTTATTGCCTCTTGTTTTTCTATATAGTGTGATATATATGCTTTCTTCGTTTATCTTCTCATTATTTATGGAAATTGGTAAATAAAGTAAACCATAATTAATTGATAATTGTTTGGATAAATATAGAGTGGCATGTAAATGAATCTGGTTCTTCTTATTGTAATTTTGTTGTTAATCAAAATGGTGCAGTAAACAAGTTTAATTATTTGTGATATCTTACCGTTTACATTTCCCAAAGTTGGAAGCTATGAATTATAAATCAGTTAATCCAAGAATGATTAAAGAAATAGTGGTTTGATAAAAGATAATTTTTTGTAGGGTTCTGAGTTACCCTCTGAATTGTTTAAGGGCCAAGATCCAATTGATGTGATGTTTGTTTTCCTGCTGCTTGTGTTGTGATGTGAGCCTGGATGGCTATTGTGATATGTGGGGGCAGGGAGGCCTATTGGTTTTGGTAGAAGTTGATGCCTAGATTGGCGAGATGGATCAGTGTATGCATGTGGGTGTCAGGGAGGACACTAGGGATGATGGTACGAGTTGGATGTTAATGTTTGGATGCTTGTTGGTTCTTTGATTGGTTATCAGTTTTACTTTTCCCAACTGCATAAGGAAGATTTTCTGGCTTAACCATCTTATGAAACTGGTGAATATGCGTAGGGTATGCCATGTGCTTCCCGTGTTTAGATTTTCAAGGGAGGATGGGTCTATGCTCTTACTGTAGGTGGAAAAGACTCAACAGGTAGTACATCTACTCTCGGTGTTGAGACCCCTAGTGTTTAAGAGCATAGAATGTTTATCTAGAATGCCTGGGAATGTTGTAAATTAATTATGTAATGAGTAGTTGAATAAATGATGTTAACCTATGGGGTTTGGAGCATGTTGGGGAGAAATGTCGAGGTTATGATATGAAGGAACAATGTACTTTGGGTGTGATGCTAATGAACTTTAATGTTGGATTTTTATTGGTTAATTAATGTTTAAAGAATTAATTGACGAAAATTGAAACTGGTAAAGGGAATGAAAGAATGTATTAAATCTCTTTAAATGGTTGTGTTCTTATAGGATACCTAGTCTTAGAAGTAACAGCGTAGAGTCTGAGAGACATTAGCTGTAGTTGTGTCTAAGACTAGGTTAGGCCCATAGTGTGGTTGTGAGATATAGTATGTCCTATATTTTATGTGTTTCCATGCGCTACTCCACCCTATCAGTAAGGGCAACCAACACCCTGGGGATTCTGAGCCATGGGGGGTGTTTTCCCCAACATTCTTGTGGGAGGATGAATGGTTGACTAACCCCTTTGGCCCCACACTCTTCTCTTGGAAGTCACTTGTGCTGGTAGTCACACCAGTTAGTTTTCCCCATATATGTGTGTAGAGGGATGTAATGGCTTGTGTTTATTCACACACATATATTCTGGATATAGTGTCCAATGGACTACTATAGGTGTAACTTGTATAGGTTGTGATGGCTTTTGGATCCTTACTCGGTGTGTGGGATGTAATGGCTTGAAGTATAATACTCGACGTATGATATACGTTATATGAGCTGTGGTGGCTACCAGAAACTACCTGGTTACTTTTCTTACATGTACATGGTGGTTTTGTTTCACGAGGTTCATGTTGGGGTGCTTCACTCAGGTGTCTACGGGCAAGCCTTCTGGAGAGAGATGCTTAGGACGTGCGATGTTGGGGAAAAGTAGCAAACCAGTGGGGGAGTAGTAGTGGGGTACCCTTGATATTATTTATTATATTATATACTCTTATATGTGTCACTCGATGAGAGTATCCATGGGGAGTTTGGGAACATAGTATAACCTTTTTAGGTGATGGGTTAGTTTCACTTGTTGTTCACTATGCTTTAGCATTCTCTCTTTACTTTTATACGAGAGGCTTCGGGAAGGATCCAACTGAGTATACTGTTATACTAACCCTATGTATATATAAACAGTTTTTTATGTCACTTGGAGAAGGTTGAGATCAAGATGGTTTCTACTAGCTTGCGATTGCAGGAGTTGTTCGGGCTTGTGGTTACTGTTTTTTTACTTCCTTTTTGGGTACTTGCAGTTTTTCCCTTTCCAATTGTAGTGTTTTTTCATGACATTTTATATGTGTACTAGGGATTTCTTTCATCTTACTGGTTGAGGTGGAGTTGGTTGGTTTCTATCTTGTCTCTCTATTCTTCATGTCTTCTATTAGAGGGTAATGCCTCTCATCTGGGTGTTTTTTATACCCTCGGTGCCAATCACTAACCTGGGGCCTACTGAAGGTAGGACTCGAGGGTCATTATCTTCCTTCTCACATTGTCGGCCCAGGAGGGGTACACATGTCGGGAGGGGGGTCGTGACAGATTGGTATCAGAGGGAGGTTGAGGGATAGGATGGAGATTAGTGTTCGTCATAACGAGGTTGCATGGGTTGGTAGGGAAACAATGTCATTCGTGTTTAGCAAGTGATGTAAACACTGGAGACTGGCTGATACATAGCCATTTAGGGCCCCCTATGATCTGATATACGGATATTCAAGTTTATAATGGATACTAAACGAGGTGATACTAGTTGCTGGGTAGAGATCTAGGAAAGGATCCTTCATCATTATTCTTTGTGCCTTTGTTTTAATGGGTAGACGTTGGGATAGGATAACCTAAAATGAATAGAAGAAAATAACTAATTAATTAATACTGTGTCTTCCATATTATAGGTTTAGGAACCCTAACTGATTGTTATTTTATAGGTATGGCTCCAAGTCAATGTCCTCGTCAAGATCACGTGGAATATGTCTAGTAGGTTGTTCCAGTAGATTGGCATAGGGTAGAGGTTGACGACGATGACACTTGGAGGAAGACATACTGAGAGTTTCAATACCAGAGTCTGTAGAAGTATGAGGGCTCCGTTTCAGATGCAGTCACAGAAGACTATTTAGAGGAGGTTGATATTGGCTTCAGTTTGATCCATGCTCAGAAGGAGCACTTGGTGTCCTTGGTTGTGATGATGCTACGTGGAGCAACGAGACAATGATGGTCCTTATTTCTTGGGGATCGTGAGGAGTCAGCAATCTCATGGGAGGAGTTCCGAGAAAATATTAGAGTCAATTTTCTTTCTTCGACTATGAAGGCGTCCAGTCTCCAGGAAATTCATACCCTTCGAGAGGGCCGCTCCAATGTGTGAGAGTTTGGAATTCATTTCAGGAACCTTTTATGATATTCTTCATACATGTTTCCAGATGAGGATGTATTAGGCCCCAGCCTTAAACCTTACTTTATCTTGAGTTATTACATGATTACACATTGAGGATCTTTTCGGTTTTAGAGTTTTAGAGAATTAGATCATAAAACTTCCATTACATTCCACATATAAACAAAGTGGTTACATAAAGATAGTATTCTTCTTTCCCATCAATCGAAACATATTTAAAATAAAACATGGATTCTTTCTTGACACTTCCTTGACACTATCATCATATCATGTACCTTTCCCTTGACCTGTGAAAAACATTTCAAAAAAACTTGGGATGAGCATAAAAATCTCAGTAAGGGATATAAAATTATGGAAAGGAAACATGGGTACATATATACATTAGAATGAAATCATACTTTACACATAAAACATAGGCACTTTAACATACCTCATCAAATCATGAATAAATCATAGAAAACGTAAGACATAAAGGTAACTTGAGGCATTTATAACATTCTTACGTATGGAGTAACCCTCTTGGTTACGTTTGGAATACCTATCACATTATATTCCCTAAATCTCTTCCGAGAAACATTAACGTTTCACTCCTTCGCGTTACCCAATGCATTGGAGAGCTATATTGGGCTCACCCGCCCTTAGTCTATCACGGAACCACCCGTCTTCATAATAATGCCAAAGATCCTCAACATAATCGTATCACATAAAACATGCATAAAGGAAAAATAACATTTCCACCTTTCAATCACAAGATATCAATACAACACATTGATATAAAAACATTATGAAAACAATTTTCAATACCAAAATAAACTAAAATTAAAACATGGTATTTTTTTTCTTTAAAAAAAAGGTATAGCTTGTAGAGGAAGTCGAAACTCAAATAATGGTTACGGCGGCGGAGAAGTCATTGTCGCCGCATACATATGACAAAAACATTCCCTTTTGTTGTTTAGTAAACGCTTCGTATAAAAAAGATTCCTTTTAAATAAACGTAATAGTCAAAGGGGTTTATACACCGTATAAAAGAAGGTTGTGTATAAAACAAAATATGCCTCAATGAAAGGAGATTGAGACGAAGTCCCATACCTTGGGTCCAACTTGACTCGGTCGTTCTTTAATATCATGAATAATAAACTTGAGTTAATTTCTACTGCCTTAAGAACCTTTTTCAAGTTCATTATTCATTTTATATCACTTATTTCCATGTCCTGAACACTATGTAATTATTTAAGTTAATAACGGTCGGTTTAATGATCATTGGTACTCGAGTCAAAAATAAATCCTTTTTAATTACATGTTTTTCATGTATCCATTATATCCAGAATTATAAACTTGATGTGTATATCATATATATCATATATATCCAGTATATACATGCCTTTATAATATTACATAATAATTTAGAGGTAAGAAATGAAATTCACCATTCATGGAGACGGTAAGCCGTACGTACGCATGAACGCTACTATCATTTCTATTTCGTATTTTATAGAATGGAATCGTAATGATATAAAGGTATATTATAATTCCAGTATAATATCATATATAATATCATAACTTCATCCTTTATCCGTCCCACAAATGGTATTTAACAAATCAAATCACTTTGTGGGGGCGGTAGTCCGCACTTCCTTAAATGAAGATATCATTTTTACACATAATGGAAACCATAAAGGTATGCCCAAAAGGAAAAATACAGAAGATTAAGTAAAAAATAAAAATATTATATATCATATATAAATATAGTGAAATATTAATTTCCACCTTTGAAGGTGTTAAAAGAATGTTGAACAATCATCGTTTCGGGAGGCATAAATTCACCATCCACGGAAACAGTATGTCCTTTAACCATTAGATGTAGGTGTGTGTAAGTGTAGCTCGAATCCTTATTATAAAAACATCCTAGTATATTGAAGATACTGGATTTGTTACAAAAGAAATGAATAAAAAGTGTTTAGGGGGTTGGAGAAGAAAAATAAAACAAAAGAACACAAGTGAACACATTACCTCAAAATCGGGTAACTCTCTTAGATTTGAGATCAAAGGCTTCCTTGGGAAGACTTATGCCCAAAGTGAGGCTTCAAGGAGTAAGAGAGGCATGTGGAGAGACAAAATGGGTAGGGTTTGGTCGAGCCAAAGGCTTTGGGAGTGTGAGTAAGGAGGTAGAGGTGGGGGCCTTTTATTAGAGGAGAGGAGGGGAACTCTTGGAAAGTAATGAAATATTACTTTATTTGAAAATTATTTTCGGATTAAAAAGGTCCCACATTGATATAATTAGAGGGTAAGGTGATAAGGGTTCTAAATCCACCCATCCAATAGTTTTTGGACTTTTTTAGGTCATATATTTTACATTATCATTTCATTTAATTTAAATCCTTTATTAATGAGGTAATCGCTGCAACATCATGATATCATAAATAATTTAATATATTTAATGTCTAAAAATTAGAAACAAAATAATATGATGTAGGAAATCTTTTTATCTTTCCAATGACTATTTATAATCAAAAATATGACTTGTATAAGCCCATGTAAAATTTATTTTAGTAAAATAACTCATGTTTGTGTCATTTTTTCTTTAACATTAAATAAAAAGTTATTTATGTCATTTCCCAACCAAAGTGGCTCCATGGGGTCCCCAAGTTGACACATGGCTTGTATTGGTCAGCCCTGACACATCCAACAAGGGTAGGACATGTTTAAAGCTCATCTCATATTATTAAAACATTATTTTTACCTTAAACTATACTAATTACCACTAATCGCGATTAAGAACTTAAAAGTTACTATTCACCAAAAAATTATTTTAATCTCACTGAACCAAATTTTACTTCTTAATGACAACCATGTATGTCATATTTTTGAAAATCAAATCACAGAAGTGGTAAAGTTTCATTTAAATGAAAAATCAGTTTCTTTAACTACCACTTAGTGGTTTCACTATTCATCAAAATTGAAGTTCTTCAGAAAGATACAAAAACGTCACCCTAAGCTATATTTGATATTCCGAATTCAAAAATGATGTATATTTTTCAAAATTCAAAACATGTATGTTGAATTTATTAATTTAATAACTAATTTCCACTGTCAGGACAAATAGCGTGTTTTTATGAAACAATAAGTATCAAAAGATTGACACTTGTTTAAGTCTAATTTCAAAGTGAAATTGATTCCAATGACCACCCTTGGATAAAATGGTAAAAATATATTCAAATTTCACTTCAAAAACAATTCAAAAGATAATCTAATCATATAAATAAATTAGATTAAAAAGAGGTTTTGAATTAAAATACAACATTTTTCACTATTCATTAAAAAATGAACTTTATTGGAAAAATACCAAAAATTCACACAAAGTAAATTTTGATGTCCTAATAATAAATAATAAGTTTATTTTGACAAACATAGTTTATAAAATTGTCACAAGATAGATTAAAAAAAGTTTTTCCATCAAAAGTCATTAATACAATCTCTTAAGAATATTAGTGTATTCCATGCATAAGATTGTATTTATTTTCATTTTAAGCCTCTAAAACACTATCTTAATCATTAATAGACATAGATAAAAATATCTATTATTCATTACTTACTTGGTATGTTACATCCTTCCCCCTTTAGAAAATTTCATCCCCGCAATTTATTTACTTATCAAATAAATGGGGGTACTTATCCCTCATTGCATTTTCAGATTCCCATGTTGCCTCTTCCATCATGTGGTTTTTTCACAAAACCTTTACCTGATTAATCACCTAATTTCGTAACACTTTCTCCCTGTGGTCAAGAATCTGGACCGGTTGTTCCTCATATGATAGGTTCTCTTCCAGCTGAACTACCTCTGGACTCAAAACATGAAATGGATCTGGCATGTACTTTCTCAACATCGAAACGTGAAAAAAATTGTGTACCTGAGATAAACTCGGAGGTAAAGCCACTCGGTAAGTAACAGATCCAACTCTCTCCAGCATTTCATATGGTCCAATGAACCTTGGACTTGGCTTTCCTTTCTTACCAAATCACATCACACTTTTCCATGGTGATACTTTGAGAAAAACATGATCACCTACCTCAAAAGTTAGATCCTTCCTCCTATTGTCCGCATAACTCTTCTGCCTAATCTGAGCTATTCTCATGCGTTTCTGTATCAGCTGAACTTTTTCTTCCATCTCTACTACCAATTATGGTCCCATTAGCTTCCTTTCACCCACTTCATCTTAGAAAGCTGGAGTTCGACACCGCTTCCCATATAATTCCTGAAATGGTGCCATCTGTATACTGGAATGAAAACTGTTATTATATGAAAACTCAACCAAAGAAAGATGTTGGTCCCAACTTCCCTGATAATCCATCGAACAAACTCATTTCATATCCTCCAAGGTCTGAATTGTTCGTTCTGACTGCCCATCTGATTGAGGATGAAATGTTGTACTAAAATTTAATTCAGTACCCAACAACTTCTGAAGGCCTTTCCAAAAGTTAGAAGTGAACCTAGGATCACGATCAGATACAATGGAGAGAGAAACTCCATGTAACCTGACTATCTCTTTAAGATACTAACGGGAAATCTGATCTAGGGAAAAAAGTATCTCGTATAGCAAGGAAATGATCAGATTTAGTCAAGCGATCAACAATAACCCAGATTGCATTATTACCTCGATATGTCTTCGGTAATCCCACAACAAAGTCCATGGATATATTCTCCCATTTCCACTCTGGAACTGGTAAAGGCTGAAGCATCCCCTTCGGTAACTGCCACTCTGCTTTAACCTGTTTTCATGTCAAACACTTCACTGTAAAATCAGCAATATCTCTTTTCATTCCATCCCACCAGTAATACTCCTGCAGATCTCTGTACATCTTAGTACTGCCAGGATGAACTGAAAATAGAGAACTATGAGCTTCACATAACAACTCTCTCTTAAACTGTGAATCACAAGGCACAAAAAATCTCTTCCCAAATCTCAAAACACAATCACTATCAATGTTTAATACATGCAACTTACCTTTCTGAACCAGCTCTACCTTTTTCTGCAACTCACTGTCTTGCTTCGGTACTTTCTTGATTCTGTCTGATAGAGATGATCTCACTGATACCTGAAACAAAACAGAAGAACATCCTGCGCCAAAAACTTCTATGCCAAAGTTCATCAAATCCTTAACCAAAGGATCACGTTCCAAACGCAACATTGTTAATCAAGCATTACTTTTCCGACTCTAAGCAAAAACCACTTTATTTGCTTTTCCCAGATGGTAATGAATTGTACAATCATAATCCTTGATTAATTCTAGCCATCTCCTCTGTCTCATGTTAAATTCTTTCTGAGTGAATATATACTTTAAACTTTTGTGATCGGTATATATTTCACACTTTACTCCATACAAATGATGCCTACAAATTTTTAAAGCGAAAACAACAACATCTAATTCCAAATCATGTGTAGGGTAATTTACCTCATGAGTTTTCAACTGTCGTGAAGCATAAGCAATTACCAGATCATTCTTCATTAGGACGCAACCATGTCCTTTCAATGAAGCATCACTGTAGATAACAAACTCAACATTCCTGGAAGGTAGTGCCAAAACTGGAGCATTCACCAATCTTCTCTTGAATTCCTGAAAACAATCATCACATTCTTTTGTCCAGATAAACATAACACCCTTCCGAGTTAGCTTAGTCACTAGACTAGATAACCATGAAAAATTTCTAACAGACCATCGGTAATAGCCTTCCAAACCAAGGAAGCTACGAATCATAGTTACATTTGTGGGTCTTGGCCAGTCTTCCACAACTTTTGTTTTTTCAGGATCAACAGTTATCCCATATTTAGAAACAATGTGACCATGGAAAGAAATTTGTTGCAACCAAAACTCACACTTGCTGAATTTACCATACAGTTTCTTTTCTTTTAAGGTTTGAAAGATAAACCTTAAATGTCTTTCATGCTCCTCTTTACTTTTAGAAAACACCAAAATATCATCAATGAAAACCACCACAAACTTATCCAAGAACTCATGGAAAATTCTATTCATTATGTCCATGAATACAGCAGGTGCATTGGTTAGCCCAAAAGTCATTACTAAAAATTCATAATGGCCATATCTTGTACGAAACACGGTCTTTGGAACATCTTCTTCCTTTACCTTCAACTGATGGTACCCCGATCTCAGGTCAATCTTTGAAAAATACTGAGCTCCCTGGAGCTGATCAAACAAATCATCGATATGAGGCAAAGGATATTTGTTCTTAACAGTGATGTTATTCAAGGCTCTATAATCAATGCAAAGTCTCACTGAACCATCTTTCTTTTTAATAGGAGCACCCCGTGGTGATGTGCTAGGTCAAATGAAACCATTCTCTAATAAATCTTGCAATTGATATTTCAACTCTAAAAGTTCAATTTGAGCCAATCGATAAGGGGGTTTTGAAATTGGATTAGCATCAGGAACTAAGTCAACGATAAACTCAACTTCCTGATTTGGTATTATTTCAGGAAACTCATTTGGAAAAACATCAGGATACTCATTTACCACTGGCACATCATTAATCTAAACAGTTCCTTTATTTTCAACAATGTGTGCAAGGTAACATTCATTTCCATCTTTTACAAGTTTCTCGGCCTCTTGATATGTTATCAATAGTAAGGGTTCATTCTTGTACAGAAACTGTAAGTCTTTCTAAAAAGAAACTTCCTTAGCTCTATAGTCAATCTTATCATGGTAAATAGAGAGCCAATCCATACCCAAGATAACATCAAACTCTACTAGAGGTAGAACAATAAGTTTTGAAAGTAGGTTCTTTCCACATATAAGGATAGGAAGATTCTTATAAATTCTTTTTGCCTCAACATTTCTCCCTGGTGTTTTTACCAAAAGTTCAGGAGTCATTTCTTGAGTTGGTATTACCATTTTACTAGAAAAGGTTTCAGAAATGAAAGAATGTGTAGACCTCGAATCAAACAACACACTGTAATAATCTAAAAAAACAAACAAAGTACCTGATACAAATTCATTTGATGGCCCGACATCTGCTGAAGTAGTTGCAATGGTTTTCACCACCCCTTTATTCTTGTAGTCTAACTACTTCCCATCACTCAAGCTCTTTGTCGGACACTCGTTTTCATAGTGAACCATCTCATTGCACTTATAACATTTCACTAACTGTAAATCAAATTTGGTCTTACCTTCACCTTGATCCTTTTCAGTGCAATCATGAGCCTTATGTCCCATCTTACCACATCGGTAGCACTTTACAGAATTCAGAGGACATTCCCCGGCATGAATTTTGCCACATTTATCACAAACTGGAAACTTAGATTTCTTACCATCAGACTTTTTTGAAAAATTCTTCCCTTTCTCATGCCACCTTGGTCTCTTCTTCTACTGGTTGTTATAGAACACTTGATCATCGGAAAACTCCATTTCCACCTTCTCAACACATCGAACAAGATTTTCATAACTTTTAAACTCACAAGAAGCTAATAACCTTCTATATTTTGGTTTTAATCCCAAGTAAAAATGATTGATTTTACTATCAAGGTCTCGGATAAAATTTGGAGCATACCTTGCCAATCGAGTGAACCTCTCTTCAAAGGCATCCACTGAGTCTTCCTCTTGCCTCAATTACAAGAATTGTTTTTCCATCCTAAGTAGAACATCCTTAGGAAAATAATTCTATAGAAAAATAACTTTGAATTCATCCCAGTCAAGAGCATCAATCTCATCAGCATCCCTGATATTTTTAACCATCGACCACCACTGATCTGCCTCACCCTCCAAACGGTAAATAGCAAGACTAACCCTTTGATTGTCTGAACACCCCATGACATCGAAAATCTTCTCTAGTGCTTTAATCCACCCTTTAGCTAACACAGGGTCAGATGATCCTCTGAATGATGGGGGATGTTACCTCATGAAATGTTCCACCACTGACATGTTCCTCTGCGGTTGATCTGGCTGATCTCGTGCATGGATACCACCACCATTTATCGCTTGAGTCAACTGTACCATTACTGCAACAAACAGTTCAGTTCCAGTTCCGACCATCTCAGGATGCTGATTCGGAAGGTTATTTCCTTCTGCAAGCCTTCCAAGCACTGCTTCCCTGTTTCCTCTGCGGAAAACCATTCTGAACAAACATGTCTTAGATGAAGCAACATGGTAATCTTCAAGTGCTATATCACATCAAAAAAATATATTTTTGGATAATTATTTAATAGAATTCCAACTCCTAAAGTTATCTAAACCGACCTTTGATACCAAATATAAGGCCCCAGCCTTAAACCTTACTTAATCTTGAGTTATTACAAGATTACACATTGATGATCTTTTCGGGTTTAGAGTTTTAGAGAATTAGATCATAAAACCTGCATTAAATTCCACATATAAAGAAAGTGGTTACATAAAGATAGTATTATTCTTTCCCATCAATGGAAACATATTTAAAATAAAACATGGATTCTTTCTTGAAACTTCCTTGACACTATAATCATATCATGTACCCTTCCCTTGACCTGTGAAAAACATTTCAAAAAAACTTGGGATGAGCATAAAAAGCTCAGTAAGGGATTTAAAAATATGGAAAGGAAACATGGGTACATATAATTATAATAATGAAATCATAATTTACCCCTAAAACATAAGCACTTTAACATACCTCATCAAATCATCAATAAATCATAGAAAACGTAAGACATAAAGGTAACTTGAGGCATTCATAACATTCTTACGTAGGGAGTAACCCTCTTGGTTATGTTTGGAATACCCATCATAGTATATTACCTAAATCTATTCAGAGAAACCTTAACGTTTCACTCCTTCGCATTACCCAATGCATTGGAGAGCTATATCGGTCTCACCTGCCCTTAGTCTATCACAGAACCACCCGTCTTCATAATAATTCCCAAGATCCTCGACATAATTGTATCACATAAAACATGCATAAAGGAAACATAACATTTACACCTTTCAATCACAAGATATCAATACAACACATTGATATGAAAATATTATGAAAACAATTTTCAATACCAAAATAAAAGAAAAGTAAAACATGGTATTTATTTTCCTTTAAAAAAAAGGTATCGCTTGTAGTGGAATCTAAAACTCAAATAATGGTCACTGCGGCGGAGAAGTCGTTGTCACCGCATACGTACGACAAAAACATTACCTTTTTTCATTTAATAAACGCTTCGTATAAAAAATATTCCTTTTGAATAAACGTAAAAGTCAAAGGGGTTTATACACCGTATAAAAGAAGGTTGTGTATAAAACAAAATATGCTTCAATGAAAGGAGATTGAGACGAAGTCCCATACCTCGGGTCCGACATGACTCGGTCGTTCTTTAATATCCTTAATAATAAACTTGAGTTAATTTATACTTGATTAAGAACCTTTTTCAATTTCATTATTCCTTTTATATCACTTATTTCCATGTCATGAACACTATGTAATTATTTAAGTTAATAACGGTCGTTTTAACGATCATTGGTACTCGAGTAAAAAATAAACCCTTTATAATTACAAGTTGTTCATGTATCCATTATATCCAAAATTATAAACATGATGTATATATCATATATATCATATATATCCAGTATATACAAGCCTTTATAATATTACATAATCATTTAGAGGTAAGAAATGAAATGCACCGTTCATGTAGACGGTAAGCCGTACGTACGCATGAACGCTACTTTCATTTCTATTTCGTATTTTATAGAATGGAATCATAATGATATAAAGGTATATTATAATTCCAGTATAATATCATATATAATATCATAACTCCATCCTTTATACGTCCCACATATGGTATTTAACAAATCAAATCACTTTGAGGGGGCGGTAGTCCGCACTTCCTTAAATGAAGATTTCGTGTTTACCCATAATGGAAACCATAAAGGTATGCCCAAAATGAAAAATACAGAAGCTTAAGGAAAACAAAAACATATTATATATCATATATAAACATAGTTACATCTTAATGTCCACCTTTTAAGGTGTTAAAAGAATGTTGAACAATCATCGTTTCGGGAGCCATAAATTCGCCATCCATGGAAACAGTATGTCCTTTAACCATTAGATGTAGGTGTGTGTAAGTGTAGCTCGAATCCTTCTTATAACAACATCCTAGTATATTTAAGATACTTGATTTGTTACAAAATAAATGAATAAAAAGTTTTTAGGGGGTTGGAGAAGCAAAATATAACAAAAGAACACAAGTGAACACATTACCTCAAAATAGGGTAACTCTCTTAGATTTGAGATCAAAGGCTTCCTTGGGAAGTCTTCTGCCCAAAGTGAGGCTTCAAGGAGTAAGATAGGGATGTGGAGAGACAAAATGGGCAGGGATTGGTCGATAGAAAGGCTTTGGGAGTGTGGGTAAGGAGGTAGAGGTGGGGGCCTTTTATAAGAGGAGAGGAGGGGCACTCTTGGAAAGTAAAGAAATATTACTTTATTTGAAAATGATTTTCTGATTCAAAAGGTCCCACATTGATATAATTAAAGGGTAAGGTGATAAGGGTTCGAAATCTACCCATCCAATAGGTTTCGGACATGTTTAGGTCATAGATTTTACATTATCATTTCATTTTATTTAAATCCTTTATTAATGAGGTAATCGCTGCATCATCATGATATCATAAATAAATTAATAAATTTAATGTCTAAAAATTATAAAAAATACTATGATGTAGTAAATATTTGTATCTTTTCGATGACTATTTATAATAAAAAATATGACTTGTATAACCCCATGTAATAATTTTTTTAGTAAAATAATACATGTTTGTGTCATTTTTTGCTTTAACATTAAATATAAAGTTATTTATGTCATTTCCCAACCAAAGTGGCTCCATGGGGTCCCCAAGTTGACCCATGGCTTGTCTTGGTCGGCCATGACACATACAATAAGGGTAGGACATGTGTAAAGCTCATCTCATATTATGAAAACATTATTTTTACCTTAAACTACACTAATTACCACTAATCGCGATTAAGAACTTAAAAGTTACTATTCACCAAAAAATTATTTTAATCTCATTGAACCACATTTTACTTCTTAATGACAACCATGTATGTCAGATTTTTTAAAATCAAATCACAGAAGTGGCAAAACTTCATTTAAACGAAAAACCAGTTTCTTTAACTACCACTTAGTGGTTTCACTATTCATCAAAAATTGATGTTTTTCAGAAAGATACCAAAACATCACCCTAAGCTATATTTGATATTCCGAATTCAAAAATTATTTCTATTTTACAAAATTCAAACCATGTAAGTTGCATTAATTAATTTAATAACTAATTCTCGTTGTCATGACAAATAGCGTGTTTTTATGAAACAATAAGTATCAAAAGATTGACACTGGTTTAAGTCTAATTTCAAAGTGAAATTGATTCCAATGACCACCATTGGATAAAATGGTAAAAATATATTCAAATTTAACTTCAAAACCAATTCAAAAGATAATCTAATCATATAAATAAATTAGATTAAAAAGAGGTTTTGAATTAAAATACAACATTTTCACTATTCATTAAAAAATGAACTTTATCGGAAAAATACCAAAAATTCGCAAAAAGTAAATTTTGATGTCCCAATCATAAATAATGAGTTTATTTTGACAAAAATAGCTTATAAAATTTTCAAACAATAGATTTAAAAAAGGTTTTCCATCAAAAGGCAGTAAAACAATCTTTTAAGAATATTAGTGTATTCCATGCATACGATTGTATTTATTTTCATTTTAAGCCTCTAAAACACTATCTTAATCATTAATAGACATAGATAAAAATATCTATTATTCATTACTTACTTGGGATGTTATAGGAGGTCAGGGAGAGGAATTTCGAGGAGGCTTTGCATCCATAGATCCAGTGCCAGGTCACCCCAATAATGCTGAAGACATATCTTGAGGTGCTGGCGAGGGAAGAGGTTGTCGAGGGGAAATTTCCCAGAACCAGATCATCATGAGAGGGGAGTCATTGTGATTCCTCACAAAGTAGAGCTATGGTCCGGGGTTCTAACATTTCTGGGCAGAACTGTTTTTGTTCATCCGTGGGTAGGTCCTAGCCCTTCACATCTCGTTTCTCTGGGGGAAGTAGCTCTCAGGACTATTCCAAGGTATCATGTGCTTTTTTTCCTTGTGGTATTCAGGTTCATCAGTATTGAGAGTGTCTTACCTTTTAGAGCAATCATCATGCACCAGGTGTTCCACTCCAGGTTCCTCCGTTGAGGGAGTTCCAGCAGAGGCCGCAGCAGCAGGTTGCATCAGCTTTAGATCAGCAGAGGGTAGATGGTGCAGGTAGAGTAAAACCCTGTGAAACTCCTCATCCTTAGAGAGAAGAGCACGACCATGGTGGTGGTCGTCATTAGGGTTAGAGAGGACGTGGAGGTGGTCGTGGTCAGCTTCATTCTTTAGCGTTGTCAGCGCCAGGCAAGCCAGACGTTGTTTGAGGTACCATTTTGTTATTTTCTACCTTGGTGTATGCCTTTTTTTATTAATGAGTGACATAATCCTTCATATCACCTACCCTTCTCCATGCATTGGGACGTGAGGTAGAGAGGCTTCTAGTGCCCTTGGCATGACTACACCAGTTGGAGGTCGAGCTGAATTTTTTGAAGTATGTAGAAATTGTGAGCTAGTGTTGGGGTAGCACTACTCTTGGGGAGATTTCCTATGTTTACGAATAAAACCATATGATTTCATCGTCAGTATGGATTGGTTGTATTCAGTGCAGGCTATCGTGGATTTCTTCGGGAGGCAGGTTGAGTTCTTCAATGCGGATGGAGATCCAGTGGTGTTCGTTGGTGAGCGAGACCCTCATATGGGTCATAAGCATGTTCTGTCCTTATCATCCATGGTGGATGATATGACTTTGAGTTCTTTAGAGGTTCAGCATTTGGCATTTCCTAGGGTCATAGAAGAGTACCATGATGTCTTTCCAGAATAGGTTTTAGCATTACCCCCACGATGAGAGATCGAGTTTGGGATCGAGCTACAACTAGGAGTGACTCCTATCTCTATGTCTCCATATTGGATGGCCCCTTCTAAGTTATGAGAGCGACATATACATCTTTATGGTATATTATAGTGCAGTTTTGTTCAGCTATGTGTGTCACCGTGGGGTGCACCAATTTTGTTCGTAAAGAAGGCGGACGGCATTTTGCGGTTGTGTGTCGATTATCATTACTTAAAAAAAGTGACAATAAATATTCACTATCCTCTTCCATGGATTGATGATTTATTCGATCAACTGAAGGGTTCATGTTGGTTCTCAAAGATCTACATACAGTCAGGATATCATTAGATGCGTGTGAAGGATGAGGATATCCTAAAGACTACTTTCTGTTGTCATCATGTACATTATAAGTTTGTTGTAATGTTGTTCAGTGTGAAGAATTCTCTAGCTGTATTCATGGGATTCATGAATGAGGTGTTTTTTGAGTTCTTGGACAAGTTTGTGGTAGTTTTCATCGACGACGTCCTTGTGTACTCCACATTTGAGGAGGATCATGTAGAACATCTACACGCCGTTTTGGGATTTCTTCGACAACATCAGCTATTTGGGAAGTTGTCAAAGTGTGAGTTTTGGGCTTGTGAAGTCTGTTTCTTGGGTAATATTGTGTCCCAGTAGGGAGTAGCTGTGGATCCATCAAATATATAAGCAGTTTTTTCTGGGGCATCCCCCAAGACAGTGTCTGAGGTGTGAAGTTTCCTTGGTCTTGCAGGCTACTATAGGAGGTTCGTAGCCATTTTCTCACAAGTTGCAACCCCTCTAACGGCTTTGAAAAAGAAAGATCAAGCGTTCTTATGGACTGATCAGCATCTGATAGATTTTGAGTATCTAAATGAGATGTTATTAAGTTCTCCAGTTCTTTGTCTCCCAATAGACGGAGTTCAGTTTCATGTTTTATATGACGCTTCGCATATGGGGTTAGGTTTTGTTCTGATGCAGTAAAGATCAGTTGTTTCTTATGTGTCTCGTCAGTTGTTTCCCCATGAACATAACTATGACACCCATGATCCTGATTTGGAAGTCGTGGTGTTTTCTCTGAAACATTACCTTATTGGAGAACGCTCTATGGTTTTCACCAATCATAAGAGTTTGAGGTTTGTTTTCTCCCAACGTAACTTGAACTTACGACAGCGTTGGTGGATGGAGTTCTTACAAGAATATGACTTCGTGATATCATATACACCTGTAAAGCGTAATGTTGTAGCTAGTGCGCTGAGTCAAAAGTCACGTAGTGATGTTGTGCGTTAATCTGGTGATTCCTGGAGAGTAATGGAAGAACTGTCAGCATTACATCTTGAAATGGGAGAAGTTGGGGGCAGAGGTTGTCTTTTTCAGATGACGGTACGATCATCCCTAGTGTAGAATGTGGAAGAGTCCCATTTGGGGGATCTAGAGGTGGAGTTCTTGAGAGAACGAGTTGTTTATAGCGAGGCCCCTGATGTTTGGTCGGAGGATGAACAACACCGAGTGTTGTATCACGAAAGGCTTTTTCTTCCATTGAAAATGTGTGAGATGGTTCTCAAAGATTTTCATAGTTTACCTTTAGCGGTGCATCCTTGTGTGATAAAGACGTACCAAGCCTTGAGGAGACACTTTTGGTGGCCTGGGCTAAAGCGTTCAGTTGCAGAGTTTGTGTCTCGATGTTTGGTCTTCCAGAAGGTGAAGGATGAACACCATGTTCCTCGTGGTATTCTCTAGCCATTAGACATTCCTCAGTGGAAGTGGAAGTACATCTCAATGGAAATTGTTACTGTTTACCTCATGATCAGGGAGGACATGATTCTATTTTTGTGGAAGTGGATTTTTTAACAAAAGCGGCCCACTTCATAGTGATTAAATAGTCAAGATCAGTGGAAGTTTTGTTGAGGTAGTATCTGGAGGAGGTGGTGAGACATCATGGAGTCCGAAGGAAGATCATTTCTGGTTGAGATCTTCATTTTAACTCCAGGATGTGGAGAGGTCTCCAACATGCTTTTGGTTCTCAAATATGCCTTAGCACTTCTTTTCATCGACAAATGGATGGTCAGACAGAGCGAACGATCTAGACTCTTAAAGGCATGTTACGATCTTGTGTTTATGATTTTGTAGGTTCGTGGATAAGGAACTTACCCTTGGGGGAGTTATCTTATAATAATAGTTTTCACACCACCATCGGTATGACACCATTTGACGCTTTGTATGGCCGAACATGCCATTATCAATTGTGAGAGACTGGGGTTAGAGACTCAGCAATTCTTGGATCAGAACTAGAGCAGAATACAATAGAGATGGTTCATGTGATTCGTGAGAGGATGAAGACAGCACAAGATCTTCAGAAATCATAAGCTGATCAAAGGATAAGAGCCTTATAGTTTAATATTGAGGATCACGTGTTTCTTAAGAAGACTCCTTGTCGGGGATAGTGAAGGTTTGGTTGAGGGAGTATGCTTTCCCCTAGTTTGTTGGGCCTTTTGATGTTTTAGCTCATATTGGAGTTGTGGGGTATCGGGTAGTACCTCCCCCACGGCTGGGTTGGATACATGATGTTTTCCATGTATCAAAGCTCTATTTTTATCTTAATGATGAATCTCATGTCATCAATTGGGGAGAGATTGATGTTGATGATGATGCCACCTTTGAGGAGTGACCTATAGAGATCCAAGACCACATGGAGAAAGTGTTGTGTGGGAATTCTATCCCCTTAGTTCATGTCTTACGGTGACATAGTGGCATGGAGGAGAGTACTTGGGAATGTGAGTCACAGATACGTGCTCAGTACCCAGAGTTATTTGATGTTTAACTATTTTCATGTAACTATGTACACTTTGTGGTTGTAGACCTTTCTTTTTTATGAGATGGGTTTCTTTTGTTGCCTCTTATGGATTTCTCTATTTTGAGAGGTATCTCGAGGAGTGGTTTTACAGACCCCTTTTAGGTTTTTCTTTTGGGATGGTTTTGGATTATCTAGGAAGATAATGTTTTGAGATGTATCTAATGTAATGGTATAGACCTCTCGGGTCCATTCCTTGGCTGAAATCTCGGGTTTGAGGTGTTCTGGGAGGTCACGGTGATGGATCCCCAACAATTTGACAAATTTCCATTTCTGTGAAAAGTGTTTCCAGATTACTGTTTCATAGTTACTGTCTCTCAGTTACGGTCTCACAGTTACTATCTCACAGTTACCATCCCAGACTTACTGTCTCACAGTTACTGTCTCAGACTTACTGTCTCACAGTTACTGTCTCAGAGTTACTGTCTTAGAGTTACTGTCTCACAGTTACTGTCTCACAGTTACTGTCTCACTATTACTGTCTCATAGTTACTGTCTCATGAATAGTGTTTCTAGAACTATTTCATTTTTCCATTGCCAAATTTCCAGATTTTTCCAGTTTCGTCGACTTAACGTTTTCTTTGACGTAAAACAATTTTGTGGACTTGTTTTAAGGTTTTTAAGGCCAAATAAAATCCCATAACTACTATATTATTTTTTTCCTAAGGCCCAGGATTCTTTTACATGGTCAAACCACGTGGTTTAATGGGAAATCAAACGTATCATAAATCGTTGCTCTGTTAAATCTTCAAAAGAGACAAGATATCTTCCTCCCTTATTCTTCATCCATGTTATTTGGTGCAAGATGCTCAAAACATTCCTTCCTTCCCATAGTAATCTTGAGATCAATCTTTTTCTTGTGGATTGGTTTCCTCGACGTTCTTTTGGATGCAAGTGCACCCCCTATTTCTGTGCAACCAAACAGTATCCATCGATCATCGATATAAGGTATGTTTTATCATTGTTATTTTCAGGTTCATCTTCTCCTATTCTCCTTTCCATATTATATTATGTTATCTTCATGCTTCTAATATAGTTTTCTTGGGTTTTAGTTGGTGTGGTCGTACTGTGGCATCCTCGGGTGGATGCAGTTTTCGTGAGAGGAGGCGATCGTGAACCGTTGTGTGGATTTTTCTCGTATAAAGAATGTTAAGAACTGTTTGAGGTAGGGGATTCGTTGATTCTCTTTTCTTATATGTGCAACTATATAGTTATCATTTTTTCCCCACTAAATCACAATGAAATTGACATAATAAATATTTTAATCGGAAAATAAATTGATATTGATCGAATGTTATTGCCTCTCATTTTTCTAGATAGTGTCATATCTTTTCTTGCTTCCTTTATCTGTTTGTACTTGATGGAAATTGGTAAAGAATGTAAACCAGAATTAATTGATAATTGTTTGTCTAAAGATAAAGAGTCAAGTAAATGAATCTATTTCTTCTTGTTGTAATTTTAATGTTAATAAAAATTGTGCAGTAGGAAAGTTTAATTATTTATGATAGCTTACTGTTAAGGTTTCCAAAAGTTGTAACCTATGAATAATAAATCGGTTAATCCAAGATTTATCAAAGAACTGGTGGTTTGATAAAAGATAATTCTTTGTAGGGTTCTGAGTTTCCCTCTTGATTGTTAAAGGTCCATGAGACAATTGATGTGATATTTGTTTTCCTGCTGCATGTGTTGTGACGTGATCCTGGATGGCTATTGTGATATGTGGAGGCAGGGAGGCCTATTGGTTGTGGCAGCAGTCGATGCACAGAGTGGGGAGATGCATCGGTGTATGCATGTGGTTGTCGGGGAGGACACCGGGTATGATGGAACAGGTTGGAAGTTAATGTTTTGATGCATGTGGTTTCCTTGATTGGTTATCTATTTTACTTTTCCCCACTACCTAAGGCATCTGGTCTTGCTTACCCTTCTTCTAAAAGAGGTGATGATGTAAGGGGTATTCCACAGGCTTTCCATGATTAGCTTCTTAAGGGAGGATGGGTATACTCTCTTACTTTAGGCGGAAAAGACTTGAAGGCTAGTACATATACTCACCGTGTTGAGCCCCCTTATGTTTAGTATCATAGAATGTTTATCTTGAATTCCTGGGAATGTGGAGAAGTAATTTTGTAATGAATAATTTAATAAATGATGTTAACCCATGGAGTTTGGATCTTGTTGGGGAATAATTCTGAGGTTGTGATTTGGAGGAACAGTGTACTTTGGGTGTGATTCTAATGATCTTTAATGTTTAATTTTTATTGGTTAATTAATGTTTACAGAATTAATAAACATAAAGTGAAACTTGTAAAGGGAATGAAATAATTTATTAAATCTCTTTAAATGGATGTGTGTTTATAGGATACCTAGTCTTAGATGTATCAGCCCAGAGTCAGAGAGATGTTAGCTGTAGTTGAGTCTAAGACTAGGTTATTCTCATAGTGTGATTGTGAGATATAGTATATCCTGTACTTTTTGTGTTCTATATGCTACTCCACCCTATCAGTAAGGGAAACCGATACCCCGGGGATTCTGAGCCCTGGGGGTGTTTTCCCCAACATTCTGGTGGGAGGATGAATGGCTGACTACCCCCTTTGGCCCCACACTCTTATCTTGGTAGTTACTTATTCTAGTAGGCACACCAGTTAGTTTTCCCCATATATGTGTGTAGAGGGATCCAATGGCTTGTGGTTATTCACGCACATATATTCTAGATATAGATTCCCATTGACTACTATAGGTGTAACATATATAAGCTGTCATGGATGTAAGATCCTTACCCAGTGTGTGGGTTGTAATGGCTTGAGGTATAATACCTGGCATATGATACATGTTATATGAGCTGTGGTGGCTCCTAAAAACTACCTGGTTACTGTTCTTATATTGACATGGTGGTTTTGTTGCATGAGGTGCATGTTGTGGTGCTTTGCTCAGGTGTCTACGGGAAATCCTTTTTTGAGAGAGATTCTTGGGACGTGCTATGTTGGGGAAAAGCCGGAAAACAGTGGGGAAGAAGTAGTGGTGTACCATTGATATTCTTTATTATATTATATACTCTTGTATGTGTTACTTGGTGTGAGTATCCGTGGTGAGGTTGGGAACACAGTACAACATTTTTAGGTCATGGGTTAGTTTCACTTGTTGTTCACTGTAATTTAGCATGCTCTCTTTACTTTTGAATGAGAGGCTTCGGGTAGGATCCTAATGAGTATACTATTATAATCAACCTATGTATATATAAACTGTATTTTAAGCCACTTGGAGCAGGTTGGAGATCAATATGATTTCTATTAGCTTGTGGTTATAGGAGTTGCTAAGGCTTGTGGTTGGTGTTGTTTTACTTTCTTTTTGGGTACTTGTAGTTTTCCCCTTCTAGTTGTAGTGGTTTTGAATGAAATTTCATATGCGTACTTGGTATTTCATTCATATTACTGGTTGAGTAGGAGTTGGTTAGTGTCTATCTTATCTCTCTCTTCTGCATGTGTTCTCTTAGAGGGTAATGCCTCCCATATGTGTGTTTGTTATACCCTCGGTGCTAGTCGCCCACCCAGGGCCTACTAGAGGCGGGACTTGGGGGTCATTATCTCCTTTCTCACATTGCCAGCCCGGGAGGGGTACACATGTGGGGAGGGTCGTGGCATGATTGGTGTGAGAAATAAGTAATAATACTAAGATTCCACCATAACACAAGGGTCCGGAAGCTGGAATTACACTCTTTCCCAAGGAAAACTAAGGTTTGGAGAGACGGCAGGGCAGAATGAACCACTACACTCCTTGTTTGGTTCATATGGGGGTGAGGAAAACAACTAAGTATAGCTATTGATCGGGTTTGAAACACATCATCCACATCGGGTAACATAGTACGATCATTATTAACTTGACGTGAATGAGTGAAAAACCCTGCACCAAACCATGTGTTTCGTCAAAATGGGAGGTCCCAAACATTGGGATTGGGCCTAAAGATAATATTTTTGGGTAGTCCTATGCATCCCATGAGGATGGGAATCAAGCCATACGTAGTTCTGAATGGGTCTTTCTGTTTAAAGTCATGTAGTAAAGATGTGGGATGATTAGAAGAACAAGGAGGGGTACATGGCATGACCTTCGTAATCTTGCCACAAGTAGGGAAAAAGAAGATTGGGCTACGTCACATGAGATTCCCCAAGGGATCTACACCAATGAGGGGTACCCAAATGGGAAGAGTGTAAGGATGGACTCCGGACGAGGCGTCCCAGTGTTCCTACATAATCCATGAGGATAGGAATCAATCCATACGTAGTTCTTGAGATGCAGTTTATCATATTGCAGGATGACACACAATTTAATGTCATGCAGGATATTTCATAGTTTAAGGTCATGTAAGACCAGAAATTTTAATGTTCTTTAGGACCCTAATGAAATTTATGGTCGTTTGGGACAATTATGTATTTTGGGGTCATCCAGGACCGTACAATTTAATGTAATATAGGACCGTAATGCAGTTTAGGGTCATACGGGACCATTACACAATTTGGGGTCGTGTAAAACCATATAGTTTAAGGTCATGTTGGACCATTTGGACTCAAGAAAAGTATTAATTGAGGAACTTAGAATTTGTGGGAGGATTTATACGCTCACTATCCTTGGTAACCAGTGAGTATGTGCTATTAGAGTAAGCATTGTGAATGATGTAAGGTCCTTCCCATTTGGGCTCCAACTTGGGTGGTTTTCTGCTAGGTATCATTGGTGTCCTTAGGGAAAATACCAAGTCACCTTGCAATAAGAAGTGAAGGTGAACATTCTTGTTGAAAACTCTTGCTATCTTATTTTGATGCCTTTCCATATTGTGTAGGGCACAAAGCCTGTTCTCATTGAGTGCTTCCAAATCATCCAGACAGATTTTAGCTAATTTATATGGTGCTTTCTGATCATAGATAGTTGTGTGCAGTGAGGGAAATTGTATCTCGATGGGCAGGATGGCCTCTGTTCCATACACTAGGGAATATGGGGTCACCTGGGTGGAATTATGATTCATCTTCTGATAAGCCCAAAGGACATTGGGGAGCTTTTCCGAGCAACTCTTCTTATTATAACTAACCTTTTTCTGCAGAATGTTTGTGAGGGTTTTGATGAACACCTCGATCTATCCATTTTCTTTCGCATGATAGCAGGAGGTATGGTTATAATAGATGGTGTACTTAGCGTACAATTTATTTAGCTCAGCTGATCGGAAGTTCAAGTCATTATCGGTAGGAAAGCGTGAGGGACTCCAAATTGGTAGAGGATGTTCAAGCATACAATGTCAATGATAGAATGAGCCTTGAACTCTTTGAGTGGAACTGCCTCTGCCGTATTGGAGAAGAAATCTATAGCAATCAGGATGAACCTGCACTGGAAAGCTTTCGGCGGTGGATATGGTCCCACAACATCTAGTCCCCATACCATGAATGGCCAAGAGTACTTGGTAAAGTGGTCAGGCTCTGGCGGTTGGTGCATGATGTTAGCATGAATTTGGAATGCATAGAACCATTTGGAGAAGTCAATGAATTCATGGATCATGGAGGGCCAAAAATACCCCAACATCTGGATCTAGTGAGATAGCTTTGGCCCAGTCTGATGAGCCCTGTAGGAACCGACATGAACTTTCTGCTTGAATTGGGAAGTCTCGACTCCTTGAATGCAACAGAGGAGGACCCCATAAAACCCACACTTGTAGAGGATCTACTCATGACCAGGGCCATCATGGAGGGTGAACTGTAACCCGCGATGTCAGATTTGCTCGCACTCAGCCCGATCTGCCGGGAGATTACCATTTTGGAGGTACTTGACAAAGGTGTTTCTCCAATCAGGATTCACATCAATCACTACATCCAGGGGACCTTGGGGTCCAGATGTGGAGGCACTGAAGGTATGATGTCTTACCTGTAGGTTTTCATCATCACGTGGAGTGACAAGAGAAATGACTCTTCTGTGTACCATTTGGATAATCAGATCATCCTACTCGGGCTCTAGAAGTGATGCAGCTAGGCCGACCAGGTAATCAGCTCGACCGTTCTAAGATCAAGGGACATGAGTAACTTCTAGTCAGGATGGGAATTGGGCCATTAAATGGAGAGTGTGTTCCAAAAATGGCACAAACCATGGCTTTATGAGGACATAGTCACCATTGATCTGCTTGATGACCAGTTCGGAGTCCCCTTTCACATGCAAATGGGGAACGTCTATCTCAAGGGCCAGCTCAAGGCCAATAATGAGAGCTTGATACTCGACCACATTGTTGGTGTAACCTTCTAACAATAGGAATGAGTATGGTATAATGGCATGTGTTGGGGTAATACAGACAATACCCAGTCCTACTCTGTTGAGACTAGGGTCATTAAGCTTTCTGGCTGTGGGGCTCCAGGAAGCACCATCGAAGTGCATTTGCTAATACAGGATGTCTTGGTTTACTAAGAGGATTTCCACATCAAGAAAATCAAGGTCCAAGGACTGGTCCCCATTAGCTGTAAGGGAAGCAAGGATGTCTTCCAAAGCTTTCCCCTTAATAACATTCTAAGGGTCAAAAATGATGTCGAACTACTAGAGAATCACTACCCACCGAGCTAGAAAGCCTATAAAAAAGTGGTAATTCCAGATGTAATTCAGTGGATATACTTGGGACACTTGTGGTACTTCATGATGTTGTATTTCATGTCATAATATCTGGACTGAGAATACAAGCAGAAGGTTTCTCTTCTAGATAAGGGAGTATCTGGTTTCTGTATCGAGGAGCTTGCAGCTGAGGTAGTAGCGGCTATTCTTTGTTCCCTCATGGTTCTTCCAGGAGAGATGGGCGCAGAGAGATTTCTTCTGGGAAGTCACATAAAGAATCAATGGCTTTTCAAAGATGGGTGGAATTATGATCGGAAGATAGAGCCGATACTACTTGATTTACTCAAAAGAAATCTGACACTCTTTATCCCACTAATAGACGATGCCTTTCTTCATGAGCTGAGAAAAGGGCTTACACTTTCCGGACAATTTCGTGATGAATCAGAGTATGTAGGATAAGTGGCCTTGGAATCCTCAAAGCTCTTAAATGTTTCTTGGAGGATAAATCTGGATAACGGCCTTGATCTTCTCAGGGTCAATCCCAATGCCCCTATATCAGAAAATGAAGCCGAGAAACTTTCCAGAGGTGACCTCGAAGGCACACTTCAATGGGTTCATCTTCAGGTGACAGGAACAAAGGAAGTTGAACATTTTCTCATGGTATTTGATATGGTCCTGATGATGGTGAGATTAGACCACCAGGTCATCTACATAACATTCCACCAACATTTCGAGGATCGGCTTAAATATGCGATGCATAACCTGCTGATAGTTGGCACCATCATTTTTTATACTGAATGGGTTGACATGGTAATAGAAAGTACCTTGTGGTGCCTTGAAGGCTGTAGAATCCTCATCCTAGGGGGCCATTTAGATCTGGTTATACATGGAGTACCCATACATGATGGATAGGGCTTGGAACCCTGATGTAGCGTCCATCAATAATTCCATCATAGGAAGGGGAAAATCATTTTGCAGACAATGTAAGTTGAGATCCTGGAAGTTGATGTAGACCTAGATATATCTGTTCTTATTCCTTACTGGCACAATTTTGGACAACCACTTGGGGTACTGGACCTCCTTAATGAA
Source organism: Viscum album (assembly GCA_963277665.1). Taxonomy (NCBI): domain Eukaryota; kingdom Viridiplantae; phylum Streptophyta; class Magnoliopsida; order Santalales; family Viscaceae; genus Viscum; species Viscum album. Next base: position 619,992,310 of record OY728162.1, on the reverse strand, counting down.
ATTGGATCTGATTAGCATATCATATTCTTCCTCAACCATGGCATCATGATAAGGGTGCATCTTTTTGGGACGCAACTTGGACCCGTGATGATTTGTTAGGAGACTGAGGTGATGGAAGGATACCTGGGGATCTAGTCCTGACATCTCATCATAAATCCAGGAGAATAAATCACAGTGTTGTTTAAGGATGTATATGTACTGTTGTTTCTCCTCAAGGGGCATGGCGACACTGATCAATGAGGGTTTTGGGTCTGCCTCGCAACTGAGGTTCACCTGTACCATGTCGAAAACCATGGAAGAGACGCGTCAACAGTGGGGGGAGCATCCCTTAAATCCTCTTCTTTACTTATGGAAGGGTATCCTTAGTGGTAGGAGTATTCTTTGAGTGGATAACTAATGATTGGAGGCCAGTACCAGCCTAAGCGATAGTGACCACTACATTAGGGAACTCCTATGCTACCGCAACCATAGTGATGAAGGTTGTTGATCCAATCCTCTCTGATATTCAGACCAAGTGTACACGCTTGATGATATTGAAGTAATAGTGGTGTGTTGGATTGAGCTGATTAATTTTTTCCCAACGAAACAAGCAAGTATGATGTATTGATGTTTCCATGGGGCAGACATCCTGATACCTTATGGGAGTAGGAGGATCTGGGATCACCTGAGCCTAGTTTTTGTAGGAGTATGAGGTACTCTTCCGGCATATCTTAGACTTGGGAATGTCCTCCTCCCTCGTTCCAGAAACAATGTTGAATTTTCCCATGTCTGGAGTTGTATTGTCCAATCGATGGTCTATAAAGATGTATGCATCATCCAGATCTTCCCATAGGTTGGTCAAAACTGTATCATGCTCAAACTCATTAGTTTGAATCTTCTTGTCCTTTCTCTTGTAGTAGTTGGAATCTAGATAGCGGGCTTCACTAGAGGAAAAGGGGGATGTGTCACCTTGAAGCACACCCACTCGACCATTAAGGGAGTACTTATGGAACTGGTGATATGATGAAGGAACCATTGCATGGAGGTGGAGCCATGACCTACCCATCAATGCATTATAGAAGATGTGCTAGGAGACAACCATAAAATCCATGCTGGCAATTAGACCACCAGACTGGGTATTCAATTGGATCTTTCCGATTGGTGTCTGCTCTATCCTACCATAACCTTGGATTCTTTGGTCAGAGGGACTCAGATTATCCTTGGACAATCCCAGTTTTCACAGTGTCTGATTCGGGATGAGGTTCATTCCAGAGCCTGTGTCGACAAGACAGTGACGAACCTCCACACCATTAAACTGGCTTGTGATGTACAGTGAAAAAATGTTCCTCTATATGGGAGATCGTTGATATTCTCCATAGAATGAGATGATGGCCTGACATTCATCATTCTCGACCTCCTCATCATGAAAGGCTTTTGTGGCTCCTACCTCCGTCTCAAACTAGAGTGGGCTTCTTAAAGCCTCAGCGAGGGCCTCATGCAAAAATGATGATAGGAGGAGGGCCTCCAAGATGGATAGCTTTGTTAGAATGTTGGAAAGCTGTTTGAGAACATCATACTTTGGTGCCAGGAATGAAATTATGCTTATAGAAGGTCGCTCTATGACAGGAGGTATGGTGGGCCCTGTCGATTGGCCTGATGGCTGACTGGTGCTAGGAATATCCTGCTTCTCACCAGTCGAAGCTTGCGTAGTGACTATCAGATGAGGGCCAGATGACTGAGACCGACCTGTAAAAAAGCATGGCTGGTCACAGTGCTATCGAGGTGGCTATGCCTAATCCAACAACACGAACAACGGCGAAGGTGTGCCTGATGTCACCAGATGATAAGGATGTGTATATTGATCTCTACGTTGGGCCTACTGCCTGATTTTCATTGCATGCACATCCTCTCTAGAATTACTGCCCGAGGAACTCCAAAGGCCCATATTTCCATGGCTTTGTCGACACTAACGATGGCTGGGGATGTGGGGAGGATCTTCCGGGAGCTCCTCATCGTTAGGATTCTTGTATGGATTTACCATTTCTATGGTATTTCCCAAGAAATACCCTTGAATATCACTTGAAGAGTCTTCCACTAATGGATAGATTCTGGGAGGGAACCCCATCTCTGAGGGCTTGAAGTCACAGAGAGTACGAGATGATGTTGAAATCTGTAGGGTAATTTATTTTCTCTTATGCAGTCAGTGTTTTCTCTTCTGGGAAGAGGACGGCTGAGATGACGATGCAGAAGTAGTTGCTTTGGCTTCTAAAGGCTCTAGCCAATTCAGGCATGCATAGATAACAACATGGGAGTGGTTTACTATTTTACGATCCATCCAGTCGTCTTAATTTTGGGACTCGCGGTTAGAAACATGATGCCACTCACCTTCACAGTCGCTGCTATTGTATGGCCTCACAAAGATGCATTCCATGTGTGCCAGAGCGGCCCCCAACCAGACTATGTTTTTATCCACATGGTCCCAAATCTAGTCTTTGAACACATAGCACTATTCAACGATATTCCCTAGGATCCATTGGTAGGGGCAGTAATTTTGGCGATCAGTGAGGTTCGATACTTATGGTCTCCTACACTCAAGAAAACGTACAATCCCCTACTCTAGGGTGCATCAGAAATAACCAAAGACTTGTGCCTCGCTGAATTAGTAGGTCTGGTTTATCCTGTCTAGGAAGTAGGACCTTAGAGCAGGACCCTTATGAGGGGCTGGAGGAGCCTGTCGAGGAGTTGGAGCTTGGTTATCTCGCCTAGGTAGTACTGACGCATTGTGTGGAGGAACCAACTGATTCTGAGATGGGAATTGCTGGGCCAAAAGCTATGCTTGAGGTGGAGGGCCTCTACGAGGCTATAGAGGTAGCTCTGCTAGTAAAAAATCTTGTTGCCTGGGGGCCTTTATTTGATCCACTCCGACAGGCTATGCCCTAGAAACCCTTCTGGCGGGGATTGTAGGAGGCAACAGACATGCCTGCTTAGCCCACTGTAAGGCTTCCTCTAGGCACTGGGCCTTCTCAAATTAGTCCTGAAATCCATCAGGGTAGTTCAGGGTGATCAGAGAGGGGACCCGTTCCATCTTGACATTCCCTATGCACATTGTTAGCAATTACTCTTGAGTCAATAGCATGTCAAGGGAGTATGTGAGTCCATTCCACTGGGAGACAAAGACGTAAACGCACTAATAGGGCCTATCCTTAAACTTTAAGAGGTCCTTGAAACTCATCTTCCAAGTGGTGGAACCGAACTGGTAGAAGAACTACCTATATAGGTCCTACAAGCTGGTCACTGACTCGATGGGAAGCTGGTTGTACCAGACGAACACCAACCCTTCCAATTTTTTGTACAAAAAACTAGAGTTTGGAGGCTTCCTGCTGCGATGGAGTTCCCAACATGGGGCCACACCTTGAGAAAAATTGGGCCAGCTGCTGTGGCGGGACCCCTGTCCCATTGAAGGGGGAAAAGGTGGGATTCTCGAAACTCAGGGTTGCGGGCATATCATCCACCCATGTCGGGTATGGCTTTCCATCAGGAAGAATCTCCACCTATCAAGTCTCTAAGGCTTTGAGGTGGGTGATGATTTCTTCCATTGGATCATCCAGGTGGGGATTCCTATCTTGACAGGGATACCTGACCACCAGTGCATTGGCGGTTTCTTTAACACGATAAATAGGCCCAGCGACTCAAGGATCGGCTAGTGTTATGACTTGTGGAGTAGCTGGGGGAATCTGGACCGGGTCCTGAGGATTTTCACACTGTTCATGAGGATTTGGAGATATATACCGTGCCCTCATGCTGTAAGTTCCAACCTCAACCCTGTCTACGTGGGAAAGATGGTCAGGGTCGCATGGGGGCAGTTCTGTAAGGGGATATTGTGCCTGCCCCTACTCCCCTGGTTGAGGATCATCGTAGTCTGGATTTCATTCCACAGCATGTTCAGTCAGGAGGTTGTCGACCAATTTCTTCTGTTCGGTGATTTACTAATGCAACATGGATTTTTATGGGTCTTCTTTTGCCTTCTTCATTGAGCCTGGTGGGTCGGACGGTTTGACGACTCTAAGGAGTTTCGTGCCCTTGTTTGGATTCCTACTGAGGACTAGTGCCTCGATGGGCACGAGAAGACCTAGTATATTTATCTATTGGTGAGTGACCCTTCCCAACATATCCAATAGCTACGGAACACACTCAAGGTGTAAGTCCCCATCAAGGAGAACCATCTCATTCTATCCCTCTGATAGGTCATTGTTGACCCCATAAAATGTGTACCCAAAATATTCCCACCATTACCATAAATGATCCTGGATCATATCTCATTTCTAAAGCATTGATTTGACTGGTCGTGGAGCCCGAACGGAGTTACGAGTTAGAAGTTATGGATGTTTGAATTTGGGCTATTGGAAATGGCCATACAGGACGATTTTGGGGTAAAGTATGGATTTGCGCGTAAAAAAGGAGTTTCGCCAGGAAAAACATTTGCGAGAATGGAATATTACGCGCCCATATTTTCTTGCGAGGAATATTACGCACCCATCTTTGCATGCATTGAATTTTACCTGCGCCGCATTGCGCGTGTGCAATTTTTACGCACCCCGCCTGGCATGCAAAAAACCCTTTGCGCGCGTGGAATTTTACGCGCGTTGATGCTCGGGATTCCGCCTATAAATACAAGGTCACCCCCCACCCTTCATGAGAGGTCCCCGAAGGTCGGCCGCCACTCTGATGCGCTTAAGTCCGGAGTTCCCGCACCCACGTGGAAAAACCCCCTCCGGCGCGCAAAACATTAGTTTTGCGCGGAAAAGGGCCAACATGCCTTGTTTTCCATGCAACACATAATTTTTTGCACGCAACAGTGTCGATGAGCCTGTTTTTTCACGTTCCAGTGCAACACATGTCCTATTGCGTGCAAGCCTTCCCCATTTCACGCACCACTTCCTTTTTCATGCAAGGTATCCCTATTGCCCGCAATTCCTTAACATATGCACGCGCCGCCTCCTTTGCAGGCCCGCATCTTGTATTTCACACCCTGGATCCGGTATTGCATGCCCATCTCTAGTATTGTGCACCCGGATCTGGTATTGCACGCCCACTGCACCTATTGCGTGCGTCGCGCCCCTATTGCGCGCATGTCTGCCCTATTTATGTGCAACAGTGTTCAGGCCTGCACCCGCTAGTCCATACCAAAGGGGGCTACGCCCCCGCACCCCCGCTTGGGGTCAGTGCCCGGCTGCGGTCCCGGCCCTCCGAGCCTGTCCCTTTGCTACCATCACAGACCGTCGTGAAAAATGGTGAGTCGCACCATGAACTTCTTCGGCTGGGACGTTGAGGTTTTCCATTGTGCCCTTTTGTGCACCCACCTCCCACCTATGGAATTCCATGATTTGAGATACTCCTCTGCACACCATGAAACACCTTTAGTAGATGCATTCTTCTTGGTTTCTTTCCTTTGTCTTGTGTTGAGATTCTCATCATCAATTCCTCGAGTACCATGAGTCGAACCTTTCCTCGGGAAGCTTCTCCAAACCCTATCACTTGGCTCCTATGCCAGGTTGAACCAGGAATGGCTGCCCTTGCGTAAGACCCAACACCAGCCATTCTAGGCACCTTATGCCAATAGTCATATCTTAATGACTATAAACTGTAGCACTCCCTTAATTCCACGCATAGGATGCCTCTTTCTCTATACAAGAGATGCCTTGTGCGAAAAGCTGAGATGCCAACAGTCCTATCTACATGACTATAAACTATTATACTCCCTATATTCCACACATAGGATGCCTCTTGCTCTATACAAGAGATTCCTTATGCTCCAAGCATGAGATGCCAATAGTCCTATCTATATGACTATAAACATTAGAAACCCTTGTGTTCCAAACATAGGATGCCTCTTTTTCCAAATAAGAGATTCCTTGTGCACCAAGCATAAGATGCCAGTACTCTTATCTACATGACTATAAACTGTAGTAAACCCTATGTTCCAAACATAGGATTCCTCTTGTTCCAAATAAGAGATGCCTTGTGTGCCAAGCATAGGATGCCAGTAGTCCTATCTACATGACTATAAACTGTAGTAAACCCTATGTTCCAAACATAGGATGCCTCTTGTTCCAAATAAGAGATGTTTTATGCTCCAAGCATGAGATTCCAATAGTCCTATCTACATGACATTAAGCAGTAGTAATCCTTACGTTACAAACATAGGATGCCTCTTGCTCCAAGCAAGAGTTGCCTTATTCCTCAAGCATGAGATGTCAATAGTCCTATCTACATGAATTTAAACTAGATTAATCGCTATGTATCAAACATAGGATGCCTCATGTTCAAAATAAGAGATTCCTTATGCCCCAAGTATAAGATGCATTATGCCATGATCATAGTGGAATACCTTCAAGAGAATTGGAATATATTCAAACATTCCATCACTCTGCCTCACACATTGCGTTTCCTTCATTCGGACCGTCATCCACTTCCATGTCTGAATGGACCCCCTAATAGTATAAATGATAGACATTTGGTCCGCCTGCTGTAACAGTATAGATGATTGACCTATGGTACACCTGTTGTAACAGTATGGATGATAGACCTTTGGTCCGCTTGCTGTAACAGTATGGATGATTAACCTATGGTCCGCCTGCTATAATAGTATGGATGATTGACCTATGGTCCGCTTGCTGTCTTGGGCCAACGCCCCAGATGACTTTGGACAACACTTTGAGTCGGGTCCTACGTTTTGAACACGGTCAACAGTCGACCATTATTTTTTTGTCCTCATTTCTGGATAGCGTGATATGGATGCTGTGTTTCGAACACGATCAACAATTATCCTCCATCACCACACCACCCTCACCGCGTTCCGAATATCAGGCATGTGATTCACACTTTTCTTCTCCCTTTGTTCGGACTGATTCTAATGCCCTTGGCATTATCCCGCTTGTGCACTAGTGTATAGGTGAAGGCCTCAACCCACCAGTGGGTTGGGATGCCATCATGGATAGACATGAGGATGACATCATGGGACGTTTCCTTGCATGAGCCCCATACCACCATGGGCCACCTTAGAGTGTATGCCCCATCCACCATTGTCACTCCATAGCGGCACACAGGCATCACCCTTGCGTAATCCCCAAATACCATCCCAAACTACATGGACTTTTATTCCCTGCCACATGTATACGTAGGATACCTCCACGAGGTTCAAGCCCACCACCTGGTCGTTCCAAACTCGTCACATTGGTTCACCAACCACTTTGGGCCACCTCAGAGTGTAAGCCCCATACCACCATGGGCCGCCTCAGAGTGTAAGACCCATTCACCATTGTCACTCCATAGCGGCACACGGGCAACACCCTTGCGTACGCCCCATAGCATCCCGAACTACGTGGACTTTGATTCCCTGCCAAAAGGATACATAGGAAGCCTCCACAAGGTTCAAGCCCACCACCTGGTCATTCTAACCTCTTCATGTCAGTTCTCCAATCATTATGGGCTACCTTAGAGCGTAATCCCCTTACCACCATGGGCTGCCTGAGAGCGTAAGCCCCATACCACCATGGGATGCCTTAGAGCGTAATCCATATCCACCATTGTCGCTCCATAGCGGCACATGGGCAGCACCCTTGCGTAATCCTCAAATACCATCTCGAACTACGTAGACTTTGATTCCCTACTAGGGGATACGTAAAAAGCCTCCATGAGGTTCAATCCCACCACCCGGTCATTCCAAAATCTTCACGTCAGTTCACCAACCACTTTGGTCCACCTCAGAGTGTAAGCCCCATACCACCATGGGCTACCTCAGAGCATAAGCCCCATCCACCATTGTCGCTCCATAGCAGCACACGGGCAACACCATTGTGTATGCCCCAAATTCCATCGAACTACGTGGACTTTGATTCCCTGCCACGGGGATATGTAGGAAGCCTCTTTGAGGCTCAAGCCCAACTACACCGTCACCCTTGCAATTGTCCCATTCCATTACCCCTCCATTTCATTAATCCATCCACCACCCATCCTGATTCATACCAAGGCCACCAAATCCGGGTGAGATCATGCCATTCATCCCAATGTCGCTCCTTGCAGCACCCGAGAATCCAACCATCCATAACCCCCAACATGTCTCCGGGTCGTTGTCCTTTGTGTACACCCTGAATCATCACCCCTTCTAACTACATGGTTTTTGATCCCAACCCTCTACACAGGGTACGTAGGAAACCTCCATGAGGCTCAATCCCATCCAATGGTAAACCCTGATGTTCCCCATTATGGGGTACACTCTCATTGAACCACCCTCAGTGGTGTTCAGATCAACCATTACGGTGTGACATCTCCCCTACATGGGTCACACCACCTCAGATCCATCCTCATTGTGCGTTCTGATCCATTCATCTTCCATGGTGTTCCCTCCTTGGGATGTACCAATCTGATTCATCTCTTTGGGACATTCTAATCACTCTCATACCGTCTCTACAAGATGTTACCCTCGTGGCATACCATGTGTTAAACATAGAAAGCTGAGGAAAACCTCAGAAGACACGCCCTTGGCGTAACCTTCTCTGCAAGACGTTAAACTCGTGGCATACCCTATGTTAAACATTAGAAGCTAAGGAAAACCTCAGAAGACATTCCCTTGGCGTAACCATATCCACAAGACGTTAAACTCATGGCATACACTGTGTTAAACATAGGAAGCTGAGGAAAACCTCAAAAGACACGCCCTTGGAATAACCGTCTCTACAATACGTTAAACTCACGGCATACCCTATGTTAAACATAGGAAGATGAGGAAGACCTCAGAAGACACACCCATGGCATAACCATCTCCACAAGACATTAAACTCGCGGAATACCCTGTGTTAAACATAGGAAGCTGAGGTAAATAGCAGAAGACACTCCCTTGGCGTAACCTTCTCCGCAAGATGTTTAACTCATGGCATACCCCGTGTTAAACATGGGAAGCTAAGGAAAACCTCAGAGGACGCGCCCCTGGCGGGACCGTCTCCGCAAGATGTTAAACTCACGGCATACCTTGTGTTGAACATGGGAAGCTGAGGAAAACCTCAGAGGAATGCCTATGGCATATGATTCCCCGCATTCGACGTGGGATTCCTCGGGTTCTGCACCCTATAGATTCCCTCTTATGAGGTAGAATACAGGTTCCCCAATTTCTAAGCACCTAGAGATGCCCCGAAATTCCTGATGTTACCATCTACTCTGACCGAAGGTTGATACCATGTGAACACCCCTTGGAGCATCTCGACTGAAGCATCATAATTAACTGGTGTCCATGAAGATATGGCACCAGTAACGTGATTCAAAAATATTTATTAAATCTATGAGGGAGACCTAGACTAGGTGGCGAGCTCCAAGGAGGAATCCACGGAAGGAAGAACCCACATCCCATCATCCCGGTTTAGATCAAGGAACATATGTCCCTAAAGAAGGAAGGTATGTCTCCCACCTTTGGAAAGCGGGAATGCAGAACAACAAGCTCTGTGTCCTCTGCGTGATGGATGCGCACACCCCGACAGAAAGTGTCGGAAATAGTCATCCATGTTAAAAGTGACCCTACTTGAAGGAATATCCTCTATTTCGCCTGGAAAATTAGGTTGGCACCAGATGGAACTAAAATGGAGGGCCATGTACTGCCCCCAACCATGAATTTGAACATGGGGAAAAGCCTCCCTGATTATCTTATGGAGCACATTAAAGCTCTAGAAGCATCATTGTTGGAGGGTCTTATGGAGACCTAGTGACTCTGGGCACTGGGTCATGATGATTGCGGCCAAATCAACCAAACTTCATTGTTGGCCGATATCTTTGAAGTGACCCTTACTCTTGGGGTAGGTAACTCGTCGATGTCGAAGGAGAAAATTAGTCTCATAGAGGGTCTGGAAAAAGCATCCAACCTCATCCTGGGTGAGCACTTCTGGTTCCCTTAAATATGGTACTGCAACTTGCCAGAACATCTCGTGGAAGTGGTCCACTGTGAGGATATCCCACAAGCTCCTAGGTCCAGATTCAGGGTCTATCCCTTCATTGGAACACCCATATACTATAGGTGGTTGGGGAATAGGTAGTGGTACTGATGTAGACTGCTGAGATGGCAGGCTGGCTGGTGGAGAATACGGTGAGTGAGCCGACAAGCCGCTGTGTTTTGGGTTATCCTCTGAAGAGTGCAGTGACTTGGCCACCACATCGCGGTAAAATGGGCAAACAACCGAAATTACCATCGTAGGGACTATAGATGCTGGTGATGGGTTATGTTGATTCTCTTCCACCACTTATCCTCGGAATAACTCTTTGCGATCTCTAGTAAATGTAGAGAGTTCTTCTGGCGATGATGGTGACAATTGCACGACCGTAACCTGTGGAGTTTCCAAATCTGTGTCATCCTAGATATACCTGTAGAGGGAGGTGGGAATTTGATGGACCTCACATTCTGGAAGTATGAGGCTAATGTGCCTTGTTCCTTCCCCGAACATCGACACTGAGGATCTAGGTGAGGGTTCCACCACTGAATCATTTTCTGCCTCTGAATCTGAGAAGTAGACCGGTTTGATCTCAATCTGAATCTTCTTGATGTTCTTTTTATGGAGGCAATGACCTGCCCTCCTTCCCTAGGATGGGTTTTGGGGATTGGGTAGATTTTTGGCACGAGAAGTTCCTTCAACCATCTTGGTGCTGGGGAAGGGCAGACTTCTGCCTTAGTGAGATGGGGTGCGAGGATCACTTCGACAGATATCAAAGGGAATGCGGGGAGGACCTCTATGCCCATCGACTGATGTGTAGAGGGGACCTCCGCGGGAAATTTTGGTGTGGGAAGGACCTCATCTGGAGCTGATAGAGCATGGGTAGGACCTCTATTCTTGCTTCCCCTAGCTGCGTTAGTGCAAGAAGGGTCCTCGTATTGGTCAATACGAACATGGGTAGGACCTCCATGATGGGTGCTAGAGAAGCGAAGTTGACCATCACTCCTCTAATTGCTAATTTGGGAGGACCTTAGCTAGCTACTATAACGACATGGGGAATTACCCCAAACTAAATATTGACAGGATGCATAACATCTCTATTTCGGGTGTCTGTGGTAGGATGAATGACCCTATACCAAATATAGTGATCGCGAGAGAGGTTTTGGTACTGAGCGTCACTACCGTGGGGAGGACCTTCGTTCGGATTGAAGGTAGCATAGGGCAGACCTCCATGCTGAGCTTGTAAGTGGGGAGGCCCCGCATTCTCCATGGTGGCGGTATGGGGAAGACCTCCGTATTGGGTGTCTCTACCACGGGTCAGTCTGTGGCGGATGCTCCCTATGCCGGTGGTCGAGAGATTCGATCTAGCCTTCCAGTGGGGCAGTTGGGGCCTTGATCTAGTCCGAGTATATAAGTTCCCCTAGATAGTGTGCATAAGAGGCTGATGCTAAATGTCAGTGGTGGCCTAAGCCACAGTATTTTCGGACGTTGATGCCCCTTGGCGTGCGTCCTCTTCGGCATGTGCCCGATGCTGGCTTCAGGTCAGCCAAACCGAGGCTAGTGGTGAAGGTACACAACTTACCTTCTCTTCAGCTAGTGGGACTAGGTGGTGGTGTTGTCGTGGCCTTAAGGGGGCCCTCCATGGGGGATCCTGGAATGGGATCCTGACCAGGCTCACCCAGATATCCCCTACCTCATCGGCGTAGGGGAGGGAGTCATCAAGATGTTCATAAGAGAGGATCCTGAAACGATTGTACAGTGGGATGGGGAGTAGTGGCTTCTTGTTCCGCCCTTGGGTTGGTGGTGGTGATGAGTCACACACACCTCTTAATCATGGTGGTCTATATCCTGTGTCGGGATAACCCCCTTCTCTTCGTATCGGCGTACAAGCTCAATTATCACCCTTCGCTGTACAAATTCAGAAGGGGATATGGGGAATGGATTACCTACAATTGTGGGTGTGGAAGTTGTCGCCAAAGTAGTTGAGAAATGCAGTATTGCCATGTTGTAATTTCCCCTACCCATGTGTCGGTGGGAAGGTGGTGATCGGGTTCCTGGTGCAGCAACATGTTTCCTTGAAGTAGAGAGATTAAACCATTAGTGCTGAAACAAAGAAACTGACGTTTGGTTCTCCAATACCATTCCATCTCCCATGGATGGTATGAAGGATTCACACTAATAAAGTCACTGTCTGGGATGTCCAACTTTTTGACTACCCCAACTTCGGGTGAGTTTCACATCAGGCCTGCAATTTTTTGCGCGGGGCCCGATGCTGGATAACTAGATCCGGTTACATGCTAATCCACTCATGTCTCAAACGCTACTAATCTCCAAATTTAGGATAATAACTTCACGTCGGGTTCACCATTTCTATTTCGGGTGCTTTCTCAAGGGCGCACCCATCCGTACTGTGGAAGACACACAATTATTTCCCAACATTCCCTCTTTACAATGGTGGGCGGCATCTTTTGTTTATTCAGGGATGTTTTCTTCTTGATCAAAACAGGATAATGGGATGTCAGTTCTTCCTTCCATGTATTATGCCTTGGAACTCGTCACATAGTCAGGGTCTCCCTTATACACTAAGACGTTGTTCATGAAACTATTCTCAATTCCATGTCTTCAAGGACATCGGTTAATTACACTACCTCTATCGGGACATTCAAAGGGGTCCAGTCAGGGCAGCAACCTTCAGTCAAGGGAGTAGTCACATTGGACATCACTGGCATGTCTGGATGTTTGAAGACTAGCGCATCTGGGTTTCTTCCCCTTATTATAGGGCTTCTCGAGGGCATGGAAGCTTGAGTTAACCCACGTCAAATGTGGGGAATTATATTCCATAGGCATGTATGTAAGGTTTTCCCTAGCTTCCCATGTTTAACATAGGGTATGCCGCGAGTTTAATGTCTAGCAGTGACGGATCGTATTAATCAGAACCCTAACTAGAGTGGATCAGATGGGCGAAACCCCTATAGGGATCACTGATGTTGGGTATAACACGTGGTTATTTTCCCAATTACTACTAAAAGAAGTGAAGAGATTAATTGGCATGATCTCACTAGGATGTGGTGGCTGAGGTGAGAATCAAGATGGATAATGGTTGGTTACACGAAGTGGATGGAGAATGGGATGAGTCGACTCAAGGGTGACGGTGATGTTGTAATTGAGCCTTTAGGATACCTCCTATGTATCCCCGTGGTAGGGAATCAAAGTATATGTAGTTTAGGGTGGGGTTATAGAATTGGGGTGTGTGTAGAGGACAACGACCCGAAGATATACTGGGGCTTACGCATGGATAGAAACTAAAGGTTGGCCTTACTCTACTTGGACGAACCAGTGATATGGGTCCCAATATAAAAGAAAACAATGAATTACCATTGGGTTTGGGTTGACAATGGATTACCACTGACATGGAATAACAATGGATTTCCACAACATGAGATCCACAACGGCTTATTGTTGGGTATGGAATCACAATGGCTTACTGCTGGATGGGGTCACAACAGCTTACAGCTGGATGAGGTCACAATGGCTTACCACTGGATGGGGTCACAGTGGCTTACCGTTGGATGGGGTTGAACCTTATGGAGGATTCCTACGTACTTTTTCTAGGTAACATGGATCAAATACCATATAGTTCGGGATGGTGGATGCAGTTTAACATCCTGTAGGATGAAAAGGGGACATGCAGTTTAACGTCATGCGGGAAAAATGTGGTCTGACATGAAGGGGGTCGGAGCCAATGGTTCTTGGGCTTAAAACTTAGGGAGGCTTACTATGTAACTTACCTTGGCGTGGATAAAAGTCCCTATAGTTACAGTGGTGGGAACCAGTGTTATGGGGGTTAGAACCAATGTTTTGTGGGATTGAACCTCAGGGAGGCTTCCAACGTACCTTGACTTTGTAGGGATCAAATACCACATAGTTCAGGCTTGTGGGAACCGACGTGAAGGGGGGGTCAGAACTAATGTTTTGGTGAGCTTGAACTTCATAGAGGCTTCCTACGTACCTTGCCTTAGAAAAGATCAAAGTCCTCATAGTTCAGAAATGGATGTGGTGAACTGACGTGAAGATGGCCAGGACCAATAGGTGTTGGGCTTGAACCTTAGAGAGTCTTCTTATGTACCTTGCCTTGAAAAGTGTCAAAGACCATGTAGTTTAGAATGGTGTTTGGGAATTACAATCTAGGCTGACCATAGAAGATGTCATGGTTGATTCTTACTCTAAGCTCACGTGAGTCATTCTCGGTGTGAGAAACAAGATGAAGCAAAGGCCTGACGGTCATGTCGCGGAGGTTTCGTCCGTGGGAAGTGGAATGGGGGCTTACATGTGGTTAGCGGACCAAAAAAGGAAACTTGGCCTTATGCATGGTTAGCAGCCCGGGGTGATGGAGATTGGGACTTACTCAAGGGTGGAGGCCAAGGTGGAAACAAATCCCAGATGAAGAGAGATTTGGCACTAAAAAAATGAGGGCTTCGTTGCCCCCCCTCTGGTATGTTGCACCAAGGAAGAGAATAGGAGCATGGGTGGTACCTCATGCAAGAAAACCTAGGGGATTACACCAAGGTGGTTTCCCTTTCCCGACGGACAAACGCCACTCCAATAAAGTGGATCTCACTCCATGTGAGGAATGATGTCACTCTTGTGGATACCAGTGGGTGTGTAGAATTTCCAAGGTGGGGAACCCCACATACGACGCACGGGGTAATTTCACAGTTTAATGTCGTGTGTTGAGGAAGATGGTGCTTGGTAGTTTAACATCTTGTAGCTCGGATGAGGTGGATTCACTTCGCACCCCTTAGGACTTCCATAATGAATAACTCTCTCCCCTTGGGTAAGGTAAAGAATCAGCAATGTCATAGTGAGTGTGTGTTATGGAGTGACCCATTGAGGGTTTTATGTTAGCATGTCTATGTGTAGAAGTACTAGTCGTTATCATGCCTATGAGAAAAAGCATGAGGCTAAGCAACGTAATGGGTAGCACTGCCAAAGGGACATTGAAATAACTTCTTACAAACCAGGAGGGTATAATGGGAAAAGGAGTTACAAAGAAAAGGGGTTCAAAGAAATAAGCCTCCTGAAGCAATGGTGCTCCATGAAGTGAAGGGGCTTCATGAAGGGGTGTTCTTTGTGAAGTGAAGTGGCCTAGACTAAAAGTAGGGCATAGGTGAATATGGAAGGAGCTTCGTGAAGAGGAAAGGAATTCCCGGAGTAGTGCTTCATGAATAAAGGGTTCCTTGTAAAGCACTATGACCATGCCTTATCATGTGGTTCACATGTGCATGGAGGGTACTTCGAGAAGCATAAGTTATCCGTGAAGACCTGAGTCCCCTTGGGGATCCCCTTCCATCGCGGAGGCCCATGGGCTCCATGAAGGGAATACCACCATAAAGAGGACACAAATTCATGAAAAGGGGGAGGCACTTCATGACGAAAAATTACCTTGAAGAGATCATGGTTCAAAGAGAAGAGATTTCTTTGCGATTTGGGAGCCAAGAAGGTGAAAGGTTGGAGGATCCGTCCTTTGGGCTCTAGGGGACCCTGATATTTATAGGAAAGATGCACCTAAAAGCAGAGCTCACTCAACACAAAGATAGAGCTCACTCTACAGCATGTTCATGAATGTAAAATTGGTATGCGGAGCTTCCCGCCTCCTTACTGCACAACAGGTTCGTGAATGTCAAATGGGTTCATGGAGCATCCCACCTCCTTGCTCCGCAGTGGGTTCAAGAACTTCAAATTGGTCCATGGAGCTTCCTGAATCCTTACTCCATAGTTATTTCTTGAATATAAAATGGTTTTGTGGATCATCGTGCCTCCTTGCTTCATGGCGGCTTCAGAAAGGGTAGCTTTTCACTGGTCATGGGGCTACGAGGGCTCTGTGATCAAGCTTTGCGAGGAAACCCCTAATTCTTTCTATTTGTTCTTATTATTCCCAAATTTTGGCTCCAACAATTGTTACCCAAACAAACTCATCACTGGGTTTCCACAAAGTAGAATATAGGTGGGAAGTGAAAACATGGATATGGAAGAGAAATATAATAATAAAGCTCTAATGGATAGTGATAGAGAAGAAGGTTGGAGAAAGTTAACTACCATAAATCCATAAATATGTAATGATTTAAGGGGGAATCTAATTCATCTTGTAAGAATTTACTAGGATCACATTTTTTTGTTTCCAATCTCATTTTCATAAAGTTGAATTTTTTTAGTGAGAATAAATACTTACTTGATTTTGGTACAATCTGTCCGTTGTTCGTGCCTTGAACAATTTCCACTTCATCACTTATTTAAAGAAATGAATTTGAATTTTTCATTCTTGAAGTGTTAGAAGATCATGTGATAGAATGATATGACATTCCATATCTCTCAAAAAAATGTTATCATAGGTAATCAAATATGCATAAGTCTACCTATAGTGAGATAATACATTAACATAACAAAATTAAAATGGATAATATCTTATATTATCCATAAATGGATAAAATTACAATCCTTCCAAGAACAAAAAATATATAAGTGGTGAACTAAATTGACTTAACATTTGTCTCACATATCTCATTTGACAGTTCTTGGTTGCCACATTCCAAACATGTGAATACTATAATAATGTATTCTCTTGGAACATAATAACATGTATTACAATAGAACCTCAGTGAAAACATTAATTCTGTCAAAATTAACTCCTTCCACACACCAAAAATACTAAACAATTTATATACTCAAACCATGATATCACTTTGTCCTTTTATCAATCTTGAGATCATTAATAATATTAGACATCTCATTATATCCTTATCCCTTCATTAAGTGCATATCATGTGCTTTCCAAAAAATATTTCAATACCTTTTTGTGGTTAACAATACCATATAACTATTGAAAACCAAAGCAAACTGATACATGAATATTCTAATATTTCATAATACTATAAATGATATTCCATAAAACTATTTTGGAATCCCATAACATAAACACTTAATCATTCGACAACTTCATTGTCATACTCAACATCACCAATAGTGATCACATGTGACTTCTCTTTGTCTTTTTCCTTAAGAGGTTTCTAACATCGATCATCATTAACTCTTGGATTTGGGCATTGGTTAGAATAATTCCCCATTTCCTTGCACTTGTAGAATTGAAGTGTTGGTGGTGCGTTCTCTATAGTATTTTCTCTATTCACATCATTAGTAAAAAAATCCATTACTTCAGCACTCAACTACTCAATGACCTTATTTTCAACACCTGAAACATTTTCTAGTCCCTTTAAGAAAATATCCACTATGCTTATTTCCACAAATTGAGCATAAGAAAACATTCTTATTATTTTCACCATTGTATTGATATTTTTCCTTGAAATCTATCTTTCGTTTCTTGTTAAAACCATGAGATTGATATATAACACCAACTTTCAATTCAACCTTCATAGCACAACGCACAATCTCTTCATAACTACTAATGTCTCTTATAGATAATGCCCATCAAATACTTGGTTTTAAGCCACTGAATAATTGATCAAATTTACTTTCATGTTGGATGATAAATCCATTAGCATACCTTGAAAGCCTTGTAAAATTTTCCTCGTATGTACTAAAAAATTCATCATCATTTTTATTAATCTCAAAGAACTCCTTTTCCATCTTTGTTCAAAGAATAAGACATAAATACTTATTGAAAGATTATTTCTTAAACTCATCCCATTAAATGGATTAAATTTCATCTTAGGGACATGTATTCTTAATTAGAGTCCACAATTGGTCTACATCACCTCTTAAATGGTAAATAAACAAAATCTCTTTTTCATGTTCTGAATAATGAAATATGGAAAGTATCTTTTCAATGGTGATAATCCATTGTTCAGAAATAAGTGGATCAGAAGACCCACATAAAGAAGGTCGATGTTACCTCATGAAATAATCAATAGAATGTTGTTCCATTCTCTACTCATTTGAAATTATAGAATGAATAATATCTTGTGTAAGTATAACAATAATATTTTTCACTCCATCTCACTTATAATTTGGTTGTTCAAGAGGAAAATCATCGCACTGCTTGGTGCATTGATCATTAACACAATTATTTTGGGTTCCGACCATTGTCTAAACCCAAAAAGAATAGTGTGAGAGGGAAAAAGAAATACTAGGAAAACAACATAATCAAGGGGGTGTAATTTCAAAATATAAAATATTAGGGTTAATCCGAGGTTATTCATGATTGTTATTATAATTCTATGACTATAACCTATACTTATACTTAACCTTTGGTACATCCCTAGACATACCTTTGAAATATCTATAGGGGTATCACTAATGTTTTCACATCCTAGTTTCCAAATCTGAATAAACCTTTACTCTAATAACTACTATAGAGACCCAAGCATGATGTAAAAGGAATTACCTTAATTTTTCAAAATACTTAATACAAGAACCAAAAATACGCCCAAATACCGTATTAGATTAGTGTATTTGGAAACTTGAAACATAATCTTTTAACTTTGTGAGAGATCATAAAAATTTCCCATAAAAATTTCCCCTTTTGTTTTAAAACCTAAAACCTTTCATTATATGCTGGGAAAAAGAAGAAATAAAAAAGGTGAGATCAAATACTCAGTAAGGGTAAACATGGAGAGCATAAAACAAACCATAAATATTTTCATGTAAAAACATGAACATAATGCTTAAAAATAAAAATTTGGAGTAATTAAATAAATCTTGGTAGTATGTAAGGCATGGATGATAAATGAATATTAAACATGATATAAAGTAATTGTCATAAAACATTAAATTTTTGAAATCTAATAATCACATAATATGATTTCTATAGTTTCCAAGACATTTCTTCCAAGACCATCATAGTGGAAAAAGTCTATTACCAAACCGGGTTTACTTTTCATTCCAACAATGTATTACTAAACTGGATTTACTTGTCATTTCAATCATGTCTTTCTCATGATATATAAACCTTTACCCAATAAATTGGAGGGAGATATAGGCCCATCTCATCTCATATTGAAATCATTCTGACATGTTCCACAAAAACATAAATCACTCATCATAGCATAACCCATGAAAAAATGGGTTTCTTAAACATCACTCAATCATAAAATAATCCATAAAAGAAAAATGGACTTCATTAAAATCATAAAATCATAAAAAAAAATAAAAAAAAAAGTTATAATAGGGATTTATAAATAACCCTATGGCATCATAGATGGAAAATAATTTTGATAAAACACTTGAACATAGTTTCTGGGGAAAATATCCTTTTTTCTTTTCTAAAAATGCTGAAAATTTTTAAAAGAAAAAAATTTATTTGAAAATAAATTTGAAATATTGTAGAAGAAGATTCATGTAAATAAGGAGTTAAGAAGATTTAAAAATCTATTTATGTTGTGTAAGTTAGAAAAACATTATCGTCATACTGTTACTGGAAAAGTCAAAAAGTACCTTGTATATTAAACTAAATAAAGATTCCTTCCAAACCATGTTGTAAAAATAAAAAATGGGTAAAAATGAATTTACACATTCATAGAAGAATATTAAAAAAAATATGAATTTTTTTTAAAAAACATAGACATGGATGATAAATATATCCCAAGAAAATACTTACATATAACAATCTTGGATAAAAACGAGATTGCAAAATTATCCATTACCTCAGGTCTGATATGCTTCATATGTATCTGAAACTCATGAAAAATGATTAAAATAATATTACTGATTTATTATATAATCCTAATAATTTTTATTATTACATTTATGATCATATTTTTTTCTATTTTTAGTAATAATTCATTGTTACTTGTTATTCGGGTAATAACTGCTTTATGTTCTTATATATGTTTTGTCAGATATGTTCTTATTCATATTTTTAGGTTATAGTTATATCATTTACTAAATAGTATTACTATAATTTATATAATATTTATTCATTCAATTAATTTATATATTTTTGGTTCAATTAATATTATGTTGAACGAATCACATCGCATCGTGGAGACAGTAGGCGGTACATACGCACGAGCGACGTTATCATTCCGATAATTGTTGAATGGTATTGAAGTGGATGGTGTATAGTATATCAGAATTATTATCATGTTATAATAATAAAATATATCTATTATTTCCACCATTATACCCATCCCTGTAATGTGGTAGTAAAAACATATTACACCACGTCGTGGAGACAGCAAGTAGTATGTACGCACGCACGGTGATTTCTTTTTTCGAAAGATGTATAGAAGGTGAAATAGGACTATTTCATATTTTTAATATCATATAAGTATATTATTTATACTTATTTTATTAATATATAATGAAACAACTAAATAATAGGAAGTATAATAAGAAATAAATTTGAAATAATCAGCAGAAGAGATTACCTCTTCCTCGACCTGCCACCTTTAAATTTCCTCTTAGGGAAGTAGATTTTGTATTTTGAGAAAAATATAACCTATAGAATGTAATTATTAAAGTTTAGAAGACAAATGGTCAGGTTTTGGTCAATCATGGAGGCTCAAAATGAAGTTAATAGGAGATAGAGGTGGTTCCCTTTTATAAGAGGGGAGAAGGGCACTTTAGGGAAGTCATGAAATATTAATTTATTATAAATTTAATTTCGATTTAAAATGGTCCAAAACTTATTTAATTGGGAAATAAGATTATGTTGGTTTCAATAATCATAATTCAATAAGTTTTCAATCAGTTTTGAAGATGTTTTTTCCTTATCTCTTTGGTTTAACCCTTATTTTACCCTTTTTAATCTTACTGTGATATCAAGTTATTTATACATTGTGGTTTAATTTAATTACTGTATCATGTAAAATGACCCACAAAAAGTTATTTATGAAATATTTGGACTTATATTAACCATTTGGTCGAATATTATTTTTTTAATAAATTTAATATCATTTAATAAAAAAATTTATGTTTTAAGTTCTGAATTATGTGAATTTTGGATACTATTCATACTTCACTTTTCTAAAAATTCATAACAAAATAATTATATGGAAACAAAGGTATTAAATCATCCATAATATTTCAATTTCATAAAAAAAATTATGGCATCAAAATAATCAAATTTATTTTATTTTATTATTTATAAATTCAATTATTTGAATCCTTCATTAATGAGGTAATCAATATATCATAATTGTTTCATAAATAAAAATAATTATCTATTGTCTAAAATATATAAATAAAATACCATGATGTAGAAAATATTTTTATCTTTCAATGAACTATTTATAGTCATATAGATCAGTTATATAACCACATATTAATATCAATTTAGTAAAAGATATATGTTTAGGTTATAATTATCTTTACTTTAAATTAATTCTTATAAAATGTCATTTTCACATCCATGTGAATCCATGTGGTCCCAAAATATTCCCAAGGATTCACATGGTCAGAAATATCTCCTAAAATAATATTAGGACACGTGTTAGGATAGTTTAATGTTATTATAATATTATTTTTACCGTTATTTACCAAATTTAACCTTGAACTATGGTAACTAAAATAATTACTGAAGTTACTATTCATAATGTATAAAAATTAAAGGTACGTATTTACAAAAATTTTACCTACATATTCCAAATATGGAAACCATTTTTCCTATTCAAAACATAGAGGATACAATAATTAATTTTAAATTAATTCCTGTTGTCAAAACTAAAAAATGCTTTTTTAAAAAGTAATAACTATCAAAATATTGACATCTGTTTATGTGAAATTTAAATTGAAATTACTTCCATTGACCAAAATTATATTAAATGATAAAAACATAATCTAATGATACTTTAAAACTAATTAAAAGTACAATCTAACTATATAAATAAACAAGATTAAAAAGCAGTCTTGAATTAAAATACACTATTTTACATTGTTCATACAAATATGAATTTCATTAGAAAAATAAATAAATTTCATCAAAAGTAAATTTTGATGTTACTCTTCTAAAGATGAAATTTATTTTCTTAAATTTAACATATAAAATGGAAAAAACTATATTTAAAATGAGTTCTCTATCAAAAGGAGGTAAATCTACATTTTTTGAAAAATACTTCTTTTATCTAAAAAAATGATTTTCTTCTCATATCATGTTTTAGAAAATGTATAAGATGAATGATAATGTTACATAAAATTCATAATGTATTTAATAATATTCATAATTTCTAGTTTATGTACCATTAAATAATAATATTTTAATAATATATCACTTTTTAGTGAAACTCGGTATCACGTACAATGCAAGCTCTCAAGGAAGGTCATTCGGGTGTGTAACAGAAGCCATGTCAGTGCTGCATGTAGTGAAAGCTTACTTTAGTGTTGATTATAACATAATAAAAACATATTTCCTTTTTACATTGAACAAAATCTATACTCATTTTTTAGTTCTATCAAAGTAACTCGAAATTGTGTGCAACAAAAGCCAAGAATAGTGTTGCATATACTGAAAGCTAATACAGTGTTGCATATAGCAGAAGCTAATCTTGGTGTATCATACATCATAATACATCAATGAAATTAACAAGAATCTATATCATAAAATCTTATGGTGTTACTGGTTCATGCTATGAATGAAGATATTGAACAAATTGAGAAGAATAAAACTCAGGAGATTGTTTCGAGGAAAACACATATAAATTTCATTAGGAAAAAATGGGTCTTTCACAAAAAAATGAATGAATATGGTGTTGTGATTAAAAAAAGAACCATTAGTATGAAAAGGGAACTCCCAGATAGAGGGTATCTATGTTGATGAAACATTTCCCCCTGTTCTAAGATTGGAGACAATTCGATTATTCTTGTCTATAATAGTGTAAAGAAAGTTCAAGGTTTTCTAGATGGATGTCAAGTCATCATTTATGAATGGGGATCTGGAAGAAAAATTTATATTGAAAATCCAGATGTTTTTATCATTCATGAATATGAGAACATGGTTTTTTTGGCTAAAGAATGATTTATACTGTTTGAAGAAAGAAATAAGAGCATGGTTTTTAGGGCTTGTTCAGTTTCTAAAAAAGATTTATTTTTATCATAGTGGAGTTGATTACAATCTAAATGTTTAACATGATAGTAATCAATGAATGATGGTTCTGGTATATGTCGATGAAATAATATTCAGAGGATCAGATGAAGCATGATGCAGAATGTTTTTTGAATTCAGGAAATGTGATTTCGAAATTTCAATGATTGGTGAACTAATATTTTCCATAATTTATAGGTAACACAAGGAAATAATGGCACCATAATTTCTTAATATGAGTATGCCAAGGAAATTTTGAGAAGGTTTGGATTGGATAATTACAAGGAGATAAAGAATTTTATGGCTACCCAGATGAAACTATCAAGGTATAATGAAGGTAATACTGTTAATATCTCTGAATACATGCAAACAATTCATAGTCTATTGTACATAACAGTGACATGACCATACATTGTTTTTTCCACATGCCAACTAGTGATATATCAAATCAATCCTAGGGAAATCCACATTCTTGTAGTAAATAAATATAATCTGGTATATCATGGGAACTTTGGACTTTATTTTAATGTATAATGACAAATATCAATAAGAGTTATCGGTCTATATAAAGGCAATTTGGTTCTCATAAAAAATCAACATTATGTGGTGCATTCTATCTTGGGGGATTATGTATTTCTTGTCTATGTAAGAAACAAGATTATATTTAATTGGGAACTACATAGTATGAGTATATTGGGGAAACTCAAGTGTACACGTAACTATTGTGGATGAAGAAGAAGCATGATGATATGGGAGTTGAAGTGAAGACTGCAGTTAGAATCTATTGCAATAAGTCATGTGTTATAAATCTTATCAAAAATCCAGTCCATCACTCATAGAAAAAACATAATGAAATAAAGTATCATTATATCTAGGAGAAGGTGGATCACGGTCTTGTGAAGTTATAGTATGTGCCTACAAAACAGTAGGTTATAGACATTTTAACAAATCCCTAACCTAAAAAAGCATTTGAAAGGAATTGAATGGCTCTCTAAGTTGAATTGACTCCCTACACATGAAAAAGTGTGGATGTGGGCCCCCTTTCTCTAAGGTCTAGTATATTTTTCCCTAATGTGATAATTTTTTTTCTTTACCCTATTTCATTCCTAAAAGAAATGGACTTAGGGTTTATTGACAAAGGGTGGGAGATTGTGGCTATAAAAGTGGAGAAAATGACTTAATCAAGATATGGGAAGAATCTATTAAGTATATCAGAGAGAGAGGGGGATTTGAAGCTATTAGTGGGAGTATTAACATTTGGGGTATTAAATATAACGATTCTAGATTTGATTGATCAAAGGATACATATCATAACAATTGAAGTTCATGATGAAAGTAGAAGAGTTGTTTTGGAATAAAATTAAGTGATTCATTGATGAACATTGCATTATACTATTTTTTTCTCACACCGATCATGGCTCATGTGGGCTTAGAGTATGTGTTGAGTAAATCCATGATTTCTATCTTAATTATAAGAGGCATATTTTTATTGAATATTGATGAAGATTTAATGATAATTAAAATTATGAAATTCTTATAAACAAAAAAAATGGGGGAGATTGTTGGGAAAAAATACCTCAAGGTGTCTTCTTAGTATGTTTTTAGTGTGTTTGTGTTTTTTGAAAAATCAAAATGACTGAGAATAAGTATGTTTGGTGTTTTTTGAATTTGGTTTTTTGGTTGGTGTAGTTTTCCAGTGTTTACCAAATTTTTGGCCCTCAAAATCATGAATTTAATTTTGGAAAAGGAAGGATTTCTATGTAGTAGTGATCAGTACGTGGTCCATGAAGGATATTTTTTAGACCATGAATGGTGGTATGAAGAACATAGAAGGAAATAGGAAAACAAAGGGAATTGTGAAGAATGACACGCAAACAGAATATGGGAATGGTTGACAAGAAATGAAAATGGTTCGCAGTAAAGTCTTGCAGTTCGTGGTGAGGAATTGTGGTATGCGAAAGGGTTGTGGTGCGTGGGATAGATTATCATTCTCAAAAATGAGGAATTGATCTGAGAAGCTGTGAAGAGTGTCGTTGGAAAAAACATGACGGATATTTAGGTGTCTGTGTATGAAGAGAGGCAGTATGTGAACCACATAGGGAAAACAATTCATGGGATGATTGTGGTTCGCAGAAGATGTACCGTATGTGGTGATGGTAGTACCACATTTAATATTTGGTAAATCTCATATTAGTGGGTTTTTTGGATCTATATTCCTATATAATGAGTGCTAATACCATCATTAAGCGGAGAAATTTTCATAAGAAAACATATTTTCTCTGGGAATTTGGTGAACATTGAAAGCAGTTCACAGGGGAGAATTCCATGAAGGGTAAAGTAGTTTGCGAGGAGGATTCTATGAAAATAGAATTAGTCTGCATAAGAAGTATTTCATATAGGAAATAATTCCACATAAGTGAAAGTTGTGCATGGAATCTAGAAGTTGTATTTTTAAAGAGAATGGAACATGAAAGTGGTATATAGAAGAGATTTGAGGAGGTGGTATACGGAAGTGGTACATGGAAGAGGGGGTAGTACACGGAAGGGGAAATTCACGAAGCATACCTACTACACAGTTCACAGAGGAAGGAAGATGGTTTTTAGAGTACTCAAGTAATCTTTCAAAAGTACTATAATAATTCACAAAATCAATTTCCACTATCCTAGAAGTACGTGGAAAATTAGATTTCATCTATGGTGAAAAAAAGACTTCAACATATCATCTAACTATAGTTGAGGATTTTTTTATTTCATGCAAATAAAGGAACATACAAGTCCATAAACTATGGGTGAATCCCTTCTAAGAGCAGTGAGTGAAGGAAGAGGAAAATGGTGATCCTTTCCCCTGACAGTGATCCATAGTAAGAGACATAGGTAGTGACCCTTGAGAATGTAGTGAGTAGACCTTAAATCCTATAAAGTTAGTGAGCATGGGAATATATGTGATCTATTTGGAATCTTGTAATTGTCAGGGAGCTTTAATAGATTTCGTACATCATCACATCATCATTTTATCCTCCTTGGACGTAGCCTAGTGAGGGTGAAACTAGTAAAATAGATGTGTCATGTGCATGATTTTATATTCATTAATACATTGTTATGGTAGAAAGAGATAATTGTGTTTTGTAATGACTAAACAAGATGTAAAGTAAAATTAGTTTTAATATATCATACCCAGATTCACCCCCACCCCTCTCTCAAGGTATTTGACCTAGTAGACCTAACATTATCTCTTATTATATTAGTTCTTTAAGAAAAGAAATAGGATGATGAGATCAAGTTTATCAGGAATAATTTATATAGGGGGGAGTCCATTGAATGGTATCTTTATTAAAAATCCATCATATTCCTCAGGAACTATTAAGTTGTTCATGTATATATGAGAAAGGATTTGGTTCGGGTTTGTAATTGTTCTCCAAAACTCATTCACCCAAACACCTTTAATATTTATTATGACATGAAAAAAAATGATGTCAAGGTATGAAATATGATATATATTATTATGTGTATCAATTCTGAATATTCTAGAAAAATCATGGATGAGAACCAAGATCTTTCTGGTTTTCTGCTGCCTCTTCCTATGAATGTTTGGAAGTGGGATGAGGTTTCCATGGATTTAATTTTTAGACTAACATAAAATCCTCAAATAAATAATTAGAATAGGTTTGGGATCTATTGGTTAATTAATATTCCACACATCATTCTGATTTAGGAAACCACCAAGGTTAAGGATTTTGAAAAGTTATATGTGCTAGAGATCATGAAATTTCACTGGGTTTCATCAAATATTATATCATATACGGACCGCTATTTAATTCATAGTTTAAGAATTCCCATCAAGATGAAGTGGGTTCTAAAGTCAATTTGAGGATAACATGACATTCACATTTGTATGGACATACATTTCTGGTTATTCATATTTTGGAGGATATGTATTAATCTTATATCATTAACATTAGAGGTTCTTGGGATGGAAATTTTGGGATGGATGAGTTTTATTATAATAATAGAAATTAGTCATCCATTAAAATTGATCCTTTTGGGGATCACTATGTTTGAACTTTAAAATCACCTCTTTGTTGGTATAAGGTGGGTGAAGATTATCTTATTAGACTGTGCCTTATTTAGGATACCTCAGTAAATGTTTAGGTTATACATAGATGGTTAGTGATATCTTAGAGTTAGTATAAATATTATTTGGATCATCATCATATTCTATTGTAATTCTATATTGTTGAATGGGTTATCTTGGATGTATCACCTCAATTACGTCGCGGGTGGATTAGGATATAGGTTTAATTGGTTTTTTTCTATGATGGGTAATTTGAGATCACTGATTAGATTGTAAATTTGACTTATCAGTTGGATTTTTCATCTTAGTTGACTTTGATTTATAATGTTTTCTATGTGTTTGAACTCAAGTAATATCAACCTAATCGATATCATATTTTGAATTGGGAAGACCTTGATCTAGAACCATGTGTGTTTATGACTGAGAAGATAGTTCATATTATTGACACTAAAATTATGGTTCTATATGGGAATTCCATTATGTCAATCATAATTCTATGGTAGCATGAAATTATAGAAAATAAATCATGTGACTGTGGGTTGTTGATAATGGAGTAATGACCTCATGTCTTTATGGATCAACCGTCTTTGACATGACTTTATGTGAAAAATGTAATATAGTTGGAAAAATTGTCACATCATGGTATTTATTTCTGGTAGGACCATCTATCAATTTATTTTTCATTCATCTCTCATTGATATCTTGTAATTTTTAGTTTTTTAGGGTCCTGTGGTTGCATAAGTGTTTGGGATTCGGTTAAATTGAACCAATATATATAAAAGCAATGGGTGGACCATCAACTAAATGGTTAAAGATATAGGGTATCTAATGGATAATATTTGATAATTCTATGATATTTGATGTATACTGGTCGGACGGTGATGAGCCACTGGTTAGACAATAGAAATTTTAGGTTTTATGGTTTCTTCATGTAATCACTATCCAACTGGTGATCACCACTATACCACTGGTGAATCCATCATCCAACCAATGGAATACATCATCTCATTATTGGTTACATTGGGGTTGTAAATTAATAATTTTTGTGTCATAATTATGCATTTAAAACCTTGTTTTATTTTTCATTTCATTTCCTAAATCCTTACATCAACCAATAAGATCCTAAATTCAATTATCAGCTATTTGTTTATCTCCCAACTTGAATCCTAGGTATATCCAAGTGACAATAAAAGTTATGGTCCTCTTGTAGTAAGTATAACTCTATTCTAGTCTTGGATCTTATTATTTTTTCTATACCTCTTTCTCAATGGCTATGAAATCCATTAGAATTATTTGAATATAAGTTTCTGTTAGGGTTTCTACTAGATATATCATAGAATTGGGAGTTTTAGTGAAGCTTTTCATTCTTGATGGTGTCCTATTTGGGAATCATTGTGGTAAATGGTTCCTTTCATTACAATTATTCTATAAATTGATAAATTCTATATTCGGGATTGGGAATTCATTGTTTAGGGTTTTTCCTTACTTCCAAGAGCCCTATATTTAACTTGTCTTATTGATCCCATGAAAGTTTTTAAGAACGATGTTTTTTGAGGAAGGTGGTTCCCTAAAATGGCTTTGTTTTATGAACTACACATGCTTTCTCATTTGAAATTATTTTACTAAATAGTTTAATGACATAATTATGATTCTTGAAATTTGGTTATTTTGGATGTCTTTGTGAAAATAAATACTATCCCTTCTTTAAATTAATTATTTTTTTCAAATGAACCTCGGTTTTTCTCATAAATGATTTCAAGATATAAATTGGTTTGAATTATCAAATCAAAATGACTAATTTTATAGGTATAGAAAATAATGAACTGATTTGAAATGAAATTTTAAAGCCTTATGTTTAGCTTATGTCACATTTTAATCTATCGTACTTAAAATGGGGATGGAATTTGGATAATCACACTAGTAAAATTTTTCTTTTCAAAGCATAGATACAAGATTAAAACAGTGACTAAATAATTTTTGAGGTAAGGATACACTTATATGAGTAAACTCTTACCCCTTACTATATTGTTCAAGGGTAATGTGTAAAATAGGTATTCATTGATTAACTGAGGTAGTGTATGGATTCTAGCTAAATTCGACCTATTGTAACATAGGATTTATTTTCTATGATTCTTCTCTTTATGAAATTATTTTATATTTATAAATTTTATAATTTAAATGTTTCTAATTGAATGAATTATTTAAAATGAAAATGGTTTCACTAGATATTCTATGAAATAAAATATTTATAATGGTTTTTTATATTATTTAAATGGGTGGATTTCCATTTATGATTTAAATTGTTAAAATTTATTTCAATCCTTTTTATTAATTGAGCAAAATTGTTTTTTCTTATAAATACTTCTTATGGAATAAATTGGAGGAATAATACTAATTTTTTTCTCATCTTGCGCAAACCTTTGGGTGTGTCTAGATCTTTTTTTTTCAAATGTGGGTAATGGAAAGGTGCCTCTTGGAGGTGGTATGTATCTTTATTAGTGGGTGAGGGAGTTTAGAGGTGACCTTATTATAGGGTATCCTTCATATCCCATGTGGATGGTTGTATTTCATTTTGAGTTATTTTATTTACGTATTGTGGTTTGGAACTTATTTTTCCTTGTACTTTTACTGTATCCACTATTTTCCATATATTGGATTATTAATTCTATTATATATATATATATATTCTATTATAACTTTTTTAATTTATTAATTTATTGAAAAAATCATTCCCAAAGTTTGTTCATGATTCAAAAGAAATTTTTTCCATCCAATGGGGATCTGGATCACCCTTTGGGGGATGTCATAAGTTGCTTCATATGTTCGGTTCATGGATGACCAATATTGGTTGGTGAAAAATTGGTATCAAATGAAGGATATATTTCATGTTTATGATCTTTTGCCTCATAATTTTCTAAAAAACTATAGATAGGTTTTTTGGGACTTAAGGGTTACATTACAAGTTAGTTCCTAGATAACTCTCATCATAATGAGACTTAAGTTACCAAGGGATGTCACAAGGTTTGTATCTCATGTTTATTTTTTATCTTATATCAGTTCCTTGATATTATTCTCTTGGATACAACTGAGATTTATCTTTTATACGATGGTCTCTTTCCATTCATTGAAATAGTACCATCCCCCTATAAGTCTTCCTAAAGTTATTTATGAGGGTGTTGCGGATGATGATCCACGACGAAATACTCCATTCAATTAGAATATTATTAAAGTAGTAGTGTGAGAAGTCTATGCCAAAGAACCAAAATATTATTCTCACCTTGACTCAATATATAAGGGTATAACAAGGAATTAGGGGAGATAAAAAAAGGTCCCAAGAGTTTTTCTCCTTAAAACCTCCATCCATCCAAGGGGGGAAATATCCTAATGAAGAAGAAGACTAGTTAGGGGATAATGAATAGATTTTAAACTTTTTTAAAAATCTAGGTTCTATTAAGGTAAATTTCACAACCATTAATATTTATATCTCTTTAAGAAGAATGTGGGAGACCATAGTTCATGATAATTAGAATGAAGGTTTTATGTGGGAGGATTTTGAGACCATATTTTTATATCAATTCTGTTTTGAATCCTTAATAATTACTAAATCCATTCATTTACCCACCTTTCATCATGGTTAATAGAATATGAATGAGTTTATAGACTATTTTGTAAAGTGGTTTTATTTTTTCTTTTAATGATGAATAAAATGATTTTTTCACGACTAAGAGGTTCTAGAATATCCAACGAGAACATATTTCTTATTAATTTTTAATGCTAAATACAACATACTATGATGAGGTGGTGGATAGATAACTAATAAAATTTATTGACCAAGACAGAGTGTCCGGGTAGATTAGAATTCCCTTTCCACCAAGTGATAGTTTTAGTGGATCCAAAAGAATGATAGGAAGTGGAAAAAAACTCATAATGGATTTGGTATTTGATCTCAACAATAGTATTACTCCATGACGTTAAAAAGTGTTTTAAATATTCCATTAAATTTATACAAATGTTTCAAGTCCTAGAACATGATATGTTTTTACCCTAAACTTATGAATATCTATAGCGCATGTTGATACTAAGTTCATCTGTAGAAATTGTATCTGGTTCTTTTGAACCTCATTATATAATAGTTTCATCATCCCCCAAAGTTTCTATAGTGTATCTATATTATTTAATGTCAATGGGTTTCTAGACACATGTCTATAAAATTAAGTAGTTAAATGGAATATAAGAGTCTTTAATAGAATTTGATTAAAGTTATTTAATCATGATAGGTATTTTATTTATTTCTATATCATTATGGACTAATTTCTTTGATTTCAGTTCATCTTATTATTTTATTTCAAACTATTTCATGGATATTTTAAAATGTTAAATAGAAATCATATCTAATATTATGTATCTAGTGAAGCCTAAAGGTATGTAGAGGGATTTTAGTTTCTGATTATCCTCATATTCATTCTCGATATCCAAAAATGAGATAATCTGGGATTTCCTAGTTCTTTACATAAACCTCTATGATTTTATTATCAGGATTCACTGGATAATCAACCATAAAGTTATTATTGAAGTTTATCATTATTGGGTATCACTTATTTCCTCTCATGGGAGGTCCCAATTATTTTAGGGAGAGTGGGATATGATGTATATTCTAGTGGTACCTCCTCTATCGAAACATGGAAATTGATATCTTTGTTTTTTATTAATCTTACAAATGAGAACTTATTTTTTATGCTTCATTTTGTGATCAAGGATATATTAAATGATACTTATCATACATAGATATTATTTATTAATTTATTAATATTTTTAATATAATGTAATGATCCATGCTACATTAATTTAGGTCTAGTTCCTTTAGGAACATGTAAACATAAGAAAAAAATTCATAAGTGGACAAAATATTATCCCATTAAGTTCTTCATATCCTGGGGAAAGGAAACATAAGAAAGTGTGATCTCATATTCTCAATAAGGGTAAATTATAGAGATATCAATGACCACATAACAATGACATATGTATAATGGTATGGTAACATGATCATAGCTTTTTAAAACCATACTCTACATCTCAAAAAACTTAATCTTGATTCATGTTATAAATCATGACAGTTCATAAGGCATGAATAATAATGAAGTCAAATAACTTGAGCCATGAAAGAATAACATCGGTATAATACAAAGAATTATGATATACATATAAGAATAGAAAATCATTTTATTAGTATTCAAGGATTATTTCTTAAACTATCATAGTGTAGTGGTTTCACTCCCAAACCCTAGTAATAGCCAAGTTTCACTCCAAAGGTTGTCATAGTAGAAACAATTCCTTACAAAAAGGGTTCACTCTCCATTAAAGACTTTTTTATCTCATTAGATATCAATATTTACCCAAGGAATTATAGGGAAATATAGGTCTAAAATTTCACATAAAAATCATATATATGTGTTCTATAAGACCAAACACATTCATCCTATTAGAACCCAAGAAAACAAAGGGGTTTCATAAAAGCCTCATCATAGAATAAATTTTAGAAAAGAAATAGGTTTCATAAACATAAATATAATACATTTAGAGAAATAATAAGAATGGTATCCGTATATAATATCCACATTAAATTATAATTAGCATCAAAGGAAGTCGTCTTAGATGGAAACATATTTTGAAAGTTCACTTGGAACATTTCTCTAGGATAATAGAATTCAGAATTTGAAAAACAATTTTCAAATATAAAAATTCATAAAACATTTTTAAAATATTATTCTTTGCAAAAAACTTTATAAAATTATAAATAAATCTCTAAATCACTAGTTGGTTATGATGGTGTAAAATTCCATTCATCTCATACATGTTTAATGACAATGATTCCTTTAAAATTTTTAGTACAAATTAAAAAGCTCATCATTAAAAAACAAGAAGATCCATTTTAAACTATTTTTAAAAAACAAAAAACATGGTTAAAAATAACTTTAAAAATCATTTGATTAGTAAACACATTTTCATAAAAACATTGATATGAAGAAATCATTTTTTGGCCAAAGAGAGGAATAAAGTTGATTTATCTTAAAAACCTACTTTTGAACTCTTGAGTACATAAAGAGAGTATAATAAAAGTAACAAATTTATTTTAATGAAATAAACTTAGTATAATAAAATTAAATAGTTTATTGAGAGGTAGATCATTATATTTCATAATCAGAAACTCAATAATAAACAATCCTCCTAACAAAGGGATCGTAACAAAACACTTTTACAACATTACTATCTTTTGAATTGTAACCCCATGAAATAATAAATTTAATGAATCCTAAAATATCATGTTAATAAATAAATTCATAAAATTAAATGTCAAATGGGTTGTATACACACCTCATAAAATAATATAGGTGCACAACATAACGTATGTCCCAAATAAGACAAAGTGAAAAAAAATCCATTATCTTTTGGCTTGAATTCCTTAATACATGTTTGAACCTCCTATATAATAAATATAGGTTTATTATAAATCTATTACAGAACGAAAATTATATATATCATACCATATATTATTTAATTATGGAATTTTATTACCACTTATTAACAATTCCTTGTTAAAATATCATTTCCTAT
Organism: Viscum album; assembly: GCA_963277665.1. Classification (NCBI taxonomy): domain Eukaryota; kingdom Viridiplantae; phylum Streptophyta; class Magnoliopsida; order Santalales; family Viscaceae; genus Viscum; species Viscum album. The sequence continues at coordinate 619,958,643 of OY728162.1, read as the reverse complement.
AATAACTACTTTATTTTTCATGTATATTTGCATATGGTATTTTTTGTACATTTGATTTGATCATGGTTCAATAATATAAAAAAACATTTACAATGATATAAATATTCTCTAACTTAATTATATATATATTTTTATTAATTCATAAAATTTATTTGATAGAAAATGAAATATATCGTTCATGGAGACGGTAGGTCATACATAAGCATGAATATTGTTTCCATTTTGTTGACAGATGTAACGAAAGGAAGATAAATAATATTTTACTATTAAAGGTTGATTATTATTTAATATATATAACATATTTTTTAAAAAAAAAATCTTACTACACTCCATGTAAAGTGTAATTTTAAAAAAATCACATAGCTTTGTGAGACAGTGGTCTACGTACACACGAGAAGCGTTATAACACTCTTAGGGAATTGAATGTAAAAAAGTTATACGTGATATTATAATTAAATAAGTATATGAAAATCAAAAATATTATATATTAATAGTAAATAAATAATTATATCCATCAGTGATAGGTGGTGATGGAAAAAGAATATCATCAGTTCGCATGGTGGTAGTCTGTTGTACACGTGATCGACAATTTTGTTTCCTATTTAATAGAATAATAGATGGAAGGAGGTAATTAAATTAAAATAATTAAATATAATTATATTTTAGATACTATTTTTTTTATATGATCATATTTTAATAATGTTTTGATTATGTGGAGGTAGAAATAAAACAAAATGAGATGTTAAGAATATTACCCCTTCTTCGGAGAACCTCTTTATGTGTATAACTAAAGCCTTCCTAAGATGTTTTCCAAATCAAAATAATTCCTCTAGAATGTGTTTAGGTATGTATTTATTGTATATTTTTGGTATTTTTTCAATCCAAATTTTTTTTAAGTGTGAATTGAAGAAGATAGGGTTTGACTTTTATAAGCGGGGGAGAGGACACACTTGGAATTTTTGAAAAGAATAAAGTGTACCCATGTTTTTGACATACCAAAAGGATCTGAAATGGTTAATTATAATAACTTAGAGGTTTTAAGGTCAAAATAGGGCCATAAATTGGAGTTTTATAATTTTATAGCTCATTTTTCTCCTTACTTTTCTTAGTTTTACCCCATGTAAACTCGTTTTAACCGTAACCACGAAAATTAATTTTTACTATTCTTACTATTCATTTTGACCAGAAATTAAGTTAAACTTATTATATAATATTAATAATTAAAATTAATAATATGGAAGCCATTTTTCCCTATTTCATTCACATAATTGGAAAATTTTATTTCAAAACTAAACATGCAAACATATCAAAGAATTCATCTTTCCAAATAGAAGATGTTCAATATTTTAAACGGTTTTTATATGAAAATTCAATGTGAAATTTATTATAATGGAATAAATTGGATTAATTATAATATAATTGATCTAATTTTACATTTAAAACCATTTTAAAATATATAACATTATAAATTCTCCAAACTTGAAGTTAATTTTCAATAATAAATATTATTTTTCTATATTAATCCAAAAAAATTAATCCTTTCCAAAAACTCCAAAAAAACATAACCTAAGATAGCTCTTAAAATTTTATTTCAAAAATGAATTTAATTTTTTCATATAAATTTTCTAAAAGTTTTAAAAATTAATTTTATTATTTGTTCATAAAAAGAAATAAAAATATTTTTTTAGAAAAAATATATTTTTGAATTTTATAAAGACTTTAATGAAAATATAAAACTTTTTTAACTATAAGTTTTACTTATATAAAACCATAATAAATAATATTTTTTAAAAAAATATTCATATTCAGATCTCCATGTTTAATGGCTAGGTTATAATGGATTTGTTTAAATGATAATATCAATAATATATCATGGTTCGTTAAAACTTGGTGTTGTGTGTAACGAAAGCTTTAGAAGAAATTTAATTTATTTGAAACAATATATATTTTATAAAATATAGAAAATTTACATTATAACACCTTAAAATAAATATCTCCCTTGAAATTATAACACATTAATAATAATATACTAGTATACTTCTACCTCATCATATCCTCAAGTTCCCACATACCTTCCTCTAGCTGGTGGTTTCAACAGCAAACATTGACTAGGTGAGTGGTCATTTTTAGCCACAGATAAATTCATTGAAATACCTTCTCACTATAATAAATTAGAGATCATGTTGATGATAATTAGTTTAACTTTTATATTGACATTGTCCACCCTTTTATGTTGATGAATAGATTTAAATTTCTATATCATTTCTTCTTCTAGATCTAGTCCCAATATCTATCTTTTTTTAACTTCATCTTAGTTTGTTTCAGTTATACACATATTTATATAGAGTTATTCTTAATGATACATCTGAATAATTGAGTGAATATTATTTTTGTAAGAAAAAACAACTAGAGCAAGGTGCTGATCCCCACCACCTTTTAAATCCACAGTACAAGATCTTAGAATACCCTCTAAGGTTTGAATTTTTTTCTCAGACTGGCCATCAATATGAGTGTGATACATTATACCAAAATTGAAATATACATCAATATCATACTAAATATTTCTCCATAACTTCTAGTTAAATCTTGGATCCTGATCAAATATAATTGAATGTGTTACTCCAAGAAAGTATACCACTTTTTTAATGTATATTCTAGAAATATTTTCTAGAGATAAATCACCTTTGATAGTGATAATTTTTTTTGACTTTGTTACGCTATTCAATACAACCCATATATTATTATTCCCTTTATATGTTTTGGGGTGTCTGATGAAAATATCCATTGTGATGTTTTCCTATTTCTATTTAGGTACGGTTAAGAGTTGTAACATCCCCTTAAAATTGTGTCCCTCCGAATTAACTTACTGAGAACCAAGATACAAACTCAATAATATATTTCCTCTTTAAATACCACCATATATATTATTTTAAATATCTTTACATATTTTTACTTCTAAGGTGAATAGGTAATCCAGAACTATAAGCTTACTCTAATAACACTTTCTTAAAATGTGGTATGGAAAAAACATGTACACGACTCTTGAACCTTATCATTCCATCAAGATCAAGGTTAAACTTTGGAACATTTATAACATTATTTTGAAGCTCTAAATTTTACTTCTATGACCCTTTAATCTTCACATGGATAGATTTTTGAACACTCAATTGAGCAAGATAAGATTTCTCCCCTTCCTTCAAGATTTCAAGATCCATCCTTTGAAAATACATAAATAATAGATAGATTTTTATCCTCATCATGGATAAGATAGCATTCTCCTTTTGAAACAAATAATTGGAAACATTGTTGTCTTTCCCAAGGTGGTAATGTATTGCATATTAATAATCCATAATCATCTTTAACCATCGTCTCTGGTGTAGTTTCAAATCCTTCTGTGTGAATATATAATTTAAATTTTTTTGATCATTATATATATATATAACTTTTATATATAAAGATAATACCTCCATATCCTTAATTAATAGATTACCACAACATACTCCAAATCCTGAGTTGGGTAATTTCTCTCACGAACCTTCAATTATTGTGAGTCATAGGCTGTAAATATGTCATTATTCGTTAAAACACATTTTAATTGATTCTTGGATCCATGAATATAGACTTTAAAACCCATCAATGCTATGGGGAAATATTATCATTGGTACATTGAATAATATTCTCTTTAATTCCTTGAAATTTTCCTCACATTAATTTTTCTAGAGTAATATAGATCCCTTCTAAGTTAACGTGATGAGTGGATTAGAAAGTCATGATAAATTCTCCAAAATATCGATAATATTCATCAAAACCAAGAAAATATGGATCTCTACCACCATGGTTGGTCCAGGACAATTTTAAATGGCCTTTATTAATCATGGATCTGCCAATATACCCTCTATTCAGAATATATGACCCAATTATGAAACCTTTTGTATCTAAAATACACACTATATAAATTTTTTATACAGTTTCTAGTTCCTTATGGTCTTTAGTACTATTCTCAAGTGTTCATCATTATCTTTTTTAATATTTTAATAAAAAAGAATAGCATCTATAAATACTACCACAAACTGATCAAAGTAATATATAAATACTCTATTAATTAAATCCATGAAAATATTTGGGGAATTAGTAAGACCAAATGGAATCACTATACACTCATAGTGTCCAAACATTGTATAGAATGTTTTCTTGGGTATATCTTCCTTCCTAACCATAGTTGATGATATAAAAAACAAAGGTCAATCTTAGAAATTAATTGAGCACCATGATGTTGATAAAACAAATCATCAATATTGAGTAAAGGTTACTTATTCTTGATCATGATCTTATTAAGATAATAATAATGAATGAAGAGTCTCATTGATCAAAATTTGTTTTTAACAAATAAAATAATTACACCCCAAGGTGATGTTCTTAGCTGAATGAATCCCTTTTCAAGGATCTCCTGGATTTACATATTAAATTCCTACAACTCAATCAGATCCATTCAATAGGTATTAATTGAAATAAGTGTGGAACCATGTATGAAAAAATTTTAGTACTCAATGTCACTTGTTGGTGGAAGAGTAGGAAATTATTCTGGAGATAAAACAAAAAAATTCTTCCCAACAGGAATATAATAGATTTCAAGTTTCTATCTAATCATCTAGGATAAAACCATATTTTGAATAAAAATCAAGACCCACACAAAGGATTTTATTTCCCTCAGAATTTCACATTTATCATCACACTGATAGATGATCATAGGATGGCTTGGAGTATCAAAGGTGACTTCACATTCTAATAAACTGATGTGGTAATTATGTAGAGAAATCCAATACATGACTAATATAACATCGAATTTTACTAGATAGGTAATAAAAAGATTTACATAAAGCATATTCCAACAAAAGTAAACCAGAGAACAACTATAGACATGATATGAGATCATTATACAATTTGGGGTTCCACTATTGATTCAAAATATGATGATTGATCTAATTTTTTGATACCCATAGTAAATTATTTACATATAAATAAGTTGGTATATCTATAATAAAATAATATATTAGTATCTCTATAGTGTATGATAATTTTACCTTTCATCATGTTGTTATCACACCCCTCGCCAAAAATAGTGATCGTATGAGATTTCCCTTTTTTCTTCAGATTAAGAGGTTTATGATGTTGATAATCATCATTAACCTTTATATTTGGGAACTTGTTAGCATAATGACCATACTCATTTAATTTGAAACTCTAGAGTGTGGATGGTTCATTTGGAAAAGCTTTATCTCTATTCACATCATTATCTAACTTATTCCCATCACTTGAGTAATAAATTTCTCAATTAACTTCCTTCCTACACATAAAGTTATTTTCAATCCCCTTAAGAAAATTTCCTTCATATTTCTTTCCAAACATTGATCATGAAATAAAGATCATCTTCTTTTCTCCATGGTTTTTAATGTTTCCTTTGAATTATATCATTCTTTTCTCATCAAGAACTTGTAACTGATTGGTAACCCCAATATTCATTTCTATATTGATTTAAAAATGTATGATTTATTAATAGATATTGAAGTCCCTTATAGCCAACTCCCTTCAGAGACTTGGTTTTAAGTCACTGAAGAATCAATCAACCTTAATTTCGGTTTGGATGATAATACAAGAAGCATACCTCACATGTCTTGTAAAATTCACCTTGTATGTACAAATATATTCATCTCCCTTCTTCTTTATCTCAAGGAATTCATTCTTCATTTTCAATTGAAGAATACGAGATAAGTTCTTATTTAAAAACACCTTCTTAAACTCATATTATTCCATGGAGTCAATTTTATCTTTTTTACTTGTATTCTTGATAAATGTATATCATTTATCTGCTTCACATACCAAATGACAATCTTTCCAAATGAATTTTTAATTCTCCAAACAGTGGAGAATGTAAAATATCTTTTTTATGGTATAGATCAATTTCTTAACAACTATTGGATTAATAGAACCACAAAATAAGGTAGATGTTTCCTTGTAAAAGACTCGATAGAATATAATTACCTACCTTGATCCTTTGGATGTTCATCATGATTCATAGCTTAAGAAATTTGTGTGAGATTAGCAATGATATTTTTTATTCCATCTCCAATAACATTTGGTTACTCGAGAGGGCAATCATTGCCTTATCCATCACACTCATCATTAACATGGTTTTTTAAGATTCCACCCATTAACTAAAACTAAAATATATAGGATAAGAAAAAATAATAATAATAGGGAACCACATAATCCTAAAAAACATATATAATTCCTAAATCACGACACATTACTTTCAATCTATGAAACATTATGCTTTACCTAGGTCATTCATGGTCATTATTAAAATCCTTCATGATGGTTCGTAAAGAGAATATGAATCAACCAAAGAATATACCATAAGGAGTGTCAAACTAGGCGTCAAGTAAGGCTTCTTATCATATACAATTTAATGTTTTAGTTAATAGAAAAATTCCTCTTTTTAATTTGATAACCATAGGTAAATTTTCCCCTAAACTACATCCACTTGTGCTCTCTCACAGGGATGTATTTCTCATAAAATCAAACTTATTTCTTCACCATTACTCAAGTAATTATTATATACAAAGGATTATCCAAAGGGTTATCACAGAAATTTTCTTATCCTAGTTTCCATAGGTTTTAATAAACCTAGATCTTATACCAACTACAACAACCCATGCATTTCATAAATAAATATTACATCTTAATAGAAAAATATTCATTACATAACACAATGATTCATTCTATAATCGTTTTGGTATAGTGCCTTTATAAATGTAGAAATATAAAAATTTGGTTCATAAGTGAACTACATATTCTCCCATGAAGTTCTTCATAACTGAACCCTAACAAGAAATGTCATACATAATACCTTTATTCACAACCTCGGTAAAGGAATCATAAAAAATGGTGATCATAGATTCTTATTAAGGGTGAAAATAGAGATATCAATGACCACATAATCATAACATGAGTATAAGGGTATGAGAACATTATCGCATCATTTTAAAACCTTACCCTACATATAAAATAACATAATATTGAGTCATATCACAAATATTAGTTGTTCACAAGACATGAATTGAAAATTAAGAAAAGAATATGATCCATGAGAGTATAACATTTTCATAATACATGCGATTTTAAAATACATATAAGAATATCAAATCATATCCTTCATAGTCAAGGATCATTTAAAAAACAATCAATGTGGAATGAGTTCACTCATAAAACCATTATAGCAGCCAATGATCACTCCCAAGACTATCATAGTGTAATTTTTTTTACTGGACTGGGTTCACTCTTCATTCCAATCCGATTTATCTCATGATATATCAATCTTTACTCAATTAATTGGAGGGAGATATTAGTGACACCCATCACATAATGAATATAATATATACGTGTTCCAAAAGATCATAAAACATTCTTCATATCAGAACCCATTACAATAAATGGTTTTTATAAACAATTCATCATAGCATAAACTATTTAAAAGAAACAAGTTTCATCATCATTTCATCATTTAATCATATCATAACCCATGAAAAAATAATATTATTTCATAATAATTTTATCATTCAAAAACCTATGGAAGATAAACATGTTTCACAAAAAAAAATAGAAACCATTCATGGAAATAATAAGAATGTTATCTTGGATAATATCCTTATTAAAGAATAATCAACATCAAAGGAAGTTATCTTAGATTAAAAATGATTTTTAAAGATCACTTGAAAACTTTCTTGAAAAAATAGCATTTAATAATTGGAAATAAACTTTCAAACCAAAAAATTTATAAAAAAATTTCAAAATACATTTATTTGAAAATAACATTGGGAACTTGTAACGAAATATTTAATTCATTGATTGGTTATAACTGTAGAAAATTCCATTCATGTTGTAAACATTTAAAAATGAATATTTAATTCATATTTTTGTTAAAATTAAAATGAACCTCATTCAGGAAACAACAAGAAGATTAATATAAAACCATTTTTTTAAAAATTAAAACAAGGTTAAAATGACATTAAAAAATTAAGGCTTGTAATTAAAAAAAATAGTTTTTGAAAAACTACGATAAGGAATAATTGTTTAAAAAAAGTGTTAAATAAAGTATATTTTTATTGAAAAAATACATTTTTAAAATCTTGAGCGTTTAAAGAGATAAAAATGAAAGGAAAAATTTATTTTCATGAAATAACTAGAGAATATAAAAATTCATGGGTTTATTTAGAGATAGGACATAATATTTCATAATTTGAAACTTAATAAAAAAATCCTGATAATAATGAGATTATATATTAAAAATTTTACTACTTTTGTATCATTTTAATCATAAACCCCATGAAAGAATAACATTAAATTAAAATAAAAATATCATAACAATAAATAAATTCATGATATTACATGTCAAATGAGATGTATATACACCTCATAAAAGAGGGTAGGTGCACAACATAACATATGTACCAAATAAGAAAAACTAAGACAAAATATCTAAACTTAATTCTCAACCTACTTATTACATGTTTTAACCTCATGTATAAAAAGGATAGGTTTATTATAAATAATTATAGAACCATACTACTATATTTCAAAACATATATGATTTACTAATGAAATTTTATTAAACTATTATTAAAAATTCCTTGTTTAAATATTGTTGCAGGTAATAACTACTTTGTTTTTCATTTTTGTTTTGATTTTGTATTTTCATTCCTTTTATGAGGTTTATATAAATCCCATTTGACTTGTAATATCATGAATTTATTTATTATCATGATATTTTAAGTTCCATTTACTATTATTATTTCATAGGGATTATGATTCAAATAAAATGGACAGAAAATATATTATAGGACCATAAATATATATTTCATAACATATGTGATTTATTTATGACCTTTTATTACACTTTGATTAACAATTCCTCATTACAATTGTGTTTCGGGTAATAACTACTTTGCTTTTCATGTATGTTTTGATTTGGTATTTTCAATCCTTTTACTTTTATCACGGTTCCTTCATCTCTATAATTTTAAACATGACATAAATATCATATATATTCATTAAATATGTATTTATATTAGTCTATTAATGTTATATATAAGAAAATAAATACACTATTCATGGAGATGGTAGGCTATATGTATGCATGAATGCTACTACCATTTTCCCAGTGGATGGACTGAAAAGAAGGTAAATAATATATCACAATTATAAATTAATTATGATTTAAATTGTATCACATATATTTATTAAATTTTTCTTTATTACCTTTCACATAAATTGTATGATAAAAATGAATCACATATCTTTATGATGTGACTGCACGCCGTACACATGAGCAACATTATCGTACTCTCATGGAATGGAAAGTAAGAAATTATATATGATATTATAATTATATAAGTATAATAATATGTTATATATAAACAATAAATAAATCATTATATATCTATTATTTGTGGTCATGGAAAATTAATAGCATCATTTTGTGAGGCGAAAGTCCATTGTACATACGATTGTCGACATAGTTTTCACTTTGATAAAAGAAGACATGAATATAGGTTATTTAGTTAACATAATACAATCTAGGCATAAGGGATATATTTTTTGTTATTATTTAATCATATTTGAATAATTTTTACATTTTCAGTAAGAAAAAACATAATACAAGGTTAAGAATTTTACCTTTTATATAGAGATCCCCATTAGGATTATAACTAATGCCTTATTAGAAGGTTTCAATAATAAATATAATTCCTATATAATGTAGGGATAGAAGTATAGAATGTATTTGTGCAGTTATTGGTTAATCCAAAGGGGGTTTAATGGGTAAATTAGATATAATACTGTGTTGCCTTTTATAAGTTAGAGAGATCACACACTTGGAACGTTTGAAAAGAATAACGTGTACCCACATTTTTTACATTCCATAAGGATCAAAATGGGTAATTATCGAACCTTAGAGGTTATAATGTAAAATATGGATATAAAATTGTATTTTTACAATTATATATGTCATTTTACCACTTATATTTTTATTTTAACCCCCCCCCCCACAAGTAAACTCGTCCTAATATTAACGACAATAATTAATTTTAATTGTTTTTTACTATTCATTTTGAAAAAAAATTAAGTTGAACTTATTATAAAATTTTAATTATTTTGATTCAAAATATCGAATCTGTTTTTTCAAATTACACTCACACAGGTGAAAATTTTTATTTTAAAATTAAACCCATCAATATAATAAGAAATTTATTTTCCAATGAGAAAATGTTCAAAAGTTAAAGATCTATTAATTTTATTTTAAAAATAGAATTTGAACTTAAGAATATTTGTCACCTTCTTTTGTAGATCTAAATGATCACTCCTTTGAGAAAGAAAATATTTATCCCATTCAAAATTTCAAGGTCCATTCTTTTAAAATCTATAAATATTCTAAATTTTTTATCCTCATCATAGATAATATTTCATGATCCTTTTCCTCAAATCGTAATCCACCATGTTCTATTTCCTACTGTGGTAATGTATTGAGAAACCATAATTTTTAATCAACTACAACCATCATATTTAGTGCATATTGAAATATATTTTTGTGAATATATACATTAAACATTAATGATCAATATATATGTAACACCTTTATCTATAAAGAAAATTTCTACATATCTTTAATGGAAATATTTTTACTTATAACTATAAATCATGAGTCATGTAACATTACTCATGAATAATAATTTTAGATGAGTCATAGGCTATCACTGTGCTTTTGAACATGATAACAAATCAAAACCATTTATTATATGAATCAATGTAATTCACAAAAACTTATCCCCTTTGAGATAATATGAGCATAGGTTCATATACCTATGTTCTCTTATGTTCCTTAAAATTATTATCACATTCATCTGTACAATGAAAATAAACTCCCTTCTAAGTTAACTTGGTGAGTATTTTATATAAGTTTGATAAATTATTCAAAAAAACACAGTATCATCAAAATAAAAGAAAATGAAATATCTCAATAATAGTTGTTAGTTTGGGTCAATGATCAATCACTTCTGTCTTTGAAGGATCCACTGATATTCCCTCAGGTGAAATTTTATGACCCAAAAATTAAAGATTTAATAATCAGAATTTACTCTTGGTAAATTTTTCATATGGTTTCCCAATTATTAGGTTCTTCATTATAATACTCAAGGGATTTTATTCTCTTGTTTTCTCTTGTAATATATAAGATTGTCATCTATAAGGACTGGCACAAACTAATCAAGGTAATCTCTAAAGATTTTATTTACTATATACATTAAGATAGTTGGGGCATTAATAAAACCTAATGGAATTAAAATAAATTCATATTGTTCATACCATGATCAAAAGGTTGTATTTGTTATGCGTTCTATTTTAACACTCAATTCATAGTTTTCGGATCAAAGATAAATCATGGAAAAATATTGAGCACTTTGTAATTGATTTAAAAAATCATCATTATGGGGAGAGAATACATATTCTTTATTGTGGTCTTCTTAAGTTCCCTATAATAAATACAGAGTCACTTTGATCTATCATTAATCTTAACAAAAAGAATAGGTGCACACTAAGGAAACTCAATTGGCTAAATAAATCCATTATTAAGACTCTCATTAAGTTTTTTCTTCAATTACTACAACTCAATTGAGTCCATTTTATATGGGCTCTTTGAAATAGGTGTGTCACTGATTATGAGTTCTATTGAAAACTAATCATCAATTTTTGGAGTAATACTATGTAACTCTTCCGAAAATAAACCAATATATTTCTATAAAATAGAAATATCTTAGATATAGAGTTTCTCCCCAACTATCTAAGAAAGATACCCCTATTGAATAAGAATAAAGAAACATGAAACATATGAACTTTCCATTATAATTTCATATTTATCCCCTCCCCAATAGATAATCATATGATGGTTCAGAATATAATATAACAACACCATCTCCAGTAACCCATAATCTATGTCTACTTTATTAAATTGGCATAGACACAAGGGGAAAAATTCAAAAATACACACCAATTTAGTTGTTTTGGATAACTAGTTACGTACACAATTCACATTTTATATTGGAAATACAATAAAAACATAGTAATGGAAAGCATTCTATATCCTTGAAATCATTCTGATATTTCTTCCTCGTGTCCTATGGATAGGAAAAAATGGATTAAAAATATTAGTAAGGTTTACATACATTGGAAACATTCATGAATCAATAACTCATAATAAATAAAGAAATTTAAGTAAATGATCATGAATTCTATCTAATTAATAACCTGACTATCAAGATTATATTAGGAATAATCAATACAGAAAGCAAAATTATTAGAAATGTGTTCTATTTAATAAATAACTTGAACAAAACTTTCATCCATTTATAATATAAATACTATAATATCATATATAATAATTACTAAATTCTCAGTGAATGAAATGATTAATTTTGGACATCATGATCATAGAAATCGTGATATCTAAACCCTCAAAACCTTTCACCAGACAGTTTAAAACTATGGGTTAAAACCCATTTAATTTTTCCAACTGATTTGAATCATGATTCCCAGAGATGCATCAAGGGGAAATAAACTTTAGAACCCTATTTCATCACTGCATGTCCAAATAATATTTATTATATTTAATAATCTATTTAATTTATGAATAAATATTTCTTATCAATAAATATCTATATTTAGTAAATAATATAGATTATTCAATATTTCCCCAATCATTTAAATACATTTCAAACTAAAGGCAATTTGTAAAATAGGTATAAAATTTAGGAAATATTCATATATATGATAAAAATAATATATATATTTAATATAAATTTGATTTCCAGTGAAAAATGATCACAAGAGGGTGATTTCTTCATGAGAAAGTTAGAAATCACAAAATTAATCAAGAGGTGAGAGGTAACAAGTGGTTCATCAGAATATAAGTTTTTGCAATAAAATCATATCACTAGAAAAAATAAAGGGAATGGAAGTGAAATATGAAAATAAAAGTAAATGAAATATTTTTATTTTTAAAATCATTGATGAAATGTATAATAAGAAACATTTCAGATTACAACTATGGTGGGAGGGAATTACTTTATCATCATGCACATTAAATGAACAATCCTTTCAACTATTTTTAGAAATGTAATTTTTGAAAAAACAATATAATATTAAATTCAAACCCATTTTAAAATTAAAGTACAACTTAATATTTACTTAATAAATCATTTGATTAAATAAAAGGACTTTTTTAAAACAATTTTGGAAAACAAGTACATGGAAGAAAAATATATCTGATTAAAAGTGAAAATAAAATTAGTTTTCCTTTTAAGAAATTAGTTCATTGAATAAAGTACCAAAGAGGGGAAACGTTGGAATACAATATATAAAATTATTAAATATGTAGTTTATAACAAAATTTTTGTGAATTAAAAATGATTAATGATAATATTCCATCAATAAGAGTAAAATAAATCCCAAAAGAAAGTGAGATTGTAAAATAGATTCCTAACAATTTGGTAACATTAAAATTTTAAACAATTTAAAGAATAAAGTTGAATTAAAAAATTAATTGTAATTAAAAAATATTTAATTATGTTAAAAACATCAATGGGGTTGTATATACCCCACAAAAAAGTGAATTGGTTCATTTTAATAAATATTTCGTAATAGAAGGGAATGTGAGATGAAATCCCTTACCTCTAGCTTCCATTTTGTTGAACACACCTTAGACTATTGTATAATGGTTTTAATCATGTTATTAACTTATACTAAAACCATATTAATATTTAAAATATCATATTTTATCCTCTTATAACATCTTACCACCATTTTGATAATAATCACTTATTATTACAATTGTTTCAGGTGTTAATTGCCTTATTATCTCTTGCATGTTTTGTCATTAATTTTTTTGTTATTTTTAATAGGATATAGTTACATAATATATGTGATTATATTAATTTTATAAATATTATATTTAATCATTAGATAATTTTTTATAACCATTATTTAAATTTGTATATGGAAAATGAATCACATTGCTTTATGGTGACGGTGGGTCATATTTATTAATGAGAACTGATATCATTTCATTAATGGGTGAATGGGTAATAAATTGGTTGATATATTATTTTTTCATAATTAAAATAATTTCATATTTATCATATATATTCATTATTTAAATCATAATAACAATCCATATGATTCGGTGATGGAAAAAAATTACATTGGTTCACGAGGTTGTAGTCTGCCATAGACACGAATGATGGCTCCGTTTCCCATTTGATAAACAAGGAGAGGGATAAATATTATGTAATCATAATAATAAAATATCATTAAATAAGATATAATTTTTTTATTATATTGTAATTTTTATGACAAAATTTTAGCTGGAAAAATAATAACGAAAAATAACGAGTTTTGTTAAGACGATTACCTTCTCTTAATGAAACCTCCTTTGGATATATTCTTAAGAACCATAGGGTTGGTATTTTGGAAAGTCCAAAACCACTATAATGTGGATAATAATTTTTGGAATAATATTTTGTAGGTTTTTATTGATTCATCTCACTTTATAGGTTTCAACAGGTGAGGGGAGAGAGTTCCCTTTTATAATTGAAGAGGATGACATAGTTGCAATTTTGAAAAGAATAAATCATACACATGTTTCTTTGCATGAAAAAAGAATCAAAAATGGATCATTATCAAAAAATAGATCTGTTAAGGTTTAAATATTTCCATAAAATAGTAATTATAAATGTTTTTAGGTAATTTCAACCCTTATCATTATAGATTAACCCCCGGTAAACTTGTTTCTTACCTTAATCATGGTAATTAAATTTTACTATATTTATAATTCATTATATCCAAATATTATGTTGAACTTATTATGTAATATTAATTATTAAAATTCCAAATATAGAACCCATGTTTAAAAATTTAATTCATATTTTTGATTTTTTTTAATATAAATATAAACCCAAAAAATATGTTGAAAAAAAGTTTTTCAGAAAAATCATTTTTCAAGAACAAGATAATCTTATATTAACTATATGAAAAGTGATAATAATTAGATCGATTTAAATTCATATAGTTAGATATATAATATCTAATTTTTATTTTAAATCACTCATCATTAAATATTATTTTGATTAATTAAAATGGGAATACATTATTCCATTTGAAACAAAATATTGATTTTGGAAGGAAAAAACAATTTTAAAAAAATTTACAATTTTACCTCCAAATATAATTATGTCTGATTTATATAAAATTTATATTCAATAAATTTTAAATTCAATATATTATAATATAATATTATAAATAAAATTTGGAATAGTCAAATACTACATATTTTATTATTTATAAAATCTAATTTCTAAGGGAAAATTTCAAAAATTCTTTCTAGGATTATTACCAAGAAAGTTAAAAATAATTATTCATCCTATTAAATTGGAATTTTGAGACATGAAATAGAAAAGGTTTATAATATTATAGTTTTATTAAAATATAATGTTCACTAACTATAATTTAGGCTTATCTGTTACATTCTTGGATCCTATAAAAAATTTATCGTTGAAATTTTCATGGATATTTCCTTTTAAACAAATGAGGGTCATTATTATTCATATCATCTGCTTATTCCCATGTTGTTTCATTTATTTTTTTTATTTCTCAAAAGTACCTTTACCATTAAATTCAATTAATTCCTCAATAATTTCTCTTTAGTATCAATATTCTCAATGGGATCTTCACAGTAAGATAGATTAGATACCAATTCTATTTCTTCATAGGTGAACACATGAATTCGGTATGGCATGTACTTCCTTAATAATGATACATAGAAAAAACATGTACCTTAGATATTCTTCATGGAATTAACATTTGATAATATATAGCTCAAATTATTTCCATAATTTAAAAGGGTTTTATGTACCTAAGGCTTGGTTTTTCCTTCTTACCAAACCTTATGACACCCTTCCATGGAGATTCTTTAAAGAAACCTGATCCCCACATGAAATTTCAAATATTTCCCCTAGTTATCAGTGTAACTCTATTTTATAATTTTATACACTTTAATATTATCCTAAAGAATCTTTACATTTATCATTATTTCTTAAACAAGAACAAGGCTTATAAGTCTCCTTTCACCATATTCATCCCAACAAGTTGGAGTACGACATCTTTTTCCATATAATGCTACATATGATTACATTTGAATATACAAATTGAAACTATTGTTGACGGAAAAATCTATCAAAGGTAAATAATAATCCCATATACCATGAAAAATATTTGATAATGACCTTAACATGTCATCCATTAAATGAATATTTCTTTGAAACTATTAATCAATTTTAGGATGGTAGTCGGTGCTCAAATTAAACATTGTATCTAGATCCCTCTAAAGACTCTTCAATAATTTTAATATAAAATTGAGATCATGATCAGAAATAATTGAAATAGGTTCACCATAAATTCATAAAAATACATTAATATAGTGCCTTATGAGGTTATTAAGAGTTAAATCTTCTATTATAGTAAGAAAATGTATAGATTTAGTTTGTCAGCCAACAATAACCCAAATTGTATAATTCTTTCTAAGATTATATGGTAGTCCAATGAAAAAGTACATAGTAATTTTACCACATTTACATACAAGAATAGGTATAAGTTTCATGAATATTCTTGGTTTTTTTTCTATTAACCTTCACTAATTCGCAAACCAAACATATACAAACATAATAAGAAATTTGGTACTTCATGTTATTCCACCAAAAATGTTCCCTAAATTCCCTATGCATATTAATTCTACCAAGGTTTATAGAGAAATTAAATCTATGAATATCATCTAGAAATTCCATTTTCAAATTATGAATATATGGAACACATAATCTCTTCCCCAATTTCATAAAACCTTCTTCCCAAATTATGTTTGTTAATTTTCCACTATTCAAAACTTTAATTTTCTTCTAAAAATTAACATCGTCATATTGATAGAATTTCATATTTTCTAATAAATATAGTTTCTCATTATTTTTAAAAGGGAGTGATTTTTATCCTTTATTGATAATTAAAATATCCATATTTATTATATACATGAATAGAGGATCACTCTTAATCCTCATTTGGATCACAACACAATGATCTTTCATGCTCAATGCATCTACTACCTTATTTTATTTCCTTAGATGGCGGTGTATTGATAAATCATAATCATTGAGTAGGTCAAGCCATCATATTTTTCTTATGTTGATCTCATTTTTAAAAAACATGTATTTTAGGTTCTTATTTTCTATTTATATCTCACATTTCTCATCATAGAGATAATGTCTCCATATGTTCAAAGAAAATGTTATAGCTACCAAATCAAGATCAAGGGATAGATGGTTGTGTTCGTGAGTCTTTAACTTCCCTGATTCAAATGCAATAACTTTAACATTTTTCATAAGGACCTAAAGAAATTCCTTCTTATATGAATCACTATATATAAAAAATACATTATTTCAATATGGTAGATTCAAAATTGGATATTTTTCCAATATCCTCTAAAATTCTTCAAAACATTATTCACAAACATTTTTCTACATGAACTTAACCCCTTTACATGTAAACTTAGTTAAAGGGTTATTTAATCAAGAAACAATTTGATTGAATCATCAATATAAACCTACCAAAAGTATGAAACTATGTTCCTATGTTATGTTTGTTGGTGTAGGCCATTCTCAGACTAACATTTTCTTCCTAGGATCGAATGAGATTCCATCCATAGAGACAATACGACCAAGAAAAGAAAATTGATGATATAAGAACCTCATTCTTATTTGAGGTATTGATTTTTTTTCATTTTTTATTTTTTTAATTTCTTAATTATGGCGTAATATTAATTTTATTTGAGTTCATGGGGGTTTCTAGGGTGTTCGGGGATTGTCTGAATCCTAAAACCTGTGTTTTCGGTGAAAAGAGGATCCCTCATGGTTAGTGAAACTCATGCGGGTTGGACCGAACGGCCATGCGACCAAGTCTGTAGTGTTAGTAGAACATGATAGTGGATTTTATCATAGTTTTTATATGGTTATTAAACCATATAGGTAAATCATTCCCTATACCCCCAAGACTACATGAGAACATGCATGGTTTGTGAACAGTTTTGAAAATCGTGTGCAGAAACCATGTGCCAAAATCATGTTAAATGATGTTTTTATTGTGATTTTATAATTTTTAGTTAAATTAAAAATCAATTAAAAAATGGGTTTTCATCTCTTCCATATAACAATAAAAAACCTTTGAATCTTTCCTTGGTGAATAAGTCGATATCAAGGTATTGTATCTATCTAAGCTCTATTTCAATAACTATTTGTCTAATCGAATCTATAACAATTATATCTTAATTCATTTTTCAACTTATGCCTTTATTATTGATATTAGTTGCGCTATTTGGATTTAGGCTCGTATGCCCTAATTTCTCTTACTTCATTCATTCTTTAGATTTCTTCCAACCTGGGTTGAATCATTAGATGATACTGGATAAGCTATCTAGTATGGACCAAAGGTAGGTGGTATCATGTCTATCACTAAAAGTCAAGAATTTTATATGTGTTTTTGTGTTTTACTCTAAATTTATGGGTAACACCTTAAATAGAAATTTAAACCTATAATTTCATTTCATGTACGAGGTGATTAAAGACCCTTATTTATGGTTTCATATAGGTAAAGGTCCTGGAATTATATGGAAACTGCCGCTTGGTTGTTTTTGGTTATTAAATAAAAACTCAATTGGATTTTAGAATTAGGAACCCTTGGTGTGCCTTTTACCCCATTTTCATGGGATGTTTAATTTGAATTTATAATAGAATTAAATTTTCAATTCATGAATTGGCATATAAATTGAATTGAAATATGAATGAATTTAAATTGAAATGGTAAAATTGGAAGGGATAAGTGAGTCTGACCCTTGACTCCTGACCCTTGGACCTTGCTTAGCATGTTGAAGCGTGAGTTTCATGTTATTTTTTAATATCCATTAATCTGATTTGCCCAAGTAATTTAAATAGATACTATGACATGTAATGGTTTGATTAATATTGATAGTCATGATAGAATGATTTTACCAAGTGTTTGAAATTATTTCTAATCTGTGTAATAACTTGTTATTTATGAGACGCTTGTTATATTGAAAATTCCCGTGTGAGTAATTGAAAGACAAAGCCTTATGCAGTTGGTCAATGGTTGAGTCACCTTTCTATGTGATATATACTTGGATTCCATTGGTTTTAACCTTGTAATGTTAATTAAAATTGATTAAATTATTATTCAATTTGATTAGATGGTTATGATAAATGGGTGATACATGGATTCACATCAAAATTCCATGGTCGTACTCAATTTACTTGAACAATTCTTAATCCATGGGTGAAACATGGATCCAAATGAGGGATTCCATGGACAGAATCATTGAGTTTAGACTTATATGATGAGTGATACATGGATTCTTATGATAATTCCATGGATGGACTCAAAGGGAATTTGATTATATATTCCATCAGTGATGCCCAAACTCCCTTTGTAGACCACTGAGGATGAACTCGATTGGATGTTATGTTATAAATCACCTAGAGTGATACGAGGTTCCTAAGATGCTATCCAGGGATGGGAATGTAGGTTCCTAGTTGGTATTGCACCTGGAGCGATACATGAATTCCAACTTTGGGATTTTAAGGATAGTCTCAAGTTCTAAATTGAATTATAAATGAAATAATTCTTATGATATGTCTGCTTATAAAAAGCACAATCTTGGATTCAGCATTGAATTATACTATTTTAGATGCCATGTTTAGCCATATGTTGTGCTTATGACTATACAAGAGATGTTAGAAATGTTTTAGATCTCATGACTTGTAAAAATCAATGAAATTTAATTGTTAAATGATATAAATTTAATGATTTCTTTCACATAATGGATCTTTACTTTGAGTACTTCCTTGTTTACTTCATTACTTATTTCACACTTCCTGTTGTATATAGTCACTGACTGATTGGAATGGACCTTGGGTGGTTTCCAACTGGTATCATATCTCACACCCTATTTGAATCCCCTTTTGGGACCCAAATACATTATATGATTCCATATAATGATAAGGGAAAGTGCCCTCTAAAAAGAACTTATTAGGTACTTAGGGGTGGGGGAGCATGGAAAAACATTGTGTCTTATGATTCTACTTGGATACCTCTTGGAATTTGTGTACATTGTTTATATGGATTGTACTTAGGACTTGTATTAATGTTTTAGCTAATTTATTAGAGACATATGACATGTATAATAATTTTTTATATGAGACATATTCTGTTGTTATTCGTTTATCACTATTCCTCTACTTACATCTTAATGTGGGGTTTATTTCATTTGCTACTTTTATGATATTTCTATTATGTTACACTCTGGTATTGAGGTCGTAGTCTCCCAATAGAATTATCTAGTCCCTTGATGATAGTCGGTTGCCTCTAGATTTTGGGGAGATGTGCTTGATCCCATATGGCCAACCGGGCTTGCAGCACTGTTGAGTGGAATCTGGGTCCGAGATGTTACAAAGTGGTAGCATAGGGGACTTTTCTATTTTGATTTACTATTTGATGATAATATAAAAGGATATAAAGAAAATAAGAATTTGTTAAGGAGTTGTGCCTGGGCATAGCTAACTGGAGTACAAGAAAAATACAAATTGCCTCGAATTAGATTGTTGTTTTCTAGATTTTGACTATTAGAGTTTATTTGATTCTGCCATTTGGTGAAGCACTTGATTTATGATATTATTATTGACATGATTATGTGTTCTATTTTGGATGCATCCTGATGAGATGAGGGTATACAATCTCTTGCATCATATTAGTAACTTTTTAGAAATCACATGCCATGCATTTTTCCATTCCATTTAGGGATAATAAATTTTTATTTTCTATTTTGTTAGATTCCTTGATAGATTTTTCTGTTGTTGTGATAGGTATATTGAGACGTGTTATGGTATGAAGTGGATGGTCACCAAGCTTTGGCCCCTGGGTAGTATGGGCCTTCATGGATCATAATTTCGTGGACCATGGTGAAAGTTTAAAATAAATTAGGATATAAATGTAAAATTATATTTAATTCAAATTATAAATGGAAATGAATTCAAGTGAAATGAAAATTAAAGTAAAAATGTTAATTAACATGAAAAAGAAGTAGAACATTGGTTACTTGTAGTAGAGAACATTATCAGACCTAGCCTTAATAGTGGGATTTTGGTAGTATCTCTTGCTTTTACATAATCTCTAAATCATCCAAACTTGACTCGTGGTGCATGCATAAGTGTGTGTTCTTATAGAGGAAGTATTTTACCTATTATTCACAAATAAATTTTCTTTTAAACTATGAACCCTAAAAATGATAACTAAATGAGGCATGTGATTGTCATTATAGATTCATACCACTATGACAACCTCTAATGGCATTATAGGAGGGTGGAGATGATCATACTACAGAGGTGGTAGGCCATGGGCTACCATAGGATCCTCCCATATTACAAGATGTGGAAATAGTTGTTATACTATATTCAAGTGCTGGGTAATAGTTCTTTGAAGTCTTTATGTGGTTTATGAAGATTGTTCAGGGAGCATCACGACCTACCCCATCTATGGTAGAGTTTCCATGTGAGTTATAATAGCAGAAACCGCCCACATTTTTGTGGGATGGTGGACCACAGGATAAAAATTCATGAATTTATGTCGTGTTTTCTATACTCAATCATTTAGAGATGCATACTAAGGGGACGATAAATCTTTATATGTACATGCTATGTGATTCAACCAGTATATAGTGGGATGTTATCACATAGATGGATTGTCATCATGAGATGGCATGGAGAGATTTTCACATAGCCTTATACGATTATTTCTATCCTAATATGTTGAGGGCCAATCGAGCACTAGAGTTTCTAAATCTAGAGAAAGGTGCCTTATCAGTTATGGATTACTCGTCCCATTTTACTGAGCTCCAGTACTTTTATCCTATTTTGATGGGTAACAAGCTTTTGAAATCTAGGAGATTCAAGGAGGGTATCAGGTATGACATTCGAACGTAGGTAAATGTATTATGTATGAATAATGTATCAAGGATATTGAATTAGGTGCTGATCAAAAATCATAACATGAGGGAATTTGGAACTGTGAGTTAAGCCAGTTTGGTACCTAGTTGAAGAACTACATCGAACGGTAGTGGGAAGTGTTGTATAGAGATTCTATGTGATTATATTAGGAGATAGAACATACCTTCAAGTATTTTGGTGAGGTGATACATGTGTGGTATGTTGGGAAATATGAGGCCATAGTGTGTGAGGGACCCAATAGAGTGTTGATCATGAGGTGATATTGGTCATATATAGTTCTTCTATAGAAAATTTTAACCATAAACCAGTGAGATAGGTTCTACATCGAATCCATTTTTAGGAGTAGGGTCAACAGCTTCTCACTAGGCAGGGATCTGGAATACAGCTGGCCGATCAGACTGAGGTGGCTGGTCATGGTCGTGGTATTGAGACCCCAGTTTTATATGGATAGTGTGGTAGATCATCATAGGGTATCTGAGTAGTGTCATAGGGCTGCGGTACAGGCCAGGGATACGTGGTGAAATAGACCCATGAGGAGAAGGATCTTGAATATTCTTTTGTTAGAGGTAATATTCTAGTATCCTCAGTTTTAGATTCCTCACTTGTTGATACATGATATTTTCATAGTTTCATATGTATTCCTTTTGTATAGAGCCTTGGTATCTTTGTTTATACATCTGATGGGGTTATGATGCTAGACACTATGTTGGGGGTTATACTGGAAGGTTTGCATCAGTTTAGGGAGTTCCCCCTTCAGGTTTGTGGGTTTCACTTCATATGGAACCTCTACATCTTTGAGATGATAAGCAGTGACAATATTCTCGAGATTGAATGTTCGGTTCCTTTTCATGATTTTCTTGATTCCCTTCACCAAATGGTGTGTTTCATATCACTATATGGTATAGAGTTCATTCAAAAGGGTGAATGGGATGTCCATGTGAGCCGTTCTGGACCCATACATCGTGGGCTAGGTGACAAGACAACCCATATTATGACTTTATATCTGTATGCTTTGGGAAATTTCCATATTGATTTCCCTCCATTGGTTGATCATTTCAAGGAATTTTTCCCCAATGTATTTTAAAAATTACTTCCTACGATATAGTTGAATCTCTCAATTGAGCTAGATCTAGGAGATACAGTACTATCCATTCCTCTTTATTGGATGGCTATGAGAGAGTTACAAGAGATCAAGAGGAGGCTATAAGATTTAGAGGAAAATGGTTTCATCAGGATCAGTACTTCTCTCTAGGGTCCACTGGTCCTTTTTTAGAAGGAGGCAGATGGTACCCTCAGATATGCATAGATTATCAAAAATTGAACCAACTAATGGTTAAGAACTAGTATCCTCTAACACAGATAGATGATCTCTTCAAACATCTTTGAGGAGTTTGAGTCTTCCCAAATATTTTTTGGATATATAATTATTATCAGGTTTATTTTAGACCATTAGACAAACCTCACAAAGATTTCCATTATAGTTATGGTTTTTATCAGTATTTGGTTATGTCATTCAGTCCTAGGAACATGCCAACTGTCTTCATTGCGCTGATGAAATGAGTTTCCCATTTTTATCTTGATTTTTTGTGGTGGATTTCATGGTTGATATCTTATTGTATTCTCAAAATCAATATGAACATTTCAAACATATTGAGATCATTTTTTAATACACCAAGAGAGAATTATTTATATGTTAAGCTCACAAAGTGCCACTTCTAGATAGAGTACATTCACTTCTTGGGTCACATTATCTCAGAGAAAGGAGTATCGGTGGACCCAGAGAAGGTGAGAGTTGTAGTTTCCTAAGAGTATCACAAGAACATATTTTAGGTACATATTTTATTAAGGATGGGAGGTTATTGAAGATTTTCATTTAGGACATCTCACACTTAGCATCACCACTGACAGGATTGACTACGAATGTTTTGAAGTATGTATAGACATATTCCTATGAGATGGTCATTCAGGAGAGGAAATGGATATTGACTTCAGTGCCAATACTGATTTTTATAGATCCAGGTAGTAGTTACACTATCTACTAAGATTCATTAGGTATCATTCTAGGACCAACTCTTATGCAGGGTGATAGAGTGATGGTGTGGGGATCTCAACATTAGAGGGCACATGAGAGGAAATACCAGATGCATGATCTCAAGATTGATAAATTTGTTCAATAATTGTTCTATTGGAGACATTATTTATAGGGAGATAATTTTATAGTGTTCACAGACCATAAAATCTTCAAGTACAAATTTACAAAGCAAGATCTAAATCTAAGGAAGTGAAGGTGGGTTGAGTGCCTATAGAAATTCAACTTAGATCTTGATTACACACCTAGAAACTGAAATGCAGTGGTCAATGCACTGGGTAGGAGGATGTGGATACATTTGTTAAATAGTCTATTAGTGAGTAAATGCTCATGGATTTTTTATCTGAGATGAACATGGAGGTGTAGGATATTTAGAGGCATACTTTTCTATCATCCTTAGTTGTTAACTCTATCCTTCTAGATCCGGTTAGTATAAGGAATATATCAGTGTCTGAAGCCCCAATTCAAAGGGAGAGTGTGGAAGGTGAGGACCCTCCTCCTAGTGATAACATAGGTGAGGATGAGATCCTACGAGTACATGGTTGTGTATGGGTATTAGTAGACAAGCATGAAGATTTGATTCAGGATTTCTAGGCTTTATTTTGGGAAGTGAACCCGGGTGTCACCATGTTGTATCAAGATTTACATCATCAGTATAGGGGGTTGGGTATGAAAAGAGATATAGCATGTTTTTTTGTGAGGTCTTCCACCTATCAATAGATAAAGGTGGAACACTAGATTTTTCAACACCCTTAGAACGTGTGTTTTGGTTAGGAATAACTACTTCTGGGTGGTTTCCATTGGCATTTTTTATGGAAATAGAAACATCTAATTGTTCATTATCCCAAGGTATCTGCTTTCTAAAGGTAGGAATTCGTTAGTTTTAGACCTATGAGACATGAGAATGTACATTAATCGAGGTTATGGGAGGTCAGACTCATCACACCATTTTTGGGGAACTTATTTCCTACTCCGGGACTCCCTTATAGATTTAAGATATTTTCTTGAATCTTTATTAATTCACCCAGAATAACATAGGTTTCCCTTGAAATTTTCAATCAATTATTAGAATGTGTGAAATTTAGAATAATTTTTATGTATTTTAGGTTCTTAATTAATGGAAACATCATTATGTATTCTAGTTTCTCCATCAATGTTATCATCTCATATACTATTTAAATATTCTTTAAACTGTCGTTTTAATAATACTGGTCTTTAAGCCACTATGTGGGGCACTCTGGAATTTATTGTCATCCTGGGGGACGGAATTTTGATTTGATGTTGGGATTGTACCCATAAATAGGATACATATTTATCCTTGGGAAAGGAATTAGATCCCTCGTATTTTGATTCCACTTAATGGGAAATAACATACATTTTAAGGTCTTGTGAAAAGGACCTTTCCATACAGTTTAATTTAATGTCGTAAGGATATCTAAGAAGAAAGTGATTAGTCAAAGCTTGGTGTGGGACATATGCCTATACAGCCCAAGGAACCTGGAAAGGATATGAATTTCCATGTTGGATTAGACCTTATGAGAAATTCTCCCTAGAAAGGACAAGGTTGATTTATATTTTTGGGTCTGAACCACAAATATCCTTCCTACGTATCTCATTTGGATAAGATTCAAAGCCCATGTAGTTCATGATATCTCGCAGAGGTGTATGATCCTTTGAGAAAAATAGGTTGAGGCATACTCCTAAAGAGGATTCCCAAATTAATTAAATTAAGTTTGGATTCTTGAATAGGACTTCCAGTGATCTCAATCCCAGATAAAGGATTCTTACATGTGCCAATTATTGTGGGAATCAGAGTTCTCGTAAGTGTGTCTCATAGGAGGGTGTAATCTTTTGAGAAAAATGAGTTTGGTCTTACTTTATGAAAAAGGATGACTTGGTGATTTGGGGGGATTAATTTTGGACTTACTTCTATAGTGTATGACCTTTTATGGATTAAATTATATAGAGCTCATTCCTTAGGAAGGCTTCCTACATTTCCCAGTTTTGATGGGAATCAGAGTTATCATAGTTCATTTAGTGAGGATTGTGTTGATGTTACGATCATTGAAATTCACTATGACCATATGGGTCTTCATCGGTGTGAGAAACTAGATGATGTTAAATATTCAACAAACCATAGACTCCCTCTTCTACTAATGGGATAGGGTGGGCCTATGGAAAAAGAAGTTGAGGCGACGGTGGGAGAGGTCATGGAATGATGAACCATTCAATGTGGGATGACATTGGAGGTCATACAGCCCAGCTCTCAGAGTATTAGAAACTTAACTTAGTGGGAGTGCCCTTATTTGATCCTAGGAGTGGAGGGAGACTTTTCATTTTTTTAAATTGGAAATCAAGTGTGAACCTCACTTTCTCTATTTGTTATCGGAACCTCTGAGTCTTAGAGATGAGAAGGGGAGGTAGGAGTCTCATTCCCAAGATCTAGGATAGGGAACTTCCCCACATTATCTATAGGGTAAGGATGCATGTGACTATATATATACAAACATAAAAACATCACAAAGATCATGAATACATTAAAAGATGAATTTGGGAAACCTCTGACTATAGATATACAAACCCAAATAAAAGGCATGCAAATGTTCCCTTCCCAAGGTTTGATAAGTCATGAGGTTTTGGTGGAGGCTTCAACATAGTCCCTTTCAGATAAGGGACCCATGGATAGAGATACCCTACCATGAGTGGCTTTGAAGAGGGTTTACAAGGTGATATTTGTAGGCCTTGATCATAGCTAGGAAACATATCCATACTGTGTAGGTATGTTGCATTGTTACACCGTGAAGGTATGTTGCATAGGTGTGTCGTGTAGGTGTAAGAAATGACTGAAAAAAGAGTTCTTAACATAGGAGAACCATTTTTGTGCCAGCTTCAAACTTTTAGAGGATTAAAAAATGTGCTTATCCCATATAACTATATCTTTTATCGTGCTTTTAGAGAGGAACCTGAGAAAATTTTGGGGTTCTGGGCGAACGAGCTACACAATGGTAGCTTCAAGAGTTCTTCGAAATTTTTTTAGTCGTGAAATGGGGAGCCCAAGGGTAATATTTATAAGAAAAAATTGGAGATGGTTGAAAGGATTTTGTCATCATAGGTCAGCCGCATAGATCCTCTTTATAGCTTCTCTATGTAGGGATACAAAAAACATATTTTCGGGTAGCTCTTTTATGCAGGTCTGTCACGTAGCTCCTACGTGTAGGTCCCTTGAAATTTTTATGCCTTTTACTTCCTTTATCTTTTTCTTGAGACTTTGAAATATCTAGAGGACGTCATCATAATCTTTTTTTCTTACTAAGAATTTTCAACAAAATTCCCCAATCAGGATTGGATCTGATTAGAAGGATGGTCGAGTCCTAAGGTAAGATTATGGGGAAAAGACTATGGAGTAAATTATGAACTTTGTAGGATTGTGGTGTAGATATATCGTGCAGCTATGCCACGTAGTTATATCACATAGGTTTTTTACATAGGTTGATGGTGTATATAAATAGCTCCATTCCTTTGCAATTTTCTTCACCTAGGATCTCATATTTTTTTCTATTGTCACATAGCTCATTTTTTTAGCCTTGCCGCATTTTTCTCCCATTTAGGTCCCTTGAAATTTTCTCAAGGTGAAACCCTTGGAGTGATAGATCTACACATAAGGAGTTCATCAAAGGACTCGCACTAGGATTCTTATCGAAGAACCTAAGTAGATGACCTCATCAAAGAACCCACGTGGATAATTTCTTTTACCAAATTCTTCAATTCATTTAAGTTAAAATTTTGAATTTTCTTAATTCAACGTTCCTAACAAATGTGGAAAACTTGGTAATTCTTTTACAAGAAATTGATTACTTGATTACTACAACTGAGGAAGCTAAATATCTTTAGACTGAGATGATGAAAATTTTTGGACTGGATTATGACATTGTTGAGAGTACCCTCCCTGAGCTACTGAAAGTTTTGATTCCATACCAATCGGAATATCCATGAAGCCATTATCCGTCTTTATACAGGCATAGTCTTATGAAATATTACCACATTCTAGATTATAAGAGATACTTTACAAAGGCATAGTTTTTCAAATATTTTTACTATGATTTAATGAATATCACCATGAAGTGTATGTCTGTAAATTAGGGAACAGTTCCTATTGGATGTATCTTACACCCTAGTGGTTATACCCCAAATATGAAAGAACATGTTGTTGATACAAGTCTACATTTTTTTGATTCAACCTTTCATGCTTCGTAAATAGATCCGTCTAATGCTTGGAAGGAAGACTTGGATCTTAATTTTGGTGGAGTTAAACTTGGATGGATGTGGGCATTTTGGGTACACTGGACCTGTGCAGAATTCAAGAAACAGCTATCAGATGTTAACATTTATGAAGCTGTCTGGATGGGAAAAACTTATGTTTACAAAAATTACTTCATCCATGAACTGTTGAGATGATGGAGTCCACAAAAAAAACTTTTCACTCGACACACGTTGAGGTTGGAACCAGTCTATGGGATATCTACCAAATATTTGGGGTTCCTATTCTTAGGTAGATGTATGATGAATTCATTCCCAAAGTAACAACACCTGGTGATGTTACTAGGACAACACCATTGGATCATGAATGATTCAAAATAGAAAAAATTAATTTCCAAAATACAAGAAAGATATTTATGCAAGAGTTTTGGTGGAAGATTTTTTAGAACCAAAAATAGAGAAAGGTTTGACCTGTGGATGTCCTACTGTTTGTTCTTCTATAGATAACCGGGGCATTTCCGGCATATAATGGACCACATTGGAGAGATGATACTACCTGCATTGAGGCTATAAATTCAAATCTAATATTAATGAAAATTTATTATTTTAGGTCTTTCTTGTCCTGTTGATAAGTATTTACTTTCTTCCAGTCTATGAGTCCAGTGGCGGTGTAAGGCCATAGACATTGGTTTTTACATCTAAATTGGTAGAGGGAAAATATATTTGGTTAGAAACTCTTGTATTAGAAAGAATTTATTATTTCCTACTACATTTGTACAATGGGAAGGCTCCATTTAAACTTTTAGGGCCATTCCATGTGTTGTGGGGCTAGACTGCATCACACTTTTCTTAATATTTCGTGTTTAATTCCATTAATGTCCACAATGGTCGATTTAACCCACATTTAGAGAAAGTATTTGGGGTTCATCCTTTAAACCTGAACCTTGATGTAGTGTTGAGTACATTGAATGCATCACAATAATTTATCTTATTTCCTTTTGGTAACCCACTTACCTGAACATTTTTTTTGATGCTTAGGAATATAATTATGAGTTGAGGTCCTATATGATGTCATTTAGGGATAGTGTGTTATCTACCACGATTGATGGTGAAATTTTCTATGAGGTTTACATCCCTTATAGGTTTTCTAAATAGTTCAAATGTCGCCAATAATCAAGAACTTTTCCTCCCATATATGTTAGACATGAGAAACACCCAATGGTAGATAGACAATTTTGGATTCCAATGGCTTTAGAGACATCCATAATATCAATTGTGTTACCTCCATCAGATGCATCAATTGCATTGGATGTTTGATATACCAAATCTTTGGCTTCTTCATACACTCAGGGGTCTTTAGAAAATGGAATATATTGGGTAGAAGCCATGAAAACTATTATGCATAGCAATCATGATAAGAGGTCTAAACACAAAGATGATGCAGAGTCTTCTGAAGCTTCAGAACCTTCAAAAAATCTCTGTAAAAGATACACCAAAATGAATAAGGTTAAGGAAACAATACCTCCCACATCAAGGTGATCTAACTGCTGTAATCTGAAAGACATTCCCATCCCATATGCTGATTTTTCTGAAGAATAATGGAGGCCTGAAGAGGCTCTCCAATCAGAGGGTGTTGAGTTTTCTTCCTAACCAGCCATATCAAAACCAAATTATATTTGGCCTTAAAATATTCAATATTAGGAAAGATTGACTCGCGAACTCATGGATGCATTGTAATTCCTCCAAAATGGCCTTCAAATAGTAGATGTGGGTGACATTAAAGAAACATCTAATTATCTTTCAGATAATAACCTGGATGAAGTATAATAGTATATTGCAGAGCTGTAGACCTTTATATATGAAATTGATGCCTAAGTCCCCGTCTCAAAATGAGTATCTGATATGATGGAACTTGGGATACATTAAGGGGCTAATTGTTCACCCTCAAGAGGAATAGAACATTCATGTTAATAATGAGAATGTATTTTCTATTTTCTTTTTCTTCAATTCTACTTCCTCATTCATCATAATTAATCTTAATGAGATTGAATTTTTCATCTTGAAATTAGGGAAGGAACCTCAAAATTTGTTCTCGTGTCACCAAGGTATGGACTTACTTGTTCTGCCATCAACACATTAGATGATCATCCCGAGTCTCTAGAATATTCTACTAGAGAGAAAATCATGACTCGGGTAATGGAGACAGATAATCCCAAACCACTACCTACGGTTTCTACTACCAAGAGGAGTATTTCAATTTCTCCAGAAGCTTGTGAAAAGAAACACATGAGAGCACTGAGATTGGTCTGAAGCGTATATCACGAAAGTTAGTATTTTTGTTGTCCTCTATTCTTATTACTTGATTGATACACCATGGGGACCATGTTCATATTCTTACAAGATCTGAATCTATCTCTTCTCTTAAAGGATTAAAAACTGGTCTTTCAATAACGGAGAAGGAAACCCTAAGAAAATCCTAGGTTCATGTGGATGAATCTTTCACTTTAACAGGAGAAGTACCAAGAGATAAAACTACATCTGTTTACATTTCAACATAGAGGGATAAAGGTCATGGTAATGTCAAATACATTTATCTTGAGTATCAAATTCTTTTTTAATATTATTCTCTTTAAAATATCTCAGATTAGTTTCCCTTTCCAATGGATCATGTAATAATAAATGCTGATATTCACATTTCTCTAGAAGGAAGAAACAAGGATCCTGGGAAATTTGAATTAGATACTGGTGTTGATTCTGACTTGGAAACTGCTGATGACATTGCACCAGTTGATGAATTGATATAATAAAATTTCAGTATATCCAATTTGGGAATTCACCCACATTTTTTAGATACCATAAATGATAAATATGATATGACACTCGAAGCCACGTAAACTAAAATGAGGGATTACCTTATTCAAAACGTTGATCTTCTATGTTCTATCAAAGAGTTTGGGGACTTACATGAGGAAATTCAAGGATGTATGTTCTAATTCTTCCATTTTCCATACTAAAGTGTTCTTCTTTTACTTGGTACTTCACATCAAAGATCAATTTATGCAGTTTTGTCTGCTGAGAATGTTGTAAAGGCCCTTCAAGAATAAGTCATTCCACTCTATACTTCTTAACCTGCTGCTAGAGAAATACCTACTAAGAACCCCATGTTATGAGATTCTCCAGAGCCTTTGATTATAGAAAATGGGAAAACTCGGGAGAATGACCCTCCCCATGAAACACTTTCTCAAACTACAGAAGCTGAGAAGACTGGGGATGAATGTAATCAAGTAGGAGACTTATTATAGGTAGATGTTATCAAATTTATAGATAATTCCCTATTTATTCCATTCTTCTAAATCTAAAAGTGATTCTATGTAACCATTTAGGGTTATCGTCTCCCACAACTAGATTGGAAGGTGAAACCACTATATTGGTCCAAAAATCAACAAAAGGTGAAGAATCCTCTATTCTAAGATAAGAAGATCAAGGTGCCTCTAAAAGTGATTTTTTTCTAGAGTATATTCTACCCCATAGTAGTGACTTGAATTCAGATTTAGATATGTAGTTTTCTCTAGGAATGACACTTAGCAAGGCATGACAAAAAATTTGGAAGATAATTTTTGCGAAGCCTTTGGATGAGCTGTTGTGCCATTTTGGAAAACTCCCAACACTATTTTGCGTATTGGGATTTGGTGGATTTAATTATCACATAGTCTACAATCCAATGAAACAGACCATTCTCTAATGGGAGAAAAAATATAAACTGTGGTAGTATCTTGAAAAGGTTAAATGAATTTTTAATGTTGAGATCTTCCAAGCTACAGTAGACAGAGGATGACCATAGAAAGAGGTCAATTGAAATTGGCCAAAAAATTAAATAAGAGATGAAGGATATAACAAATATTTAATACAAAATGTATGTTATTCATAACAAGATTGTGAAATTAATCCAAACATTAGGAGAAACCTAGTTGAAAGGGATAAATGCCATTTCAACTACTAATGAATCACTTCATGAAGGCGAGGAGGATGAGGTTGCCCAACTATCTTAACTTCAACAAGTGGATGATAAGGCTCATGAAGTTGTTCAACATATGAATATTCATGCTAAGGGTTTATTTAAATACAGGATAGAGATGATCCATTTTGTGTATGTTCCTGTTATTATACCATATGAATGACTGGAATTTTGTCTCCAATAATATATATCTTCATTCTTCCTTTCTTTCTGTAATTAAAATATCAATGGTGATGATTTTTTTAATATAAAACCTTTATATCAGATAATCATAATTACATTATCAGTAATGGGGGTGCTCAAAATTTTATACTAAAGACAATGGGCCTAATGATCATAGTTTTATTTTACTAG
Source organism: Viscum album (assembly GCA_963277665.1). NCBI lineage: Eukaryota > Viridiplantae > Streptophyta > Magnoliopsida > Santalales > Viscaceae > Viscum > Viscum album. The sequence continues at coordinate 619,925,711 of OY728162.1, read as the reverse complement.
GGTTGTATAGACAAACCCCAAAAACATTTTATATTTTCACTTTTTATTACTAAATATTTACCAAACCATACACAATGTAATTCAAGTGAGCTGAGACTCGACCTTTGTCCAAGGTTCCCTTTGAGGGGGGTTTCAGCCTAATGAGTGATTTGTCTCTTTTCACTAGCAGTTTAAAGTCGTGCATGTTGGAATAATAGGGATATCATTTTAGGTCGAATAGCTTTGACCATAAGTTTTAAAATTAGATATAAAAAAAGACTCAGTGGCTAGGAATTACTCCAATATTTTTTAGATACTTCCAAGTGGAATTTTGAATCATTATTTTTATGGTCACCAAATCTAAAAATTTAAGAAAAAACATTGAAGAGGTCTTTTAAAAGAAAAAGGTTTCCATTATTTGAAAAACTTTTATGGGGGTTATGTTATGCAGGGCCAACTAAAGAACCAACTACATAGACAAATAGTGGAATCTTTTTACTTACAAGCCTGTTATATAGGAAACATATGCAAGGCCACCTTGGGGAATGTAATACATAGTCAGGTAAAAGTTCTATGAAAAATTTAACATTTTATTTTTGATAGATGAGGGAAAATATGATTTGGGTGACTCAAGAACCTAGTGAGTTGTTTTTAAAAATAAATATATTTTAATAATAAAGGTCCATCTTTGACTACATAGGTTATTAATAGGGAAACCACTCCTGAATAAATTAGGTGTGTGAAGAATGGTTAAAATTGTTCCAAAAGGGACTTTCTGACATTGTCTTTGTAACACCCCATGCTTCCATGGTACTTTTCTCTTTGAATAATGAAATAGCTTGCGTTGTATGAAACTTCAAGATCTAGCACCCCATGACCAATCAAACAAGCCGCTATGAATAGTAACACCCACTTTATGAAATTTTAGAATTTTTATTTTTCAAAATGGACTTCATTTTTGGATTTGGAATATCAAAATTAACTTATGGTGAGTTTTTTTGTATTTTTCTGAAAACATTTTTTCTTTGATGAATAGTTAAAAACTCTGCGTTATTGTTTAAAAACAACTTTTTATTTAAATAATTAGTTATTTTATTTAAAGAAGAGTTAAAAGTGTTAAATTCAAATTTTAATAACTAATTTTTTTAATATTTGGTTATATATAAGATAGATTAAAATATAAATATTAATTTTAAAGCTAAAAATTTTTCCTACATATTAGTAATTTATTTATAATTTGTAGACATTAAATAATTATATTTATTTATGACACAATAATGATGCCGTATTTACCTTTTTATTGAATGATTAAAATAATTGATATTATAAATATTAAAATAATGTTAAATTTAGACTTTTTATGTATTCCACGAATTTTATAGGATAATATGACATGTTAGGGTTGATTAAATAATTTTTTTTTGGAAATGATAAAGTTTTTATGACTTTCACAGAAAACAAATAATAAATATTGTCCAAATTGACATAAATGAGTTTTTAAATAAAATACTATATTATTAATTGATATAACATTCCTAAAAATATAAGGTTAAACCAAAGGAATTAGATAAATGTAGATATATCAATAATGAACCACCTGGGTTTTCTTGTCTTTTTATAGTAATTTTATTAACCATTTATTATAATGATAAAAGAATACATGATAAAAGTTAAACTATTTAATTAAGAGTTAAATGTAAAAGATAAGGTTAATATTGTAACATAAACCTATCTAAAACCTATTGGTTGATAGGTTTTCGACCCATCCTCACCTTATCCTTGAAATAAATTCTTTTGGATCCATTATAAACCAAATATGATTGTATAATAAAATAATATTTTAAATTTTTACTAATGTGGCCCTCCCCTCTCATGTAAAAGGGTACTTCTCCTTCTCTTAATTTAACACCTCCAAAGCCATTTGGCTCAGCCAAACCATACTAAAATGTCCTCCAAACTACCCTCAATTCAACATTGAAGCCTTACTTTGATCAAAAGCCAACCTAAGTAGCCCTTTTTATCAAATCAAAAGGAAGCACCTGAAGAAGAGGTAATAATTTCATCACCTCTTTGAAAGTTATTTTCTTCTTCCACTTACAATTTCTTTGTTGTTTTCATAACAAAATAATAACTCCAGTACCTTATTATTAATGTGACATTATTATAAATATGGTATAACCATATTCATTATTATATCTATCATATGAATTGCAAAGTCACCATACGTGTGTACGTACGACTTACCGTCTTTACGTCGTGTTGTAGTTTGTTATTCAACACTTCATTACATGGATGGGTATAATAATGAGTATAATTTATGTGAATAATAAATATAATATGTTTATTATTATGTATATATGATATACCATCCAATTACATACGATTTCACCATCAATATAATGGTATTGTTGCTCGTGCGTACGTACATATTACCATCTCCATGAATGCGATGAGATTCATTCCCCATCGTAACCATTCAAGAATAATTTATATTTTATGAATAAAAAAATTATGAACGTAATATCATTCTAGATATGAATCAAATACATCCTCTCCATAAAAAACATGACTTATGTAACAAAACATATAAAGGAAAACGAATTAGTTAACACCCGAAACAATGGTACTACTGAAATATTATAAATAAAAAAATATTAGAAGATCATATATGATATCATATTTATGTATGTGGTTATTAAATAATTTACTAACAATTATTTAACTATTATACTGGAGTTTAAAGTACCCTCGACTAAGGAAAATTACAAGGTAAGGGTTAATTCTACAATCTCTTCATTATTCGAGGTTGTTTATACGTGAGTATCTACAGGGACCTCTTTATCGTCCACTTACATGTTTCTTAAAATTATATTTCAAAACAATTTTACTATTTTCTATACTATGGTTTAAACTCATTTATACCCTTGTTTGAATTTTTACAAAAATATTTATAAAGTAATCATTCTATAGATTTCCAAACAAGGTCCTTTATGACCTTTTCGACAAAATTAAGGAAAGAAGGTTTTTTTAACGTATACGGAGGGTGAGACTATTTTCCTCCATTATAAAATATTTGAAGAATCCCTTAAAATATTATAATAATATTATCAAAATAAATCTTTTCTTTTATAATTATGTGACTTTTAAATGTTTTTAAAATAGAAAGAGTTATTTCTCTCAAATAGTTTTGATTTCATCTATGTCAGCATCCTTTCATTGAATTTTACACTTTATTGAAGTAGATTTATTATGATACAATATTCTATATTTCATTGAAGGTTTTGTGATATGTTTGACTATGTATGCGTTATTTTTATAACATTAATGGTTTATGGTTAAAGTAGTAACATTTAGTATGTTAGTTTTAATACGAATGTTTTTGTTATGTTTCAACATTTTAATATGAGGAATACATTAGACTTAGTAAGTGATAGGTGGAGCCCTCTATATCTCTTTGATGCATCACTAGGTCTCATGAGACAAACTATTGACTAGGAACAAGGCCTTAGAAAATATTCTTTGTAGTCTTTGCACGAGGACTTAACTATATCGTTATGATGTCCGACATTATGCATTCCATCGTTATAAAATTGGCTATTGATATTACATGTGATTGTTTTACTAGTAAAATATCCATGTGAATAAGTAAATGGAATTATTTGATTTATATTTTCCATATTATGCTGATGTTTAATTTTAAAAGGATTGTGTTTTTGTCTTATAAATTTCCTTAAATGATTATGATTATTTATGAAAGTTTCTGTTATATTGTTATCCTTACTAAGCACCTGAGCTCACCCCTTTCCATGTTTTATTCTTCCCAGGATTTGAATAAGTATATTATAACTGAACTTCAAGTATAGTCTATGGGAGATTAATGTGTTTAAATAAGACACAATGTTGTCTATTTTTTCATTTAATAATATAATATAAAACTTATGTTTGTATCTAGTACTTCTAAGGATACTAAACTTACTAGTCTTTTAGGATTTGATCCCTTGTGATTGTTCCAATTTTATGTAATAATACACTAACTCTGGGTAACTAGGGTCAGGGTATTACAGTTGGTATCAGAGGAAGTTTAGTACAAACCTGGAATCTAGATTTAGAATAACTTTGATTAGAGAACATTACCGTAAGATATACTTTAAGGATTAGTATAGAATAACTTCCAAGAATTTTGATAATGTAGATATTTTGTGTATTTTCCAAGAAATACATTTCTGTCTGGATACATGTAGGTAGAGGTCGATCTGGAACATATGTACCTAATAAGGAAAACTCCCACAATGAGTTTTGGGCTTTACCCGAGGTATCCTTGTACACGAAAATAGGACTTGATGCACTTTCGGTTACAACACTCCAAGGGGATATGATTAGGATAATTAAAATTTTATTTTCAAACCATAATGAAGGATTTATGATTAAATACCTCCTCAAAAAGAGAATTATTATTATGGATTATATGAATAATCTGTTCAAATTATGTTAGGTATTTTACTAGTTTGAAATTATATATTACTAATCATAAACTAATCTAGTGTATGTCATTGTTTAAAAATGGAGCTTTGTGGAAGTAATAGAAACCAGATCAACGCCCATAATCCATGTATTTATTTACCTCCTACTAAAGATAATTGTGGAGCTGGTGATGCAACTGGTTCTGAATAACTTATTACCATACTGGGACAACTCACTCAGGTTATGAATAATATCCTTTCCATATGGTGCACTCTTATCCACAATGCAGAGGATCGATGTTCTTCATGAGGGAACAACCATCAACATTCAATGGGTCTATAAATACATTTGTAGCTGGGAATTGGATAAATTCCTTACAGAAAATATTTCATGCTTTGGGGAGTAGCTAAAGGGAAAAAGTTTTCATGGTAGTTTATCGCCTCCCGGGAGAAGCAGATCAATGGTGGTCATTAATTCAATACACAAAGTAGGATGAGAATATCGCAAAGTATTAGGATAAATTTACAAGGTTATTATGGCTTGAAGTAGATTATATATGTAACCGAAGGAGTAATATTGATCAATTATTTGATGGGTTAAAACCATTTCTCCATCGAGCATTAGTCTCACAATCCTTTTCATTATACGAAGATATTTTCTCATGTTCTATCAAGACCGAAAAAGAATTCACTAAGTTTTATGATGTTAAAGAAAATCCAGAGAACAAGAGATCTGCTGAACACACAGGAAATGGAAATAAGGGGAATAAGGGAAAAGTTTAATTTCCATCCTGCAGTAAATGTTGGAAGGAACACCCTAGCACTTACCTGAATTGAATGGGAGTCTGTTACAAGTGTGGTGAAAAAGGACACCAAGATCATGATTTCAAGGAAAATAAATAGGATTTTAATGTTGAATTATACAAATGTAGAGAAATAGGGCATTATCCAAATGAATGTTCTAATCGTCCGGGAAACATACCTCAGAAAAGGTCAAGGGAGCAAGGCCAAGCTTATGCAATCACTACTTCTAAGGTTTAAGCTCTTAATGACATGGTGGAAGGTAATTTAATGGTTTCCTCAAATTTATCCAAAGCGTTATTTGATTACGGATCATCACATTATTTCATATATTCCCATTTTTTAAGAAAATTAGATATTTCCAATTTCATTTAACAATGGATTTGTCAGTCAAAACTCTTAAGGTAAGTATCATTGCAATAATTGTTTGTGAATCAGTTCCCATTTGGGCATATAAATGTTATTTATCTACTGATATCATCATCATACCCATGATTTAATTTGATATAGTCCTCAGTAAGGATTGGTTTTCAGACCATAATGCGAATATTTATTGTAAGAAGAAGGAGGTTACAATTCTCGATGATGATAAGAAGTACCTTATCTTTAGATCAGAAACATCACCACCTGATTCTTCTCCAGATCCACCCCTAGTAGCTCTACTAAATTCAATTATTGTGGAGGAAGGGAGTGAAATAAATATAGGTTAGGAAACGAATGTTCAAATAGAGGATGTACCTTTTGTGCGAGAATATGTTGATGTGTTTCTAGAGAATTTACCTGGACATCCTCCAGAGTGAGGAATTGTGTTTTCTATTAACATAATTCCTGGATCAAGGCCCATATCAAACACCCCATGTAGAATGGCCACAAGGGAATTAGTGTAACTAAAGAAACATCTAGAATAATTGATTAATAAAGTATTTGTTTTCCCTATTGTTTCTCCATGGGGATCCCCTGTTCTTTTTGTTAAGAATAAAGATGGATCTATGAGGTTGTGCAATAACTATTGAGAGATCAATGCTATAACAATAAAGAAAAAGTATCCCATAGCTCTCATTAATGATTTATTTGATCAACTTCATTGAGCTAAATATTTTTCAAACATTGATCTTCGATCGGGATATCATCAGTTTTGTGTGAAGAAGGAATACATTCTAAAGAATGCATTTTGTACCAGGTATGAGAATTACGAGTTTATAGTAATGCCTTTTGGACTGACTAATCCACCCTCTATATTCATGGATGTAATGAATAGAGTTTTCAAGGAATATCTTAATGACTTTTTAGTGGTATTTATTGATGATATCATCGTTTAATCCAAAATATATGAAGATCAGGAAAATAACTTGCTCACTATTTTAAAGACTCTTATAATAAATGAATTATATGGAGAGTTTAGCAAGTTTGAATTCTGGATTCAGGAGATTTTCTTTATTGGAAATATTTTCACTAAGGTCGGATTCTCTGTTGATCCTTCTAAGATAAGAACAATACAATAATGGCTAACACCGACGAGTATAACCGAGGTACACAGTTTTCTTGGTCTATAAGGTTATTATCAGTATTTCGTCCAAAATGTTGCCCGATTGTCAAACCCATTAACCAAGCTCACATGAAAAGGGTTAATTTTTTTTGGACAAAAGAGTGTGAAGAATATTTTGAATAAATTAATAGAAGATTAGTCCATGATCCTATCTTGACTCTACCATCGGGGAATGATGGGTTTTTTATTTATAGTGATGCTTCAAAGACTGGACTTGGTTGTGTCCTTATGCAAAATGATAGAGTTATTTCATATTCATCATGACAACTAAAGATTCATGAACAAAACTATCACACTCATGATCTTGAGTTTTCAATTGTAATCTTTGCTTTGAATATATGGAGATAGTGTCCCTATGGTGAAAATGTTGGATATATACCAATCACAAGAGTTTGATGTATATTTTCTCACAGAAAGAACTCAACATAAATCAAAGACGGTTGATTAAACTACTCAAAGATTATGATTTCACTATACACTACCACTCGGGGAATGAAAATAATGTGGAAAATGATTTGTGTAGAAAAAATCATTGAGTTTTGAACAAGATGAGAGTTGAAAGGGATTCTATATTCATGGATCTAGTAAAGATGTGTATGGGAATAATCATGGAAGGTGAAACATCAATACTTTTTCATATGGTTTCCAAACCATCATTACTATAAAGGATAAAATTTCTCAAACTGATGATAAGGATTTCCAAAATAAAATTAAAGTTTTTAATGATGGGAGAATGATGGACTTCGTATATAAAGATGGGATTTTGAAATTTGGGAATGTAGTTTCTGTCCCTGATATACCAGATCTAAAAAGTGAATTGTTGGAAGATTCTCATAGCTAAAATTTCTCTATACACCCTGGTAGCACTAAGATGTATAGATATTTGAAGTAACATTTTTGGTGGGACAACATGCAGAGGGTGATTTCTGATTATGTTTCAAGATTTATGGTTATTCAACAGGTAAATTATAGAAAACAACATCCTGGAGGATTCATGAAACCTCTTTCCATACCTGAGTGAAAATTGGATGATATTACGATGGAATTTGTTATGGGACTACAAATAATCCTAGAAGGAATGATGTAATATGGGTCATTGTTGATCGTCTTACCAAGTCCGTATATTTTCATGCTATAAGAGAACATTTACCCCCTTGAACACTTATAAATACTATATATTAATGGAGTTATAAGACTTCATGGAGTATCCCTATAGATTGTTTCTGATCATTATCCTCATTTTACATAAACATTAGAGAAAAGTCTTTAGAAGTCCCTGGATACTGAAATTTGTTTGAGCACTTCCCACCACCCTCAAACTGATGGAAAATCAGAACAGACTATTCAAAACTTAGAATAAATGTTGAGATCTTTCTCACATGACTTTCAAGGAATGTGGGGTCAATATTTACCACTAGTAGAATTTTCATATAACAATAGCTTCCATTCAAGTATTCAGATGGCACCGTATGAAGCGTTATATGGAAATAGATTTTGCACACCAACCTGTTGGGATGATGTTGGTGAAAGAAAACTTTTAGGCCCAGAACTTGTTGAGGAAACAATAGAAAGGGTTAATATTATCCAAACCCACATCAAATCATCTCAAAGTAGGCAAAATATATATGATTATAACTAAAAAAAGTATTTAGAAATTCAAGTAGGAGATCATGTTTTTTTGAAGGTATCTCTATGGAAGTGTGTTTTACGATTTGGTAAGAAGGGTAAATTAAGTCCTAGGTACATCAGACCTTTCTAAAATATAGAATGAATTGGATTAGTATCTTAACATTTGGAAATGCCTCCAAGTTTCTCCAAATTTCATGATGTGTTCTATGTATCCCTATTGAGAAAATACATGCCAGACTCAACGCATGTACTCACCTGAGAAGAAATAGAACTAGAATCTCATATGTCTTATTGTGAAGAGCCTGTCATGATTCTTGATACCACAGAACAAGTGCTAATAAACTGGACGACTCATTTGGTAAGAGTTATATGGAGAAACGATATGATGGAAGAGCCAATGTGGGAACCCAAGGATGTTGTGATGAAGAACCACTCGAATATTTTTACACAGTAGTATTCTAGAAATTTAGAGGATAAAATTATTTGAAGGAGGTAATAATGTAAAACCCCAAGCCTCCAAAGTAAGTTTTGCTTTGAATAACGTGATATCTAGTGTTGTACGCAACATCAAGTTCTAGCACCCCATGACCAATCAAACTAGCCGATATGAATAGTAATCCCCACTTTTTGAAATTTTATAATTCTTATTTTTTAAAATGGAATTCATTTTTGGATTCGAAATATCCAAATTAGATTATAGTGAATTTTTGGTATTTTTATGAAAATTTTATTTTTTGATGAATAGTGAAAAACACTACGTTATTGTTTAAAACCGACTTTTTATTTAAATAATTAGTTATTTTATTTAAAAAAGAGTTAAAAGTGTTAAATTCAAATTTTAATAACTATAAATTTTTTAATATAGGGGTATACAAAATATAAATTCGACTATAAATATTAATTATAAATAAAAAACTATTTCCTACATATTGGTATTTTATATATAATTTTTAGACCTTAAATAATTAAATTTATTTATGACACAATGATGATGTAGTAATTACATTATTATTGAAAGATTTAAATAATTGATATTATAAATATTAAAATAATTTTCAATTGAGACTTTTTATGTATTCCATGAATTTTATTGGTTAATATTACATGTAAAGGTTCATTAAATAAATTTTTATTGAAATGATAAATTTGTTTTGACTTTCACAAAAACCAAATACTAAATAGTGTCAAAATTGGAATAATTGAGTTATTAAAACAATAATATATTATTAATTGATATAATATTCCTAAATATTTAAGTTTCTGACAAAGGACATAGATAATATTAGATATATCAATAATGAATCACGTGGGGTTTTCTTGGTTTTTTATTATATGTTTATTAACCATTTATTATAATAATACAAGAATACATGTAAAAGTTAAACTATTTAACTAAGTGTTAAATCTAAAATATAAGGTTAATATGGTGACCGAAACCTGTCTAAAACCTATTGGTTGAGAGTTTCTTGACCCATTCCCACCTTAGCCTTGAAATAAATCCTTTTGGAGCCATTATAAACCGAATATCATTTTAAAATAAAATAATATTTCATGTTTTTTGTAAAGTGACCCTCACCTCTCTTATAAAAGGGTACTTCACCTTCTCTTAATTTCACACCTCCAAAGACATTTGGCATGGCCATAACCAGATCAAATATCCTCAAAACTACCCGCACTTCAACCTAAAAGCATTACTTTGATCAGAATCCAACATAGGGGGTCCTTTTGATCGAATCAAAAGGAAGCACCCGAAGAAGAGGTAATAATTTCATCACCTCCTCCAAAGTTCTTTTCTTCTTCCACTTCCTCTTTATTTTTTTACATACCAAAATAATAACTCCAGTATCATATACATACTATGATGTTATTATAAATATGGTACAACTATATTCATTATTCTATACATCCTATGAATATCAAAGTCACCATACGTACGTGAGTACGGCTCACCGTCTCCATGTCGTGGTGTTGTTTGTTATTCAATACATCATTATTTGGATTGCTATAATAATGCGTAAAATTGATGTAAATAATAAATATAACATGTTAATGATTATTTATATATTATATACCATCCAATTACATATTATTTCACAATCAATAGAATGGTATTGTCGCTCATGCATACGTGCGGACAACCGTCTCCACGAACGCAATGAGATTCATTCCCCATCGTAACCATTCAAGAATAATTTTTATTTTATGATTAAAAATAATGTTAAGATCTTAATATCATTATGTATATAAATCAAATACATCCTATACATAACAAACATGACTTATGTAACAAAACATATAAAGGAAAACAAATCAGTTAACACCCGAAACAATGATACTACTGATATATTGTTAACAAAGCAATAGTAAAAGATCATATATGATATCATATTTTTGTATGTGGTTATTGTATAATTTAATAACAATTATTTCACTATTATATAAGAGGTTAACATACCCTCAACCAATAAAAAGTACAAGTTAAGGGTTAATTATACAATCTCTTCATTATCTGAGTTTGTTTATAAGTGAGTATCTACTGGGAACTCTTTATCATCCACATATGTGTTTCTTAAAAATGTATTTCAAAACACTTTTACTATTTCCTATACTATGGGTTAGACTAATTTATAACCTTTTTCGTCCTTTTATAAAATTTTTATAATGGAATATTTCTATCATTTTTCAAACAAGGTCCTTTATGACCTTTTCGACAAAATTAACAAAATATTTTTTTAATGTATACAGCAAGTGCAGCTATTTTCCACCTTTATAAAATCTTTGAAGATTCACTTATTGTCTTATAAGAATATTTTCAAAATAAATGTTTTATTTTATAATTAAGTGACTTTTAAATTATTTCAAAATAGAAATATATATTTCTCTCAAATAGTTTTGATTTCATATATGTCAACATCCCTTAACAGAATTTATAGCTGTTTGAAGTTGATTTATTATGATAAAATATTTTAAATTGTATTGAATGTTATGTTATATTTTTGATTGTGGATGTGTTATTTTTATACCATTCATGGTTTATGGTTAATGTATTAACATTTTGTATGTTGGTTTTAATACGAATGTTTATGTATTCTTTCAACCTTTTTGTATAAGGAATGCATTGGACTTAGTAACTGACAAGTGGAGCCCGATATAGCTCCTAGATGAATTGGTAGGTCTCATGAGACAAACTAGTGTCTTAGCACAAGTCCTTGACAAAATTTTCTTTTAGTCTTGGAATGAGACCATGACTATGTGGTTATGATGTCTGACATTATTCATTCCATTATAATGAAATTTCCTATTGATATTACATGTTATTATTAGACTAGTAGAATATCTATGTGAATAAGTAAAAGGAATTATTTGATTTACCTGCTATATATTATTCTAAAGTTTAATTTCAAAAGGCTTTTGGTTTTATCACGACTCGACCCTTCCCGGGATCGAGCCACAACTACCCCAAGCCCGCCTCCATAGGCTAGGGGATAGCGAACAATGAAGAAGGCTAAACAACTCGCGGAGGCCTTTTCCTAAGTACCTGTACACACACATAGCCCACTAAATGCAAAATTGTAGAGTAAAAAAGAAAATGAAAGTACCAACTATTATAAAAAAACCACAAATGTGCATCGACATCTAAACAGTACAAAGAAAGTGCTGAAGGTAAACTGAGAAAGGAAAGGGGAAAACACGCACCCAACTAGAAAAGGGTGCCACAACCCAGCAACAGGTAAAAAAAATAAAAACAGCTGGAAGGGTCCCTCACCTAGAACCTGACTCCAACCACCGCACACCGTCCAAGCTCATGAACTCCTAAGCTCCGCTAAAGTTACGACCAACCTTTCCGTCGTCTGCATGGGCACACTAAGTTCGGGAAAAGCCCAAGCAGGGGTGAGTATAAAAATACTCAGTAGGATATCTCGAAGGCTCGAGGTAGCAACAAAGGAGGTACCAATGGGTGAGTAGTAGATCGAATAGGGAAAGTAGAGGAGTACAACCGAGAGTGAAATAAATAGTAACAATAGAAAGTCCAGCTCAACCCAACAAGAGGAAAGAAGGTAGACTCGTCCAAACACAAGCAGTTGGAAACAGTGATAAGATGAACTTATCGTCGAGTCATCGCTACCTATAGTAGCAGAGTAGACTCATCCAACCACGAGAAGCTAGAAACAAGAAGCACGTGGCATACCCCATGCATCTTAGCCTCTCATGGAGGGAGAGTAGCCAAGCCCATGAAGTGGGCACTGGAACAATGTAAACATATATATATGCTCAAACCAGAATCCTAAACAAGATTGTAAGGGGATTTCCATCCTGTAGCTCATCCCAAGAATGTGAGTAGCCAACAGTCCTAGAAGTAAACACCATCGATGCCGAGCATCCCACACGTCTTCCCCGAACTGCAAGTCAAGGGGCTCAAATCACCGTACCTTGAAACTATCCGCTTTGGGCGGCACTGACTCTCCCGAACGGTTTTAGGTCACGTCGCAAGGACGCGTCTCGGTGGGGAAATCTCTCCTCATACTTGAGAGTTCTAGGGGAATGTCAAACCACACCTCGTCACTGTCCCGTAGTCGGGAGGTCTCCTAAAAGTCGACAGACGACCCCCTGTCCAGCCCTGCTGGAGGATAATCCCTGGAAGTCGACGTGTTCCCACTGGAGGGAGACCCGGAAAGAGTCAACGGGTGCCACACTGACCATTCCCATAAAAGGGTAATCCACTGGAGGGCATACTAGAAAATTTCGTCGACGAGTCCCAATGCCCAGTCCCGTAGATGGGTACTCCACTGGAGGGAGGCTTAGAACCATCATCGGGGACCACTTGCCAGCCCAGTTGGAGGTAAACCCAGCATCGAGGACCACTTCCTAGCCCAGATGGAGGTAAACCCGGGATCATAGACCACTTCCCAGTCCCACTGGAGGTAAACCTGGAACTACTCAGGCCATCCCTGCTGGATGGTACTGCTCGGTGAACACCACTGTACTGGCCATCCCTGCTGGATGGTCACCCACTGGCCATCCCTGCTGGATGGTAACCCACTGGCCATCCCTACCGGATGGTACAACCTCCCAGCCAACCCTTCTAGAAACAACCTCCTGGCCAACCCTGGTGGAAACAACCTCCGTGTTAGAGGATTAGTGCCCGCATAAAGTGTTGGTCACACCGAATCCACAAGAACTCTACCAGGGAACATGAAGAAACTCTTTCGGACAAACCATCGAGAATAGAACTAGGGAAAATGACTCAACCCTGCGGGTCAAAACCATCGTGAACAGGACCAGGGGGTAACTCAACCTGGCTGGTCAACAAATGAGAAAAAAACCAGGGGAAAAACTCAACCCTACTGATCCATAAACGAGAACAGAACAAAGTGAAAACTCAACCCTGCTGGTCAAAAAAACGAGAACAGAACCAGGGGAAACTCAACCCTACTAGTCAACAATCGAGAACAGAACCAGGGGGAAACTCAACCCTACTGGTCAACAAACAAGAACAGAGGGACCCTCTACATCGTGAGAGGTGAAAGGTACGTAAAGCAGGACATGACACGCACATGGGGCCCACACGACGTGTGACCCCAAGTCAACTCCAACCAAGCGCACAATTTTTCTCCGGTACAACCATCCATATGTACCTCCTAGAGTTCTTGCATAATCCCAGAGTATGCCACGTCTCCAGCACAAACGCTAACATGCACATGGAACCCGTCGTCAACGCAAAGGCGTAAATGTAACAACTTCAACTTGCCACCTCAACGGCTGAGGCATGACCAACCACATCTCTTTAAACACTAACATCACTCTCCCAGGAGTGAACGCAATCACAGACCAATGGTTCCCTAAAAACATTGCAAGAAGAACCACCACCGGTAAACCATTCATATTTACACATTTAATAAGATCACGCAGGAGGTTCTGCACTCCTAAACAGATTACACCGTTGTAATCCTCACAGAAAAAAAATGCGAGATAGACTACATACTCACCTCAAACGAATATCCGACAGAAAAGTCACCAACATCGCCTTACTCTCGAATGGCATCCCGTGATCCTGAGCCTCAGCCCCAAAAACATTCGGGCACATCGCACCATTGTGATCCCCTCAGGAAAACACGTCAAAAGGACTGCTCACTTGAGTGCAAAGGATATCCGGAGAAAAAGATGCATTTCGCCATACCACACACGAGTGGTTCTACGTGGGACCCGCACCCCGGTCCCTAAGCACAACGAATGGATCACACCGTTGCGATCCTCTCGAAAAAGTACACAAGATGGACTATGCACTTTTCCAAAACGGACACTCGGTGATAAAGCTGGAAATCACCACTATCTCCCAAAATGGCCCTCACAGGGCCTGCATCAGCATGCTGAATTAAAGCGGGCAGATTGCACCAATGCAATGCCCTCGGAGAAACCCCCAAAATTGATTGGTCGCACACCCCGAATGGACATCCGATGAAAAATTTATAAAAAGATGTGTAGAGCTCGAAAGACGGGCCATGGGGCCCACGCCTAAACTCTGGCTTCAATGCCCAAAACCACACTGGAAAACTCCGGATTGACGCAAGGGTTGTAACGCCCCTGACGGCGCTCAATTCGGACATCAGATGTTCCTGCGCCGTCCAAAACAAGAACCCCCGTAGAAAATGCCATTCCACTTGAAGGCGTGTCATGCTACCAAACTCCTGTCCCGGGAATTAAAAATTCCCAAAACCATTTCAAAGAGATCCCCTCAATCCAAGGAAAGCGTCTCCGTAGACGGCATGAAAAACGGACACCCGTAGCAGAAAATACGGGCGTCTGAAAACTGAGGGGGCAAAGCCCCTTGGGCTGGACTGGCCTGGGTCGGCCGGTCCGCCCGGTCTGGGCCGGACCGCACTGGCCGGCCCGGCTCGCAATGCCTGGCATGTGGCTTGGCCGCGTGGGCTAGCTGTGGTCCCGGTATTCCGGTTGGCTGATCGGCTGAGGCTGGTCGACCGCGTGACGAACCGCACGATGTAGGTCGTGTTCCCCCGCGAGGTCGCACGCCGCGACCCCGGTCCACCGTGGAGCACTGCTCGTCGTCGCCCCAGCTTGCGCCACCGACGACCCCGCCCACCCTGACCTATTCTGCCGAGGAGCCTGCCACCCGCAGCTCACGCCGACCGTGCCTCCGCCTGAAGAAACTGCTGCGTGGCGATGTCTCTGCCACCTGGAGACGCCACGCCGCCCCCTGGACCTCGCCAGACCGCCGAAAAAAAACAACCCCCAAGAACACGCAACTTTCTTCGGATGATTGCAGACACCACACAGCTCGGCTTTCGAGTCTGAAACAAGCATCAGTAATCTTAGAATATTTACTACGCAAATATGGGCCTCACTCGATAATTCGTCAGTAATTCGACATGTAAATTTGCGTTCGAAGTTAAGTACAGGAATGAAAATACATAACGCAACCTACAAAATATTGGGGCATTGCCCGACGCTTCACGTAGGGTACGCCACCACGCCACTGCCTTGACGGAGAGGATGAGGAGAGGAGGAGCTTCCTCATTATTTATATGGAGCTATTGGTGCCAGGGAAAACGGGGGAGAGGAGAGGGCTGGGTTAAGTGTTTAAATAGAAAACACCTAACCACCCGCCCGTCGGCCGGAACCCGAACATCCGGCGGGGTCGAGATTAAGACTCCCCTGGAGTAAACGCCACGTTCTGAGCACAATGGAAGTCTCTAAATTTTAATCTAAGGCATCATTCAAAAGTTATAAAATTTAACGACCGAGACCGCTAAATAAGGAAAACGCCCTTGCCGGCGTTTTTCACAGAATGCCTGTTCCCGTGAAAGTTACACCCTTTCTAGGGTAAACGGCACATTCTGGACTCAACGGTGCCCTCAGTTTCCCAATGAGATCCACCATTTAAGAGATACATGAGTTAACCCATTAAACGAGTAAATTTATTGTTTAATTTATCTGTTTCACATTCCGATGGCGAGTGAGGGGTCCAAACGTCCCATTCCGACATGTTTTATGTCGTTCCTAGGGTAAACACCCCTTTCCGGACCCATCCGTACACTGAAGTTTCTGATTCGGATCTCCAATTAGGATTTCTCCCATTTATTTGGTGTTCCCAGTGTGAACACACTGAAAATTTAATTTCGGCCACACCGGGGCTCAAAATCGCACGCCGTCTGAAGGAGCTACTCTAGAATAACATCAAGAGCATTCCAAAGTCTTTTATACCAAAAACAGGGTACTTAAATCATTCCCTACTACAATATTTTCAACCCCTAAAATCAAAAACAGGGAACAACTCAGGGTACCAAGCCCGCATCTGGCTCTCTTGTACCCAGAAGAACTCTTGCACAGCTCTGCGCCACCGCACACAGACCAAAGGATTGATCCATTTCACATGAGGTCTGCCCTTTCCGAATACATGCATAGGAGCACGCACACTTCCTATTAGGTAAGCCACGTGGGAGACATCGTGCACCCACTCTAGACTTTGGGTTTAGGGCAAGGAGGTAGGGAACCCTACCATCCCTTCGTACGGTCTCAAACGACCTGAAGGATCTAGAGGGTAGCTCAGCTCCCCGAACTAACCCCTACGTCGCCCTCCGCGATTGGAATCACCGCCTGCACCTGGAACAGGGCCTAGTGATTCCTTGCTTCAGAATATCCATATGGTGAAACACCCAAGGATATCTGGTCTTGCAAGATTTCACAGTCGTTGTCTCACAACCAAGGCTCTCTTACATGCTCGTAAAGTGATGGAGTCGACACCATCAACTGAAGAGAAAGGTTCCACGCCTTCTACCTTACCAACACAGGGTTACACCGATGCCCCGTGCCACCCTAATAACAACTCAAACAAGGAACAAGGAGAAAATAATTTCACACACATAGTCTAAAAATTCTACAGAAAAAAGTAGAAGAGATGTAGAGCATACCTCTTATCACCTCATGCTCTGCAAGATCGTAGACATACAAAGCTCGTGGCTGTTCTCAGTCCTAGCTGTCAGCTCCTAGATTCTAACGTGAACCGCCAAGTGGTGATGGGAAGACCTCTTAAGGTCTTCCTCCAATTCATGCTCCTCCCCCTCCTCTGATAGCACCACCTATCTGGGTACTACTCCGATCATGGTGCTGCCTCCGTCATGGTGGTGCACCTGTTGCCTGCCCGAAGCTCTCTGCATGCCTGGTCGGGCAGTCCCATGCCAGGTGACCTCGCCATTAGGAAGCATAGTACCGACTCTCTTTGGGCTGCACTGGTGCCCTCCAGTGCCATTATGGTGTACGACCACACCCCTAATTCCGGTTTTCAGAAAGCCACCTGTGTTGAGTTTCTGCTTGCCGACGCCTGCTAGTTGCGGCAGACGTCTCAGCTCCAACGTGCCTGCTGCCACCACCAACTCTAGAACGTGACAGGAAGCTCTATGTCACCAGTGCCTACTCTAGCACCCCAGAATATGTGGAAATACCCAAGGGTAATATGACAACACAAATCTCTTGACGAAGACCCTGCTCAAACTTCCGCACTCGTAGGTTGTCGTCATGGACCAAGTCCGGGTAAAAGCGTGCACGGTCTGCGAAACTAGCCATGTACTCGGCCCCATCATCCCTCCCTACTAGAACTGCAGGAGCTCCTGAATCCGAATAGATCGTAAGAAGGAGGGGAAAACTCCTCATGAAACAACAACTGAAAATCTCCCCACGAAAGCGATGACTCATCAAGAAACTGAGTCACCAGACTCCACCACGCCAAGATGATCCGTGAAAAAGGTTGGAGGCCAAAGACACTATAAGATCTGTCAGCGTCTGCACAAGCCTGAAGAGGAAAACCACTGTATCTAACCAAACCTCTACTGCCTTAGGGTCTGGCTCACCACTGAACCTCCATGGTCCCTTCCGCTGGAACTCACGGAGCCTGTTCAACCTGCGCTCAAGCTCAGTCTGCTCTGCTGAAGCTATCTTCTGCTCAACAGGTGGGGGTGCTGCTATCATCCCACCTGGATAAAGGGGCTCACATGATGGGTCCTAGACTGAGGCCTCGTAGCTCACAGGGTTGTCGTCATGATCCAAAGCTGGTATCCTGGCTGGCTGTCTTCGCGGAGACATCCTGAATGTTATTAAGGAGTTTCATGGTCAGATGCGCATATATGTACATAACAGTAACAATAATGGTGAGATGTCACAAGAATGATAGTCAAATACTCAATCCTATGTGATGCACAAAACAATTTTCCCTGAAACAAGTGTCTCAGCATGTCGAGTCAAAAAGATGGTTATCAGGATCCTGGTGAACGGATACGTCGGTTGTCGCACCGTCACTAGGCTTCCTGGCCTTAGAGCCGCTCTTGATAAATGTTAACATAGTTTCCCTAGGTCCCAAACAATTACTCTTTTAGGGACATCCACACAACGTCCCAAGGAACGAACCAGCTCTGATACCTCTTTGTCACGACCTGACCCTACCCAGGCTCGAGACGCAACTACCCCAAGACCGCCTCCATAGGCCAGGGGCTGGTGACCAGTGCTAAAGGCTAAAAAACTCTGGGAGGCCTTTGCCTAAGTACCTGTACACACACGCAGCCCACTCAATGCAAAAGTGCAGAGTAAAAAAGAAAAGAAAAGTACCAACTACTATAAATAAACCACAATTGTGCATCAACCTCTAAACAGTACAAAGAAAGTGCTGAAGGAAAAGTGGAAAAGGAAAGGGGAAAACACACGCCCAACCAGAAAAGGGTGCCACAACCCAGCCATAGGTAAACAAAAGAAAAATAGTAGGAAGGGTTCCCCACCTGGAACCAGACTCCAACCACCACACGCGGTCAAAGATCCTGAACTCCTAAGCTATGCTGATGTCACGACCAACCTGTCTGTCATCTGCAATAGCACACCAAGTGTGGGAAAAGCCCAGGCAGAGGTGAGTATAAAAATACACAGTAGGATACCCCAAAGGCTCGAGGGAGAAACAAAGGAGGTACCAAAGGGTGATCTGTAGATCGAACAGAGAAAGTAGAGGAGTACAACCGAGAGTGCAGTAAAGAGTAACAATAGAGAGTCCAGCTCAACCCAACAAGAGGAAAGAAGGTCGACTCGTCCGGACACAAGGAGCTGGAAATGGTGAGAAGATGAACTTCTCGTCGAGTCATTGCTACCTATATCAGGAGAGTAGACTCATCCAACCATGAGAAGATAGACACGAAAAGCATGTGGCATACCCTGTGGGTCATTGCCTCTCCTGGAGGGAGAGTAACCAAGCCCAAGAAGTGGGAACTGGAACAATGTATACATATATATATGCTCAAACAACAATCCCAAACAAGATCATAAGGGGATCTCCATCTCGTAGCTCAGCCCAAGAAAGTGGGTAGCCAACAGTCCCCGAAGTAAACACCATCAATGCACAGCATCCTGCACGTCTACCCCGATCTGCAAATCAAGGGGCTCAAATCATCGCACCACGAAGCTATCTGCTTTGGGCGACACTGACTCGCCCGCACGGTTTTAGGTCGCGTTACAAGGACGTGTCTCGGTGGGTAAAGCTACCCCTCGTACTTGATAGTTCTGGGGGAATGTCAAACCACACCTCATCATTGCCCCGTAGTTCAGAGGTCTCCTCAAAGTCGACAGGCGACCCCCTACCCAGCCCTGCTGAAGGGTAATCCCTGGAAGTCAACAAGTTCCCACTGTAGGGAGACCTGGAAAGAGTCGACAGGTTCCACACTGCCTAGTCCTGTAAAAGGGTAATCAACTGGAGGGCGACCTGGAAAAATTCGTCGATGAGTCCCATTGCACAATCCAGTAGAAGGGTACTCCACTGGCGGGAGGCTTATAACCATCATCGGGGACCACTTCCCTACCCAGCTGGAGGTAAACCCGGCATCGGGGACCACTTCTTAGCCGAGCTGGAGGTACACCGGGCATTGGGGACCACATCCCAGCCCCACTGGAGGTAAACTCAGAACTGCTTTGACCATCCCTTCTAGATGGTACTACTCGGTGAACACCGTAGTACTGGCTATCCCTACTGGATGGTAACCCACTGGCCATACCTGCTGGATGGTAACCCATAGGCCATTCATGTCGGATGGTACAACCTCTTGGCCATCCCTGCTGGAAACAACCTCTTGGGCAGCCCTGCTAAAAACAACCTCCTGGGTAGAGGATCAGTGCCCGCGTAAAGTGTTGGTCACACCGAATCCACAAAAACTCTACTGGGGAACATGAAGCTACTCTGTCGGCCAGACCATAGAGAACAGAACCAGGGAAAACCACTCATCCCTGTTGGTCGAAACCATCGTGAACAGGACTAGAGGGAAACTCAACCCTTCTGGTCAATAAACGGGAACACAACTAGGGGGAAAACTCAACCGTGATGATCCACAAATGAGAACAAAACCAAGGGAAAACACAACCCTGCTAGTCAACAAACGAGAATAGAACCAGGGGGAAACTCAACCCTGATGGTCAAAAATCGAGAACAGAACTAGGGGAAACTCAACCTACTGGTCAGCAAACAAGAATAGAGGAACCCTCTACGCCGCGAGAGGTCAAAGGTATGCAAATCCGAACATGAAACGCACATGCGGCCCACACGAAGTGTGGCCCCAAGTCAACTCCAACTAAGCACACAAGTGTTATTAGGTACAACCATCCATATGTACCTCCCATCATTCCTGCATACTCCCAGAGTATGCCACATCTCCATGCCAAAGGCTAACATGCACACGGCACCCGTTGTCAACGCGAAGGCGTAAACGTGAAAACTACAACTTGCCACCTCAACGGCTGAGGCATGACCAACCACATCTCTTTAAACACCAACATCACTCTCCCAAGAGTGAACGTTATCACATGCCAAGGGTTCCCTACAAACACCATAGGAAGAACCACCACCGGTACACCTTTAATATTTCCACATTTAATAAGATCGTGCAAGAGGCTCTGTATGCCTAAACAGATTACACCATTGTAATCCTCGTGAAAAAACAAACGAGATAGGCTACTTACTCGCCTCAAACGGATATCCGATGGAAAATTCACCAACACCACCTTATGCCCGAATAGTATCCCGTGGTCCCGATCCTTGGCCCCGAAAACAGTCGGGTGCATCGCACCATTGTGATCCCCTCAGGAAAACATGTCAAAAAGACTGCTCACTTGAGTGCAAACGGATATCCGGAGAAAATGATACATTTCACCATACCGCACACGAGCGGTTCTATGTGGGACCCGCACCCTAGTCTTGAAGCACAACAAAGGGATCACATCATTGTGATCCTCTCGAAAAAATACAGAAGATGGACTATGCACTTGTCCAAAACGGACACCCCGTGATAAAACTGGAAATCACAGATAACTCCCATAATGGCCCTCGCAGGGCCCACATCAGCATGCTGAATTAAAGAAGGAGGATTGTTCCAATGCAATTCCCTTGGAAAAACACCAAAAATTGACTGGTCGCACGCCTCGAACGGACATCCGATGAAAAAGTTATAAAAAGCTGCATATAGCTCCAAAGACGGGTCGTGGGGCTCATGCCTCAACTCCGGATTCAATGCCTGAAACCACACTGGAAAACTCCAGCTCGACGCAAGGGTCGCAACGCCACCAACGGTGCTCAATTCAGACATCGGATGTGCATGCGCCGTCCAAAACAAGAACCCCAGGAGAAAACGCCATTCCACTTGAAGGCATGTCGTGCTACCGAACTCCCGTCCTGGGAATTAAAAATTCTCGAAACCATCTCAAAGTGTTCCCCTCGATCCAAGGAAAGCATCACCACACACTACACATGAAATGGACTCCCTTAGTAGAAAATACGGGTGTCCAAAAACTGAGGGGGCAAAGCCCCTTGGGCTGGACCGGCCTGGGTCGGCCTGTCCACCCGGTCTGGGCCGGGCCACGCTGGTCGACCCGGCTTGCAACCCCTGGAACGCGGCTTGGCCATGCGGGCCGGTGGTGGACCCAGTCCCCTGCTTGGCCGACCGACTGAGGAAGGTCGACCGCGTGACAACCTGCGCGACGCGGGTCGTGTTCCCCAGTGGGGTCGCACGGCGCGACCCCGGTCCACCGCGGAGCGCCGCTCGCCCTCGCCCCGGCTAGCGCCGCCGACGACCTCTCCTGCACCGACCTTCGCTGTCGTGGTGCCCTCCGCCCGCAGCTCACGCCGACCACGCCTCCTCTTGAAGACACCGCCGCGTGGGGATGCCGTCGCCGCCGCCTGGAGATGCCGCGCCGCTGCCTGGACTCCGCCGGACCGCCGAAAAAAAACAACCCCCAAGAACCCGCAACATTCGCCGGACAATTACGGATACCACAGAGCTCAGATTTTGAGTCTGAAATAAGAGACGGAAAGCTTAGAATATTTAATATGCAAATATGGGCCTCGATCGACAATTCGGCAGTAATTCGACATGTAAATTTGCGTTCTAAGTTAAGTACGTGAATGAAAATACAAAACACAACCTCCTACCTATTGAGGTATTGTCCGACGCTTCACGTAGGGTCCGCCGCCGCGCGACTGACTTACCGGAGGGGAGGAGGAGAGGAGGAGATTCTTCCTTCATCATTGGGAGATATTGACTCCAAGGAAAAAGGGGGAGAGGAGAGGGGTGGGTTAAGGGTTTAAATAGAAAACACTTAACCACCCGCCCGTCGGCTCGATCCCAAACTTCTGGCGGCGTCGAGATTAATCCTCCCCTGGGGTAAACACCATGTTATGAGGGAAACAACGGTCTCTAAATTTTAATCTGATTCCTTGTTCAAATGTTATAAAATTTAACAACCGGGGTCGCTAAATTACAAAAACGCCCTTGGCGGCGTTTTTCACAGAAGGCTCGCGCCCCAAAAAATACCCCCCTCTTTAGGTAAACTGCAGGTTCTGGACTCAATGGTTCCCTCAGTTTCCTAATCTGAGCTACCTTTTAATAGATACATGAGGTAAGACATTAAACGAATAAATTAATTATTTAATTTATCTATTTCACGTTCTGATAGCGAGCGAGGGGTCCAAACGTCCCGCGCCGACATGTTTTATGTCGTTCCTAGGGTAAACACCCAATTCCGGACCCATCCGTACACTCAGGTTTCCAATATGGATCTTCATTTATGAGTTATCCGATTTATTTGGCATTCCCAGTGTGAATGCATTGAGAATTTAATTCTGGACAAACCGGGGCTCGGAATCGAACGCCATCTGAAGGCGCTGCTCTGGAATAACATCAAGAATATTCTAAATTAATTTATAGAAAACACTGGGTTCTTACAGTTTAGTCTTATACATTTCCTTAAATATTTATGCTTATTTATGAAAGTTTCTACTATATTGTTATCCTTACTAAGCACCTGATCTCACCCCTTTCCATGTTTTATTTTTCCCCAGATGTGAAGATATATATTATAACGGAACTTCAGGGATAGTTTAAGGGATATGAATATGTTCAAATGAGACGCAATGTTGTTTTTTTTCATTTTATAATGTAATTTAAACTTATGTTTGTATCTAGTACTTTCAAGGATACTAAATTGACCGGTCTTTCCGGATTTGACCCCATGTGTTCATGCCAATGTTATGTAATAATGCACAGACTCTGGGTAACCAGGGTCAGGGCGTTACAATGTTTTTTAGTTTCAATTCATGCAATAAGGACATTATGCTTGGAATTTTCAAGTCATGCTACACAGAAATTCAGGCTTTAATTTAAAGTCTTTAGCTTTGAAGATAAGTTTATGGGTTAAATTTCTTGATAATTTGTTTGGAAACATACTACCATGTTCAGGTATGGAAATGATGAATTGTAAATTGTGATTTATGACATTATACATCCGGAGAATGGCATGGGAAAAATTATAAATTCATTTGAGGAATATTTTTACCAGAACAAAGTAACCATTATGTAACAAACATGTTATGGGGGCTATATTACACTGGGTCATCTAGGGTAGATACTGTATAGACAAACAGATATATCCTTGGACTTATATGCTTGTTATGTTTATGACTTATGCAATTCCACCTAGGGGCATGTGCTTCATAGTGAGGAAAAAGATATCTTGGGAATCAAACATTATATTTCTATAAACCAAAGAAAGTTTATATAGAATCAGATTTTCTACTGTATAGAGTTTGGTTTCTGGAGAAAGGTACCTGAATATAAAAAGCTCATATCCATTCATTATTTCCAAAGAATCAGAAGAATAGAATTTCTACAATGGTCTGACCCATATTTAGGAATTATGATTTTTGTAGTTTTCTGTCAAATAACTAGGACAATAATATTATGTAAACAATAAATGATATGTGGTCAAATGATACGAGGTTATTTCAAAATTCTTTGAACATATGGAGAGGTAAAATGTGTAAACCATGGTCTTGGAGACTCTCAGATTGAGAAAAAGGTAATGGGACAAATATACATGGATTACCGTTTTAAGATATGTATTCTTATATATTATAATCAAAGTTTAAAGGGGAGAGAAGATGATTTAACAAGAATTAAGTTACCATTATTTGACAAACTATCTATGGGGTTTCTATTATATAGGGCCAACAAGGGAATATGCTACATAACCAAATAGTGTAATATTTTTAAAGATAGGCATGTTATGTAGGCGATTTATACAAGTCCACCTAGGGGAACATACTACATAGTCAAGAAAAAGATCTCTCAGGTATCAAAAATTATGCCACCAAAAACCATAATAAAGATTATGAATATCATAAATTATTAATGATTAAGAGTGTGAAATATGATAGGGAGTAATTCTCGATGAAGATGAGAAATATTTGAATGTATATTGGCCATGATTTTGGATTCCCTTACATAGATCTGACTCATATGTAAAATGGGGACATTTATTGTTTCCTTGGTGGGATCTCTAAGAGTGGATCCAAAATGAAGACTCCTGCATAGATTGTTAATTATATGGGGAAGATATATAAAATATATCATGTGGCTGGGAGTGTGAGTTAAGGACTGGGTTTCACTACGTATCTCAATGGGATGATAATCAAGCCATATTTATCTATTTGGGTACTTTGGAGTTTAATTTCTGGTAGAAAGGACATCAAGTGACTCTGATGTGAAAAAGGAATATTGTGGTTGGACAAGGGAATTGAACCAGGGTGTCACTACATATCTCATATAGATGAGAATCAAGCCATACATAGTTCTTGAAACATTCCCTATGCAGGTTTGATTCATACACATGGGGAATAAAAGGGGGGTTTTGTTGTGGGTGAGCCTATGATTGGAGATCTAGGTGTCTGAATGTATCCCATTGAAATGAGATTCAATCGAAACCTAGTTCTTGAGAAAATCATTTCACACACCAATTGATTTGGATGTGAAAGAAGGGGGATTCTATCACGTTTTGTAATAATGGTTAAATTTAAGATACAAGATGGTATAAATATCAAACCATATATCTTATAAGGGTAATCTATACAGATTTGGTTCATATATAGGTAGAAAAAGGGAAATAAATTTATTTGTGGTTGTGGCTGGGCCAAAGATTGGAGATCTAGCAGTCTTTATGTATCTCATTTGAATTATAATCAAACCACACATAGTTCTTGAAATAAGGTCACTATGCATATCTGATTCAAACATAGGGAGAAATGGAAATCATGTGCCACTAAGAAGTAGTAATGATGTGAGTAATGATTGCTCATGGAAGCTACTCATTTTTTAAGAAACCACAAGGAATACCTATTTTCAGTACCTTATGGGATTTATAAACATCAAATGAATAAGACATTAAATGTAGAGTTTAATTTCATGTAGAAATAACAAATGATGTCATGCAGTTTAATGTCTTTTGATGAGGACAAAGATTCTATGCATTTTAACATAATGCATCATGGACGTGTATGGTTGTTATGTAGTTTAATGTATTGCCATTATGACATTATGTTATGTAGTTTCGAGTCATGCAGTGAGTAAATAACATTGTGTGATTACACTATATACTTTTTCAAAAAAAATTCATTGTTTGGAGTTGAAATAAGTTCTCCATCCATTGAGATTAGGAAATAAGTTCTGTTAGAGTAGGCCTTATGTACACAGTAAGGTCCTTCCCACCTTGTCTCAAACTTTGGAGGCTTCTCTCTTAGTATCATTGGATTCTTAAAGACTAATACTAGTTCTCCATTAATAAATTAATGGAGGCGATCTTTCTAGTTAAAATCCAATTCTATTCTGCTCTGATAGACTTCCAAATGATGTAATTTATGCAATCTATTTTAGTTTAATCATTCCAGCTCATCAAATTGCTTCTAAGACTATTCATATGTATATAACTGATCCCAAATTGCAACTTAGAGTGATGGAAATTGAATTTCAATAGGAAAAAGTGATTTTTTCCATACACCAATGAGTATGGATTTTTTTCTGGTAGTAAAGGTAGTAGTCCAAGAAGACCATAAATCATGACAAAGTTTATTAGGACCAGATTAATTATATTTATCATCCATTTTTTGGAGTATATTTGATAGGCTCTTGTTGACAGGATCTATCTATCCATTTCCCACTACATGATAGTGAGATGAATGGTTAGATTTGATGTTGTGCTCCTGGTATAACATCTCTACTTCAACAGAACAGAAATTAGTGTTTTTATCCATCAATATGGTACGAGGGACACCAAATCTAGTAATGATATCAGATTTTACAAAGCTAACAATTCTTTTGTATCTGAATTCTCTGAGATGTATTGCTTCATCCCATTAGGAAAATAAATCAATAGTAGTAAAAATATACTTGAACTTCATAGCTATAGATGGTGGATAAGGTCTTACTACATTCATTACCCATGTAGAAATTCTCCAAGAGTATTTAGCTGTATGTAGAAACTCCTGGGTATGATGATTGAAGTTCCCATGCACTTGGTAGGGTTGATATTTCTTGGTGAAATATATATGATCCTACATTATTTTAGGCCATAAGTATCCAAGCCTTAATATTTTATCAAAAATACTATTCCCATATTTGTGAGCACAGTAAGCTCCTGCATGTACTTCTTTCATGATAGATGTAGTTTCTTCTCCATCAGTACACCTAAAGATGATTCCATCAAATCATCGTTTGTAGAGGATATTTTGGTGATCTGGTCTCTCAGAAAGAGTGAAATTGGCCACTCGTCTCCAAATCTATTCTTTTTATCTATATTTGCAATAAGTAATCCATTTTGAAGGTATTCCTTGATAGATGTCATCCATCCCATAGTATGTCCATATGACTCAGAAATAGGGTTGATTTCATTAATTTCCTTCATTCTAGTTTAAATGAAAGGTGAAACCACACAACGATGGGAAATACTAATGATTGTATCATCTCGATTTGGATCTTCCAAGGATGTGGTTGTATTAGAAAATGAATCAACTTTAGAATTTTTTAATCATATGACATATGAAAATGTTGGATCTAAGGGAAATTAATCCATTAACCCTCTAACATAATCACACTAAGGGAATAACTCTCCATTTCTGATATCATAATCCTTATTGATCTGTTTGATTACCAATTCTAAATCAAATTTCACTTTCTGGTGATTCACTTGTACCTACAGTTCCAATTATTGGGCTACAATGGGAGCATGATATTTTGCCTCATTTTTGGTACCACCTTCTGATAACAGAAGGGAATATGGAAACACTTCCTTTTCTAGGGATATAAGCACAATTCCTAACCGAAAATTGTTGAGTATAGGGTTTTCCATTCTCTTCCCCATTGAACTTATGGAAGAACCATGAAAGTACATTTCCCATGTTTGGTTATTTCATGAATAGAGAAGATTTATTCATCATGAATTTCAGTATTCAAAGATGTATCTTCTGCAGATGGGTGTTCAGCAAGGAATTCTACCAAGGCTTGTTATCTTATTGATTTCTGGGGCACAAACTGGATATCAAACTATTTCAAAATAACTTCCCACTATTCCAAACATCCTATAAGCATATGGTGACTGAGAATAAATATTAGTAGAATATTGTGAGACACCAAGTGGACCTCATGATGTTGCAGGTAGTTCCATATATTTTGAACTGAAAAGATTAATGTCAGGCAACAATTCTCAATACTTAAATATCGAGTCTCTGTGTCATGCATGATTCAACTAAGATAGTAAAGGAAATTTTCATTCCCAACACCATTCTTTTATGCAAGGAAGGATCCCAATGATCTCTCTAAGGATTTCACATAGAGAATAAGAGGCTTTCCTTCAACAAGTGGCATTAATACATGTATAATAAAGTGATATTTATTGAGGGTATAAAATTCTTCTTGGTAGTCTTCGTTCCATTGATATGTAACTCTCTTCTCCATCAATCTAGTGAAGGGTAAACACTTAACTGCCAAATTAGTGGTAAAGAACCAAATATAGGCCATGTTTCATTGAAGTCCTCTTAATTATTTTAAATTTCATGGAGGTGCAATTCCATGGATTTATCTTTTCTTCTCGGGATCAACTTTAATACCATGATGGCGTATAACAAAATTGATAAATTTTCCCAAGGATTCCCTAAAAGCATATTTCAAGGGATTCATCTTCAAATTATGTTTCCAAATTTTACTGAATATGGTCTCCAGATAAGTTAGGTGATCATAATATTTTCTGAATTTAACAACGAGATCATCCACATAACATTCGAAAAAATTTCTTGGGTAGGATTTGAAGATATGGTGAATAGAACATTGATATGTTTCACTGGTATTATTTAATCCAAAATGCATTACTCGATATAAAAAATACACCTTAAGGGGATCTGAAGGCTATAGATTCCTCATCTTCTGGGGCCATTAATATTTGGATATACCAAAAGTATCCATCCATTAAGAGAGAGATTCGTTTCTTGTTTTTTCATCAATGAAATGTTATGTGATTGGAACTGGAAAGTTAAACTTGGGAAAATGTTGGTTAATACCTCTAAAATCAATGAAAAATATGATTTTCCCATTATTCTTTTTCATTGGGACAATGTTGGTCAACTATTTGGGATATTGCACCTCCATGACAAAGTTAGCTATGATAAGCTTGTCGACTTCATCTTCAATTTCAGGGGTTCTTATTGGGTATTTTCTTCTTGTTGCCTGCTTAAATCTCCGACGCCCATTTGAAAAACCAATATTATGAGTGATCACATCGGTATTAAGGCCTATACTTTTTTTTGGTTCCAAGAAAATACATCTTGATGTTTCTTTAGAAATTAAGTATACATCCCTTCCTCTTCATAAGTCATGGCCACACTAATTAATGTAGGGTGTGGATATTATTCTCTACACAAATTTATTTCTCCGAGCTCATCCATAGTGGTGGATACACATTACTCAAATTATAGTAGAGTTTCCTTGAGATCGTCCTCTTCTAATTCCTTACATTTCTATTATCATATTTATTATTTAAGGGTATGTGATGAAAAAATACTTACATCATTGTGGGAGGAGTTAGTATTTAGATATCTTAAAGAAGAGGAAACCATTTCTGACCCTATTCATGATAAAGGGTATTCCTGGAGCATTAAATAGAGAATGATGGTTTTTTATAAACCTCCTTGTCTTCCCTTGTCAATGAAACAAATTCTTATATCTTGATTGATGAAGAAAATACTTACTGAAGTTCTATGGATGAGATGAAGACAAATCCATTTAAGAATTCAACACTACTTGGTAGATCAACAATTTCTCGTAATCTGTTAAGCTCGATTTCCATAATTGACATTTTGGAATTCAATGGAAGAGTTATTAGATTTGGGTATATATTTTCAATTTGTATGATAGGAAACACATAATCTATACTCATATGTTTGAATGGGTTTGTCGGTATCTTTTTCAGACCATTCAGATAATTAATTCCTATTAAATATGTTTTCCACAAACCAAATTTCCATAGTGTGATACAATTTTACATCAATATAATATGATTCACATATTTTTAATGGAGCCTTGTCATCATAAAATTTCTCAATTTGACCAGTGAAGCAATACTTGAGACATTGGTGGTATGAAGAAGGAATTGACACATCTTGATGTAGTCAAGGCCTTCCAACCAAAATGTTGAAGGCTGTATCCTATCAGAAAACCATGAAATCTGAATTAGATACAAGATCCAAAAATAGAGTTCTAAGTATAATCTCTCCGATTTTTTCTTATTCATTATTTTCATAACCTTGAAACATAAAAGTAGAAGGAGATAAAACATATTCAATGAGACCTAGTCGATGAAGTGTACATATGGGAATGAGGTTAACTCCTGGTCCATTATCAATAATGGCTCCTTTGATGTCTGTTTCAATAACTGTATCAGATAGATATAAAGTCCTAATGTTTCCATGTACAATATCGGCATCTTATTCATCAATGAAAGATATGATTGCAAGACATTTTGTGGGATAATAATTTATACGGTAAACTTCAGCAGCAACAACCTCGGTTTCAAATTATTGAGGACTTAAAAAAACCTCAATAAGTGCTTCCCAAAGTGATTATAAAAAATTCAAGGAATTCCAGATTGATAACATGGATAGTACTTGGTATATCTATTTCAAATCAACATAATTTTGGTCCAATGGTATATTTTTTCTTGGATGGAAATTTGGTTTTGCAGGTGCCTTGTAAGTTGACTCTACTGATGTAGATGTATCATATGGTGGGGAAGAAGCTGGAAATACTTCTGCTCTTAGTAGATTAGATTGACTTGGTCTATTTAACTATCTATATAGTGATGGTGTAACCACTAGTCAGTCTTACAAAATGATCATTTCAGGATATATCCTATTACATGTCGGAGAATTTTCTTGTTCCTACTGAGCCCGCTGAAGGGCTCTCCCATGATTTTCTGCCTAATAAATGGTTCAAGCAGGGGTATAGTTAAAATAGTGGTTTATTTAATATCTAAATATTCAATTATATCCTTGAAATTGACTTCTTCCCCTAGTTCCCCAGTTATGTGCAAGGAATTCAGGTTCATCATAACCAGAATCAATATTTGCATAGGGGTCTTCTAAGTTCATAATGTTAACAGAACTGAAGATCAATTCCTCATCTGATGAAGATTCTACTTGATGATTTGGTTTTTCTTGTGCCGTTTGGTAGGGAAGATCCCATTCTTTTGAAATATATGGCATGAAATCATAAAAAGCGAAGGAAAACTTTGTCCTTGACACGATCTCGTCCTATTCTAAATTATCTTTATATTTCTGATCATGTCTCTTCATTGAGGATTCACCTTTGGAGAAATGATATTTTGTTGAAGATGGATTTTATGTAGTAGAATTGGAAAGAGGCACATTTTTTTTGTTTAAACTATGGTAGTATAATGGTATGAGTTTGGTTGATCATTTTACTAACCATATAATCATCATAATTCTATGTATTTTTTCTTTTGACTTCCTGCCATCCACCTTCTTCCTCTGGAATGGTAGCAGTAAAACATGCTACTTTGGCTAATAAACATTTTATTTTCACATTTCCATAGTCTACCATATTCTGTAGGATATATTTTAAAACAAAACACTCATAAATGGGATTTCCCAAAATTTGATGAAAGAGGCAATAATTTGGGAGATCTTTATCCCCTTCTTTGTTCGGTTTCTTCGGCCTTGGTAACTGAACTAATTTTTGTCCAAAGATGAAATTAATTAACTAAGAACATATTTATTCTAAAAAGAATAGAATTTTTTCTTTTAACTCTTTAAACTGAATCTGACTTTGATATTTTTGATCATCTCAATGAGGCGGTCGTTGCTGCCGATGGTGGGGAGGTGGAACCCTTCAGTATGATAAAGGTTTTTGAAGTAGAATCAGGTACATGTTCTTTTTTGAGTATGACTGTAGTAGCCTCTACTTTCCCTATTCACCTTCCAAAAGCTGATTGGATTACAATATATTTATCATTGGTTTCCACAATGGAATCCTCCACATGTTGGGTTATTGAAGAATGGTCTCAAAACCATCTTCGGTATTTCACAAGGATTAGTGGTGTGTGAAACTCATCCCACAGATTTTCCCCACAAATTTTAAGAAACTATTATTAAGGGAGTGGTTGATTTTACCAATATATTAATCCTTTCCATTATGCAATGAAATTGGAAACTCTTTCATTCTCCCTTGGTTTTCAATTTGTATGATAAAAACTGTTGTCCTCATCAATGTTGAGCTGAATTGGAGAAGGAATTTTTTGCGGAGGTCTTCTCATCTAGTAATTGATTTAGACTGAAAACTTGTATACCGTAAAATTTTTGGCCTATGTAATTAATTCACAAAACTTATAATATTTACTACTTCTTATTGTTGAGGGGTCCCCATCATGGGATCGCAATGAGAAACAAAATTTGTTAAGTGCTTCTCTGGATATCCCAAACCATTAAAGATTGGAAATGTGGTATTCAAAAAGATTATTGGGGGAGGGATTGGATCAACTCATTCAGGGTAAGCATTATTTTCTGGTTGTACTAGTGCACTCCATTCTTCCATAGCTTCCAATCGAGCTGTTAATGCCTCAATTGTATTAATAAGAATTCGGGGAATTTCTGGATGAGTTGGGACCAGTACAGGTACAACAGCTAGAGATTGAAATGGCGTGACGACTGGTAAAATCATTGGTATTGGTACTGTTGTAATTTTCCTTGGATAACCCATAGCTATATGACTATAAGGATGCATTTGATACTATCCTAGTTGTACACCCAATGGATGGAATTAATTATCTACATCTATAGTTGAAACAAACCCTCTTTTCTGAAGAGTTCTTATAGGATGTGCAAGTTGAGGATTTTCTTGTGGAGCATGTCGGACAGAAATGCTACTTTGAAGTAACTCTGCATTGGGTATTTTCATCTACTTTATCTCATCTTCTTTATAGGAAAATATTTTTTCAAGAGAAAGATATTGACCTTCTCCAATGGAAAAGTGAGACATGATCAGACCTTTACCTTTCCCCTTGTTATATTCCTTTCGAAGGGGTGGAATTTGGTTACTTGAAGAAATACCTAGATTCTGGGTAAGCCCTTGGTTTTGGGTATTAAAACCTACTTCATTTTCTTCGGTGTGTATCATATTATGAATAAGAACATCATCCTCTGGCTCCCCTAAAAGGGACTCATTTTCTAGAGGATCCTATATAATGGTATTAATGAAATTGAATGATGCATAATTCATTGACGACATTCTGTTATTATATTTGTAAGATTTTATCCTTCTGTGTCCTCTATGGGAATTTTTTCTTTTATATGATAAATTTTTGGGAACTGTTTGACAGATAGTAACCTGAAGGAAATCCTTGGATAGTTCAGTTGTGCATTCACTTTTTGGCTTCTTCTCTAATCGGGAGAAAACTCGCTTCCATTTAGGATGGGATTATAGATGCTAAAAATCCTTGATCCCTACAGGTTGAGGTTCATCTTGTTCTTATTTTTTGAACCTTCAATCATTGTTTATTGAATTTGAAGGTTGAGTTAAATAATCCATAATACATGTAGGCTAGGTTGGCTCTTGAACTGCTATGGAGGATATTAATCTAGATAATCTTCTAATCTTACTAAATATAGTCTGAATATTGGTTGGGTGCATTATCCAACAACCACTTAAATTGCCTGTTTCAAAAGAGAATTGTACTATTTCAAATATTTTCACAATATGATGGTTGGAATCCTCTATGTGGTTAGCCTGCTTAAGGTTCTCAAATGATTGATGCAATAGTGTCTCAACAACTTTATCTCTTTGTGTTTGACTTTGATGAGAGCTAGTAGAGGCCTATTATTGAGCATATCTTTGATTACACACAAAATATGTTGATTTTAGCTATCCATGGGAAATAACATTGCATGAAGACACATTTGGTGGGATTTTCTAATTTTTGAGTATAGTGAAATTCAATGCTCCATGTTCACCCCATCCTCTAATACAAAAACCATATGGGGTATCAGTAATTAACTAGTGTAGCCTATTTTGTGCATCGAGGCATGCACGCTGAAGGGAGCCTTACTACTTCTCAACCTTTGGATGTCGAGAAACTGTGATAGATTCCATTTCAATTTGGCATTGCAAATCTTTAATTACCTTTACATGAATTTTATGTTCATCATATGGTAATACTTTGTCTTTTAGATAACAAAGAATCTTCCATATGTTAAGGTGGATATCATGAATGAAATATTCTACAACCAATTCTAGAATGTTTTATTAAGAGGTTCCAAAGGATATAACATGACTTTTATTTCACATTTATCCATTTCTTCTCATATTAAACATATCCTCATAATCTTTTAATAGACTTTTCTCAACTTGGTTTGACTAGAGTGGACACTTATCAATTGTTTTATCACAAACAATAGGATCAGTTATTTTTTTCCTCCACTATGTTAGAAGAAAAATGACCCATGGGAGGTTCGAAGAATGAACATCCACTTGGGATGTCTTATAGTTGAGAAAGTATTTCACCAAGTAGTAAAAAGTCATCAAACCCTACTGACCTTATGTTGGAAAGTGCCTCAAGATAAGTGGTCTTTCTCATCTCTACATTGTAAATTAGAGAATTATCTTGACAATGTGAAACACTACTGTGGAGAGAACATCTGTAGAGTATGCCATCATGGGGAGTACCACCATGGTGGATTAGATCAGGGGATAAATCATCTTTCTCCTTGGTCCTATAGCCACACTGAGGGTTTATGTGGCTCTCATCTAAATATAGGCTCCCTATATTGACTGAATTTTTACAAAGCAAGACATCACGATGAAGAATTCGATGAAGAACATCAAAATTAGTACTACTACTCCCATACATTAGTAATGGTATGGTAGGATATTGAGTTTCAATAGA
The DNA here is from genome assembly GCA_963277665.1 of Viscum album. Taxonomy (NCBI): domain Eukaryota; kingdom Viridiplantae; phylum Streptophyta; class Magnoliopsida; order Santalales; family Viscaceae; genus Viscum; species Viscum album. Next base: position 619,890,491 of record OY728162.1, on the reverse strand, counting down.
TAAATGTCTAAAGGATTCAAGAACTTGAGAATTAAGAGGATCCAAATCATAGATTGAATCTAGATTTTCCAACTGTATCTAGAGAGACTTATTCTTATATTTTCTATTATATGTAGTTAGGGACACTTGTTGGGAGATGTGTTTAGCATGGGTAGGTGTATGTGCCTTCCTTTTAGTGGTCATTATAATAGTCCAATTATCTCAAATTGGAAAGGGTGTATGTTCCCAATCCAGACGTTCGTATGATATGGGGGAGTATGCCCTATAACCCTCATGGATATGAACATAGGTGTGTATGTGCTCCATGATGGAATGTCGATGAGTCATCCCTTGTTTTGGGATATAATTATGTTTCTTTCCCTCTGGTATAGCTGAATTTTCCATTATGATATTCTGGAAGGCTTCTAGGAAATCGACAGGAATTTGTGTGTTCCCTATCACCAGGATTAAAATGTTTTTGGTGACTTCATCAGCCAGAATGGGAATATAAATCCATTTTGTATCTAGAGTAGGTGTATGTTCCTTCTAATATCGTCCCTTTATTTTTATTGGATATTTATAGTACTCATGTCTGGGGGTAGAGAATTGAGTCTGGCCCATATTTGTCATCAGAGCTTTCCGGCTGACTTCTCTGGGTGCTATCAAATGAGACAGTTGGAAGGCTTGGTGAATACTAGAAGGTGTATACTATTGATTTATTTTTCCTCCAAGAATGGTTTATGGAATTCTTTCAATGCTGAAATATGAGACTACTGGAAAGATTGTAGAGTGCAGGTAGGTGTATGTTCATGCTTAATAGTTGCCACCATATTTGTTTAGCGGGCCTCCTTGAATGTATCCAAATGTGTCTTATAACTGGATGATACTTTTTAAGCAGGTGTATGTGCCTACTCACAGTACTCCATCAGGTTTAAATGGTGGGATGGGTTGGGTGCTTCCAGATGAGTCTGCTATCTGGGGAAATTAAGGCGGATAGGTGTATATGTATATTCATTGTTTGCCACCAAGTAATGTTGATGGACTTTTCTAGAGGGGGAAATGTAATAATTTGTACTCTATTGTCTAGATGTTTTCTATGTAGGTTCATCTTTCATGCCCGGGTCTGAGGGACCTAGGCCGAACAACTAAATGCAATACCACCATCATGTTGGGGGTTCACTATCGCATGATTCTGTTGGCATAGATTGTTGGTTGTAGCCCTCGGGAAGGACCCCTGTGTCTTAGAGTTGATACTATGAGTGGCCACCTGATACTCCTCCCTACAGTATGGGAGGGATTGGTTATTATGTTTCGGGAATAAGGACCCAAAATGTTTGAAGATTGTGGTTGGAACTGTCTGCTTCTTGATCACTGGTCATCGCTAAACAGATGATCAGGGGTTGTTGTTAAATTGGAGAGCCTGTAAGGTAGCCTCTAGGGTTGGTATAGTACCATGTTGATGGTATTCCTGAACCAATATATTGGAGACCCAATGTTGAAAATTCTGAATTGGTGATGACTTCCTTCCAATGGATGAGGATCCATCTTGTGTAGTAACTGGGTCATTGATGTGTTCAAACTTTAAGGAATCCATTTAGAGTGAAGGGAGTTCTGAAAAAAATGAGAAAATTAAAATCAATTAACTCAATTAAAGTAAAATATTTTAAATGGACACATGCGTGATTGATTCCTTTTTGTGTCCTTCCTTTATCAATTTATAGGGGCCTGACATATGGGTAACACTATCAACGTGGTTCAGGATTTAGTTTGGGTTCAACATTTTTGTTTTGCCTCCCAGGGAACGTGTGTTCTGTTTAGGAATCACTAAATCTGAGCAGTTTCCATTGGATTTATTTATGTAATGATAAACATCCAATGGTACTTTATCCAAAGGGACCTTCTTTCCAATGGCAAGAATTCATTATTTTTAGACCTACGATACTTATGAAAGTACATTGGTCGAGAGGATGAGAGGTCAGACTCATCAAACCCTTTTGGGGGGAATTATTTCCTAATCTTGGACTCTCCTATAGATTTATGATATTTTCGTGAATCCTTATTAATTCTCCCAGCATAAAATAGGTTTCCCTTGAAAATTTCAATCAATTATTCACATATGTGAAATTTTGAATCATCTGTATGTATTTGAGGTTCTTCATTGATGGATTCATCCATATGTATTTGAGGTTCACCATCAATGGTATCTTCTCATATACTATTTAGAGATTCTTTTAACTATTGTTATGATAATACTAGTTTTTTAGCAACTCGGTGGGGTATTATGGAAATTATTATCATCCAGGGAGACAAAAGTTTGTTTTGATGTTTGGATCGTACACATAGATGGGCTACCTACATATCCTTTTGAAAGGAATAAAAAACCTTGTAGTTTGGTTCAATTTAATGGGACACATCAAACTTTTTAAATTCATGTGATAAGGACCTAACCATACTATTTAATGCCACGTTGTAAGTACATATAATCAAGAAGGTCCTTAGTCAAATCTTGGGGTGGGGCTTCTACCTAAGAAGCTCAAGAAACCTAGAAAGGATATAAATATCCATGTTGGATTAGAACCTACTGGAAATGTGTCCCATAAAGGATAGAGTTGATTTATATTATTGGTTTTGAACCTCAAGGACTCTTCCTACATATCTCATTTGGATGAGAATCAAAGCCCCTATTGTTCGGGATATCTCACATAGGTGTAGGATCCATTGAGATAAATAGGTTGGGGATTGCTCCTAAATATGATGCCCCGATTAAGGGAATTAGGATTGGACTCCTAAACATGATATCCAGTGAGATTGTTCACTGATGAAGACTTCCTATATATCCCAATTATGGTGGGAATCAGAGTTCTCATAGTTCATGTGAGTCTCATAGGAGAGTGTAGTCATTTGAGAGAAATGAGTTTGGGCTTTCATCCTGAAAAAATGATGACTTGGTCATTTTGGGGATTAATTTAGGATTTACTCCAAAATGGATTCCCATTTTTTTATGAAATTATATGGATCTAGGGCCTTAAGAAGGCTTCCAACATATCCCAGTTTTGATGGGAATTAGAGTTCTTGAAATCCATTCAGTGAGGACTGTGTGGATGTTGTAATCATCAAAATTCTCTAAGACCGCGCGATTCATGCTCGGTGTGAAAAACAAGAGGATGTTAAAGATTCAACAAACCACACTCTATCTCTTCCACGGATTGGAGAGGGTGGGGCTACTACAAAAGAAGATGAGACGATGGTGTGTGAGGGTGCAGACAGATGAAACATTCAATATGGGATGAAATTAGAGGTCATGTGGCTCGGCTCTCAGAAGATTAGGGAATTACCTTCGGCGGAGTGCCTTTATTGGATCCCGTAAGAGGAGGGAGAATTTTACTTTATTTGAATGGAAAATAAAGTGTGACCCTCACTCTACCAATTGGGAACTAGAGGCTCCGAGTCGTAGAGATGAGAATGGGAGGTCAGAATCCCATTCCCAAAATCTAAGATAGAGAACTTCCCATCATTATCTCACAGGTAAGGATCCATGTGACTGTATATATAAAAACCTAAAAAAATCACAAAGATCCTGAATCCCATAGAATATGAATGTGGGTAACCTATGGTTATAGATATACAAACCCAAATAAGAGACACACTGATGTTCCCTTCCCAATGGTTTGATAAGTCAGGATGTTTTGGTGGAGGCTTCAACATATTCCCTTTTCAGATAAGGGAACCAAGGAAAGAGATACCCTTCCATGAGTGGCTTCAAATAGGATTTACAAGGTGATGTGTATAATCCTTGAGTGTAGCTATGTTGCATAACCACACCTCGTAGGTATGTCACGTAGGTACACCATGCAGTTATGTTGCATTGGTGAACCGTACAGGTCTTAGTGATGACTAAAAAAATATTTATTAACATAGGATCAAAAATCCTATGAAATATTCAAACATTGAAAAGATTTAAAAACATGCTTATCCCAAGTAATTCTCTCTTATATCATGTTTTTAGAGAGCTACTTCAAAAAAAAGGGGGATCTAGGAGAAAGAGCTACGCAATGGGAGCTTCAATAGTTCTTCCAAAAAATTTCAGTCATCAAATGGGGAGCCCAAGGGTCCTATTTATAGGAAAGGAGGAGATCTGGTCGAAAGGAGTTCATCGGTGTAGGTCGGTTGTGTAACTCCTCTGTGTAGGGGTACAGAATACATCTTGTCATGTAGGTCTATCATGTAGGCCCTCCGTGTAGGTCTTTCGTGTAGCACCTCCATGTAGGTCCCCTGCAATTTTTATGCCTTTTAATTATTTTACATTCATCTTGAAACTTTGAAATATCTATAGGACACTTCATAATCTTTTTGTATTACTAAGGATTGTCAACACCAACGACCTTCCATACTTTAATAGTAGTTACCTATTCCCAAGTGTAAATGAAATTATGTCAAGATGGATTTTGTGATGGGTTTAATGAGGTCTCCTTGAGGTAACAATGTTGGTTAGGTTGTTATTTATAGGCTCATGAAGGTTTTTCATTTCTTGTTGATCAAGGATACCTTCAGTTTTGTTGATCTTGGGAGTTTTTACATCTGTAATATAGCATGACTTCATAGGGTCCCACATATGATCATTTAATATATGGATTCCCATTTTACTTATCGATTCTAGAAAGGGATAAAAAGGGTGTTGGGTACTCAGGTGCTTCTATTCATGGAATACCACACCCAAATAGATGGCCAGTTAGAGTGCACAATTCAGGTTCTTGAGGACATTCTACGGGCATGTGAACTAGATTTTGAGGGATCTTGGGAGTGGCATATACCCCTAGTTGAATTCACCTATAATAAAATATTTCAGGATAATATTCATATGGCACTATATGAGGCTTTGTGTAGTAGACTATTCCGATCACCCATATGCTGGTTAGAAGTAGTATAGGGAGCTATTCTGGGACCTTATCTTATTCAATAGACCACAGAATAGGTGCAGTTGATTCCAATGTGGATGGCTACAGCGCAGCCTCATTATAATTCATACGTCGATTTTCATACATTCCCACTAGAGTTCAAGGTTGGAGCTCATTTTTCCCTATGTGTTTCACTGAGGTTGGGACACAAGAGTATTAGGAGACAGGGTATGCTTTTGCCGAGATACGTTGGGCTCTTCAAGATTCTGGGGAGAGTCAGGCCGGAAGCCTATCTATTGATGTTGCCTTATATGTATCAGTCTATGTATGATATATTTCATGTTTCTCATCTTTGAAATTACTATTTATACTCATCTCATTCCTTTCACCTTGGGGAGGTTGAGTTAAAGGTAGATGCATCCTTTGAGGAGCATATTATATGTAATGTGGATCATATCACGAAGGTTCTCTGAGGCCAATTTGTTTTTTTAGTACAGGTGCTATGGTAGCATGAATGAGTACTGGATGAGACCTTTGAGTCAGAGGATGATGTAAAATTGCATTGGTGTAATTTGTTCCCAGATCATGCTTTACCACCCATGGAAGGGAAATTTAGAGACGAATTTCTTTAAGGGAGATGTTTGTAAGAACCTGATTCTTCTATGAGGTATGGATTTCTTATTTTCCATATTTTATCAGTTTAAGTGATTAAATATGGCCTAATATGAAAATCTTTTGAGGTCATGGGGGTGTCTTGGGATGGTTTGGAGCACAAAACCAATGTTTTGGGTGAAAATAGGAGGCCAAATGGTTAACACAAACTGTGCGGGTTGGGATGCACGGTCGTGCGTCTAGGTCTGTAGTTTTAGTAGAACATGGATGTGGATTTTCGCATAGTTTTCACATGGTTAGTAAACCGTGTGGGTAAATTGTGCACTATGTTCCAAGACTACAAGAACTCATTTAGTGTTTGTGCACGGTTTGGAAAATTATGTGCCTAAATCATGTGACATGATAGTTTTTGGGGATTTTATAATTTTTAATTAAACTAAAAATCATTTAAAACCTAAATTGGGTTTTACTCTCTCATGAAAAGCAAGAAAACTTCCTAGAATCTCTCCTCATGGACTAAACTAGGATTCAAGTTACCATCTCCATCTGAACATTGTTTCAAGTGCAGTTTCTCTCATCACATTTTTAATGGTAAGATGTTAATTCCTTTTATATTTTTCTTCTAGATATCGGCTACACTATTTGGATTTAGGCTCATATGCCCTAATTTTTGTTCTTCATTCATTCTTTATATTTCATCTAACCTGGGTCGAATCAGGAGGTGATACTAGATGAGCTATCTATAACAGACCTAAGGTAGGTGTCCTCATGCCTTTTACTCAATGTAGAGTTGTCTATATATGCCTTCATGCCATTAAACCAATTTTTGAGTATTTACTTAAATTGAAATTAAACCCCATAATTTATAGGAATATTTAGGTGATTAAAGGAATCATTCATGGTTTCTTATAGGTAATGGACCCTGACTTATATGGGAACCACCCCTTAGGTGTGTTAGGTTATTTAATGGACCCTTTATTGGCTTTTATCCTTGGACACCCTTGGTGTTCCTTTTACACCTTTTTCATGGGATGTTTAATTTGAATTGATAATAGAATTAAACTTTCAATTTATGAATTTATATATGAATCAAATTCTAATATGAATGAATTGTAATTGAAATGGTTAAATAGGAAGGGATGAGTGAGCATTACCCTTGAACCTTGGCCCTTTCTTAGAATGTTAAAGCTTGAGTTTCATGTTAGGCACGAATAACCTTTAAAGTGAATTTCCCACATGAGTTATATGGAGACCATATTATGTAATGGTTTTATTAATCTTGATAAGATTGTAATAATGGTATTAATAAATGAGTTAAATGATATCTTAGCCAAATAATAGATTTCCATTCATGTGATGCTTGTTATATTGAAAATTCCCATATGATTAATTGAAAGGTCAAGCCTTATGATGTTGTTCAATGCTTGAGTCACCTGTTGAGGTGAGATATACTTGTATTCCATTGATTTTAACCTTGGAATGTTAATTGAAACAGATTAATTAATTATTTAACTTTGTTATATGGTTATGAGAATTGGGTGCTATATGGATTCACATTAGAATTACACAGACATAATCAGTTTTCATGAACCTTTCTTAAGTCATCAGTGATACATGGATCCAAATGAGGGATTACATGGATGAAATCATTGAGACTAGACATATATATTGAGTGATACATGGATTCTTATGATAATACCACAAAAATACTCAAAGATAATTTGACTACTTATTCTATGGGTCATACTCAGACTCCCTTAGTGGACCACCGAGGACGGACTTAATTATGAGTGATTTTATACCTAACCTATAGTGATACTGGGTTCTTAAGAGGTTCTATGGGGATGGGGCTGTATGGTGTTGGTTGATATTTCACATGGAGTGATACTTGAATTCCAACATAGGAAATCCAAGGATAGGCTCAGGTTCTGAATTGAATTATAAATGAAATAACTCTTATGAAACATCTTCTAAGACAAAGCACAATCTTGGATTCGGTCATGACTTATAAATGTATAGATGGATTGTTTAGGCATTTGATATGTTTATCACTCTACAAGGGATGTAGGGATTGCACTGGATCTCAAGAATTATAAAATTCAATGAAATTTAATTGTTAGATGATGTTGATTAGATAAAATGGATATTAAATGAGTACCTTCACATAAAGGATGTTTACTTTTGAGTACTTCCTTACTTACTGGTTTACTTATTTCATAATGCCTGTCATATATTCGCTGACTGATTGGAACAAACCTTGGGTAGTTTCATACTATGATTATATCTCACACACTATTTGGGAAACCTTTTAAGACCCAAATAGATTAAAAATATTATAGCTAATGATAAGATAAATCACCTTCCTATAGGTACTTGTTAGTTGATTATGAGCGGGGGGGGGGGTTGGGACTATGCTAAGACTTATGATTCTATTATGATACCTATTTTCCATCTTTTAATTTTTATATGGATTGTACATATGCCTTGTTTTCCAATTTTGGAATTTTTTTATTAGAGATATATGACATGTATAATCATTTTGTATATGAGGCATATTCTATTGTGGTTCATTTATCAGTATTCAATTGCTTAAATCTAACTGCCTGGTTTATTTATTATATTACATGTATAATATTTACACTATGTTACACTATCGTATTAAGGTAATAGTCTCCCCACAGACTCACCTAGACCCATACTGATAGTGATAAGAAATTGGTGTTGGGGGAGATGCGCTTGAGGCCATGTGGTCAACTAGTATTAAAGCACTATTGAGTGGAATCTGGGATTGAGATGATACAACTAAAGCAATAGTTCACACTTGCTATATTTATCATATAAATATTTTCTTCTAAGAGCCTTGAGAATGATCCTCAAATAATTATCATGTTCCTCGTGACTTTTAGAGTTTACCATTATATCATCAATGAACACGACAATAAAATTATCAAGATATCCCTTATATAATCAATTCATTAAATCCATAAAAAATGGTTCACTAGTATATCCCAATGGAATTACTATGAAATCATAATGTCCATACCTCATTCAGAATGTTTTCATTATAATTGTTTTCTTCTTTACTAACAATAGATGATTCCCAAAAGGAAGGTCAATCATTGAAAATTATTAATCTCCATAATTTTGATCGAATAATTCATTGATGTGAGTTAAGTGATACTTTTATTTATCATTATATCATTGATATCCCTATAATATATGCATAGAATAATGGATCTAAGTTTCTTATTAACAAAGAGAATCGGGGCTCCCCATAGTGAGACGCTAAGAAAAATAAATCCCTTATCACACATGCTTCTTGTCCTTTCCTCAACTCCACTAATTCCATAGTGTAAATTATATACTGATTATTTGATATTAGTCTTTCTTCAAGGATAAAATCAATAGAAAACTCAACATAATGATATGTTTAATTTCAAGGTAATTTATCAGTAGATACATCAAAGTATTCAATTGAAATAAGTGCATCCTAAATTTAAAGTTTACTTTTTACATATGTAGATTATTCTTTATCTTGTTCCCCAATAATCTCATTCAGAAGATATACTGGAGGTGGATCAATACATGAATCATATAATGAATTATCCACTCTAAATATGAGTAATTATACATCTTTATAAAAAATCATAATTTCCAACTCTTGTAATAAATGTTCACGTTATATTTTTTAATCTATTCCATACTGAGGATTATATCGAACTCAACTATAGGTATGATAATAAATACACCAAATAGATCATGTTTATGCATCATAATTGGAATTTCTTGAAACATCTATGTTTTAGTGAGACTTCTACTAGGATTTTTTACTCACGACTCCTTTATTAATGTTCAATGGAAGTATCTAGTTTTTTTTGGAAAGAATAGAAGATAAAAGATACTGCAAAGATCTATAATTGAATAAAGAATTTGATAAATTTGAGTCTATGATAGAAATACCTACCACTATATCATTGGTAACTTGCACCTCAATTATATTGATCACATAAGCTCGACTACTTCTAATTAGCTTCTTATATGGTAGATTCCATTACAGATTGGGAAATTGTCTTCAATAATTCCCAATTTCATTATTATTTAAGCATTAAATATTATTGGTATTATTATTTACATTAAATTCATGATCTAAATGACCCTTGTCACTAAACATGTAAAAATAATTCATTCCCATCAAAAATGTTCCTAGATGTTTCCTTCTAAAAATTTTCACACGACAGAAATTTCTATATCATATTATTCTTCTTTGATGCATTACCTTTATCTTGGTGTTCATATGTCCTCTTTTTCTATTGACTCCCCTTGAAAATATAGGATCTATAAAATTACTTCCCTATTTTGATGGTTCATTAAACTAATTCATCATATGATGAAAAAGATTAAGAAACTAGTTCCCTTTAGATACATGGGTTATTCCTTTGAAAGTAGTGATCACTATTGAATTAAATATTGTGTATTGATGCATATCATACCTTTCTAATCTTGTAAAGATTTAATAATACTTCAAAACACTTACTAATTCGTTTTTAGTTAATCTAATGAACTTTCTCTTCATTTCACTTCATTTATGAAGAGGGAAATATTTCTCAAAGAATGTTTCTTTGAGATCTATCCATTACATGTGTTCTATTTCTTCTTCCTCCCTTTTATTTTAGATCAATGAAATCAATTGATCTACATCACTGTTGGGATATTATACTCCCTGTATAACCTTTTCATCACATCCTAAGGGTAAAAATAACGTTTCAAGTGACATAATCCATTTATCATCTACCACATGATTACTAGTCCAACTAAATTATGGGGGTTTTATCAAATTAAGAAAACATATAAAGGATAATCACATTGTGGAAGAACATTTTTCTCCATTCAAGAAAATTTATTTATCATAACCTCATTAATCTACCCTAATATATCAATTTTTTGATCAGTTCTAATAAAAATTGTATTGTCTTTCTAAAAATGGACTTCTAAAAAATATCGATGAGTATTGACACCATTATGTCTTCCTAGTATCATTCCTAAATAATTTCATATACTAGATTAGATCATATGATTATGAATTCCAAATAATAATATATAATTCGAAATCTGGTTTAACACTTAACATAAATAGAAAATTTATTTATTTTTAATTTCAGAATCATAAAATTAGTTTCTTTGGGGACATATTTATTTTCAAATAATTCATAATGTCTTGTAAAGAAAATATAAATTTTTCTAAGAATATCCCCCAGGAATATCAAAGTAGAATCACATTAAGTCCTATTATCATTTACTAGGTGATTATCAAGTAAAGTCCTAATGCACCCTTTTCAGATCTATTTTGCCTAGGAAAATTATTCCAGAACCATTTCTACTTGTAGTATCCAAATTGGGATGAATTGCTATAAAAATCATAAAATCTATTCCTTATTAAATATTTTGGATTTTATTATATACTTATCCTAAAATTAAAATATAGGGTTATATTCCTTAATCTATGTTTTCCAAAATCTAGTCCCAATGTTTCTACTAATCCTTCTTTGATACCAACTATAACAAACCTGAATCCTGTAACCCAGATTCGGTGGCTACTTTATTACATTAGCATGGATATAATGGGAAAACACAAAAGACCGATCAGTTTAGTAGCTTAAGAGAACCAGATACATACATGATTCACATTTTACATGGGGAATATAATAAAAAACATAGTAATGGAAAAAATTTGGAATACTTTAACTCATTCAAATACTTCTTTCACATATCCTAAGGAAAGGAAACAAAATAATGGTGAAGTAAAATGCTTAGCAATGGTTACGTACAATGGAAGCTATCAAGAATCGGTTAGGAATAATCAACGATGAAAGATAAATAACTAAACCCATATTGCATTTAACCAATAACTTTACTATCATGATTAGATATTGAATAATAAATATGTAAAGGTATATAACTAAACACACAAGTTATTTATAAATATTAGGTGTTTTGTGGTACAATTACATTAAAAATACACACATCACACACACAAGCCAAAAAGGATATTCATATCCCCCTGAGGGATAACCCAACCATAAAGCCTTGTTTATTCAGTACATGGCCCAATGTCCTAGTGGGAATGAATCTCGTTACAAGGCCTAAAGGCCCATAAACATTCCCATAGTCCCAATGCTATATCATTCCTGCTTCATGCCTTTGTCACCATTTTACTGCATCATAACTTAATTTTAAATGAAGAAAATTCTTAATTTTGGAATTCATGATCTTATACATCACGATATCTATACCATCAAGACCTTTCATAATAAAATTTAAAACTATGGGTAAACCCCCATATAATTTGGAAAAGTTATTTTTCTCCTGAGACCTATCGATACATTGAGGGGACATAAAATTTTAGGCTCCACCCACCACTGAATGCCCAAATCATTCCTAATATATTGAATAATCAATTTAATTCATGAAAAAATATTCCTCATAGAAAAATATCAATATTGTGTAAATAATACATACTTATCAATATTTCCCTAGTCAATCAAATAAAATTCAAAGGAAACAGCATATGTAAAAATGTTATACAGTTTAGGAAATAATCATATCCTTGATACAAAGATTATGTATATTTAAGACAAATGTAATGTCCAATGAAAAATTATCACACTAAATGTATTGAAATGAGATAAAGATAATAATCATAAAATTTATGAAGAGATGAGAGGTGACCATTGATTTATCAAGAATATATGTTTCTGTAATAAAAATATATCCTTTGGAAGAATAAATAGAATAGTAGTTAAACATAGAAATAATATTTTATAAAATATTTTTATTTTAAAAACCATTACAAATTTATATAATATGATAAATTTTGTAAAATGGTTACAGAGGTATGAAATTCTGTTATCACCTTACACGTTAAAAAACATTATTTTTGACTTTTTATCAAAAAATTCTCTTTAAAAAAAGTAGAAATATTAATTTAAACCCCTTATTAAAATTCAATAGAATCTTCAAATTTTATTAATAAATAATTTTATTAAATAAAATTTCTTTTTTTAAAACATTTTTTGGATAACATAGACATGAAGGAAAAATATATCTAATTAAAAGGGAAAATAAAATAAATTTTTATATTAAACATTTATTTTCTTCAATCATGTAACAAAGAGATGAAATTTTATAATAAAATATAATAAATCTCTAAATATATTGTGTATATGAAAATAATTGGAGTTTTGGTTGTATAAATGATAATATTTCTTCAACTAGAGTAAAATCAATCCTAAAAGAAGGTGTGATTGTAAACTAGATTCTTACCTGCATGGTAACATTCTGATTATAATCCCTTGAAATAATAAACATGAATTAAAAAATTAAAAAACATAAATAAATAGTTAATTATGTTAAATACAAAAAATTTGATGTATATACACTATATAAATGTGAATCGGTTCATATTAACAAATATGACTCAATGGAATTGTAATTGAGATGAAATTCTTTACATTGTGTTTCCCATTAGTTGAATACACCTTAACCTCTTATATAATGGTATTAAGCATGTTATTTAATTATACCATAACCATATTCATATTTTTAATATAATATATTATCCTATTATAACACCTTTCCACCCTTTTATTAATAATATTTTATTTTTACTATTGTTTCGGGTGTTATTTACCATGTTTTCTCATGCATGTTTCTTCATGAAAGTTATTGTCATTGTGTATTGGATATAGTTTCATCATATTAAGAATTATATTAATTTCATAAATATAGTATTTAATAACTAAATAAATTTTTATAAACATTATTGAAATTTTTACATGAAAATTGAATCAAATCGCTTCATGGAGATGGTATGCTATATATACACATGAGTGACGATATCATTTAATTAATGGATGAAAGGGTAAGGAAGTTGTTGATATATTAATTTTATAGAATTAATTTCATTTCACATTAAAAAATATATTCATTATTTACATAATGGTTACTATCCATATTATTTGGTAATAGAAAACAAATTACATCTATTTGTGGGGTGGTAGTCTTCCATACACACAAGCGACAGATTAATTTCCCATTTGATGGGTAAGGAGATGTATAAATATTATTCCATCAACAGAATAATATATTAGTATATTTGAGATATTATTATTATAATATTTATATTTTTAATACAAAATATAATGTTAATAAATAATAAATAAAAATAAATAACTTTGTTAAGACGGTTGTCTTCTCTTAGAGAAACCTCCTTTGGATCTGCTCTTAAGAAACATACAGTTATTCTTTTGGGAAGAACATATCCTATAGAATGAGTCTAAAGACCATTGGGAGATATATTTTAATGGTTTTGGAAATAAAAATATATTTATAGGTTTTACTAAGTGAGGGGAGGGTGTTCCCATTTATAATTGAGGAGTAGGACACACTTCACTTTTTCTAAAATAATTAATCTTACCCCCATTTTTCACATACCAAAAATATTCAAGATGGATCATTATATAACCTTATAAGTTATAAGGTATAAATATACCAATAAAATATTAATCCGATAATTTTATAGTCAATTTAAACCCTTCTATTTATAGATTAACCCCCAGTAAATCCCTTTTTACCATATCCGTGGAAATTGATTTTTACTAGTTTTACTATTCATTATGACAAAAATTGAGTTGAGATTATTATGCTATATTAATTATTATTATTAAAAATATGGAATCTATATTACCAAATTTAATTTATATAATAGTAAAATTTTAATTTAATGATAAACCCGTAAAATGTGTTGAAAAATTATTTTTCAAGAAATGCATTTTTCAAGCATAAGATGATCTTATATTTACAATATGAGAAATAATAATCATTAGAAGGATTTAAAATCATATTGTAAAATAAAAAAATATAAAATTTACATTTAAATCATTCGTCATTGATTATTATTTTAATTAATTATATTGGTTATACATTATTACTTTTAAACAAAAAAAAATTTTATGAAGAAAAAAATAGTTTTATTAGAATTATCCCTTTTTACTAAAAAATGTTATTATTTTTTATTTCTAAAAAATTTATAGTCAATAAATTTTTATTTAACAATATTATAAAACATTATTACAAATAAATTGACAAATAGTTAAATACTATATTTTTTATTATTCCTAAAACCTTATTTTTTAAGGAAAATTTCATTAAACCATAATATAAGATTATTTTGACAAAGTAAGTTCAAAATAAATATCCATCCTATCAAATTATAATTTTTCATAATAAAATATAAAAATGTTCATTTTATTGTAGTTTTATGAAAATATAATTTTCACCTACTATAATTGAGGCTTGGGTGTTACATATAAAATATTACTTCCCTTCCTCAGAAATTGATATGGTATTTATAAAAATAAATAAAATCCATAAAAAATAATATAAAATTTAAATAGAGGGAGAATAACCAGTTTTATATGAAGAAAATTTTCAAAAACTATCTATTAAGTAAAAATCATATACATTTTATGTGTTCATCCTAAAATTATGATTTTTACTATTATTTCAATATCTAATCATTGAGGTGGTAATGTGATACCTTTAGTAAATTATTTAGATATAATAGATTGGGTAGAACCCAAACCAAATAATACTTGTGAAGTTCTATAGTGGATGGAAAGTGTACCTTTCACCAGTCTATTACCATACACCATATTGGAAATAATGATTTCATGTGATTTCCCATTATCTTTGGGATTAATAGGTTGATGATATTGATCATCATCATTAATCATTGGGTTCAAAAACTAGTTAGCATAATGATCATACTTCTTTCATTTGAAACATTAGATTATTGATGGTTTATTCTGTTGAGATTTATTATCATTCCTTTCATTTACATCCCTCTTTGCATCACTTCATCACTCTTTTTCTTGATGACCTTCCTTTCCACAAATAAATCATTTACTAGTCCCCTTAAAAAAAATTTTACATGTTTCTTTCTATACTTATTTCATAAAGGAAGGATTTCCATTTCCCTACAAGGTTTTTGTTGGTATAATTTCCTTTCAATTCCTTCTTTATTTTCTTATCAAAACAATGAGATGTATTAGTTACTCCAATATCCATCTATACATTAATAACACATAAAATGATTTATTCATAGCTAATTAAGTTTATTATATTTAATACCCTTCATATAATTTCTTTTAAATCATTGAATAACTGATCCATCTTACTTTACAATTCAATGATAATACCAGAATAATACCTTTAAATTCATGTAAAATTTCCCTCATATGTACCAATGAATTAATAATCCTTTTTATTTATCTCAATTAACTACTTCTCCATTTTCATATAAATAATACAAGGAATTTACATATTGAAAAATAATCTTATAAACTCATCCCACTCCATGGAATCAATTTATTTTTATTACCTCATATTATTGTTGAGATTCCCCTATTAATCTGCTTCACCTTCCAAATAAAAAACACCTATTATAACCTGTTCATGTTTTAAGCACTGGATAATGGAAAATATATTTTCATATGTAATGATCCATTTCTCAACAATTTTTAAATCACTATACCTAATAAAATTAGGTGGGTGTTTCATCGTGATGGAACCAATAGTAAGTTTTTCCCTCCATTTATCATGTGTATATTTTATATGATTCATATCTTGAGAAATTTTCACAATCATATAAATATTATTTTTCATTTCAACTCTTATATAATTTGGATTCTTAGGAGGAACATCATTTCATTCTCCATCACATTCAGCACTTACATAGTTCCTTCTAGTTCTGGCCATTGAAAACAACTAAAAATCATAGTATGGGAAACAATAATCCTAGTGGTAACTCATATAATCATGGAAAAATCATTCATAGGATGTATAAATTATGACACTTTATTTTAAATATATGAAACTGTAGGTTTAACCTATGTTATTCATAGTTATTATCTATCCAAATCATTTATAATGGTTTATAAATGAAATGTGAGATAACCTAAGAATATCCCATGAGAGAGTCAAACCATGTGTGAAAAATGGACCATTTATCATGCACTATAATTATGGATGAGATATACTCAACAAAATATATTAAGGTTAATTACCCCAAATGAATCTATATCAAAACCACATCTACCAGTAGTGTCCTAAAAGGGATGTATTATCTGAGGAAAACCACACATCTTTATTTATTGTGACTTAGGATGCTCTCTTACACATAGTCTTATCCTAAAGGTTAACAATAAATTATTCTCATCCTATTTCCCAAAATTTATTAAATCTATGTTTTTAACCAACTATAGTAACCCCATACTTTTAAACATAAATATACCTCTTAAAAGATAAATATTCAATACATAACATTACAATACATTCCATTACTATAAAGTTTTGGTGTCTTTTAAAAATTGGATACAAGAACAACCGGTACCTAAAATTATCTATATTATTTCCCATTAATTAATTTACAACAAACACCCTTCCTAGAAATATCATATTAAATACCCTTCTTTATAACCTAATTATAAAAAAATATGGTTGAACATAAATGATAAATAATGGTAAGCATAAGAGATATCAATAAATTAAAAAAAGTGAGATTAGGATAAGAATATGGTTTTGATAAAATGATCAAAACATACAATAATCATACCTACTTAGTCATATATATTTAATCATGAAACATGGAATAAGTTTTTATTAATAAAAATACATTGGATTATAAAATCCTCAATAATCAATCATGTGTCTTGAGAACATATCATAAGTATTAAAAATAAGTTTGTGGAATTTACATAAGTAAAAGAAATAACTTTCTTAGTGATGGTTCACTCCAAATAATATCATTGTAGAAAAAATTAATTTAATGGAAATACCTACCTTGTAATTTCCAATATTCTCTTAGGAGTAACATCCATCCAGTTCACTTCGTCATCTCTTAGGAGTTTATCTGCTTAATTGTCTCTTGGGAGTTTCCCAACTTCATCACCATTATCTAATGAATTGGAGGGATATAATGGACCCAACCGTACTTGGTTTGTAATTTAAGATTCCTACCTTGGTTTATAATGAAACCAGCCATCACATATTCATAATCTATACATATGTACACAACAAGATCATGAAAACATTTATCATTACATCAATTCTTAACCCAAATAATGAAAATAGGTCTCTTAAATATTTCATCATCATAAACAAAAACCATTTAAAGACAGAATTAATATGATAAAATTTTATAATATCCCCACTAAGGAATAAGAAACATCTAATGATGTTTTTATAGATGAAAAATATATTTAAAATGTCACTAGAACATTTCATGTGGATTTTTTTTAATTTGAAATAAATTATTTAAGAACTAAAATTTTATAATATATTAAGGAAATATTCTCAGTTAAAAGAAAAAAAATAAAATTATAAATTAATATTTATGGAAAATATTATTCATGATGATGTGTAAATTCATTCATGGAGATCATATTACAACAAAAATTCCTTTTACATTTTTTGGAAAAAGTCAAAAACACCATGTTAGGATAAATATATAAATTTTTTCTTAATGAAATTTAAAAAAAAATTAACAATGTGTAAAAATAAATTTAATAAATATTTTTTTAATATTAAAAACATCCATTTTATAGAAAATATGGACACATATGAAAATATTCATGGCCATAGAGAGGAATTAATTCTATTACACATAAAAATATTCTTTCGGTATCTTAAGTACCTAAAGAGAAAAAAAATGAAAGGTAAATATTTAATATCTGGAAATAAAAATAGGATAAGAAAAACATAAGTGTTTAGAGAGATAGATCATAAATTTTATTTGTTATATATTTAAGAATAAATAATCTATGTAAAAAAGATATTATTAGATAAAACCCTTAACTCAAGTCTATCTCACTTCATAGGTGCTCTAACCTCTTGTATAATAAATTTAAAATTATTATAATTACATAAATACCCATATTAATTCTTATAATACCATATATGGTATAATTATTACTTTTTATCTCCCTTTTATGAATAATATTTTATTATCATCATAATTTTAGGGATTAACTACTTTGATTTTTCATGTATATTTGGGTTTTATTATTATGGTCCATGCACTTTGATCATGGTTTATTCATATAAATAATTTAAATCATGATAAAAGTATCATATATATTCATTATATACAAATTCTTTACCATTCATATTGATAAATCATGAAAAATTAATTACATCACTATGTGGAGATGGTAGTCCGTACGTACGCACGGGCGACGTTTCCATTTTTCAATAGATAGAATGAAAAAATGTAAATGTTAATTAAATGTTGCAAAATAATTATTATCACATATATATTTTATATATACATTAAATCTATCATAATAAACAACCGTTAATTATGGTTGGGGGAAATTAATTGTATTGTTATGTGGAAGTGGCAGTCCACATGTACGCATCAGTAATACTTTCATCTCCCATTTAATTAGGAAGAGGTGATAAATGGTTATTAAATAATCATAATAACATATAATTATTTTTATTATAATTGATTCATAATGTTTTTATGGATAAAACATATTTATTGGAAGTATAATAAGAAATAAACTTTAAAGTTCATGGCTAAGATCTATACCTCTTCTTTGAGGGACCTCATTTGGATTACACCTTAATCCTTGAAGGGTTGGTATTAGTAAAAGAATAAAAGCTCTAGGATTGATATAATAATTCTATGAAGGTTTTTTGGGTATTTTTTATCTATATGGCTCAAATGGTGTTAATAATATAGGATTGTAGGTTCTATTTTATAAGTGTGGGGAGGGACACAGCTGGAATTTCATAAAATATATTAATGATATAAGGATACTTTCATTGTAAAGTGGTTTAAAATGGATAGGGATTCAAATTTGGGATAATATAAAGTTTAAATATATTCAAAAAATCAAATTTTTGATTATTTTTTGTGGGTATATTACCATTATCTCTTGGATTAACACCCCCCTGTAAACCCATTTTAACCTCCATGGGGTAACAAAACATTAAAATATTTACTATTCACTATGAACAAAAAATTAATCAAACCATAATAAATTATATTAATTATTATTATTAAAAATATATAATTCATTTTACTATATTAAATTTCAACAAGTTGTGGAATCTAATTTTTAATAATCCTGCAAACAACAACAAAAAACTCGTTTTAGACAAATAAATCTTTATGCAGAATTTAGTTCCATTAGTTTCTTTGTAAATAACATATAATTAATTTTAAAATATATTTTTAAATATATAATCTATATATTTAATTAAAAACGTTAATAAATAAATATTAATTTATTTTATTAAGATAAAAACACATTGCACACATAAAATAGTTTTTAGAGAAAATATGTTTTAACCCCTAAAATAAACATATATAAAAATAAAGAATAGTGATGATTATTATGTAATTACTTTTATTTTTTATAATTAAATTGTATTTATGTTAATTAAAGATAAAATTCATAACAAAATGGGTGTTTTAATTGAAAATAAATTGAAGTTCTATAAAAATATGTATTTTCAATGTTCACTGAAAAATAAATTATTTTAGAAAAATCATAAAAATTAAACTTTGGATAATATTGAAATTATGATTCAAAAAATTTTATTTGATTACTAAAATAAAATTTCTAGAAATTTTAGAAATTAACTATATTTTTCATTTTCGAAAATATGATAAAAACTATTTTTGAAGAAAACATATTTTTGAAGTATAAAATGACATTACTAAAAACTATGTACTTATTTATTATGAATTAATAAATTAATTTTCACTATTTAAAAACTGTATAAATATTTTTCATTATATAGATATTTATATTAATAAATACTAATTTAAGAGATATTTTATAATGTTTTACTATATCATGGTTCGTATAGACATGGGGTTGTGTGTAAGGTGAGCTATCGAATACCTCAAGTTTATTTCAAAGGAAGTTAATATAAAAACTTGGTGTATTACCAAATATGACTTCATTTACTAAATAATTAATATTATATCTATATAAATAGATCCAATCCCTTCCAAATATCACATAGAGTTCAACTAGAGTTATAATCATTAGATTTTCTAGAAGTACACTCTCTTAGACTTCTATCGGTGAGGAGATATAGACTTGAGATGACATCATCATACCATTAAGTGTTTTTACTTCTAAATTAACTTATTATCATTGATGTGGTGATTTTATACCTTTATAAAATTATTTATAAATAAAATATTTGGTATATCCAAAATAATATAATACATTTTTAGTTATAGTGTCGATGGTATGTTTATATTTCACCACTTCACTCTCATGATCCACTTCAGTAGTTGTGATATCATTGTCTTTGGATTTATCTATAAGATTAAGACGATATTAATGAAGTTTTTTATCTTTAACCATCATATTATGGAATTTATTAGTATAATTTTTATTCTCCTTGTAATTATATCATTGGATTTTGGGGCCACAATTGGTTGTTCTTTCTCACCATTTCTTTCTTTAACAGACCTCTTTACATCTCATCAACATTATTTTTCTCAATGGACTTATTTTCCATAATTAAAAAATTTCCCAAAACCAATAATAAAATTTCGTTTTTATTTCCTTCCACACTTTTAACTGGAATAAAATTTAATTTCCTTTCCTCTATGGGTTTTGTTTTCATAATTTCTTTAAGATTTCATCTTTCCCTTTTTCCCAAAAACCATGAGAACGTTGAGAGTATAAATTTTTTAACTCTATCATAAGATCACATTGAATGATTATTCATATTTATAAAAGTCTATTATTCACAATTACTATCAAAGACTTGGTTACAATCCTATAAATAATAAGTTAAATTTTCTTTCAGGATTGATGATAAAAACAAGAAGCATGCCTTTCAATCCTGCTAAAATTTTCCTCATAGGTACTAATGGATTCATTATCTTTCTTCTTTAGTTTCAAAAATCCTTTTTCCATTTTCTTATGAATAGTTAAGAGAAGAACTTATTGAAAAATACCTTCTTAAAATTTTCCTACTCATGGAGTCAATTTCCCCCTTTTTCCTCATATTATTGATAAGAGTCCATCATTAATATGATTTACCTTCCAAATTATATACTACTAAGACAAAATTTTCATGTTATAAAGAATAAAAAACATAAAATATATTTTAAGTGGTAACAATCCATTGCTCAGTAATTAGTGTATTAGTGGATCCACTGAAGGAATGTGTAATTTTATGCATAAAAGACTCAATAGTGAGTTTCTCCTTCCTTTGGTTATTTTGAATATCAGTATGATTAATGTTATCATTTATATCTCGAAAGAGTTGGCTGAGAATAACCACAATATCTTCCTTCCTAGATCTTATTTAATTTAATTTTACATATGGATATTTTTTGAATTTTTGATCATATTAAATGATAAAAAAATCCTTTTTAGGTCCATCATTTGACTAAGACCAAAAATCATAGTGTGAGAATCAATAATCATAGTGAGTTATGTAATCTTGAAAATTAATTCATAGAATATCTAGATCAAAAAAAAATTATTATAAATTTATTACCCCTTAGGGTAAACATTGGTAATTCATGGATATAATCTTTTTAAATATTTTATAATGTTTCCTAAAAGATATAAATTAACCCTCAAATATCCACTAAGAGTGTATAGCTAGGTCTGCATTCTTAGTCCCACTCATCGAGAATTGGTGAGTATCTAGTTGATATACAATATACCTATTTTTGAGTTGTTAACCCTAGGTGATTTTTTTCTAAAATATTACTCACTTTATAATATCTACACAAGGGTGAGTTTTATTGGAAAACCCTACAATTTGTTCTTTAAAAATCCCTTGATAGGTTATCCTATACTTATACTTATCCCCAAGGTTTTCAATTATAACAAACCCACCTACTGTAACCCTAAGACAGTGTATAATTTATTACATTGGAATAAGATATAATATTTATTATCCTGAGGGGCCAACCAATTTATTAGTCTTCAAGAACTATAAACATACATGATTCCCATTTTACATTGTAAATAAAATATAATAAATAACAAAATAAAATGCTTGGAACTTTAAAACTCTTTCAAAGATTTCTTCTTGATATTCTGGGTAAAGGAGGAAAAATAAGGGTGATCTAAAATTCTCAATAAGGGATAAGTACAATTGAATATATTGTTATTAAATAAGGAATAATTAATATAGTGAGGTAAATAACTAAAACACATTCCATTTAATCAATAAATTGAGAATGAAATGCATCCATGGATAATATCAATGCAACAATATCCTGAATAATAATAACTAAATTCTCAATGAAGAATATTATTAATATTGGATTTCATGATATCATATATCATGAAATTTTTATCATGAAATCCTTATTCTAGAATAGTTTAATTTATGGGTATGTATATAAAAAAACCATTTAATAAGGCTAGTTAACTGGTTTGTCTCATTAGAAATATTGATGAATTAAGGGGATATAATATTTCAAGCCCCAACCATCACTACACTAATGAATTCCTCATATATTTAATAGCCCGTTTAATTCTAAACAATATTCCTTATCAATAAATTTCTATATTGACTAAAGAATATGGAATAACCATATTTACCTATCCAATAGAATAACTTCTAAAGTAAAACACCTCATGTAGAAATTGTGTAGGAGTTAGAAAATAATCATATCCACGATATAAATAATATCTATCTTTCATAGAAATATAATATCCAATAATCATAAAAAATTGAATGTTTCAAGAGAAGGATAATTACCAACAAGTTAGTGAGAGATAAAGATGACCATCAATTAATTAAAAACGAAAAATTTGTAATAATATCATGTATTTTGATGAATAAAATAAATTTTAAGTGAATCATTTAATATAAGTTTTTATAACGAGTTTTACTTTTAAAATCATTGAAATATTTTGGAATAAGTTAAAGAGTGTAAAACAGTTATGGTGGCAGGAATTTCTATTAACACAATATAAGTTAAAAGGAAAACATTCCTTTTGATTTTTTTTAAAATAAATTCTAAAATTAACCATTTAAAAAAAATTATAAATATTAAATTCAATCCTTTTAAAAATTAAATTATTAAGGAAAATGATTATTGAGTAAATAAAAATAAATTTTGTAAAACAATTTTTAAAAATACAGACATGGAAGGAAAATATTCTTGATAAAAAAGAGAGACAAGAACGGTTTTTAATTTAAAAAATTTATTTCTTTATTTTAGAAAAAAAAGAGTGGAAAATTTGGAATAAAACATGAAAAATCATTAAATATCCTGAGTATAAGAAAAAATATATACTTTATGAAGGATATATAATGAGTTTCATTTAATAAAAATAGGATCAATCCCATAAAAATCATATTGTAAGTTCTTACATCTTTGGTAACTTTTAAATTGGAACCCATTGAAATAGTAATCATTAATTGAGAGTTTATTCATCTTGAATAAATCTATATTTGTGTTAAAGACAAATAATTTTATGTATATACACCGCATAAAATTAAATAGGTGTATAATACAAAATAAGTATCAATTTTGTGAAAACTGATATGAAATCCCTTATAAAGTTATATCATTGAAATATGGATTATTAAATGATAAGTTTATGTGGAAAAATATAAATACACCCAATATAAGTGGAAATAAAAAATAAAATAATCAATTTAATTTCAAAAATAAAATTAACATAATAAAATCAATAAATAATTGATATAACCCAATGAATGGAAATTGAGTTAAGAAACCTCTTACCACTTGGAAACAATTAATTAAAATCCCCATGGATGAAATAATTTCAACTAAAACTTAATATATAATTATTCATGAATAATTCATTATATAACATGAAAAAAGTTTATCATATATATCATATTAAATAATTTAGGTGTATAACATTAAAATATTCTTAATGAATGGAAATTATTATGAAATCCCTTAAAAATATCATATTATTTAAGTAGGAAGTAATCAATGAAGTTATTATTTTTTAAAACTTTAAATCCATAAAAAAGTGGAAATATAAGATAATATAATTAGGGTCCATTTTAAACATAATCATGTAATAACATAGTCAATGAAGTATAATCATAATTGAATGAATGGAAATTGAGTTATGAAACCCCTTACCACATGTTCCACCTCAGTTAACTATGATTTAACCTATTTTATTATGTTTTTAAACATGTTTTTAATTTATAAAAACATATTTATGTTTATAATATTATATATTATCCTTTTAAAAGACATTTTTACCCACTGATTAATAATATTTTGTTATTATCATTGTTTTGGGTGTTAATTGATTTATTTTCTCATGCATGTTTTGTCACATGGGATTTGGTCCTAGTACTTTAATTTTAGTTTCATAATATTTTTAATTTTAATAATTATATAAATAGAAAATATGTTTTTTATATATATATTTTCCATAATGATTGACTTAGAAAAATGAATTACATGGCTTATAGAGACGGTTGGTCGTACGTACAGATGAATGTTGTTTTCACTTTTCAATGGATTGAACAAAATAACGGTAAATAATAATTCTCCTTTATAGACTACTTTTAATAGTATGTATATATAATATATATTCATTAAATCTATCATTATTACCATCCATGTAAATCATAAATGAAAAATGGATCTCATCACTTCCTAGAAGTGGTAGTTCACACGTACACACAAGCAATGTTATCATTTTCCAACATATTGTAAGGTAAGAAGGTAGATATATTGTTATAATTCTAGAACACTAATTATGTCATAAATATAAATTTAAAATATTTGTTATATATTTATAAACATACATGTAAAATGGTTATGAAAATAAATTACACTACTACTCGCAGATGATAATTCGTACGTACACACGAGCGATGTTTTTGCTTTATATAATATGGAAAAGAAGTTCAAAATGGGTTTCCCATAATAATAATAATAATAATATAACTATAGTTATTTTACTATATTAATTATTTATAATATTTATAATAAATTTATAGTATGTATAAGAAGAAATAAATTTAAAAGAGGTGGTAAAGATGATTATCTTATCTTCGGTAGACTTCCTTTAGACCTCCTCTTAAGGGGCCTAGGGTTGGTCTTATGGAAAGAAAATAACCTATATAAATTTTAAATTTATTTTTAGTATAGATATAGGTAGGGTTTTATTAATCTATTTTTATCAATTTGGTGTATAGAAATTAGAAAAGGTGTATCCTGTTATAAGTGAGGGGAGGGGAACTCTTTAAATTACATAAAGTATTAAATTAATGTAAATTAATTTTCTAATAAAAATGGATAAAAATTTATATAATTAGATGATAAGATTATTAATATTCTAAATTATCTCATAAAATAATACTTGGATAATTTTTTATTTTTTTATTACCCATATCGCTTAATTTCAACCACACATTAACCGTTTTGACAATTCATGCAATATAATAGTTTTCTGTTCTTTATGAGCAAATAATGATACCATAAAAGTAAAATAGATCCATAAATAGTACATTGATGATATTTTAAACCATATACCATTATATTGGATAAATATAGTATTTTTATGAATCTTAAATCATTTAATAAAATAATACATTTTATAAAATATCATTAATGACATTTTTTTAACTATTCATTTAAATTGACTTTGGAAACAACATGATAACAAAATAATCGAAATATAAACCTTTAAAAAATCCCAAATATATTATAATTTTCTCTAAAATATTTGGGAACCATTAATTCATCCAAATTTTATTACTTTTAAATTTTTTAAATTCATTTATTTTATTTTTCTATTAGTTGAATTAATATTATGTCTGAATTGCGTAAGCATTTAAGCTAATTATTCAATCACTAAAATTTAAAAACGAATACCACGAGAAAAATAAATAAATTAAGTTCAAAATAATTTTTTATATTATTTCATTACATATTCTTACATTTATGTGAATATTTAAAACAAATTAAAGTTAGAGAGGGTCATTTTGAGATTTTCATTACTTAAAATAATATAAATGTCATTACCAAGGTCAATTAGAACCAAAAATTCATATTTTATATTGTTTATATATATGGATGAATATGTACCATTAATGTAAATTATATCAGGTTTTTTGTTGATTTTGAAACATTATCTCAAAGTTTTTACCCTCTTTTACCCATTTTACCCCTACCGATGTATCAAATATTTACCCCAGTTACAATTCATAATTACCAAAAATAAAAGGAAAATATTGAAAAAAGATTGAATCTCTTGATTTTAAATATGGTATAAATTTTTTAGGATTCAATTTCTAAAACAGGAAGAAATGAATTCTAATATAAATGATTAAAATGAAAGGAAAAATGATTTTTAGAAAAATTGTGTTTTTAAGAATAAAAATTAGTATATATCAAAATAATTAATATTTATAATTAAAATAGAATTAATTATATTTTTATAAATCAAATGGATAATATATCAAATTAAAAATATAATGGAACTTTTAATTTACCTTATTTAATGAAAATAAACTAGAGTATTTAAAAATCTATATTTTTCACTATTCAATATAAAATCAATTATTTCAAAAAAAAATTCACCCCAAGTTAACTTTGATATTACAATTTAAAAAATTATATCATTTTTGTCAAATATAATTTGTAAAACTTCCTGAAATTAATCATAACATTTTCTGACAAAAACCAATAAAACCAAATTTTAAGAAAATGTAATTTTTTGATGAATAAAATGAATTTACTAAAAATTGAGTGATCATTTACTAATAATTAATCAATACATTTTCATAGATTATGAAGTTTATATATTTTTTAAAAATGTGCATAATCCTATCCATACCTTCCAATTCAATGGTAAGGTTATAACAATCTTATTTAAATAATAATATTTCACAGTTCATTTATTCTTGATATTGTGTATCATGTACTTTGTTGAACATAGTGTTATTTTAAAATATTTCGATATTAAATTACCTCATTAAATAAATTTCTCCCTTAAAATTTTATCTCGACCATTAATGTTTCTACCTTTCGTGAAAACACACATCATGCAGAGGGATAATAAAACTTCTTTTGAAATGGGAATGTGAGAAACATAAAGGTTGTCTAAAATATCACGTATTTGGGTTCCTAGTTAAGGTGAACATTAGAGGGAATATAAAATATAGAAATATAATATGGAACCAACAAACAAGTATAAATATTGAGTGATGGATGACATGGTCATGAGAAATTTAACAACCACAAAATGATAAATTTTTTATGGGTGAAAAGACTATCGATTCTTCATAAATGAAAGTAAAAGTATAACATTTTTATTTAAAAATATATTTCATAATTTTGAGGTATTATTTTATAATCAATATAGATAACACTGGAAGATATAAATACTTAACTTATTTCCATTTCATAATAATAATTTCATCTTTTGGTTATGCTTCAATTAATTTTCACTTCATCTCATACCCAAAGAAATGAAGATGATTTTTTCATGACTAAAACACTAAAATTAACTTATAAGGATCATAAAATACATATAATAATAAAAATAAATTCATATTATATTTACTAAAATAAAACATAGTTCTCACAATTTAAGTAAATAACCAAAATGAATAAACCTTCATAAAAATAAATAATTCATTAATCTCTGAAATAAAACAATAAAAAAACAGCTAAACATAGATAATTAATTAAATAAATTAGCATATATCATAAATAACTTCAATGACATCAAAATTAAATAATGTTTAAAACTTGAAGGTTATCTCATAACCTTCGTCTTACACCACAAAAAATGTAATATCATTCTTCTCAAATAATCTTTTACGTTAAATATAATGGTCATATATACATCAACCTAATAAAATGTCTTCCACCAATTCAAAAAAATCAAAAAAAATTGATCCTATAATATGTTTCCCAAAATCCCCATAATATTTATCCATAAAATCATTTAATTAAAAATAATTTCTTACTAACTAGGATATCACATAATCTAATTGTATAAACTACATCATATTCTCCCTTCGTTTGGGGGTTCAAGCCGTGTGGCATTGCTAGATGCAACGGGTTGTCTCTCATCCTATGAGTTATCCTTTCTGGAAAACTATTTCATTGTAATTGCTATAACATTCCTAAAAATATGATGAGTATCGTCAAAAATAACATTAATCTTCAAATCTCTTTTCAACCACTAAGTTTTTTTATATAGTTTATTTTTTTCACAAAATAAAAAAAATTAATTGAGTATTATTACCTTCATATAAATTATCATATAAACTCCAAATGTTATTAATAAATTTTATATTATGTCTAACAAATATAAATGAACTTTTCAACAAAAAATTTTACACTAAAACATTCACTAAACCAAAGGTTTTTACTACCATAAATATATCCCAATATATCCTAAATCATGCTAAACTCCAATCACATAAAACCTCAAAATGGGTATCTAATATTTTAATCTTATGATCCAAAAAATCAAAAAAAAATATTAATTGACTATTATTACCTTAACATTAAAGATAATATTAACCATAAAGGTTATCAATAACTTTAATCTTATGTCCAAAAAATATAAAATAATTATTTAATAAATAAACTTTCACTAAAAGCTATACTAAAACAAAGGGTTTTACTACTATAATTGTATCCCAAAATATTTTTCATCACGTTAAACTCTCATAACATAAAACCTAAAAAAGCATACCTAAGATTTTAATCATATAAGAGACATTAGACTTATCAACCCAAGACACTTTAGGTTTATTCAATACCACAATGTCGTATTATAGGTCATATTTTCTCATTCATCATAATGTTTCATAAATAAAATGTGAATTAAATTACATATATTCCTCAGGAGTGTCAGACAAGGTGTGTAGTAAGGGAACACACACTGAAAACTGTAATGATAGCTAACATATGTTCAAACAACTTTTTTCAAGGTTATTACCCATAGATGCATATATTCCAAAACTAAATCTACTTATAGTATCCCAAAAGGGATTTATTTCTTGGAAAACCACTTAATATATACCTTACTAAAACATTATGATTTTATCTTATACAAAGACTTATTATAGAAGTCACTCATTGGGTTATATTTTCTAATATACATTTTCCAAAACCGATTTCCCATGGTTTTTACTAAACTCCCTATAATATCATCTATAAGAAACCCAACTCCAGAAATCCAAATCAAGTTTTTATTTTATTATATATGTTATGAGATATAAGATATCTCATCCTAAAGGAATGATCAGTTTTGTAGTCTTGAAGAACCAGATACATACATGATTTTCATTTTTCATTGGAAATAAAATATAAAACATAACAAAAGAAAATGTTCTTAATCCTTGAAAATCATTCAAGGATTTCTTCTTTATATCATAGGGAAAGGAAAAAAGATAAGGGTGTGCTCAAATGATTAGTAATGATTATGTAAAATGTAATAAATTCCTAGAAAATAATGCATAATCAATTTTTTTATGGTAAATAACTAAAAACACATAACATTTAATAAAAAACATGATCATGAGATGCATCCATAGATAATATCACCGCAGAAATATCAGTGATAATAATAACTTAATTCTCAATGATGGAAATTATTAATATTGGATTTCATGATCTCATATATTATGATATATTTATCATCAATTCCTAGATATTTGATAATTTAATCAATGGGTATGTATATACCAAAACAAAATTAATTAGGATATCAAACTGGTTTGACTCATACAACTTTTCAATTCATCAAGGGGATATTCAATTCACGTCCCCACCAATCAATACATATATAATAAATTTCTCATATATTGAATGATAGATTTAATTCATAAACAATATACCTTATCATAAAATATATATATCTATTAAATAACACGGAATATAAATATTTCCACATTTAATCAAATAACGTTTAAAGTAACACATTGTATGTAGAAATGGTATATGGTTTAGGAAATAATATTATCCACATTACAAATAATATAGATATTTATGAAAATTTAATGTACAATGATCAGGATAATGTGGATATTTAAAGTGAAATTTAATGAACAAAACATTAGTAAGAGCTAGAACATGACCATCAGTTCATCAAAAAATATTTTACAGTAAAATAATGTTTTTTAAAGAATATAATAAATTGTAATAAAAAAATTAAAATATTTTTTGGTAAATATTTTTCTTTTCAAAATCATTGAAATATTATGGAAGAATATAAAGAACATAAAATTATTATGGGGGTCAGAATGGCTATTAACGTCCTATAGGTTTAAAAGAAGACATTATTTGTGAATTTTTATAATGAAATTTAAAAATAACCTTTTTTTAAAACACTATTATGATCCATTCAAAAACTTTTAAAAATTTAAGGATAAATTAAAATGTACATTTATTAAATAAGAAATAATTTTTTAAAACAATTTTTAAAAATATAGACTTGGAAGAAAAATATACCCAATAAAAAAGAGAGATAAGATCTATTTTTCTTCTACAAATTTCATTACATGATTTATGTTTCAAGATAGGAAAAGTTATATGAAATCATGGAATGTCATTAAATATCTAATGTATAAGAAAATATATTGTGTTTATTAAGGATAGATTATAATATTACTTCAATGAAAATATAAGCAATCCCAAGAAATGATACTGTAAAACAAATTCTTTCCTCTATGGTAACATTGAAATTGTAACCCCTTGAAAGAGTAATCCTCAATTTAAACTTCAATCATCATAATTAAATATATATTTATGATTAATATATAAAAGGTTGAGTATATATACCACATAAATTTAAATAGGTTCATAATACCAAATATATCTTAATTGAGTGGAAATTGAGATGAAATTCACTACAAATATCATATATATCATGTCTTTAATTGGTTCAATATATAAAAATTAGTTTTACTATCTTGATACAATTAAACAATCATGCCCCCCCATGTTCCATAGGTCATCAACTAACGGTGAGGGTCTGAAGGTGTTATAGTGGGAAGATTATACCCTCTAGATCAATACTAAATACAACATAGGAATAAATAAATAAAGTAAATTGTGGAAGATAATAATACTATAAACTAATAAATGACCAAATATCTCATAATGTTCTATAAAAACAACCATGAATGAACATTATAAGCTATAAGTATAAATAAATCAATATATAACAGGTAGTACACACAACAAGGTTGGACTGAAAAAAGAATAAATTAATAAAAGGCTTCAACTCTGGAAGGTGTCCTGAGTGAAAGCTCAGCTACTACTCCCATGCAAATTCTGATCCCATTAGATTAAATTAAAAAATCATGATCTAGTCATTAATCTACATCTATGAGATCTATCCAGGTACCAAAAAGTATCCTAAATATGTTGTGAGTAAAACTTAGTAGGCCACCACCAATGATGTCTAAGGAAAATAAATCCTATGAATATAAATTATGTTGTGTGAAGGTATAATAATAACATAAATAAGTCGTGATTTAAATAATAATTTATATCAATCAAAGGCTCCTCATGAGATACCAAGTCGACTACACTAGCAACAAAATAATTTGAAAATTCACTAAGAATTTTACCTTTTATCTAAATATTTTTAAGACATGTGGTATATAACTAATGCATCCAAGTACAATGATAATCATATAGGGTTTAATTTAATAAAAAAATCATCAATCCAATCATCTAACCAAGGGTCATATTGAGTTATGTCCAATGGTTCCTAATAAATGATGAGGTGTTCCATGTACAATAGTACCAAATAAATGATACAAATCACCATGTCTAACATCTTAAACCTAGGGAGCATGGGGAATTATGTCTAAAAATTCCCAATAATAAATTAGAAGTGGTATGTACAACAATTTCAAATAGAAACTTGGGATCACCATGTCAAAAAATTATAATAATTAATGAGGAGTTTCATTCCCTCCATCTCCTAATCATTTATAATTCATTCAATTCAATTTTCATTACGAGACCATCCATGGAATTCCATATTTGAACACAATTATCACTCAAAGAATACACTTTAAAAAGATGAATGAGAATTTTATAATTAAACATCAACCATGATAAAATATCTATGCTAATTTATGATTTAATAATACCTTTAATAATTTCATTTATATGTTCCCAAAAGGCCAAGTGACATAGTCTCCCATTCACATTTCTTTGTATCCCACTTTTTAATGTAATGATTTTCAATTTAGCAAGGACCAAGTGACATGGCCCCACCATTAAATTCCCATCTAAATCATTTAAACATTTATTTCTTATATGAAAAATAAAACCCCACCCTAGGAGGTGGTTTGTTCATAAGGTAATGAGGAAAGGGTTAAGAGAACTTAATACATATGCTCAATTTATAATTTACATTATATAAAGGATGTCAATATCATGAAATTATTAATATGGTTCCAAAGGCATGGTACTACCAAGATCATCAATAATGGGGTGATAATAATTTATAATCAAAATTGTTCTATTCCTTCAAGAAACCAAGAAAAATGAATAATGGATCTAGAATTCACTCAAGACACTCTAGTTTCTCATGATTATTCCAATGATCAAAAAAATCTTGAAGGTCATTCTAAGAGTCTACAATATAAGTGACAAGGTCAACACACTGTATGGGGTGGTTTTGTCACAGGGTTGTAGAAATAATCAATAATATTTTTTCAAAACCACCTGATGTGGTGGTTTGAGTTGAGGTTTCAAACACCAACCATGTAAAGGGGTATAAATAGAATCAATTCAAGGGTTAAGAAATTTAATTTAATGTATTTTATATTTTAGCTGCAACACATGGGAATTACTGCATTCAGTACAACATCAAACATATTTTAAATGATGATATATTGGGGAAAAGGTCATAGACCACATACCTCATGTTTAGGACGCCTAACTCATCCAATATCAGACTTTCATTCATGTTGAAATGAAATAAAATGAAAAACCTAATAAGTGCCCTAAAGATAGTACATATTATTTCCCATAAAAAAATATTAAGAGAAAAATGAAAATAGAGAAAAAATGTAATATGGGTCATAAACACACTGCTAAGATTCCAACATATCCAATGGCATCCAATTTGAACTATGAAAAAGGTAGATCTCCCATGTAGGGAGGGATAATGAATAGGGTGCACACGAGAAGCTGTTGAGCATGAGTAAGGAAGAAAATGAGATAAATCCCATTTAAGGTTGGAGGGTAAAAGTGATAATTTTTTCCATTTTAGTATAGTAAAAAGTTAGCAAAACCATACACAATCTTTCCGGTGCCACTATCTAAAGGAGCACCCTATCTCACAGTTTCCTCAGATGATTTACCAATCATGGACCTACCATGTGAAGTTACTGCCCAAGTGCACCCCTATCATGCAAGGTTGTAGTGCATGGTTAAAAAAACCTTATTTTAACAATGATACATACTCTTCACCTATATACCAAGCCTAAGGGTTTGTTGGGATCCCCCACAAATTTAAACAAACTATGTTCCTAACCAAAACAGGCCACATGGTTTGGACACATGGCTAGCACTAACCATGTGTGCATCATGCACAAAGGAATGACTCTACCAAAATAAGGATTTAAAATACCAAATATACTTAAACTCATATGTGATTATTATATGCCTCTCGAGAATCAAAACCTATCCAAAAAATAGTCTTTAAGGAGTTTTAACTTCCATAATTCCATTATAAATCTATATTTAATATTTTCCCCATCCACTGAATGAAACATTTTGAAAATACTATAGAGTTTCCAACTAATTAAAAATAATAGATATTACAACATCCCCACCTTATAACTTCACATCCCTGAGAATCCCTAGTGTAGAATGAAAATATCAGATGACCTACATGGGCCATGAATTTTCCCGCTCAAATGGTCATGTTGAGTTTTTGAACACCCAATGCACAACGAAAGAACCACTTTGAACCTATGTCTTCTAAGCACTAAAACACAATCCAATTATCATAACCACTATCAAAACATTAATACAGTAATTAAATTATCCTATTTAACCAAATACATTATCACATATTCCCCTCTTTCATTAATTGACTTATGGTGTTCCACACCATATGTTTTGGCATTCAACGGAGAATTTGAACCATTGCACTTCCACCATTAGAATGACCTATTAAATCATTACCTTATAATTCAAATGACACTCCTGGAATTTTTCTAAAATTACTCCACCCTATAACACATAAGGATAATTATCTCATTCTATAATTTAAATGGTCAAATTTACAATCGACTAAGCTTAAACCTGTCACAACAGTTTTTCTGTAAAAATTCCTAGCTAACCTTTACACCATACTTGTATCATCCCAATAGAGTATACAATGTGATTCATCACTAAATACATCTAACTACTTGAGGAAACATTAGTCAAACCACCTATGGCTGACTACTTTTGAAAATTCTTGGATTCAACATTTGATAAATCATTGAAAGCTTATTACAAAACCCATTATCCCAAGGTGTACCAATATTTTTTTAATAATACCCCCTGAAGCATACACCTAACTTCCAATGATTTATTTTGGGTCAAACAAAACCCTATTTAAAACTTTTGTTGTGTCGCATATCGAGCATGGAAAAACCCATTGATCATCATAATCCATCTCGGGCCTAAAGCCCACACTCGAACTCCACCTAATTTCTTACTTGAACCTCTTCCTAGAATTTATTGAGAAATTATATCATTCATTATTCCCTTTATTCACTGCCATTATAGTGTCAAAATGACCATCATACAACAGGTATTATGGTCCCATGACCATTCTCACAAGAGGGTCACCCACCAACAATTGATTTCCCACTCCCCACATTAGAAGCATCCTTATCATCACACTAACAAAACATATTTTTGATTACCAAAACTCATGCCCTATCTAACCCAAAATACAATGATTGGAATGGTTAAGAACATGATCATTCCTGAGTGCTAATGAAAAATTCACTCATCACCCATTCGCACTTCCCAATAATGTTTCATATTGCATTCACCAATTTTCAACTAAAAATAAGGGTACCCACCCTCAAAACATCCACTGGTTCACTCCCCACCATTTTTCATACCATAAATCACTCCACAAGTGATACTTTTTAGGACTCACTTCATAAGACCAGAAAATATATTTAAATAGCTCAGTGTGTAGTTGGAACCCTCTTAGAATAATCATGACAATTTCAAGATATTAGGCATGATCCTAACTAAACTAAGAGTACACAAAGATTCAATTGATAGGTGTGCATCACTCTCATTTATCTACACTCACAAAAAACCAGTATACACATGACATTAAATAACCCCTAATTTCACATCTCATGACAATGTGTGTCAAGTTCAAACAATGGTTCAACTGTCTAATGTCACACAGTTTACTGACAAAATAACCCCCATCACATGGAACTTCCTTTATTTTACAAAAATAAATGTTCGCCATACCCTCAAGAATAAATTAATTGAAACTAGTAGTCCCTAGATCACACACATACACTTACTGACTAATGATTTAAATGGTATCACACATGACTAGAATGTACCATTCCCATCTCACCTATCACAGTTGGTGTACACTCCCATACCAGCCAGTTTGGAACCCGAATCATTCTCTTATGAGTCATCCATTAAAAACTTAGAGTTGATCGTGCTACATGGCATGTTAGTATTAACATTTTAGGAGATACCCTGGAACTCCTCTTTAAAATTAGGCACCTTCTTGTGTCACGATTCATTAAATGACCACCCATGTTCTGAAATTTCTTCATAAATTAGAGAGTCAACCACATGTCAACAAGTTTGGGAATCCAAACATTCCTTCCCATCCAAGATAATCTCAATCCACAATCACCCTACTTGCTATCTGAATACCCACAGGCATCTCCATTCCTATATCTCATAACATGATCACCTTTCATGCATCGGTCTCAAAAAAATTATAAAACCAATATCACTACCTCAGAAGGAATCTTTAAACTAAATCCAATCCCTCTCATAGATTTCACTAGACTAAACCAATTTTGAATCACAAGAGTCTAATCCAAAGCTAAGGGCCTCTAGGTCTCCCTCCTAGCCCTAACAATCATGTCTCAAAACAAGGCCACTAGGTCTATCCAACTAGGCCTAAGGTCTCTTGCATTAGAACCTTATCCCACTTAAGGGACATAATTACATAGAATCCAACCAGCCTAAAAAAACTCTATAAATAGTTAAAATTTATGGCACGTAAATAATCATCGACCCATATGTTTCAAAAATGGTCAATATAGGCATAACGACATCATCGATCAACCATTAGCCTGCTAGGCCCTATTCCTCTTTGAGCATCTTCAAAGAAGAGTTCTACTTATAGGGTTACAAAGTCAATTAAAAAATATAAAGAGATGACACTCACTATGTATCTATATACATTAGTACCCCCATGAGGTTTAATTACAAAAAACCCACCCCCTACCCGAGTTGTCTTATCATCAATAATAATTTATATCAAAATCAAATGGT
This sequence comes from Viscum album, assembly GCA_963277665.1. NCBI lineage: Eukaryota > Viridiplantae > Streptophyta > Magnoliopsida > Santalales > Viscaceae > Viscum > Viscum album. The sequence goes on along the minus strand of OY728162.1, from coordinate 619,853,399 downwards.
GAAGGAATGACACCTCTCATATGAAAACTTAATGTGGCGATTTACCAATGCTTCTACCTACAACGTTACTACTTAAATGGATAACCACTCACTTATACAAGGAATTGGCTCCAAAACTATGACCATTCTTAAAATTTTTGTAGTCTCTGCCTAATTACCTATAGGATTAATCAATGGTAGAAAATAATCTAATTGAGACCAATTGAAAATGCATGCATCCCTATTCAAATAATCTCTCAAGGAAATTATAAAATATAACACTTATATAAAGTTTCGTCAGTAAGAACGCTACTAAAAGGTTTTATTTAAACCATTTCACAACTTCACATTAACTATAAACATTAAAATGGATTATATATATATAATTCCAAGTACCTGTGATAGAGGAAATTGTACATCATAATCTGTTTAGTTGACATCTCATAGAATTCTACGAAAATCATCACATACTTTTCTTTTGAAGCCATTAATTTCCAATATGTTCTCAAAATAGGTCTCAGTTAAAAAAATGTCAATTTCAATCTATATAGGAAAATTATCTTTAGTTTATAAGAAGAATTTTAATTAACTAATACTCCATGTCAATAAAGCTCAAAAGGTAGACAAAGGACTTTTATCAATTAAAGGGTATTGTTCAAGTATGATTCCACCACACATTTATACAAGAAACCATATAATTGACAGTAGAAACTTTATATAACCATCTGATATAACACAGGTAGACTCCCAAGTAGTTATGTACTAAGGCATATGAAAAATAGAATCAACCTACAAGGGTCAAGTCATTCATTCATGGGTCCAATTATACAAGCATCCATTCTTAATTTATGGATTAAATTATATATAAATTAAAATTTACATCCCATTTAAGTGCAGCTCAATAAAAGTTACTTTATTAATGAATTAGCACACCCATAAAAGGTTTACCTTATAGAATACAAATGCCAAAACTGACCCACTAGGGTCTAGTTAAGTATATAAGGACACCGTTTTATGGGTATCCATTCCCAAATTATGGATGTAGATGCTCCATGAGATACAATTGGAATCTCATTTAACTAGTATTTATAAGAAATTATTTTCATTTTTCCAAACAAATAAAATTCCATGGAATTTAGAAATTTCATCAAGGATAATTCATTAAACATTTCAAATCCATTTCATTTATTTAATTAATTTTAGTATGATCGAATTGAATTCCACTATTAAGCTATATGGGAAAACACCACTTAGTTTAATTCATACAATTTACATAAATGACCATATACTTTTACATAACATAAAAATATCTCACATCATTACATAATATAGGAATACATTCCATAATCACTCAAGAATGGTATATAATCATGGAAATGACATGTGAATTCAATGTTCCTAAAAATGCTGCAGAACACAACTCATCCATTTCCTTACTAGGATAAGAGATAAATCCCATAAATTATTAACCACTAGAAATAAAACATTAAATCAAGGTGAAATAATAATAAATTGTAATAATGAATAGCACAAAAAAATAATCCCATCCTAGGAAACTTGATCGTTCCCATCTGTGTGGGTTTTCCATTCAAAAAACCAAACTATTTACCAAGTTTTGACCCATTTATAGTCTTTTGTTTACCATAACTAGATAGTAAGACAAAGAAAAAAAAAGAAACCCATATGGTTGAACTTTTCCATGCCTCGACCTGGTTCGCTTTATAAATAGTAACCAGACTGGTTGGTGATAAGGCCTTAAGCACGCCTCTCTGTATGTAAGAGGTTGTCAAGTAGAAGTGAGGGTCTAAAGGTGGTACAATGGGTATACCATAACCTTTGGATAAGTAATAAAGATAGTGGAGTAATAAATAAAATGATGTAAACAAAAAATACAATAATGCTTTCAATCAATAAAATAACTGATATCCCTATAAGTGCTAAAAATCACCATGAATAAACTTGCTAATACATAAATACAAAGCAATCAAAATCCATCAGGTAGTATATACAATAGGGATAGATTAACAAAAGAATAAATAAATAAAATAGTCTAACCTTATAAGGTATCTAGACTGCATAATTATCCTCTATTCAAATGAAAATTCTTATCCCAAAAGATATAATAGAAAGGAATCATGAGCTTGGTTAAAATATACATCCATGAGATTTATTCTGGTACCAAATGGCTGCCTGAATAGGGTGTGAATAAAACATAGTAGGTCACCAACAATGGTGTCTAATGAAAATATAATTTGTGAATATAAAATTTTCAGTGTGTAGGTTTAATAATTACTAATGTAAAAATAAACTATGTTGAGCTTAAGCTCTACATGGGACCCCTAACTGACCATACCTTGTTTGGACTAAGATGAAATGTCTTTGAGAATTTTACCTTTTATATAAATAAACCCAGAAAACATGGTATATAATTGAGGAAGCCATGTAAAATGATAATAATATGGGGTTTATTATTTATATAAGGATAATAAATCCAAGAATCTACCAAGGGGGCATGGAACATCATGTCAAATTTTTCCTAATAAATGATGAAGAGCAATATATCCAACCGTTCCAAATAAATGATGTGAATATCTATGCCTAACATCCAGAACCTAGGGATCATGTATCATCATGTCAAAAAACTAGCAATAATTGATGAGGATCACCATGTTTAATAGTTTTTAATAAATACCAGGGAGTTACATGTATAAAAATTCTAAAAATTAACGATGACTTCTATGTCCTCCATCGCTTAATCATTTATAATTCATTCTATTTAATCATCCTTATGATCTCATCCATAGAATTTTTTTATCTGAACCTAACTATCTATTGAGGCATACTATTTAAAAATAAACAATTCCATTTAATAATTAAACATTGATAATGAGAAAATATATATATTAATTTATAATTCAATCATACCTTTAATAATTCAATTTATAAGTTCCCAAAAATTCCAAGTGACATGGTCACCCATTCTAATCTCATTATACGCTATTTAGTCATGGAATAATTTTAAATTTTACAATTTTTAAGTGACATGGACTCACCATTGACGTCATATATAAATCATTTATGCATTTCATTCTTAATTGACAATTAAAACCCCACCTAGGAGATCATTTGTTCGTATGTGCATGGGAAAAGGGTTAAGGGAACATCAAAAGATGTTTAATTTATATTTTACTTTATAGAAAGGATATCACTATCACACATTAATTTATTTGCTTCTAATGAAAATGGTCTCCCATGATCATCCATAAAGTGGTGATGATCATTTATAATAAAAATATTTTATTTTCAGGAATAAACCAATAAAAAAGATGAATGGATATATATTTCATTCAAGAAACTCTAGGTGCTCGAGATGGTTCCAACAATAAAAAAACATCCTTAAGGTCCTCATAAGATTCCAAAATATAACTAACAAGATCAAGACACTTTTAGAAGTGGTTTAGACCAAATTTAGAATCAATAATCAGTAATATTTATTTAAACCTAACTTAAGGGGTTGTTCGTGTTGAGTTTTTAATCCCCAAACATTTCAAGGGGTATGATTCACATCAATACTAGAGTCTAGTAATTTATTTTAAAGTATTTTATATTTTAGGAGTAACACAAAAAAAGCTCGACGTGCAGTAAGATGGAAACAATTTAATAAATGACGAGGCATGGGGATAAAATTTATAGACCACCTACCGTAATCTAAATAAGATTCACTCATCTAATATAAATATTTTCTTTGAGCTGAAATGAGATAAAATTATGAACTGAACAAATGACCACAAAATAGGATATTGTCCCACACAATGACGACTCTTAATAGAGAAAGGTAAATAGAGAAAGAGGTAGGGGTTATAGAATCACCTCTAGGATTCCAATTCATCTGAGGGAATTTTATCCAGAAAAAGAATAATGGAGATCTCTCATAGAGGAAGGTAGAATGAGGTGTGAGTGCATGGGGAGATATTCGGAATGAATGAGGAAGAATATGGGGTAAACCACATTTAAAGTTAGAGGGGGGAATGATAATTTTCCCCTTTTAATGAGGTGAATGGTTATGCTTCATGGTTATGAAAACATTGAACCAACCATGTGGTACCACTATACAAAGTAACATCTAACTACATGGTTTCCTCACATGGTTTACCAATCATGCACTAACCATGAAGAGCTACTACCCAATAGTATCCCCACCCCACATGATTATAGTTTGTGGTTATAAAAACCATGCATAAACCGTGCATGTTTCACTAACTACTAGAAAATGAGTATATACACACAGTTTTCCAAAAAACTATGGGTATTGACTGACCTATACCCACAGTATTTGTAAACTGTGGGTATAGGTGACATTTTTTAACCTATACCCATGATTCTTTCTAAACCTAGGTTATTGGGTACATGTGTAAAACGAGAAGCCATAAAATTTCATGGGAATGCCACGGGAAAACCTATACCCACGGTTCACACTTAACCATGGACATAACCTTCATTATACCCAAGATTTTGTAAAACCATGGGCATATGTGACATTTATACCCACGATTTTAATGAACCATGGGTATAGAGGCCCTTATATATTGTGTGAAAAAATGTATATATAAGTTAATATATGTATATATAAACATAATTATGTTTGTTGTAGTTGTAAGATATTTCTACGTCGTAGAAGCAACATAGGTTTGAATATATCCAATGACTTTTATTTTATAGCCGCATTTTATTAATTGATATATAATATAATATATATATATATATATATACGTATATATATAAAAGTTAAACTGGTGTAGTGTTATGTGATTTAATGCACGGAGCAGATGTATGGGTTTGAAACCTGTGCTATAAGTTTTATACCTATGTTTTATAACTATACATATAAGATAATATATATATATATATATAAGCATAATTCCAATTAGTTTAGTGGTATCGGAGTTCAGTAACGAAATGGAAGATGATGGTTTGAAACTATCTAGATTCAAATTTTTACAAACATCTTATACTTATATATTTACATAAATATAGACATATACTAATGAAATATCATTGGCTATAGTGGAATGGAATTGTGCCTTTGAAGTCCACATTTTGGGTTCGAAACTCGCTGATGAATTTTTTTCTATACAGCCTCAATTTAATATATGTAGAAAAATATGTATATATATATATATATATATATCAATTTGTTAATTAGATTGGTTGGTGAGCTATTGTGTGTTTGATGATCAGGTCATGGGTTCAAAATAGACACCCATTATTTTTTCGGTTATTTATACCCACTATTTTAAAGCCACGGGTATATTGCTATTTTGTGGAAAGTGGATATGACACGGTGGCTATGATACATTGAAAAAAGGTATACCCAAGTTTTTCTGAAACTGTGGGTATAGGTAGTGGAGCTATACAGATTCCTCATTTTCCCACAATTCTCAAAACCATGGGTATAGCCTATACCCACAGTTTAGGGGGATATACCCACAATTTTGAACTATGGGTATAGGTCATTCATTTTGTAGTTACTCCACCCCTACACCAAGACACATTGTTTTTTAGGAACCCTCACATAGTAAAACATAATATTCTTCTTGACAATATAGTATTCACATTATGGCCACATGGTTAGCACTAAACGTGTGACATCTGTGAAACCAGGCCTTTCTCTCTTAAAACTGAGCTTTCGAATCCCAAATCTCTCAAAACTCATCTGCGACTCTAATAATCCTATCAAGCCTAAAAATCTATAAAGAACATATTAAGTAGTTTAAACTTTCTTGATTTCATTTTGAATATTCAATTTTATATTTTTCCCATCCGCCAAAAAAATTCAAATTCCTTTAGTATTTTCAATTGGTATAAAACACAGGATCTTGTAATGTCATTGAAATGAGAAGTAATAAATGATGAGATTATTTGTAATAAATTTTAATACACACAATATAAGTGGAAATACAGTATATAATAATAAAATTTTATTTCACACTAAATCTTAACATAATATAATCAACAAATAAGTGATATAACCCAATGAGTAGAAATTGAGTTAAGAAACCCCTTAACAAATAGAAAAAATCATGACAAATCCCCATGGATGAAATAATTTAAAATGAAACTTAAAATACTATTAATTATTGATAATTGATGATATAACATATAAAAAGGTTATTATAAACACTATATAAAATAAATTAGGTGCATCACATTAAAATATGCCTCAATAAAGGGAAATTTAGATAAAATCGCTTACGGAGATCGTATCATTGAAGTCAGAATTAATCAATGATGTTATTATTTCTAGAAATTTTAACCCAAAAATGGAAATATAACATAATAAAGTCATAGTTCATATCACACATAATCATCACTTAGTATAGTTAACAAGGTATAATCATAACCTAGTGAATGGAAATTCAGTTAAGAAACACCTGTATCTCACATTTCTTATTAGTTAAATGTGATTTAACCTCCTATGTGATGGTTTTAAACATGTAATTAATCTATAATAGAACCCTATTTATATTTATAATATAATATATCATCCTCTTATAACATATTATCACCCTTTAATTAACAATATTTCATTATTATCATTATTTTGGGGGTTAGCTATTTTATTTTCTAATGCATGTTTTGTCACAGAAGTTTCAGAACTTTTGTTTTATTATAGTTTCATAATCTCCATAATTTTAATAGTGGTATTAATAGAATTTACATTCATTATATATATATATAGATATATTCATCTATAAATTTCAATGTAGAAAATTAATTACACCACTCATGGATATGGTATGACATACGTACGTATTAACATAGTGTTCAATTTTCAATGCATTGAAAAAAAGAAAGGTAAATAATAATTAAAATATCCATATTTATTATTATATTATATATGTAATATATATATTCATTAAATCCATCCTTATTACCATCCAGGTAATTTAGAGATGAAAAATGGATCACATCTCTTTTTAGGGGTGGTATTCCACACGTACACACGAGCGTCGTTTCCATTTTCAAATGAATTGAAAGGTAAGAACATAGATATTATATCATAATTCCAAAAGAGTAATTGTTTAATAAATATTATATATAAACATTAGTTATATATTTTTAACCATCCAAGTAAAATGGTGATGAAAACAAATTACACCACTACATGGAGTCAGTAAGTCATATGTACACATGAGTGATGTTTTCACTTTCTATAGGATGGAAAAGAGGTGAAAAATAGTTGTACCAGAATCCTAATAACAATTAAGTATATTTATGATATTTAATTAATTATTATATAATGGGTAAAATTGATTTATATTATGTGTAATAGGAAATAAATATAAAAGAGTCAGTAATTATGATTACCTATTCTTTGGTATACTTACTTTATATATCCTCTTAAGGGACATATGATTGATCATATGAAAATAAAATATCATCTAGAAACTGGATAAGGGTTTTTAGAAGATAAATGGGTGGGGTATTTTTAGGATAGGTTTCTAAATTTTGTGTAATGAAAAGATATAAGGGCTTTCCTTTTATAAGTGAGGGGAGGTCCACTCTTGGTATTACTTGAATTATTAAACTAATATAAATTAATTATCACAGTAAGATTGATAAAAATTGATATAATTAAATATAAATTTTTTAAAGAGTCAAAATACTCATGTAAAATAAAGTTTTGAAATTTTTTTGGTTATCTTATCAGCCTTATATTTAGTTTTAACACTCCTATTAACACTTTTTGATAAATATCGCAATATAAATGTTTTTTAACACATTAAAGTATAAGAATGTTACCATAAAAGTAAAAATAAACCAATAAATTGACAATGATTGATATTTTTTTAAACAAATATCATTCACTTGGCCTAAGTTATGTTTTTTATGAATTTTAAATCATTTATTAAAATATTATTTATTATAAAATATCATTGATATAATTTTTGGAACCATTCATTTAATTTGACATTGAAAACAACTTGATTTCCAATAAATTAAAATTTAAAAATTTAACAGATCTATAACATATTATAACTATCTATAAAATTTTTGGAACATAATAATTCATCCAAATTATATTACATATAATATTTTCAAAATAATTTATTTTATTTTTCTATTAATTGAATATATATTGTATCATTATTACGTAAGAATTTAAACTAATTATTCAATCCCAAAAAAATAAAAATAAATTAACATGATAAAAATAAATTAATTATTTTGGAAATTATATTTTATATTATTTCATTACAAATTATTTTCCAAATTTCAATATATAAATAAAATTGAAAACAAGAGAGCGGCTTTTTGGAATTTTCATTACATAAAATAATATAAATGTAATTACTAAGGTTAAATGGAACCAGCGTGGAATAAATTCAAATTTGGAGTGTATATGGATGATTTTATCCCATACACTGAAATTATGGAAGTATTGGGTTTATTATGAGACATTGTCTCAAAAAGATAACACTCTTTTACCCATTTTACCTTTCTCAATGTGAAAACTATTTACCACAATTAATATTCATAATGAACAAAAATAAAAGCACCTATTTACCTAATTTGAACCTAATGATTCAAAATATGGAATCCGTTTATCATATTTCAATATATATGATTTTAATAAAATAATTTTAATCTAAATATGTAAAACATGATGATTTTTTTTATAAAAATGTGTTTTTAAGTATAAAAATTAACTTATATCAAAATCATGAATATTTATAATTAAAATGGAATTTATTTTATTATTAAAAACAAAATATATAGTATATAAAATCAAAAATAAAATGTTACTTTTAAATTAATTTATTTAATGAAAATAAATTAGAGTATTTGAAAATCGGTATTTTTTACTATTCACTGAAAAATCAATTATTTTAGAAAAATCCTAAAATTTCACCGTAAGTAATTTTTGATTTGAAGATTTTAAGAAATGAAATAATTTTTATCAAATATAATTTATAAATCCTATAGAAATTAATTATAATATTTTCTCACAAATATCATTAAAAAACATTTTTTATGAAAGTGTACTTTTTTAGAATAAAATGAGTTTACTAAAATTTAATGGTCACATACCAATCATTAATCAAAAAGATTATTTAGACAGAAAATTATATATATTTAAAAAATTGTTTAATAATATTTTTACCCACCAATCCAACAGCTATGTTATAATGGTCATATTTAGATAATAATATTTTGTGGTTCATTTAACTTATTTTTGCAAATATTTTATGCTATCGAACATAGTATTCTTTTAAACTCTCAAAATAGTACATAAACACATTCACTAATCTTAATCAAAAAAAATTAAACAAACCCTTCTTTGAAACCAAATATGAAAACCTGAGCATTTTATTCATATATATTATATCTTTTCAATGAATATTAAATTCATCTCATAACAAAAAATTCCATAGGATAGGTTTATAATCTTCATATACTAGGTTAAAAATCATCTAAATTATTTAATTATTTTCAAAAAATCCCATAAATATCTTCTAATATATTAAAATTCTTAGACATAACCTACTTAAAATGTTTCTTCTTAACATTGAGAAAGGAAACATAAGAAAGGGTGACATTAGACTATCAATAAGGGTAAACATAGGGGATATCAATAAATGATCATAAGTGAGAATTAAATAATCATAAGGGTGTTAGGACATGATCATGAAATAAAATAATCGTACACATTCATTTAATTATCATTAATCATAAATCTTGGGATAAAGTTTTTCATAACAAATGATATAATTCATTAGTGTGTGGAATCATAAATAAAAAATCATGATCCTAGTGAACATATCATAAGCCTAGGATATAAGTTTTGGACATAAACATAATAATGGAAAATCATTTCCTTAGTCAAGGATCACGTCTAATTCTATCGTAATAGATTAGATTTAATCTATATTCCATCATTTACTTTAGTCAGGGTTCACTCCTGATATTATCATAGTTGAAAAATTCCCTTACTAAATTGGGTTCACTCCACATTACAATCCTTATTATCTCATGAGATATTCATTTTTACCCAACTCATTATAGGGATATATGTTTCTATGCGTAGTCATCACTTAATCATAATATGTTCATATGTGTTCAAAAATTTCATATAATAATCATCATATCAGTATATCATAACCCATGGAAAGGAACTGGGTTTCATAAAAATTTCATCATTTCGCCATATCATAACCCTTAGAAAATAAATAGGTTTCATAAAAATCTTATCAAAATACTCATAAGAAAACTACAAAAATAATAATTATGGAATCATTGGATCATATTCATGATAAATCATAACTAACATGAAATGGTGTTATCATATATGAGAACTTCCTTTAAAAGATCATTGGAATATTTCTTTGAGGAAAATACCCTTTTAATTTTAAAATAAGTTATTTAAAATATAAAAAATTTAAAAAATAACATTGAAAAACACATCTTTGAGATGTAACATGGAAACATTTATTGTAATATTAAAATAAAATATCGGTCATAATGATAATAAAATTATTTTGGATCGTATATGTTAAAATAAATCATTCCTTTGACAGCAATTAAAAATTTAAAAATGACTTGTTCAAAAAAATTATGTGAAAATATTATTTTTTAAACATTTTTACACAAAGAAAAATTTAGTACAATTACCTTTTAAAAAAATCATGTATATGTAAAAAAATTCATAAAATAATTTTGAAGAGTATGGATATGAAAGAAAAGGTCATCAACCAAAGAGGAAATTAGGTCAGATTTTCATTAAAAACATTTTCTCAATTATTTTTAGTACCAATGAAAATAAAATCTTACTAATAAATATAAAATAAAGAAATAACTTTAGTAGAATAAAATATATGGTGTTTAAATTATAATATCTATATAATTTCCCTTAATTAAAATTTAGAAAAGAGAATCCTAGAAAGCAATGAGATTGTAACATAAATTGTTACCTCAAGTTCGATCTTGTTTTGTACATGTTCAAATATACTTGATAAAAAATATATATTTATTAAATATATATTCTAGATACATATTTATACATTAATTTATATATATCATTCCATTATAATTTCCTATTATCCTATTATTAATTATCTCATCATTAAAATTAACATTCAGGTGAGAACTTGTCAGTTTTCCATGCATGATTCTATTCGATAGTATCAGTACATGCACCATGGTCATGGTATAATCATATAAATAATATTAATAATGAAATAATTATCATATTTATTCCTCATAAACACTTGTTAAATTATTTACATAAAGTGGTGATGAAAAATGAATCACATTACTGCATGGAGGTGGTAATCCACACATACGCAAGAGCAATGTTATTGTTTTCCAATTAATGGAAAGGTATGAAGGTGGATGAGATATTATAACTCAAAAAATAATAATTATTTCATAAATATCAACTATAAATATTAAATCCATTAGAATAACCAACCATTAATGGTTGTTATGGAAAATGAATCATAATTCTATGTGGAGGCGGTAGTCCACACATACGCACGAGTGATACTTTCATTTCCAATTTGATATAAAAGTGGTGTAAAATAGTTGGACCATAATAATAATAAAATTTATGTATATTTAATATTTTTAATTAATTATTTTATAATGTATACTATAGGGTTATATGTGGTAGAAGAATAAATAAAATTAAAAATACTCAGATAAAATTTATACCTATTTATTGAGAAACCTCCTTTAGATTGTACCTTAAGCCTTCATAGGATGATGTTATGTTCAAAAAAAACCTATATGGAATTTTTATGTAAGTTATTATTAGATTATAATATATATTTCATTATTCATAAGTCCCATGATGTTTTTCAAAAAGAGGATATGTGGATAACTTTTATAAGGTATGTAGAGAACTCACTTAGAATTTTTCAAAAGGTTAAAATATAATAATATATCACTCAAGTCATGTGGACCAAAGATACAAAATATTTGAATATAAGAAGTATAAGGTTGAAATAACATTGAATAATCAAATTATATTAGGTGTTTATTATATTTTAAACCTTATATGTTAGGTTAACCCCCTCCCCCCAGTAAACCTCTTTTAAAGGTAACCCTGATAACAACATTTTAATATTTTCACTATTAATTATGTCCAAAAACTAAGATCAAATTATTAACTTATATTAATTATTATGATTCTAAATATGGATCTATTTTACAAGATTCAATTTATATAAGTGGAAAAAATTAATTTTAAAATAAGTGTGCAAAACACAACAAAACTGTTTTAACAACAAATGATTTTTTAATCATAAAATTGATTTTACCTTTATTCGTTATCTTATAAAAACTATTAGAAGAATTTTAAAATATATAATTGAATATATAACATAGAAATTTCAATTAAATCATTTATTAATATTTTTTAAATTATATAATTATAATATGAACACATTACACGTATGAAAACTACTTTTTAGAATTAAAAAATATCTTGTACTTTCAAACAAGTTTGTTTTGTTTTCTAACCAATTGATTACCAATGAATTAATTTTATAGATATTTAAAGAATAATTTTTGGTAATTTAGTTGGTTATATTCATACCCACTAATCCATCATCTATGTGATAATCTTCAAATAAAATAATTATTATTCAACATTATATCGTAGTTTGTTTAAACTCGGGGTTGTGTGTAATGAAAGATATCAATGAAATTAAATTTATTTAAATAGAAATATCTCATAAAATATTTTTTTTGATAAAACATATCCATTAAAAAACACATTCTATGAATCTGTTTCTCTAGAAAAAACATTTCATAGTTTTGAAACTCTTTGAGCACCCTAGAATAGATTGGCAAAAAACACAACACACCATTGTTATCCTTTTCAGATAACCTTGTTTCCAAAATCAACTACAAATTGAATTAAAAATATTATAATAGATATTTTAAACATCCATACATGAGATATATATCCATTTAAGGGTTTATAACTAGGGAGGTTCTCTAGAAAATTATTAGAATAAAATGCCCATTTCCCAATATTAGATCAAAATATTTAGATATTTCCCTATAATATAAAAAATATGTGTGGATTGATTCATTTTATAATAGAATATGTAGTGATACATAAATTATATATTCAATACCAAGTTGCAGGCCATCATTTATCTCCACTTCTTTCAAACTAGTCATAATAGCATATCCACGTAAGGTCTGAGCTTAAAATTCCTCCATCACAATTCCCAAACATTTTTTTCATATATTAAATATTATGCATCAAGTGTATTAGATCATTATAAACCTTCCTATTCTATCAGTAAAATTCTAATTCAACTACAAGTGGAACCAATATTTTACCATGCATATAGGACCCCAATATTTATCTATATATGTGGCCTCAATATAGTCTTTCATCTAAAGGCATCTGCATCCTAAGTAGAGGTACCTCTAATCTTTGTACACAAACACAACATCGTAATGGAACCCTTAATTCAGATGTGTTCAGTGGTCATCCCTTTCACACATTCTCTAAATCACTACTTATTATCCAAGAACCTTCAGTATTGATTTATGACCTCACTACTATATCTTTGAAAAGTGTTGGGAAATTCTTAGTATTTGTGCCCCATTTGGGTTCTCATTCTCACCACATTAGTATAAGAACTGCGAACATAAACTATATTGTCCCCCTTATGAGATAATATATACTATTATTTGGAACCCTTAATTGACATAGAGTTTTTACTCACCCCTAATATATAGTTTCTCCCAACATATATCTCTTTAATTAGTTAAAGTTGTGTGACCTCAAACTCTAGCCGTCATTGGTCGAGACTATATGATCCTAATATATAGGTGAAAACAAAGAAAAACTTATCTGGATTAAAACTTATAAAAGAAAACATAGAAAATTCCATTTCTCATGTTACTAATCCTAAAAATTTTAGGTTTTAGAAAAAAATGAGATATAAAATAAAAAGGCACAAATATTATAGGGCTCAACATTTAGTCCTATCAAATTCCTAGCCATGCTTTCTAGACCCACTGGTTTTTGGAAAAGTTAGTCTGATGGAATATAATATCTCTAAGACCTGTTTTTGTGTACTAAAAAATGGTGGTATAACCTTTAGGGTTATAGAAATATTCTACAATATTCTACTCATCCATGAATCTATGTTATTCCATATGTTTTTGAATCCGCAAAAATATTTCTGTCTATTGGTAATGAGTTTATTTTACTCCAAGGGGTCACCATTGTTTGACTATGCATACATTCCCCAATATATATCAGTATACATGCCCCCAATATTTATTATCAACTATTTTCATTTTTCATCATAAAGGGAAAGGTCCTCTAATCATTATACACCCACAAACCATTGTAGTAGATCCTGCCATTAGAATATGGTGAGCATTCAACCCCATCATACATGTCTTATCTCATCATTCCTAATTAAAATCACATTTGTTATAATTTACACAACCTATAATATTACTAATTAAATGGAAATTGTACCTATGATGTTTCACACTAATCTATCATACTCGTATTTTAGGAAAAATGTTGACCAACCTGGATTCTTTTCATTTTTCCTCATTGTGTGACCATAAATTGTATGATGTTATGTTTCAATATTTGTGAACATAGAATAAATATGACCCTTTTAGGTGTATTCTATATCACCTATGAAATAGGATATTATAACTCACCAATAATTAGTCAAAGTTATGTGACCTTAAATGGAAACAACATATGTTCATATATATTTGACCTTAAATATTAGAAACCTCTAGTTTAAGAACTATGAATTTAAACTACATTAACTTTACTTAGAGGTGTTATATATTTAAAATTTATAGCATATTATAAGACATGCTGTTTTTACTCTGCCTAGGCCTTCATATATACTCCATCACTTTTCATTTATCAAAGTTTATAGGCCTCCCACTTCAACTAAAATGGTGAAATTTTCATAACTATAAACTTCCCAAATAAAGAGACATAGGACTTGAAACTCATGTACCGTTCATGGTCTGAAAAAAACTAATAATTTAAATGAAAATGTAAATAAAATTATTAGGTTTAAAACCTATAAAAGGTTTTTTTAAATGTCATTTCCATAACTACTCTGTCTTCCACACATGTGGAATATGAAAAATAAGGGAAATAAAAAAAGGGACACAAAGGTTGTAGAGCCCACCATATGATCCCAACTAAATTCAAGATATGATCACTAGATCCCTTATGCTATACAAAATATATTCTATTACCCATTACTAGCATATTAGTATGAATTATTAATCAAATTATTCCAAAATTTAATTTTAGAGGACTCAAATGCTATTTGAAAATAAAAAAGGATTATCCTAGATGAACCCCTATTATGGTCCTCATCATGTTGAGTTAAATATTCATCATTATTTTTAATGGACCAACTATAGTGTTATAGTGATGGTGTGTATGACTATATTTATCCATGAACCACCCCAAGGAGGAAATCATCTATCCAAATGAATTAACTCTAGTGCTATAGTTATTTGAGTTATGTTTATATCCATCCATAAGAAATTACTTGGAATAAATAGTTCATCTAAATAGAAAAAAATAAAGTTTTATATTTATGGTAGTTATTCATATACAAATTTTATCCATTCATAGGTGGAAATCATTTTACATGAGTATTTGGAAATCATTATTGACTTAAATTAATTCAAAATTCAATGTTCGAAGTGGAGATATACTCTCTTTAAAATGTTTTCTAATGTTTCATTGGTTATTATGAAGTAATAATTAGGATGAAATGAAATAAAAATAAAGAAAAATTATTGATAATAAATACATTTCCATTCATAAATATGAATTAATCATATAAGGGTGTCTAAGAATATGAAATGATCCCCTAAAAATTGGCAGTGATCCGGACCTCACATCCTCGTGAACAACATGCAGTATGAAGTGTCCTAGGTAGGAAACCCCAATTACTTTATTCCTTGGGAAATTATGTCTACAATAATGTCTCTATCAAACCATTATGGATGATATCACACATAAGAGTGCATATCTGAACTAGTCGTGCAATTAAACATTAGGTTAAAATTACATGAATGTCATTCTATTTAACATCACATGAAAATGACTTAAATGTATTGTTATTTAGGATCATACAACAAGGACATAAATGTTTTTAGGATTAATTTCAATTGATAAATAATTGAGTTTTATTTAGTTTAACATCATGTGACAAGGAATTAAATGTTTTGGAGTTTAGCTTAATGTGATAAGGATATGGAAATCATGTTGTTTAACATCATATGAAAATGAATTAATTTTGATATGGTTTAATATTATATAAAGTGAATTAAATGTCACATGGTTTAATTCCATATGACAAGGAATTTATTTACTTGTATTTTTACATTATTCAATAAGGACTTGAATGTCATACAGTTTAATATCATGTGATAAATTCATGGATATCATTCAATTTAATTTCAAATGATAAGGACTAAGATGTCATGCAGTCCAACATTATGTGACAAGTACTAGGATGTCAAGAAGTTTAACATAATTTGATAAGGAATCGGATATTGTGTACGTTAACTCACCATGTTGTTTAATTTTATGAGGTTGGGATGTTCGTATAGGGAACTTCACAAAATATGATATGTGCATAAAATATAATAGTCTCATATCAGTGTCGGATCTGTAGAGGATTAACACTAGGTTGAATCATATAAAGGTGGGATATTTTTTATTGGTATAGGAACTTAGTAAATAACCATAAACTAGAATCATTTTTCTAATTTATCATACAAAAAAATGAAATAACATTATTTGAATGTAAAAGGAGGGGTGAAATCCTCATGAGAAGGAATGGGATAAGTCGTGGTTTTATAGGAACATGTGGTTGGGCCAATGATAAAGGATAAATGTTTCACTATCTATACTAAATGAATAAGATTCAGTAAATTTGTAGTTCATATAAAGACTCAACACATATCTAGATCATGCACAAAGGAAAAGGGTTGGGTGGTTTTTCTCTAATATAAGGTGATTATCATGAACCCTTAGTGAATGAGAAGAATCTCGGTAATAGGAACAAAGTTGGTGGGGTTTGTGAATGGAATAATATTACAGATCTAGCTGTCACAATTCATCCTATGAAAATATGAATTATACCACATGTAGTTCTCATTGAGATATTTTTCATTACACCATGGACCCTAATATGTATCAATATGGTATGAATGGAATAAAAATATTTTGAGATGGGTATTTGAAGGAAGATACAGATTTATGGTTGTTTCGAAAACAAATAATCACTACATCACTATAAATCCTATTAAGAAGATATTTATTCCGCGAACATTTCATGGAAGGGGTAAATATTTTTTAATGTATAACAATGCACAAAAATATCTTATATAGATCAGAATCTTGTATAAGATAAAGTTACTCACCAAAAATCCACCTCATATGGTTTTATATATCATGTATGAAGGATCATATGTCACATAGTTTAATATCACACTATGAAGACTAGATTTCCTCCCTTCAAATATATTTCATCATAATAAATCTAATACAAATGAATCACCAATACCTTTTAGTTCACATAAGTCATGTTTGGTATGAGAAAAAATAGATATTTGGGAGTTTGTTTGAATCACATCAGAGTGCTTGACATAGAAAATATGTTGGCTGAAAGAAGATTGAATCAATACACTAAAGAATCTCACATGGATATGGATATCATGTAAGGGATTAATGCCATAAAATATAGAAAAATATATATATTTTTAATGTCTTATATCTTAAGCCTATACTGTATAGTTTAACGTCATGTGGTAGGGGAGTTAATTATGCAGTTTAATATCTTACAACGAAGAATAAGTGAACCACTGTGAACTTATAAAAAATATTTCTTGATAAATATTACATTGGTGGGTGTGTGATGTACTCCCCATAAATGGTTTCCATGGAGTAAGATCCATTTGAGTATACCTTATGTAGGGTGTAAGGTCCCTCCCATTTAGATTCATGTTTCTTAGCCCTCTTACAATGGATCATAGGAGTTCTAATAGATAGAACCATATCTTTTTGAGGGAATGATCAGATACCATATGGTTTGAGATATCATGTATGAAGGATCATATGTCACATAGTTTAATATCACACTATGAAGAATACATTTCCTACCTTTAAATATATTTCATCATAATAAATCTTATAAAAATGAATCACCAATACCTTTTAGTTCACATGAGTCATGTTTTTTATAAGAAACAATAGATATTTGGGAGTTTGTTTGAATCACATCAGAGTGCTTGACATAGAAAATATGTTGTCTAGAAGAAGTTTTAATCCATACACTAAAGAATCTCACATGGATATGGATATCATGTAAGGGATTCAATCCATAAAATATAGAAAAATCTATATAGTTTTAATGTCTTATATACTAATCTTATACCGTATAGTTTGACATCATGTGGTAGGGGAGTTAAATATGTAGTTTAATATCTTACAGCGAGGAATAAGTGAACCATTGTGAAGTTATATAAAATATTTCTTTATAAATATTACATTTTTGGGTGTGTGATGTGCTCCCCGTAAAGGGTTTCCAAGGAGTAAGATCCATTTCAGTATACCTTATGTAGGGTGTAAGGTCCCTCCCATTTAGATTCATGTTTCTTAGCCCTCTCACAATGGATCATAGGAGTTCTAATAGATAGAACCATGTCTCCTTGAGGTAATGATCAGATACAAACTATATTATTGAAGGATCGTGTGACTTGATTATGATATACATCAAGGTTATGTAGTGTATACAACCTTTTATCATATAGTTACTCAAACTAATTAAGCCAACTTTTTGAATTATAATCTTCAAAAAAAATTGGTTTCCAATAGAGACTTTAAGTGAGGGTAGATGGTATTTCAAGGATAAAACTACCTCTTCCCCATAAAAATAGAGTATAGTTTTACTTATGTGGAATATGTGTTTTTTTTGGTAGGGATATAAGTAAGAAAGACTTTATCTATACTATATTTCTTTTCTTTTTCTACCATTGATTGAAGAATATTGGATAGACTCTTGTTGATAACATCTATCTTCCCATTTTCTAGGGTATGATATCAGGTAGATTGGTTATACTGGATATTTAATTCCTACTACATCGTTTTTAACATAAAATAAAATAAATTGGTGTTATCATCTATAAATATTGTTTTAGGGACACAAAATATTGTGATGATGTTCAATTTGACATAGTTAATAATAGCCTTGGTCCCAACTTCCTTGAGGGGTATAGAATTGACCCATTTAGAGAGAAAGATTGTGTAAGGATATACATGAACTATATGGATATAGATAGAGAATATAGTCCCATGATATACATTCCACAAATTTTAAATATCCAAAAATATATGCGGGTATGAAATAGTTCTTTTCTGGTCAATGAATAAAACTAGAATATT
Organism: Viscum album; assembly: GCA_963277665.1. NCBI lineage: Eukaryota > Viridiplantae > Streptophyta > Magnoliopsida > Santalales > Viscaceae > Viscum > Viscum album. Next base: position 619,833,937 of record OY728162.1, on the reverse strand, counting down.
TCTTATAGGCATGGAACTTCTTAGTGAACTCCACATAGTCTTATATTATTAATAAATAATAGTGTCCAATCCTCTTGATTTTATGGGAGAGACTGGTTATAAACAGATGTGCATTGCAAGATCCTACATGGACTTCTTTTATAATATTGAAAACCTAACTTCTATCAATTAATCTATGGAAAATACCTTCAAATTGTTAGTTATAGGTGAATTTCTATAAATATATGTCATCATATCAGATGAAGTTCACTACTTTATCCTAGATATGATCCCTTTTAGCTTGATCATGTGGAAGGATTCCATTTTTAATATATTTTATTATAGAATACATCCATCAAGCTATAGAGTCTATTAGTAAGGATATAATATCAACTTATTCTAACCTTGAATTAATTTCATTGGTCTCACTCATTTCATAGGCAACAAATTGGGACACCAATTAGTGATTTTCAATACATATAATTATTTCTTCCTTTTATGGATCTACTTGGTTTATAGCTATATTATCCAACACATCAAAATGTGCATTCTATGAATGTGGAATATGAGACTATGTTAGTTCTAATGGGAATTCTTTCATCAAGCCTTAGGCATAATCAAGAAAGAGAATAAAATATTATTTCTTAATGGAAAATTCCCTATTGATTTTTTTATTCATAAATTATGAGTTACCCTAATAATTAGGCCACTCATTGATATTTGTATTACCAACTCTAGACGAGAAATGAGGGCCCCATATTCTCCCTCATTGTTAGTAAACCATTTTGGAAATATATAGGAATATTTTAAAGCATATATTTTTAGGGAGACAAGTGTGATTCTGAAGACAAAACATCTAAGCTTCATATTATCTAATATACTCACAATAGGGCACATGTAGTCATTATATAAACACATCTCCCATTTTTAGGGAGTTCCATTAATAGAGAAGGATTCTTTAGTAGGAAGCTCTATGTATATCCGGGATGTATTTTGGGAAGGATGGGTTGTAAGAAAATTTTATTTTTTATCCAATTTAACAACCATATGTGACATATAATGAATGTCAAACTATTTCTGGATATCACCAAACATGTGATACATCTAGTTAGTATTGGATGAATGAGTATGTACATTAGTGATTCTATATGGAATACCTAGTGATCGTCATGATTCTACATGCAGTGACTCATCTTCTTTACTAAGAATCATAATTAAAATAAATGATTCTTAATATTTGAATGGAAAATAAATATATTTATCATTTTTATTTTTAGATAGTAATAAATATTTTCCATTCACATACATATCTTTTGGGAAAAAAGATCACCAAGAGATCATTTCAAGGTTTCCTCACACAAGACAAGAGGCTTTCCTTCAACCACAGCATCAAGACTGATGGGTGTAGAAGATATTAATTTAGATCATTGAAAGATTATGAAAAATATCTATACTAATGGAAGGATAATACCTTCTTCATTAATCTTGTGAATGGAAATATTTTTCGATGGATTTTGGGAATGAATCACTTGGTATAAGCGAGATTATCCTATAGTCTTCTCATGTCATTGAGGTTTCAAAGAGGTGAATTTCAAGGATCACCATGGTTTTAATTGGTAGACATTTATTTCATGATGAAACACTATACAGATGATAAACTAATCTAATATCACCGTGAAAACACATTTTAGTGGATTCATTTTCAGGTTTTTTGTTATTGTTTGTTGAAAACTGTTTTAGGGTTGGTAAGATGATCATGGTACTACTAGGATTTGACTACCAAATCAACAAAATATCATTCCATGGTATTTAGAGAAATTGGATTGAATATGTGATACAAGGAGGGTTGATACGTGGAACTTACAGTTTTCCATCTAAAATGAATTACATGATAACAAAACACCCCTTCAGGTTATATGAAATTTGTGGACATTGTGTTGTCAGGGACATTCGAATCCTGTTGTTCCCTAAATATTCATCCATGAAATTGAGTTTTATGAATCCATCCATTTCATAAATTATAAAATCTATGATCAAGAATGATAAATCATCCTTTAGGCAGTTTATTTAGGATCCTTGAAGTCAATTCAGACCTGAATTTTATCATTCTTATTTTTATTGGGGACAATGTTGGTGATACACATGGGTTATTATACTTCCCGAATGAATTTGGATTTAATTATTTTGTGAAATTTATCTTATACCTTATTGGAATAAGTTGGATGCATTCACATAGGTTCATCTTTATAACCATGATGGTCTACTAGAAAACCAAGAAGATGAGTAACCAAATAGATATAAAATCGTTGAATCTATGTATAGTTCTCAAAAAGGAAATCTTGGTGATGTTTTAGGAAGTTGATTTATTTTTCATGTTGTTTAGGATTCCTAGAGGAACTAATCAATATAGTCCCTAGATCTTTATCCATTCTTAAATACACCTACCTAATCTCAAAAACAATGGTTGAGACATCCTTACTAAAATGCAGGAGGGGAAACTGTGAGGTCTTATTCTTTTTCTTCCTCAACTTACATCTCAAAATTACCAAAAATATTATAGTTTTTGAAATTTATGGATTTTTTAGAAAATACAGAGGAATTTTTTCTCCTTTGATTGATGAGAAAATGTCTCTAAATTCCATAAGCGATGACATGGGGTTGTCATTATCAGGGGCATTAGGAACATTCTACCCCTTCTCTCCAGAATCATCAAGTGAAATGGATGTGTTGAAAACCTGATACTTAGTAGATAGTGTGGTTTTAATATTAGAAAATGTGGATGATGCAGAGTTTGAAGATGATGTTAAGACCTCTTAGGTTTCTTGAGAAAATAAGGTATCATTCTACTAGTAGTGAATTTGATTGATATAATTGATGTATAGAGAATGGTCGTTAGGAAAAATAAACTATGTCTTCACAATCATTTTTTTTGGGTTAAGTTTCATTTGGTTATAGAACCCCAATTTTATGGTATTGAATTTAATCAAACTAGTCCACAATTAGAGTTACTTAGGGTTAACAGAATAAGGATCACTCAAACTAGAGATAATTTACTCTACTTGGTAAATAGAAAGAACATGTTATTTAGTGAGTCAATTGAATAAAATTATTGGGGGACTTCTATAATCATTGGTGGAGGTGATCTGGAAAATATTTTTTGTCACTAGTTTCTCCTCTTCTTTCTTTTCGAATACTACTTCCATATATTGGGATTCACATAACTCAAAGGAACCTTCTCATTGACAATGTACTTATGGATTTGAAGGTGTAATGAATGAAATATCAAATGAATTTTATTTCATGACCTCCCTATTAGGACACTAAAGGTTGTATCCTAGAAAAAATCATATATTTAGATTTATATATGAGTAATATCAACTATACTTTATGCCAGATCATTCTAATAGGTTTCTTTTATCTTTGGTCATACCATTTGATTTTTAAATTTGAGGGGGGAAATTAAATTTCAATATAACCTAGTCATCTAAGATTTTTAATAGGTATAAGATTAATTTTAGAACCAATATCAAATGAAAATTTAAAAATGTTTATAACATTAAATTTTCTAGAAACATACAAGGGTTTGATGTTCCCTTGTTTGGTGATCTTTATTTATTTCTCTACAAATAAAATCACTACATTAAATCTGACTAATCTTTTCAGTACATGATATTATTATTTTATAGCAACCTCAACCTTGAATTATTAATGGATTGAAATGGTTTTTATGAGTTCCTCTCTAAGTCCCTAGATAAATGAAAAGAATCATAAATTGAAATATTATTTGGGATAATGGAAATTAGCTTGAAGATTTCATGTTTATTGGATATGGGTATGTTATTATTATTTAATTGATTCTCCCTAAATTTGGGATAGGAGTTTGATGAAAGTTGTTTTGGTAGTTTCCTTCCCTGACCCAAGTTTGGGGACATGTTCACTATTTTCAGTTAATGAATCCATCGTTACTTTATTTTGATCATAAAAATGCACATATTCAAATTTTTACTCAAATATAATTGTACCTAAATGGGTCAAATATGAATTTGGATTAGAACAGTGTTTTGGTTGAACCTTCTAGAATGCTTTTCTTCACATCTCTATAGAGAATATATTTCTTTAGCTAACATAGTACTCAAATGGAATGGTTTTTTTCTTACATCCTCTCCCTCAAACTCTTATACCCCTATATCCAGTCCCCTAGTTATGAATGAGGTTACTTAGTAAAAATGAATCATATTCATTAAATAATTTATTTTAAAAGTGACTACCATTTTTAATAGAATATTTTGACTCCTTGTCTGGTGAAAATTTTATTTGGCAGGATAGTGCATGTGATCTCATTTGGGGGGATGGTTCTCATACTTATACTATTAGGGTAATAATTTTTAAGAGTGATTGAATCAGTTTATCTAGTAGTTAACTATGTTTATTTTACGTCAATTTATTTGGGATATTTTTACATCTACCTTTATTCAATGATGAATAATATTTTATTTATAACAATGTTGGGGGATATGGGGCCATAGATAACTAATTCAGTAGTTCTATAAGAAATGCATGTTCATAGTTAACATATTTTATATCCATCTAGTTTTCAAACGTTTGTAAATGTTTATTTAGTACATTATAACATTCACCCTTTTATTTAGTTATACTATAAGAGACCTGGGATACATGTTTCAGAGGTTTTTTCAATTTCAATTTCCCAGTGACATTCATTTTTGAAGAGGAAGAAAAATAAAAAATAATCTTGGATGCTATTTCCTAACATTAAATTATTGGGTACGTATTCTGGATAATCAGTGTGGCCAATCTCATTAGGCCACCTGGGTTCAAGTAATATTATAAAATTATTCTACAAATATGAAATGAAATAACTACAAACTTTTTATTTCTAAAATAATATATATTTTCCTTTTTATCATGAAGATTAATATGTATATGTTCCTTTTTTCTCTCCTAGTGGTGGTGTTTATATTACTTATATCATCATGGATGGGGGTCTCCACTATATCAAATTATCCTAAATACTAGATTGGGCATTGATAATGGATTGAGCATGATAGTTTCCACTATTTCTATGATGCCTTTTTTTCATGAGCTGACATATTTGGATGATATTTTTTCTTAGTTTGTCAGATACCATCTTCCAATTTCCGTGTTACTATAATAAAATCTCATAATCTACCTGGGTATTTCAATGGAATAAATAACATTTTCAAATAATCCTATATATTTTATATTCATATCTCAAAAATTTATTCATAGGGGGAGTTTTATATTCATGAAATCTGTCAAACCTTTCATCTTAGAAATAAAGTATGAAAACCTCTCATTCTTGTGTTATTTTTAATTTTGTAGGTCAAGGATCATCATAATTATCAACATAGAGTTGAATTGATAGAGAAATTTCCAACAGATATCTTCCCAACCAATGATGGACCTAGCTAGTAATTTATTATTCCAGAGGAATTATAGTACATCTAGAGTATTCCCATAGAATCTTAGTATAAATTCTTATTTTGGTTCAACTTTCCCCATCTTGGGGCCATACTGAGATACAAAATTTGTTTGATGTTCTTATGGGTCTCTAGTTAAATTGAATACTAGGAACATTGGATTCTCAAATTTGGGTAGATTGGGATTCATGTCCACCCACATGGGATATGGTTTCCTTTTTCAATTGCACCAGTTCTTGACATCTTTCAATAAATTCCATTAATGTGACCATAAAATAAATGGATTCAATAAGTTTTACTAGGTTAGTTGGCTAGGTGGACACTCTAGTAGAGGTGACTGGTAGAGTCTGAAATGGTTATCCCATTAGTCTTTTGTGTGTATTCAATACAAGACGTTTTTTCATAGTTTTTCTATCATGGCTCTAGTTGTTTCCCAAATAGTAAAATTTCTTGATAGTTTTCATCTACTGGGCCTGTATACACTGATTGTATAGACCAATATCCAACAGGATGGTTAGGATTTTATTATATAGTCTAGGAAAAGTTATCTTGTTGGTAATTCACTAGACAAGAGACATTAACTTCCACCATGGATTTTATATAACAAGAATATTTATGAGAAGTATTTTAAAATTTAGTTGTTATAGTTTCTTTAAATCCACTTCATATAGAGTAAAAATTTCTAGATAGTGAGATCTTTAGTATCATCAAGTGGTTGGTGGGATGTGGCCACACCCTTCCATTTTTATTTCCTTGAATCTCACCAAATGGGTGGTATCTATACATTTGGGGGAGCCCGCTATTCTAGGTATGCCTCTAGTGATGGATATTTACACCTTTTAAATTATCTTAGTGTGGACCAAACATTAAAAAGAGGAATCTTTATCATACTCCTATACTAAAAAATATCTCTCTAGGTTATCTATGTTGGTGGAGTTATATAAATTTAATGGTGTATAATATTCCATAGGGATCTTGTCTTCATCTGAAGGATAATAAGATCCATCATCCATAGGGTATTGTTTGAGGGATAGGTTACAATTTTCCCTAGAATTTTTCTTCTTAATGGTTCACTTCATATTAAAAACCCTATTAGTTATAGTCTTTTATTTTTAATACTCCCTTATTTGTGTCTTATATAGGGTTATCTTTAGGGAGTATCCAATGGGATTCACTAAGTGAATTTCCATTAAGAAATATAAATCTCATAGTTTGAGTATTTATAAAGGATTATCCTATGAAGTTTCCCAAAGTCAGTAGAACTTCAATGAGGAAGGAAAAGGGGGTGATATAGATATCCCCATCCATTCCTAGTAGGTTTTATGGGATCTAGACATCATTATAATCTATAACCATTAGTATTTTGATGATCCCAAGGGTGGTGGTTTTCATCTAAAATTTGAAAATATCCCAAACCCTAAGTTATGGGATGACTCCCATATTATTTCTTCGACATTAATCATAGTGGCAATTTTTTCAGGCTTTATTCCAAGCATGATATGGATGAACTACTTTTCATAAGGTCAAATTTATGGGTCCCAGTGATTGTTTTACTGTCAATTGTTTTTTCATCCTCAAACATGAATCTTGGTCCTCATTTTTTGAAGCCTATAAAATCTACCTATCAATTTTTTTTCTCAGATCGAATACACAATTTTTTTCCTTAGAGATGGAAGGGCCATAAAAGATATACTAGATTTAATATATAGATCTTAAGATTTAGACTTTACCTAAGGTTATGACATTACCTAATTCCTTTCTTGGTGAACTCTATTAACTGTGGATATGAGTATAATACAATGCTCTTTATTCATCCTAACCTCTAATATGTGCGTCAGAAGGTAAACCCATGATTAATTAGAGAATAATCTTCAAGGCACTAAGGATTTATTTGGGAAATCATCCTGGAGTTGGATGTTGTGTAGCGTAAAAGGCAAGGAAGTTAATTTAGAGTAAAATCTAACAATTTGAGGCTATCAAAGTGGGTTTTGAGGCCATAAAAGTGGGTTTTGGGGCCATCAATGTTGTTTTTTCCATCAAAGTGACTATTTGATGCCATTTTTTCCGAAAACATCAAAAGGGAGAATGATAATAAAAAAGTATCTAATGCTTCCCCATGAAGACCTTTCACAGAGCACCATGTCCCCGCACCCACTACGAAGTAAGGAGGCGGGATGCTCCACGAGCACCCTTTGACATTCGTGAGACAGTCGTGAAGTAAAGAGGCGGGATGCTCCGCAAGCACCCTTTGACATTCGTGAGACCACTGTGATGAAAGGAGGTAGGATTCTCTATGATAACCTTTGACTTTTGAGAGACCACCACGAAGCAAGGAGGCGGGATGCTCCACAATCCCATTTTATGTTCACGAGACCACCACAAAGCAAGGAGTTGGGATGCTCCACGTGCCCGTTTTAAATTCAAGAGACCACTGCGAAGCAAGGAGGCGGGATACTCCACGATCCCCATTTGACATTCGCAAGCCCTCCGTGGAGTGGAATCCAGCTTCGTGCCGAGCGAGCACTGCTTCGCGGCATCTTTGGCCTATAAATATTGGCCTCCCCCCATGCCCAAAGGATGGATCATCCGGCCTTTCCTCTTCTCAGATCTCAAATCATGAAGCACTTTCTACTCTACGATCCATGAGCTGCTCAAGGTACGTTTTCTCTACGAAGTGCCTCCCCTTTGCCTTATTTTCACCCCCTCATTCGATAGGGATGCCTTTCGCGAAGCCCATGGTCCTTCATGAAGTAAGGAGGTCCTCATGAGGACTCGGTCCATCGCAGAGCATTTATGCTTGTGAATCACCACTCATGCACACGTGACTCAAATACAAAGGCAGAGTCACTATGCCTTGTGAAGCACATTCCTTCACAGGACCTTGCTTCATGAGGCCCCCATGCATCATAGGGATTTGATTCGTGAATGCCCTTCCACTTCGTGAAGCACCTCTTGTATGCACCTAGGCCATACTCCTAGGCTAGGCCACATCACTCTGAGAAGTCTGCACCTTAAAGAATCCCTTCCATTACATGGAGCACCATATCTCTACGATGACTCTACTCATAAACCCATATTCTCTACAACTCCGTCTCTTGTGCAACCTCCTAGGTTCATATGAAGTAACATCAAAGTCCCCTGGGTGAAGTTTCACATTTTATTTCCTCACCTCATTATTCTTTTCATAGTCACACTAATGGGTATTTCTTCTTCGCATAGTGAGGCTAACGTGGACCCCCAATGGGATCACCTCTCGACACCCCCCAGTCACGGCATTGCCGGTGCATTCCTTCCACCAAGGTGCGAAGTTTACATGTTATGTAAGTCCTAGGGGTGCGGAGTGAACCCACCCTGTCCGAGCTGCATGACGTTAAACTTAAAAGCACCATTGTCCTCAGAACATGACGTTAAACTGTGACTTCCCCCATGCATCCTACAAGGGGAAAGGGAAACTACTCTGGTGTAAGCCCCTATCTTTTCTTGCAGGAGTCAACATCCCTACCCCTCCTTTCTTCAATGCCAAATCCCTCTCCTGATGGGCTTTTTCACCACCGATCCTCCATTCATGAGTAAGTCCCAACCTCTTTAGGATGAAAACCATGCATAAGCCCCTGTTTCCTCTTTCGGTTGCGATCACGTGTAAGCCCCACTCCATTTCACATAGACGAACCTTTTGTGACGTGATCATCAGGTTTTCTTGTCTCTTGTTTCTCACACCGAGCATGAATCACGCGGGCTTAGAGAAAGAACAGACCATGAAATCCTCTTTGGGCAGCCTAGAGTGTATGCCCCACACCACATCTGAACTACATGGACTTCTATCCTTTCTAAGGTAAGGTATGTAAGAAGCCTCCTTGAGTTTCAAGCCCACCATCTCGGTCTTTCTGACCATCATCATGTCGGTTCACCAACACTTTGGGCAGCCTAGAGTGTAATCCCCACACCCAATATGAACTACGTGGACTTTGATCCTTTCCATGGTAGGGTATGTAGGAAGCCTCCAGGAGTTCCAAGCCCACCACCCATTGGTCGCTCCGACCCCCTCTACATCGGTGCCCAAGCCCCCATTCCGAACTATGAGGACTTTGATCCTTGCCAAGGCAAGGTATGTAGGAATCGTCCCTGAGGTCCAAGCCAAACAATATCCATCTAGAACCCCGGTCATTATTCACATCGGTTCGCCGACCACCACATCTGAAATACATGGACTTTGATCCTTGCTAAGGAAAGGTACGTAGGAAGCCTCCCTAAGGTTTAAACCCACTGCCATCCATTCGTTCCTACCCTCTTCACGTTGGTTCACCTAAATTCCCCTCTATGAACTATGAGGACTTTCATCCTTGCAAAGGAATGGTATGTAGGAAGCATAGCTGAGGTTCAAGAATAACACCCAGTCGTTCCAACCGACATTCATGTCGGTTCGCCTAAACCATCCATCTCGACTCCAAGTCCTTATTAATGTCTGTTCACCCTGGTCTACATGGCATTAATCTGTATAGACCATTCAATGGTAGGCCATTGTTCCCACGCAGTGGTAAGACATTGTGCCCCATGCCGTGGTAAGCCATTGGGTCCCTCAATCAGAAGTAAGCTTTTGTATCCCGATCAGCGGTAAGCTATTGTGTATCCTATTCAGCGGCAAGCCAATGTAATCCCATTAGCTGGGACCCACATCTTTGGTATGTCCTAGTGACGTTAGACCACCCTGGGCTGCTAACCACACGCAATACCCATACACATCATCAGGTTGTTGTTCTATGTGTACACCCCACTTCAAGCTTATTTACAGGTATTTCCCTCAATCCTAGGTGTTTCAGGAAGGTCATGCTCTAACCTATATGTTCGTCTTCCTCTGGTTCCCATCCACACATCCATTCTCACGGGCCGCCTTCTTAGGCATCCCATCGCCCTCCAGAACTATGCGGAGTTTGATTCCCTACCACAGGGATACGTAGAAAGTCTCCCCAAGACTCAAGACCAATATTACCATTGTTCTCATGGTGGTCCCACCCCATTCACCACCCATTTCACTCAGCACCCCATCATCCATCATGCTTCTTACCAGGGCCAACACATCCCAGCGAGGTCATGTTAACCCACCTACACACAAGTGTCCTCCAGGTGTTACACTCATCTGATCCACTCTAGTCAGTGTTCTGATCAGTCTGATTTGTCTCCGCTGGACGTTAAACATGCTCCATACCCTTTGTTAAACATGGGAAGCTGAGGAAAACTTTAGATACATGCCCATGGCATATGATTCGCTGAATTTGACCTGGGATGATTCGGGCTTCCTCACCCTCGATAAGACCTATAATAAGGGGAAGAAACCTAGACGCACCAGTGTTCCAGCATCCAGACGCGCCAGTGATGTCCAATGTGACTACTCCCTTGACAGAAGGTTACTGCTCGGACCAGCCCCTTAGAATGTTCTGACATAAGCAATGTAATTAACTGGTGTCCATGAAGATATAGAACCAGGAAAAGTTTCATGAAAAACATCTTAAATCTATAAGGGAGACTCAGAATAGGTGACGAGTTCCGAGGAAGAATACACGGAAGGAAGAACCATCATCCCATCATCTTGTTTTGATCAAGGATAAAATGTCCCTAAATAAGCGACGAATGTTGTCTATCTTTGGAAAGAGAGAATGCAGGGAAAAAAATAAATTGTGCCATTCATCTTCAAATAGACGGACGTGTGTGCCCCAGAAAAAGAATCAGAAAATGAAATGGTGAACCCAACATGAAGTTCTTCACCTCAATATGGAGATTAGTAGCACTCGAGGAATCAATAGATTAGCATGTCACCAGATCACGTTATCTGGCACCAGGTCCCGTGAAGAAAATAGTGGGCCTGGCGTGAAATTCACCAGATGTTGGGGCAGTTGAATGTTGGACATCCCATTCAGAGATGTTGTCAACGTGGATCCCTCTTATCAGTCATGGAAGATGGAGTGGCACTGGGGCATTGGTCGTCGATTCCTTTTTCTTTCAGCACTGATTAGTTAATCTCCCTGCTCCTCAGGAATCAAGTTGTTTTACTCAGAATGTAATCACCACCTGCATACCGACATAGGGGCAGTGGCAGTAACAATGTGGCAGTCCCATGCATTTCCTTCTCTCCCACGACAACCTCTACACACATGACCATGGGGCACCCATGACCCATCTCCCCATTCGAGGTCATCCAACAAAGGGTGGTCAATGACCTCGTACGCCAGTAGGATGAGTAGGGCATAATCCTGACTCGGGATATGGCCCGCCTAGATCTGGAGGCTTCTGCACCTCATCTCCAACACTGCCCCTGATGGCTTCTTAGGGAGCCACTACTCCCCATGCCGACATATAACCATTTCAGGAGCCTGTCCCCATAACGCTTTGACGACTCCCTGCCTTATGCTGACGAGGTAGGTGACGTCCGGTCGAGCCCGATCAGAGTCCCATTCAAGGGGCTCCCAGCGAGGGCTCCCACCTGGTCGCGTCAGTGCCACCGCCCGGTCATACTGGATGAGGAGCAGGTAAGCCATGTACCTGCACCACTAGATCTGGTTCATCTGACCCAACACCATCGTCAGGTGCAAGCTGAAGAGGATACCCATCAAGGAGCGTCAACGTCGACGGCTACTGTGGCCCGAGCCACTGCCGACACATATCATCAGTTCCCTGTATACACTGAGTAGGGGAACTTATATGCTCGACCAGGATCGAGGCCCCAACAGCCCCACGGGTAGGCTGGGTCGACTCTCTTGGGCACCGATACAAGCAGTGGTCGTCGCAAGCTAACCTGCAGCCATGCCACCCAGCACAGAGATCCTCATTGTACCACTACCAAGAGGGAACTGGCCTTCCGCACTTCAGGGCTTGGCATGGAGGTCCTCCTCATGCCACCCTTAGTCCAAATAAGGGTCTTCTCCATGACGGTGACACTCAGTGTGGAAGTCTCTCTCGTTCCCATTACACTATGTATGGAGTCATTCCCCTTTCCCTTGATCAACAGTGTAGGGACATTGCACATCTGGTCTCTCTTCAAGGTGGGTATCCTCCTTGTGTCCTCTTAGTAGTTGGTGAAGGCCCTCCTCACCTTGGAAACCAAAGGGGCGAAGGCCAGCCTCACCTTACTAGCTCCCAACATGGAGGTCCTACCTGTGTTCAGCTAGACTGGTACAAGGAGCCTCCTCATACTCCTCTCCATGCTCCTTCCCGCTCTATCAGAGGTCTTGCCCACTATAGCTCTATCCATAGAGGTCCTCCCCATGTCCCCTTTTAAATTTGTCCTGGTGCTCCTCACACCCCACCTTACTCAGGTGGAAACCCTCTCTGCCTCAGCACCAGTGCAGCCAAAGGACATCATGTAAGAGATTAGCCCTACCCTGAGGAGCCACCCAGGGGAAGGAAGGGGGTCATCGCTTCCATAAAAATAATTATGGGAAGTTCTGGATAGAGATCAAACCATTCCACTTCTCAGACTCTGAAGCAGAATACAACTCAGCTTGGGAACCCTCCCCTCGCTCATCCGAGTCAAGGTCTGGGGCAGGAACATGGCGCATTATCATAATACTCCTGGAATGAGAGGTCCTTCGGATTCCCTCCTCCCTATGCAGGTATATCCAGGAGGTTGAAAATCTAGCAACCCCACTAGCCACGGTCGTGAAATCACCACCATCATCACTGGAAGCGCTCTCTACCTCGACAATAGATAACAAAAAACATTTTTAGGAACTGATGGAGGGAGAGATGCAGCATGGCCTATCTCTAAAATCCTTAGACCATGAGCCAGGAACTGCAAGCGTTATCCCATATCATCATGACGTAGTGACCTGGTCGCTACACTCTTCGGAAGATAGCCCGAGATTCAGCGGCCAGTCATCCTGTTCGTCATACTCTCCACCAGCCAGCCTACCGCCCTAGTGGTCTGCCTCAGTACCACTTCGAGTTCCTCAGCCACCCCTAGTTGACAAATGGGTAAATCAAGGGCCATACCCTGAATTCGAGCCAATGAGCTTATGGAACATCCTCGCAGCAGACCACTTCCCTGAGATGTTCTGGCCCGTGGCAGCGCCGAATTTTCCAGTGCTGGAAACACTCACCACAGATGAGGTTGAATGTTTCCGCCAAACCCTCTTTTGCGACATACTTTTTCCTTCACCATCAGTGAGTGGTTTATCCTAGGATCCAATTGTATATTGAAGAAATTGGGGAGCAATGCTGCCTAGTTGATCTAGATGCGCTCCCTGTGGCCTAGTGCCCTGAGTCACCGGGTCGTCGTTAGGTCCTCCAAGAGTAATGTGTTCAGAGATTCAAGGTACTCCGCGAGGTTATTTGGGAGGCTTCCCTCCATGTGAAGATCCATGGATGGGGGCAGTATGCTGCCCTCTTCTTCAGTCCTATCCAGCGGCAGCCCGACTTGCTAGGCGATATTGAGGACATGCCCCCATGAAGGGACGCGGTCAACATGGATAACATAGTGCACGAGGAGGATGAGCTAGAGCTTCTTGATGGGGAATTACCCCCGAGGGTGTTCAACCACTGTTAGACCCATCAGGGAGGGTTACTCACTAGAATAGAAACCTACTAGGTCTCCCTACACCCACCGAGGTATTAGTACTCAGCTGGAATTCTAGTAATGGTAAAGAGCACGTCGGAGCTGCCAAGAACATGACCCATCTGCCTCAGTGAAGAAGACAGAGGAAGATACTGAAAAGGCCACATTGAACCAACAAATTTTCGAGTAGAAGAATTTGGTTGATGAAATCCTAGCTGAACGCGCTGCAGAGTGACGACCAGACTACGACAATCCTAGACCAGTATAGCAGGGGCAGGAACAACTTCCCCTTGGCAAGCTGCCTCTAGGAAACCCTGATCGTCCTGCCCCCACAGACAGGGTTGAGGCTAGAACTTATGGTAAGAGGGTGCGATATGTCTCACCAAACCCTCCTGAATGGCACGACAATCCAAGGAACCTTGCTCAGGCTCCCCCAGCAACCCCGAGGGTTGTGCCTCCATCCGTTCCATGAGTCGTTGGGCCTGCCTACCTTGTTGAAGATCCCGCCAATGCGCTCATGGTTAGGGATCCCCATCAAGATAGGGACCCATTCCCAGATGATCCAATGGAAGCACTCATTGCCTGCCTAGAGGCATTGGAAATGCGACAGGTTAAAATCCCGCCTGATGGCAAGCCATATCCAGCATGGGTAGATGATATGTCGACACTGCTAGGTTTCAGGAATCCCACCTTTCCCCCCTTCAATGCGATAGGAGACCCACCACAACATCTGGACCACTTCAAATAAATGTGTGGGCCCATGTTGGGGACTCTAGCACAGAAGGAGGCTGCCAAGCTCCGGTACTTTATGCAAACATTGGAGGGGCATGTGTTGGTCTAGTACAGCCAGCTCTGCACTAGATCGGTAACCAGCTAGGAGGGCCTTCACAGGAAATTACTCTACCAGTTCATCTCTACCATGTCAAAAACAAGCATTTCAGACCTCTTAAAGTGTAAAAAAAGGTTTGATGAGCATGTCGCGGATTTTATCACTCAGTGGAAGGGATTTACAAACTCCCTTGACATGCCACTGACTCTGGAACAATTACTGACTATGTGTGTTGGGAACATCAATATAGAACTTTTCCCCTCTCTGATCACCCAAAAAAACCCTAGAGGATTCTGAGACTTCTCTGATAAGGCTCAGTGCCTGGAAGAAGCCCTGTAACAGGCCAGCCAAGCATGTCTGTTGCCCCCTATAATTCCCGTAAGGAGGGATTCCAGAGCCGAGCCCGCCGTGGTGGCCCAAATAGAGGCCCCCAGATAGCTGGAATTATTACTGGCAGAGCCACCTCCCTTGCCTTGTAGAGGCCTGCTACCATAGGTGTAGCCTCCATCCCAATAGCGGCTTCCTCAAAATTTGTAGGTTCCCCTGCGAAATGTGCCTCCACCACCTAGGTGGGACAACCAGGCTCTGCATCCTCGACATGATCCTCCATCTCCTCATCAGAGCTATGATCTATGGCCCCCTTTCCAAATAGAAGAAACCGTACCTACTCATTCAACTATAATCAGGTCCCCGACTGTTTCTGAACTTCCTTGGAACAAGGGATTGTGTGTTTTCCTGAGTGCAGAAGACTAGAAGAGTCGAACCTCGCTGATCGCCCCAACTACTACCCCTATCATCGGAACCTGTGGAACACCATTATGATATGTTATGTGTTCATAGAATGGTTTCAGGACCAATTCTATGACAACATATTTAGGTTGGGCCTGGCTCTGGCATATGTGGCATGCATCGTCGTAAGGCCAAAAAGCAGCAGTGATAGTAAGGGCGAGCTGCAACAGGTTTCTAATCGCGAGTCCTAGAATTATGATTATTGGATGGATCGCAGAATGGTTTCTCATGCCCATGGTATCATTTATGCATGCCTAAATCAGCCAGAGCCTTTAGAAGCTACAGTCGCTACTTCTGCATCATCATCCCAGCTAGCCTCTTCTCATAAGAGAAAACATCGGAGGTGCAAGGGAAAGCAAAACGACCTACCAATTACACTATCATCCCACACTCATAGTGACTTCATGCCTCTATAGATGAGGATTCCTCCAAGAATCTGCCCAGTAAATGGATGAATCTTTAATTGATAGTCAAGGGTACGCTTTGATTAATACAGTGGAGTTGGTAAATCCCTATATGACTCCCGACGACGGGGAGATCCAGACAATCCTCCCCAATATCCCCATCCGAAACTAATGTTGGCAGAGCCGAGACTATATGGTTCATTGGGGCAGAACAGTTGGCACCTTCAGCCAGGTTGTGCATTCCACTAAGACTAGACAGTAGGCCCAGTGGAGAGCACAACATGCGTAACCTCCTCATCTGGTGTCGTCGGACCCACCTCCACCTCCATTTGTGTTGCTGGATCTGGCAGGGCGACTTCAACCATGTTGTGACCCACCTCACCCTTCTACAGGATGATCTCAGTTGTTCGTCCCTCATTCGATAGCTACTCTATGTGCTTCGACTAGTGAGAAACAAGATATGCTCATCACTAGTCAGCTGTCGGCCCAGCCGGCATGGACTGCCATGCCTCTTCTCATAGAGTGGCCTCCTGCAAGTAGAGGTTCACGCCTAGCATGGAAGTATGATGTTCACAAACACATTTCCAGAATCCCAGTGAGTCTTTCCATCCTTAAGGCCCTTTTCCTATTGTCAGATATGCGTGAGGCCCTCACTGAGGCTTTAAGAAGCCCACTCCAATTTGAGACGGAGGTAGCAGCCACATATGTTTTTCATGCTGAAGTGGTTGATAATGTTGAATTCCAGGCCATTATCTCATTCTCTGGAGAATATTAAGGCTCTCCCATATCGGGGCACATTCACCCATTGTACATCACCGGTCAGTTCAACGACATGGAGGTCTGCCATTTTCTTATGGACATCGACTCCAGGATTAACCTTATCCCGACATGGACACTACGGAAGCTGGGGTTATCCGAAGATGACCTGACTCCCTCTGATTTAAGAATCCTAGGATATGACAGGAAAATCATACCCTATTAGCCAAGATCTGTTTGAAGCCCTAGTTCGGGGGCCTAGTAGCCAGCACCGAGTTTATAGTTGTCTCTCAAGACACCGTGTACAATGCATTGATGGACAGACCATGGCTCCACCAGCACACAATGGTTCCCTCGTCGTATCACTAGTTTCTTAAGTACTCCCTCAATGGTCTAGTGGGCATGGTCTAAGGTGAAACGTCACATTTTTAATCTTGTGAATCCCACTATATGAATGTCGATTATTAGAAGATCAAGGACAAGCAGATTTAAGCTAGTGAGGTTGAACCTGTCGCGGTTAGAACTGACCCATGGGCAGGTTTTGATGACACCAAATTCTTCCTGATCAATCGATTAGAGGCCACGACCCCCAACATGGGGCAATGTTTTGTTGTCTCTAGTAAAAGATAGAATCATATTCCCAATTCCAATCGATGACAGAAAATCACCTCGTACTCCTACAGAAATCAGGCCCAGGTAATCCCAGAGCCTTCTACCCCCGTAAGGTATCGGGACGTCTTCCACATGGAAACAGCAGTATGTCATACGTTCCTGTTTCACCGGGCTGGAATTAACTGACTCAAACCGACATTCCACTATTTCATTGATATCATCATGCATGGCCTTTTGGGCTGAAGACCAGATGGGATCAGATCGACAACCTTCATTGCTATGGTTTTGGTAGTACCATAATCTCCCAGTGCAGTGACCACTGCTGCTTAGGATGGTACCAGCCTCCCGTTAGAATCTACCAACCTAGAGGAAGCTCTTCCTACTAGGGATCCCTCCACCACAAGAGAATAAGAGGATTTGGAGGATGCTCCCTGGCCTTTGAAGAGGGTGTCTCTACCATGATCGATGAACTGGTATAGGTTAACCTCGGTAGTGAAGAAGATCCGAGACCCGGATTGATCAGGGCTGCCATGTCCCTCGAGGAGAATCAACGAAACATAGAATTCCTAAAAAAACACCACAACATTTTTTCTTGGAGTTACGGTGAGATTCTAGGACTGGATCCTCAGGTAGTCATCCACCGCCACGGTCTTTTGGAAAATCATCGTGGGTTCAAGATGCCTCCCACAAAGCAGCACCCTTCTCACTGTGCCATGGTTGAGGCTGAAGTTGACAAGATCATCAGGGCCAACTTCATTAAGAAGGTCATGTACCCCAAGTGGCTAGCCAAAATTGTGCTAGTCAGGAAGGAGAACGGACAGATCAGAGTCTGCATAGACTTTCGTGATCTCAATTGTCACTGTCTAAAGGATGATTTTCCCCTTCCTGTGACAAAATTGTTGATCAATGCTATGGCAAGATTCCAAGCCCTCTCCTTCATGGAAGGTTACTCCGAATATAACTAGATACAAATGGCCCCCTAGTATAAGGATTCCACAGCTTTTAGGGTGCTGCAAGGTACGTTTTGTTACCAAGTTATTCCCTTCGGATTAAAGAATGTAGGTGCCACCTATCAGCTGGTCATGCATCGCATATTCAAGAAAATCATTGGGACATCAGGGTAATGCTATGTGGATGATCTGGTGGTCAAATATTGCCGGTTCCAGGACCATCTCAAGGACCTCGAGAAAGTATTTGGATTCCTCCGTTACCTCCACCTGAAGATGAAACCATTGAAATGTGCCTTCAAGTTCAACTCTGGGAAGTTCCTCAACATTGTTGTCAGGTACCAGGGCATCGAGATCGACCCATAGAAGATCAAGGCCATCAGTCAGATGCCTCCCCAGAGCAATATTTTGGAGATTTTAGGTTTTCAAGGCCACTTTGCCTACATATGCTGATTCATTGAGAATCTGGCCGGCAAGTGTAAGAACTTTTCTCGGCTCTTGAAGAAAGGATACGCCTATGAGTAGGACGAAGAGTGCCAGACTATGTTGAAGGAAGTCGAACAGTATCTGCTCTAGCCTTTGGTCTTTATGTCATCTGTCTCCAAAAAATCACTGATCCTATACGTGACATTCCTAGAACGATCTCTTGGCACCCTTCTTTCCCAGAAGAACAATGAGGGGACATAAAATGGCCTCTACTACCTCAGTCGTATGCTCATTGATACGGAGACCAAATAATACCCCATCAAAAAGAGCTGCCTTGCGTTGGTATTCACATTAAAAAAATTAGGAAATTACTTGCAGCACCATAAGGTACAGCTGGTGTCTCGGGTAGACCCGCTGATGTACATTCTAAACTGCCCCATGTTGACAGACCTTCAATCTCGATGAGAAGTGATTATTCATCAGTTCGATATTTTATTATTCCCTCATAAATCTATTAAAGGTCAAGCATTGATAGACTTCCTTACTTCCCATACGACTTCTATAGACCAGTCCTTGGATCATGATTTTCCTGATGAGGCAATCCTATATGTATATCATGCTATCCCGTTTTGGCATATTCACTTTGATGGTGCTTCCCGAGGCCCCACCGGTAGGAGGCTCAATGATCCCGGGATCAGCATAGTAGGCCTAGGTATTGCCATTATTACCCTGACATAAGACATTCTTTCGTACTCATTATTTTTTCAGAAGGAAGCACCAACAACGAGGCAGATTATTAGTCTCTTATCATTGTCTTCGAGCTGGCCCTCGAGATCGATGTTCCCCATTTGCATTTGAAAGGGGATTCCAAACTAGTTGTCAAGAAAATCAATGGTGACAACGTCGTCAAAAATCTAGATCTCATACCATTATTGGAGCGCACTCTCTAGCTAATGGACCAGTTCCCATCTCATCCGAAAGTTACTCATGTCCCTCGATCTTAGAAAGGTCGAGTAGATTCCATGGCCAGCCTGGCTGCATCACTTGCAGAACCCGAGCAGGATGATCTGATTATACAGGTGGAACATCGGAGATTCATTGCTCCCATCACCCCAGATGATGACGATGGACTACAGATAAGCCTCATACCACTGGAGCCTCCATGTCAGGACCCCCTGGTTCATTAGATACAGTGGATGAAGTAACTTCTGACTGGAGAACCCCCTTTGTCGAGTATCTCCAAAATGGTTTCCTCCCAGATGATCGGGCTGAGCATGAGAGAATCCAACACCGCACGGTGTAGTTTACCCTCCAGATTTGTCCCAATCTAGAGCATATCCTCTACAAGTGTGGGTTTTCTGGAGTCCTCCTATGTTTCATCTAGGGAGTCGATACTTCTCAGGTCATGCAGAAGGTTCATGCCAGTTTCTATAGAGGCCACCAGACTGGGCCGAATCTGTCCCACTAGATCCAGAGAGTGGGGTACTTTTGGCCCTCCATGATCTATGATTGCATCGAGTTTTCCAAGATATGTCACGTGTGCCAAATTCATTCTAACTTCATGAATCGGCCGCCAGAACCTCTCTACTACACCAAGTACTCTTGGTTATTTGCAGTGTGGGGACTAGATGTCATGGGACCATATCCATCGGTGACATCTTTCCAGTGCAGGTTTATCCTGACCGCTATAGATTTCTTTTCCAAGTGGGCAGAGGCAGTTCTACTCTAGGAGGTCAAGGCATGTTCTATCATTGACTTCATGAGCGTCAATGTAATCTACCGATTTGGAGTTCCTCACGCCATCCTCATCGATAATGGAACCAACTTCCGAGCAGCCAAGGTGAAGAAACTGTACGCCAAGTACAACATCTATTCGAACTATACCTCCCGATACCATGAACAGGAAAATGGATAGATCGAGGCATTCAAAAAAATCCTCTCTAACATTTTGCAGAAAATGGTTGGTCAGAATAAGAAGAGTTGGCCAGACAAGCTGCGCAACTCCCTCTGGGCTTATCGGATGATGACTTGCAATTTCACCTAGGTGACCCCATATTCGCTGGTGTACGGAGCTGAGGTCATCCTGACCATAGAGATCAATTTTCCTTCATTACGCACGGCAGACTATGACCAGCATGCGCCAGATAAGGTAGCTGAAATTTGTCTATCTGAACTGGAAGCACTCGACGAGAATATGATTCATTCCCTGCACAATCTGGAAAGGCATCATGATAAGATGGCTAGAGCCTTCAACAAGAAGGTTTGCCTCCACTCTTTCCTGAAAGGTGACTTGGTATTGGCCCTCCAAACACCAATGATCCCTGGCATGAAACCACCCATATTGGAGCCCAAATGGGAAGTACCTTACATAATTCACAGGGTTTATCCCAATGGAGAATACTCCCTGGTGACCATGGATGGTGAGAGTATAATTTCTCCCACAAATACCATGTTTCTCAAGAAATAATTTCCTTGAGTTAGATGGTCTGGCATGACCCTAAACTGTTCGGTCCAGCATGACCCTAAACTGTTTGGTCCTACATGACTATAAATTGTAGAACGTCCTACATGTTGTTAAACTTTATGTCATCCTGCAAGATGTGAAACTACACCCTAAGAACTACATGTGGCTTTATTCCTATCTACGTGGAATATATAGGAATGCTCAATCATTCAGTCTTGAGCCCAGCCCTAGACTCTTCTTTTTGACTACCCCCCTGGGTGTAGTTCTCTTGAAGGTTCCTTGCATGATATGGTATAGGCTTCATTATCCCCACTCATGTCAAGATTACGATGATCACACTATGTTCCCACTCCCTGTTCTTATATCCTCCCACGTCCTCACCGCATGACATTAAACTGCATGGCCTTCAAGAACTATGTACGACTTGATTTCCATTCTCATGAGATACGTAGGAACGTTTAGACATTTCGTTTGTTTTCCCATACCAAACACTAGAATATTCCCTTGGGTCAAGACATAGGGTGTGGTGCAGACTTTTTCCCCAATTCATATCGATCTCATCTCGATCCTGCCATATGTCCCACCCCCCAAAGGTGTTCGCCTCTTTCACATATGGTTACAACTATGCTTCACCCAATGCTTTTATTGGGACTCTATCATCTTTCCCATACAAAAGGTCCCCCGAATGGTAGGGATTCTAGGCCCAAGGGCTCTCCTACCGATTTGGGCCAACGCCCTCGAGGATGTTGATCCAAAAACTGATACAAGCCCCGCGTTGCGAATATGGTCAGCGGTTGTTGCTCATTTGTTTTCCCCATTTCAGGTCACTATGGGGACGTTGTGTTTTGAACATGGTCATCAACTATCCATAGTCATTAGAGATGCCCCAGGATGTTACAAACATTGAGTGTAGTGGTTCATTCTACCCCGTTGTATCTCCATGCGACGAAATCCCATCGGGCGATGCCAGCTATTAGACGCCCATATGTCTCGGAGAGCCGAGTATAGTTCCTTGTTTCTCACACTAAGCACTTCTCACGTTGGCTTAGGAGCTGTGATGAGGTGGTAACTTCACAATAGGTCATATAGATACCATTGGCTGGTACGCCCAAACTCATGCCCCTTGGCCTTTTTTGGCCCCTTGGCCTTTTTCGGACCCTTTTCCTTTTCCAACCCTTGGCCCAAGTTCTCATTTTGGTTTGCGTGGTGTAAAGCGGACTTTTGTACTCATTCATGTCGGGCTATTTTCCCATGCCACACATGTCCCGATGAGACATCCCTCCCTTCATTCATTGTCCATACCGCAAGAACAGGCCCTATCAAGCTTCACATTCCCAATCTCAGGCCCCCGAACCAAGTATTAACTCTTATGGGATTGTGTAGTGTTGTATTGGATTATGTCCTCATTCACGTAGGGTTACTCACTGTGACATACACCTCCCTTGTTTGCGGAATCTTCCCCTTTCCTTATCTTCACTGCAAGACGTCAAACTGCCAACTGGCCAGGCCTTTCCGACTGAGGCCCAGCCTCAGGCCCCTTGGCCTTTTCAGGCCCCGGACCAAGTCTTACCTCTTGCAGGATTGTACGGTGTGGTATGGTATTATGTCCTCATTCATGTTTGTTTACTCGCTGCACCGTACACCTCTTGTATGTGGGGGTATCTTACCCATTTGTGTCCTTACTTCATGATAATAAACTACACATTACTCCCTGCAAGAACTGTGTGTGGCTTGATTCCCATACTAATGGGATATGTAAGACCGCCCAGACGTTTAGTCTTCGGGTCCAACCTCATTTCGGCCCCTTGGCCTGCATTGCCCCAGGGAGAGGGGTATATGGTGTGGTATGTAATTATGTCCTCATTCACAATGGGTTATGTAATAGACACACCATTTACCTCCTCCCCCTGAGAGTTTTTCATCCCCTTGTTCTATACTCATCTTTTCAAATCAGCCGCTCTCAAGATGATCCCCTCGACCATCTTCGGTGATTCACCAATGTTCTTAAGAGTACTGGAGTTTAGCGTCTAGAGTGTCAAATTTTACCTGGACATGCTTTTCCCCAATTTTCAGGCTTCGTGTTCCGCTTCATTTGGGCTTCCATAATCTTTCACATCCGAAGGGACCCCCAAATGGCATGGATGCTTGGATCAAGGACCCTCCTACCATTACAGACCAACATCCTCAAGGGTTTTGAACAACATATTGATACAGGTCATGTGTTGCGAATATGGTTAGCAGTCGATTCTCATTTTTTGTTCCCATTCTAGGTAAGGCGATATGAATGTTGTATTTCAAACACGGTCAACAATTATCCTTCATCATCACGCTAGCCCCTGTAATACTTGATTTTTAGTTACATGATTAACATCAATGTCCACCCCCTCATGTCCAAATGAAATTTGGACACTCTTGACACTATCCCTCAGTGTGCATGGAAACGTTAGAAGGAAAAGGCCATTGTAAAGGTGTCATTCGGGGCACCACACTGATTTCCCATTGTCGTGCATTCTCGGTACCAGAAAGAAACCTCTTATTCCCTTGTTTCCTAGACCAACCACTGCTCACATGGGATTAGGGATCAGGTTGAGGTCTGTACTTTCATGGAAGGATTCTGACCCTACTTTGTCTGAGCTCTAAGACCATAAACTAAGATCTCTTTTAGAACTACTTACGACTTGATTCCCGTCCTCATGGGATACATAGGAACACCCGAACGTCTCGTTTTCGGGTCCAGCTCAGTTGGGAGATAGTTTCTCCAGCCCCCCTTTTTCCTCTAATCTTTCTCAGCCCCTCGGCCTGAGGTTTCCTCCTTAGAATTGTGCATGGTACAGTGTGGACCTTTTCCTAATTGTCGTCGGATACGCTTTATCACACCATGTGCATCCCCCTTGGAACCTCATCTCTCTTGTATACGTCCGAGACATATGATGTTAAACTATCATTCCTATTCCCACATGACATTAAACTGTTGTGTCCTTCCTGCACGATGTTAAAAGCGCATGGTTGGTCCCATCACATGACTCTAAACTGTGATATTATCATCCTGGTTGCATGACAAAAAACAGCACTGCATTGTGATATACTCACCCGAGAGGACGTCATGTTTGGTATCGGTTACACACCATACCATTTTTCAACGCCTGTATATGGATTGATTCCTATGGAAATACCTGGACCTTCTATCCCAGGTTTATCGCTTCACAAAAAAACTCATTCATCATAAAGGACAAAAAAGATATTTCAAGTACCACTTCTTTGGGTGCAAGGTCCTGACCCACACAACCTTATTATATCTGGAAATGGTATCCCACCGTGCTATCTTCCAAAACTACATATGGATTAATTACCATCCTCATGGAATACATAAGACCGCACATGAATTTTGGTCTCTAGTTCCAGCCCCAAGAATCTACAAATCCTATCCGTTATTTTTCAGCCCCTTGGCCCGTACTCATCTGAGAATATGTGGGGTGGAGATTACCTCTTAAGTTATCATTCACATTCGGTTTTTTTGATAGCTGCACTATGTTCTTACCACATCTTTTCCCAGCATGTTCTGAGATCTATGACCCAAAACTAAGATCTCCCCATGGGAAATGTTCATCATGTTTGGCTATTTCACCGCCCTATGCACAGTCCCTTAAATCATGACCCCCTTAACAGTCCACCATAGGACCTTAAGCTAGAAATGTGCGTCCCCAAGACCCCTCTCTTTGGGAGGGGACTTGAATCCCTCTTTCTGATAGGTCTTATAGTCATATTCAGATGCATTCAGGACAGGAGCCCGATGTTTTGAATTTTCACCGGGACATTCCCCTCGTTTCATTTACAAGTTTTGTAAGCCCGTCATTTGGATCCCTATATTCTTCCACATCTGAAGGGACCCCCTTCAGAGCCTAGTTTCATGCCGCCTAGACTCACCTATCATTTTGGGCCAACATCTATAAAGACCCCGGATGATATTTGCGACAGGTACCGTCTTTCGAACATGGTCAATGGTAGACCGTCATTTTTCTGTCCCCATTCTAGGCTAATGCGATATGGATGCTATGTTTCAAACATGGTCAACATTTACACCCTATCGTCATGACACCATCATTGTGGTCCAGATATCGAGCATCATAATTCACATGTTTCCACTTCCTTATGTTCAAGTGGAATTCCAACATACTCGGCTTTAGTCTTCCGTGCATCTACGTGTGTTGTATTGGCAAGTCAGCATCAGTGGGACATCCATCATCTAATGCCCCATCATCCCTAATGTGTGCCTCCCTATTCTAGGAAAGTCCTATCACTAATTCTTATTTCCCACATCGAGCATGACTCATATGGGTTTAGTAGTTCTAGTAGGATGTGTACTGGTGTGGTCATTGCCGCACATGCCTTTTTTGTCCCGCGTGATGTTAAACTGCTATCTGAGCACTACGTATGGATTGATCCCCATCCTCATGGGTATGTATAAATACCTGACCACTTTGCTTCAGGCCCATCCTAATTCTCACTTTTGGTCCCTTGACTTGTAGAGTTTCTTTCGGGGATACATGGTGCGATTTGGACTCCAAGTCCTCATTCATGTCGGGTTGATAGCTACCACACCACATACTCCACTCCAAGGTTCTTCCCTTTCACTCCACATTCTATCGTATGATGTTAAAATACATGAGTTCATATGTCCTCAACACATGACACTAAACTGTGGTTCTACCCTGAACAAGTTCAGGATTCCCTATGTTAATCATGGGAGGTGACAGTTTCCTCATCAGATAGGTCCCGTTCATAAGTATGTTTGATACCTGATCATATCGGTGTATCCACCTAATGCATTTCCACCACAGTGGTGTAATTTCAGGAGTGATAGACTCTAGTCGAACAACCCATCACTCCGCTGATTATCCAATAAAAAAATATATTTTAATTATATTTAAACGGTATTAAATGTTCATTTTTGATCTTATGGGCCTAAGTTAGTGCATTTTCATTATGAACATCCATTCTCATCATTTGTGCACTTCATGCCTAATATACTCCAATTTAGGCCCAATGAGCCATTTGATTATAAGGAATGTAATTATCAATATTTTAATTTGATATTTTAGGAACTATATCTACACATAAATGTGAACATTTTTTATTCAGGGATCAATGGATGATTCAAAAAACGATGATGGAGATATTTGGAGATGAATGGAAGCAATTCTAAGAGAAGGTAGATTGGAAACCAGCCCACTGATGAGACTGTGCGGCCCAAAATAAAAGCCCAATGAATCCCATATTTTGTGGTATGATAGAGGACATGTATAAGAATAAATAACTCTTCATGATCCAATGATAATTCGGCCTTTATGGTGGTCATTAAGGCATCCCAAGTTAGAGATACAATTCTGGGCCAGATTCTGCGGCCCAGAAAAACATCCCACTAATTTGATCATATCTAGGAATCCACAGCTCCAAATGGGCCCAAATTTATAGGAGGTTAGATGAAATCTGGAGCTCAATTTTATTCTTCTATTTCCCACTCTGATTCGACCATATAGAAGGTCTCCCAGATGCGTCTATTCGGTGAAGGAAAGATGGCTGCCACCTCGGGTCAAGGGTGGAAAAATCAACTCTCCCTTACATTCCACCCACCTATGGCCTACCACAATTAATTGAGGAGACTTGGACTATTGGAGTCTGGACCCAAGGGCTCAAAAATGCCTATTTAAGGCAGTGGTGTTGGAGGATTGAAGGATCTTTGGTGCTTGGTTTCATTGTAGTGTTATGTTGCCGCTTTGTGTTTGTAATCGCATTTCTTCCTCATGTAAGTTGTTTAATTCACCTTAGTTTCTTAATAAAAGTTCTTCATTTACTCTTATTCTGTTCTTCTACTTATCACGTTGATACCATTGGTTCAAGGTGTGAATTTATTCACACCATAATTTGTGATATTTATCACACAACGGACGAGTGATCTTTTTTTGTTGTTGTTTTTACTTCTTCAATTCCACCCTTGTAAGTCTACTTCCCACTTCCGTCGAAGACATGTCATCAATGGAGGGATTACTCTTTTATGGGTTGATCAAAGGGAGTAGAAAGGGGCTGGATTGGATGCTATTTATCACTCCATTAATGGATAATCACTTCTTTTAAATGAGATTTTTATTTGAGGATTTTAAAACTTCTTCATCCTTATTGAATTTAATTCCACACATTTCAAGTGCTAATACGAACCTACACCTTGGAGTGCTCAAAACATTGATCCTTCAAGTGTATAGGTGATTAGTATTATGGTTTGTAGGCACTAAACTAGTAAGTGATGATTTCTTTTGATCTTCTTAA
Organism: Viscum album; assembly: GCA_963277665.1. Lineage (NCBI taxonomy): Eukaryota > Viridiplantae > Streptophyta > Magnoliopsida > Santalales > Viscaceae > Viscum > Viscum album. Next base: position 619,806,406 of record OY728162.1, on the reverse strand, counting down.
ATGAATCCATCTCAATTATAAGAAATTGAAATCCTTAAAAAAGTAATTCATCCAATCCACCCCGAGCGATAACCTAGGATCAACTCATTCTTTTAAATTGAATTCACTTAAATATGTTAGTTATCCTTTAAACCCATATAAAATCAACCCAAGTTGGCCACTTCATAGCCAAAAATAGTCCATAGAATGTACGTGTCTATAGGTTTCTTCTTAGGTCTCTGAGGATTCGATAACCCAAGCTAAACTACAAGGACCATTCTACCTTCATCTCTTGGGTAAATTTGAGCGGGAATCAAATTTTGGCGCTGTTTCCGGGGACCTAAGTAAGTTATCTTAGCCACTATCATCCTTTTTTTCATCCCACGTCTCTATTCTCACCCCCTCACTCCTATAGAAATCAATTTTGAACAAGCCCAAACATGGGAAACTTATCCCTACTTTGATCAGCCAGCCCCATGTGTGATGTACAATGACCATCCTAATTTCTACTGGTGGGATAATCAACAACCTAATGAACCAAAATGTTTTTACTCCTATGATCCACAAACAATTCCAACATATATTTAGTTTCAATCCCCACAAATCCAATTTGAACACCTTCCTGGCAATTCCAACAACTTAATTATCCTCCTAGAATAGACCATTTGGATCAAACCGTTATCCATCCTAATCCACATCCATTACTTGAAAAACTATTTCAACAAATGGAGATATTTAATTTTGAGGTTTCATCATTGAGGTTAGAACTACAAAGCATTAAAACTTGTGAGGAACCCATCCCTACACAATTTATCCCTTCCATAACCTTATGTGAAGTGTCTAGTTTCCCACAAACCCCACATGAATTTTTTGAAGAACCAACCTTTGGATTTGGGATAGATAAAGAGGATCAATGAATTTCTTAAGGGTCTTTAAATCAAGGGGAAATTGACTTTTTGGATTCAAAATAGGATAATTTGACATCATGGATTGAGTCTTATGAATATAACTCTGTTGATGATTTTTCAAAAACACCAATCATTGAACCATTAAGAGAAATCACAAACATTGAGTCCATAACCATTTCTAACACTAATATTTCCAATTTTGTGGTTGAATATTCTATTCCAAAGGAACCAATTCTATTGATAAATTTTGAAAATAAAATTGAGATCGATCCAAATTCCCATCCTATGTCTAAAAATGTTAGTCTGCCTGAACTCAAACATGTGTCCTTTCCAACCTTCCTCACGTTTTCATTCATTGAGGATATCCAAAACCATCATGTTTTCATTCTTTCTTCTCTTGATATAAATAAAATTGAAATGACCCTTGATGTATTTGGAAAGACTAGAGAAGCAACTAGATCCACCATTTCTGATATTCCTTGGATTTACCAACTCATTTTAGAACATAGGTTTATTAATTAAAAAAAATTATAAACATGTAATCAATCTAAACCTAGTTGAATTGGTGAAACATGTGGTCCTTAAAATTTTTAAAGATGGTATTGGGTAAGTTGGGGGGTTCATGCCGAGCTAACGACATTAAACAAAGCGCTACATGGGAGGCAACCCATGGTTTTCAAGTTTCCAATAATTTTGTTGTTTTAATAAACTCTATATTTTTAAATAGGATTAATGAGACATTTTTATATTTCAAAATAAAAAAAATAAACTGTTGACATGTTCTTCTATAATGATTATGGATGTGTACGAAAGGGGAGCACCGTATTCATCTATGCCACTTTGTGTGATCCTTGAGTAATACCTTACCCAGAAATTTAAAAAGAAGACAATGTATCATCAGTTTAATTTCATTTATTTTTATGTGTTTGTACGTTAAAAAAATAAATATACAAAAAAATAAATAAAAATATAATAAAAAAAAAGTCCACATCGCAGGTCATGGGGAAAACCCCGCCACAACCGGCGAAGCCGCGGGGATTCGAACCCGAGACCGAAGGGAGACAAGGGCGCGCACTTACCACTAACCTACAACTTCTTGTGCTTTATTATTATATAATTTTAATATATATACTTATATTTTACTTACTTTATTATATATATATATATTGTTTTTTTTGTTTTTCTTTTTTCTACTAGGGTTCTCTGCAAGTGACATGGATATCAAATGACTAAATTCGAGCGACAAGAACTTCAAACTTCAACCACCAGGTGACTTCATTCCATGATCCTCATATTTAAATTTCCTTATTAAACTCCCCTTTTATTCCTCTACCCCATTCTAAATTTTATTTTTACAAAACTAGGTACGATTTCATTCTTAGTTGGGTTGTGTGGAAACGAAATGTTTGTTTAAAAAAACAATGATAAAAAAGAAGTAAAATTCCTTTATCATTTATATAATAACATCTCTTCTCACATTAAAAATATATATCAAATAAATTTTATTTCCTTGAATCTTAATTTAATTCATGCTTAAGTTTAAAAGCATTGATTTTTCTAGTTTGGTTGTCCAATTTAAAATTTTCATCATTTTTATTTTCATCCATTAAATCAAAATGCCATAATTCCCGTCCTCTAGACTTTGGGGTGATAATTTTAATTTTTAGGGTCCCATAATAAATTGTAGGTTGGTTTTATTTTTATGAATAATATGAGTATTCAAAAAAATAAAAAATATAAAAAAATATAAAAAAATATTTGCCTGTAGAACAACGGATTGATAAAATGCAAGGATTTCGGCACTTGGGGATCGTGACTCCAATGTTTTCTGGCCCTGAGTTTTTCAGTCTATATCTATTTATGGTAATATGACTTTGTTTTTTATTAATTTAAGTCGAGACGATTCCCGAGTATGTGGGTTTCACTTGGTGCCCTAAGGCCTTTGAGTCTGGGAGTCATCGGAAAAGTCTTGCTACATGGGTTAATTTGATTAACTGCAATCTCAATTACTATAGAAATATTAAAAAACAAAATCCAAAAAAAGACGAATGAATAATACTCATATTAGGATTAAATGTGATTCCACCTAGCGCTTCCATGATTTCCCCCTTGAATGAAAATGAACCCTCATATCTATTGTGATTCACAACACATCATTACACCTAATTGGGTTGGATGAAGTATGATGATGGATTTGATCAAAGGAATGTGCTTGGGATTGGGATTTTCATTTAAATTCATCTTGTTTTAAATTATCTTGATAGGTTATAAAAATATATTTGTGTGCAGTTTACATTGTGAGCACTATTTGTTATAATGTGTTTGAAGAAAGGAATTCAAATAAAATCATTGAATTATTTTCTCAGGACTAGCAAATCTCAAGTTGGGGGGGTGTGATTATCCAATTAAAACATATATTTTAATTATATTTTAATTGTATTAAATGTTCATTTTTGATCTTATGGGCCTGAGTTAGTGCATTTTCATTATGAACATCCATTCTCATCATTTGTGCACTTCATGCCTAATATACACCAATTTAGGCCCAATGAGCCATCTGATTCTAAGGAATGTAATTATAAATATTTTAATTTTATATTTTGGTAACTATATATACACTTAAATGTGAACATTTTTCATTCAGGTATCAATGGATGATTCATAAACGATGATGGAGATGTTTGGAGATGAATGGAAGCAATTCTAAGAGAAGATAGATTGGAAACCATCCCACTGATGAGACTGTGGGGCCCACCATACAAGCCCAATGAATCCAAAATTTTGTGGGATTATATAATAAATGTATAGGAATAAATCACTCTTCATTATCCAGTGCTAATTCGGCCTTTATGGTGGTCATTAAGGTGGCCCAAGTAAGAGATAAAATTGTCGGGCAGATTCTTCGGCCCAGAAAAACAGCCCACTAATTTGATCATATCTCGGAATCCACAACTCCAAATGGGCCAAAATGTTACAGTAGGTTAGAATACATCAGTATATCCATTTTTCTTCATCTATGACAAACTCTGATTCGGCCATCTAGAAGTTCATCCAGACGCGTCTGTTCGGTGAAGGAAAGCTGGCTTCCACCTCGGGTCAAGGGTGGAAAATCATCTCTCCCTTACTTTCCACCAACCTATATCCTACCACAATTAATTGAGGAGACTTGGACTGTTGGAGTCTCGACCCAAGGTCTCAAAAATGACTATTTAAGGTAGTGGTGTGGGAGGATTTAAGGATCTTCGGTGCTTGGTTTCATTGTAGTGTTATGTTGCCACTTTGTGTTTGTAATCGCATTTCTTCCTCATGTAAGTTGTTTAATTCACCTTAGTTTCTTAATAAAAGTTCTTCATTTACTCTTATTCTGTTCTTCTACTTATCACTTTGATACCGTTGGTTCAAGGTGTGAATTTATTCACACCATACTTTGTGATATTTATCACACAACGGTGGAGTGATCTTTTTTTGTTGTTGTTTTTTCTTCTTCAATTCCACCCTTGTAAGTCTACTTCCCACTTCCGTTGAAGACATGTCATCAATGTAGGGCTAAATATTTTATGGGTTGATCCAAGGGAGTAGAAAGGGGCTGTATTTGATGTTATCTATCACTCCATTAATGGATAATCACTTCTTTTAAATGAGATTTTTATTTGATGATTTTAAAACATCTTCATCCTTATTGAATTTAAGGTCACACATTTCAAGTGCTGATACGAACCTCTACCTTGGAGTGCTCAAAGCTTTGATCCTTCAAGTGTATAGGTGATTATTATTAGGGTGTGTAGGCATTAAACCAGCAAGTTATGATTTCGTTTGATCTTCCTAAATGAATCCATCTCAATTATAAGAAATTGAAATCATTAAAAAAGTAATTCATCCAATCCACCACGAGCGATAACCTAGGATCACCTCATTCTTTTAAATTGAATTCACTTAAATCCCTTAGTTATACTTTAAACCCATATAAAATCAACCCATGTTGGCCACTTAATATCCAAAAACAGTCCATATAATGTACGTTTCTATAGGTTTCTTCTTAGGTCTCTGAGGATTCGATAACCCAAGCTAAACTACAAGGACCTTTCTACCTTTATCTCTTGGGTAAATTTGAGCGAGAATCATCCACTCTCCACGCTTTGTGTGCCCTTTATTAAAACTCTTTCCCTCTTTCACGTCTAGAGTAACCCCCTAATGGTATGGATGCTCAGCCTATAGCCCCCCTAATGTCCTGGGAAAACGTCTCAAAAGACTAACATATGAAATTGCAAGTCAGGTCCCATGTTTCAAACCTGGTCAACAGTTGGCCCTCATTTGTTATCCCTATTTTAGGCTAACACAAAAAGGATGTTTTGTTTCGAATGTGGAAAATAGTCATTCTTAATTGTCATTCCATCACTCTTGTGTTCTGAATCTTGGGTATTGTGATTCACACCTTCTATCCCACCTGTTCAGATTTATTCCAGCACCCCTGGAGTTACCCCGTTCATGCACAAGAGCACACTGGGAAAACGATAATTCGGCTATTCTGAGAGCTTCATTCTCTAGTTAGGTCTCTCCTTTATCTTCCCAGGAATCCAGGTTGATTGTTCAAACCCCTGGATTGCCAAATATTTGTTTTCACTCCTATATTTGGATGGATTGATAAGGTATTCATCCCTTCTTTCTCGCATCTGGCCTGACCCATGTGAGCTTAGGGAATGATCGCTAGACACTCCATGAGTATCACGTATGTGCAATAAACCAATATAAATAATAGAACTCTTGCATGATACAAGCATCAAATAATCGAAGCATGAAATTACATTTGAGTATTTGTAGTCCTTACAGTGATCGAGGGTCGATTTCCCCCATGGATGGGTTAACCTCATCAAAAGAGAATAGTATCTCCACCACCCTCTGTCTGGTGGAGTACAGGATTTTTTGTCGCCTTTTCAATTCCCGCTCTTCCTCGACAGCGATGGGGCGCAATTTATTAGTAGCAATCTGGGCCCTCTCCATGTCGGTCCAGATGATGATCATTTTTTCGGAGCCTCGCTTCATGCCCTTTTCAGCCTCTTCCAGCTAGGCCTTCAATCGCAACATTAGCTCAGATTGCACGTTGAGGGAGGCCGAGTGCTCTTCCGCCCAACTACATAGCCGCTGGACCTCATCTTCAGCCTCTTGGAGCCTCTTGATGTTCACTACTTTCCTCCGCTGCCAACCCACACCGAGGCCCCAGTCTCGAATCTTCTTCGCCATATGGTCTCAGACGAGCATGTGAGGACGTTGGGAATCTACTCCCCTAGCACACAGTTCGCTCAATTGCGAGAAAAGTCTATCCATCTCATCCTGACATAGTGGTTGGGGGTGTAATCAATGAAGCTCTTGATTTGCTTCCATGACTAGCAATGGACTATTCTTCTATCCTCTACATCAGAGGCTGTTTCGTCCCAGTCGGTGCGGTTGGCAGGCTCATAGGCAGGGAATTCCCCCAAGAACTCCTCAGTCGGGTCTGCATCTGGTGTTTGATCTAGCATGGCAGGACATGGGCTGTCTGACCGATCCTCATCGTCGGACCCCACCTCGATGATCTCAGACTCAGCCTCCCTAACGGTATCACTGGTGAATGGGAGCCCCACTATTCGATCAATCTGGACCTCCACCTCCACAGTCACCAGCATTCCCCAGGGAAAGGCACTGCCAGGGGTACCGAACGACCACACAAAGGAATACCACACCGTTTAGAGTACTATGCATACCAAAAAGGGATAGTGAACGTCAGTTAACATGGTCGATGGATAACAATCATTAATTTGGTAGAGGATAATTACAAAGATCAAATTATTAGTCTCGTTCTTAGGTTGATGTTTTCAGGACCCTGAAGCGTGTCCCTCCATATATTGTTGGAAGGTCTGGAGACTCGGGAGCCACTTTGGGTATTTCGGCCCCGCCAGACATTCTGATCTCCCTGACAGCAGGCGTGTCCCCCAAAGGTCCCTCATCTGTATCTCTTGAAGGCTGAGAATGGGCTCTGTGCATGAGGCCCTCCTACACAATTTAAATGTTATCAAGGGGTCCAGAATGACCTGAATGTGGGCCCAGAAGAAGGGTTTTGGAATCCTTACCTCAAGGGCCTTGGTGAACTCTTCAAGATCCAATTCTTGATCCCCGAACTCACCCTCCTCCAATGGGCTCCCTCTCCCAGCCATGTATCCCCAGTAAGATTAATCTAATTCTTCTAACAGACGGAACCGTTCCCTTAAGTCAGCAGCCGACAATTGCGGTGGAGTGGTGCGATCATGAAACACCTTGAATCAATCCATCATCAGACACGGGGTACCCTGGGAGTGCACAAAGTCCTCCATCTTTGTCAGGTATTACTCAACCTTTGCCTGAGATACCATAAAACCAGACCTGGTAGGGACTATCCCTGGAAAATCCATCCCGAAACAGTTCAGATGTTGCCACATCTCTGATGGGTTGGGGAATTTCTGGTTAACTTCCTAGATGTCCCAGGCCTATGGGAAGATAGAATTCTCTAGTATATTAATTTTGCGTAGCCACTTCCCCGAAGCCTAAGTGGATATTCTATGAAACCCTCTATGTGGCCTCCCCTCAGGATAGATCTACTCTTCTAGGACCACTGGGTCCATTGACACTGCTGCCTCTCCATCAACTGGTGCGGGCCCCGCCATTACGGTAGCCCCGCCACTGCAAGATTCCCCTGCCACCTTCTGACCCCAGCCCCAAGGTTTGGGAGGAACATCGTCATCAACTTGAATTGTTGGTTGCTTCAGCATTTCCCCTGAGTAGGCCGCCTCCCAACTTTTGGCATATTTCTTCACTAACCCGACGACAGTGGTCGGTGGAGGCAGTTGGTTCCACATCTTCCCATCATCCCATGTGAACATTATCCACATATACCTCATCACACATGGGTGTTCCTCATAGCGCACCCCCAGATAGACCTATGAGGTCAGTCATTGCATGAACCATAATTTCCGAGAAAATCAGTGCAGGGTGGATCAAAGAGAGGCTCACAATCCACCCTTGCCACCAAAAATCCACCTCAAAAGCCATGAGATAGGCACAATTATCCTCTATTCCCCAGAAATCATAAGTGAATACCCCCATCGGCAACAAAAATGGGTGGAAATTTTACTCCTCCACCTTCCACACTCGGTTCAAAACCGACGGTGCGGTCAGCTTGGCTGGATATATCCTGACATAGTTCAAGATGGATGGAAGAATTTTTGATTCCAGAGGGTAAATGGGGTTTGGGTATTCATAAACCCCCCATAATGTGTTCCTTTATCCACCCATACAGGAGGTGGAACAACCCATATATTCTCTGCGGCCTCTTCCCCTCACTGATATGTCGCAGCATCTTATACATCCTGGCGAGCATCGAGATCCCGAGGTTTACCCGCCCTCCTGTCGCCAACACAGACACCATAATAAATGTGATTGGTCACACTCCCATGTTGGTGTTCATCACTGGTAGGATCCAACCACATATGAGAGCTGTGATGAATACTGCCAGCCTGACTATCATTTGTTGTTCAGTGATGACACTAAATCCACAATTCTTCCACTGGATGTCCTACAAAAGTTTCCAGTATGAGTTCTCCTTACTTCGGTCCCCCTTTCGGCAAGTTTGAGGCCTCATCAGAAACTGCATGTCCTTCAGGAAGATCAAAAACTTTTTGAACCATCGCCTGAAATTTACGTCCCCCATCGCCTCCTTGTCCTCTCTTGGTACAAGCTTCATCAAAACCATCGCCAATGGCAGAATTTACTCTGGGTCCTCCCACTCACTCATGAAGAGGAGGAATTTTTCATACACATCCCCCAGTATCTGGACCCCCGAGATCTGACAAACTCCCCACAAGCTTATGTTGACTTCCCCACGGTGATAATGGAATGTGTTGGTCCACGATGACCACATGCTCAACATCCTCGACATCAGCTGCTTCGGCTGGTAGATGTGAAACTGGGAGGCCCAAGCTGCCTCATACAGGACCACTCTTCTCATATATTCCCCAAACTCCTCACAGGATGCACCTACCTAGTAGGCCCAGGCCCAATCATCTGTGAATTTGCCACCCTGGCGCAGGTCCCACTCCTCAGACCACCCCTCTTTGGGTTCCCCAGAGCTACTTTCAATATCTTTCGATGCATGGGGGGAGACATCTCTGGCTATAAGTTTTTCCCATCAACATTATTCTGGTGGATTTATAATCGTCATCAATGATTGGTGTGATGTTTTCCTAGGCATGGATGTCAGTCACCCCGAACCATCGGCGCTGGCATGACATGCTCTTGAACTAGTAAGCTAGTTCGTCCTGAATTCCTTCTAGGATGAAGACATCATCCCTCAGCCCGAAGCCATAAAAAGGAAAACTCTTACATAACTGTTTGTTCCTCTAGATATCTGATAGCAGCTTCACTAAAGAACCATGGTCAGAGTGGCTCAGAATTAGCTCCCCTAAACCTAGACTAGTTTCCATCTCATCTCTTTGGGCAGCATCCACAAGGACCCCCTGGGAATCTTCTTGATGAGACATTCAGTCTTTTATGTTGGGAAGATTTTTTGTTTCATTAAAGAAGCTCGTTCGCAGAGCGCATTCGCGAAGTCTATTCATGGAGCCTTGCCTCGTCCTCTGAACACGGAGTCATGAAGCACATAGATGCGAAGTCAAAGACTCGCTATGCATTGCGAAGCTGAAATCTCGAGTCACAGAGAGAAATCATGGAGTACGCAGAGCTTCACAAATTGAGAGTGATAAAATCCAAAATCAAGAGAGATAGAAAGGACAAAATAAAATTCATCCACTCTATTTATAGGAGACGACTCTCACAGCTTCTCGGCATCTCTCAACCACGGTGAGCTTTGCGGTGCACCCAACTGACTCGTCGCATTCCCACTCGGTAATCCTACTTCGTGATTGAACTTCACGAACGGACGAGGAATATTGGAGATTGACCCTATAACTTTAACCCTTGATCTCTCCTCGGATCCATGTCTGAGTAGGCGAATTTTTTGGCACCAAAAACTTAGAAGGGAGAAGGATAATAAGAATGTCTCTGAATCTGCCTTGCAAAGACCTTTTGCGGATCATCATTGCCCCACGGCCACCACGATGTAAGGAGGTGGGGTGCTCCACAAGTACCCTTTGACGTTCGTGAGACCACTACGAAGCAAGGGGGAGAGATGATCCGCGAGCACCCTTTGACATTCATGAGACCGCCACGAAGAAAGGAGGCAGGATGATCCACAGGCCCCTTTGATGTTCGTGAGACTGCCACGAAGCAAGGAGGCGGGATTCTCCAAGATCCCATTTGATGTTCGCGAGCCCACCATGATGTACGGAAGAGTAATTCTCCACGAGACCCATTTGACATCCCCAAGACTTCAACAAAGCAAGGAGGCGGGATGCTCTGTGAGCCCCATTTGACATTCATGAGCCCGCTGTGGAGTGGAATCCAGATTCATGTCAATCGAGCGCTGCTTCATAGCGCCTCTAGCCTATAAATATCAGCTCCCCCCCAGGCTCAAAAGATGGACCATCCAACCTTTACCCTTCTTAGCTCTAAAATCTCGAAGCACTTTCTTCTCTGAGAACCATGAGCTGCTCAATGTACTTTTTCTCTATGAAGTGCCTCCCCTTGCATTGTTTTCACCCCCTCTTTCTAGGGAGATTCCTTTCAAGAAGCCCAAGGTACTTCACAAAGAAAGGAGGTCCTCATGAGGACTTGGGCCATTGCAGAGCTTTTATGCTTCGTGAAGCACCCACCATGCACACGTGACTCAAATGCTAAGACAGATTCAATTTTCCTCACAATGCACATTACTTCATAAGACCATACTTCATGAGGTTCCCATGCTTAATAGGTCTTTGCTTTGCGAATTCCATTCCACTTCACGAAGCACCACTTGTATGCACCTATTCCATATGCCTAGGCTAGGCCACTTCACTTCGCGAAGTCCACACCTTCACGATGCCCTTCCATTGCATGGAGCACCAGAGCTCTATGATGCCTCTAATCATAAACCCCTTTTCTCTACAACTCCCTCTCTCATGAAACCACATAGGTTCTCACGAAGTAACTTCAAAGTCCCTTGGGTGTTGTTTCACATTGCGTTGCCTCACCTCATGCTTCTTCGCATAGGCACACTAACAGATATTACTTCTTTGCATAGCCATGCTAACGTAGACCCCCAATGGGATCACCTCTCGACACCCCCCCCCCCAGTCACGACATTGTCGGTGCATTCCTTTCACCAAGGTGTAGAGGGTACTGGTTATGTAAGTCCTAGGGTGTAGAGTGAACCCGCCTCATCTGAGTTATAAGACATTAAACTGCCAAGCACCATCATCTTTATCACATGACATTAAACTGTGACTTCCCCCCATGAATCCTACATGGGGAAAGGGAAACCACTCTGGTGTAAGCCCCTAGCTTTTCTTGTAGGAGGCATTATCCCTTCACCTCCTTTATTCGGTGCCAAATCCCCCTCCTGCTGGGATTTTTCACCACCGAGCCTCCATCCTGGAGTAAGTGCCAACCTCTTCGGGTTGTTAACCACGCATAATCCCCTTTTTCCTCTTTGGTATGCGATCACATGAAATCCCCAATTCATTTCTCACAAACACACCTTCCACGACGTGATCATCAGGTTTTTCTTGTCTCTTTTTTCTCACACCGATCATGAATCACGTGGGCTTAGAGCAAGCACCCTCCATGACATCCTCTTTGGGAAGCCTAGAGTGTAAGCCCCACACCACATATGAACTATGTGGACTTTGATCCTTGATAAGTAAAGGTACGTAGGAAGCATCCCTAAGGTTCAATCCCACCATCCCGGTCGTTCTGGCCATCATCACGTCGGTTCACGAACACTTTGGGCAGCCTAGAGTTTAGTCCCCACACCCAATATGAACTACATGGACTTTGATCCTTATCAAGGTATGGTATGTAGGAAGCCTCCATGAGGTCTAAGCCCACCACCCATTTCTCACTCTGATCCCCTCTACGTAGGTGCACCAAGCCCCCATTCAGAACTACGAGGACTTTGATCCTTGCCATGACAAGGTACATAGGAGGCCTCCCTGAGGTTCAAGACCAACACTATCCATCTGGACCCCAAGTCCTTATTCACATAGATTCACCAACCTCGACATATGAACTACATGTAATTTGATCCTTGCTAAGTCAAGGTATGTAGGAAGCCTCCCTGAGGTTCAATCCCACCGTCATCCATTCGTTCTGACCCCCTTCATGTCGGTTCACCCAAATGCCCCTTTATGAACTACAAGGACTTTGATCCTTTCCAAGGAAAGGTATGTAGGAAACCTTTCTGAGGTTCAACCCAACACCTGATCTTTCCGATCCACCTTCATGTCGGTTCACCTACACCATCAATATGGACCCCAAGTCCTTATTCACATCGGTTCACCCCGGTATGCATGGAATTAAACTGTAGATCCCATTCAGCGGTAATCTGTTGTGCCCACGCAGCGGTTAGCTTTTGTTCCCCATGTAGCGGTAAGCCATTGTGTCCCTCAATCTGAAGTAATCCATTGTATCCTAATCAGTGGTAAGTCATTGGTTATCCTATTCATGGGTAAGTCGTTGTAATCACATTAGCTGGGACCCACAACTTTGGTCCATCCTAGTGATGTTAGACCAACCCAGGCTGCTAACCACGCATAACCCCATAAAAATCATCAGGTTGTTGTCTTATGTGTACACCCCACTTCAAGCCTATTGCCTGGTCTTTCCCTTAAACCTAGGTGTTTCAGGAAGGTTATGCTCTAACCTGAAGGTTTCACTTCCTCCGGGTCCCATCCACACGTCCATTCTCATGGGCCGCCTCCTTAGGCATCCCATATCCCTCATGAACTACATGGACTTTGATTCCCTACCACGGGGATACGTTGGAAGTCTCCCTGAGACTCAAGCCCAATATTACCGTTGTTCTCAAAGTGGTTCCACCTAATTCACCACCCATTTCACTCATCGCCCCATCATCCATCTTGATTCTTACTCGGTCTGCCACATCCCGGTAAGGTCATGTCAACCCACCTACACCACAGTGTCCTCCAGGGGTTACACTCATATGATCTACTCTAGTTAGTGTTTTGATCAGTCCGATCTGTCTCCACTGGATGTTAAACTAGCGACATACCCTGTGTTAAACACGGGTAGCTGAGGAAAACCTCAGAGACATGCCCATGGTATATGATTCCCCGCATTCAATGTGGGATGCATCGGGCTTCTGCGCCCTCGAGAAGCCCTATAATGAGGGGAAGAAACCCATACTCACTAGTGTTCCAGCGTCCAAACACTCCAGTGATTTCCAACATGAAAACTCCCATGAATGAAGGTTACTGCCCTAACCGGACCCCTTGGAATGTCCTGACAGAAGTAGTGTAATTAACTGGTGTCCATGAAGATATGGCACTAGGAAGAGTTTCACAAACAACATATTAAATCTATAAGGGAGACCCGATATAGGTGAGGAGTTCCGAGGAGGAATCCACGAAAGAAAGAACTGACATCCCATAATCTCGTTTCGATCAAGGATCAAGTATCCCTGAATAAGCAATGAATGTCGCCCACCTTTGTAAAGCAGGAATGTAGGGAAACAAAGAAACTGCACCCTGCATCTTCAAACAGAAGGATGCGCGCGCCACGGTGAAAGCATCAGAAACAGCCATCAATAAAGGAATTTACATTATTTGAGGCCATCAAACTGGGTTTTGTATAGACTAACTTGTAGGGGCATAGATCATTTAGTGGATAATTTTAGTTTCCCTCAATGAGGACATGATTGGGGATTACAACTTAGCGGAGGTAGAGTGTGATACTCATGATTAGGAAGATCATGATAGGGGATTATGTATGGATGTTGTTTTCATAGATGTGGATTTCCCTAGCCTATTGATGAATCAAAGTGATGAAATCATCAACGAGAACTTGACTGAGGATTAAACCTTGAAAGAAAGCCTATTGAAGCATGGATAACATATTTGAATCAGGATCCAGTATGTACATATTGAAAAAGGAGTAATTTCTTTGGTTTCTTAAGGGTATATACCCTTATTATCAAGTAAATACATATTCATGATCATCCTAAGGGTTCCATTTATCCAAGAGTGAATTCTTGAAGCCTCCTTTTATTAAGGTAATACATGATCAATGTGGGGATCTATAACATGTCTGGAAACCTAATCTTGTATGTTGGGTGGAGTTATAGGATACTTGTATTTAGCCATTTTTTGTTTTTGAAATTTTTTAATTAGGGAAAATGTGTTTTTGGGTTTCTTGAATTTAGATTTGTGTATTAGTTAGAGGTTGTGATGCAAGAGGGTATTAATTCCCATTCTAAAGTTGTCTAATAATTTTTTTTTTGAATTTTTAATCACTACATGCATAAGTCCCCTCTAGAGGAGTGGTATAGACACCTTGTGGGATCTCTCTTGTGTGTAATGTTGTATACCACATCATGGGGATCTAGTGTCATGGTAAAATCTCTGTAGAACCAACCGCATAGCTCCCTTATAGAAGGCTTCCCATAAGAGAATTCTCATGTATAAGAATATGTGGATTATTTGGGGAATAATAATCTCATGGTGTAATAATTTCCATGTGGTGTAGTGCACGTGGTTAGGTTTTCACACATGTATTCTCAAACTATATGTTGCAGGTTTTAGTTTCCTTCATACCCATCCAGGCTTGGAGGTTACCTCTAAATATCTTTTTGAGAGATCAGTTGAGCTATTCTTCACCATTGTTATATCTCATTTACCCTATTTATCAGTATATATTTATATAAATGGGAACCATGGTATTTTTGTAAAGGGTTGAATATCTATAACCCAAATTTTTTGTCCACATAAATAATAAATTTGTGATCATGTAGGATATTGTAGAACCATCCACAATGATTGTACTATAAAAAATATATTTTTTACCATGTGATTTACTTCAATCCATGTACTAAGGAAAACCCATAGGTTTTATGACATATATGAGGTAAGCATCATTCACGGATTAAGGGGGAGTTTGTGGAGGCCTATATCAGTGCACTGTGTATGTAGGATCAAACATGCATCTGTAGAAGAATCAATCAATGTGGTAAAAACACCACCAACTTGTGAATTTAGAAAGGTTTCCCCTTATGGTGCATTCATAAAGGGACCATGCATATGGGGTCTCTATGGGGTGCCTTCATGAGTAGATTATGTGTATATTATTTCTACACACGTGTGTAACACTTAGGTGATCGTGTATTTAGAAATACTTATTTTAAGGATTTAATTTGTGATATTTTGAATGATTAAACTCCATTAGAAACATCAAATACATAAACAATCATGATATTTAATTAATTTATGAATTTATTGGAATCATCTAACTTAATATTCTTCGAATTTTTTCTTTTAGAAATATCAATTTTTCTTCAAACAGATAACCCTTATGTAACATCTTAAGAGAGGACAACAACTATTGTTTATTTCATTGAATAACCTTACACATAATCTTTAATATTTAGGTGAGTCTTATGTATGACCATGTTAACCATTGTATATATGTAGGACTTTTGGATTTAATATTACTATTCACATTCTGGCTTAGTAGTTTTCCAAATATATGTCACTTTGAGTGTCCATACATAACCCTTTGAAAACTTTGATAAATCATACATATCAATCAACATACTTTAATAAATAACTATGTTACTTTGGTATATTTTCATTTTTTTCATTAATAAACATGTGACAATTGAAATATGATATATTATGTATTATTTTAATACCTTGAGTGTCATATTATATGTAATGAACTGGACTGAGCTGAGCTAATGTGTCACCCTACCTAGTCCATCATTAGGACTAATAGGAGATCTCAATCCCCCAGGGATAGATACTAGTTCATGGGTATCATGGGCACACACTTGGGAATTATTTAACCTGAAATAATAATATAAACTATTAGTGGAGACTTTCGATAATCATAAATGATTTATCCATTACATATTCATCCATGGATTTCAAATAAACAAATAAAAAATAATAAAACTTTCCCAAAATGGCATAATGAAACAAATATCCATCCATAATATAAAATTGCGGTACAAAATATAATATCATGGAAGTGGATACAAAGAGTAACATGAAAAAAAAACTACACCAGGATGAATTTGTTGATATATCAACCCATGAATAAAATAAAACCCAAACAACTCCATCAAACTTCCATGTGACTCATGGGTCCACTCACCATATCCCAACACAACTAGCCTCTAATCCGATTGATATCCAATGAACAGGGAGAAAATAATGGGTACTTAAGATTAAATATAGAGATATATATATCCATTGGTATATGTATGGAATGCGAGAAATGTTTTTAGTAATATTCTACCAAGGAGTTATATAGATCAATTCATTTTATATTATCGGAATTCTAGTTGGAACAAAATGTATAAATTTTGTTTTCTATATGAATAAGAATAAATACAAAAAAATAATTATTTGATAGTATTTACTTTTCCAAAACCCAGGTAACACCCTTTATCAATGAAAACAAGTGAGGACCATCCATAAAAAACTATGTTTTTTAAATCAATAAATATTTTTGAAACATTCCTTTGAAGCTTTTTCAAACCATAAAATATTGACTTTTATTATTTCCATCCTCTATTCTAAACATCTTTAACCATCACTTAAATGTAAAACAATACCTATATTTAAAGAAAACCCCCCTAAAAACTAATTAAGAAAACAATTTTTAAATAAACCATAACCATAAACAAGGATTAATAGAAGCACAATTAGTAACTAGTGTATCAATCATGTAAAAAATGAGAAATTAAAAAACAATGAAAAAAATTGTTCTATACATCCAATAAAGGGTTAAGATATAAAAATAATGAAATAAATCGTATCCCTTAGAAATTCCTCAATATGAATTATGTGTCCTGGGAAACTCCCTTGATCTCATGTAAGACGGACTTGAACTGGTGACTAGAATCCTAGTTTGGACAAAAAGAACCTATAAACATCTTGATTGTCCTATAAAACTATCCATGTAATATAATCCAACCAATGAGAGATCAAGCTCCCCTTGACCATAATCAATCTCTTTATCACACTATGTCGAACCAGATGTCATTCCATAATAAGCACACAAAATAAAATATGGCCCATACTCATATAGATAATCTACTGAATTCCTATAATTCCAATGATATCAATCAATGTAGGTGATAAATCAAAAACTATATGATCTATACATAGATAAATTTCAATCATCTAAAATAATCCTATTCTCACCTCTAATTCCCTTATAAGAAATAACACCTTTCAAATCCTTCAAAAAAATTCAATATGCATAACATTATTCATTGGGAATCAATAAATATCCAGACTAAAAGATATAAGGGTCTTGAGTGATGATCTAAATTTAGTATTAAATATTTTTTTAGAAAGTTCCAACTCATCCTATCAAAACATTCTTAGAATTATAATCCACTCCCAAAATTTAAATTTTCATTTTATAACACCATTTGAAACTAAACATAGAAATAGTTTAAAATATCATCGACAATATGAATTCTCAAAACTGTTTAATAAGGTCCAAAATCCCCTTTCCAATTAAACAATTCATTTGAAAACAAAAAAAAGAATTACATGAAAAAAAACCAATAGAAAGAACCACTTTAAAGTTACAATTCTTCTTAATAAACCATTTAAAAATTTTATAATCATATAGAATATATAAATTTTCAATTAAAATTGTAAAATATGGAAAATCCAATAAATATTTTAATTTAAAGTGTGTAAAACCAATAAAATTTCCTTCAAATTAAATTAGTTTATCATATTATAGAATGATTTTTTCAAAACATTTAAGCAACTAATATCATGTATTATGCTGGAGTGTTACAGAAACACCTAGCCCATTCTAGTAGAGACAAGGCATAATGTGTTACCTCTAACAGAAAAAACACAATCATGTAAGAAAATAGACTATTGATCACATGGTTGTCATGGAACATGGTCAAATAAAATTTTTAATTACTCCTAATACAACCATGTGGATAAAAAATGTTATCTCTCAAGGAGTAGGGTGTGGGAGTTCACTATCCAAGCACTTATGGCTATTTATTTTGTTTTTCTTAATTTATTAAAATAATAAAGATTGGGATAGATTTTAAAAAAAATTATTTTATTAATTTAAATCAAAATAAGTAGAAAAATACGAAAATTTATGGAAAATGGGGTTGGATCTGGGTTTCATTATATAATTTCGTTATTATCCACATTGGTTCTCATCCAACAATTTATTCAACATCATTATTAAATTTCTCATCTATATCTAATTTTTAGTTTTTAATACACATATAATAAATATATAACTATACATATATTTCCACCACCTCTATAGTGAAAATACAATTAGAACACTCAATCATGGTATCCATTGTAACCACACCTAGATCTATTGTATGATTTTAATCCCTTGGTCCCCATAGTTCTACTAGTATAATGAATATAATGAGAGAGGGATAGAAAATTCAGTTCATAAATTTAAGGTTTAATCATAACATTAGAAATAGGAGATTAGTATCATCTATCTAACTATGTCCATTTTATTGTTGTGTGAAGAATGATAATGAAAAATGAAATAATTGTTGATTCGTAGTGTATGTATAATCTATCCTTGGGACCTAACCCTTAGGTTATTTCTCAATAGTTATGGAGATAAAGATATAAAAAAATTCATGAATATTGATAATAAAAAGATAATTTTAGGAATAATAGGAACATATAATGGATAACAATAACAAAACAAAATTAACATTAAAAATGCAGCATTAGATTTCACAGTTTTTAAATATGATTAAGAGGAGTGGAATATTATCCACTATTGAGAAGATAAATATTTATTTTAATTTATAAAATGTCTTCTTTATCCTTTAATTCAGTATAGAGGTTATTGAGCTTCTTCTTCCTTGGATGGATACCACTTTTAATAAAAAAAAATGGTGAAAATGATTTAGTTAGTTTCATTTTTAAAACTAGAGCATTCATCCCATGATCATGCATTGAATTCATTTGATAATTTTCCCAGTGATGTGTTTCAATTATTTTTAGGTGTAGTGGTAGATAATTCTATATTTGGTGTGACTTTGAGTGATGTATATGCCATCTCGATCTTGAGGGATCCAAGTGATCTAGAAAAATTAATGTTTTTTTCCTATATTTTTTCCTAGATGTCGTCTTATGGTGTGGTGAGATTCAGTCAGCTTCCATTTAATTAATACTTCCATGTGTTTGGATGTGTTCTAGGAAATTGGTCTTATCATCAATATTTACATGGATTATAAAGATGTAGGAAGTGTTCTTGAACTTGGCCAGTTTCATTAGGCTTCAGGTAGCTTGGATAGTTTTGGGCCATGAAAACTTCTGTATTGTGGGGGAATTTGATCACGAAATTGGTGTATAAGATTCAATGGTACTATAACTAGTTTATTGGGATGTATTTTTGGATTCATATAACCTGTAAATAGAATAAATGGTATCCAATAAATGTTATTTCCTGAACTCAACTTTTGCCATTCTTGGGATTCAGACTTCTGGATTTTGGTTCTTCATCTAGGATCAAGATTTTCATCTTCAATAATATTAGATCAAGTGATCACTATAGTTTTTATCTTCATATTTAATGATATCTATATTTATCTCCCTTCTCGATGATTCTTTAGTTGCTTCAATGGAACTTGGTGTCTATAGAAAATTATATGGCTTGATCCTCTCTTATAGTAAGAACATTCATGGATATCTTCTCTTGTTATCTCTTCGTGAGATTCATTTGAATGAAGTGACGTGACTTCCTATAATTACACTCATAATATTCTTCTTTAATCTCAGACTCACACAGTTAAAATTCATTATAACAGGTGGCATGTAATCAGATCGGATTCAGGATTTGGTATTAATCCAATGATGTCTTCATGAAAAATAATGAGGAATATTTGGATTTGGTTTGTAGATATATATCTAAGATTCAATCATTTTTTGTAGATTCTCCATCTATGGATCGGTGGAACTTCAGAACAGTGTTGGGGTACATTCTTTAGGCTCAATTTCGGCTCATAACCTTGGCATCATTTTTATTTCTTCAATCTTCTATAGTGGATCAGGTTGATTTTCTTGGGTGGTGACTACTACTATCGTCAGTATAAAAAATGTGATAGAAGTATTAGATAACTGATGGTAGCAGTATTATTATTATTGTTATGGTAACATTAACAGAAGAGCAGGGGTGGTAGTATGGGGTATACATCTAGCATAATTAAAATAGGGGAGGTAAAAATGAGTGGTAGTAATAATGGTGTTCATAATAGAAGAGTGGAGGTAGTATAGGGCAGTAGCAGATTTTCATCCCAACGGTAACAAGATACTCGATGGTACCACATTAATGCCTTAAAATTTTCATATCCTACATGATTAAAACGATTTTCACTCATTGTAGAAATTTTATTAAATTAAATTATTATGACTAAAAAAATAAAATAGAAGATCTAAAATAAATTAGAATTCATTATTTAATTATCCAATTTAACATTTTATTTTGAAAAACACAATTAATTCCATTTTATCATTTAAATCACACTCTAAAAATACATATAAGAAATTTACAATTTTAAATCCTCAATTATTTTAACAAAATTCAATATATGGGTTTTTTTGTAAAATTTAAAAATTAATAAATCAATTAAAATAATAAATAAATCCATTTAACAATTTTAATTCTATATTGAATCAAACATTTAAATTTTAAAATCTAAACCAAAACCTAGATTCACCTATAAATTAAAAAATTATTTAAATCATTAAAACACACTATTAAATCAAATTTACAATAAATTCCTAGATCTATAAAGATCATAAAAGTGATTTATTACCTAGTGTTTTAATTAAATTTGTGGGTATTTTCAATGAATAAAAATAATTTGTTTTCCAAATTTTCAACTCATAACACTCTCGCACACTTAAGCTATTACACTCCTAGAAAATATTATCATTGAAATTCATTTATTCAAATATAAAAAACAAATTCATTCTATATAGATCTAAATATACAATAAAAAATTGAAAAAAAACACAGATTCATCCAATGTTTGAATTATCTTTCATCACATGTGAATCAAGTCACTACCACTTTCTAATCCAATTTAGAGTTCCAAGTCCAGGAGTGGAATAAAATAGATTTAAGTGGAATAAATTTTTTTAATAAGAATCACTTTTATTATTTTACTTTTTCTTAATTTTCTTAAACCAAAGTTTGATTTTCTACTTCACTGATAAAATTAAAATGAATATATTATAAGTCAATTTCCTCCATATTTATTTCAGTTCAATATTCCCCTTACCTAAATTAATTATTTTTTAACCATTAGACAATTTTTTCTTATTTTGAATTTGTTCAGACATGCATGTGTGAAGCATTGTGAAAAGACACTTACTAAGTATAATAAATGGAATTTATACTCTCACATTATGCCTAATCTCTCAGAGATCCACCATGGGATCCCAATTTTCTATTTTAATTTAGTTTAAAAGGATTTATATAAATTTATTTTAAGTTAGTTCATTGAGGTAATCTTCTTCATGGAAGAAAATTTACTACGGATTATGTTTAAAAGTATAGTGACCTTATGTTATAATTCTGATTACACACAAATATTTTCACTCACACTCCCTTTCATAGTTCTAAAATAGAATTATCCATGAATTTAGTGACAAATTAAATCAGAAATCATTTAAGTTTCACATTTTCAGATCTTGTGATATCTTTAACTGTAGAATAAAATTAACATTAGGCAAGGTGACCTTCAACTCAATAAATGTTTGAAAAAAGATATAACAAAAAACTATACAAAATTTGTTGTACATAATTTTTAAAAAGGATGTTTTTTTACACGTTTTTAAAATTAAAAAAACATACTCTCGAAAATATACTAAAAAAATAGACAGATTTTTAGATTTATATTCTCAAATAGTTCCTAAAAATAATTTAAAAACTATACTAAAAAATTATAAATATCTTCCCCACAATTTTAAATGAAATTAACCTCCATAATTTTAAATTGAAATGTATCAATGAAGGGTAGATTATTAATTATCAGTGTCAAAACAAATTATAATGAAAGAAACCATATGGTGTTTTTTATATTGTATGATTCAGTTATAAAATTTAATTTCTTATTGGGGACATCTAGGATAAACTATATGTTTTTTTACACTTTGGGAAAACCTATAGAAAAATAGAATAAACAGAAGATATTTTATTAAAAGCAATAAAATGTTACGATCCAAAACCTAGGCCATAGACTAGGGTCAGGTAAAATTAATAATTGAAACCCCCTATTTAAAACTAGTATAAAAATTAATTAGGGTATCATATCTATAGGGAAGGAATGATAAATGTTTTTGAATAAGAAAATAAAAAAACAAATCAAAAAAATTGAAAATAATGAAAATTTGATGATGGAAATGGTTGTGGTGATAAAAAAATGATAAAAGTGATGAATTCTGTGACTGAAAGTGATGATAGTACATGAACCAATAGAAGAGATATAATATAAAAAGTTTTCAAGGAAAATTAGATGATAAAAAAGGGGAGATCAATTGGATAGTTTAAAATATGTTTTCCCTTTATCCATGCATTCCAATGAAAATACTAGAACTTGTTTTAAAAGTGGATAACCAACTAGTAAGCTAGTCAACCAGTGATATAATGAATCATATAGTTATTCAACTATTGGACCGACTTAATCACAAAAATTGTGGAACCATCATCGCTTTTGGATCACATTTTTAGTTGATCTAGGATTTATACTCTTATGATATTTATTTTCTTATCAATTATATTCATAAATGATTAAATAGTTTGAAATAAATTTTATTGAAGAATAATTTTCACTTATACTTGATGATTTGAAAAATTAATTTTTCGATAAAATAAATGGGAGTAGTATCTAATCAAATCAGTGCATGGATGAAGTAATATGAATCACTGACACAATATCATTCCCCAAATGAAATTTATCCAAATTTCAGAGTTTATTTATAAATATTTAAAAACATTATTCCAAAATAATCCATTAAAAATAGATTGAAGAGAGAAATATCAAATATATTCTCTGTTTTATTAGATCCATATCTTGCTCAATTCCCCCTAGTGATCTCCAGTTCCCCTGATGAGAAGTCTCTTGAATTCAGTTCATTCCAATTCACCATAGTCTACTAAGGTTGTCAGAAATAATGCCAAAATTTGATTGTAGTCGGAGGTTTTCATGACTGTAAAAATAAAATTTATAACTCTAGTACTATCATATTAATTAATGGTTTAACCCAAGGGATTTTGGGTGAGTTTTCAAAGGTATTATTAAAATTATAAACTAACAAAATAGGGAAATGGAATGATGGGAAATGAGTGTTCAATTTTTTAATATATAATATAAGAAATATAGAGTTGGTGAAGTTAAAACTAACTACTATAATGAGTAAATATATGAAATATATCCAATTGAGAATTCAATGAAGTAAATCAAATTTATGTGTTACTCAATAAAATGGAATAATATCATTAAGAATCTTTATTATTTAGAAATTTTCAATCTCCCTAAATAATTAAAATCACCTCTGTTAATCATCATGTTCTTCCTCAAGAAACTCAATTGAATAAAAATATTGTAATTGGGAGATAAAATATTGAGAACATGAAAAATAATTAAATTTTCAATAAATAATTTTCTCCCATTAAATTATACACTTAGCTTATTTGAAAATGTAAATGAAACATGAAAAAATATTATTATGAAATAGATAAATAAAGGATAAAGATAAAAATAATATCTTCTCTATTGAGTCGATGTTTATCAATCCCCACATTCATCCTCCACATCCACCCTGTAGAAGTTCATTCTTATATTCACCTTGAAAATATCTTTCTTCACCTTTATTATTGAGATCCTCGGTCTGTTATAAAAGTTGGAATCTCATAGAAGTTAGTATGAAATATTTCTCCTAGAGCCTGAGAATTTGGAATTCGTAATGTCATAATCTAACCTAATGTCAAGTTTCCACATTGATCTCTCTTATTTATTTTCTTTATTTTATGTCTACTCATTAACATTATCCACTGACTAGTCTTGTTCCATGGGTTTTCACCAACCATGTGGCACGTGACACTGATTTTTTTCATCAAAATGTTCTTCAAGAAAAACCCCTTCAAACAAAACTTATCAAATACATGTGCACTCTATTTTAAATATATCTAGCCTGGTTTATTCTTGCTTGACTCCCTACTCAATATCTAATCTCATCATATCTCCAACTTTGGATATTACTTCTCATTCAATTTTTTGGGGCACAACTATAAATCAACTAGATTACAGGATCAATTCCATCTATTGAGGCATTTATTTGGGCACCTTAACAAAAATATCTTGTTCTCAAACTGAAATAGTATAGGGATAGAATTAATCCTTTTCCAATCTAAAATTTAATATAGAAAATATGAAAATAAACACAAATTTAAACCCAACTAAATCATTCAGACTAAATCTAATCTCCTTTGATTCGCTAAATTAATTTTTTTGAAACATGTTCCAAAGTATTGTCATGTTGATGAACCTCAATATAATAAAATTCATCCACTCAAAGTCAGCATCTCATTTCCCTTTAATGGAGGTTCTTTCCAACCCCATGTTCCATCTTCTTCAAGTGCAGGTTAAGCTCCAAGATCATCGTATTCTATAACCATGTATCATCTTTGATTAATCTCATGTTAGTTGGGGATGAATCTTCACTACACACAAGAACTAGATGAATTTTAGTAATGTTCCATTTCCTAAACTTTCTTCTTTGGTCTCCTGGTTCACAAGGAATGATGTTCCAAACATTCATTAATGGTTTTAATAACACACTTCCAAGATTTTGATTCTCTCTAAAATGTTTATATTGATCTTGGATTCAGTCTTCATGGGATGCACCTCATCTGGTACTTTGGTACTAGTTAACAAGGTTTTTCTGGTTTGGCCTCTTGTTTCATAATGCATTGAAAATGTCAACCTTGATTCTGATATATTGTCTTCTTAGGAAGACCTCGATGCTTGGGCAATCATAGTTTTCCCGAAATTTTACCTAAGTCATCCCTGGCCAAGGATATGAATCAGGATTGGTTCTAATTCTAGGGGATGGTAGTGAAAATGATTGATGTTAGAGAAAGCATGGTTATAGTTGTAGGTTGTGGAGCAGAAGCATGTGAGTTAAAATAACAGAAAACAGTTTCATTTCCAGGAAGTAATAGAAGCAATTACCGGTAGCATTTTTAAAATGAAGGAAAAAAAATTCTTCAACAATAGTAGGGCACCAACAAGAAAACAAATAGATTAAAAATATAAATTAACATTAATCAATTATTAAAACATGAAAACTAAAAAAATTAAAATTAAATTCCAATTTATGTTAATTATTGAATACAAAAATTATAAGTTAAATAAAAAAATTTAAAAAAAATTAAAAAAATATTATTTCAAACTCCGTAATTAAAATTTAAAAATAAATAAATTATTAAATTTAGAATTTAAAATTTATATCTATTAATACACTAAAACAAAATATTTTAAATTAAATTCAAGTTACATTAACTAAATATTAAAAAAATATAAAAAATGTTCAAATTATGAAACACCAAGATAAAAAAGGTACACTTAAAATTAATATTTAACAATACAATTAAAAATAACGTAAAAATAAATTCAAGGGAGGAAAAATATAATTTAAACACAAAAATAAAAATTTAAGTAGAAAAATCATAAATTAAACTTTTCAACAACCAAATTACTAGAGCTCAATTATTTAACATTTAAACCACATTTTACTAATTAAATCATCCAAATCATAATAAATTGATGTGTAAAATAGTGTGAAAAAACACATAAAATTCCCCAAAATAGACAACATGTTTTATCCCTAAGTAATCACTCATTAAAATTTAGTAGAATAAAATAACTCTTAATGATAAAAAGATTGTAATGCCACTACGTATTTATTTCCAAAATAAGATTTTCCCCATGGATTATCTTTTAAAATGATTAGTTTTTTCTCTTTAAAAAATAAATTTCAATACAAGATTTAGCTGCAATTTTACAATAATTATTAGCCTGGAAAAAATGGATTGAATTAAAAAAACATCATTATGAATATCACAAGGACTTCCAAACTAATTTTTACTTCTAGGAGAACAAACACAAAAAAAAATAGAAGGCATAATAATTAGTCACATTTTTAATAAGAGAAAATTTTAAAATTACAAGGAAATATAAATAACTTATCGAATAGCTAAAATAATAAAAAAATGAAATAAGGAAAGAATATAGGCTCAACATGGATTAATATTTTCATTTCATATCCCATTTAAATTTATATTTTAAAATTTATTTTCAAATAAAAATGTTTTAATTTAATAATTGATGTATAAAATTGGCCAAAAGATTTTCCAAAAACAATTAAATTCAAGATAATAATAAAAGAGATGATTTTTCTGATTGAATCCCTGGAGTAATAAAATTTAACCTATTCAAAATAACATCACAGCTTACAAAATTGAAAAATAAATTATCACCATTGATGAATTCAAAAAACATTCTTAAAACCATTAATATTTCTAAATAAAATAAGGTATTTTTATGGTATTTACAATAAATAATAGCTTATCTCATTAAATAATACCTCATCTCCCACACATAAAATACAATAATGTCCCCAATATTGGATTAAAAATTGGAGAAAAAAACTAACATTAAACCTCAAAAATATTTCTAATTCTGAAGTTCAAATTCATTATTAGGGGTTATAAAACTTTAAAATAGCATTTTCCACAAGTTCCATCACTTTTCCAAAACAAAGTTTAAAATGTACATGATTTTTCTTTGTAAACATAGAAGAAGTATTTTAATTTAAACTCAAAAAGAAGTATATTGATAAATGATTACAATTCAAATAGTGTGTTGAGGGAAAAGGTATTTTAAGGGTTTCAAACAAGATTTTTAAAAACATATTCATGCTAGTTTTCAAAAAAAAAATAGATTACAATAAGATTAACACCCATAATTTATAATAGACTCATCGAACTATGTTCAAACAAGAAACAATTCCCCCCACACCTAATTACCAAATAAGGGCCACATTACGTTTTATACAAATAAAGAAAGTCTCTTTAACTATGTTTCAACATAAAATAATTATAATATAAGATTCAAAATTTTAATCTTTAATCCAAATAAATAATAATTCTCCCCGGATAACGGTGTGGATTTATTTTGCACAATAAATGATCAATCTCATATTTCACCTACAACACTACTTGATCTATCAATAAAGGTTCCTTTAAAGGAAAAACAAATTAAAAAATTATTCCACACATTAAATTTAAAAATTATAACCCTAGATAATGGCGATAGGATGTATGAATGAAGGCTCCTAACCCATGAGACAAACATACCAACTCTAAGATCAACAAAAATGGGATCAGGGATTTATGTGAGGTATTACAAAAAAATTATGACGGGATTTTTATTATTTAAATGAAAAACAAAAAAACAAAACAAACATTGGATTACCACCATAGTAGTGCTATGTTTTTAGTCTTTATCCAAAATTCCTTATCAAATAATCGAGTCAATATCATTCTTCAATTTCTATTCTATATCTAATTTTTGGGTTCTTGATACACAAAAACTATATATCTCTATATATATCCAGTTTCAACTCCTCTACAGTGAAGAGACAATGAACACACTCAATTGAGGTATTCATTTTCTCCACACCCAAATCCATCATATGATGTTCATCCCTCAGTCCACACAAGTCCAATGGTATACTATGTGGACCGAGAGAGGTAAGGATAATTGATTTGAAAAATTTTATGGTGAAAAATATCATTATAAAGAGGAGATAATATAATTTATCTACCACTATTTATTTTATTATTTCATCAGGGATGAGAATTAGAAATTACATAATTGAGGATTCACATTGCATGAATAATCTCCCTTGGGGGAATGGCCCTTGGGATTGTTCCCTATAGTTACAGGGTTAAAGGGATCATAAAATGGAATAGAGATTTCGAATCACAAGATAAATGGAGGAAGAAGAGAAACATGACATAATGAACACAAATTGAAAAAAATTAATATTAAAAATTCTGAAGTGAATTAACAAATTTTAAGCTAAGATTGGAAGGAGTTAGATATTTTCTACTAGGAAGAAGGGAAATATTTGTAGGCATTTTTCAAACATATTATATCTCTTTTAATTTAGTATAGTGGTCATCGAGCTTATCATTACTTGGATGGGTTCCACATGATGTGG
Organism: Viscum album; assembly: GCA_963277665.1. Taxonomy (NCBI): domain Eukaryota; kingdom Viridiplantae; phylum Streptophyta; class Magnoliopsida; order Santalales; family Viscaceae; genus Viscum; species Viscum album. The sequence goes on along the minus strand of OY728162.1, from coordinate 619,778,079 downwards.
ATGATGGTAGAAATAGATTCAGTTGGTATCATTTTATCCGTCTCGGACATTCATGCCATGATTGTGCGATGAATTCTTTCCATTGTTTCCCTAGTGACATGTTTCACTGCATTGTGGGTATAATGTATAATAATTCTCTGTTTTTTGTGATTTTGAGTTATTTATTGTGATGGATTGATCTTTAAGGTTCGATGTGGTCTTGAAAACTTAGTGCGCCAAGACCTAAACTTGGTTCAACACATCATCTTCTGGTTTGGTGAGCTTCATTCTGCTTCCATTTCATTATGAAGTCCATGTATTTGTTGGAATTTTGTGTAATCATCCTTATCACTGATCTTCACATGGATTTTATGAATGAAAGGAGTGATCATGAACTCATCTAGTTTCATTCACCTTCAAGTGGTTCGGCTGGCTTTGGGTAATGAAAATTTGTGGTTCGTTAGGGAATTTTAACGAGAAATTTGTGAGGGGGATTCAATGGGTCTACAACCGGTGCATTAAGAAGTAATTGGGACTTATTTGAGTCTAGAAAGGGATCAAACATCCTCCAATTAATGTAACTTTCTAAAATTTTATTGGCTTATTCATCGGCTTCAAACTTTGGGATTTTGGTTGTTGATCTGGGCTCGGGGTCGGCTTCATCAACAATCTTTTGTTCGACTAGCACAAGAGGTAGGGTATTCCTTTTTCATGCTGGCAAGATTTGTATCCCACCCTAATGAAGATTTATCTGCTCCAATATAGCATGGAATCTATATGAAATATCACATCTCGGTTCTCTCCTATGATTAAAACAAGCATGTGGCTCTTCTCTGGTCATCTCCTCAATGGCATGTGGGTTCTTGAAGCATCCATAGTAGTTTGGGTTGATTTTCTTAGGTGGTTCCCACTACCATCAGTAGTTGAAAAATAGGATAACGGTAGAAAATAACTGATTGTAAAATTATGTTTCTCCGTATCATTGTTGAAGTAATGGAATCATAGGGATGTTGGTGTTGGGTTTCCATTTTGATGGAATCAAAATAGAATTAGTGGCAGTGAGTGGTAATTGAAAGTGTCTAGGGAGGTGGAATATTTTCTACATAGCAGTAATAAGAGACCCAACAGTATCACATGGACTTCATTAAATATTTCCCATATTTTGTGATTAAAATAATTTTTATTCTGTACAAGAATGGGTCCAAATTAAATTAATTATAATAAAAACAATAAAAAATGTTCCAAAATATATTCAACTTCATCTTATAATTTTCCAATTTAACATTTGATTTTGAAAAGGTTAATTAATTCCAATTTATCATTTAAATCACAGTCTAAAATTTTATACTGAAATTTCACAATTTTAAATTATAAGTTATTTTTAAAAATAATTTCAATGTTTGTGTTATTGTTAGAATAAAAATGAATAAATCATTTAAAATAAAAAATAAATTCCATTAATAATTTTAACACCATATTGAATCAAACAATTACATTTCAAAATAGAAATCAAAATTTTTGTTCACAATTGTATTGAAAATTTAATTAAAACATTAAAAACTTGTATGAAATACAATTTTCAATAAATTACTAAATATTGAAAAAGTGAATTATTATCTGGATTTTAAATTAAATTAAGAGGTGATTCTAGTGAATAAATGTCAAAAATTAAAATTCTCAACTCACATCACTCCTTCACACTTGAACTATTGCCCTCTCAGGTAATTGTATCATTGAATTTCATTTATTCAAAAAGAAAAAATACCAGAGATTCATCAAGACTAAATCTAAATATACAATCCTCAATTGAAATTGAAAAAAAATTCATCCAATTTTTTAATTATCATTCCTCATATGAGAATCCTGTCAATGCCTCATTTTTATCCAAGAGAGAGTTCCACGTCCATGAGTGGAATAAATTATATTTAAGTGAAATCAATGTTTTAACAAGAATCGCATCTCCTTTTTCCCTTTCCTCTAAATTTCATAAACCAATGTTTGATTTTTCACATTACTGATACAAGTCAAATGAATTCATTATAATACAATTGTGTCCTTCTTTATCTGGGTTCAATATTCCCCTCACTTGAATGAATTTTTTTTTGACTATTGGCACATTATTGTTTTTTTAATTTTTCCCAGCCATGTATGTGTGAAGCGTTGTTCAAAGGAACTTATTGGGTTTGTACAAATAGAATTTACACACTCACCTAGTGTCTAATGTCTCAAAAATTCATCAAGAGATCCCAATTGACAATTGTACACCAGTTTCAAAGGACTTATATCAATTTCTTTTGAGTTGTCTCTCTGTGGTGTTATTTTTAAAATAGGTCAAGTTAACTTGGGTTAAGTTCAATTGTAAAGTTACCTCATATTATAATTCTGATTCCATAGAAAAATTTTCACTCACACTCCCTTTCCTAGTTTTAAAATAGAATTATACATGAAGGTAGATAAAAATTCACTCAGCAGTCATTTAAGCTTCAAAATTTCTGATCTAGTGATATCCTTAGCTCTAGCATTGAATTTTTACATTCCATGGGGACATTAAGCACAACTAAATTTAGAGAAAATATAAAAAACTATACCAAGTATAGGCACATAATTTACAAAGAAGACTTATTTTTTTGAATTTTTTGAAAACAGTGATACTAAAATATATTAAACTTGTAAATATATTTTTATTTAGGGATTCTAAAATAGTTCTTAAAAGTAATTTAAAAACTATACTAAAAAGGTTTGAATCTCTTCCCCCATACTAATCAATGGAACCACCCTCCATGATTTTCAGAATGCAATTTAATAATGAGGTCTAAATCCATGCCCCCCCACTAAACTTATAAAATGATTTTTATTTATATATTCTAAAACAAATATTAAAAAGAATTTAAAAACTATACTGAATAGGTCTGAATATCTTCCCCCACACTTATCAATGGAACTTACCTCTATAATTTTTTTCATGGAATTTATCAATGAGAGTCATAATATTAATTAGTAGTGTTAAAAACAAATGACTATAAAAGAAGTCACTTAATGATTTTTTATCCCACAAACTCTATTTAGGATATTTCCTTGGTTTTGTGGATAGATAAGCTAATATCTTATATATTATATAAATTGGTAAAACCTATATAAAAACATAATAAATATAAGTTATTTATTAAAATAAATAAAATTGAAAATAAAAGAGAAGTAAATAGAGCATTGGGTCTTTCCCACCCAAGAGGGGTTGTATTTAAACTATACATAGATAGACAGTATCCTGGTCATCCCCATTACACCAAGGGATGGGGATTGTCTAATGAAAACCACCATATCCACTTTCTTCCATAGTTGGATAGTTTTTCTTCATTTTGTAGATCTCTTTTTCTAGAGTTCTTAAAGCCCACCCCCCATTAGGGTGATGTAAATCAAAAGGTAGGGGTGTAAAGATAATAAATGGGGTCTCCTCAGAATCTTTCACAATTGTTGTTTCTTCTTGATTATCCAGTGGATACTACCTTAATGTTGCTTCATAATCAATTTAAATTTACAAAGTATCAAAGAACATCTGATAGAGGGGTGAATCAGTTGTTTCCTTTTAAAAAATTTAGCTTTAGGAAACTAAACACCTAGAACCTAGTAGAGTTTCTTCCATGTCAACTTTTAGTAATCTAAATTGAATAAAGAAATGTAAAAGTAAATATAGAACACATTTATAATGGTCAACCTCAGTTTGAGAAGCTGCATCCTTTCCATAGCCACTACCATGGTTTAATAGATGTTAACTATTATGAAGAAGTGAATACAACTTTTGTTAACTCTCGTTAGACACCTTATATCTCATAATGGGAATGATTATGCTGGAATCCATATATTTATAATTTTTCTTACAAAACTTTTTCCAAAAAAAGATAAGTAACATTGAAACATTCTACTCTATAATGGTCTATCAATAAATCTATGTTCGACCAGCCTCTGTCCAATATACCAACATCTGATGGACATCATCTGATAGCCTCAGACCGATAGCCATGTTCTCGATACGTGATGTTCGTAACTTTTTGATCTTCCAGTAAAATAAAAATACGCTTCTTGAAAAACTAATCAAAAATCAAATCGATTCACTTTGTATAATTATCTCTATCTGATAGTCTGAATTTTTATCAGTCTGATCTTTTAATAAAAACCCTCTACCGAGAAGCTCGTCTTCAACACGAAACAACTTCAATTGAAATACTCACTTCAAACACCCATTCTAAAGAGTGTCATATTTTATGCATGGGTGAATAGTGTCAAAGTATTATGTACTATATACTTATATTTATATGTTCTCCAATTGAGAAGGGGTGGGAAAATAATTTCTTTTACTACTTACTCAAATTTCAAAACATTGAATTTCATGTTCATTTGAGATTAATTTTGAAAGAATCAAATATTATTATCTTTATTGGGGGATTCACAAATTTTATTGATCCTATTCTAATTTCCTATCTTTAAACGATATAAAAAATATTTTATAGAGAAAAACATCAGTAAAGAAATTGTGATTCAAGAAACTCATAATTTTTTTAATCCTCATAACCTATTTGAAATACATAATATTCATTCAATTAGATTAATGTTTCTCAGTATGAAAATCTGTTCATTATTATATTTCTCTTGACCTAAATTAAATAACTCGCATATTTTTCTCTTGACCAGTTGAAAAATAAAACATATGAACCAAATTTTTCCCACTCTGATGATCCAATACATCTGAAAATGGTTGACAAAATTATAAAAATGTCTACAGATATCAGAAACCTACAACAATTTTCCAATAGAAACTTCTATATGTATCACATTTTCATTTTGATTCTTCTTCTATTCATCTACTATTCATTCCAATAATACTATGTCCAATGGAACTCTAATTCCAATGACTTATCGGTGTAAAAAAACTCATCTGATGGATCAGTGTCAAAATATTGTCAGATGGATAGAAGTCAATCGCTTGTCTGTTGAATCGACATCAGATATAGTTTCAAATTTTTTAGCACTATCAAAACTACATGATCTCAGAAACCAAGAAAATTATATCTTTTTGAAATCTTCTTTCATTTATAGATCATCATCTGGTGAATGGGATCAAAACATCTGTATATATAGACTTAGAATCTACCACATGTTTGATCGAATCTTTTTGATGGAAAACTCACTATTTTCACTCTTTCAACAAATTAATGATCCAATTACCTTTTATAGTGAAAAACATCAAAAGTAAATTCTTTTTAATGTTCAAATCAAATATGGCCTCTTCATTTTTCTTTTATTAGAAATTAAAATCTGAAACCTTGATCCTCTTAAAAATCTCTTTCTCATTTTCAATGCCGCAACAACTCATAACTCAAAAACCACAATGATAGACTTTCTAAAAAAATAAAGGTTTTATGATTTTCATATGATGAATGAAATAAAAAAATGAAGAATATTATTTAATAAAACATCATCAAAATCAAACTTGCCTCTTTCTAAAAACAATAGAATTTGGTTCTTCTATGTTCGATGGGCTGCATTCGAACCACTTCAATTTGGGAAACTTGAGAAATGTGCATTTCTATTTTCTTCTACAAACTAAAAATCTTATCATGAGTTCATTATAGTGTTTTAGGAACCTGAAATAACATCGAAACATCATATAAATTATTTTATAAGTTCTATGACTTCCCAAATTTTCAAGAGTCAAAAACTTTCAAAAATTATTCATTTAAGAAAATTATATTTTCCAATAAAACTTCAATATAAGGAACTGTATTCAATTGATTTTCTGATCTCCATATTTTCAAAAAAAATTATCCAGGTTTTTAAAAACTTATCAACAACCAAGTTATAAACTTCTAGCAACACATATTTCACCAGAATTACAAAAAAAAATTCTTTTAGAAAAAGTTAGTTGTCAAAAAAATAAAAACATTTTTAAATGAAAAAAAAATCAAAAAGTATCTTCAATATCCCCCTTTGGATTTGTTGATAACTCTCATTAAAAACATTTTCAACTCATAATTTTTTCATAATCAGACTTTTTCACAACTCGTTTTTGAATAAATCATGTTTTTGACTTTTACCAAAACACAACATTTCTCAAAAGTGTGTGTCATGACACCACGCTAGTGAATAAAATAATTTTTTTTGAAGTAATTATATCACTCAATGATAAACAAAATTTGAGGTCATGTTAAGATATATAACCCCTCAATTTTATGTTTTCCTCTCACTTATGTTTATCTTTATCACTTTTCGTTCTCTCCCCATTTTATGATAATCAAAGCTTCATATTCATTTAAGTAAGAGAATTACATCCCTCTACCTTATAGGATAATATGGTACAAATTCTCCCCCCTTTTCAACATAATAGAAATTAAAGCAAGGGACATCATTATGATGTTTAAGAAGTATTTGGTGGAGGCTAGAGATGAAGTCTCAACATCAATTCCACAAATATTTTTCCATGAATTAATTTGGTGAAGATATCATCATTTTGAAATTTCAATGAAATATATTCTAGTAAATCATATGCACCAACAAATGTATCTTTCATGAATTGAAATGTAATATAAATGTGTTTTGGTCTTGAGTTTTGGAAACAATTTTTAGAAACATTAATTTCACTCTAATTATCACAAATTATCTTCAATGGTTTTCAAACTCCAATATTCAAATATTCTAACTGAATGTCTATCTATAAAATTTTAGTAAAATCCTTGGAAGTTGCACCATATACAGATTATACTATTTCATATTTACTTAAATAAATTTATTACTATGCCAACTCACACAACATTATCCCAAGAAATATGTTCCTCCATAATTTGATTTTATGGAATTCCAATATCTAGCCCAATCTGCTCATTATAATCATGAATGTTTATTTACCAAATTCTTTTTAATAATAGCTCATATGAAGTTATTCCTTTAACATATACTAGAATTATCTTTGCTTAAAACATATGATATTCTTTTATATCACTATGATATCTAGCATCAAAATTCACAACATAAATAATATCAGGGATTGATGCTATAAGGTAAATCAAACATCATATCAGTTTTCACAAAAAATTCTTATTCACGATTTTCTCAGCTCCATCTTTACTCATTTTCATCCAAACATAAATAAGTGTAGAAAATTATTTATATTCTATAATACGAAACTTTTATAATAATTATTGGAAATAAGTTTATTGAGATAGGAAAATATATTCTTCCAATTTTTGAACTTGTAAACCAAGGAAGAAAGTTATTTCTCCAAACATTGACATCTTAGAATTACTCTTCATTTCCTCAGCAAAGTTACTTACAAAATGTTTCTTCATAACCATCAAAAATATATATTATCTATGTACATAATTACAATTAGGGTTCTTAGATCCACTTTCTTCACATAAAATTTGATGTCAACATTTCCTTTAGAAAAAATCATCTTTTTCAAACAACTATCATGTTTGGAATACCAACCACATGGGGCTTATTTCAACCCATACAAGGATTTATTCAATTTAAAAACATTACGCCCATATTCAACAAGTAGAAATCCACAAATTTTCTAAATGTATTCTTCTTCTTCAATTTCACCATTTATAAAAGTTGACTTTACATCTATTTGATAAAAATTATAACTTCGATGTGAAATCAGTATTAGAAAAATTCTAATAGTTTCTAATATTATAATGAAAGAATTGTTTTCATCAAAATATACACCTTCAACCTGTACATAGCCTTTACATACTAGTCATTATTTTTTTCTAGAAAATTATCCATGTTCATTATGTTTTTCTATATGCACCCATTTTGTTCCAATAGCATTTTTATCATTTGGACATGGAACAACTTACCAATTGTTGTTTTTTTTCAATCAGATCCAATTCTCCATTCATCATATTAACCCATTTTTTGTTTTCAACTGATTATAAAACTAATTTTAGTTCAATTTGTGTAACGAGTGATGTCTAGTTTTCTAATCAAAACATTATTCTTGTCCTGACTAGATCTTTCTAATTCCCAATAATATTTTCAATTTCAACATGTTTCTTTATGGTTTGAAATTTCAAATTTTCTCTTCAAGTTTCACTTTCCTTATCACATTATTCTTATGAGACTTGATATATCTATTTTGTCTCACTTTAGCTTTCATCATAAATCTTTAGTTTCTATTCCTAAACATTTTCAACATCCTTTGTTAAGGAATTTTTATTTTCAATAACTTTCACCTCATATAAATACACTAAATTTTGCAAGAACTTCATCCAACATTTATCACCACTTTTTTTAGGTGAATATCCCATGAGAATTGCTTCATAAACATTCTTATCAAATTTACAAGATCTAGATTTTTGTTTGTTAGTAAACAAAGACTTCCAAAAACATTTAAGCACTTCAATGATGGTTTTTTATAGCACATTTCATAGAAATTTGTGTTTTAGTACATCCTCAACAGACATCTTTTTTATACATGTACAGTAGTAATAATAGTTTCTCATTAGTGGAAATTTGATAGTTTGTATTCTACTAAAATGATTCTTCCCATTTCCACTAAACTTCTATTTTTTCCTTTCTACAAATCCATTTTATTGAAGGGTGTATGGATCATTATACTGATGTATAATTCTATGATTCTTCAAATATGATTCGAATTTGTTGCATGTATATTCTTTTCCATTATTAGTTCTCAAATGCATTATGTAAACACTCATCCCTATCTCAAATTCCCTTCTAAAAACTATGAACATTTCTACTTCCTCTGACTTGTGATTTATAAATATAATGTTTGTCATCTAGGAAAAATCATCAATAAAATTGATAAATTATAAATCTCCTTTTATTGATTGATGTATCATTTTCCAACATAAATCAGAATGATCTAGAGGTCTGGTAGACTAAATCTGGACTTTATTATGACTGTTATTAGTTATTTTTTCTTTCTCACAAGTTATAAAAACATCTTGTTCTCTTTTTTCAATTTTATAAAATTTCATACAACACAAAATTTATAAATTTTTTTCATATTTTTTATCCAATATGCCTAAGTATGTGGTTCCACAAATTATTTTCATCTTTAGCACTCATGTAGTAGGAGTTTTAAAGTTCTTCTATTTGTAAAATATCTCCACTTGTTCTTTCTCCTTTGGTTACAACTTTTCTATATTCAATATTTTTTATGATATAAGAATTTTTTTCTAAAAATAACTTCCTTTCCATCATCAAAAATTAGACTCACACTAAGTATGTTATGTTTGATCCCATCAATAAATAGAACTTATTTAAACTTTAGTTCTTGAGGGTCTATATCATCCATTTCTATTCCTATGATTTTTAAGGAACTATCATTTCCAAAAGTAATTGATCCTCCATAAAAAATTCAATAGTACCCAAGTCATTTATATCTCCCAGAATGTGTGAGGAACAACCACAACCAAGAATCCATTATTTGTTATTTTTGGTAGTTTTCAAAGATGTATGTACAACAAGATCTTTTTCATCCACTTTATTCTTTCCATATTCCTTTTCTTGTCTATTATAATAAACTTGTTCTATAAGGATTAGCATATATTTCTAATTAAAGTATCATGGTTGGTCACATCTTATATATAATTCCACCGGGCAATCAAATTGAATTTTTTTTTGGAAAGTTTCTAACATCTGGATATTTTACGTTTCTTAATTCCTATGCATTATGAAGGATACCCATTCTTCTTCTGTTGTTTCTCCCCCTTACTGCATTCATATTCATAGGTGGAGACATATTGTGCCAATAATTATAAGTTTTTTTCAATAATTCCATAAAACAAACAAAATCAATCGAATCTTGGTCTTCTATAGAATTAGTATCATTCTCTATAGAAATGTTTTTAAGGTTCATAACTTCTTTATGTTTTACCATAGTATAGGTGTTCACAAAATTTCTTAGAGAGAAAATTTTAAAATTTTTGGAATGTGGTGGATTTTTCATAACATTTTTCAAACCAATATTTCCAAAAACATTTATTAACACTTCAAATTTTAGATAAATCAGATGAAACATTATTTTCAGAAGACGGATAATTCAGTTGATTTTGGGAATGTTATTTTTCTAATGCTTTAGATGATTTAAGTTTTACATATAAAGCCTTACTATAATTTTCATTAAACATTATTAAAGTATTTTCATCCTCAAGAAGTTTTAATTGAAATCTGTTAACTTCATCTTACTTAGCTACCAACTTATTACTAGGGTCTTCATTCATATTTCCATGTTAAAAAATTCTCAGTCTGTAACTTATGATCTCATAGATGTATTATTATTCTTTATTAGAAACATATTTTCATAATCCAATTACTTTTTTACTATCATTCTTCATCATTCTTATTTCTTTATTGAGAGTTCTATTTTTCTCAAGACATGCAAAATGTTCTGATCTGAGCTGATACTCTTTATAATATTTTTTACCACCTTCTTCTTCACTATTTGATGAATCTTCCTTTTTCTGAAAATTTGAAAATAAGATTTTGGTTATTTTGGAAATTTAATATTATTATGAATAAATCTCATTTAGGTCAGATTCTACTTACTAACTTAGAAAACATATTCTATTTCCACTGAACTTCTTTTTTCCAGCAAAGTATGTATTTTCTTTATTGGAAGCTTTGTCAAACTTCTTCCACTACGGTTTTTATTCAGAATGATCTTCAAATTCACCAACATTATTTTTAGTTCAATTCATAGGAAAATACCCAATTATACCACATTCAAAACATTTGAGAAGAATTTTTCCTCTCTACGTTTTTATTCCTCTTTGGTAGTTGTTGATGATAAGAGAAATGATTTTTTCATTTAATTCATCATCCTTCTTATGTTTATAATTATAAGTACCAATATTTCAACATTGTGATTTTTAATCCTTCTCAAAGCTTCAAAATTCATTTCATATTTCATATTTAAAAAAAACTTGATATTTTATCATTTCATAAGGAAACAAATGTTATTTAGTTCATCCAAAAACAAATAATCTTTATCCTCTAAAGTTGAAATTTTAAAATCAAACCAATCTGAAATGTTTCTTATGAATTTTTTCACAATTATTAAATCTTACAAGAAATATTTGTAACCTATGATGTTTCAAATAAATTCATTTAAATTGGAAAATTATTCCTCAATAATTTCTTCATCTCTTATTATTATATCTTCAATGTTTCTATACCAGATTTGTAGCTTTTCTCTCTTTACTTTAGTATTCCATTTGAAAATAATTTCAATCATGTCCCATATAATATTTTCTATTTTGAGAACCATAACCTTCATATTAACATTTTTTATAGAGACATAAGAATAAAATTTCTAGTTTTCCATCAAATTGAATATTTATCTTGTTAGAAAAATTCATAGGACCATCATTCTCAATCAGTGGAAACCTAATTGTAGTAGTATAAACAACTTCGATGCCAAGAGATATAAGAAATGGATTCATCTTTTTATTCCAACCATAATAATTTTTATCATCAAATATAAAAATCCCTCTATTGTTAATAGAAATTATATTTTCCATGATAATTATTTAATAGGGTAACCTATCATTGAAACTAATTTATGTTCCAAATTATTGAAGAAAAATAGTGAAGGGGGTGAGTTAATCAGTTGTTTCCTTTTAAAACATTTAAACTTTAGGAAACATAAACCCTAAAAATTGTATAGGTTTATTCCTTATCAACATTGAGTAAACTCAAGTGCATATATGAATATAAAATTAAGCATGGAACAACTAATTTACATATTTTTTCATCAGTGAGAAAACCTACATACATGGAACAACCACTCATGTGGGAAAAAGAATCACTATTATGAAGAAGTTGATACCACTTCTTCCAACTCCTGTTAGGCACTTTCAATCTCCCGATATGAATGATTATACTGACTTCCATCCATTTATAATTTTTTCTTACAAAAAATGAGCCACAAAAAAATGTAATCCTTAATATTCCCGCTCCACAAATTTTTATCCAGAAATATATGTTTGGTCAACCTCTTTCAAATCTACCAGTATCTGATGGCCTGTGTCTGATATCCTCAAACTAATAGTAATTTTCTTAATCTGAAATGTTCCAAACTTCTTGATATTTTTGTATAATCAAACTTCACTTCAAATAAAACTACTCAATACTTAAATAGATACCCTCATTCTGATTCTATTTGTCTAATAATATGAATTTTCTTCAGTCTGATCTTCGGATCAGAACCCACTGTCTAGAAATTCTTCTTCAACACAAAACAACTTCAGTTTTCAAACTCACTTCAAAAAAAATTCTACAAAGTATTATCTTTTATGAATGGGTGAATAGTTTAAATGTATGGTATATTATTTACTTCAATTTATAGGTTTTTTAATTGAGAGAAGTGCGGGGAAACAATTTCTTTTCTCGTTCAATCAACTTATAAAACTCTAAATTTCACATTAATTTGAACTTCATTTTTATAGATTCAAATATTATCATCCTTTATGGTGGATTATAAAAATTTCATGATTTTACTCAAATTTCCAATCTTTATACATGATAGAAAAATATTTGAATGAAAAAACACATCATTCTGGAAATTTTGACCAGGAAAACCCAACATTTTTCTGTTCTTCTTAACCCATTTTAAATATAGAACATTGATTCAGTTTGATCAATGTTTATTAGTCTGAAACTCTATTCATAATTCTATTTCTCTTGACCTAAATTAAATAACTCACATATTTTTCTCTAGATACATTAAAAAATAAAATAAAATGACAAAATGTTTCTTGCTCCAATGTTCTATGCCAACTAAAAATGGTTTACAATATTGTTGCAACTTCTAAAGACTTTAGAAATTGGAAACAATTGTCTTGTAGAAATTTCTATGTATCTCAAATTCCAATTTTGATTCTCCATTTGTTCATATGCACTTCAATATGATCATACTATGTTTAATTGAACTCTATATCCAATGACTTAGTAGTGTTAAAAACCTATTTCAAAATCATGTATGATGAATCAGAGCCAATCAAATTTCCCGTTGAATCGATATCATAAAAACATTCTACATTTTTAGCCCTATCAAAAAAAATGATCTCAACAACCACAAAACATCCATATTTCTAAAAAAAATCATCTAATGATATGGGTATTGTTCCTTTGATTAAAACTTCCCTTTATATAGATGTAGCAATTTCCTTCTGTCCAATATGATCTGTCCTATAGGAAACTTCAACTTTTAACTCTTTCAAAAATATCTTCATCTAATCAAATTATGTAGTGAATAATCTTTAAACTTCCTCAATTTTTTAGTTTTAATGAAAATATTGTCTCCTATTTTTTTCTCAGTAATTCAAATCTAAAACCTTAAGCCTCTTCAAATTTATATCACATTTTCAATACCACAACAACTCAGAACTCATAAACCACAAATCCAAACATTCTAAAAGAAGAAAAATATGATGATTTAGATATTATGAACAACACCCAATTAGAAAACGTTTATTTCTTCAAACTTCATAAAATTCATACTTTTAGGATTTTGAGAAAATCTATCTCGGGTGCCTCTAGGTCTGATGAGTAGCGTCTGGGACACTTCAGTTTAGGAAACACTAGAAATTCACATTTCTAATTTCTTCTAAAAACTCTAAATTATATCCTAACTACTTCATGATATTTTAGGAACTTTAAATAATAGAAAAGAATCATATGACTTATTTTATAAGTTCTATGACATCCCAACATTTCAAAGATCAGCAAATTAAAAACCTTCTTCATTTCAACAACATATTACTTTTGAAAAAAAACTTCAATATGATAGATTGTATGGCCTCTTTATTTTCAAAACACATTAATTATCTATGTTTTTCTACAACTTCTCAACAAACAAGTTATCAAATTCCAATATGACATATTTTTCCATAATTTCCAAAACATAATTTTTCAAAAATTTAGTTTTCAAAAAAAAACTTTTTTAAAAAACACCACAATAGATCTTCACAATTAATGTAGAGTCAGTAAATATTTCAAATTATAAAAAATTAAAACAAGTTTATTTAAAATCTAAAGTCTCTTTGTCATATTTATCATATTGAACATTTTTTTCTTCATGAGGGACCACTGGGAACTCTTCTAGTTAACTTCCATCAAATTTATTTCCTGGGTGATGTAGTGGGAGTAGTTGATTAACCATAGGTCCTAGAATATATTCATCTTATTCTCCACTACATGTTTAGAATTTTACTCACTATCGAGGGTTTCTTTTAAATTTAGTTTATTCACATGAACAATCTTCAGTTATGTTTGATCTTTTTCACCCACTAGTGTGTCTTTGTTAAAAATAAATTTCCACAGATTGTTAAAAAAATTCTTCATCCATCGCTTCTTCTTCATCCTGGGTGGTTGAAATTGAATTAACGGAGTTGTAGGAAAGAGAATAAAACATAAATTCATCAAAATATGATAGAAATGTGATCAAGGTAATGATATTTCTCTCAATTATTTCAACTAAATGTTTTATTTATTCATGCAAGTGCACTAACTCTTAATATTTTTCTAGAATTGAAGTGGGGTGAAGTTGACCTTCCAGTTTCTATTTATCATTTGAAATTATTTATAACCCCATGGATAATGCGTTGGTTACCCTAGGGAGTATTTTATCGTCTATTTTTTATGAAAGTATCATTCAATGTTCATATAGATGTCTTTTTCAACTCCCTTTTCAGTCTCACCAAGTAGCCACACTAGTTATTTTATTCCTTATTCAATGTAGAGTTCATTCGTTTTACATTACGTTTATCATATGGGGCCTGCAACCGACATTATGATTTTTCTTCTACAAAATAAGGTAGGTAATAAGATAGTTTAGATTTAGTAAAATACTAGAATGAAAAATTTATACTAAATTATTCACCCTCAATGAGTTTATATTTTAGTTCCACTTCAAAGTTTAGAGCCACTGGGAAAAAGAGTTCAGGGGTGAACATGGGTGATTTTTCCTTTTCTCCAATATATTAAAGTTCTATCTCTACCTAGGTTTTCAGAATAAGGTGGAAGATATATTTGTCCCAAAAAAAGTGGAAATGTCTGTGTTTGTGACCTCTATAGTGATTATGATAGTCTATTTAATTTGGGAATAAAATTGGTGATTTGATATTATATAATTTTCACACTACACTGCTTTTCCCAAAGGGTATAAAAATAAGAAGAAACAAAAAAACAAAAAATAGAAAATATTAGTTATAGTTTTGTCAATACAGTGAATAATCAACCCTCACTCATCAACAAATATGCAAAGTTTGTAATGTGGTTATCGTGCAGCACAGTATAATAGAATTTTAAATTACTGCAAATGTTTCCTTATAGATTACCATTATTGTATATCGGGGAATATGGTCTGAGAGTTCACTATCCTAGAACATATGTTTCATTGGTTTGTTTTCATAATTTCTTGAAAGTAGGAAGACAATGATGGATTTTGGAATTTTTATTTTATAAATTTCAAACTAAATAAGCATCAAAATAACAGTCATGGATAAAATGGAGTTGGATCTAGGTTTAATTATACAAGTTATTCATTATCCATATTGGTTAAAATCCAATAATTGAGTCAATGTCATTCTTTTATTGCTCATCTCAATCTAATTTTCATTTCTGAATATACACATAATAAATTTCTCCATGTGCATCCAGTTATAACTCCTTTACAGTGAAGAGGCAACAAACACACTCAATAGAGGTATCCATTATATCCACAAACAGATCCATCATATATTTTCCATCCCTCAGTTAACACAGTTCCAATGATAAACTATATAGACCTATAGAGGGAGGCAAATTTTATTTGATAAATTCTAGGGTGTACAAGTTCAATTAAAAGAGTAGATTTATATCATATATCTACGTATTTACATTTTAATGTTGCATCCAGGATGAGAATGAGAAATTAAATAATTGTCGATTCAGAGTTCCTTTATAATCTCCAATAGGGACCTAGTGTGGGTTTCAGATACAGTGGAAGCATGAAATGGGCGGTGCCCAACATTAATTTTTTTTCAAAATCAATGATCAATCCAAGATCTATATGGTGATGAACACCATGATCCATGGAATTGTGTCAAATAAATAGTAAAAGAAGAATTGCACTAGAAATTAGAGAGAGGATATCAACACATATTGTTTATAATTAACTTAATTAAATAGATAATTGACTCTAATGAATTCCTTCTTAGTTGATGAGTCTGAAGATATATCTGTGGTGAGCCATCATTGATTTGTAGAATCCAAGTGTAGATTTAATCTATCAGTGATCCACACAAGTTCTCAGAATCTCCAGACGTCTCTAAAAGAGTCCCTCGGTTCTAACATGAAAGATCATAGTGCTTGTGTCATCCACCATGATCGCCTTAAGAATCACTTCAAAATAATTCTCCTTGATCATGTTGAAGAGTTTTTCTCATCATTCTTGGGAGCGTTCTTAGAGAAAAGGAACTCTCTATACTTGAGAGGATTCCCCCAAGCTTATTGTGCACAACACACAAAATGATTTAGTTAATTAGAAAATAACATAATTGGGTATTTATATTGATAGGGTTAAAATATAATAATGGCAGAAGTTCCCTTGTTTATTTTATTTAATCCAAGAAAATTTTCATATCAAATAATAATTACAATATTATTATTTCCTTACACGTGCTTAACTTGTAAATTATAATTAAATAACATTAAATATTATCATTTATCAACATACCATTAAAATTTGTTCGTCATTCCTCTACAATATTTATCAGGCCTGGAATATTCTTTATTTATTTATTAAATAAATATCACTGCATTATTCGCTAATAAATAAATAAATATTATATTTACTAAACAAAAAATAAATATTTATATGTGATAAATCTTATATAAATAATTATTAAACCTCATATAGAAATAATATTTATTGAACCTCTTAAATAATAAATAATATTATATTAATTAATTGAGATTCCAGATACACCAAGTGTGTGACCCTCTGGGCCTCTTTCTTAGTGGCATTAGGCAAATAATCCTAAAGTCCAATGATAGTGTCTAGAAACATGCCAAGGCACCCATAGAGAAATAATTTAATGCTGTAGTGACATGTCACCTCATTCGAGTGCTTAATGTGTAATATAATCCCTTTATCACAATATCTCAAATCGATCAAGTTGCATGTTAGTGTCATCAACCTATATGCTCGAGGTCTATTTATTTTATTTTTCAGAAATATAACTTGCATATAGGACACCATGTTCATGGATATATTTGGGATATATCATTTTCATCAAAGATCCTAAGATATTAACTTCTATTAAAGAACATAAGGGACAAATCCTTTCTTTCATTATTCATTAATGTAGTATTATTCATAATGCACCCAAATCCTACCTCACCACAAACATCTGTCATCAAAGTTTTTGTCATCACATCTAAGTGTGCGACTCATAATACTCATTATTAATAATTTTAATGTCTAATGTTCAATGCACAATACCATATTTAAGAACATCTAATGGAATATATAAAACTATATTTTTTATCAGTGGGTCTCATTATTATAATATACTACTGGATATTACCACGGGATTACACCATGAGAAGGTTCCAAAAATTACAATGAGTATCCACCCCTGATAACTTGTATAATTTTTGTCCCAAAAATTATATCATCTGGCTATAAAACATATATTCAAGAACAGTTTCATATCACTTATAAGTTCTTGTCATTCATGGAACTACTGTGACATTTTAGTGGGATATCTAATCTTATGACATTGTAACATGTTGTTACATGTAGATGAATAATCATAATGTGATAAGTCGTTAATTGATATTCAATCAAATGAATACATGTTTATCATAAATTTTAAATAAGTTGGTTCTGGGGTGCCAACTCCAACACCTGGGCCTTACATTAGTTCTCTATAATTAGAGTTAAAGAGTTGAAAAAATGAAACTAAGATTGAGAATCACAATAGAAATATTGGAAGAGGAGAAACACACCATGATGAAAAAAATAAACATAGTAATGCAGAAGATAATTAAACAATTTCTAGATATGATTGGTGGGAGTTGAATGTTTTATCTCATGAAGAAGAGAATAATTTATAGTCATTCGTAGAACATCTACTTTATCATTTAATTATGTGTAGCACCCATTTAGCTTCTCCTTCCATGGTGGGTATCATGTGTTGAAGCCAATAGTGGAAACAGATTCAACTGGAAACATTTTTGCAAGATCAGACATTCATCATAAGATCAAACTTTGAATGATTTTGAGAATTTTTCTAGTGATATATTTGGATGCTTTGTGGGTGATATTGAAGATTGTACTCTGTTTGGTGCGATTTTGAGTGATTTAGTGTGGACAATATCTTTAGGGTTCCAAGTGGGCTTGAAAACCCAGTGGGTCTGGTCAAGGACTTTGGCATAGATGTTGTCTTTGGGTTTGGTGATCTTCGAACAGATTTCATTTCATTAACCAGTCCATGTGTTTGTTGAAATTCTGGGAAATGGACCTTATGACCAAGATTCACATGGATCAGGTGGATAGAGGCAGGGTTCTTGAACTTGGTTGATTTCATTCCACTTTAGGTGTTTTGTTAGGTTTTGGATCATAACAGATTGCGGATCGTTGTGGAATTTAATCAAGTAATTGGGGTGTAGGTTTCAACAGGTCTATAACTGGTGCATTGGAAATAAAATGTGGCCTTAAAGAACTTGTAAATGCAATAAATGGTAGTCCATAAAAACAATTTCCTCAACTTGAATTTATTTATTATCAAGCTTCGGACTTCAGGATTTTTATTCTTCATCTAGTATTGGTCTCATCTCTATTAACAAGCCTCTGTTAGGCGATCATCGGAGGCTTGGACTTCCTTGTTCATGCCAGTCATATTTATCTCCCTACTCGGTGAAGCGTCATCCACTTCAATAGATATCGATGTCTACAGAAAAATGCATGACTAGGTCTAAACCTCTGGTTAAAATAGGTGTAAGGATCTTCTTTGGTCATCTCCTCATCAGTTTTTTCAAATGTGGTGGCCTGAATTCTGGTCAACACCCTCATGAGCTTCTTCTTCAAGCTCAGAATCGTATAGTTTAGCTTCATAAAAATAGGTGGCGTGTTATTGGGTCAACCTAGATCTTCATCATTCAACCAAAGAAGTCTTTATCATGCGTGTTGTGGAAGCCTTGGATCTGGTTCATCGATAGCCTTCTAAGATTCAATTAGTTTTGGAATATTTTTAATTCATAGATCATTAGAGCTTCATAGTGATGTTGGGGAATGGTCTTCAAGCTCTGTTCTACATCATCTCCTCGGTGGAATCTTGGTTATTCAATGTTATACAGTGGCTTGGGTGGATTTTTTCCAGTAGTTCCTACTACCATTTCCATTGGAAAATAGTTGTATTAGATTACTATGATAGCATTATTTTTCTTCTTGTCATTTTAGCAGTAGTGAAAATAGAGGGACAATAGTGTGCGGTTTTCATCTGACGGATGAAAAATTAGGGATGATTTTTATACAGTGGCTCAAGTGTATTTTCTCAAGTGGTTCCTTCTACCATCACCTTTGGAAAATATCATTAGTATATAGAGTTTTATTACACTTTTTCTAAAGAAAAAAATTAAAATGGTATATGTTAAATTTTGTTTAAAAAATACGCCACAAAGGTGGTATTACGGATGTCTCCTTCCCTCCCTTGCACTACCTTAGGCTTGGATCGATGACATAGAAAATGTGGAAGGGGGATGTTGTCTTTCTCCTCTAGGTAAGGCGAAAGGTGGCACCGCTGATGTCACCTTTGGCTTTACCCAGAGGCGAAAGGCAGCATCGGTGATGCTGCATTTTCCTCAACTACCAATAAAAGGGAAACCCCCCTTCTCCTCACTCAGTTTCCTCCTTCATATCTCCTAAATCCACTTCATCTCTCTCTAAAAAATCATTTTCCATGCAGGTTTTTGCGAAACATCATTTAGTGGTATTTTTATTTATTTATTTAATTGAATTATTTTTAGTTTTAAATATTTTATTTTTTAAGTAGTTTTTTTAGTTCTTAATATTTTGATTATTAGGTTGTGTAGTTATTTATATATTTTTTTATATAATTATTGTTAGTATTATAGATTAAGTATTGATTAAGTATATATTATGTATAGATTAGCTTAGGATTAACTTAGGATTTTGTATTGTGAAATTTTGGTAGCATAAAGATTATGTCGTTATCTAAGAAATCACATCCCTATCTGGATAAAAACAAATGGATGTGGATCTGGAACATATGTACCTAATATTGAAAACTCCAACAAGGAGTTTCGGGCATGACCCGGGGTATGTTGGTACACGACAACAGGCCTAATTGCACTCTTGGTTTGACACTACCAGGGGATATGCTTAAGATGATTCATATTTTCTTTATAAAATACTAAAATATTTAAGAAAAGAAAAATAAAATTAGTATATTTATCAATGATAATTATAATGTTATAGAATTAAATAAGGACAAAAACATTAACTAATCAATTTTATTTTTAGTAATTAAAGACATTTATGTAGTTTAATTAGTTATATATAGTTTAGAAACAATAATCATTTTGTATTGATTAATTATAGATTAATTAATGATAACTTATAATTAAAAATGAATACATATGATTAGTTAATTATAAATAACTAGTGAATATAATATGATTAAGGATTAATGAATAAATAATTAAATAATAACTTAATAATTATTTACTAGTGATTAAATAATGAGT
Organism: Viscum album; assembly: GCA_963277665.1. Taxonomy (NCBI): domain Eukaryota; kingdom Viridiplantae; phylum Streptophyta; class Magnoliopsida; order Santalales; family Viscaceae; genus Viscum; species Viscum album. The sequence goes on along the minus strand of OY728162.1, from coordinate 619,757,322 downwards.
GATTAGTTAGAAAAGTTATTATTAGTAATTAAATATGTTATGTATTAAGAAGTTTAATAAGTTATATATAGTTTATAAATAATACTTATTATTTATAATGATTAATTATAGAATAATTAATGATCACATAAGATTAAAAATTAATACATGTGATTAGTTAATAATAATTAACTAATGAATATTATATGATTAAGGATTAAAGAATAAGTAATTAAATAATAACTTAATAATGATTAAATACTAATTAAAATTTTATATAATGAAACATTAATTGAATATTTTAGGGTATATAAAGGCATCCTAAAATTTCATTCTAATAAATATTATATAGTCAACAATCGTTTTTAATATTTGTTACACTATCATAATTTTGATGAAAGAAACATGTGTGACGTAGAGAGTCATGTTTGTCTATGTGTACTGCTATGGGGAGTTTATTAAAACTGAGAAAGGAGCTTCTTATAGTACACAACCAATAACTATGGTTAGAATAGCTGATTGTGTAACCATAAGTGACCTTCAAGAGAGAATTAGTGGTTCCTCAAAACCTGGGACCTGATCAAGAGATCAAGTATGTGAGCTATAAACATTTACAATTCCCAGCAACACTGTGGAATCTAGCTTTTCCATTGGATTCTGTTGTGCAGTGGGTCCAAGAAATTAATTTATTTTCTCAATGGTCAGACGGTACCTTGATGGAGTTATAAGTGGATTTTCTAATGTACAACAACAATTTCCAGTTGTACGAAGATGTAGAATTACCAAAGTGGTTGAAGATACTCCACCCCCATGAAATTGATCTTATTCTAAATGATGTAGAAGAATTGGACAACCTAGATGATATCCTGGATATATAGGTCACTCCGAATTCCAATGAGAAGTTTCTTAATGATGGATCAGATGGTGACAACAATGCTAATGAGGAGGGATGAGTGGAAGTTAGGAAGGAGGTTTCAATAAATTCATTAGTTGTACATCAACCACAACCTAAAATAAATCATCCACCACTCCTTTCATCTTGGTCAGAAGCAATGACATGTGTTCCTAAATTCGAAAATAATGTTCTCACAAAAGAAACTGAGTTCCCTGGAGTTGCACCTAATAGGTTTAGTAAGCTATAAAAAACCTAATATATTGGAAGGAATTTTCCAAGTAAAGATACATTAAAAAGCATGCTAAAGAGATTTCACAATGAGTGGCACTACGAATATATAGATCATGAATCAAGTCATAGTAAATATGTCATATAGTGTGAGAAGTATGAGGATGATTGTAGTTTTATCTTGAGGAAGATTACAGACATTACATTTGGAGGTTGGAGAATCTCGAGGATTAAGGTAGCTCATACTTGCTTTCAGCCAAGCTTGACACAAGATCATACCTCATTGGATGCATAGTTTGTGTCATTTATTATTTTTTATATGATTATGACATTTCAAGAAGTTCCAATAACCCTTGTGAAAGAGGGGATTCAACAGAAATTCGGGTATAATATTTCCTATAATAAGGCATGGATGGAAAACCTGAAGGCAATTATGAAGGTCAATGGTGATTGGGATGACTCATATTGGGTGTTTACCTAATTTCTAGCCATACTGAGGCATCATAACTAAGTTGTCTTCCATCTAGGTGAAAACTGACATGTGTATCATGATAACTGACTTGATCCATCCTTTGTCCAATTTCATTGTTTGTTTTGGGCCTTCCTTTACTGTATCTATGCATTTTGTTTCAACAAACAGTTTATTCATATTGATGTAAATTTTCTATATGGAAAACACAAGGGCGTATTTTTTCATTACGGAAACCCATTATGGAAACCATACACCTTTTCTTCATTCCTTTTCCATTATAGATAAAGAAGTCTATGAATCACTGAGTTCTTTTCTGGAATGTATCAGCAACTATTTCACCAATATTCGGGGTGTTTGTTTGATATATAATCATCATCAGACAATTAATGAGGCTATCAATGCAGATCCTGATACATAGAGATACCCAAATTCACATAATTGGTTCTGTATTAGACACATTGTTAGAAATGTGCATAAATAATTCCACAACAAACCGATGAAGAAGTAAATCACAAAGCTCGGTACACTTTGTATTTGGTATGTTTTAACTATTTAAACATAAATATATAATAAAATTATGTGAAATATCATTTATTATTTGTAGCATATGAGTCGGATCAATGGCGGATTGAAGAGAATTTTGAAAAAATCCACAAGGCTAATAAAGAATTTTATGATTATATGATGAGGATTCTAAAAGAAAAATGGAAATTGGAATATGACGGGGGGAAGAGGTACAGACGCATGATTTCAAACATTGTGGATTGCATCAATGGGGTCTTCAATTGGATTCACAAGATACCTATAACCACCCTAGTTCAGTAGACATTATATCGATGTGTGAAGTACTTTGTTGATAGAAAAAAACTAGCATCAGACGGAATACAGCAGGGGCTAAGGTATGGAAGACACTTTCAATGAGAAATTGAAAAGAATATTAAAGAAGCTTCTGGTTATCATGTCTACATTTTTTTACGATAAGACTATTTATTTTAAGTTCAAGATCATTCATACCCCATCATAAATCACATCGTTGAAAAAATGGTGGTATTATTGTAAACAAGGCAATGTCAATGTGGAAACATTCAGGCCTTACAGTTTCCATGGACACACACCATCGTAGCATGTGCCTCTGTGAACATATCCTGGGAAGCATATGTTGAGCTAGTGTACCAGATGGATACCATTTCTAATTGTTATACTCCACTATGGACACCTATTGGGTAGTATTGTTATTTCCAAATTCCTGAAGGCCAGCCAATAGTGAGACCTAACATCAATTGGTTGCATCCTTGTGGGAGACTGAAGGCCAGTAGGATGTGTAATGAGATGGACTAGCCTCAAGAGCAAGGGTAGAGTTTGAGATGCACGATATGTCATAAATAAGGTCATAACCGGAAATGATTCCCTAACATTGTTGGGTGGAGTTCACAGTCTCATCCAGAATGATGTATTGTCTTCGTTGTGACATTCCCATATTGTAAATTAAATGTTGTTATCTCTTCTTTATTTCTCAGTTTTCTAGACCCCAAAAACCAAAAGGATAACACTAAACCCAAAAACATCTTTCCTATACATTAATATCAAAATTATAAACCCTAAACCCTCAAACCTAAACCCTAACCCAAAATCATATTCCCTTTTCCATGGTTTTTGAGAACATTTTTTGTCTGATTTTTTAATAAAGACTTATATAACGAAATAATAGTATCATAATGATTATCATAAGTTATTCATTATAGAAAATTAGATAAATTCCTAAAACATAATTAGTAATTCACATGTTTTATCTTAATCCAACCCATAAATAGTTAATCCTAAAGCACCTCCAAAATATGTCTAACCAAATTCAAGACCCAATAATTTATAATTATTGTCTCTACGATTCTAAAAATAAGTATGTCATTATTCCAAAAATGTATATCTTAGTGACACATACCTAATATTTAAATACCTTAAATCCTTAACAAAAACATGCATGCTTTCAAGAATTGACTTTCTCCATATTACTTAAATAAAATCTTAGATAATATAATTTATTTCATAAATCCAAAAGTCGAACACTTAACCCATATTTTAAATTAAATGTTGTTATCTATTCTTTTTTTCTCAGTTTTCTAAACCCAAAAACCCAAAAGGAGAACATTAAACCCAAAAAAATATTTCCTAAACCTTTATATAAAATTCTAAACCCTAAACCCTCAAAACTAAACCCTATCTCGAAAAAATATTCCCTTTACCATGGGTTTTGATAACATTATGTGTCTTCTATTTTAATAAACTTTTATATAATGAAATAATACTATCATAATGATTAGTATAAGTTATTCAATATAGATAATTAGATAAATTCCAAACAAATCATTAGTAATTAACATGGTTTATCTTAATCCAATCCATAATTTTTTGTTCATAAATCTCCTCCAAAATATGTCTAACCAAATTCGAGACCCAATAATTTAGAAATATTGTCTCTACGATTATAAAAATCAGTATGCCATTATTAAGAAAATGTATATCTTAGTTACACATACCTACTATCTAAATACCCTATTAATCATAAATCCTTAATAAGAACATGCATGATTTCATGAATTAAATTTTTCCTTATTTCTTAAATAAAATCTTAGATAATAGAATTTATTTCATAAATTCAAAAGCAGAACACTTAACCCATATTGTAAATTAAATTTTGTTATCTCTTCTTTTTTTTCTATTTTCTAAACCCCAAAACACAAAAGTAGAACACTTAACCCAAAAAAATCATTTCTAAACCTTAATATCAAAATTCTAAACCCTAAACCCTAAAACATAAACCCTAACCCATAAAAATATTTTCTTTACCATGGTTTTTGATAACATTATGTGTCCAATTTTTTAATAAAATTTTATATAAATAAATAATTATATCATAATGATTAGCATAAGATATTAAATATAGATAATTAGATAAATTACTAAAACATCAATAGTAATTAACATGGTTTATCTTAATCAAACCCATAATTAGTTAATCATAAATCTCCTCTAAAATATGTCTAACCAAAATCAAGACCTAATAATTTAGAAATATTGTCTTGATGATTCTAGAAATTAGTATGCCATAATTCCAAAAATATATATCTTAGTGACCCATACCTAATATCTAAATACCATATTAATCTTAAATCCTTAATAAAAAATGAATGATTTCAAGAAATAAGTTTCTTCTTATTTATGAATAAAATCTTAGATAATAAAATTTAATCCATAAAACCAAAAGCACAACACTTAACCCATATTGTTAATTAAATGTTGTTATCTCTTCTTCTTTTTCTCGGTTTTCTAAACACCAAAACCCAAAATCATAAAACTAAACCCAAAACCATCATTCCTAAACCTTGATATCAAAATTCGAAACCCTAAACCCTCAAACCTAAACCCTAACCCAAAAAAATATTCCCTTTACCATGGTTTTTGATAACATTATGTGTCTGATATTTAAATAAACATTTATATAACAAAATAATAGTATCATAATGATTAGCATAAGATATTAAATATAAATAATTAGTTAAATTCCTACAACATCATTGTTAATCCTGATGTTTTATCTTAATCCAATACATAATTAGTTAATCATAAATCTCCTTCAAAATATGTCTAACCAAATTCAAGACCCAATAATTTAGAAATGGTGTCTATACGATTCTAAAAATTAGTATCCCATTATTCCAAATATTCATATCTTAGTGACATATAAATAACCCAAAAATCAAAAACCTAAACCCTAAAACATTACAAAAAATACAAAAACCCAGATATATTCCCTTAAACCATGTATCAATTAATAAAGTTTTTACAAAGATATTTTCATTAAAAAAAATTGTTTCATAACATAATTCTTTCCAACTATTTTTTTCTATTATTTCCACTGGTTATATTTAATTCATTAAAAACCAAAAGACATGGAGAATTATATTACTTTTGGTAAAAATAACTTCATAATACAATGTGAATAATAATTTCATGTCTTACATTATTCAAGTCATAACATTATGTTGACCATTACGTCATATTTACATTTTACACTTACGAATAATTTCATTAGTTTATATGAAGATGGATGATACCATACTACTCACTCAACATCGTACCCATATTTCCCAATTCGTGTCAGAGGGTGGTGCAGATCAATAGAGCAGGGTGTGTCGAGTGCACCATATTCATCACAGTGAGCCTCCACATGCCATTAGACTATACATGCATTGTGTTGGCTTCTATGGTCTTGCCGTATCAGATTTCACATTTGTAGACCATCACCAACTTGCTGCCCTCGTTGAGAGGTGGAGACTAGAGACACACACATTACACCTGCCTGAGGGAGAGATGACCATCACCCTCCAGGATGTGGCATTGCTTCTCGGTCTTCCAAACCAGGGGAGACCTGTTATTGGACTCACTCATACAGCTTGGCCTGACCTTGCTCAACGCTTGTTAGGTGTTGATATTTTTTTATAGTAGGGCTGCAGATGGAGAATCCATATATATTCCTTGGTTTGAGGCACCTATTCTACATTTAGAGGATGATAATGATGAGCATATTGTCATGTGTTATGCCTGTGCATATATATTACGGCTCATTGGCAGGACCATGTGTACTGATCACTCAGGGATGCATGTGCACATGATGTATCTACCCCTACTAAATGACATTGATCAGGTAGGGACATAAATATGGGGATCCTCCTTCTTGGTATACACATATAGAGAATTATGGAGACTATCCCATTGGGACCGCACAGCTCTCGGGGGATGTGTCATCCTTATTCAGATGTGGTCAAGGGGGTGCATCCCCATATTCCACCCTGATCTTGCTGGTCCACCGGTCGATATTGAGGTGATTCATGATGCTCTATGTGGACGATGGTATGATCATTCTTTTCTATTGGTTTCTGATTCTATTATAAGTTATTGACTTTAATTTCTTATTATTTTTCACTATTGATGATGTATTTTACAGGTGGTGTCAGTGACACAATTTTGACGTGGTTTCGAGATAGTATTTGGGTGTATATCGTCTCCATTTGGACTATCTATTATCTAATTAGGTATGTATATACAATCTATCATTGAATAACATATTTAATAATAGCATCATTTTTGGTTTTTAGTTAGGTTCTTTTTTGACAAAGTCACATGTCATTTCAGATTTCATGACTTCCATACTAGAGTATTATGGACCAGTTGCCAGCATACTGCACTGTTGGACTTGAGGATGATATGGTTGTAGTGACCCTAATTCACTTCCATATTATTGAGTAGAAGAAGCCTGACAGATTCATGCCCCAGTTTTGTTGTACTCTGTCGATTCCATTGCTACCGAGACAGACAGAGCGGCTTCATGGGATGGAGCTGACATGGATGCAGGATGAGGAATGGCCCCGAGTACATGCCCTCTTTATTGACTATTGGCACAGATGTACAGAGTTTCATATTCAGGGTATTCCTACGAATCAATTCTTTTTTTCAGAGTAGGTTGAGTATGTGCCATGGTATATACTGAAGTCTATACTGTATCTTACCCAACACGGCATAGAGATGTAGAGGATGGTAAGTCAATAAATTTCTATTAGTTTGTTTATTGAACTATTTTATAATTCAATTTGAATCTCGTTAAGGGTTATTAACACATAGTAGCTTGTTCACATGGGTGATGAAGAGTATGAGGGGGACTTTAGCCGGGCAGCTGTCCATGCTGCAGCACTGGAGGTGAGGGTATCTTTTCATGCGCTTTCTAGGAGAATCTTTGTGCATCTGGCCCCGAGAGAGGAGGTTACTGCCCCAAAGGAACATCTTAGAGCTACTGATGGTGCTGAAGATCCATGACCAAGGTGATGTCGACAACGTCGTGCTGAACGTGAGGCATCCCCTGTTCATAGGTAGAGTTCACCCCTCTAGTAGTCCAGGATCAGCCGATTCAAGATGTGCCTCAGGTGGCATGGGAACCGTCTTTCCTAATAAGATATCCGCAGTTCCCTCCATCTTGGGTTCTAGATCCATCACAGCCTTGGGTTCAAGACCTATCACAGTCTTAGGTTCAAGATCCATCGCAGTCTTGGGGTATAGTTCCATCACAATCTTGGTTCCCCACAATAATGACGGAATGTCCTTCTACCACCCTAGTGGGAGATGGATCTGAAGGGCAGTATGAGATGAAGTTAACAGCTCCTCCCTCTGTCACACAAAAAGAGAATGTGCCAGTTAACATTCCAGTGCCCGAGGATCAGCCCTCTCGTGGTCATAAAACTTTATAGTGCCCTCAACACGGACGTCCTATTCTCATACCACCATGTGGGACAGAATCTCCTCGCCATAGAAATAGACATTGATTATACATGTTAATTTACATTTTTATGTCTACTGAAATGAAAATACTATTATTAGTATTATATATTCTTATATTTTTATCCAGTATTTCAATATTCATTTATATTTTAGGTACATTTTATATTTGACAGCTTTCAATGTCGACTACTTGAAACATAGACATAATTAGTAAATTTTAAGTAAATATCTGTATAAGAATAAAACATCTAGAGCATAAAAACAATATAAATAAAATTTAAATGATATCCTAATCATCTAAATTTTATTTGAAAATAAAATTTTAATAAATAAAATAAGTATATGATAATGAAAGGAATGTAAGAAAAGTAACTCCGAAGTGAGAGCGAAAAGAATGAATGTCGACGAGGATCTTAAGCCTCCAACATGACTTTGAAAGCCTATAAAATATAAACTATAAGAACCATATAAATAAAAAATTAAAATTAAACTACTTTTTATATGTTTAATCAATGTTTAAGATTTCATTTATATCATTATTATAGTTTATATTATATTGGCTAGAAAAGGCACATACTTGAAACATTTTTACGTTTCAAGTAGGTGGATTGGAATGCTTATAAATTATCTTTCATAAACATTTTGTAAGAAATTATTTTTACTTTTGAATACCTATTATATGTTTAATAAATGTTTAAAATTATATTCATATCGGTCTTATAGTTTATATTATATAGGCTAGAAAATGCACCAACTTGAAACATTTTTAGGTTTCAAGTAGGTGGATTTGAAAGTTTATAAAATATTTTTCAACAACATTTTTTAATAAATTATTATTTTTTTTATATGTCTAACCAATGTTTATAATTTCATTCATATCGGTCATATATTTTATATTATATAGGATAGAAAAGGTACGTACTTAAAACAATTTTAAGTTTCAAGTAGGTGGATTAGAAAGATTATAAATTATTTTTCATCAACCTTTTTTAAGAAATTATTTTTATTTTCACCTACTTGTTATATGTTAAAGCAATGTTAAAAATTTTAATCATATCTGTATTATAGTTTATATTATATGGGATAGCAAAGTTATGTACTTGAATCATTTTTAAGTTTCAAGTAGGTGGATTAAAAAGCTTATAAATTATTTTTCATCAACATTTTTTAAGAAATTATTTTTATGTTTGACTACATGATATATGTTTAAGAAATGATTACAATTTTATTCAGATATGTTTTATAGTTTATATTATACACACTAGAAAAGTCATGTTCTTGAAACATTTTTATGTTTCAAGTAGATAGATTAGAAAGCTTATAAATTATTTTTTATCGACATTTTTTATGAATTTATTTTTATTTTCAACTACTTATTGTATGTTTAATCAATGTTTAAAATTTCATTCATATCGGTCTTATAATTTATATTTTATTGTTTAGAAAAGTTACGTACTTGAATAAAAGTTAAATTATGTTGAAACATTATGTTTTATTTATATATATATAACCATACCAACATAATAATAAGAAATTAAAATTTTAAATATGTAAAAATAAATAATTAAAATAGAAAAAATATATATATTGTTTTAGGGAAAAGGCGGAATCGGTGATGTCTCCTTTAAGATGTATTTTTTCTAAATTATTCTAAGTCGTTTTAAAATTTTTTTAGAAAGTGTATAAAAAACTCGTAGTAGATGACTTATATAGCAGTATTTTACTTCTTGTCATTTTAGTAACAGTGTAAATATTGGGACGGTAGTGTGGGGTATTCATGTGATAGAAGAAAAACACAAAATGATTTTTTTAAATGGGTTTTAAATTTTTTTAAACAGATATGGTTTGGGGTATTTTTAAAAAGGAAGAGTGACGTGTTCACTTTTTTCCATCGAAATTTTTCTAATAATAAATATTACTAAATATATATATAAATAAACATTTAATCATATATTAAAAAAAGTAATTAAAATTTATTAAATATTAATAAATACTTATTAAATATACATAAAACATTAATTAAAAATTCATCAATATTATTAAAATACCAATAAATATTAATTCAATATTTATAAATATTAATAAAATATTAATAAAAATTAAAGAAATATTCATAAATATTAATAATACAAATAAATATTAATAAATTTTGATTAGATATTAAATAAATATTCCTAAATATTAATAAAATCTTATTAAATATTAATTAATATTAAAAAATGAAAATAAATATTAATAAATATTAATAAATAATAATAGAATTAGTAAAGATATATTAATAAATATTAATTAATAATTCATAGATATTAATTAAATATTTATAAATATTTATAAATGTTAATAAATACTTAAAAAATAATATTAAATATTAACAAATCTGAATAAATATTAATTAAATATCCCTAAATATTAATTAAATATTAATCAAATATTCATAAAAAGTAATAAAAATTAATTAAGCATTCATAAATTCTAATAAATATTAATTTAATATCAATAAATTCCATTAAATATCAATAAATATAAATTGTTATTAATACATTTCAATTAAATATTCTTAAATATAAATAAAAGATTAAAAATATTAATATGTAATAATGAATTAATTTTCAATATTTATAAATATTTATAAATTTAAATTAACAATTAATAAATATTAATAAACACTAAATAAATTTTAAAAAAATATTAGTTAAATATTAATGCATATATATAAATATTAATACATATTAACTAAATATTAATAAAAATTAACTAAATATCAATAAATTAAAATAAATAATAATAAATAATAAATAATTATTTAATAATTATTTAATAATTATTAATAATTATTAATAAATATTAATAAAAATTATTAAATATGACGAAATATTAATAAAATATTCATAAACATTCATTAATATTAACAAATATTACGAAATATTACTACATGTTCATAAATATTTATAAATAATAATATTTAATAATTTTTAATAATATCTATTGATATTAATTAATATTTATGAATATATATTTAATTTATATCTGTTATTTATTAATATTTATTAATATTTAATAAGATTTAATAACATTTATTTAACATTTATCAATATTTCATTAATTTTTATCTATATTCATTAATATTTAATTAATATTTATATTTTTAATAAAAATAGGGCTTGATCCTCAACCTTTTAAAAAAATATTAATTTATTTAATATTTAATTTATATTTATTAATATTCACGAATATTTATTAATAATTATGTATTGATTATTAATTATTAATTAATATTTATAAATATTTATAAATTTTCAAGAATATTTCGTTTCTTTTATTAATATTTTCTATTATTTTATTTATATTTTTGATTATTTAATTAATATGTATTAATATTTATTTATATATATTGATATTTATTGGTATTTATGAGTCTTTATAAATATTGAATAAAATTCTATTACTTTTTATGAATATTTAATTAATATTTCTTAATATCTAATTTACATTTACTAATTTTTAGTTAATATTAATTAATATTTAATGAATATTTAATTAATATTTAGGAATATTTATTTAATTTTTATTATTATTTTTACATTTTATTAGTATTTATGAATATTTATGAATATTCTTCAATAATTAACAAATATTTATTAATATTTTTTCCCTATTTTTTTATTTATTAATATTTATTTACATTTGTTTGTACTCATTAGTATTTATTAATTTTTGGGAATATTTTTTTAATGTTTAACCAATATATATTAATATTTATTTGTATTATCAATATTTATGAATATTGATTTAATGTTTATTAGTATTTTCTAATATTTATAAATATTTAATTAATCTTTATTGAAATTTTATTAATATTGATGAATTTTTAATTAATATTTATTTGTATTTATTTAGTATTTATTAATATTCAATTTTTTTATTACTTTTTATTCATATTTATTTTAATATTTAATTAGATATCTATTTATATATTTATTTAGTAATATTTTTTATTAAAAAAATGGAGGACGAATGAACGACGTTCACTCTTCCTTTTGAAAATTCACATAGAAAGCATGAACCCCATTCACATTTCCCAATAAGGGGAGGGGCGTTAATGGGGTTCACACTTCTCAAGATCCATTTTTGAAAATACCACCAAACCTATCCCTTTTTTTAAAATATTAAAAGACCATTTAAAAAATTCTGCCAAACAGGGGTGGTGGTAGTTAGTTGCAGTACCATAGCATACCCACGATACAATATTCTGCCTTTAAAATTTCCACAACATGAAAGATTAAAACAATTTTTTTCAGTGAAAATATTTGTCCAAATTAAATTGATTTGAATAAAAACAATGAAAAACATGTTCCACAATAAATTCAAATTCATTTTTTAATTTATTGAATTTTACATCTAGTTTTTAAAAACTCAATTAATTCCAATTTATCATTTAAATCACACTCCAAAATTCCTGATTGAAATTTTATAATTTTAAATTATCATTTCATTTTTATAACAATTTTTATATATAGATTTTTGTTAAATTAAAAAATGAATAGATCTAATAAAATCAAAAATAAAACCATTTAAGATTTTAAATTCCATATTGAATCAAATGATTAAATTTCAGAATCAAAATAAAAAATTGGCTTCAACATTGAATTCAAAAATTAACTAAATCACTAAAAATAAGTATTAAAGTATTATTTCAAAAAATTACTGACTTTTCAAATATCGTAAAAGTGAATGATTGGTTATAATTTTTATTAAATTGAGAGTTATTTTCAATTAATAATTATAAAAAAGAAATATTTTCAACTCATGTCACCTCTATATTCCTCAAATATCCATTGCTCAATTGTTCGGTCACCTGAAACCATAAATCTAAGGAACACTACCCCTAGAGTTCATAGGGGAATCCAAAACCAATAGGAAACAAGTAAATGAGAAGAGACAAGAGAGAAGAAGGATTCCAACCTTCTAATCCAATTGGAATTGATGAATAATAGGCTTGGAATCAAAAGAGGAGGGACCCCACAAGATCTCCCTACAAGCTAATTTACGCGAATAAGGTGAAAGAATGGGGAAACCACCCTAAAACCGAAGAGGGGAAAATAGTAAATCAAAAAAAATGTGAATGGAAGGGAAAGACACCATGGATTTCACCACACTACAGTGATCCTCCCCCAATAGACCCCTGAGGACCTCAGACATACTCGACCACCACAATAAGGCCCCTGACCCCTCTTCATTTCAACACTCTCCACAGTTTTCACTATGACAAAATGTTGTCATAGGTTTCCCTTAGAGGATCCACATCGACTAAAACTACCAATGAAACAACAAAACAATGTGTTTCACCCAACATCATTTCCCACAAGTAAACACCCTAGGAAACACCTATAAAAACAAAAATCCTTGATGAACAACGGTGTTGTTAGGATACCCTCAATTAAAACCACTTTTTAATCCCAAAACACCCAAAAAAATTAAAACTCCTAGAAAACATAAAATATTGCAAAATAGATTAATACTAATTACCATATTGATATGGGGGTGTCATGGAATGGTTTTCTCCTTTTCTTCATTTCATCAAATATCATCTTCAAGAGCTTAAATATTATATTTATCACCATCAGTATATTTCCTTTTATGCATTCCCAATTTTCTTTTTATAGTGTGTTAAATATAATATAAGGTGGATCACTTATCAGAGATGCATGTTACATACCATATGAAAGATTTTATTTATCATAGTTTGACTCGTAGTCTCATTTCTAATACACCATATTTAACTTAGATATTTTATAACATATCACTCTTAGAATCTTACATATCACAGTAGCTCCCAAATTTTTTCTAATTCTTATACTCTACGTATAACACTAGTATATTAAATAGGAAATATAGGCTTGTTAGAATCACCTTAGAATCTCTTTAAAAATTCTCTAGGATTCTCTAGGAACTCTAATTCAAATCTATACAACATAATTGTCTTTTAGAATTTATCTACCATCCTCAACCCACTTCATCAAAATTTATAAATCATTTAAATAACGTATAAAATATTACTGGGCATTTAAATAAATCTCTACAACTAGAACTCATTTATCATGACCTTTGAACACTTATTCTTAGATATACATCTTATAGATTTACCAAAAAATACAATACCCATCCCATTGTCAAACTCAATATTTAAAAAGTATCATCCAAGTGTGTAAATCAATATATGTAACGTCCTTTATTTATGAAAACATATGGTTAATTTCCCTATTAACTCCTTATCCATCTTTGATTTTTAACTCAAAAAATATATGACTTATAATGGTCTAGAGCTTCCTAATCCATTGCTTTGTGTGTTTTTGGAGGATACTATGGAAGGAATCTTGGTGGTGTTTCGAGGGAGTTTAGAGGTTTTTTGGAGGTTGTTTTTGAGGAACTACATATTCTATGACCAAGAAAATGGATTCCCAATACATTTTCTAGGGCATTTTGGGATAAATGTTTTCCTATGGGAAATATCCAGTGCTGAAATGGATGAGGTTGCCATTTGGGTGGGTGTTTTCGTTGTGGTGGTCAATGATGTAAAATTAGAAGCTTGGGGAATTCCCAAGATAATAATGGTACAAGGAGTAGTACTTTAGGATCTCACTTATGTGAAACAGGGACCCTCAAAATGCATTGGCTAAGGAACGTTGGAAGGTGTTGTGAGCCTGGTTGAATAGAAGAGGGGTCAAGCGGTGAAATGGAGATCTCGGGGTGACTAAATCATAACATTGGGCATGTTAGGGTAAAAAAACCATGGATTTGGAACTACATTGTGGGGGAACCCATGGTGGTGGACCATGTGGTTTTAATAAATCTTTAAAATGTGTGCGAAAATCGATAAGGTTTCGGCTCTTTCAAATTCGTGGGACTCAGATCTCCCTTAACTTTTCTAAATCCCTATAGTATAAGGGATAGGATTACTCAAATTTCTTTAAGCATAGAGATTGATTCCTCTTCTGGGATCAACTTAGTTTTCCTTCTCTAAAACCTTTTTCCAATTTCAGAGCCTCTCTTGGGTGTTTTTCTTTCCCTTGTTGATTATTTCCTTCATTGTTCGTGGCAATTAGTTTCTTCTACTTTAAATTATCTTTCTCTTCCCCTTATATTGTTATTATTGTTTTTATTCTCTAATTGGAAATAAAATTATTGGTGTATGGTTATGAAAATCCATCTTGAGGTCTTGATAGTAAGTGTAATGGCTTGAGGGTGAATCTTATGTTTTCAGTGGTGCTCGGTTTTGATTTCCTTCACATGGAGTATCTCAACTTCCTAAGGTAGGGGATTTTGAGACTTATTAGTCTATATTCTGAAATAATTATGCTTCAATAGTGTTTTGATGATTCCTTCATTATCATGTTATTTCCTACCATTTTATTAGATGTTATTGGTTAATGTGTGTTTACAGTTTATGAAGAAGGGAAATATTTCATGAACACCTTAAATAATGCAAAAAAATTAATAATGATAATGAATTGAGTATAAAGATAAATTGAATGTGGAAAAGTGGTTCGTTGTGTTTGATTTATATTTCCCATTTTATATCCATCATGGAAACTCTATGATTCATGTTTAATGATGTGTTTTTTACTATTACTAATGGACTATAGAACCCCCAAATTAAATAATCACATAAAGAAGGAAATAAGAATAATTAAATTCTAGATTTGAGAAATATAAACTTTGTGGATAAAATTATTGGTTCTTTTATTTCTAATGTTGTTGGTTTCCTTGATAAGAAAGGATATGTGTTAATATTGAATTTTATTTTCAATTATTTGATTTTGTATATAAAACATTTATGGAAAAACAATAGAAATTGTAATAAAAATTTGATAAGATAAGTTAGTTGTTGATGAATGGTTAATGAAAGTAATGAATGGTTATAGATTGAGATATTTTGATGAATAGATGAATCTGGAATAGGTTATATAATTATGAATGGTTTTTAATAGAAAAATAAATAAAACACCAAATTAATTGTGTATGAAAATTGGTGATTAATGGTTAAATGAAATTATTTTTTTTGTGAACTTGTTGTTTTTCATTCTTGACTTATGATTATTGGTTGAGCTATTATCATTATTTATTTATTTTGGATTGTGTTGTTTGATGTGCGAAAATTATGTTGTTGTGGGAAATTTCATAAGTTGTGTTGAAAATGGAAGATGTGGTGAAACTTTCTTTGGATATAATGGATCAAGGTTGTTATATACAAAAGGGTTGTGAAGGCTAGAAGTATAAAGTTAATGAGTAGTGATGTTTGATGGGGGGATGCGATAGTTATTAGTGGTTGTTATGTATGGTAAGGGATGGAATGAGGTGAATTCTTTTCATGATTGCAATACCTTAATATTGAGAATATAATGGAGTTGGTAGGAAATGTACATGGTAGTAGGAGGGCATGTGGTTCATTCTATTTGTGTTTACATTACCCTACCAATGGATTGATGGAAAGTGGTGGAATTGTAGTGATTTTGAAAATGAGGTTGTGGATGTGGATGTGTGGGATCATGTTGATGTGGTTTCAAATGTATGGAATGGTGGTTGATTAAATTTTGTTGGTATTGATTCATACTCAATTCCCTATGCTTGAAGCGAGGGTGATCCTACTGCCTCACTGTTAGTTCGAGTGGGATAACACTTAGATGATAATTCAGAGTCAAGATGACTACTTTTATGACCCCAAGACGGAATTTTTTGGGTGAGGATTAATTATTTTTAGTTTGGTTTTTTATAAAAGGTGGTTTTTGTTGTGGATATCATGGGGAGATATTAAAATAGAATGGTGGTCATGGTCTATTGATTATTTTTTATAATACATATATTTTAGCCTTTGATTTATTCTTATTCCCATTATGCTTACAAATAATGATTATGTTTTGACAATTTTATTGGTTGGACTCACTCTTACATATTCTTGAATAGTTTATTTTAGATGGATATTGATGTATTTTATGGGATGATACTAATAATAACTCCCAAGTTCTCACCCCACTATAGTTTTATAGTGATCACATAGAAAATCAATGGAGCTAGAACTATTGTTTGTGAACCTTGTATGGATCTATTAGTTGGATTTGAGTTATAGTTTATTTTTCATGCATTCCATGAGGTTGTAATTTTTTCATGTAAGAATTATTTAGGTTGTGATAATTTTTTATTCAATGGAAACCATTGGATGTTGATTATTGGATATCTATTTATCTATCATTCTTGTATCTTTTAGGGTAATTCCTTCCATGCATGAGATATTTATACAGTCTGTGAAAGTCACCAACTAAGGGCCTATTGAAGGATAGACTTAGGGATCATCATCTCTCTTTACCCATTATTTGTAGAGGAGGGGTAACTTTAGAGGGAGGGGTTTGAGATATAATGGTATAAAAGGCTTTGGTTGATAGATATTGTGGATACTAGAGTTAACAATAGATGAGGTTTCATGGGATTAGTAGGGAAATGATGGAACTTGATCCTAACATGTGATATTGACTAAGGAGACCATCTAAGACACAGATATTTCGAGGCCCTATATGATATGATAATATTACTTTGACAACCAAATAAAATGTTTGGGTGATAGTGAAACCATTATAGGGTAGAAATCGTAGGGAGGTATATGCCTCATAATCGTTAGTTGCATTGACATTTGAATTATGAATGGTATATGTTCCTATATTACCATACTTATGTACTTGAATCATTTTTAAGTTTCAAGTAGGTGGATTAAAAAGCTTATAAATTATTTTTCATCAACATTTTTTAAGAAATTATTTTTATGTTTGACTACATGATATATGTTTAAGAAATGATTACAATTTTATTCAGATATGTTTTATAGTTTATATTATACACACTAGAAAAGTCATGTTCTTGAAACATTTTTATGTTTCAAGTAGATAGATTAGAAAGCTTATAAATTATTTTTTATCGACATTTTTTATGAATTTATTTTTATTTTCAACTACTTATTGTATGTTTAATCAATGTTTAAAATTTCATTCATATCGGTCTTATAATTTATATTTTATTGTTTAGAAAAGTTACGTACTTGAATAAAAGTTAAATTATGTTGAAACATTATGTTTTATTTATATATATATAACCATACCAACATAATAATAAGAAATTAAAATTTTAAATATGTAAAAATAAATAATTAAAATAGAAAAAATATATATATTGTTTTAGGGAAAAGGCGGAATCGGTGATGTCTCCTTTAAGATGTATTTTTTCTAAATTATTCTAAGTCGTTTTAAAATTTTTTTAGAAAGTGTATAAAAAACTCGTAGTAGATGACTTATATAGCAGTATTTTACTTCTTGTCATTTTAGTAACAGTGTAAATATTGGGACGGTAGTGTGGGGTATTCATGTGATAGAAGAAAAACACAAAATGATTTTTTTAAATGGGTTTTAAATTTTTTTAAACAGATATGGTTTGGGGTATTTTTAAAAAGGAAGAGTGACGTGTTCACTTTTTTCCATCGAAATTTTTCTAATAATAAATATTACTAAATATATATATAAATAAACATTTAATCATATATTAAAAAAAGTAATTAAAATTTATTAAATATTAATAAATACTTATTAAATATACATAAAACATTAATTAAAAATTCATCAATATTATTAAAATACCAATAAATATTAATTCAATATTTATAAATATTAATAAAATATTAATAAAAATTAAAGAAATATTCATAAATATTAATAATACAAATAAATATTAATAAATTTTGATTAGATATTAAATAAATATTCCTAAATATTAATAAAATCTTATTAAATATTAATTAATATTAAAAAATGAAAATAAATATTAATAAATATTAATAAATAATAATAGAATTAGTAAAGATATATTAATAAATATTAATTAATAATTCATAGATATTAATTAAATATTTATAAATATTTATAAATGTTAATAAATACTTAAAAAATAATATTAAATATTAACAAATCTGAATAAATATTAATTAAATATCCCTAAATATTAATTAAATATTAATCAAATATTCATAAAAAGTAATAAAAATTAATTAAGCATTCATAAATTCTAATAAATATTAATTTAATATCAATAAATTCCATTAAATATCAATAAATATAAATTGTTATTAATACATTTCAATTAAATATTCTTAAATATAAATAAAAGATTAAAAATATTAATATGTAATAATGAATTAATTTTCAATATTTATAAATATTTATAAATTTAAATTAACAATTAATAAATATTAATAAACACTAAATTAATTTTAAAAAAATATTAGTTAAATATTAATGCATATATATAAATATTAATACATATTAACTAAATATTAATAAAAATTAACTAAATATCAATAAATTAAAATAAATAATAATAAATAATAAATAATTATTTAATAATTATTTAATAATTATTAATAATTATTAATAAATATTAATAAAAATTATTAAATATGACGAAATATTAATAAAATATTCATAAACATTCATTAATATTAACAAATATTACGAAATATTACTACATGTTCATAAATATTTATAAATAATAATATTTAATAATTTTTAATAATATCTATTGATATTAATTAATATTTATGAATATATATTTAATTTATATCTGTTATTTATTAATATTTATTAATATTTAATAACATTTAATAACATTTATTTAACATTTATCAATATTTCATTAATTTTTATCTATATTCATTAATATTTAATTAATATTTATATTTTTAATAAAAATAGGGCTTGATCCTCAACCTTTTAAAAAAATATTAATTTATTTAATATTTAATTTATATTTATTAATATTCACGAATATTTATTAATAATTATGTATTGATTATTAATTATTAATTAATATTTATAAATATTTATAAATTTCAAGAATATTTCGTTTCTTTTATTAATATTTTCTATTATTTTATTTATATTTTTGATTATTTAATTAATATGTATTAATATTTATTTATATATATTGATATTTATTGGTATTTATGAGTCTTTATAAATATTGAATAAAATTCTATTACTTTTTATGAATATTTAATTAATATTTCTTAATATCTAATTTACATTTACTAATTTTTAGTTAATATTAATTAATATTTAATGAATATTTAATTAATATTTAGGAATATTTATTTAATTTTTATTATTATTTTTACATTTTATTAGTATTTATGAATATTTATGAATATTCTTCAATAATTAACAAATATTTATTAATATTTTTTCCCTATTTTTTTATTTATTAATATTTATTTACATTTGTTTGTACTCATTAGTATTTATTATTTTTTGGGAATATTTTTTTAATGTTTAACCAATATATATTAATATTTATTTGTATTATCAATATTTATGAATATTGATTTAATGTTTATTAGTATTTTCTAATATTTATAAATATTTAATTAATCTTTATTGAAATTTTATTAATATTGATGAATTTTTAATTAATATTTATTTGTATTTATTTAGTATTTATTAATATTCAATTTTTTTATTACTTTTTATTCATATTTATTTTAATATTTAATTAGATATCTATTTATATATTTATTTAGTAATATTTTTTATTAAAAAAATGGAGGACGAATGAACGACGTTCACTCTTCCTTTTGAAAATTCACATAGAAAGCATGAACCCCATTCACATTTCCCAATAAGGGGAGGGGCGTTAATGGGGTTCACACTTCTCAAGATCCATTTTTGAAAATACCACCAAACCTATCCCTTTTTTTAAAATATTAAAAGACCATTTAAAAAATTCTGCCAAACAGGGGTGGTGGTAGTTAGTTGCAGTACCATAGCATACCCACGATACAATATTCTGCCTTTAAAATTTCCACAACATGAAAGATTAAAACAATTTTTTTCAGTGAAAATATTTGTCCAAATTAAATTGATTTGAATAAAAACAATGAAAAACATGTTCCACAATAAATTCAAATTCATTTTTTAATTTATTGAATTTTACATCTAGTTTTTAAAAACTCAATTAATTCCAATTTATCATTTAAATCACACTCCAAAATTCCTGATTGAAATTTTATAATTTTAAATTATCATTTCATTTTTATAACAATTTTTATATATAGATTTTTGTTAAATTAAAAAATGAATAGATCTAATAAAATCAAAAATAAAACCATTTAAGATTTTAAATTCCATATTGAATCAAATGATTAAATTTCAGAATCAAAATAAAAAATTGGCTTCAACATTGAATTCAAAAATTAACTAAATCACTAAAAATAAGTATTAAAGTATTATTTCAAAAAATTACTGACTTTTCAAATATCGTAAAAGTGAATGATTGGTTATAATTTTTATTAAATTGAGAGTTATTTTCAATTAATAATTATAAAAAAGAAATATTTTCAACTCATGTCACCTCTATATTCCTCAAATATCCATTGCTCAATTGTTCGGTCACCTGAAACCATAAATCTAAGGAACACTACCCCTAGAGTTCATAGGGGAATCCAAAACCAATAGGAAACAAGTAAATGAGAAGAGACAAGAGAGAAGAAGGATTCCAACCTTCTAATCCAATTGGAATTGATGAATAATAGGCTTGGAATCAAAAGAGGAGGGACCCCACAAGATCTCCCTACAAGCTAATTTACGCGAATAAGGTGAAAGAATGGGGAAACCACCCTAAAACCGAAGAGGGGAAAATAGTAAATCAAAAAAAATGTGAATGGAAGGGAAAGACACCATGGATTTCACCACACTACAGTGATCCTCCCCCAATAGACCCCTGAGGACCTCAGACATACTCGACCACCACAATAAGGCCCCTGACCCCTCTTCATTTCAACACTCTCCACAGTTTTCACTATGACAAAATGTTGTCATAGGTTTCCCTTAGAGGATCCACATCGACTAAAACTACCAATGAAACAACAAAACAATGTGTTTCACCCAACATCATTTCCCACAAGTAAACACCCTAGGAAACACCTATAAAAACAAAAATCCTTGATGAACAACGGTGTTGTTAGGATACCCTCAATCAAAACCACTTTTTAATCCCAAAACACCCAAAAAAATTAAAACTCCTAGAAAACATAAAATATTGCAAAATAGATTAATACTAATTACCATATTGATATGGGGGTGTCATGGAATGGTTTTCTCCTTTTCTTCATTTCATCAAATATCATCTTCAAGAGCTTAAATATTATATTTATCACCATCAGTATATTTCCTTTTTTGAATTCCCAATTTTCTTTTTATAGTGTGTTAAATATAATATAAGGTGGATCACTTATCAGAGATGCATGTTACATACCATATGAAAGATTTTATTTATCATAGTTTGACTCGTAGTCTCATTTCTAATACACCATCTTTAACTTAGATATTTTATAACATATCACTCTTAGAATCTTACATATCACAGTAGCTCCCAAAT
Source organism: Viscum album (assembly GCA_963277665.1). Classification (NCBI taxonomy): domain Eukaryota; kingdom Viridiplantae; phylum Streptophyta; class Magnoliopsida; order Santalales; family Viscaceae; genus Viscum; species Viscum album. The sequence continues at coordinate 619,734,955 of OY728162.1, read as the reverse complement.
TTTTTCTAATTCTTATACTCTACGTATAACACTAGTATATTAAATAGGAAATATAGGCTTGTTATAATCACCTTAGAATCTCTTTAAAAATTCTCTAGGATTCTCTAGGAACTCTAATTCAAATCTATACAACATAATTGTCTTTTAGAATTTATCTACCATCCTCAACCCACTTCATCAAAATTTATAAATCATTTAAATAACGTATAAAATATTACTGGGCATTTAAATAAATCTCTACAACTAGAACTCATTTATCATGACCTTTGAACACTTATTCTTAGATATACATCTTATAGATTTACCAAAAAATACAATACCCATCCCATTGTCAAACTCAATATTTAAAAAGTATCATCCAAGTGTGTAAATCAATATATGTAACGTCCTTTATTTATGAAAACATATGGTTAATTTCCCTATTAACTCCTTATCCATCTTTGATTTTTAACTCAAAAAATATATGACTTATAATGGTCTAGAGCTTCCTAATCCATTGCTTTGTGTGTTTTTGGAGGATACTATAGAAGGAATCTTGGTGGTGTTTCGAGGGAGTTTAGAGGTTTTTTGGAGGTTGTTTTTGAGGAACTACATATTCTATGACCAAGAAAATGGATTCCCAATACATTTTCTAGGGCATTTTGGGATAAATGTTTTCCTATGGGAAATATCCAGTGCTGAAATGGATGAGGTTGCCATTTGGGTGGGTGTTTTCGTTGTGGTGGTCAATGATGTAAAATTAGAAGCTTGGGGAATTCCCAAGATAATAATGGTACAAGGAGTAGTACTTTAGGATCTCACTTATGTGAAACAGGGACCCTCAAAATGCATTGGCTAAGGAACGTTGGAAGGTGTTGTGAGCCTGGTTGAATAGAAGAGGGGTCAAGCGGTGAAATGGAGATCTCGGGGTGACTAAATCATAACATTGGGCATGTTAGGGTAAAAAAACCATGGATTTGGAACTACATTGTGGGGGAACCCATGGTGGTGGACCATGTGGTTTTAATAAATCTTTAAAATGTGTGCGAAAATCGATAAGGTTTCGGCTCTTTCAAATTCGTGGGACTCAGATCTCCCTTAACTTTTCTAAATCCCTATAGTATAAGGGATAGGATTACTCAAATTTCTTTAAGCATAGAGATTGATTCCTCTTCTGGGATCAACTTAGTTTTCCTTCTCTAAAACCTTTTTCCAATTTCAGAGCCTCTCTTGGGTGTTTTTCTTTCCCTTGTTGATTATTTCCTTCATTGTTCGTGGCAATTAGTTTCTTCTACTTTAAATTATCTTTCTCTTCCCCTTATATTGTTATTATTGTTTTTATTCTCTAATTGGAAATAAAATTATTGGTGTATGGTTATGAAAATCCATCTTGAGGTCTTGATAGTAAGTGTAATGGCTTGAGGGTGAATCTTATGTTTTCAGTGGTGCTCGGTTTTGATTTCCTTCACATGGAGTATCTCAACTTCCTAAGGTAGGGGATTTTGAGACTTATTAGTCTATATTCTGAAATAATTATGCTTCAATAGTGTTTTGATGATTCCTTCATTATCATGTTATTTCCTACCATTTTATTAGATGTTATTGGTTAATGTGTGTTTACAGTTTATGAAGAAGGGAAATATTTCATGAACACCTTAAATAATGCAAAAAAATTAATAATGATAATGAATTGAGTATAAAGATAAATTGAATGTGGAAAAGTGGTTCGTTGTGTTTGATTTATATTTCCCATTTTATATCCATCATGGAAACTCTATGATTCATGTTTAATGATGTGTTTTTTACTATTACTAATGGACTATAGAACCCCCAAATTAAATAATCACATAAAGAAGGAAATAAGAATAATTAAATTCTAGATTTGAGAAATATAAACTTTGTGGATAAAATTATTGGTTCTTTTATTTCTAATGTTGTTGGTTTCCTTGATAAGAAAGGATATGTGTTAATATTGAATTTTATTTTCAATTATTTGATTTTGTATATAAAACATTTATGGAAAAACAATAGAAATTGTAATAAAAATTTGATAAGATAAGTTAGTTGTTGATGAATGGTTAATGAAAGTAATGAATGGTTATAGATTGAGATATTTTGATGAATAGATGAATCTGGAATAGGTTATATAATTATGAATGGTTTTTAATAGAAAAATAAATAAAACACCAAATTAATTGTGTATGAAAATTGGTGATTAATGGTTAAATGAAATTATTTTTTTTGTGAACTTGTTGTTTTTCATTCTTGACTTATGATTATTGGTTGAGCTATTATCATTATTTATTTATTTTGGATTGTGTTGTTTGATGTGCGAAAATTATGTTGTTGTGGGAAATTTCATAAGTTGTGTTGAAAATGGAAGATGTGGTGAAACTTTCTTTGGATATAATGGATCAAGGTTGTTATATACAAAAGGGTTGTGAAGGCTAGAAGTATAAAGTTAATGAGTAGTGATGTTTGATGGGGGGATGCGATAGTTATTAGTGGTTGTTATGTATGGTAAGGGATGGAATGAGGTGAATTCTTTTCATGATTGCAATACCTTAATATTGAGAATATAATGGAGTTGGTAGGAAATGTACATGGTAGTAGGAGGGCATGTGGTTCATTCTATTTGTGTTTACATTACCCTACCAATGGATTGATGGAAAGTGGTGGAATTGTAGTGATTTTGAAAATGAGGTTGTGGATGTGGATGTGTGGGATCATGTTGATGTGGTTTCAAATGTATGGAATGGTGGTTGATTAAATTTTGTTGGTATTGATTCATACTCAATTCCCTATGCTTGAAGCGAGGGTGATCCTACTGCCTCACTGTTAGTTCGAGTGGTATAACACTTAGATGATAATTCAGAGTCAAGATGACTACTTTTATGACCCCAAGACGGAATTTTTTGGGTGAGGATTAATTATTTTTAGTTTGGTTTTTTATAAAAGGTGGTTTTTGTTGTGGATATCATGGGGAGATATTAAAATAGAATGGTGGTCATGGTCTATTGATTATTTTTTATAATACATATATTTTAGCCTTTGATTTATTCTTATTCCCATTATGCTTACAAATAATGATTATGTTTTGACAATTTTATTGGTTGGACTCACTCTTACATATTCTTGAATAGTTTATTTTAGATGGATATTGATGTATTTTATGGGATGATACTAATAATAACTCCCAAGTTCTCACCCCACTATAGTTTTATAGTGATCACATAGAAAATCAATGGAGCTAGAACTATTGTTTGTGAACCTTGTATGGATCTATTAGTTGGATTTGAGTTATAGTTTATTTTTCATGCATTCCATGAGGTTGTAATTTTTTCATGTAAGAATTATTTAGGTTGTGATAATTTTTTATTCAATGGAAACCATTGGATGTTGATTATTGGATATCTATTTATCTATCATTCTTGTATCTTTTAGGGTAATTCCTTCCATGCATGAGATATTTATACAGTCTGTGAAAGTCACCAACTAAGGGCCTATTGAAGGATAGACTTAGGGATCATCATCTCTCTTTACCCATTATTTGTAGAGGAGGGGTAACTTTAGAGGGAGGGGTTTGAGATATAATGGTATAAAAGGCTTTGGTTGATAGATATTGTGGATACTAGAGTTAACAATAGATGAGGTTTCATGGGATTAGTAGGGAAATGATGGAACTTGATCCTAACATGTGATATTGACTAAGGAGACCATCTAAGACACAGATATTTCGAGGCCCTATATGATATGATAATATTACTTTGACAACCAAATAAAATGTTTGGGTGATAGTGAAACCATTATAGGGTAGAAATCGTAGGGAGGTATATGCCTCATAATCGTTAGTTGCATTGACATTTGAATTATGAATGGTATATGTTCCTATATTACCATACTTATGTGTTGTAGATTTTACTATCTTCCCATTTCAAACAAACTTATTTCAAAACCACAATTTGGAAAATTATAAACGATAATTAAATTAAATATACTATTTAATTGAACACCATATTGAAAATTGAATGTGTTTTCCCATGCATTTTATAATCTATTTTTTCCATAAAATTGTTTTCAATACAGAAGTTCCTAAAATGTTTGTTTTTTTAGTAATTCATAGTGTTTTTATACAAGAATCATCAATGTATTATTTTTAATAATTGTTTTTGAATTTTGGGAACCTTTTAATATTTTTACCTTAAGTAGATTTCACTCTTCCATAATAAAATAATTTTTTTGAAAAATTTATTTGGAGTATTCTGTATTCCTTGCACATTTTTATTCAATGAATTGTTTTTCATTCATGTTATGTAATTGGAATCTGAAAGATATTGATTGTAAAAAATATACTTAGTCATTTAAATTCAATAATTTCTAAAAATAACTGTCATTTTTATTGATAAACCATTTTAATTTGAGAACATTACATAAATGAGTTGCTCCTTATTTTTTTCATGATTATAGTTTTGTAGCATTAATTAAAATATATGTTTTTTATAGTGGAATAATTTTTTATCAATGATGATATTTTGGTTTTTTTAATTTAAATTAAAAAAAACTATAAATATGACCTGATATAGCTGTTAAAAATTTGAATTTTTTTCAAATTTATAAATTTTCCTCATTTTCCAAGAACTGTCAAAGGTTTTTGTGTACTGAATTATTTATACTATTAAACACCGTAATGTGAATTTATTTATATGTGTTATATTCTTCTCATGATTTGTAGATTTCATTTTTTATTGGAATATTGTAAGGCTGAAATTTTTATTTTAAAATCCTTTGAAATGATAATATTTCTCTATAGTAAACTTTTGAGACTTGAAACTATTTTACCCAATTTAAAATGTTCTTAAAATATTAAAAAAATCATTATACTTAAATTTAAATTTCATTATATTTTAATTCATTAATACCATTCCATTTTTAGGCGTTTAAATGTAAAGTATCTTTTCACTTAATGTTGTATTTAAGGCATATGTAAAGTTGAAAACATATGTGGGACGTTTTATACAAATTGTGGGGATGTAATTCTTGAGAATATTGTGTGTTTAATGCATTTTATTTGGAATATGAAATAATTTTTTGTTATTATTTTGTTAAGTTAATGTATGAATGTATAACCATGTTTTCCTTTTTATAGTGCACAACTATGGTTCCTGGGTAAAGAAATGATTAAGATTGTTTGGTTTGAGCATGTCAGAATGATACATAGTAATGAAACCTATATAGTTTAAATATTATAATCGAAGAGATTGTTTTATATTTTATGATTTTGATATAATGTTTCATATTAAAATCTTGGAAACATATTTCCTCATGATAAAAAGTATATAAATTATTTTTTATAAGTATGGGTAACATGATGAATAAAATCAATTATCAGTAATTTTTGTTTTGTTGAAGCATGCCCCCTTGAAATATAATGTTTAGCATAAGTTTCAAATCATGATTTATAATATAAAACATGAATAGTTTCTTTAATTATTTTGGACGCATGTGAGAATTATTAACACGAAATGCATGATGAGTCACCTAAAATGAATTGGAAAAATGTTGAATATTGTTGGTGATTTCCCTATTTATTAATTGTTTACATTGAAGCATTGATATTCCTTGCTGAAAACTAGAATCCAATTTATAAAATAATGTTAAAAATTCTATTTTAATAATAATATGTTTTTTAATAATGCTTGATCCCTGAAACCTTCAATTTTTTAACTTGGAAATTTTGTGATCATTAAGATGAGGTTTCTCGCTGTTGTGAACATGTACACCTATTGTGATTAAGTTTTGTTTTTTGTGGTTGAATTGATTACATCACCTAACTCCTATAAAATGGTAACCACTTAAAGTCAGTAATATAAGGGTTATTTTAGAATTCTGTAAAATTAATCAACATAAAATTAATATCCATAACTAAATATCTATAAAAATGATTAATGGTTATGCCACCTTTTTTGGGGATTGTTTTGTTTGAGCTCATTTTAGTAATTTATGATATGAATATCACTATAATTGGATAGAGAAACCCCTTCTCCATTAGGAATAATTTTTTTGATACGTTTTAAAACAATATGGTCATGTTATGGCCTCCCAAAGAAGAAAATATCCTGGTGTGGTGAGTGTTTCCCTTTGATTCGTGTGCATGAAATAGTTATAGTTAGGACGAGGAGATTTTTTATGGTTTTTGTGGTGGTTTTTGACATGGTATCTCTGGATGCTGATAGGGTTGTGTTGATGTTTTTGTAAAGGATAAGTGGATTTTTGATGATTCAGGTTTGTGTAGTTTTTTCATAATGGAGGTTGATAGAGTGATGTGGTTGTGTGGGATGTTTTGTGGGAGAGCTATCTTGGATTGATTTGCTTCTTATGATGCATTGATGTCCCTTTTTTGTTGATATTTATGCTTCTATGGTTTGTGCTAAATTTTTTCCCTTAGTTTAAAATCTATGTCTTCAAAAAACCATCAAGGTTTAGGGTGTGTGAATGAAGAAGTGATGTCTTGGGATGGATCCTTATTAAATTTATAGAGATAGGAAGTGTTGAAGTTCTTTATTTTTCCCTTTATCCTAGAAATTGAGGATTGTTTGGAGGTGTTTTAGGTTTCTTTTGGGTTGGTAAATATCCCAGAGAAATTCATAGCTTCCCTAGTTATCAACCTATATTGAAAAGAGGCTCAATGGTGGTGGTATATGAAGTGTAATGATCCAAAAGAGATGTCTTGTTGTAATTTCTAGAGTTATTCAATAAATCTTCCTTTCCTAGGTTAATATATATAGTAATATGAAGGATCTTTAAGAGCATATATAGAGGGATGATAGTGTTCATGACTATGGGGCATTCTTTATGGATATAATTAGCTGGTTCCCACATTTCCTTCATAAGAAGGGAGGATGGGCATAAATTTTTGAATCCTATATGAGGATTAATATTCAAAAATTTATAGAGACTTTCCATTTTTTTCTTGGGAAGTAGTGATAGATCATTAATGATGATGGAGAAGGGTTTGTCTGTAAAGAAGGGTTTTGGTGAAGATCTCTCATCAGTGGTTGAGGGGGTGGATTTGAATTCATTGATTTACAAGGTTCAGAGTTCACATAGGAACAAAGTGAGTTATTCTTTTAATAATAGGGTATAACTTAGCACTATGGGGCTGAGTGGTTCTAAGTGTTCTATGTATGAAAAATTGGTATGATTCTGGTGTGATGTTACGGGGGACCATCAGTGTGACTTTCCCAAGGTTCTAAAATTCTCCTAGTCTTTGGTGGCAAGTTAGTGGTGGGAGATTTGTTATTCATGTTCTAATTCATTCACTAAAATCTTGTAGTGTATTTTGGAAAAAAAGATTAAATTTTTATAAATGGTTTGGAAAATTTATGTGTGAATGTTTTAATGAAAAATTATAAAGCATCAATTTTCAAATTCCAATGAAATGATTTTAATCTAGATGAGGAAAATTTTTTCAAGTGTAAACTTAGGTAATGTGAAATGATCAGTTGGGAATATTTGTTCATGAGTGAGGAGGATGGTTCCACTTTGGATTTATCTAATGATGAAATCCTGTTTATGAGGTATCTTCTATTTTCAAAAGGGTTTAAATGTGAATATTTGATAGGAGGATTGCGTTATAGTTATTTCTATGTTCTTAGTAATGGGTTGGTCATGTTTCAGAGGTACCTCCTGAGAGTGAGTTTTGGGGGTAGTCATATTCCATTCGTAATGAGATTTCAAAGAGTTATCTTAAGGTATAGTTGTTTAGAATTTTAATTTTCCTTCCCGAGTTTTTTAAATTCTAAAAAATGAGAATTATGTGAGCAGTATCTGATGCAATGGACCGTACCTTCCCAGTCTATTAATTTTTATTCTTTTATAGAATGAGGATTTGGGAGAAAGCCTGGTGGTGTTTTAGGGGATATTAGAGGTGTTTTATAGGTTGGTTGTATGTCACTGTGTATGCTATGACCAGAAAAATGGATTCCAAATCCATTTTCTTTGCAGTTTGGGGATAAAAATTTACTTGTGGAAAATAACCATCTCTAAAACATATAATTTGGCCATTTTAGTTGGTTTTTTAGAAGGATTAATCACCAGTGAAAAATTATCAACATGGAAAATGCCTCGGATGGGTGTTGTGCTAGGTGTGGTGCTTTAGAAGATCACTAGTGTGAAATGGGGACCCCCAAAATACCTAAGCTATAATGTACTAGAGGGAGTGGTGATATGGGTTGAACAAGTCAGGGTTGAGTGGTGAACTGTTGAGTCTTGGGTGGCTATACAAACTCCTTGTGCATATTTGGTGAAAATGAGCATAGATTTGATGTTACACAGTGGTGGATCCCATTGTGGTCGTCTAAGTGGTTTTAATTAATTCTCAAAATATATGAGTGAATTGGTGGGGGTTTTGGATGTTTAGAATATGTGGATATCATATCTCCCTTGAATATATCAAATACCTCTAGTCGAAGGTAGAGGCTTTCTCAACCCTCTTTAAGAGTAGATATTGACCCATTTTTGGGGATCAACTTAGTTTTCCTTCACTCAAACATTTGGATGATTTCATATCTTTTATTAGTCATTTTTTCCCATGTGTATTATTTATTTCTTTGTTTATGGAAAATGGTTTCTTCTACTTTGAGGTATCTTTCTCTTTACCTCATTGGGTTCTTCTTGTTTTTATTCTATGGTTAGATGTAATAGCCATGGTGTGTGGTTTTGTAAATACTTATTGAGGTCTTTATAGAAAGTGCTATTTTTCAAGATTTAGTATGTATCCTATGGTTTCAAATCTACTCATTTTTTGTTCTCTTCACATGAAGTATCTCGAATTACAAAGGTAGGATATTTCTAGACTTATAATTTTCTTTTCTAAAAATAATTATGATTTTATGTTCTTGTTGTGACTATTTTGATCTTGTGTTCTTTCCTTTCTTTGTTTTGGATGTTTTTGTTTGATGTATGTTTATGGTTTATGAGAAGAATTGAATTATTACAAGAACACCTTTAATAATGAAAGGAATTAATGATGATAATGAACTAGTAAAGAAGTGAAATTGAATGGGGAAAGAGGGGTGTTATGTGTGATTTATATTTACCATGATATTTACATTTTTGAACCCCTATAATACATTTTTAATGATGTATTTACTACTATTTCTAATGGACAATGAAGCCCCCAAATTGAATAATCACATAAATAAGGTAACAATAATTAAAAAATTATGGAATGTAAAATTATGAATTATTTTTATGAAAATATTGGTTATTTTATCATTGATATTGTTTATTGTCATGATAATAAATTGGGTGTGATAATGATGATATTTATTATGAATTATCCACTTTTGGATAAAACTAGTTTATGAAAAAATAGAAATGATGACCAAAAGTTTAAAAGGGATATGGGTTGAATATGAATTGTTAAATTATGTAATGAATGTTAATTGTTTGAGTAAATGTTATGAGTGGATAAATTTGGAATAGTATATGTAATAAAGAATGCTTATGAATAGAGAAATAAATAAAACAAAAAAATTGTTGAAAAAAAACTATTGATTAATGGGGAAATGAAATGAAACGGTTGTTTGAAATTATTGTTGTTTGTAACTTAACTTATGAATATTGGATAAGATATTATTATTATTAACTTTTTATGAATTGTGTTTCTTGATGTATGAGAATTATGTTGTTTATGGAAATTCCATAAGTTGTATGGAAAAAGGGATGATGCAATATAACATTCATGGTCTATAATGGTTCAAGGTTGGTATATACGCATGAGTTGTGATGAGCAGAAGTCAAAATTGAATGAGTGGTGATGTTTAATGAGGGGATATGGTAGTTATTGGTAGGGGTTGTGTATGGTAGTAGGCGTTCATGAGGTGGATGCTCTACATTTTCAAAATACACTACTATTGATAATGGAATAGAGATTGTGGGGAATTTACATCGAATGTGGGAATGAGGTTGATATCCTTTGTGTTTACATTACCCCCACCTATGGATGGTTATAAATTGATGGAATTATAGAAATTTTTGGAAATGTGGATGTGGATTTGGATATATGAGATCATGGTAATGTGGTTCTAGTTACATCGAATGATAATTGATGAATTTTTTTGGTGTTGATTCATACTGACATAATTTTTCTTAGAGATGGTGTGATATTATTTGATCATTACCAGTTTGAGTATGAGAACCCCTTTGTTATATTTTTGAGCAAATATGACTGTTTTCAAGGCCCTATGGAGGAATTTTTTTGGTTATGATTTTGGATTGGTTTTTTAGTTATTTTTTAAAAGTGGTTTCAGTTGATGGTGTCATGGGGAGAGATGTAAATAGAATGGTGGTTGTGGATTGTTGTTACTTTTTTCAACTATTGATATTGTGTCCTTTGATTTATTCTTATTATTTTTCTTGTTATTGTTGATGATTATGTTTTGAATTTTTTTCTAGTTGGCCTCACTCTAACTTATTTTGGCATATTTTATTACATAGGGATGTCGATATGTTTAGAGGGATGATCCTACATATTAATCTCATGTTCTCACCCCACCACAATTTTATAGTGTTTTTAGGGATGATCATCGGATCTGAAACTATTTTTTGGGAAACATGGATGGATTTGGTAGTTGGATTTGAGTTATATTTTCTTTTTCATGAATTATTTATGGTCTTACTTTTTCATGTAATACATATTTGAGTTATCGGAAATTGTTATGGATTGTAAACCCTTTATTATTTATTATTGAATGACCCTTTTTCTATTTTTTTGTATTATTTAGGGTAATAAATTCTATGTGTTATATTTTTATACCATCAGTACTATTTTCCAACCCAAAGCCTCCTGAAGGTAGGACTCAAGGTGTCATTATCTCCCTTTACTCATTTATTTCATATGAGGGTTACCTTTGCAGGGAGGGGTCATAAAATTTCTCATCAATCATTTAATACATCACTCAGTCCTTCTACATACATTATCCACAGACTAAAAAATATCAAATTATATACAATTTTTTGTCACACATCATAACATATCATTCATTAATAACAATACACTCTCTTTAATCATTAGATGTAACATTATTTGTCCTTTATTATTTTTATCTAATAACCTTATATAGAATCAAAATCCTTTTTCACTTTGAATTTATGAAATCATCTTAATCACAAAATTGATTCAATTTTTCAAAATTCTAAATTGATCATTATCTATAATAGGGTAGAAATAAATTCATATAATCTAGTAGAAATATTTCAACTGACTCAAAAAAAAACTCGAAATATCAAAAAGGATTCTCTCTAATGGTCAACAAAAAATTAAATAGAACATTAAAAAATCCATGGGTTTACCAATATCCTCTTTTCCATTTATTTTGAACTCACAAAACTCACACCCAATTTCATCAATTCACAAAATTTATTAATGATAAATTTCAGGATACCATACTACTTGAAAAAGGAATATTTCTGAGATATTTCCATACCTTGATGATAATATTGTTGTGACCATGTGATTTTTATGATCACTTACCTAATATATACACACTCATTTATCACCCACATTCATGAATTATAGCTTTATATTTAAAAAAATTAATATGAAATAGTTTTAATCCTTTATCTCAATTTAAAAAAAATCTAAAAGAATGTAAGGAATTTAAATGTGCCTTATGTTAGAAGGATATGATGAATATTAAAATTCAACATCAAACCTTTAAATAATTTCATGTACAAAGACTTAGTAATTATCATAAAAATATAATCCTCTATAGAATTAAATTATGGCATCACATATCAATTATAAACCATCCACTAATTTTTATCAATAAACATAACAACATATCTTTAGGATTTATATCCCATTGTCCTATATAAATCATAGTGAATCAATTTATGTTCCCTAGTGGATTGAAAATACACTTTATTATAAATTCCTTGAATCAGTTATCTTTTTAAAAAAATTCAAAAATATCATCTCTTTATATATTAATATGAGGTAAGTATCTTACAACATCTTCTCCTATATTCTTACTCAAACTCCTTTGACCAATATTTTAATATATTTTGTACCAAATATTATTCTCATATTTTGAGCTCAACTAATAATAATCTTCTAAATTAAAAATCTATGATAAAATTATACTGTTTCATTTTCCTTCTGTGATAACTCTTATGTCCTTTATGTACATGATTATTCAAGTATTCCTCGTAAAAAATGTTCATTCCCATAATCAAAAAGTTGAATAACAATCCACAAATTATGTCTGATTCCTCTAAAAAATAAAACATATTTGGAGTTATTTTATTAAACCTCAATATTATATTTATTAATATATTATATGTTAAAAGAGAATTCATTCCCAAAAGTGATTATAAGTACATCATGTTCAACATTATTTTTTGCCTCCTAGAATATATTTTGAATAGAAACTATTAAGTATCTATGGATTTCTTTTCTTTCTTGCTTTAAGATCCACCTCAACAATATGTGACTTCTCTTATTAAATTTTTCTATGAACTTAATTGTCTCCAACATGTTAATGATTTTATCCTTGAATTTTTCTCTTATATTCATCAGCATAGTAACCATATTGGTCACACCTTCCATAGATTTTATTTAAGTAACCAAATCTAATAAGTGTAGGAAATCATGAAAGATTGTTTTTATAACATGCTTCATCTCAGAATTTTTCCACATTTTAATTAGATATATCCCTCTCAATTAATTTCTTCTTTGATAATACATAAATAACATATTATACTAGAAAACATATTCTCTTTTCATGAAGAATACATTGAACCATAATTTTCCATTAAACCAAATTATCAATATGAATGAAAAGCCTATCTAAAAAAATATTCTTTCGTATTAGGTGAATTTGAGAATTTATTTTTTAAAATTTTCAAGGATAAGTTTCTATTATCAACTCAACTCCAAGTCCACTTGATATATGAGTAAAGGTTCCATGAATTTATCATAAGAAACAAGTATTGATTTTTTTGAACTTGTATTGTTGGGTGAGATAGATTTGTGAACATAAGAATAAAGAGGAAGAGTTTTTAATTTATTTATTTTATTTTTATTTCACATAAACTATAGTTTATTCTTATTGAACATCCATAGGCTTTTAATAATCTGAATTTATCATCAGTATGGTATTTTTATCTTTAATAATCTGGGATTTTTTCTTTCTAAACACATATTTCTATGTAAAAATATTAATACCAAGATCATCAATATTTTTTATTATTCTAAAATACTCACCATAATATTTATAAATTATTTATTATATTCATTCTTTTTATTGAGTAATTCATCTTCAAATTCTTTCACATTCTCAATACATCTTAATTTTTTTAGATTGTTTTTTTTTTCTCAATTAATTTCTTCAGTTTAGTTTTCAACATATATTCGATGAATCTCTCCTCACCATAATCATTACAACTTGTAGAAAAAACATATTCATTGGCATGATATATAAAGGATTTTTTTCCAATAGTGCATTAATATTCTGACCATATTCATTGTGATCATTCATTGTATACTTATAGGTTGTCATACCAGTTGCTACATTTTTTTCTTTAGTCAATCAATTATATGTTTCCCAATTCCACCATAATTAAAGTACTTTATATTAATCTTTCCTTTGTATTTACCACTTATTATTATTTTTATTTTTGAAATAAGAGACATGATTCTCACATTCTCTTCATCTCTTTCTTAATTATAATTAGATTAGTTTTAGTACCTATCTTTTTCATCCATGATTTTAAAATTTATAAAAGTTTTGAATTACATATCATCCTTTAATTTATTTCTAAAAGAAATAACCTTTATAATTTCCTAAGAAACACAAATGTTATTTTAGTCATCAAGGGATAATATATCTCAATCTTCTTGTGAATAAATTTTTTCATGAAACATATCAGTAATGTTTTTTCATTAACTTCTTGAGAAGGGTTTAATATCTTTGAATTTATCCAAAAAATCTAATAGTGATTAAAATTTCATTCACCCTATTATAATACACTACCACAAAAACAGTTTTTCCCAGTGCCAACCTTTATCAGCGCTTTTTTTAGCGCTCATAAAGGGAACCCCTTTATCAGCGCTTTTTTTAGTAGCACAGATAAAGGGTAGACTTCAAAAAAATAATTAAAAATATTATATTAATATATAAATACAGTTATATAGTTATATTGATATAAATATAATATATAATTTTTAAATATATTTTAGATAAGTGTAAATATACATTTACACTTAATATACTTAATATATAAGATATTTATTGAAAATGGATTATAAAAAATTAATAAAATATTTTTAATTAATAATTTGATAATTATTGTGGAGGAATAGTCAATTCTTAACAATTTGAAAACCAAAAAAATTAAAAAATTAAAAAAGACCCAAAATATGTTGAAAACGCAACTCGAACTTCAAACTGCCATAACTTTTGATCCGGGTGTCTGTTTGAGCTCTACCATATATCAAATCGAAGCCTACAACGAGTTCTACACCATTGTGAGCTGATGGGACCCTAGTAAAGGATTCTTCAAGGAAAAAAAGGCTCATAAGGCCTCCAAAACTGACTTTTTAGTTGGGATACCCCGATTTTTTAACATTTTGTGGATTTTCAGCCTCGTTTAAGGGGGTATTATTGGCTTTTTTGGCGGGGATTGAATTTATTCCAAGGTATTACATTCATATTGATATTATTTATTTGAAATTTTATCATTTTTTATAATTCACTGCTATTTATAATCAAATATATAACAATATATACATATTTTTATATATTCACAAATAAAAATTTAATTATAAATATAAATAATAAAATATATTACCTTTATCTAAATAATAACTAATATCAATTTTTTTAAAATACCAATATATAAATATTTATATACCTATATTTTAATCTACCTATATATATATATATTAATATAACTACATATATATATTGATATAACTATAAATATATATATTAATATCACTATAAATATATATATTAATATAACTATATATATATTAATATATCTATGTATATATATAATATAACAATATTAATCTAACTATATATATATTAATATAATTAAATATTATGTTTTGAATCTCAGTTAAATGAATGGTCAATCCACTAAATGCCAAAATTTCAATTTCCCATGGAATTATACCTTGTATTGAATACAAGGGTCATTACAACCTCCCCCCTTATAACTTATCATCAATGAGAAGCCTTTAGGAACGATGAAAATATCACTTCACCTACAGGGGTCCTGAAGTCTCATTCAAACTGTCACATTGAATTTCCAATATATAAATATTTATATACCATTTACATATAAAATATATTAGTTTTATCTAAAAAATAACTAATATTCATTTTATTTAAAATACCAATATATAAATATTTAAATACCTATATATTAATCTAATTATATATATATATATTAATATAACTATATATATATTGATATAACTATAAATATATATATTAATATCACTATATATATATATATTAATATAACTATATATATATATTCATATAACTATATATTACTATATGTATAAATATAACTAAATATATATATAAATAAATAGATATGTCATTAACTGGAGACCAAATCAATATGGAAGAGTGGTAAAGGATTTAGGTGTGCAAGGGGGAGGTCTCGAGATCAAATCTTGGTGGAGGCAAGGGCGCGCACATGGGGGTGGATTTGGGGATAGCGCTTATAAAGGGGGTGGGTGTAGTGCTGATATAGGGTAAAGGGGGGTGCATGTGAGCACTTGAGGGGCTGGAAAGTGCTGTTAAAAGGGGTCTCAAGCGCTATAAAATCCCCCCCCCCCAATTGGCAGGAATGTTTTTAATTTTTTTTTATTTCTTTTAATTTTTTTAATTTTTTTTTACTTTTATCAGCGCTAGAAAAAGAGCAGATAACAGGGGTATTTTATTAGCGCTAAAAAGAAATCGCTGATAAAGGACCCTTTTATCAGCACTTTTTGGAGCACTGATAAAGAGGAACCACCTTTATCTTCGTCGGCTTTAACAGTGCTTTTCTAGAACTTTTAAAGGCCATTTTTAGCGCTGATAAAAGGTGTATTTGTAGTAGTGATAACCATCATTAGTGTAATAATTTTCTATTCTAATATATTCTAATATTTCCCCCAAATATATAGTTTGGATTATTTCACACTGTTATTCCCATAACAAATGTTCTCAATGTTATCCAATTTCTCTTTGGTAGTTTTTATTCCCATAACATTTCAATGAACTACATTTGTTAAATACATTAGAATTACATCCATTACTTTCCCATTAACATATAAATTTAACTTAGATAAAAATTTCATTGGATAATTTTATCTTTGCCTTCCTGGTTCACCACTAATGTTGCCATATTGGGTGTCCACATACCTCAGGAATTCCTCCCCAAACGCTAGAGGATGTAGACTAGCAGTGGGGATATAATATAATCGTGGGTGATATTATACCCCCTTGATTAGGTAACCCTAAATAATAGAGTAATTAATAGTGATAAAATATATCCAAATTAATAATAATAATAAACCATCAAATCTAAAAAACAATAAACCAATATATTAACCAATGTTATAATAATATGAGGGAATATTTATATAATATATGTGTTGGGATAAAATCTATATCCCATGTTTTTGGATCCTATACATCACGATGAAAAATATTCAAAGTTAAATAGAAAAAAATAAAGGTTAGAAAACTAATCACGATTTTGGGACCAATATAGTCCCACATGAATCAACAATGCTAACTAAATCAACCATCAAACATAGTTTCCTTTACCTTATCCTAACCTACGATAATTAAGACTACTAGAGTATTCATAGAGGCTCGAGTATGGTATCAATACAACTATATAGGGAACCACCAAAGGAGTCTGAGAGTATCTAGTCTTAAAATTTTCATATTGATATTTTATAATAAATTCCTGGAATTATAATAAATAAATAATCCACCATCGATCATTGAGTTCCACAATAACACCCAAATTATTGCATATTAACATTGTTCAGTTTCAGATGTTTTTGGAAATTATAGAAAATCACTAGGGGAAGGGATCCCCTACCCGAGACTATCTCCAAAATAACATCACTTAGCAGGGGAGTATCCCACCAATGATTTGTCTCAATATCACTACCCATAGGGGATGGAGCGCCTCAGCCTAAAACAAAAGAGCATAAGGGATTTTTTATGGATCATAATTGTTTTCAACCATGTATATGATTATTTTGAAGTTTCTAAGTATGGTTTTTAAAGTGTGAAGATTGTTTTAAGATGTATAGAAGTTATTTGAAATGAATTTAATTTATTTCAAGATGTTATGATGTTACTTAATGAATTTTGGAATTCTAAATTTGAAGATGATTTTTTTCTATCTTCATAATATACCATGAATACATAATATATTTTTATAACACCAAACTAATAATTTACCTATTCATATGATATGTAAGATAATTTTATAATACATAATATATTTTTTGAATTTGATGTAGAATATGGAAAATAACTAGCTGATACATTATATATGTGTTCTTATATAAGATAATATATATAGGTTGTGGAAATAATTATATAGGGTAAATAACATGTATGTTTCTTGAATGATGCATAAAATTTCCTTCCAATATATAAGATATTTCTGAAATGTAAGTTATTATATATATTAGGTATTATCCAACACAAATAGAAAATGTAGAAGATAAATTATTTCTAAAAAATAATTCAAGAAGAAAAATGGGAGGATGATGTGTTGTTCTTACGTTTGTAAATCATGAAATAATTATCATGTTGTGATTCTAGATAACTATTATACATGGTTCACCATGATGAGTTATTTCATTCCATGAAGAATACTGAGGGATATACCTACTGAAGAAGGTTTTTAGAATTAAAAGGAAATTATTTCATGATTGAAAATTTCATGTCGTAGTACAATCATTGTTGTATTTTTTTAAAATATGAAGACATATTTTATGTGGGGTTTTTTGTATGATTTAAAAAAGAGGGTAATTTCTCAAAAATTCTATAATTATCAAAATAATTTTTTTGTGAATTATATATAGTGACCACAACTAATGCTTTCTCAAGAATTTTTATTTAATCAACTAAAAGGAGAAAAGGGGATTCTTTGGAAATTAGATTGTGGATCATGCAGGATAAAACCACATGAAATGTTATGTATGGGATCTCCTGAATGATCATGTTATTGAAATCTATTGATGGAATATTATATAATTTGATCTGATTTTGAGTTTTGGATCTAATCCATTCTATATTATTCATAGATGTGTTTTATGGGTAAATGATTGGCATGAACTGAAACATACTAATAGTGAGACTAAGAGAATGATGAAAATGGGATAGATAAATAGATAATGAATAATAGAGATTAGAATTTAGTAGATTAGTTTAAATCATGATTATTTAATGGGTTATGATTGAGAAGTAAAAAATTGATGTTTTGTATGATGTTATATTAGTTTATTAAACAGTTTCCAGTTATTATTAATTATAGGCCAATGTTCCTAAAAAGGTGAGCACATTTTATTCTGATTTTCATAAATTCTCTAGGAGAAAGATCATCATCATTAGTTATTAAAGAAACCCATATTACCTTGTCATCATTCTAATCATGTTATTATGCACTTGTAACTAAAAATAGAATGTTATATCAATGTTAAGAAACAATTAATGGGTAGAGCATGATACCACCCTAACCACTTGTAATTGGTGATTTATTCTAATGGATAAGTTATGAATCAGTTTCGACCTAATTAGAGAAATTAGTTGGTACCCATAATGGGATTGAACCTTTAAAAATTATGTGTCCCTAGTCCTATTTTTTTAATTTGAGTAAGGTTGATATTCATATTATGGTGGATCAGATCCTAATAGATCATAGAAGTTGATTTACAAATACAAAAACATAGAAGAATGTACCAATGATTCAACCATTTAATTCCTATATCAACAAGTATTAGAGAAACACATTTTCAATATATAATATCTATAATTTATTGTAAATATACAACCTAAATTCCATAAATATTATACATTTCCTCTTCTTTAGTAGAAACAAATCATGAATAGAAGAATCAGAAGTTACCCTATCTTTTATCACTTGTATAGGTGGTTGTTGATACATCAATAGTGTGATTTCCACTAATTGGGAGATACTATAAAATATAAAATTCTAATTAGATAAATATGTATGCTTATAAAAAATAAATATATTTCATTATTATTTCACTATCAAATAATGTTTACACATATTTTAAGGTGTATTAAATAGAAAACGAAATATTGGAAAAACTATAAATAAATTATGAAGGAAATGATAAAATAAAAGAATAAAAAATATAAATATGGAAAATTATATTTCGATATATGAATATGGATAAAGAATAAAACATTAATGGAAATTTTATAATAGTGAATGAAATAGCCAAAAATATTAGAGGTTATAGAGAAAATCTATATGAATCATTAAATGTAAACTAGCTTATAAGAAGCATTCTGAATATGTTTGATCTAAAATCTATAATTATATGATAGATATGATCTCCCCCTTAATTAATTTCACAACATTATAGTTTCATATAAAAGAATGAATTCTTAAGGATACTAAAATATATTCAAATAAGAAATATAATTTGAATCTGTGAAAAAATTCAAATTCAAGGATGGAGAAGTTGAAAATTCTAGTAATTATTATGATAAAGAAGAAAATGATGAGGACTATAAGATAATTATGTCTCCTATCTCTATGAAAATTAAAATATATAGAGGATATATAAAGTAAAACCATCAAATTTTTTTTCCAATTGATATGGAATTAGATAGGTTTCCATAAACTATCTAATGAAAAAGTTTTGAATATGATGCTGATGATAAAAATAAAAATCCATTAAAGAATAAATTAACAAAAAATTAAAAATATGTTTCTCAATATGGGAAGAGTAAGAAGAATTTTTCAAGTTAAAAAAATAATAATTTTTATGATTACATAGGAATAAGATGAATTTACTTCAATAATCCAATAAAGAGACGAATCTTCTAATAAATCTAGAATTTTCATGCCATATGTCTAGAAACACGAATAGTCCCTAAGCAGAGAAGTATAAGAATGTGAGAAAACATATGTGGAACATATGTTTATGTTTGATCTAGAAGTTCATCATGACCAGAATACTAAAAACATGTAGTAAATCTATATATTAAAAAATTTCGATGGTAATAAAAATAAATAAAATGAAGATATTATTAAAATATAAGTTGATTACATTGATCAAATGAAAAAACTGAAGCTGAATATTTTTGAGAAAGAAAATATTTTGAATGAATCATGATAAAAATAGACCATGATGGAAGGATAGTTATGAATGAAATTATTAAGATGTCTTAAATATTAAAATTATATAAATAATATGAGTGATAATTTTACTAAACATGAGGAAGATAAATCTATATCATCTCAAGAATCTAAGAATCATATCCCTTAAAGACATTTCAAGCCCACTCCAAGGAATTTAAAATCAAATTTGTTATTAGTAATGTTTCAGGTTCCAAATCCCAAACTGGGAATATATAGGTGAAAAAAAGTTTTTAAAAATCATCTATATAAGTGGATAAAATATTATATCAAGAAGAACCTTCTCCCAATGAAAAAATAAATCATAACATATGGTTGAACACCAAAAACTAGTTCCTTAACAAAATTATTATCAATATAAAAAACAAAGATTCAATGGTTACTACCAGAACTATGAATTTTTTTGGGCATAAATCCTACCCATGATAGTATTATATTTCCTTATCATGGAGGTATTGAAGGTGTGAATTGAAGGGGATAAACTCTAAATAATTTATAATAGACACTAAAAATGAGAAACTCAAAAAAAATCTACAACTATGTACACATAATAAATAGGAATTCTTGGAGAAAATATAGGGAAGATTTCACTAAAAAGGTCACTATGATAAATAGTTCATGGAAAATATTCAAATATATATTTCCTATCGTAAAAAACAAATGATAATTGAGAAGTTGAAAAATAAAAAAAAATCATTCATTGTAGATTATTCTATAAATTAATACAAGAAATGAAAACCTTATAATATAGGTGGTGGTTGTTCCTCACATATGTTTGGTGACACAAAAAAGTTATTAATGTTGATGAACATGATATAGGGAAGTGATACTTGTAAATAATATCACTCTGTAAATCAAGAGAGCTTGATATTTTAAGATAAAATCACAAAGGTTAAAATTCAGATATTTACTCTAATATGAAGGGATTTAACACAATCTTTTATGTGTGATCCAATTATGTGATGATGGAAATGAAGTTATTTTCAAGAATAATTCTTTCATTACTATGTTTTCTATGGATATAAAAGTCATCACCAAAGGTGAAACAAAAAGTGGTAATATATTCCAAAATATTGATCCACCAATTCATGTCATTTAAGTGAAACTGATAAGAACATATATTAACACAAAGTTCTAGACTATATTAATTTAATGATTATTTGTAAAGTCTTAATGAATTATGTGGTGATAGATTTTTCCTAAATTAGTATAGAGAGAGATTTGTTTTGGGAAACTTGTCAGAAGTGGGAGATGATACAAGGGGTCATAGAATAGATTGAATATTTAATCCACTAGACCCATAGAGTTAATTCAAGGGGTTTTTTATAGTATTATGGGACTTATATCTTCTATATTTGATATGTATTTCATTACATTTATTAATTATTAGACATGAGATAAAAATTTCATGTTTATAAAGAACAAATTAGAATTTATTAAGATATTCAAAATCTTTAGAAGATGTGTTGAAAAATATTTCGGAGTCTACATCATGAAATTAAGATCTGATAATGGTAGGTTGTACACCAATAATTCTCTTGAAAAATATTTAATGTTCATGGAATGAAACACCAAGACAACTGAAACTACACTCTCAAGAAAAACAATATAATATATAGGAATAATATGAGTTTTGATGATATGTGTAGAACCATTCTAATTGAACAAAAGTTGTCTAGTTTTTTTCTTTAGGGAAACTGCATATATTGTTTTACACATATAGAAATGTTTTTATCTGAGTTCTAAGAAACACCTAACACCAAATCACATGGTGTATAAGAGGAATCCAATAGTGAAATATTTTAATGTATTTTTTTTCTATGTTAGATAAAAAATTAAAACATTAATTTAGTTATATTTTAAGAAATATCTAGATAAGGTATATTCATCATCCATTTATCTAAATATAAGTGACACATATGATGTAAAGAATTGATTTATATGTTTTTTAATTTTTTATGTGATGATTATTGAAAAATAATCTAACTTATATGCGAAAGTCTATGAATATTTGGATAATAATAAATATTAAAGAATGCATATCACTAACAAACATAATGAATACGAAAATTGAAATGAGATGAATTCAATTTATGTTAATTATAAGAAAAATATTAAAAAATGTGAGGATACTTGAAATGAGAACATGGTGCATCAAATAATTAGTAAACATGTTGAAGCATAAAATATTATTTTCCATTATGAGGCTCTAGTACAAACAAGAAGGTGACTAAGGATTTAGAAAAGATAGACCTTATTTCTTAGATTTACTGAAAAATAATTATAGAAGTAGTTAATAATGAGTAGTGGATACAAGATATTAATAAAGGGTTAGATAAGATATTGAATAATTCCACATGGGAGCGTGTTCTTAGGCCTAATGGAAAAAATGTTATAGGAACCAAGTGGGTATTCATAAATAAACTAAATGAAAAATTTGAGGTGCTAAGGAATAAGGAAAGACTAGCATGAAAAGGGTGTTCAAATATTAAAAAAAATTACTTTGAAAAAAAATCACCATTTTCTTGGCATGAATTAATTTGAATGTTTATTATTGTTTCAACACACATGAAACACATGGTTTTTTAAATGTATGTGAAATTTACTTTTTAAAATGGTTTCTTAGAAGAATAATTTTTTATTAAAAAACCTGAAGGTTCAATTCTCTATAGTCGTGGTAGCATGGTGTGTAAGTTGAATAAAACCTTGTATGGTTTAAAGTAAGACCCTAGAGTTTGATACAGATGTGGTATAGTTTCTTAAAGATTTTAAACATCACTATATGAAATGTTGTTAAAAATGTATATGAAAATGAATTATCCATTGGTAAATTAATTATTTTAGTTTATTGTGATGATATAATCTTTGTAAATGAAAAAGAAAAATCCTAAGAGTTCTATTATGAACAAGTGAAGATCCATTTTTAGATGTTAATGTTGGTTGAAAAAGATTATTTTATGGGATTTCATAATATAAAAATGGTTGTTCATATCTTCTTATACCAAGAAAAATATTCCAAAAAATCATTGGTTGAATTTTTAAAATAGTATTCTAAAGAAGATTCAACACCATTAAAGGTTGTAACTAATATGAGTAATGATGATGCTAGAAGAATTTTTTATCAGAACGACTTTAGGTGAATCATTGGAAATCTAGTTTATTTAAAAACATCAAGACTAGACATAGCTGATGCAATGAATCATTATTCTATATTTCAGACTGATATTAAATGGTTTCATATTCTATAAGTAAAAAATTTCTAAGATGTGAAAAAGGAACATAGTGTATTGGTTATCTGTATAGAGGTAGTATCGAATTGAATTTTATTGGTTACACTGATTGATATTCGGATGGGTGTTTCACTATCAAAAAATAAGCATAATGTAGAGATTTATTTATTAGTTAAAGTTATGTTTATTGGTATAGTAAGAATAAGATCACTTTGGCATTAATCACAACTAAATAAAAATATGTTGGAAAAACAAAATCCTATATATAAATGTTGTTGATGAAATTGATAACGAAATATCTGATGGTAGAAGTTAATAATCCACTGAGTATTTTTTATGATATTCAAAGTGTTATAGATGTATCAAAAAATAATTTTCAATACTAAAGATCAAAAAATAGTTATACCAGGTATCCTTTCATTAAATAAAATGGGGTTAATAAAGATATAAATCTTGATTATATTCCTATAAAACACAATATTATAGATATGTTTACAAAACAAATTATAAGAAATAAATTTTCTTAGATAAGGATTATATGACATGTTTATATATCATACCATAGTCTAGGATGTGTGGGAATCTCCCTGATATGAATTGAATTTCGTTATCAAAGGGGGGGAGTTTTAAAACTCTTCCTTTTTCAGTTATGGATCCAAAGTTGGGGAAATTATTGTTAGGGGGGAATTAGTTAAGAACATTTATTGAGGGGTTTTGGGTGGTATCTATGTCCCCTAGATAAACATTTCTTTTCACCGAGAGATAAATTTATCTAAAAAATATTATATTATCCGGTTATTAGGGAACTTCACTTTATAAATGGTTTTGATTCAATTATTTTGTTATAAGAATTATTTAAAATTTTAATAAGTTATTAACATGGACACAAAATATAATGGGGGGAATTGAAGAGCCAAATGGATTTATTAAAATATTATAATTATATACAAACATGTATGAGAATATTTTTAAATTGTTAAATATGGATTTGAAGTATAAAGGATGTTTTTGAGATATTTTGAAGTAATTTGAAATGTATTGAACTTATTGAAAGATGTTATTGGATTATTTTAATAATTTAGGAATTATTTATTTGAAGATAAATTATAGCTAAGTCCAAAACCCACCCTAAATATTTAATATTTTTTTTGTCTTAGAATTGATAATTTAAGAAATGTAGATGATATATAAGATTTCATTATGATAGTAAATAAATTTTATTGATTTAAGGTAAAGTATGTAAAAGGAGTGGTTGATAGATAAGATATCAATTTTTATATAAGATATTGTGCTAAGGTAATAGAGATAATCAGAAATGGCAGGTAATACCTAAGCTTTTACAGTGCTACCTAACTTTTTTCGAACATTTAAGATATTTTTGAAACATAAGATATTATATATCATAGGTATTTTCCATCACTTATAGAAATGGGATAATATAAATAATTTAAAAAAGATATTGGTGGTAGATAAATGGGATGATTTTGTAATATTATGAAGTTATTTTTTCATATAATGGTAAAGATGTGATTCTATTTGATTATTTAATATGCTAAGCCATGATGATGTGTACGACATCAAAAACATGACTGATGGAGATACTAGTCAAATATAGTCCTGATAAAAGAAAGTAAATTGCAACATGGTTAGAAATTACACTCCTTAATAGAATTATTGTTTGTTGATAAAAAATCCCCCAAGGCATCCTCTCAATTTTTTGGGGTGTGATTGTGTCTGTAGAAAAATCCAGATGACTAAAAATGAGTATGGTTTGTGTTTGATGATGTAGGTACTTAAGGTCAAGTAGTTTCCAAATGTTTTCTAAATTTTTAGGCCTCAAAACAAAGATTTTTTTTAAAGGAATGCTTTCTATATAGGATTTAGTAGTTTGTGGACCGTGGTACATAGTTTTCAGACAACAAAAGGTGGTATGTGGAACGATGAAGGAATTTCATAAAAAGAAGATTTTTTCATAGTAGTATTATGCAGACACCGAATCACAATATATAAACTGCGTAGGGAAATTCTTTGTGGGTAGTCATGTGGTTAGTGGGTGGAAATAAATTCACATAAGGCTTCTGGTATGTATGAAAACTCATCATTCATGAAAAATAGGTTGTGATTTGTAGATTCGTGTAGGGGTTCGTTCACAGAAGAGATCGACCACCATAGGGGAGAAAAGGTGCTACACAGATCGTAGGAAAAAAATTTCATAGATGAGCATTGTATGTGGTGAAGGTTTTACGACATTGAAGATTTGAGTAAATTATATTAGCAAAAAATTTAGAAATATTTTCCTATATAATGATAATTAAACACATCAATACTTAGAGCGGTTTTTATTAGAAAACATATCCACTTTGGAAATAATTTGACTAAGTCTGAAAGTGGTTCACGAGGGAGAATTATGTGAGATAGAAGAGTTCACGAGGGAGGATTCCAGGAAGGGTGAAGCGGTTTACGAGAAAATTTTTGAAATGAAGAGGAGGTGGTTCATGGAAGAAGAGATAGTATGTGGAGTAAAGAAGGTCCAGATATGAATTTTGTCTGTGGGAACAAGTGGTCCATATAAGGATACAGTTTGTAAAATCGGAGGTAGTACATAGAGGCGGTATGTAGAGACGGTATGCAGAAGAGGAGATCCGGAAAACATACATGATAGGTGGTGAAACACAGTTCCTGGAAGAAGAAGGTTGTTCATGAAGAGACTTAAACAGTTTACAAAATAAATTTTTTCTAACTAATAGTACATGAAAATGTTGATTTCATATATGGGTGAAAATGGAACTTCAACAGAGTATCTATTTATAGTTTAGGATCGGTGCTTTCATTAAAATGTAAGGACCTACAATTTCATATACTATGAGGGGATCCCTTCCAGGAGTAGTGAGAAAAGGAAGCAGAAGATGGTGATATTTTACACTAGTATTGACTTAGAGAAACTGACATAGAGGGTGACCCTTAAGAATGTAGTGATTAAACCCTAAATCTTCTAAAAATAATGATCCTAGATATAGAAGTGATCTAGCCCAAACATTCTAATTTAGAAGTGATCCTTAGTGTATTTGGTACATCCGAACAAAATCATTGTATGCTCCTTGTACGTAGACCAGTGAGGGTGATCCAAGTAAAATTTTTCTATCTCATGCATGATTTAAATTTTGTTCATACATTGAAACTGGAAAGGGAGAGAATTTTATTTTGTTTAACAACAAAACAATATCTTAAAGGAAAATTTTTTTAATCTTTCATACCCTGATTCATCCCCCCCCCCCCCCTCAGGATATTTAACCTAATTGGGATAACAGTGTTGTATGTTTTTATATAGATATGCAGATTAATTGGTTATTTCTTTTTTATGATTAAAAAAGGTTATCATAGCTTAAACATTTTAGGATTCTAATATAAAAATATTTTTAAATCATAAATATTGATCATAGTTTAAGTATTTTTAGGTATTTTTATTTAATTAGTTAAAATTAGTATATTTATTGTTATGGAAATTTAGATGAGGATCATGGGGGATATACCCACATCAATAGTTAAATGAGGTAAATTTGAGATAATTGTGCGGTTAAAATATATTGAAGGAATATTTTGTGATTTTATTTAATATTGATTTTTTTGATTTAATTAATCGGAAAGTATTTTGAGATGTGTGATAAAGGGAGGTAGATTGGTGAGAACTAAAACATACTAATACTAAGACTAATATAGTGATGAAGATAATATATAGATGAAAACATAGAATGGATTTAAGAGTTCATAAATGAGTTTAAAAAATTTAGATATCGAGTATTCCATGATTCATCATAAAGAAGTAGATCACTAAAGTTCTGTAGAAAGTGGGTGAGCTTGACTGATATCATTCGAACAATGATTAATCAGAGGTACATGTCCTTGAAGAGGTCAAAAAATTGAAATCTGATTACCATAAAGGCTTGAAGGGGAAGATCAACACTCTGAGTTATTGAAGCAACCAAAATTCTATTGTTATCTTTCTCAACCTATTATAAATCACTTTTAACTAGTTACAGGATGTTGTGAATACAGTGAAATTCCATGTCTATGTTAAGAAATACTTTAAATGTTGAGTACAAAACCATTATAACCACTTTTAATCTTTAATTGATTCATGTAGATAATCTGTTAATCGGTCTCAACCCAATCACAAAAAGAATAATTTGGTCACATTAAGACCGAAACATGAAAAATTGTGTGTTCTCTATAATTTGTTTAATGTTTAAATTAGGTTAGTCTAGGAATTACATTTTAGTATAAAAGAACCTAATTTTTTACATCATAATATTTTACGATATATATTTTTTCAAATAAATTTATTTTTTTCAATAGTTTGTGATACATGTAATCCCAAGTCTAAATGAACCGTAATATATTATAATATTATAACCTACACATTAAATTAATGGTATTAATAAGGAAAAAATATTTTTAAAATTATCTTTAATGGTTTTAGATAAATCCAATATATTTAATATAGGTACTCAATTTTTATTAAAGTCTTTATATGCATTAAAAATACATTTTTTCTTAAAAAGATTTTTTTATTAAATTTTGTGAGAGAATAATATAATTATTTTTCCCAATTTCAGAAATTCTATTTTCAATAATAAAATTTATTTTTTAAATCATCATGTCAAAATTATCTTAGAGTGAAATTTTGATAATTTTTAGAAAAGATTGAATTTTCAATGAATTGTGAAGAATACTAATTTTTGTTAAAAAATGTATTTTTGTTTATTTCCTTTACAACGTTTCATTTTTTTAGAGTTATTTTATAAGTAAATTTACTTAATTAATATTATTAATAATAAATTTTATTTCATTTTTATTAATTAAATGTTGTATTTTGGTATAAAAACATTTTATACTTAGGTAAACATTTTTATGGAAAACTATTTTTCGTCGTGTTTTGTGGATTTTATTATAAATTAAACTCTTCCAATTATATGAATTTAATTTTATAAAATATATAAAATATTTTAAATCATAATAATTAATATTATTTTGATAATTTTAAGTTAATTTTCTCACAATGAATAGAAATAAGAGTAAAAATTTGTTACCACTATTACGGTGAAAAAGGGTTTACATGGGCAGTTAAACCAAGAGATAATGGTAATATTTCCAATTAAACATGTCTAAATACTATTTTATATCCATATTTAAACTTCATCAAATCTTAAATTCTAAAATATATCTATTTTTAATCATTTATCTTGAGTATAATATTATTATACTTTTTTCTTTTAAAAATTCCAAGTATGTCATCTTCCGTACTTATAAAAGGATACCCCTCCTTTATTTTTTTTATACCACATTGAGGCATATATTTTATCCATAAAAAAATTATCTTCTAAAATTACCTATATTATAATTATATGTATTTTTATTCTTAAAAGACCATTCTAAGGGTCCATAATAGAGGATCTAAAGAAGGCCTACTAAAGAAGATGTATTCATCCAACCCAACCACTTTCAATTTATTTCCTCTTGTAAATCATCTAATTAAGTTGTATTAATCATAAAATAATAAATTTATTACAATAAGTATGCTTAAATTATATTATTATTAATTAACCACCATTATTCACCCTCTTTTTGATTCAATGGAAAGTGAAAGTATCACTTGTGCATATGTGTGGACTATCACCTTCATGTAGAGATACATTTTATTTTTCCTCACCATTTTTCATCGATGGTTATTATGATGGGTTTAAATTTTATGCATGATTTATATAAAATAATTATACTTCGATAATTATAATATCTTATCTACAATATCACATTTCAATCCGTTGGAAAATGATAATGTCACTCATATGTACATGTAGACTACCATCTCCACAAAGCAATGTGATTTATTTTTCACTTATTCTTTAAATGTATGGTAATAAAGATAAATTTAATGAATATATATATATATATGATATATATGATATAATATTTTTTTAAAAGTTTTATTATTATTTATCTTTCTTTCTTTCCATCCATAGAAAAGTAAAAACAACTTTCATATGTATGACCTACCGTCTCCATGAATGATGTAATTCATTTTTTTACATAAAAATTTTATTTATAAATATATATATATATATATATTTATATATAACAAATATATATGATACTAATATCATTGTTAACATTTTGGATATGATTTAACCATGATAAAAGTATAAGTATCAGAACTACCGAACCAAAATTATCATAACAACAAAACAGTTAACACCCAGAAATAAACATTTTAATAATGAATTATTAATAAATGGGTTTTGAAATATTATAAGTGGATAATATATAATATTATAAGTATTTAAATTTTTATTTTATAGAATTATAATAATTTTAAATTTATTTTTTAGGAGGTTATATAGCTTTTGAATAAAGTAAAATTGAGGTAAGGGATTTTCGTTTCACTTTTATTTCTAAGAGACACATGCCATATTCACCACCTTTTCTATGTGGTGTATATATATCCCATGAATGTATTTTATAATACTTATCATAAAATTTTGTGGATTTAAATATCCATATATTGTTATATATTTCACAATTTTTTGATTAAAATGTTACTAAGGTGGTAAGGGAATTTTGTTACAATTTCATTGTTCATTGGGATTGTTTATGATTATGTTTCCAATGATGAAATTTTATTACCAATATATCAAGAATCCAATTAATTTTATTCTACTATGTTTATTTATGGATATTAAATTTTTTTCATTTCATTTCCCTCTCTTTAATAACCCAAGATACTAGAAGAATATTTTTAATGAAAACAGACTTCATTTCACTCTTCGGTCAAAAATAATTTTTATTCAATATCCCTATTTTGTAAAAATGTTTTCAAGAATTTTTTTTATAATATAATATTATTTTTTAAATTCCTTTATACCCTTTATTTAATTTTTAAAAATGATTCTTTTTTTCATTTTCTGAATGAGTTACTTTTATATTTTTACTAAAAATTTAAAAGAAATATTTGTTTTAACATACACGACGTGAATGGAATTTCCTATGGTCATGACCGATCAATACTTTGAAGTTTTATTTACAAGTTTATAAGGTTTTTTTAAAATAATTTATTTCCATGATATTAGGTAAATTTTAATATTTTAAATAAGTAGTTCCAAAGTGAAAAGGGTATTTTCCTCAATAAATATTCTAAGTGATCTTTTAAATTCATTTTTATTTATGATAAAATTATTTTATGTTATTTATTTTTCACTATATATGTGATACAAGGATACCATATTTATTCTTTGTTTGTATGTTTTATGATTATGATGATGAAATTTTTATGAAACCCATTTATTTTCCATGTGTTATGTTATGATGAAATGTTTAAATGTTTAAGAAACATGTTTACTTTACATAGTTAATGGTATATAATGAATTATTTGTAGTCTTTTGGAACACATAATAATGGATTATGATTATGTTTTGGGTGGTCCTAGAATTATATATCCTTACAATACATTTGGTAAAGATTGATATTTCATGAGATAATAAGGACTAGAATGGGGAGTGAACCATGTCCAGTAAAGGACTATGTCTACTATGATAGTCTTGGGAATGAACTCTAACTAACGATATTATAGAATGGGAACTAAACACAATCATCTATGATATTATTGACAGTGAGCTATGACAAAGAAAATTATTTTATATTCTTACGTATATTCCAAAAAGCTCATGTTGTATACCAATGTTATGCTCTCATTGATCATTTTATTTGATTAATTTGTGATTCATATCTTATGAACCTATAATATTAATTACATGACAGAAGATTATGATATATGATATACTGGGAATGGTTGTTAAATTCTAATATTATGTTCTCATATCCTTATGATCATGTTATTATTAAGTGATCAATGATATATCCCTTATTTAACCTTACTGGGCATCTAAAATCACCCTTTCTTATGTTTACTTTCTCTAGGTTATGAAGAATTATTTTAAGTATAATAATTCTAAGAAGGATTCTTGTAATGAATAAATTAGTGGGAGATAATATAGATCACTTATGAACAAGTAGTTTATATATCCATGTTTTCAAATACTTTAAACCATTATGATTATGGCATGTATTTTAATGTTATGTAATGAATATTATTTTATTAATATGTAATATATATTTATAAAATGTATGGGTTTCATAGTGGGTAACAGTGCAACATATAGTTACCTTTGGAAATGAGGATGATAAAAAATTATCAAAAACTCTTAGGATAATCATATGCATAAGAGAACTTCCTAAGTTACTGTGAGTAAAAGAGTGTGGTTTTCCTAGAAAAACATCCCTAAATGGATACTACAAGTGGATATAGTTTTATAATAGTTGAATATAGGGGTAATAACCACAAAAAAAGTTATTCGATTATATCTCAACCATCATTCTGGTGCATGGTGAGTGTACGCTTACTTTCTACCTAGTTTGACACTCTTGGGAGATAATATTGGGTTAACTCACGTTTTTTATAAACTATTCTTAAGGATTTAAATATATGATAACCATGAATAACCTATTTAAACATAAGATTTCATAAATTAAAAATAAGGTATCAAGATTTAGACATAATATGGATTATTTTTTATGATTTATTACGCTGATTAAAGATGCCTAGTGGTCATGATAACCAATTTGGTTTTAGTAATGGATTGAAGATAGAACAAAGAAGTTGAGGTGGTGATAGGTACATTCTAATATCGAAGTATATTATTTGATATTACCCATGTGTATTCCTTTATATCATGAAAATTATCAAGGAATATTAATCCATATCCTAAGTGATTAATTATTTAATTATAAGTGATAATCCCTAATGGTACAATCATCACATCTCATGTATATGATTCTTCTATGATTTAAGTTTATAGGAATGTTTCTCCTATAAGTATTTATATTCTCTCTCTAGTTGAATTTTATTTTATCATAGGTATGGAGTTGATTTCTTCATATAAATCCCACATTAATTTCGAAGGAATGAAGTGAAATTTGATATTCTAAAACAAACAATGATTGTATATCAGTGTAATGATAAATATGAACATACAATGGAAAATGAATATGTTATATAGTTCTTTATTGCTATTCAAAAGTGGTATTTATCTCATACGGTTTGTGAGAAACTCAATGTCAAAGTTATTCCTACTGTACAAGATTTTCTTGATGTTTTTCTAGAATATTTTCCTAGTATTCTTCCAAATCATGAGGTTGAGTTTTCAATATAACTCATACCTGGTGATACACCTATTTTAAATACTATATATAGTGGGCCCAAATTAGTTTTTGGAATTGAAGAAAAAAATTGAAGATAATATTAAAAAGGGGTTAATTTGGACAAGTGCATCACCTTAGGGTGAACTTGTTCAGATTATTAATAAGAAAGATGAATCAATGCAGCGATACATTGATTATTAGAAACATAACAAGATAAAAATCAAGAATAAATATTTTATTCCCTATATTAATGATTTGTTTTATCAATTATGATGAGATATATATATTTTAATGATTTATATTCATTTTGGATATCATCTTTTATTTGTATAAAGTGAAGATATACCCAAGATATCCTTTCATATAAGGTGTGGACATTATAAATTTATGGTGATTACATTTTTCCTTACTAATGTCTTTACAATTTTCATGAATTTAATGAATATAGACTTTAGATATTACCTTGATCAGTTTTTGGTAGTCTTTATAGATGATATTATTATTTATATTTAGAGTAATGAGGAGCTTGAAGATCACACGAGGATTATACTAAAGTCTCTAATAAAGGACAAGTTAAATGAAAAATTTTCCAAGTGTAAATTTTTTCTGTAAAAATTTTCATTTTTTGTTTATGTAATATTAAGCAAAGGTATATCGGTGGATCCATAAAAGGCGTAAGTCATTAAAAATTGGACTAAAAAATCACTATGATAGAAATCGGTATTTTTTGGTTTTTATGGTTATTATTGATTTTTTTGTAAAAAATCATATCTATCTAATCAAATCACCATGTTAACTTCAAAGGTATCCAAGTTCCTTTGGATAGGTGAATGTGAAAAAAATTAGGGAATTGAAGAGAATGTTAGTTAGAACACCTATTCATACACTACCCTTAAATAGATAAGGGTTTGTGATCTTTAGTTATTGATCCTAGAAGAGAATGAGATGCATCCCCATGTAGAATTATATAGTGAAAACTTATGACTCATGAAAAATTAAATGTTTATGAGAAAAATAACCCACACATAATTTGTAGTCAATATAAGTAATTTTTCTATTAATGATATATAGGAATTATATTTATTGATAAAATTGTGAAATATATATTGAACATTATTTTTTTAATTATAAATTCACTCATAATAAATTTAATATGTTCTAGAGAAGATGGTTGGATTTGATTGAAGATTATGACTACTCCATACATTACCACCCTCGGAAAGTGAACATGGTGATTGAATATTTATGTTTAAATGATCAAGTTAGATTATCTATGATGAGGATTATAAAAGATCTGATATTTATATACATATAAAGGATTGATCTTAAAATCTTGAATGAATAGGAGAGATATTATCTTTATCAAATTAGTGTTCAACTATCTATCCAAGTAAAGATTAAAGAGGTGTAAAAGCAAGATGTAGATTTGAAAAAGAAGGTGAGAAAAGTTCTTGAGTTCAAACTTTATTATGATGCAATGATAAGCCTTAGGGATAGTTTATGTGTATCTTCTATACCATATTTGAAGAATAATATGATGGATGAATCTCATATCTCATAATTATATATTCATCTTGGAATTATGAAGATGTATATAGACCCTCAAGAGTATTTCCGATTACACAACATGAATTGAGATATTGAAATTTGTTTATCACAGTGCATGGTATGCCCTAAAATTTAATCTAATAGATATAAGTCTAATGTGAAGTTACAACCATTACCCATACTAGAATAGAAATAGAATAATATCACCTTGTATTTTATCATTATACTCCCCAAAATATATAAAGGACAAAATGATATTTGGGTTGTAGTTTATTTCCTTACAAAATAAGTACACTTCATTGTTATCAAATAAAATTTCTCTCTTGTAATACTTTCCAGAATATTCATTAAGAAAGTTGGCATGGAGATCCACATTCTATTGTATTTGAGTTAGATCTGAGGCTTACATTGATGTTCTGTAAAAGTATTCACTAAGCACTAGATTCAGAGCTGTGTTTCAGTATTAATTATCATACTTGGATAAATGGTTAGTATAATATAACCATTCAGTCCTTGAGTGTAAAACCCCGATATTTTATGAGATATATTTTTTTCATATCTTCTGTTTTACGCTACACCAAGATTAGCTTGCGCTATACGCAACATCGTATTAGCTTGCAGTATACGCAACACTGTTCTTGGATCATGTTACACACAATTTCAAGTTCATTTGATAGTAGTTATTCTATACAACATTGAGTGTATATATATATATATATGTGTATAAATAAAATATGGTTGGATTCTGTTATATGAAACAATGAAGGAGTCTTTTACAACATGCAACCCTGACTTGTCTTGCATTACATGAAATCACGACCTTCCTTGATAGCGTGTGTTGTACAGAATACCAAATTTCACTAAACAACGACATATGGTTATAATATTATTATGGACTAGCCGTTATGAATATTGTTAACTAAATTTTTAATTTTATAACATTATTATTCATCTTACACATTTTCTAGAACATGGTATGATAACAAAATAAATTTTTCGGGTAAAATAAGTATTTTTCAAAAAATGCAGTTTTTCGGCCTTTTGATGGCACACCCACATTAGATATAGTTTTTGGCATGTTTATAAGTTCAATTTTACAAAATAAAATTCTTCCTTAGGACCAGGATATAAAAATTTACTTTGGATACATTTTTCATATTATTCTGATAACTTTCATATTTTAATGAATAGTAAAAAGACGCTATATTTTAATTAAAAACAAATTTTTTCATCGCAATAATTTATATGGTAAGATTATCTTTCTAATTGATTTTAAAGTGTAATTAGAATATATTTTTCCATTTAATCCAATGGTGGTCATTGGAATTAAATTCTACTTTGACATTGGACATAAACAAGTGTCGATCTTTTGATAGTTATTCTTTCTTAAAAACTTGCTATTTGTTTGGATAACAGGATTCAATTTTAAAATTAATTAATGACACTTAGATGTTTTTA
Source organism: Viscum album (assembly GCA_963277665.1). Taxonomy (NCBI): domain Eukaryota; kingdom Viridiplantae; phylum Streptophyta; class Magnoliopsida; order Santalales; family Viscaceae; genus Viscum; species Viscum album. The sequence continues at coordinate 619,699,060 of OY728162.1, read as the reverse complement.
ATTTTTAAATATAGACATCATTTTTGAATTCGGAATATCCAATATAGCTTTGGCTGAATTTTAGGTATTTTTCTGAAAAACATCTATTTTTGATGAATAGTGAAACCACTTTGTGGTAGTTAAAAAACTAACTCTTTAATTTAAATAAAATTTTACCACTTCTGTGAATTGAATTTCAAAAATCCGACATACATGGTTGTTATCAAGAAGTAAAATGCGGTTTAATAAGATGAAAATAAATTTTTATGAATAGTAACTTTTAACTTTTATTTTCCATGGTTAAAGGTAAATAGGGTAATTCAAGGTTAAAAAGATATTATAATACTTCAAAATTACTTTAACACTTGTCCTAACATTATTTTATGAGTATTGGCCGACCATGGGCATCCTTGGGTCGATTTTGGGACCCTATTGACCCACTTGGTAGTGATAATGAAAATTTGGATTAATTAATTTAATGCAAAGACAAAATTGACATTAACAAAAATATTTTAGTAATTAATTTTTATAAGGGGATATATAAATTACATTTTTTACAAAAAATGTTCATTGGAAATCTAAAAATATTTCCTATATGGTGGTTTTTTTATAATTTTTTGACATCAAATAAATTAAATTATTTCGGACACAATAATGATGCAATATTTACCTCATTAATAAATTATTTAAATAAATAAGATTATAATGATTAAAATATTATCCAAAACATGTACAAATCAGATTAAATGATTTTATTTCGACCATGAGTCATATTATCTTCATCTTTAATTATTTTTGGACCTTTTAGAAACCAAAGATAAGTTTATAATAAAATAATATTTTCACACTTTCCAAAAGAGCCCCTCCCCCCCCTTATAAAAGGAGACCATTTCTATCCAATTACTCACACCTCTAAAAACATTTTTCTTGTCCAAAATCAGCCCAATTAATCTCTATACATCCCTATCCTCCCCCTAGAATCCGTGCCTTATGTAGAAGGCACTTCAAGAAGTCCTTTTGGTTCAAACCAAAGGAAGTTACCCAAATTTAAGGTAACAGTTTCTCTTAAATTGTTTTCTTTTATTATACTTCTACAACCCCTAAACTCTATTTAATCCTTTAATATATAACAACAACATTATCCTCAATATACTAGGATTTTTTTATGATACGGATTCAAACTACACTTACACACACCTCCATCTAATGGATGAAGAACTTAATGTTTCTGTGGATTGCAAACTAACGCCTCATGAAATGATGATTGTTCGATTTTCTCCTACCGCCTCTCATGGTGGACATTATGATGTCACTGTATTTATATATGATATATATTATGTTTATTATATCCTTATACTTCTTTAATTCCCAATTATATCAAGCCTTTATGGTTTCCATAGTGGGTAAATACGATAATCTAATTTGAGGAAGTGCGGACTACCGCCCCTCAAAGTGATGTGATTCGTTAATTCCTTATGTGGGATGTATAAAGGATTAATTTAATGATATTATATATGATATTATACTGGAATTATAATATACCTATGTATCATTGTGTTTTAATTCCTTTAAAATAATAAATAGAAATGAAATTAGCGTGCATGCGTACGTACGGCTTACCGTCTCCATGAACAATGCATTTTATTTCTTACCTCAATATGTTATGTACTATTATAAATACATGTATATTCGGGATATATTTTATATATATGATATATAAATCATGAATATCATTCGGGATATAATGAACCTTTGAACACATGAACATCATGTAATTATAAGAAGTCTGTTTTTGACTCAAGTACCAAATATCGATAAAACGACCATTATTAACTTAAATGGATACTTAATGTTTATAACATGGTAATAAGTGATATAAAAGGAATAATAAACTTTAAAAAGTTTATTAAGCAAGTATAAATTAACTTTGGTTTGTTATCCAGGGGATTAAAGAATGATCAAGTCAAGTCGGACATGAGGTAAGGGAACTTCTTTACCCAATTTCCATTCTTTGGGTTCATCTAATATTTCTTTTTTATGTCGTTCTTTGACTATGTGACAAAGGAATTTTTATATATTATCATGTATTTATACATTATTTATGAGACCTTATATTGAATACACATAAGGGATCTATTTTATTTACAAAAAGATCTTTGTAAGTGAAAATCTCACAATCTCATTTTTATTATAGATTGTTTATTCGTAAGTATTTACTGGGGTTATATTTATCATCCATGTCCCTGTTTTCTAAAAATGTTTTCATGTATGTTTAAAGTCATTTTTACCCATTTTGTACTTTTATTAAATGGTATGTAAGGAATATTTTTTTACCATACGAGGTACTTTTTTGACTTTTCTGGCAAAAGTACGAGAAAAATGTTTCTTTAAACTTATACGGCATGAACGGATTTTTACGGTTTTATAACACCTTATTTTCATGAAGCTTACTTTACAAGATTTCATGACTATTTTCAAAAAAAAAATTTATAATTTCATGACATTTTGTGAAAATAAAATGATTTTGAAGAAGAAAGGATATTTTCCTCAAAAATTCATTTCAAGTGTTTTGTCAAAACTATTTTTCATCTAAGATGACATTATTTCATATCTATATGTTTCAAGTATAAAGTCTCTATGATTTGCATGGTTTCACTTTTCTTATGATGAAATGATATCCATTTGTTTTATATGGATTATGTTATGATGGGATGATGTTAATGAAACCCATTTTATTCTTTGGGTTATGGTGAATTATTTACGTTTATGTTGTGGTACATATAAGAATGATTTCATTATGAGATGGGTGGGACCTATATCTCCCACCAATGAATTGGTTAAAGATGCATATCTCATGATTTATACATTTCTATAACAAAAAGTTAATCCGGTTCAGTGATACAGGACTAGAATGAAGAGTGAGCTCGATTCAGAAAGGGACATTGTCCACTAAGATGGTATTGGTAGCAATGCCTTGGCTACATTGGAAAGCATATCATGGGCTTAATGGTTTCCACAATTACATGTTTTATCTCCATGCTATTTTCTCATTATTGATGTTCCTTTATGATATATGTCTTACGTACTTCCATGATTTATGTATTTGCTCATGATTTTGTTGTTTAGATTTTATGTTCATGTTTTTGCATTCAAATGATTATGGATTGTTTAATGTTCTCTATGTTTACCCTTACTGATCATTTGATCTCAACCTTTATATTTTTTTCTTTTCCCCAGGATTTAAAGAAATTTTTTAGGTAAGAAAACAAAAGGGGAAGATCATTATGGGAGATGTTGAAGATCTTTCACCATGATTAGAAAATTATATTCTGAGTTTCCAAAGACACTAAACTATTACGGTCCATGTGTGTATGTTTTTGTTATGTATTAAGTATTCCGATAAAGTAATGTAATGTCCATGTATGCCAAGATTTGGGTCTCTACAGTTGGTATCAGAGGAAAGGTTTAGTTAACCTTTGAAAACTAGGATGCGAAAACTTTAGTGAGATCCCTAGAGTTATTTCTAAGTTATGTATAGGATGTCCCTAAGGTTACATATAAGTATAGGTTATAGTCCTAGAATTACGGTAACGATCTTAGAATTTAACCTAAGATGTTAGATATTGAAGGTACTCTCCCCTTGAATATGATTTATTGCCTCTCACACTATTCTTTTTGGGTTTTAGAAAATGGATGGAAATGGTATGATTCATTATAATGGAGGATATGATGGAAAATGGAATGATATTATTCATGAGAAACCTAATGAAATTGGATCTGGAGGTCCAAATATCGTTATTATGCATAATCATAAATCTCATAATATGATCAATAATCACAACTTGGGTAAGTTTCCCAACTCATCTAATAAGAGAAAGATGGAGTTTCATGATGATTATAGAGGAAATATAGTTCAATTTCCCTCATGTAAATCATGTGGGAAGAGGCATCAAGAATAATGTTTCAAAAGAACTGGAAGGTGATTTGGGTGTGGAAAAGAAGGACACAAATCTAGTAAGTGTAAATAAAATGGTTCAGTTAACTCCATGGAGAAGGATAATGGTATTGCTACGACATCAAAAATTATTAAATGTTTTAAATGTGGAATGTATGGGCATTATGCAAAACAATGCCCTAAGTGAAAGTCTCTTGAATAGAATTAGCATGGTCATATGAGTAGTATTTATGTGTATGATAATGAAGAGACTACAAATGATATATGAAAGAAATGATGAAGCTCAGTCAGTGGTTTAAGAAGGTAGTGGAATGATTGTATGTTTATTAAGGGTTATTTTTTATAGGTAATTTAATGGTACTATGGAATAAAGAATCACCAAAGGATTGTTACACTATTTTTTTCCTAAATTATTTGAAAGTATATGTTGAATGGTACTGGTAACCATGAAAGGTTATTCAGATATTTTTAGAAAGAATATGATATGCGCATAATGAATAGGTAAATAGATAATGAAATGTTTGATAATATTAATGATCTCATGACTGATATAAGGACAAAGTGATATCATGGTTTGAGTATATAGAAATTTTGGGACTTTTGTATGTGGAAAGAGTTAACTTTTGACAGAATTAATGTTTTCACTATGGTTCAATGGGTATTCATTTTTCAAGAGAATACATGATTAAGGTATTCACATGTCTGGAATATGACCAACAAGATTTATTTTATGATATATGGGGGATAAATGATGGTATTCACATTCTTTTTATTTGACCTTTCCAGTAATTGTTTTCTTTATACTATAAGATTGGATAGAAGTATTTTGTATAAGCCTAAAGATTGGAGTGGAATATGTTAGACATAAGTTAGTATTGTTTAAGGCTAGAAATTTTTCGATATTATTGATGGAAAGTTATAATAATATTTTTTTAGAAAAAGGAAAACCTGTAGGATGGGAGACAACCCATCGAGTCGGGAAAGGCTATGGGAATCGAACCCCCAACCGAAGTGCGACAGGCCTTTATCACCTACCACTGGCTTACAGGAAGTCCCTGGTTAGTAGAAACTAGTTTTATTTTAAGCGGTGTGATAGATGAAGTATAAGTTCATTTTTGGAATCATATACGATTAACCTCACCATAGATGAACTTATGTATATTTGATAACTTTTTCTAACCTTTTGTTTGAGACAGATGGAATGACCCATCGTACTATCACATGATCTGCTGACACTTCGTGAAAGGAAAATTCAACTTCATTTCTTTAAGAGATGAAGTGCAAATTGTTTGAGGCATGAGCCACGTTGAGATTGTACCAAAATCAAGTAAGTATTTCTTTTAATTAAAAAATTATTCAACATTTGGGAAATGATCATGAAAAACAAAAATGTTGTCCTAGTTCTCTCATATATGATGAATCATATGGTACCTTATATCATCACAAATTTATGTCTTTGTGATTATTGTCTTTTTCATAGCCATGCTCTCTATCACTCTCCATCAGAACTTAATGGTTAGATTTCTCTTCTATATCCATATTTTCACCTATGATATCTTATGTGGGATCCCAAGTAATGAGTTACTTTGGGTATCCATTTTGTTTCTAACATTAATTTTTAAAAAAAAGTTTTAGTATTCCTTTTTACGATATGGGTTTCTATGAAAGAAACTATCAATTAATAAACCATTTATAACCCTGATTAATTTCGAGGGAAAAATTCATTTTAAGGGGGGTAGAATGTAACACCCCGAGATTTTATGAGATATATTATTTTATTCATATCTTCTGTTGTACGCTACACCATGATTACCGTGTGCTATACGCAACACCGTATTAGCTTTCAGTATACGCAACACTATTCTTGGATCATGTTACACACAATTTCTAGTTCGTTTGATAGTAGTTATTCTATGAAAAATTGAGTGTATATATATATATGTATGAATGAAATATTTTTGGATTATGTTATACGAAACAATGAAGGAGTCTTTCACAACACACAACCCTAACTTGTCTTGAATTACACGCAATCGCGACCTTCCTCGATAGCATGTGTTGAACGCAATACCAGGTTTCACTAAACAATGACATATAGTTATAATATTATTATGGACTAGCTGTTATGAATAGTATTAATTAATTTTGAATTTTATAATATTATTATTCATCTTACACATTTTCTAGAACATGGTATGAGAACAAAATAACTTTTTCGAGTAAAATAAGTATTTTTCAAAAAATGCAGTTTCGCCGCCTTTTGATGACGCACCCACTTTAAATCTAGTTTTGACATGTATATAAGTTCAATTTTACAAAATAAAATTATTCCTTGGAATCAGGATATAATAATTTACTTTGGATTAATTTTTCATATTATTCTGACAACTTTCATATTTTAATGAATAGTAAAAAGACGCTATATTTAAATTAAAAACAAATTTTTTCATCACAATAATTTATAAGGTAATATTATCTTTTTAATTGGTATTAAAGTGTAATTATAATATATTTTAACTATTTAATCCAATTTTGGTCATTGGAATTAATTTTATTTTGAAATTGTACATAAACAAGTGTCAATCTTTTGATTGTTATTATTTCTCAAAAACACACAATTTGTTTTGATAACGGAATTTAATTTTAAATTTGAGTAATGAAACTTCTATGTTATGAATTTGGAAAAATAGACATCATTTTTGAACTTGGAATATCAAATATACCTTCGGCTGAATGTTTGGTATTTTTATGAAAAACATCAATTTTTCATGAATAGTGAAAGCACTTAGGGGTAGTTAAAAAATTGACTCTTTCATTTAAATGAAATTTTACAACTTCTGTGAATTTAATTTCAAAAATCTGACATACATGGTTGTTTTCAAGAAGTAAAATTTGGTTCAATAAGATGAAAATAATTTTTTGTGAATAGTAACTTTTGACTGTTATTTACCGCGGTTAAAGGTAAATAGGGTAATTCAAGGTTAAAAGGATATTATAATAATTGAAAATTACCTTAACACTTTTCCTAACATTATTGTATGAGTAGTGGACGACCATGGTCATCCTTGGGTCGATTTTGGGACTCCATTGAGCCACTGGTTAGTGATAATGACAATTTGGATTAATTAATTTAATGTAAAGACAAAATTGACATTAACAAAAATCTTTTAGTAATTAATTTATATAAGGGGTTATATAAATTATATTTTAGACTATAAATATTAATTGGAAAGCTAAAAATATTTCTTACGTGGTGGTATTTTGTTTATAATTTTTAGACATCAAATAAATTAAATTATTTATGACACAATAATGATGCAGTATTTACCTCATTAATAAATGATTTAAATAAATTAGATTATAATGATTAAAATATTATCCAAAACATGTCCAATTCTGATTGGATGATTTTATTTCGACCATGAGTCATCTTATATTAATATTTAATGATTTTTGGAACTTTTGAAACCGAATATATGTTTATAATAAAATAATATTTTCACGCTTTCCAAAAGAGCCCCTCTTCCCCCTTATAAAAGAAGACCATTTCTATCCAATTCCTCACACCTTTCAAGCCATTTGGCTCATACAAACTCTGCCCAATTAATCTTCCTACATCTTTCTCATCCCCATATAAGCCTTATATTAGGCATAAGGCACTTCAAGAAGTCCTTTTGGTTCAAACGAAAGGAAGTTACCCAAATTAAAGGTAATGGTTTCTCTTAAATTGTTTTCTTTTATTCTACTTCTCCAAACCCTAAAATATTGTTAATCCTTTCTTTTATAACAAAACCAGTATCCTCAATATACTAGGGTGTTGTTATGAGAAGTAGTTTAACTACACTTACACACACCTCCATCTAATGGATGAAGAACATAATGTTTCTGTGGATGGAAAACTAACGCCTCACGAAACGATGATTGTTCGATTTTATCCTACCGCCTCTCATAGTGGAAATTATGATGGAACTGTATTTATATATGATATATATTATGTTTATGATTTCCTTATTCTTATTTAATTCCCAATTATATTAAGCCGTTATGGTTTCCATAGTGGGTAAATATGATAATCTCATTTGAGGAAGTGCGGACTACCGCCCCCTCAAAGTGATGTGATTCGTTAATGCCTTATGTGGGATGTATAAAGGATGGAGTTAATGATATTATATATGATATTATACTGGAATTATAAAATACCTATGTATCATTATGTTTTAATTCCATTAAAATAAGAAATAGAAATGAAATTAGTGTTCATGCGTACGTACGTCTTACCATCTCCATGAACGGTGCATTTCATTTATTATCTACATATGTTATCTACTATTATAAATACATGTATATTATGGATATATATTATATATATGATATATAAATAAGGAATATCATTCTGTATATAATGATCCTTTGACCACATGAACAACATTTAATTATAAGAATTCTATTTTTGACTCAAGTACCAAATATCGAAAAAACGAACGTTATTAACTTCAATGGGTACATAATGTTTATAACATGGTAATAAGTGATATAAAAGGAATAATAAACTTGAAAAAGGTTCTTAAGAAGGTAGAAATTAACTTTGGTTTATTATTCATGAGATTAAAGAACGATCGAGTCAAATCAGACACGAGGTAAAGGAACTTCTTAAACCAATTTATGTTCTTTGGGTTGATCTTCTCTTTCTTGTTTATGTCATTATTAGATTATGTGAGAAAAGAATTTTTATCTATTATCATGTATTTATACTTTATTTATACGACCTTATAGTGAATACACATAAGTGGTCTATTTTATTTACAAAAAGATCTTTGTAATGGAAAATCTCACAATCTCATTTTTATCTAAGATTTTTTATTCGCAAGTATTTACTGGGGTTATATTTATCATCCATGTCCCTGTTTTCGAAAAATGTTTTCATGTATGTTTAAAGTCATTTTTACCCATTTTTTTAATTTTACTACATGTTATGTAAGGAATATTTCTTTTGATTACCATATGAGGTACTTTTTTGACTTTTCTGGCAAAAGTACGAGAAGAATGTTTTTTAACTTATATTGCATTAACGGATTTTTACGGTTTTATAAAGCCTTATTTTCATGAAGATTACTCTAAAATATTTCATGACTATTTTCAACAAAATCCTTTTCTTTTCAAATTTCATGAATTTTTTTGAATAGAAAATGATTTTTGAAGAAGAAAGGATATTTTCCTTAAGAATTCTTTTCAAGTGTTTTGTCAAAACTATTTTCCATCTAAGATGACATTATTTCATATGTGCATGTTTCAAGTATAATGTCTCTATGATTTACATTGTTTCACTTTTCTTATGATGAAATGATATCCATTTTTTTATATGGATTATGTTATGATGGGATGATGTTTATGAAACCCATTTTATTCTTTGGGTTATAATGAATGATTTATGTTTATGTTGTGGCACACGTAAGAATGATTTCATTATGAGATGGGTGGTACATATATCTCCATCCAATTCATTGGGTAAAGATTCATATCTCATGAGATATACATGGATGAAACGACAAGTTAATCTAGTTCAGTGATACAGGACTGGAACGAAGAGTGAGCTCAATTCAAAAAGGGACTTTGTCTACTAAGATGGTCTTGGAAGAAATGTCTTGGCTACTATGGAAATAATATCATGTACTTAACAGTTTCTATAATTAAATGTTTTATCTCCATGCTATTTTATCATGATTTATGTTCCTTTATGATATATTCCTTACGTACTTCCAAGATTTATGTCTTTGCTCATGATTTTGATGTTTAGATTTTATGTTCCAGTTTTTTCACTCAAATGATTATGGATTGTTTTATGTTTTCTATGTTTACCCTTACTGGGAATTTGAGCTCACCCTTTATATTTTTTTCTTTTCCTCAGGAATTAAAGAAATGTTTTAGTTAAGAAAACAAAAAGGGAAGATCTTTATGGGAGATGTTGAAGAACTTTCACCATGATTAGAAGATTATATTCTAAGTTTTCAAAGACACTAAACTATTACGGTCCTTGTGTGTCTATTTTTTTATGTATTAAGTATTCCGCTGAAGTAATGTGATTTCCATGTAAATCAAGATTTGGGTCTCTACATTGAGGATCTATTGGGTTCATGTTATATTTATTTCAAAGTGGTTATAATTAACACCTTCATATAGTAGACCTTTCTTAAAATAATAGATTTTACACAAGAATTCAGATAGATCTTTACGAAGAAATATATAGAAATGTGTAAAAATATAACATTATAATATAATATTGGATAAAAAAAGATATTAGGACATGATTTATCTAAGGAAATGCTATAGAAAGTCATATTTATTCAACAGTACATCAAGATAACTCATATTTGACAGAAAATTTGTACTGATAGTAGTTGGTAAAATCTATAATTCAATGTCAGTGAGAAGTTATTAAAATTAATTTAACTATAGAATAAGGTTATTATATTCAAAAATATGGTAAATTGTAACCATAGGTATATTTTTCCCTTCTATATTCTTGGTAGAGTAGGTATGGTAGCTTATTTCTTGGAGCTCCCATCGAACCACTCTCATGCTCACGATTTGTTCCATGTATCACTCCTGAGAATGTACTTACTTGATCCTTCACATTTACTAAAATTAGAGATTACAACACTATGTAATGATATTTATATTATATAAAAACTGGTGTAAATTTTGGATTTTAGAGATAAAGTGTTATGGAAAAATATTACCGACCTTGTTAAATTTCTCTGGAAGAATAAAAAATTTAAAGAAGCTACATGGGAACCCAAGGATGTGATGAAATTGAGATATCGTCATTTTTTTGGTATTGTACTAAAATAATTTATAGGGTGAAATTTATTTAAAGGTGTAATAATTCAACAACCTAATATTTTATGATATATTACCTCTTAAATAAATTTAATTTCTTCGATTGTTTTTGATACACACAAATCCAAGTCCAAATGAACTGTAATATAGAATACCATTATAAAGTAGTCATTAAATTTTAGGATTGAATAGAAATAACTATATTTTAAAATTTATGTATAAATTCTTTAGATAAATAAAATATATTTATAAATAAGTACTCAATCTTTAGTAAAGTTGTTATATGCTTCAAAAATACATTTTTTCTCAAAAATAGTTTTTATTACTTTTTGTGAGAAAATAATATAATTATTTTTTCAACATGTAGAAAATTTATTTGAAAAATTGATCTTCATTTTTTAAATCATCATGTCAAAATTATATTATATTGATGTTTTGTAAATTTTTTGAAAATAATTTTTTTCAATGATTAATTAAAATTACTGATTTTAATTGAAAAATGTGTTCTCATTTAAAGCATTTAAAAAAGTTTTATTTTGTTTTAAAATGTTTTTAAAAGTAAAATTATTGTATTTATATTATTAATAATCTAATATTTTATTTTATATTAATTTTATTCTTCATTTTTTTAAAAAAATTTATACTTTGGAGAACATTTTTTTGAAAATATACTTTTCATCAAATTTTGTGGGTTTAATTCCAAACTAGATTATACAATTTTTATGAATTTATTTTTATAAAATGGATTACATATTTTAAATCAGAAAAATTAAAATTTGGTAATAATTTCAACTTAATTTTTTCTTAATTAATAATAAAAATAGTATAAATTAGTTACTGTAGTTAATGTGAAAAGGGTTTACTGGGGCAGTTAAACCAAGATATAATGGTAATTTTTCAAATAAAAAATTTCTGAATACTATATTATGGTAATATTTATACCTAAATATTATATCATCAAATATCCATCCATTTAGAATCATGTTGATTGAGTATGAAATTATTATATTTAAATCATTTGTGTACTTCGAAGTGTGTCCTCGCCCCCACTCATAAAAGGGAACCCATAATTTATTTTATTTAAACTACATTGATTAATATATCTTTACCATCCACTACCCAATTATATTCTAAAATTCCCTATATATTAATTATATATTATTTTAATCTGAAAATTTTGTTCCAAGGGTCCTTAAGAAAGGATCTAAAGGTGGCTTACTGAAGAAGAGTTAATCATCATACCAGACCTATTTCAATATATATACCATTTTACCTCCACTAATTCTATAGTATTTATAAATAAATAAAAAATTACATATCTTAAATATACTTAAATTTTATTATGATTAATTAACCACTATTATTCACAGCCTTTTACATTGAATGGGAAGTGAAGGTATCAGTCGTGCGTATATGTGGACTACTTCTTCCACATAGACACACAATTCATTTTCCATAAACATTTTTCATGGATTTTTATTATGATGGTTTTAAAGGTTATACATGATATATATTAAATAATAATTCTTTTATAATTATAATATCATGTCAACCTTCTTACGTTCTAATATTTGGGAAAATTATAACATCTCGTGTGTGTATGTGTGGACTACCACCTCCATAAAGTGAAGTGATTTTTTTCATATCCACTTAACATGGATGGTAATAAGGATATACTTAATTAATATATATGATATAATAATGATTCTATAAAGTTTAATTATTATTTATATTCATTTGTTTCATCCTTTTAAATATGAAAATAGTGTTCATGCGTACGTACGCCCTATCGTCTCCGTGGCCGGTGTAATTCATTTTTATAAATTTAAATTTTATTAATGACTATATATATATTTAATACATATTATATTTATATCATCATTAACCTCTTTGATATTATGGAACTGTGATAAAAGTATATGTACCAGAACTAATAAATCGAAAATCTCATGAGAAACAAAACATTTAATACCAAGAAACAATGATTTTAATAATTAATTGTGATAAATGTGTGATTAAATGTTATAATATGACCATATATGATATTATAATTATTCAAATTATTCTTTTGTATAATTATAATAAATATAAATTTATTATACTATAAGTTATAATTCTTTTCATGAAATTTTAACTTGAGGTAAGGGATTTTCATCACAATTTTATTTTCATGTGACACATTCCATATTCAACACTTTTTTCATTTATGCAGTTTATATAATTAAAATGAATGTACTTTATGATTCTTACCATGAAAATTATGGTCATTTATATATCCGTATAAGGTTCTATAATTATTTATGTTTTGATCAGAAAGTTTCCAAATCGAAAAGTTATTTTTGTTACAATCGCATTTTTTATTGACATTATTTATGATTATGTTTTTTATGGTGAGATTTTATAAATAATATATTCATAATACCATGAATTTTATTATCCTTTAGTTATTTATGTTTATTACATTTTTTAGTTTAATTTTCCTCTCTTTAATAACTCAAGTGACTAAAATAATTTTTTAAGGGAAATCAACATTATTTATATCTTTGTTCGAAAATAATTTTTCTTCTATATCCAAATTCTCTAAAAATGTGTCGATTTTTTTTGAACTCTTCTATTATTGTTTAAAGTAATTTTTACCATGGTTTCATTTTTATAAATATTTTAAAAATGAATCTTATGGTTGTTTTCTAAATGAGGAACTTTTTAATTTTTATTGAAAATGTAAAAGGAATAATTGTTTTAATATACCTGATGTGAATGAAATTTACCACTATATTGAAAGATAAATTCTTTAAAGATTCCTTTACAAGTTTCCATGTTTTTTTGAAAAATAAAACTTTTTCTATTTTATTATAGAAATATTTAGATTTTAAATAATTGATTCTAAAATGAAAAGGGAATTTTCCTCAAGAAATATTCCAAGTGGTATTTTAAAAGAGTTTTCATTCATTATAACATCCTTTGATGTTACTTATTATTTAATGGGGATATAATACAAGTATACCATCATTTTTATTTATCTATATAGTTTATGATTTTGATGATGATATGTTTATAAAACCCATTTATTTTCCATGGGTTATCATATGACGAAATGTTGAAATGTTTGTGAAACTCGTTTCCTTTACATGGGTTATGATATATGATGGATGATTTATGATATTATGAGACACATATGACTAGATTATGATTGTGTGAATGGTGGGATCAAAATTATATAGCTCTTCAATGAATTGGGTAATGATGTATATCTCATGAGATAATAATAAAGTGAATAGGGAGTGAACCCAGTTCAATAAGAGGCTTCATCCACTATGATAGTCTTGGTACTGAACCTTGAATAAGGATATGATGTAATGGGGAGTGAACTCAGTCTAATATTATAGTCTTGGAAGTGATAGCTGACTAAGTAAATGATTTTCTATTCATATTTTTATTCCACAAACTTATATCTTATTCCACTGTTAGGTTCTCATGGATCATGTTCTTTGATTCCTTTACGAATCATATATTATGAACTACCAAGATTTATTTTATGACTCAATATAATGATCTATTATATGATTTGTATTTGTTTCAAATGTTAATCTCATATTCTCATACCATCATGACCATGATTTTCTTAATTGATCATTTATATATCCATGTTTCCTTTACTAAGGTTATAAATAAAGGTTTTAAGTATGATATGTCTAAGAAGGATAATAGTTTTAAATAACATCACGGGAGATAATTCAGATGTAATATGAATAAGAATTTTATGTATCCATGTTTCAAAGACACAAAACCAATATTATTTTAGTGTGCATTATAATGTTATGTAATGAACATTCCTCTATAAGGATGCCATTTCTGTGTCTGAAACTTGTGATTCACTATATAATTGATCATAGAAGTCAATTTCAAGAAAATAAATTATAAAATAATGTAAAACTTATTCACCCCCTCTCACTGATACACCTATTATGGGGGAACTTCTGGAAGCATCTTAAATTTCATTATCCTAAGGGGTAGGAGTGTCCCACCATAGAATGATCTCAAATAACATCACATTGGAGGGAATATAACCCTTCACCAAAACTATCTCAAATATCATCACCTAGGAGAGAATAACACTCCACCATGGAACATTCTTCAATATCATCCCCTAATGGAGAATAATTCCCCACCCCAGAACCATACTTAATGTATCTAGTTGGATAAGAGCCCAACCCATAATTAAAACAAAAAGAGATATCCTGTCATGATTAATCAAAATAAGCTATCATTCATATTTATCACTTTTCTATAACCAAGTTATAATAGTTCGAAAAATTGTATCCTAGGTTTGAATTTTAATAATCAATTAAAGTGTTTATCACTCACAAAATAATTTTACCATTTCCAAATTCACCTTGGGCCACCACCTAGATAGACCATTTTTATAGACATTCTCACCTAAGGGTTTATAAAGGGAATAAATGTTCAGCTTACTAAGTCATTATTCCATTGAAGGAAACCATTAAGTATACTCCAAAATTATCAATTTATTTAGTATAATTCATTCCTCACATGATGGAAAAAGGTTTAAGATATAAATATATTAATGGACCCCAACTTTTCTAAATATGATGATTCTCATGTGAATTAAAACTGAATACATTAAATTATATTTCAGGTTAATAAAATAATAGGTCAGTGTGACCACACATCACACACACATAGAAAATTAGTTTACACTTTAGGGGTAATATTGGGACCACCTTCCATTTTCTTATAATATTCCATATCTTTAATACCAATAGTAGATCTGAGATAAAAAAAGGAAATAAAACATTCTTACAAAAAACCTTAAATATGGACTTAAAATATATAATCAGTATAAGACATTGAAATATCATGATAAAATGAGTACAATTAAAAGACGGATGATATATTAACCTCTAGATATCAACCAGATTAGGAAACACTTTTAGAAGGCGATGAATGGAAGTGAACCCACTTTAGAGGGAATTAGGTGAAGAATGATGGGAGAGAAATGTGTTTTTTTCCTTGAAATATAAACCCCTGTTAATTAAATTGAATATTAAAAAACTGTTTATAAATTATTTTTTAAAAAAAAATTCCTCATGTTAATCAACATATTGTAACAACGCTAGTTACAATGTGGTGACCCTTCAGGGTCCACCTTAGGGTGTAACTACCTCTAGTCACGACTTGGCACACCTCTCCCAAGGAGAAAAAAGGAGCCTACTCTATATGCCATCATTACATGGGAATACTACCTTTTGATACAAAGTGCCTCCCAAATAGGATATATGATGTTACACCCTATGGTAGTATACTCCCTTAAAATTATTTGTGGTATTACTATCCCCCCTCATGAAATTTTTTAAAAGGTAATAGGTTAGAATCATCCAAATGAAACATAATCTTTTAAATACATAATAAAATTCCCAATGATACATAAGGTTCACAGTAATGTCATGAATTCATTCATCATTTCATGACTATATTCCCATTTCAAATATCTCCAAGGTAAGATGTTAGGGTTCAATATATATGGGTTATCATCCGAGTGTGACTACATTTACCATATAGATATCCTCATATGTAAAGGTTTTATATGGAGTGATTGTGTATGAAATTAAATTATTCCTCCGAGCATAGTAAAATAATGTTTGACCTAGAAACCAAAAAAACATGAACTCTACCCATCACTGTTTGACATTACCTCAATAAAAAATTTCCCATCCAACTACTAAAATTATTAGATCAATATTTAGACACTGTTTAAAAACATATTTTAGGTTCTCTACAAAGACCCCAAACATTTATAAATGAAAATGAATGACAATTTTTGGGAAAAAATTCAACAGGTTTGAACCTCAACATGGTTCAAGGTGTTACATCCACCCAATCATAAATATGATCATCCCTAATATGCGCTCTTAGGCATCATTGGTTCTCATTAGTTAAAATTTACTACCAAAGATGTAGAATGTTATAATCTCAACCATATATATTCTCTAAAATATGCCAATGCGGCCACTATACTCATACCGGAGGAATATCCTTCTTGCATAGGTTATTCTCACTCTAATCAACAATGAAGACCATATTATCCTCAAACAACATGATGACCTTGAGGTCAATTTATTTAACAATAGTACATTTTTTTTAAAAGTAGTGCCACGGTCAAAATATGGGAAACGAATTATTAAATAAAAGGAAGGAAGAACTACATAAGTCTAAATTAAGGAATATTATTACAATATTTGTAATGACCTATGTTTTGATTTGAGGTGAATTTATAAGGGAATTTAATCTTTTTTCATTTATTGGAAGGAAAATTTTTTAAACTGAGTTTCATAATGATGTTCTGTGAGTTAAAACACTTAAATGTGTTTTTTAGACTTGGAAAGGATGGTGGGGTTTCTTGGGTGTTTTGTGGAGTTTTATCAGCATGGAGGTCCAAAAATCATGTGTTGGGTGGTCTGTTAGAGGCACACGGTGTGTCTAAAAACATGGGACCCTCAGCAACAAAACTTATGACCTATTTCAGAGGAGATAATGTTCCCTACATGGTCTTTACATGATTTACCCAAACCATGAACCTATCTCACATGAGTAGTTCCTCTTAGACAGTATCCTCTCAATATTCACGTCATGTTTGGTGCACTGTTAGGGTAACAGTGGAGGTCAAACTATGCGAGATAGTTTTTTAAGTAGGGGGTGTCGAACAGTTGGCACATGGTTTGGCCAAACTATGTGTCCAAACCATGTAACATGGTTTTTGAGGGTAAAATGACTCTTTTACCTTATTTTTTTATGTTTAACTTTTCTTTTTATTCTTATCCCTCCAGTGGGTGTTTCCTCCTCCTTGTGCCATGGGTCTCCTATAAGTCTAACCTAGACTTTAATGGATCTCCTCCTCCAAATGTTTGAATAAAGTGTCATTAGTTCCTATGGATCTGCATTGGTAATCTCTTGAGTATATTTTAATCCTCATTTATTTTATCTTCTCTTGGATACACTATTTAGGTGTGATCTCATTTTCCCTATTTTTATGATGAATTTCTTTTTCTTAGATCTCTTTCAAATTAGATAAAATCATACCCTGATATTGGATGTGTTGGTCATCCTATGTATGAGGTTGTGGTCTATGAGTTATTCCCAAAGTTTTTATTGATTTATACGTGTTTTTGTTGAACCACATATCGTCCTTTCCTATGCATTGCTTTATTATTGGTTCCTTTATATCAAACTGATCATCACACCTAGATGCACTCCCTATAATAATTGTTTAGTAGTTTTAGATTTCCAACCTCGATCAAAGACACCCCATGGGTCTTCTGACATGATTTCCCCTTTATAATAAATTTTTGAAAAGCCTAGAATGCCTAATAAGAATTTGTATTTGGATATAAATGGTATTTTCCCTTTATGAATTTGTTCAAGTGATGTTAGAACCTCCAAAGTTCCATATTAAAATATAATGTTTGTTTTGCATGTTTGGTAGTTCTTCTAAATTCCTTTATTAAGATAATTGAGTTATGAAACTCATTTTTGATACTTAAATGTAATAAATGATTTTTTTATAAAAATTTCTTGTTTTAATAATTAAAACACCTAAGATGAGGTGCATTTTCTTTGAAATTAAAAATTATTATTTCGTGTTTTGTTACATTCTTGGCTATATTGATTTGGTGTTTCCTTTAAGCTTTTGTTATGGTTTGTTATATAGAATGTTTGGGACATAGACCTTGGTGGAAACCTTAAATGGAGTTTCCCATTTTTAGATAAATGTATAATGATCCAAATAACCGTCTAAGTGTTTAGACTATATTATTAATGGAATGAATTGGAACACTCCAATGTAATTGACCAATGGAACAAGATCCTTCAAAGGGCTTGGTTTTTGTAATTGGACGGGGTTTCTCATGTTGACGATTTCACTCTAGACCCTAGAACCTCCTAATTTCTTCTTTGATACTTTTAAATTAAATTTATATGATTTATGGAATTGAATTGAATTACATGGAAATGTTATATTTAATCACATAATTATGTTAAATGGATTGATTAAATGAAATGGTTTATGATGTTTGGTAATTCCATGCATTTACTTGTGCCTTTAATTATGCTTATTCTGAATTGTAATGACTTGAATGGAATTGAACTTAACTAATGGACATATGAGAGGTATTTACACATGTGTTATGCTATAAAGATGAATAAACCTTGATTTTATGTATATGGGATTGATAAATGTAAAGCATGAGAGGTATTACCACATGGCTTGTGTTATAAATATGATGATGCCTTTATATAGTCTTAATAAATAAGTCGCATGACAGGATTTTTCTCATGAATTATATTAAATTATATGCCTTGATATAGGATGTGAAACAATGGTAAGGGTTATGTTGAACATGGAGAATCACACCCCCCTTATATTAGGTATAGAGCATGGAGACTCGCACTTGTGATACTATATGGGTGTTGGACTGAGTCACTGCATATCATGATTAGAGTATTTCCATGGAGGATCAATCACTATCCCATGTTTTATATCATTAAATCTCTCACTCTAATGGGATGTAGAGAATATACCCTATTTATTGATATTTTAGGCTTGTTTAGACTAGTAATGGATGTTTGGGTTAGCCCCTAGTCAATCTAGAAACTAGTATTCTAGGTATATGTACATTAGGTGTCAGTACGTACTTGGTTCATATAGTTGGATGTAAAATATAAATAATATATATTTATATATAATTATTATTACTATATATATATTTCTTGGTAAGACATTTTATTTTGGTAGTGAAATGAAGCAGGTATAGCTGCCATGTGTCCCTTTGGAACCTCAGTGGGTTGTTATTTATTTATTTAGTTGTGCTTGTTCATATTTTTCTTATACCTGTACCTTGTATTGCATTATATTTCATAGATTAGATTCAATTTTAAACACAGTGTGTGGGAACCTACTGGGATTATTATCTCACACCCTACTCAGGTCGCCATTCCACTTGGTTTCCTATGTAGACCTTATGTTTTTGGGATATTGGTTGATTTATTTTCTAGTTTAGCTTATACCTGGGTGTTAGGAGAGCATGCTTGAGATGAATCTTGAGATTCTCATTGAGTTTTCCTTCGGACATTACATTTATTTTCTTTCTTGTTCTATACTTTATCTTGTATTTTGTTGTATGTTTGTAGTTTTTGTTATGTATCATCATCAGGGCATGCATGCATCAATAGTATATTGTCATTGGCCATTGTTATATTCAGTTTATTATTATTATTCCATTACTCTATCATTTATTTATTAAAACAAAAATGATTCCAATTACTTATTATTTTTTATAACATTGTGCTACTCTGATCATGAGGGTATAGTCTCGCCACTATCACCTCCTTACACCTTTGATACTAGTTGGTAGTCTCTTGTGATTAGAGTGGAATTCCTAAGGCCATGAGTCCCACCAGTCAAGAAACTATTGCAGTGGACAGTTGGGATGGGAAGTTACAAAGTGGTATCATTAATTAATTTTTCCTTTGTCTTACAATTTTAGGGATAGTAGAAAGGAGACTAAGAATGCGTCAGTTCTGAGTAAATATCCTTGTCTGGGACTGATCACCCTACTAATGGGGAAATGACTATGTGTCTAGGGATATGATTATTTTTCATGTGGTTTGTTATTACAGTTTCTTAAGAGTTCACCTTGAGTTGTTGGTGTAATTTCTATTGTGTATTGATTTATGAAAATTTATAGTATTTTTCTCATGGCCTGGTATGGCAAAGAAGAATCATTACATGCATTGTTATAGGTACATATAAAATTCACATGTCATTTATATTCCATGCCATTTAGTTTCATTTTTTTATTTTTTGCTGATTATAATTGTGTGACATGAATGATATTATATGATTTTGTTTTTAATAAAATTATTTTTATATTCTATGTTAGGTATTTTAATAACATGATTAGGTATATCTATATAGGTAAAAAATTATCATGTCTGCTTGTATAACATTCTTAAGTACCAATACTCCATGCTTCTGTGTTTATTTATCATGACTTTCCTATTTATATGTCATTATTCTGTGTTTATAGTATGTTTTTTTTGTTTTACTATTTGTGATAACATGATAGTTTTATTTGATATGTAAATGTTTTCATGGGATAAATATGTGGGTTGTGATTAAATGTGAGCCAGTTTTCAATTATATGGTGTGTGAGTGACTTATAGTTGGAAGGAGGTAACCTGTATACTCGAACCACCTTTGATAATTAAAAATATTAAAATACTATTGAAAAAAATATAAGAAGGATGGTAATGTTAAATGTAAAATTTGTATGATTTCAATTAATGGTATTAAAATTCCAAACTATAAATTGCATGGGTGCTTTATGTATTGGTAGATGGCCGCCCATTTGACTAGAATATTAAATATGAGCTTGTTATATCCTAAAATTAAAATTGGTTTTGATTAAATGGGAGCTATAAATTGATCTATAAAAAGTATGGATTATTTATTGATGGGTGTGGTGGAAACTCATGTGATCGAAACTTTTTTTGTATAACCATCATATGTTGGAAATGATTATAAAGGTAAAAGTTGTTTAATTTTTATCTAAAATTAATTAGTTAAGTTATTAAATGCACAAATGGACCAAAGTAGGTCATTTGGGGCATGTTTCTTTTAAGATGACCTATTTGGGTTTTTGTAGTTTCTATAATTAATATACTACTATTGGGTTATGTTATAATAAAATGTGGTTGTCTTAATTGGACTCTCATAGGTCTTCTTATCTGTTAAAATTTATAAAGGAAATTAATTGATATATTGGATAATTTATGAAAGGATTTCAATAAATGATTAATGTTTAAAAAGGAATTTGATGAGACTTACCTTTTTTTCCTTTTTGGTATTGGTTAAATCATGTACCAAGAGACTTGTTTTATAATTGGGGCATGGTGTTATGTTCTAAATCTTTCAAATTATTAAAGATTAATTGTGAATCAATTTAAAGACTTGAAAATGGAACTTGAATTGATTTCCTTTGTTTAATCCCTTGTGTACTGGTATTTTGAGTATCTCTTTGAGTTTCCTTGGAATGGATATGTGTGATTTTTTAATAGGTTTTTTCCCTTTTAGAAACGGAATAGATGATCTGATCTTAAGACTAGTGACTTATGTTAGTGTTACCTAATGATAAGGTCGATTTGTTTTCTTCATAAGAGACTATAGCGTGGTATGTAGCACTCTTATAGATTAAATTCTTTGCTAAATTCCATGATTTTATGATGTTTGGTGCCATTTGGGTGTCATTGTACCTTGTAGGGATCTTATCTTCTAAATGACACCCTTGTTCAGATGGGTGGTCATGGTATCCTTGACCATTTTATGGGAATGAGCATTTGGTAATGATCAGTTTCAGTTGGTTAGACATGCCTTGGGAATGGTTATCCACTTCATGGGTTTATTAACAGTTTTTTCCTCAGTGATGGATGACTTGGCAGGTTTTCATCGAAGTTAAAGATCATATGAAGATATATGACTCTAGGTTAAATCTCTTAAAAATATCATAAGATAATAAAATTCATATTATTTAAAACCTATGGGTAGTATCCATGATGTGTTTTTTTATTCTAAAACATTAGGGTAGTATGAATTCATGTACGTGGTTTCCATCAAGTGATAAATGTTATAATGAACTAGTTGTATTCAGTAGGATCATTGAGTCTTGAGTTGTTGAGTACATTCTCGGGTCATCTCCATAGTAGAGTGAACTGCGAGTTATGAAATCAAGTTCATCATAATTATTGGGATACCATCCTATATATTTGTTTATTTGACTCACCAATTGGGTTTTTTTGGATTTCATTGTATGATTTGACTTTTTGATCATGACTTAGAGGAGTGAAACACTTACATTTAAGGTGGTATTGATATAGAGAACTTGTGAGTATCTAGGTTGTCTCTTCTTTGGATGGCTAGGACACTTCTAATGTTGATAGAATCACATTAGTTATAGAGACGAATGTTTCCATATAAGTATAATGAACTCAACCATAAAGGCCATTGGGAAATAGTTGGTTTTTATTGAATGCCCTTGACATTTGTAAGTTTGAATCATGTGGGTGCTTTCTTGACAACATGATGTCAATTTGGTAGGATGGGTATTCACTCCTAAGAATTACCATCGGTCTTAGATGACTTTGGTGGTTAGGATTAAATGATCATATTTTTCCTTGGGTGGTAAAGGTATCGTGGTTCGGTTAATGTTGGTTCATCGTCAGGTGAAGTTGAGCTTCTTTTTACAATTCAACCAGTAGTGGTTTGATTGTTCTTTTTTTTGTAATCTTAAAACTCATCTTAGTGTAATATTCTAAAAGATATGAGCATGTTCCCTATCTTAAAGTTGTACTTGATGCACTAAGAGAGCGGCTTTCTAACACCACACTAAAACTTTAATGTCATTATTCTTGAGATGTGATCTCTATCTAGTTTCACATTGGATGCATGGTTTTATAAAAGGTTTGGTTAGTCTTGAGTGAAACAGGGATTTTTGTTTATGAATTCCTTGGATGGACTCTTGGACATCGGCTATTTTCATTTGACTCGACCACCAGGAAAATACCTCTCTGGGCTTATTTGATTATCTAAAGTGGATGTTTTTTCTTTTTACATATATTTCGATTGTATTAATGGGTTATAGACTACCTTCGTTAGTTTTTTGAAATCCATTTTGTTCATTCTGAGGTTATACTATACTTTTTTTCAGGCTCAAAGGTGATGCTTAAAAGGGGTGATGATTCTAGTGGGATAGATTTTGATTACACCATTGTTCATGTTGAGG
The DNA here is from genome assembly GCA_963277665.1 of Viscum album. Taxonomy (NCBI): domain Eukaryota; kingdom Viridiplantae; phylum Streptophyta; class Magnoliopsida; order Santalales; family Viscaceae; genus Viscum; species Viscum album. The sequence goes on along the minus strand of OY728162.1, from coordinate 619,675,435 downwards.
CATTATAGTTTAAATGGACAGGTGATGGTTTGACCAAGGAACATCACCATAAGTCGGTATGAGCTTCAATGAGCGTGCTCGTTGTAAATTCTAGATGCCTTGGACGAAAAAATTAGTGTTCTATTGTATGAAATTGACTGTTTATGCTGGGTGTTTTAGTATATGTCAGCTGAAGTGGCTCAACATGTTGTTCTTATTTTTTGACAAGTACTACTAGTGAAAAATATTTTAATGCATGTCACCGGGTTAAGGTGAGTGTGCTTTTAAGTTCACCTATGTCTTTCATGGAAAGCAAGCACAACCAGTTTTGATTTGGTCAATCAGAATTCAACCATTTCTTTTGTGAGGTTCCTTTTATGTCCTCAAATGTAATCAGGTTATCCATATTAAAGTAATTATGATGGAATCACTCTTAGAATACTTAGAGGCATTCTTTATAATGAAATTTGGATGGTTGGATGTTTCATGGATCAGAATTGGACCTTTCTGATGTTGAATACTGAGGTGGGGAGTACCTTCAGCCAAATGATTAAATATATGATGACTTGATCATGTCTATAGCTAAATGGGATTGGGTACATGTTGTTTAGATTTTTTAGTTGTAAAATGATCATTGGATTGAGTTTTTACATCTTAAGTGTTTTGTGCTTAAATGAATGTCTGGAGGTGTGTGAGGCATTAAAAAATGCAACATGACCATCTGAACAAAGATTAACAAACCTCGTTGGTTGGGTTATGTTTTCATTATTCCTGAAGGCGTATTGGTGATGATAAGTTATAAGTCTTGGTGGTTCTAATAACCCGTGTTTTGAGTTGAGGAGAAATTCAAAGGGAATTAGAACTTTTTGCATTTACTAGATAGACTTTCATTAAAACTAAGCTTAGGAACAAAGTTCCATGAGCTGGAATAATTTAATGTGTTTTTTTAGACTTGGTTAAAGGCTTTCGAGTTTTCTTGGGGTTTTTTTAGTTTTGGGAGGACCAGGGTCCAGAAATAAAGTTTTAGATGGTCTGTCAGAGGCGCACAGTTTGTCTGAAATCATGTGGCCCTCAGCAGCAAACCATGTGGCCTATTTCAGAGGAGTAGATGTTCCCCTCACATGTTGCACATGGTTTACCCAAACTATGTTTCTATCTCCCATAGGTATTTCCACTTTGGTAGTACCCTCATACTATTTATCGCATAGTTGGTGCACAGTTTGGGTAATCGTGCTGGTCAAACCGTATAATATAGTTTCTTATGTAGGGTGTGTCACATAATGGCACATGGTTTAGCTAAACCATGTGTCTAAACAGTGATAATTTCTTTTTAGCGTTAAATTAATCTTTTTTACTTAATGGGTTTTAAGTTTCTCTTTTCATTTTCTTATTCTCCCTCCAGGAGGTGTTTCCTCCTCCTCCTCCTTGTGCCTTTGGACTCCTCTAAGTCTAACATAGACATTCATGGATATCCTCCTCTAGGTGTTTGAATCAAGTTTTGTTGGTCCCTATGGATCTGCATCGGTAAGATCTCAAGACCTTTTTAATCTTCCTTCATTTAAAATCATCTTGGTCACGCTATTTAAGTGTGATCTCATTCACCCTATTTTCCGGGAGAATGTCCATTTCTCAGATATCTTCCAAACCGGATCGAATCAGACATTGATATTTGATGATTAGGCCATCTTATGTATGAGGTAGGTGTTCTATGACTTATTCCTAAATTTTTCATCAATTTATACATGTTTCTATTGTTCTACATACTTTCATTTTTCACACATTTCTATATTATTGGTTCCATCATATCAAACTAATGATTACACCATGATACACTCTCTATGATCTTTTTTTAGTAGTTTGATATTTCCAACCTCAGTCATGGACTCCCCATTGGTGTGTTGACATGATTTTCACTTTATAATTACCTATTTTAAAATCTTAGAATTACTTATAAGCATTCAGATTAGGATATAAATATAATTTCCCATATATTCAGTTGTTCAAGTGATGTTATCACCTCTTAAGTGCCATTTTGAAACCTTATGTTTGTTTTCCATGTTTAGTAGTTCCTCTAAATGCGGATTTTAATTGAATTGATTTATGGTACTCACTTTTAAAACTTGAATGTAATAAATAATGTTTTATGAAAATGTCATGTTTCAATAATTAAAACCCCTCAAATGAGGTATACAATCATTGAAATTAAAAAGTTTTATTTACTGTTTTTTACATGATTGGATATATTTCTTTGGTGTTTCCTTTTTTTCTTTTATTATGGTTAGTTATGTGGAATATTTGGCACATGGACCTTGGTTGAAACTTCAAATCGAGTTTCCCCCTATTTAGAAAAATATATACTGATCCAAAGAACATTATAAGTGTTTGGCCTATCTAATTAATGGAATGAATTTTTCCACTCCAATTTTATTGACCAATGTACCATGCTCCTTCCAAGGGATTGGATTGATAAATGTATTGGGTTTCCCATGTAGGCATTTTCCCTCTTGATCTTGGAACCTCCTACATGTCTCTTTGAGCCTTATAAATTAAATATCTATGATTTATGGAATTGAATGGAATCACATGGAAATTTTAGATGTTATCTTTTAATTATTTTAAATAGATTGATTAAATGAAATGGGTTATGAAGTATAGAAAGGACATAGATTTACTTATTCTGTTAATTATGATTATTCTGAATTGTAATTCCTTGAATGGAATTTAACTTAAATAATGGACATATGAGAGGTGTTTCCTCATGTGTTATGTAAGAAAGATTAATATTACTTTCCTATATGTATATATTCTTGATAAATTCAATTAATGAGAGGTACTGCCTCATGGATTGTGTTATAAATATGGTAATGCCTTTATATAGTATTAATAAATAAGTTTTAGGAGAGGTTTTTTATTATGCCTTATATTAAATGATATGACTTGGTAGTGGTAATGAAATGTTGTCAAGGGTTCTGTTGAGAATGGTGAATCAAGATTTCTTACATCGAGTGTTCGACATGGTGACTTACACTGGTGATAATGTATGGGGGTTGTGTTGAGGCTCCATGTACAAGGATTAGAGTGTTTCCATGGATGATCACTTTCCATCCTAAGTGTTGTAGCATGACATATACCGCCCTATTGGGATGTAGGGAATATACCCTATTACTTGAGATTTTTGGCTTGTTTAGACTTGTTATGGATGTCTGAGTTATGACACTATCTATCCAGCAACTAGCATTCTATGTAAATAGCCATTAGGCGTCGGTACACACATGGTTCATATATGTAGAGGAAATATATAAATAAACAATATATGTAATTATTACTATATATATAGTTCCTATTTAGACGTTTTATTCTGACAGTGAGCTGAAGCAGGTATAGTCACCAGGTGTCCCTTAAGAACCTAGGTGGGTTGTTGTTTATTTATTCAACACTTCTTGTTCATCTTTCTAGTTATACATGCACACTACATTACATTATATTTCATTTATTGGATTTAGTTATAGACACCATTTATGGGAACCTATGAGGATTATTACCTCAAACCCTTCTCGGGCCTCCATTACACTGGGGTACCCCAATAGACAATATGTTTGCAGACTCATGGTTGATTACTTGTGTTGTTTAGATTATACCTAGGAGTTAGGATCACATGACTGAGATGGAGCTCAGGATTCTCATGGAGTTTCCCTTGGGACTTCTATTTTTTTTATTTCTTTTTCTGTATCGTATCTTGTAGTATGGTGTATGATTGTTGTTTTTGGTATGTATCATCCTCATCAGGAAATGCATGTGTCAATTATATATTAGAATTGGCCATTTTTATATTCAGTTTATTAGTATTCTTTTGATGCTATCTTTTATTTATTTATTACTATTTCTACTATTTTCTGTTACTTATTATTTGTTGCACCATTATGATACTCTGATTATGAGGGTATAGTCTCCCCACTATCACCTCCTTACACCCTCACTACTAGTAACCAACCTCTGGTGATCTGAGTGGCATGGTTGAGCCCATGTGACCCACCGGTCGGGCTACCATAATAGTGGTCAGTCAGGATAGGACTTCATATGAATATCCCTCTAGAACTAGGTTCCAATTTCCCCTACCTTCAAATACAATAATGTGTTAATATAGGCCTCCTCAATTGGAATACCTAATTTCTCATAATGAACTATAGAGGATGATATAATTGAATGGTATATGACCCTTCATACTCTATGTGGCCACTAGCCTCTTCTCAATTTTATGAATTTGCTTCAATATCTCTTTTATGAGGCTCATATTGATAGTAATTGACTCTTCAACCCCCATATAATGTAGTTATGACTAACATGATCTATAATATAAATCCTCACAGGGATATTTCTGGATAAAAACTCGATAAGATGCAATGTATGAAAAAATTAAAAATTCTAGATGGTTCTACCATGAATCATAAAAATCAAGTATACACACCCACAACATGCCCTCTAATGTCATAATTGTATGCTAAAATTTCCCATATATCAAATAATGATAAGCAGTACTCAGATACACATAGTTTTAAGTGAATCATATAACCCTTGCCAGATGTGGGATATAAAATGGGAATATCAGTCTGAAATGAGAATATTTAGTATCCTATTCAGATATATAATCTCTCATACATAGAGTTTACCCATCTCATCAATAGAAAAGTTATCTCAAATCAGTAAAAAATGACCAACTTTATCTAATATTTCCACAAAAAACCAAAAAACACAACACTACCTTAGGGATTCCTCAACAACTCCATTAGAAAATACATAGTCAAATCATATAACATCCACTTAGGAATGGAAAATGACTATAAAAGTCCAATGGGTTACTAGTGCTCAACTTTCTCCCTCTAATAGGTGGAGCACCAAGTGATGAAGCCCTCAATGTTTATCTTTATTCCAGGATACTAGTATTAAATATTAATATTATGGTACATAATGGTATGTCTTGGGTAAAACCCCACCTTGAGGTATGTTAGTGCCTTACCATCTCGTCATACATGCTCATAGGGAGCCTAATATGACCTATAAAATAAAAAATATCATCACCAACAAGAGACCAATCTGGTGGGGGATCCCCAATATATATACTCTAACTTAATAATATATAGTCTTAATATTATAAGTGACTCACAGTATCCTTATATAGGTAGTATGTGGTAATAGATAAAGAAATAAGATTAATTTAGCTTCGATACTGTAAAAACATCACTGAACATCTCAACAAAAAGTTACATCTTTATTTACTTGTTGCACAACTCCTACACCACCTGAGATTCAGTCTTCCCTACCATTGAATCAACAAAAATGTTAACCCTTCTAGGTTTGGTATACACTACAAAAATTTAAAGTATGTATGCACTTGATATACCTCTATTGTCCAGGTTTCAAGAAATGCTCTATGAAAATACACCTCATTATCTTCTGGTTGGAGTATACCCCAAACCTGTCACCTAATAGGTAGTTATGATATCACCTTAGGTTATACTATACCATATCATACATACAATAACATGTTTGGTAGTTCTTATAATATGTCCTATACTACCTATACCCAAATGAAACTAAATGACCATATTGCATCAAAACTGCTCTAAGCCTGAATTTCAATGCATCACTTGATAATGTATTATATTTAAATAAAATAGGTAATTTCATGACCAATTATATTTTTAACCTCCCTTTATACACATGAAAGGATCCCTAATGAGTGTTCATCCAAGGGAAATTCACCCCCTTCTTGGTTAGGGCCTTCATCGGTGCTCCTAATAGAAAGAAGTCCCAAATGAACCTCCTATAGTAACTGTCCAATCTGAAGAAGCTTTGAATTCAAGAAAAATACTATGTGGCTCTTAAGAAATAAAAAACTCAGTCCTCTAAGGGTCTACAGATATATTATCCTTCAAAATCACATGCCCAAGAAGTGTATCTGATCAATCCAAAACAGACACTTTGTGAGATTGACACACAACCAGTTCTCTCTATATATACCCAAATAAATCACAAAAATAAAAAATATGATCCTATATTTGTGAGAAAAACATGATGGTTTCACTGAAAAATAAGACTTCAAAATAATAAAAAAACGGATGGATAATTTCATTCATCCAGACCATAGGTTCTATCGGTGCATTCATCAAACCGTATGACATCTTTAGGTACTCATACAATCCATACCTAATTCAAAATGTATTATTAGGAACATAAAAAGGCCTCAACCTAAAATTATTATAGCATGGTATTAAATAAATCTCATATAATACCCTATATCCTCTAAGCTATTCAAATATATCATCAATACATGGAAGTGGATAATGGTTCTTGGTTGTCACCTGGCCCAACTTTTGATAATGCATTCACAATATCAAAGAACTATTCACCTTCTTAGTGAACAAACCTAGAGTACTACAAGGGTAAATACTCAATTTTATAAATCCATTTACCTTTAAACCCTCCAACTAGATAATCACCTCTCATATCTTTTCATGGTACATCTGGTATTGATGAATTGATTTAGTCGTAATACCTATAAAAATATAAAATATAAATCAATATCATTGTTGGGAAAATACCTTGATAAACACTGAAAAAAAATATATACTAAAACTTGTCAATAGTTTGAGTAAAATGTCACTAACATATCTTCTTGCCACTAATAATAATAATAATAATGGAAATTAGTTCATTAACCCAACCTGGTATTAAAGGTATATTTGTGCACAACCCACATGTATATCTCACTCTCTAATATACATAAAACTGACACCCTCAATAGACATGAATGATACTCATTGATGATAGTAGTCAACATTATCTTAAAACAATGCTAGATAATATATTCAACTGATTGGATCAAAATAGTTCATATCTAACATGAAAAAATGAGAAAACAATATCTAATTGTCAATTACAATAAGACACACCCTAACACCTTAGAATACCCTCGGATAATTCCTATAAATGAGTATTGATAGAAATATCCCCATACATGGACACAAAGGCTACCCTCAACCCATTTACATACTGAGAAGATGCATAATAATGAGATTCACTTCCCTAAAATAAAAAAAATTCCAAATTAAAAAAACTATCTAAAACCAAAATAATAAAATATATGGTCAGAGATCTATATTAGTAGGTTTAAGCTTAATAATATAAAACATTCCTAAACCTTATCCTTGGTCCCCTGTCTAACTAACTTAAGAGGAACATCCCTACAAGAGTTGGTATCCCTACCCCTAAGAATTGTATCCACCATTATGACCTAAATATCCCATGGAACTCTAACTACTATACTATAATGGAAAACCTAAGCCAGCTCCAGAACCCTATAGCTATATAACTCCTCTACCACCATCTTGAAATAGACCACTCCAAAAATATATCTATTGGTTTCCTAACATCCTATATAATCAACAGTCAACTAAAATTTTGCTATAGTAAGATAAAAATTGATACACCCTGTGGCACTAGTAACACTCAATTGAGCCTCCACTCCTTTTAAAAAGAGCTGAACAACCACCCTGACTACATTTTCCATTACCTATGTAATGTGAACCATAAAATTAGGGCATCAATATACACAATTATCCACCACAAAACCCCTTTGTAGAATCAAATGCACCCATTCAACTTTGCACAATTAGGTTCTTCTATAAATATTATGGCATGATTCACCACATCTAAAAAGGATTCCTAAGGAAAAATAATCCCTTGTAACCAAATATATTATCTAAATTAATCTTCTAGGAGCCTAATTTTGGTTGCATTATCCTTATCCAATATTAGTGATAAATTATAAATATCCTTCAATCACACCACATACTTCATTAGATATATCTCTCTCTAGTTAAGGGGTATTATCTCCTTGTACCTATACTCAATTAAGGTCACTGAGTAGAATTAATCATAAGATCTAACCTTGAAATCCCACCAAGATGACCCCATATGATAGTTCTCATATACTATAATATCCCACCAATAATTTTTCATAACCCATCAATTATAGGTAGGAAACATCACCCTCCCTTCATGGAGTGTCTCCAAAAGGTCAAAAATAGTTTTAATAGACTCCTCCTAGAGCACAAAAATATGAAGGCCACCCCACATAAACATAGGTTGGTGTTTCATATGAAACTCACATATTAGATCTAATATAGAAGCTTTAACTCATGAAGTCTTTCTATACATAGAATATATAACAGATAGTGGTATATCATGGATATGATCATCATCAGTTATAGTAAAATAGGGGTCACTGTATCCAATATTAGTAGGGAATTCTAACCCTCTCCCTCATGGAACTCCACTAGAGTTCATTGTGGGGGAATTTTCCTATAATGAGAAATCACATTCCTTAGAACACATTATAGTCCCAAATTTATCTATCAAAATTAGGGTAAGATATTATAGGTATATTATCCCACTACTGAATATACACCCCCACATAATGTATACCTCACAACCAGTGTGCACTCTCTAGTGTCATCTACCTATTTATAAGGCCTTCATAAAATATGCATAAGATTCACATTGTTTCATATTAATTTACTTTTAAAAATTATATAACAATAATAGTTAAATTAAATAATTTACAATAAAATCTTTTAGAGGAAATAATTATAATTTTCTATCAAAATTTTATTTAATTGATAACATTTAATAAATAAGGTAATAAATCACAAATATCAATACCAATATTATGTAAGGAATCAGTTAAAAAAAATTCCACCGTAATTTTATATAACATATCACTATATAACATATTATTTAGATATTAAAAAATAAACCTCTATGTCATAAACTGGATATCTAATCTGAGGTAAGAACACAAATGGAATGTGAATCTTATGTTCCTAATATGATACACAAACACACACTCTCTTTCCACCCTAGGCCCAGAGTAAAATCTCATATATCATAAATTATAATCAAAATGAATCATATAGTAACTTAACCAAATATAAAATAAAAAAGGAATTATCATCCCTTCTTGGGTATATTAGAAACCCATAATATGCGAGTTAGCTACAGAATGAAAATGATCCATCACCTAAAAATATCTTCTATCATATCTACCCTTTATGAGAAGTAATACAACCAAATACAAGTCCATGATACATCTTTATAATTTCCCAGATATGGTTTACCGCTACTATGACCATATTAGGCCACCACATATGTCAATAGTGCATCCCCATATTACAGATGCTACTATTAAGTAGTGGGGATCTAATCATATTGTAGGTAGACTATACCCCTTGAATCAAGTGAGCAAAAATAACATTTAAAGTATGAAAAATTGTTATCTAGAATGACTATAATAAATAACCAATATGGTTAAAATACAATAAAAATATATATTAATTCATGTTATAACAATATGAGATAATATAAATTCCATACATGTGCATAAAAATAATATGGATCTCTCATTGGAATATTGTATAAATTAACATAAAAACAATTAGAAGTAAAAATATTAGAAAAAAAATTAAAACTACTCATGAGTGTTACCCATATCCCATTCCCTATTCTCTTTCCAAGATAACTAAAAAACAATCAATCATAGGGACTTTTGCCTTATATTGTCCTAAAACCATGAAGTCTACTCGAGAACCCACAACAACCTAGGTTTTGTATGAGTACAACTGATTAAGAACAAAAAATGGTGTCTAAAATCATTTTATAAAAATATGGTTTATGATAATTTTTTATTATCAATGACTATAATTAAAATTAATAGATAATCCATTATCAATCTGAAAAATCAATTTTTAAACATAGTTTCAACCATACCTTCTTTATCTAGTGCTAAAATCCTCTGATCATAATACATTATCCCTAGAGGGAAGAGTTACCCACCCTAAAACTTTATCAATAATATCATCACCTAGGAGGGAATAGAAACCCACCATTAAGTAATATTAATATAACTATCAAAGGTGGGATAAGAACCCTTCCATTAAACTAGGTTAAATGTATATTTAAGTGGATCTTAATAGATTTGGTTCATTATATTTTGAAAATTACAAATACTTATTTATTGAATAATTATAATTTCTCACATCATGGATTAAATATTATTATATGATTTAAATCTTTTTTAAGGGATTAAAAATAATGTTGTAAATGATCAATTATTTATTTTTAAATTTTAAATTTTTATTGTATGTTAAAATTGATTTTATTATGTTTAAATTTACCCGTACTCACATTCTGAAATGTTTTGTTTACCCTTACATAGCTCATATTCTTACCATTATATGTATTGTTAACATTTTGTTTTACCTTCCTATAAATATCAGTTTACCTATATACAATCCTATTATTACCCTTATGTAGCATATGGAAATCATAGTTTAACTTTTAAAAGATATAGTTTTACCTTTATGAAAACATAACATATTACCTTTATGTGGAGTGTATATTACGTTTACGCATGAAATCAAGTGATTGTAAACCTTAACTAACTGTATAGATATGGATTGACTATAAGATAGATAATATAATTTTTTATAACTGTTTAATTAAATGCATGAAAATATTTAATCCATCATAAATTATTAAATAGGTTGTGGGGTAATTTCCCTATCAACCACACATTTTAAACCGATTGACCACGTGACTAAAAATTTCTAAAATTAATTGATCTATAGAATCAGAGAATGAATGACTATGAGTGATGAACTATAAGGAAAATAGATCAACCAATCACTCAAATCAATTAACTTCACATTGATTTTGACTAGACAAAAGTTCTCAACAACAATGATACTTGACCTATAATGAGAGTATACATACAACAAGCTCTGACCTACTGTATGAAATTAATATCACCTAAACGGGAATCTTGTTTTATGATGATATATTTTTTCATATCTTAAAAATTTCATATTTAATGTAAGTTTTTATTAATTTTTTTCATTGATATAATGTTTTATTAAATACTTATTTATTATTTGGATACTAAGTAATTTTATTTTGAAGAATTTTAAGAAGGTTTAAATAATCATCATGTGGGATCAATAAACATGATATTTTCTTGAAAAAAATACCTGTTTAAAATTTGAATTGTTTGTAATTTTAACAGTATGCCGCACATGATTTTGGGAGTATTCCAAAGGTATTTATTTTTTATATTTATCATTATATTAAGTTCTCTAATTATGTTGTATACAAATCATGATTATATTGGATACCCATGTGATTATATTCACATGAACATTCAATGATGGAATCACATGAATGTTCTTTTGAAAATTTACATTGAACAACTGTGAAGTAGTTATTCATGGAAAGATACATGTGTTTCATTGGGAATGATGAAGAACCAAAGACTTATTTTTTGAATCTATTGTGCATAAAGGAACTTTATTTAAAAGAGTTCAATAAAACCAGTGTTATATTGAGGATAAATTTATTCCTAAATTATATTTTTAGATACATATTATAATAAAATGCTTGTCTTAGTAGGAATTAATTCATTTTATCCCTTAACAATAGAAATATCACTACTCCCTCTACACTTAGAGATTTATATGTTCAAATATTTTATACAATTCTTAAAAAAAATTATTTTATTTTTGTGTGTCTAATTATAGTGTGTATACTTCTCATAAAAGGTAATATTGTGGGTTATACTACCCCAAAAAGAATATGATGAGTGTGATTTTCTGAAGTAGTAAAATGTATAAGGATTATTTGTGACTTATTCTAGTGAAAGGATGGTCAAGTTTCTTCCACCACCACAAAAAAAAATTAGTTGGGTTGTGAGTCCAAGTGAGAAAAATTCAGTCATGGGTTATGAGACAAGGTGATAAAAAATTAGTTGTAGGCTTTTAAATAGGGGTTTGAATAAGAAATTGTAATGGGTTGGGACCTAATAATTTGAATAAAAGATTGAGCCCTAGATTTAGAATATAAATATTTATTTTTTGTAATTAATTATTAACCTAATATTCAAGTTTAAAATATTTATTTTATGATGGTAGGAACAAATAAAAATGATGGCTAGACTCCTCAGTAATTTCCATTATTTGATGGTCTAAATAATAGATATTGGATGTCTTGTATGAAATATTTTCTAAATATCCTTAGCATTAAGAGTTAAATAATCATGGTGAAACCATTAAAAATAACTAATTTTGATCCTAAATCATTTAATAGTAATGATGAAATTACATATTATTTAAATTACTGGATAATGAATCTTTTATTTTTTTAAATTATTACAAGATATGAGTTTCAATAGTTTTGAAATGGAGAGGAATAAACTGTTAATAAAATGTCTCATATATTTATGAGTATTTTTAATGGTAAGACTATCATATAAGAAACATTAGATAATTCAATTTTGGTTGAATGAATTTTAATATCCTTTCATAATAAATGGCATGCTAAAAAGGTATTTATTAATGAAAGTAAGAATTTATTGGAATATAAAGTATATGAGAATATTAGTTCTACATTAAAATATGAGTTATAATTGAAAAATATTTTTCAAGAGGAAAATTAAACAAATATTTGAATTTTTTTTAATTAGAGGTTACTACTTACTCTTCATACTCTGAGTTATAGTGAATTAAAAAGATGATATTACTCAAGTAGAAAAAGGAGGATATAAAAAGAATAAAGGTAAATCAAAAAGATTCAGAAAAGACCATCCTAAACTTTATTATAATGAGAAAAGAAAATATATTAATATTTCTAATAATGATTTTGAATTTTTTGTTATGAACATAAGAAAAGAGGATAGATAAACCCTTATTGTCTAAGCCTTGAGAATAATAAATACAAGAAATAATAATACCAAAATAAAGGGAAATAAATGGAGGCCAATCATAGTTATGATTCATATTCATATTCCAGTGATTAAAATGATGTGGAAAAAGAATCAGCAAACTTATGTTTAATGGATTCATAAAAATAGGTAATTTATTCATTTCTCTCTTTGTCCTCAGAATGTAATTCTAATCCCACTAAAGATGAGTTTAATGAAGGGATTAGTATAATAAATTAAAATTTTAACAAGATTTCTAGGATTTTATAAAATGTTAAGGGAAAAAACAAGTAAATTCTTGTTGTGAATGAAAATTTAGGAAATAATCCTTCAATATAAAATGGTAAATTATTTACTAACTTGGAAATGGTTAACCTAGAAAATATTAAACTCAATGATTATCTGTAAAAATATTATAAATCTAAAAGAATACAGTTTAAATCTAATTTGGATGAAGATGATAAACATAGAAATGAAATAAAAATGTTAAAACAAGATCTATCAATTTTTGTTCAAGGAAGGAAAATTTTTGATAAAATACAGAGTTTTTATAATATTAATAAGAGGAAAACTAGAATTAGATATGGTAATATTTTACCAAATATGTTTAATACCTTATTTCTTGAAGTTTTAAAAGGAATTATTTCAAGTGTTCCTTCTTTTTTTGTGAAATGAAGGTCTATTATGGAAATAAATATTCCTCAAGGTTTCCACAGTCATTTAGTAACCCCAAGGATTTTATTTTTAAATCATTAACTTCTTGATTACCAGCAAAGACATATTTTTAACCAATATAAAAATGAATTTTTTTTATATTAATCCCATTGGACCCAAATTTTTATGGGCACTAAAGGCTTCTTAAATTTTACTTAGAAGGAAACATGTCTCCGAAGCATAAAAAATGATGTGTAGTATATGGACAGTGGATGTTAATGAAATATGATTTGTGATATCTCCAAATTTGTATCTTTTGATAATTGTGTAAAAGGTTTTGGAAAGGTTGGAATTTTTCATTCTGATACCATGTTAAATTTTTTATTTTTTAAAGGATTAAATCATAATATAATAAGTATTTCATATATTTTTGATAATGATATGAATGTTAAATTTGAAAATTCCAAGTGTATTATTTTTAAATATTAGTATATCCTATTTTATACAGATATATATGATAACATTTGAATAATTAATTTTACTGAATTAATTGTGAAAATTTCCAAATGTTTAAATTTTTTAAAATATGAAATTTGTTTATGGAATGTACTATTTGGAAATATAAATTTTACAATACATCACTAGATCTACAAAAACCAAATGTTCTAAATTTTCCTAAGTTAAATTTGAATCTCACCTATGTATATGATTTCAACTTGAAGGTTAAGCAACATAAGGAATCTTTTAAATCTGTTCATGAGGTAAGGACTTATAGACCACTTATAATTTTATATTTAAATCTATTTAACCCCATGAAAACTTCTAGTATTGGAGTTAAAAGTTTTTTATTTGTTATTTTAGATGACTATAATAGATTCACATGGACTTATTTTATTTCACATAAATCTTAGAATTTTTTGTTAAATTTATTATTAACTGTAATTGGATTAAAATAAAAATAGACGTCTAATTGTATCAATTATAAGTGATAGAGGTGGTGAGTTTTAGAATATATATTTTGATAAATTATATGAAGATAAAGTATTTAATAACAATTTCTCATCCTTGAAGTCACTATAAGAAAATGCAAAAATTGAAATAAAAAATAAAACCCTAAAATAAATGTCTATGCTAATTTTAAATGAGAATTATTTATAAAAATATTTCTAGGAAGAAGTTGTAAGCTCATTTTTCTTGTTCTTAATATAATTTTACATATAATGTTCAAAAATAAATCCCCTTACAACATTAGAAATAAAATAAATCCAAGAATTGGATATTTCAAAGTATTTAGTTGCAAAGTCAATATACTAAATAAAAAAGATTCATTGGAAAATTTTTATTTGAAATATGATGAAGTAATTTTTATAAGATATTCTAATTATAGTAAGTTATACTAAGTTTATAAACAGGGAACATTTTTTTAGGAAACTTTCTATATTAAATTTGATTAAAATCATTTTCAAAATTTAAAAAATGATTTAGTTCTGATTGAGGAAAAGATTATATATTTTAGCATTTATGATCTATAAAATTCTGAATTAGATGAATTAATTGATCGAGAGAGTCTCCCTCAATAACAAACACTAAAATTACATAAATATCATCTTGTTTAGAAAGTAATTGTTTATATAACTACTGGTGTTAAAAATATAAAATACTTAAGAAATGATTGTGATTATCAAAAAATTATTTTTTAGTTTATATCTCATAATATGGATAATGCATTATCTGATTCAAACTATATTATGGAAATTATTTAATAATTAAATCAATTTGATAGGAAAAAATTATAAAACATAGTCAAACTTTTAAGAACCAAATATCATTGGTACCAAATGGATATTTAGAAATTAGTTTTAAGAATATAGATAACTAATTAGAAAAAAAATATAGATTATTGTATCAAGGTTATAATCAAGAAGAAGGAATAGATTTTGAAGAATAATTTTCCCTAGTTTCTTGATTTGAATCTATAAGAATTATTTTGGAATATGAATATCATTGTGGAACAAAATATTTTCAAATGGATGTAAAAATTTTATTTTTAAATATCTATATTTCAAAAATTGTTTTTAAAATAACCCATAGTTTTTTAGAATGAATCTAAAAATATACATGCTTTAAATCATTCCAAATCCATTTTTTGTTTGAAAAAACCTCCCTAAACTTGGTATGATAGTTTATCATTGTTTCAATTGAACAATGGTTTCAAAAATATAAAATTTTATTTAATTTATTTATTATATGGGTTCAATATTTATTTTAATTGTTCAAATATATGTTTTATATGTTATATAATTTGTAATGAATACTCAAATTTAATTTATTAAGAATTTTACATGAGTCTTACGCCTGGAATTATTTTTTGGGATTTAGAATAGTTTAAATGAAATATAGTGTCTTTAATAATCAATAAAAATAAGACCAATAATTGGTTAAGTTTTTTGGTCATGATGGTTGTAAAAATTAAAATATTCCATTGACTAATTCTTGTAATATAGATTATGATGAATATGTAAAACTTATTGATAATGATATTTTTAGAGCTTTGTTTTGTAGCTTTCTTTCTTTGATAGAATATAGAATAGATTTGATGTTTTTAGTGTGTATGTAAATTTCAAACAAATCATTAATAAATTCATTTATATGAACATAAAAAGATTATTAATTATGGTAAACGATCTATAAATCTTGGATTATTTTATCCTACACATACTTATTTTGATATAATCGATATTTTTGATTCTAAATTTTGGTTATTTTAAAATAAATTAAAAAAGAAAAACAAGTATGTGTTAATTTATTGTAAAATATATACTATTATAGAGTTTTGAGAATCAAAATTTAGTAGATCTATTAAAAATTCAGTGTGATTATGTAGCTGATGAAATGTTTTCTGTAGAGTCATTAAATTTAACAAAACCATTCTAGTTTTGGTTTTAATTTTTACACGATCCCAATTTATTATGATAATAATTCTATAATTTACATTTATAAAAATAATTTTCAACATTAAAGGGAAAAAACCATTGATGTACTTTTTGAAATTATTTTATATCATGTTAAATATATATATATATATATATCTAGAATCTATTTCTATAGAAGATTGATTTATTGACATTTTTTCTAAAACCCTAGATTTATATAAGTTTGATAATATCATATTTTAACTTTGTATAATGGAAATTTAAAGGAAATTAATTATTCTCACAATATTTTTCTTTAATATTTGGTTTCTAATTAATTCATTTAGGATAATTATATGTATTTTCTTAAATATCATGAAATATTTTCAAGGATCTTTAAGGTTGTATGAATAGTGATTTAATGAATAATTTTACTTTATCTTTATTTTTAAAAAAATGAATTTAAGGGGAGATTAAATATTTTTATATAACATTATAAGGGTTAGTTTATTTACCAATAAATATTTATTATCTTATTAGGATCATGTTTTCACTTAAATAACACTTATATTAAAAAGGTATCAATTTTTTTCTTTAATATTTTTGATTAATTTCAAAAAAGGGGAGAAATTTTGGAATTTATATGTGTTTTTTAATTATCAAAATGAGGAAAAATGTTGAAGTTCCTCCTAACCACTTTGGTTCATTATATTTTGATAATAGAAAAAACATCTTTATTGTATAATTATAATTTATCACCATATTCATTAATTATTATTTTGAGCTTGCATTATTTTTTATGGTTTTGAAAATAATATTGTTAATAATTGATTAATTATTATTTTTGTATTATTTATTATTAATATTTAATTAGGTGCCAATTTTTTTTCTAGTTTTACTTTTACACTTACACATATTCTGGAATGTTTGGTTTCCCATACACAGCTCATATTCTTAACTTTACACAGTTTTTTCCCATTACGTTTTACCTTTACATAACAATTAGTTTACTGATATGTAAGTCTATTTTAACCCATATGTATCATGTAAAATCCTAGTTTATCATTAGATATAAATAGGTTTTCCTTTATTACAGCTTAAAATCCTATATTTACATGGAGTGTATATTACCTTTACGTATAATGACAACTAACCGTAAGCCTTGACCGACCTCATAACTATGGATTGACCATAAGATAGATAATATTCAATATTATAACTTTAAGATTATTTTATGATGATATTAAAACAAACATAAGGTATTTAATTGACAATGAGGTAACACCTTTATCAACCGTAAATTTTATATCGATTGACCGCATGAATGATAATTTTGAACAGTCATTGATCAGCCAAAAGAGTAAAATACTAACCATAAGTGATCGAATATGATGACCCGAGATTTTTAAACCTAGATATTACATCTTTTAAATGAATACTCATTTCATTTTACATAATTAATCATGAGTACTGTGAAGGTTTAGTGTCTTTAGAAACCAGGATACATAATCAACTAGTTCATAACTGAACTAAATAATCTCCCACTATGTTCTTCATAACTAGAACTTTTATTAGACATATCATACCTAATATCTTTATTTATACCCGAGGAAATGAAAAATAATAAAGGGTAATCTTAGATTCTTAGTAAGGGTAACAAGGAATATGTTAATGACTGCATAAGTATAACATGAGCATAAGGGTATTGGAACATGAACATAACATTTGAATACCATACCCAACATTTCAATTATCATAATCTTATAAAATGACATAAATATTTCCATTTAGTAAGATGTGAAACATAAATTAATCAAATAACATGATCCATGAGAACATAAAATTGGTATAACAGATATATTTTTGGCATGCACATAAGCATAGAACATCAATTCCTTAATAGTAAAGGCTCATTACCAAGGCTATCATAATGGATTGGGTTTACTCCCCAAACCATCATAGTAGTAATAATTCAATCCCAAGACTATCATAGTGGATTGGGTTTACATCCAAAAACATCATAGTAGTCATGTTTCACTTTCATTACTATCATAGTGGACATTGTACCTTAATGAACTAGGTTCAATCCCCATTATAGTACTATTTTTCTCAAGAGATATCAATCTTTACCCAATTAATTAGATGTAGATATAGGTCCCACCCATCACATTATGAAAATCATACATACATGTGTTACAAGATCATAAATCATTCCTCATATCAAAACCCATTAAATGAAATGGGTTTTATAAACATCTCCTCAGAGTATAAACTATGAAAGAGAAATGAGTTTCATACTCGTTACATCATTTAATCATATCATAACCCATGTAAAATGAATAGGATATATAAATATTTCATCATTTCATCATAACATATCTCATGTAAAAGGCATGAGTTCCATAAAAATATTATAATTATAAACATGAAACAATTAGATAAAGAATAAGGATGGAATCATTGGATCATATTCTTAGTAATTCTTAATTAAAATTAAAGTATGTCATCTTATAAGTAAAATTATTTTGAAAGATCAATGGAATAATTTTTTAAGGAAAATACACTTTCCATTTTGAAATAAATTCTATAATATCTAAAAATAAAAAAAATTAATGAAATAAGTTTCATTAAAAATAGAATAGAAAACTTGTAAATGAATTTTTAATCCATTTGGGGGTCATGATGGAAAAAAATACCATTATTTACATACACATTAAAATAAATATTCATATTCCTAGTTTAAGTAAAATATAAAAGGGACTTATTTTTAAAAAGAAAAGAAGATTAATTTTAAAGTATTTTGTAAAAAATTTATTCAAAAAAGGGTAATAATTTCACCAAATAACCATTAGATAATTTTAAAAAAATTATTTAATACATTTTTAGAAAACCTGGGCATGGAAGAAAAGGGTCTTTTAACCAATGATAGAAATAAAGTCAGTTTTCCTTAAAAAATACTTTTGGACCCTTGAGTACATAAATAAGGTAAAATGAAGGAAAAAATTTATTTTCATGAAATAATAATATGATAATAAAATTTATTATGTTATTGATAGGTATATCATAAAATTTCATATTCATAAACTTAATCATAAACAGTCCTAAAAAATAATGGGATTGTAACATAAAACATTTACCACATTGGTAAATTTTGAATTATAAGACCCAATAAATAATAAAATCAAATGAAACATTAAATATCATGAAAATAATTATATTTTTGATATACCATGTAAAATGTGAATTATATACACCAAAAAAATAAATGATTGTTGAATATGGCATATGTCTCCAAGAAATAAAAGAAATACTAGAAATCCCTTACCATAAGCCTTAAATTACATTGTACATATTCAAAACTCATGTATAATAAATATATTTTTCTTTTATATCTATTAAATAACCATAATTATATATATCATACCATATATTATTTACTTCTGACCTTTTATTACTCGTTTATTTACAATTCATTGTTAAAATCACATTTCGGGTAATAACTCCTTTGTTTTTCATGTATGTTTTGGTTTGGTATTTTTTGTCCTTTTAGTTTTATCATTGTTCGATTATATAAATAATTTTAAACATGATATAAATATAATATATAATCATTTTATATTTATTTAGAGTGAACCATAAAATTTAGATATATAAAATGATTTACACTGTTCATGGAGGCGATAGGTTTTACATACGCATGAAAATTGTTTCCATTTTATCAAAATTTGGAATGAAAGGAAGATAAATAATATATGACATTTATATATTAATTATAATTTCATATACATCACATATATTAATTAAATTTAACTTTTTTACCTTCCATGTAAATCATAAGTGAAAAATGAATCACATCACTTCGTGAGATGGTGGTTTGTTGTACACACGAGCGACATTATCATATACCCAAAGAATAGAAATTAAAAAAAAAGATATATGTGATATTATAATTCTATAAGTATAATAATGTTATAAATATTATATATATACTTTAAATCCATCATTATATCCATTCATGATAGGCTATGATGGAATGATAATTACATTAGTTTGTGAGGTGGTAGTCCGCCTTACACATGATGAACAACATTGTTTTCCATTTGACGGAAGTGAAGATGGGTATAGATTATTCCATCAACATAATTACATATAAATAAAATAAATATATGATTTTTATTATATTTTAATTATTATTACAATAATGAATTTTTTAATTGAAAAAGTAAAAAAAAGAAATATCTTATTGAAGACAATTATATTTTCTTAGAAAAAACACATTTGGGTTTCTTATTAAGAAGCCTAAGATTGGTATTTTGAAAATTCCAGAAGATATATAACATAGAAAATTATTATGGGGATATATTTTTTCTATTTTGTTTAAGAAAATGGGATTAATTAATGTGAATAAATGAGGGGATTATGTTCCATTTTATAATTGAGGAGTGATTTTTTTTGTAATTTCCTAAAACTATTCAATAATGGGTTGTCACTCTCACTTAAAGTGACTAAAAATTTTATAAATAAAATATTTGGTAGAATATATGGTCAATACAGACCTCTAACCCAAAAAATAACATGTTTTAAATATGTTATTACTTATAATATAAGTTTACTTACTTTTACAATTTTAGGTTTTCACCATGGTAACTAGTTGTTTATTTATTTACCTAGGTTATTTACCCATTAAGACTAAAAATAAAATGATAATTATTAGATAATATTGAAAACTAATTATAAATATGAATTCTAATTTATCAAATAAATATCCTATGTGCGAGGAAAATTAATTTTAATAAAGGTGCATGTAACATGAAAAATCTCGTTTTACCCTTTAACCGGTGTAATAATGTTTTTAATATTTAGGGTCAATATAATTACTATAAAATGAAACATGGTCTTTAAATTTAGTGTGTTTGATATTTTAAAACAAATACCATTAACTTTGTATAAGATATTATTTTTAGTAATTTCAAATTATTTAAAATTATTAGTTATTATAAAACAACATTAATGTCATTTTTAACACTATTCAATTAATTTGACTTTAAAAACATCAAGATAAAGGTGAGATTTTAATATATTATTTTAAAAAAATTATAAAATGTTATATTTATTAAAAAATCATTTAATATAATAATTCATTCAATTAATATTTCTTTCAATATTTTTAGAATGATTTATTAAATTTTTCCATTAATTAAATAAATACTGTCTTGGCATTGTGTAGGAATTTAAGGTAATTATATAATTAATAAAAATTATAAATAAATTTCCCTTATAAAAATAATTTCATTATTATAAAAAATACCATCAATATTCATTCACAAATTACTTTTGTCCCTATGTGAACACATAATTATAATTTAAATGTAAGAAGGTGAAATTTTGTCTTTTCCTTTACTTAAATTATTATATTGGACACATTCATGGAAAAAGTGTCCTAAGTGAATATTAAAATCATGTATATGGTTATAAAGGTTTAAATATGTCTAGAAAATGTAATTTAGACAAGTTTTTATGTCATTTAAACCCATATATTTGAATGTGTTTGGGCAGTAGCAGAACTGGTCGGGTGGGGATTTGAAAATTTTCCATCATCAGGATGATGGAACCGTTCATCTTAGGAATCTGAGATCCGATATGGTCCTGAGGATCTTTCATGAATTAAATAGAGAACAGAAATAAAAATGAAGTTGTACCTTTTTTGGAATCAAATCATGCACGGCTACAACTTTTTAGTGGAGACCATTGATTGAAGGATCCTATGTTGAACCCCTCTATATCATCCACAGATGCATCAATAATCCATGATCGATGCTCATTGAATTTTGAGTGCTAGATCGAATCTTTTATGAATCCTTTAGCATCACAAAAATCACCATGATCTTTTTCCTTCGATCCATGAAGGAAAAATTGTATTATTCGCTCGAAGAGAGTATTTATCTCTCTATAATCTGAGAGGAGAGAGAAGCTATAAATTCCAAATGATTGAATCATCTCATAGGAAGATCTTATCTCTAACTTATATAGTGGATGTTCCAAATACTCAGTTAGGGTTCCTTGACCCCTGTATATTTAATGTCCACTAAATATGTAATAAATAATTAATTATGATAAAATAATCTACATCATAAATATTATTTATATTTTATCACTTACCTGTAATATATATTAAATATATTGCAGGATAAAACTTTTTCATTTAACTTGACTCACCATATCCATGAATATTAACTGAACCGGAAATATTAAAATAATCTTCATTCATATAATATTTTCCATGTATTTACTTTAATAATTTTAAATACATTAAATAAATAAATTCAATGAAAAATATTATTAACTAGAATAATGTGAGTTTATTTATTTATCAGTGATCAATAACTTGGAAAACTCCCATACCCCATTATGGTGACCACTATGTCCTATATACCTATTCTCTAGAATAGGGAATATTATTGAATGTGATATTTTGGGTGACCCTCTAAGCCCTTATCTCAATAGTAGTGAATACTATTCATAGACCAAGAGTTGAATCCAGCAACCCATCATAGCCCCTAAAGAGATAAGGAGTAGTCATAACATCAACAACCAATCTACGAGCATGTACTGTGTAATATAATCTCTTTGTCTTTGGATATCTCATAAATAAGGATGCACAATTTTGTAATCATCCTTTATTTATTAATTATTTTTTGATCTAACTGGATGGATTTACCCTCACCTATCTTGTACAAGGACTTATTAAGGTACAAGCTTCCTGATTAACCAATCCTAAGATGTATGGATTCCTCAACTCAAAATCATAAAATTCTATCTTGACCATTAAACCAATTTCATACCACCAATGATTCACCCAACACAAGATACCATTCCATGATTTTATTTTCATGGTTTTTACCATGAATACAAGTTCACGATCAAATGACACATATTGATAATGATCTCAAGTTAGGAGACCAATACCAATGTCCATAGATAGGAATAACCAATGACACATGAAACATGTGGTGTTCTTATTTGAGGGTTTATCCTCACGATCACAACTACTAGAGATCACTAAGTGTGAAATTCATAAAAATAATTCTCAATAATTATGATCCCCCAATACCAGATAGTCGGACATATACTATGTCCAGTCAGTAAGATTTATCTAAACCATATGACATATATTTATGATTAATGTCATAGAATATCTAGGTTATCATTATAGTCTGGCATCTACTATATACTTTTGATATAAAAAAATCTATGGAAATTACAATTAAATAATATACATAGAAATATAAAAACTATAAGTGTAAGTAAAAATCAAGAACATCTCATTGTATACATGAAATGGTAATCAAATGTATTGATAAACATGGATCCAGGGACCCCACTTTTACAACAGTACCACTTCCAGTAGAGTCAACTTGTTAACTATCTTTGTTAGTTCTCGCATGATTAAGATCATGTTTCTACCGATTCATGGCTTTAGTTTTTTATGCTTCCACATTTCTGATGCGTGGATATTCTACTATGTGCGACCTCACCTACCTGATTAAAACTTCTTAAGAGATGGAATCCTTAAGTCTATACCTTTTGTTCACTTTCTAAACATGAAATATTGTCTATTACCAGTAAAAGTTATTTAATCATGATAAAAATTTACTTACAATGTGATATTCCATGAACTAGAACAAATAATTGAGTTTAATAACTACTTCTTAGCTACCTCTGAAGCTGCAACATACTCAGTATTTGTAGGTGTGGCTACCAATGGCTTGTATGATCTTGTCTCACTCATTCCCTTAGTCAAACTATGATATTTGATCACATTGATCTAAGAAGGGCTACATTATGCCTCATCATAACTAGTATCATATATTATCCACATACCTGTTATATATTCTTTTTACATTCTCTAGTACTATTGGAAAGTTCAAAATGCTTCCCTTTTAGTTCTCTTGGATATAACAGATATTTTCATACCATAAAGTATATGTTGGAAATATAATTTCTTTTACATACCATGGAATTCGTGATTTACCCATCGATGAAGCGTATGGAATAAAACACATTACATTAATCTCTACCCATGCTCATACATGTCATCTTCGATAGATTTATCCCATGTGACATTGGAAACAATTATAAATATAATTGTTATAAATTTTATTTTCAATACATTGTTAGTATATGAATGATTGACTAGGTCTAAGAAACAATTAGATCTACCTTAGTAGATATTGTTCCCTGGAACTTAGGTTGCTACTTTAATTCAATCGCTTGGATTATTTATTTATTATGTCCTTAGATAAATGTAATTACAAAAGATGTTTTCCATATGTTACCAAACATTTTTCACTTGGAAATCAATGATGCTCCCACTAACAGTTGAGAGACAAATAGAAAAGATTCATTTCGAATTAATATTCTATGATAGTGTTTCTTAATTTAATCCTGAACTACATTTTAGTAACTTTCAACCCATATTGGAATTCTATGATGTCATAATCCCTTTCTAGTTGTGTCGTAATGACACCTTCCATGATTGGTGGTATTAACATCCATTTCTCAATAATATTATCATAGAAATTGGGTATGATAAGTAAAATTATAATGGATTTGGGCATAATGACTTGTTATAATCAAACGATCCTTATTGGTACCACACTTATACCACCCATGTATCGTCTCACTTGAATACCTGCTATAATATTCAAAATAATAAACCCATTGTATTTATATATATTAAATCCATTATTGAATTTTAATTGATCTTTAAAATTTTAGCTAATTTACATGTACTACTTACTTGTCGGATTTATTATTCTCAATGAATAATTTATCACCAGCCACAGTGAATATTGAAACCATCACTGTGATTTTTATCCTTCCTATACAGTATGTGTCTCTAGAACATTCCTCTTCAATTCCTCTTATGGAAATCGTTACTATGTAAACTATTTTTGTATCTATATCATTGACAAAACCCATTTCAATCTTGATCCCACTATCTCAATTAAAGATGTTCACCCCTATATATAAATATAGTCAACAACTCTGACTATAACTTTTCAATCATAGGGGTTTCTATAATATACTAAGAAACTTTTTAGATAATTACTTTAGATGTGCTTTATGTTTTACTTTATGCAAGTTTGTTTATATCCTTAACAAACACATTCCATCAAAATACATGTTCTTATGACCTAATGCATTTCCATCATACTATATCTCAATTGATATCTATTTTTCATGATAGTTGGTGTGTGTTTATGTGATTTCAACATTAATTGTGAAGAACATCTTTGAAATAATGGATGTTTCTAAAATGTCTGATTTTTAACATTTATTTTCCATTTACTTACATCATATATCTAATGTGTATAAGAAAATGTGTGTTTAGGAATTACTCCATGCTACATTTTTTTTTGAAAAAAGTTAACTTGTAAGAATATTCATTGATCCTCTTTATTAACATCAATTTCATGACTTAGATAAGGTAATGTGTGTTTAGAAATGACTTCATGATATATTATAATGATTGATGAATTCTTGGTCAAGATATTCTTCGGCATACCAATCTGAAGAAACTCTTATATTCTTACTATGCATGTACTTTCTTTCACTTTATCATTCCTTAAGAATGTAAATGAATCTTATCAAGTATAGGGATATACCTATAGCTTATCCTTGGAATAGTTCACTCTCTCTAGTTGAAATAATTCTGAAATCTTTATGTTGTACATTCATTACTAAAGGTTTCTTTGTCCAAAACAATATAATTATATATGTCGATAATACCAATGGTGTTTATCTCTATTAATTATAAATACCATACTGGTTATATCCTTGATGTACACTTTTTTTACTTGAAAAATAATTATCTTTCCATAATATGGTATATTTGTCTTACATTTTATATTCATCAGGTACTGCTAATGATTCAAGTATCAATAAACAGTTACTTTAGTATTAAACACCAGAGAAAAATCATTTTGAAACTAGAATAATTTCTCCTTATTTCCACATGAAACATGAGATAAATATTATGTCAATAGTCAATAAAATATCCACTATAATTATGAAACATGTATATCTCGAAGTTGTGTGCTTCTCACTATTGACTTAGGACCCACCCTTTCACAACCACTTAGACAATACACCTTCTTTATAATAATATTTCTATACTTAATTTGTTACTGATTTTTAATACAAATATGTGATTGACATTTTTTATTTTAATACCCATGTAGTATGACTGAAACATTACTAATAATTGATTAATATACATGAAGAAGAAGGGATTACATGCTTATTTGATTCAGTTCATTACTTATGACCTTTCATTGATTTATTTCATGAAATGCGAAGAAAATAACATGTTGTTTAATAACTATCCTTATCTTTGAAGGATATTGTGAATATAACTTTGTCTATTATCTTTCCATTGGCATTTTTTCTTTGTCTTTCAACATGTTCTCAATAATAACTAAATATTAATCTTTCTTTAATGTTATTATTTACTTATAGAACCTTACTTAAAATGTAATGAAGTATTTACTCCATAATTTTTTCTTTTTATATTAAAAAAACTAGAATAAATGAGTAAAAATGATATGATAAAGGGATCCATTGAATTCTTGTGTTCCATCTTTCAATTTACACATGTCCGTTGTAATCATCGCGTTATTCATATATTTCTTCACTTTCTCCCTAGATGCTTCTCATAGAGGAGAAAACATGTTAAATCATTCACATACTGATGTTGTATCCACAACTAACACCGGAAGTTGATGATATAATTATGACATAACCACTATCTTCTATATACATGAGTCTCCTGTAATCATTTTTAACACCCTTGTTTCTTTAGGCGGCTTAAAAAATATTGGGGATATCAGCACCTTGAATTTCTTATATCACCGTATTATGTGTAAGTTTCTATACTACACTTGGAAATTCATGCTTGTTTAGCGATTTTCTTTTTCCATGATTATCATAGTGTATCATGTAGTATAACTTTTCATTTTCAACAAAAAATAAATTTAATATATCTATACATTTTGTCTTGATTACCGATTTAGACATTATTGATTAATTAATTACATCATTAAGTTTCTCTGAAAATTTTATCATATTCTATGAACCCTCCATACTAAAATTATAATAATTTGTTACTTGATTATTCTAGTATCAAGGATCCTTAAACATCCCTTCATATTCGATAAGATTTCACTACTCCACTACTCAGATAGTTCAAGTTAGATGTTTGACTAGCCAACCATATTAACTCATGGTTCCTTGATATGTTGAGTGAATTCCCAACTTCTAAAATCATAAACATAATTTACTCAATAATTTCATCAAAAGTTAAATAAAACTAGATTTAGATACTCTTCGTTTCCAAATTCAGTTACGTTAACCTGTCACTCTCATAATAACTCCTCGGTAATAATAGGCACCCACAACTTTGGATGAAGAGAGCCGCAAACACCGAGTTTTGTTCAAATTTGAATAATGGAAGGTGTTTTTTACTCAATATTTCTTTTAGGGTTTTATATTTTTCTCTATTAATGTAATACATTTCTATAAATATTGTTCATTCTATGTTTTCGCTCTCACAACTGAATGTTAATAGAAAAAACATTCATCACTTATTGATCCATTTTTCTTTTTTATTATTTTATGTATTTTCTCGCTTTTATGAAAATTGAGAAAATAATAAACAAATGCATAAAGGAAATAAACTACCTGACTAACCTTGAAAATATAATATTGGTTGATCCATTTAAATTTAATGCATCAAACATGACCCAGGGGAATCATACCTGAGTCGTGTTGGATTTGTTTCCCTAGAACCAGTGTTGGTGTACTTTATGATAACTGGTATTCATATTTTTTAATATCAATAAATTTTTTATCACATCATGATTGTTCTTTTGTGTAACATAGTATGTGATAATGTTCTAAGAGTAGTTTTCACACTAAAAGGTCATAGTAGTTCCCCGCTACGATGAGAACATTAAAGTGTTATGACACTATTCTTAAATATATGTTATTTAGCTAGATGATATCATTTTAAGGACCAAAATAATATAGACTATTAGGGGAGGAGACTCATAACACATTGAGGAAACTTATCATGGTATACACCCTTGGTAATATCAAGTGTATGATATTATGAGAGAAAGACCCATTAGTGGGAAATCAACATGTATATGTGTTCTTGGATGTTCTCTTCTATGGATGTGTGTATTGATCTTTAGACCTTAATATTATTATTAATGAGTATTATGAGTCACATGATTTTATTTATTGATGAAAATTGTGATGACATATGTTCATGGTGTGGTAGGATATATTGGGTACAACACGAGTAATATTGAATTAATGAATAATGCAAGAAAGAATTTTTCCTTTCTATTCATTAAAAAAATTTGATATCTTAGTCCCTTTGATGGAAATGATATAGCCTAAATAAATCCTTGGCCATGGTGTTCTATAGGTAAGTAAGATTTATGGGAAATTAAATAAAGAGACATCGAGAACATAGGATGATGGAATCGGTGTGTAACCTACTTGATTAGAGATATTGTGATAAAGTGATTATATTACATAGTAAGTGTCTATATGAGGTATTATGGCATTGGAACATTTACTTACTTCTACCTCTATGGGTGCCTTTACTTATTTCAAGATTCTAACCTTGATCTTTAGGCTGTTTCGCCTAATGCCACTAAAAAAGTGGCCTAAAGGGTCTCACACGAAGTGTATCCAAATTCTCAGTTAAATAATATATTATTATTTATTATTTGACAAGTTGAAAAAATATTATTCATGTATGTGGTTTAATAATTATTTATGTTTTCTTGATCACATATATTCTATCAATAATTATTCAATACAATATAATTTAGGAAAAATATTTAATAAATATTTATTTTCTATTTAAGAATATAATATTTATTTACTTATTGTGGAATAATATAGTGATATTTAATTATTTAATAAATTTTTATTATTTAATACCTGATGAATATTGTGGAGGAATGGTGGACTGGGTTTAAATTTTTTATGAGGAATCATATATATTGAATATTATATGATTAAATAATATTTAATTTAATTTTAAAGTTAAATACATGTCAAGGAAATAATAATATTATTATTATTTTAGAAATGGGGTTCTTCAAGGGATTAAATAAATATTGAAGGGAACTTCTTCAAATATTTATTTCTAAACCCAACTGATATTTAAACTCAATTATATTATTTTTACAACAGAGCCAATTTATTTTTGTTGTGCACAACTACAAAAGGAGAGAATCCTCTCCAAGCCTAGAGAGCTCCCTATTTTAGAATGCTCCCAATAATGGAGGGAAATCTTCATGTACCTCTCACTCTAGAGTATAGAGAGATCAAGGAGAACACTTTGAAATCAATTCTCGTGGAAATCAAAGGCGAATGACGCAAGCGATGGGATCTTCCGGGCTAGCACCCATATATCCTTACGACGACGTTCGAAGATTTATGGAACATATGTGGATCACTGCTAGAGAGAATCTTCTCTGGATTCCTACAATGGAATGATGGTACACCATAGATATGTTTTCAGATACATCAATGAAGAAATAATTCATGCAAGGTAATTCTTTAATTGATTAAATTAATTATAAATAATATGTGATGATCCTGTCTTTGGTTTTGAAATTTTATCCATTGTCCATTTTCTTTGATTCAATTCCATTAATCACAACATTTATCGTCATGTAGATCTTGGATTGATAACCTATCATTAAAAATTGAAAATTTGGGCATGAATCATCGCACACTTTTGATGTGTCTGGAACCTTCTACTCTTAGCATGAATCCTGATATAGCTCTTCCCCATATAGTGTATCCACTTATTGTTTGGATTTTGACTCGTCTTGACGGGGTCCATGTCATAAATCATCTTCATCAAAGTACAAAAGTATTCACTCGCATGCAAGAGGAACTCAGGATGCAATATACAATAGATAAATTTGGACGTGTATGCCCTTATACATATTGACTAAAAAACAATGATACATAGACCATATTGATTATTTAAAATGATCGCACACAATTATAGTTAATTAAATTAAACATTTAAACATACACATATTTAGTAAGTGATCAAGACCAGTCAATGAGTAAATTAAAAGTTCTATAAAAATTAAAATATAATAAATTAAAATATGAGGGTATTAAATAAAATTAAATAAATAAATAAATTCAAATAATATAATTATATTTGATCCTATAATAAATTTAATTTTAATTCCAAAAACTAAATTAATTTTTCCAGGAATTAAAATTATATTTTAAACCAAAATTATTTTTAATTAATTTAATTTAAAAAATAAAATAAAATTAATTAAGTTAATTAATTTGGATTACATAAAATTATTCTTGCGGCCATGAAATCAAACGCAGTCCCATGCAGGCTCATACCATGTAGGAATGACTTAGTTGGGGTTCTATTTGTGTGAATTGGGAATGAGAAAGGATGTTCTAGGCGAACCTCTTCTCTGTCTGGGCCATTTGGACTATGCTAGGGACACCCAATGGTAGGGGAGGGTTCCTATGATGATGGGACTTGCTACCATAGGAGCTGATGACTAGTATATGATTGGGAAGTGGTTTTATTGCCCAGTCCAGATGGTGACCGAGAGTGGGAGAGCGGGGTGGTGGCTCTAGTGAGCTAGGCCGGCGCGGCGACTATCAGATTTGGAGAAAGTGGTGTGGCAGGATCAGAATAGCTATGGATTGATCTACGTCGATCAAGGGGAACATCCCGGTCATCGGAGGGAGGTGACGGCTTATTGTTCTAGATCTGGTAGGAGGAGGCGCACTGTGCGGCTTGCTATAGAGGAGGACTAGTATGAGTTTTTTTACATTTTTCAAAAAAAAAATTCAAAATACATCCAGGTTAAAAAAATTATTTTTTTACCCCACAAAGGTGGCACCTGGTGTGCCGCCTTTGGGGGGTTTTCCCCAGGGCATGGTGGCACATGGTGTGCCGCCTTTTCCCAAGAATAATCCGCAAAGGCGGCACACCATGTGCCACCTTTGCATTAATATTTTTTTAAATTGTTTATTTTTAATTTTATTTTTTTGTTTTATTTTGTTTTATATATATATATATAACAAAACTTTTCAGAAGAATTTTTCTGCTATTTAATAACCAGTAGCACTTATATTACAGCAGTCTGGATTCTGATAGAAACCATAACCCTCGACTCCCTTTTATAAGGGGACTTGCCCTAGAAATCATACTGCATTTCCGATGTGGGATTCTGGTTCTTTTTTTCTGCAGAGTATATTCTGTGTTTCTGATGTGGGATTCTGTTTCAAGTATGTGATTTTGAAATACTATAAAAAAATCAGACCAACATAAATGAAACTTTAGACATTTTTTAAACATATAAGGAATAGTTCAAAACAAAAATAATTTCATAAAAAATGTTGATACAAATTAATTTATAAGATTTCAAAACCACCTACTTGAAACTTAAACATATTTGAAGTACGTGACTTTGAAAGCTTATAAAAGATAAACTATAAGACCAATAAAAATGAAACTTTAAACATTGATTAAACATATAAGAAATAGTTGAAAACAAAAATAATTTCATAAAAAATTTTGACTAAAAATAATTTACAAGCTTTAAAAACCATCAAATTGAAACTTAAAAATGTTTCAAGTTCCCGACTATGAAAGATTATAAAACATAAAATGTAATAGCAATAAAAATGAAACGTTAAACATTGATTAAAAATATAAGAAATATTTGAGAACAAAAAAACATCCTAAAAAATGTCCATAAAAATTAATTTATAATCTTTCAAAACCGTCTACTTGAAACTTAAAAAATTTTCAAGTACGTGAATTTGAAAGACTATAAAACATAGAATATAAGACCAACATAAATGAAACATTAAAAATTTATTAAACATATAAGGAATAGTTGAAAACCAAAAGAATTTTTCCTAAAAAATATTGATGGAAATTAATCTATAAGCTTTCAGAACCGCCTACTTGAAACATAAAAATGTTTCAAGTACGCGACTTTGAAATACTATAGAAAATAAACTATAAGACCAATATAAATAAAACATTAAACATTGATTAAATATATAAGAAATAGTTGAAAACAAAAATAATTTCCTCAAAATTTTTGATTATAAATAATTTATAGGATTTCAAAAGCACCATCTTGAAACATAAAAAAGTTTCAAGAATGTAAATTTTAAAGACTATAAAATATAAACTATAAAATGAATATAATTGAAACATTATACATTAGTTGAACAAATAATAAATATTTTAAAACAAAAATAAGTTCATAAAAAATGTTGATGAAAAATAATTTATAATATTTCAAAACCGTCTACTTGAAACTTAAAAATGTTTCCTGTGCGTGACTTTGAATGACTATAATTATATTATTAATTAACTAATTAATTATTATATAATTAATAGTTATATTAATAATTAACTAAATAATTATTATATTAGTAATATTTATTGAGTAATAATTAATAATTATTATATAAGTAATAATTATTGAGTAATAAAATATAACACCAATATAAATGAAACTTTAAAGATTGATTAAACATATAATAAATAATTGAAAACAAAAGGAATTTCCTAAAAAATATTTATGAAAAATATTTTATAATAATTATATTACTAATTAACAATTATATAATGAATACTTATATTACTAATTAACTAATTAATTATTAACTATTTATTATATGTTTAATCAATGTTTTAGGTTTCAATTATATTACTCATATATTTTATGTTTTATTTTCTTTCAAATTAGCATACTTGAAATAGTTTAAGTTTCAAGTAGACGGTTTTGAAAGCATATAAATTATTTTTCATCAACATTTTTAAGGAAGTTATTTTTATTTTCAACTATTTCTTATATATTTAATCATTGTTTAAAGTTTCATTTATATTGGTCTTATACTTTATATTTTATAGTTTTTCAAAGTCATGTACTTGAAACATTTTTCAGTTTCATGTAGGAGGTTTTGAAAGCTTATAAATTATTTTTCATGGATATTTTTTACAATTTTTTTGTAGTTTTTAACTATTTATTATATGTTTAATCAATGTTTTAGGTTTCAATTATATTACTCATATATTTTATGTTTTATATTCTTTCAACTTCGCGTACTTGAAACAGTTTAAGTTTTAAGTAAACGGTTTTTAAAGATTCTAAATTATTTTTCATCAACATTTTTTTGGAAGTTATTTTTATTTTCAACTATTTCATATATGTTTAATCATTGTTTAAATTGTCATTTATATTGGTCTTATAGTTTATATTTTATAGTCTTTCAAAGTCACGTACTTGAAATATGTTTAAGTTTCAAGTAGCTGGTTTTGAAAGCTTATAAATTAATTTGTATCAACATTTTTTATGAAATTATTTTTGTTTTCAACTATTTCGTATAAGTTTAATCAGTGTTTAAAATTTCATTTATATTGGTCTTATAGTTTATGTTTTATAGTCTTTCAAAGTCGCGTACTTGAAACAGAATCACACATCGGAAAGGTAGAGTGTACTTCGCGGGAAAAGGAGAATCGGAATCCCACATCAAAAATGCAGTTTGGTTTTCAGGGAAAACCCCATTATAAAAGGGAGTCCTGGGTGAGGGTATTAGTTAGAATCCAGACTGCTGTAATGGTAGAACCACTAGATATTAAATAGCAGAAAAATTCTTCTGAAAAGTTTGGTTATATATATATATATATATATAAAACAAAACAAAACAAAAAAATAAAAATAAATAATTTAAAAAAAAAATTATGCAAAGGAGGCACCTGGTGTGCCGTCGTTGTGGTTAATTTTTGGGCAAAGGTGGAACACCATGTGACGCCTTGCCCTAGGCCGAAAAACCCCCAAAGGCGGCACACCAGGTGCCGACTTTGGGAGGTAAAAAAATAATTTTTTTTACCCTGGTGGTATTTTAAAAAATATTTTTTTGAAAAAATGTAAAAAACAAACTCGACTAGAAGTCATGCAGGTCAAAGAATGAGGTGGAAACAGTCTTTGATCGAGTCTTCGAAAGGCCGAGAGGGGTTCCATGGCTGAAGAGCAGTGTCTCCTGAGGGGTTGTGGCTCACGGGGGGAGGTGGTTCGTGAGGGGAAATTCCAGTCTGGTGCCAAGGGGTGCTGCCGGGTCCCCTGAGGGATATATGGGATGAATCCACAAGGGGGTTCCGGCTCAAGGGCAGCGTTCGTGGGTGGTAACCATCTGAAAGTTACTAAATGTGAGGGGGTCGTGGCACTCTATGGTGGTTTAGAGGTTCTCTGGCCAAATGAGGAGGGGGGACCAAGTGGTTTCCGATCTGAGGTAGTCCCCCAAGTGGTGATATCTTCTAAAGAAAGATATGCTTTTTTTACTTTATCTTTTTTGGGTGTATTTCCACATTTTTTAAAAGTAAAACAACCTTTCATATGACTTGTTTTTTGTAATAAATTTTAAGCACCCATTTGTTTGGTCGTAATACATTTCCACCACCCATTTACAAATTTATTATAATAATTATAATTATTAGATCATTATACTATTATAATTATTATAATTATTATAATATCGTAATTTCTACAAATTTGTGGAATGAATTGCAACACCCAGAGAAAATTGTTCCGGAAATTAGAATACAGTCGATGTTATGTCTACAAATTAAAAT
Source organism: Viscum album (assembly GCA_963277665.1). NCBI lineage: Eukaryota > Viridiplantae > Streptophyta > Magnoliopsida > Santalales > Viscaceae > Viscum > Viscum album. Next base: position 619,640,349 of record OY728162.1, on the reverse strand, counting down.
TGTATAATTTAATACACATTTTTTATCACTTTTAATACCCATTTAAAAACAGTTGATCTGAATCAGTTGTGATACCTAGAAAAACAATTACAACCCATATCAACTTTTTTGGATGATCATAACTTGGTTATCAAACATTAGATCCATGTGTGATCTGTTCTGGTGAAAATGAGAATAAAGTCTACACTTAATTTAATGAAAGTTATTTTTTTTCTTGGATTAATTATTATATGATTTCTATGATACCAATTAATGGTACCAGGCTAGCAGTTAAAGTCGTTGGGCTGGGGATTTAAAAAGAATTCATCACCAAGACGAAGGCACTTGTCGTCTCTGGTGATCCAAGACTCGATATAGTCCCAAGGATCACATATGAATTAAAGAGAACAAATAAATAAAAACAAATGTGTACCATGTTCGGAATTGAAGCGCACATGACTGTAACTCATCACTGGCGATGGTTGATTGAAGGATCCAAAATTGAACCACTCTAGAACATCCACACACTCTATAAGAATATATTCCCATACTGTTTATTGAATTCTATATTCTAGTGAAGAACTCCAATGAATCCTTCATTATCACGATTGTCACACTACAACAAAAATTTGTTTTAGTGGCGGTTCTGGTAACCACCGCGAAACATTTTTTTATTTTAATGCAGCCAACCCTTCCCCCCCCCCCCCCACCCCGACCCCACTTCTCCCCGCTGTCCCCGCTTCCCCCGCGACCCCGGCCCCCCATTACCCCTGCGACCCCGCGGCATCGGTGACCCCGCGACCGTAGCGACCCCAGCCCCCAGTGACCCCGACGACCCCGCGACCCCAGGTGGTATTGAAGATTTTTCTCATAAAATCTATGTATTATATGCGTATCTGGTTGTTCCAATTTAATTCTTTACTGTGTTTTATGTTCCTGAGTTAGAAAAGTGAGATTATGACTTAGATTGATGTATTAAACACTCTAAGGACTTTGTTGGGGCCATTGATGTTTGAGATCATACCTAGGTCTACCCTTGGGTTATGAAAACCCCTTAAGGCTGGTGAAATATTTTTTAAAAAGTTGCAATAATATAATTATGAAAGTAAATGGGTAGATAATTGTAAGTTGGTATGTAGTCAAGGTTAATGGGATATTTGAAATATGGAATTGGTATTTTTTTTTTGAAATGTCTAGATGGATTCTGAAATGGATTAAAATAATCATTATTTCACTTTGATTTGGTTATGGTTTTCCATGAAGGACAACAATGTTTTGAAAGTGGGTATTGTTTTGAAAAGGAGGTGTTGACCACAATGTTATAGGGAAAAAAGGTTATCTTAATAGATTTCAAATGGTGATTATAAATGAGGGTGTGTTTCTACTTTTTTGAAAATGATTTAAAATCTCATTTTATGGTTGTAAATAGAAATGAAATTCTTGGGACAGGTTGAGTTTTTAAAAGTGGAGGAATCGTTTTTTGAAGGGTGGATTCAAGATTATATCAATTGAGTATCTTGAATTGTGTTTTATTCCTTTATTTTATTTTAAATATATGTTGAGAACATAGTCATTTAAATGATATATGGGTTAGTGAGATAGAACCCCTGACAATTAGGTTGGCATGTTAACTTGTTTTATTAAATGAAATAAGTGATAAATGTTTTTTTTGATGAAATAACATAAGGTGGAATTTGATATAATGTGATTGTGTTAAATGGGTTAATGTATGGAATTGATATATGTGATAAATGAGTTGCCATTGTAAACGGAATATATGTTAATGGGTTATTCATTATAAATGGGATATAAATAGTCACTTATGGGAATGATCATTGAAGTAGATTGATATAATATATTATTTCATTCTGGGATGGTAGCCTAGAGAAATCATTTGGAAATATGTTGGTGTGTCAATCCACTATGATAGGAAGAGTTACATTTCATATTTCATTAGCAGCAATCAAATTTTTTAACACTAACCAGTCCTTGATTTTTCCAACCACAATTAGTATATCTTTAATTATAACTATATTTATAACTAAATCCCAAGTAAATTCATGAAGATATTTGTATAGAGATGTGAACACTACCTAATAATCTTGGTGGACAATACCAGCTTTAAATCCCACCATGTAGTTCATACAAAAGATTAAATCAATGAAATACATGTATATGATCTGAATAAACTAGAAAAATTATACTGTAATAATAGTCATGTATAATTCTATCCATTTCAATCCTCCTCAATACCACTATCTATGAGGTGTGTTGACACTAATAGTCATGTATAATTCTATCTAGTTCATCACATACATACTGGAGTCTCACTATCATATGTACAAATTTTAATTAAATAAATTTATTGCATTTTGTTTATACTAATTGTTTTCTCATTGAAGATGACAAAAATGCAACTATGAAGAAAAACTTAAAAAGTTCAGATGTTTGGAATATGAATGGAGAGAAGATAGTCATGCCATTTGATTCTTATGGGTTCCCTACGGATGACGTCACAGGGTTACTTGGCCAGATTCTAGGCCAGCTGGCAGCCGAGCCCATTTCCCATCCTATTTCTTATGATGATTGGAGACATCTACCTCCAAGCTAGAAAAATGAAGTTTTTTATTCCCAAATAAAGATAATTTTATTACATTATGGTTTAATTGAATGTCATGTTACTAATATTTTCAAAATGAATTTCTGTATACAGATGTTCTTCCACTATACAGTTGCTGATGTGATAGAATAAAAGTGGACGTTGAAATATCTTGGTAATAAATAGAAATATTTCATATGGAGATTGTGTTGTGATGTCAACGATACTTCATTGACTGTGAAACAAATGTATGAGAAGCTACCCAGTGGGGTACCGAAAGAATAGTGGAATGTTTTTGTTGACAGACATCGTGATGAGAAGGGGATGGTATTGAAATATATATTATTATATTATCCTCATTTTACATTTATACATGTATATGAAGAGGAGATGACATTGAATACATTACTGTTAAATTGAATTTTATTTATTTCAGGATCAGTCAAGACTGAATGCATCAAACCAGGCTAAGCAAGTCATCCCTCACACAGCGGGCTCAAAAAGCTTTTCTAGAAGCCGAACAACATTGGTAATCTTTTAATTATTTTAAATATTTATAAGATAATATTATCTATTTAATATGTTGAATTGTTGATTTTTCTTTTCTTAATGCAGTCACAGAGTTTAGGGCATGAAGCATCTTGAACTGAACTGTGGTTCGATGTTCACAAAAAATAAGATGGAAGTATTGTTAATGAGCCTGCCGAAGAAGTTGGGGTATGAAGTCAATTATTTCTTATAATAACTTATTATCAGTTTTTACTGTGTTAATTTATATTGATATATTATTTATAGGTAAAATTTAAAGAAATATGGGATGCCAATACTGGGTAGTCCTACTCAATCTCCCAGGATGACCCAGTTGCTAAAGTCCTTGGGAAGGAGCATCCTAGTAGACTGCGTGGGATGTGTTTCGGACCCGTACCATATGAGGTCTTTGACATGCCACCAGGGATTCCAGTTGCATATACTCCTAGTTATAGTCAGTCCATACCCGAAGATGCTCAGAGGGAGAATACTTCTCTACAAACCACAATTCAGGATCTGGGGGCTCAAATATCTCATTTACAGCAAGCGATGAGTTCTATACATCAGCAGATGAAAAGATATGCCCTCAGTGGTAGTGCATCGACTGGTGGTCAGCAGGTAAATCACAAAAAATCAAAATCATTTAGTTTTCAAACATTCATTGTTTTTATGTTTTAATATAAATATGCAAGAGTATTTAATTTTCAATATAATGTTCTTAAAAGTGACAGCAGAAAGTGGAGATGGAGGTGGAGAGTGTGAAAATGCATCATCGGACCATGATTAGAGTTCTATTGTTGATGTGTTTAAAAAATATGGGAACAGTTGGTTTGTATATGTACCATGTGTGGCACATAGTTTCCACCACACATTTTCATGTCCTAACATTTTCTTGATTTCTCATGTTTCCTTTTATGCATTTTATTGATTTCTTTTGTTTCCTTTTATGTCTTGATTTCTCGAGTGTGGTATATATCATTCTAGTTAGGCCTGTGTTTGAATTCATAGTCGGGATTTTGGATGTCTAAGAGTTAAACCCATTGTTGATGTGTTGAATAAATTCACGATGCTTAATATTATAATATGTAATCATTCAATATCATCATCCAAGAAGGTAAACCCTTCTAGCGTTGGTATCCTATGACACCGTGAATCACAAAAACATGTTGATTGATAACTCTTTATTAGGAAATATTTTCTATGAAACCAATAGAAAATGATTTTCATTTTCCATAACACAAACATAACCTTCTTTTCAATTTGAGCCTAGTATGATTCATGTTATATAAATCCTGATTTTCTAAAATTATTCATGAATATACAAAAAATAACATGTATTTTCATGAACAAAACGTTAGAAAACAATAATATCTCATTGCTAGCGTTTCACCCATGGTGAAATAACATCCAACTATAACATCAAACAACAAGAACAACAATCCCACACCGAGAACCTGGGTTTCCCCCCATATATGGGTTAGATAATCCCACAAAAAAAACACATTACCAAGGACTGAAACACCTTAATATCATATAAAAATTTCAAAAAAATTATTCAATAGAAAATAAAATGGCTTTGATACAACATTGTGACACCATTACATAGGTTTCAGTAAATTAGTTCCCCAAACCAATGTGCCACATGACCATAGTAATGCCTCCTCATATACAAGAGGCTTCTTACTTGTATTGAGGGTCCAATGAGGTATGTGGGGATAATATACCATATTTACCAGTGTAAAACAATAGTATAAATCAATTTAAATGATAACCAATTATGTTATAAGAATAATCATGCATGATGTATTCAATTGAAAAAATTGGGTAAATCCCCACAACCAATATATTAAACATGTCAGTTCATACAAGTGTCATGTGTTAAGGAAAAACAAAATAAAAAACCCCATAAAATCCTAAAATGGGTCTCGATTTCCATCCAGTTCCCTCATACATGCTCCATACCATATCCCCAACCAACCATCTATCAAAAGGATTTTTCCCTTATACTTCCCTACAACCATGAGATCTACTCAGGAATCAATGGCATCCTAAAAAGGGTGTGATTATAGGTTAATAGGACACCACCAATATTTTCTAAACAAATAAATATTATAATAACAATAATATTATATATATAAGTACAATTAAATAATGAACAAGGAAGAAAAGGTAAACAAGTTCCATAATTAAAAATCAAGCATTTAACCCTGTATATCCTTAAGTTTTATGATGACATCAAATCCCACTAAACCTTCTTCAGCCTTGTCAAAATTATATTCCATTAATATAAATGGGTTTTAAATATTCATTAACAACAATGGTAATTCATTAATCATTTCAAATTAATATATTGTGGTGCATTAATTAGTTCACTCATATCATACACATAGGATTTAGTTCCTGGAAATCCATTTCAATACACTATACAGTCATAAGAAACTCCATATACATCATATCAAGTCCACTATGTCAGATTTCATGTCTAGCCATCCCACGTCAAAGATTAGAAATTCCATGTAAAAAAATTCTTACCCATGGGTGGGATCTACTATGTCACTCATCATTTACTAATCTATCAATACATTTTCCACAAGGTCAAACACACTTGACCTTTTAAACAAATTACAATATCAAGGGTGAACCTATTTCATTTCACCAATATTCACATTGTTTATCACTTTCACTGCACTTAACATAATTCCATAATTATTCTATTTTACTATTGATTCATAACAAAAACCATTGTACGTATTTTCAATTCCATCTTATAACATGGATATTCTCACATTTTCTATTCATTATTTATCCCCTTAGTTATCTCACAACCCATTTAACCATAAAAGTTTTGATAAATAACCACTTATTCCAATTTGATATCCTTGAAAGATTAAACATATCATTAAGTTGATGTTATTTTATGATATTGTGTCTAGTTTGTCTGATTTGATTTATTTTTCAGGGCAGTGGTGTAGTGGAAGCAGCAATTTTTTTTTCCGGTCAACTTGTCGCGGTGGTTTTAACCGCCACAAATAGTTTACAGGTAAAAATGTAACGGTGGTTAAAACCACCGCTAAATGTAAAATACTTTCATTTAGCGGTGGTTTTAACCGCTTCTACAGAGCTGCATCCCCCGCCCTCATTCTGCGGCGGTTATGGTGACTTTAGCGGTGGTTTTTACGAAACCCGGATTTTATTTTATTAGCGGCAGTTATAACCACCGCTAATAAAATAAAATCCGGGTTTCTTAAAAAGGCCGCTAAAGTCCCCATAACCTTTCCGGGAAATGCCTCAGCTATGACGCTTTTTTTAAACCACCGCTAAATGGAAAAAACTGTGAATAATAGTTTGTCGATGCCAAATTTAGCGGCGGTTTCTGTAAATCACCGCCAAACCATGTAGCGACGGTGTAAACTACTGCTAAACACAAAAAAACAAACCATCGCTACATGGTGGTTTTCTTGTAGTGTCACCACAATCCTATGCCTTCGATCAATGAAGGCGAACTTGGATTGTTCACTCAAAGAGATACTTTCTCTCTCTAGGATCTGGGAGGAGAGAGAAGCTATCAATTCTAGCTGAGTGAATCATCTCATTGGAATAACCTCTCTCTGAGTTATGTAGTGGAAGATCTAAATACCTAGTTTGGGTTCCCTGACCCCCATATGTTTAAATTCTAGTAAATAAGTAATAAATAAATAATTATGATGAACTAAACTGCTTCATAAATATTATTTATATTTTATCACATACCTGTAATATATATTAATTATATTATGTGATAAAACAATCATTTAACTCAACTTATGATTTTAAGAAATATTAAATGAACCTAGAATATTAAAATAATATCAATTCATATATTATTTTCCATATATTATATTTAATACTTTTAAATACATTTAATAGATAAATTCAATTCCAATTATTCTTAACTCGAATAATATGAATTTATTTATTAATCGTTGATCCGTAAGTTGGAAAACTCTTGGATCTCGTGGTGGGGCCTACCATGTCCTATATACCTATTCTCTATAATAGGGTAGATTATTGAATGCACTATTGTGTGTGGCACTCTAGGCCCTTATCTCAATAATAGTAAATACTATTCATGGAGCAGGAGAAGAATCTAATAACTCATCATGGCCTCTAAAGAGATAAGAATTAGTCATTGTAACAACAACCAACCTACAAACACACACTGTGTAATATAATCTATTTGTCTTTATATATCCCATAAAGCAGGACACACACTTGTGTCACTATCCCTTCTTGACTTATTATTTGTTGAACTAACAAGATTGATTTACCCTCGATTACCTTGGACAAGGGCTTACGAAGGTATTAACATCCTGATAAACTAGTAAAAAGATATATGACTTCCAGAAATTAGAAGTGATAAATTCTATATTGACCATTTAACTAATGTTATACCATTAAAGATACACCCAACACAAGCTACCACGCCATAATTTTATTATCACAATATTTTCCTTACATAAATGTATGTGATCAAATGAAACACATTAACAATGATATAATGTTAGGAGACCAGGACACATGTACATAGATAGGATCAAACAACGAAACCTGAATCATGTGGTGTTCCTATTAGTGGGTTTGTCCTCATGGTCTCAATTATTATAGATCACCATGTGTGAACTTCAGGAGAAGAAGTCTCTATGCTTGTGAGCCCCCAACACCTGATAATTATACAAATACTGTTTCCAGTCAATAATATATACATAGAATGTAGTACATATATTTAATATTAGTTTTATAGCATCTTTAGGTTCTCATTATAGCTTGGGATATGTTATAACCTTTTTATATGATAAATAATATATGGTCATTACCATTAAATAGTGGATGCAGAAATATCTACACTATAATGGTAAGTAAAAATCATGTATAAATCACTGTATACATGAAATTTAAATCAAAAGTACTAATAAAGATAGGTCCATGTAACCCTCTCTTACAACAATTGTTTTTCGTTTAACACCCCCGATAAACCCATTTTAACCTTAACTGTGGAAATCAATTTTTCACTATTTCACTATTCATTATGAAAAAATATATGTTGAAATTATCAAGTAATATTAATTATTATAACTAAAAATATTGAATCTAATTTACCTAATTCAATTTACATAGGTGGCATAATTTAATTTAAAATTAAATTCATACACGTGTAGAGAAAATGAGATTCCATAGAAAACATTTTCATAATTATAGAAAGTTTTAATATCGAAATACAATATGAAGTTGATTAAAATGAGCTAAATTGAATAAAAAAATATAATTGAACTAATTTTACTTTTATAATATATTAAAACAATAAAAAACTTTGTAAATTATTTCAATAAAAAATATTTTTTCTATAAAAATCAGTATTTTTTAGTATTTATAAAAAAAATAATATTTTCAGAAATTTATCAAAAATTCACACAATGATATTTTTTGCATGATTATTTTAAAAATTAAGTTTAATTTTACAAATAAATTTTCTAAAATTGAAAAACAAAATTATTATTTGTTCAAAAAAATCAATGGAATAATTTTTTTTTGATAAAAAATCATTTTCAAATTATATAAAGGTTTAACTAAAAAATTTGTAATTTTTTGTCAATATGAATTCTTTATATAAAACCATTATAAATTATTTTCAAAATCTATTTATTTTTATTCATACTGCCAAGTTTCAAGGCTAGGTTATAACAGTTATTTTTAATTAATAACATGAATAGTATATTGTGGTTTGTTAAAACTCGATGTTGTGTGTAATGAAAACTGTCAAAGAAATTATATTTTCTTGAAAAAAAACACAAAATATCAGGGTGTTACATTTTACCCCATAAAAAAATTAAGTCCTCAGAATTTGAACCTGATCTCAATAATCAAGGTTCTGACATTTGATAATTCATTTATGTAGAACTCGCATCATAAAAAGGGTCAATAAAAGTTAATATTAAAAAAAGAAAGAGAAATATGAAGGTTATATGGAATAAAACATATCTAGGTTCCTAAATAGGAAAATATTATTGGGAAGTAAAAATATAGACATAAAATAGAAAATTAGTTTCCAAATACTAATAGAGAGTGATATAGAACATGGTCATGAGAAATCTGACCACCATAAAATCGTAAATCTGTGATTAGTTAATAGACCATTAATTCATCAAAAATGAAGGTGAATGTATAATTTTTTTTCAATATCCTTTTTTTAAAGATTATGAATTTTTAGGAGAAGATATGGTTACTTGATTCCATTATATTTTATAAGAACAATTTCATCCTTTGGTTATGATTATATCAATATCTACCTCCTCTCTTACTCTTAGAAATGAAGATGAATTTTACATGCCTGGAGAACTAATATATCATACAATCCATCAAATAATGATAAGTCATTCCATCTATCTCTAATTTCCATCAAAACCCAAATTTTAGCACATGTATTCCAATATGTTTAACCCTTCATATTATTCAATAACACATTAAACTCTAAAACCTCATTCAAATATCAATCAAAACCATTCCATAAATGGTTAAACATAACAACCCTCCAAAAAAATTTTTAAAAATGTTCACTAAATTTCCAAAAATTAGCTTGACATTAATCTCCAAAATATCATAAAGTAGCTCTTAATTTTCACAAAAAAAATATTTGAATACCTTGGTTATATACTCTCTGAAAACATGGTAATAAATAGAATTAACAGAAAACATCAATGAAAATATACATTCATCCTCATTCCATAGATTATTGACTATATTCCATAAATCCAAAAATGATACAAAGTACATCAATGATAATATAAACCACTTTTTCACCAAATAATTAATTAGTTTCAAGGTCATCAATACAATCCAATTTACACTATATACATCAATCATTTTTTTATCCGAACTAAACACCATTATCTCTACATTAGGAACATATTAGGGTTTGTATTCCATTAATTGTGATTTTTTACATTTAATATCACCTTTCCATTAAATCACTTTTCTAGGTTATCAGTACCATTCAAGGTAATCTTACAAACCCTTAATGAAAAACTTCTATAGAATAATCCTTATATGTTTTGTAATTTATATAACATAATTATTGAATTCTAATATATAAACACTTAAATCATTTAACTTTATTATTAAAACATTAAATATGATTCATCATCATATTTCTTAATACCTTCTTCCTTTCATATTTCATTTGTACTCTCTTCATCATATATAAAAAAACATTTACTCATGTAACCTTGTTGATCCCCTTCTCGATCTTTCCCCCTAGGACACTGATTTAAATTAGTCCAATTCATTACACAATTAAAACATTCAACCACTGATAATTACTTAATGAAACCGTTATTCACATCATTTTTACTAACTGGACTATTTATTTTTCCTTGGAAATTACGTACTTTGTTCCCCTCTTCCCCACATATAAAACATATTCTCATCCCTTTGAGATATTCCCTTTATTTCTCCATCCAACATTATTGATATATAGAAAACTGAATCACCTTTCCTCCATCGTCTCCACTACCCAAGATCTCAACAAACTCAATCCTTATCTAATTTGGGGAGTCCAAGAGTTGGTTGAGGTGTAATTTGTGAATCATATATTGTGATAAATGATTTATCATAATCATAATATCCTTCACTCTAGTAATTATCCCATTTGGGTTTTCATTAACACATTTTCTATCAAATTCAACATTAACCTTGTTCCTTCTAGTTCTTACCATTGACTAAAACCAAAAATCATTGTGTGAACACCAATATTCATAGTGGGAAACAAAATAATCATGGAAAGTAATTTATAAGAGGTCTAAATCATGACATCTTCACTATTATAATCTTACCTTATACCCACGGTTCTAAACTATGGGTATAGCTCGGAAAGCCATGGGCATAGGATATACCCATAGTTTATATATCTATGGGTTCTCAAGCCATCTGTATAGACTATGAAGAATTATTAATACCCATGGTTCACTTGAAACTATGGGTATATGTCACCCATGGTTCATGAAAACATGGGTATAGATGGGTTTCCAGAATTCATGTATACCTACGATTTTATAAATAGTGATCATAGAGACCAACCCCCATTGAACTGAAGCAACACCACCCAACAAATCTCATAGAACCTGAAAATAAATTAAAAACCATGGTACACATTTAATGCAGTACACATATTATATATTTATCATTTAACCATCATGTTATAAATTTCCTTGAAACAATTTAAAATATAATAATATACATATAAAATCCACACTGTCAATTAGTTTTAGTCATCCACATATGTCTCTTTACCTAAACTCAAAAAATATAGGGGTATCAATATCTCCCACTTCACCATAATCTCCATTATAATCATCACCAATATCAGTGTCTGGAGCACCACCACCACCACCTCCATCATCATTACCACCACCACCACCACTACAAGTACCATCAGATCAAACTATAATAGGTCCCTCATTAACATCACATGGGGCATCATATAAAGATAACATTGATTCCATAAATGAATAAAAAATAGTAGAATCATTTTCTTGAAGTGATAGACATATGACTGAAATAGATTTTCAGAAGTGTTTGGTGACCAATTTACCTCCTTCATGCTCCTATATAACTATTTTTTAGCCTTGTATGCTACATCGTGAGTCTTTTATAGCATAGTGGCATGAGGAATTGGGCAATTGGACACTTGGGAAATTGGGAATTTGAGAAATTGGGCAATTGGAATATTGAAAAAATTTCCATTTGGCCATTAATCCATTTATCAATTTGGGAAATTAGGAAATTGGAAAATTGTGCAATTGGTAAATTGGGAAATTGGTAAATTGGGAAATTGGGAAATTAGCTATTTGGCCATTTGGATATTTGACTATTTGGTCATTTGATAATTTTATATTTTGGTTATTTGTCTATTTGGACATTTGTTCATTTGTACATTTGGCCATTTTTTCACTTAGCCACTTTTCCACTTATCCAGTTGGCCACAAGACCACTTGGACACATGGCCACTTAGCCACTTTAAATAAAAAATGATCATTTATGCATTTTTTGTGTAAATACCCGTAAAATTCAAGAAACTTTTTTTTCTTAATGTTCTTTGAAATTTTACAAGAGCGCGGTTTCTTACGGCACTTGATTCCGAGGCCCGGTGTGCCTGGAATCATTTTCTGAAGTTTGGCTCAGGTACGTTCAGTGAACGAACGAGCAGGTTTTCTAACATTTGAACCGGTGCTTGGAATCGAATTATGAGGGCACCGATGGAATCACAACACCGATAATTTCTTAGAAATACCTCTTCCGTAGTTGCGTTTGCTCGGGTGTGGTTTTTAATTTGGGGAGTTAAGTTAAGGAATAAAATAAAACTGGTGCAACCGATTTTTATTTTATTTTTCATAACTTAAGTAAAGTGGATGATGTGGGACCCACAATATCCTACCCACTTGGTAGGATATTTGTGAGGTGGGGCCCACACGAGACCCACCATTTCTTTCAACTTTTTCAACCCCTCCTTTAAATAAGTAACACACCCGCACCCCCTTTTAATGAGGTCAACCCTTGCGTTTTTTCTTGATAATAAACGACTCATTAATGTGGCGGTTTAAACGTTGCAATTAATTCACTTAATTTTTTGTTTCAATTCTTTTTTAAATTCAAACGTTGTTTTGTGTTAATAAAATAAGACAATTCTTATTTTATTAGAGGAGGGTTGTGCGAGAGGAATTGAGAGAATTCTCTCAAGCCGTGAAGTTCCTCCTTCCCCGATGAAGAACGTGAAGAATGTGAAGAACACGAAGAATGAGAAGAACGTCGGATCCTCGTAGATCGATGACGTGACGCCGACAAAACCTTTCTCCGCGACGCGATGATCCCCCTTTTGCGACGCCTTCTTCTGCAACAAACCCTCACTCGACGACGCTTGAGGTAGGGGTTTTTGTTCAATAAAATCTGTGTGATTTATATCGACGGAATGTGCTTAAAATTTGTCGGAAGCCTTTTTAAAATGCTAGCGCGGTGGGTGCGGACCAACGAACAAGTCCGAACCCACCGTCTCTTCATTCTTGGTGTGCGGATGGGCGGGAAATGATGAAACAGGCCGCACGGGCATTGTGAGGTCTTCGCAGTGAAGAACTAGTCCCGGGAGGACCGTTGGCGAAGACGACAGGCAAAACCGACCACAGGAGCTCGTCCGGTGGTCCGCAGAACACTCCGTCGGCGCGCCTTGCCGGCACGGCGGCGCCGGCGGCCGGAGGCGGCGGCCCGCACCAGCCGGCCGCCAGGAGGCGGCGGTGCCCGGTGTGCCGTGGGGAAGGGTCGCCGCGGCTAAAGCTGCGGCGATCGGCCGTGTGCGTTGACAAGGAGTGGCCCCTAATGAGGCCGCGGTTACGCGCTGGCGGGGGGCAGCGTGCCACCCCGGACCGCTCGGCCGAAACGGCCGAGCCGCCCGACCGGACCGCCAAGCCGGCCGCGCCGCGCCCAAGCGGGGCGGACCCAGACCCGGGTCGGGTCGACCAGGTTCGGGCCGACCCAGGGGGTCTCGGGCCGGGTCGGTCCGGGCCCGAAACCCCCACTTCCGGACCCCATTTTGGTCTTTTGGACATAACATGGGCTATAGACCTCCGATCGACGCACCGTCAGTTGAGTAGAGATCCTTGGATAGAGATGGTCATTTCGGTATATTACACTCAAAGTTTCAGAGTACTTTGGGTTTGGTCGGGTTGGTTTGTACACGAAACCAACCAGGCCCTCGGAGCGGAAACACATATAACTTGAGCTTCGGACGTCCGATTGACGTGTCGTCGACTTCGTTGGATTCCTCTTAGTGAGATGGACCTTTTGGCTTACTCCGATCATGTTTTGGACATAGTTGGAGTATGGTCGGGTTGGTTTTGACTTAAAAATCAACCGGGCCCCTCGGACGAAAAAGCCAATAACTCTCAGACCGGGCGTCCGATTGGCGCGCCGTCTGTGACGTTGAGTTCCTGTTGATGATACGGAACTTTTGGATACCTCAACTTTGGACTATAGGTCAGTTGATGTATAAGCCCCTCGGCTCGTGGAGCGGACCCTTCCGAATGAGCTTGCTGTGTGCGGGAACCCTAGAGCTGGCTGCGACTGCGACGACGATGACGACTGTGCAGAAGTCCTCTGTGGATTTGACGGCGACGACTACAGCACTCAGCGATCCTACGTGGATTAGTGCTACCGATCCTGTGTGGGTCCGATGTTGTGTGGGTCAGCGCTCATCGGTCCTGTGTAGGCCAGCGCCTACAGATCCTGTGTGGGTCTGATCCTGTGTGGGTCATTGCAGGGGTTAGCTACCTATCGATCCTTTATGGGTCATTGCGGGGGTTAGTTACCTATCGATCATGTGTGGGTCAGATCCTTTGTGGGTCATTGCGGGGGTTAGTACATATCGATCCTTTGTGGGTCCGATGGCTTAGATGAATCAGTGGATACATATGATCATCTCTATCATTATACGAAGAAGTATACTTGTGTGAGAGGAATCTTGACTTGCTTTCCTATGTGGATTGTGTTGTGCTATCCTGTGTGGACATGATCAAATTTGGTCTCGGATGTTGGAGTTGAGCTGGAAATTGATGACTTAGGTATATGTATGGTCATATACCTAAGTATTGTCGGATGTTACTTCGTGATTGTATCATTCCATTGTAGATTATCCTTTGTGGATTCTGGGAGACCTTCGGGGGTCCCCGGGTCCCTACTGAGTAGCTTATACTCAACCATGCACGGGTTATTCCCGCACTAGGTTTTGTTGGTTGTAGACGATGGACAACACTGATCGTGGTTGAGGCTTGCGGGGCAGGACGGTACCTGGAGGTGGACCACTAGGTGGGACATAATCGGAGTGGACGGCTGGGCCCGAGGAGCTGAGGAGGCTATCTGTACCCACCATTCACGTGGTACTTCCAGTGGACGGATCGATGTTGCGGCTTTACATTCAGTTGTTGTTTTCCCTTTCTAGTTTTACTTTACTTTCAGTTTGGGTTTTTATTCTGGCCCACTTACTTTTCCGCACTTACTATTGTACCCAGTTTTTACTTAGTGTTTACTTATGCTTGATTTCTCTGTGCTGTTTGTTTACTTTACAAAGGAAATGCCTTCCCTTTTTACCGGTAAATATGCCTTGGTGCTAGTCGCCAGCCCCTGGCCTACGGAAGGCGGGATTGGGGTAGTCACGGCATGGGCCCCAAGGACGGGTCGTGACAAATTGGTATCAGAGGAGTTAGGTTCTACCACAGAACTTTGGACTCTGATCTTTCTTCTATGTGAATCAATAATGATAAGGGTATTGAGGGTGGTTATCAGTCCAGGGAGTCTGGTGTTGGTGCGGAGGCCGACGTATCCGTACACCAGGACCCTGACTTCTGATTTCCGACTTATGGCACAGAAACATTGATTGCATGTGTGTTTCAAGTTTTCTTTGTGATTAATTTGTGTCATCTCACTAGGTATATTGTTTGACCGTGGAGCACCTATTTCTTTTCAGGATATCCCCATGACAGTTTCCAGCTAGGGTTCTGAGCATTGTACGTGATGACAACCCACCGAGCGATGAGGCCTCGGTACAGGGCCCTTTGACAACAGAGGCACCGGCGGTACCTCTACCCGCCGAGCCACCGATGCTTCCAGCCCCAGCCACTGACGATGCACGTCGCCTTAGTGAACTGCATGAGTTCCAGCATCAGTGACTGCCTAGGTTCCGCAGGGAGATGGACCCTCAGGCAGCTGAGGATTGTCTTGAGGCAGTGGTACGAGTTTTCAGGTTAGTGAGGACACCAGCAGACCTCATGGTGATCCTCGCAGTGAGCCTCCTACACGTGGCAGCAGGAAGATGGTGGAGCTTGATGCTCCAGGTGCACGATAAGGAATCTCTTCTCTGGATGGACTTTGAGAGACTCTTCCTCTCGGAGTTCATCCCAGCCACCCTCCGTGCGGTGCACATCCAGTATCTTCTACAGCTGCGGCAGGGCAGCTTGACGGTCGCCCAGTACATGGCGAGATTTACCGACCTCTCGCGCTATTCGACGGACATGGTACGAGACCCATTATTTCTGGCCCGGACCTTTGAGCAGGGATTGAGGCATGAGATCAGGGCATCGCTGATCTCCCTCATCATTCTGACACAGGCAGGATTACTATAGCGGGCCCTTCTCATCGAGAGATTCCTTGCTGAGCCTACATCAGCAGCGAGACCTACCATAGGGCGGCACGTAGCAGAGTCTTCTGCAGCAGGCAGTCGATGGATGACTCATGGGTCCAGGCAGACCAGACCCTCAGGCAGATGACCTCAGGACATTGGCTTAGTGGTGTGGGGCACACAGCGCGGAGCCAATCTTTCGAGAGGCAGACAGTGCTACGCATGTGGCGGGAAGGGCCATATGGCTCGTGACTGCCCGACCCGCTGTACCGAGTAGCAGCAGATGGTTGAGGGGCCACCTAGGCAGAGTCAGAGGGTCGATCGTGGTGGTCCGCCAGGAGTAGGCGGACGAGGTAGAGGAGCTAGCCGAGCGGCAGGTGGTGGGCGACGCTTTGAGGCTCTACCACCCCCACCACCAGGAGGTCCACCCCGACCACAGGGAGCTGGAGGGCAGAGACAGGCACATCTCTAGGCAGCGGAGGACTACGACCACGGTGCGCCCGAGATGATTTGAGGTACTATCAGTGTCTATTCAACCCTTTCTGCAGTTCTTATAGACACAGGAGCGGGCCATTCTTTCAAAGTCGCTGCCCTTGTTCAGAGCTCAGAGATTCTGGCAGAGCTTTTGGCTCGATCTTTATGTCTAGAGACTCCTACGGAAGCAGAATCGACGATTACGCACTGGTTCCGGCAGTGTGAGCTTACTCTAGGAGGCTGGAGCTTTAGCTGAGATCTTCTTGTAGTGGCGTCAAGGCCTTACGACGTCATCTTGGGCATGGATTGGTTATCTGCAGTCCATTCTCAGACTGACTGTATTAGGCGCAAGGTGCGATGTGTACGCACCGACAGGAGTAGGTTCACCTTCACCGGTGAGAAGGGAGCCTTTGAAGCATAGGATGGACTCTCGCATAAGAGAGGATAACCCGTCACTCATCAGTTGGCTAGCATCATCCTAGGAGCAGTTGACGTGCGAAGTCCTAGTTTTCCTGCAGTGGTGGATCAGTATGCGGACGTTTTCCCCGACGACGTTCTAGTACTACCTCCTCGCTGAGATGTAGACTTTTATATTAACCTGTACCCTGGGACAACCCCGATATCGACCCCAGCATATCGGATGGCACCCGCCGAGCTTCGAGAGCTACAGGTACAGTTGGAGGAATTGCAGGTCAAGGGATTCATTCGACCCAGTGTTTCACCCTGGGCTTCCCCGATATTGTTCGCCAAGAAGGCGGATGGGAGCTTACGACTTTGTGTAGACTATCATCGCCTGAACCAGGTGACAGTGAGGAACAAGTACCCGCTACCAAGGATTGATGACCTCTTCGATCAGCTCAAGGAAGAACGGTGGTTCTTAAAGATAGACCTTAGATCAGGCTATCATCAGCTCAGAGTTCGAGATGAGGACGTGCAGAAGACAGACTTCATATGTCAGTATGGCCACTATGAGTTCTTGGTTATGCCATTCAGCGTAACCAATGCTCTAGAAGTGTTCATGGGCCTCATGAATAGAATCATTCAGCCATACCTCGATCGATTTTTTGTGGTCTTCATCGAAGACATTTTCATATACTCGACCACTGAGGAGGAGCACGCCTACCACTTGTGGGTTGTACTAGACACACTCCGAGAGCACCAGATTTATGACAAGCTCTTGAAGTGTCAGTTCTGGATACGTGAGGTCCACTTCTTGGGACACGTCATCTCTGATGCAGGAGTTGCGGTGGATCCTGCGATGATCGAGGCAGTGCTAGCTTGGGAGCCACCCAGGAGCGTGACAGAGGTGTGGGGTTTCTTGGGACTAGCTGGGTACTATCGGAGATTTGTGATAGACTTATCCAGATTTGTGGCACCACTCTCAGCTTTGACGAAGAAGGGGAAACCCTTTGTGTGGTCAGACATATGTCAGCAGAGCTTCCAGGAGCTGAGACAAAGATTGATCAGTGCACCTATATTGAGGTTACCAGAGGAGGGAGTAGGGTATGTAGTCTACTGCGATGCATCGGGGACCGGACTCGGATGTGTCCTGATGCAGGAGCAGGCAGTGATCACCCATGGATCACGTCAGTTGAGGCCACATGATCAGAACTACGCTACCCATGACCTGGAGTTAGCAGCAGTGGTATTTTCTCT
The DNA here is from genome assembly GCA_963277665.1 of Viscum album. Classification (NCBI taxonomy): domain Eukaryota; kingdom Viridiplantae; phylum Streptophyta; class Magnoliopsida; order Santalales; family Viscaceae; genus Viscum; species Viscum album. The sequence goes on along the minus strand of OY728162.1, from coordinate 619,621,921 downwards.
GAAGACATGGTGACACTATCTGATGGGCCAGCGCTTTACAGTCTATTCTGACCATCAGAGTCTCACGTACATCTTCTCGCTGAAGGACCTGAACCTGAGACAGCGGCGATGGCTCGAGTTCCTACATGACTATGACTTTGAGATAGTCTATAATCCTAGAAAGGGTAACTTAGTAGCTGATCCTATCAGTAGGAGGACGAGCATTCAGCTACTTGGGGAGGCTACAGAGCATCTAGCCGCTTTGTAGATATCCTTCGTGGATAGAGATGGAGCAGCCTTCCTTCAGTCACTCACAGTCACTCCTCCACTGCTGCAGCAGGTCAGAGAGGCACAACATGGGGACGCCGACTATGAGACATGGCGTCCGCAGATATCCTCAGGACAGGAACCTGATGGTTTCTCTTTAGGAGGAGAGAAAAACGTACTTTTCGGAGGACGTACCTTGGTACCAGTTTCTTTACGAGAGGATGTTCTGAGAGAGTTTCACACTTCCCCTTTGGCGGTACATCCTGGAGTGGCGAAGATGTACCAGGATCTCAGGCGACAGCACTAGTGGCTGGGAATGAAGAAGGATATAGCAGAGTTCATTTCTTGATGCCTCACCTGCCAGAAGGTGAAGGCAGAGCACCAGGTACCAGCAGGCTTTTGTACAACCCTTAGAGGTCCTGTAGTGGATGTGGGAAGGGATATCTATGTACTTCGTGACTGGACTTTGACGTACTTCCAGAGGTCATGACTCCATTTGGGTGATTGTCGACCGACTCACCAAGACGGCTCACTTATTACCCATCATAGAGCAGGGAACAGTGGAGAGATTGGGACGCCTCTACATTCAGGAGATTGTATGGCTTCACGGTGTGCCATCATCTATCGTCTCCGATCGAGATGCTCACTTTACATCTCGACTTTGGAAGGGGTTGCAGGAGGTGTTCGGGACGCAGCTACGTCTGAGCACCGCCTTTCACCCTCAGACAGATGGTCAGACGGAGAGGACCATTCAGACTCTCGAGGACATGCTCCGTGCATGTGTCCTCAACTTTGGTCGCAGCTGGGAGGACCACTTACCCTTGGTGGATTTCGCGTACAACAACAGCTACCACTCCACCATCGGGATGGCACCTTACGAGGCGTTGTATGGCCAACCTTTCAGATCACTGCTGTGCTGGACAGACCCTGGGGAGTCAGCACTTGTGGGACCAGAGATGGTCCAGGCCACGATGGAGAAGGTCCAGGTCATCCAGGAGCGGATGAGGACAGCTTAGAGCTGGCAGAAGTCTTATGATGATAGGAGGCAGAGGCCACTGGAGTTCGAGGATGGAGACCACGTCTTCTTGCGGGTCTCACCTCGACGTGGATTACGGAGATTTGGCCGAAGCTGCATGTTGTCTCCATGCTTCATCGGACCATTCCAGGTCCTCAGCAGGATTGGCAAGGTGGCTTATCGCCTGGCTCTACCACCTTAGTTGCACCGGGTGCACAACGTCTTCCACATATCTCAGCTGAGGAGATACGTGCACGACCCGACAGATATCAATAACCATGGGGATCTGGACGTTGATGATGGGTCGACTTTTGCAGAGGTCCCAGTGGAGATCGAGGATCTATAGGATCGGGTCCTACGTGGACGGTAGATTCCTATATTCTGCATCATATGGTAGCACGGGAACCTCCAGGAGAGCACTTGGGAGCGGGAGGCTCAGATGCGTGCTCAGTACCCACTTTTGTTTCCCTAGTTTATGATATATCTTTACGGGGACGTAAAGCCCTGAGGTGGGAGTGATGTAAAGACCCGTAAAATGCAAGGAATTTTTTTTTCTTAATTTTTGTTGGAATTTTACAAGAGCGTAGTTTCTGACAGCACCTGATTCCGAGGCCCGGTGTGCCCAGAATCATTTTCTGAAGTTTGGCATGGGTATGTTCAGTGAACGAATGAGCGAGTTTTCTAACTTTTCAACCGGTGCTCGGATTCAAATTCTGAGGGCACCGATGAAATCGCAGCACTGACAATTGATTAGAAACACCTATTTCGGAGTTGCGTTTTCTCGGGTGTGGTTTTTAATTTTTGGGGTTAAGTTAAGGAATAAAATAAAAGTGGTGCAACCGATTTTTATTTTATTTTGCCTAACTTAAGTTAAGTGGATGATGTGGGACCCAAAATATCCTACCCACTTGGTAGGATATTTGTGAGGTGGGGCCCACACGAGCCCCACTGTTTCTTTCAACTTTTTCAACCCCTCCTTTAATTAAGTAATGCACTCGCACCCCCCTTTAAATGAGGGCAGCCCTTGCGTTTTTTCTAGATAATAAACGCCTCATTAATGTGGTAGTTTAAACATTGCAATTAATTCACTTAATTGTTTGTTTTAATTATGTTTGAAATTCAAACGCTGTCTTGTGTTAATAAAATAAGACAATTCTTATTTTATTAGTGGTGGGTTGTGCGAGAGGAATTGAGAGAATTCTCTCAATCCATGAAGTTCCTCCTTCCCCGACGAAGAACGCGAAGAACGCGAAGAACGCGAAGAACACGAAGAACACGAAGAATTCCTGATCCTCGGAGATCGACAACGCGACGCCGACAAAACCATTCTCTGCGACGCGACGATCCCCCTTTCGTGACGGCTTCTTCTGCAACGAACCCTCGCTCGACGATGCTTGAGGTAGGGGTTTTGTTTCAATAAAATCTCTATGATTTATATCGACGACATGTGTTTAAAATTTGTCGGAAGACATTTTAAATCGCTAACGCGGTGGGTGCGGACCAACGAACATGTTCGAACCCACGTTCTCTTCGTTCATGGGGTGCGGATCAGCGGGAAACGATTAAACAGGCTGCACGGGTGTTGTGAGGTCTTCGTAGTGAAGAACTGGTCCCTGGAGGGACGTTGGCGAAGACGGTAGGCAAAACAGACCACCGGAGCTCGTCCGGTGGTCCGCGGAAAACTTCGCCGGCACGCCTCGCCGGCACGGCGGCGCCGGCCGGCCGCCAGGAGGCAGCGGCGCCCAGCGCGCAGCCGGGAAGGGCCGCGGTGGCAGGCCGCTAGTCCCGCTGTTGACGCTCCTTTCATCACAGAATCTAAAGATCTGAAAAGGGGAATATATGAGCACAAAGTGATTCAACCTTTGAAGAAAACATCAAAAATCGACAAAGGGATGAACAAAGAAAACTTTGCCCGTAGGTCGCGCAAGTTTCCTAATGGTCGCGCAAGTGGACTTGCGCGATTCACCTTGGCGCGCAAGTGACTTGCGCGACATAATTGATAACTGCTCGGTAACCGCCCGGGGTCTTCTCCTGCCTATAAATAGACCCTGTGGGCCCCCCATTTGAGAGGATCTTTTTCCAGAAACTCAGATTGAAGCTCCTGACGCCCAAGTCTCTTCTCAAAGCTTCCAGAACACTTCTAAGGTAATTTCTTACCTAGAACGGAAGATCTAAAGAGAGGGAGGAAGGCCTAAGTGTTGAAACTCATCAACACTTGCGCGCCTGAGTGGCCAGCCCTTAAGGGATGTGGTCACACTTGTGTGCCGCCTTATTCCTTCGATAGAACTTGCGTGTCCTTTTTCTGGAAGAACCTCAAGAGAGTTCTAAAGGCTTTAATAAAGAGTCTCTTAAGTATTTCAATTCTGGTTGACCATCGCGCAAGTACACCACATGTCGCGCAGGTATACCTACGCGACCCATACTTGCGCGCCCCCACAATACTTGGGCGCCTTCCAGGACTTGCGCGCCCCTTCATTTTTGGGTGCCTTTCTTGCCCATTTCACCCCTCTTAAGCCATTATACCTTTCCTTTTCAAGATTCAGTCTTCAAGACACTCTTCAAATCCATTTATGGCATGATTTCTTGATTTCACTTCCATATCTGAGAGGAATTCTGTGGAATATCTCTCAAAACCTAGTGATTTAAATATCCTTAGGTCACTAAATATAGAGAGTTCATTCATTAAACCTCATCCTTTAAATATGAGAGAATCCTTAACCTGGGTCTCCTTTTCAGGAATAATCCCCATTCATAAGTCCTCTAATTTGGGCATCCTTTTCAGGAGTAAGCCCCAAACCGTAATCCTTAACCTGGGTCTCCTTTTCAGGAATAAGTCCCAGTCATAATTTTGGGCATCCTTTTCAGGAGTAATCCCCAAACCATAATCCTTAACCTGGGTCTCCTTTTTAGTAATAAGTCCCAGACATAATTTTGGGCTTCCTTCTCAGGAGTAAGCCCCAAGTCCCCTAACCTCGGTCTCCTTTTCAGGAATAAGTCCCAGTCCTAATCTTGGGCTTCATTCTTCAGAAATAAGCCCCAAGTCCCTTAAATTCTCTTTAACCAGTCCTAATTTACATTTGATCTGGGATTCCTTCTTAGGAGTAAAACCCAGTTATCAATCCTCTCCTAATTTGGGTTTCCTTTTCAGGAATAAGTCCCAAGTATTCAAATCTCCATGAAGCACATATACCTTTATGGACCCTATTCGTGGATTTTCTCCCTAAAGTAAAACCTCTGGGTAGTCATACATACATAAGCCCCAAACTATTTCTTATGATTGCATCTTTCATGGCACGATTGTCTAATTTTTTACCAATACCTCTTGTTTCTCACATCGAGCATGACTCACGTGAGCTTAGAGTGTAAAAGTAATTGTGACATCCTGCTTTGAGCCATCAATCATAAAACATCATACCCTTACTTGAACTACGTGGGTTCTGATTCCTTTTCCAAAACAAAGGATATGTAGGTAGCCCATCTATGGGTTTGATCCCAACTCTAAAATAATTCATGTCCTTCTTAATGACAATAAACTTCAAGTGCCCCACTGAGTGCTTTTAAAACCAGCCTGGTCAACATAATGACCTAGAGACTTTAATATGAATGTTTTGAAGGTTACTATTGACTAAGAATCTCTAAATAGATATAGATGATTCTCTATTGATGAAGAACCTCGAATACATATAAAAGATTATCTAAATTTCTTACATATTTAATCAGTGATTGTCAAAACTGAAGGAAAAGCTCATTTTATACTTGGTAATGTAATAAGGATTCACAAACATAACTTAAATCTATAAAGAGAGTCCCGGAATAGACAATAATTACCCTAAAAAAGGTGTGATGAGTCCGAACTCCCATCCTCTTGACCAATGCAAATTCCTAAGCCTCATCAGTCCACAAGCTAATGAGCACCTACCTTTGGAAAGTAGGTCAAAATGGATGTGGAATCATTGGATGTTTCCGGTTCTACGAACAAACCCGCTAGAAACTGATCAGAACATTTGAATCTCCCATCCAGGAGGTTATCCCTGAATTCCGAGGGAAACAAAAAATGGTGAACCCGATGTGAATCCTTAACCAAGTTAAAATGATGTTTTACCTATTTGTTAAGCCCCTATTTAAAACTCAATAAGAGGGATAACAAAAACAATCATTGACATGTGTGCTCATCCAAAGGATTAAGTGGATGAATTTTATCTTGATTACGTCTGTTATATCAAACAGGCACTCTTTTCCATGATCTTCTGTATTTCCATAATGGCTGCTCTCAAATTCACATCTGTGAATACTGCTGCTGCAAATACCACTGCTGCTATTCCTACAGGATCTTCATCCGCTCTGAGGATGACATCACCTACTCAGCGTCTTCAACGCTGGGTATCAAATACGCTGGTTAAGGAGTACCGTCAACACGGTACCATCCCAACTTTGGAGGCTGCCTGATAGGCCCTCCAAGTGAACAACTCACACAGGTCGTCCGGACAATGACGACTTGTGATCACGAGGCAGGTGGTGCTGACTACCGTCTCCAACCGTTTAGGGTCGTTATCCCCGGAACGCAGTTTCCATTCGCTCCCTTACTATGAGGAAGTGAATGAGTAGGTCCCTCAGGGCCTTAATTCAAAAAAACAGGAGTCCTTCCTAAGGGATCCCATCAACAATCGCCGCCAGACTCGTGCGGCAGTGCGCCCTCAACATGATGAGGGTACCGACTCCAGGCATTCAGCTCAGGTTCCTCGAACCCGAGCAGGCAAGATGAACCACCAGAGACGTAATCCGGTTAGAAATGGGCAGGTTTTCATCCCTTCCATCTCCGGAGAAGTCCACCAACCTAACTTGGTGGCAAACAACGAACAGGCACACACACCTGTCCGTTTTAATTCCGTTGTCCAGTAGACTCGTCTGGCAGCATCAAGCCAATCCCGCCAGGCAATTCCGGTGGAGTACTATAGGTAGGAACATACACTTGCTTATACATCATCAGTTAGTCAGCAGGCTCGCCTGACTACATATGATGGATCTCGTCAAACGCATTTGGCAAAGTGTAATCAGTAGGCACATACACATGCTACTACTAATCAAGCGTACCAACAGTCTCGCTTGGTAGCGCACGGAGAAGTCAGTCGGAAAGCTCCGACGACAAAAAGGAGGCAGACTCAACTCTCCACCTCCACACTTGAGTACTGTCAGGATTCACTGACAGGAAAAGGAGGACAGGAGCAGGCACATACACCTACTCCAAGCCCGGATTGGACATATATCCCTGTTCCGGCGGCTGAAGTCACCAAGCATATTTTGTCAACGGTGAAAGAGCAAAAGCAAATTCCTGCTCATATTCTGGATGCTTTCCAGGATATCATAACAGCTTCAGCATCATCTCAGGGACAGACACATAAATCTATCCCTAGCAGTGGAGTGACACATCAACGATTCACTCCGGAACAGACACACACATCTGTTCCAGTCCAAGAGGGTTATGGGGCATACTCCCCCATATCATACGGACAACCAAGTAAGGCACATACACCTGATTTGAGTGGAGATCGTCAGCCTAACCTGACCATCTTTCCTGATCAGGAACATACACCTGCTCAGAGTAACCACTTTCGTCAATAAGTGGTTTCCAAAGCGAGTAAGAAGGCATCTAAGAAAAAGATCCACCCAGCACAGTCAGGAGATCAAAGGCCCATCTGTAACAAGGCCTTTCTTGATGCTGGAGTTCATGAAGCCTCAGACATTTATCTGTTGGAATTCAAGATTCTACTCCCTCAGTTCCCAATAACAGGAACATTAATTCCGAAAGTCTTCAACAGACACTTCCTCATGAAGGCTTGCTTCATGAGAATTCGGTCAATCTTGAAGTTTCTTCTTCAGATGAGAGCCACAGGAACCCTCTGTGTGGTCAGAAGACCAAGGATCAAGAGATCTCATCTTTTGATGTAACCCATTATGGTGTTCCTTCCCATGATGATGAATTTCGCTGCGAAATTCCTCTCCGCAGTAGTGATTCACATTGCCTGGAAAATACTCTAGTGGACAATGTAGTGCCGAGAAAGCCCTCTTATATTGAGGCACTTGCAAATGCGAAACCAGTCATGTTTGATGCTTTATCGCTAGCAAGTGAAATACTTTCTCAATCAGAAGATAGCCCAGGGTGTAGGTCATTCTCCAAACCACCCCTAAGTCATGCATTTTCTAGTTTGATCAATGATCTCTCTACCAATCTTGTTGAATCTGATGAAGCAAAAAGGAAACACCAACTCTGTTCAAAACAGGTAGAAGAATATTCATTTAATGATAAAGAGGAAATGCTGAACATGAGGAAAAAACTGGCGAAAAGTGAGGTACCAGTCATGTTTTGGCCTTGATTCCCAGTATGATATTCCAAAGATGTTGACGGAAGATGGAGTCCATGATATTCGTCTCAACATATGGAAAACTCTTTGTCAATTGAAGAAGAAGGTATTATCTTATGATGAATATGAAAATCATCTTAAGATAATAGAAGGGCTACAACGTCAGATTGATTTGGCATCTATATCAGTCTCTCGGTATCCAAAGGCTGAAAAGCAACAGAGAACCCTTCAATGTTCATGCCTTGGCGCACTAAGAAAATTGCGTCAGTTAATTTCCAATGCTCCATCTGGTGTTCATATCAGAGGATGGGGTGTTCACGGAGCACTACATTTCACAGTGCTTTCCAGTCAGCAAATCCCGCCGAAAATGGTCTCATGCAATGTTATTGCCCATGGCCGGCCACAGTCAATGGGATTTGTTCATAATCAAAAGTTTGCTCAAGAACAGGCTTCAACTAGTTCCTATCAAAATCAATCATATAGAGAACAAGTTGTTGAATTTCTCCTACATCAAGCAGGAGAGAATATTGCACAAGCCTCTCGTATGGAGCAAACACATCATCAAATTACAGAAGTCTCGGAAATCGTCCAACGGTCTGTTGAACCAGGTGATAAAAGTGGATACAGGTTAATGCATCCAGCTAATTTCTGAACTAAGATTCGCAAGATCAAGAGAGATTTTAAAAAGGTCTCAGACATAGCATGTCAAGAGCCACCCCAGCTTGCCAGACTGGGTACTCCTTTAACCCAACCCTCAGAGTCAACAAATGGGATTCGAGGAGTTGAGCGGAAGAAGTAGGAACATACCCAGTTCACGAGACTGGGGACTCTTTCAAATCATCATTCCCCTTCTCAGAGAATGTCGGTCTTTTCTCGATTGGGGAAGAAGCCTCAAGAGGAACGAAGAGCCAAATTATCAGGAGATTCCCTCCAAGTTATAGCTCGTTAAGAAGTTCCTAAAAGATTAAATCAACAAAAGGAAATGTCTCATCAAATACATGAAAGAAAACAATATCACAGAAATTTTGATAGAAGGGGTGCGATGTATGATACATCAATCAATTTCATCAATGTCGTTGTTGCTAATCCACCAGAGGAGACTCACTCAGGGGACTCAGATGAAGAGAGCCCTACTCAAGAAAATGTACGCACCAATACAAATGAAGAAGGTGTGCGTACACGAAGTCAAAGGATTACTCAGAATATAGGTAATCCACTTCATTCTCTCCAAAAAGTATCCAACAAAGGGAGGGGAAACAATCAGGTTACATATCCTTCCTCTGGAGAAGGTCAATCACTCTCGTTAGAGAAAAGGTTTGCACAACAAGAGGAAGAAATGAAAGAATTAAGAAGGATGAATGAAGAACTACTTCAAAGTAGTCTTCTTCTTAAGAATGCTCATGTCCAACCGCCGAAGGAATTTGTTGCAGTTACTGAGATGGATCAAGAATATCCTCCTTTATCAGTACACCCTCAGAGGTCTAATCCTGTGGGTCAAGCGCAACAACGGTTGGCAGTGCTACCATTAGTTGAAGCACCAACCACCACATCTATCCAAGCTCCATTCATTGCACCTACCCAAGACCAAATTCAACCTGATGTTTCTCAAAAGTTAATAACTACTATTGAGTCATTAATATCTCGGTTAGAAACTATGGAAGGGAAATGGGCGCAAGTTCAACTAGAAAAGAAAGTTTACCTTGAATGGGTAGATTCAATTTCTCCTCCATCTAGTTTTGGAAACCTTGTTTTCCCTACTTTCAATGGATCAGGCGATCCTGAACAACATTTGACGCATTACATGTCTTGTTGTGATCCTATGATGGGAACTCCAGAGTAGAAGGAAGCAGTGAAACTCAGATGCTTTGTGCGAACCTTTCAAGGACCATCTTTTGTCTGGTATACAAGCTTGCAATCCCGGTCAATCATCGGATGGGAGGATCTTCATCAAAAATTCCTTCTTCAGTTCAGCTCAACTTTTCCAAAAAATGATAGTTTTCGATCTTACAAACTGCAATCAAAGGGAGAATGAAAGAGTCTCTGATTTCATTGCTCTCTGGAAGGGATTAACGTATTCCCTGAGTTTAGTACTCCCTCAGGAAGAGCTGTTGCCAATCTGTGTGGAAAATTTGCGTGACAAATTACGCATGCCATTGATCCCTGTGAAATACACAGGAGGTTTTCGAGACCTTACTTCAAGCGCTCAACAGATTGAAGATTCCCTTATACAGGATAAGGTTAAATCTCGTGTAATTCCATCAGCTTCAGGAAGGAGAATGGGTAAAGTAGAAACTACTACAGTTATGCTTAAACAATCCCCTATACATATTTCTACTTCAAAACCTTCATCTTCTCGAAGGGCTCCGCCTCCTGAACACCAACAACAAAGGCCATTTTGTCCAAATGATCAGAGAGATCAACGATGAAAACAATTTGAGGATATAAAGAGTAAAACATACTCTTTCCGAAATGAGCAAGTTCCCGGTTACTTCATTTCAGCTCTGGAAAATAATTTGGTTCAAATTACCAGTGCCCAAGAGGCCAAACAAAGAAGGAGATGAAGACCGTCCCAATTATTGTCCCTTTCATCAAATGTTGGGGCATCCCATCCAGGAGTGTTTTGTCTTTAAAGACCTCCTGCAAAAGATGGTCGACTTGGGACAAGTCAAGTTGAAAGGTTCTTCGACCCAGGTAGCATGTGTTACTGCTACAATTCCAGAGGAGGAAGGTGAATGGCAAGAAGTCAAAAGCAGAAATGCACAGAAATATGATGATTGGAGAGTCAGAAAGACAATAAATCGAACTCATTCCATTTTGCGAACACAATTAAAAAAACCAATTGTGTCTTCTGCCATGAATATTGCGATAAAACCCTCCTTGTCAGAGGGAAAGTCCTCAAAGAAACGGTTGGATTCAAAGAAGGAAAAAGAATCATAAGAAGATGAGTATGTGTCAAAGCCTAAATTTCCTTTGACTCTGGCAGACATTATGCCATCTACTTCAAAACAACGGGCACCGCCCCATCAAATGGCACATCCTAAACAGGCTAGTCAGGCAGAGTCTTTATTAGACAAAGAGTTAATCTTTGGTTCTGTTAATATGATTCAATTAACAGATTCGTATTCCAGTCGTAATTTCAATTTTGATGAGCCTGAATTCCCTGTATCAAATAAGGGAATCTGAGGAAGTTCCTGAGGTTCAGGATACAGGGGAAGACGTGGATCTTTCCGAAGCCACTACTCCAATTCTACCCCTGCTAGCACTGTGTATGCAGCAGAAACACGTGGTAGAGCCCTTCAGTGAGCTCAAAAAGAACAAGCAAGTTCTTCTTCCAATAGTCAACTCAGTCTTGGCACAGTTATTTTGGAAGACCGATTGAAAATTCCATCTTCTTTATCTCATCAAGTAAATGGATCTAATTGGTCTAATATTCCAAAACCAAGGATGTTGCCAACTTCTATCCCAATACAAGATGCATTAGCTTCCAAAGCATCTGCTTCCAAGGTACCTACTAAACCGCATATTCTTGTTGGGAAACACAGACCTCTAGATCAAAAGTATGATATATTGAAACACTTGGCCCATGTACCAGCTAAGTTATCAATTTTTGATGCTTTGAATCTATCAAAAGATCTTCAGGAAGCACTCATCAAAGCTTTGTCAAGTCCTCGGGAGTTTGAAGCTGAAATTGTTGCAGCTGAAGTCTATCACATAGAGAATAATCCTGCAGAATTCCATGCAGTGATATCTTTTACTGATAAATATTAAGATGATGTTGTGCATGGGCACATAAAACCTTTGTTCTTATCTGGAAAATTCAATGGTGTAGATATCCGAAGAGCTTTCATTGACAATGGTTCAGGAGTCAACCTCATGCCCATTCGTACACTTCGTCGATTGGGCCTCACGGAATCTGATTTATCTCCTTCTACCATGATGTTACAAGGATATGATAAAAATGAACAAGAACCATTGGGCGAATTTACACTCAGAACTCAGTTTGGAGATCTTGTATCCAATTCAGATTTCATGATTGTTGATCAAGACTCACCTTTCAGCGTCTTTCTTGGAATACCCTGGCTACATCAGCATGCGGCTATCCCTTCATCATACCATCAATGTCTCAAATACTGTTTCAATGGTCAAGTTGGAACATTGTATGGTGATAAGACCCCGTTCAAGACATGTGAGTCTCAATACATTGATGCAGAATTTTATCACATGATGGGAAGAGAAACATCTACAATGAAGGAAATTACCAAAGTTAATGCTCCCTATGGTTTGGAGAAGATTCCAATAAATCCATTTACACATGTGAGTACAAATTATGTGTTACCTATCAGTCAAATTGAAAAAATAGGCCTAAATCAAAATACTCTTATGGAAAGGTCCATAATGTCAATTACGGAAATTGAGCCAGACAACATGGGAGAAATTGGTAACCTACCAAACAGTGATGAAAGCACAAGTGGTGACGTCTTCATTTCATCTGCTGAAATCCAACAGGTTTATACTTCTCCAATCAGGCCAAAAGAAGTTATAGCAACATCAGAGGTGAATAATGATGTCAATTCTCAATCCATCATCTCCTCTTTATTTCCCAAAGAAGGCCCTTTATCATCAATAGGGTCGGAAATAGAAGCTTCTTCTTCAAAATGTGCAAATTTTTACATCTCTTCTGATCATGAAAATTCTGTTTTGTCATCTACTCTGCAAGTAGAAACGGAAGAAATAGCACATGATGAAGAGGAAGAGGAAGATCTTAGAGATTCTCCTCCAGCATTTGAAGAGGGTATCTCTACAACTGTGGATGAACTCAGAGAAATAAATCTGTGTACAGAGAAAGATCCACGCCCCACTTTAATTAGTGCGGCCATGACCCTTGAAGAGCAAGAGATGTATATTTCTTTTCTAAATCAAAATAAATATATTTTCTCTTGGAACTATACAGAAATGTATGGACTTGATCCTGATATTTCTACTCATTATTTGGGTTTACCAAAAGAACATCGAGGATTTAAGTAAGCCGTGAGAAGAACACACCCAACCTATGCTTCCAAAATTGAAGCTGAAGTGGATAAGCTAATCAAAGATAACTTCGTCAGAGAAGTTCAGTATCCCACGTGGTTGGCTAATATTGTCCCTGTAAAGAAGAAGAACAGACAAATTAGGGTTTGCATCGATTTCAGAGATCTTAATCGGTATTGTCCTAAAGATGATTTCCCAGTTCCGATTACAGAACTCTTAATTGATGCGACGACTAGATATGAAGTACTTTCTTTCATGGATGGATATTCCGGATATAATCAGATCCGAATGGCCCCAGAAGATGAGGAATCTACAGCCTTCAGAGCCCCTCAAGGTGTGTTTTGTTACCGGGTGATGCCTTTTGGTTTAAAGAATGCAGGTGCAACATATCAATGCGCCATGCATCGTATCTTCAAACCTTTCTTAGGGAAGTTTGTTGAATGCTATGTAGACGACTTGGTGGTTAAATCGAAACAACGTTCTAATCACTTGGCTGATTTGGAATTCATATTCCACAATCTTCGACAACATAATTTGAAGATAAACCCCTTAAAATGTGCTTTAGGGGTAACCTCAGGAAAATTCCTCGGCTTTGTTGTACGCCATCGTGGTATTGAAGTCAATCCTGAGAAGACCAAATCAATCCTTGGTATGTCTCCTCCTCAGAATTTGAAAGAATTAAGAGGACTTCAAGGACACTTAGCCTATATTCGGTGTTTCATCGCTAATTTGGCAGGCAAAAGTTTACCCTTTACCAAATTATTAAAAAAATGAGTCACTTACTAATGGACTGAAGAATGTCAAGAAGAATTTGATTTCCTCAAGAAATACCTCTTGAGTCCACCAGTACTCATGCCACCTGTTGAAGGAAGACCACTTATCCTCTATGTGACAGCTCTAGAGTGATCATTGGGTGCCTTTCTCGCTCAAAAGAATGATGCTGGGAATGAAAATAGCCTCTACTATCTCAGTAGAAATATGCTTGAAGCAGAAACCTGGTATTCAAGTATTAAGAAGTGCTACCTGGCATTAATCTTTGCAGTTCAGAAACTGAGACACTACCTGCAACATCACGAGGTCCAATTGGTATCTCGCAATAATCTGCTCAAATTCATCCTCGGTCGTCCAATGCTCACAGGACGTCTAGAAAGGTGGGCAGTTATTTTGCAGCAGTTCGACATTCAGTATGTATCTCAAAAGGCAATAAAGGGCCAAGATCTGGCTGATTTCCTGGCTGAACATCCTTCAGTGGAAGACACGTCTTCAGATATTGAACTCCCTGATAAGGAAGTTTTTTCTATTCAAGAGTGTCCTCAAACATGGGAAATGTATTTTGATGGTGCTTCCAGAAGTCCAACAGGGAAGAAAATGGAAAATCCTAAATTCAACAAATTTGGTTTAGGAATCGTACTCATTTATCCAGATAAGGCATTGTTACCTTATTCCTTTTTATTGTGGGAAGGTGGTACCGATAATGAAGCCGAATACCAAGATCTTATCACAGGCTTGGAGTTAGCACTTCAAGCACAAGTGAATCACTTAAAGGTGAAAGGTGATTCAGACCTGGTAATCAAACAAGTCAATGGGGATTATGCCATCAGAAAAGAAGAGTTAATCCCTTTGAATGATTACATTAGAAAGTTAATGGCGGAATTCCCTTCAGAACCGATATTTTCTTATGTCCCAAGATCACAAAATGCTCAAGCTGATGCACTGGCTAATATAGCCACAAATCTAGCAGATCCAAATTGGGACGAGACAACCATCAGTATTGCCCACCGTCGTGCAATTTCACCTTATGTTCAAGCCAGAACAGAGGAAATTAATGAAATTAGTCCCATTCCTGAACCGTATGGTCATACTACAGGATGGATGTTACCTATCAGGGAATACCTTCAAAATGGAACACTTCCACCTGATAGAGCTGAGAAAGAACAAATCCAGCGACGTGTGGTCAATTTTACTCTTTATGATGGCCCAAACCACCTAGAGAAAATTCTCTACAAACGTGGTTTTGATGGAGTTCTCTTCAGATGCATTGATGGTGAAGAGACAATGGCTATCATGAAAGAAGTGCATGTAGGAGTCTGTGGTGCCCACCAGTCTGGACATAGATTGTCTGATCAAATTCGAAGGCTTGGATACTTTTGGCCTTCAATGATACAAGATTGTGTTGATTTCACAAAGAAGTGTAATTCATGTCAAGTACATTCCAACTTAATTCATCAACCTCCAGAGTTGCTTCATACAACTAAATACTCATGGCCATTTTCCACATGGGGAATGGATGTGGTGGGACCTTCCCTTTCAGCTACGGCCAAGCAGTTTAAGTACATTCTTACTGCTACTGATTTCCCTTCCAAATGGGCAGAGGTAGTACCTCTCAAAGAAGTCAGTTCTAAATGCATTGTTAGCTTCATCAAGTCTAACATCATTACTAGATTTGGTGTCCCTCATACCATATTGACGGACAACGGCACCAACTTCTGTTCTTCTGAGGTGAAGAAATTGTATCAAGAATACAACATTAAATACAACCATTCATCTCGGTATCATGCGGCAGCCAATGGCCAAATAGAAGCCTTTAACAAGACTCTTTCAAATATACTGCAAAAGATGGTGGATAAAGATAAGAGGTCATGGCCTGATAAACTCTTTCATGCTTTATGGGCTTATCGGACTACCACCCACAATGCAACGCGGTCAACTCCATATTCGTTGGTATATGGAACAGAAGTAGTCTTTCCAATTGAAGTTCAATTTCCCTCACTCAGAGTAGCCATTTGTGATCAGTTATCTACAGATGAGCAATCCCAAAAGCGATTGAATGAATCAGAACAGTTAGATGAGAAAAGATTGTGCACTTTGCACCACTTGGAAATCTATCATAATCGAATAGCACGAGCTTTTAACAAAAAAGTTCATCTTCGTTCATTCATTCAGGGAGAATTGGTATTAGTTCTAGAACTCCAATGATACCAGGAAAGAAACCTCCCAAGCTTGAACCAAAATGGGAAGGACCTTATTCAATACATAGGGTCTACTCCAATGGAGCTTATTCATTAATCTCGATGGATGGAGAACTCATTACTACTCCAACTAATGCCATATTTTTTAAGAAATATTTTGTATAAAATAAAAAGTATTCACAAATTTCCCTGCAACATGACACTAAACTGTGCGGCACCAGTTCTTCCTTTCTATATGACGTTAAACGATACAGCAACGGTCTAAGCATATGACCCTAAACTATTTTCACATACGTTCATCATGACGTTAAACCGTGTCATCTTCATATGTCCCCGCAACATGACACTAAACTGTGCAGCACCAGTTCGTCCTTGCTATATGACATTAAACTATATAGCAACGGTCTAAGCATATGACCCTAAACTATTTGCACATACGTCCAACATGACGTCAAACTGTATCTTCATATGTCCCCGCAACATGACCCTAAACTGTGCAGCACCAGTTCGTCCTTGCTATATGATGTTAAACTATACAGCAATGGTCTTGTATGACCTTAAACTGTAACTTCGTCCCACATGACGTTAAACTGTGAAAAAGTTCCCTAAATGGTCCAGTATCACCTTAGACTGCAACTAGGTCCTGTATAACCTTAAACTGCATCATCAACGGTCCATGCATATGACCCTAAACTATTTGCAAGTCCCTTATGTCCAGTAAGACGTTAAACTGTGATGTCCTAACTACATGACGCTAAACTGTATAAAAGTCCCTTATGTCTAGAAAGACGTTATACTATATAATCATCAAAGGTCCTGTATGACATTAAACTACACCACCGTCCAGCATGACATTAAACTGCACCATCCACGGTCCATGAATATGACCTTAAACTATTCGCACTTTCGTCCAACATGACGTAAAACTGTGAGAAAAATCCCCAATGCGTCCAACATGACGTACATGGTGTGTTATTTTGTCCTTACTACATGACATTAAACTGCGCAGTCCCCCTTTCATCCAACATGACATTAAAATCTTTTGTCCCCATCGTCCTAACTACATGACGCTAAACTGTACAGAAAATACATGATACGTCCTACATGACATTAAACTGTATTTTGTCCCTGCTACATGACACTAAACTGTGCAGCACCAATAGTCCTAACTGCAAGACTTTAAACTGCATAGTCCCTTTATATGTCCTACATGACATTAAACTATGAATTGTTAAGGTTGTTGTTACCTCTTGTTTCTCACACCGAGTATGACTCACGTGAGCTTAGAGAAAACCTCAACTGTAACACTCTCTTTGGGCCGCTAACCATGTATAAGTTCCAACAACATTTTTTTTATTTAGATCGTTGTCCCCAAGAACAAATTGATCATTAATTCATTCTTTAATTGAACTACATGGACTTTTATCCTTGCCCTCCAGGCTGGGTATGTAGGCAACTTCCCAGAGTTCAAGACCAAAAACAATCTCTTCACATCGGTTCACCACCATCTCATATGATGTTGATTCATGAAACCGCCCCTAGATTCAATATCTTTACATTGATTCACTTTCGTCCTTGTTATATGACGTTAAACTATGCAACACTTTTGTCCGGTACGACAATAAACTACAATACACTTTGATTTCCTCATTTGAGAGAGAACTATTATTGACATTGATTTTTCAATCATGTTACATTTCAAAAGACTACGTGCATACATGGTAAAACCTAAACTTTTTATCTCAGGTTAAACCATCATTGAACTAAAGTCCCCTTTCACCCTTCACATGTACGAACCAAATTTGTACAAAGGTTAGTTATAGAACTACGTGGGCTTGATTCCCATCCTTATGGGATACGTAGGAACGTTTGAGTATCCCTCGAATCCAGCCCCAAGTCTTTTGGGCCTAACCCCAAATTTCACTTTCAGTCCCTTGGCTGAAAAGTCCTCATGAAATCACACACTGTGTATTCATTATTATGGTCCGAACTCTATGAACCTAAACTAAGATCTCTCATACTTTCGTCCTTCACGACGTTAATCTGCATTTCAAGAACTACGTATGGCTTGATTCCCATTCTTATGAGATATGTAGTGAAGTCCAAAATTTCAATTCAGGACCCAGCCACAACATGATTATGGTTATCATTGACCTATGTATCTCTATATACATTGGACAATACCCATCTTTTTGAGTTATAATCCTAACCTTAAATATTTTCAGATCTTCATAACCATTTTCATGACTTTTAGTCACAAAAATGTCAAACTACTGAGAATTCTTTTGCCTGACTATGTAGCATGTGCCCATAGGTGGCCTTGCATAAACAGTCTACATAACAGACTTGTTAGCCAAAAGATACTATTTTATTTAACTATGCATCCAATGCCCTTAGGTGGCCCTGCATAATTCAACCCCCTAACGGGATTGTTGGATAACAGTAACTTCATTCTTGGGAAGAATGCCTCTTTTGTCCTTATTTGTCTTAAATGACGGTATGTAGGGATCTGCAAAAAATAGTCATCCCTAAGATATTTGTCCCATGTCCTTTTTAATGATCTGAAAGTATTCAAGTCTATGGTTTATACTCTCTATATTCTCTTTCCCTACGTTTGGGTCAAACCTTCATAGGAGTGATATTTATTCAATTCTTCGATATTCTTGTTCGGAAATATCTTCTCCATATTCAAGTACCTCTTTCCATACAACAAACTCTATACTTTAGAAAATTTGAATCTCCATAAACTTTCACTGGCTTTTAGCACTAGGAAAGTAAATTTCTGAAAGTTCTTTTGCCTGACTATGCAGCACGTACCCATAGGTGGCCTTGCATAAACAGTCCACATAACAGACTTGTCAGCCGAAAGATGCTATTTATTTGACCATGCAGCCAATGCCCTTAGGTGGACCTTCATAATTCAACCCCCTAATGGGTTTTTGTCAAATAATAGTAACTTCATTCTTGGAAACTACTTCTTCTAATGCCTTTTAGCTCTTTTTCATATCATTCCTCGGATTCAAAAATTCTTAAGTCATAGCTTACATATTTTCCCTCATACTTGAGTATGGTAGTATGTTTTCAGATAAATTGTCAAGGAATTGAATCAATTTTTAATCCATTTTGGTCAAAGCTATTTCGACCTTAAACATTAGCCCCATTATGTCCAGCGTGCATGACTTTAAACTGCCTACAAAAGACAAGGGAACTCTAAATAAAAGTCAAGTTCCAGCTCACTAAACATACATTTTGTATGATTTAGGTAATATTGAGAAATTAAAAAGGTTCAAAGTTTGTAGGGTTATTTGTAATAATCCTAGTAAAAATCAAACTATGCTTACTAATCCCATTGGCTTAAATAAATTTAAAGCAGGTAGTGAGAGAATAAAGGTACAAATAAGTGAAAGTGAAAGTGTTTTTCATTAATGCACAAGAGTTAGAAGGACATCCACAGACTGGAGTCTCTTCTCTTTTTCAATAATTACAAGAGTCTTTCAACATAACACTTCATTTGATTTACGAAATCCCGAGCTTCATCAGCAACCACCTGGAATTCATTCATTCAACTGGATACAATAAGAGATGTAGTGATACCATCTCTTCTTGGAACAATTGTAAAAGGATGTTCTTGAGTGCGGTTTGAGAAAATTTTCTGCTGATCAAACAGTGACTTTGTTTCTGTCCAAGAGACTTGGAAGATGGGTACATAGATTTGAGAATGGAGCATTGGAAGTAAAGAGCTATTTGGAGAGAGTACTCTTTTCAGATATTGCTCTAATACCATGTTTTTCTTCTCTCCACCAACCGGTAGTGGAAAACATTTCAGCCCATGGGTTTTCCATTTTCATATCTGCAAGGAAATGACATGGAGGAAGAATTTGAAAGTTCACACCATTGTTGTTCCTCTTAATGCACATCATAACCGAAATGAAGGAGTAGCAGCGCAACTGTATTTCAGGTGTATAGTTCTTTGCATCTGGAACATTGACTCCTTGCAGGTGACCATGACTATATAGAGGCAGGTAGATGCTCTATGGGAAATTAAGATGATATTTCTTCAAGTGCTTAGCCAAATATGAGAGAGTGATGTTGCAGATATCATAGTAATCATGGCCAATGATGTTCATCATGTCATTAATCCGCTTGCTATCCAGTTCATTAGACGTTTTAATTCCATTAGTAGCCATTGAATCTGCCCAAAAAATTGAATAAATTAAACTCTTAAATGGGTTTATTTTTTCATAAAATTTGTGAAAGATTTCAAAAAATGGCTAAGGCATTAAGGCGTGCAAGTCTAAAAAATGGCGCGCAAGTATTTGTGTGCCGCGCTACTTTTTGACGTGCAAGTATAAACCACGCAAGTACAAATGCCTTTATAGTAGCGCGACATCAAGGAAAACACTAGAAAACAGAGCAACCTGCGCGGCTAAGGTGACCTTCGCGGCGAGAGCTCGAAGGTATGAAGTCTGTAAATCCGGATGCTTGTACGGAAGTGAGGCTCTCTATTTATAGACGTAGCCGGGACCCTGCGCACCGGACCCTGCACAACCGAGGGCCGTATCCCTGCGCGATGCCCACTTGCGTGCCGCCCTCTGTTCCCTGAAGACTTACGCACCCCCATTTCCTTTGAATATATTCGATTTCCTCAGAGTCAAATCATCATTTCTCTCCGGATCCAACTCGAGGGGGGACTTTTGTTGACTCTCATTTCGTCACAGAATCTAAAGATCAGAAAAGGGGAATATATGAGCACAAAGTGATTCAACCTTTGAAGAAAACATCAAAATCGACAAAGGGATGAACAAGGAAAACTTTGCCCATAGGTCGCGCAAGTTTCCTAATGGTCGCGCAAGTGGACTTGCGCGACGCCCCTTGGCGCGCAAGTGACTTGCGCGACCTAATTGATAACTGCCCGGTAACCGCCCGGGGTCTTCTCCTGCCTATAAATAGATCCTGCAGGCCCCCCATTCGAGTGGATCTTTTTCTAGAAACTCGGATTGAAGCTCCCGGTGCCCAAGTCTCTTCTCAAAGCTTCCGGAACACTTCTAAGGTAATTTCTTACCTAGAACGGAAGATCTAAAGAGAGGGAGGAAGGCCTAAGTGTTGAAACTCATCAACACTTGCGCGCCTGAGTGGCCAGCCCGTAAGGGAAGTGGTCACACTTGTGCGCCGCCTTATTCCTTCGATAGAACTTGTGCGTCCTTTTTCTGGAAGAACCTCAAGAGAATTATAAAGGCTTTAATAAAGAGTCACTTAAGTATTTCAATGCTGGTTGACCATCGCGCAAGTACACCACATGTCGCGCAGGTATACCTGCGTGACCCATACTTGCGCGCCCCCGTAATACTTGCGCGCCTTCCAAGACATGCGCGCCCCTTCCTTTTTGGGTGCCTTTCTTGCCCATTTCACCCCTCTTAAGCCATTATACCTTTCCTTTTCAAGATTCAGTCATCAAGACACTCTTCAAAGCCATTTATGGCATGATTTCTTGATTTGACTTCCTTATCTGAAAGGAATTCTGTGGGATATCTCTCAAAACCTAGTGATTTAAATATCCTTATGTCACTAAATATAGAGAGTTCATTCATTCAACCTCATCCTTTAAAGATGAGAGAATCTTTAACCTGGTTCTCCTTTTCAGGAATAATCCCCAGTCATAAGTTCTCAAATTTGGGCATCCTTTTCAGGAGTAAGCCCCAAACCTTAATCATTAACCTGGGTATCCTTTTCAAGAATAAGTCCCAGTCATAATTTTAGGCATCCTTTTCAGGGGTAAGCCCCAAAACTTAATCCTTAACCTGGGTCTCCTTTTCAGGAATAATTCCCAGTCATAATTTTGGGCTTCCTTCTCAGGAGTAAGCCCCAAGTCCCCTAACCTGGGTCTCCTTTTCAGGAATAAGTCCTAGTCCTAATCTTGGGCTTCCTTCTTCAGAAATAAGCCCCAAGTCCCTTAAATTCTATTTAACCAGTCCTAATTTATGTTTGATCTGGGATTCCTTCTCAGGAGTAAAACCCAGTTATCAATCCTCTCCTAATTTGGGTTTCCTTTTCAGGAATAAGTCCCAAGTATTCAAATCTCCATGAAGCACATATACCTTTATGGACCCTGTTCTTGGATTTTCTCCCTAAAGTAAATCCTCTGGGCAGTCATACATACATAAGACCCAAACTATTTCTTATGATTGCATATTTCATGGCATGATTGTCTAATTTTTTACCAATACATCTTGTTTCTCACACCGAGCATGACTCACGTGAGCTTAGAGTGTAAAAGTAATTGTGACATCCTGCTTTGAGCCATCAATCATAAAACATCATACCCTTACTCGAACTACGTGGGTTCTGATTCCTTTTCCAAAACAAAGGATACGTAGGTAGCCCATATATGGGTTTGATCCCAACTCTGAAATAATTCATGTCCTTCTTAATGACAATAAACTTCAAGTGCCCCACTGAGTGGCTTTAAAACCATCCTGGTCATCATAATGACCAAGAGACTTTTATATGAATGTTTTAAGGTTACCAATGACTAAGAATCTATAAATAGATATAGATGATTCTCTGTTGATGAAGAAACTCGAATACATATAAAAGATTCTCTAAATTTCTTACATATTTAATCAGTGATTGTCAAAACTGAAGGAAAAGCTCATTTTATACTTGGTAATGTAATAAGGATTCACGAACATAACTTAAATATATAAAGAGAGTCCCGGAATAGACAATAATTCTCCTCAAAAAGGTGTGATGAGTCCGACCACCCATCCTATCAACCAATGCAAATTCCTAAGCCTCATCAGTCCATAAGCTAATGAACACCTACCTTTGGAAAGTAGGTCCAAATGGATGTGGAATCATTGGATGTTTCCGGTTCTACGAACAAACCCGCTAGAAACCGATCGGAACATTTGAATCTCCCATCCAGGAGGTCATCCCTAAATTCCGAGGGAAACACCCGCCACTGCGCAGGACCAAGGGAGGCGGGATGCGGCACTCAGCCGCGTCCGTTGACAAGGAGCGGGCCCCCTTGGGGCCGCGGTTACGCGTTGGTGGGGGGCAGCGTGCCACCCCGCACCGCTCGGCCAAAACGGCTGAGCCGCCCGACCGGACCGCCAGGCTGGGCCACACCCAAGTGGGCTAGACCCAGACCTGGCTTAGGAAAACCCGATTTGGGCCGACCCAGGGGGTCTAGGGCTGGGTCGGTCCGGGCCCGAAACCCCCACTTCCGGACCCCCTTTCGGTCTTTTACGAATAACATGGGCTACGGACCTCTGATCGACGCACTATCCGTTGCGTAGCGATCCTTGGACCGAGACGGTCATTTAAGTGTATTACACTCAAGGTTTCAGAGTACTTTGGGATCGGCCGGGTTGGTTTGTACATGAACCAACCTGGCCCTCGGAGCGGAAACGATTATAACTTGAGCTCCGGATGTCCGATTGATGTGTCGTCGACTTCGTTGGAATCCTCTTAGTGAGACGGACCTTTTGGCTTACTCCGCTCGAGGTTTGAAGGCAGTTGTAGTATGGTCGGGTTGGTTTTGACTTAAAAACCAACTGGGCCCCTTGGACGAAAAAGCCAATAACTCTCAGACCGGGCGTCCGATTGACGCGCCATCTGTGACGTTGAGTTCCTGTTAATGATACATAACTTTTGGATAGATCAACTTCAGACTATGTGTCAGTTGATGTATAAGCCCCTCGGCTCGTGGATCAGACCCTTCCAAACGAGATTGCTGTGTGCGGGAACCCTAGAGCTGGCTGCGACTGCGACGACGATGACGACTGTGCCGAAATCCTCTGTGGATTCGACGGCGATGACTACAGCACCTAGCAATCCTATGTGGATTAGTGATACCGATCCTGTCTGGGTCAGATCCTATTTGGTTCAACGCTCGGCGGTCCTGTGTGGGTCAGCGCCTATAGATCCTGTGTGGGTCCAATCCTGTGTGGGTCATTGCGGGGGTTATTTACCTATCGATCCTTTGTGGGTCATTGTGGGGGTTAGTTACCTATCGATCCTGTGTGGTTCAGATCCTTTTTGGGTTATTGCGGGGGTTAGTACCTATAGATCCTTTGTGGGTCTGGCGGATTAGATGAATCAGTGGCTACATCTGATAATCTCTATCATCATACGAAGAAGTATACCTGTGTGAGCTGAATCTTGACTTGCTTTCCTATATGGATTGTGTTGTGCTATCTTGTGTGGACATGATCGAATTTGGGCTCGGATGTTAGAGTCGAACTGGAAATTGATGACTTAGGTATATGTATGGGCATATACCTAAGTAGTGTCGGATGTTACTTCGTGATTGTATCTTTCCTTTGTGGATTATCCTTTGTGGATTCTAGAAGACCTTCGGGGGTCTCGGGGTCCCTACTGAGTAGCTTATACTCACCCCTGTATGGTATACTCCCACACTACGTTGTGTTGGTTGAAGACGACGGACAACGCTGATCATGATTGAGGCTTACGGAGCAGGACGGTACCTGGAGGTGGACCACTGGGCGGGACGTACTCAGAGTGGACAGCTGGGCCCGAGGAGTTGAGGAGGCTATATGTACCCACCTTTCAGGTGGGACTTCCAGTGGACAGCTCGGTGTTGTGTCTTTACTTTCAATTGCTATTTTCCCTTTCCAGTTGTACTTTACTTTTAGTTTGGGTTTTTATTCTGGCCCACTTACTTTTCCAAACTTACTGTTGTACCCAGTTTTTACTTAGTGTTTACTTATGCTTACTTGCTCTGTGGTGTTTGTTTACTTTACAAAGGAAATTCCTTCCCTTTTTACCGGGAAATACCCCTTGGTGCCAGTCGCCAGCCCCTGGCCTATGGAAGGCGGGCTTGGGTTAGTCACTACACAGTCCCCGAGGAAGGGTCGTGACATTTTCATTTGGGAAATTAGGAAATTAGGTAATTGGGAAATTGGGAAATTTGAAAATTTGAAAATTGGGAAATTGGGTAATTGGGCAATTTTCCAATTGTCCATTTGGATCCTTGACCATTTTTACATTTGGAAATTTGACCCTTTTTCATTTGGTAACTTGTACATTTGTCCATTATTACATTATTTTTATTTTTTCTATTTGTCCATTTGGACATTTTCTCATTTGAATATTTTTTCATTTTACTATTTTTCCATTTGGTCATTTGGTCATTTGGTCATTTGGTCATTTGATAATTTGGTCATTTATTCATTTGGTCATTTAGCCATTTGAATATTTAGACATTTGGCCATTTGGCCACTTAGTCATTTGGATATTTTGTCATTTAATCATTTGTCCATTTTTCTAATTGGTATATAAAAAAATTACACTTCAAAATAGTTTCACCAGAGAAATATTACTATTTAAAATCCCCCAGAAAAATTGACTAAACACTCTCCTTAGTTATATTAATAAAATTAATAACTTCAAATATACCCACCCATTTTCAAAAAATATTTTTATTCAAAGGATAATTTTATAAAATAGTTTTATTTATTAAAAGTTAACTAGTTGAAGTTATTCAACCCATGTCAATACCTTTTCAACATTTTAAAACAAAAAAAAACTAAAATATATTTTTATTTTAAAGCGGAATTTCAAGCCTTATATTAAAAGGATTTTTGAGAAGAAAACTTAAATTTTATCATTAAAATATAACTAAATAGAGAATTTATATCCATTTAGAATATTATATTTTTGTTCACTCTCAACATGAATAATATTTAAGCTTATCTAATAGAAATATCCCCCTAATTGTGACTTCATAAAACAAACCCATTATACTTATGTAATAATATAAATATTGATATTATTTCTATTCATATTAAAGTACCTGAAACCTCTCATGCTTGAACATTGCAGTGTTCCCCAAAGTGTGAAAATACATCATAGAATATTTCTTCTTTTTATTTCTGTTGCATCCTAAAAAAATTAGTACAATTAATATGAATTAAATTTTCAATAAAAACCATTAATGATTAGGAATACCTTAAACTAATTAATCTTAAACATGTGATCATTTCTTGATATTGTGTTATTGGACAGTCGGGGAATTTTGGAACACCCTATAAAAAAACACTACTCTTCCAAACAACATATAACTCATGATTATATGATCACCACAACTCCCTAAGATCCATCAACCATGTAACCTTAACAGCTTCACCATTCGTAAATTCAAATTAATGCTGTAATGAAGATTTTAATTCATATAGATACTATAATATATATATATATATATACTTAAAAAAAATTCTTACCCCTATTAGTGACCATTCTTTCCCCTTGATTTCATTACTGATATGCCTTTAATGGACTAGTTGCACCCGAATGATATCATTGTACTTTTCTAAAGATCCCATAAAACTTCTACACTTCCTAGTATTTTTACCTTTAATATGATTTTCATCATTTTAATTAAACATTATTTATTTTTTGTGAATCCACGCTTCATGAATATGGGTGAACCCACATCTCCTATTATAAGATCCCACTGAATAAGAAAAAGGGAAAAAATAAGAATTAAGTCACTATACAGCAGGAAAAAAATAATGTGATATAATTCGACATCCTTATAATAAAAAACCTGATTCATGCTTTTCATTAAGCTTTGATGGATCCATGGACTATCCTAAATCAGTAGTCTTTTAAGGATATGCCTTTTCTAATGCATGCACTGGGTGATCTACATGCACTAGAGTGAAATTTAAAGGCATATAATCATCTAATCCTAGATGGATGGTAGGAAATATAGGAAACATATACATATAAGGATAAGTATAGAATGGATGGGGATACATTAAAGGCTATGGATATGGTATAGGTGGAAAAATTGATGGAGGTGGTGCAGACATGGTATGGGAAGAAGAGTATAAATGTCATGATGATGGAGGAATGGGTGGGAACATCCCTAGAGGCTCATGTAGAGGATGTAAAGGTGTGGTAGATAGGGTTTATGTTGGCGGGTTAGGGTGTAAACATATATGAAGGGTTCTCTGTGTATCTCTAGGAGCACCTCTCTATGACTCGTACAAGAAAGATGTGGAGAAGTCAACTCTAGTTGAGATAAATTTCCCTAAAACAATTTATAATGAATAATAACATGACATTAAATGTAATATAGAATACAAATATTACAATTATTATACTAACTAAGGGAACTAGAGGGGGAAAACCTAGATCGAGCATCCATTGATTGTTATCAAAGAATAAATTTATCTAAACTTCTTAAATATATTTTATAATATGCAAAATAATTAAATGTGCATTTTTTATAAATAGTTTTTAAAAATTATTTATACAACATAAAAGTCAATGAAGTCATAAAAAATGTCATAACATATTTTATAAACTAAAATTTAAAACCAGGTTTTAAATTTTTCTAAAACCCATTTGAAACCCAGTTTTCAGTATTGAAATAAATCAAATTAAATGAAATGAAAACCAATAATACTAAAACAAACATATCATTCCAAAATAAAACTAAATTCATGTAATTATATTTTTACCAACTTGATAAACCCACTACAATGTATACCGAATGAAATGTGAATATATATGGTTGTTTCTATATATTACCCACTACTACTTCTTGTTCAACCTAAATTGTCACGCTGGGAAAACTTGAGTCATCAAATACAATATACTAGTCAATACCAATGGGGGCGTCAATGGAGTCATTTTTTTCATCACAATCATGAAAAATATTTTTTGGATACTTCAATAATGGAACTGTAATTAGGTATCATATTATCTTTACATAAAACACAACTTTTCCATTAATTTCAAAATATATGGTTCATCGGTATCTAGGAATTGAGTTATTTTAATAACTCTAAATCCACAGTCATCAATAAATTTACAATGTCATTTCATTGATTAAAACCATTTACATTTCATCATAATGACTTGACAATAAGAGTAGTAATCCAATAACACTATTTTCTTAACAATTCCACAATAAGACACATTTTAATGTTTAGGCATACTATCTACAACACTATTATAACAGTCTGTTATTGTTGTTAACATAACACCATCATGTTGTGTTCTTATTTTCACTACTCGACCAGTTATAAGAAATTTACACACATTGATTACTAAAAATTTTCATTCTCGAACAAAATAATTGGGGCCAAAATACAATAATCTAATTTACTAAGAGATAGGATCAATAGGTAAACTAAATACTTGAAATAGATATGAATAATACAATTAAATAAATATCTATATTTTAATTTAATTAAATTAATGGTAATACCTTTTATTTCATCCAAGCAGGTAACTCTTTGCAATGAAAATCCTTTTTTGTTATCAAATAAAAAGATCAATGAACTTTACCTATAATTTTTTTTATATTCCCTAAATAAAATGATAAAAAAGTTTAAGGATGATATAAAATGGAATAGTATTAGATAATATATAAATATTCAAATTACATACTTTATATAATCATCAAAGAAACCATAATTAAACAAGACTCCTTGATGTGCCATATCCCACTCTTTATGGCCCAATGTAGCTAATGTATATGACCGAGGAATTATTCATTTTGGGGGAACAGATGGAAATGAGGGCTCAATTTCCCCATCCTACTCATCTTTCTTTCTCATTGGCTAATTATTTATTGTACTAACATTATACAAATACTTTGAAAAAAAAACACATACGTTATTCAGCCAGACAATCACTGACAATGGAACCTTCAAGATAATTCTTGTTTTGGACATAAGATTTAATTGTAAACATATGTATTTTAGTCAGATAAATCCATTGAAAAGAAATGGGTCCCCCTAGAAGTGTTTTAATTGGAAGATAAACTGTTAAATGTGGCCTGCAAGTGAAAACTGATGAAGTAATTTTTTTAAATCAAAAAAAATTAATGGTACCTCTCACTCTATTTTTATAAAGATATAAATAGATAAAAATTTAAAAAAAGTGATCTAAAGAAATTAAAGAAGCAAATCACCATCACCCTTACATTATTTGATAGTAAATGATAGATTTCTATTGAAAACAATTTTTGAAGATTGATGCAATAATCATGATTTTTTAGGGATTTTATCTTCAAATCCCTTTTTTGACTCCTTTAGATATGTTTTTGGAATATCCATCATGAACCTTTATATTCTATAATACTTCCAGAAATTGAGTTTTCTCAAAAAAATTCATCACATAAGAAGCATAAGGAACTTTTCATTTTTTTCACTAATACACATAGAATGTAGTTATTGTCGAATACCCCAATCGAAAATGTCCCAAAAAGATCGTAAGTCATATTTGGTCTTCCCATTCATATTTAAAATTATTTAAAGTAAAATTTCACATATATTTTTCTCAATTTTCATTACATTAAAACAGTGACACAATAAATTTTTAGACCAATATGGAAACACAAAAAGATACTTTTATTTTTCCAATTTTATATGGCATTAGTGTCAAAATTATTCCTCTTTTTAAATTTTATATAACCTTTACCTAATAAAAAAATTAAATCTTTCAATTCATTAAGCACATCAGTTAATAATATATGCTAATGATGTTATTCAATGTCAATATTATTATCAAACCTCTGGTGATTCTTCTTATATTGGTGATCCATTAGTAAGAATCTTTGATTCCCCATAAAACTGAAACTATGACAAAAATTAAACATTTTCAATCATTTATTATTCATATAAATATGTCATGATAATTTTACCTTCATGATCCAACTAGATATCATTTCATAATTAGGGAATTCATTTATAATACATAGAAGTGTGGCACACATCTAAAATATTTTTTTGAGGAAGAATTTAATCTGCACAGACCTATATCCCAAATCTAATTCAACTCTCTTATTGAATGTTGCAAGTATATTTCTATATCATTGCTAGGATCATAAGGTAAAAATTTTAGTATACTCGAGAAAGTGAAATTTTTTTTCATACAAATCCATAGAGGAAGATTATAAACATGAATAAAAATAGGCCACATGATGTGAGCAATAATTATTTGACCAAATGGATTAAAACCATCACAGGATAGACCAAAAATGACATTACACACCTCAACTGAAAATCGGTATGTTGTGCATGAAATTCTCACCATGCGAATCCATCTATAGGATAAACTAACTCATATTTATCTTTAATTATCCAAGTATCATGAAATTCCATGTTGGTTGATATTTCTGTAGACATGAATAGATTTTTAATCAAGAGAATCAATTGAAAGTGCCACATTATTTTTTTAGAACATGAGATGGTGTTCCATATACATTTTCATTACATTGAGATATACCACATTATTTACCACCATTAAGGTATGTTGTTTCCTCCCAAAATAAACTCCAATATTTTCAAACTAGCATGAATTTTATTAGTAGAAAATATGAGCTATTTAATTAACATCCATGACTTATAATTACTTTAGGAAATATCTTTACCATCAAAAAACATTTCTTTAAAAGGTAATAATATAATTAATGGAGGTATTAGAAATTCCATACATGGTTTTTACATGATATAATTGCATTAAAAATTTTTACGTTTTCATTTTAGTATATTCTTAATATACAGAAGTTCTGTCATCATCTATTAATTTTTATACTCTCTCAATATCATCATCTTCATTCTTCTAATCATGTGTATTGATATAATTATATTCTTGATCTTGTATACTATCTCTCTTATGATTATGCACCAATGTAAACCAATCAAATATCAAATTCTTTATACCACTTCTATATTTCCAATCATGAAGAGTATAATATTGTCTCATATCATCATTGTGATACCAAACATAATAGTTTGTTTGAAATATAGATTTTTTATAGGGTATCTAACTTCTTACTTACTTAAACATGGTCTTCTAACACAATTATTACATGAACATTATATAAGACCTCCATATAAAGAATTGTAAAATGAAAAATATAAATAAATATCAAAATTATTTTGAAACTCAGTTGAAATCAGATCGGTATGATGCATACTACTTTGATCCATTCTATTATAGGTAAAAAAGTTATATTCAAAAATAAAAATGTAAACCATAATTACAAAATTCATTAAAACCAATTTTAAAATTAAAGTCATAAAATCATGCTAGTAGCTATCAAAATAATGAAAAATAGAAGGAACATATATTTTATGTGATGCCTAAAAATAATGAATGAGACAATGTATAAGACATCGAATGAGCAATAACTATTACAAAATCCAATTAAATACTTATGTCATTATGATTTTTTTTAAAAACTTCTATGTTTTGAATATGAAATTAATATAATTAAAAACACATGTCTTTATGATGTAATAAATTTTATAAAGTGTAATAACAATGAATCACCCAACACCAAAACCACAAAAACATGGAATAATATCATGGAAATTTTACCATTATTTATATAAATATAAATAATCATCCAATCAACATATCATAGAAAAAATGAATTTTAAAATAAAAATTATATTCAAAATATAAAAAAGTATATAGAAAATTGATGTTGTATGATATAAGAAATGGGAAAGTGTGTATTGATTTAAGACACCTTTAAGACCATCGTATTGGGAAAGGGGGAATTGGGAAGAGTGAGAGCATCATGATCATATCCCATATAAAGTCAACATTTCCAAATACCAACCCCTTCTTTCAAAACCTATTCATCATTGGATATAATATTATATTTGGGGATCTATCACATAAATATATCCCCTTATATGATTAATAATAAGAAAATAAAAATTAAAGTCTCTACTAAACTAACTATAATTATAGAATGATATCTAAATACATAAAAAAATAAAAATTATATTGTAAAGGAAATTAAAGAACACTGATAGGAAATAAAATGGAATATAATTCATGATGAAAGAGACAATTATATAATACAACTATACATCCAAAAAAAGAACACAACATATCATAAGAAAAAACTAAGGCATACTCATATAAATCCAAACAAGGTTTATATATTAGAATAAATAACATCAAAGGAATACCTGTATAAAAATGTGTATTTCATATCTAGAGAGATCTTCCCATTTTTAAACCATAATTAAGGATAACATTTATTTGTGAAAGGATTTAATTTATGGTTAACATTACTTATATTGTTTAGTCATAAGGAAAATATGTTTTACATGATGATTTATTTCAATTTAACAAGTATTTAATTTTGGTAAGATCCATTAAGACTAAATAATTATTCAATTCGATCCCACTTTATGAACCCCGTTAATCACATCACCACTAATGAAACTTATTAATTGAGTAAAAGTGTTCGTAGATGGTTTCTAATTCATTTTACATATAGTGTAAATAAATAAATAACTACTCAATACATGATAATTAAACTAAAGAATAATTCCTAATAATAAACTAATTTATACTCAATATTTAATCATAATAGGTGAAAATAAGGTTTACACCATTAAAGTTTTCATAAATTACTAAAGTATGTTGTTGAAAATTATTAATAGAAACCATGTTTCATAAAATGAATATGATCTAAAAATCATTCCATTCTAACTTATAAAATTATTTTATGAAATTTACAAAAGGAATCAATAAATATTTTTATATAATAAGTCTTTAAAATTATTAAACATTTGAAATCTAAATATTTGTTTATTTCAGGGAAACGTTTATCATTAATTAAATTCTAAATCATAATAATAAATTCTATGAAACATGCATGAAAAGTTCAATAAATACAATAGTTAATTCCTGAAGAACTAACCGTC
This sequence comes from Viscum album, assembly GCA_963277665.1. NCBI lineage: Eukaryota > Viridiplantae > Streptophyta > Magnoliopsida > Santalales > Viscaceae > Viscum > Viscum album. The sequence continues at coordinate 619,589,589 of OY728162.1, read as the reverse complement.
ATAGTTATAAAATATTCTATATTTATTTATAATAGTTTAATCATGTACATCATCATATAATTATTTATTTTTTGGCTAAAAAAATACAATAAACAGTTTAACCATGGTTAAATTTCAATAATTAAATCCCATAACTCAAGGGTAATAAAAACCAACAATAATCCCTATAGTAAACTTAAATCTGATTCCCAACACTAAAAATTTATAAATACCTAAAATATTCCACCAAAATAATCTATAACTTATGTTAAATTATTAATAATCCCAATAATAGTTTTCAAAATGTAGAAAATATAATTAAAAAAATAAAAATGTGAATTTAATAGAATATATTTAATCCCTATTTGGATATAAAATTAAAAAAAATGATGATAGAAGCGTTTCCAAAATTGTCCAATAGAATCGCATGCATATATAAAAATGAAAATAACATCCAGTAGAAGAGAAGAAGGATTAATAACTCACTAATCTGATGTCAAAGAAGATTAGAATAAACAAATACTTGAATTAGGGTATAATGAAGGAGAAGAAAACTAGTTGTTTCTTAGGTGAGGGGAGGAGAAAGAAGAGGAGGTAAGTAAATATTAACTCTCAAAGATAGAAAAAATGGAGGAAATGAGTTGGACGGTGGGGGAAACGTTGCATGCGGAGGGGGGGAGGAGAGGCTCACGTAAGGGTAGGGGTTATGGATGTCGATATATTAAGACTTTATACCCATGGTTAATTAAAACCCATTGGTATAGATCATCCTATACCTATAGTTTTTCAAAATTGTGGGTATAGATTTTTCTAAGAGCTCTATACCAACAGTTTCTCTAAACCGTGGGTATAGATGTGTGGGGATAACCCCATTTTCTTGATGTACATACTTTAAATATAATAAAACTTATATTTAACTAAGATCATACAAGGTCATAATCTATTTAAATACATGATGATGGTTCATAAAGATTTTATGAATTTCCAAAACATATCCCCTGGGAGTGTCAAATTGGGTGTGTAGAAACAACCCATTTTCATACACCAAGTGACGATTGAGTAAAATATCAATGATTACTTTTTGGAGTTATTACCCCTTTGTACATATGTTCTAGAGACACATATTATTATTGTATCCAGATAGGGATGTAATTTTTTTGAAACCACTCACTTTAGTCTTCACCAAAAGTCTATTATATTTTCCTTTAAATATAATTATCCTTAGAGTTATCACTAAAGTTTTCACATCCATGATTCCAAAGGTTAATAAAAACTATCCTATGATACCAACTATAATTTCCTAGGCTTTACATATATAGATATTATATATTTTATATGAATATTCATTTAATTTTATATAAACACACCTGAGGACCATAAATGTTTAGTGTCTTCGAAAAATGGGATGTATAAACAAATGGTTTATAAGTGAACTGCATAATATCCCACATTTTTTTCATAAATATCACACTTATTAGAAAAATAATACCTAATAACTTTCTTCATAAACTAGGGAAAGGAAACATAAGAAAGAGTGAGATCATATGTTCTATATGGGTAAACAAGGGAGATATCAATGATCATATAATAATAACTTGAGCATAAGAGTATGAGAACATGATAATAATATTTGACATCCATACATTGCACATAAAATTTCATAATATTGAGACGTGTAATAAATCTTGGAAGTTCATAAGACATGAAACATAAATTAATTAAATAAAATAGACCATGAGAACATAACATTAGAATAATATATAGATTTTCATCATCCAAATAAGCATAAAACACTATTACATTAGTAGTAAAGGTTCATTTACAAGGCTATCATAGTGGATTAGGTTCACTCCCTAAACCATCATAGTACTCAAGTTTCACTCCCAAGATATCATAGTGGGTTGGGCTAAATCCTCAGACCATCAGGGTAGTAATGATTCACTCTCATGACTATCATAGTATAAAAATACCCTTACCTAACTGGGTTCACTCCCCATTCCATTTCTATTTATCTCATGAGATATCAATGTTTAACTACTTCATTGGAGGGAGTTACAGTTCTGACCAATCACATAACAAAAATCATACATACATTTTTCATAAGATCATAAAACATTTATTATAACAAAACACTTGAATATAAATGGGTTTAATAAAAATTTTATCCTAACATAACACATGTATGAGAAATGGGTTTCAAAATCATAATATAATTTCATCATTTTATAACCTGTGGAATAGGAAAAATTTTCCTAAATATTTTATCATTTTATCATAGCAAAAACCATGAAAAGAATGGGTTTCACGAATATCTTTTCACTGTAAGAATAAACCATATAGAGAAAGAATACAGATGATATTATTGGATCATATCCCCATTAAATCTTAGATAACATCAAAGTATGTCATCTTATATAGAAAATGATTTTGAAAAATCACTTGGACTATTTATTGAGAAAAATATCCTTTCTATTTCGAAATTTTTTCCAAAATATTAAATAAAAAAATTCCATTGAAAAAAGAAATAAAAATTTAAAAAGGAAGAATTAAACCATTTATTGGTTTTTATGGCATAAAATACCATTTATATTGTACACATTAAAATGAAAATAACCTTTTACATTTTTGGTAAAATCCAAAAGTTCCTTGTTTGAAAAATGAAAACAAATACACTTTTTAAACCATTTTGTAAAAAAGTATCCAAACATGGGTAATAATGAATATAAAAAATCATTTTAGAATAGTAAAAAATTTCATTGAAACATTTTTATAAAACAGTATATGCGTAATAAAAAGTATTTTTGACTGAAGAGAGAAATAATTTTAGTTTTACTTAAAAATATCCTTTTGGAAACTTGAGTATATAAAGAGGGGAAAATTAAGGGAAATGTATTTTTATGAAATAACTATAGGATAAGAAAATCCAGGAACTTATTGAGAGGTATATAAAGATAATCATAAGCAATCTTGATAAATAGTGAGATTGTAACATAAAACCTTTACCAATTTGGTAACTTATTAATACTAATCCCTAATAAAGAATAAAATCAAATGAAACTTTAAATATCATTAAAATAATTCTATTCATGATATAACATGTTAAATGGGTAGTATATACATCACATAAATGAAACTAGGGATGAATACGACATATGTCTCCCAAAGATAAAAGAGAGACATAAATCTCTTACCTTATATAACAAATTCCATCACACACATTCAAAACACCTTTATAATAAATATAGTTTTATTATAAATATATTTAAGAACCATAATTATATATATCATACATAATGTGATTTACTTATGACCTTTTATTAACCATTTATTAACAATTTCTTGTTAAAACCACATTCCAGGTAATAACTACTTAATTTTTTATGTATGTTTTGGTTTAGTATTTTTCATCCTTTTAATTTGATAATGGTTAAATAATATCCATAATATTTAACATTATATAAATATTATAAATTTTTATTATATATATATATATATTTATATTAATCTATAAAAGTTAGATATATAAAATGAATTAAACCATTCATGGAGACGGTAGGTTGTACCTGTGCATGAATGTTGTTTCCATTTTATAAAAGGATTGAAAAAAATAAAGTTAAATAATAAATCACATTTATTGATTAATTATTATGTAATATATATCACATATATTTATTAAATTTATCCACATTACCTTCCATATAAAGTGTAAGTGAAAAATGAATCACAGTGCTTCAGGAGGTGGTATTCCATCGTTCACATGAGCGATGCTATCATATTCCCACGGAATGGAAAGTAAGAGGGTATATGTGGTATTATAATTAATTATTATGTTATTATTATAATATATTTAATTTTAATCCATCATTATATATTTTCATTATAGAGGGTGATGAAAAATGAATTACATCAATTCGCGAGGTGATAGTATGTCGTACAGATGATCAGTAGTTTTTTTCCCAGGTGATGGAAGAGGAAATAGATATAGATTATTACATAAAAAATTTAATTATATTATATATAAATTTTTAATATTTTAAAAATTATTACATGAATGAAGTTGGTAAGAGAGGAATTATAAAAGAAATATCTTAGTGAAGACAATTTTATTTTCGTAGAAATCCCTTATTTAGATCTCTTATTAAGGACCCTATGATTGTTATTTTGGGAAGAAAGATAGATATAGAAAGTGGAAAAGGATTTTGGGGATAGATTATGGTAGTATCTGGTTGATGAAAATTTCTTAAGAGTTGTGAAGAAGTTAGGGGAGGAAGATCCCTTTTATAATTGAGGAAGAGTTACATTTTTGTAAATGCCAAAAACTATTTAATAATGGAAAGTCACTCCCACCCCAAGTGAATCCAAAATAAATAAATAAATGATTTTATGTATGAAATGTTTAGACACACCACCACCATAAAAAATATGTTTTAAATAGGTTATTCCTTAGACTTTAATTTTACATAGTTTTACCATTTTTGGTGTTAATCATGATAACTTGTTTTTTTATTTATTTACCGAGGTGATTTATCCCATAACAATAAAAATAAAATGAGAATTATTATATAATATGGATCCATTGATTATAAATATGAATTCAAATTAATCAGATAAAAATCCCATGTGTGGGGTAAATTAATTTTAACACGGTCACATGTTATGGGTAAAATATTGTTTTACCCTTTAACCATTGTAACAATGTTATTACTATTCAGGGGTCAATATAATTAATATTGGAGGAGAATTGGTCTTTTAATATAATATAGGTAATATTTATAAGAAAATAATATTCACTTGGAATAATATAGTATTTTTAGTAAATTAACATCATTATATAAAATGTTATTTATTATAAGATAACATTAATGTCAATTTTCACACTATTCAGTTAATTTGACATTAAAGACATCATTAAAATATTGGGATTAAAATATATTATTTTCACACCTGTATAAAATTTTATATTTATTTAAAAAATAATATTATATAATAATTCCTTAAATTTATAACACATTTAGTATTTTTAGAATCGTTAATTTTATTTCTTATTAGTAAATAATTATTGTGTTGGTGTTGCGTAAGAATTTAAGGTAATTATATAATTAATAAAATTTAGAAATAAATTAACAACTTGAAAATTATTTCATTATTCTAAATAAACCATCATTATTTATTCAAAACTTAATTCTTTCCTATGTGAAGACATGATTGAAATTTAAAAGAAAGAGGGTGACATTTTGTTGTTTTCTTTTCCTAAATTATTATATTGGTCACTTTCATGGAAAAAGTGTCCCCAAAACACATAAAAATAAATCCTAATGTGATAAAGGTATAAATATGGTAATCCAACATAAGTTATACATGTTTTTAGGTCATTTTAACCCTTATATTTTTCATTTAACCTCTGCAACCTCCGGTAAACTCATTTTAACCTTAACCATGGTAATTAATTTTTGATTATATTTATTATTCATTGTGGGAAAAAACTAAGTTGAAATTATTATATAATATTAATTATTCTGATTCTAAATAGGTAATCCTTTTTAACAAATTCAATTTGAATAAGGTTTATAATTTAATTTAAAATTAAACCCTTAGACACATCGGAAAAAAAATTCCAATGAATTTTTTTATCATATATATAACAACTGTTAGTATTGAAATAAAATATGAAATTGCTTCCAATGAACTAAATTGAATTAATTATGATATTATTTAGCTAATTTTTATTTTAAACTATTTTTAAATAAGATGTAACTTTTTAAATTCATTAAATGAAATGGAAGTTTTCAATAAAAATTAATTTTTTCACTATTTATAGAAGAATTAATATTTTTTGAAAATTATTAGAAAATCAGTCTAAGATAATATAGACGTGATGTTTTAAAAAATAATGTTTATATTTTCAAATAAATTTCCTAAAATTTCAAAAAATTAAATTTATTATTTGTTCACAAAAAGAAATGAAAATAATTTTTTGAGAAAAATATACTTTCATAACATATAAAGGCTTCACTAACAATTAAACACTTTTTTTTATCATTTTTAATTATTTATATAAAATAATTACACTTAATTTTCATTATTTTTTTATTCCTATTCATACCACCAAATTTAACTTCTAGCTTATAACGGTCATATTTAAAAAATAACACTAATAGTATATTGTGATTTGTTAAAACCCAATATTGCGTGTAATACAAATTATCACTTAAATTAAATTTAGTTGAAAAACAAATCACAAAATCTCTGAGTGTTACATCAAAATTAAGTCAAATGGATAAAATGAATGCTCAAATTAGTTAAAAATACTTTTATTTTGACATATCATAAGGTATGACCTATTGTGAGACTTGACCATTTATGAGATTAGACCTACCACAAGTAATAGACTGTAAATAAAAGGGAATCTGAGACATTGATTATTTATTTTTTTAATATTTTTCATATATTTATAATTTCATATTTTTTGTATTATTTATTAATTATTTTCAATGATCTAATTGTTTTTTAAATACTTATAAATTATATCGATTATTAGTAAATTTACTTGGAATAATTTTATACATGTTTATGTGTTCATCACATGGGATCAATACTCAAACATAATTTTGGTAAAAACACAAGTTTCAATTTTAAATTATTTTTAATTTGAATACCCTCCCTTACATGCTTATGGGAGTATTCCAAGGGACTCTAATGTTGATATTTATAGGCTACCCATGTGAATATATTTGTATATACATTCAATAATAGAACCCTTTGAAGATTATATGGGAATGATATACAAAAAAAACTATAAAGTTTTTCAATATAGATACATATCTTTTTTTCTTCAAGAATTATGAAGTGAAATGGACATATTTTTGGAATCTGTTGTGCATGATGGAACTTGATATATAAGCGTTTGAAAAAACCAGTGTGTTATTGAGGTTAAGGATATTCATGAAATTTATTATCTCATAGACCTTGTAAATCAAACACTACTCTCATATAGACTTTATTCACTTGATTCATTGCTTCTAGAAAGTACATTTATCCCTTTATACTGAGATCCTTGCTTGTTCAACTTGTTTTTATGATGGTCAATTATTTTTATTTTATTAATGTGAGCATAATTGTAAGGGATTATACTACCTATAAAATTTATGACTATGGGATATAATATCGCAAACAAAGGTTATGTGTGGTTTGTTTCAAACTTGTATAAGGTAGGGGGATTGGTTGTTTATTTTTATAGTGGTAGGTATTTAGAGTTTTTTCCGCCACCTCAAAAGGAAGATATCTTTGTTGTGACTCCATGTGAGAAAAATTAAGTCACGGGTTGTGATATCATGTGAGAAAAAAATGAGTTTTTGTTTATGCCTAGTAGGTTTAAAACTTAAACTGTAAAGGTTTATGACTCCCTTAAAAATTTATAGATTCTATAGTTAGTGGGTATCATTTTTCTAGGTGTTTGAGAGGATTGAATAGTAGTGTAAAAGCATTTAGATCAAAACTAATATAAAAATAATTGTATTCATATTATTTATATTTATGAAGTATTAATTATTAATTTTGATAATAATTCATCAGAATTATTCCAAAAGTTCAATTCACCCCCTCTTGACCATTCAATCATCCTCACACTGGGACCTCAAAATTTATTCCCCAAAGGGAAATGAGGGAACCACCCTGGAACCATCTCAAATATCTTCACTTAAGGGGAAATAACACCCCTACCCCAAACAATCTAATATATCACCACCCATAAGGGGAATAACACTTCTACATAGAAACATCCATAATTTTTATGGTTGAATAAATACCCAACCCATAATTCCAATATTAGTAGATATATTGTCTCTAGATATCAATATTAAGTCTTAATCACATAACAATATTTTTTATCCTCAAGTCATAACTGTTCAAAAATTTACCCTACCTATTTAATATTTTTATATTCATTTCAGTGGGATAGAACTCACCCAATAAAGGAACCATATCCATATTCAACTAGGGACACTACCTTTTTATCCCAATTTTACTTCACATTCTCATCCTGAGGATAATAAAAGGTCATATATGTTAGCCTTACTAAGTGATTTCTTCATTTAAAATACCACTCATGTTCCCTCCCAAAATTAATATTTCAGTATTTCAAGGCATGCCTTACTATTGACAATTATTTAGGAACCTTATGTATTAATAGATCACACTTACCCTAAATAATTTTATTTTTAAGTGAAAATAGAAATAAACCAGTAAGTTAATTTATAGGTCAAGAACACATTAGGTCAGTGCAACTGTACATCACACACACACACATATAAAACAAGATTAATATTTAGGGATTAATTAGGGTTCACTTACCTTATGTTCATAGAGTCATATTCTTCAAATAGTGGTAGATTATCTAATATCAAATATAAGAAATCATTGAATCATACAAAAATCCTGAAATAGGGAATAAAAACCCTAATTTGTGTCAGAATATAGAACAAAAATGTTAGGTGAGGAAAAATAAAATAGTTATGGTAGACATACATCTAACTATAACCCTTATCAACCCAGACTCCAATCAGATGAATAATAGAAGAGAACCCACTTTGTAAGGGATTAGATCAAGAGATTGTAGAGGGAGAAATGTGTGTTGCTGCAAGAAATGAGGAACCCTCTTAATTAAAATTTAATATTTAAAAACATTTATTAATTATTTTTATTAAAAAATTACCCATATTATTCATCATGGAGTTTCCACACATTTCATGGCATGATGACCCTTCAAAGTCCCACAACATGATCTTATCTAGTCAAATCATGACCCACTTATCCATAGAAGAATTAATGATCCCACTCTACATGACATCAATGAATAGCCCTTCCCATTTATTTTTTCATGTGCCTCTCAAACTAGCTCCTTGGTGTTTCACCCTTCCAAGGTACACTCTGTTCCTACCCTTCACAGCGTGAGATTCGAGCCACAACCTGACTAGACCTTTTTATGTAATTTATATAATATAAATATGTATGATCCTTTCAAATAAAATAAAATCTTTTTAATACATAAGAAAATTATTAATGATACATAAGGGGAACCACCAAGGTGTTATGACCTTATCTACATCATGACAAGCCTACTTCACTAAATTTCAAAAATTCCAGATAAATGGGTTCAATAAGTAAGGTTCATTATCATATAATGAAACCATTCTCTAGAATGTGATCCTGATATGTGAGGGTTCTTTATGTATCCATGAATTAATCCATGTAACGGTTCCTCAAAATATATAAAAATAAATTATTATAATGGAACCCATAACTGAATGATGTTTATACACTATGGTGTAATAGTACCTCTGCTACAAATTTCCCAACAACTTATAGAAATCATCATCCTGGAACTTGGAAAACATCATGAAACAACATTCGGGTTCCCCACTATAGCCCTAAAAAAATAATAAATGGTAAATACATTTGAGGTTAAGAAATAATTTAATTAGTTTCGTACCTCTACCTGATCAAAGGTGTTACACACATATCCCTCAACTAGTGTAAAATCCACAATAATAGTTTCTTTAAATTATAAAAAAAGTGAAAAAATATAAGGAATCATTATTGTATTATAATAATAATATTTTATTCCTTTTAATTTTAGATAATATTTAATATTGATAGAATTTATATTCTCCATCTATTCTTCAGTCATAATTAGATCTTTTAGCGGGAACCTAGTTTTCTCTAAAACCAAAGTGCCTAAGTAAGTGGTGGTGTATCACTAATAAAAAAGTGGGATTAATCCTTGATACACCATTTACAATTACATCATTGAAATTATTCTCAATAACTATATATATTTTTAATACACTATATTTTAATCTGAACCTCAATTATATATAACTAATACTATGAAATGTTAAGAAAATAAGAATTTTTATGAGGTTTCACTCCAATGTGGTTGACTACTTCATGTTTTATTTGGGTCAAGTGTGAGATGTTGATATATAACTAGTTTATAAAAGTGATAATAATGGGTGAGAAGGTATTTTCCTTAACTCAACTCCTACACTAATGATTTTTACTCCAAGGAAAAACATTAGGGTTGTTTCAATAACCACATCCATAGAAAAATCAATATCTATCGATATGATCTTTATACTCGATCTATCCAATTTATAGTATCCTAAATGGTTCTTTATATTGGATCCCACCAATGTACATTGGGTTGATATAAACTCCTTAACAAGATCTCCAATCTGCTCTTAGATGTCACTACATCAGCTAGTAAGGTATTGTTTCTAAAAAATGTATTTGAATTATAATTTTCTTATGATACAATCGTACACATGTTAAACCTTTTAATTCATGTATCATAAAATATAGACCTTATTTATGATCAAGGTCACTAGAATTTCTCAATCAATATCAATCTTATTATTTAAGATCCTTAGAAGACATAATCTGAATCAGTGAAGTAGTAGTGTTATCCTTACTTAACTCTCCCTTTTTTATCCTCTAAATTTTTTTATATGATATTAAGATATCATAGGGAAGGAATTAATCTGTTCTTATCCTTATTATTCTTCTCATTTATTTTTATTATCCTTCAATGACAATAGTGTGTGAATTTTTTCTCACAACCTTGAACCTAATAGCCCAAATTCAATGGATGTTTTTTTATAATTTTATAGATACAAGAGATCACATCACCAAGGATTGATCAGTTTAGTAGTCTTGAAAAACTAGATATATAAATGGTTCCCTTATTATATTGGTAATTAAACATAGAACATAACAAATAAAAACAAACTGCTTCCTTTAAATTTATTCAAATAATTAATCTTCATAACCTGGGGAAGGAAAACAAAAAAAAGGGAGAGATAAAATCTCCAGGAAGGGTTATATTAAACAATAATAATCTAAGAAAAGTCAATAAGGCATATTCATTATGTAATGATAAATAATTTCAAAAACACATACCATCTATAGATTGAGAATGAAAATGAAACTATATATTTTTTCATAGTGAAAACCTCATGGATAGTAATAATTGAATATTTAATTATTAAAATTATTATTTATAGGATGTAATGTATCTTGAAATGAATCATTATATCATCAAGATAGTTTAATTCTATGTGTAAAAACCCGTAGGATTCTTCTTGGAAATAATCCTGAAGGGTTTATCACCAACTCTTTTGTCTCATGAGACACGTCAATTCATTGAGGATATATCAATAACCAATATCCATCCATCATTTCAATTATAAATCACTCTTCATACATAGATTTAATTCATGATCAATATGACTTATCAAAATATTCGTACTGAGTAGGAAATCCAAATTTATCAATATTTACCAAGTTAAAATAAAATTTAAAATAAACACCATGTGTAAAGTAGAATAAAAATAAGACAATAATCATATCCATGATACATAAAATATTTATATTTAATTAAATCTTCAATAAATGATTATCATAAATAAAAGGGAAGTATACATGCACCACACACAAGGAAAAACCAGTGAATAAGTCATAACCAAAGAAAATATCATAATGGTGTCCATATAAAATTGAATTTAAATCATACTTGGACATTTATAAAGGAAAATATTCCTAGATTATAATAAATCATATCCAAATGAATTGAAAACATGAAAAAGGCTATTTAAGAAACATTAGAAATAAAACATTTTAGTGTAGTTTAAGGAAAATATTAAGGTGGATTTAAAGCAGAAAAGGCATAATCTTTTATATAAAACTAAAAATATACCAAGATATATTTTCATGACAAAATAATTTATTTTATAAGAAAAAATGGGGTATTAATATAGATTATATATGGCACATGAAAATTATTAATAAATTGAGAAGTTCCCCTTAATCAGGCTTTCTTATAGGGAGGAATTGAGAAAGGAACTTTATAAAAACATGTATTTTCCAATAAAATAAATATAAAATGGGTTGGATACATGATTTTTGAACATATAAAAAGAATTTATAAAAATTATATAAAAATAAATTATAATTAAATTTGGGTAAAGAGAGATAAAGCATAACCCAATTGAAAAAATGGGGGTTCAGAGAGAATCCCTTACCTTATGTCTGAAAGTGTTCTGCACTTTCAATTAATGTCCTAGATAACGAACTTAGATTCATTAATAATTAAATTTATAACCCATTAAACATTTATTTTATTTAATATAATTCTATTGAGTTTATTTCTTCCCTTTTTTTTGAGTTATAATATTCAATTTCATCGTTCGAGAGTGTTCATTTCCTTGGTTTTCTTGATTGGCTCACGTGTATACTTGTATGAAAGATTATGTAAAATGGGAATGGTTATCCAGAATTGAAATTATATTATATTAATGAACATACATAATATTAAATTGTTTTATATATCATTTTTTCTAGATAATATTATTATTCATTAGATAAAATGTTAATGATAATCCTTTAGATTATTCTGGCATTTTTTGATCATCGCGCACTAGTTTTTTTAATTAACATTAAGTATATAAAATGGTTCTAGAACACTATATAAGTTGTAATATACATTTTAAAATATTTTTTAACCATTATAATGGTTTTATGACCATCCTTGAATCCAGTAATGTAAAATGAAAATGCATCATTCATGATGGTGGTAAATTGACATATCACATATAGTGTTTTCATTTTTAGGATAAAAGGGGAAGAGTAGAGAATTTATGGTAGATATAAAATTAACATAAAAAAATACCTTATATTTGATATTGATTTTATCATGTTACTTCGGGATTGGGGAGGTGAGGGATGGATGAGAATAGAAAATAAAATAATAGAAAATAATAGAAAATAGAATAGGATATTACCTTTTAAAATTCTTCTCCTTGAGAACGTTTTTAGGGGGATTTGGTTTGGTATTTTACTAATACCAAAGGATCCATGAAATTTAGGAGATACATGGGAAGAGTATTGGGTAGAAATTTTACAATATTCAATCCTTGAGAGGTGTGATAAGAAAGGGTGATGAGGGGATGTATTTATAGGGGAGGAGAGGGGTGTTTTTTATTATTTTATTCATAAGTTTTTTATTTTATCTCAAAATTATAAATAGTTTTGATTATTGTTAATAATTATAGAAAATAGGGTATGAGATTTCATGATAATGGTTCTTTCATCATTCATACTTCATCTATTAATCAATAATTCATGTATTTATCTAATACTGTAAATTATCATCTTACACTATTCACAAAAAAATCAACTATTTTAGAAAAATCCCCAAAAATAACCCTATCCATTTTTAATGTTTATAACTAAAATTTGGAATATTTTATTGAACATAATTTTATAAATAAGATAAATTTAATTTTTAATTAAAATCATCATTTAGACAAAAAATACCAATTTTAAAATTATAACTGATTTTATGACACATTGAAAAATTGATTAAGGTATCATAAAATTATCTTATAATAATAAGAAAAATAATGTTAATTTATGAATATATTTTATAAAAATGAACTTTATTTTAAGTTATTATATTAATTATAAAATTTTAAATAAACATTTACGTTTCATAAAAATACCAACACTTAATTTATCATTATTAATTCATTTATTTAATTTTTCCAGGATATAAATATTTCATAATTTCATTCATATGATACATAAATTTTATATATACTTTCATAGATATGTTTATTATTCTATTAGTCGTATTACTATTCATAATGGCCATATTACTTTTCAAACGGCTGAGTTACTATTTAATTGTATATCATGGTTCATTTGTGCAATATAAACTATCAAATTAATTGAATTTATTTAATAAGTTACATACTATAAAATATTGGGGTGTTATATTCCTACCTCCTTCAGATATTTCATCCTTGAATTTTTTTATAAATATTTCCTTCTAAACATATGTGGGTGGTTCTTCTTTATAACATCCTTAGGTTCGCATGTTTCTTCTTCCATTTTATGGTTTCCTCAATGAAACTTTACTAATAAAGTCATACAATTTCTCATTAATTTCTCTCTTATGTCTAGAATCTCGATAGGCTCTTCACAGTAAGAAAAATCAGGCTCTAGTTGTATTTATTCATAGGTGAGTAAATTTTTTGGGTCTAGTATGTTCTTTTTAATAATTATATGTCGAACACATCATGAACATTAGACAACCATTGCAGTATTGTTAACTGGTAAGCTACAACTCTAATTACTTTTAGAATTTCAAATGGTATAATGTACATGGGGCTCAATTTCCCTTTCTTAATGAACCTTATGACACCCTTCCATGGAGATAATTTCAATAAGATGTGATCTCCCACTTGAAACTCCAAATCCTTATTTTGAGTTTCAACATAACTCTTCTACCTACTTTGAGGTACTTTGATATGGATTCATATAGTCTTTACCTTTTCTATCATTTCCTCTAAAATTTTTGGTCCGACAAGATTCCCTTCACCAAATTCATCCCAACAATTTGGAGTATGAAATATCTTGCCATATAAAAAAACATATAGTTCCATTTGAATACTCGAATAGAAACAATTCCTATAGGAAAAGTCGTCAAAATGTAAATAATGATCCCATATACCTTGAAAGTTAAGTGATCATGATCTCAACATTCCTTATAAAGTTTGGATTGTCTTTTATATAGTCTATCAAATTGAGGGTGATAATTAGAAATCAAATGAATCTTAATATCCAAATATTTCTGAATAATTTTCTATAATTTATATGTAAATAATTGATCATGATTAGAGAAAATTGAAAAAGGTACTCCATGGAGTCTTAAAAATTCATTAATATAGAGTCTTTCTAGGATATTCTATGAAAAATCCTCTCTTACAGTGAGTAAATGTGCTGATTTGTTAAGTAGATCAACAATTTTCCATATTTCATCACTCATTATTGGATTATTTACTAATCCAATGAAAAATAAATAGTAATTTCATCCCACTTCTATATAGAAATAGTTAGAGGTTTCAGGACTCCTTTTGGATGCTATCTCTCAGCCTTTACTTCTTGATATACTAGGTATCTTAACACATAGTCAGTAATTTATCATATCATATCATCCCACCAAAAATTTTCTTTCATATCTCTATATATCATGGTACTACCTAGGTGTATAAAAAAATATGAGCTATGAGAATCCTCTAATAGCCCCCTTTTTATCTCAAGTATTGATGAAACACATAACCCCATTCCAAATTTCAGAATTCCATCATCTTATATAAAGTCTTCCAATCTTCCATCCTTAACAGATTTAATTTTCTTTTGAAAATTCTCATCATAATATTTATATATTTTTATCTTCTCTAGTAAATATGGTTTACCAATAATTTGAAAAATGAGTGATGTTTCCCCTTGCTCAACAATTTCCATATCCATGTTTATTAAATCCATGAATATGGAACCTTTCTCAATCCTCATTTGGGTTATAATTCCTTTATCGTTCTTGTAAAATGCATATACTACCTTTTTTCTTTTCTATGATGGTAGTGTATTGAGAAATCATAATCATTAAGTGACTAAATCCACCATTTTTCCCTCATGTTGAGTTATTTCTGTGTAAAGATGTATTTCAAACTCTTGTGATCTTTATATATATCACATATTTCACTATAGAGATAGTGCCTCAATATATTCAAATCAAGGATTATGGCTACTAACTTAAGATCATGAGTTGGAAAATTTAGTTCATGATTCGTCAACTACCTTGATAAAAATGCAATAATTTTATCATTTTTCATAAGGACACAACTCATTCCTTTCTTTGATTCAATACTATATATCATAAACCCATAATTTTCTAATGGTAGAGTTAAAGTTAGGTCATTGATTAATCTATCACTTCAATTCTTCAAAACATTCTAAACATTCTTTTTTCCTATAAAACATAACCACTTTACGTGTGATCTTGGTTAACTGGTTAGCCAATCGGGTGAAATTATGAATGAAACAATAATAGTAACCTACAAAACCATTAAAACTACATCCCTCGGGAATTTTAATTGGTGTATTCTATTATTGGATTTCCTTTTTCTTTACCGGATCAAATTACATTCCATCCTTAGAGACAATATTTCCAAGAAAATATATTTCTTGAAGCCAAAATTCATATTTTATAAATTTACCATATAACTCTTTCCTTATGAGAGTCTCAAGAATGATCTTTATATTATTATCATGGTTTTCATATGTTTTATAATATACCATAATATTATTAGTAAATACCACAAAAAATCATCAAGATATTCCTTGAATATTCTGTTCATCTGATTCATAAAAATAGAGAGTGCATTAGACAATCCAAATTGCTTTATTATAAAATCATAATATCTATACCTCTTCTGAAAGTTGTATTTAGAATATCTTCATTCTTTAATCACAACTAATGATACCTAGAACTGTGTTCAATCTTAGAAAAATATTTATCTCAATGAATTTGATCAAATAAATCATCAATGTGAGGCAAAGGATACTTGTTCTTTACTGTAATAACATTGATTTATTTATATTCAATACACAACCTCAAGGATCCATATTTCCTCTTAATAAAGAGAATAGGTATAAGGACCCAGCCTTAAACGTTACTTAATCTTGAGTTATTTCAAGAATACAAGTTGAGGATCATTTCAGGTTTAGAGTTTTAGAGAATTAGATCATAAATCATGCATTACATTCCACATTTAAACAAAGTGGTTACATAAAAGATAGTACTCATTTTCCTATTAACGGAAACATATTTATAATAAAACATGGATTCTTTCTTGACACTTCCTTTACACTATCATCAAATCATGTACCTTTCCCTTGACCTGTGAAAAACATTTCAGAAACTTGTGATGAGCATAAAAAGCTTAGTAAGGGATATAAAAGTACGAAATGAAAATATTAGTCTATTTTTGAAATCATACTTTACTCATAAAACATAAGCATTATAACATACCTCATCAAACATGAATAAATCAAAGAATTCATAAGACATAAAGGTAACTTGAGGTATTAATAACATTATTATGTAGGTATTAACCCTCATGGTTGCGTTTGGAATACCTATCACAGTATATTCCCTAAATCTCTTTGGAGAAACCTTAACGGTTAACCCCTTCGCGTTACCCAATGCATTGGAGAGCTATATCGGGCTCACCCACCCTTAGTTTATCACGGAACCACCCGTCTTCACAAAAAATTCCCAAGAACCATAACATAATCATAGCACATAACTTAAGCATAAATGAAAGATAACATTCCCACATTGCAATAACAATATAACATTTTAATATATTGAAATAATTAATCCATTCTAGAAACCATTTCAAAACCATTTTAAACATTTAATAAAGAGATTTTTGAATCAAAGTGTCCCATACAACTTTAAATATTTTAAAATTTTAAACCATTAATATCCATATAAATAAATCCTTAAAACCATCTTGAGAACATGGATATTAATGAGAAATATTTATAATAATAAATCATTAAAACATTTAAAATGATATTTTAGTTAATGGGTTTTTAACAAAATGAGAGACACTTGAATACAATAGTTGAGGAATAACATTTAATCATAACTTTATAATATCATGAGAATAAATGGATTCATGATATAATATTCCAAAGGAGAATATATACACCATATAAGAGTGCACTAGTGTATAACAACAATGAAGTCATAATAGAAATGTAAAATGAGATGAAATCCATTATAAAGAAGGTATCCTTAAATTGAGGATAAATCAATCTCATAATTACGTGTGACAAATATAAATACACCCAATATAAGTGTATATTAAGTGTAAAACAATAAAATTTCATTCACACATATTCAAAGGATGACATATTTAAGAACTACATGTTGAACCCAAAGAAATCGAAATTGGGTTAAGAAGTTCTCTTGGTAAAATTCAACAGACTAACGACGTCACTTTAAAATTCATAAAATTAGTTGATGAGATAGAAAATGGTATCTCATCCCATGGACATAAAATATACATAAATAATGATATATAATAACATATCCCAACATAAAAAGATGTAAATTAAAAGACATAACAAAATAAGTCTTTTAAAAAGATGAGTGTGAAAGGTTCCCTTACCGATTTGCGCAACTTTCGAAACGCACGCCACATGAAAGAAGGGTTATAAAATGAAGATGTAAATACCCATAAATGAGATTATATTATACAAATAGAAAAATAATGTGCAGTACATACCCCACAAAACAATAAATAGTGGCAAATGTAGCATGAATCTCACATGAATAACAAGTGGGATGAAAATCCCCTTATTAAAATTCAGCAGCCTAACAACGCCACATAAAACTTCCAAAAATTGATTTTTGAGATAAAATAGGGTCTATAATCATATTAAAATAACATTTAAAGAAATAGGAATATAAAATAACACCCCCCATCATAATAAATAGGAGCATAAATTAAGATACATAAAAAGAGTACTTCAAAAGAAAGAGAGTGGTAGGATCCCTTACCTCAAGTCCGACTTGTCTTCTTCGTTTCATTATATTCCTGAATAATAAACTTTTTTCAATTTATTTTTTCTTAAGGAACTCCTTTAAATTTTATTATTCAATTCATATCACATATTATAATGTTATAATAATTAGTTAATAATGTGAGTTCATATCAGATGTTTTTGTCGATGTTTGGTACATGAGTCAGAAATGAACTTGTTTGAAAAAAATTGTCAATGTAGTTATAAGTAAATCATCTCCAGAATAGTATTAATGATTTAAATATCATATATTTACAGTAAATATTCATTTTATACTATTCTATAACATTTGAAGATAAAATGAAATGAAATTCACCGTTCATGGAGATGGTAGGACGTACGTACGCATGAACGCTACTTTCATTTCTTTGTCATATTAATGGAATTAAAAATAATTGGGAGAGATATATATTATAATTAAATTATAATATATATTTTATATAGCTCACATAAGTTCATTAATTTCATTATTTATACATTCCATGTATTGCATGAACGAGTCACATCACTTGAGGGGGCGGTAGTCCACACTTCCTCATATGAAATTATCGCATTTGCACAACATGAATAGAATAAAGGTATGTTCTAAATATAAAATACAGAAGCATATAGAAAACATAAATATCATATATATCATATATAAAATACATTGACATCATAATATCTACCTTTAAAGATGTTAAAATAATATTGAACAATCATCGTTTCGTGAGGCAGTAATTCACCATCCACAGAAATAGTATGTTATTTAACCATTAGACAGATGTGTGTGTAAGTGTTGCACAAATAATTATTATAACAAAATCCTATTATATTTAATATACTGGTTTTTTTACAAAATAATGGAATAAAAAGAGTTTATGGGGTTGGATAAGCAAAATAATACAAAAGAACATTAGAGAAGTCTTTACCTTTAAATCGGGTAACTCCACTTGGTTTAAACAAATAGGGTTTCTTGAAGAGCTTTCTGCCTAAGGTAAGGCTTCTAGGATGAAGAGTGGGATGAGTATAGATAAAATGAGCAGAGCGTGGTCGAGCCAATGGCTTGGGAGGTGTGTGTAAATAGGTAGAGGTGGGGGCCTTTTATAAGAGAAGAGGAGGGGCACTCTTGGAAAGTTATAAAATGTTACTTTATATTAAAATGAATTTCGGATTTTAAAGGTCCCACGTTGATAAATTTCGAGGATAAGGTGATAAGGGTTCTAAATATACTCTTCCAATAGGTCTTTGTCAAGTTTATGTATTATATTTTACATTATCTTTTTATTTTATTTAAATCATTCATTAATGAGATAATCGATGCATCATCATGATGTCATAAATAATATAATTTATTTAACGTCTAAAATTTATAAAAGAAATAATATGATGTAGGAAATCTGTTTCAATTTACAATTACTATTTATATTCCAATATATCAATTATATAGACAAAATTAAAAATGTTTTACTCAGGTGATACATTCTTTAGTGATATTCTCCTTTAAAAATAAAATGATAAAGTGTAACTTTCACCCAAAAGTGATTCCATGGGGTCCCAATGTTTGGAACAAGGAATCCCATGGTAGGCCATGACATAAAGAGTATAATTAAGACACATTTTGGGGTTATTTTTTATTATTATGATATTATTTTATTATCCTTAACTACCAGATTACTAAATAATCAAGATAATTAAAGATAATTATTGTCGTTACTATTCATAATGTCCAAAACCAAAAGAGTCTTAATTACATAATTTGGACCTTCTGATTCCAAATATGGAATCAATTTTACCAAATTCAAAACATAGAAATTTCAATAATTAATTTGAAAATAATTCTCATTGTCAAAACAAATAGCGGGTTTTTTTGAAACAATATCTTTGAAACGCATGGCACTTGTTTATGACCAATTCCAAAGTGAAATTAATTCTAATGACCACCATTGGATAAAAAGGTAAAAATATATTCTAATTACACTTTAAAATTAATTAAAAAGATAATCTAATGATATAATTAAATTAGATGAAAAAGCAGTTTTGATGTAAAATACAGTATTTTCACTATTCATTAAAAAATGAACATTGTCAGAAAAATACCAAACAATTATCCAACGTAAATTTAAATTTCCCAATCATAAATAATAAGTTTATTTTGAAAAATAGAGCTTATAAAATTGTAAAAAGTTATATTTAAAAAAGGTTCGCCATCAAAAGGCAGTAAAACAATCTTTTAAAAATATTAGAGTATTTATTCTTAAAATTGGATTCATTTGAATTTTAAGCCTCTATCATTTATTGGATAAATGTAAAAATATTTAACAAACATATGTAATAATTTTATAGTTATTTTTGTTCATTTCCTCCATTACAATGGCTAGGCGTTAACTATTATAATATTATTATATTATTGGTGTGCAACGTAAGATTTCAAAGAAACTCGTTGTTGCGTATTGGGTATGCCATCGAGCATAGAATTCCCTTTAAAGTAATATTAACATTTTATTAACAAATATTGATAAACATTATAATGTAATATTATTTATTTACCTGGGATGTTACATCCTTCCCCCTTTTGGGAATTGCGTCCTCGCAATTTCAAAATTGGGCTTCGAAACTTCATTGAAAGTCCCACATCGGAACAAGAGTCAGTTAAACTATCACATTAAAAGAAAGAAAGAGAAGTAAAAAGGTCACCCAAGTTAATCCATACTAGGATCCCATGAAAAAATGGATATAGAGGATAAAAAAAGGGTTATGTTCTGATGGAGAGTGATAGTAAACATGTCTAGGAGAAAGTTAACCACAAGAAAATCACAAACTTGTGATGGGTTAAACAGTATTCGATTCCCCAATAGGAAAATTTAACAAACAAAATTTTTGTTTTAAGTTAATTTTCATTGAGGAATTCATTTTTGAGCTTAACTAAATCATAAGGAAACATACTTACTTGTCAGGTAGAGTTTCAACTTTTACTAGATTCCTTACTCAAACTCATATTTTCTCCAAATGACGAGTATTTAGGAAGACTTTTTTGAATTAAGAGTAATATAATCAACTTCTTGAGAATCACATAATCTACAAAAGAGAACTATATATTTCCCATGTCTTTAGACCTTAACCAAAACCAAATCAAAAAGTTTAGTACGAGATCAGATAATACCCAAGAAGGATATTTTTTTACACAAATAAAAACTACTCCTAATCTCCCAAATTTGTCAAACAAAACCCAAAGTTCAAAAAAGACCATTCAAAAAACATCTATCCATAAAATTCATTAAAGTAAACGAAACTAATATTGAAACCCAAGTCTCTTAAAGATTTAATCACATAGTCTCCTAAGATAAATCATAACAGTTTTCTCCAAAATAACATTAGTTACCCTTAAAGTCTCATACTGAAAAGTAATTAACCTAATCACATATCCTGCATGATAGGATAATAATTTCCATAGATAACCCAAAATCAACATAATATTAATTCATAAAATCATCTAACTAAAAAGAATCATTCAAACTAACCAGGGACTTCACGTAGTCCAGTGGTAGGCGATAAATACGAGTTGCACTTTGGTTGTGGGTTCGATTCCAGCAGCTTCATCCAACGCAAAGGGTTGTCACATGGTGTGTGTGTTTTCCTTTTTTCAAAACGGTATAATTCTTAAAAAATTCCCCAAAAAGAGATAAAATCTTCAAAAATAACCATAACATATTTTAACCAAAAAGTTTATCTAATAACCTTCATTTTGCAACCCAAAATGCATTAACCAGTAATTGCCTCAAATTCAAGGATCATATAAACCCAAATGGTTCTTTATAACTATATCCAAAAAAGAAAGGATAATTATTCCTTGAATGAAATTTTCATATATTAAATATCAGGGTTACATATACTATAAAAAGGCTTCTAATGCAACCCCATCATCAAAAGAGACTTAATACATTTATGAATTTCACCATCCTAAAATCTACTATAACTCTTGAATCCCTTATATGTTGACTTCTTACTAATTCAACATTCTTCATGATCCATTAACCATTCCTTTTCAACTTATTCTGAAATAATTCTTTCCTAAAAAAATCATGAATCATATCCTAAGATTCCAATAATAGGAAAACATATGTTAAGAAATAATCCATACCTTTCATTGGTTATTTTCAGTTTCTTCATCCTCAATCAGAATTACATTAGGTATTGGTAAATGAATATTTGTATGATCATGGTGACCCCATTCCCGAAACTTCTTCGTAGGACATATGTTTGAATAATGACCATGTACATCACATTTGAAACATTCAATTGATCCTTCAGAAAGAACTTCTTTATGTTTCCTAGAGTCAACTAGATGCTTCCTTTTTCCATGGTAGGTTCCTGCTTTATGACCTTCATTTCCACATCTATATCATCTTTATGTCCCTTTGAAAAAATTTCCTATTTGTTTCTTTCCACATCTTTGAAACATAGGTTTTTGAACCTACTTACCTTTATGTTTATTACCTGAACTTCCATAGGGATTTGTTTCTCGCATATACAATTCCTTATAAAACCCCCTAAGGTTCAGGTGGTCAATCATTACTCCAGATAGTAGGTTGAGGATAACCACAAGAGGTATCATTGCAGCTCCCATATCATTCATTTGTTATTTCATAAAACCATCACAGTTTTCTTCAAATCCACCGATACATTGGTTCCTGCTAGATCCAGCCATTTACTAAAACCAAAAAGGTTAGTGTGAGTATATCAGTAAAATCATCATATAAAAAAGAGGAAGATAAACACCATGATATACTTATCCAAGTTATCTCAAACTCATTCTAACATTAAAAAAACAATAACTCCATATAATATACTAACCATTGTGGTTATACACAAATTTTCACTTTTTCTTAAACAACACTCTAACCTCTAAAGTTATCTAAACTGGCCTCTAATACCAACTATAAGGCCCCAGCCATAAATGTTACTTAATCTTGAGTTATTTCAAGAATACACATTGAGGATCTTATCAGTTTTAGAGTTTTAGAGAATTAGATAATAAATCAATCATTACATTCCACATTTAATCAAATTGGTTACAGAAAATATATTACTCATTTTTCCCATTAACGGTAACATATTTAAAATAAAACATGCATTCTTTCTTGACACTTCCTTGACACTATCATCACATCATGTACCTTTCCCTTGACCTGTGAAAAACATTTCAAAAACTTGGGATGAGCATAAAAAGCTCAATAAGGGATATAAAAGTACGAAATGAAAATATTAGTCCATGAATGAAATCATACTTTACTCAAAAAACATAAGCATTTTAACATACCTCATAAAATCATGAATAAATCATAGAAATCATAAGACATAAAGGTACCTTGAGGCATTCATAACATTCTTACGTAGGGAGTAACCCTCATGGTTATGTTTGGAATACCCATCACAGTATATTCCCTAAATCTCTTCGGAGAAACCTTAACGTTTAACCCCTTCGCATTACCCAATGCATTGGAGAGCTATATCGGGCTCACCCGCCCTCATTTTATCAAGGAACTACCTGTATTCATAAATAATGCCCAAGAACCATAACATAATCATAGCACATAACTTAAGCATAAAGGAATGATAACATTCCCACATTGCAATAACAATATAACATTTTCAGATATTGAAACAATGAATCCATTCTAAAAACCATTTTCAAAACCATTTAAAACATTTAATAAAGAGATTTTTGAATCAAAGTGTTCCATACCACATTGAAGCTTTTAACATTTTAAACCATTAATAACCATATAAATAAATCCTTAAAACCATTTTGAAAAACTAGATATTAATGAGAAATATTTATTAGAATAAATCATTAAAACATTTAAAATGATATTTTAGTTAAAGGGTTTTTAACAAAATGAGAGACACTTGAATACAATAATTGAGGAATAACATTTAATCAGAAATTTATAATATCATGATAATAAAGGTATTCATGATATAATATTCCAAAGGATATTATATACACCATATAAGAGTAAACTAGTTCATTACAACAATGATGTCTCAATAGAAATGTAAAATGAGATGAAATCCATTATAAAGAAGGTATCCTTAAATTAAGGATAAATCAATCTCATAATTATGTGTGAAAAATATAAATACACCCATTATAAGTGGATATTAAGTGTAAAAAAATAAAAGGTAATTCACACATATTCAAAGGATGACATATTCAATAACTTCATGTTGATCCCAAAGAAATCCAAATTAGGTTAAGAAGTTCCCTTGGTAAAATTCAACAGCCTAACGACGTCATTTTAAAATTTATAAAAATTTTTGATGAGAGAGAAAATGTTATCTCATTACATGGACATAAAATTTAAATCAATAGGGATATAGAAGAACATATCCCAACATAAAAATATGTAAATTAAAAGAAATTAACAAAATAATTCTTTTAAAAAGAGGAGTGTGAAAGGTTCCCTTACAGATTTGTGCAACTTTCAAAACGTACACCGCATGAAAGAAAGGTCATGAAATGAAGATGTAAATACCCATAAATGAGATTATATTATACAAATAGTAAAATAATGTTCAGTACATACACCACACAAAAAGAAATAGTGGCAAATCTGGCATGAATCTCACGGTAATAACAAGTGAGATGAAAACACCCTTATTAAAATTTGGCGGCCTAATGACACCACATAAAACATCCAAAAATGGATTGATGAGACAAAATAGGGTCTCTCATCATATTAACATAAAATTTAAAGAAAAATAAATATAAAATAACATCCCCCAACATAAGAAATATGAGCTTAAATTAAGTTACATAAAAAAGAGTACTTAAAAGGAAAGAGAGAGGTAGGATCCCTTACCTCAAGTCTGATTTGTCTTGTTCGTTTCTTTATATTCCTAAATAATAAAGTTTTGTAAATTTATAATCTATTAAGTACATCCTTTAAATTTTATTATTCAATTCATATAACATATTATAATTTTATAACAATTAGTTAATTATGTGAGGTCATATCAGATATTTTTGTCGATGTTTGGTACATGAGTCAAAACTGAACTTGTTTGAAATGAATTGTCCATGTAGTTATAAGTAAATCATCTCCAGAATAGTATTAATTATTTAAATATCATATATATCCTGTAAATACTTATCTTATACTATTCCATAACATTTGGAGATAAAAAAAATGAAATGCACCGTTCATGGAGACGGTAGGCCGTACGTACGCATGAACGCTACTTTCATTTCTTTTTCATATTAATGGAATTTAAAATAATTGAGAGATATATATATTATAATTCCAGTTTAATATATATGTTATATAGGTCGCATAACTTAATTAATTTAATTCTATATACATTCCATGTATTGCATGAATGAGTCACATCACTTGAGGGGGCGGTAGTCCACACTTCCTCAAATGAAATTATCGCATTTGCACAACATGCAAAGAATAAAGGTATATTTTAAATATAAAATACAGAAGCATATAGAAAATATAAATACCATATATATCATATATAAAATATAGTTACATCATAATGGACACCTTCAAAGGTGTTAAAAGAATGTTGAATAATCATCGTTTCGTGAGGCAGTAATTCTCCATCCACAAGAAACAATATGTTCTTTAACCATTAGACGGATGTGTGTATAAGTGTAGCTCAAATCCTTCTTATAAAAACATCCTAGTATATTCAATATACTTGTTTGGTTACAAAAGAAAGGAATAAAATGATTTTAGGGGGTTGTAGAAGTAAAATAAAACAAAAGAACATTAGAGAAGTCTTTACCTTTAAATCGGGTAACTCCTCTTGGTTTGAACCAAAAGGGTTTCTTGAAGAGCTTTCTACCTAAGGTAGGGATTCTAGGATGAAGAGAGGGATGAGGAGAGTTAAAATTAGAAGATATTGGCTGACCAAATGGCTTGGGAGGTGTGTGTAAAGAGGTAGACATGGGGGCCTTTTATAAGAGGAGAGGAGGGGTACTCTTGGAAACTTATAAAATGTTACTTTATATTAAAATGATTTTCGGATTTTAAAGGCTCCGCATTGATATATTTCGAGTAAAAGGTGATAAGGGTTCGAAAAATACTCATAAAATAGGTCTTTGACAACTGTAAGTCTTTTATTTTACATTATATTTTCATTTTATTTAAATTGTTCATTAATGAGGTAATCGTTGTATCATCATGATGTCATAAATAATATAATTTTTTTAATGTATAAAAATTATAAAAAAATACTATGATATAGGAAATATGTTTATATTTCCAATTACTATTTATAGTACAAATGATCATTTATGTAGACAAAATTAAAAATGTTTTACTCACCTGAAACATTCTTTAGTGATATTCTCCTTCCTTTAAGAATATAATGATAAAGTGTCACTTTCACCGAAAAGTGATTCCATGGGGTCCCAATGTTTGGAACAAGGCATCCCATGGTCGGAAATGACACAACCATTAGCATTAGGACACATTTCTGGGTCATTTTTTATTATTATGATATTATTTTGTTATCCTTAATGACCTAATTACTAAATAATAAAGATAATTAAAGATAATTACTGTCGTTACTATTCATAATGTCCAAAAACAAAAGTCTTAATTACATAATTTTGAAATTATAATTCCAAATATGGAATCCATTTTACAAAATTCCAAAAATAGAAATTTAAATAATTAATTTAAAAATAATTCCCGTTGTCAAAACAAATAGCGAGTTTTTTTGAAAAAATATCTATGAAAAGTTTGGCACTTCTTTATGACCAATTCCAAAGTGAAATTAATTATAATGACCACCATTGGATTAAAAGGTAAAAATATATTCTAATTAAACTTTAAAACCAATTAAAAAGATAATATAACTATATAATTAAATTATATGAAAAGGAAGTTTTGATGTAAAATAAAGTATTATTCACTATTCATTAAAAATGAACATTGTCAGAAAAATACAAAAAATTATCCAAAGTAAATTTTAATGTCCCAATCATAAAGAATAAGTTTATTTTGACAAATAGATCTTATAAAATTTTCAAAATATATATTTAAAAAGGTTCTCCATCAAAAGGCGGTAAAACAATCTTTTAAAAATATTAGAGTATTTATTCTTAAAATTCGATATATTTGAATTTTAAGCCTCTAAAATTTATTGGATAAATATAAAAATATTTAACAAACATATGTAATCATTTTTTAGTTATTTCTATTCATTCCTGCCATTAAAACGGCTAGGTGTTAACTATTATAATATTGTTATATTATTAGTGTGCAACGTAAGATTTCAAAGAAACTCATTGTTGCTTATTGGGTATGCCATCGAGCATAGCATTCCATTTAAAGTAATATTAATATTTTATTCATAAATATTGATAAACATTAGAATTTAATATTATTTATTTACCTGGGATGTTAAAATAGGGGCTCCTTATAGAGAAACAATAGCGAAAATAAATTCCTTATTATTCAAATTCACTAGTTGTTTCTTCATCTCCAATAATTCCATAGTGTCTATTCTGTAAGGAGTCTTTGATATTGGACTTCCATCAGGGATTGAATCAACAGTAAGCTCAACTTCATGCTATGGGGGTGTCCAAGAAATTCCATAGGAAATACATCAATGTATTCCTATAAAATTGATACATTCTAAATTTTGAGATGAATTTCTTGATCCCTGAATTTTTTCTCTTCTTTCTAAAAATTTTATTCAGTAGATCTTCTAGGGTGGATATAGATAAAAGTCAGATGATAATGTTTCTTCTCTGAAGATAAGGGATTATACATCTTCCTCACAAATCATAATTTCATTCTTCTTATAATAACTTCTTGCATAATATTTTTAAATTTAGTCCATACTGAAGATTATATCAAATTATTCGATAGATATGATTATATGGTAAGAAAATAAAGCTTGTTTATATGACATAACTGGAACTTCTTGACAGACTTTTGTTGTAATGAGACTTCCCTTATGGGTTTTGACTGAAATATTCCTTATTAAATCAAATTGAAAACATCTATTTTTTTGAAACATTGGGGAGATATAAAAGATTGCGATGATACGATATCAAATAATGAATTTGATAAATTTGAAGATAGGATTATTGTACCTTCCACCACATCATTAGGTACTTGTACTTCAGTGGTGGTGATCGCATAAAATTTTCCATATCCCCTTATCCACATATGAGGTATATTCGATTAACGCTTGGGACATTGATTTGAATAATACCCCATTTTATTATAGTTAAATCATTTAACATAATTTATTGGTTTCTTCCCCTTATATTCATTATCTCGATTTCCCTTTTCTCCGCACTTATAAAAAACTCACGTGTTTTCGAATCATTTCTCAGGATGATTATTTTTACAATTTTCCTATAATTTAAATTAATTCATTCCCCTCTTCTTCTTGTATGTTTCACCTTTTACATGGTTATTAGAAGAACTATTCTTCTCTTTATTTCCCTTGAACTTATAAGATATATAAAATCAT
The DNA here is from genome assembly GCA_963277665.1 of Viscum album. Lineage (NCBI taxonomy): Eukaryota > Viridiplantae > Streptophyta > Magnoliopsida > Santalales > Viscaceae > Viscum > Viscum album. The sequence continues at coordinate 619,560,627 of OY728162.1, read as the reverse complement.
TTCACTGTTTTGATATCACTTTATACTATTTCATCATATGATGAAAATATTTGATAAGACAGTTCCCTTCAGATAATTAAAGTCTATTGGATTGAGGGTGATAATTATTAATCTAATGATGATCGATATCCAAATATTTTTTAATAATTTTCTATAATTTCGATGTAAATAATTTATCATGATTAGACACAATTAAAATAGGTGCTCCATGAAGTCTTACAACTTTAATAATATAGAGTCTTTCTAGGAACTTCTATGGAAAATCCTAATGAGGAAATTTTCAAAATTTGGTAAGTGGATCAATAATTGCCCATATTTCATTACTCATTCATAGATTCTTTAGTAATCCAATAAAAAATACATAGTAATTTAATCCCACTTCTATATAGAAATAGATATAGGTTTCAGGACTTATCTTGGATATTAACTCTCGACCTTCACTTGTTGACATACTATGCCTCTTGACACAGAGTCAGTAATTCCCCACATCATATCATCCCACCAAAAATGTTCTTTCAAATCTCTATATATCATGGTACTACCTAGGGGTATAAAAAAAGTTAAGTTGTGATCATCATCTAATATTTCCCTTTTTAGTTCAGGTATTGTTCAAACACAAAACCTCATTCCAAATTTCCGAATTCCATCATCATATATAAAGTCTTCCAATATTCCATCCTTAAAAAATTTAATTTTCTTGTGAAAATTATCATCATCGGATTGATATCATTTTATCTTCTCCAGTAAATTTGGTTTACCAATTTTTTGAAAAATGAGTGATGTTTCCCCTTCCTCAACAATTTCTATATCTATGTTTATTAAATCTATGAATATAGTACCTTTATCAATCCTCATTTGGGTTAAAAGTACATGATATTACATGTTTAATGCATAAAATACCATATTTTATTTTCTCGGATGGTAGTGTATTGAGAAATCATAATCCTTAAGTGACTCAATCCATCATCTTTCCCTCATGTTGAGTTATTTCTATGAAAATATGTTTTTAAACTCTTGTGATCTTTATATATCTCACATATATCACCATATAGATAGTGTCTCAATATAATCCAAGCAAGGATTATGGCTATTAACTTAAGATCATGAGTTGGGAAATTTTGTTCACGAGTCTTCAACTACCTTGATAAATCTGCAATAACTTTATCATTTTTCATAAGGAAACAACCCATTCCTTTCATTGATGCATCACTATAAATCGTAAACCCATCATTTTATAATGGTAGAGTCAAAATTTGGGCATTGATTAATCCTCTCTTTAATTATTCAAAACAATGTACACATTCTTTTTTCCATAAAACTTAACCACTTTACGTGTGATCTTGGTTAACTGGTTAACCAATCAGGTTAAATGATCAATGAAACAATAATATAAACCTACTAAACCCATAAAACTGTGTCCCTCAGTTATTTTAATTGGTTTAGGCCATTCTTGTATTTCATTTTTCTTTATAAGATCAAATGATATTCCATTCTTAGAGACAATATGTCCAAGAAAATATATTTCTTAAAGCCAAAAGTCACACTTTCTAGATTTTCCATATAACTATTTCCTTATGAGAGTGTTAAGAATAATATTTAAGTTATTATCATGGTGTTCATATGTTTTATAATATACCAGAATATCATTTATGAATACCACAAAAAAAATCATCAAGACATTCCTTGAATATTCTGTTCATCTGATCCATAAAAATAGAGAGTGCATTAGTCACTCCAAATGGCATTACTGTAAAATCATAATGTTTATACCTCTTCTAAAAAGTTGTTTTTGGAATATACTCATTCTTTACTCACAACTAATGATACCCTGAATAAAGGTCAATCTTATAAAAATATTTATCACCATTATGTTGATTAAATAAATCATCAATGTGAGTCAAATCATACTTCTTCTTTATTATGATACCTTCGATTTATTTATAGTCAATACGCAACCTCAAGGATCCATATTTCATCTTAATAAAGAGAATAAGGGCTCCCTATAGATAAACACTAGGGAAAACAAATTCCTTATTATTCAAATTCTCTAGTTGTTTCTTCGTCTCTAATAATTCCATAGTGTCTATTCTATAAGTAGTCTTTGATATTGTTCTTGCATCGGGGATTGGATCAACAGTAAGCTCAACATCATGCTCTGGGGGTGTCCAAGAAATTCCTTAGGAAATACATCAATGTATTCCAATAAAATTGATACATTATCAATTTAAGATTAATTTTCTCATCCCTAGATGGTTTTTTGTTTTCCTTCTTAATTTTTTTTAGTAGAGCTTCTGGGGGTGGATGTGGATAAAAATCAGATGACGATGTTTCTTTTCTAAAGATAAGGGATTATACATCTTCTTCACAAATCATAATTTAATTATTCATGTAATAAATTATAGTATAATATTTTTAAATATAGTCCATACTAAAGATTATATCAAATTATTTCATATATATGATGATATGGTTATAAAGTAAAGCATTTTTATATGACATAACTAGAACTTCTCGATATATTTTTATGAAATGAGACTTCCCTTAGGGGTTTTAACTTAAATCCCCCTTATTAAACCAAACAGAAAACATCCATTTTTTTTGAAAAATTGGGTAGATATAAAATATTGTGATGATCTGATATCAAATAATGAATTGGATAAATTTGGAGATAATCTTATTATACCTGCCACCACATCATTGGGTACTTGTACTTCAGATGTGGTGATCGTATAAACTTGGATATATCCTCTTATCCACTTACGTGGTATATTTGATTAACACTTAGGAAATTTATTTGAATAATACCCTATTTTATTATAGTTTAATCATTTAACATCATTGATTTTTTTCTTCCCCTTGCATTCATTATCTCGATGACCCTTTTCTCCGCACTTATAAAAAACTCACATGCCTTTGAATCATTTCTGAGGATGATTATTTCTACAATTTTTATATAATTTAAATTGATTCATTCCCCTATTCTTCTTGGATGTCTCACCTTTTACATGGTTATTAGAAGAAATTTTCTTCTCTTTATTTCTCTTGAACTTATAATATCTATAAAATCCCTTCTTCATTTTGATAGCACTTTAAAATATTTCATCATACGATGAAAATATTTGATAAGATGGTTGCCATTAGATAATTTCCTTAAGACCTTAAAAGAAATTATAAATCTTATATTCTAAATCACATATGTAATATATATAATACATAGATAGTATTTTGATGGTAACCTAATACACTATATCACTCGCTTATTCCTTTTTCTTTAATCTAAGGAATTTTTTCTTTATTTCAATTCATTTCTCATGAGTTAAGTATTTTCTGAAAAATGGTTCTTTAAAATTTATCCATTCCATGTATTATATTTAATCTTCTTTCTTAGTATTCATGATCTATGTTCGTCATTGATCATCATTTCCCTTGAGACAATATACTACCAATAAAACCTTTTCATTTTCATTTCATCCCAATGCAAGAAATATATTTTCAAGGGATGTGATCCATTGATAAGCTACCACTAGATTAGTAGTACCACTAAAATATGGGGACTTATTACACATGAAACAATCTAAAATAAGTGTATTGTGGTTATTCATTATTACTTGAGTATGTTTTCCTAATATGGTCATGATCTGCTCATCTCCAATACTAACTATATTAATTTTCTAAGTAGGGAAATCCATATATTATCTGTGGATGTTGATTCCTTTACTTCCATTGGGTACCATCACTAAATAATAGAACACAAAAATTTATCTCATAATAAACATGAGTATTGATTCAAACATTATCCACAAAGAGTTATTATAATTGTCATTATTATTTAGTATCTAGTTCCCAAGGTGTCTACTAAACTTGCTCTCATACCAACTCTAACAACCCCAACCGTAGTAGCCTAGAGTTGGTGGTCATTTTATTACAATGGAATAGATACAAGAGATAATGTCACCAATGATCGATCATTTTAGTAGTAATTATGAACTAGATATATACATGGATCCCATATTACATTGGTAATTAAACACAGAACATAAAAAATGAAAGTAAAATACTTCCTTGAAACTTATTCAATGATTTAATCTTTATAACATGGGGAAGGAAAAAAATAAAAGGGTAATATCAAATACTCAGTAAGGGTTATATTAAACAATAATAAGTTAAGTAATTTCAAGTAGGCATACTCATTATGGAAAGGTAAATAATTTTAAAAACACATGTCATTAATACACAAAGAATGAAAATACAACCATAGAGTTTTTCATAGTAAACATTTCATGGAAATTAATAAATTATTACTAAATGAAGAAAATGATTATTTATTGGATGTTGTGTATCTGGTATATCTACCATTATACTGTCAAGTTGATTTAAGTCTGTGTGTAGAAACCTGTCTGATTATGCTTGGAAACAAACACGAAGGGTTTGTTTCCAACTATTTTATCCCATGAGATCTGTCGATGAATTAAAGGGATATATATAACTAGGATCCACCCATTACTACAATTCCAAATCATTTATTATACAGAGATTTAATTCATGAACAATATGACTTATCAAAATAACAATATTGAGTTGAAACTATGAATTTATTAATATTTACCTAGTTAAGAAACCTTAAAAATAAACAACATATTTCAAATGATATACAAATAAGAAAATAATCATATCCATGATATATGAAATATAGATCTTTAATGAAATATTAAATGAATGATGATCATAAATAAAAGGGAATATACATACACCACACATAAGGAAAAAGTGGTGAATGAGGCATAACTAAAGGGAATGACATAATGAAATCTATGAAATAATGGATTTAAATCATACTTGGTCATTTATAAGTGAAAATAGAAATATATTATGTTAAATGATGTACAAATTAAGTTAAATAATTTAAAAATACTTTTCATGAAACATTAGAAATAAAAAAAATTGTGCGGTTTAAGGAAAATATGAAAAAGCATTTAATGAGAAAAAGACGTAATATTTTATATAAAACCAAAAATGAGCCAAGATATATTTTTATGATAAAATTATTTATTTCATAAGAATAATGGTGTATTAAAATAGATTATGTATGGTACTTGAAAATGGGTAAGAAATTGGGTAGTTACCTTTAATCAAGCTTTCTTATTAGGAGGAATTGAGAAGGGAACCATATAAAACATATATTTACCAAAAAAAATAAGGATGAAATGATCTGGATAAATGATTTTGGAACATATAAACAAAATTTAGAATAGTTAAAAAAAGGAAAGAATAATTACATTGGGGAAAAGAGAGATAAAGCGTAACCCGAAGTAAAAAATGGGGGTTTGGAGAGAATCTCTTACCTTATGTCTGAAAGTGTTATGCACTTTCACTTAATATCCTATATAATGAAATTAGATTCATTAATAATTTAATTCCAAACCACTTATAAATTAATCTGATTTATTATAATTTTATTATGTTCATTTATTCCCTTTTTTATGAGTTTTAAGATTCAATTTTGTCATTCAGGAGTGTTCATTTCATAGAGTTTCATGATTAGTTCACTTGTATACATGTGTGAAAGATCATGTAAAATGAGAATAGTTATCCAAAATTAAAATTATTTATTATTAATTAAATTACAGAATATTAAATGGTCTGATATATCATTTTTTTATATTTTGGGATGATCCATTAGATAAAACGTTAGTGATAACTGTTTAGATTATTTTGGTGTTTTTTCAATCATCACGCACAAGTTTTGTTTTATTTATTAATTAATATTATGTATATCTACTAGTTACATAAAAATAAATAAGTTGTAATATAAATTTTACATATTTTTAAACCATTATAATGTTTTTATGACCAACCTTGAATGCGGTAATGGAAAATTATAATGCAACGTCCATGATGGCGGTAAATCGACACATTACAGATGATGTTTTCATTTTTAGAATAAAAAGTGAAGTGAAGAGAATTTATGGTTGATATAACATTAACATAAAAACATTAAAATATATATGATACTATATTTATCATTTTACTTTGGGATATGTGAGTTTAGGGAAGGATAAGAATAGAATAGAAAAGAAAATAATAGAAAAGATGAGATGATTTTACCTCTTGGACTTATTATCCTGAAGAACCTCCTTAAGAAAATTGAGTTTATTATTTTTTTGAGATAAAAGGAAACTATATTTTGGGGAGAAAATTGAGAAGATTATTGGTTAGAAATTGGAAAAGCATCAAGTCTTTGATGTTGTGAGGAGAAGGGGTGGTGAGACGTTGCATTTATAGTGGAGGAGATGAGTGTTTTTATTAATATTTTATTCATTAGTTTACTATTTTGGATCAAGACTATGAATAGTTTTGATTATTGTGTATAATTATAGTAAATAGGGAAGGATAGTTATAAAAAATGGTGCTTACATCATCTATACATCATCAATGACTCAATAATTCATGTATTTATCTAATACCATAAATTAATGTATTTCATTATTCATAAAAAGTTCAACTAGTTTAGAAATATCCCAAAAATTATCCGTAACCATTTCTTAAAGTGTAAAATTAAAAATTGGACTCCATTTTTATAAATTAATTTTCTAAATCTGATAAATTTATTTTTTAATTAAAATCATAATTTATTTGAAAAATATTGATTTTAAAATTATAACTAATTTTATGACACTTTGAAAAATCAATTAAGGTCTCATAAAATTATCTTCTAATCATAATACATAAAAATATTAATTCATGAATATATTTTATGAAAATAAACTTTTTTTAAAATTATTATATTAATTATAAAATTGTAAATAAACATTTACTTTTCACAAAAATACCAACACCTAGTTTATCATTTTAATACATTTATTTACATATTCTATGATATAAATACATCATATTTGAATTTATAATATAGCTAAATATTATTTATGACTTCATAGGTATGGTTAATATTCTATTGGTCAGATTACTATTTCTAATGGTCACATTCCTATTCCAATTGTCAAGTTACTATTTAATTGTATATCATGGTTTGTTTATGCAATGTAAACTATCAAATAAATTGAATTTATTTAGTAAGGTACATACCATAAAATATTTGGGTGCTATGTTATTCATTAATTTTAAACCTTATCTTTGTTATCTTCATATTTTGATTCTTATTTAATACATAGTATTTATTTTCCATAAATTTCATTAGCAACTCCTATTATGAAAATACATCAAATATTTAGCAGAATATGATCGAGGATTTTTCACACACACTCAGCTACAATAATTATTATTATAATATATTATGTTAAAATTATCTTGTGATTATTATTTTGGTAATTTTAAGATTTAAAATCAACATGTAATTATGGGAGTATTATTCTCCATTTAAAATAAGTCAAACTTTTTCTAGTAAAAATATCCAGTCTTAATATTCAATAATAATTACATTTATTATATATGAAATACCAAAATTGTCAAAGTAAATTATTCTCAACACTCATCATTAAATAATAAACTAATATCATCATAAATCATAGATCAATCAAAAAAATCATTATATATAATTACTTAAATAATATATCTGCATCATCTAACATGTTATTCTTTTGAACCCCCTTAAGAAATTAAAATCTCTCATCAGATAGATAAACCCAAAATATCATCCTAATAATTCTTAATAACTTTTTAATATTTCCATGAACACCCTTTAATGTTATTTTAAATTTTTAGGTGACTCATTATCATGATCCTATTAACCCTTACAAATGCATTTGATATTTAGATTTACACTTATGTATCCTAATAAAGCTCAATACATTTCCAAATCATCCTCCCTATGAGTACCCTTATGTATCGATTTTAGCACTATGATTACTCTTATGTATAGTGAGAATGACATTTACATATCATTTTTTTCACTTTGGTACAATGTCATTTTTTACACAGTAATATGTTACATTCCAACTATGATATATAGATATGATCCAAATATCTTATATAAAATAGTATTGTTTTTTCCATTTCCATATTTATGAAAATATATTTCTCATGAGATGAAATATCTTAAGTATCACTATATTATTTATTTCATTTTCTGAACTTCTAATATGATATGGAAAATATATTCTTTATTATAGGAGATATAACACTTATTATCAAAACATATTACTTATTATAGGAAATATTTCATGTATCACAATGTGACCACCATGTATATTTCCAATTATCTATATTCACCTTAGATTGATTCATACATATCATCCAAATAAAATTATGTATCATTAAAACTTCAAATAAAATTCTAAATATATTTTTATCTGGATATCATATTTATATTACTTATAAAATACTTAATTCATAAATTAAACATAGAATAAGTACAAAAATCTATAGGGTTATCCAAGAAATCAACTTTAACAAAAAAACATGAATGAATTTAGAAATATATCAACCACTATATAAAACACCTCTACTCAATTCCAAAATACTTTTGGCATCATATAAACTATTATTGAATATTTAAATATAGTTTCACTACCTCAAACCATTTCTTGTCACCTATCAACACTAATTATCCAAAATAAGGCTTAAATAATTATAAAAAATGGATCACCAATATCAGTTTAAAACTCATTATTTACAAATCATCCTCAAAGTATAATGATTAATATATTTATCATTGTTTATGAATGAAAATAGATGCATGGTTACTCACAAAAATCCTCATATAGCTTTTATTTATAGTTCAACAGCTATATTCTTCATCAATAAATTCTAGTTTCACTCTGAACTTCTATAAAACAACTCTATAGACATAAAAATATAATGTTTTAGATAGTTATATATTCATAAATTTTTACATTTAATTGATTCATTACAAAAACAATAATTTAATCATTATATATAATATTCTATTTCATTGAATACTTTTATCAAGGACCTCTAAAAAGTAACAGAATTATACTTCACTTCCAATTTATTAAAACATCTCAATATCCTGATTCAATCTCATTTTCCAATATATAAATGGATATTTCAAAACACCATGATATATAGTAGTAAATAAAATCTATTAAAATTACAAGTTACATCTCAAAAACATTCTAAAAAACTCAGTGATGATTCTCTCATATGGTTAACAACAAATAAAATACATCTTCAATAATTCCATGGGTTATTAAATTAAATTTACTATATTTTATTAATTTATTATTTATGGAATATTTAATCTCAATGATAATTTTTTATTTGTTTTAAATATTTAAATAAAAGAAACTATCAAAAAACAGACTTTGATCAACCAAATTATGATGTAATTATTCTAAGAGGAGTTATAAAAGTGGAAAATCCAAAATAAAATATTCTGAAACCCTTGAAATCCATGTCTTAGTACACTTACAGAATAATAAATTAGCGAGTAATAATTATTTAAAGTACTTAAAACATCACTAAACAATCAGTGATACATCAAAATAATCTAGGAATTAAGAATGATAAATCTAATTGAATATAAAGATGTGTAAGTATAACTTTTTAAGATGAATAATTTTATTTCATTGTGATGAGATCTATTAAACCCAAATAGGTATTTTGATGAATAAATTAGTTGATATTAGTTATTATTACACTGTAGTCTTTTTCACTATGTCAAAAGGATTCACAAAAAGGAATAATATAAAGAATTCAACCCAAAAATTATTACACAACAATGTAAAGTCTACACCATATATTTTTCCAATAAAGATACATAATGTAATACATTATGTGAGAAAATAAGAGGTTTCTAAATGATCATCAAGAGGTTATAATATTTATGATATTATATATTTTTTTGTTCTATGAATATATTCATGTAAATGCAATGAAACCGTTCTTTGTGAATATTTGGAAGGTCACACCCTGATATTTAAGAACATTGAAATGTAATTCTTTTCTAGATTTTTTGTATCATTAAATTATGGTAGGATCATTCCATAATTGATTATTTCTCACTGAAATAAATTTTTTTATAATCTATTCCATGTCATAGTGTTAAGAAACATGCCATAATTTCTAAATTTTTGATGAATTTATAGATTTTTGTAAAACTTATATCTTTAAAAACATATTAATATTTTTATACTGGATGAATTAATATTGGATGATTTTTATGACCCATGTATGGTAATTTCATGGATATTTAACTTATACAAAATCATGGTTCCAATTTATCAAAAATCTAGGAAACATCATACCAAAATTCCATTCTAGTATTTTAAGAGGAATCGTGTATCTATAAGGGGGAATTATTCATGAAAATTGACTGTGGTATTAACCATGATGGATCCTTGAATTTATAGAAATTGAGAGAGAAAAATAGTTTTGTATTATGTGGATCAATCTTTGTTGAACATTTATTTCTTTAATTTCAGATAGAATATTCAACTTGTAATAGTTGAGGATGTTACCAAAAATGAATATTTTATTATATATTTATAAAGATATATTTTTAGAAGATTTAGGGAATGAAGTTAAAAGAAGATTTTAAATGTTATATGAGGATACAGAGATACTAAATTTTTCTCTAGAGGATACACCAAGGGAGTAAAATCCATCGATTGTTTTTTTGGAGGTATGATGGTGAATAAAATACAAGAGGGGGGTTTTAGGTTTAAAATAAACTTAAAATTTTAAACTAATAATGAAATAATAAAAATTAGGAAATAAATGAGGTAGGATTAATAGAAATATATATATATATATATTATTAATGTAGATTTTTCATAGAGTAAATAAATTGATTGATATTTTAAACTACTAATGAAATAATAAAAACAATGGAACCTTAAACTATATGAATCACATAAATTGAAAGTTAGAAAACAATACAACTAGTGTTTAAAAAATAGAAACAGCATATTGGTTATCAACCCAAATACTTCTTTAAAGGATATTTATTAAAACCAAAAATTTTAACAAAAACAAATGGTAGATTTTTATATCTGATCTAAATTATCCATGAATTTCAATATGTCATAAGGTATCCCATATTTGCAACCTAATATGAGGCATCCACAACTTAAAACCTATCATAAGGCATCCCCCAATATATACGTATTATATTTTATGTCTTCCTATCCTCAGAAGCTCGAGACTATGCCTATCGGTAGCAACTCATAGCTGAACTTACAAGAATCAGAGTTTCTAGATATTTGTCTTCTTAACCACAAAATCCCTATATAAAATGATTAGATTTCACTCTATCTACCTATACCCATATTCCCTAAATCATAAAGGATCTAAAGTAGAATGATTAAAATGGAAATACTAATATATTTATAAGGATATCCTCATACAACAATAGATAGTAGTATAAACACTTAGAAAGAAATATTACACTAATCAAAAGCGCTCAATGAAAAAAGAAATTTCAAAGATTAAAAATGAATAAAAAAATTTAAAATGACCAATTATCTTAATTTCATACATTTTATTCTGATTCTCAAGGTACAAATTTATTTATATGCAAATTTGTAAAAAAATATAGTGTCTGAATTCTATGAAACTAAGAATCATTTATAATGGAATCTATAGAAACTTATTTAGATTAAATAAACATGTTTCTTAATCTAATGATGGGTTATATCAATTCCACTATAGTGATTCTAAATTTATATGTAATTAATCTGATGTTTTATCTTCCGATCATCATATTTTTCAAAATCATTTTAGAGTTATGGTATTTCATTTTACCTAAACTTTATTCTACTAAAAAATATAAACATAAATAGAAACTTTAGTTAGATCATTTATTAATGAACTGTATTGTGATTTTCTAAATAAATTAAGCGAGTCATTAATTTAAAAACTCCCAAAAAATATCCACCTTTTTAAAAAACAAAATACACATAGGGAAATTTTAAAAAAGGAACTGAAATTAAAAATGAAATATTCATGTATTTTTTTGATATGAAATCTATCCTCCTTTATTTCTCCCATTTTGTTTTGATAAAAATATTGAAAAAACATTATTAGAGAAAATAAAACTAATCTCACCAATAATATTCCATTTTTTATAATAACAAGGAAAACCAATTTTCATAAATTTCCCCACCCCATTTCTGATTTTCTAAATAAAGAAAAAGAAAACGTAATATAATAAAAAATTTGAAAATAAATTCAGTTTGAGAGTTCTAATGATCATATGTTTTGGATCCTTTTGGAAATTTGTAAATTTCTTCATGTCTTCAAGAAAAATCCTTTTATCATTTGTAACATATTGAACTAAATCATCAAGTCTGAGTTGAAATTGTACATGTCCTATGGAATGCCTCACTGTATGTCATAGGTTGCCGACTAGTAATGAGAGTCTGGAGTGGAATAATAGGGAGATTATACCCTCATCATAGTGCACAAAAAAACCAAATTTAAAACAATATACCATCATAGTACATATATTCTAATAACATACCAACACTATAAGTGAAATTGGAAATAATAGACCTGAATGACCATACCTGAAACAGATCATTAATCACCCATCAGGCCAATCACATAAAAATTTAAAAAAAACAAAAGTACAAGAGGCGCCTCAACTCCAAGACATGACTTATAATAGTATACATAATTGTAGTGACCTATCCCACTCAATGATCCACCCATGCCTCAGGCCAACCTATACCTATAAAAAGTGACAGTTTCTTGGTTATCCAATTGTTATTATCACCCAAACAAGTTGTGAGTACAACCCAATATGCCACCACCAATGCAGTCTAATACCCAACTAATAATATTCAGAGTACATTCATTTGATAATATCAATAAAATTAAAAATTCATTTCATAACTGCATGAAAATATTATATAATCACTAAATTACAAACATGAAAACAATAACTATATACTTAATGGTCATGTTCTTAACAAGCAGCCCCAAACCCTTGATTGTACCTATTTTTAGATCGATTCTAGTCTGAATGTAAATGTGGATATAAATCCATATCACCGTACATCATAATACATCTCACAGTTACAATCAATGGTTGGTACCCTACACATTCCATTCCAAGTTATGCCTTTAAGGAAACACTGCATACCCCAGTATTACAGTAGATGTTATTAGAAACTATGCATGCCCCACCCTGATGGTGGTCATTATCATTGAATAATGGTAAGTACCACATGAAATACTAAATGTAATTGGATAATCACATCACCCTTACATGGAATTCTCCCACTTCATCCTCTGGGTGAAAAATTATTAACAAAGAAATGGATTTACCCTACGTCAACAACATGTTTTTGATCTGTCACATACAATCAAATGATCCATAGTCTGTAGCCATTGTTATGTAATCATGCACCCCAACCAAGGGGTCAAATATCAAAAAATAAGCAACCTAACCATCTTGATTCTTGAAGAAAGTTTCCATTGGGTACACAATACCACAAGCAATATATAGCATAGTAAGGAACAAGAAGGTGTATCAAGAACATTTCATAAGAGGTTTCACACACACCCACATATGATCACTATGAAGACTGATAAAAATATCTACACCCAAAGGTATGATGTCAAGGATACAAAGGTATACATATGGTAAATTCATATCATATCATCATGAAGATGGCTGAAACAATAAATAATATGATAACATTATAAAACATATAAAAAGCTATAAAATTATACTCTTGTAAAAATTATTCATAAAGGGTATTCTGGGATACACACACACACACACACACACATATATATATATATATGGTCAAACCATGAAATATAGTCTCACAAGATCTATGTCACATATATCACAACTACACATTAAATAAGGTCTCTATAATATAAGGCACACATTACTGATTATTCCTTATCCAATGATGACTGAAATCAAAATAGTGTACAAGGGACCATTGTGGCCCTTTTTACTTTGCCCAGTTACATTATGTATGGTTCCATTAATTAATTAAGGCTCAATGATTATTAATTAATAAAAAATAACTTTATATTCATAACATGTAATTAATTAAGGATCATTTTCCCAATTTGTAAAGCCTCATATATCATGATAATAAATGTTCCTAATACCAAAGGATATAGTACATGAGACCACCTTCCTCAAATAGTGTAAACTCTAAACCAATTAAAGACTATCAACTTTGTTCTAGTTTTCCAAGTCCATTTGGTCTCCAAAGATCACCCAACTTCCTTATTAATCCGATTCATTATAATTAAATAATTATAAATAAATTATATCCAATTAAAAGATTACAAGAACTCACATTCAAAGATGAAGTCATGTTTTCTAAAATACTTCTGAATATCATTGCCCAGTCGGAACCATGGACAAACATTTATGAAATGTTTACCTAGTACTTTTGAATTAATTTTGAGAAAAATACCCATCATGAAGAAATATGAAAAAACACAACTTAATATAATTAAATTTTAAACATAGAAGAAACCAACTAAGTGATGTAGCTTAGCCGCAACATCTCCCAATAGAGTTTGATTCACTCCTAGAACACTCCCAATTATAAGTTAAGAAAATACCCAAAAAATTCCATGTATCATTTCTAAATTCAAAATAAATAAAACAATAATCATAAAAATAATCTTAAAAGGAATTACCTTCATCAAAATTCCTATCAACATTATGCGTTCATTGTCACAGGACACCATCTAACCTTGATAGTCCAAAGCATTATTAATCATGGACAATTCCATAATGATCCGGTGAAATTGACTTATGATTCTATATTTGAAGACAAGACAATGATCAATCAAGAAGAAATGTGATCAAGGGGGATAAGTTATTAAGATAATTGTGACATTTAAGGATCATATATTCTTAAAATTATCAAAGGATCATCCCTGATAAATGACGACATGATCCATCATCATAAGATTAAGAAGGAGTACAATATTGAATAATATTAAGGGATCTATCCCAGATTCCCCACTATTTCACATCAATATTAACCCATGATCAAGAGTATTTCTTAAAGAGATGAAAATAAGAGATAATGTTTTAAATGATCTTGAAAATCCAATCCAAGGGTGATAAAATCGAGTGGGATTCAATGGGGAAATGATGAAAATTCCATTAATCAAACCATACCTAAAGTGCCGCACCAGCTAGCCAATGGTACCTATTGGGTAGTAGGGATATTACCCACCCCAATAGCTATCCGGTTCTATAGATTCAACCTTGATGTTCCTAGTGGATCATACAAGTACACTAAGAGGGGTGAATCAATGTACAGAAGTTCTGCCGATTTTCTTTTATTCACTTTTAAACCTTTTTTAATTTGAACCTATGAACATGTTATAGTGAGTGGATCTTCTCTATATTCCAGAAACATTATACCACATGCAAGATAGAAAGTAAATTAAGAATACCACACAATATTTTTACGTGGTTCTCCCTTAATGTGGCTAAAGAAATCCTTTCTATTTTCAGGATGATCCAAGACACAAATTCCCTACTAAAAATTAATCTCCAATTGTAAGTGGGTTGGTCAAGTATCGCCCTAAAACCATGGTTGGTAGGTATGAACCTTTTCCAAAATTATAATGACATCCCACTAGTTTTCTTTATACTAGAATCTTTCTATTGTTATTTATACCAAAATCCCATTTGATTTTCACAAATAAGACACTAACATAATGAGAAAGTTCATTAGAACTTTAAGCTGCCACTACAACACAAAACTGATATTCCTCTTTAAGACACTAGAATGAAATAATTTTGCACTATATCAATTGAACTAAAAATATTTTAATTCCACTAAATATAATCAATAACATTGTATACAAGTCGGCTCAGTATAATCTTCTGAATGAGTGTGAGATATTAGGTCCATTTTAGCTCACTTTAATAATAAAATTAATAACTAAATATTTATCAACAAACTACTAGTTGTCTTCTAAAATTATGATCAATCGTTATTCTGAAATAACTAAAACAAATTTATGAAAATTATTTTTCATGTAAACTACTCTTTAAAATTCATCCATGTATTTAATGCATTGCATGTTCTTCTCGTCTTATGCATGAATTAATTCATATGTATGAAAATTGCATTATGTAACTTTACGAGGATATTATAATTCCTTCATGTAATAAAATCACACACTTACCATTCACTATTTTATAATGCACACATTCTCTTTATGAAAAGTATAACACCCACTAACTCATATTCCTCTTCACTGTCATGTAATATGTATACCACCAAAGTACAAACACAAAATACTTCCTTCTTTTTTCTTTAAGTGATTATGTATTCACATAAGTATGTGCATACATATTTATTGAAACATGAAAATATAAATATTCTACAAATATCCTTCCCAACCTAAAATATCGCTTCCCTTTTCACAAAAATATTAGAAAGCAATTTTTAACAATTTTTCTTCACATAACACTTTTTTCCAAGATCTCAAAACCTTCATTCGTGTGATAATACTCTTCCTAAAATCATACACATGACAAAGCCTTTATACATTAATTTCATTTCTTACAGTGTTCTCAAACTCTACATGTAAAAGAATACATAGTACTTTTATATTCTCCATGTAACAACAATTTTATGTGGTTTAACCTTATTTTTCACAAAAAGTTTATCATAAACTCAAAAAAACATCATGAAATCATATATGTGGAACTAAAATTAATGGAAATTCCTTCTCAAATAAAAATCTCATGAACTAATATATTTTTCTCTCATCTCTCTCAAATTGTCTCCCTCTATGATGTTTGATAAAACCGTCATTAAAATGATCCAAATAGACATATTTATAGACATTATAATGCCAAATAATTTTTGTGGAAATGAAAAAGGGAAAGACATTTTATAAACTCATATGAACACTTCCTTAGGGTTCACTTTGTGAGATAACATCATATTCATAAAAAAATATTTATTTTATTTCTGATTTTCAATGGTTTGATAATTATTTTACCATGAAAACAATGTTTAAGGTGATTTATAACATGTTTGAATCTTTATTATGATCAAACAAAGATCATAATCCTTATCTCAATCATCAGACAATGCTGTATAAAGGAACCACATCGAGCAGAAGCTCTTGGATGGATAAACGAAGAATAAAATGTGTTTCCTCAATCAAATGATGTAGATCACATTCATTGGATGGATGAGGATCTATAAATATCATTATGTGAAAGATTTATAGTACCCCACACATGTTTATCCTACATCGAAACAATGATAATTTGAATGCTTTATTTTATTACAAAGTGGATCAATAGCTGGATAGAATTGGTTACTTGTATGCTGCTCTTCTCGCTAGCACCAACTCATGCCAGCACACCCATCCCCTTTCATGCCGGCCCCCATGGTGGTTAACCACTAATCCTATCATGAACCTCTTTGTAGGAAAGCACTGCATGATCTCAACCACGATGTTGGCCAACTATCCTAGGTTGATCCTAGTTCCCACCTAAGAAGTGGTGTAACTGGATCCCTTATCTTTCTAGTTGTTAGGATAATTTTTAATATCAAACACTCAGACTTATATATAGAATAATTCATATCCTTATAAATACAAAATCATATAAAAATACAAATCCCAAAACATTCTCATGTAAATTATTTCATTTTGAGATCAATGTGTCATTCTAAATAATAGAAGATACATATCTTTGAACTTTAGATCAACTCTAAAATCATCAAAATTAATATTGCTTCATCTAAAGAAGCTCTTAAAATAAAAACATATTTCTATATTAATAATTATCAAGACTTATTTAGTGATATAAAATCTATATGTTAATCACCGTAACATTGACTTTTCATCAAACAAGAATATTGACAATAATTACAATAAAAATTTTACTTTAATCAATTTGGTTCCTTCAATATACCCCTTTGGATTTTTTTAACACCAATTTCACTTTCAAATCCAATTTTTTCTTCTCCCCTTACTTAGAAATAAAACCAAATATACAAGTATGGGAAATAATTCAACTCATCTCATTTTTTAACAACTAAAATTTACTTTTTTCCCCTTTAATCTCCTAATTTAATAAGCGATTCCACTTAAGAGAAATTTAAATTGATTTTCTTGAGATAAGGAAATAATAAACTTTATTAAATCAATGAGTCATTAATTAATCATCTCCAAGTCTATGTGGGATAACCCGATATAGAACACATTAGTGGTCAATCAAGACAAAAAAGTTTTCAATAATTCTTTGGAATATGATGTCAATACTAAAACCTCATTTTTTGGGATGTCCAAATGATATTGAACTAGTCTCTTTTATTCATTTATAAAAATAGATTAAAAACATTAAACTGTAAGAATTTACTTCTCCTTTATCTATCCATTTATCATTTTCCATCAAATTATGAGTTTATCCCCTTTTGATTCGGATTTTTTGTTCATATAGGGATAAAATAACATACCTCTTTAATGAAAAGCTTAAATTTGTATAATCATAAATCATTATATAAACCCCTTACCATAACTTTAAATATTCATGTGATACTAGTTGATATATTTTAATCTAGTGGTTGATTAACATTTCTCCCCCTAGAGGTATGAGTTTCATCTATTTTATTTATCATGATTGGCTTTCTTCAAGAATGATCTTCAAGAACAATTTTAACAACAATTGAAATAAAAAACCGCATGATAGATATCCTCATGGATGCTATATAACATTTCTACAATATTTATATCTTTAATAATCCCCCTAAATATATGCCTCACCTTTAATTCTCTACATAGATGAAATAAATGCAAAATATTCATGGGAATAAGGTGGTTCTTCAATTATTTTCCAATTAGAGGAGTATGGATTAGATTTATATCTCAACCTAGAAACTACATTAAATTATTTTCCATATTTATAAAAACTTGTTAATTTCTCTAGCTTTTATCTTAAATGTAATAGGATTATTCACAATAGAAATCAGTGCTCTTTTATTCTTCTATTCTTGCTCCTACTTCAAAGCCAATTCTAGATACATTACCCATATGACTAAGAATTATTTTATTACATTCTCAGACTTCTTATATGTAGACTCCTTATTTATAATATCATTTTTAACATAAGAAGGCCTTGGTGCTTTTACTTTGTTATTCACTGGTTTTATTTTTTTAGTAAACCATGTCATGCATTTGTCAACAATATGCCCAGACATTTTTCACCTTCCACAAAAATCCCTTGAAATCATAATGCTATCCTTTTTAGACAACCTATGATAAAATTAGAAATTTTTATCTTGATTTTCATTCACCAAGTCAACCATTTTATTTTATTTTGAGATTAATTTATATTTTTATTTTTTATTTCTTCCACCAGCATTGGTGTTTATATCCTATTGTAAATGGTCCATTATATGGATTTTTCTTCCACAGTAGAAGAAAATTTTCATTAGAGTAAAATTTATTTCATCATTTTTCTTTTGGTGTAGCTTGTATCATTGTTTTATTAAATATCTTCTCCTACATATACCCTAAGTAATGATTTTATACTTTTATAATTTCCCTCTGTATTTTTTTGAATTTTATTTATATCAATTTATTCATAGTAAAAAATTTGTACATACCAGTACTCATCAAAACTGTGACCAAATTTGTTGAAATAATCATAGGATTCTTCAATACATTCAAATATATTCTTGATAAATATATTTTTTCATCTGTAAATTATGATTCAACTTTAAAAGATTTATTTTAATATTAGATAAGCCCCCCCTTAATGTTTGCCTTCTATAATTATCATTTATTTATGAATTATGCCAATAGTCATTGGTATGATTCCCAAATTTCCAACAACACCAAGAATTTACATAACAATCTTGGTTTCTTATACTGTTCTACAACTTGGCTATATTTGACATCTTGTTTCTTTAGGATAATATGATTCTTCATCTAATATCTTTGTAGGGAATAATAATTCCCGATCTTCTTCAAATACACATTTGATTATATAGTGGATTTTTTATTAGTTTTATTCACCCATATTTCACCAGAAGTCTTTTTGGAAGCTATAATTGCAGATGAAATGGTATTGTAACAAATAGAATCTTATGGATCCAGGGTCACCTATTTCATTGAGCCTGTGATAGATTTTAATTTAGATAATCTAAAACTATTATTTACACTTGAATGAGTCTTTATATAAATAAAAAAAATTAAAATCACACTTGGAAGATTTTTTGACCTCATAATTTTCTGAAGATCCAACTTGAGTATTCTCTAAATTTCTAACCTTTACCTCTAACTCAATACATTTCAGATTTAGAGAGTTATTCTGGTCTTCAAGTGATTTGACTATATATTCACATTATTTATGAGAATTAATTAATTGTGTTTCCTTCATATTTTCTAAATTGACTTCAATTTAAAGACACTTCATGTTGATGAATCTTTTCTTATCCTCAACAAGATTCAATTTTTCATCCCTTTAACTCTTTATTTTTGGAACTTGATCATCATGAATTTGATTTTCCTCCAATAGAGAATCATTCATCTCTTTAATTCTATATTTCTTAACCTATATTTGGGATTCTTTAACATTCATAATGTATTTTTGAAATTTATCTACTGTATATATCACTTATTTATAAACTTTCACATTCACATCATTCTCACAAATAGTCCTTTATAATTTATCTTCAATAAAATTGAATCATTCATTTAAATGTAATAAAGACTATTCTTTTGATTATTCATCTTAGATGAATACCTAATCCTTGTCTTTGATTTCCAACTAATATTACTTAATACTCAAATTAGATTTACGATATTTTTCTAGTGTATGAATCATCTTAAAAAAGACATTTTTATTTACAACTTTATCACAGACATTTCTTTGCAATTCTTCTTCAATATAAGAGAAATGATCATTACAAAGTGATACATTTTTTTTGGCTTCAATAATTTTTTTGAGAATTTTATATCTTTGAATATTATTTTCCAAGGAATTCTCTATATCCTAATATTCTTTTTCAAGATGTGGATTTTCATCATATATTCCTTTGATAAAAAAATATGTTAATGCCAACCTTAGTAGGAACATTCTTCATATAATATTTCATTTTTAAATA
Source organism: Viscum album (assembly GCA_963277665.1). Lineage (NCBI taxonomy): Eukaryota > Viridiplantae > Streptophyta > Magnoliopsida > Santalales > Viscaceae > Viscum > Viscum album. The sequence goes on along the minus strand of OY728162.1, from coordinate 619,539,574 downwards.
AAAATCACTGATTAATTCAATAAATTCTTCTTCACCACTGCTTGAATCATACTAATCCAAAGGATGTTTATCAACTAATTTAATAGATACTGCTGATAGACTATTATTCTAACTATATAAAATTTGTGATTTATCCTCTTTCTTCTTCAAATTATTTCTCATATTTATTTCTTCTTTCATCTGTCAGTTCTTTAATGTTTTTTGGAGAAACCTCAACATTGGCACTGAAAGAGATAGGAACGGAACTTTCCATCTGATAAACCTATATTACTTCTTCAAATTCAATTATGCACTTCATATATGTATAATACAAGCTACAAGGATAATAATATAGATCCAATCAGAGGTGGAACCTTTTTTATTATACCAATTAATGTTCCCAGTGGATCATATAGGTACATTGAGAGTGGGTGAATCAATGTACATAATTTCTATTAATTTTATTTTATTCACTTTTACCACTTTTATAATTCTAACCTCTACACTTGTTACAGTGAATGGATCTTCCCTATATACAAGATCAATTATACCACATGCATTCTAAAAAGTAAATGAAGCATAGCACAAAATATTTTTACAAGGTTCACCATAGATGCGGGTGACTATGTCCTTGTTCTGTTTGAGATGATCCAAGACACAGATTCTACACTAAAAATGAATCACCAAATATAAGTGGGTTGATTAGGTGTCATAATGAAACCATGGTGGGTAGGTATGAACCTTTTCTCATATTATATTATAATCTCATCAGTGTTCTTTATACTGTCATCCATATAGTTTTATTTACATAGAATACCAATCGTGTTTCTAAAATAAAACACTAACACAATGAGGAAAATGACAATAACTTTATGCTTCCACTGCAAGAAAAAACTAATCTTCCTCTTCAAACCACTAGAATAAACTGGTTATTCACTTTCTGACTTCAATTAAATTATTTGAATTTTACTAATTATAATCAACAAAATTTTATAAAAGATGGCTCAATATATTCTTATTAATGAGTGATAGATATTACTTCCACTTTGTATCACTATAATAGTAGAATTAAATACTAAATATTTTTCAACAAACTACTATTTGTCTTCAGAAATAATGATCTATCTTTAGTTTCAAATAAATACAACCAATTTATGAAAATTATTTTTCAGGTACACTTATCTTTAAATTTCATGAATGTATTTAATACATTGCATGGTATTCTCAATTTATACATGCATTAATTCATATTTATGAAAATTTCATTATGTATTTTTACTAGGATATTATACCACCTTCATATAAGAAAATAACACACAACCCCTTCACTGTTGTATAATATACATGAATTATTTATGAAAAGTATAACACCCAATACCTCATTTGCATCTTCACTGCCACTTAAGATGTATACCGTCCAAATCACAGACATGAAATGCTTCCTTCTTGTTTATTTGAGTAGTTATGTAATAACATATGAATGATCATACATATGTATGAAAACATACAAATCACAGTATGCTTCATGTAGCCTTATCTACATCCAATATTGTTTCTCATTGTACAAGAAGATTATGCAATAGTGTGTCACACTATTTCTTCACATAACACTCCTTCACAAGACCTCAACACCATTGTCCATGTGATAATACTCTTCCTCAAATAATAAAAGAAACAAATCATTCATACATGCATATCATTTCATGGAGTTATCTCAAGATCATCGTGTAAAAGAATATATGGTGCTATTGTCTTCTTCACATAACAAAAGTTCTACGCAGATTCAACTTCTCTTTCAAAAATTATGTTCACAAAAACTCAAAGAAACAACATGTGATCATATATGTGGAACTTGAATGCATGGAACTTCCTTCGCAAATAAATATCACATGAACTGCTCTATTTTTTTTATTATACCACTATAATGTAGCTCCAAAAATCACAGAGGACCACACGTTTCACAAACTCATATGAACACTGCCACAAGATTCACTTTATGAGATATCACTATCTTCAAAAACACATATTTTTCTCATTTATGATTTTCAATAGTTTGATCTTATTTTTATCATGAAAACTAATTTTCATGTGATTTTGACCATGTTTGAATCTTCAAGATGATCAAATAAAGCTCAGAAACCTCAGATCGATCTTCATAAAATGCTTTATGGGGGAATCCCATCAATCATAGACACTCCAACATCTCAAAAAGGATGAAAATACACTTCCTTGATTGAATGACCTAGATCACATTCATCAGATGGTTGACGATCTATACATATCTTTAAATGGTGGAGCTATAATACACCACACTTGTTGACCCCATATCAAAATAGTGTTAATTTGAATGATTAATTTTATTACAAAGCATATTGGAAGCCATCTAGAGTTGTTTATTGATCTGATCCTCCACTCGCTGGCACCACCCCATGCTATTTCTCTCATCTTCCATCATTCCTCCCCGCACAGTGGATCACCATTAATCCTACCATGTGCCTCCGTGTATGTGTTCCATGCACGCTCTTGGCCACGATGTTGGCCAACTATTACTAAGTTGATCTTAGTTCCCATGTAATCATTGGATAACGTAAATCCATTATCTTCTTGGTTATTATGATAATTTTTAATATCTAACACTTATCCATAGCCATAAAAAAATTAACATCAGTCCAAATACAAATTCAAGTGAAAATAAAACCACTAAAACATTCTCATGTAAATTATTTCTTTTTTATATCAATTTATCATGCTCTATAACAATGGAAACATATATTTGAATATAAGACGAGCTATAAAATTATCAAAATTAATGTTTCTTCAACAAAATAAACTCCTAAAATAAACAAACTTTGACAAAATAGTAATTATCAAGACTAAATAAATGAAATAAACTTCATTATTAAATCACTATAACATTGAATTCTCAAAAATATGTATATTGAAAACAATTTCAACACAAATATTACTCTAATCAATTTGGTTTCTTCAAGCCCAATTAGAATGGAATTAGAAATTATAAAACAAGGAATCAAGTTGAATGTTCATCCTTTATTCAAGTCCCAAATTACCTCTTAAATGTGTTTGGAATCTAAAACCCTTAGTTAGAAACCTAGTTCTCTGAAAAATCCACACACCAGTTGTAAAATTAAAATTCCATCGAAAATTTAATTAAAATAACATTGTAGGTTATTAAAATATCCTCACCATATAAATTCTTATCTTCGGGAAGTTGTGGTGGAACATGAATCACACCTCTAGATCAATATCGGTCATCATCCTCAAGTATTTATGTGTTTTATCCCTAAGCACCAACTTGTCATGTCAAGGATGTTCTCATTTTAAAACATCCATCATGCATCATCTGCATGACTCCATGAACAATGTCATAAGCTTATCTAAAAGATTTCCTTTATCAAAATGTGATACCATGATCATCATATCTGCTGAACTCAAAAATACATGGTGTCTTCAACTGATTCCTTCTAAAGAATCATAGTGTTACCCACTATAGTAATTTTTATATGGAACAATATTTTAGAAATACAATTAAATTTCTAGTTTAGTTTAAATACATAATGCCTGATCAATGTGAGATAGAAGTTAATTATTGATACCCAAACCTCATTCTTGGTTCCGAGATTAACCAATGAGTCTCTACAAACCAACATAACAAAAACAAGATGACCATACTAAAAGTTCATAGACAATTTTTTACATCTTAGTCATACCAGATATGATGTGATCGGTATTTTTCTAACCTATATCATATTGGTTTATACAGAAACAACAATTAGTATATTTACATCAATATTCCGATAAAAGTTTTGGTTCACAAAAATTGATGCTACATGAACCACCAATTTTGATACTTTATTCCTCAAAGGCATCATTAAATTAATCCATCATCCTTACCCAAGTCTCAAATGAATTCGAAGGAATTAACCTGGTTATTTTACCCACTATTTTCTCTAGTCACAAGGCTCTCAACATTGAATAAATTCACTAATTATCTGAATCCCTCACGACTCCCACCAATTTTTTCCCAAGTCCAAATCCCATATATGGTCACCATCCAATTCTAACCCTCCTAGGTTTGACCTCCTAGAATCTTATCTCAACATTAAATATAATTTTTATTTAGAACCAACAATTCTAGAAACCCATGGTCATTCCCTAAAATCCAGAAGCATCCAAGTACTCTAAAACCCAACCTTGTATCATGGGTACTAGAACTCGAGTCGATCTACACTATTTGGTTGCATGAAAACTTAAAAAATCATATTTCAATCCTTTCAGTGTTTAATCACATGAACATGGAATTTAATAAATGAAAACCACCCCTTGAAATTAACCTTGAATATTCCTTTATAAGGAATATCCTCACTATGGTTACATCCAAGTAGTATGAGACACTAAATTTATAGTAACCAGATCTACATTTCTAAGGACCCAAGGTATTTCACGCCACCGAAAAAAGGTTTCACTAAGGGTAATAACATAATGAATATCATCTAGATAAATCTAAAAATATATTCCATGATGTATTCTCTCATAAACTAACCATGTAGAGGGCCAAGGATTCCAATTTTGGTTAACAGGAATTTCACTATGTGCTAGATGGACAAATCAAAAGAGGTTCCATCAGGAATCTAAATTAATTGGTCTTATTTAAAGGTTAATCACTCAAGTTTATAACTAAGGATATTAATTCTCAACAATGACCTAACAATTGTACATTTCACGACCTATGCTTAGAGAACCTCCTATGCTCATAGGGTTTACATCATTGACATCATCATCATTATCATCATTTTTCTTGGGTGCACAAAATCATACAATCACATGAACTTATATCATAAGTAGAGAAGAATAGTGGTTTATCTGAATAAATGTCACAAAAATCATATGTTCTAACAGAGAAAAAGTTATTAACACCTAAGATACTGAGTTATCTATCATTGGTACAATCACACACATGTAGAATATATGTCCTTTGAAACCTACATGATGAATATGATGCATTTTATTCCTATTTTCGATACATAAAAGATTCAAATCCATATGAAATATTAACCTCAAAATCCACGTGCTTTTCCTGAGGTGTAAACATATAATCATAAAACAGAAACGATGAACATCAATCTCATTCTCTAATAACCTGGACATTCCTCAGAAATGGTGTTCTCAAAGCACTAGCCTGAGTTTCATCATAAGTCTTGAAACATTACTATGTCAAATATCTACCAACTTCTCAAAACAATAAAACAAGATAGAATGTCTTCTAATACAATTTCGTAACATCTCGACCCAAATCACTATGTCTATGTCAAAATTTCACATGAACTCAGGGATTCCCCCCATATGCTAGAGGTTATTGAATAATAGTGAGGGTATCTGTTTGATTAAATGGGAGACTATACATTCAATTAGAGTAGAAAAACAAATAAAAAAATCAAATGTATAATTGTATAAAATCATAGTAAACAATTTCCAATAAAAAAACAACAATATGAATGAATGTAGAAACAACATACTCCAATAGAAATGCCTAAAATAGAGATATAATCACCCATCACTCTGATCACATATACAAATAAGAATAGAATAAAAGTAAAAGAGGTTCCTTAACTCAAAGAATTACCTCATCCAAGTCCCCCGACTCGTAGTGAGCTATCTCGTTCAACTATTAACTTGGGCCTCATCCCAACTTGTACCTAATAAAAGTGAGGGTTTCTTGGTACCCAAGAGCCTTGGTCTCATGAGAAGAGTGTGAGTAAAACAAATTAGGAAACCACCAATGTGGTCCAATACCCGACCGGTAATATTTATAGTCTTTTCAGGTGATAATATCATCTGAAAGTAAACATGAAATACATAAATGTGTAAATATAGTATATAATCACCAAAGATAAAATAATAATAAAACCATATATTGAGTAGCCATGTACTTAACAAGACTCCTTGAACCCCTAGTCATACCTACTTTCACTCGATGATGGTATGGATATAAATGTGTATTTAAAATTTTTCCACCACATGTCATAATACTTGACAAAATTCCCAAAATTGGTTAGCAGCATATGCCTATCAATCCATGTTGTCCTTTAATGAAATACTTAATTCCCCACCATGACGGTGGTTCTTATTAGGAACATCACACACCCCACCCTAATCGTAGTCATTACCATGAACTCTTCACACCCCAACCTAATAATATTCAATATCCTTGAATAATGGTAAGTCCCACCCAAAATTCTTGATGTAATTAGATAACCACATCACCCCATCATGGAATTATCCCACTTCATGCTATATCCTATATATTCCAAACCCATGAATGGTTTTATCCTACATAAATAACATGTCTACGTTATAAACCATACTATAAAACAAGACATAACACATATCCATCATCATGTCATCACACTCCAACTCTGAGGGGTCATCTAGCAGAAACTAAGAAACCTAATCACCCTGATACCATAATCAAGCTTCCATAGTCTACACAATACTATAAGAAATACATATCATAGAAAATAATAAAAATTCATGTCAATAATAGTTCTAAAGGGGATACTCACACACACCCACATGTGATCACTATTAATCTTGTTCACGAAAAATATTCCAACAAAGTATCACGTCAAGGAAAAAAAGGTATACATATAAGTAGAGAATATAATATCATCATGATAATAGTAGAAACATTCAACTACATGATATAATTATCAAACATGGAAATAAGCTACATGAGCATAATCATGGAAAAATAATCATAAAGGCTTTCATGGTTTATACACATGTGGTCAAACCATCAAACATGGTATCATGGGATCTATCTATCATGTAGAAAAACTACACATCAAAGAGTATCCATATAATCTAAGGAACAAATTAGTGATCAAGCCTCATCCATCAGTGACTAGAATCAAGTTTGTGTACAAGGGACCATCATGGCCCTTAGCACTTTTTCCAATTACATTGGGCATGTTCCAATAATTAATTATGGATTAAGAATCATCAATCAATAAAGCATTACTTTTTATTCATAACACATTATGAATTAAGGATCATTTAAAAAATGTGGAAAACCTCATATATAATGCCAATTAATGTGAATAATTCTAAAGGGTTGAGTACAAAGGACTACCTACCTCAAATGCAATCAACTCCAAACCAATTAAATCCTATCAACGTTTTATGAGTTTTTTCATATCAATTCAGCCTCTAACAATCACCAAAGTCCCTTCTTAAGCTATGAAATTATAGTTAATTAATTATACAGAAATTATAAAAAATTAAAATATTATAAGAACTCACATTAAATGGTAAAGAAACACTTACTTAAGGACCAATAGATATCACCACCTAGCCCTTACTATGACCAACCATCTATAGAATGCTTTTCTAGCACTTTTGACTTCATTTGTAGAGAATTCACCATCATGAAGTAATAATATAAAGTAAAACTTATTATAACTAAATTGGAAAGTTAGAAGATACCAAAAAAATTATGTAACTTATTTGCAACATACCCCAATGGAGTTCGAGCCACTCCCATCACACTCCTGGTTCTATGACGAGAAAAATCCCAAAAGTAGTTCTATGTTTTGATGGTAAATTCAACATAAATTGACCAAAAACCATATAAATAATTTTCAAAAGATATTAATTCATAAAAACACCTGTAAATGGTATATTTTTATCATCACGAGATATGCTCAAGCCATTCTGATTCAAATCTCTATGAATATTGGACAATTCCCTCAAGATTTGAGAGAATTTTCATTTGATTCTATATTTGGTCACAAAATAATGATCATTCGAGAAGAAATATGATTGAGGGGAAGATAATATAAAGATAACTATGACATTTAAGGATGTAAAAGGATTAAAATTTCTGAGAGGATCATCTATGATGAAAGATATTATAATCCACCGCTATAGGAGGAGGAAGAAGGAAAATATTAAGGAATATCAAAGTATCTTGCCAGGAATTACAATTGGATCACATCTATACCCTCCTCAGATTGAGAGGATATCTTAAAGAGTTAAAGAGAGGAGTGGATGTCTAAAATGGTCTTGAAAATATGATCTAATGGTGATAAAACTAAGGGTATCCAATGGGAAAAATGACCAAAATTCTATTAATTAAACCATGCCTTACATGCCTCACCGACTACCTGTTTAGGGTCCAATGTCTAGAAGATAGTCTACCTGCTCACTTGTGATACTATTGTAGTATGTATGACACAAAATATCTAATTTAAACCATGGAATTGGATCAACTTTCAATCCATTATTTAAGTCCCAAATCACCTCTTTAAGGTGTTTGAACTTGAAGCACCTAGGTTTGACACCTGAATCTCCTAAGAAGTCATCTAACAATTGTAAATTTCAAATTCCCTCCAATATTTAAGACCCATAATTATGTAGGTCATTAAAATCTTCCCACCAAATAACTTTTGATCACCAAGAAATTGTGGTAGAATATGAATCACACCTCCTAATAAACCTCGATCACCATCCTCATGGATTTCTATATTCAATACCCGAGTTCTAATTCACAAACTCTTGGTTTTGATCATTTCAGAACATCATTTATGATTCCACTATGCAACTCCATGAAAATTTTTAGAAACCATTTCCAAATCTCATTGTTATCAAAAAAAATACCACAGTCACCACATTCTCCAAAATCGAAACACAATATTGTCTTCAACTGATTCCTTCCAAAGTAACCTAGTGATACCTACCATAAGAATGATCATATGAAATAACATTTCAACATACCAGTAATAAGCTTGGTGTGGTTCAAATATATATCACTTGATCAACATGAGACACATATTAATTGTCGACACCCAAACCTCATTCTTTTATCGGTACCGAACCAACATGTCTTTACCGACCAACGTGACCCGAACAAAACAAACTTCTGGAAAGTTACCAGATGTTTCTTAACACCTCATTTATAGCTAATTTTATAGTCTATATATAGTTATAAACAATCATATATAGTATCATGTAGACACACTAGTTGGTACATTTCTAGTCATCTTCTTATAAATGTTCTGAGCGACCACAACAAACACCCCACAAACCACTAAATTCCATACCTTAAGACTCAAAGGAACCATTAAATAGATCCAAAATCCTTACTGATGTATGAAATAATTTGGATGTATTTTTCTTGATTGGTTCACCAACTATTCTAACCAGTCATAAGGTTTTTAATTATGCGTCAACACACCATTGATCTGACTCACTCACAGCTCACAACAATTCAATCCCAAGTTCAAAGAACACTTCTAGTATGCAAACCACACTAAATATGAATCAAATATTAAACATTAAGTGAATAATTATATACACTAAGGTCCAATAAAAATTTATCTTCTAGATTCATCATGATTTTTCAACGGTCAGTCATATGTAAGACCGCAACCATTCCCGGAAGAGATTCGTTTCACACATGGCATTGACAATGCTCCCCACTATTCGAGTATCCTTATTGTTAAAATTTAGTATTTACATTAGTCTAACATGATCCCAACTATTCCATCACTGAATTTAATGAATATACTTAACCATATGTTCAAACTCGACTGCCAAGAAAAACACCATGCACTATTCATACCTAGATTTCTCATAACATAGTCCAATGCATCCAATGACCCATTATTGATGTGCATAATTTTTCCCACATAATCAAAATAGGTTACAAAATAAATTAAATTGGGTATAATTCCATCATTAAATTAATAATTTGAACCAAAAAATCACTATCAATGACAACTTGGTTTTCCTGCACAACGGTACCCTAGTCCCATGTCAATGTCATCTTCTACCAAAGAGACAAAACTAGTCCACCAAAACCTTTGAACTTCATACCAAATGTGCTAGTTACTGACACAAATGGTAACCCTTAAACCAAAAACATCATTGAACTACCATCACTACCTCTTTTGGATTCATCCATATAACTAGTAATTTCACAATGATCAGTACACCATCCTGCTTTTACCGAACCACATGTAACCACCTCCTGAACACTTGTGAGTCAAATATTTTTTAGTAAGTTTAGAAAAACAATACCCACCCAAGATAAGTTATTTCACTATGATTCATGAACCTTAGATCTTGTACTATATCACCTTTTCACTTGTCAACAAAATAAGGCACTAGCACCACTAAGCCCATTCACTCTCAACGCTCCTTTCAAGAAAAGGAAACTCTTTATTACTTAGATTAATTTTGTATCTCCCAACACATGAATATCAATTTGATTCACTTACCATACACTGATTATCGAACCCTCCTAAGTTAGATAACCTATGATATTTTATCAGTATTCAATGGATGTTATATTTTGAACCAAAAGGTCAAGAAACCCTTGGTCATGCCCTCAATACCACAAGAATCCAAAAACTCAGAAACACAAATTTGTATCATGGGTACTGTCAATCAAGGAGATGTACATATTTGAGTTACAAGACATCTTGAAAGAACCTATTTTAAGCCTTTCAAGGTTTATCACATACATAAATAATTTCATCAATGAAAAATTGTTTTTAAAATTAACCATGACTATTTCTATATAAGGAATACCACCACTCGAGTTACTTCCATGTAGTGTAAGAATCTGAGATTCTAGTAACTAGAGCCACATTTATATGGCTAAAAGGTATTTCTAACCACCAAAAAAGGGTTTCACTGAGGGTTAAATCTTATAGAGAATCATCCAGGAACATCTATAAAGAAATTCCACCAAAACTTCTCTCTTAAACTAACCATATCAAGAGTAAAGGATTCATAGTTTTTTTAATCAGAATTCCACTAGGTACTAGAAGGATCAGTCCAAAAAGGCTAAAATTGGCACCTTAATTAACCAATCTAATACAAATGATTCTCACTCAAGGCCCTTTCAAAGTATTTTAATTTTAGATATTGACCAGAAAAGGGTACAATGTAGTGCTTATACTTAGAGCACAACTTTTACTCAGAGGGAGTACATCATCAATATCATCATTGTCCCCATCATCATCGTCATCATCACCCAAGTTTCCCACACCATAGTATCACATGACCTGCTATCATAAGTTGAAACATATAGAGGTTCAATTGAATAAATGTCACTAAAACTCATATGTGCTAACATAGTACAAGTTGTTGACACCTATACAGCTAAGTTATCTATCATCAGTACAATCAGACACAAGAAGTATATATGTCATGAAAAATATGACATATAATATTAAAATATGATATATACGATGAATCTTTTCGATACATATAAGATTCAAATTCATATGAAATGAAAACATCAAAATACACATGTTTCACATAAGGTGAAAACATATTATTATAACAACAAAAACCAAGTACGTAAATACCATTCTCTGCCAACATGAACTTTCCTTGAAAATGGTGTTCAAAATGCACCAATCCAAGGTTCATAACAAGTTATGAAACATTCTTATAAAACCTATATACCCACTTAAAAAAATAATAAAATAATAAAAAACTCTACTATGATACCATTTTATAACCTCTCAACCCAAATCATCAGGCCCAATCCAAAATTACACATGACCTTAGGTACACCTCCCCATATACTAGAGGTTACTGACTAGTAGTGAGGGTCTCAAGTGGAACCATGGTGAGACTATAACATCTATCATAGTGCACAATAAAAAATTAATTAGAAAAATATAACAATATACATTAAGATTAAAAAAATTCCAATAACATTCTACTAGTTTGAGTGAATATAGAAAAAAAAGATCCAAATGACCATATCAGAAATAGAGAACTAAATTCTCATTAGGCTAATCATATATAAAAATAAGAAAAGAACAAAAGTAAAAGAGGATCCTAAACTGTAATCCTAAACTCATCTCAATATACAGACTCTTAGTGAGATATACTTCTCAAAGATAAATATAGGTATCAGCCCAACTTGTACCTGCAATAAGCGAGAGATACTCAGGTACCCATGTTTCATGGTCACCCAAGAAGGGTGTGAGTATAACATAGTAGGAAACAACCAATGTGGTTCAGTACCCAACTAGTAATATGTAAAATATGTGTTGGTAATAAGCTTAGTAGAAAGTAAACATGAAATAAATAACTATGTAAACATATAATATAATCACTAAATCATATAAAATAAAACAACAACCATACACCCAGAGGTCTTGTGCTTACCAAGCCACCATGAACCCCGGACTATACCTACTTTGGTTCGATGCCAGTATAGATGTAAATGTTGATGTAAAATATGTCACCACATGTCATAAGACATGACACAATTCCTATTGTATAAACACAATTTTCAATTTTTATTAATATTCATTAATTATATTTTATATATTTTTAAGAATATAAGGTAAATTTACAGTAAAAAGGAAGAAAGCTTTATTTTAAACCAAATTGGATTCTCATGGATTATATGGATTTATTTAAAATATTTATTTATAGATTATTAAATATTAATTTTAAAAAATGAACTTCATTTTTGAATTCATCAATTCAAAATTATCTTTGTGTGAGTTTTTTCAGTTTAAATAAATATTTTTCATTGAATAATGAAAATCACTGATTTTTTTTAAAAATGTATTTTGGTTTCATGATTTTAGAAAGTTCCGTTTTATTTATAATGGTTTAAAATAAAAAAAATAGTATATTATATATAATCCAATTATGTTCTTTCAAACGAATTTTATACTTGAATTTGGTATAAAAACAATTTTATACTTAAAAAGACATTTTTTTAAAAAAAATGGTTTTTCATTGTGTTTTTTCAGGTTTAATTTTAAATTAAAAAATAAAAATTATGTGCATTAAATTTAAAAAAATTTATTAAATATTTTTAATCATATTAATTAATATTATTTAATTATTTGAACTTATTTTTTTCATAATGAATAGAAAAGATAGTAAAAATATGTTAGCATAGTTAATGTTAAAATTGGTTTATCGGGGGTTAATCTAATGAGATAAGGGTTACACTGACCAAAAGAAATGTATAATTTCAATTTTATGAACATATTCATAATTGATACCATATAATATTAATAAATGGTCCATTTTGGAGCCATATTTATTGATTAATACATTACTATATGTTTTTCTCTTTTTGAAAATTCCAAGTGTGTCTACTCCCCCACTTTTAAAAGGACATCCCCTCTCTTATCTGACCCACACTACAATAGCCTTTTTTCGGCCATGATTTAACCAAATACCTTACATACATCCATATTCACTACCTATAGTCCCTATGTTTCTCAAAAAAACAGTCCTAGGAACGCTTTTGGTATAAACATAAAGAGGTTGTCCGAAGAAGAGGTATAGTTTTTAACCATGAATTTTCATTTTTTTTATTCTTCCACCTTCTTCAAATATTATTTAAACATGTTGAAATAATAAAAAATATATATTGAACATATCTATAATTTATTATTTTAATTTAATTACTTATATCCTTCTATTATTCTATAAAATGTAAAATGAAACCATCATTTGGGTGTGCTGCGAACTACCGCCTCACAAACCAATGTAATTTAGTTTTCATCACCGCCTCTCATGTATGGTTATAATGATGTATTTAATGTATATATATGAAATTAATGACATATTTTTAATTTTTTAAAAGTAATAAATCACATATTTTCTTCACTTTACATTCATTTAAAAATTATAATGTCATTTATATGTACGTGTGGATTACCACCTCCATTAAGTGATGTGATTCGTTTTTTCACCACCACATAAAATGGATAGTATATATAATTTTATTTAAATAAATAATATGGTATTTATTATATAATAATAACTTTGTAATGATAAAAAAATACTTACCTTATTTCCATAAGGATCATTGAAAAATGAAAACGTCACTCATTTTTAAATATGGTATGCCAGAAAACATAAATAATACATACCTTATTTCCATCATGATCATTGAAAAATTGAAACGTTACTCATGTGTAAATATGGTCTTTCATCTTTATGATTGTAACATTGTTTAGTTTTCATAACCATCTTCCAAGTTCCATTTTAAAACTACAATTGACATATAAAAATGATTATTTATTCATTATTATTATTATGCATATGATGGAAAAATGACCTCTTTCACTATAGTCAACCTACTGAAGTCATTTTGGACATATAAATTGAATATCAACAAAACATCTATTATGAAATTAATTGATAAATTAATTAAATTAAATTTGGTAAAAAATAAAATAAAAGGAATAATAAACTTTTATAAGGTTGTAAAATAATTAAATACCTAAAAAAATTATTATTCATGAAAATAGAGAATATGTGTGATGAGTTGGACCTGAGGTAAGTGATTTCTTCTTAATTTCCACACCATTGAGACACGTTCTGTATTACGCACCTATTTTCTTTTATTTAGTGTATATACTGAAACTTTAAGGTATTTGATATGAATATTTATATTTATTCATAATTATTTATGATTTAATTAATGTTACTCTTTCAATATGAATGTTTAAAAGAAAATACAAACTTATTTCTCTTTTTGAACAGGTATATTTTTCGTTCATGTCTATATTTTTAAAAACAATTTTAAAAAATAATTTTTATTACTCAAATGATTTATTAAAGAAAATTAATGTTATACTTTACTTATTACATGATTTTAAAGGAATATTTCTAATTTTTTTCTTAAACGGGTCATTTTTAACTTTTATTGTTAAAAATCTAAAGGAATGTTTTCTTTTTAACATATATGATGTTACAAAAATTTCCCACAACCATAAATATTTTACAACCTTTAAATTCATCTATAGTATTTTAATTATTTTTTGAAGGAAACAATTAAGGAAAAATTATTTTTAATGTTTGATTTTCATTCATTAAAAGAATTTATTTTACTACAAGATCTAATTTTCTGATGGTCATCCATCATATATTAATTAATTTTATTAACATTAACTTCCCCTTGAAAATTAAACTTTATTATTATCATTATATGTTATATTTATCTTATATATCCATATTAGTTATCAGGGACATGCTTATTTCTTGAACCATATATCATTTCTACATAGGCTGATTTACTATGAAATTAATTTGATTGACTAGGGAAAAATTGATAAATCTACATTATTTACTCAATACAGATATTTCTTGATAATAAATATTATTTATGAATTTAATTTAACATTAAATATATGAATAATTCATTAAGAATGCAATTATAGGTGGGTCCTAGTTATAGATAGCCCCTCGATGCATCGATATGTATCATGAGACAAACCAGTTGTCTGAAATTATTTAAATGGGATTTCGTGTATGCCTACCCATAGATGGAAATGTATTAGAAAAATATCATAATGATAAATAAATTATGATTTATAAGATCATGATGTCCAATATTAAGAATTTCCTTCATTGTAAATTCAGCCCTTATTTTCCACGAGATCGTATCATTTGATATTATTCAAGGATGTATTTTTTTCTCATGTTATTGAATAAATGGAATATGTTTTTAGTAATTTAACTTTTCATATTAATTTTTCCTAATTGATTCATCATATATTTTATTGTATGTAACTCTTAATAATATTATTAGTTAACCCTTTATTTGTTTTCATTTTCCCATTATATGAATAAGGATATTATGAATAATATAAAGGATGAAAAAATGTTTTTATGATAGGTATTTTTGATTTCCAATGTAATATGAGAATAATGTATGTATCCAGTTATTTAAAGACTAATAAACTAATAAATCCTTTAGAATGAGATCCTTTTTATCTTATACTAATGTAATAATGTAGAAACCATATTTGGGTTACTAGATTTGGGTTTGTTACAGTTGGTATCTTAGAAATTTTAATATAAACCCTAGGAACAAGATTTTAAAAGAACATAGCTAATATGAGAATTATTAAAATCCCTTATATTATTTGAAAACATTTACCATTGTGTGGATTTTTATTTTATAGAACAATATTCATGATAATTATGATCTAACTCAGTGTGTGTCATTTTTTCATGATGGTTCCTAACATAAGAAAGGTAATCAAAAACCATAGATAATGTAGAGATTCCCCCACTAAGTAAGTCAATAATGATGGTATTAAAAATTATCATATAATGGCCATAATAGGGTAGCTTACTTAGTTTATAATTAATAACATTACCCAAATTAAGTAACCGATTATTTCATATAATGAGTCTCCTATGTTGGGTCGCTTCATATAATAGAAGCCTCCCTATTTTAATGCAACTACTAACCCAATGGTAGTTGAGCTATGTATTAGGTATATTGAAAAGATATTCCTCGATTTGGTATGTAATTAAATTGAAAAGGTTATTCTTATAGTGTATTATTTTTAAGGATATGCATATCAATGGTGGTCATTGATCCAAAACACTAAAGAGAATAAATAAATATAAATAATTGAATGGATAACTTTTAAATTAATTTTATTGAGAAATAATTCCCTCAATTACGGTGACCTAAAATTGAGAGGAATTACATAGACATCCACTAGAGAATGAAGTTGATTTTTCCATTGATTTAGACCAAAATAAAAGAACTTTATAAAATACTATATATATAATTGGAATTATGGAATTAGTGGAGTCAAATAAATAACAAGAGGAGTTGTGGGGTAAGGGATTTATATTCCCTAATGTTTCACCTTGTGGATCCCCTATTCTTTTCATTATGAAGAAACATGGATCTATGAGGATGTTAATTGATTATAGGGAAATAAATGTTTGTATAATAAAGAAAACATATCCTCTTCCATACATTCATGGATTATTCATTTAACTTCATAGAGGTCAATATTTTTCAAATATTTAACTTCATTCTGGGTATCATAAATTCTGAGTAAAGAAAGAATATATTCCAAAGAAAATATTTCATATGAGGTATGGGTATTGTGAGTTTACATTAATTCCATTTTAATTGACTAATGAACCCATTTTTATAGAGCTAATGGATGGAGTATTCAATGAATCTAATGGTATATTTTTTGTGATATTTATTTATGATATCTTGATATATTGTAAAAGTTGTGAGGACCTTTTGAATCAATAATGGATTACTCTTGAGTCTCTCAGAGAAAAATATTTATATGATAAATTTATATTGTGTGAATTCTATCTTTATAAATTTTATTTTCTTGGCCATATTGTCTCTAAGGATGGAATATCATTTCATCCTACAAAGACAAAGGTAGTCAAAGAATGGCATACACTAACAAACATAAATGAGGTGCATAGTTTTATTGGTTTGGAAGGTTACTATAGGTGATTTGTTCAAAAATTTACTCATTAAAAAAATTTACATATAAAGGGGTTAGGTTCACATGGAATGAGTAATATGAATTATTTTTTGAATATTTGAAGAGGTTATTGGTTAATGCTGCGATTTTGACTCTACCATCAGTAAATGATGGATTTTTTATATTTTTTGATGCATCAAATAAGGGACTTGGTTGTGTACTTATACAGAATGATAAAGTTATTTCCTATTCATTAAGGTATATAGACTCATGAATAGAACTATCCAACCCATGATATTAAGTTGGAAAATATAATATTTTTGTTGAAGATATAGTGAAATTATATCTATAGTGAAATGTGTGAGATATACACAAATCATAAGAGTATAAATATATATTTTCACCAAAAGATCTCAACATGAGGCAGAGATAATAGATCGAACCACTCAAGGATCATGATTTATAAATACACTACCACCAAGGGAAGGAAAATAAGGTAGTGGATGAATGATTAGGAAAGATCATAGTGTTATTTCCAAAATGAGTTTTGATAGGGATCTTATGTTCATGGTTTTAGAAAATATGGATCAAAGAATTATTAAGGTAGGGGAATCATCACACATTTTTTTATTGATCTCTAAACCATTTTTATTAGAAAAGTTAAAAATTTAGCAGCCTAATGATGAGAATTTTCAAAAGAAAATTAAAACTTTGAATGATGGGAAATTGGCAGACTTCGTATATAAAGTTGGAATTCTGAAATTTGTAAATATGATATTTTATCCATCTATACCTCATCTAAAATAAAATTATTATATTGTGTTCATAGATAAATTTTTTTTATACACCCTGGTATTACTAGGAAGTATAGGGATTTGAAGGAATGTGACTTGTAGTGTAACATGAAATGAACAATTGCTGATTATATATCAAGATTCTGGGGTTTTAAATAGGAAATGGCTAAGAGTCATAATTCTAGAGGATTAATATAGCCTAAACCTATTCCTATGTGGAAATGGGATGAAATTACTATGGACTTTTTAATAGGAATACCAAAGAATCCAAGAAAGAATGATGCAATATGGATTATTTTTTATCCCCTTACCGAATTTAAAATATTTTCCACTATAAGGGAAGATTTAACTATTAAGAACGTCAAACATATCTATATTAATGAAGTTTTAATATTTCATGGTGCACCTCATTCAATTTCGTATGATCATGATCCATGATTTACATCAAAATTCTAGATAATTCTTCAGAAGGATCTTGATATCAAACTTCATTTGAGAACATCCTATCATCCTCAATCCAATGGGAAACAAAAAAGGTCTATTTGAACATTTTATGAAATTTTTAGGTCATAATAAATTGACATTAAAGGTATGTGGGATAATTATTTAACTTCAGAAATGTTTTTCTATAGAAATAGTTTCCATTCATGTAATCAAATGGCGTCGTATGAATCATTATATGGAAAAAATGCCATACATCAACTTTTTGGGAAGAATTTGGTAGAAAGAATCTTATAGGAACATAATTTAATGATCCAAAGTTTTATAAATGAAATTTCATTTTTAAATTAATAAATTACTTATTAAATAATGAAATTATAGGAGACAAGTACACAAATTTGGTTTTTTAGATAGTTATATGTAATATCCTATCAGATTTAAAAGAACATTAAGCATCATAACCATCAATATAATATTCATTATATAGTGGTTGTATAATTTTTATATATTAAGGATTATGATAAAGTCTAATTAACATATAAAATGGAAGGGACGATCTTGACCAGTAGGATCATTCCCTATGAATCTCATCTATAAGATCTTCTAAGGGAGAAAAAATCACTAGTATTTTACCTTTACCAATCCCAAGTAAAGATTCAATAAATAAAGCATATGAAAAATAATTTACAAGATAAGTTCAAGCTCATTGAGATCATGATCTGAACCATGTTCGTTAAACCACCTGAAGAAAATCTCACAGTCACCAAACTTACCCTTAGAGAATTCAATGGTGTAATTAAGAAATATGAATCTAGACCCTATCATTAACAGTTTGAATATATTTTTAATAAAATAATTATAATATTTATCTTTTAATACATTATTAATGATTAAATAATGATTTTGATAAAAATTATATTGTGACATGATGAAACTCAAATTATTTTTTTTGGAAATATGCAGTTTTAAAAGAAAAACTATTTTTGAAGAATTCAATAACTTTTTAAATAAATTATACTTCAATAAAATATTATATTAAATAATATTTCTTTAAATATAAATTATAATATAATTTTACAAAGTAAAGTTTAAATTTTAAAAGGGTCAGAAAACTGTTATTATAAAAAATTATGTTTTCCAATAAATGAGGAATATGATTTAAAAGTGAAAATTATAAAATTTAGAGTATTATTTTGATAAAATAAATATTATTTTTGAAATAATCTTGTTGATATTATCCAATAGTAAATTTAAAGTAATTTTTTTGATGTTATTTGATTAATTTTATATACCCTTAATGAGTCCTCCAAAACCTATATTATATTGAATGGTTTTACAATCAATTCATTATAAACGTGACTCCCTTTAACATATCCATGGGTATTATTTTAAGTATTTTGGTTCTTATCCTTAAAATTAATTAAATACACTTCTATTTGGAAGAATATATGGGATGTTTTGTGTTTTGGATTAATTTATCATATAGAGTGAAAAACCTATGTTTAGAAATAAATAAAGAATTATCCTCTATTTTTCTATATAAACCCACCCAACCTCCCATTACTTTTCACTAAAAATCCTTATAAAATTAATTTACTCTTACCTTAACTCTATAGTTCCCTCCCATGTTTCACCTAATCTCTAAATAATCTCTTATGAGTCTTTTAGAAGTGCCCTGTCAAGGTAAATGATCTTCTCATTCTACACTTTAATAAAGAACCTTCTTTATATAATGCCTTTCGATTTCCAATTTTTCATATTTGGAAACGTTTTCACACCTAAAAATTATTTTAATTATGATAAAAAAGTTATGATATATCCTTTTTACACTTATTAACCTATTCCATAAACATTTATGTACACCCCTTATGCTGCTGAAATTATCTTGCGATTACTCAAGACAAACATTTGTATAGTGAATACTCGTCACCATTTCCACTAAAAGGTATTCACCAATTTATACATTTCCTTAATTGATTTGGTATTTTTATTTATTTAATTTATACTCTTTAATCTTGGGGTTAAAATTGATTAAATACATCCTTATTTGGTATGATTTATGTGGCATACTTATACATGTACATAATATGGAAGTGATGGGTAAACTCGAAATTATATATCCCTCCAATGAATTAAGTAATGTTTTATCTCCTGAGATTCAATATATGGTTCATGGGAGACTATCCTAAATACAATATGTTATGATGTTTTAGATTTTATCCTTGACTTGTGTTTATGATGTCATTTTTTATATTGTTGCCACATTCTTATGTTTTATTCATGTTATTATCATATATCATGCTTCGATGTTCTTGTTTATGATTATTGCACATTTTATGTCTAATTTATATGCCTATTTAATCACTTGTATTACTTTCTTCATGATATACTTCGATTACACCCTTATTAATCTTTATAACTCACCCATTTCTTTTGTATATACCCAAGTTATCTTGTTCATTTTTAGAAGATAATGGAAATTTAAGGGAATTTTATGAAGTTTTTGTTTATGTATTTGTATTTCTGTTTCATGTTTTTATTCTATGTACATAATTACCAAAATAAAAAAGGACTCTGGATCTTTAGGAGTTGTATTAATTTCATCTTATTGTAATAAATTAGGAAAAATTATTTTGATGATATGGGTTTTCATAGTTGGAATCAGAGAAAAGTCTAAATATTTTTGGAGTTTATTATTAGAAATCACTGGAGAAATATTTAGGGCTAATAATAAACATAGGAATACATCTATAAATAATATTAAATTATATGATAAGTGGTTTCCAAGAAAATAAATCCTTGTCTAGATGCTACAAGTGGATGTGTCTCTTGAATAGTTGTACCTAGGGGTAATAACCCCAAAAGTGCGCATTGACCTAGACTTGATCCCAACCTGTTGCACGACAATGGTCCTTGATGCACACTTATTTTGAAACTCCTGGGGAATATGATTTTATAAATTCACAAGATCTTTATGAACCATTATTAAGGGAAAAAAATTCCCATAAGATTCATATTATGAAATAGTCCATGGATAACTTATATTGAAACCTATAAATCCATAGTTTAAGGAATGTATTTCATTATGACGTATCCCATAAATGTTCATAGTTTCCCTTTTATGTGTTTTATAATTTCAAAATCTTCATCCCTAAGTATATTTTGGGTGAATTAAATTATTAGAACAAAAAGAAAATCATGAGGGGAATGCATGTTATACATTCAACAGCTTCAAATGTATTATGTTACTATGGTTTCAGGAATTATTTCATACCATTAATGTTTATAATAATTATTAAAATGAAACCAAAAAACATGGATGTAGAGTTATTTATAAGAATGTAAAATGGGTAAATTATTTCATCCTAAGTATATAACTCTTCTCCTGTCCAAATTTGCAGGCTAAACTTCTTAGAGAACCTTATGATACTCCCTTTGGTAGAATTTGATGCAGTTTTGGGTATAGATTGAATTTCCTTATATAGAGACAACATAAGTTTCTAACAGATGGTAATCACCCACTATATTTAGACTAATCCTCTAATTATATAAATGTACAAGGAGGAGGATGAATCTCATTTGGTATCATCATCTCAAACATGGATATTTCTACCCTATGAGAAAGTTTATGTAGCTCAAATGATTGACACTAAAGAAAATATAATCCTTGATGACATGCCCACTATTAGATAATTCACCAATGTCTTTCCTAATTAATTTTCCAGTCTTCCTCTAAGCTGTGAGGATAATGTCTCAATAGAGATTATACATGAAGCCTTTCCAGTATCCAAGACTCCATACAGAATGGAAACTATTGAACTTAAGGAAATGAATAATCAACTATTGGATAATCTTAATAGAGGGTATATATTTCCAAGTGCTTCACTATGTGGTGTACTAGTCTTCTTTGTTAAGAAATAGGATGGGTCAATGCACCTCTTCATTGATTATCATGAGCTTAATAAGATCATGATAAAGAATAAGTATCATCTTCCATGGATTGATAAATTGTTTTAATAGTTATGTGGAGCCCAATAATTCTATAAGATGGATATTTGGAAAGGATATTACCATGGGAAAGTAAAAAAAAGGATATCCCCAAGATTTATTTTTTCACAAGGTACATGCACTATGAGTTCATAGTGATTTCATTTCGACTCAATAATTTTCCAGAAATATTCATGTACTTAATGAATATAGTATTTATGGATTAATTTGAAAGATTTTCTGTAGTATTTATATATTATATTCTCATATACTTAAAAATAATTATGGAGCATAAGGAGAATTTTAATTTTTATTAAAGACCATGTGAAAATTTAAAGTTTTATAGAAATTACAGTAAATGACGGTTCTGAATTGAGTAAGTAGCATTAATGGGGAATTTTTTCACGAATAAAGGGATATCTATGGATCCTTAAAAAACTAAGGAAATTAACAGATGTCCTAGACCAACATCTGTGATGGAAATCTGTAGTTTCCTTGGATTCACTTTGTATTATCATTGATTTGTGAGAAACTTATTATGATTATAAATCCCACTAACCAAACTAACTCAAAAGGGTGTCAAGTTTGTATAGACTGATCAAAGAGAAGAGAGATTTAATGGTTTTAAGAAGAGGTAAATCACTGCACCTATGCTCACATTACCCACCAATGGGGAAGGTTTTTTGTTCTATAATGATGTTTCTAAAAAGGTCTTGGGTTGTGTACTCATGAAAGATGAAAAATTGACAGCCTATTCCTCCCTCTAATTGAATATCCTTGAGAAGAACTACCCAATTCATTATCTACAATTGGTTTTAGTGATATTAATTTCTAATACTTGGAAACAGTATCTCTACAGGGTGACGAGTTACATAAATACAAACCATGAAATCCTTAAGTATATATTCACAGAAAATGAGCTCAATATGCACCAACATAGGTGGTTAGTGCTGATCAAGGATTATGATTGTTCGATCCATTACTATCTTGGGAAGGAAAATAAAGTGGAATATTTTCTAAGTAGAAAGGATTTTACAACTCTAACCATGATGAGGATTTTAAGGGATTTGATATTATTGGACATGAAAATGATGAACATGGGAATAATAAAAAGTTCTTCATTATAAATTTCTCAAATAATAGAGCAACCATCCATTATTGAGAGAATCAAGGAGGCCTACAAAGATGATGATGCACTATATAAAATGGTAGCAAATATTCTAATTTTAAAATTTTCTAAATAAAAATTTACAAGGTTGGAATCCCAGATATGTGTCCCATCATAACAATAATAGAAGAGGGAACTTTTTAATGATTCACTTATCTCACCCTTATCTATTAATATAATAATCACTAAGATATATAGATATTTAAAAAAACATATGGTGGGATAACATAAAGAGAAAGACTGTGGAATTTGTATCACGATTTTTGGTATTCCAGAAGTCAAGGCTGAAGAAGTATAAGGGTATGATGAAACCATTTCATATAATAGTATAGAAATGGGAAAACATAACAATGTATTTCATCATTTCCTGGTGTCCCTAAAATAAATAACTCTACTTTGGTGGTATTAAATCACCTTACCAAGTCAACGCATTTCATTACTATCAAGGAATAATTATCTCTAAACCAACTCACCATGATATATATAAGGGAAGTGAAAAGACTGCATGAAGTTTAACTCTCTATTATATGTGATTGATATTTTTGGATTACCTCAAGGTTCTAGACAATCCTTCTATAAGTGTTAGATACATAGTTGATCTTAATCACTTCTTATCACTCTCAGATGGACAGTCAGTCTGAAATAACTATTCAAACGTTTGAGGATATACTGAGATCATGTTCAATGGGTTTTTTCAAATGTTGGTATCAACAACTTCCCCTATTAGAGTTCTCATTTAAGATCATTTTACATTATATCATTCAATTGTCACCGTATAAGGTTATGTATGGGAATAGGTGTCAGACTTCAACATTATGGGATAAAGTTGGAGAGTAGAAGCTTATGGAACTTGATCTTGTACAAGAGATTACATAAAAGGTTCAAACCATTCAGTGTCATCATAAATATATACAAATTCAATAGAAAAGTAATAAATATAGTAATCAATGAGACTTGGAGTTTTAGGTTGAAGATAAAGTGTTCCTTTATATATCACTTTGGAATAAAGTCATAGGTTTGACCTCATCGAAGCTAGGGCCTATCGTTTAGAACTCCCACCTAACCTATCTCAAGTACACAATATATTCCATGTCTCCATATTGAGTAAGTACATATCAGAACCCTCACATGTACTGAATGTATAGATGGTACCATTAGAGAATGATTTTTCATATGAGAAGAATTCAGTGAAGAACCTAGATTGTAAAGAATAAGTTCTGTGAAATAGGACAACTCACCTGGTCAAAGTGTTTTGGATGACCTAAAAGTTTGAGGAAGAAACATGGGAAACATAAGAGGCAATGAAATAGAAATACCCTCCAATATTTTATTTAATGAAATAAAAATTTTGGGGGTAATATTTCTCAAGGGGGGAAGAATATAATGACCTAATGTTTTATAAATTAAATTCCCTTTTTAAATGAATAAATTCATTATTAAATAATGAAATTTTAGAAAACACATACACTAAACTGGTAATTTTGGACCATTATAAGTTATATCATAATCGACTTAAAAGATTTTTAATCATCATAATGATTGATATTATATTCAGTATATAATGATCGTATGATTACTATATATTAAAATTTAGGATAAAGTACACTTGATATGAAAAAAGGAAGCGATGGACTAGACTAGTAGGATTACACCCTTTGAATCCCATTTATTATCTCTTTTAAAGGATATAACATCATTTGGATTTTCCCATGACCAATACCAATCCAATATTCAACAAATAATGTATAAGTGAAACCATTTATGGGAGAAGTTCAAACTCATCGAGATCACCGCCCAAACCATGTTCACCGAATCACCCCATGAAAATCTCATAATCGCACACCTTAACTAAGGGAATTCACTGGTTTAATAAATGGTTATATCTAGACTCTAATGGTATGAATTTTTATATTCTTATTTATAATGAAATAATGATTATATTTATCTTTAATACATTATAAATTATTAAATAATGAGTTTGATAAATATTATATTTCAATATGAAGAAAATCAAGTTATAGTTTTGGAAAATATGTAATTTCAATCAAGACACTCTTTTTGAATAATTAAATATTTTTAAAAAAATATTTAAAAAAATATTATTAAATAATATTAATTTAAATATAAATTATAATATAATTTTATGAAGTCAAATATAATTTTTAAAAGGGTCAGAAAAATGTTGTTATAAAAAACCTAGTATATTTTTATAAATAAGAAATTTTATTAAAAAGAGTAAATTATTAAACTTAGATATTTATTTTGATAAAATAAACATTATTTTTTAAATCATCACATTTAAATTATCTAATTGTAAATTTTTCAAAATTTACTGAGATATTCAAATTTTGGGTAAAACTTAAATATGTTATAAATATATAATATGTATTATAACATCATAAATGCCAAAAAGTGATGTAATAAATACTATAATGATTATACATGACCAAAATTATGTCCCGTTTAAAATTATGTGTTTATTAAGTTATTTAATTTATTTTTTAAACCCCTAATGAATCCTCTAAAATCAATATCATATTTTAAGATTTCAAAATCAATTTTTTATAAACATGACTCACTTCGACATAACCAAGTGTATTATTTTATGTTAATTAGTTATTATACATATAAAATAATGAATCCACTTCTATTTTGAAGAAGCCAAGTTAAAAAATCATGGTATGGTATGTGGTTTGATTAATTTATCAGATAGAGTGAAAACCCTATGTTTAGAAATTAATAAAACAAATACCTTCTCTTTTTCTATCAAAACCCACCCAACCTCCCATTCCTCTTAACTAAAAAACCTTAAAAAACTAATTTAATCTCCCCTTCCCTACCTATACCCCTCCAAATGTTCCACCAATCTCCTAACAGTCTCCTCCCAAGATTTTAGGGGTTCCCTCTCAATATAAGGGATCCTCTCCTTCTCCACATTATTCAAGAACATTCTTAATATTGTGCCTTTTGATTTTTAATTTTTTATGTTCGGAAATGTTTTTACACATACCTCTAACTTTACTTATGAAACCTTATTTAGGAGATACCCTTTTCACTCTTATTCACCTCTTATATAAACCTTTATGTATACTCGTTATGCTTCCGAAATTATCTTGTGATTTACCATAATAAACATTTGTATAGTGAATACCTATCCCTACTTCAACTCAAGGGTATTCACCTAGTTGTACATATTATTCATTGATTGGTAATTTCCATCTATTTAACCTAAACTCCTTAATCATGGTTTTAAAAGTGATGAAATACATTCTTGTTATATCTAATCTATGTGCCACACTTATGTATGTACATGATATGAAAGTGATAAGAGGGCCTGGAATTGTATAGGCCCCCAGTGCATTGGTTAATGTTTTTATGTCACAAGATTCCATGTATGGTTTAGTAAAAGTTATCCTAATAATTATGTGGTATGATTTTTTTTGGTTATCCTTGACTTATATTTATGGTGTAATGATTTATGATATTTCTACATTATTATATTTCCTTCATTTTATCATCCTATATCATGCTTTGATTATCATTTTTATGATTATCACCCATTTTATGTCTTTTTGATAAGCATATTGAATCACATGTATTACTTTAATAATGTTATACAATATTTATTACCTAACTGGGATTTATAGCTCACCCATTTCTTATGTACATCCATAGGATATCTTGTGTAGTTTTAGAATATTGAGAAGATTTATGTGCATGTTAGGAAGTTTTAGTTTATGTATTTGTATTTTTATTTGAATTTGTTATTCCATGTAACTAATTAACTAAATACACTAGGCCTCATGATCTTATAGGGTTTTATTAAGTGTATATTATTGCAATAAACCATGAAATAAAGTGTTTTGAAGATATGGGTTGTCTTACAAATCCTGTTGAGGAGAAAACAAAAAAGTTAAAGGCTATTCAGACTCATATTAGAGAATCTCAAATTAAGAAAAATATTTTTGTCGATAACCAAAGAAAATATTTATAATTTCAAGTGGGAGATCACATTTTCTTGAAATTATGTCCATTAAAGGGTTTTATAAGGTTTGGTATGAAGGTAAAAATGAGTGATAGGTACATTATAACTTTTTAAATTCTATAAATAATTCGTTATATAGATTACAAATTGGAAATTCCATCAAGACTCTCTAAAATACATGATCTGTTCCATATCTCTTTGTTAAGTAAGTATATTCCAGACCAAATGCATGTGGTCACCTCTAAAGTAGTAGAGTAATAACATGATATATATTACAATGATGAGACTATCCAAATTCTTGAGAAAAGATAAAAAGTGTTTATGGTTCTAAAAAATTGACTAGTAATGGTACTTTAGATAAATCCTAAAATGGAGGAAGCAATTAAAGAAACTAATGATGTTATGGAGAAGAGCCACCCTCATTTGTTTAAAATTTAATATCATTGAAATTTTGAGGAAACAAAATTTGTAGGAGGGAATAATGTACAAGTCCATTCAATGTCAATATAAATCATTTTTATGTCTTATTAATTTTCATTAATTATATTTTATAGAGTTATAAGTATATTAGGTAATTTTTCAGTCAAAAGGAAAAGGCATTATTTTTAACAAAATTGGATTCTCATGCATTATAAGGTTTTATTTAAAAAATTGATTTAAAAAATATATAATTTTAATTTGAAAAAATGAACTTCCTTTTTGAATTCATAATTTCAGAATTATCTTAGGGTGAATTATTTGATTTTAAAAAAAATTATTTTCTAATGAATACTGAAAAAATACTGATTTTTATTGAAAAGTATATTTTCATTTCAAGAATTTACAAAGTTCCATTTTATTTTAAATGGTTTTAGAAAACATTTTTTCAATTATATTATTAATAATCCAATTATAGTCTTTTTAATGTATTTTATACTTGAATTTGGTATAAACAACACTTTAATACTTAAAAATACAATTTTATGAAAAACTGTTTTTCGTTGTGTATTTCATGTTTAATTTTAAATTAATTTCTAATAATTTTGTGAATTTTATTTGATAAAATGGATTATAAATTTTTAATAACAATTATTAATATTATGTAATAATTTTAACTTAATCTTTTTGTTAAAATGAATATTAAAAACACTAAAAACGTGTTACCACAGTTAATGTTAAAACATGTTTATCTAGGGTTAAACTAATGATTTAATGGATAAAATGATCTAAAAACTTTTCTAATTTATATTTTATGGACATATTTATACCCTATATCATATAAGATTCTAAAAAGGTCTATTTTGGATCTATTTTTTTTTTTATTAATTCATTAATATAGTATATTCTTTTTAAAAGTTCCAATTGTGTCCTCTCCCCCATTTATAAAAGGGCACACCCTCTCCTCTCTTACACACACTTAATGATCCTATTTGTTATGAAAATATCTACTTATATATTGTTCTTACAATGCCCTCCATAAACTATATTACTTGGTTTGATCATAAAATCCTCCTAGGAATGCTTTAGGTGTAAACCTAAAGATGTTGTCTCAAGAAGAGGTATGGTTCTTAACCATGTGTTTTCATTTTATGTTTTCATCCACATATTTCAAATATTATTAAAACATGAATAAGTAATAACACTAATATATTAAAAATAAAAATATGTTGTTATTTTAATGACATAACCTATATTTATCTCCTCTTCCATCAAATAGGAAACGAAACTTTTGTTCATGTGTATGGGGGATTACCGCTTCATGAACCGATGTAATTTTTTTTTCATCACCGCCTATAAATGTTTCTTATAATAATGTATTTAGTTTATATATATGATTTTCATGAGATATGTATAATTATTTAAAAGTAATATGTTATATATTTTCTTACCTTTCCATTCATTGAAAAATGGTAACATCATTCGTGCGTAGGTGTGGACTACCACCTCCGCAATGCGATGTAATTTTCTTTTTACCACTAAATCACATATATGGTATATGTAAGTTTATTTAATTGAATAATATGGTATTTATAATATAATTATAATTCTATATAGATAAAAAATACTTACCATCTTTCCATTATGATCATTGAAAATTGTTAATATTACTCATACGAATGTAAGGTGCACCGTCTCCATGATTGTAACGTAGTTAATTTTTCATAACCATATTTCATGGTTGGTTTTAAAAGTATAATTAATTTATAAATGGTGTTTCGATGTATACCAACACATATTTTATATTTCCTTACCATAATTCCATAGTTATAAAGATATCATAACTTCTAAGATCATGGTGTCCAATATTAAGAATTTCCTTCATTGTGAATTTAGTAATTATTATCCATGAGATCATTGCATTCGATATTATCCATGTATGTATTTTTTTTGTCCAGTTATTAATTAAATGGAATGTGTTTTTAGTTATTTACGTTTCCATATTGATTATTCCTTATTGATTCATGATTGATTCTAATGTATGTAAATCTTACTAAGCATATGAGTTCACCCTTTATTTGTTTTTTCCCATGATATGAATAAGGATATTATGAATAATATCAAGGATAAAATAATGTTTTTATGGTATGTATTTCATATTTCAAATGTAATACGGGAATTATGTATGTATCAGGTTCTTTAAAGACTAATAAATCAATAAATCCTTTAGAATGAGATCCTTTGTATCTTATACCAATGTAATAATGTAGACAACAACTCTGGATTACAAGAGTTGGCTTTGTTATTGTTGGTATCAGAAGAATTTTAATAGAAAAATTGGGAAATATATTTTTAAAGAACATATCTAACATTAGAATTATGATAACACCTTATATTATTTGAGGAATTTTACCATTATAAGGATTTATATTTTATGGATCAATACTCGGTGTGTTTCAATTTTCTGTGATAATTCCTAATATAAGAAAGGGAATCAACACCCATAGACAATATAGATACTTCCTTTCTAAGTAATCCAATAAAGATAATATTGGGAATGATCATATCATGGATATATTAGGGTATCTTACTCCGGTTACGGTAAATAAACTTACCCAAACAGAGCAACTTATTATTCCTTAGAATGATTCTCCTATGTTGGATCACTTCATGCGATAGAAGCCTCTATATTTTAATGGAATGACTAATATATTGGTATCTAAGATATGGATTAGGTCTCTGGAAAATATTATTCTATTTGGTATGTAATTAATGTAAAAAGGTTACTCTTACAGTTTATTATTTGAAAAGAGATGCAGATCAGTGGTAGTCATAATCCAAAACCCGAAAGAGGCTAAGGAAATAGATAGAATCGAATGGAGAACTTTTACAGTAAATTTATTTCTGAAATAATTCCTTGAATAATGGGGAGATAAAATATAGAGGAAGTTACTCACTTTAAATTATAATTATGAATAAGGTGTGGAAGAGTATGAGGCTAAATTTGCACGATTATCTAGATATTCTTTTGACTTTATACAAAATATAGAAATAAATATTGAATATTTATTTAATGGGATCAATTTGAGTTTTGAAGAGAAATAGTTTATAAAAAGATTTATTCATATCATTATATAGTTTCAACTATCATTATGATAGAAAATGAATTTTATAGATCCTATGTATTCAAGGGAAATCGAGAAAAGAGTGGTCAGATAAACACCAATAAATAGGGAATGGTTCAAATAATAAAGAGAGAATAAAGTAATTTCCATCATGTAACAATAGTGGTAAAATCCTTGAAAATTCTTGAAGGGAGTGGGTGTTCATTACAATTTTTGAGATATGGGACATTTGGCTAATGAATGTAGGGTGAAGAAAAAGACCACTACAATACAATTCTCCAATTGTATGGAAATGATGCATTATTCAAAACAATGTCCTAGTGTTAATGGAATCTACTACAGAAGAGGCGAAGAAGAAAAGGATAAGCTTATGTGATCGTGATAGCTGAGGTTAAAGTTCCTACAGATGTTATCATAGGTACATTAATCATAGTCTTAAATTTGTCTAATGATTTATTTGATGATGGATCTTCACAAAATTTTATATCATCCATGTTTTCTAGGAAAATTATATATTCCCAAACGACTTAAAAGGGAGTTTATAGTCTAAAATCATAGTGGAAATATAATTGCAAAAAGGTTGTTTCAGTCAGTTTCCATTATGAAACGTAAATATTACCTATTTTTCTAACATTTTTATTATACCTATGGTTGATTTTATCATATTTTTCATGTCTAGATCAACCCCAATAACTATTCTGAATGATATTTTTAGGTAATATGATAAATAAAAACCTATATATGGAAAATATCATCTTAAAATTTAAAATATACATATTGTACAAGAATAATTTGGTGTATTTCCTTAGAAATTACTTGGAAATCCACGAGATCATAAAGTTGAGTTTTCCATTGATTTAATCAATGATACAATAACTTTATCAAAGACACTGTATATATTGAAAATTTTGGAATTAGTGGATTTAAATAAATAACAAGAGGGGTTTTGTAGTAAGGGATTTATATTCCCTATTGTTTCACCTCACAGAGCCCCTGTTATTTTCATTAAGAAGAATGATGGATCTATGAGGCTGTTCATAGATTATATAGAAACAAATGATTTTACAATAAAGAAAACATATTCTCTTCATTTCATTGATGGATTATGCATTAAAATTTATGGAGATCAATATTTTTCTAAGATTGACCTTTATTCTAGGTATCACAAATTGAATATAATGAAATAATATACTCTAAAGACAATATTTCATATGAGGTATAAACATTATGAGTTTATAGTAATTCTATTTGTATTGACTAATAAACCATAGGTTTTTATAAATCTAATG
The DNA here is from genome assembly GCA_963277665.1 of Viscum album. Taxonomy (NCBI): domain Eukaryota; kingdom Viridiplantae; phylum Streptophyta; class Magnoliopsida; order Santalales; family Viscaceae; genus Viscum; species Viscum album. The sequence goes on along the minus strand of OY728162.1, from coordinate 619,507,110 downwards.
AATGTAATATTAAATGAGAATCTTGATAATTTTTTTTGGTATTTATTTATAATATCATGATATATACTAAAAGTTATGAGTACTTTTAGAATAACTTGGGGATTATTCTTGAGTCTCTTAGAAGAAAATATTCTTATGAGAAATTTATAAAGTGTGAATTCTAAATTTCGAAAGTTTCCTTTATTGGCCATATTATCTCCAAGTATGTAATATCATTCGATCTTACAAAGAAAAAGGTAGTAAAATAATGGCCTATTCCAACAAACCTAACTGAGGTACATAGTTTAATTGGCTTGGCAGGTTATTATCGGTGATTTTTTCAAAAAATTACTCATTAACTTAGCTTAAATGTAAAGGGGTTAGCTTTACATGGATAAAGTAATTTGAATAATTTTCTGAATATATGAAGAGGATATTGGTAAATTCTTCTATTTTTAATCTACCATCAGTAAATGATGGATTTTTTATATTTAGGGATACATCGAATAAGATGATTGGTTGTGTCCTTATACATAATGATAATGTTATTTCCTGTGCATTATGAATAGAACTATACAAATAATAATATTGAGTGGGAAACCATAATATTTTCCTTGAAGATATAGATAAATTATATCTATAATAATATTGAGTTGGAAACCATAATATTTTCCTTGAAGATATGGATAAATTATATCTATAGTGAAAATGTGAGATATACACAAATCATAAGAGTCTAAAATGAATATTTTTACAAAAATATCTCAATATAAGGAAAATATAATTGATCAAACTACTCATGGATTATGATTTATAAATACATTACCATCTAGGGATGGAAAATAAGGTACTGAATGCATTGATTAAGATATATCATATAGTTATTGACAAAATGAGTATTTATAGGGATCTTGTATCCATGTTTTTAGAAAATATGTATCTAAGAATTATTATGTTAGGGGAAGAAATACTCCTTTTTTAAATGATTTTTAAACTATCTTTATTAAAAAAGTTTAAAAGTTCTCAGCCTAATGATGAGAATTTTCAAAAGAAAATTAATGTTGTGAATGATGGGAAATTGGAAGACTTCGTATATAAAGATGGAATTATAAAATTTGGAAAATGGCTATGTGCACCATCTATAACTGATCTTAAAATGGAATTATTAGATTGTGATCATAGATCAAATTTATCTATACTCCCTATTAGTACCAAGATGTATATGGATTTGAAGGAACATTTCTTGTGGGATAATATGAAGCAATTTTTTTCATTATTGACCAATATACCTGTTTTTTCAAAATTTTAAGGCTAATAGACCTCATCCTAGAGGATTTATGTAACCTATAATTTTTCCTATATGGAAGTCGGATGAAATTACAATGGAATATTTAACTGGATTACCAAATAATCTTATAAATAATGATGATATATGGATTATTTTTCATCGCCTTACCAAATCTTCAAATTTTCTCACTATAAGAGAATATTTACCTATTGAGAACCTCACATAGCTCTATATTAATGAATTTTTAAGATTTCATGGTGCACCATGTTCAATTGTGTATAATCATGATCCATGATTTACATCAAAATTCTGAAAAAGTATTCAGAAGGATCTTGATACCAAACATCATTTGAGAACTTCATATCATCCTCAAACTTATTGGAAGCTCAAAAGGATTGTTTTAACATTCTAAGATATGTTTAGATCATGATCAATTGACTTTCAAGGTATGTGGGATCGGTAGTTACGTTTAGTAGAGTTTTCCTATAGTAATATTTTCCATTCAAGTATTCAAATGGGGTCATATAAATCATTATATGGAAAAGATTTCATACTTAAACTTTTTGGGAAGAAATTGGTGAAATTAAGCTTATAGGCCTAGGATTTAATAACCCTAAGTGTTATAAATTAAACTTCATTTTCAAAAAAATAAATTCCCAATGAAATAATGAAATTATTGAAAACTCATACACTAATTTGGTTTTTTGGATCGTTATTGGTTATATCCTATGAGACGTAAAAGACCATTAAGAATCATAACCATTTATAGTATATACATTATATACTGATTGTATCATTGGTATATATTAAGGGTTATGATAAAGGCTAATTAACATAGAAAAAGGAAGTGATGGTCTTGACCAATAGAATCATACCCTATGAAGCCCATTTATCAAATCTTCTAAGGGAGATAGAATCACTGGGATTTCCCCTTGACCAATCCCAAATAAATATTGAACAACTAAATCATAAAGAAAACCATTTACAGGATAAGTTCAAGCTATTAATATCATGATCCAAACCATGTTTGTCTAACCATCCCAAGAAAATATCACCATCACATAACTTTCTTATAGGTAATTCACTAGTGTAATTAAGGAATATGTATCTAGACCCTAATATTAATTATTTTCAAATTTTTTAATAAAATAATTATTATATTTATCTATTAATACATTATTTCTTATTAAATAATAATTTTGATAAAAATTATATTTTGACAAGATGAAACTCAAATTATATTTTTTTGGGAAATATGTAGTTTAAATCAAGAAATAATTTTTAATGAATTCAATACTTTTTTAAATAAATATTATTTTAAATATTATTTATTTAAAAATAAATGATAATATAATTTTACAAAGTCAAGTATAATTTTAAAAGGGTCAGAAAACAATTATTATAAAAAATGGTATTTTTCTATAAATGAGGGGTTTGATTTAAAAGTAAAAATTATAATATTCAGAGTATTATTTTAGTAAAATATATCTTTTTCTAAAATAATAACATTAATATTATCCATTGGTAAATTATTCATAATTTTCTGAGACATTCAATTTTTTGGGTAAAAATTAAATATAGTATAAATATACGGTATGTATTATGACATTAAAAAAAGAAAAAAAGTGATTTAATATTTACTATAATGGGTATCCATGACTAAAATTATATTTCACCTTTAACATAATTTGTTTTAAAGTTATTTTATTAATTTTATATACCCTCAATGAATCCTCCAAAACCCATATTATATTTTAAGGTTTTAAAATCAATTATTTATAAATATAAATCACATCAACCTCACTAGGGTTATTATATTAAGTATTTTGGTTCTTATCCTTAAAATATAATTAAATAAACTCCTATTTTTAAGCAACCATGGTACTTTTTTTGGTTTGAATTAATTTATCTTATAGAGTAAAAACCTAAGTTTAAAAATAAATAAATAATTCTCCTCTATTTTTATATATAAACCCACCCAACCTCCTATTACACTTCACTAAAAACCCATATAAAATTAATTTACTCTTAACATACATATATATATATCCTTACCAAGTTTCCCCAAAGCTCCTAATATGCTCCTACTATGATTTTAGGAGTTCCCCCTCAAGGTAAGTGATCCTCTCCCCCACTTTGTTCAAGCACCTTCTTTATGTCATGCCTTTTGATTTCCAATTTTTTATGTTGGAATATGTTTTTAAACATACCAATTATTTTCATTATTATAAAAAAGTGATTATATATCCCTTTTACTCTTATTCACCTTTTCCATAAACCTTTATGTACACCCCTTATGCTGTAGAAATTATCTTGTGATTTCTCATGCCAAACATTTATGTAGTGAATACTCATCCACATTACCAATCAATGGTATTAACCTAGTTATTATTAGACTTAATTTAATATTCATTTACCTTTATTAAATCTATACTCTTTATTCATGGGATTAAAAGTGATGAAATACATCCTTATGTTGTATGATTTATGTTGCACACTAATGAATGTACATAATATGAAAGTGATGATTGGTCCCAAAATTATTTAGCCCTCCAATGCATTGGGTGATGTATTTATCTCATGAGATTACATGTATGGTGAATGGGAGGTTATCCTAAGAACACTATGCTATGATTTTTTGGAGTTTATCCTTGACTTAGGTTTATGATGTCATGTTTTATGTTGTTTTCACATTCCTATGTTTCTTTCATGTTATAATTATATATCATGATTTTATGTTCATTTTAATGCTTCATACCCATTGTATGTGTTTTTAAAATTCCTATTGATTCACATTTATTAATATACTCATTTTATACTTTTATTAATCCCTTACTAGGATTTATAGCTCACCCATTTCTTATTTACATCCCCTAGTTATCCCTGGAAGTTTTAGAAGATTAGGGAAATTTAAGGGTATTTTTAGGATTTTTAGTTTATGTATTCTTAATTATATTTCATTTGTTATGATATGTACCTAATTACCCAAAGAAAATAGGCCTTACAGTCTTCTTGGGTAGTCTCAAGTTTATCTTATTGTAATAAATCATGAAATAAAGTGTTTTGAAGATATATGTTTTCATAGTTGGCATCAATGGAAAGTCTAGTTATTTTTAGAGGTTATTATTAGAAAACACTAGTGAAATAATTAGGTATGATAATAAACATATGAATACATCCAAAAATTATAGAAAATTATATAATAAGTGGTTTTCCATAAAATAAATCATTTCTGGGATGATATAAGTGGATGTGTCTCTGGAAAAGTTGTACCTAGGAGTAATAACCCCCAAAAGAACAAATTGATATGGACTTGATCATCACCTGGTTTATGATAGTGGGCCTTGATGAACACCTAGTTTGAAACTCCTAGGAGTATGATTTATTAAATTCACAAGATCATTATAAACCATTATTTCGGGAAACAATTTCTATAAGATTTTATATTAGGAAGTAGGTTGTGGATAACTTATATTGAATCTAATAAATATATAGGTTAAGGAATATATTTCATTTATGATCTTTCATATAAATGTTCATAGTTTCCCTTTTATTTTTTTAGTAATTTAAAAATTATCATCCCTAAGTCTATTTTGGATGAAATAAATGATTTGAACCAGAATCAAATAGTGATGGGCATACAATTTACCTATTCAGTAACTTCAAATTTCTTTGGTTAAAATGGTTTTATGAATTATTTCATATAGTGCATTTTTAGTAGAATTATTAAAATACAACCAAAAAACATGGAAGTATAGTTATCGATGAAAATGGAAAATGGGGAAATTATTTCATCCCAGTATATAACTCCTCTTTTGTCCATATTTTCAAGTTGAACATCCCATATAAACTTATGATACTTACTTTAGTAGAATTTAATATAGTTATTGGTATAGATTGGACTTTATTATATAGAGACAACATAGGTTTTTGATAGAAGGGAATCACCCTCTATATTAATAATCAGCCTATAATTATATACAAGTGAATGGAGGAGGATGAATCTCCTTTGGTATCATCATCTCAAGCATGGATATTACTACCTTAGGATCAAGTGTATCTAGATGAAATTATTGATACTAAAGAAAATATCATCCTTGATGAAATCCACATTATAAGGGAATTCACCGATGTATTTCCTAAATAATTGTTTGGTCTTCCTCCAAACTGTGATGTTGAGTTCTCAATAGAGCTTATACCTGAAGATTTTCTAGTATCCAAGACTCCATACCAAATGTCCAGTATTGAACATGAGGAGAAAAATAATAAACTATAATAGAATCTAGATAAAAGGTTTATACACCCAAGTGCTTCACTATGGGGTGAACTAGTCCTCTTTGTCAAGAATTAGGATGGTTTAATGCACCTATGCGTTGATTATCATGAGTTCAATAAGATCAAGATATAGAACAGTTATCAACTTCCATAGATTGATAATTTTTTTAACAATTATGTGGAGCCCAATGCTTCTACAAAGTGGATATTTATTCGGGATATTACTATTTAAGGGTAAAAAGATTGGATATCACCGTGTCTTCTTTTTGTATAAGGTGCAGGCATTATGAGTTCATAGTGATTCAATTTAGACTCAAAAATTCTCTAAAAATATTCATGGACATGATGAATAGAGTATTTAGGGATTACATTGAAACAGTTTTGGTAGTATATATATATGTATGTATGTATGATATTCTTATCTACTCCAAAATAAATGTGGAGCATGAGAAGAATTTGAATTTTTTATTGAATATCTTGTGGAAAGAAAAGTTGTATGAAAAGTATAGTAAATGAAATTTATGGAAGGAGAAAGTAGAATTCATGGGGAATTTTTTCTCTAAATAATGGATATATGTGGATCCTTCAAAACCTGAGGTAGTTGAAGGATGGATCAGTCCAACATCTGTGATAAAAATCTTTTGTTTCCATAGATTCACTGTGTACTATGATTTATTTGTGAGAAACTTCTCATGATTATCAGGACCACTAATAAAGATAACTTAGTTGGGTGTCAGGTTTCTATGGAATAATGAATGTGAAGGGAGATATAAAGGTTTTAGTAATAGTTTAATCACTATGCCCATGCTCACATTACCCACCAATGAGGAATTATTTTTGATCTATTATAATGTGTCGAAAATATTATTGGGTTGTATATTCATGAAATATGAAAAAGTGATAGCCTATACTTCCATCCAATTAAATATACATGAGAAGAACTACCCAATGCATGATCTATAATTTGTTGTAGTGATCTTTGTGTTGAATATTTTGAAGCATTGTATGTATAGGAAGAAGGGTTACATAAATACAAACTAAAAAATCCTCTAGTATATATTCACACAAAAAGAGATAAATATGTACCAAAGGATGTGGTTAGTGTTAATCAAAGATTATGATTGTTCAATCTATTACCATCCTGGGAAGGAAAATAAAGTGGAAGATGATCTAAGTAGAAAAGATTATGAAACTCTATCCATGATGACGATTGTGAGGGATCCAATATAATTGGACATTAAAAGAATGGACATAGTAATAAAAAAATAATATTAATCATAACATTCTCAAATAACTTCTCAACCATACTTTCTTGAGAGGGTTGAAGATTCTTAGAAATATGATGAGGCTCTACAGAAAATGGTTGCCTATATTTTAGAGTTCATCTTTTCTAATGATAGAGTTATATAGTTTGAAACCCATATATTTTTCCCATAAAATACAGAACCAAATAGGGAACTTATGGATAATTCACTTAGCTCTCCCTTCTCTATTAATATAATAATCACTAATATATTTATATATATAAATAAAAACATATGGTGGGATAACATAAGGAGAGAGACTAGGTAATTTGTATCATTATTATTGGTATTTCAACAAGTCAACATTGAATAATTCTACGTTTATGATGTAACCATTTCATATACTAGTTTGGAAATGGGAAACAATTACCATGTATGTCATCATACCCTAGGACCCCTAAAGGAAATAACTCTATTTGGGTGGTAGTTGATCACCTTACGAAGTCATCACATTTCATTACTATCAAGGAATATTTCCCTATTAACCAACTCACCAAGATATATATAAGGTAAGTTAAAAGACGGAATTGAGTTGCACTCTCTATTATATCTAATTGATATTTGAGGTTTACCTCAAGGTTCTAGAGAAGACTTCAACAAGTTTTAGATACATAGTTGAGTTTCAGTACTTCTTATCACCCTCAGATGGAAAATTAGTCTGAAAGAAACATTCAAACTTTTTAGGATATATTTAGATCATATTAAGTGGATTTTTGAGGACTTTGAGATCAATACCTTCCCCTAGTAGAGTTATTATATAATAACATTCTCAATTCTAGTATTCAAAAGTCACCTGATAAGGATCTGAATGGGAATAGGTGTCACACTCCAACATGCTAGAATAAATTTAGAGAGAAAAAGATTATGGTTCTTTATCTTATTTGAGATATTATAGAGAAGGTTCAAACCATTAAACATAATATGGAATCTATAAAAAGTTGACAGAAAAGCTATGAAGAGAACCATAAATGAGACTTAGAGTTTTAGGTCCGAGATAAAGTGTTCCTCCATATATCGTTGTGGAAGATATTCATGATATTTGGGAAGAATATAATGCTTAGTCCAAGACACATAGACCCATTTTAGATCATTGATATCATCATATCTACGTATTATTGATTAAAACTGCCTCCTAAATAATCTCAATTACATGATGTGTTCCAGGTATCCCTGTTGAGGAACTACATAATAGACCCCCACATGTACTGAATCTAGAGGTGGTTCAATGGTATAATGATTTTTTCATATGAGGAGGAGTCGGTGAAGATATTAGATAGTAATGAAAAAGTTCTATAAAATAGAAAAACTCACCTGATCAAAATGTTTTGGTAGAACAGAAATTTTGATAGAGAAACATGGGAAACAGAAGAGGCATTGAAATTTAAATGCCCTCATATATTTAAATGTATAAAATGAAGATTTTGAGGGTAAAATTTATCAAGGGGTGAAGAATGTAATAAATTAAATTTCTATAAATGAAATTACCCTTTCGAATAAATAAATTCATTATTAAATAATGAGATGATAGAAAACACATACACTGCATTGGTTATTTTGGAAATTGAAATTTTAAATCCTATTGAATTTAAAATATGGTTAATCATTATAATTGTTGATAATATAGTTGTTATACAATGATCATATGATTATAATATATTTAAAGTTATGATAAAGTCTAGATGATATAGATAAAGGAAGTTATGGAATCTACAAATAGGATCAAACCCTATGAATCCCATTTATTAGATCTTTTCAGGGATATAATATCACTGGGAATTTTTCTTGACCAATCTCAATCCAATATTCAACAACTAAATCATAAGCAAAACCATTTATGGGAGAAGTTCAACCTCATCGAGATCATGACCAAATAGAGATTATATTTTAATTATTTCTTATGAATTTTTTAATGATTTAATACCTTCTAATTAATCAATTTGAGCTTATCTTCATCATTTTATTATTTTTGTGATTTTTCGGATTAATAGTGAAAATTGGTTAATTTTGGAAATTTGGAAGTTTTCTATATCTTTAATAATATGGAAATAACATTTAAAAAACTTGTCCAAATACAATAATATTTTCTGGGAGAATGACCAAGAGATACGAGAACAACTTTTATGAAGAAGACTTACTGATATTCAGCCATTTATTATGATAAATAAACTCAATTTTTCATCGGAGTGAACCTGGAGGGAAACTTTTCCACCCCTCAACCCAATATATTTGAGTGTACACTTCCATTCAATAGTGTTGGAGAAGAGTAATGAGGGGTTATGATGGATGATTTTAAGATATAAGTTCTTTATAGTTTCTCTTTTCCTTTTTCTTGGTTTCATAATTCTCTCTTATTACTCTTTCAACTCTCTTACCCATCATATAGAGGGGTAAAACCTTTGAGTGATTAGGGAAGGGGGAGTTTGACTTTTGTAATGTCAGATTTTGGAACATAAATTTGAATATCTATTTTTAAATTTTATGATTTCTAATTTTAGTGGTTCTTAATTCTCTTAGTGATATTGTATTCTTGGTTTTGGTTCCATTCATTATTTATAACTTTGATTAAAGAACTTTAAACTCACTCTGCCTAGTGCAGTTTGTCTCAATCAAGAAAATTATCTTATATGGGGAGTGTCTAGTGATCGTTGGAATGTTTGTATAATAAGTGAACTTTTTATAGATTTATAAGGCTCATAAATTCCTGATTGAGGATTTCCATATTTACTTTGGAATAGTTCATTAAATTTCTTGCACATAAGAGTGGTTTTCATTACATCCTTCAACCAAGGGTTATAGACAACTCGATCAAAGTTCCTTTCATTTATAATTTAATTAGAGGAGAGGGGAATGATTTTTATGGTCATGATGGCATTGAAAAGGTGATCCTACCCTAACCACTTCACTATCTCCATCCACTTGTGTTCAAACTTTATTTTTAATCACCTTATTTCTTTTAATACTCAAACAATTTCAAAAACAACATCTACTTATTTCTCAAATTTATGTGACAAACATGATTTTTGTGCGCTCCCCTCTAGAGACATCCTAGATAAACCACTATACTTCATTTTAACTTTGTAAATATTTGTTTTTTTTCACACCCCAGGATAGGATTGTGTCAAAACAGGGTGTCATTGTTGGGAGGTTTTTCCAACAATCTAATTCTGAAATTTATTAAATAAATTTCATTTCTTTAATTTAAAAAAGATAAAAAATTATTTTCCATGATTTATGACTATTTAAAATATTCTTCTCAGATTTATAACTCATAAACGCAGTAAAAATGATTCATGGTGATGAGGAATCCCTCTTAAAAAAGGTTTATTAACTCAATATTTTGTTTAAGAAAATGTTGAGTGGCCATGTCATAGGTCCCTCGCTTCAAGAACATGTGGGAAGAACCGAATAAAACTTTCATTGGAAGGATTATGGAAGAGAAATTTTATGTTCTTGCATTCCCCTCTTTTATTTATTTTTAGATTTTTATTGTATTATTATTCTCCCTTATAAATGGATACCCTTCACATAGAGGGATAATCCATTAATTAATAGGGTAAGGAGAGTTTTTACTTTTTTTAATTATTGAGTTCATGCACTTAATGGTATAAAATATTTCTTGATTTTTCAAAGTTGGTTTCAATTTATAATAGAGGTTTTTATTATCAATTACGATCATATTTGGTTTTAGATAATTTTTTGGATATTTCTTTGGTCAATGATCATTTTTTACCTCCACTAGGTTATGGTCTATATAAAATGGAATCGGTCAGAGATTAGTGGTGAAGTAATCAGTAATCTTCTTTACAGGTAGGATGAATAGTGAATATTCTTAATTTTTTTGGGATAAAAAAGACCCAATCGGGAATTTTCTAAGTCAATTGAGGGTATTCTCTACATCTATTTCACACATAGTAAGGATAGTATATCAAGATAAGTTCTTGGAAAGGTATACTCTCACAATCACCATATGACCAAAAGAGTGATAGGAGGTGATTCTGGAATCTCACTTTAATCAGCTTAGTAAAAGAGGAATGGATAAATTGGAACTGTGATAGTATTGGAATTATAAAAATAAAACTGAACTGATCACCCAATTCATATCCCTATTTTCATTCTCTTTATTTTTCAATTTGTTTTTAATATTTTATTTCATTACTTTTTTGTTTTTTTACCTTAGATTGTTTTCTAAATCGAAAAATTTCAAAAAAATCCTTCCCTTCTTTCACTATTTTAAACTGATAGGTTGATTTTTGTCAACTCTACTCTATAGAGAACCTAGTTTTACCACTATAAAAAAATTCACTAAGGAAATAATTGTTTTTTCACACACCACGATAGGAATTTGTCGAAATGTGGCATCCTTTCCAGGGTGGTGGTGTCAACAATTTTTTTTTTATTTTCTTATTTATCATTATTTTCTTCTTTTCTCTTAAACATTGCATGACTAAAACCTAAAACACTGAACCTTTACCTATAAATCCTAAAATTGAAAGAAACTTATTTAATAGACATAGAAACCTTAATTTTTAATCTGAATTTCAATAAAGTTCTCTTGAAGACTCGAGTGAAACTCCAAGTGTTCACTCTGAGTCTTTCATCATATAGGGAAACTAGAACCAAACCCTTAGAGACCTATATGAACCACAATTAATTAATCAAAATAATAAAATTATCATTCCAAAGTTAAAAAATGATTTTGATATGAAAACCAACATGATTCCATTACTTCCAATATTTCATGGCTTGGAAGGATAATATCCAAAAAACATATTGAATATTTCACAAATGTATTCACTACTTTCATACCCCTTGGAGTAGCTGAGGAGTTGGAAAAGTGGTAGGAATTCCCATTTTAATTTGAAGGGGATACAAAAGAATGGTTTTATCAAATAAAATCTGGAGATGTGGATGATTGGAATGACTTGGTGATATGTTTCATGCAAATATTCTTCCCCGCCTCCAGAAGCACAATCATCAAAAAGGAAATATGTGCCATCAAAAAATCATCTGGAGAAGACCTTTAAGATGACAGGGAAAGAATTAAAAATATTTATACCAGCTGGACACATCAAGAAATTAAGGATAATCACTTTCTTGTCTTATTTTATCAAGGATTACTGGATAATGATAGAAACCTTCTGGATGAATCATTTAGAGGAACATTGATTGATATGTCACTAGAATAAGTTAAGGTTTTTATTGAGAAGATCTCTCAGAACTCAAAATAGTTTGGCATAATCGGTAATAGTATAAGAGGAATTCATGGGGTAAGAAATTTTTATCCATCACCTTTATAGGAAACTAAGATTGATTAGCTAACTAGTATGGTGTGATAGATGTCCTTGAAGTAAGTGAGTGACCAACAAGCACCAACTAAGGTATGTGGTTTATTCTCATCACATAATCATTTCACTTACTAATGTTCTGAAATACATGGAATGTAAAGTTGTGTGGTAGCCTTTCATCTGAGGTAGTTCCAACAAAATCAAGGATGGAGAGAGCCTAACTGGTTTAATATGCATTTGGAAATTAGCAGAATCAAGCTAGACCCTCGTACAAAAAACAAATCTAAAAACCACTTCGATTTCAACAAAAGAAATATTATAACCATCCTTCACACCACCAACCACTCACTTTCCAAATACCTTATGAGAAACTATTCCCCATAACATAACCTTCTATGGATTAACTGCAATCCAAGTATAAGGGCTTGGTGGATAAGGTTGAAAAGTTGGAAAACATGGTGGGAAGTCTTATTGAAATCATGTCCAAAACACCGAGATGAACTCCCTTCCCAAAAAATACCAAACCCAAAATATATTGTCATAATTATGTCAAGAATAAGTGGAAATAAAATCTCGCCGCTAGCATCACATGAACCTGAAACAAGACCACCTGATTTGAGGGAGAATGAAGTTGTAAACTCTAAAAAATATTTGAAAATATACCATGAATAAGAGAATAAAGAGGAGGAAGAGAAGGATAATATGAGGAAGAATAGAAAAAACCATTATAAAGGTAATAAAGGGAGAATAAATAATTACCCCCATCATTTTCATCAAGGATGATAGAATCAAATAGATTAAAAGAACAGTCACTTCAAAATAAAATTTTGGACAACATCCAGAAAGTGGAAATTAATATCCCCCTTCTTGAAGCACTTAAAAAATTTCAAAGTATGTTAAATTTTTTAAGGATATTTGAACCAAGAAAATAAGACTTCAACATAATGAGTGTATTACCTTTGAAAAAAGTGTCTCATCCCTTGTCACGCCATTGTTTCTAACCAAATGTCAAGATCCAAGAATGTTTTTCATTCCATGAACCATTGATTCTATAAATTTATATAATGTTTTGTGTGATATAGGTTCTTTAATTAATTAATTTATTCACTTAGTATACAATTATTTGTATATGGGAGACTTGAATCCCACATGAGTGGTGGTCCAGCTTGGAAAAATATCAATAGTTTTCCTAGTTGGAGTTCTGGAGGATGTCCTGGTGAAATTCAAAGTTCTCTTATTCCTAAATGACTTTTATGTGTTGAATATGGATGAAGTTATGATCCAATAACACTCACCCATCATTTTGGGGAGAAATTTCTAGAATAATACCAAATCCATCATCAATGTCCATAAAGGGACACTCACCATGGAATTTGGAGATAACACTATGCACTTAAATATTTTTGAATCCATGAGGCACCCATAAGATGATCACTCCCTCTTTTGACACTATCATGAAGTCTATACTAATCTAATTGAAGAATCATGTTTTTACTATAAATTTTTATCCTTAAGTTTTAATTTTCCACTGAAAATATCACTGAATATAAGGATTCATAAAATAATGGAGATTCTGATTCCATGTGGAAAGAAGAGGTATAATTTGATTTATTTGATGATTTTTTAAAAGATGAGTAATATGATATGGATTATTGTGTGTATAGGGTACAACATTTTGAAGTGGGGAACATTAGTTTAATTTCATTTGTTAAGCATCTCCTTGATCTGGAATTAAAACCACTCCTTGATGATTGAAATATGAGTATCTTAGTGAGGGATAGAAATTACAAGTGATAATTGATAATAATATATCTAAAACCCAAGAAAAATATTTGATTGATCTTTTGAGAGATAATGTCCATGAAATAATTTGAAGCTTAGGTGATATCCTAGGAATACACCTAAAAATATGATCACATAAAATTCATCTTGAGGGAGGTTCTAGACCTCTCTGACATCCCCAAAGAACGATGAATCACACCTTGATAGAAGTTGTGAAGAAGTGTATTGAGAAGATATTAGAAGATGTGATCATATATCCCATCTCATATTCATAATGGGTTATCCCAATTCATGTAGTTCCAAATAAAACTTTCCTAACAACTATAAGGAATGAAAATAATGAATTAATCCCTTTGAGAATTCAAAATAGATGGAGAGTGTGAATTGATTTTAGAAAGTTGAATCAGGTCACTCATAAAGATAATTTCTCAATCCCCTTAATTGAAAATATGTTATATATATTGGTAGGGAGAACTCATTATTTCTTTTGGGATGGATTTTCAAGAACCCATTTCTCCCGAGGATCAAGAGAAGAAAACATTTACTTGTCCCTTCTATAATTCTTCATATAAAAGTATTCCATTTAGAATACTTAATTATCTAGGTAAATTAAAATGGTGAAAGATAAGTATTATTTATGATCACATTGAATATTTATTGAAGGTTTTCTTGAACAAATTCACAGTTTTTTTAAAAAAAATTGACCAATTTTTACAAAAACTAGAATTTTTTTTAAAAAAATGGCATTGAAAGGAATCATGTTTTAAATTTTTGAATAATGTAATTTAGTTTTTAAGAGAATAATATTACTTGAAAATCTCATTTCAAAAATATGAATTTATGTGGATAAATCAAAAACATAAGTGATAAATTCATTTCCTTACAAAACTTTTGTGAATAATGTTAGATCATTTTTCGGACAAGCAGGATTATTTAGGAGGTTTATCAAAGATTTCAGTAAGATTTCTCTCCTTCTATATAAATTTATTTTCAAATACACTGATTTTTATTTAAATGGTGCATGTTTGGAATCCTTTGATGATCTGAAGAAGATATTTATTACACTACTAGTGATGCATCCACCAAATTGGAAAGAACCATTCGAGCTACTTTGTGATGATTCCAACAAAGTAGTTGGAGTAGTCCTTTCTTAGAAAATTGATGGTAGAAAAAATGTCATTGTCTATGCCTCAAGAAACATATATGAATATCAATTAAATTACATAACCACAAGAAAAATATTTTTTAGCATTTATTTTTCTTTGGAAATAATTAGATCATATATACTTGGGAATAAGGTCACTATGTTTAATGATCATGAAGCTCTTAGGTACTTGATGAAGAAGGATAAATCTAAACCAAATATAGTGAGATTGATGTCAATATTGTAGGAGTTCAAAATAGAAATCAAATACAATAAGGGATATTAGAACCAAGTGGCTGATTACGTAAGTAGACTACCCAACATCACTGAAGAGCCATTGAATGATCACCTTCTAGGAGAACATATTTGATTGAAGGAGAAGTGCCTTTGTATAATGAGATGGTCAATTTTCTAATAAAATCTCAGGTCTAATATCATTTTAATTCCCACAAAATTCAAAAACTAAAATCTGATTCTAGATATTATATTTGGGATAATACATTTCTTTAGAAGATTTACAATGACCAAGTGATAAGAAGATGTTTTCCTGAGAGTTAAATTTGTTCTATCTTTGAATTTCGTTAAACTTTAGCTTGTGGATTCCACTTTGGACCTTACAGGATAATATAAAATGATTTATAATCTGAACTTTATTAGACCACCCTTTCTAAATATGCTCATGAATTTTGAAAAATTTGTTAAAAATGTTAGTTTTTTGGAAATATTTCAACGATATAATAAATTTCTCAATAACCACTTAAATTTTTTGAGATTTTTGAAGTCTGGGGGATATATTTTATGAGGTGTTTCAAAATTTAATTTGTAAATTCTTAATTCTTTATTATAGTTGATTATATTTCAAAATGGGTGGAAGAAAAATCCAACAAGACTGTTGATTCTAAAGTTTTTTGTTATTTTGTTAGAGATAACATATTTTGTAGGTTTAGAGTTACTAGAGACATCATCATTGATCAAGGGACTAAATTTTAAAATAGGATAATGGAGGCTTTGCTGAATAAGTATATGGTGCATCATAAAACATCAAATCTCTATCTTCCATATAAAAATT
The DNA here is from genome assembly GCA_963277665.1 of Viscum album. Classification (NCBI taxonomy): domain Eukaryota; kingdom Viridiplantae; phylum Streptophyta; class Magnoliopsida; order Santalales; family Viscaceae; genus Viscum; species Viscum album. The sequence goes on along the minus strand of OY728162.1, from coordinate 619,490,984 downwards.
CTATAAATGAAGCATCCAATAAAAAAATCAAATGGATTTTGGAGAAAAATATTAAACAAAATAGTAAGGATTGGATAAAAAGGTTGGAAGACACATTATGTGATTATAAGACAGCCTAAAAGACCCCAATTGGTATGAGTCTATATAGGTTGTTTTATTGGAAAATATGTCACCTACTTGTGGAATTGGAGCATAAGGCATATTGGGCTATGAGGAAGATGAATTTGGATCTTGAAAAAACTAGGAAAGATATTATAATGAAAATGTGGGAGATGGAGGAAATTAGAAGGGAAGAATTTGAAAATTCAAATTTTTACAGAGATAACAAGAGTGTATCATGACAAGTTGATCCAACTAAAATAATTCCATCTTGGATACAAAGTGATATTATTCAACTCAATACTGAAGCTGATGGTAGGTAAACATTGTTCCAGATGGGAAGGTCCATTTATAGTTACTCATATATATCCTTTCAGTAATGTGCAGGTTGTGAAGGATGGAGAACTAGATCTATTCACTATTAATAAACACTAGCTTAATAAATTCTATGGGACCATTTTTTCAGATCTAGTGGAGGTGATCACACTCCTCCAACCTATTTATCAATAAAATCCATCAGGTTGTATCTCTCCTTTAAACTTTATTTATTTCTATGATTCAATTTAAAATCTTCTTACATTTAAAATCTAATTGAATGTATTGATGGAACTGTATCATTTAAGTGTAGTGTAGGTAAAATTTTTAGTTTAGGATATTAATTTTTGTGTTTGTTTTTATGTTTTCCAAAAAATGTGTTCTTTTTCAAATTTTTTGTCTTTATTTTTTAATTTTATGTGTTTTTAAAAAAATTGAGCTGAAATTATTATAATTTCCATTTTTAAACACATATCAATGATTTAACCAATTTATTCCATGAAACTAATCTTAAATTAATACTAAAAATGGATTTGTCTCATTTTCAATTATTTGAAAATTTCATGAAAAGAACTCTAATTTTTATATCTCATGACACAGCTCACTATCTATATTTGAAATCACTCTCCTATGAGGATTATGAACCCTGTTTTCATATTATATTCATTCACCTCACTTCTTAAGATAACCAAACCATTCATTCTTTAACTATAATTTGATTTATTTCTTTCAAAACTTGACGGTTTGGGGTACTTGTGTTTTAAATTATTGAGTCATTTATTTTGTTTTAAAGCCCTGTTTTCTAGAAAAATCATTTCATTCTAGGGTACCATTCATATTTAATACTTATAACCCTTATAATATAAGATTTTCCAAGTAGTTTATCCATATTACAAGCCAGTTTTCTCTATCCAACCTACCGTTGAAGTGAAATTGCATGATCTAGTTAAACTTAAGTGTGAGGGTAATCTATCTTGTATTGTGATACATCATTTATTGTAACATTGGGTGGGATATAAAATTCTAAAGAGATTTATTTTCTACTAAAAAACAAATTCTATTGAAATATGTGCCTTTCTGAAGATTCCATGATAAGGGAATATTTTTCTTTCTAGAACGTCTAATGGAGAAAGAAATTCATACCCATCTAAGCTTTCAAGAAATTTTTTTTTGAGAAGATTGAATTTTTTTGTTAAATGATTAATTTTGTGAAATTTCATTAATATATCATGACTATGGAGATAATTTTATATTAAGGGGAATGAAGAGGGGACTATACTTGTATGAAAATTAGAATCTTATAATTTTTCTTCAAAAAGAGACAATCCCTCCTCATTCGGCCTCAAAATTTGTAACATCTAAATCCTACCACCTGAAAACCACAAAACAACCCTAAAAGGTTCTCATGATAAAAAAAATTCCTTGAATAACATAGAGTGGAGATTTAGGATTTTATAAAGTGTATGGTGACTCTTATATTGGTTTGTATGAGAAAATATTTGTTAAAAATTAACATTTATGAGATGAGATAAATTTAATGTCAGGTAGGTGTCCTGTGTGCATGAGAGGAGAAATTAAGAGTAAAAATATTTAATGATCTAAATGGATAACTTGAAATAATGGTTTTTGATTAGGCATTGTATCTTTGGTTTTTTTGGTATGGAATTGATGGATCTCATGAGCATGTGTTTTGAATTTTCATTAATTCAATTTTGATTCTTACTAGTCTAGGAATCCAAGTTCTAATGTGGGTGAATTAATATAGTTAACATTTTCATTATTTATCATGTGTGTTTAAAATATTTAATCCCTTCCAATTAATAAATTTGTGCTGATTTGCATCATGTTAGTATATTTGGTGATTTTTGGGCTTAATTGGGAAAATTGGTTAATTATGGAAATTTATCCGTTTTTTGGAGCTTCTATTATTCAAACCTAAATTTTCACACACTTTTAAAAATACTCTAATTTTTTGTGGGATAATACCCAAGAGATATGAGAACAAATTTTATGAATAATCCTTCCGATATTTAGCAATTTATTTGGAAAAATAAACTCAAATTTTCATAAGAGTGAATCTGGAGGGAAAATTTTCCAACCCTTAGCCATATATATCGGAGTATTTACATCCATTCAAGGTTTCTAAAGAAGGGTAATGAGTTTTTGTGTTGGATGATTTTAAACTTGAAGTTATGTAGATTTTATCTTTTCTTTTTTCTTAGTTTCATAATTTTCTTTTCTTCCTCTTTAAACTCTCTTACCCTTCACATAGAGGGGTGAAACCTTTGAGTGATTAGAGAAGGGAGAGTTTCACATTTATAATGTTGGAGTATTTAAATTTAATTTGAAACTCTCTTTTTATATTGAATGATTTCTATTTTCAATGGTGTCTAATTCTCTTAATGTGATTGTATTTTGGGTTTTGGTTTAATTCATTGCTTATAGCTTTGGTCAAAGAACTTTAAACTCCCTTCACCTAGTGTATTTTTTCTTGATCGAGAAAATTGTTTTATTTGGTGAGTGTCTAGAAATCATTGGAATGTGTGTTGAATAAGGGGAATTTTACTATATTTATAAGGAGAAAAAATTCCTGATCGTGAATTTCCAAATTGTTTGGGAATGGTTTATGAACCTTTGTGCACATAGGAGTGGTTTCTATTTCATACTTCAACCTAGGGTGATAGACAACTCGATCGAGGTGTATTTAATTTATCATTAAATAGATAGGGGAATGATTTTATAACCATGACAACATTGAAAAAGGTAATCCTACCCTAACCCCATCACTCTCTTCATCCACTTGTGCTCAAAATTTATTTTTAATTTTCTTCTTTCTTTTTAAACTCAAACAATTTGAAAAACAACCTCTATATCTTTCTCAAATTTAAGTTAAAAACTTGATTTTTGTGCGCTTATCTATAGATACATCCTAGGTCAACCACTAATCTACATTTTAACTTAGTTAATATTTTCTTCTGTCACAACCCATGATTGGCACGTGTCATGACCCAAACCATGTTCACCAAACCAGCATAATAAAATCTTCTAATCGCACTCCTTACCCTAGTGAATTCACTAGTGTAATAAAGTGATATGTATCGAGACCCTAACAATAATTTTTTTTTGTGTTTTTAATGAAATAATTATTATATTTATATTTTAATACATTATAAATTATTAAATAATGAGTTTGATAAAAATTAAATTTCAAAATGGAGAAACTCAAATTATAATTTTGGGAAATATGTAAATTCAATCAAGATACACTTTTTGAAGAATAAAATATATTTTTCAATATATTTTATTTTAATAAAATATTATTATTAAATAATATCTATTTAAATATAAATTATAATTTAATTTTATGAAGACAAATTTAATTTTTAAAAGGGTCATAAAACTTTTATTATAAAAAAATAGTATATTTCAATGAATAAAAATTTTGGTTTTAAAGATTAAATTCTAAAACTTATAGAATTATATTGAAAAAATAAATATTATTTTTGAAATCATAACATTTAAATTATCCAATGGTGAATTTTTTAAAATTTACTAAGACAGTAATATTTTTGGGTAAAAATTAAATATGGTATAAATATATGATATGTATTATGACATCATAAAAACCAAAACGTGATATAATAAATACGATAATGAGTATATGTGACCAAAATTATGTCCCCCATTTAAAATAATGGGTTTTTTTAGTTATTTAATTATTTTTATAACCCCTTAATGAATCCTCCAAAATCTATATTATATTTCAAGATTTTAAAATAAATTCTTTATAAACTTTACTCACTTCCACATAACCAAGGGTATTATTTTAATGTGTTTAGTTATTATACGAATAAAATAATGAAATCCACTCGTATTTAGAAGAATATATGTCCAAAACCCATGGTATAATTTTTGGTTTGGATCTATTCATCATGTAGAGTGCAAAACCAATATTTAAAAATTAATAAAAATTACCTTCTCTTTTTCTATATTAACCCACCCATACTACCATTACACTTCACTATAAACCCTTATAAAAAGAATTTACTTTCCCCGTACCTCTATATATCCCCAAAAATGTTCCCCAAGATCTTAAGAGGCTCCTCCCAAGATTTTAGGAGTACCCTCTCAAGGTAACTGATCCTCTCCTTCTCTAATTTATTCAAGAGCCTTATTTATATTATTCCTCTGGGTTTATAATTTTTCATGTTGGGATATGTTTTTACACACACCTCTTACGTTCCTTATGATACCCTAGTGATGAGAAACCCCTTTAACTCTTATTAACATCTTCTATAAACATTTATGTACACTTGTTATGCTTCCTAACATATCATGTTATTTCCCATAACAAACATTTGTATAATGAATACCTATCCTTATTTCAAATCCAGGGTATTCACCTAGTTTTACCTATCATTCATTGATCGGTCATTTCCAAGTATGTAGTCTACACTCTTTAACCAAAGGTTTAAATGTGATGAGGTACATACTTGTGTTGTGTGACCTATGTGGCACATTTATGTATGTACCTGATATGAAGGTGATGAGTGGGCCCAAAATTATATAGGCCTCTAATGCATTGGTTGATGTTTTTATGTCATGATAATTCATATATCGTTCATGGGAGGTTTTCCTAATCATTATATATTATGATTTCTTGGTGGTTATCCTTGAATTATGTTTATGGTGTCATGTTTTATGTTGTTTCCCAATTATTATGTTGCCTTCATGTTATCATCCAATATCATGCTTCGAGGCTCATTTTCATGATTATCACCCATTTTATGTCTTTATGATATGATTATTGAATAACATGTATTAATTTCATCATGTTATACTCTAGTTATTCTATAATATTTTTTATAGATCTGCCCTTTCTTAGGTACATCCACAGGGTATCCCATGTAGTTTTAGAAGATTAATGAAATTTAAGTGCATGTTATGAAATTTTAGTTTATGCATTTTTGTTTTTGATTTAATTTGTTATTATATGTAACTAATTACGTAAATACACTAGGCCTCCTGATCTTGTGGGGTTTTATTAAGTGTATATTATTGAAAAAATTTGTAAAATAAAGTGTTTTGAAGATATGGGTTGTCATACACAACTTGTTGAGGAGATAATGAAAAAGGTAAAGGCTATTCAGACTCATACTAAAGTATCTTAAAGTAGGGAAAACAGTAATATGAATAACTAATGGAAATATTTATAATTTCAAGTGGGGGATCATTTTTTCTTAAAATTATCTCCTTGTAAGAGTGTTATAAGGTTTGGTAAGAATAAAAAAAATGATCCATGGGTATATCCTAACTTTTTAAATTCTAAAAAGAATTGGTTCTATAGATTACTAATTTTAAATTCCATCAACACTCTCTAAATTACATGATGTGTTCCATATCTCTTTGCAATGTAAGTATATTCCAGTCCAAATAGATGTGATTAGCTCTAAATAAGTAGAATAATAACCTGATGTATATTACTATGAAGAGACTGCCCATATTCCGGATACAAGAGATAAAGTATTTATGAGTCAAAAGAATTTACTGGTAATGGTACTTTAGAGAAATCATAAAATGGAGTAAGAAATGTGGTAACTAATGATGTTATGAAGCAGAACCACCATCATTTGTTTAGAATGTAATATCCCTGAAAATTTTTTAGATGAAATTTCTGTAGGAGGGAAGAATGTGAAAAAGCATGTAATGTTAGAATAAATAATTTTTATATATTATTAATATGTATTAATTATATTTTATAGAGTTATAAGGATATTAGGCAATTTTTCATTCAAAAGGAAAAAAGATTAATTTTTAACAGAATTAAATTTTCATGCATTTTAAAGTTTTATTTAAAATAATTATTTAAAAATTATTTAATTTTAATTTGAAAAAATTAACATCATTTTTTAATTCATCTTTTCAAAATTATCTTACGGTGAATTTTTGGGTTTTTTTTGAAATTTTTTATTTTTAATGAATAGTAAAAAAATTATTTTTATTGAAAACTCTCCTTTAATTTCAAGAATTTACAAATTTCCATTTTTATTTAAAAGTTTTAAATGAAAAATTTGTTTTATTATATTATTTATAATCCTATTATGGTATTTATAATTAATTTTATACTTGAATTTTGTATAAACAACATTTTAATAATTAAAAATACAATTTTCTGGAAAACTATTTTTCATTGTGTATTTAGGGATTAATTTTAAATTAAATCTTGATAATTTTGAAAATTTAATTTGAGAAAATATATTCTATATTTTTAATCATGACAATTAATATTATTTAATAATTTCAACTTAATTTTTTGTCATAATTAATAGTAAAATAAATAAAAATGTGTTTCCACAATTAATGTTAAATCAGTTTTATCAAGGGTTAAACTAATGAGTTAATGGATAAAAATACCTAAAAACTTCTCTAATTTATATTTTATTGAAATCTTTAGACCCTATAAGAAATAATATTTTAAAAATTTCCATTTTGGATCCATTTTTCTTGAGTAATACATTAATATATTTTATTATTTTTAATAATTCCAAGTATTTCCTCTCCCCACATATAAAAGGACACCCCCTATCTTATTCTATACACACTTAAAGAGATTTTTGGTTAAAAAATTTATACCTATATATATTAATTTAATCTCTATCCATAAACTAGAGTCCCTAGTTTGATCATAAAACAATCACAAGAATGTTTTAGGTATAAACATAAAGAGGTTGTCTGAAAAAGAGGTATGGTTCTTAACCATGTGTTTTAATTTTATATTTTCTTCAACTTCCTTAAAATATTATTAAACCATGGTGAAATAAAAAAAATATATTAAAAATACTAATATTTTATTATTTTAATTACATAATATATATTCATCTCCTCTTTCATCAAATGGGAAATAAAACTGTCGTTCGTGTGTTTGGAGGACTACTGCCTCACGAACCGATGTAATTTTTTCCATCACTTCCTCTCAGGGTTGGTTATAATAATATATTTAATTTATATATATTATTCTCATGAAATATTTATCATTATATAAAATTAATATATCACATATTTTTTGACCTTTATGTTCATTGAAAAATGATAATGTCGTTCGTGCATATGTGTGGACTACCACCTCCGCGAAGCGATGTGATTCATTTGTTACCACTGCATAACATGGATGGTATATATAATTTTACTTAATTTAATAATATGGTATTTATAATATAATTATAATTATATATCTATGAAAATTACTTACCATATTTCCATCGTGATAATTGAAAAATGGAAATGTTACTCATATGAAGGTAATGTCTAACATCTCAATGATTATAACGTAGTTAATTTTTCATAAACATATTTAATGGTTTTTTTAAGTATAATTTATGTATAAAAAATTTAATTATGTTATTATTATTATTTTGGAGATTATATAACAAATACATATTTTACTATAGTCAACCCATCAAAGTCATTTTGGACATATGAACTGAATATCATCCAAACATCCTACAGAACATTAATTAATTAAATAATTAAATATAAAATGGTAATAAATATAATAAAAGGAATAAAAAAGTTTAAAAATGTTCTTAATAAATTAAATAATTAACCTAAGTTTATTAATAATTAAGATAGAGAACATATGTGACGATTTGGGCCTATGGTAAGGGATTTCGTATTAATTTCCACTCCACTAAGACATATTTAGTATTATACACCTATTTACATTTATGTGATGTATATACCAATCCTTGAGGTATTTAACATGAATATATATTTATTCATGATAATTAATTATTCAATTCAAGTTACTATTTCAATAGTAATGTTTAAAATAAAAGCTTAACTTATTTCTCTTTTTAAAGAAGTATATTTTTCTTCCATGTTAATATTTTTAAATATTATTTTACAAAAGTAATTTTTGTAAATAAAATGATTTATTAAGAAAATTTTAATTTATCCATGACTTTTTAAATGTTTTGAAAGGAATATTTATAATTTTCCCATGAAATGGTCATTTTTATATTTTTTTGTTAAAAATTCAAATGAAATGTTTTTTTTAACATATATATTGTTAACAGACTTTCTTGCCTCTATAACCATTTTAAACTGTTTATCTTAATATATAAAATTTCACTGATTTTGAAAAGGAAAATATTTATAAAAACTTATTTTAAATTTTATTCTATTCTTTAATGAATTTATTTGACTACAAAATTTGGTTTTTTGATGGTCATTTCTCATCTCTTGATAAATTTTCTGAAATTAAATTTCCCTTGGAACAATCACTTTATTTTTTAACATTGGAAATCAAATTAATATTTAATATATATATTATTTATCAAGGATATGCTAATTTTTTAAACTATATATTATTTCTTCATATGGTATTTTACTATGAAAGTTATTTGATTGACTAGGGAAAACTTGTTAAATTGGTATTCTTTACTCAATATGGATATTTGTTTATATGGAATATTATTTATGAAATTAATTGACCATTAAATATATGAGGAATGCTTTGGTAATAGAGCAAATGGTGGGGCCTAGTTATAGATATCATCTTGATTCATTGACAGGTCTCATGAGACAAATAAATTTTCTCTCTATATTTAAAAGTTCTTTTGGTGTATGTATACCCATAAATTAAACTATCTTGGTTCAGGTTATTGAAAGTAAATATATCATGATGTATGAGATCATGACTCCAATATTAAGGATTTACTTCATTGAGAATTTAGTTATCATTATCCCTAAGATTATTAAATTTGATATTATCCATGTATGCATTTATTACTCAAGTTATTGATTAAATGACATGTAATTAAAAAAAATTTCCTTCTTTTATTGATTATACCTTATTGATTTATTATATATTTTATTATACATAACACTTACTGATAATATAATCTCATCCTTTGTTTTTTTCTTTTACCTAGGTTATGAATAAGAATATTATGAATAATACCAAGAATGCATTAATGTTTTTATGTTATATATTTTATATTTCCACTATATTATGGGAATAATGTATATATATGATTATTTAAAGACTAATAAAACAATCATTCCTTTAGGAATAGATCCTTTATATCTTATACCAATGTAATATAGTAGATATTAGCTCTAGGATACTATATTTGGAGTTGTTACACCAATTATCGGTTGGCACCATACTCCTATAATTCCAAGTTATACCTTTAAGGAAACATCAAATTCCCCACCTAGATGGTGGTCGTTATTAGGAACTCTAGATGCCCCACCCTAACGGTGGTTGTTACTAAGAACTCTACACACACCACCCTAAATATGGTCATTATACTCAAATGATTTATGTCCCAACCAAAATTCTTGATGGAATTGGATAATCACATCATCTATGCATGGTATTATATAACCTCGTCCAGTACCCGATAAGTTCTAGACTCATGCATGGTCTACTCCCATGTCAAAAACATGTCCATGATCTGACCTATACCATCATAGGGTCATAGTCTGTAGCCATCGATATGTTATCATGATCCATCTTCTAGGTTTCATCTATATAAAACTAAAAAACATGATCATATTGATACTCAAGGAAAGGTTCCACAGGTTATGAAATACCATATGAAATAAATATCATAATATGGACTGATAAGATATATCAAGAACAATTATCAAGATGCTACACACACACCCAAATGTGATCACTATCAGGGTTGGTCAAGCATGTTATACCAATAAGGTATTATATAAAGGAAACAAGGGTATATGAATAATAAGAGAATAACATATAATCATTAGAATATTAGAAAAAATCAAGTACATAAGATCATCATCAAACATGAAAGTAATATATAAAGGCATATTCATGGAAAACAGCATCATAATGGGTATCACAGGATACACATGCACAAACATGTGTTTAAACCATAAAAAATTGTCTCATGGGATCTATGTCTTATATAGAATAACTACATATCAAAGAGGGTCCCTGTAATAAAAGTCACACATTAAAGACCAGCCTCAACCCTCAGTGAATGGAATCATGCTAGTGCACAAGGGATCATCATGTACCTTGACACATTTCCCAATTATATTAGGTATGGTTACTTTAATTAATTAAATTTTAAGGATCATTAATTAAAAAATAATTATGTTCTATTCCTATCATTTTAATCCAATCCATTTTTTGAATTTTTAAAATACCACTTTATGGTTAACTGGGAACCAAATAGTCCAAAATTCAAAAATATCAATAGAGGATCCTAATTCAAAATTCAAAATAGACAATCAATCCAAAATTTTGAAATTTGAAAATGTACCTCAATTCCATCACCACCACCAACCTCAGTTTGTGAGATTCTGATCAATATCATCAACCATGAGTTCATCCCCATATAAAGTTCCTCATCATCATCGTATCATAATTTTCAATAATGCACCAATGGCCGAAACTAGAACCACTACTAAAAAACATTCTCTCCAGTAACTAGAAACCATAAAATTCACCATCATCTCTACCGAAACAAACTAAACCATTGCAAGAATAGATGAGTTATAGAACCAACCAAACAAGACCTTCAGTAGCAAACCATCGACCACCTAGAACAAAGAGAACTATAATCAACCTCAAATGCATCAGATCCATGAACATGCATCCACAGACTCTCAATATGGTTGAAAACTACACCAAACTGACAACGATTCCAGTGATCAAAAATAGAAAAAAAAAAACCAAAAACACTAAAGTAAAGGAGCTTCAATACCATCACTAAAATAGATATCATCTTTTAGGAATAATGTAAAAACATCAAAACAAATCCAAAAGAACCAGGGTGAAGAAAACCCCTAAGGGACAAGCCAAAATAATGGGGGTCATGACTCTAGGAACTATAGTGAACAGAAAACCAACACATATCAAAACCCCCCACTAAATATACTATAATAGGCTAACATAGAGTCTAATGTAATAGATATGAAAGCAAGAGTAGAGGTTGATCTGGATAAGGGGCTCAACAGCGAACCATGACCACATATAGAATAAAAACCCCCATGCACACCAACCCCAAACCAAAAATAAGACCAGAATGAAACCACAAGAGTATCCCAAACCACAATAAAGAATTCCAAACATGAAAAAAATGTAGTTTTTCATGGAGGTTTCGGTTGGTGGAGTAGTCATGGAATGCAGTCGAAGCCCCAAAATACAAGCCTAGAAAATTAAAGAGAAATAATAGGAGACCCCAATAGAGGATATGTGGAATAATGGAGTGGGATGCCTGAAGAGAGAACCTCACCATCAAAGTAGCTCCTCGGAGTCCCTAGGAGAGGGACACACTAAGAGAGAGAGGGAACCTGGGGGAGTGGTGAACAATCTCAAATAGAGTCAACTCAGAACCATGAAAATACCATTAGTGTTTTTAAAGTTAGTTCAAGTACATTTAGTCTATAATGATCTTCAAAAGGTCCTTTTTAACCTAAGTAATTATATTAAATTAATTATAACTAAATTATAAATAATTAAAATATTATAAGAACTCACATTCAAAGGTTATGTACCACTTACTGAAAGACTACTAGATTAGCTACCTAATAGTAACCATGACCAACCATCCATGGTATTCCAATCTAGAACTTTTGACTTCTTTCAGAGAAAAATCCCCATCATGCATCAATATTTCAAAGTACAATATAGTATAATTAAATTTTAAACATATAATAAACCCAAAAACAACACACCTTATCCACATTGTCTCCCAATTGAGTTAGATCCACTCCCATCACAATCCGGGTTTTAAGATGAAAAAATTACCTAAATTAATTCCATGTTTTGATTTTAAATTCAACATAAATATGAAAACCCAAATAAATAATTTCAAAAAGTTATACCTTTATAAAAATACCATCAACCATACACATTCATCATCACAAGACACTCTATAGCATTCTTGATCCAAAGCACCGTTAATCTCAAACAATTCCATCAATATATAATGAAATTGTCTTCCAATTTTTTATTTTTAGATAAGAAAACTATCAATTGAAAAGTAATATGATTTATGGGAAGAAGGCCTAAAGAGGGTTGTTACATTAAAGGACCTCAAATGTTTAAACATATTGAGATGATCATCCATGATGAAAAATAATATGATCCACCACCAAAAAAGGTATAATGAGGCCAAGAATGAATAATATTAAAGGATATAGCCTAGATGTACAATTTTATTTCATCAATATCCACCCCAAAACAAGAGGAGTTATTATTTAGAGTAATAGATGAGTGAATTTATGAAAATATCTACAAAGGTTGATACAATGGTGAAAAAACCAAGGTGGGTCAAGTGGAAAAAACTAAAAGGTACTTAATTAAACAATTCCCATCAAACTCAACTTGAGTTCTGGTGGTCCACTATCTAGCTGGAGAAACATCATTATCTAGATGATAAAACCTTCTAGGCATCAGGGTAGACTCCCACCCCATTGGCTAAATGGTGGTGGATATTGGTGAGGTAGTGCTGCTACAGTATGATAGATTTCATAACCTTCTCTATTGTAAACCAAGGACCCTAGTTGATATATAAGCCTTTATTCAACTACCAAAGAACTTTATAATGGTGTTTGGAGTTGAAGAACCTCCATTCGACACTCGTTACTCTAAGTGATCCATCCACTAATCATAAAATTCAAATTTTATCCAAAATTTAAGACCCATAACTATGTAGGTCATTAAAAAAATGAGTGATGTAATAAAATTTATCAATATAAATTCTTTTTCATCCATTATTTCCTATCTGACAAGATCATCTTTTTAATTGAGTTCAGGTTAAACATTAATTTCTATATTAGTCTTGTAAATATTATCAGGAATATCTACCTAATAAAATATATAAATCAATAATATTTTAATTTGAACTTCGCCTTATTCACTAGTGAATATAGAAACAATTTCATTTATATATGATACTCTTACTATAGTAAGGAAAACATTAATCTTTATGGATAATGTTTCCATTTTCTTTAGAAATATACATCCAAAGAGAACCATTTCAGTATTATAGTAAAGATAGAAATATTTTTTAGATAGAAATCCTTAGATTGAATATCTTATATGGGAATTTTATAATTCTACCATCCAAAGAATGTCTTTTTTGTATGATTGGTAAAAAACTATTTCTCAAAAAATTAATGGAAAAAAATTTATCATATAGATTCTATTAGGAATTTAATTTATAATTTCTTATAATAGAAAAGAAAAAAATTAACCTTTTAAAGAGTAGTAACAACTCCCCCCAAAAGTAGTAATTGAACAATTTTATTAAATTGTTTAAAAAAATCACTCCTAGAATAAGTAATAACAAAAAGGAAACAGTAAAAGATATATGTAACAAAATTAAACCTTCTTAAATTTATATTTTATAAATGATGAATGATATTCATATTTCAAGGATGGTTTAAGAAAATATTATAAAATATATAAATATTTTGTTGAAAATTAGTGATAAACCGTAAATTTGAAAAACAATTTTGTTTAAAAATACGTTTATATATACATATATTTTTAAAAATCAGATATATTTTAAATTTATAAAAGTTTTGGATTTCATAAATTTTTGAAATAATAATGTTTAAAAAAATATTTTTGAAAATTATATAAATTTTAAAAAAAAATCCACCCATTTTTTCTAGAGAAGTATTTAATATAAAGGTATAGATAAAACATAAGTGGATTGAAGAACACTTAAAATTGATCATTCCAATTTTCTATTTAATGAATTCAAATCTATCAATAGTAAGTGGTTTAGTAAAAATATCAATAATCTAATTTTCCATTCTAGTAATGTCAATAAATATATCTCTTTTTTTTTGTTATATATAAGGAAATGGTTTCTTACATCTATGTTCTTATATTTTTAGTGATTTAGTGGGTTTTGAGATAATGAAAGGACCCTAGTGTAATAAAAATAATTTGAGTTCAATTAAAAGTTATTCCAAAATCTTTGAGTGTGTGTTGCATCCAGAAAAATTGATCACGAAAACATTAAACTCATATATATTATAATTCAATAGAGGAATGTTCTGAAGAATTTTGTTTCTTTATAGATGAATATACTAAATCTTATCCTAAGAAATGACATGTTCCTTAAGTTGATTTTAAATCTCACTTAGAGCCTCCTATTATAGAATCTGAGTAACTTTTGAAAACAAATTCATTTTTAAAATAATAAGAGAATCTAATTTATAAATTACATTTAGGGTATCTTGAAATTCATTATACCAATTTAAAATGAGATTCCTTTATAATAGATTGAAATTTATCTTATGAAAATACTAAAAAAATTATTTCTATTTGACTTTCTACAAGATATAGAAAACAATTAACCATACTTCAACAATGTTTTTGATCTACCAATTTTGTGATTTCCTCATGGTCATGTTTGATTGAGGTTATAATAGAAGTAATAATATTTTTTTCATAATAAAAAGAAAATAATATGTGTAAATCATTAATATAATTATGTCAAGTAAAAATATTTTCATTAGGTTTTTGAAAAATCTAAAAACTTAGGAAAGTATTTAGTTCTCTCATCATTCTCATTTCAAACTATGTTTATGTAAGTTTGGAAAATATATCTGAATGATATTTATGAGTTAAAACAAAAATAATATCATTAATATATATTTTAATAAAAAAAATTGTTTATAGTTTTCTTTATGAAAAGAGTTGGGTCATCACTTCCTTTAACAAAATTGTTTTGAACTAAACATCTAGTAAGTCTCTCATACCATGCTCTTGGGTCGTGCTTAAGTCTAAATAGTGCTTTTTTAAGTATAAATAATTTTTTGGAAATTTAGTATCTTCAAAAATAGAAGGTTTTTCAACATAAAAATCCTCAAAAACATATCTATTAAATAAATCACTTTTCACATTCATTTGAGATAAATTATAATTAAAATGCGATTTAAATGAAAATAAAAATCTAATGGGTTCTAATATATCCTTTTTTGAAAACGATTTAACACTATCTATTCGTTCATCTTTACAAAAACCTTTAGCAACAAATATTTCTTCATTAATAATAATGATTTCAATTTCATCACACTTGTTTCTAAAACCCCATTTTACTCTAATTAAAGAAAGATATATAAGATATTCAACTAAGGTCCAAACTTATATCCATTCAAACTAATTGTGACCTTAATCTATAAACCTAATCAAAATTTCATTACCTAAAGCAGCATCTACTATTTTCGGTATAAATTTTTATAGGAATACATGATTCTTATAATTATTTCTCAAGAAAATTATACTTTCAACCGGTTGACTTAAATCTCCCATAATATTATATAATGGATAATAAATTATGATCAACTTATTTTTGGGTAACATAGAAATATGATGTACATCTATCAAATGTATATTTTATACTGACTTAGTTTCCGAATATTGAAAATTCATTGGTATTACTTATGGATAATTTACAATTGATGGTTGAAGATTTTCTTCTGGAAACTAAACAGAATTAATTTTAAAAACATCAATGGTATTTTTAATTTTTAATGGATTTATGAAAACAAAAGGATCAGTTTCATCAAACATTACATGAACATTTTACCCAATAATTTAGTTATTTTATTAAAAACTATATAATCCTTACTAGTTATAGAATAACACATAAAAATTCCTCCATCTATTTTGGAATCAAACTAATGTAACTGATCTATTGTATTCTGTAAGAATACTTTACATCCAAAAATTTTAAATTAATAAATTTTTGGCATTCTTCTAATATAAAAATCATAAGAAGTTTTATTAAAAAAAGTTTTGAGTAAAAATCAACTTATAGTATGACAATAATCACTCACAACCTCATCATAAAAATTTCTAGCAACAAAATACTCAATTAGATAAATTGGAGTAATTTTTTAATGAATTATAATTCTTTGTTTAACAAAACAATTTTTTGTGGGGTTCTTGGTGTAGAAAATTTATAATTAATACTTTTTATCCTTTAAAAAGTTTCAGAATCAGAATTAACAAACTCACTACTATGATCACTTTGGATAGTAACCATGGGTATGTTTTTATTTTTTTAATAAATACGCAAAATACCCTAAAATGATTAAAATATTCATATTTGTTAGATTTAAAATAGACTTTAGTAAATCTAGTGTAATCATCAATCAAGACATATACATAGAATATGTCTCTAAAATTTCTAGTTTAAATAGGACTAAATAGATCTATGTGTACTAATTGTAAGTCTTAGGTTGTTGAGACTTCACTATTATATTTAAGACATGACTTATGTTTATTTCCAAATTTACAAGGATTATATACTTTGGTTGAATTAAACTTAAGTTTAAGTAGTTCCATAACATGTCATTTCCTAGAATATTTATTTAATGTATGAAAGTTACAGTGTCATAATATCCTATTACATAACCAAGATAAGTCTTTAGTTACACATAAACAATGGAAAATTATAATTTATTAATTCTTTTAAGTTGAGTGTGTAAACATTTTCATACCTATTATAAAAAAATTAAATTACCTTCTGAACATTGAATAGTACATTTTTCATTCCTAACGTTTACTAGATATCCCCTATCATATAACTAACTTACGCATATAAAGTTGTTCTTATGTACTAAAACATATAAAATATTGGAAATAAGATATTTGAGAATATTTTATTAGACTTTTATGTTTATTATTATGCCTTAAGAAGTTATTAAATGTTGGAAGATGAAGAATTTGACTAGGAACTGCTCGCACTGAAATACATTCAAAACACCACAAACGGTTTAAGAAAATATTTTCAATTTCAAACCGCCGATGAGAAACTTGGAGGTTTCACTATGATATTATTTAAATTCCAATATTTTGAGAAAATATATCTTTCTGTGTCATGAAGATATTCATGCAGTAGATTAAAAATGATATTTTTGATGGTTTGGAATATCTCAACATGATATTTTAGGAGTTTGAAATGTGATATTCTCTAGATTTTTGGGATCTCCTGTTTAATGAATAATAAATCAACAATTGAGACTTTTAAACCATAATTAATAGTTTTTGTATCATTACCACATCATACTAAGGAGTAAAAAACTTTTATTTTATAATTTCTAGTGTTTTGGAAGATTTTATCGTATAAATGTTTTTAGAACCTTGTTGATGTTTTTATAAAGGAAAACTCAATATTTTTGGATTAATTTGAAGTAATATTTTTGGGAATGTGGTTAATGTTTTACTTAGATAAAATCAAGGATTTATTTTTCTTAAAATCATATAAAAATCATAGCAAAAATGAATAGTGGGATTTTGTAAGGATTTGTGAATTAATAATGGAGAATTTTTCACAGAATTAAAATTTTTTAATCCTTGATCATGATGAGGATTTGACATTATGTGAAATGAGAGAAAAATATAGTTTTATAATTTATGGATCTATTATTGATGAAAATTTATTTTCATGAAATTATGGGGAACCATTGCTGTGAAATTCTTGTGGATTTATTAAAAAACAAATATATGAAAGGATATTTTTAAAGAGATATTTTTTAGGATAAAAGGAAAAGGTTGATAAAATATTTTTAATGGTAGAGGGATAAAAACTAAGGAAAATTAGCCTCCAAGGGATAGACTAATGGACTAATAACCAATGATCATGGACCTAGAGATTCTTTGATCAAATATATATTTTTTATTGTATAATCATTTAATTGAAATATTGGATTTGTTTTCATAATTCATGTAGGTATTACATTATATCACTACACTTTTTAAAAAACAATTCCCCTATTCTCCCGTTTATAATTTATAGACTATTCATGGTTAGTAAAAAATCAACTATGAGTGGATAAAATCATATAATATAGTGGTATTGTTATAAATAGATGCGTATGTAATTTTTAAAATTCTTCTTAACTAATAAGTTATTCTAAATAACTTGTATCACATTGAGGTTTATATAAACTAATTCATTGATTACAATCATGATTAATGATAATTAAGGGATGAACCCCATTATAGTAAGGGTGGATTATATCATGAGAGACAATCATATTCTTCATTTTTTAGAGTAAATCATAATGCAAAAAATATTATTAAATTTATTTGACAATGAGAATTAAACAGATTCATCCTTTATTAATAATAACTTACTTTGTGAGATTAATTTACCTGAAGTATTCTTATAATTTTAAATTTGAAAAATATCATGAGCGAAGATAGATTAATTTCAATAAAGATAAACCATTTATGGAAACTATTCCCCGTAACTTATTTCTCCCCATTAATAGATATTTTATAAATAACTAATATATTAATTTATAAAATTGATTATATTTCAATTAATAATCTATAAAACATTTTTAATATCAAACAATTGATTCTAAAATTCATTATTTTGTTTCTTTCTTCTCTTGGTATAGACCATGTACTTGTAGTTTACTATACCTTAAGGGTTAGGGTTAGTTTGGGAAATATGAATTATAAAAAGTGTATACCATTAGATCAAAAGATACTAATTGCATGACAAGATAATTTAATATTTTTATTTCTGAAAACACTTTTTATGGAAAGTGAGAACCCAAAAAGATACATGAAACAAAAAATTTGAAATCATATAGTAAATTATCACACTATTTCAGAAATTATTTAAAAGGTTTAAATTAGTCACCCTATGTAAGATCCATGTTATAGTGGTTACCTTCATGTCTGGGTCATCTTTGATATGATCCTTGAAGTGGTAGGCTAACCTATCCATGGTCCAAAAAAATTCCTCTAGACTTATATTCCCCCCATTGATTATCTAAGCCAATATCTGATCTTGTTTTTTGAACTAATCAATTTTCCCATTATTAAGATCAATTAAAATTGATCTCTCATAAATTATATCAGTATCTTCTTTTAAAACATTGATATCAAAATATTCCTCTAACATCAATTTTATATAATGTATAATAATCTTTAGATTGACATCCTCCTTTTTGTTTCCTTCTTGGCACCATCAAATTTCTTCAGTTCCAAAAACTAGTTAGGGTATTCATACCTTCCATGTTTAGTATCCTTAGCCTTATCTCTAGATACCTCTACCTCATCACCAAGAGGAGTAGTTGTCACCTCAAGAATTCCATTCTAATGAACCTCCAATAGATCTTTCTTGGCCTCATCCTAGGATTTATTTAATTTTCCCTTTGATCTAGTGATCATGGTATTTGTAATATTAGAGTAATCTTTATGTTTACTAGTTTTTTTATTTTGGTTTACTGGAAAATTTTAGGAAACTGAATTTTTGTGCTTATCATTCCTCAAACTATACCCAACATCCATTATTTAATGATCTTTCTCACACTCTGAAGCTTATTAGGAGTCTATTTATTTGTCGCTCTGTTAAAGGTCTCTGAGGGTCTTAAACTCAACCTCTTTCCTCTTAAATTTTGAAAAGACTAAATTCCACCCTTTAATATCACCTTCCTCATTCTTTACATCCTATTCTGAACCCATAATATCCAAACCATCAAATCGATTACATAGATTATGTGTTATAGTATTCTTGTTAGGACTCCATTTAACCATTGAATTCGCCCCTCCTTCACTTGAAGCCAAGGTGAAAATATTTTCTCCTTCATGTTTCATGAATCACCCTTTCTAGAAACCATCATCAATAAAGATATTCACAGTTCCTAAAATTGTAGAATTTCATGCAAGACTTCTAGGATATAACATTGCCTCAGAATTATTCACTGTAGCTACTAGCTTGGAGGGTGCCAGAGGTCAGGCATCCCCTCCCCTTGGTTTGGGAGCAGTAAAATCCTTACATTTTCTTCCATTTCCCATAACTTTTTGAAAATAGTCGATTACCATATTAAGTTAATCATGTTCAGGCTCATGAGAATAGACATTAACTACTAGATAATGAATACAGAGAATATAGTCATTTCCCTTACTATTAACCTCTATGTCAGGATGTGTCAACTCCTTCTTCCTCAAATAGAGATGACAATTAGGTTGTGAGTGTCCTAAATGAAGATACAATGAGCAGTAGTTGAACCAATATTCTAAGACCACTACCTAATGGACTCAGAGTTCTTAATCCACCTCAATCCACACAGAATCCACAAGATTCTTATAAACATCCAATTTTACAAAAATTCATGGGGAAATGGGGTGACACAAGGATCGAGAATAGTTATCAAAATCGAAAAAAAATATAAAATATTTCTCAACATTTGGAGGATAAAAGGGTTTTGGAAGGTAAGAGGTAAGCTTAGAAAACATACCCAAATCCTCATGGTTAGAGGATCAGAGTCCCATTGAAATTTGTAGGCCCAAATGAACATGAAGAAGTGATATCCCTATTATGACCACTGAACCTTAGACCAAGATGAGGTAAGGTCACACTCATTAGTTAAATGAATAAAGAATTGGTTATGATCCAACAACCTAGTGGTGACTCGCTCCATTAGAGACTAGGCATCATTTATGAATCAGTTGAAGCAGCCAGACTAGGGATGCCTTCAACTAAAACGAGTCACCATGGGAGAGGCCGAAGAGGGGTGATGCCTCAATGAATTCATAGTGGGATAGGGGAAGAGTTGGGGGGAGAGGTGAAGAGAGGGGACCTTCCAGCCAAGGTGGATGTGGGGAAAATTGAGAAGAAAGGCAGGTTTTGTAAAGGGAGATAAGGAAGGTGGAGTTTGGACCCTCTATAAATAAGGTTGGATGGTCAGAGTAGCCATAACTACCACCCACAGATAGATGCATGGAACTCGGTAGGGTTACATCAATGATAGATTTAATACACATTGGCAGTCATGTTTTTGGAATAATTTTTTTGGAAAAAAAAATTAACTACTAATTATCAAAACCAATTTATTATATCATTGTATTTTCTAACCTAATATATGTTTTCTTATTTTAGATTACGTAATTTTTTTCCTTTTTTGGACTTTGGTATTTTTATTTTTGGTTTTATATTTCAAATATGAAGTCTCACATATGCTTATCTCTACAATGTGATCTCCATGGTAAAAAAATACCAATTATTAATACAGGAATTTAAAATCAAATATGTGTTCTAAATTCATATCACAATTAAAATTTTGAGTACTAACCAAGCATTGAAAAATAATCCTTATCTTTTATTTAAAAAAAATTCAAGGAAGGGTGTGAACTACAAATGAAAGTGGTAAAGGGGTAAACTTATCCCTAATAATTACCAAATAATGATTCTAAATTCAAATTTTAACTAAAATTTAGATTTAATGTTGATACTATTTTTAAATCTCAATATGAGGTCTAATATAATGATGAAGCTGTAATTGAGTTGAAATACATGAAGGAAGACACTCATAGATGTTCAAAAATTGAATAATAGTAAGTTGTGGTAGAAGAAATTACATAAGGGAATATATAATAGGAGGATAAAGCTATAAAATTTAATAGGTTCACTAAAGAATTTGATGATATGATACTATAATAACTGATATAGGGGTATATGTAAGAGGTTTGGTCAATAACTTCATTAATATTACAATCATTTATATATTCCAAATCATTTTTCTCAGCCCAAGCAATTCTCAATCATCCATCGATGAGGAGAAAACCACTCTGTATGAACAAAATTTAATTTTATGATTAAATCATAACTTGGTAATTATTCTATACTCATATTACATGAAATAATATGATAAATACTAGATTAAATATTTTAAAAAAATTATTATGGTAGGAATCCTGAATTTTTTTGATTCCTAGGAATTAGTTTAAGAATTTGTTTTATGATATCTCATTGCGATTAAATTCTAATCCCGCTTATTTTTTATATAATAATATAAATAGACCATTAACATTACCTGTTTATTTTTATTTTTATTATTAAAAGGAGGATACTTAAGTAAAATAGAAAAATAGAAATTTCCATGAATCTAAAAAATTTAAAATAATTGAAATGAAGTAGGATTAACAATGGAAAATTTATGATAAATGATTCTATTTTTAGAGAAATTTCAATATAGAGAAACAATTTCCCATTACCAAAAATATTTCTCACCTTATATAAGAATTTTGGACATTATTTAATTTATTTATGTTAGAGGGATCATGGGATCTACATTGTATTTTTTTCTCCTTCATTGATCTAGGATACATAATTAATTTCATGAAATATTTTTACATGTAGGAAAAATTTTATTAATCATGATTATGAATAATAGATGAATAGGTAAAATATTTTGAAATAAGGATTATTATCTAAATTTAGAGTTATTTTAAAATGATTTATTATGTGATTTATTTTCATGATATTAATCATTAGATTATTTTCATTTAGTAAACTAACGGTTTTTGTCTATAAAATGACTTAATTGAAAAATATTTTTATTCTCATTCAAGAGTGTAACTCTAAGTGATTTTGAAATATTATTAATTATAACATCTTTAGTGGGAGATTTTATTGATATAAAAAACTATTGGAACTTTCTCCTTGATCTTATCAAAGCATGATGATTTTAAACCACATTAAAATCATCGAGGACACCAATTAAAAATTTTCATCCCATTTAATCTTGAGAATTTTATGAAATTTTACATACCTATAGAAACCATGATTTTATGATTTCAAATTCTCATTAAATGCTTATTTTCAATTCATGCATTAATTCTTGAGAATAATTAAATGATTTAAATTGAGCATAAAAAAGGTATTAGGGTGATTTCATTAAGTTGTTGGAAACATTATGTAGAATTAGAGAAAGTGTTTGGTCATCAATTTAATCTTTGGAAGAAAGATCTCATTCTTTTTACTATGTGTATTAAATTTATTGTTTGTATCAGTTTGAGTGATAGAGATATAGAGAAGTATGTAATTGGATACATTGAATTTAAAATTGTATTACCCCTTACCCCTTATTATATTATATATTACAAATATTATCGGTGGGAGATTTATTATTGGGGTGAAATTTATAATTGGTTTGACTTTATAGTGTGTGAGAATATTTATTACACAAATCCAACTAAAAAAGATAAAAAAATTGATAAAAGTGGAATCTATTCACAATGTTTTACATTAATTCTATGAACAAATGAGGAAGAGGAGAGTGAAAGTGGGCGCTTATTTATTTTGAAGGATAAAATGATATTACATAATTCATTAAAAATAGTTTACTATCATGAATTTTACTTTTAGAATTTAGCCTCCATTTTTAGCCTCAAATTTTATTTCAACATCATAGCCCACCAACCTTTACCCTAAAAATAATCAGAACCATAAAATGTTCTATTGATTATTATAGTTTTATTTATATCTAGAGATTTAGAAAACATAAATTCCTAAGGATATAGTATAAATAATTTTGATGGATCATAAATCTAAATAAATGATCACGAGTAATGATAATAAATTCCTTTTAAAGTGGATCATAAGTGGTACGAACATTAATTAATGGTTGATTATTGTTGTTAAATAAGGGGAAGGGTGTGTAATTTGAAATTACATATCAGGTATGATTGGAATAATCTTAATTTAATTAGTTATATTTTTTAAAATTATCAACTATGACTTTAGTTTTATGAGTAAGATAATTTCAATATTTGATTTATTATAGTATGGATTCCTTTTGATTTTATTTTGAGGTTTTATTTGGGGATAATAATAAGATTGGGTATTGGGGAATTTCAAAACCTTAATTTATATATATATATATGTACTCATCACTTTTTCCAGTTAATATTTGAATTTATACTGCGAATTTTCTTATTTTTAGATATTTTTTGGGAAATTAAGGCTTGATAATTAATATAGAGGTGTTGATAATATTTTTATGAATACTAGAAGAAATTACTCAAAAATCAACCAAATTATGGTGTGATTATTTTGATAAGAGATCTTGAATCATAAAAAATCTAGGTTGAAATACTTAGAATTCGTGACATAGTAAAATTATAATTGAATAGCTTAGATTATAGGCAAGAGTCGTTTTGACATAGCCCTAGAACATCATCTTGTAATCAGTGATAATTTATAACTATATCATAATTTTGAAAGTTATATCATATTAAACAAAAGGATTTTTGTGAATATATTTGAGTCTAAAAGGATTAAATTCATCTATTATGAGATCCATTTATTCCTGAAAATGATATAAAATATTAAACTAGAGGATTTGATATGTTGTCATACTATGATGTAGTTCACCATGTTTCATGGAGTCATAAAAATGTAGAAGCTAGGGATTTTGAAAAGGAAATGATCTAACTACAATGAAGATGTGATAAGGAAAATGGATCATATGAATATATGGAATTTAAAACCATGGTTGAGAAACATATATGAAATTTCATCATCTTTAAGAGATTTTATGATTTTGGGAAAAACATTTTCTTGTTTTGTGATGATATTAATCATGCCATAATATAGTTGGGCTTTGTGATGATTTGAAATATATTACTTATATATTTCTAATGTTTGAAATTTAATTCATTAAAATTTTATAGATCTATTTTTCACTATTGGATTGAACCATATTTGGGCCTACCAAGATGAATGCAGTTGAATTTTATTCATTACAACACCATATCATGTAGCAACACATCATTATTTCCAAATTTCTGAAGAATTGACAATTTTTTTCATCTTGGAATATTGAGAAACATAATGTGATTTATATGAATTTAGATTCAATACATATGATTGAATTTAATGGCCCATTTTTGGTAATGTCAAGAAGGTTTTATTTAGTTAAAATCAAGCATTAATTTTAAATAATATTATAAAAAATATTATAGAAAAAGTAAAAGATTTGGTTTTTGAAGTATTTATGCTTCAATAAATGGGAATTTTATATAGAATTATCTTTTTCCTTTTAATATTCATTATTCAATCATGAGATTTATAAATTGAATATTTATTCAAAATTCAATAATTTTTTCTATTTTTTCTCAATTCTTTTATTTTAACTCTTTTAGGTATATTCACTCCTTTGTTATTTATAGTTAATTTATAGTGGATATATATTTATATATGAGTGGATTATGTAATATAAGAGATTGGGATTGATGTAAATTGATATGTATATCACGTTTTGCATTTTTATATACTCTTAAGTTATAAAAAATTAATTATTATCACATTGTAAATGATTGAAACCTTAATTTAGGTTTACTAGAGAGAGTTATGGAAATTAAGGGAAAATCCAATAATGTAAGGATAGATTGGATCACCAAATAAAACCATATTTATCTCTTTATTTTGATAATAAATCAAGTTGAACTTAAATATTATTACAATACTTTGACTAGAATAATTGAACTGATTTTGTTTGTATTATCCAGCTCTAAAAATGTGGAATTAATTATATTTAAGGTGTTTCATGACTAGTAATTTGAAAAATCTCATGAGTGGAGATGAATTTTATACAATAAATAAAAAGGTCCTTAAAAATTGATCTGCTTATCATATTTATCATAATTAATAGTTATATTATTATCTTTTTAATCTTGTTTATAATAATTTCGTTTATATTTAAATTCACAATCTTGAAAATATTATCATGTTTAATAATTGGTTATAAAATTCATAATCGATCTTCCCTATTTTCTATGGCATCAGCCTTATACATACATTATACTATGTCTTAATATCTTAATATGATTGAGAAATATAAATTCCAAAACTTATCCATGGTCAAAAGAAATGATTCTCATGGATGGACAATATGAAAAAGGCTTATAAATAATTTTTTTATAAATCCACAACATGATAATTTAAGAATAAGTTTGAGGAAATGTGTAAAATAAAAATTCAGTTATAAATAATACAATAAACATCATATATCACACCATTTTCAAACCCAAATCTGACTCTATAGAGTCTTTCTCAACATCATGAAAATATTTTAAAATTAAAATTATTCCACTACATTCCAATAATTTTCGGCTTTAACAACTATGGGACCTACCAATAAGATAATCCAATTATGCATAAGTTGGGATATTTAAAATGATTATGTAAAATTAAATATTCTTTAAGTGAACCACCTCAAACCAACAATAATACATCTTATCATTCAAAATAAGCATATATAAAAAATGGAAAATCTCTACAAACTAATTTTCACTATACATTATGGTTCGATTACCATGTTAATGACACATGACTCCATAAAATTCTCCATAAGAATAGTTTTAGGGTAGAAATTATAAGTGAAAATAACATTATACTTAATATTATCATGCAATTTTACATAAACCATAGACTCCCACAACATTTATCTAGGGTATTCATGTATAAAGGTAGCACACTTCACCATAATGGTCTCAAGGGTCACTTGAAATTCAATAATACTTCCAATTTTTTCTGTCCAATTTTTTACTATCCAATTTTTTCCTCAAATGGATTGGGGATTATAATGGAGTAATATATTTTCATATTCTATTTCTCATATCAAATAAATTAATATATTCCCTTACTTAGATAGGATAAGTGGTTGTCCCTTAGTTCATTACCCAAATAAATATATTATCATCTCATTAAGGTTTTGAAAACCCATAGGGTTAGATTATTAAATTTTATCACCATCACGTTATAGGGGATCCATGGGTAGTATTTTAGGAATCAGGATACTATACTAAATAAAATAAGTAAAAAAAACTCATTAATCACATTAAAAAAAATTAATGCATAAAAATATCACAATTAGAGATTATAAATAGTTAATATGTATTTAAAGTGGGCATAGAAAAAAATCAAGAATGAATGCATAAATATCACTCAATCTTCTACTATACCTGTTTAGGTCACACAATTTATCAAACTATGATCCAACTATGTGGGTCTCAGTAAAAGTTTAAGATATATCTACATAATTTTTGTTCCCAGTTTTCCAAAACATCCCCCTTTTAGGAAGGCCATGTTAGAACACCAATAGAATGGATTAATAGTTATCTCATGTTGTATATCCCATATTCCTTAACCATTTACCAATTATTTTCCCTCCAATACTCTATTCCTTGACACAAAACACACAAAAATCTAAAAAACTCAAATAATAATTATAATTAACCATTTAATGAAATCATAAAAAGACTCAGGGTTCATTACCATGAGTGTTAGTGAGACACTCACTCACAATATGCCCCACAAGTCCTAATGATCCTATATTTAATCTACCATGACATACCCACTTAGCATAAAATGAAAGTAGATATTCAATAACATTTTTTCACCAACTAGCTTGGGTTTCCCCTAACTCTATGCCCAAGATATCCCAATACAAGTCCAAATGGGCATTATCAATCCTCATGGGATAGAAACTAGTTCTTTGGAATCCAGAAATCACCTATGGGAATGGATTCCAAATATTAAAAAATGGAATGTTAGGGGTGTTTCTCAAGAACATGGTTTTTCCTTGATATATATTTTTTATTTATGATAATAAATAAACTATTTTAGGAAATATAAACAGTAATCGGACATCAAATAACATAATTGTGAGCTCATAACAGACCATAACATAAAAATGGTTTAATCATCATCCATAACCTTTATACATAGACACTATAAATCAATTATATTAAAAATAAGACAACCTAGTTATGAAATAAAAATTGGAATGGAATGGGAAGTCAAAAAGGTTATCTATAAAAGATAATTCTACACCAAAAACCAAAACCAAGAGTGAAAAAACTTTTACCCATATTTGTATGATATAAGGGTTATATATAACATTATATATTCTTCTAACCACAAACTAGGCTAATATGAATACTCATCAGTTCAAATCGGGGCCATGTATTTACCTTTATTAGTCAAAAAAATTATATGTACACCTAGATGAAATATGTTGTGTGTCAAAATAAAATTACTATTAAGTTTTCACCAAATCACCCTACATCTAACCATTATAAATTAATCCAATTCATGATTGTATAGAATAAACATATCATAATTTCAATTTAGGATTTTATATATAAAAAATAATAATATTGGAACATGCATGATAGGAAATAGTTTTAAACAAAGTAATAAAACCTTTTGGGTAATTATAAACCAAATAACACAAGTATAATAAATTATATCATAATGATATATAATAAAGAAGACTAATGGGTTTTGGGATTTCTATGTTTCTAAGGTATTATTTATATAAATTGGAATTATGTTCTCAATAGGGAGACATGTTAACTCATCTAGCATGTTTACAGGGAGATTAACCAGTCACATTAAAATATATCAATACCCACCTAGGATCCCTTCTAATCACTCAAAATGAATACCATTGAAGTTATTCAATCTTATCATTCCAATATAATTCTAAACATCACTCAATTATATGAAATATTTTAGTAATGAATAATTCAATAAATTATAATAATATATTCATATCATCAAATGTGAAATATTACTTAGAGAACATGAGAAAAATATTATCCATTTCATCAAACATGTTGAAGTAAATAAATTAAACTAATATTTACTTAATCACTTATACATGTAATTTTTATCCATTTAAAATACCATTGAATTTTTTTTTCTAGGATCAACAAAAACACTAATTTAAACTTGTAAATTATTAAAATCTTATAGAAAATAACTCAATAACTATTAGTTCTAAATTTAAAGGAATTGATATAGGTTCACCTACCAAATACACGATCAAATCCACTATAAATGGATTTCATTAAAGTGCCCAAGTTTGTTAGATTTTTTAGAGGGGTTGTGAATAAATATATTATTATTTTTACATTTTACATGTTCTCATTTTTTTAAATCATCCTTTGTAAGTTGTTGAGGTTCAATCTCATTTTCTTTTTGTCTCTCCAAACATCTTAATATTAAGAATGTAAATGGAATAATACAAAATGATTTACTGGTTTTGAAGTCGAAATCCAACTCCTTTCCATGATTGGTTAGTCCCATCAACCATGAATCATTCCACATTTAATGAAATTTGTTACAAAAACACGGTCTCACACTATGTTTCCACAAAATATCACTGTGGGATCCACTTCTCACTTGAGTCTCTTTATACTATATTTTATAGTGTAACTAGCTTTCTAATGGGATTTTTATTATCTCACATAGATCAGTCATTGACATCATATTTTCTACCACACACAATTGGTGAATATATCCTTTCATAAACCATTGAGTAAGATATCAAATCCATTTTTCTTTTGATGTGGTGGTGGGTTATTCATGTTATTCTCCTAAATATTCTTTGTAAAATTATCATGAATGAGTCTTCAACTTCCAAAAACATGATCTATATTTCTAAATTTATGTATTATTTTATTATTCTTCACAATGATAAACTTATAAAATATATTTTTATCATAGGCCCCACACTTATTCTATTTCTTATTCTTCCTAAATATTTGATGATATAATTTTTGCTGGTATAGTATTAGATTATTCCACTTAGTTGATTGGATGTGTATCACTAGGTTATAGTAGTTTTGAGAGATATATCTCATTATCTTATCCTTATATTGTTAATATTAAAAAAATCATGAATATTTTAATTTCCATATCTAATTTAGAAACTTATAATGTCACGAACTAGCTTGGTTACCCTGGTATGCTGATACATGTTCCGACTATAACATAACTTGAAATATATTCTCAATCACCATGGGTTGGTGAATATAACATGTCGTCATAAAAGAATCACAATGGAAATTTTTTCCACAAAAGAGTGGATAGATAAAATTTAAAAGTTAGTATGCTCAATACTCCTCAAAGAGAAAGTACCAAAATCAAATGGGTAAAACAAACCCAAAATAGTGCATCATAAACTAACATAACATCTACAATTAGAAAACATCAAGCATCTCCCTTGTAATAGGAGGATCACATCCCCACTAGTCACCTCTATCAATACAAGCCTCATGGTTCAAGAATATTCACCACCTCCAATTGGTTCCTTTTCTTTGCTTGGACCTCGAATATGATCATTTACAAATACCCAACGGCAAAGGTAAGGTGTGAGATAAAATACCTAGTAGGATCTTACCAAGTGTTCCATAATCAAATCTATAATGATTAAAACATACATTATTTCAATTTAAATAAAAAAGGAATGTGATTAAATTTACACGTTTTCAACACAACATGGTTTCATAATAAAAAAGGATGGTAGATATATCAAAACATGATTAAATGAACATTTTATATAAAACATATATAGAAAATGGTTTACATGAATAAAGTAGTTCTATAATAATTTGAACTTAATCATAAAATCAAAACATATAATAACAATATGTAATAAACCACGTGGTATGTTAGTTTCTAGAAATTAGATCCTCATGCAAATCAATTAGTGATCTCATCTCAATGTGTGCACACATCCCTTGATGCAGGCCATCAAAACTCAACTCTCTATTCGAGAAATCATTCCATAGTAAGTTTAAGTTAGTATTGTCATCCTCAATCCATTTCTAGAGGGTCATGTCCTATCGTGCCTTTATTAATTACCCACTAACTACCCAGGATCACATGTTCTTAAATTAATAAATCATGGTAAAATTAATCATTTCAAATTAATTCAAAATACAACTATTTAATTTCAGTTTTCAACAGAACTTTCCCATTTCAAAACCAAATCATTGGTTTTCATAAATTCATACATTTTAATATCATCATTCAATTAAATCAATTTATCTCAAGGTTCATCATTAAATAAATTAATCATATATGTTTCTAAATCAAGAAATTAGTTTTTCTTAAATCTGCTCAATAATTTTAATTCCATTAAAATTGGGGTTTTTTGTAATTTTCTTTACCTTTCCAAAATCTAACATCAATCATCTCAAATCCAGGATTTTAAATCATTTAAAAACTCATGTTAATTGAATCAAGAAATTTAAGGTTTCAATTATAGGGGAAAATCATATGGAATCACCAACCTTTAATCCACAATCAAATCAAAACCTATTATGGGAATTGCTAATGAATAATGAAGGAAAAGGAGATTAAAATTAAATTCCTAGATCCCAAATCAACAATATCAAAATACAATTCATTTAGAAAACACAATATCACATTTTTTACAAATAATATTAGTAGAGCTAAGGATATAATCATATAAATAAAATTCATCAGAGATCAAATGCCACAACAAGATCTCTAAAAGGGAAATAACCACCTAAAAATTGCCTAGTGTAGACTACGTGTTTGAGAGAAGAGGATACATGAAAAATGAAATAATTTCAAGCCTTAGTTAAAAAAACTTGTTTGTAATGAGTAATTGATGACATGAATCCTTGATTCACTATATGAATATCCTGAATGGAATATATACTGAAAAGGGCATCACCTTGGGTTAATAATATAGATATCAACCCATTCTTGATGTGAATTTAATTCACACCCTCAATTATTTTCACATCATAAAATAGCTTCATGGATTCTGGGAGGTTATGAATTCACATCATGAATCATATTCACAATATGAAATGGTCCGATAGATAACACCTAACATAGTTCCTATAAAATATTCCCAAAAGTCTATGATGACCTCCAAACCTAGGAAAACACACCATTTAAAACCTTAGAAACATTTATACCCAAAATCCATTAATTTAAACTAACATCCATCTCTGATATTTAGGTCATTTTCCCCAAAAAATATCTCCATCCTTAAATGGCCTAAAATTAACCCTAACAAAATGGAATCAAAATAAGATTCAAGAAATACCTGGAAGAAGGTAACATGATGTTACAACCTCCGCAATATAAACACATTCTATAACCAAAAGAACCTATCAATAAGATTATATATCAATGATATGATTTCACTACTCTTTTATTAGATTCTCATGATCCCATGTATCATGTGAATCAAAACCATGTTGTCATAGTGCACAGAATAAATTTATCATCTTCCCATGAATAAACATTGTCTCGGAATCAAAAATCATTATTGGTAGCTTAGTCATAGACAAATCAAGTGAATAATTAAGATATTCCCAACTCAGGATATAGGAAGGTAAAAAATATACTTTTGAATCTATGATATATGAAACACTTTGGGGATATAATTCAACTATGATGGATGATCTAAAAAGTAGGTCACTTTACCCTCTTACTCATCTATCTCAAAAGGACCGACAAGGATCATCATAAGATTTCACTATTTCCTAAGGTTTCAATGACCCAACCAAGGTGAATCTATCAAGAACACCTGGTCTCCAATTGAAAACTTTAATGGTCATAAAAAATGACCAACATAAGATTTATACTAGCTCTTTGTTTTGGAAATTCTTTGAGAATCAACTAAATACTCATCATTATCTCTTAGAACAGACTCGGTCCAACCAAGTAATCTTCACCAATATATGACCAACATATCCAATATCTATAAGTTCAGCTATGAAAGGCATCAAAATAATCCATTCTAATGGTGGATTGGTTACTATTCTTATAGAAAACTTTAACCACTCCTAAATGGGCATCCCATACTCCACCAAATTCAAGAACACAATCATAAAGAATGTCCTGAAGAATCTATATATTTTATTCTATCTATCCATCTATATATAGTTTCTATAACATTCTCAAATTTACATAATATACTAATTCCTATTGGACACTTCTTAAAAAGAGATAAATGAAGTGGGGATCCCTATAAAAGACTACAGTAGAGGGAACTTCATGGAATCTAACAATCTCTAGCAAATAGAGACATCTCATGTCCTCAAATTTGGTTGTATCATGAATGATTATAAAGTTATCTAATTTGTCTAGCCTATAAATCACAACCCATATTGCATTCTTCCCTTGATGGGTTTGTGTAAACCCAACCAAAAGGACCATAAAAATATCATCCCACTTCCAAGTCAGCACTAGAAGCATCTAAAGAAAACTCAAAGGTCTATGGTTCTCATGTTTGACTTATTGGAAGTTCTAACAATGAGAATAAAATTCAACAATGTCTTATATCATATCTATCCACCAAAATCAATACCGCATATAATAGAACATATTCCTAGTACCCAGGTGCACCTATCACTAGGAATTATGGAAATCCCCCATCATGGAATTTACCACAAGAGAAGGCACAATGTACTTACGAAAACATAGGATACCATCATAAGATAATGATCACTCAAAAATAGTCTCCCAACGATAAAGGTATTCTCTGATACCACAAAATTCATCATCAAACTGCTTCTCTAGAATTATAATCTCAATAAGAGATGAGGTCAAATATAAACTCTTCAAAACAACCTCAAAATGACTCTCCTAGACTCCGAAATTCATTTGAGAAAATATATCCATCATATTCAACTCTTACAATTATTCTTTTATGGATTGGGTCATAATTTTCTGACTTAAAACATCAATAATGACATTTCCCTTTCCATGGGTGTAAGAAATTTCAAAATCAAAATTCTACAAGCACCCCACCCAATGCCTCTGGAAAAGATTTATCTCTTTTTTATAGAAGACATAACTCAATATTTTGTGGTTATAACAAATGGTATACTTTTCTAAAAAAACTTTAATGCCCTTAACTCTTAAGAGAATGTACTAAAACTATGAGTTTGGGATCATGGGTCGAATAATTCTTCCAATGTATCTAAAGATGTTTGGAACCACACTCTACCACATGATCCCCCTGTATAAGGATGTATCCCAAACACAAACCTAATGAACTATAAAATACCAAATATCCTTACCCAGCCTCTAGAAGATTCAACATTTGTGTAGAGATACAAATACATTTCATCTCAAAAAAATAACTACGAAAATTTTCTCCCCAAATGAAATCTTCTCGTTTCTATGTGAGAGTGGTCATCATAAAATCTAACTTTGAAAAATATATATTGAATCTATAGTAATATCCCACCAAACAGAAGGTGCTCTGGATCTTGAAAACATTACATGGTTTATCCCATGTCATAAAATTTTATACCTTCTCAAGATAAATTAGAATAACATGTTTTGAGAACATGTGTCCCATGAACTTCACTTCATGAATCCATAAATTATATTTTGAAACATTTTCATAAAGTTGTTGTTTTCTTAATATTCTCAAAACTACTTTCAAATGATACACATGATCTTCCTCGGTCTAAGAGTAAATAGGATATCATTCAAAAAAATTCACCATTAATGATTCAAGGTTTTCAAAGAATATCATGCTCATTAAATCTATAAAAACCACAGGAGAATTGATCAGACCAAATGGAAAAACAAGATACTCATAATGGTTATTAATACTCTTGAATGTGGTCTTCTAAATTTCCAAATCTTATATTTTAAACTAGTGATAACTAGATAAAAGACCAATATTCAATAACTACTTTTCCTGTTTCAGCTGGTTAAACAAATCATGAATCTATGGTAACAGATACTTGTTCTTCACAGTAACTTGATTGAGTTTTTTGTAATTAACAAATAGTTGAAGTCCTCCATTATATTTATTCAAAAATATAGTAGGTCTTTTCCAATATTAAACACTTGGGAGTATGAAACCTTTCTCTACAAGACCATCCAAATAATATTTCAACTCCACTGGTGTCATTTAGTAAGAGGGAATAGACACTGGTTAAGTACCTGATAGTAAATCAATAAAGAAATATACCTCCATTACCAGTGGAAACCTAGAAAATTCATCTAAAAACACATCATTAAAATCTATGATGAATGAAGGGAAAACATAAATCAAATATTGTTTCTCCTAGTTAAAATAAAACACCAATATTACCCTACCCAACTCTAAAAAATAAGGTCCATCTCTTCTTGACCATGAGTATCATCCTCCCTGAAAGACATGGAACACCCCATCTGGCATAGTAAAGGATACCCAATGAAGATAAAAATCAATATGAACCTTATGAGTAATCATCCAATCCTTCAAAAAAGTGACATCAAGTTGTTTCATTTTAATAAACAAAAAAGTTGAGGTAATATTGGTCTATGGTAAAGAGAAAACAAAACCAAGACACTAAATTCCCTACTCTCAGTTCATATTAAGGGGCATAGTAATATACATCACATAAGACAAAATATCTATATAATTTTTACCGTGTTCACACCATGAATTGATATTAATGAGTGAGATAAACCAGTATCAAATAAATCAGTCACTAATATTGAATGTATAATGATGGTACCTCTCACAGTCATTGGACCGACATCTGCTTCTTATGGATACTATTCTACTCTATGAAGAAACTTTATTCTGGATGAATGGGGATGGATGACTTCAGTTCTTGAAGTATATAATTAAACCAAAGTACTTTTTGGTGCTGATGATATCATTCCACTATGCATAGTAAAAAAAATTATGGAATAACTTTTATAGGTATCCTGAGAGACCATAATAATTATAGATCTTTAGTTCCTCGGCACAAACCATTTTTGAATGCTCAACCCTATCACACTGAAATCATGTCTGAGGTCCTATTTAAGGAACATAAAAAGGTCTAGATAATTATATCTATATAGAACCACTATGAGAATCCTCTTTCTTTCTCTTCTCTTAAAATGGACTGATAAAACTACAACTAGGAGAAAAAGGAACTCATGTCAACCCTAAATTACAGGCTAAGTCAAGCTCAACCATTAATTCTCTATTCAACACAGCATCTTAAGAAGTTATCTTCAACAAGAAAACCTATAATTGGATATCAAGTTGGAGGCTCATATCAAATATTAGAGCCCTTATATTCTCATAGGATACAACCTCGGGTGAAAACTGAACAAGATCCGTAAAATGGTTTGAATACTGTGTCACAGTCCTATAACCCTTATGGAGGTTGATAAACTCCATAGACTTTACCAAGACTTTATATTCTAGATTGAACTTATCAGTGAAAATAATTATAAATTTTTTCTACTCTAAACTCTTATACTTCTTCACTATAAACATCAAATCGCATCATTTCATGTTATTCCCCTCTCAGTTAAAGGTAGCACATTTCACTTTAATCAAATTAGGCATTTCCAAGAACTCAAAAAGAATATATATATTTTTCAATCAATCCTCAACATCTTAAGGATTATTTAAGTATTGTAAATATTGTGGTTTCTATTTAATAAACTCTTGAAAATGATCTATTAATTTATCCCTTCGAGGTTCCACTAAAGGATCTTAAATGAGAATGGGTGCAGGTACCTATACCATAGCTTGGATAGTGTGCACCACCATCTTAACAATATTCTATTTAACTAGAGGATTCACCTACTATGGTTCACCAATTTCTTCCTCCTACAACATATTCTCAGAGACATGATGCTACACAACATCCATAGATAACACTAATAGCATCAGTAAGGATACACAGATCCAAAACTCAAACATGAGTCACAATAATATCAATTCCACCAAGTATAATTTAATATTTGGATTTAAATATACTCATCTAAAAATTAGGTAAAACATTAGTAATATGATCAAAACATTCCTCAAAACACCCTTCCCAAGCACCCATGGAGAGTTCAATCTCATTACGATGAGAGTTATCCAAGAACATGCTCACAAATACCTTTTATGTCTCATAAAAATTCCTCCTATCCACTAGTTAAACGCAAAATATATACCGACATCAAGGAAAGATGCATACCCTTCACCTTTAATACCACTTTGTCACGATCAAACCCAAATGCCCTGATATATTGATAGCCAATCTGGCTCTAAAATTACCCAAAGGGAGTTCCTAATCCCCATGTGTTGGTAACCAGTACTTTATGTCACAGAAGGATCACAAGGAAATTATTTTTTTCACAAAGCTTCATAAGACCAAAAGATACATGTTAGTATGCTCAACACTCCTCAAAGAGAAAGTACCAGAATCAAACATGTAGAACAAACCCAAAATAGTGCATCACTGAGGGGCACAACATCTAAAATGATAAATACTCAGATATCCCCCATGTAATAGGTGGATCACATCCCCATCGGTCACCTCCATAACTCCAATTCAAAAGGATCAAGAACATACAACACCTCCAATTAGCGCTTAACCTTTTCATAGACCTAGCATAAGATAATCTACAAACACTCGAAGGCAAAGACATGGTGTGGGATAAACAACAAATTAGTGTCCCAAAAACTGATCCATAATCAAGTACATAATAATTAGACCATATATTATTTCAATTAAAATAAAATAATTCATGGCAAGGAATTTACACATTTTAAATAAAACATGAATTTATACTAAAAAAGGATGGAAGATATATCAAAAAAAGATTAAATGAACATTTTATATAAAACATTTATATATAAATATTTTCAAGAATAAAGTAGTTCTACAAGTAATGTCTTGTAATCAGAAAATAAAATCATATCATATCACCATGTAATAATACATGTGGTACATTATTTTTTTGAAATATGATCCGCACACTACTCAATCAGTGATCTAATCTCAATGTGTGCACACATCCCTCTTTTTAGGACATTGAGACTCAACTCCCCATTAATAAAATCATGCCAAAATAATTTTATGTTAGTATTTTCATCGTTAATAAAATTAAAGAGGTTATATCCTAGAGTACTTGTCTTAATTTCCCACTAACTACCCAAGCTCACATTTTATTCAATCAATCAATCATGTTAAAACCAATCAGTTCAAATCAATTTAAAATAAAATTTCTCACTTTAATGTTTTCAAAATTTCTTTCTCATTTCAAAACCAATTCATAGGTTTTCATAAGTCATTACTTTTCAAATAAACATTAAATTTAATCCATTTATCTCAAGGTTCAACATTAAATCATTTCATAAAATCAATTTTCAAATCAAGCTATCAAATTTTCTCAACTATTCGCAACAATTTAAATTCCATTAAAATTGGGGGGTTTTAACGATTTACATACCATTTTAAAAATCTAACATAAATCATCTCAAATTCTGGTTTTAAATCATTTAAAAACTAATGTAAAATAATTTAAGTAATTTAAGGTTTCAATCATAGGGAAAAATAATATGGAACCAACTACCTTTAATCAGTAATCAAATCAACGCCCACCACAATAAATGCCAATAAAGAATGAAGGAAAAGGAGATAAATAAGGAATTACTTGATCAAAAACTATCATGATTAAACTATAATTCAGATAATAAATATAATATCACACTAATACTAAATAAGGGTTGTAAATAGAATGAGAAAATAATAGCAACAAAACTTAATAGAGATAAAATGCCAAAATGAGACATTTGGAAAGTAATGAATCACCCAAATACCACCTAGTGTATCCCTAGGGGTTAAAGATAAGAGGCTACACATAGAATAAAATAATTACAAGAATAAAAAAATCCCTTGGGAGCAAGGAGTTTATGATGTGAATCCTTTATTCACAATGTGAATATCCCAAGTGGCTTATACAGTGAAAAAGGTGACTCCTCAGGTTAAAAATATAGATCTCAACCAATTCATGACATGAATTTAATTAATTTCCTAAATTATTTTCATATCATGAAATGTTTTAATGGCTACTACCAGGTGAAACATTCTCTTTGTGAATCATATTCCTGATTTGAAATGGTCATATAGACAGTGCCCAACCTAGTTCCAATATAAAATTCCCAAAAGTCTCTACTGACCTTCGAACCTAAGGAAACACACCCTTTAAAACCTCAAACACGTTTATACTTAGACTCCATTATTTAAAGAAATCCTACACTCCCAAAATTTAGGTCATTTTCCCTAAAATAATCTCTCCATATTCAAAAGGATTGAAATTAACCCAAACAAAAGGTAATCAAGAAAAGAGTCAAAAAGAACCTAAAGGAATGTTGTAGGATGTCACATTTCATATATCAGTAATAAAAAATCCTCATTATTCAAATTAGACGATATTTCCTATTTTTGAATTCTCATTTAAATACCCATTTATGTGTTACTTTTAAATCACTATAAGAATTAGTTGTTTCCTTATTCTACATGTGATAAAAAATATCATATTATTTAATCCCCTAAAAATAAGCTCTTTATTTTTCTTTGAAATCACATATGATACATGGAAGAACATTACTCTATAATGATAAACATTCATTTTCATATGTGGATCTCATATCATCATTCCATCATGAATTAAAATTTCCTTGAGTATAATTCATAATTCATAATATGCATCAAAATTCATTCGAGTGATTGTGATATTTGATTTCCTTGATGATTGTCTTATAAATCATCTGAAGTAAATAATTGATCCAGTAATACTAATATTTCTTCATAATTATTCTATAAATATGTATTCTATAATTTTTCCTAAATTAATAAGAAAAATAAATAAATTTTATTCTCATTTTCATCCATTATCTCATATCATTCCATCATCATAGAATTGTCTTGATTATATTACCTATAAATTCCATGTGGGTACCTTATAAAGGATGTACCATATGAAGGATTCAAAATTGGGTTTATGTAACCTATAATGGACTCATATCCTCAAAATTTCGAAAAAAAAGTATACCCTAATTGTTTTTGTTCCATATGAAGTTTCCTTATGAATATTTATACCTTATGATGGTTTCTTAAAAAGAATTAATATACCTAATTATTACTTCATCATAGGATTTTTTTTATTCTATGAATCCCCTTATACCCTATAAAGGTACTATTTTATAACTTATAAAGTTCATATATACCATATGAATTGCATCATTTGGTTAATTCCTTTACCAAATATTCATGATCATGAATAGCTTTTACCATATGATGTCATATAGATATAGCCTAAAAAGTTCATAGGGTTCATGACTTTTCCATTTTCCACTTCTTATACATAATCATCATACATCACTGAAAAATAATCAAAAAATCTGCTAACCATTGAAGGGATTTTCTAAATTTTATTAAATGGAATAAAAAACACATCCACATAATCATCAATTTTCTTTTACATGAATAACAAAACAATCAATCGTCATATGTAGGGGATCCAACATTAAATATATCCATCCAAGATATTTAAGTAGCATCATGAACCTCCATTTTTATTTATGATGGAATAACCTCTTCTTCTCTTTGTATCTTCTCATCAACACATATTGGCAGCCTCTCTGTAATCATATAATTCTTCCTTATTTCAAATAAATACAAACCAGTAAATCGTATCTTCAATATCTCCTTTTTTGTTTATTAGAAATACCATAAAACCTTTAATCTCAATATGATATTTTGAAATCCTTTCTTATAACCCTTCTTAGAAATAATATCAATTGAATATATAGGTCTTCTCATATTATCTTCTCCACATTACTTTATAACATATTCTTATCCGCCTTTGTGTCAAAGTCCTGGCTTGATCAAATTTTGATGGAAGGATGACATTACATGATTTACATAGTAATGATTCTTTAGTTAGTCTTATCCAATTCTATGATGGATAACCCATAGTAGAAAATAATATTTATTTAACTATGTTGATCAATGTTTTTCATTCCAAACATGCATGTGATTCCACATTCTTTATCTTATATCTAGGGTGGTTTCAAATAGATTTATCATGAATACAAAAACTACACATATCTTAAAAAATCATTATAATAGTTCAAGTTCAAGATATATTAGTTCCCCTATATTTAAGCTTAATCATTAATAAGAACTCCCACTAAATGAATAAATTTTTCGTATTCTAACTAAGGGAAAAAACATGATTGGAATACCTCACATTATATCTCTAAAGTAATGTCTTGACATTTTATATTTCATGAATTTACATATGGAAACCTTACATTCGTGTTTTATCCCCCTCAAGGGAT
The DNA here is from genome assembly GCA_963277665.1 of Viscum album. NCBI lineage: Eukaryota > Viridiplantae > Streptophyta > Magnoliopsida > Santalales > Viscaceae > Viscum > Viscum album. The sequence goes on along the minus strand of OY728162.1, from coordinate 619,449,851 downwards.
ACTCCACACTATCTATTCATCATGATAGGTTAGAAGTGACTGATCTTGTATTCTTGATTACCAATGCAATATGTAATGTGCCTTAGTTTTCTTGTAATATTTTGCTCACACTCAATAACTTTTTTCTCTTCTTTTTTCATAAATTCTGAAACATTATTTTCGTATCATCACATTTCTATTAATAAAAATATTTTACAAAGTAATAATTCCTTAAAATCATTCCATTTAATTCTTTATATATCTTTATACTTATTAGTAATTTGTACTAATGAAAAATATTAATTATCATCATTATTTTTATGATATACCACAATATTAACTATTTCACTTTAACAATAATCCAATGACCTAAATATCTTCTCAATATGAAGAATAAATATCTCAATAGTTGATGAATTTAATGGTACCATTGAAAAATTAATATTGTTACCTCATGAAATAATATATTGTTTTTAAACCATTATAAGGATGAGTGGGTTGATCCATATAGGAATTATTATCATTCATAACCTTAGTAAACTACCCTAAAAATAGGTAATTTTCAAATTTCCAACACCATCTCCATTGGTTTTCCTATTAGGAAAATCCCTACATCGACTATGAGGGTTGAAATTGTTTCCATTTCTTCCATTAGGTGTTATATCTAAGTAATTTAATTTACTAATCAATTAATTTTTTACAAAATAACTTTAGAATCATAATATAAAATTCACATTCTATTTTTTCAAATGAATATCAAATATTCTATTCATTCGTGAACACAATTATTGAAATTTATATTGGTATATCATAAAGTTTTGTTATATAATTATATTATTCTAAATCTAATTCATGGGGTTCTATTGAAATTTTTTGAATACTAACTATAATAATCTCAATGCTAGAATATCATATTTGATAATAATTTAATGCATTGTAATCATATAGAATGAATTGTTTTATAGTCTAGGGAAACAATATACATACATAATCATTAATTTACACTCAAAATTAATATACATTAAAAATCAAGAAAGAATTATTTTTCTATAATTACTTATAATTAGATCATATTTATAATTCTTTGCAGATTCCTATGGAAAAAGAGAAACAATATAAGGGGTGATCTTATATTATTAGAAAAGGTTATTATATTGTGCATGTTAATATGAAATAAACATTAAATACATAATATGGTGGGAATAAAAAATAAATTACGTATTACTTAATACAAAACACACCATATCCAAAACAATTGAAATAGATAATCACATGTATAATAATAATAATAATATATTTCATAATGATACAATGCATAATATCAGATATCATATCATAACATAAAGGTCACATGCTAAGACATCATATATAAAGTGCTAGGAAACACCTAATAACCAATATAGTTTTTCTCATTAGACATATTATTGAATTGAGGGGATATATACTTTTAGGATCCACCCATCACAAACTATGTCAAGGACATTGCTCACATTAAAAGAATAAATGGGCCAATAAAACAATACCAAATGTTCCATAAAGAACCTATTATATAAATATTTCCACTTAATCAATAATTATCCAAATTTGAATAATGAGTATATGAATTTTCAAAATTTTCCAAGTCAAACAAATGGTATAACATTCTAGGTAAATAGTATTCTATATGAATTATGAAATATTGTTATTCATATTTTTTAGGATAAAGGGTATACTCTCAAGAAGATATTATAGAATATATATAAAAACAGTAAAAGGATATTCAATACATCTTTCAGATATTTTCTTAGATAAGGAATAAAAACATTATTTCAATATAGATATGGAGAGTGATAGAGAACATGACCATAAGAACAAACAAAGGGGTATTGGTACCCCTTGTGAAAAATGTAAGTCATGAATTCAGTAAATAAATTAAGGAGAAAATAATAACTCAATAATTAATAAAAAATTGTATTTTTTACATTAATAAAACTATTTTTTGTTGATTTAAAATATGTGAACATAGATAATAGATGAAAATATTAAAAAAATTATGTATATATATAACGGAACACTTTCCTTGAGTCGTGTCTTTCTTCAGACACAACTTAATAATCCTAAATATTTAAGTTACATTTATTATGTACATTTTTCATAATCATATTCGTATTTATTTCATATATTATAACCATAATATTAATATTTATTAGTAACTTATTAAATTAATGGTGTTTATATAGATCGTTTAGTGGTTGTTCGGTTCATTTCTCTAAATCTGATTTGATGTAATAATAATAATTGAAGGTCATAAAAATGGTTCCCTAAGATCTAGTTGTATAAATTTATATATGTTTTTTATTTTAAAGGTATAGGAGTTCAATAATTAAATATATTTAACAAAATATTTTCAAATCAACACGAATCTCATCATAATCTAATTTTAGTTTCTTAAAATGACTATAATTGTTTTCTTTTAATATCAAATTTATCAGGACTATGTTGTCATTATAAAATCATATAAAATATATTATTTGATTATTAATATTTATTAAATTATTAAAACTCTATTTATTAATATCTATGTAAGTCATAACTAAGAAATAATACATCATCAATTGCATAGGTTGTATAACACCACCATGGGTGAATGATGATTTTTAAACAATAAAAATAAGAGGGAAAACTAAAAAATATTTAGTTTTATATAAAACAATATATTATAATTGAAATGAATTTTTAATGTTACATTTAACGATTACATAAATTATGAAAGGTTTGAGTGGGGAAATCAAATGAGAATACATGATTTTTGAAATATATACATCGAAAAATAGAAGACTTGTGAAAATGGTTTTATGAGAGGGACTAAGAAACCTCTAAATGATAATGGATCAAAGGGGTGCTAATAGTGAAGGAATATAATTATATCAGAAAGTAAAGATGGTGTTTATAATAGTTAATGATATAAGAATCTAAAATATTTGATGAAAATAAATTCATAGGAACACTAATCATACCCTTTGGGTCACCCCATTTGGATTGAGTATATGACCATCAGATGAAGGATATATAAAAACTGTATAATTTACTATTGACTCAAAAATAAACTTTTTGATAAAAAATCTAGTTTCACCATGTTGATTCCAAAAATTATATTTATGTCTGAAAATACATATTCTAATTAAGAAAAACTATATTTTAAATAAATATTTAGGAAATTTTTTTTGGTGTGATAAATTGTATTCATTAATGATACAATGTTATGATAATGAAATATTTACTTTTTAATGACTGGATTATTAAAATATAAGGTCCACTTTATGATAATAAAAATAATTTATATATATATATATATGTGTGTGTGAGAAATTATGTTTTTAAATGAATATATTAAATACTTCATAGTATTATTTTAGAATACTACATGTTATTTACCCTTTAAAAAGAGTTTTTTTGAATATGTAAGTAGATCATGATAATAATAATTTAGTCATTAAATAAATTATTATGTAAATTTTAAATGAATAAAATTTTATTTTATATTATAAAAACAATCTTCTCATTTATTTTATCATATGATGCACAAAAAATGTCAAATTACCTTATTAAATTAATTTTAACTATAATATATTGCAATTATATTATTTCAAAAAACCTATGAAATATAAAATTAACAATTTCATTCCAAGTATTAATTAATTTTAAATGTATCATATGATAATAAAACTATATATATGGGTAATAAAGTTGAAAAATAAAACCACATTAAATAATCATGGATTTGTTAAAATAGAATATATGAAATCATATTTGATAAATAATTATTATTCATAATATTCCATTATGATGCATGAATTAAGAATAATTGTTAATTATCTATTCAACATAATATAAAAATTATAAACATAGGTATTCATTATTAAATTTAAAAAATGAATATATAAATATGAAAAATAAAGAAAAATATTATGATTTCGGGATAAGGGATAAAGAAGTTATTATTAGTTCATAAAATATCATTACTAAATCTTATTTAATATATATATATTTCTATCATGAAAATAAAAAATAAAAGAAAATAAATAAAATTAAATGTTACATATATAATTTAAAATAAAAAATTACGAATATATACTTTGTAAATCATGTATGGATCTATATTTTCAGGATCATGGAGAAGTGTGTGGAATGACCATAGTGGGTGCTGCTGAGGCTCTGGACATAAGAAGTTGTGATGTATAGGGGTGATTATAGTCACACACTATAATCCCCATAGTGGCCCTGTAGTTGTGGGTCCCTTTCCTCTCTGAGGAAATGGTTACAACTACTTCAAGCTTTTCTAGAATATGATGGCCATGATAGAGTGCGATATTCCTAGATCTCATCGTCAATGTGTGATTCTAAACTATAGGGCTGCATCCAAATCATTTCTCTAGCTAGGTTTCAATGTTTGAGTGTAAATCATTAGCTTGTGTATGGTTTTATCCACAGTCGCCTTCCTATTAGTGGACTTCTTATTCTATTCTTTTTCAGTCCATGTTTTCCCTGGAGGTTCCCCTATTCCTTGATCCTCCACTACTCTTCCATCTTGATCCTTCATGTATGACCCCATCATATTCATACTTATTTTTGTTCATGAACGATAATATTTTTCTGATGGTATTTTAAAAATTTGAAGGTATACATAGAGGATAGAAGATAATGAACATTGATGTGAGAATGGAGTTTACTATCCAAAAGGATTTGGTCTACCCCCACTTGTTGATGTATGGTTCTCAGGGAAAATTTACCTCAACAATTTTTTCAAGGTTAAGTAATGGAGGCACCAATTTTTGAAAGTACACTGCTAAAATGTTAGAGGAATATTTAGGAGAGCTTCAAATTAATGAGATAATTCTAAAAATTTCGATATCTCACTTATTTATAGATAAAAATTGATGTTATTCACACTATTTTAATCCCACCATTTCAATCAAAAATATTTTTCTTATTCCACTGAAATGAAACACCTTTTGTACAATGGGAACCATTTGGATTTTTGAAAATTGAATTCCAAACATCGTGACTACTCTCTTTATTAGTCTTATTTTAAAATTTTATTTTTCTTTTTTTTCTTTTTTTCTTGTATTTATTTTATTTTTATTTTTTTTCTATTTTATTTAATAAATATTATATATATGTGTATGTATGTATTACATTTATATATATATATATATATTTAAATATACTTTTAAATACATTTTGTCACATATATTTTTATGAAAACCAACTTCCCAAGGCTATTATTTATAAATAAAGAGCCTTGGAAGTTATGTCCCACCTTCAATGTGGTATTCCACAAATTTAAATCCATATCATCAATCCATACCCTCTATTCATCCACCTCATCAATACATACCTTCAAAATATGTGGGTCCCACAAAAAAATTATTTTATGAATAAATTTATAAAAATCTCCAACTTTTATTCATAAAATATTAACTCTCCATATAACATTTAAATCTGTATATATAATTAAGTTATCTTTTGATTTAAATATTTACATAGTATCAATATCATAAATTATTATTAGATTTAAATGTTTTAAAAACATAAAATTTGTTAATACATAAGATAAACCAAATATATAATACATAAAACAACCTTTATATAAAAAATATCATTTTGTTGAACTTTTATGGTCATGTGCTTCTATATTTTTCATGAACTCTCTAAGGATTAAACTCATTAACTACCATTAGAAGTTGAACCACTTATAATTTCACATAGGAAAAAAAATTACATTGTGTTTCCATTATTATAACACATAACTAATTTCATCATAATATTTTTGTTAAGAGTTTATAACTCAATCTATAGTAATAACGAAAGATATTGACACTAAATAGTTGGGGTTATAATAGTCAATATCAATAATCATCTTTGTAACTTGTTTTTACCCATTAGGAAATACAATTAGAATAAAAAAAATTGGGGTTTTTATTAAAAAAAGATATATTATATTGGTTTTAAACCCATATATTTATTAGTTGTATGAATATTCTCTCTTGGTGGAGATTCTGTAAATGGATATGAAATTATTTTACATGATCTGACATTAACAATTGTTATTGTACCATCTTGTAACAATTGACTCACATAATCATGAATCATACTTATATGCCTATACTTTACATTTTACAAGAAACTATATACCTTTCATAAAGTTTCTTCACTATCACAATTGATAAAGAAAGGTGACATTTTACTAGGCCATGGTTTAATATCCAATAATATATTCTTAATCCATTAAACTTCATTTCCACAAGTCATATAGGAAATAAACTCTAACTACATGGTTTAATGTGAAATACATGTTTATTTCTTTATCATCCAACAAAAAACACAACATCCAAGAAAAAACAACCATCTATATGTGGATTTATTATCACCAAAACTAGTAATCTAACATGCATCGATGTATCCATCTAATACAGATAGATAATAACTATAGTATAAGCTTAAATATTTGGTATTCTTTAAGTATCCAAATATTCTCATTATACATTTTCAATGATACACACTTGGATTAATAGTATTTATTCTCATTTTACATACCAAAAAGACAATACCAGGTTTAGTATAATTCATTTCATACATTATTGAACTAATTTCACAAGTATACTTATGTTGTTTTATGGATCTTACCGTATTCATAAATTGATTAAAACTATAATCAAATAGAGTATTAGTATCCTTAAAACCAATATTATAAAATTTATTTAACATTTTATATATATAATGATACTGACTTAAATAATAACAACTGATGTGTTTTCTAAAATTAATACCTAGAATAGTATCAACAGTTCCAAGATCCTTAATTTTAAACATAGTGTATAATCAATTCTTTATCTCATTTATACCAACTATATTAGTTTAAAAAATTAACATATCATCTATATATAGGCACATGGTAACTCCATATTCTTTCATAAAATTTTAATAAATACATTTATTCACATTGTTGTGAATAAATTCATTAGATAATATAATAGAATCAAATTTTTCATGTCATTGATTCTGAGTTTGTTTAAGGTTACAAAGAGATTTAATAAGTTTACATACTTTATTTTCAATACCTTATAAAACAAACCCTTCTGTTTTTTCCATGTAAATATATTTTTTTAATATCCATTCAAAAAACAATTTTGATATCCATTTTATGGACAAAAAAATGATTAATTGAATCTAATGCAAAAAAATCCCTATTAAAGTAATTCGAGCTACAGGAACATAACTATCAAAATAATTAGTTCCATTACTGTCTGAAACCTTTGGAGACCAATATTTCTTTAAAATCTTAAATTTTACATTTGGAATCATACTTCTTTTTAAAAAACCATTTACAGCCAATAGATTTTGAATGTCTTGGAAAATACATAATGACCCAAGTATTATTCGACCTAAAGGAATCAGTTTCTCCATTAATTGCTTATTTATAAAAAGCAACATATCTATGTATCAATGATTATTAATATATATTTGTGTCATAATATATATTCAATACTATAAGATATATATTTAGAATAGGATTATTAAAATCCCACTCAATAAATAAAAATATGGAATTAGGAGAAATAAAATAAAGATTTATATGCTTCTTCTTCCTAAGTCTTGTACTCAATTTAGGTTCAACTCGAGAATCATCATTATTATCTATCATGATATTTAAAATAGATAGAATAAAATAGATAAGGGTTTTAGGAATAACCTCCTCTACATTATCTTTATAAAATGTATTTTTATAAAAATCTACATCCCTTGAATCGAGAATAATATTGTCTACTAAATCCATAAGTTTATATTCTTTGTTATTTTCAATATATCCAACAAAAACAAACTTAATTGTTCTATGGTCGATTTTGGTTATTTTAGGATAAAGAAACTTATAATAATATAAACACCCACACACTTTTAAATATTAAATATTATGTCTTCTACATTCCCATATTTTATAAGGGGGTAACTTAGTTTTACTAGATGAAATTATATTATGAATATGAAATTAAGCTAAAATAGATTCACCCTATAAATTTAATGGTAAATTAGATATATTAATAATGAAATTTACCATTTATATTAAATTATGATTTTTTATTTCATCTAATACATTTTCCTAAGGTGGATAGGGGTAAGTACTTTGATGAATTATACCTTTTTATTCATAAAACTCATTAAATTCATACATTAAGTATTAACCACCTCTATTTAAGTGTAATACATTAATCCTTTTATTTAATTAGTTTTTAACTCCTTTTTTATACTTTTTAAACATAATAAAAGGTTAATGTTTTGTTATAATAAGATATTCATGTAAATATCTACTATAGTCATTAACGAAAGTAATAAAATACATTTTCCCCCATGAGTTAAAAAACCATTTAATTAAAAAAATCATAATGTATTAATTATGATATATCATAATTTATATCAACACTTTGAAATGGTTTTTAAAATATTTTATATTCTACATATGTTTCACATTTATTAAAGTCATTTCTAATTTCAATTTAGTTTAACTTCTTTATTAATTCTAATGAATTATAATTAACATGTGCCAAAAAATCATGCCATAAATTAGAGGGCTCAGTCTAGTTAGAAGAAGATTTAATCATATTAATAACAAATAGTTGAAATATTCCATCTCTATATTACCTCTTCCCCACATACAATCCTCCCTTCAATAAGATTACCTTAATGTATTTGAATAGAACTTGAAATCCCTTCTTTCATATAAGATCAATAGAAACTATATCCTTTCAAATCTTGGGTACATACAAAAAATTAGAAGGGTAAATTGTTTTCTATAAGTAAAGCACAGTATCACACTTTCTTAGCCAAAAACAATGGTTTGTGCATTATTTCAAAATTTTAATTCCTTCACAATTGTACATTAAAAAAATTGATCATTGAATGATCCTTGCACGCATGCACAACTAATCTAAAATCAAGCCACCATCCCATCTTAATCGAATTCATATCAACTTTGGATATCATCATAATTAGATTTTATATAGTAAATGTATTTATAGTGGGTTTTTTCACTTTCTTTTTATAGAGGCATTCTTTTTCCAAAGTTCATTATTTACCATAGACAAAGCATTATCCATTCATCTTAGAAATATTTTTTTTCTTCATGGATTGTTGAATTTTCTTCTTACATATAACTAAGTGTTTGATTGTGCCTTTCCCTCAATGATATTATCCTTGGTATCAAATTGAGATTCCATAATAAAATTTATCAACATTGATTCTTATTAAATTCAAAGAGTCTTTTGAAATTATTTCAAAAAAAAATCCTCACTCTTTTTAATAAGTGGTTTACCAAAATATTTCCATATTGGAAGCAATTTGAAAATAATTGAACCAACTAGGAATGTTTCTAATATATTAATATTAAGGGAAGGAATCATTGTTTTCTTTAAGTTAGAGCTCATGAACTTGTTCTAACACCATCTTGTTATCAACCATCTTGAAATTGAGATGATTTTCTATAAGAAATATATTTATACGTTCTTCCTCAACATTGTATTTGAATTCAAGTTTATCTTATATTTATTAAATGGAATTTATTAGGAAAAGGTTTTCATATAGATGATTTTATAATGTGTTGAGAATATGTCCTAAACAAAAAATATCATCATATTTACATTTTTTTCTCATTGTAGGAATTTGTTTGACCCTATACACGTCAATGGGAGTGTGTTTTGGATTTTGAGTAGGCACATTGGGAATGAGGGGGGTCCAGAATGTAAAAAATATTCAACACTATAAGAAATAACATAATATTATCTTTCCACTAGGAAAATTTATTTCCATCAAAATGGTCAAGCTTGACTATTTCTTCATTCATGACTTTAAGAGATTCTGAATCCATCTTATAGGTTATACCTTGACACAAAACCATTTGATTATTTTAAAAATCTATGGAAGATAGAGAAGATAGAAGATAATGAACCTTGGTGCGTGGAAAAAGTTCACTATCCAAAAGGGTTTGATCCATCCCCGGTTATTGGTGTAGGATTATTGGAGGAAATTTTCCTTGATGATTTTATCAAGTTTAAGGAATGATAGACACTAATTTCCAATAGTACTACTACTATAATATTGGATTAATATTCCTGGAGAGTTTTGGATAAAGGAGATAATTCTAAAAACTCAGATATCCCACTTATTTATGGATCAAAATCGGTGTTATTCAAACTATTTTGAACAAAAATATGTTTTAATTTAATATAAATGACATAACTTTTGTATAGAGGGGACCATTTATATTTTTTAAAAATATAATTCCAAATTTTATTTTTAATTTGTTCATTATTCATGTTAAAAAAAATTGTTTTATTTTTTTAATTTTTTTGTTTTGATACATAAATATAAGAAATATATTTTTTTAATAAAAATTATCTTTATAAGGATATTATTTATAATGTATTCTTGGTATTTTTATATAAAATTCAATGTGGGATTCCAAAACTTTAAATCCATGTCATTAATCTATATCCCTTATTTTTCCATCTCATCAATCCACACCATCAAATATTGTGGGTCCCACTAAAAAATTATTTTATGAATAAAAGTATAACATGTGTATCATATGTAAGATAATTAAAGTCTTTATTCCACTAATAAAATTTTAAAATCCTATGAGAGTACTTTGTCCCCCTTGATTCCACTACTGCTGACTCTTCAAGTAAGGTTAGTAAACCTACACCCATTTTTTAAATCAATAAATTCACACATCTAATTTTTTATCTAAAAATACCATAGAACTCACTCACATCGTGTTTCCTAGGTTTACAATTTTTTCATCTCTTCTCCCTCATCACTATTTCGCACGAACAACCTATCAATTGCGCTATGGTGATACCTCATACACAACCCACCTCTACTGAATATACCTCACACAACACATCCCATTACATCTTTATATCCTCTCTCAATAGTGCATCACACTCGGGATGCATTAAGTTATCTAATTATCATTTAATATTTTTGATGTTTTTCCATCATTTTTCAATTACTTTAAAATTGATGTGTTCTTAACATTCTATGTTTATCAGTTTTGGATTGGATGAGGGTTTTGGAATTAGAGGTGTTAATGGTAGATAATTATTTGGCTATGGTGATCGGATTAATGAGTAGAGGACATGAATACTTTCATTTATTCTTTCTTCTCCTTTGCTTCTACAACACTGCATCACATGACCCACATATACTCATTCAACACTACGTAGATCGAAAAAAACAACTCTATTAAAGGTGAGTTATGTAGTATTTTATCTATCTCCTTATTTTCATACTTTTTTGTGTGGTGGATTAGAATTTATTTAATTTGAATTTATTATTTTTTGGTGGTAATTTTAATGTTAATTATTGGAATTAATTGATGAGAATTTTTGGTTTGAATATTAACAAGAATTTATCATTTTAAATTAATTTTTCTATATCTTAATTTGTGGTTTGATTTGTATGGAATTATTTTTTATGAGTTATGATTATTTGTATGTATATATATATATAACTATATATATGTGTGATGAGATGGATTTGTGATTTATGATTCTGAAAATATTTTGTGTTGAGATGATTCTTTTAGAGTTAGCTACATGTGATAAAATGGGTTTGGATAAGCATGTAAAGAAATTATGAGTGGTCAAATGATTATATACGGATACCCTTTTGAAAAATCAACATAGTGATGAAAATTACTCAATTGGTTTGGCTATAAGGATCATTGCATATGGTTGGTTGGTTCTAATGTGAGAAAATCAATTGATACACTATTGCAGATTTTCCCTTTAGAAGTCCACAAAAAGAGTTTTAATATAGCTAAAATATTATTTTCTTCAATGTTATTAAAACGGGTTCCCTTTTATTAGTGCTAAAAAAATGCTGATAAAAGTCTAAATTATAAAAAAAAATCTTCAAATTGGAGGGTGGACAACCCCAGTTTATCAGTACATGATCCCCCCCTTTTAACAGAACTCATCTAACCTCCCCACCCCTTTAAGAGTTATATGAATCCCCTCTACCCTTTAACAGATCTAGGGAACTACTTCACCCGCGTGTGCATGCTTGCCTTTGCTGGGTTTCAAACTTGAGACCCCCCTCATACTTTAGCACATTTCCCACTCCATTATATTGTTTTTTTGTAATTCTATGATATATTTATATATTTATATATATTTCATTACATTTTTTATAAATATATATATATTTATTTAAATACATATCTAAAATTTGTTTATTTGTGTGTGTTTATACATACATGTATATATATTTATATGTGTGTGTGTATCTATAAATATAATTATACATATTTACATTTATTAACATATATTATATATCAATATTTATATACAAATATTAGAATATATAGATAAATATATATATGTTCATCAATACACATGAAGAATTATATTTATATACATATAAAAATTATATATACATTAATTGTATATGTATATAAATATCCATACATTTTTATTTTAAATAAAATTGATATTATTTTTCATTTAGATAAGGTTTATATATTTAAAAAGATATTTTACACGTAAATATGTTTACATATATATTTATAAAATTAATTTTTTATGTGTGAATATATACAATATATATATATAAATTTGATAATAAATAATAGTATAATTTGAAAATTGATAATATTTTAAAAGAATAATATTGATATAAATGTAATACCTGGGAATAAGTTCATTCCCAATTGAAAATGGGCAAATATAACCCCTTAAAAATGGCTGAAATTCCATCAAATGTTTAAAAATTGGGATACCCCACCTAAAAACTCAATTTTAGAGGCCTTATAGGAATTTTTTTTCCTTGAAAAATGTGGCATGGTGATCCCTCTATTATTAGGAAATAAATCTTATCGCGCTCTTCTATTTGATATATGGTAGAGCCCAAACGGATGTCCGGATCAAAAGTTATGGTCGTTTGAAGTCTGAGTTATGTTTTCAACTTATTTTTTGTCTTTTATTAATTTATTCATTTTTTATATTCAAATTGTTATTAAATGATTATTAATCTATAATAATTACAAAATTATTAATTAAAAAACATTTTTAACTATTTTATACTTCATTTTAACTAATTAGCTTATATATTAACTTTAAATTCTTATTTAGCCTTATATAAAATATATTTAAGAATTAAATATTATATTTATATCACTATAAATATAGTTATATATTAATTTACTATATTTAATGATTTTTTTTGAAATATATCATTTACCAGCACTAGTAAAAAATGGTAATGGGGGGTTTTATCAGCGCTTCTAAAAAAGTACTAAAAAAGGGGCCCCTTTAAAAGTTAAAAAAATTATGATAAATGAGGTACCTTTATCAGTATTTAAAAAAATACAGGTAAAGGGGAACTTTTAACAATGCTTGTTTTAGTACTGTTAGAAGCATATTTTAGAAGTTCTTTTTTTAGCACTGTTAAAGGGTGGCGCTATGTGAATATATTTTTGTGTTAGTGCTAGTGGGACTCTGGTAAAATATATCCATGGTGATAAGGTGGTCTTATGGTGAAGAATAGTGAAGATTCAAGGTTAAGTAGTTTCATGGATGCTTCAGCAATATGATCTTATGGTCTTCTTATGGTGTAATATGGTTGATATTATTAGTGTTGATTGATGCTACTACATATCAGGTTGATAGCCTTCATTTAGCATGGGATTTCCGATGGTGGGGCAAGATTGGGATGTGCCATTAGAGGCCTAAAGGTGGGGAACAAACTGCATGGTTTCATCTTACTTCCAGTGGTTAAGGGTTTTTTTTCCTCTGAAATTTTTTTATTATTGATGTAACTATTACACGTCAACGAGTCGATCCCATAAGTCCAGTTTACTTGCATTTAAGATTCAAAGTGGAATCTTAGAGTTTGACTAGCACAACTAGAAATTGAAGTATTTGAGATGGGACATTTGCGACGGGGTCTTGTAGCAAGTGGTACATTTTTTAAAACGGTGTTGTAAAACTTTTTATCTGGGTTTTTAGAAAAAACCTTTTTGCAACGGGTGGATATACCCATTGAAAATTAGTATTTATGATGGGATGATCCAGCCATCGCAAAAAACATTAAAAATAAAATATTAATATTAATATTAAAAACATTTAATAAAGTAATAATAATAATAATATAAAAATAATAAAAATAATAAAATAATAAAATAATAAAATAATAAAATAATAAAAAACACAATATTAGTAACAATATAAAAAATAATAGTAAAATCATAATAAAATAAATAAATAGGAAAAATAATAAAAAAAAGAAAAAAAGAAAAAAAGAAAAAATATTAAAAAGAAAAATAATAGAAAAATAAAAACCAAAAATTATCACAATATATAAAAAAAGTATGTAGAAATATAAATATATAAATTAAAAAAATATAAAAAAACTGTGAACTCAAATATTTATAAAAAAATACATAAATCGTTGAGGTAGAGGGGGGTCATCTGGAGGAAGATGCTGATACTATGCTCCAGATTATGATGACTCTCCATGAGACCCCCTCAAGTTGGACACCGACATCACAACAATACCATAGTAACTCACATGCATCAATCGATAGTTGATACCAATAACTCTGTCTTTCTCGAAGACATACTGAGTCGCCTGCATCCATGCTACATCATTAAATGATGATGTACTAGTGGTCTGATCTTCAGTATCCACTTGACTCTCATCTAGTGTATGAGAAATCATAGCCTCGTTTGAATTCTTCAATTGAAATTTAAAATTAAAAAAATTAAAATATTATTTTCAGCAAATTTAAAAATAAAAAATAATATTGACCATAATATGACATTGGCGATCAGCTATAATCTCTCCAGTGATAGGATCATTGTATATCCTCTTATAAGCTTAAAACTCTATAATTTTAGGATGTGTGACTGCCTATTTGAGTATAAAATAAACAATTCACATTTAAAGTTTAATAAATTGTTAAAAAATTACTTACCATATGTCGTAGATGCATATTGAATGTACAACTACCAGCTAGATGTATCACATCCTACCTCCCCTAATTCTATTGACCTAATGATTCTCTCATATGAAAATTATATCACATACCATATGAAAATAATACATATAAAATGTGAGATGAGATGTAATCTGGTCGGTGGGCACAACAAGACTAATCAAATTCTATGACTCCCACTTTCTACATGGTTTCCCTCCTAATATTGTGTAAAAAATGATGGAAACACTCAAGTATACAGATCTCTCATGCTTCCTAGATAGTTTCTCAGATTATATCATCTACATGATACCATAAACCCTAAAAATAGTTAAAAATATCAAGTTACTAACTAAATAAATTTGAAAAATAATTATTATTAATTTACTTATCATCCAATGGTCAAACATGTGGTGTTGAACATCAATGGAAATCTGATCCCATGTCACTCATGCTCTTGGAAAATAATTCTACAATATAGAACTCCCTTATCCAACAACTATATGTGAAAATCTATGAAACAAAAAAAAATCAAACATTTAGTGTCTAAATAAATTAAGAAAAATTAACGAAAACTAACTAAAATACACAACATAACATACCCCCACATGCATGGATCAAACAGAATACATGGACGTCGCTCGAGGATAGGGTCGGGAATAATCAATCTCGCAAGACCATGACCACTCTAAGTCATCGCTGAACTACCAACAGTCTGAGGGTCAGATGTTTCACATCATGCTCATCACTAGGTAGATTATCCTCTTCTAACTCACGAAACATATCTGATAATCATTCCTCATCCATCTTAAATATGAACTAATTTTTTTTATCAAATAGTTGAAAACAACTATTATATGTAGATATATATTATATATAACCATAAACAAAATTTAATTGTATCAAATTTCATCCACATCCTCATATTCTTATATGATGATGAAAATATCTTCATATTCCTCCTCAATATCATCAATTTACATAAGAGTTTCATCTTTATCATCTCTTTCTATTTCAAATTCATTTGTTACGTCAATAACATCATTGTCACCATTGACCCATAAATGTGGGGTTTCAACATTGATATTGATGTATCTTCATGGAAAAGATGTATTTGGTGTAATCTCTTGAAAATATTCAATTCATTGTACTTCAGCAGAATCAAATTCAATTTGGATAAACTAATGTTTTTGAGATTTCATTTTTATTATGCTCCACCAATCAATTAACTCTCTTCAAGCAACGTAATAATTTTTATAACAAACATGATGTGCCTGATGAGCCAATAAAAATGGTTTATTTACTACAAAAAGACTTTTATATTTAATATCAACAATTTTATTTCTTGGATGAACATGCAAGCCTCTCTCAGTATCCAACCAGTGACATTTAAACATCATTACATAATTTTATCCCAAATAACACAATTGAATTATTTCTTCCAACATTTTGTAAAAGTACACTTCACTTTCTCTCTGATGAGATCCTCTCAAGAAAACACCATTTTTCATTTTTTTATTCCGCATATGCACATGTATGAAATCGAAAACCATTCACCACATATGAATTATAATATTTAACCATTTTGGATGGTGGTTTACTCAATACACACAATCCATTATCAATTTTATCATGATGTTGAGATACCTAAAAATTTTAAAAACAATTATCAATATAATAATTAATAAATTTAGTTTATTTATTAAACCATAAACTATTTATATTACTAGTTTCCGAAACTAGTAAAAAAAATTATTTTGCCAACGTTCTTCAAAAGAACTTACTATAGTTTTTGGAAACTATTTCATTATATAATTATCATATAATCAACAAATAAAATAATATTAATTTAATAAAATATAAAATTATAGAATAACTTATAAGAGAACTCATAGTACATATGGTGTCATTTCTTCACAGTTGAGAAGAACATATATATGAGCTCTCTAATGTTCATCCTCTGAAATCCATCATTCATGAACTCCACTAAAGCCAAGTTTAGGCTTATTAAAAACTCATAATTGATTATTCATTTCATGTTCAACATTTACCTCATTATGACCTATGCGTTAATGTTTTTATGGATATTCATATTGAAAATAATGAGAGTATAAAAAACAAATTTCATCCTAAAAATAAGATTCTACAATTGATTTTTCAACCGATGGTTTGTTATGTACCTTTTTCTTCAATTTCTGCATGCATCTCTCAAATGGGTACATCCCTTGTAATTGTACTGGCCCACCACATTTTTCTTTATGTGGAAAATGTAATATATAATGTTCCATTTAATTAAATAAATTTGGTGGGAATATTTTTTTCTAGTTTACATAAAATTAAAACAATATCTTTTTATAGTCTTCTTAGTGCATCATAGTTTATTGTCACCATACGGATGTCTCAAAAAAATATGATATTTCAGTCATTAATCCCAAATCATATAATTCAACAAACCTCTAAATCTAATCAGAAAATTTTTTCTATTATAACATGACAATCATGATATTTTAATTTGTTAATATGACCATTTCTGACACATCTATCCAAATTGGTGATATAACCATCTGAAAGCCTCAAATATGCAATCCACTGGAAAAATAATAATTGATTTTCTTTAGAAATTGTATACTCTACTTTTTGATTCATTAAATTTCTTGATCTATCATTTTCAAACAGTTCAAGTTATGGTCACCTATAAACATGGTCAAGATCTAATTGTTCGTTTACATTATCTTCTATCTTACCGGGTGTGTCAAAAAAATTTATAAAATATATTATCAAAATATTTCATCTTAATATTCATGACATCCAACATGTGACGGACCAACAAATTAGACCAGTATAGAATATCCCAAAAAAATTCTATTTTATCCAATTGTGTTCTTTCCCAAAACCATATATTTATTATTGTTTAATGGTTGGTCAAAAGGTTATGATAGGTAATTAAGAGACAATACATTTTAACTCAATACCTGATATCATTATTGGATGTCTATCTCTTTCAATTTTACCTTTTCTAAAATGATATATGTTCTTATGAAAACTATGATAGGTAGGAACAAATATTTGATGAAAGTTGATGAAATAAGGTTTCATTCCAATGGTGAGCATAAAAATTTTGTTTTCACCCATACAGTATGGACACGATTTTAAACCATGTGTACTCCAGCCAGATAACATTCTATATGTTTGGAAGTCACTAACTGTCCGCATCAATGAAGCTTTCATAATGAAATTTTGTTTTGAAACAAAATCATATGTAATAACACCAATACTCCAATCATTGACCAATGACTTCAAATAAACATCGATATTATTTTTTGGATGTCTTGGAATTAATAAACATAATATGTATTGACATCATTACTAACATCACTAATTTTTACTAATTTTAAATCATTACCAAAAAAATTAACTAATGTTTTCTAAATACATCTTATTTTTATAAATTTTTACCAATTATTGTGTTATACCGATAATTATTTCTAATTACCACTAATTTTTATTCATTTATAGTCATTACTACAAATAAAAACAAATTATAGTAATATATCACTAATTTTTACTGATTACCATTATTTTTACTAATTATAGTGATTTATCACTACTTTTTACTAATTACCATTAATTTTTTATAACTATAGTTATTTCTCACTAATTTTTACTAATTTATAACAATTTTTAACTAATTATTGTTAATTTTACAAATTAACACTAATTATAACAAATTACTACTAATTAGTACTAATTACTACTAATTAAAATTTATTATTACTAGTATTTATTAGTTTATAATAATTTTTTACTAATTACAACTAATTTTTAATAATTATATTGATTTATCACTAATATTTACTAATTACCACTAATTAATACTAATTACTGCTATTTTTTTACTAATTACTACTAATTTTTACTAATTACCACTAATTATTACAAATTACTACTAATTACTACTAATTACCACTTATTATTACTAATTTTAATTATTTTATAACAATTATTTACTAATTACCACTAATTTTAAATAATTATATTGATTTATCACAAATTTTTACTAATTACCAATAATTAATGCCAATTACTTCAATTATTCACTAATTACGGTTAATTTTTATAAATTACAGCTAATTTTTACTAATTACTGCTAATTTTTACAAATTACCAAAAAAAGATTACTAATTACCGCTAATTTTTACTAATTACCGTTATTTTTTACTAATTACTTGTAATACCTCGAGATTTTGTGAATTATTTTTTTCAAATTAATTTAACCTTTTTGATATTTTGCATTTCCCAAAACACCAAAGATGGTTTATTTTATATTAAATCACTATGTTTGGTTTGCGTTATATGCAACACCAAGTTAATCATACACTAGAAGAAACATAAACTTTAGCTTTCTCTACATAGAACGTTGAGGTTAGCTTATGTTACACGCAACAATAAGTTTCCTTGATGGCTTGCATAATACGCATGACTTAGTTTTATTGAAAAATAGTATATCATTAAAATGTTATTAAGATATATCCTAGATATTAAATTAACAGTTATGAATAGTATTAACGAATTTATGAAAATATATGTTTTTCACAAATATAAGATGAATTCATAGGATACCAATTAATTAGAAAAGAATATAAGAAAATTGAATATAAAGGGAAATATTATTATTTTTATGATCACAAAGTGTTTTTACCATATTAAATTAAATTAAATAGAATTACTGAGTAACATTAACATAATATATATGTTATATATTCAGTAAAATAATTTTTTACATTCATCCAATAGATTTGATAGACATAAGATAATAAAAAACCCAATTTTATTATTAAAACCCAATATTTTTATTAAGGCATTTTTACTACCTTTTATGGTGAACAAATTTTCAATATAATTTTTCGAAATTTTATATATTAAATTCATCAAAACAAACTTCATATTTTAAATTCAAACATAAGAATTAGGTTATGGTAAATTTTTGGTATTTTTTCGTGAAGTTTTATTTTTTTTAATGAATAGTGAAAATACTAAATTTTAATTTAAAACATATTTTCCAACTAATTTATTTATAAGGAAATATTATATTTTAAATTTATTTATAAGTTTAATTAGATTATATTTTTATTATTTAATACAATGTAGGTAACTGAGATCAATCTCACTTTGAACTTAGGTATAAAAACATAGGAAACTTTTGAATTTTTTTACTATAAAAAACCTGCACTGTCGACCTGACTACGGGATTAAATTTAAATTAATTTATTCCAATTTTGTAACTTGAATTTAGAAAATTTAATTCCATATTTAAAATTATCATAATTTCTAATTTCTATTAATGTAAACTTAGTTTTTTACCAAAATGATTAGTGAATATAATTAAAATTAATTACATCAATTAAGGTAAAATTAATCTTAACTAAGAACTAAACCATAAATTTATGAACCAAAATGACATAGAGACTTTTCCAAGATCTATTTTATGGACATATTTAGACCCTATCCTCACTTATATTGAATTTATTCTGTTATTGGATCCACTTGACCTGTGAAAAACATGTATGGAATTCCTTTGTCAAAATATTACAAGAGTGTCACACCTCTACTATAAAAGGCCACTACTTCTCCCACTTCCTCACACCTCTTTAACCAATTAGGATCAAACAATATCAGCCAAAATATATTACCAAAATCCCTCCCTTCCTCTTATAATCATCCCCTTGGGATTAAAGAATTCCAATGAAGTCTTTTGGCATAGACCAAAAGGAGTTACCCAATTAAGAGGTAATGTCTTCTCTCAATCTCTTTTCTTTTATTCTATTTCTCTGCCCCTTACACTATCTTTATTACATAATTTTATAAAAAAGTAATTATCTTAAATATAATGGGATTATATTATTCTAAGGGTTAAACCTAAGCCTACACACATGTCCATCTAATGGATAACAAACATATTGTTTATGTGTACAGCGAACATCTGCCTCATAAAATGATGATTGTTCATTTTTCCTTAACGACTCTCATGGTTTACGTTATAATGGATAATATATTTATATATGTAATATATTATATTTATTATGTATTTAAACTTCTTTAATCATTTTACAATGCATATATTTATACTTTCCAATTGGTGTAAATACAATAATTTTTTTTGAGGAAGTGTGGACTTCTGCCCCCTCAAAGCCACGTGATTCATCCACACACTACATGAAATATATTAAGTATGGTTTTAGTGAAATTATATGATATATATGATATAATAATACTACTAGAATAATGATATATGTACACATATATATATACACACATATTTCATTTACCTTCTTTCATTCAATATGATAATAAAAACAAAAACAACGTTCATGCATATGTATGGCTTACCGTCTCCATGAAATGTGTTTTTCATTTCATACTTATATATTATATAGATTATTATAATACACATATACTGAATTTAAATGATAATTATATCATTATTTACATTCTGTATATCATGATATATGTAGAAGGACCAAAAATATAACAAATTAAGACATGTGAAGAACAAAATGAATATAATCCCAAGTGAAACCTTAACCTATGATGGTTAACAAGAGGGTAATATAAGGTTTTAATCAAAACATATATGGTATTACATATAAAAATATGGTTCTGTAAAATATTTATAATATATTTATATTTATTATGCATGTGGGTTGAATGAGTACAATGAGAGTCAATACACAAGGTATGGGATTTTCATCTCACTTTTATTTCGGTGACATACATGCCCTATTCATCATGCACTTGTTTTGTGTGGTGTAGGTAAATTACATTAATGAATTATATGTATCTTATAATTATTTTTTTGGGTATTTATGTATCCATTTTATGATCTTTCCTTCATGGGGTTTAAGTTTAAAAAGTTACCAAATTAGTAAAATATTTTTGTCTTAATTTTCCTGCTTTGAGAGTCACGTTTGATTATGCACCTAAATTATTTTTTTGAGGTGTATATACTTTCATTTTACATGTCATACAATTAATATCATTATTTTAATTATATTTTAAGCTTCATCTGATTTTATTTTTTATATATGGAGAGTATGATCCCAAATAACCAAGTGGTAAGAGTTTATTAAAACAATCTCATTGCTTTTCAAGATTGTTAATGATTATGATTACTTTGATGAAATGTTATAATACATATCTCAAGAAAACTCTTGAGTTTAATTATCCTATTTTTATTCAAAATATATCCATTTATTAGTACTATTTTTTCACTCTTTGGTACTTAGATAATTAATAAAATGTCTTTAAGAAAAATCTGACTGTATTTCTCACTTTGGTCAGAAATCTATTTTATTTAAAAAAAATGTTTTAAAAAATGATTTCAAATGTTTCTTGAAAATATTTTCCAAGTAAAAAATTATTTTAATATTTTTTCAACCCTTATTTCTATGTTTTAAAATTATTTTAAAGATAAATGGTTTTCAAAGGTTTTTATGTTTTAAAGATCATTTTTCAAAGAAGGATATTTTCCTTAAGAAATGTTTTCAAAATATCATTCCATGTTATTTCTCATCTAAGATGACATCTGTTGATGTTAATAATTCACCTATAGAAAATAATCCAAAGGTTTAATTCATATTATTTCTTGAATGGTTTATGTTTTGATGGAATGATACACATGACACCTATTTCTCTCTCACGAGTTATATGCTTTTGAAACCCACTTCTTTTCACAGATTATGCTTATGATTAAATGCTTTTGAAATCTGTCATTTTCCATAGGTTATGATATGATTAGATGTTTATAATAATAATTTCATTTCATGGGTTATGGTATGACTATTTATGATCTTGTTTCACATGTATGTATGATTTCATTATGAGATGTGTGGGACCTATATCTCACTCTAATACATTGGGTAATGGTAAATATTTTATAAACTAAAAGGGTATGTGGTAAGGAATCCCAATACAGAAAAAATATGATAAATGGTAGGAAATACCAAGTACAAAACAATATGGTACATAGGTGGACATCCCACGACCGAAACAGTAGGGTACATGGGAGGGAATCCCAAACCTGAAGCAGGTGCACAGGTGATTAACCCAATCCTTACATGTTACAAATGCCTTGGTAGGTCACCTCCGTATAGGGTTTTATATGCTTATGTGTCTACCATAATTCCATGTTTTATTCCTATGTTATTCTTTCGTGTAATATGTTCTTGTTTTCCATATCATTCATGTCTTTTTAAATTCCACAATTTATGCCAAGATATATGTTTATGATCCTTAATATATAGGGTATGATATTATATTTTCATGATATTTTTCTCATACCATTATGCTCATGATTATACTTATGTATCTCCCATGTTTACCCTTACTAATATTCTGATCTCACCCCTTTTATGTTTCTTTCCTCCAGGTTATGAAGATATGTATTATTATTGATGTGTCAAATAAGGGTTCTAGTCAATAAAAACCTTGTGGTAGATGATGTAGCTCATTTATGTGTCGGTGTTTATGTTTCCATGTTTCCAAAGGCACTAGACTAGTATGGTCTTTAGGTGTTTGTTTGTATAATGTTATAAGTATTCTAAAAATATTATGTAATGTTAATGTATATCAATAATGGATCGTATATTTGATATCAGAGAAAATTTTTAGTTAACCTTAGGAAACTAGGATGAGAAAACTTTAGTGACATCCCTATATATATTTCTAAGGATATGTATAGGTATGTCTCTAAGGATAAGTATAAAGATGAGTTAATGTATATGAAATATAATAGAATTTTGTTAAAGGATAGAGTGAATAGTTTCCAAGAAATAGATCCTTTTTTGGATATTACAAGTGGATGTGTCTATAGCTTGGATGTAGCTAGGGGTGAACACTCTGAAAAAATGTTCCGAGCCTAATTCGGGGTAATCTGGTACAAGACAATGGACCCTACTACACACCTGGTTCAACACTATCAGGGGATATTATTTGGTAATTAAAAAACTCTTCACAAACCTTCATTAAGGATTTAAATATATGATTAATATTAATAACATAGGATAAAACTGAGGTTTCATAGATTAAAGAAGCAGGATCATTGATTTAGGCACCCTATAAAAAAATTCATGATTATATGGTATCCTAATATGATAAATGTCTCTCATACTATGATTTATGGTTTTATTCAATATAGATAACTAAAATTAACATGGTTAACATTTAATGTTTCTGATTTAGAAAATATAGCCATTATACAAATCAATTTCCCAAGTGGAAATCTCATAAAGAGAATCTGAAAGGTCATATGAGTATTGGTTACATTTTTAATGATAAAGAGACCGTAAACAACATGTGAAAGGTATGTGATATTCTCCCAGTATTTTTTACATTAAACATAATAAGAATGATTAGATTGAGTTTTAGTAACCTTAATACATGATTCATATTTAATATTCTAGGAAATAGGTATTGAGGAATAATTTGACGAAGCATGAGTAATGGTTTAAGAATAATGTTGGATGAATGAAGTAATTGTGCTTTAGAATTCAGATATTATGTTATATGAATCATGAAATATATAATTATTTTTAGTATAATATGTAATTAAGGATTGAAAAGGATATATTGAATGGATATGAGGTCATAGAAAAGTGAATTCATAGAAAGGTGATATTTTGATTAAGGTAAGGTAACCCTTAATTAATGACTAACATTGAGGTGATGATCTTTGGTTAACGATATGTTGGACATGAATAAGTAAATTGGATGATATGGATTACCCTAGAACGAATTATTAAAAAGAGTCTTTATGTCATCAAGGATGAAGTTTACAACTTCTTTGATTTAAAGAATTTATCTAGTAATCATAGGAATAAGGAAGCATGCAAGTTTTCCGAAAGGATTAATGGTAATTTAGGGTATTATCATGTTTCAAGAGAATATACGATGAATGTATTCGCATGTTTGTAATGTGAGAACCTAGAGATACTTTTTTATATATGGGATATCAATGTTAAGCAGGTTTCGTGACTTTCATTCAACTATTTTGGGTTTTCATCTTTCATAAGGGTTATAAAGTTAACCATGTATGGAACATTTTAGTTAAACATCAGATGAATTCAGAAATATTACAGTGTTATCTCTCTATATGAGGATTTATGTATATTGGATATCCTATTCAAACTAATTTTCATTGATGATAACCGATGACAAATGGGATGACATATCATAGATATCAAGATCTGTTAATACTTCAAAAATGAAAAAGTCACCATCTTTTTTATAGAAAAATGTGAAGTGGATAAATGAACAATAAAGGGTTATATTTTCCTAAAATCATGCAAGAATATATTTTTATGAATATTATTAAACTTTAGGAAAAAGGATCTTTAATCCAAAAATGTTGTCCCAGTACCTTCATTTTTTATGAATTCGAAGGTCCCTTAGGTCATCACAGATTTGTGACTTTTTGATTGTTAACTTTCTCCTAACATTGTTCTATATCCCTCTACATCAGAAATTTATGGTAAAATATCTCTTCCATGTCCACTTTTTACTTCCAACCTATTTTCTCCTCTGTGGGAATCTTGTTATGAGTTACTATAGGTAACCATCATGGTTCCAACTTTCCTTTTTTAAGGTATGTTTTAGTATTCATTTCTCGATGTAAGTTTCTGTGAATAAAATTTTCAAGTATTAAACCATTGATAACCGAGATAAATTTCTAGGGAAAATTCATTTTAAGTGGGGTAGAATATAACACCCTAAGATTTTGTGAATTATCTTTTTCTGAATTAATTTAACCTTTTTGATATTTTGCATTTCACACAACACCGAATATAGTTTATTTTATATTAAAGAACTATGTTTGGCTTGAGTTATATGAAACAAAAGGTTAATAATGCACTATAAACAACATAAAATTTAGATTTCTCTATACGGGACACCAATTTTATCTTTCATTACATCCATAAATTACTTTCCTCAATCACTTATGTAACACGCATGACTGAGTTTTACCAAACAATAATATTTCATTAAAATATTATTAAGATATAACCAAGATATTAAGTTAGTGGTTATGAGTAGTATTAACTAATTTTTTAAAATATGTGGTTTACACAACTATAAGATGAATTCATAGGTTTCCAATTGATTATAAAGGAATATGAAATGCGATTGAATATAAAGAGAAATATTATTATTTTTAGGGTCACAAATAATTTTTACCCTAATAAATTAAATTAATCACAATTAGTGAGTGATATTAATGTAATATATATGGTATATATTCAATTAAATATTTTTGATATTCATCCAATATATTTTATAGACATGAGATAAGAACAAACCTAATTTTATGGTTAAAACCCAATATATTTATTAAGGAATGTTTACCACATTTTAATGAAGAACCAATTTTCAATAAAAATTTTGGACCTTTTATATATTTAATATGTAAAAATAAACTTCATCTTTTAAATCTTAATATAAGAACTAGGTTAGGTTAAAATTTTGGTATTTTTCTGTGATGTTTTATTTTTTAATGACTAGTGAAAATAATGAATTTTAATTCAAAACTATTTTTCATCTAATTTATTTATAAGGTTAAATTATCGTTTAAATTGGTTTAAAAGTTTAATTACGTAATATTTTTATCCATTAATAGAATTTAGGTCATTGAGATTAATTTCACTTTGAACTTGGGTATAAAAACTTAGTAAACGTTTAAATTTTTTCACTTTAAAAACCCGCATTATAAACCTGACTAAGGGATTAAATTTGAATTAATTTCTACCACTTATGTGTTTTTAATTTTGAAAATTTGATTCTATATTTGGAATGGTGATAATTTATAGTGTCTAATAAGTCTAACTTAGTTTTTGACCAAAATTATTAGGGAATGTAATTAAAATTAATTACATCAACTAAGGTAAAATTAAGCTTAACTAAGGAATGAATCTTAAATTTAAGACCCAAAATGACCTATAAAATGGTCAAAGATCTATTAGATATCCATATTTAAACCCTATCCTACCTTTTATATAATCTATTCAATTATTGGTTCCACATGACATTTGAAAAATTTATATGGAATTCCTTTGTCAAAATATTACAAGAGTGTCACTCCTCCTCTACTATAAAAGACCACCACTTTTCCCAATTACTTACACCTATAAAACCACTTCGATTCATCAAATATCTACTCAAATAGCTTAAAAAATCATTAAATACTCCTAAAATTCTCCCCTAAGGCATAAAAAAATCCACGAAATCCTTTTGGTACAAACCAGAAGGAGTTACCCGATTAATAGGTAACGTCTTCCCTCAAGCTCCTTTCATTTGTTTTCTTTATCCACACCCTCCACTCTATTTATTCTATGATTTTATAAAAAATCCAGTATATTAAACATACTGATATTTTTAATTATAATTTTTCATCCTACACTTACAGATACATACATCTAATGGATAATGAACATACTGTTTATGTGTACGACGAAGTACATCCTCATAAAACGATGATTCTTAATTTTTCCTTACTGCCTACCATGGTGGAAATTATGATGGAAAATATTTTTATAAATGTTATATATTATATTTATTATGTATTTATTATTATTTAATACTTTTAAAACACATGTCTTTATACTTTCCATTTGGTGTAAATGTAATAATTTGGTTTGAGGAAGTATGGACTATCCCCCCCCCCTCAAAGTGATGTGATTCATTCACACACTACATTGATTGTATTAAGGATGGGTTTAGTGAACTTATATTATATATATAATATAATAATTATATAGTAATAATGATATATATATACACACACATAGGTCATTTACCTTCTTTCTTTTAATACGACAATAAAAATAGAAACAATGTTCATGCATACGTACGAATTACCATCTCCATGAACGGTGTATTAAATTTCATAATTATATTACATATAGATTATTATAATAAAAATATAATAAATAATCCTGATATTTATATCATTATGTACATTTTTTAATAATTATATAAATATAATGACCTAGGATATAAAAAATTAAGACACGTGTGAAGAAAGAGAATATTATCCAAAGAGAAACCATAACAAAGGATAGTAAACAAGCGGGTAATATTAAGTCATAATAAAACCATATATGGTATTATATATTATAACATGGTTCAGTAAAATATTTATAATAAATTTATTTCTTATTATATAGGTGGTCTGAATGAGTATGATGAGAGTCAAGACATCGGGTAATAGAATTTTATCTCACTTTTATTTCCGTGAGATACATGCCTTATTTACCACTCTATTATTTTATGTGGTGTATTTTATGAAAATTAATTCATTATATTTCTATTATAATTAATTTTTTGGTTATTTAAATATCTATTTTATGATCTTTATTTCAGGGGTTTTATGTTTCAAAAGTTTTGAAATAGGTAAAATAGTTTTTTTTCTCAATTTGCCTTCTTTGAGACTCATGGTTGGTTATGCACCTAAATTATTTTTCAAGGTGTATATACATACATTTTACATGTTATACCATGAATATACTTCTTTTAATGAAATTTTAAGCTTCATTTAATTTTTTTTAAATGGAGAGTATGATCCCAAGTAACCTAGTGGTAAGAGTTTATTGAAACAATCTCATCACTTTTTGGGATTGGTAATGAGTATGATTGCTTTGATTAAATATTATGATACATGTCTCAATAATACTCATGAGTTTATTTATCCTCTATTTATTAAAATATATCCATGTATTAGTACCATTTTCCACTCTTTGGTACATTAGATAATTAAGAAAATGTTTTTTTAGAAAAATCTGACTATATTTCTCTCTCCGATTGAAAATAAGTTTTATTTCAAAAACTGTGTTTTCAAAAACGTTTTCAAAACAATAATTTTTTTTTCAAATTATCCTTTAATATCATTTTCAAGGAAAAATTATTTTAAATTTTTTTTAATCATTCTTTCTTTGTATTTAAAGTATTTTCAAAGGAAATGGATTTCAAAGGTTTTTTTTAAAGATAATTTTTAAAGAATAAGTGATATTTTCCACAATAAATGTTTTCAAAATATCCTTCTAAGTTATTTTCTATATAATATGACATTCATTACTACTACTCATGCCCTTCTAGGAAATAATACCAGGGATTCATTCTTATTCTTTCTTGAATGGTTTATGTTTTTATTTAATGGTGCATACAACACCTATTTCTCTTTCATAGGTTATATGCTTTTGAAACCCTCTTCTTTCCATGATAAATTATTATGATGAAATGATTATTAAATCTATTTTTCCAGTAGTTATGATATGATTACATGTTAATAATACACATTTCATTTCATGGGTTATGATATAATTATGTATGATCTTATGTCACATGTATGTATGATTTCATTATAAGATGGGTGGGACCTATATCTCCCTCAAATGAATTGGGTAATGATAAATTTTGTATGATCTCAAAGGGTTCATGGAAGGGCATACCAATCCTAAAACTAGAAGGTATATAGGAGGACATCCCAAGATCAAAACAAGAGGGTACATAAGAGGATATCTCAAGCTTGAAATGATAGGCTACATGGGAGGGAATCTCAAGCCTAAAGTAGTTACACAGGTGATTAACCCAATCCTAACATGTTACAAAGGCCTTATTAGGCCTCCTTGACATTGTTTTTCTATATGATTATGTGTCTACCACAATTCCATGTTTTATTCCCATGTTATGCTTTCGTGGATTATGTTCTTAATTTTCTTATGGTTCATATCTTATGAACTACCAAACATTATTCCATGATATATGTTTATGATATTTGATATGAAGGGTATGATATTATATTTTCATGATCATGTTCTTATACCCTTATACACATGATTATGCTTACATATCTCCCTTTTTGGCCCCATAGAGCATATGAGCTCACCCATTTTTATGTTTCCTTCCCTGAGGTTATGAAGATGTGTCTAATAAAGTTTCCTATTAAGAATAACCTAGTGGGAGATGATGTAGCTCATTTATATATTAGTGTTTATGTTTCTATGTTTCCAAAGAAACTAGACTCTTACAGTCTTTAAGCGTCTGTTTTTATAATGTTTTAAGTATTCCAAAAAAATTATATAATGTTAATGTATGTCAACAATGGGACATTATATTACTGTTAATAATATCTAATTACCACTAATTATTACTAATTACTACTAATTACTACTAATTATTACTAATTTTTATTAGTTTATAACAATTTTTTACTAATTTCTACTAATTTTTAATAATTACCACTAATTATAACTAACTACTACTAATTTTTACTAATTACTATAAATTATCACTTATTATTAATAGTTTTATTTTTTTATAACATTTTTTTACTAACTGGAACTAATTTTTAAAAATATTTTTGATTTATCCCTAATTTCTACTGGTTACTACTAATGAATAAAAATTAATACTATTTTTTACTGATTACCTATAATTTTTACTAATTAATACTGATTATTACTAATTATCGCTAATTACCAATTATTATTTCTAATTTTTATTAGTTTATAACAATTTTTTACTAATTACTACTAATTTTTAATAATTATATTGATTTATTGCTAATTTTTACTTACTACCACTAATTAATATGAATTACCACTATTTTTTACTAATTGCTGTTAAGTTTTACTAATTACCTTTAATTTTTACTAATTATCCCTAACTTTTACTAATTACTGCTAATTTTACTAATTACTACTAGTTTTTACTATATACCACTATTTATTACTAATTACTTATTATCATTACTAACTACCACTAATTAATACTAATTACCACCAATTATTACTAATTACTATTATTACTATTTACTATTACTATTTTTATTAGTTTATAATAAATTTTTACTAATTACTACTAATTTTTACAGATTTCCACTAATTGTAACTAATTACTGCTAATTATTAATAGTTACTTCTCATTACCACTTATTATTTCTAGTTTTTATTATTTTATAACATTTTTTACTAATTACGACTAATTTTTCATAATTATATCGATTTATCGCTAATTTTTACTAATTACCGCTAATTAATAATAATTACCAAAAAAATTACAAATTACCAATAATTTTTACTAATTAACACTAATTTTTACTAATTACCACTAATTAATACTAATTACTAGTAATTATTAATATTTATCATTAATAATTACTAATTGCAACTAATTAACACTTATTATTACTAATTCTTATTAATTTATAACTATTTTTTACAAATTAATTCTAATTTTTAATAATTATATAGATTTATTACTAATTTTTACTAATTTTCATTAATTAATACTAATTACTACTATTTTATACTCATTTCTGTTAATTGTTACTAATTACTACAAATTTTTACTAATTACCACTAATTTTTATGGATTACCGCTAATTACCACTAATTATTAATAACTTTTATTGGTTTATAATTTTTTTAAAATTACCTCTAATTTCTAATAATTATATTGATTTATCGCTAATTTTAAAAAATTATAGCTATTTTTTACTAATTATCGTTAATTTTTGCTAATTACTGCTAATTTTTTCTAGCTACTACTAATTTTTACTAATTACCTCTAATTATCACTAATTATTGCTACTTATTACTAATTACTGTTAATTACCATTTATTATTACTAATTTTTATTAATTTATAATAATTTTTTACTAATTACCTCTAGTTTTTAATAATTCTATTTATTTATCGCTATTTTTTTCTAATTATCATTAATTAGTAAAAATTACCGCTATTTTTTACTCGTTACCATTAATTATTACTAATTATCACTAATTATAACTATTTATCACAAATTAAAACAAATTACTGAAAATTAAAATTATTTTCTTTTTAATTAAAAACATTACTACTGATTGGAACTAAAAATTTATAATTATAAACAATTACTACTAATTATAAATAATTACTTCTAATTATATACAATTACCTATAATTATAAATAATTACTTCTAATTGACTCTAATTGTAACTAATTAAGATGCTTTTCAACCAATGGAAAATTACACACCCACTGCATCTCCTCCCTCTTCTCTTGTGACACGCCTTTATTGAAGGATTATTCCAAATTCAAAGGGTTACTACGTTGTCGAGAAGCAATTTCATACAAATTAATGATTTTCAGCACTGAACTGCATTCTTGTGAGGTTGCACATGCAAAGAAGATACCATGATCTGCAAAGAATACATGGGAGATATGGGGCCATTTTGATAAACCTTAGCACCATGGATAACTCATTGCTCCACCACTTTCAAGAGGAGATGAGAAAAGACGTCAACCACCATAATGAAAAAGAAAAGGCGAGAGTGGATCCCCTTGACGCAAACCAATTGGGGGTATAAAACTCTCTGAAGGGTCCCCATTAATATTAATTCTAAAAGAAACAGACATAGCACAATTCCTAATATCAAATATCCATTTCATCCCAAATCTCAACCTGGGAAGAACAAGTTCAAGAAAATTTCATTCGACCCTATCGTAAGCTTTCATCATATCTAATTACATTGACATAACACCATTTTTTGATGATGAATTAGTTTCCATAGAGTGGAAAATTCAAACGCAATAGCTGCATTATCAGTAATGAATCTCCTCAAAACAAAAGTACTTTAATTTTCAATAATAAGAAGTGGGGGGAAATATCTAAGCCTGGCCACCATGATCTTGGAGTAGATTTTTTAAACAACATTTCACAAACTGATTGGTCGAAATTCCATGATATTTTGTGGGCAATGGGTTTTTGGGATGAGAGTAATAAAAGTTTCTTTCAGTGACTCGCGGGAGGATCCTTCGGCCCACAACTCCTTCATCAGGGAAACCAAATCAAGCCCAACAATGTGCCAAATTAATTTGAAAAGAAGTGCATGAAACCCATTTGGACCTAAGACCTTTGTAGAGTGAATAAGATGAAGAACCCCAAGAACTTCATCATCAAAGATATCTCTCTCAAACTTAAGATTCATATCCTTCATAACAATTTTCGTAATGGATGTAGTCAGACATGAAGAAGTGTCAATACTTTCTTCTTTACAAAGGTTACTGAAAGAATTCAAAATAACAGATTGAATATCATTACTATTTCTAGAAACCCTCTCAGTATGATCCTCAAGCTGAGGAATATGGTTTTTCCTCCTCCTTGTAGATACTCTTTGGTGAAAAAATAGTATTCTGATCACCATCCCTTATGTTGGATTCTCTTTCCCTCAGAGTCCAAAATCTCCCTTTCCCCCTTAACACCACATTAAGATTATTTTCCCCAAATGAGATATCCTTAAGTACAAAATCGAAATAAGGAATAAAGTAGAGCCTCTTCAAGTAATTTTCTATAGCATTAATGCATCTCTCGAAATCCCCAAACCTAACTGAACTCCATTTCTATAAACAAGATGAAGTACTACAAATATTGGATGTGAGGCACCATATCGGCCCCTCCCAAGACAACCAACCCACCTTCTCACAATTACTGTCTTGGAGCCATAGCCTTTCAAAGAAAAATCCATTTGTAGGCCTCCTCTTTTCCCCTTGAGAGATCGTCGAAACTATAGGAAACATGGATTATCCCTATGCCCCTGTACCAATGGTTTTCCATAACCATTAGTAGATGAAAATATATTATAGGCTATCCCAATGGGTGTCTAAAAACTATTGGGATAGACCTCCCTAAATCCCCTAAAACACATGATCCCCCTCACGCCCCCTTCTCCCATCCTAAGTCCCCCTCTTACTCCCCTTATCCCATCTCCATAGCACTGCTCCCTTCCTCCCCTCCTCCCATATCAAGCCCTAGCAGTGCCACTCGCCACCGCTTGCCGCTCCCCTCCTCCAATCCCAAGCCCTAGAAGCCGTCCCTCTCCCATCCCCCACAAACACTACTCTCTGCATCATCCACAAGACTTGCACATATAGATCAATCAACTCCACCTCTCCATCAAATCTTCTCCATTCATGGTGATCTTTGGTCAATTTTACAACATCAATAGGAAAGATATTCCACCTCCCTCCTGCATTGTTTCACTTATGACATTTCTGATTTCAAAAGTGTCTATTTTAGGATTATGCATCGATTTCACTGAAGTATGGTGAAATAAATCATTTATGATAGAGTTTTTACTATGATTAAGAATAGGGGAAGCAAAGATTATGTCTTCTTATTTTTTTCATGTTGATTCATTGATGTATTTCAATGTTTCAAATTCTTACAAGGGGTTTTTTCCAAAATCAATTTTATTATCTATTGAATAGGTATTTTAAATTTGGGATTTATGTATCCTAGATTTAGGGATGCATCAGAAGTGGAATGCACGTTGTTGATGATGGTTTTGACATAGAATAATGACGTGGTGAGCTAACCAAAAATATGAAAGAGTTCAATTTAATTAATTTATTAGTTAAAATTAATTAATAATTGTTTCTTGATGTAACCTAGAAGATTAGGGTGATGTGATGAGCCTAGTTGATCAAAAGAGAGGATGGATGCTCTCCACGGGCCTTGGAAGATAATTTCCACCCTTGGAATCAAAGTGGAAAAGCCTTGGGAAAGGTCAGGTGGCCTTTCATACTTGCCTTATAGAATTTACCTTTGTTTTATGATGCATGTCGATGCTTGGGCATACCATTGACTTTTTTCCCATTATTAATTTATTTAAATAAATGTTTCTATTTAATTAAAAATGATAAATTGAAATAGCTAAATTCAAGGGGTTATGAACAACCCTTTTTTACTTTCTTGACACTTCACTAATTTTCAATTTTTGATCCATGTTTCCGACCCTATTTAAATGGGTTTAAGACTTGTTTGCTTTTGTTGTTTCTATTTCAACAGAATTATTTTTTTTGTGTGAATTTTTGTTTTCCCTTGTAGGTGTGGGTAAGATTTTCCTTCTTTTACATTTCTCTTATGGATCCTTTACTACTAGCTTTATCACTACAATTGGGTATTCCCTCTTAATCTTATAAATCTTTTTTCTTCTTTGGTTTCTTTGTTTACCTGATAAGATAATACTTACTGATCCAGTATAGACTTCAAGATAAGAACCATTGACCTGGATGGAAAATGGATCAAACAAAAAAATTGGGATACTACTGGTCAATAGTGATTTAGGACAATCACAACTGGTATTCTCTTTTATCTTGCAATATATGTAATTTAGAAATCATCTGATTCAACTTAAAAAATAAGTAATTTTGGGATGATTTTGAAAACATGATTTCTCTAAAAAGAAAAAGTTGTTTTTTCTCAAGAAATGCTATTGCACATCTCTAGTGATCCAATTCTCCAATGGGATCTGATACTATTATTTTTTCTCAGTAATTTACTAGATAACACCATGATACAATTGTTCTTGATCAAGATATATTGTATTTTATTTTAAATATATCTCTCACTAATCTAAAATACACACTAATCACTTACCAAGCATTCCATTAAACTCTAAATATATCTCATCGCAATCAATTACACTTGAAAATAATTTCTAAACACACCACTATATCTTCTTCCCATGAAAACTTGATAGTCCTATGCACTATAGAATTATACTTTTCTTTTCCCCTTAATACATGATCTGTTAAATGAGTGAACATCCATTGAAGTACCTGATCGATGAAATCAATATTTAAGAGATGATATTCATGGTATCTGAAAAATATCCATCCACTCAAAACTACAACCAATAATATCTTGATTATCTAAACTTGATCTATAGTCACTTCATCAAGACCTAGTTAGTTGTACAAAATATCATTCAGTACAAAGGTTATCTCACTCCATTCATGAAAATTAACATTATTCAAATTTTGGGGTGTATGTGGATTGTTCACTAAAACTACCTTTCATCGATTACCCTATGAAATGACTATCTAAAGTTCATTTAGTAGCTTACAAATCTAATTTCTACATAGGAATATTATATGACTCACTTTCTTTTATATTTATATTCAAAGAAATATCACAATTTCCAAATTCTCGAGCTTGTTACACATGCCACCATATACATTCATTATAATTTACCAATAATTGTAATTATACTATAAAGGTACTAAAATAGTTTTCTTCACCATAATATATCCCATATCATTGTTTCATCAAAACTAATGCACCAATATTCCAGCATTACATGAAAACCACTACACATTAGCCCAGCTCGACATAACCTAAAAAATCATCCCATGAAACTCACTCAAGAATTTAATGGAATAGGAATACTCTAAAAAAATATATGTCATATTAAACTTGGTTTACACAATCAAAATATATCCCAATCATATATAAAAAACCAAACATACCTCCAAATTATTATCCTTTAGATTATACAACATGATTCCCATGTTCAATCTCACCCACGAATCTATATTTTCATGTGAACATTTCTATAGTCCCTCTATAGATACCCCATGTCACCAAATGTGATATATTTATTATATCCATCCATATAATGAAAGTACACAATATAAATCCTTCTATTTTGGAATAAATATGCATGTTTTTTCATCTAAGTTCATAAAAATTTAAAATACCCCCTGACATGCCTTAATTGGACCTCTCATGACCTGCCTCAATAAGGATTGCATCAAACATAACTAACCAAGATGAACCACAGAAAACAAAACCAAATAATATTATGAAGATTGAACACAAAATGAGTTAAACTAAATAATGTGGCACTATAGAAACCCATAATGGATAGAATAAAACCAAATAAAAAATAGAATGAAGCATTTTTTTAAAAACATTCATAAACTAACCAAAACTTATTGGTATAAATGTAAATCCGAACAACCAAAATAGATATAGAATGACAAAAATCAATAAAATAGAATTCAAATAGAAAAAAATGATTGAAACTAAATTAGGCCTAGTCAAACTAATCTTACTTCAACTAATTTGATATTACAAATGATGAATCAAATTGGACCAAATATAATGAATTCAAACCTATATAATCGCAATCAACATGAACTAAACTAAAATATACCAAACTAATATAAACTAAATGTAAAAAAATTGAATTGATTAAAATCCAAATGAAATAAATTGTCCCATATAATATAAACAAAAACAAGACAAACAAAATCTAATGAAAATTTCCCAAACTAACTTGTATCGAACAAAACCAAACTAAGTTGAAACTCGAGCCAAACTTATTATATAACATTAATAGGAAGAGTAATTATTAATTAATTAGAATTTGATATTTGATATTATCATTTTGAAACTTGGATCTATTTCCCCCTTCCTGTAGGAACATGATTTAACCCATGGGGTGTTGTGGTTATTATATGTTGGGAATTGACTTGTATAGTCACAT
This sequence comes from Viscum album, assembly GCA_963277665.1. NCBI lineage: Eukaryota > Viridiplantae > Streptophyta > Magnoliopsida > Santalales > Viscaceae > Viscum > Viscum album. The sequence continues at coordinate 619,412,501 of OY728162.1, read as the reverse complement.
GAGAAATCTATGTTGTAGTTTAGTTTTTATTTTATTTTCCTTATCACAATGAACACTTAGGCCTTTAAATTCTTAATATGTATGGATGTTAGTTATATTCTATGAATGGGGCTAGAAGGGCACTAGAGGTGGCTACACAGGTTTCATTGTAGGGGAGGGAGATCAGTAAAGTGGAGAGATTAATTAATGTGTTTCATTTTTTTCTACCTTTCAACCATGTTTCTTCTATTTATTTTCTTTTACTTCAGTGTAGATGTCTGATGTGCGGATTGTTCATGCTGAAATTATATTTATTTTCCACTGTAGTTTTAATTAAATTTTTATGGGAGAAATTGTTCCCAAGTGGTGATTCCTTGATGCCCTGACACTTGTGCCAGCCCATGGACATATCCCATCCACCTTAATCCATATTACTCATTTATATATTAGATTCTAACTAGGTAATTCCTATGTCAGATTCTAACTAAGTCATTAGTATGTCGAAACCATGGGAAGGCTTAGGAAACATGGAATAACTAGGGAGGGATTGGGAACATCTTCATAATTCTACACCTCCATAAGTTAGGTTCACATATACTATATAAGAAATAAAAAAAAGACACAATCCTAGGATCACATAAACATAACCTAAACCTATTTAATGCATGTTATCATATTTTATATCCAATAATTCATATTCTATCAACTATAGATTTTCTCAAGAATAATTTTCCCCCAACCGGAGGGATGAGGATACACAGATTGACCCCCCATATTTTAGCATCATCTGTAGTTGATGAGATCTTGCATCTTTGGGATCCTTACTTGGAGATATTCATCTTATCCTTGTCATATTACTTGTTCATTTCTTTTTTTAGTTATCTTATATCCATGATGTCCTCTTCTTGTATGTTATTATTTATCCTTCATAGATTCCTTTCAATCCCATGATAAAAAGTGTATTCCACCTCATTTTTTACCCTTTTTTGAATATGTGTGCACTAAATTGGATTATCAAACTAAGACTAGGTATGACTAAGTGTAAAAAAAGGGAAAAGTAAAAAATATAAATGGACATTCCTAAAAATCATAAATATTTAATGTCACTGCTCCCCATCAATGACACAAATTTTCTCATACCTGAAAGACATCGTTAAATATCTTGATGAAACCAAAGTAAAAAATTTATAAACTCTAAGAAACACAAACTAATTTAAAATAATTTTAAAAGGAATTCATGGCTGATTCTCTAGGAATTGTATAGAAATGACTTCAAATTTTTAAAACCCCATAAAGAAAAAAAAGATTGAAGTTGGTTTTGTTTTGAGAAAAAAGAGATGTGTGTACTATGATTTTGTAATTTTAGGTTTATGCACTTAGTGAGGGATAGGTGTTTTGATTTTAATTTAAATGATTTCAGTACTAAAATATTGAAAGCCTCCTCCATTAGTGATTACCCTATATTTTATAAACCTTATTTTCCTCTATCAGTTCATAATATAGTTTATAGATAGGATTTTAGAACCATTTTTATATATTTCCACCCCAAACTGATGCATTTTTTGTGACATAAGGGTCGATAGTTGGTTCATATAATAGGAAAACCTTTATATCTCACCAATGGTAAACCTGAGAGAGAAGGGTAATAATTATGATAAAAGGATTATATGAAACAACCCATTTAAACTTTAATCCCACATAGTTAGCTACACTACACGTACTTGACTTAAATTATATAGCTTCGTACAAGATGAATTAACCCCATAATTCTAGTCATTTTGGGATATGAAAATAAAGATGACTTAAACATGCCTCACTCTAGAATAAATATCTCATCCAAGATTAGGATCTACATTTAATGTCTTCCTTTGAGGGAGAGGTCCCATCTCCCTATACAACAACCTCCAAGTTTAATATATAGTCAATAACCCCTCAACTAAATTCTCTTGAATTTAATTATTTAATATTTTCAATATCCATTATGTATTTTTATGCATTTGAAACAATAAATACCTCTATGGCAGTTCTCCATAGAAAATTGAGCATTGGTCGAGTCTTCCTTGTTTTGTAGTAACTTATAACTTTTTATCTATTGTAAATTCCCATACACATGGTTCCCCTTAAAATTCCCTAAGGCATGCATGTGTTCTATGGATATCTTGAAGATATTGGGAATTTTATTTAAGAAAATACCTAAGCCCTATGGCATGGATAGGACCCTGTAGTGAAACTACCATTATTCTAATAGATTTTATGGTTACTTCTAGTTTTGTGCTTACAGGTTCTGGATGGAAGGTTCTGGCTAGAAGAGGTGTATGATGGAACTATTATTTTTTGGGGGAGAAGAGGATATACCAATGGTTTATAGACCTATTTGTATACAGTTGGGGAGAAGAGTGTATACCAATGGGTCTATATACCATTTTTATGTATTGTATACCATAGTTCTTAAACCGTTGGTATACATATATACCAATAGTTTCATTGAAACCATTGGAATAGAGAGGTATGTTGGATATGTATACCATGGTTCTTGAACCATTGGTATACATATGTCCCAATGGTTTCATTAAAACCATATGAATAGAGATAGTGGTATGCATGCATGATGGACATGTATACCACAGTCCTTAAATCATTGGTATACATATATCTCAATGGTTTCATTTAAATTGTTGGAATAGAGTAAGTTCAGATACCCATATACCAATGGTATCTATAAAACCACTGGTATAGGGCTATTGTGATGCCCATCAAGCCAAAAATTCCTAGAACCATTGGGATATAATATCCCAATGGTTTCAAGGGCTTTTACAATGGTTTTAAACCATTGGGATAGGTAAGATTTTTAGTAGTGCTACAAAATGATCATGCAGTGGTCAGAAGAAACCAGAGATAGGTGAACAATAGGGAAGGCATGGGAGAGAGATTTGTACTCATCTATCCCTACAAATATATCCAACCTTTCAAAAATAAGATTCTCCATTGATCTACCCCTATCCCATGTAAACAAGGAGCCATAAAACCTATGATATGGTAGATTTTTCAATAAAAGAGAATTTTTAAATTCTTCCATAGCTACACCACTCCTCAAGAAACCCCCTTTCTTTTTCATGATTAAGAAGGACCTCATTGAAATCTACCCCAATCAGTAGAGGTCCAGAGAGAGATTTCCACAGTCTATTCAATAGGTTCCAAGATTTGTGTTTATCTTGACTATCATGCCACCCATCGAATCCAATAAAATACTATGACTGATATCATGGTATAGAAAATATCAAAAAAAATTGATTACATGAAAAATTATTAATCTTAACACCAAATTCCTCCTTCTAAAAAAGGCACAGACCTTTAGAGCGTCTCTATCTTCCAATGGGAAAGGCATTCTAAAAACCAATCTTCAAACCAAAGAGTCCAACATACTTATTATTCAACATAGTTTTGGATACAAAAACTATTTCAAGATGGTATTTTTAACTCCAATGATGGAGTACATGAATGGTTCGAGGGTTGACAAGCCCCTGATAGTTCCAACATAAGATTTTTATTTCTCTATGTGAGGCTAGGACACACCTTCCTCTGCCTCTGAAATTTCAAGAAACTGTCTATCACTTGCCTATTTCCATCACTTTGGTAGGATCTTGGTTTTCTAACAAGACTACATGATCTATTTGTGCTCATAGGGTAAAGATTCGATCAAAACCCTAATCCCCTCAAACCATCCTTCTCCACATATGATGTTTTTTAGCACTTGAAAACGTTATCCCAAACATATCTTCTCCATCTGGAAATATGATAACTGGAGACTCATAAACTAGAGGAGGAACTAGATCTGGGGGTTCAACAAAGATTTTCTCCATCCCAGAACCTAGTTTTGGTGGTTCCTTGCCTTTTAGATTTATCCCATTAGGTGGTTTAGAAATATCCTTCACAGAAGAAGAAACCTAGGTTGGGTTGTAATCTGAATCCTTACCATGAATTTTCCATAGAGTCAACCAAGGCCACTCCACTACACAAAGACACTCCTTCTACCCACTGATCCTCTTGAGAGAGAGTAGAGAAATCTGTTGTACCAAGCATGGTGATATTATTATAAGTAAATTTAGACTACTTAATGAATACCTCCACAAGTCTGTCACAATCCTTTTGTTTTTTAAACTATGAAATTAAAGTCATTCCAATAGGTTTTGCATGAAGAAAGGGGGCATATTGCATAATAACATTTTCTTTTTCATCCTCACTACTAAAAAATTGTGCTTTAATAGCGTTGACCCATATCAGTGCTAAAAAAAGTGGTGATAAACGTACCCTTTATCAGTGTTAAAATAAGCACTCATAAATAGTACTTTTTATCAGTTCTTTTTTCAATCGAAGATAAAAGACACCCTTTATCAGTGCATTTTTTTAGTGTTGATAAAATACAACCTTTATCAGTGCATTTTTTAGCACTGATAAAGGGTGTCCTTTATCAGCGCTTTATGTTTATCACCAATAAAGGAAACCCTTTATTGGCGCTTTATTTTTAGCACCCATAATGGAATCCTTTATCAGTGATTTTTTAGCACTCATAAAAGTATGAATAAAATTAAATAATCAAATAAATAAAAAATAAAAATGATTTTATTAAAATAAATTTAAAAAATTATTAATTAAATTATTATTCAAAAAAATGAACAAATTTATTATACTATATATAAATTATAAATAGTATATATTTAATATATAGATATATGTAAAATAAAAATCAAACAGAAAAAAATTAAACATAAGTAACTTGAGAAAATTATTAAACATTTTATTAATTAAATAATTCTTTATAATTTTAATAAATAATATATATTAAATATATAGATATATATGAATGTATATAAATATGATTTATATAATATAAAATATTATTTATGATTTACATTAAATAGTAATATACTTAACGAATAATGGTTTATAATTAAAAATTAATATGAACTAAAAATAATAACTAATTTCATCAATTAATGGAATAATTTAATGTCTTTTGATTTTTCAATTTAACATAGATCAAATGTATTATATTGATTCCACATATATGTAATTAATGAATTTATATATATATATATATACGCACACACACAAATATTTGATTAGGAATTTAATCAATTTATATTATTTATGTTATATATATTTATTTACTGTGATTTAATATTTTCAATATATATTCATCTTTATTTCAATATATATCCATTTTTTAATGATTTATATTAATCAAACTTGTCTAAATTTTCAATAATAAACTCATTTTTAATTAATGAATTTTACTCATTTTTAGCGTGCATGCACTTAATATTAAATATTCATGAATAATGTTTAAAATACATTTGTAAAAAAATATTTATAAATAAATACATTTATAAATGTAGATTTACTATTTTTATATATTGATAATTATAAATAAATAAAAAGTATTTATTTAAAAGTATTTATATAATTATAAATAAATAATTATAAATTTATAATAAATTTATTTAAATAAGGAATATATTTACTATATTTAGATATATATATTTATATAAATATATATAATGACATAAATATTATTATTTTTAAAAGTATTCATATAATTTTAAATAATTAATTATATATTCAAATAATTGTATAAAATTTATTTTATAGAATTCATTATTATACGTACTATAATTATGTATAATAATTATTCTTTTTTAAAAAAATATTATTTAAAAAACGATTATAAGTATTTATCTGTTTTTTTTTGTGTTGATAAAAATATCGATTTTTTAGTGCTAAAAAATCACTGATAAAATCAATCATTGTCAATACTAAAAAAAGCATTGATAAAGATTCCTTTTATAGAGCTTATTAACATAGTGCAGATAAAAGGTATTTTATCAGCGCTATTTTGGATGCACTGATAGAAATGTCACAATCTATTTTAAGAACCCTAACTATAACAAACCAATTCATGATACCCAAATCTCTCCCCAGAAGCAACATGCTACCAACACTCCTCATTTCTGAATCCAAGCTCAAATATAGGCTAGAATCAAGACTCTAAATATTCCAAGGATCAAATCTAAGGCTCAAGAAATCCAAGAGTTGAATGAAACCTGGGATCGAACAAAATCCATGATTTTTTATATCTCCAATTTTCCTCGGTTATCCACTGAACTTTATCATCCCCCATCCACATATCCCCACAATTCTAGTTGCACTATCCTGTAATAATACCACCCAAAATTCGATGTTTTTTTTCATTTGAATGAGGTCATATCTTCCTGAAGAAGCATATATTGGTTAGATTAAAACAAATTAGAAAATATTTATACTTACAACTGAAAAATAAAAATTCTTATAAGTGTACCCAATTACCGCTTGCTCAGTAAGGTGCACGCCGAATAAATATATAAAATATAATCCATTTTTTTATCAGAATGATTTAATTCTAGTCTTTCTTAATGGTTTGGCTTGACCTTCCTCATTCTTTTAAGTGTTCCATGTCATGATTTCATCTTACTGATATGATGCACACAAATATCAATGAGAACAAGTGAGTTTTTCTAGTTCATTTTTTTCCTATAAGAAGAGGAAGAAATATCATATATTCAAGTAAGGGAGATTATCAATTTTATTTTTTATTTCATATTTTAATAGTAAGGAAATTTAATTTTATTCTAAGGATTTATTTTTAAGTTGATATTTTTTTTAGAATTATAATTTTTGAAAGAGATTAATTATTTATTTATTTTAACATGATTTATTTGTCAGAAGGGAATTTATTTTCACACATAAAATTTATATTCGAATATTTTTTCTTGTAAAATTTATATTTCATCCAAATTATAATAATTATATTTGATCTTTTATTTATTCAGATTACATTATTAAAAGTGACTATTTTTTCATTATGTAAAGGCTTATATTTTTCAACAATAGTTACAGTATCATGTAAATATATGTATATTATGTAGATATATATATATGAATTTATTTTCAATTTATTCAAATTTTGAAATCATGTTATATATTTATTTAAGTATTTTATTTTTAAAATAAAATATAAAAAAATAGCATAGTCTTGCTTGTTATTATTAATTGGATTTTATTTTATCAAAATATATGTCTATATTTCAAACAAGAAAATTTATTATTTCATGTCCCTATAGTAAATAAAAGTTATTATCATTTGATTTTTATTATTTATAATATGTTTTAAATAATTAAAACTATCATTTCATATGTGGAAAGTGCATATAAAATCATGAATGTCATTTGTAATATAATATATGGTCATCATCTTAACTCATGACATAACATGCATGCACTAGTTTTATTATTCATGTTCGTGTATATGTTTTGAATGAATCATCCCTTTATGCCATTATATAATTACTCATGCCCTAGTTTTATTATTCATGTTACGTGAGGTATAATAGACTCCCAATACTTATATTACATGACATATACCTTTTTGCAATAATTAAATTTTGAAAAATTCATCCATATAGTGTTTGATGTTTTCATTGGTTTGGAATATTCCATTGTAAATCACTTGGGAACATCCTTTACATATTTTTATTGAGAAATTAATGTGTTGTGATTTCCTTGATTCACCCATAAACTAAGGAAAATGTTTCACCAATCATAGACAACTCAATATCGTACCTCATATGATCCACATAAAAATTACATTGTACTTTTTCCAATCATTAAATATTATTTATTCGATATTTATGAGTACCAACATCATTTTATCATTATCATTCTTGATGTAGATAGTGTGATCAACTCTACCTAGCTAAAAACCAAGCATTCTTAGCTATTGATCCAACCTTAAACACTATGTTCTTAGTGATTTTCTTATCTTATAAAAATAAATATTTTACTAGAACACATTTCTATCATTTTCATCCATAATTAATCCATTCATTTTTCTAATTTATACTCCCTCTTAAGAACTACTTTGAGGAACATAGATTTGACATCCATTTGGCATACATTTAACTACATTTTCACTAGAAGATCCAAAAAAAATCAAATAGTTTCCAAATGGGATATGGGGGAGTAAATTTATCATAAAGATAAATTCCATTGATCAAATAGTTCCCCTTCCACACTATCCATTCTTTATTTTGAGACACTTTTCCATATTCAATGAGTTTATTACTAAACACCCACTTGGTTCGGATAATATTTTTTTTGTCTTGCCATGGAACAATTTCCCATGTTACATTGTTCTTATTTGGATCAATTTATTCATGTATAGATTTAATCTAATTATAATCCTTGTCGTTCCTCTTCAAATGATTTAGGATCTACTTGGGGAAAATGAGGGTTTTGTAGAGTCATACTCCTTTGAGTTTTCATTTAAATTATCTGATCCCCAATGAAATTTTATTCATTGATTTCATCCTTTCTTGTATTTCTTACAGTTGATAATCTTTCTTCATTTTCCCCACCATAAATGTCTTATTTTGAGTCTACCTCTTCCCTGTGTTCTTCCCCATATTCTACTTAATTCAACATTAATCTCCACTGATATTTAATCATTATTTTAATTATTAACAATCTCCCCATTCCAATTAGTAAAAAATATCTATCAATTTTTTTATTTCATCATAAAAAACTCAAACCATCCTTTTTAAGTAAGTATTAGTTGTATCCTTATCTAATATGATCAATTTTCACGACCAAAAATCAATTTCATCTTTCAATAATGTTTAAACAATAAATTAATTATCCATATAATTAATTTATTGTTTCATATTTATGTTTTATTTATTTATTTATAGTATTGATCATATAATAATTTTTTTCTTATACAAGTGGATTATTTTGTTTTATTTGGGGTGGTTTGTTTGAAACTTCTTATGCTCGTGAGGGATTGGACTTCAAGCTTGTAATGGAGATAATGACATCAAGTAAATTTTTCAACAATGCATATTACCATTAGGAAAAGGTGAATTTATACTAATTATTTAATTAATTTGTCAAAATTTTATCTATAATTTGTAAGTTTATCTCATTATCATTTTTATCTAATAATTATTTAGTTTTTTTCACAGATCTTTTGGGAAGTCATATTTTACATTAAACTATATATAATAAGACAAAAAAGAGATAAAATGATTCTTTCTACCAATGTTACAGAGTTTTCCATTTTCAATGCCTTTCGTTATCGAACTGCCAACACTACATATTGTTTCAATATTATTAGCCAAAAAACATTTCTCATTATTGAAATCTATAATAGTATAGGAATCTCATATTCACATTATGGTGAATTATCATGATATAATGGCCCCAATAGCTTCTTCTTCTCTTCTAAATTTCAACAACGAGAATGGTTTTTCAGCTAAGAACATCGAGTCAATATGTAGTTTCTTTATTTTGACATATAAAGTAAATGAAAACAAGTTAAAATTGGAAGTTTGGATTTTTTTCCAAGACTTTGGGATGTGTAGGAATCAATCACACCTCAATCCAACACACGGTGTGACCGGTATAACTCCAAGTGAATCTTTTTATTTAAAATTGACATTAATTTTAGTAAAAAGGAAAAATAACATAATGTAAACCTATAAAACATATTCCAATTGTTTTTATACTTTATCTAAATAATTCATCAGTTATTTGAGACATTTAAGAATCAGTCACACCTTAATTTGATTCATAGTGTGACAACTATGACTCAATATATTAGTTATCATTTTAAAATCGACAATGTAGTTCAAGAAATTACACTCATTGAAAAAAAAATCCTATTTTATTCATAATCTATAACATAGACTCATATGTCATTATTGATAATTATGAATTATTATCACACCAAATCGATACATGATGTGGTCAACATACTTCAAAGTACATATTTTCAGTTTAAAATGGAATTTTAGAAAAAAAACTAGTGACATACTTAAAAATAAGAAAACACATTTACATTATTTTGATACTTTAGGAAAAATATCCATAAGTAATTTGAGATGTATAGAAATTATCCTCACCTAAATATGATGCACGGAGTGACTGGTATGACTCCAAGTGTGACTATTTATTTAAAATTGACATAAATTTTAGTAAAAATGAAAACTTACCTACTCAAAACTAATAAAATGAATTCATATTGTTTTTATACTTTAAGGAAATGATCCATAAGTGATTTTGGATGTGTAAGAATCAACTAAACCTCAAACTGATACACTATGTACCCTGTATGACTTAATATGTCTGTTATCAGTTTAAAATCGACATTTCAGTTCAAAAAATGTCACTCAATAAAAACTGAGAAAATGCACTCATATTTTCTTGATAATTTAAGACATAAATTCATAAGTAATTTTAGATGTATAGAAATTATTCTCACATAAAACTGATACATGATGTCATCGGTATAAGTCAAAGTGTGTGTTTCCAGTTTAAAATGAAATTTTAGTAAAAAGATAAGGGACATACTCAAAACCAAAAAAACACATTCATATTGTTTTTTCTCATGAACCGTCCCATGGGGCATGTGTTGTGACTACCCCAAGTCCTCCTTCCATAGGCCAGGGGCTGGAGACTATCACCAAAGGTGTAATTCCATAAAAATGGGAAGGCATTTCCTTTACAACATGAAATGCACACAACAGAGCACGCAACTGGATACAAAACACTAAGTAAACTATATAAAAAAAGAGTGTTGAAAAGTAAAAAGGGCCAGAAATACAAGCCCAACTGTAAAGTACAAGGAAAAACAGTTGTTGGGTCGTCCTCCAGGATTCCTACGTGAAGGGTAGGTACAGATAGCCTCACAAACACTCCACGTCTGTCAGTCTCCTCTGTGTACTGAATCGTCGTAAGGTCCACCTCTGGGTACTGTCCAGTCCTTGTACTCTCATCCTCAGTTAGCACTGTCCATCATCTGCAACCAACACAACTAGGTTCAAGCATAGCCCGTGTAAGGGTGAGTATAACGATACACCGTAGGGACCCCGAGACCCCCAAGGTCTCACAAAATCTAACAATGATAAACCACAAGGAAATAAAAAAAACAGATAACCCCACTTAGGTATATTCCCATACATATATCTATGTTATCAAGTAATCCATCTCAATCATGAGGTAAACATAAACGTTATTGACTCATCTCATACAGGTATGCAACTTATGTAGAGAGATAGAGATGATTAGATGTAGCCACTGAATAATATACTCTATCGAACTCACGTAGGATCCTAGAATAGAAAACAGAGCTGTCGAACCCACGTAGGATCCTAGAACAGTAGTCAGAGCTGTCAAACCCATGTAGGATCCTGGAATAGTATTCAGATTTGTCGAACCTACATAAGATCCTAGAATAGTAGTCAGAGATGTTGAACCAAGGTAAGATCCTGGAATAGTAGTTAGAGCTGTCGAACCCACGTAGGATCCTGGAATAGTAGTCAGAGCTGTCGAACCCACGTAGGATCCTGGAATAGTAGTCAGAGCTGTCAAACCCATGTAGGATCCTGGAAGAGTAATCAGAGCTGTCGAACCCACGTAGGATCCTGGAACAGTAGTCAGGGCTATCGAACCCATGTAAGAGTATCTCAAAGGTCCTCCACGTCATATAGGTCTCAATGCAATAGATGGCGTATCAATCAGACGTCTGGTCTGTGAGTTATTTGCCTTTTAGTCCTGGAATCCCGATTGGATTCGTGCACAATCCAACCTGACTGTATCTCAACTATACCCCAAACTCTATTGAGGTATACTCTAAGGGACCACCACGCTCTATTATTACCAGCGCCGCTGACGGTTCGTCAAACGGATATCGGGTGCCAAATATATGGCCAAAAGAAAGTAAAGGGCTTCATAGTGGGCCCGGGTCCAGTCCGACCCCGGTCGGATCGACCCGACTTAACCCAGTTTGGGTCGACCCGGCCTGACCTGTTGGGTCTAGCCCCGCCCGTTAGGCGGGTCAGCCTGTTAGATTTGTCCTGGCCTATTTGGCCCAGCCCTGTAGGCTGTGAGGGGTCGCGAGATCGTGGTCTGGTAATAAGGGAATAGACTGGCCGCGGGTCGGCGTAGGACGGTTTGGCCAGTAGAGTGTCGCGTAGGCAGCTCGACCCGGTGGAGCGGATCCGATTCAGCCTGAAGCGTCACGAGTGGCGCGGTTCGGGTGGCCCGACCCGAGAGGCCGAGGATGGTTCGGCCTGGAGCGCCACGAGGGGCATGGTTCGGGTGGCTCGGCCCAAGAGGCTGGGGCCCGTTCATCTCGGAACACCGTGAGGGGCACAGTTTGGGTAGCTCGGCCTAGGTCGGGTGGACAGTGGGCGGTCGGGAGCCGGGAGGCGCGGGCCTGTGCGGTTCAGCCGAGGAAAACGGGAGGTCGGCGGCGGTCGGGAGCCAGGTGGCGTGGGCCAGCGTGGTTTAGATGAGGTTCACGGTAGGCCAGCGTCGGCAGGGAGCTGGTTTAGCTGAAGTGCCATGAGGGCGGAGCAGGTTGTGGAGTCCGCGGGTAGCGTGGTCATTGCATGTTGCCTCCGTCGCCTTGTCATTTCGTCGCCAAGCTGAAAAACATCACAAAAGAGATCGACGGTGTGAGTCGGGCCATGTTAGTTCAGCCCACACCCTCTGCGTTCAGTGTGATAGCAATCGGTTTATAACCTTCTTGATTTTTTAAGTAATTGTCAATAAAATAATAGAGGAGAATAACTCCCCACATCTTCTCGCAAATAAAGGTTCCCAACCTGTAATGTAAAAAACAACAACAAAAATTTGTTATAGAAGGAAATAAATATAGTAATAATATCATATTCAAATAAAACCCTTAATTGATCGTTGTTCGTCAACAGAGTCACGTAAAATAAGATGGATCATTGGAAAGGATGGACGTCGGCGTCTTCCTCAATCGTTGGTTTGTGTGTCGGCTCCCCATAGTCGAAGACATCCTACATCAAAAGAGGTTCTGAGGAAAAAAGTTGAATACGCACCTCTCTAGAATTCTTCGTTGGAAGAACGCGTTCTTCATTCTTCATTGGTGATATCTTTTCTCCCTAACCTCTCTCTATTCTCCCAAGTTCCACCCAAAAGACAAATGCCAACCAATATAATAGATTATGTTTATCTAATATTTAATTTTTGGAACAAAATTCAAATCGGTTAACTAATTAATTGAAATCATTGGCTCAATTAATTAATGAGGATGATTTGGCACATTATGTTTTAGGGGAGTTGAAGAGGCTCCCTTACACTTAATGGAAAAATTGAGGGTTTCTCCCCATTAATGGGGAGTTTCAAGGGGGATTAAAACCCAGGTGGTCCCCACCACAATTAACATGAAGAGGAGGTTAGGTTCGGGTGGGCCCCACAACCATAATCTCTCATGGGAGGTTATGGTGTGGTGGTCCCCAACTCTAAATTCCACATGGAGGATTTAACCAACTAAATAAAAATAAAGCTACGCAACTTTTTTTTATTTAAATCTTTCACTAAAAACTCAAAAACTAACTTTTATTCTCAACCCACTACCATTGAGGTGAATGTCTCCTTAAGTGAATATCGGCACTGCGAGTTCAACAGTGCCCTCCGATTTCAATTCCGATCACTGGTCTAAAAGTTATAAAAACCCGCTCGTATGTTTACTGAACGTACCCGAACAAAACTTCAGAAATTGATTCCGAGAACATCGGGCCTCAGAATCATGTGCCGTCAATTTTCATGGACTCGCAAAATTCCCATGTATTTAAGAAAAAAATTTCCATGGAAATTATGGGTCTTTTCATTATCCCCACCTCAGGACTTTACGTCCCCGTAAGCTACAACTCAAACTAAGAGAACAAGTGGGGGTACTGAGCACGAATCTGAGCCTCCTGCTCCCATGTGCTCTCTTGGAGGTTCTCGTGCTGCCAACGAACACACACCATAGGTATCGATCATCCACATATGACCCACTCCTATCGATCCTCAATCTCCATTGGAACCTCCATAAAATTCGCCCCATCGTCAACTTCCAGCTTTCCATGGTCGATGATGTGTGAAGGGTCATGCACATATCTCCTCAGCTGGGATACATGGAAGATGTCGTGTACCCGGTGCAACTGAGGTGGAAGAGCTAAGTGGTATGCCACCTCACCAACTCTGCTTAGGACCTGAAAAGGTCCGATGAACCTTAGAGATAATTTGTCTCCTTGGCCAAATCTCCATAAACCTCATCAAGGTGATACCCATAGAAAGACACGACCTCCATCCTTGAACTCCAGAGGTCTCCGTCTCCTGTCAGCATACGACTTCTTCCTGCTCTGTGTAGTCTTCATCCACTCCAAGATAATCTGCACCTTCTCTATGGTAGCTCGTACCATCTCTGGTCCCATGAGTGCTGACTCCCCTGGGTCAGTCCAGCACAGAGGTGATCTGCATGATCTCCCATATAACGCCTCGAAAGGTGCCATCCAAATGGTGGAGTCATTGTTGTTGTTGTATGAAAACTCCACCAAAGGTAAGTGATCCTCTTAGCTGCGACCGAAGTTGAGGACATAAGAACGAAACATGTCCTCGAGGGTTTGAATGGTCCGCTCAGTCTGACCATCCGTCTGAGGATGGAAGGTGGGACTCAGATGAAGCTACATCCCAAAAGCCTCCTACAACCCCTTATATAGCTGGTATGTAAATCGTGTGTCACGATCGGATACAATCATCAAAGGTACTCCATGTATCTGCACAATCTCCTGTACATAGAGGCATCCCAAGCTCTCTTCTGAACCCTACTCTTTAATCTGTAGGAAGTGGGCCAACTTGGTGAGTTAGTCGATGATCACCCAAATCGAGTCATGACCTCTAGATGTATGTGGAAGTATTTCCATTAAATCCATGGATATCCCATCCCACTTAAACTCTGGGCCCTCTAAAGGCTAAACCAAGCCTACTGGTACCTAGTGCTCTGCCTTCACTTGCTGACAAGTGAGGCACTGAGAGACAAACTCTACAACTTCCTTCTTCATTTCCGGCCACCAGTGTTGTCGTCGGAGATCGTAGTACATCTTCACCACTCTTGGATGTACCGCTATAGGGGATGTGTGAAATACCTCAAAACTTCCTCCTGAAGTGACACTGGTACCATGGTATGTCCTCTGAAGAGGATGATGTGCTCCCCACCTTCCTAAAATCCATCAGGTGCCTGCCCTGTGGATATCTGATCACATCGTGTCTTGCAGTCAGCATCCCCATGTTGTTCCTCCCTGAATCACTGAAGAAGTGGGAGAGTGACTGTAAGAGACTGAAGGAAGGATGTTCCATCTCTATCCACAAAGGATTTCTTTAAAGCAGCCAACTGATCTGTCACCTCACCTAGCATTTGTATACTAGATCTCATGTTGATTTCATCTACAACAATGTTCCCCTTCCCAGGAGTATAGAATATCTCAAAGTCATAGTCCTAGAGGAACTCAAGACAACATCACTATCTCAGGTTCATATCCTTCTGAGAAAATATATATCTGAGACTCTTGTATTCCTAGTAGACAGTAAAACACTCTCCCATCAGATAGTGCTGCCACATCTTCAAGGAGAAGACCACTGCTTCTAACTCCAGGTCATGGGTAGCGTAGTTCTGCTCATGTTATCTCAACTATCATGAACCATAAGCGATAACTACTTTTTTCTGCATCAAGACACATCTGATTCCAGTCCTTGATGTGTCGTAGTAGACTACGTACCCAATGCCTTCCTCCAGTAGCCTCAAGATGGGGGCACTAGTCAGCCTCTCCCTCAGATCTTGAAATATCTTCTAGCATTTCTCTAACCAGAGAAAGGGTTTCCCCTTCTTAATCAAGGCTGATAGTGGTTCTGTAACTCTGGAGAAGCCTGGTACAAACCTTCTATAATATCCATCCAAACCCAAGAAACTCCATACCTCCGTCACACTCCTGGGTGGATCCCAAGCAAGTATCGCCTCAATCTTCATTGGATCCACTATAATTACAGCCTATGATATGAAATGTCTCAAAAAGTGATCCTATCATATCTAGAATTGGAACTTCGAGAGCATACCATAAATCTGGTGCTCTTAGAGTGTGTCCAGTACTACCCACAAATGGTAGGCATGATCCTCCTCAGTAGCTGAGTAGATCAGAATGTCATCGAGGAAGACTACAACAAAGTGATCGAGGTATGGCTGAAAGATCTTGTTCATGAGTCCCATGAACACTGTTGGAGCATTGGTTAAGACTAATGGCATAACCAAGAACTCGTAGTGGCCATACCGACATTTGAAGGACATCTTCTGCACATCCGCATCTCAAACTCTGAACTAGTGATAGCCTAATCTCAGGTCTATCTTTTAGAACCATCGTGCTCCCTTCAGTTGATCAAAGAGGTCATGAATCCTCAAGAGTGGGTACTTGTTCTTCACGGTCACTTGGTTCAGGCATCGATAGTCAACATAAAGACTCAAGCTCCCATCTACTTTCTCGGCGAATAGAATTAGGGCTGCCCAAGGAGAAACACTAGGTCGGATGAATCACTTATCTTGAAAGTTCTCTAGCTATACCCACAGCTCACAAAGCTCCACAGGATCCATCTGATACGCTGGTGTAGATATCAGTTTCGTCCTGAGGTACAAGTAAATGTAAAAGTCCACCTGTCTACGAGGAGGTCGACTTGGGACATCATCAGGGAAAGCATTCATGTACTGGCCCACCACTATAGGATAGCTCAGACTCTACACATCTACTGCTCTGAGGGTAAGGCAGGAAAACTGATGAGTGATCGGCTGCACCCTCCTCCGAGTAAGTCCGTCCTCTGTAGAAAAGTCTCCCTTCTCACCGGTGATGGTAAACCTGGTTCCATCCGTGCAGACACATCGTACTTTGTGCCTAATACAGTCTATCTGAGCATGGACTATAGATAACCAATCCATACCCAAGATGACGTCGTGAGGCCTCGATGCTACTACTAGGAGATCCTATCTAATGATCTCACCTCTTAGAGTAAGATCACACTACCGAAACTAGTGCGTAATCATCGAATCTGCTCCCGTAGGAGTCTATAGCCGTAAGGATTGAGACAATGGCTACGTAAAAATATTCGAGCTCTGAAAAAGGGTAGTGGCAATGAATGAATGACTGGAACATGTGTCTATATGTATCACAACTATGGTCGATTAGACACAGATCGAACCTCAAATCATCTCCAGAGTGTCATGATTATAAGCCTCAGCTGCCTGGAGCTGAGCTCTCCCCTGTCCACCTGCTCCCTGTGGTCTGGGTGTACCTCCTGGTGGTAGTGGTGGTGGTAACACCTCGAAACGTCATCTACTACCAGCTACATGGCCATCTCCTCTGCCACGTCCACCTGCTCCCTGCGTACCGCCTCGATCGAATCTTTGCCTCTTCCTAGGAAATCCTTTGACCATCTACTAATCATCTAAATGGTGGGTCAGATAGTCATGAGCCATGTGACCTTTCCCACCGCATGAGTAACACTGCCCACTCCTGGTGTGTCTGGATCTGTCTCTGATTCCCCACACAACCGATCCTGAGTCATGCGGTCATCCACCTTTAGGTTTGGTCCTCTAATACCTATGCAACATCTATCTACTGCCAGCTGCATATTACTCCACTACGTGTCGACTGATGGTGGATCTTATTGATGGAGACTGCTCATCAAGTAAACTCTCCACCGGGAGGGATCTCTCTAGAACCCCCGCCTGCGTCGGGATGTTGAGTGAGATCATTGGAGCTCTGATCTCCCATCTAAGCCCCTGATCGAAAGTCTAGGCCCTGAATAATGGGTCCCGCACCATATCAGTGGAGTAGTGTGAGAGGTCAGTGAACCTCACTGAGTACTGATCTATAGTCATGTTGCCCTGCTTCAGATGAAGTATCTCCTATATGCACA
This sequence comes from Viscum album, assembly GCA_963277665.1. NCBI lineage: Eukaryota > Viridiplantae > Streptophyta > Magnoliopsida > Santalales > Viscaceae > Viscum > Viscum album. The sequence continues at coordinate 619,394,675 of OY728162.1, read as the reverse complement.
CTTCACAGAGAGTCGCTGGAAAAAATTCTTCCCAAAACAGGCTCTCTAAGTATGTCCATAGTAGCATCATCTCATCATGAACTTGGAGTATCAAGCTCCACTATCTTCCCACTGCTACCTATAGATGTTGGTGGCAAGAATTTCCATGAAATCGTCTGGTGTCTCTACCAGTTGGAAAACTCTCACCACAGCCTCTAGCCAATCTTCAGCCACTTGCAGGTCCATCTCTCCCCTGAACCTGGGTGGCCTATGGCACTAGAACTCGTGCAATGTGCTCAAGTGACATGCATCATCTTCTGCTGGGGCTATTGGTATCAGTGGCCCAATGGGGAGTTGTACCACTGGAAAAGGGCCATGTACCGAGGCCTCGTCGCTCGGTGGGCAATTTGTGCACACAACGCTCAGAAATCTAGCTGGTCGTCCACAGGAAGGCATCCTATAAGAAATGAATGTGACACAGTCAAACGATTATACATGGTGAGCTGACCTGGTTGAGATGACTTAAAGAAAACTTTTGAAAACACAAACGAAATCAGTGTTTTCATGCACTGAGTCGGAAATCAGAAGTCATGGTCCTGGTGTATGGATATGTCGGTCGTCGCACCAACACTAGACTCCCCTAACTGAGAACCACACTCACTAGTCTTAACATTATTGCTTGATAGAAAAGAAAGATTAGATTCCTAATTTCTACAGTAGAACCGACTCCTCTTATACCAATTTGTCATGACCCGGCCCCCGGGGCCTGTTTCGTGACTACCCCAAGCCCACCTTCCATATGCCAGGGGCTGGCGACTAGCACCAAAGGCTTAATTCCTTAAAACTAGGAAGGCATTTCCTTTATAACCTGAAACACATACAACAGAGCTCACAGTTAGATACAAAACACTAAGTAAACTGTATAACCAAAGGGTGTTGAAAAGTAAAAGGGGCCATAAATAAAAGCCCAAATATAAAGTACAAGGAAAAACAGATGTTGGGTCATCCTCCGGGATTCCTACCTAAAGGGTAGGTACAGATAGCCCCCTCATCACTCTGCATCTGTCAGTATCCTCCGTGTACTGACTCATAGTAAGGTCCACCTCTGGGTACCATCCAATCCTGGCACTCTTAGCCTCATTTAGCGTTGTCCGTTGTCTACAACCAATACAATGAGGTGCGGGCATAGCCTGTGCAGGGGTGAGTATAACGATACTCATTAGGGACCTCTAGACTCTCAAGGTCTCACAAAATCCAACAAGAATAAACCACAATGTAAGAAAACAACATATAACCCCACTTAGGTATATGCCCCTAAATATACCAAAGTTATCAAGTAATCCATCTCAATCATGAGGTAAACACAAAATTTACTAACTCAGTTCACATAGGTATACAACTTATGTAGAGAGATAGGGATTATTAGATATAGCCACTGAATCATCTACTCTATTGAACCCATGTAGGATCCTTCAATAGAAAAAAGTGTTGTTGAACCCACATAGGATCTTGTAACATTAGTCAGATCTGTCAAACCCACGTAGGATCCTGGAATAGTATTCAGAGTTTCTGAACCCACCTAGGATCCTGGAACAGTTGTCAGAGCTGTCGAACCCACGTAGGATCCTGGAAAACTAGTCAGAGCTGTCAAACCCACATAGGATCCTGAAATAGTAGTCAGAGCTATCAAACCCATGTAAGAGTATCTTAAAGGTCTACCACATCATAGAGGTCTCAATGCAACAGATGACGTGTCAATCAGACGCCCGATCTGTGAGTTATTAGCCTTTTAGTCCTGGGGGCCTGGTTAGATTCATGTACGATCCAACCTGACCATATCTCAACTATACCCCAAACTCTAGTGGGGTATACTCTAAGGGACCGCCAATCTCCATGATTACCAGCGCCATTGATGGTTCGTCAAACGGACCTCCAGTGCCAAAGATATGGCCAAAAGAATGTAAAGGGGTCGGTAGTGGGCCCGGGTCCGGTCCAACCATGTGGGACCGACCTGAACCAACCCGGTTTGGGTTGACCTGACCTGACCCATTGGGGCTGGCCTGGCCCATTAGTCAGGTCAGCCCGTTAGATTTGTCTCGGCCCGCTGGGCCCAGCCTAGCAGGCCGCGAGGGGTCGCGAGAGTGTGGTCCGGTTGTGAGGGTGTTGACCGGCTGTAGGTCGAGGTGAGGGCGGTTTAGCCCGGAGGGCGTCTCCTAGGCAGCTCGGCCCATATGCGCAGAGCCGGTTCGGCTCGGAGCGCTACGATGGGTGTAGTTAGGGCAGCTCGACCCGAGAGGTCGGCACCGGTTCAGCCCGGAGCGCCGCGAAGGGCGCGGTTCAAGCGGCTTGGCCCGGGTGGCTGGGGCAGGTTCGGCCCGAAGCGTCGCAAGGGGCACAGTTTGGGCGGCTCGGCCCGGGATGCCGGGTGGCCAGCGGGCCACTGAGAGTCGGTAGGCGTGGTCCAGCGCAGTTAGGTCGAGGTGCACGGGAGGCCGACGGCAGCCAGGAGACGGGTGGCGCGGGCTGGCACGTTTCGGCCAGGGCGCACGGGAGGTCGACGGTGGCCGGAAGCCGGGAGGAATGGGTCGGCGTGGTTCGGCCAGGGCACACGGTAGGCCAGCAGCGGTGGGGATCCGGGTGGCGCAGGCCGGTGTAGTTCAGCCAGGGCACACGGGAGGCCAGCAATGGCCGGGAGCGGGTTCTGCCGAAGCGCCGTGAGGGCGGCGCGTGTTGTGGAGTCTGCCGGTATCGTCGTCGTTTCATGTTGCCTATGTCGCCTCGTCGTTCTGTTTCCAAGCCAAAGAACATCACAAAATAGATCGGCAGAGTGAGTTAGGCCATGTTAGTTTGGACCGTACCCTCCACGTTCAGGGTGATAGGAATCGATTCTTAACCTTCTTGATTATTCAAAGAATTGTCAGGAAAAGAAGAGAGGAGAATAAAACCCCACATCTTCCCGCAAAGAAATGTTCCCAACCCGTAAGGTAAACAACCACAATGATACTTTGTTTTAGAAGGAACGAAATATAGGAACAATATCATATTCAAATAAAACCCCTACTTGATCATTGTTTGTCAACGGAGTCACAGAAAAGAAGATGGATCATTGGAAAGGCTAGACATCGGCATCTTCCTTAGTCATTGATTTGTCTGTCGGCACGCCGTAGTCGAAGACGTCATATGTCAAAGGAGGTTCCGGGGAAAAAATTCGAATAAGCTCCTCATCGGTGTTATTCATTGGAAGAACTCATTCTTCATTCTTCGTTGGCGAGATTTTTTCTCCATAAGTCATTTCTCTTCTCACAAGTTCCACCGAAAAGACAAATACCAGCCAATATAATAGATTATGTATATCTAATATTTAATTGTTGTCACAAAATTGAAATGGGTTAATTAATTAATTAAAAGTGTTATCTCAATTAATTAATGGGGATGATTTGTCACATTAAGTGTTAGGGGAGTTAAAGAGGCTCCCCTACACTTAATGGAAAAATTGAGGGTTTCTCCCCATTAATAGGGAGTTTCAAGGGGGTTTAATACTCGGGTGGTCCCCACCACCATTAACATGAAGAGGAGGCTAGGTTCGAGTGGGCCCCACCACCGAAACCTTTCATGGGAGGTTAAGGTGTGGTGGTCCCCACCTCTAACTTCCACATGGAGGCTTTAACCAACTGAATAAAAAATAATGCTACACAAATTTATTTTTATTTAATTCTTTCACTAGAAACCCAAAAACTAACTTTTATTCTCAACCCACTGCCGTCTAGGTAAAAGTCTCCATAAGTGAATATCGGTGCTGCGAGTTCAATAGTGCCCTCGGATTTCAATTCCGAGCACCAGTTCAAAAGTTATAAAAACCCGCTCATACGTTTATGGAACATACCCGAACAAAACTTTAGAAATTGATTCCACACACACCGGGCCTCAGAATCACACGCCGTAAATTTTCTTGGACTCGCAAAATTCCCATGTATTTAAGAAAAAAGTTTCATATAAATTCCTTGTCTTTACATTTTTATACTTTTTTAAAATGATATATAAGTCATTTAAGACATGTATGAATTAGGAAAATCTCAATCTGATGCATGGTGTGACTGATATGACTCAAAGTGTATCTTTTTATTTAAAATTGACAACAATTTTTTTCAAAATGACAATTGACTTACTCAAAACTGAGAAAAAACATTAAAATTATTTCGATACTTCTGTAAAATAATCCATAAGTATTTTTTATGTGTAGGAATTAGTCTTTCCTCAATATGATACATGATGTGTCTGGTATGACTCAATGTGTCTATCATCAGTTTAAAATCAACGTTTTAGTTCAAAAAGTGTCACTCACTGAAAACTAAGAAAACAGGCTCAGATTGTCTTTATAATTTAGGATAATGACTCATAAGTCATTTTTGACTTATAGAAATAAATATCACATCAAAATTACACATGATGTTACTGTTATGAGCCAAAGTGTGTGTTTCCAGTTTAAAATTACATTATAGTAAAAAAGACAAGTGACGTACTCAAAACTGAGTAAACAAAATCAGATTTTTTTTAATACTTTATGAAAATAATCCATAAGTCATTTGAGACATGTAAGAATTAGCTACACCTCAATATGATTCATGGTGTGATCGGTATGACTCTAAGAGAATCTTTTCAATATATAAGTATCTTTTTAGTTTAAAACACGCATCACATCGCATTAAATGAGAAAATGATCCTAGATTATTTTCTCATCATTCTATCTTATATTACATAATTAATTTCCTTATCATTTTAAACTTATACTTATTTATTTAATTTTCATAGAGATAATTCTTGATGAAAAACAAGAAATGGTTCGACGTGTAAGAAACAACCGCAACTCAATCTGATACGTAGAGTTCCTTGTATGAATCAAAGTTTAGTTTAAAATTAAAACATTTTGTTAATTTATTTAATTATATTATTACCAAAATAATTTTTTTTTTCTTATACATGTTCTTTTTTCTCTATAAAGTGTAATGATCAAAAGTTAAAGGAAGACTGCTGTTTTTTGAATGTTTGTAATAATTTGTACTTATATAATTATATAAACCAATGTTTGAAATGTCTATAATATAGTTTTTCTTGTATTTGTGTTGTAAATTTTATTTCATTTAAATTATATATTTATACTTTATTTTTATGATTTCTTGGTGTTTTTAGTGATGTGGTGTGCTGTTACAGCACACTACATTGGTGTTTTGGTGTGTTGTTATAGCACACTGCAGTATGTCCCTTTATTAGCACTTCTATAATTGCTAATAAATTACCCCTTTATCAGTTATTTTTTAGTGCTGATAAAAATAACGTCTTTTAATCTTGTTTCACTAGTTAGCGCTTCTTGAGTGCTAATAAATTCCATTCATAGCACTGTTAAAAGCTTGTTTTGTATTAGTACCTCCTTTTTCAAACCAAAATTCTTCTCTGAATGTTTGAGACACCCAAAATAAAGTAGAAAATTATAATCTTTTCAAACTCAAAGGATATACAAGTTTTATAATCCTCTCATGATAGAAACATTCCCCCAATTAGTGGATGCACAATGTCGACTAAGGATTGGATCCATGCAATGGGTTCCTAGTGAATTGGATTAGACTGATCCTACTCCAGATATTTACCAATGTGTCTTCCAATTTCTTGCATAACTCATTCAATTCTACTATGAAATGGAATTCCTTTGATTCATATCTAGAAAGGTGAACTAGATAGAGTAATTGTCTGAATATCTAGGAAGGTGGATAATATTATTTTCTTATGGTCTAGTAAAAATATTTCCAAGTTGGGGAATGAAGTTCTTGTCAATTCAGTGGACTAAGAAATTTCATCTTATGTTATGTTGTTATTAAAATTTATGGAAACTCTTATAGATCAAATCCATTATCGTTTGGATAACTTTTGGTGGGGCTCTCACGATGGAAAAAATAACACCCATTGGGTGTATTGGTAGAAACTGTGTGTCTCAAATTTTTGTAGATTTCGCAACTTTAGGAATATCAAATGGTTTAATTAGGCTCTTTTGGAGAATCAATGATGGAACCTTATATCCGATCCAAATTTCCTCTTCTAAAATGTTTTACATTCAAAATATTTCCCTTATTCAGAATTCATGCATGCCCAGCTAGGGTCATGGCCTAGTTTTATGTGGATAATAATATGGGGAACTAAGTCTATAATTGATAGGGGATGTGTTTGTAGAATTGATTATGGGAACAAAATTTGTGTTTGGAATAATCCTTGGATGGAAAATGGTATTAACCTAATGGTTTCCATGAATGTTGTACTGTTTTTCAAAAACGCAAGGGTGTGAGACTTGGTCAATGACTATATAGAGTAATGGGATAGAGGAATGATTTGTATCTAGTTTAATGAGGTTTATCATCATCTCATTTTAAATATTCCTCTCACACTAGGAATGGGTAATGATCAGATTTTATAGATTGGGGAATCTTCTGGGAGGTACTCATTTCATTCAGGGTACAAAATACGGGTTCATGGGTTGGCTCATTTCTATCTTGATTGTAATTGGAAGAGTCTTTGGTCACTCATGACACCACCTAAGGTTAATGTTTTGGGTGGAATACTTCCTCTGGTGTACTTCCCACCCACAAATTTCTGGTGAGATGATATCTTGTGGAGGATGATGGTTGTCCTATGTGCATCCAAGAGGTGGAATACCCTTTGCATGAAACTCTCTTCTATTGTTCGGTAGAAGGGGTGTGGAAGGAATGGGCTTCTAACTTCAAAAATTATTTGATCCATCAGTAAATTTGATCCAAAATCTAAATAAATAGGTGTCTTCGTTGAAATCGATAGTTGTGGGACTGATATGCACAATTGTTTGGCTGTTTTGGACTAATGAGTGCATTTCCCAAAAGAAGATGTCCCAATATCGTATTTGGGTTTAGAGGGCCATATAATGGATGAATTTTTGGAAGACGAACAATGTGGTGTCCACTCTAGTTATCATTCGGCAAGACTCTCATTGCGGGACTCCTCTTGCACATGGTTTCATCAAAATTAATACATATGTGGTAATATTTTCTAATTGAAGGGTGGGTGTTGTATTCATTGCCTATCATTGTAATTTTCATGTTGTGGAAGCTTATTACATGGGTGTTCAATCCTCTTGGATTCCTGTGGTGGTAGAGGCATCCTTCATCCTCCATGAGATCCTTCTTGCTCATTCAAAAGATATGAATAATGTTTTGGTGGAATCTGATTTCCTTGAAGTGATTACCACATTATCTTAGAAGGTGGAGGACTCACATCCTTTTGGACTTATTTTGAGAAATATTTGGTCATTATTGAAATTCATAGCTGAATTTGAATTTTCATTCATCAAGTGAGGGGTAATCTAGATACTCATTGTTTGGCGTGCTATAAAAAATCATATGGTGATTATTATTGGGGTTACTCTTTTACTGATTAGATTTGAAGGTCTGGTTTGATTGATCAGTAACATATTATCTATTTTATCAAAAAAATTACAATTAATTTATAATATTAAAATCTAGTAAAAAATAAAATAAAAGAAATAAAAATTTTAAACATTACATAAATACCTTAAAAATAAACCTTTTGTGCGATTCAAACAGCACAATTTTCTTCCCTGTAAAAATTTAAACTTCTTCTCGAACAAGTGAATTGAAGAAGAGTAAAACTGAACAAAGGAGAGCTCAATTGGTTAATTAAGAGAAAAAATTCAAGGGTTTATACATTAGTTATATTAGTAGTGACGAGATCCTTGTCGGAAATAGTATTATTTGTGATGGGTCCCATCACAAATAGTTCCCAAAATAATTAATTGATACGATGGTTAAAAAAGTAATTGTGACAGATCCCATCGTAAATACTCACCTATAGATAGAGTATTAACTACCAAAAATGTGGCCTTTAAAAGCACTATAAAAGGGTATTTATAGTGATAAAAAAGCATTGTTAATCTCAGTGAAGATAAAGGGGGTCCCTTCAATTAGGACTCAAAAAAGTGTTGATAAAGGACCCTTTTATCAGTGCTAAAAAAGCACTGATAAAATTTAAAAAAAATCTTTGAATTGGATCCACCTTTTAACTGCACCTAACCCCTCCTAACAGTGCTATCCCCCACATGCACCAACCCATGGCCCTGCCACCCCCTTTAACAATGCTAGCCCCCCACCCAACACGCGCCCACATGTTATCCCCCCCTACACCCACCTGCGTGCCTCTACCTCCCTCAGGATTCAAACTTAGGACCTCTCCCCTACACACCTCGACCCTTTACCACTCCTCCATGTTGCTTTGTTCTTATTTTAATGATATATCTATTTATACATATATATATATATATACTTATATTTATTTATATATTAATATAGATTTATATTAATAAATATGTATATTTAGTTATATTAATATATATATTTGTATTTATATTTATATATATTTAAATCTATTTATATATATATAGTTATATTTTTTTATCTATATATTTATTCGTATATTAATATATATTTATAAGATTAGTTTTAAATAAATTTATAAAATATATTTTTTGTGTGTTTATAAATAAATAGATACATACATATATGCAACATACATAAAACATACATACACTTGTATATATTATATATATGTGTGTGTATATGTAAGTATAATTATACATATTTATATATATATACATATATTATATATTCATATGTATATTCATATGTTAGAATATATAGATAACATAGATCAGTTTGTTAATACATACACACACTAATATATATATACACACACACACACACATTACAAAGGTATATAAATATACATATACTTTTATTTTAAATAAAATGGATATTATAAGGCATATATATTGATAAATACACTTTATATGTAAATATGTTTAATTATTTATTTATATAATTAAATTTTTATGTGTGAATATATAAATAATACATATATATTATAATATATTTTATTATAAGTAACATTACATAGTAAAAAACATTCAAATCCATACTTTTGAGATTAATGTAATCCCTCAGAATAAATTCAATCCCCACTTAAAAAGGGAAAAAAGACCCCCTTAAATGAGACGGAAATTCCATCGAATGTTAAATATTTTGGGAATCCCAACTCAAAACTCTGTTTTGGAGGCCTTATAAGGATTTTTTGGCATCGAAAAATGTGACATAATGTTCCATTTTTTCTCCAATGCATAGATCTCATCACATGATTTGATTTGATATATTGTAGAGCTCAAACGAACACCCATATCAAAAGTTATAGTCGTTTGATGTTTAAGTTTCATTTTCAACTTATATAAGATCTTTTATTAATTTTTTGATTTTTGGTGTCTTCAAATTGTTATTAAATGATTATTAGTTGATGATAATTAGAAAATTATTAATTAATAATATTTTTAATTTATTCATTCTAAATTTCTTATATATTAAATGTAAATGACTATTTAAACTTATCTAGAACATATTTAAAAAATATATTATATCTCTATCAATATAAATATACTTATATATTTATATATTATCTGTAATATTTTTTTTGGAAATATACCCTTTAATAGCGCTAGTAAAAAAACACTAATAAAGAACCCCCTTTTATCACTGCTAATAAAAAAAGTGTTGATAAAGGGGGCCCTTTAACAGTGCTAAAAATATTGAAAAAGGGAATACCTTTATCAGTTTTAAAAAAGAACTGATAAATGGGTATGTTTAATAGTGCTTTTTTACTACTTTTAATGGTACCCATTATCAGTGCTTTTTTTAGAGCTAATAAAGGTACCCCCTTTATCTGTACTTTTTTTAGTGCTATTAAAGGGTGGCACTACGAAAACCTAGTTTTTTTGTAGTGATTTTCAACAGGAAGTAATTATTGTCGCAAATAAATTAAAAAGACGAATAATATTTGAAATGGAATAATGATCTCATCGCAATTAACTTTACATTATCTAGGGTATTTGTGATGGGAACCATGTCCCATTGCAAATACCCATTCCCATGTTTTGATGGGAAGGTGCACCAAAAGTATTTGGGAGGGTTTTTTTACTTCGATTTTTCGCGTTGGGTGCATGTGGTGGAGGATCCTGGTCTTGGGATGGTTTCTCTTTTGTGTTTGGTTTGTTGGTGCGTATTATCTGGCGGTGTCGGTTTTACTCGCGGCTAGATCATTTTGTGGCTGGTTCCTTCTTGATGGTCCAATATCCTGACGGTGGTGTATCGCCGAAGGCTGTTCAGTTTAGTGTTTTTTGGTTTTCTTTCACTATTCTTTGATGGCATAGTTTCCAGTGATGGAATCGATGGGATTCGGTGGTGGGTAATTGTTTTAGGTCTCATTGTTTTCCTAGAGCTCCATCGATTTTTTTAGTCCTATTGGTGATAGTGATCGTTGGTAGCGGTGCTGATAGGTCATCGACCAGCAGACAACTTCTCATTTAACTTTCTCATGGCATCCAGAGGTTCACACATCCAAGGGCGTATCCCGAGTATGATTTCCTTTCATCCCCATTTGTTCATTCTTGCATCTTTCGGGTCACCCATCCCATGCATCTAATGTTTTTTCTACGTTTTCATTGTTTCTTCAAATTGTGAGTCCTCCTCCATCCCAGTAAAATGGGGGTTCAATCAAAGTGGATTTATTCAACTACATTTTATAGGGATTATTTGAAAAAAAATTGAATTGGTGAACTCTAAATAACTCAAATGGTGGATAATTACTATATTTATTCCACCATTTCAAAGTGTAACTTAAAAATGTAGAGAATCCAAATGGATTGTATCCTCATAACGTTGTCAAAATCCATTGATCACCATTTATTCCCTACCACTCGGTAGCTCTAAGTTCATTGATATGGTCCATCTCAACTAAAAATTTATGTCTTACCATTTCTTATATTATTCCCAACACAATCTACATATACAAAAAAAATTGTAGAAGGTGAGTATCAAGAGTAATTCAGATATCCCAAGAACATTAATTTTACCCCTTGAATGTTAAAATAAATTATTATCTAATTGATTTTTTGAAATAAATCTATTACCAGTGAAATTTAATAAAATCAAACAAAATATTTTTATACTTCCTCACAAAGATTACTTATACAAATAACATCAACTAATCGAATAACTATTCCCATCATTTTTATATCAATTTATCTATATACCCATTCAATTTATCAAAACATGTGTGTCCCTAAGTCCATGATTGACTACCATTAGGTTCCTACATCTCACACTAAAACATGAGTTAACAATCAACCCCATCAATCAAAATAAGTCCCAAACACTTAATTTGATGTAAAAAATCTCATGTATATGACCTTAACCAAAAAAATCAATAATTACAATCACAATATAAACCATCAATTTCATATTTTTATAAATATTTCATTACAATTATTACCCTTTTCAAATTCTCTAATATTTAAAAAATTGTTTACACATCAAAAAAATTCAAAAACTTTATTTCCATCAGAATTAATCCACCCCAAAATATCATTTCCATACTCATTTCATTAATGTATTAATGTAATTTAAAAACAATTACAATATATAATTCAAAATAAAACATCCAATCCCATGAAAATTTGTACAAAAAATAATGCATGTTCATTCACCTGCAAAAATGTGATGTTCAGGTGAAACCATGCTTCAAATCCTAAGATCCATCTTTTATTAATTTCTTTCAATTACTTAAACAAAAATCCCCAAACTCTATCAACCAAAAACAATTAATTTCATGTAACCCTATATTCATAAATCTCTACCAACAATGAAACCATAATAGGTAAAAGGAGGTGGTATCAAAAGGGTAATAACTTAAATATAGCACTTCAACTCCTTTCGATCCTTGAAAACCAATATTTATGTGTAGAAAAAATCTAAAATCCCTTGAAAATCACAAAAAATATTTTTCCTTTAATTAAGGGGGATATAATTTTCCATAATTCCAAGTTTCTCAATAAAAAAATGTAAATTCCAAGGGGTACATAATGTAATTTTAGATTATAGGAAATAGATGGCTTAATCATACACTATACACAATCTCTCTCACTAATAATACATTGTTATATGTATGTTTTTCCATAGCTATGTGATTTAACTAGATTCATCGACTGAAACTCTATTTTCAACAATGATAATTCTATTAGACTACTACATTGTCACTAAAACATCTCCATTCCTATGAAATTCCCAAAAACCTTTTAGCTCTCCCAATTTAACTCCATAACCCCCAAACATCTAAATTATTGGAATATTATTTTTATATAAATAAAATTTGGGTCTCAAAAAATTGAATTGGGATGGTACTACAATGGACTTTGGGACTATTTTTCTAAATAATTTAGATAATAATAATGAAATATTAATTATCATAGGTTGTCTTAGAATGTTTAATCATTTCTTAAAAATTCATGTGGATCTTTCACTTGAGATCCCTACATAACTTTAGATTAATGAGTTTGTGAGGACCTATGGAGAGCCACTATCAATTAAATTTGATTGTAATCTATGATATATATATAATATTTAGATAAGTTCTTATAAATATTTAAATACCTGTGTAAACCTCAACACCACTTGTCATTATTAAATGAATGAAAAATTTGAAACAACTACCCTAACATTGGACAAAATATCGTGATCATTTTTATATGACACTAAATGAATTTTTGGTCAATACTTATATTTTTAATTATCCCTATAAAAACAATCCATTCAATAATAAAAATATTTTACAATGAATCCTTGAATTGGAAAAGTTTTTTTAAAAATTCCATTCTAGAATGTAATTTGATAATGGAAATTATGGGGTCAAAAATTTGTTCAGGTTACAATTGAGAATGTATGAACCATCTAGAATCATATTAAAGAAGTGAAAATTAGATAGAAATGTTATATAAATAATTAAAGTAATTAAATTGAGTTTCTTTTCTGGTATAATGCATTCATTAATATATAACCATGGATAAATTTATAATATTTTTAATGAAAGAGAAATTTAACCCAAGGAAAATTTGTTCTTTTTACATATAGAAATATATTATAGTTTTTTTAGTTCAAGTGGTCATACCATTAATACCCTCTTTGGAGTGTGAATTCATTAAAATATAATTTTAATTGAAATACATTTTTAGACCAATGCATATACTTAACACCAATGGAGTTCAACTAGTGATTGTTTTATTATATAACTAATATCTCATACATATCCATAAAGGAGGATAGAAACCAATTTCAATTATGATGACTCGACTAGTGGATGTTCTCTAGAGGATTTCATAATTTAGTGGGTTTACATAAGATAATGAGGTGGAGATAATATACATTTATAAAAAAATCATTAACTTTGATAGAATCTTATTGATGGAATTATATTAACATGGGTAGAATTTATAGACCAATATTTTTTCAGGAAAAAATAATTAAATAATTAAAATTTATTATATTTAAATTATATAAGAATATAAAATAAATATAGCATTTATTTGTAATAATAAAAAAATAAAATAAAATATTTATTTTTTTTTAAACTTATATAATTAATATCAGGTGATAAATACAAATTATTTTCATTGAAACAAGGTATAATTCACCTATTTATAACATTAAATAAACATTAGGACTATATTAAAAATGCTACGTTGGTAAATAATCACAAAATATGAAATAAAAATTTTTATGAAAAGATGTAAAAATAAAAATATGAATGATGTTTGGGAATTGTTTGAGAGGATTTAAAATAAGTCTATATACTCATTACATGTCTTCTAGGTATCATAACCATTGGGTATCATGATAGTCAGATATTCTGACCTTTTAGAGTCTTATTATTGTTAATGTATACATTATATGGTGAATGTTGTAAGTTTTGTATATAAATAAGTGTAATAAAATCATTAAATTTTTAAATAATATAGTAATCATTTCCATAATTAATAGAAAAGACAAACATATAGTACAATTTAAAAATCATGTGAATGTGGAATCATCAATTTGGGGTTCATTGTACATCTCCTAAGAGGGACTATGCAATGCGAGGTTTTAGTGGGATCACATAAAAGAGAAGTTTGAGAAAGTATAAATTACGTGAATGTCGATGTTCATTAAATTACCACTTTAAATTACAATAATTGAATGATATTTACATAGGGACTATATTTTTTTAATATGGGGCTATGTGTTTAATATATAGATTGGTTTTTACATGTAAAAAAAATTATTTATGAAATATAATATTTTTTAATACTTAATTTTATTATTAAGTGTTCCATTAATATATAAATAATATATATATATATACCATAATTATAATTTCAATTTTGGAAGATGGTTAACATATTTGTTACTAAGATATCTAAATTATTCCAAGGGTGAAAAATATAATTTTTCATTTAAAAGATCAAAATATGGGGAAATAGCAATGAAATGTGGTAGAATGCAGTATTTAGATATCATCATAATGTAAGTTGATAAACATTATATTATCTTACTTATTTTGGTCTAATTTCTATACTATTAATATTTCTAAGAGCACTGGTAACTAGTGATACCAATGGGTGAAGTGAATATCATAAGATAATGATATAATACATTATTTAAAAATAATTATGTGAAATTCCACTCACAATACCAAAAAATAATAACTCTTATACTAATGGTTTTCTAAGAAAAAACTTTTTTTCATGTTTACAATTATTTTAAATAATCTCCCATTTATATCTTTTCCCAATTCAGAGGATTTTGGATTACCAATGAGTTAAATGTACTCCTTGGGAAAAAATAAATCTATGATTTTTCTTTCTCCTTGATGATCAAATTATTTTCATTCTATTTCATGAATCCATAATGAATTTTTATTTCTTATTTTATTACCCTTATATATCAAATAATTTTCTATTTATTCCATATATTATTCATATAAATTTTAAATCTCTCTATAATATTTTACCATGAGTTATTTAAATAAACAAATTATTCCATTATTATGATTAAATCATTTTCCTTAAATCCATATATTTTTAATATATCTATGGAATTATTTATATGAAATTTATAATAGGGAATATAATCCTAGTATAAAAATATATTACTTAGTTATATTTTTCCAAAACAATTTGGCTACATTATATTTTTCCATAGTCAAAACTTTTGTATCTAATAAACAATATTGGGATTCATTTCACCAGGAGTTATGTATCTCAAATTTCAATAAAATATATGAATTACATGATAGAATAATTATAGATGAAATATAAATTATTGAATTTATATTCCACTAATGAAATCATTTGTTTACAAGAATTTATCCTTTGTGTCATATTTGATTGCAATATTAATAACCCTCTTATACCATGCTTTGAAACAACACTGATTTAGAGGGTTTAATTTTAACATGTAACCTATATTATGAATGTTCATTTTATTTTATTTAAGGATATTAATTTATATAACCATTCCATTTAATTTTATATGTAATCAAATTACCCATTAATATTAATTTGGAATCCATTCTGGTGAATGTTTTTATATCATTCCATATAGACTATTAAGTCAAGCAATTAAGTTATTCATTATTGTATATTAATCCATGAATTTATGTGATTTTTTCTCATATAATAGAATGAATTGGATGAGATTAGTGAAATTTTTGTCCCATAATTATATATAGAATCATTAATTTGATAGGTCTCATGAAACAAATATAAAAAGGTAATGTCGACAACCTTACCCTTTATGTATGTGGTTATGGGAAAAGGGCTTGACTATATGTTTATAAAGTCTAGAATTATGAATATTTAACTATACTATCGTTAAATTATGTTTCATGTTATACTTTAAATGATTTTATATATATATTTAATTATTTTATGATGTGAATTTCATGGTTATGCCTTAATATATGTTTATAATCTTAGATATGTAAACCCTTACAAATTTTTTGAGTTCAATACATCAATTATGTTTCCCAATTTTTTATGAGGGATAATGGTAAATATTGTATATTATAAACAATAATGATAAAATAAAGTTAAATTTTAAAGATATTTTGGATCACACAGTATTAATGATAGAGAAATGAAATAATTATCTAATGTTGTTAAATAATTTGTTAAAAAAATACTTTCGAGACAAAGTAGTTTTTTCTCAAAATATGTTTTATATTCTTTTTTATGAAATTACACTTTTAAGGTTATAATGGGAACCTTTACATGTGATCCCCATATAAAAAGGATTAGACACATCTGAAACCCATAAATCCATCCCACACAAACATTATAATGATAGATCCATGCATCATGGGAAGGCTCTAATAAAATTATAATGTATCCCCCATCATCTCCTTTAGAATAATATCCACAAAATAAGTGTCCATGTTATCCAAGGTCTTTACATATTTTTATATATCTATCTCCCCTTCATTGATGACATAAATCAAAATTTGATCTTGGATATAAATCAAATCTATTTGTTCTATATAGGAGTCAATATGAATAATTATAGTTTTCATCCTATAAAAGGCATATCCTACAACATGGATATCTAAGTCCTCTTTATAAATATCATCCTTAGATTGAAATAGGAGGAACATTATAACAACCATACTCTTAATTTCATATTTAAACATGATTTATTACATAGATTTTCACTTAATACAATTAAGAAGATCAAGAGGTCTAGTGTCTTGGGAAATTAGGAACATTACATAACAACTTAAAACATGAAATACAACATCTTTATTGAAAACTTCTTGTACATGACCACAACATTCCTTTGTACTTAACAATGCATGGGATAACCTTAGTATGTACATAAGAAAGGGGTGAGCTATAAATATCAGTAAGGTAATAAAAATAGAATCACATTTGGATAATAACACATGTTATACAGGGCATATCAATGATTCATGAAGGAACATGGATATAAATTCATGATATAGCAAGATAATCATAACTTGTAAATGTGGCAACAACTTAAAACACTGCATCATAAAAAAGGAATAAGGTAAACCCCTATCCCAACATGGTGGAAAAAGTCCCATAAAGTAATAAGGTAAACTCCTTTCCCAAAATTATGTTTCATGATACTAAACATTACCCAATTAATTGGAGCATTGTCAGGGTGCACACCTCATAATCATTTCAATCTCATGCTTAAGTGTGAAAAATAGATCATATAACAAGGATTCATTAAACATAATCATTTCTTCCATGATAAAGAAATGTGTAATACATACATAAAATTCATAAATAAACAAGTATATTTTAATAAATGTGAATACCCTTGATAGAGGAATGGGTATGGTATTCAATACATGATGTTTTTGTCATGGAAAATTGTAGTGCAATTCTTTCAGCACAGCAATGTTAAATTTAAATTCATAAAAAGGTTTGATGAGAGTGAAAGTGGTATCTCATTATTTTTTTCATGAAATGGAAAGTAATGGGGATAGGTAATAATGTATAACAACTTAAAAAATTGTAAATTAAATGTAATATCATAATTTAGGTTCTTGATAAAAAGAGGAGAGAAAGAAAAATACCTTACCGGATTTTGACATAATAACGGCTTAGGTAAGGGTCCAAATGGTGGAGGATAAATGATATCTCATTAAAATAACATAAAATTTAAATTAGGGAATTTATCATAAAATTATGATAATATAACCAATTGAAATTAATAAGACTAATTTCAAACAAGGTTCTTGAATTGAAAGGAAGATAGAAAAGTGAGGATCCCTTACGAAATTTCTGCATGGTAACGCGTGTATATAAAGGATCATGGATGGATTAATGAGAGTTTAAGAAAGAAATAATTATTTATGAATAAAATGGATAGTAAGTTGAGTATTTATGAACATATCCCAACATATAAAAATTTAAATTAAAAAGTATATCACAAAAGGAGTGCCTGATAAAAGAGAGGAGTGGAAGATCCCTTACTTGGATGTGTGACTCCAAAGGCTTCAGAGGTAATTCATGGAAGCTTAGGGAACCTTTTTATGACTTTATAGATTATTTTTAAGAGGTTTTTTGAGATTTAACAAGTTTTAGTGAAGATAAGTGGAAGCTTTAGTGGGTTTATATAGAAAATGAGGGGGATTTCTTTATTATTTTGGTTTTAGAGAATACACAATAAAATATTCAATACAGCAAACTATACCATGGTTTTTTCCCATGGTTTTCTGAAAAGAGGAGTGTAATAAATTATTTTATAAGGTTAAGGGCCGAATATATTAAAATATTTCCCTTTTTTATGTGGATGTGAGTCACACTTTCATGGAAATGATTTTAAAAACATAAAATATTTTATATGTTTCGGAGGATTCACTAAGGTTTTATAAAATTAATAAAATAAACATAAAATTACATTATTTTAAATTAAAAACATATATTTATAATAATATCTATTTTATAGTATTTATTACTTCATTTTTGGTTTGTTGTGATGTCATAAAACACACTGTATATTTATACAGTATTTAATTTTTACACAAAAATTTGACTGTCTCGGAAAATTATGAAAAATTCACCATTGGATAATTTGGACATCCTGATTCCAAAAATAATATTAATTTTATCTAAATGATTTTCTAAATATTTGAATTCTCACTTTTAAAATAAAAACCTATATTTATTGAAAATTGACAGGTTTTGACAAAAACCATTTTTAAACCTTAATGAAAATTACTTTTGACTTCATTATATGATAATTTATATTTAATAAAATTAATTTAATTAAAATAATTATTAGAATATTTTTTTATTTAAAAAATTCATTAATTAATTAATAATATATTTCTTAATTGAATTTGAATATTAACCAAAAATACAATTTGTGCTTAAAAAACATTTACAAAGTAACAATAATAGAATGAAAGTATATTCATTATTATATAAAAAAATAATACAAATAATCATAATGTTAGGGTATTGTTACATTTCTCTTTATTAAACCAGCATATGTCTTAAGAGTAAGGTGTGTGATGGTGGAGCTTTCATGGTGCTTTTCGGTGGACATTATTTTGGTCATGATCTTGATGAGCTTGAACTTCTCGCATAAATGGTTTCTATAATGCTTAAGTTGTTGGATCTAGGTTTGTTATTAGTCTAGGGAAAACCCCAAAATAATATATCCCCTAGAATCTCCGATAAATGGCCTTCATAGGGTATGATCCTACTGGTTGAGGCCATAACTTCCTTTTTTGTGCCAAAAGGAATTTTTAAAACCTTATATTTATAATATTCATGAAATCATTGTTCAAAGGCTATATTATCAATGGTAATGATACTTAAATGTCATTTAAATCTAATTAGATATAATAAAAATAATAATTCCATGTGTATTCTATATCCATGATACATTTAATTAAATAAAAAGAAAGGGAATTTTATTCATAAATGTTCAGGCGGTTACAACCTTCTCCCCTTAAAAAATTTCATCCTCAAAATTTTATTTCAACACTAAAACAGATGGGGGTAACTCTACTTAATCACCTCATCCGGTTCCCATATCTATTCTTCAAACTTGTGGTTTCTCCACAACACGTTAATGAGTGTCATTTTTCATAGTTCATAGAATTATTTCTCTACGATTTAAGATTTTCACCAGCTGCTCCTCATATGAAAGTTCATTATCCAAGGGTACCACATTTGGATTGAGTAAATGTGATGGGTTTGATATGTACTTTCTTAAGAGGGATACATGGAATACATCATGTACTTAAGACAAGTTTTTTGGGAGTGCTAGTTGATAGGCCACTGCTTTGATGCGATCAAGGATCTCAAAATGGTTGATCTACCTTGGACTAGGCTTTTCCTTCTTCCCAAATCTCATCACTATCTTCCATGATGATATGTATAGGAGTACTATGTCTCCAACATCAAACTCTAGGTCATGTCGAAGATTGTAAGCATAGACATTTTTTCAACTTTGAACATATTTTACGTGTTGTTGGATGGTCTTAACCTTCACCACCATTTATTAGACCATTTTTTAACCTGGATGTTTTTGTTCCCCAACATCATCCCCACATGTTAGTGTTCTACACCTCTTCCCTTAAAGGAATTCTTAAGGGGCCATTTGGATGCTTGAATGGAAACTATTGTTATAAGAGAACTCCACCTAAGGAAGATATTGATCCCATATGCCTTTGGAGTCAATTGAGAAATCTCTCTACATGTCCTCAAGTGTTTGGATAGTACAATTAGATTGTCCATCACTTTGAGGGTGATAATCCGTACTGAAATCTAGATCAGTGTTTAGAGAATGTTGGAGACTTTCCTAAAACTTATTTATGAATCTTGGATCTCGATCGAACACAATAGATAGTGGTACTCCATGTCACCTTACCACTTCTATGATGTATATTCATTCCATTTGATCCATTGAGAAATCCTCCTAAATCGTAATGAAGTGTGTTGTCTTTGTAAGATGATACACAATAACCTAAATAGCATTATTTTCTTTAGATGTATTTGGAAGTCTGGTGATAAATTCCATGGTGATGCTTCCCCATTTCCATTTTGGTATGGGTAATGGTTACATCATCCCCTTAGACATATGTCTTTCATCCTTCAATTACTGACATACCAGAAACTTTGATATATATTCCACGATCTCCTTCGTCATATTATCCCACCAATAGTGCTCTCGGTGATCTTGATATATATTTGTTTTTCTTGGGTGAATAAATAAATTTGATCTATGTAAATCATTAAGAAGTTATTTATTTAACTCAAGATTTTAAAAAACACGTAGTCTTGGCCCAAATCTCGCAATTCTTTCTACTCTGACACTAAGGATTTATCTTTTCTGATAGTTTCCACTTTCTCCTGAATTCCCAAATCATATTTTTGAGAATCTTTTAGTATGTCAAAAAGAGACGGTTGAGAAATCATTTTTGAATGGATTTATGATGTTTATTTCTTTATTATTCTCACGTCCATCCTCTTAAAATATAAGAATATAGGATCTTTCTCAATTATCATCAATAATAGAAGTATTCGGTCCTTTCTACTTAGATCACCTGCTACCTTGTTCATTTTCCCAATATGGTAGTGGATTGAGCAGTTGAAATATTTGATAATATCTATCCATATTCATT
Organism: Viscum album; assembly: GCA_963277665.1. Classification (NCBI taxonomy): domain Eukaryota; kingdom Viridiplantae; phylum Streptophyta; class Magnoliopsida; order Santalales; family Viscaceae; genus Viscum; species Viscum album. Next base: position 619,373,585 of record OY728162.1, on the reverse strand, counting down.
GGTACATATTAATTTCTTTTTAGGTGAATATATATTTGGAATTTTGTGATCCATGTATATTTCAGACTTCTCCCCAAAAAGAAAATGTCGCCAGATTTTCAACGTAAAGATCATAGATATTATCTGAAGATCATGCATGGGATATTTTTTCTTAGTAATTTTCAACTACCTTGAGGCATAGACAATGAATATGTCATTTTTCATCAACACACATCCCAATACCTTATTTTAAGCATCACTAAAAATTACAAAAACCTCCACACCTATGGGTAGTGTGAGCACAGGGATAGTGATAAGACTCTTTTTCAACTCTATAAATCTTTCTTAACATTCATCATTCTAAGAAAACTTGACTTTCTTCTGAGTTATTTTGGTAAGAGGGTTTTAAAATCATGATAAATTTCTCACAAATTGGTGAAAATATCTAACTTACCCAAGGAAGATACGAATATTCATCACAGATGTTGGCCTTATCCACCCCTCAATTGTATTTTTCTTCGAAGGATCCACATATATCCCATTGATTGTGATGATATTCCCCAATAATGAGACTTATTTCAACCATAACTCAAACTTTCTATAATTTTTATAAATATTCTCCTTTTGAAATGTCTTAAGAAAAGTGTTTAGATACTTATCATGCTCCTTCTTGATTTTGGAGTATATTAGAATATCGCCTATAAATACTACCACAAACATGTCGAGGTAATATCTAAATACTCTATTCATCAATTATATGAATATTTCTATAGAATTAGTGTGTCCAAAAGGCATCGCTATGAATTCATAATGCCCATACTTTGTACGAAAAGCAGTCTTGGGGGGTATCCTGCTTCTTCACCCTTACTTGGTAATATCCTGATCGCAGATCCACCATGGAGAAGTATTGTTCTCCAAACAGCTGATCGAATAATTCATCAGTTCGTGGAAATGGATACTGGTTCTTTATAGTGATTTTTTTGAGCTCACAATAATCAATGAAAATGTGTATTGGCCCATCCTTCTTCTTGGTGAAGAGGACCGGTGAATTCCATGGTGAGGAGCTAGGGTGTATAAACCCTTTATCCAAATTCACTTATAATTGTTTCTCTAGTTCCTAAAGTTCCACAATATCCATTCGATATAGAGTCTTGGATATTGGAAATTCCCCAAGTATAATATCAATTGAGAATTCAACATCTCTACTAGGAGGAAGACCAGGAAGTTCCTCAATAAACACATCAGTGAATTCCCTCACAATAATAATGTCTTTGAGGATGGTTTCTTACTTAGACTCAATCATCTAAGAAATATATGAATGCTCATTGGGTAGTAATATCCATTCTTGCAATGATGGTGCTAAAGAATATTCCTCCTCCTCTTTGAACATGTATATAATTAAGGTTTGATTCTCTATATATAGAGTGATTTCTATTTCACAGCAATTTATGTTGGATATATATAGGGAAATCCAATTCATGCACATAATTACATCAAATTCCACTAAGGGGAGTATGAAAAGGTTCTTCAGGAAGTTCAATCCACAAATTGTTATAGGGGATGAGTTATATACATGGGATGCAATAATTTCCCCATTTTCTGTTTGTACCGACATCCCTACTTCCATTCTTTGTGGTGGTGTTTGGATTCTTCTACTAAACTTTTAGGATATAAAATAATATGTAGAACTATGGATGATAACCCTAACTTTAACTTTTCTATTATGGTACTAATTTATCTAATGTAGACTTAGGTTTTAGTATCTTAAACTATTAAACACATAAAGGGTAATTCAATGACATTGAAGGGATAAATTATAAATTACATTTATCTCCTTAACTTATGAATTTCTAGTATTCAGTATATGGTATTCATGATATACTTCCAAAAATATATCCCTATGGGATTTTTTTATTCCCATAATAATGTTTTTTAATTATCTTATGAATTTACCAAAAAATATCCCCATGGAGTTTCAAACTAGGAGTGAAGAAAGACTCGTTGTCGTTCCCCAGTTCCCGTTCGAGTCTAGCTCAAACCGGTGTTTTTGGGTTTTACCATTAGATACATCTGTGCTAGAGCCACATCCAATTTTTTATATCCATATAGATATGTATTTTCTTGAAAAAACACTTACTATATACTCAAATAAAATTAGGGATTTCTTATTATACTTTGTTTCAACCCTAAGGGTTTTTACTAGGGTTTTCTAATCCTAATCCCAAAAATAACTAAACCTATACTATGATACAAACTATAACAACCATGCTCTTTATTTCATATTTAAATATGATTTATTACATATATTTTCACTTAATACAATTCAGAAGATCGAGAGGTCTATTGTATTGGGAAATTAATAACATTACATAATAACTTAAAACATGAAATACAATATCTTTATTGAAAATTTCTTTTACATGACCACAACATTTTTTTGTACTTAACACTGCATGAGATAACCTGAGTATGTATATAATAAATGGGGAGATATAAATCCTAATAAGGTAATAAAAATGGAATAATATGAGGATAATAATTCATTTTAGACATGTAATATCAATGAGGTATAAAGGAGCATGAATATAAAGGTGTGATATAGCATGATAATCATAACATGGAAATGTTGAAACAATTTAAAACACTACATCATAAACAAAAAAGGAATTAGGTAAACCCATATCACAACATGGTGGAAAAAACTCCCCCTAAAGAAATCAGTTAAAACCCTATCCCAACATGACATATAATGATACTAAACATTACCCAATGCATTGGAGCACTATTAGGGTTAACCCTTCATAATCATTTCAATCTCATGATTAAGTGTGCCACATAGATCATATAAAATGGATTCATTCAACATAGTCATTTATTCCACAATAAATTAATTTGGAATATATACATGAAAGTCCTAAATCAACATGTATATGTGCATAAAGGTGAATACCCTTGATAGAGGAATGGGCATGGTATTCACTACATGATGATTTTGGCATGGAAAATTGTAGTGCAATTTCGGCAACACAACGACGTCAAATATAAATTTGTAAAATGAGTTGATGAGAGAAAAATGGGTCTCTCATAATTTATTCATGAAATTGGCAGTAATGGGGATAGGTAATAATATAACCCAACTTAATAAATTGTAAATTAAATGGAATATCTTAATTGAGGTACTTTATAAAAAGAGGAGAGAGAGAGAAACACCTCACAAAATTTTGGCACAGTAACGGCTTAGGTAAGGGTCTAAATGGGGGAGGATAAATTATACCTCATTGAAATAACATCAAATGGAGAGTATGGAGTTGATCATAAAATTATAACAATATAACCAATTTAAATTAATAAGACTAATTTCAAACAAAGTTCTTCAATTGAAAGGAAGAGAGAAAAATGAGGATCCTTTACAGAATTTTTCCATGGTAAAGGGTGTATATAAAGGATCATGGATAACTTAATGCGAGTGGAAGGAAGATATAATTATTTATAAATAAAATGGATATTAAGTTAATTATTTATGAACATATCTCAATATATGAAAATTGAAATTAAAAGGCATGTCACAAAAAAGAGTGCTTGATAAAATAGGGGAGTGGAAGATCCCTTACATGGATGTGTGACTCCAAAGGCTTGGGAAGGGATTCTTGGGATATTTGGGTGCCTTGGGAGGGTTCTAGGGAGCATGGTTCATAGGGTAGTCGAGCTTCAAAGAGTTTTAGGGAAGAGAAATGGAATCTTGGGTTGGTTTATATAGGAAAGGAGGGAGATTTGTTTATAATTTTAGTTTCAGACACTACGCTATAAAATATTCAAAACCACAAGTCATCGCATAGTCTCTAGAAAATCTGAGTGCAATTAATTATTTTATAAGGGGAAGGTAAAATATATTAATTTTTTTTTCTTATTCGGAGGTGAGTCGCACTTTCAAGGAAATGATTTTAACATCTTAAAATATTTTGTATGTTTTGGAGGATTCACTAAGTATTTATAAAATAAATCAAATAAACTTAAAATTATATTATTTTAAAGTAAAAAATATATATTTTTCCAAATATCCCTTTTATATTATTTATTACATCATTTTTAGTCCATTATGATGTCATAAAACACATCGTATATTTATACGGTATTAAATTTTTACCCAAAAATTTGATTGTCTCCGAAAATTATAAAAAATTAACCATTGGATAATTTCAATGTCTGGATTCTGGAATTAATATTACTTTTATCTAAATAATTTTATTAATATGTTAATTTTCACTTTTAAAATAAAAATTGATATTTATTAAAAATTGACGGGTTTTTACAAAAATAGTTTTTAAACCTTAATAAAAATTACTTTTAACTTCATTATATGATCATTTATATTTAATAAAATTAATTAAATAATAATATTTATTATAACATTGTTTATTTAAAAAAATCCATTAATTCCTTAAAAATAGTTTTTTTAATTCAATTTGAATATTAGCCGAAAATATTATTTGTGATTTAAAAATAATTTAAAAAGTAATAATAATATAATAAAAGTATATTAATAATTATATACAAAAATAATGTACATAATTATAATCCTAGGGTCTTGTTACATATCTCTTTGTTATACCATCAGATGTCCTAAGAGTAAGGTGTGTGATGGTGCGGATTTCATGGGGTCATTTGGTGAACATGGTTTGTGTCGGGATCTCAATGAGCTTGAACTTATCCCTTAAACGGTTTTCATCATACTTGAGTTTTTGGATATCGGCTTGGGATTGGTATAGGGAAAATCTTAGAAATTCTATCTGACTTGGAAGCTCTGATAAATGGGCTCATAGGGTACGATCCTACTGGTTGAGGCCATCACTTCCTTTGTCTGTAATGATTTGTTTAAACCCTATATTTATACTTATCATACGATCATTGTTCAATGGATATATTATCAATGGTAATGATACTTAACAGTTATTTAAATCCAGTTTGATATAATAATAAAATATGTTCATGTGTCTTCTATATCCACATGACATTTAATTAAATAAAAAGAAAGGGAATTTTATTCAAAAAAAAATTGGGTCGTTACAACCATAAGAGTTGTGGGGTCAACCTCTACCTTGTTTTTCTTTCCCACATCCTTATTACCATACATGGGTCCCTCTATCAGAAATATGAGTATCTTATTACGTTAAAGCTAGAAAACTATAGATTCATGGATGAAATTTCTTAATAAATAAATTTATATTGTTCCTTTCTCCTTTTTTCCCAACTCACCTAACTTTTCATATTAACCCATAGACACCAACATTATACCATCTTTCCTAGATGAATTTCCATCTTCCATGGATCTATTAGTCTTACCCACTGATTTACTGGTCATTGGATTTAGAAGGTTGGTTTAATACTTCTTATTTTTGGTTTTCTTCCCTTTATTTTTTGGATACCCATTATAGTCAAATCCACTATCCCTCTAACTCTTATTATCAGAATGTTAAAACATCTATTATTTCCTTTCCTCCCCATAATTGGTCAGATATATTCCATTAGCTTATTTATTATCATATAAAAAAATCTAGTTCCCACTCTTATTAAGGCCTCCATTACCTCTGAGCTCGTAAAAATTTTAAATTTCCTTAACCATTTAGAAACTCCAACTTTCTATCCATATAATTCATTATTTACTTAGTCATTATCATTTAACTATGTGAATTCGTTCAATAAGTTAACTCTTAGATAGGTCTCCTTCAGATCATCCATTCATTCTTCTCCCATTGCAACCTACAGCTTTCTAGAATAGAGATTCTCATCACCATACAAGAATATATCCTATGGAAGACCCTTCACTAAAAGAGAATTTTTCCTCAATAAATACTCTAGTATATATTTTGAATAAACCATTACTATTTGAGAACCCTCAAAAAGTGGAAGGGGAAGAATCACACACCATTGGGTCACGAGAGTCCACTCCTAGAACCACTACTTCTGTATTGGTTGACACACCTACTGTTTGTCTTAGGGAAGCCTCACAAATCTGATAATTCCCATATATAGAAGGATTAATGAGATCCATAAAAATATTTCTACCCTCGTGACTATAGTTCAAACCATCTTCAATTTCCCCCACATTCTTCATCAAAACTTGAATATATGCCTAATGGAGTTGGCCCAATCAATGGTATGATGGTCAGTAGTCAGACCATGAATCAATGATCACATCAATAATACATCATAAATCCACTCTGACCTCAATACTAACATATTAAATTTGGTTCTTAGATAAATCCACTTAAATAAAAATATAGGTACTAATAGGGTGACACCGTGCCTTCAATGTATTGTTAAAACTCAGTAATATACAAACCAAATTTTCTAAAATTATTTGAATTTACGGTTTTCAAATTATAGGGGAAAACCTAGGAAGTTTACCCAAATATATATAGTTGGGGGGATACCATTTCTTATGAAAGACACTGATCCATCTGAACAAAGAAAATCAAATTCAAACGTCAATGGGATTTAGAGAAAATAATTATGGGGTATTATTCAATAATGAAATGTAATAACTTAAGGTAAGAATACATCAATCCAACTATATAATTATTCTTAAATCCCTTTAACCATTAAAAAAATCTATTAAAATCATCCACCAATGGGCATATCCAGCCAAAAAGTGAATCTAGAGAAATATCATGGAGGAAGAATATCTTATTGAACTCCAATGATGATAGAGGAAGCTACAAAATCTATAAGTCAACCAGGGGAATATTAAGATTAACAAGATATTTAGAAAATTTATAAGTATAGTAGGATTAGTGAAAGTGGAGAAGGATGTTGGGTGTTCTAATGTTAGACTATACCCCCCCCCCCATGATGTGGGGCGTGGGGGTTCAATAGATAAACCATCGCTATCCCCTTGGGAAATTGTTCATCCATCAACCCCCCTGGTGATGGGGGGTTAATAGAGTTACCATAACTAGTCCCTTGGGAAATATTTTATCCATGATCAAGAGAGTTCAACCCCACTCATGGTAAAGAAACAATAGTTTTACATTAGAAAAAGTTTGGAATGGAATTATTTTCTCTATCAATATGTTATATCAAAATCAGATTAAAAAGTTAAATGAAAATATATAATAAGACAAAATGATTTTTACAAATTTCACTACTTGATTTGGGTGGCTAGTTATTCATGGGTAATGGGTAATATCTCACTACCCATGATGTTACACCTTTTAGCAAGATTATTTATTGGGTATAATTGGATATCCTTGGACATAGTGAAATTTATATTAATACTTCTGTCATGTTCCTATTACACAACTGATACTATGAGTTAGTATATAATAGTAAAGAGTAAAAGTAATAAAATTTGGTTGAAATAAAAAAACAAAAACATTTATATTAATATATTGTGTACATCCCATGGATTCACCAGATAAATACACTTTTCAAAATTATGAGAACTAAAATATAATGTGTTATTTGAGTCATAAAAAAATATTATAACTCCCCTTTTTGTGATTATCAATCTATTTCCTCAAGCTTCCCAAAATTTCTCGTGTGAATAAATGACTTATTCTAATATTGGAAAACTTGTCTTCAAAAATACTTGATATCACATCAACCCAATTATGTAAATTCAACTTATAGAAATTATATAGAATAATGAATAATTATCTTAATCTTTCATCAAAAAACACTTACAATTTCCATGAAAAACCGAAAAAACATCTAAAAATGTATGACTATTTATATTAAGATCTAATTAAAGAAAAATGTTTTATTTTTTTACAAACTCTTATATATATCATTTTAATATTAATATATAAATATCACTTAAAAATAAATATTAATTATCTAATAATGCTACCAAAATAGTTTTATAATTCCTTTCTTGAATTATAAAGAAGAGTTTGTAGAAAACAAATTCAATAAAGTAATAAATTCCAAAAAAATAAGAATATTTTTTAATTAAAATTTTAGTACTCCTTCCATTCATTTTCAAGATATTAATAAATAATAATAAACCACACATATAATTCATTCTATTAATATATTTCATCATTTCATAGAAATTATATGATCTTAACTATACCAAAACAAATGTTCAAATTAGAAGGTGATTATCTCATTATTACTAACGAACCCTCATAAAGTGAATTAATAAAGGGAGAGATGAGAATATCCAAAGAGATACTTAGTTATCATAGTATTGATATTTATATAAAGGGTTTATGAACACTAAAAAATATTATTTTATCCAATGGTGTGGTTTTTATATAATTTTCACATTAGGAACTTGTGATTACTAGTTTCCTAACAAAATTATTTTATGAGTTTTGATGTTTATTTTAGTTGTATTTATTGAAAACATGATCAAGGGTTAATTGGATGGTTATTGTATCTGTGATAGAACCAAATAAATAAATATGTTTTGAGGTGGTTCAAACCATTTAATAGTTCTCTCAAAACCTAATTTTCGTTACTATGTGTAAATGGATAAGGATGTAATCTCATAAAAATTAATATTGTCTTAGTTGTTGTTACATTATTAAATGGAGGATAGCCATGTGGAAGTAATATTATGATGTCGTAAGTATTTATTATGTCTCATTGTAATATGGAAGCATCAAAAATGGTTATGTTTGTAGTTCTATAATTTTAATGGGAGGAGTTCAGGTTTTACCTTGAGGAGATATTGTGAAGAATGTAATTGTTTATAGCGTGGTGAAAAGAAAAAACATTAAATGTGACACCAAGGAGGAAAATTAAAATAGAGATAAATATTTCAATATAGAGTGTTAATAATTGAAACACAATATCATTAAACCTATGGTGGATTATGTTAATGTCATGTTTGAGGTATGAAAAATAACCACTATAAATAGAAAATGATATTCCATATTTTACCATTTTTTTTGAATATATCCATAAATAGATAGACAATGTTAAGTCCCAAATAATGATAAATTAGTGGAATTATTACTTATATAGATTACATGTTTTCAATAGTGAGGTAAGATAAATAACTAAGATAGTTTACCATACAATCTAGAGATCATTCTATAGATTATATGGTTGAGATTTTAGAGAGGGAAGAAGGTGCACACTTGATCCAACCATAGATGCACTTATGTCGGGGAAAAATATGGATCAACATGCTAATGCTTGTTTTGATATATCCAATACTTAGATTTCATGATTATTTTCTTACAACATTACTTATTCTTTTGTATATAAACAAATTAACTTGGATATATGAACCATACTCATTAGTCACCAAGGATTAGCCACTCAATAAGCATTTTCTATCAACTTTTTAAATATCTATTGTCTTTTGAATTGCATATCTCTCTCTATCTCTCATAATTTATTTTTTAATAATGGATCCTAGCTTTAAATAAATATGAGAACATGAGTGATATTTAAAGGAATTATTTTTAAATTTTTATCAGATTAATTCACCACCCTTCCTTAGTACTTCACAATTTACTTTCCTTGGGCACGTCAAATGGAATTAGTACCAAGTATATTCTCAAGGATCTGAGGTATTTCATATTTGTTATATATTTTTATTTATTTTCTCTTAGGATCTTGAATTCCATCAAAAAGAAGTTTGTTCAAACGATCAAAATAATATGGTTTTATTAATTGAAATAAATGATTTTATATGTCTTATATAATTTCCCATGAACTTTATTAACATCTCCATGAATGGTGTTCACATTCTCAATGTTTTAATAGATTATATAATTATATACAAGAACAATATTGACACTAATTATACAGTAAATATTTTATTTATTTCATGCCTCTCTATGAAAGAGATTACTGGAGCTCTGCACACTAAAATAATAAAATGGACTCTAGAAAATGATTCATGATATACATAGGGAAGATAATAATTTCAATGTATAATGATTAAAAACATTTTATACTTAATTAGAGGATAACAAATGGGAGAATATTATTTGGTATGTGTTCTTCATTTGAGTGAAGAAAACTATTATCCTGATTTGATTTTATGAGCATGTTCTTAAATATTCTACCATTCTTAAAACAATATTGATAAGACTTTTGGAAAAAAAGTATACGCAAGTTTCAACACTAGTGGATCAAGAACTAGATTATTATACCATTAATAAGATGAAAAATATCCTGATAAACAATTACATGAGGAGGGGTTCATCTGTAAGGTAGAAAATAAAATAATAAATGAATAAAACATTCACAACTTCAAATTATTCAAAATATATTTTACATAAGTGGTATTATGATAATGAAACAAATGTTGTTGGTGATGCTGTAAAATTTAATGAATTTATATAATTTTCCACAAAGTAATGTTATGAGGAAAGGGAATATATAAGTGAAAAATATCTTATAAGATATTCAGATGTGGAATAATTAGAAATAACATGGATTTTTTTCCTAATAAGGAATAAATATTTAGTGAGGATTATCGTCAAAAAATATCCTCTTAGATAAAAAATGTGTAAAGTATTTATAAGAGAGGAAAATTTTTTATTGGAAATGAAAAGTCTAATTCTTATAAGAAAAGAAAATTTTCCTAAAAACATTATATGTAATATTATTATGAGAAATGTGGAAGAGATGAAGTGGACTTGGGGAATGAAAGTCCCCATGTGGATAATTCATCTTTCTTCTATATTATATTCTCATCAATTTACCATATAAAATCTAACATTTATAATGAATCATCAAGTCCAATCATATACTCAATCTACATATGTCTAATCAACCAAAATTTTATCATAAATCTCTTGTGTCCTTTATTTGAATCCACAGGGCTCAAAAATATTTCCCATTTTATATTGTTTAAAATACCATATAAATACAAATGTCAATAAAACATCAAAGGCATATGAATTTTCTAGATGAAACGAACTCTAGAGTTTGCATAAAAATTTAATGTGATAAAATAATAGTGATATACTAGTAATCACATATCCTTTCAATCACTTTTCTTAAACTTTTTATCACTAGTAAAAACATTGAACCACATTACAAAAATTTAATGTATGTAATTATTAGAGAAATATATTTGAAAATATAAAATTTTATCCAATTATTTTTTATTTTCATACCAACTATTTTTATTCAATTTTTTTTTATTTTATTTCTATGCAACCAAGTTTTATTATTTTGAAATAAATTATTTTAGAAAATAAATTTTTTGTAGTGGAATATCCCTTGGGAAAAATACATTATTTCCTATATATTTTTTCAATAATCACATTAAGATATTTTTCTAGGATATCATGTTAAAATCATAGACTTCCCATTTTTTATCCCCTTAAATGGAAAAAAAATAATTTAGATTTATATTATTATCTCTCCTTTTATAGAAAACAATAAAAAGACTAATGTAGGGGAATAAACATACATACCTCAATATTGATGTGATAGAGGCTGATAATCCATCATCAGTTACTTCTTGACTAATTAATCATCAATTCAAAAACAAAATTTCTAATCTCCTTGATAAGAGACCCTTATATCATAAAATATTCCTCCCACATAAATTCTAAAAGTGATTTCGGGGAATTATATGTTATTTTAGTAATCAATTTCATTATTCCAAAATGTATATCAATATAATTACTATTTTTTCTATTTTTAGGTTTATCCCAAATTATATTTTTTATTCAGATATAATTGAAGATACATTGTGAAGTTTTACTATAAAAGTTTTTTATTTAATGAAAAATAACTTTGGTTAAATATTTTTTTTTAAATAGGAAAAGAAGAGTTACTGGAAGTTGAAAAAAAAATTATGAAGTTACTGGAGAAGAAGAAAGTTTTTCAGATGTAGATATTCTGAAATTTCTATAGATATAGAAAGATATAAAGTTATACATATAAATAAATTCATAATAGTTATAAATTTATAATGTTTTGGAAATGTATTAAGTTATAAAGTTCTTGAGATAAGGAAAGTTAGAAAGTCTAGATGTCAAATATTTTGGTGAAATGAATAAATTTAGAAAGTCTAGCAGTTAAGAAAGTTGTTGAGATAAAGAAAGTGATAAATTTTAGAAGTTATAAATTTTTATTTGTTAAGAAACATTCTTAAAAAGTCAAAATATCATATTAAAACCTCAAAGTTCCTTAAACCATGAACACTCTCATGGTACAAGATTTTATTAAAAATAAGAAGTTGAAGTTTTCTAGAAACTGAGTTATGGATAAATTTTTTGTAAGAAGATATAGTGTTTAAAAGTTTCTATTTAGATATACTAGAGTTTATGTTTTTGAATTTAATGTTTTGTACAAATTCATTGGTTACAGATCCTCAGACATACCCAACCGAATAATGGCTATCAAATGGGATATAGAATAAGCACAAGATGCATATCATCAGATAGAAACATTCTAAGAATCTTTGAAGTTACTATTAGTGATTTTTTATAGTTCTGAAAAATGTGAAAGAAATTAAAAGTGGATCAATAATTCATATTTTAATCTCTAAGAAAATAAAAAGGGAGATATCATCTATGTAATTGGACATAGAGATCCATCTATAGAACACCAGAAAAACCTATCTAGATTAAGATATGTGTGGAAGTTTGAAGTTGGTTTAGCATAAAAAAGTTGATCAGATGATAAATTTTGTTAAACTATATAAAAGATAAAAATTTTAATCAAAGAAAGATGATTTTACATAAAATTGAAGTCTCGGATAAGATAATGGATATTCATAACCTAAAATTGTGGGTTTTACCAAATGATGAGTTTTGTGTGAAAACACAAAAGGAAGAAATATAAAGTTCCACAAGATGTGTTAAAGTTTCTATTGGTAATAATGTTGTAGGTGTATGGATTCTTTATAAGATCTAACAATTTAGCCAACCATATTCATTTGTATTGGAGAAATGGATAGAAAAATGTTTTCTAAGTTTCTTTTGAGTGAGTTTTCTCTAAATGGGCCAAGAGAATAAGATAAAGGAAAGTTTTTTTTTCAGAAAATACAGTTTGTATAAAGTAATAAGAATATTTTTTTGTTACAAGATGAAGTTTTATGTTTTGAAGTTCTGAAGAAATGGTAAAGGAAGACAACCAGAAAATCTTTTCTAATCAGATATAATTTTTCAATCAGATAGACTTTTGTAATTATAAAAACTTTTATCTAGTGGATAAACCATAAAACTGGATGAACAGTATAATCATATATATAGTATGAATGGATAGGGAATTTTCATGAATAGTGTGATCAGAAGGAGAATTGTTTGCATGTGTACAAAGTCTAAGTTTCAAAAATTCATAAATTTTAATTTTGTAAAGAGTTACAAAGTTTATATTTCATAGAGTTATAATATTTAAGTATAAAGTTGTACAAAGTTTATGAGTTTCTTAATCATAAAGTTTAATGAAATTTGAACAAATTCATAAATAATGGAGAATTCAATAATATTCATGAATGTTCTATAATAGTTGAGAAACATCCCAAAAAATTCAAATGAGCATGAAATTCATATTTATGAATTTAAGTGAGCATAAAAATGAAATTACTTTCCCATATTTTCTATTTCTAAAGTACCTATAAATATAATTGAAAAAGTACATCATAATTGACATTGTTCATGCATTTGAAAATTGAAAGTGTTGTAGAATTTGTGTTAGAGTGAGTTTCCAACTAAAGATGAGTTTCTTGCTAAAGAAGAGTTCCAGATAGAATTTTTTTATCAAAATAATTGGATAGAGGTTAGTTTAGATTACCAGATAGAGTGGAATAGATAGAGTTTCAATGAATAAATCTTATGAGGTGATGAGTTTTGTTAAATTAAAGAAGAAAAATAATCCTATCAGGAAAAATTTTAGAAAAGGTGTATCAGATGGAGTTTATCGGATGTAGACACACCATATAGATAAATTAGACAAAGGAATCAAATATAATTTCTAGGTAAAATTTCCTATTGTAGTATTTAAAAAGGTATATTTTTGTTTTGGTTCATGTTTTGTAAGATTTTTTTAAGGTGATGATATTTAGTATAATCATATCTATCCGGAGATAGAAGGAGACCAATGGGAGTTTTAGGAAGAAGTTTTCATTGATAAACCTTGTGGTTTTCTACTTAATAATGATAAAATAAAGGTTTGATAACTAAATAAATCCATGTGTGGGTTAATACAATCTCTACATGCCTAGTACTCTAATCTTGATAGTTTTCTAAAAAAATGATTTTTTATAAAATAAAAGTTGATAGAAACTTTTATATGAAAGAGGTGGATTCATGACCCCTTGTTATAATTGTTTATGTGGATGGTATAATTTTTATTTTGGATTGATAAATCATTTGAAAATAATTTTCTAAAGAAATTAAGAATAATTTTGAGATGTCAATGTTTAGAGAATTAACTTTTTTTTGGGTTTATAAGTTCAACAAAAGGGAAAATACATTTTCCTATCTCAAGAAAATTATTCCATATTGTTATTACTAAATTTTGGTATGGATGATTCTAAATAATTTTCTACTTTGATTTTAGTAAGAACAAAGTTGAGTAAATATGAAAATGAAAATAGTGTGAATCAAAAAGATTTTTGGAAGTTGATAGGAATTTTTCTTTACATTACATCCTCAAGATCTGATACTATTTATGTTGTGAAATTATGTTCCATATATAAAAGTGATATAATAGAATCCCATATGTTGAAAAAAAATAGAATTCTAAGATATGTAAAAGGAACAATTTCATAATGTTTGATGTACAAAACAATTTTTGATATGAACTTTCATGCTTACACTTATTCTAATTGTGCTAAATATAGAAATGATAAAAAAACAAATTCAGGAAGAGAAATTTTCTTAGGAGAATGTTGTGTGAGTTGGCATAGTAAGAAATAAATTTCAGTAACGTTGAGCACAATATAATCAGAATATATTGTTTCCACGAAGGCTTGTACTCAAATTTTTTGGATGAAATTTTAGCTGGATGATTTAAAAGTGAATTCTTATACATCATTAAAGATACTATATGATAATCAGAGTGCAATTGATCTTTTTAAAAATCCTACCCAATATACAAGATCAAATCACATTGATATTAAGTTTGACTTAATAAAAGAGATAGTTATTGGCGGAGATATTTTTCCAAAATATATTTCAATGAAATATAAAATTGATGATATCTTTACCAAATATATTCTAAAATAAATATTTGTGAATTTTAGGTAGTAACTTCATGTTCAACCTCCACCATTGACTTCTTAAAGTTCAAAAAAAAGTCCCCAATTGTGCTTTGTATTATTTTTAAAGGGGGGAAGATAGTAACAAATTTGTAAGAATTTTTTATACTTATTTTTTTAATGAATCTGAAGATGTAGTTATCATAAAATGGCATAGAGAATACAAATGGAGAGATTGAAAAAACTGAGTTTTAAAAAATTGAAAATATCAATGTGATGGGGGGGTTATCTTGATAGGTCTAAAAA
Source organism: Viscum album (assembly GCA_963277665.1). NCBI lineage: Eukaryota > Viridiplantae > Streptophyta > Magnoliopsida > Santalales > Viscaceae > Viscum > Viscum album. The sequence goes on along the minus strand of OY728162.1, from coordinate 619,358,173 downwards.
ATTTCTTGTCACCAAGGGATGAAATTCCATAAAAAAGTAGTTTATCCAGTAGTGTGGTTTTAGAATTCTCTCTTTTAATAATGCTTGTGTCTTGGTAAAATTTGAGAATTTTGAGTTGTTGCAAAAATGAGTTGTGAAAAAATTTTAGTGATGAAAAATATTTGGTGTTAAATTTTGTTAATTAATGTTGAATAAAAATACAAAGGGAGAGATTGAAGATCCTTTGTGATACTTTTATAACAAATTTTTTTATTTTTTGACAACAAAATTTTGTTAAAGATTGTTTTTTTAAAAGGAAAGAAATAATTTTTAGAATTTAATAATGTTTTGTTATGAAGTTGTTGTAGAAGAATAAAGTTCTTCATTTGTAGAAATTATGAAAGTTATTCAGATGTAGAAATTTAGAAATTTATTCATATGAAGAAAGTCATAAAAGATATAATTTTATAATGTTATAGAGATGTAAAAATTCAGAAAGATTTACATATGAATAAAGTAATAATGTATGGAAGTTAAGAATATTGGTGAGATGAAAAAAGTTAGAAGTTCTGGAAGTTAAAAAATTTGATGAGATGAAGAATGTAAGAAATTTAGGATGTTAGAAAATTTAAATTGTTAAGAAGCTTTCTTAAAAATTCATAAGATTCCATGTAGATATCAAATTTCCTTAAATCGTGAAAAAATCATGATATAAGATTTTATTGAAAAGAAGAAGTTGAAGTTTTCTAGAAAAAGAGTTCCAAATAAAGTTTTTATAAGAAGATTTTATATTGAAATGTTCATGATCAGATGAACCAAAGTTGATTTTATGAATGTAAAGTTTTGTAAAAAGGAATCAGTCATTGATCATTATACATACCCAACAAGATTATGGATATAATATGGAACAGAGGAAAATCATAAGAAAAATATCATCTGATAAAAAAATTTAATAATCTATGAAGTTGTTATTACTGAGTTTTTTCAGTCATGAAAAATTCAAAATAAATACAAAAGTGGATTAAGAAGTTATATTTAAATATTCTAGAAAAGAAAAATGGGGATATCATATTTATAATTATATATATATCTCTGAAGATAGACCATCATTAAAACCTCTTCGAGAAAAGATATGTGTTGAAGTTTGAATTTTCTTCACCAGATAGAAGTTAATTAGATGAGGAAAGTTACTAAACCACATAAAATATCAACTTTGTAATCAAACACATATGATTGGAAAAAATAAAGTAACATCAGATAAGATAATGGAGAACCATAACATAAAATTGAAGGGTTCACCAAAAGTTGTGTTTTGTGTGAAAACAAAAATGGATAAAAAACTAAGTTACACAAGATTTGTTGAAGTTACTAATAGACATAACATTACATGTGTCTAAAGTATTTACAAGTTGCTAAAATGTTGTCAACCATCTTTAGTTGGCTTGGAGAAATAGACAGAGAAATGTTTAATAAGTTTCATTAAGTAATTTTTATTCAAATGGTCCAAGATAATTGTATAGGGGGAAGATTTTTTTCAAATATATTTTTTGTAAAAAGTTTTAAGAATAATGTTTTGTTATAAGCTCGGGGATGAATTTGTAATTTTTTGAAGCATTTCTAATGTAATACCATCAGATGAACATTTCTAAACGTATAGATTTTCTATAATCAGATTGAATTTTTTAATCAGATGTACTTTTTTTATTGGACTAACTTTTGTCCAGTGGATGAACAGTACAATTAGATGAACAATATGATCAAAATAAAGTATGATCAAATAGAGAATATGCATAAACAAAATGATCATACAAAGAATTTTTTCCATGTGTATAAAGTTTAATTTTCACAAAGTTACAAAATTTAAGTCTGTATATAGTTACAATGTTTAGGTTTCACAAATTTACAAAGTTGAGGTTTCAAATTGTAAAAATTTGACGAGTTTCTTAAAAATAGAGTTTAAGGAAATTAGATGAAATTTGGAAAAATTTTATAATTCAAGAATATTCATGAATGTTATAAAAGATTTTAGAAGAATCCCATAAAATTTCAAATGATCATGAAATTCATATTTATGAATTCTAGTGAGTAGTAAAAAAAATTGGTTTCCCATATTTTCTATTTTTAGAGAACCTATAAAATATAGTTAAAAAAGTACATTGTACTTGACATGGTTTATGTGTGTGAAAAGTTGAAGTGCTATAGAATTTTTTCCAGAGTGAGTTTCCAATTTAAGTTGAGTATCAGGTTGAAGAAGTGTTTTATATATAATTTTTTGATCATAAGAATCATATAGAGGTTAGTTTATATTACTAGATATAATCCAATAGATATATCTTTCATGTAAAAATTTTGTGAGACATCGTGTTTTTTTAAATCAGACAGAACCAAATTTTGTATTATATATAGTTTTAGAAAAGGTGAATTATATGGAGTTTTTTTATATACAAGCACACTAGAAGGAGAAATTAGATAGAGGAATCATATGGACTTTCTAGATGAACTTCCCTAGAGCAGAATTCACAATTTTACATTTTTTGTAGCTCAATTTTGTAAAACAATTGTGTAAACTAATGGGAGTTAGTATAATCATACATATTAAGAGATATAAGGAGACCAATAGGATTTGTATCAAAAATTTTATTCACTTTTTTCTGATAGTGAATTTTTATAGACCCATGAGAGTGGCCATGAAAAGGATGTAAGTTCTTACATTGAGGTCAAACCTTACAAATCTTGTGTGCTTTGCTTACTGTCCTACTTTTCCATGCATGTAAGTTTACTAAAAGGTGATAAAGAAATAACTCTAACAATTTACATGGATTAATTTTCTTAAATTTTAATTTTTTTAAAAAGATAAAAACTTATTCAACCCGCACCCTTAGTTTCTTTACGATCCTTCTAAACATCAATAATAAACAAAAATTTAAATAAATCTACTTTTTTAATAAAATAAATGTAAAATTTTACACAATTTTGATCTCCTTCACATTTAACATAATTATATAATTTTTTTTATTATTTCCACATAATTACCATCCATATTATTGCGACCAATTTGGTTTATTCATTTAATTTTCCTTATATAATATTCTTTCATGAATAATAAACATGACTTAGTTTCTTCACCAACATGAAATATTTTATGATTATTTTAGTGGATTAAGGTTAGTATAAAACAATATTCCATCATAATATCCAGGTAATAATCCATTCTAAATATAAATTTATTTCATTCCCCACAAATTTGACAAATAGTAAGTAAGTGGGACTTCATTCCATCAATAAAAATTATGTTTTTTGTCTCATTCTTCTTGTTACTAATTTACGCACAACCAAATCCACTTGTTTTGAGTGACTCTTTGCATTGTAAAACGTATACCATACACTTTTCCCCAAAATCCATAAAATGGTCCTCACTCAGGTGAATACAAGTCATGTTTGAGTAGAAAAGTATTCCCATGACTATAGAATAAAGAAATTTAATTTACACCTGATTCATGACAACTCAAACATCGAGGGATTGAGATCCTTTAGAAATGTTTCCCAGTATGATGATGTGGTGGTGAGAACATCCATTCAAGAGTAGGTCATGTATTTTACAAATTGCTAATGAAAATGGTTTCAAATCCTTAAAACCATTTTGAGAGTTTTCTATGAACCTTTTGTCCTCATAAAACATCTTTTTAGGTGTATATTCATTATTTATGGGTGAAATTTTCTTCAAAGGTTTTTATTTGACTGGACAAAGAGACAAACTAGATTTATAGATCAAAATTCATGACCATTTTATATCATGTTTTATTTTCCAATAAAATAAATTTTATGATGGAAAATTGTCGTGTGATATTTAAACAGACCAAAAGATACTCTCAACTTACATGGATGTATCCCATGCTCGCAACATACACTTATCATTCGCAGCTTGTAGATGGAGACTATATGTGGTTGTGTGATCCCTCCCACTTATGCATCTTTTTTATAGAGTGCTTATGCGGTTGTGTGATCTTGCACCATATAACTCCCAGCCTCTTACGTGGCTTGTAGAAAAAAATTATTATATAGTCTTGTGATCCCATGTTATGTAATACCCTACCTCTTATGTGGATCATTGATAAAAATATTATGTGGTTACATGACCCTACACCACATCATGCATACCTCTATCATATGACTCTCATGTGGGTAGATGTCCTATATTGGTTACCTATCAGGTGCCCATGCCTCATCACATGTGTTGCCTATAAATACACCAGTTTCCATTTTGGGAAGGAAGACTGAGGAGGATTAAAAAATGATAGATAAAGAATAAACAAAGAGATATTGGGGATATAGAAAAGGAATAAATTTGGATCTAGATTTCACATTTTGGAACTTTAACAACTTATGAAGGTAAAACCATATCCCGAATACCACTCCAAAGAAAGAAAAATCCAACATAAGACATTTTTTGTGATCAAATCCAATGATATTATCCCACATAAACTTATTCACATGATCAGAATATTGTCACATGATATTTTATTTGTTTTTTTGTTGTGGTATATGTATCTCACATGGTTATTTGATTACAATCCCTCATGGACCATTTTATGTGGTTTACCTTCTGCAAACCATCTTGCACAGATCATCTCATATGGATCATCCTCTACAGATAATCTTCTACATATTGTCTTATATTGATTATCTTAGGATGATTTCTTTATAAAATTGACTTACACGGTCATCTTATGTAGACTATAAGTCCCATATTATGCAGTTTCCATTTCTCATGTGATATTGAATTATGTGATTACCTCTCATAGTTACCTTACACCATTTGTGAATTCCACAAGATCCATCCTCCTAAAACCAGGGTTCCCAAAAATATTATTCCCCCCCTCCCCGCATTGATTATTACATACATTTCAATTTGAATAATTGAAATATTTTAGTTTTATGTTTCAATCTGAGCCATCTAATCAGACCATTTTAACCCAAAAGACCTATATAGCCTCCTTTTCCCAATGTTAAAAACCCTAAAAAGGACAACTTATGAACTCTTCTAAGGCCACCATATATACATTATCTAGTCATACACACCATCATGTACCCCTTTAATCATGGTTTCCCTTGATTAAATGAGGCTGGAGAATTGTCCCCCCAAATAGGTAGAACCCTACAGGGAATCATGATCGAGGATTCCCTTGATAATGCTAGTTCTATTCAAGAAAATTATAGAGAGGTCTCCCCCATCTTGATAGTTGATTTGTTCTCTACCCATCTATATGGGTTGAATATAGAATCCCTCATGGAGTAATCCCCTAGAATTTCTTATAGGATTATATATACCTCTTTCCTTCCTTATCCTCTCCCATGTCCACCAGTATATTAAGAGTAGGCTCACCTATATGGGATTACTATTCAAGTGTAAGTCCAATCCAAATTTGATTATGAAATATTCTAAATCTTCTACCATCTATTGTTTCTTACTAAAATCATGAATCATGTGGGATTAGATATCTGAGTTTATTATTTCATTTTCACAATTAAAACATTCACCATGGGCCTATTATCTATTGTAATCCCAAACTCTACATAAAATGGTAGCTCATGTATATTCCTCACTCAATGTCATATTTTCTCCCATAATATATAATAGGTATCTATAAATGGGCCTCCTATCAGGTGTATTCCAAAAAATTTCATCAAAAGGCAGCTCATGATTAAGCCCCATTCAATGTCCTATTTCCTGATTTTATGGCACATTCATCCATACATGGGCCTCTTATCAAGTGTAAGAACCAACTCTACATCAAGGGGTATCTCATGTATATTACTTACTCAATATCCTATTATCACCCTTTTATGGAATAGGTATCCATACATGAAACTTCTGTTAGGTATATACCCTAATACCACTCCAACTATGAAATAGTATATCATAATACCTACTCAATCCCTAGTTGTGCACTCTAATGAAATCAAATAATATTAAATATATTGTTTCTAAAACAAAACATGACTCTCATGGGCTTAGAGGTTTAGTTGATCATTTCATTATAATGATTGAGATGAATCACATTAATCACATTTTAAATCCTCCTTGCATAAATCTAAACTATATAGCACACATCCTTACCGCATGATGTTAAAATTCATGGAATAGCCCTCACATATGACCTTAAACTATATCACTCAAGCTACAAGGTATTTTATCCTATTCTATCAATATTTTAATAATTCCTCTTTGAGGTTCAAACCAAACCTACACAAACATAAATTTTCTCCTATCTGAGCAGCATAATATGATAGTTTTTATTTGAAGTTCATATTCTCTTTTCGGGTTCCCTTATTTTCTTTCATTTGACTCACTTCTCTTGGTTTCCTCATATTTCTTGAGTTTAGATACACCTCCAAACATCCTAAAATATTCCTTGAGTCCATATTAGCTTCATTATTCCCATATTGGGCCTCCTATTAGGTGTAATCCCCAACCCTAGTTAGCTACCTCTTATGTGACGAACATAAGAAACCCATGTGATAATCATAGGGTTACCCAGACATTTTTTAGGTGATGAGCTTGAGGTAACCATGATCAACCTCCATTAAGTGGTGATCTTAATACGCCACATGTGATGTGCATAGTATTTCTTTATATTCATGATCATATGGTGAATCATCTTTCTTTAGTGATGATCCATATATGCCTCTACTGATGATCCAAGAATGATCTATCATATCTCACATGATTAGAATTGAGATTCCTTCATGGATTTACATGAGGAAGATAAAAAAAGACTTCACTTTAGGTATAAGACCCCAAAATAACTTCTTCTATCTAGTTATTAATGGAAAAGAAAACTAGAAAGGTATACTCAGGCATAAGTCCCACCCTAACCAATACTGAACACCTTTCACCTAAAAATCCCTAACTCGTGATGTTAAACCGCATGGATTAGTCCTCATCACATGAACTTAAAAAGTTTAAAATATCCCATTAAGGGTAATTAACTACATCAATTTTGATTCACATTCTCATGGGATAAGTAGGATACCTCTTTGATGTTCAATCTCAACATCACAACACCAACTGCTTCCCCAGATAGTGATAAATCCAAAAGTTACAAACTATTTATCTTTAAACAAAAGCATCAATAATTCATAAGAGAATTATGTGGAACCTCCATAACACAAATTCCCATAAATAAATCATTTATATTAGATCATTGGCATAATGGTAATATGTTATGTGTCATTATTTTTGAACAATTCACTAGTACATCTTAAATATATAAGAGAGTCTCAGGGTAGGAAATAATTGCCCCTCAAAAGGGTGTGGTGAGATTAACCACCCATCCTCTTGGAAAACATTAATTATGAAGTGTTGATGGTTACAAACCCCAGTGATCACTTGCCTTTGGAATGTAGGTTTGTAATGACATTCACTTTGAACCATCATAGATGAAGGATCCATCAGAGTTTCTATTGGAAACAAAATAGTGAACCCGATGTAAATCATTCAATTGAGACAAGACTTTCACTGCTAAAAAATGAATGGTTTACCATTTCACACCATTCCATTTTATTTTGCATGCATCATGAAAAAAAATGGTGAAACTGGTGTGAATCTTTTTACTCTAAAAGTGATCAATCGACCATGCACTCTTACTTGTGATACTGCATTGACAGGTCCCTTATATTTATTTCTTTTTTATACCTTCAAGATCATCATACAAGACATGTGAACCCAATTCTAAAAGAAGATATAGGGGAATATATTTCCTTCCAAATCATCCAAACTCGGGCATCCAATATAAAATATCACTGATGGAATACAATCACTTAAACTCAATAGAAGTACTATATCTCTACTGTTACGAACATCCCTGATTCCCATAGGTGTATCCCAAATATGGATCATGTTAAATTACAAATCCACACTAGTAAAAATCATCAAACTTAATCAATTCCAACCTTGATGATCGCATAATTCTAGGGAGATCCCCAATCCACTCTCATGGGGGGATTTTTATATTTTTAACCCAAAATCCATCTCTAGTATCTTAAAGTTAGAATTAATACACCATGATTAAGGATATTCCTTTTCTAAGAAAATCCATGCTTCCATCCATGTGTTCCATATGAGTGAATTTCATCATTCATGGCCTAATTGAAGCTATAATCCATGATACTCTTGAAGAAGAAATAGGGGCAGTGATATTCACCACCAACCCACCACATAAAAATTGTGAAACAATATCAGTAGAAGAGAATATTTATTATTTCAAAGAAAAAATATAAGAACATGAATAGATCAATAATGAGTTTCTTAGGGGAAATAAACCCAATGAGTATGTTCTATTGGTTGAAGTTTCTATACTTCCTTCAGATGGCCCTCTCCAACGAGGGAAGATTTCTCAACCAACATTGGCATAGTCAAGACACCCCCAACAAATCAACTTGTAATCATATCAACTGAATCATTTGATCTAAACACTAATTTGTTATCAAGATTCCCTGTTACTTGGGTGACATCAACTTCCATTTCAAGAAAGTCACCCAAGTCCAACCCAATCTTTATTATCTTATAAATTAAAGTATTCTCTCATTACTTGGATGGTTTCTATAAAATTTATATGTACCCTAGTACAACCATAGAGTAAGTTTCATCCCTAGTTAGTGGATTCAACTCCTTCACCACCCCACTTCAAGAACCTTTGCTTCTCAACATTTGATGAAATAATTGATCCAAAGAAACATCTCACCCATTTCTATTCCTAGTGTGACCCAATGTTTGGAACAATATAAGTAAAATATGCTTCCAAGATTGAATGATTTGTGTGGATTTTGGGTGGTCCCAAATTTTCTTGGTACAATAACCTTACATATGGGTCTATTTCAAGTTGGAAAGATCATTATCAACAATTCCACTTCCAATTTATCACTACACTGAGGAAAATGACTATTATTTACCAATATTGGTGTCAAAATAAAGATAATGAAATATTCATATATTTTATTAAAATATGGGAGGCTTTGATATACTCTATAGAAATGAAACTTCCCCATGAAAAATTACATGAGATGTCTATTGAGAATCTATACGATGATTTTTCAACTACACTCTTCCCCTGCAAGTAACATGGTGATTTCCATGAGCTCGCAAATGTAGTACAACATCTAGAGAATGTAATTTTTAAAACCAAGGAAGATGCTCATTGAGCATCACATTCATAGAAAAGGAACCCAGTCAAAGAGAAGAAGACACTATCACCCTCAATCCAAAAAGGTTAAGGAAATGTGACCTTGAAAGTATGAAGAATAAAATTTATTCCTTCTACAATAATCAGGTTCCATGGTACTTTATCTTTACCTTAGGAAACAAATTTATCGTATTTAAAAAATAAAGAATACAAATAAAGTAGGGTAGAATTATCATCCAAAATACCTCCCTTACCATCGTATGTTGGGTCACACAATCCATGAATTCTTCATCATTAATGATCTACTATAGAAATTTATTGACAATGGTCATGTGCCACTAGGTATCCCTAAGGCACAAGTGACATATGTGTCATACGTTATTACTAATAAAAAGGAGGATGAATTCAGATGTCTAATGAAGGGATAATCTAGGAATCAATATATTAAGCACATGCCATCATCAAGTCATGACTGAATCAACCAATTATTACCAAAAGACTCTCTACATCCTCGACACCATCAACTTCTACTTCTCAACCTATAAAAATTCAATTTAATTGGCATGAGAAAAAAAATATAAGGATGGATCCCCATGGAATAAAACACATGTCTAGATTCATACAGACTTTATTCTCCCATCAGTGAGACAATGAGTCCTAACCCACCAAATAGTACACTGGGAAATATACCACAAAAAAGTGAATGGGTGTCAACCCACTAAAATGTATAATATGTTTTGAACTACCAAAAGGTACAATAGGTTTAGATCCAACAAACAGTACATTGGTCGTCATCCAACCAAATGATAAAATGGGATCTGACCCATTAAATGGTACAATAGTTTCTGACCCACCCAAGGATACATTGGGAACCGAACCACCAAATGGAACAACAGGCACTGACCCATCAAATGAGCGAACTTGAATCGACCCAAAAAATGAGTGAATGGGAACCATCCCACCAAATGAGATACTCCCCTGATGAGGAAAAAAATCTACCTCTGTTATCATCAATACGGTATCAACCAGGTCTGAAGAATTTTAAATTGTCACTACGGGCGCACTCTTGGTAGAGATGGAAATACAATTTTATGATCATACAATCCTTATAAGTTTCTTCCATCCTCTACTCTTAATATAATTTAATAACATATTTTTTATAACTCGCCTACCTCTAATGAAAATGTAATCAACTCTAATAGTTCTTAAGAACTCCCATCATCATCACCCATATATCCATTGGATAAGGTAAGGGTGTTAAAGATTATCCTATTTGTCATCCCTTTAAAGATAATAATGTCATATTTGAGGAATAAATGATCACTCATATTCAAAAAGAAAATGAATATCTTTAGGAAATAATTTTATAAATTCTTTGAGGATATTTTCCCTATAATAAAATACCAACATCTTCCTATAGAGGTCCTACATATAGGGAAGTACCCCATCCCACATGTATAGGGAAAGTTTCATATTTTAGCCCCTTCACTTGGTGAATTATAAACATTATTCCACCCACCACATCCCATAGGGGTGGAATATTTTTCATATTTTCACCCTCTTAGAGGAAAAATTTTGGACCTCACCCAACCTCGGTTATTTCCACAAATTTACTGAGACAGTCAGGGTTCCCTTATCTAGAGATTTTAGCATCGACATCCCGATAATTAATAGTCTTTAAATCTACCCTAGAATTGATCAGTGTTGAGACACTGCCTCCAAAACAACAAATCCAACCATGTACTACTTCCAATCAAGGAATATGTGGTACATCGGGGAAGAAAACATGTTTTCCAAATTTCAATAGTAAGTGAAGAAAGGTGTATTATTTCCAACTCAAGAAAGTTCTTGGGTATTTCCTCTTGTCCCTAAATAATAATCTTGTTGATATCCTAAGGATTGGATGAAGGGTACCAAAAGAGGCAGAGTCGAGAGATTATAAAAATTATTGTCCCTATAATAAATTATTAGGGAATACCATGGGGAAGTGATTTATCTTCAATGATTGGATTCAAAAAGTAGATATATGTAGGGATATTGAATCCAATGACACTAGAATATCCACTTTATCCATGTGGAAACCCTGATCAGAATTCAATTTTTTTTAGGATTCAAGTTTGTACATATCTCATTGAAAGAGAAAATAAAATATATTTCTTTAAGCCAAAACATGTTTCTTCTTAATTTTTCTATTAGTCATAGCAATACCTCCTTAAGATTCTAAATATCAAGAGACTCAAGGTTATATCCATGAAATACCATCCCAATTATTATCCCTATTCCAAAATTTTGGGATATATGATTGAAGGATGATTTATATTCAATTATTGTCTCTAGAAAAAGGTAGAAAAAATCTTGATATAGTTAGAGAATCCTGAGCCTCAAAAATCATGTATGCGAGTCATTATCACTCTTCTAGTAATGAAACATGACTAATGAATTATGCCAGACATGTACATCCTAGTTGCAAGAAAATTAATTGCATAGTCATGGTCAGTATCACATGACCTTAATCTTCATTACACTATGGTTTTTATCGTATGACCTCAAAAAAACTACATGACATAATATTCCCACCATATGAAATTAAACTGTACAGTGGTGGTCCTCATCACATGAACCAAAAAAACACTCATCAGTCTAATAATCATGAAACTAAAATAAATGAAACCTTCATTCTATCATGTATGACTATAAAATACTCATATTGGAACACTTTTTCATCCTAATTCTTCTAAGATATGGTTAAATCCATTTATTAATTTTTGGTTCATGGTCTACTCCTTTAATCAGTTTCCACAATAACCAGTCCCTATCTCCTCCAAATGATCCATATCTACATTGGAGACTCAGGTGTAGTGTTCTTAATTCATCAACCTAGTCCTAGAGAAACACCTCATTTCCCTGCATATGAGCTAGATCTATAAGGAAAATTTCACTTTCAATAAATTTTTATGTCTTGATTCATTCTCCCATAGGATACGTAGTGATGTTTTGGATCACCTATGTTGGACCCAACCATGGTTTATCTTTATATTACAAGCCATTTTCTATTTATAAAAACGTTTATATGACCATATCTTGTGCAACCCAAAGTAGTGAAATGTTCTCTAATAAATCAATAACTCTATTTGGGAGCACCAAAATTCTATTTACATGATGCTAAACTACATAACATAATCATAGAAACATATATTTAAATTGAATGATACTAGGTCCACCTTAAAATAACTTAAAATAATCATAATATCCTAGTGTGTATGGATTGAATCTCTTATAGGAGAGCTAAATCCATGTAGGAACATTTGGTCTAAAACTGCCAATTTTTAGTAGTCTATTCCAAGATAAAGATGCCTCTATTTGAAAATATTATTTATTTAAAATATAGAATAAAAATTCCTCATGTATTTACATTTCTCCCCTTTCATTCATATTAAATAAACATGAAATATATTATATTAATCTCTTGTTTCTCACATTGAGCAAGACTCACATGATCATAGAGTTATGGGTGAGTCACTTAAGTTATAATAATTTATATTCACCATATTCAAAAAGGTGTTAAGTTCCATCCTAGACACATGACATTAAATATGTGAAAAAAAATCAACCATACATGGCTTCTCAACCCATTTTGGATGAATTTTCAGTAGTATTATTTTCCTTACAAGAGAGTCATATGAATGTAGGAGATTTTGGAAGGTTGGCCAACATTTAAAAAAATTCACTTTACTATAAGAACTATTTGTGGATTGGTTCCAGTAGTTGTATGATACATAGAGACATCTAGAGTTTCTAAACTGGTTCCAACTGTAAAAATTAAAAATACCCCCACCTTGTCTTGGTGCTCAACGCTTTACTCATTTACATTATTTCTTTTCCTTACCTATCTCTAAGATTATTTTCTTCCACTTCGCATGTGAATTGGATCTATGAGGAATAGACTGAAAACATTATCATATGATGTTAAACTTCATGAAATTTCATCCCACCTATATGACACTAAACTAAATAGCATGTATTTTCCATCCCATATGAACCTAAACTATATAGATGGTTCAGTGCCATATGACCCTAATCAAAAAGAAAATTTCCCTCCCTGATGTAATAAGATAGATCTATATAGGGGAATTTATTTTCTTTCCATGGGAGTTTTAAAAGTTATGAATATACTAGCTAAGCATATTTCCATGGTTCAAAAACCTCTAATTGAAAATTCCCCCTTTACCAGAACTAAGGTTGGATTGATTCCCATAGTATATGTAGTGATGTCAAGATCTCATATCCTTGTCCCAGCTAGGATCAAGTCTAAACATCAGAACCCTAAACTGCATCATCCTTGGTCCATGCACCAATATTTTAAAATCAATGTGATTTGATCAAATTTATATGAACATAAACTTTATCTATTAATGGTTAAAATAATGAAACCTTAAACTAAAAATAAAAAATAGATAAAAAGGATTTACATGTTGAAAACCCATAAAGGTAAGCCTGAGTGGAAGTCAAGAATTTGATCACTAAGTCATTCCCTTTCCTAGTTTAGGAACAATTTAGAGTACAAATTAAAAAGTCATAAATATTTTAGGGATCACCATTTTTCTCTATAAAAATTCAAGTTATGATCTATTTACCCCACCAGTCTATGAAAAATTTAGATAAAATATTCCTTTACCCCATCAAGTGGGTGAAATTTGTACCTTGGTTTCATCATTTTTTAGGACAATACTACCCATTCACATTGACCGGATCACTCTTTCAAGTGATTACATACTTAAGATTTTTATTTTATACCCCTTCACCCTGAGAATGTTCTCAATGCACAATGGAAAAACATTTAGGTTACTTAAACACTTCTTGAATAGATTTTTCTCAATGAATTCACTCTATATCTTTGATCCCTAAATCATAACCAACATAATTCCTTGATTTGATACATTCCTCATGCAATTACATAACTTTGATTGAATCCTCTGGGTTCTTTATTTCATATAAATATTTTTAATAGGGGTTAATTGGTCTAAAAGGACCCCTATTTAATATATAATATCATAATTGTCATTGAGCTTATGAATTAACCCCTTGGAGATGTTTTGGTCTCAAAGGAAAGGCCCTCTAACTCTGTGAGAATTTTTTAAATGGAATGAAATAGGTTTCCACCATTACTAATTGTCAACCTACTCCAACCAGTCTCTATTTCCCATTGACTCAAGCATTATTATGTTATTATTTACACATTCCATAACACAATATTCAATATTACTCAAATTCCCTTGATGTTACACATTTTTACATCATTCCCACATTAAAAGCAAGATTATGGCATCTTATTCTTATGGTATTTCATATTTGTCTGTGTTTCTCATATAAAGACCTAAATTACTTTAATTGATATACTCTTCTTAGATTTTCAAAATCCTTTAGTTGAGATACTCCTCACACGCCTTTGAGATAATTGTTCCTCATCACATGACCTTAAATCGCATGACATAATAGTCCAAACATCATGACCATAATCTAAATGCATTATTTTCAATGTGAAGTCTATATTAGAAATATATCATTCTTTTACATTGGGTATCACCTTGACCTTGATAGATAGACTATCCCACATAAATGGTAAAAAAAATTATGACCTTAAATACCAACTACATTATTCTGACTTGCCTGAAGAAAATGGTAATGAAAATAGACATGGAAGTCACAAGGTTGAAAATCCACAATGAGAATCTAGTTAAATAATTGAGTCCCCCCTCTCTAGGAATTAACATCACATATCTTAAGAGAAATGTTGAATGATAAAAAATGGAAAGGGAAAAAACATGTCGGGTTGAAAACCAATAAGGTAAGAATGAGAGAAATTTTGATTTCCTTCCTAAAAAGACTCTCCCTCAAGGGTTAGGAAAATTTTAGGGTGAAAAACAAAAGGTATAAAGTTCATAGGTACCATAATTCATCACTAGAAACAATAAAGCTACGCTCACTAGGTCCATTGACCTTGGAAAAAATTAGTGCACATCTATATTCATCACAACCCATTTAAGGGTTCTTAGTCATTGTTTCATGAATTTATACTACCTGACATATGGTCTATCCTGAATGAAGTTAAAATTATTAGGGTATCCTACCCCATTTGTCTTAAAATTTTCATGGAATGTCTTAAATGGTGAATATTACATGGATCATCTTGAATAGACCATCTTACGTTGACTTTCTTACATATATCATCTTACGTAGATCATCTAACATATTTCATCTAAAGTGAATCATCTTATATGGATCATCTTACTTGGATCACTTTACATGGATCAACATTCACAATCATCTTATGTGGTCTTATGGTCCTATATAATGTGGTTTTACTTTCTCATGCAGTCATAAATTATGTTATTACCTACCATTGTTCCCTTATGTGGTTGAGGGATTTTTCTTGATCTATGCTTCTAAAACTAGGGTTTCCCCAAAAAAATTTCCTCCTCTCACATTGATGCATCCATACATTGAAAATTTAAGCATTAATATAGTTCAGTTTCTTATTTTCTCCTGATCCATCTAATCGGTCCATTTTCACCTACAAGGCCTATATAGCCTTATTTTTCAAGGTTAAAACCCTAAAAATGACAACTTGAGATCTCCTACATAGACACCATGTGTACATGATCATAGCACGTGCACCAACGTGCACCACTTAGATCGTGGATTCTAATGATAAAGTTATGATTATAAATTACCCTTATAGATAGGTAGAACCCTATAGGGAATCATGATTATGGATTCCCTTTATAATTTGGGTCTCATTCAAGAGTATTTTGGAGTTTTCTCCCTTGGATTGATAATGAATTTATTCTCTTCCCACTGAGAAAAGTTGAATAGGGTATCCCTCATTGAGTAATCCCTTAGCCTTTATTGAAGGATGTTATATACCTTATAACCTCTATATTCTCTCCCATATCCGCCAGTGAGTGAGGAGTGGGATCACTCATATGGGATTCCTCTCCAAGTGTATGTCACATCCAAATATGATTGTGTAATGTGCTAAATCTTATACCATCTCTTATTTCAACCTCGAACATGAATCATGCGGGATTAGAGATTTGATTTGATTATGCCATTGCAATAATTAAAACATTCACATGGACCTCCTATTAGGTGTAATCCCCAACTCTTCATTAAAGGTAATCTCATTCATAATCCCCTCTCAATATTATTTTGTCACCCCTCTTATGAAACATATATCTATACATGGGCCTTATATAATTTGTAAGACCCAACTCTACATCAAATAGTACCTCAAACATAATCCCCTACTCATTGTAATATTTTTTTCCCATATTTGACAAAGAATCCATACATGGTACTCCTATTAGGCGTTATCCCCAACTCTATATCAAAGTCTGAATCATGTGTAAGCCCTGCTCAATGTCTTATTGTCATCCCTTTTATGACATAGGTATCCATGCATCAGCCTTCTATTATGAGATATCATTGTAGAATCTCTCAATATTGGGACACTAATAGTTTAAACTAACATGGATCAATAGATTGAGTCCCACATCTTATCTATCAAAAAATACCACTCTCTCTCAGTAATAGATCTTCATTGTTAGACAGAATGAATAATAATAAATAAATTAACATAAATCCTCTTTTATAGTTACACAAAATATACCTCAAGTTAGTTATTACATGACTCCAAATTATGGGGGAACATGTGGCACCTTGATATTGCTCCTTAGATAATATTCAATAAATCCAATGACTCTTACAAGGATTATCTAACAAAATATGCTCCTCTATATGTGTAATTTGTATCTCTGGTGAATCTCCACATTGGATGATCATTTTTTATTCCCATGGAAACACTTAAATAACTATTTACAATTCAAATTAACACTTTCTTGAATATATTTCGTGGATTTCCTCCAGATAAATTCTAAGTTCATTAACAACATCGAATAATGTAATCTTGGATTCTTGAGTAATCAAAATATCTTTTGATTAATTTTCTCACTCAAACCTCATAGTATAGATACTTTGGATTAATTAGCATCCAATGAAAAAAATCACAATAATTAGAAACATTTTGATAATATATAGATTGTGATCTCTCATATTTCCCTAATGAATGAAATCCATTTAACTTTGGTGAACATGGAAGAAATTAGGAATTGAGATAAGATGCACTCAAAGAAGGATTGGTTTCATTGGTTTTCTTGTGCGTGAATAATAAGTTATCACCATTTCCTTCATTGTCAAAATATTTATATCCAAGGATCTTAGGATTCCTATGATTAAATGATTGTTAGTTCATGATGATATAACTGCTATTACTACTCTATATCCAATATCAAACTCAAAAGTTTCATCCAATCTGTTTCTTTAGTCTAACATATACAGTCAAATTCTTAATGAAATATAAAGGACCAATAAGCAATGTCCAAGAAATAGGTGTTTAACCCAAGCCCGCTATGCATGGAATCATCCATAATCTCAAATATATAATTAATGTACATGTATTATCATAAAGTATAAAATAATTTAAAATCATATATAGGTAAAGAAAATATCAAAAATTTATTAAAATTAAAACTAATATATTTAACATGAAATATTCAAATTCTCAAAAAATATCATAGAGTAACAAAACACATATTTTTTTTATATTTAATGAATAATTTTTTAAAAAATATTGAATATTAATAAAACAAGTATGGAATATTTTTTCCTAATCAGTTCCCGTGAACTAAAATTTTAATATCCTGAGAAAAATTATAAATAAATTTCAAAATATATTCATTGAATTAAATGTTATTGTTCCCATATAATTTTAAATCATTCCTTAATCCCTTATTTTCATGGGAACCTATATGATACATTAATGGTTAAAGATTTATGGAGTTATTATATTACCAATTACCTTATCATGGTTTTATTTCATTTTTATGATTTATGAATATATCTTTTCTTTGTGGAACTCATATACATAGAATATTAGGATGTGACTATTGGGCCTCAAGCTATATACCTATGATCAATTGGGTAAATATATATATCTCATGATACCTTTTTTCATGGACTATATTTTTTTAGTCTTGTATATAATGTTTTGTGTATTCCTATAGTAGTTAACCTCATGAATAATTTTTTGATGTCTTGGCAGTGATAATTGAACTATGTTAATGAAGAAATGTTTTTTATGTGACATATGATTCCATGGACCTGCAATCCCAAATATGGAGTGAATAAACATATTTTTTACATACTATATTAGAAATAAACTAAATAAAATGGACTTTAACCATCAATAACAACAATATCACTAAAAAAATTAATTCTCTTACATTCAAAAAATCATTTAGGATTATGGATTTATAAATTCATGATAAAAACTAACAAAGTCCATGTCTTTCCAAACTACAGGTTATTTTTATCACTATATAAGAAACTATTTAATACATAATAAGTCTTAAACATCTCCCACAAATTTTCCACACATGATACTCTTCCATACATATCATGTCTAATAAGTTTATTTAAAACAAATGGAAATAAAAATATAAGAAGGGTGATCTCAAACAATTTTTAAGGGAAAACATAGCTCAAAATCTATCATGGCATGAATAATATAGAAAAAAAATGAGGATCAAATATTCCAATATAATTAAACACACGTGCTTGAAATGAATCCATATATGACATAACAGTATAGAAAATCACATGGATAATAATAAATGAATTTATAGCGATGGAATGAATAATGCTAGACATATTTTACCATTAATACCTCATATAATACATCATTATTATCATCAATTTCATAACCAAGACATTATTTATGTCATCAAGGTCACAACTAAGAAATATTTCTTGCATGGGTATTCACGCACCAAATACCCAAACCTTTTGTATCATCATATCAATCGATGCATTAAAATGGATTTATAATACCAAGCCCCATCACCACTTATTTAATGTTAATGAATTAACAATATGATATATATGTGTATATATATATAAAATGTATGGTCAACTTTCCTTAGTAATCCATAAACATATGTATTGAGATAAAAACATGTGTAATGTCAATACTTTTACAATCAATAAATGAATATAATTTATATTGAGAAACAAATTGTATGTCTATACAATATATAATAAACATTCTTTAGTATTCAATAAAATTTCATATTAGAATTACAAGTATATGATTTTTTAATGTTTTCCCAATCAATAAAAAGAATATATTTCTATGTAAGAATCCCACAAACTAACACCATATATAGCAAGGGGTATATGGTTAATTCAATAATTTCCCCAATTAATTGATTTATAGAATCTTGGTGAAAACCTTCAATAAAAAGAAATAAATATCTTGTGTTTATAGAGTACATGTATTGGATCGAAAAATCATACCTAAACATAGTGGATGATTAGGAAGGATAAAATAATTAATGGATTTTAATAAATCATAATCCCTTAAGAGAAAATAGTATGATAAGATTTAAAAGGTGATTCAATACCAATATATACTCTAAAAAAATTGAAAAAGTTGTGAATATGAATTATATATTAATGGAGTCAAACTTAGGTGAAAAAATCTTTACAATAATGGTAATGTAAGAGTCCAAAGAATGAGAGAGGGATACCATGAAATTTAAATATAATAAAATTTAGTATATTAATTATAATTTAAGGTTATATGTCTATAAATAAAATATATAAAATAAAATATAGTTAGAAATATCAAACTTGTCTCATGGAATTGAAGATAGAGACAAATAACACTTACGACCTTAGAAAACATAAAATAAAAAGTCCTTGAAGGTTGTGATTTAAAATGAAATAATAAATATCACTAAGAATGATATTATCATGATAAAAATATTATATGGTAATTATATAAACCATTCCAAAAAAACCTGGTTTCTAATAATAAATATATCTTATGGGGTGAAAATTTGTGACATGAAACCCTTATCTTATTCCATATTCATTCTGTGCATGTACCTAAATTCCTAAATAATAAAATTAGGTTTATTATATACCTTATGAGTAACCTTATTCACCTACATTTCATTTAATATGGACCATTTATTATCATATTATATTATATTTATTGAATAGTTTTTTCTTATGTTTGCGTGAAATTTGAATCGTTGTCAGTTTATTTTGATAATTTTAGCGATAAAATATGATATTTTAAAAATAAGTTAAATACATAATATGACCTTTACATAAACATAAATTGGTAATTATTTTCTTATAAATTTATAATAACATTAGTATTTATGTTCTCATAGTCATCCATGATATAGTTTTACAACACTGTTCAAGTTAGTGGTTAAACTAACCCCAAACATGAACACGTTATATCTCAATGGGTGAGTATTATTAAGGAAGTGTATAATATCATTATAATTGAATAATAATGATAATTTTTATGTTTTTTTAATTCTTTAATCATATTTTTATTGTTTATTTTAAATAAATAAAATCAATATGAAAATTGAAAAAAAAATCTTATTTCATGGAGGCGGTAGTCCACACAACACTTGATTAACATTATTTTGTTTTTAATAAAGGGTTGAAAGGAATAAATATTTGGTGTTCCATTAATATAATAAAACATAATTATATTAATGGTATTGAGGTTATTATATTACAATTTATAGGGTAGGTTTTGAAGATAAATATTAATAAGTAGCGGTTAAGGATTAAGTAATTCTTACATTGAGACCTTGACCTTCCTCTAGGTGAACTCCTTAGTATTGAAGGAATTAAGTACACTTATAGTGACCAGGGGATTTAGGAGATTAAAGGTAATTATAGGAGATAAAAACTAGGTAGGGATTCAAAGAAAATTTTTGAATTAATGGGTGTGGAATAAAGGGGTGTTAGTGTCCCCTTTTATAAGTGAAGAAAAGGGAACTTTTGTGAACACCCATTATTTTTTTAAGAATGATATGACACTATTAAAGGGTAACTGCTTAAAAAAGTGTAAAATAATGGAGTTTTTTGTGATATTTGGTCTCTAAATAATCAAAAAATTATTTCCACGCATGTTCTAAACATGTGTTAAGTCATTTGATCTTATATTTTTTACTTTTACCGAATTTTGTTTTTATCAGGGTAATGATTTTTTACCCAAGTTACTTATTTTTTAATAAACATGTAAAATAACTCATATTACAAAATTTTGTTGTGATGAAACTAAATTTAATATTAATTTAATATAATTCAATTCATAATTAATATAAAATTAACTTATATGTTAAAACATTTTATATATATAATAACTATTTCATAAAAAAATGTTGTTTTCACTATTAAGTGTCCTTAATCTTATTTACTATTGATTACCAATTGAATGAGTGATAATTTATTTATATATAGGATGAAAAATTATATTAAATTTAAATTTTTAATATATTAATTTATTTTATCAGATAAAAAATACACAATGTTAATAAAATAATTCTTTGAAAATAACAGTTTTAGTATTATCATGATCATTAACTTTAATCTTAGTATTCATAATTGTATACCCAAAAATGAAATTGACCTTATTACATGATATGATCTTGTTGATATAAAATATTTAATCAATTTTTATATTTTTAATTTCTACAAATGATGAAAACTAATTTTTTATTATAAGTGAATAAATCAGTTTTTAGTGTAATATATTACTTATGTTTCCAAAACAATATACATGGGTTTTATAAAGACAACATATTAATTTTAAATAATTTAATTAAAATTAAAATTATTTATATATATATCTTTTATATAAAAATGTTTCAAAAAAAATTATTTTATTATTGTGTTATGATGATGTCACAAAAGTGACGGTATTAGAAAAAATGGTATTTTTCATTATTCACCATAAAAACATTCTTTTAGAAAAATAAAAAAAATCTTCCTAATATAATATTAACATGATTAATTTAAAAATTATGTTTATTTTTTCAAATTAAAATTCTAAATTTTAAGAATTTAACTTTTAAATAAAAACATAAAAATATAATGAAATCTATTTTCATAGGAAAATAACAATTTAAAGAATCTTAATTATTCTTATTCTTATTTCCTATCAATTAATAATAAAATTGTTGTTAATATACTATTCATGTAAATTTTATATTTTATCCATATTATATTTATAAAAAAACAAATAAAATATAATTTTTAGAAATGGTACATTTTAAAGCATAAATCAGTCTTTTAAATTATTTAACAATGCTAATTGAATTTTTATTAATGCCTTAGTATTAATAATAACCTTTATTTTTATTTATACACATATTTAAAAATTATTTTACATATATTTTTACCTAACACTTATAAATCTACATTTTAATGGTAATATATTGTTCCATGGTTCGTTTGGGTTCGGTGTTGCATGCATCACAAGATATCAAACACAATAGGTTCTAAATAGAATCTTAAATATTTGGTTATTACAATCTCCCCGAGTAAATAAATTGAAAACACATAATTTTTAATTTTTTGGCTCTAATGAAAATAGTTTAGTGTGTCCACAAGATAGATATGATATAATGTTTAATTTATAATGAGATATCAAAATTATTGTTGTAGATACTAAGAAAATCATGATTGGGTATCAAGACCTATATGACAAAAGTAATTTTTGAAGGAAGTTCACAATCAACATTGATATCAGATCATGTATTTAATTAGGATATAACAACTCATAGTTTTCATACATAAATATCACATCTTATTATATGAATATTTAATACATAATATTACAATCCATGCCATAATTATATAGGTTTAGTGTCTTTATAAACTTGGATACATAAATAACTAGTTCATAAAAGATATAAACCATCTCCAACCTAGTCCTTCATAACTAGAAAAATTATTTCATACATCATACTTAAAAATTTTCTTCATATCTTGTGGAAAATAAAACATAATAAAAGATGAGATCAAATTCATAGTAAGAGTAAATAAAGGAGATATTACTAATCATTTAAATATAACATGATCATAAAGGGTATGGGAACATGAGATTAACATTTTAAAATCATAAAAAAAATATTATTATATCATAAACATGAGTTATGGAATAAATCTGGGAAGTTCATAAGAAATGAATCATAAAGGGATCAATGAACATGAGCCATGAGAACATAACATTAGCATAAGATCATGTCACGAAATAGTGTAATAAAGTGTTTCATAATAATAATTATAAAAAATCTTAAATAAATTATACCCACCAAGACATTCATAACATGTTAGACTTGTACTAACCACCCATGTACCTGCTTTCGGCTTGGGATGACCTCATGTGCACCCTCTTCCAATCTTCGGATAACCCCCATGTGCAGCATATTTTTTGGGATTGGTATGATGTCACTTGAACCCTTTGAGCTCACAAAACATTAATCGTTACCCAATTAATTAGAGGGATATAAAATTCTAGGCCCACATGTCACATAATCATAAATCCATTCATATGTATGTCAAAAGATCATAAAAACATTCACCATAAATTAACCCATTGAAAATAAAACTATTTTCATTGATATTTCATCATCGTAACCATAAACAATCTGGAGAAAGAATAAAGATGGTATCATTTGATCATATCCCAAATAAATCATAATTATCATCAAATGATTTTATTTTAGATAAAAATTCATTTAAAATATTACTTGGAATATTTCTTGAGGAAAATACCCTTTCCATTTTGAAATAACTTCTTTAAAATATAAAAAAAATAGAAATATCATGGAAAAAAAATTATTTGAAAAGAAAAATGGAAACTAATAAATTAATTTTCAAACCACTAATTCTTTATTATGGTGGGAAATTTCATTCATGTTATGTATGTTAAAACAGATATTCCTTTCACATTTTCAGTAAAAGTCAAAAGTACCTCATTTAGAAAATGACAAGAATATTCCTTTTAGAACATTTTTTAAAATATAAAACAAGGCTAAAACGTATTTAAAAAATCATAGGAAAATATTAAAAACATTCATAATTTTTTTAGAAAACATGGACATATAAGAAAAAGGATTTCCAACCAAAGAGAGAAACAAATTCGGTTTTCCTTAAAAAAAATATTTTAGTCTCTTGAGTACATAAAGAGAGGAAAATGAAATAAAAACATATATTCTCAAGAAATGAACTTAAGTGAATAAAATTAAAGTAATTTATCTAAAATTTATCATATAATTTTTTTCAATGTAAATTCAAGAATAAAGTGTCCCGATTAAAATGAGATTTAAATATAAATCCCTTAACTCAAGTTCAGCTTTCTTTGAAGGAGCTCTAAAATTAGGTATAATAAATTTTAATTTTTTATATTTATACACAAGATTCATTTACATACATATAATTTTCTATATGATCCACTTACAACATTTTAACACCCATTAATTAATGACTTTATTAAAATCGTTGTTTATGTGTGTTAACTGTTGCTTTTTCATGATTTCAGTTTGGTAATTCTTGTCCTTGAACATAGATCATGGTTAAATCATCAATATAATATTAATTATGATATAAATATCATATGTATTTACTATATACATATTTAGGGTCTTCCATAGAAGGTATATATAGATAAATTAATTACACCATTCATGGAGACGGTAGTTCATACGTACGCATGAACATTATTTTCACTTTTTGATGAATAGAATATAAGAAATTTAAATAATAATTTACCTTTAAAAAATTATTATTATATAATATATATTTTATATATTCATTAAATCTATCCTTATTACCATCTATATAAATTGGAAATGAAAAAATAATCACATCACTTCGTGGAGGTGGTAATCCACACGTACACATGAGAGAAATTATCATTTTTCAATGAATAGGTAGGTAAAAAGATATATATGATATTATAATTAAAAAATAATAATTATGTCATAAATATATTATATTAACTTTAAACCCATAATAATAACCATCAATCAATTATGGTGGTGTAAAATGAATTATATCGATACGTGCAGACGGTAGTCCACACGTACACACAAGCGATACTTTCACTTCCCATTTGATGGAAAATTGGGTGGATATTGGTGGTAACATAATCATAATAACATTTGCATATGTTTAATATTATAAATTTATTATTTTATGATGAATAAAATAAATTTTTAGGAGGTATAAGAAGAAATAAATTGAAAGATTTCAGGTAAGATGATCACCTCTTCTTCGGTAGGCATCTTTTAGATCCATTATTAAGAACCCTTGGAATAGTATTTTAAGAAGACCATTGAATCTAATTTGTGCATAGGGAAGTATATAATTTAATTTTTATGTTTTTGGTCCAGAAAGATGGCCCAAAATTGTGTAAATAAAAGTGAGAAGTGGTATCCTTTAACAAGGGAGGGAAAGGACACACTTGGAATAAGTTAACAAATTAAAATATAACTAAGTCATTCTCAATCCAAAACTTCCAAATGGATATATATTTGAATAAAAAGAGTATAAGGAAGAAATATAATCATCCAATTAAATTTATATATGTTATTGTGTTATTTTATACATTATATTTTGGATTAACCCCTTCATTAGCTGATTTTAACCTTGACTATGGTAATGCATTTCAATTTTAAAGGGTAGTAATTTTAATTATAAGTTAAAAATTAGCTTATAAATGTAAAATGGGTGAAATGTTTGACCATTTATCACCATAATTATCCTATTTCAAAAAATTTATTATATTTAAATAATTTAACAAAATATTATTTGACCTAAAATATCATTAATTTCATTTTAGTTTCAATTCATTTACTATGACATTAAATAGATAACGATAGTTATGGAATTTGAATATAAACTCTTAAAAAAATACCTAACATGTTATATTTTTCTAAAAAAATCATAAAACACAATAATTCACCAAATTTTATTATTTATGATATTTTTAAAATCATTTATTTTATTTTTCTATTATTGTAATTAATACTATGTCGGTGTTGCACAAATATTTAAGGTAATTATTAAATTACTAAAAAATATAAATAAATTAACATGGTAGAAAAAATTAATTATTATTTTAAATAGACACATATAAATGAAATTATCCTCCTTTTATCCTTATGTAGTAATTTTAAATATGTTAAATTCAATAGAGTGACATTTTGGAATTTTCTTTACTTAAAATAATATAAATTTCATTATCAAGGGAAAATAGAACCAAATTTTCATATATTTTAATTTGGGATTCTATGGTTGAATTTAATTAATAAAATGAAATAAATTCTAGCTTTGGGTTGATTTTGAGACTTTATCTCATGGTTTTAACACTATTTTACCCATTTTACTCTTATTGAGGTGACAAATATTTATCACAGTTACTATTCATAATGAAAAAAAATAAAAGGGTCCTATTTACAAAATTTGAACATCTTGATTATAAATATTCTATCCATTTTTTCATATTCAATCTCTATAAGTTACATAAATAAATTTTAATATAAATGCATAAAATGCATAAAATTCAATGAAAAATAGTTTTTAGAAAAATTTGTGTTTAGACATGAAAATTAACTTATATCAAAATCATGAATATTACTGATTCAAATAAAATTAATTAAATTATTCTAATTAAAATGGATTATATTACATTTTTATATCAAATCCAAAATATAATGGTACTTTTAAATTAATTAATTTAATGAAAAGAAATGATAGTATTTGAAAAATCTATATTTTTCATTATTCACTAAAAATCCAATCATTTCAGAAAAATCCCAAAATTTCACCCTATGTTAATTTTCATATTTTAATTTTAAAAATAAAGTTATTTTTTTCAAATAAAATTTCTAATAGTGGAATAAATTAATATTATTATTTTCTCATAAAAATATATTAAAACCATATTTGTGGAAAAAGTATTTTTAAAGCATATAATGACTTTACTAAAAATTGAGTACTTATTTATCGATATATTTCATTTTTCTAAGACATTTATACATTTTTTTTCAAAATGCGATTATTTCTATTCACTTGAAAAATTTAATAACTAGGTTAAAATGGTATACTATATTACGATTCATTTTGACTAGGGGTTTGTGTGTATCTCAAGTAATCAAATAAATTTTATTTGAAGATAAATATATCATAAAATATCATGGTGTTACATTTTACCCCACTTAAAATGATTTTTTCCCTAGAAATTATGTTATTATGATATAAACAAATGAGGATATCTTTGTTTCATCACATCTTTAGGTTTCCATGTAGCTTCTTCGAATTTAGGAATCCTTTAGAGAGCTTTTACCAGATGAGTAGCCTTATTCCATAGCACTTTATCACAATGATCCAAGATTTATAATGGTAGTTCTTCATTGAAAAGATCATGATCTAGTGGTAGCTTATTCTAATTTCTAATTCCTTCATATAACTTTTACCAGATGAGTAACCTTGTTCCATAACACTTTATCACTATGATCCAAGATTTATAATGGTGGTTCTTCAATGAAAAGAACATGATCCATATTTCACCGATGATTATCAGTATAAATTTTTTCGGCTCTGAAATGATTTGATGTGCTGATGAATGGCTCTGACTTTCTATTACATTTCCTCATCTAGTTCAGGTCCCAATATATTTCTTTTTCCAACTTCATCATATCCCATTAGAGTTATACACTTATTTCTATATAGGCCTTCAAAAATATCTATCTAAAATATCAAGTGAAATCTATTGTGGTTGGAAAACTCAAATAAAGGAATGTGTTCATCCCAATAAACTTTAAAATAAATATAACATGATCTTATCATATCCTATATGGTTTTAATAAATTTCTAATATTGTTCATCCTTTTTAGGATGATAAGAAGCACTAAAACTCAACTCTGTATGTAAATCCTGATGAATACATTACTATAACTTTGAGGTAAATCTCTTATCCCAATCAGATACAATAAAATATGGTACTCAATGAAAATTTTCCACTTATTTAATGTATATTCTTGAAAAAATGATCAAGACGTAAATCTTATCTTATAGAAATTAAGTGTGATGACTTCAAAATGTGATGGATTATAATTCAAATATCATTATTCCCTTTAAACATTTTGGGGAGTTAAACAACAATATTCATGTTGATGTTTCCAATTTCCATTCTAGTATGGGTAATGGTTTTAACATCTCCTTAGACTTCTATCTCTTATACTTATCTTGATGAAATATAAAACGCCAAGATACATACTCAATAATATCTCTTTTCATGTTGTCCAACTAAAAATACTCTTTCATATATCTATACATCTTCATACTTCTAGGACGAATTGAGAATGATGAACTATGAGATTCATCCAATAACTCCTTCAAATATGATATGTATGGGACACATACACAGATCCTGAATCTTATAATTCCATAAAAACAATTCTGAACTTAGGAAAATTTCTCACATTATTTTGTAGTTATACATCTTACTTTTACACCTCTTTAATATTTACCTAGATATATGCTTGAACACTCATTTGAAAAAAACAATATTTATCCTCTCCTTCAATATTTTTAGATCCATACTTTACAAATCTAGAAATATTAGATCCTTTTTGATCCTCATCATAATTAAGATATCATGATCCTTTCAACTCAAATCATAAGTCACCTTGTTCACTTTCCCATGGAGTTAATGTATTGAGTGGTCATAATCTTTAATCAACTCTAACCATCTTATCTATAACATATTCATCTCTTTATTAGTGAATATATAATTTAAACTCTTATTATTAGTATATATATCACACCATTCTCCTTAAAGATAAATCCTACATATAATTAATGAAAAAATTACCGTAGGTAACTTAAAATCATGAGTTGGGTAATTTTTCTCATGAACCTTAAATTTCTGGGAGGCATAGGCTATAACCAAATCATTCTGCAAGAAGAGAATCCATGTCCCTTCTTCGATGAATCGCTATAGATAAAAAAAAATATTCTCCACTATAGGTTAATGTAAGTAAAGGTGTGTTAACTAACCTTTTCTTCAGTTCCAAGAAATTTTCTTCACATTCATATATCTACAAGAATTTGGATCCCTTTCGAGTTAAACTGGTGAATGAATTAGATATCCATGATAATTTCTCCAAAAATCATCAATAATATCTATAAAAACTAAGAAAACTATAGATCTCAGTCACAGTTTTTGGTCTGGGCCAATGTTTAATAACATTTTTCTTTGATGAATCCATTGATATAACTTCACTTGAGCTTATATGACCCAAAAATGAAACATTTTGTAGTAAAAATTTACACTTTTTAAATTTTGAATAAATATTATCCTTCTTTAGGGTCTTCATTAAGGTGAATATTTATTCAAAATTCAATCAGATAAGAATCATAGACTTGATATGTGATCATTGTACCATTAGGGGTTTTCATTACTAATTCAACATCTAATCATTTTGGATAAGAATTAACAATCCTAGAGACTTTTCTTGATATATAGAAATTTATATAACTATTCTTAAATAGGATACTTAAATATATGAGGATACATGTAACCACCTCATCATTATCGTTCTATCTTCAATCCATTAGTAAAAAAATGTTTCGCATTATCCTCAAGTATCTTTGATCAAAGTGATCAATTATATAATCACAAAAATATTTTATATGATGTCTAAACCATGGCATATTCTTTTCAATTTATAACAAATTATTTTTAACCTAG
This sequence comes from Viscum album, assembly GCA_963277665.1. Taxonomy (NCBI): domain Eukaryota; kingdom Viridiplantae; phylum Streptophyta; class Magnoliopsida; order Santalales; family Viscaceae; genus Viscum; species Viscum album. Next base: position 619,328,317 of record OY728162.1, on the reverse strand, counting down.
GCCATTCATGGTTATCATCTATTCAAATCCTTTATAATGGTTCATAAATAAAATGTGATTTAACCCAATAATATCCCAAGAGAGTGTTAAACTAGGATCATATTAAGGGAATACTCACCATGCACTAGAATGATGGCTGAGATATACTTTACAAAATCTTTTCATGGTCATTACCCCTAGATGTATCTATGATAAAACCATGTCCACTAATATTATCCACACAAAGATGTATTGCTAGTAAAACCACACTTCTTTATTTACCATAACTTAGGATGTTATCTTATACATAGGATTAGCTTAAGGGTTATCAATAAATTTTTCTCATCCTATTTTATAAATAAAAATAAACCTTTATATGATACCAACTATAGTGACCCATGCTTTTCATATATAAAAATCTCAATTAATTATATAAATATTCAGTGAAAAACATTATAACCCATGATAGAATAATATTGGTTTAGTGTGTTTGGAAACAACTAGTTAAAAATATATATGTATCTTCTACCATTAATTCCTTCACAATTAGCACCATTATTGGACACATCATACTTAAAACGTTTTCTCATATATTGGGGAAAATAGAACAAAATAAAGAGTGATCTTAGATTCTCAGTAAGGGTAAAAAGGGGAGATATCAATTATAATTTAAACATAACATTATCATAAATGAAATGAGAACATGATATTAACCTTTTAAAATCATACCCAATAATTCTTATATCATAAACATGATTCATGGCATAAAGCTTGTCAGTTCATAAGACATGAATCATAAAGGGATCAAAGAACATGATCTGTGAGAACATAACATTTTCATAAGATCATATTATAAAAGAGTGGAATAAATTTTATAATAATCATAATCAAAAAAATATTATGTCAATACTACCCACCAATACATTCATAAAATGTTAGGCTTGAGATAACTGCTTGTTTACCTACTTTGTGATTGGAATAACATCCCGTGTAACATATTTTTTCGAGATTGGGAGAACCACCCATGTACTCTTTGAGATCAAAGAACATTAATCATTACATAATTAATTATAATGCTATATAATTTTGGCCCCACCCATGACATAATCCCAAATCCATTCATATACATGCCACATGATCATAAAAACCTTCACCATAACCTAACTAGTGGAAAAGAAAATAGGTTTCATCGATATTTCATCATCATAATCATAAAAATCTTGATAAATAATAGACATGGTATCATTGGATCATATCCCCATTAAATAATAATTAACATCAAAGGATTTTATCTTAGATAAAAAATATTTTAAAATATCACATACAATATTTCATGAGGAAAACAGACTTTTTAATTTAAAATCACTTCTTTAAAATAGAAAATTTCCAAAATTTTGTGGAAATAAATTTATTTGAAAAAGAACCAAGGAAACTTATAAACTTCGCTTCAAAAAAATTATCTGTCATGGTGATGGGAAATTCTATTCATGTTGTGTACAATAAAACAGTGATTCCTTTCACATTTTTAGTAAAAGTAAAAAGTACCACATTTGGAAATTGAAAATAATATTCCTTTTAAAAAAAATTTATAAATTGAAAAAATAACTTTAAAAATTCATTGGATAATAGTAAAAAAATATGAATTTTATTAGAAAACAAGTTCATGAAAGGAAGAGGATTTTCAACCGAAGAGATAAATAAAGTCGGTTTTGCATAAAAATATTATTTAGGTTTCTTGAGTACTTAAAGTAAGGAAAATAAAAGGAAAACATGTATTATAAAGATATTAATAGATTAGAATAAAATTAAATAGATTTATCAAAAAAGTATTATATAATTTATTTCAATTTAAATTCAAACATAAATAATCCCAATTAAAATGAGAATGAAACATAAATCTCTTACATCAACTTTTATTTGCTTCTAAGTGACACTGAACTCCCATGTGATAAATTTAAATTTATTATAATTTTAAACTAGAGTCTTTTAAATAATTATAATATCATATATGATCCATTTATAATATTTTAACACCCATTTATTAATAACTCTTTATTATAATCATCTTTTTCATATGTTATATGTTTCATTTTTTCCTGAGAATTTTGTTTTGGTAGTTTCAGTCCTTGTACATTTATCAGGGTTCTATAATATCAAAAATATTAATAATTATATAAATATTATATATATTAATTATATATATATTTACAATCACTCATAAAAGGTACAAATAAAAAAATGAATTACACCATTCAGGGAGACTGTTGGTCGTACGTACACATGAACATTGTTTTCACTTTTCGACAGAAGCAATGAAAGAAAATTAAATAACAGTACACCTATAAAGAATACTTATAATATCTTATATAAAAAATATATTCCTTAAATATATCCTTATTACCATCGATGTAAATCATAAATGAAAAACAAATCCCTTAATTTCATGGAGGCGGTAGTCCACATGCATGCACGAGCAACGATCTCATTTTCCAACAAATATAAAGGTATATAGGTAGATATGATATTATAATTTAAGAAAAATAATTATATCATAAATATAATATATGAACTTTAAACCCATGATAAAAACCAACCATTGTATATGTTGTTGGAAAATGGATTGTATTGCTGCGTGAAGGTGGTAGTCCACACGTACATAAGAGTAATACATTCACTTCCTATTTGATAGAAAATAGGGTGGATATTGGTCATTCCATAATCATAATAACATTTAGGTATATTAAATATAGTAAATTTATTATTTTATGATCAATACCATATACTTATAAGAGGTATAAGAAGAATTAAATTGAAGGAGGATGAGTAAGATGATTACCACTTCTTATATTGGCCTCTTTTAGATCCTTTCTTAAGGACCCTTGGAATGGTCTTTTAAGAAGATCATTACCTATAATTCATGGATAGATAATTTTATAAGATATTTGGGTAGATCTTGGTTAGGATATATGTTTCAAATTGGTGTAAATAAAATAGAGAAGTGGTGACTTTTTATAATGGATGAAAATGACACACTTGGAATTGCTAAAAAGATTAAAATATAACTAAGTAATTATAATGAAAAATGCTTCCAAATGGACAAAGATTTTAATAAAAATATTATAATGTATAAATATCAGCCTAAAATTAAATTTATATAGTTTTTGGTGTCATTTGAAACCTCATATTTTGTTTTAACCCCATTGTTAACAGATTTTAACATTAACTATGGTTACAACTTTTTGAATCTTAAAGGATTAATATTTTACTTATAACCTAAAAATTAGTTCAAAAATAGAAAATGAGTGAGATTTTAAATGATTTATACCCTAATTATCCTCTTGAATTTTTTTAAAAATAATTTAACAAAATATTATTGAAAATTAAATATCATTAATGTCATTTTTAACACTATTCATTTATTTTTACTTTATGGACATCAACATAGTTATCGAATTCAAATATAAACCTTTCACACATTTATAAAATCTTATATTTTTATAGAAAATTATTTTAAAAAAACAATTCACAAAATCTATATTATTTTTAATTTTTTTGATATCATTTTGTTTAATTTTTTTATTAACTGAATAAATATTATGTTGGTGTTGTGTAAGCATTTAAGTTAATTACTCAATCACTAAAAACTATAAATAAATAAACTTGATAAAAAATTAATTATTATTTAAAATAAATACTCATAACCAAAATTATCTTTTTTTTATCCATACGTAATAATTTTAGAGATATTAAATTCAAGATGGTGACATTTTAGAGTTTTCTTTACTTAAAATGATATAAATTTCATTATCAAGAGAAAATGACACCAAAATGATACATATTTGACTTTGGAATGTATATGGTTGAATTTATTCCATTAAATTAAATAAATAAATGTTTTGGGTTGATTTTGAGACCTTATCTCATGGTATTAACCCTATTTTACCCATTTTACCCGTACGAAAATGGTAATCATTTACCATGATTACTATTCATAATAACCAAAAATAAAATGGACCTATGTAACAAATTTTAACTTAATGATTCAAAATATAGAATAAATTTTCCAAGTTTCAATCTCTAAAAATGAAAGAAATTAATATTAATATAAATTCAAAAAAATCATAGAAAAATAGTTTTTATAAAAATTGTTTCTAAGCATAAAAATTTACTTATATCAAAATCATGAAAATTTATGATTAAAATGGAATTAATTATATTTTTCTAAAAAAATGGTAACACCCCAATATTTTACAAACAAAGTTAATATTGAATACATAAAACACTAAGTCTCTAAAAAACAACACTTTTATATAACCTAGCCAATAAACACTATTTGTCCACTTCTGTGTTTTGAATTTTAAAAATCTGACATACATGGTTGCGTTCAGGGTGTTTTTTGGAGTCTGATAGAACAACCTTAATTTTTTATGAATAGTAACATACCCTTATGAATAGTAACATACCCTTATGATTAGTAACTTGACCCTATGAATAGTAATGTACCCTTATGAATAGTAAGTTATCTTTTATGAATAGTAATATACCCTTATGAATAGTAACATAACCCTTATGAATATTAATGTACCCTTATGAATAGTAGCATCACCCATTTAAGTACAAATAAAATTTAGGTGCCTTATAAATGATAGTGAATATTTTAAAAATTAATAATTAAGTGTTGGTATTTCTATGAGCAGTAAATATTTAATTAAAATTTTTATAATTAATAAATTGATTTAAAAGAAAAATAATTTTTCATAAAATGTATTACTAAATAAAAAATTGTTTATCCTATGATTTTGGAGAAATTTAAAAAAACCATAGTTAAATTTTCCAGGCATTACAAAATCTGTTTTTGTTTTAAAACTGTATTTTACTAGCAAATTATGATTTTATTTAAAAATTAAATTTCACATATTTAAAAAATTATTTTGATAATATGGATTTAATATTTGGATTCCATGCTTCAAAAAATGGTTATGTTGAATTTTTTGGATTTTTCTAAAATACATGAATTTTTATGAATAGTGAAATACGCTAATTTACCGTATATATAAATATTAGTTAAACACATTAATTATTCATAGAATCATCGCACATGTAAGTACCCTTGGTTCGAACTCACATTCACTTATTACTATTTTCGGTCATGAAATCATCATTATTTCTTGTCTTATGGAAAAATAATAAACTAGTGATTAAAATATTAAGAAAACCCTCTTCTCCTCCACTATAAAAACCACCCACACTCCCCTCTTTTATTCACTTCTCTTAAGCCTTGTTTCATTCCTAAATTTTTCCAAAATATCCTCCCAAGATCCTCCTTCGTAACTAGCAGCCCTTGGTCTCCTCAAAATACCAAAACCTCTACCCTAAAGAGGCTCTCAAGGAAGATTAATTCAAGAGGTAAATTCCTCTTTTCAATTCTTTTACTTTCCTTTCATGTTCCTTTATTTTCTTTTCTATCCTTGCCTATCCTCAACTAATTGTTATAATAGCCCCAGTACCATACATGTACTTTAATTTTTCAATGATGATGGAATAAGTTATTATTATCTCTCCTTTACCCTTCTTTTATGCTTGTAGTAAAAAACATCATCTGAGATGTGCTAATTTACCACATTCAAGGACGTTGATTTTTCAATTTCTATTATCGTCTTCAATTAAGGTAATGAAACTGTTATTATGGATGAAACAGAATATAATATATCAATTATTTTTCATCTATGGTTCTGGAATCTTTTTCTACACATGGTTTTGATTTGTAATGAAAAATGAGTTTATTGTGTTCAAAAACCGCCAATTAACTAAAATAGTTGTCATTAAAAAAATTATATAATGATTCATCTTCACTCCAAAAAACCAAATGAAATTTACAATCATGTAACCTTCTGGATTTTCACTAATAACATATAACTTCAATTCTGGAAAACCATCCTCATTTTACACGATTCTTTGTTTGTGTATATAAGTATACCGATCATGAAACAAACAGACCCAAACAATGAAATTGAACCTCTTAACCCATAAAAAAGAACATGAATGAACATAATAGGGTTAAAATAAATCAATTAAATTAAGATGAGGTTCTGTAATTATTAATTAATAAACCTAAATTTTATTATTCAGGTCATTAAGATCAAGTGGAGAACACCTTCGGACTTAAGGTAAGGGTTTTTTCATCTTTCTTCCATTTTTTGTAAGATATTTCATATTCACTACTAATACTTCTGTTTCGTGTATTTTTACTAACCATTGATGTTTCATATCATGAATATATTTAATTTCATGACATTTAATGTATCATTTGATTATTATTAATTTTGGGGAATACAATTCAATTAGATACAAAGTTGTAAGTATTTTCTACCCGAACCTCTATTTCTATTCAGGTTTTTCTTATTCTCTACTCACCTCAATTAAATTATTATTCATTCTTATATACTAATCATAAATTCTGTTTTAATTTTCTATATATGTGTACCAATAATTAACCTTCTCTATTTTATTGGGAGTTACATGTATTAAAATAATATTTCAAAAATTATCCTGAATTGCAAGCCCGAATCAAGGAACTTCTCGAATTCATACCTATTTTGAAGTTCACTCTATAATATATTTTAATCCACATTTATCATCCTAAAATCAAACATTGTAACAAAAAAAATTATTTTGGTTCATTTCTTATTTTATGAAAGAAAACATGCTTTTTCTCTTTATAATCTCTAATGAATTTCTTAAACCACACTAAAATGTTTAATTCTAAATCGTCCTTATAAAGTATTTTTACATGATTTCACTTTAGTAGGACATAGTTTATGCATAAAATATAATTTAAATTTCCTTCCCTTTTCTTTTTTGGGATATACATTTATAAAACCATATATATGACAAATGTAAATGATTTTCCAAAAGATCTCTTCTTTCCAAAGTAAAATGGATTTTTCTCACCTCACTTTAACTTTTATGAGATATATGTCTTTTTAAACACTTATTTATTTCATGTGATGTATGTACTTCCCTATGGTATATCATATCAAGATTCTCTTTATTCTCATGATATTCTAATGGATTATTATTTTAATGTTTCATGGTGGTATGGGACACGTTGGAATGTTTAAGGATTATTTATACAAGAATTTTTTGATGGTCTCATTTAAAATTATCTTTATTTATATCAACATACTTTGATGAATATTGTATTTCATAGAGTTTTATCACCTATGATATTATCTAAACTATGTTTTTTAAGGGTTTATGATTAGTTTGAATGTGGATGTTCTATATTGATGTCATTTTCCATATTACCCCAAATGGTTAGTGTTTATGTTTAATGATTGGGGAAAGTTATATACATTTCATATGTTAGTTTCATTATGAATGTATATGTTGTTTATATTTATACATATTCATATGAGGAATGAATTGGACTATATTAGTGATAGGTGGGGCATTCTATAGCCCCTCAGTGCATCAGTAGGTATCATGAGACAAATAGATATGGACTTGGCTGAGGCCTTGCCCATTTTTAGATATGTTTTTGGCCGAGAACTTAATCAATTTTAGAGGTATTAGAAGAGGCCTTGATGGTATGTTTATGAATTTCTGGCATATGCATTTCCCTCATTATGAAGCTATAAATTCAAAGTCCATGTGGTTATTCGACTAGTATAATACCCATGATTATGTTTTATTATGGAGTTATTTATTCATCTATTATTCCTACCATAGTTTGTAAAAGTTTATTTTTAATGGAATGTGTTTTAGTTATTCATCATGCCTAGTGTTTATGTTTATGATATCTTCCACTGTATTATTTACCCTTACTGAGATTATGATCTCACCCATTTTTTATAAGTTTTATTTTTCTGCAAGATGCGAAGAGGTGTATTATGAATGAATTGCAAGGATAAACTTAGAGTTGTGGATGTTCCCAAAAAAAATATATGTTTTTTTCATTTCAAGTTGTAATGTTGAATGTATGTATGTATCTAGTTTTCCAAAACTATTAAACTACTTGTTACTTTGGGATATTACTTTCTTACAAGCATTCCAATGTAATGTATTAAGGCACCGATTCTGGGAAATAGAGGTTGGGTCTTTACCATTAGTATTAGAGAAAGTTAAATAGAAAAAATAGAAAATATATTTATAAAATGTTGATTACAGAAAAAAAAAATCTAAGATAGTCTTTGAAGATAAGTAAATTAGAATATCATATAATTTTTTTAATTAATATATTATTTGGATCTTTCAAGAAAATACATCCTTGTCTGGATTCTACAAGTGGAAGTGGTTCTTGCACAGATGTACCTAGGAGTGAAAACTACGACAAGGAGTTTCACCATTGACCCAGGGTATCTTGGTACATGACAATAGACCTCACTACATACCTGGTTTGAGACTATCGGGGGATATACTTAGGATGATTCACATTTTCGTTACAATCCATTATATAGTATTTATTCCCCTAAAGTAACCAAATTATATGGTTCTGGGATTTCTTATGCATAAATTTATGTTATGTTCTATACCATGTTTAGAGTTATATGGAGTTCATAATTTTATGAGCTAATGTAGTATTTGGAATTGATTAAAATGGAACCTAGAAGAAGGAATGAAACTTTACCAATGCATGTGATGAAAATAGTAAGAAGGATCATATCTCTTATGGTCTTAATCCATCATTTCTATAAGAACCCGAGTTTTTGTATGAGGTACGGATCCTTTTTATTTTTAGTTTAACTGTTCTGTTGAGGCCTAATGTGGATGCCTAACTTGACTGAGGGAGTTACGGAGGTGTTCGGGGCTTGTTCGGAGCCCAGAACCAAGTTTTGGGGTAGAAATGGCCTAGCACACGATTTGCACACAGCCTGCGCCTGGCCTAGTTAGACCGTGCACCTTGGTGCTGGCTTGGCAGAGGCAGGAACACGGCCTGCACACAGTTTGGGGAAACCGTCTGGGGTGGTCATGTGGTTACCCCTTGCCTTCCAGTAAGGTCTGCACAGTCTCCGCATGGTTTTTCAAACCGTGTGGGTAAACCGTGCGACCTGATGTATTTTTATATTTACTTAGTTTTTAATTAAATTAATTAAATCTTATAAGAACCTAATCCAACCCTCTTCTTCAGCCGGACAGCAAGGGGGAGAGCTCCCAAGGAGGCTACGGAGGATTTTGATCATTCTTCTTCGTCCGATATCTATTTCAAACGTCTTTCATCTTGTTAGATCCGCAACGGTAAGTCCTCAATTCCATTTTAATCCTTCTCGATTCTTCTGGTTATAATGAATGCAGATTGGATTAAGGCTCATATGCCCTAATTTCTCGTTCTTTGTCTGTTCTTTAGTTTTCTTCCAAATCAGGGAAAATCATATCCTGATACTGGATGGGCTATCTAGTACGAGCCTAAGGTAAGTGGTCTCATGTTTTTCGTTGATTGTCAAGCTATTTATATATGTCGGAGTGCCGCACGCCCACTTTTGGGGTGTTGCTTGAACCTTAAATTTAACCATGTTATTACCTAGCATGTTTTAGGTAATCTGAATAGGATTGTATGTTCTTGAGTTAGGTTGTACACCTTGGATAGGAACCGCCACTTGGGTGTGTTGCCTTGAATGGCTCTTTTAAGGATTTTGACCCAGGATTCCTATGAGGCATGCCTTTTCTTTCCCTTGTGGGTTGTTAAAAATGGAAATTGAATATGAATGGAATTGAAATAAGATGAAATTGTAATTGAAATGGTTTCAGGTATGGGATGGGGTTTTACCCCTTGACCCTTGTAGTCTAATTCTTAAATTTCTATCCCACGTGAGTTAAATTCTTTTGAACTACTTAAAATGTGAAACAAATTCATGGGTGAAACATGGAACCAATGTGAGTTTCCATGGATGGACTCATATGAGACTTGTTACTGAAATGCCTAGTGAATCATGGATCTAGTGTGATATGCCTTGGACGGACTCAACAGGGAATAATATGTCATGGTCGATAACCAAATATTATTTATAGGATCCCGAGGATGGGCTCAGATTACATACTATACCACACCTAAAGCGAGGTTGGGTACCTAGGAGGTTCACCGGAACAGGCTTTTAGGGTGTTGGTGGATTTTCTCCCTGAGCGATGCCTAGTTTCCAAATTGAGTATTCCAGTAATGGGTTCATGGAATGGTTTGAACACTTGAATGAAGTTATTAATGAATGGAATGGATACTTGAAGCGACTCCAAGCCAAAGCACAAGCTTGGGTCAGTCTTGCTAGTTTCTTTGTTTACTGCTTTCCATATTACACTACCTGTTTTATATACTCACTCACAGAATAGCACATATATTTCATGGTTGCCTACTAGGATTTACTATCACACTCTGTTTAGGTCATGTTTTGGACCCAAGAAGATTATATGATTTTAATTAATGAGAAGGGAAAACGTCCTAGTACAGGTACTTGACTTGCTGCTCGGAGTAGGAGTGCACGGGACCAAGCTAAGGCTTGTGATGCGATAGGGGATACGTTTTGGTTTCTTTTTGGTATTTTGTATACTTTTACTGGATTGTATTGACTTGCACCATCCTATATATATCAGATCCTTCTATTTGTTATCTATTTCCGATGTCTATGTGTTGTCTACTGGTAACCTTCTTCCGCTATTGTATGTTTTTAATTCAGCTGTGATACTTTTGTAATGAGGGCATAGTCTCCCCACGAACTCACCTAGGCCCTCATTGCTAGTCGGGAGCCTTTGGCATTTGGGGATATGCACTTGAAGCCATGTGGCGACCGGTCTGGCTATCAGGTTGAATGGTAAGTCGGGTCAGGACGTTACAAAGTGGTATCAGAGTAATTTCCTTTTTTGATTTGACTTACTATTTGGTGACTATAGACAGGAGTAAGAAGGGAAGGTGCTTTGGTACTAAACTATGCCTGGGAGTTGCAAACCCGCGTACGGGGAAAAGCCAAGTTTCCTTGTATGGAATTGTGTTTCTGATTTTAATTATTACAGCTGTTCTGATTTCACCTTTGGGTGACACACATGGTTTTTGCTAATACTATTAATATTATTGTGGGTTCTATTTCATTACAACCTGATGAGATGAGGGTTTTCCATCTCATGCATCATATAGAAACCTTTTTAGGAATCACATGTCATGCATTATGCCATGCGATCTAGGATGCATTAGATATTTCATGTTATTGTGATAAGTGTTTTGATAGCTATTTCATACTGTTTTGATAATTGATTGATGGGTTTTCCTACTATTATGTTAGATTGGGTGTAATGAAAAAAGAGTGACGCCATATTTCAATTCATAAGGTGTATGGGCCCTTATGGACTGGGAAATGCTGCACCAATGGGATGTAAATTCAAAATGAAATTGAAATACATGGTTATATGGGCATCAAATTTTGATTCATGAGGTGTTATGGGCCCTCAGGGATCGAAACTTGGTGGACCATTGGTGAAATATTTTGAGAAATGGTATGTTAAAAGAATGAATGTTGAAAATAGAGCCTGACCTAGACCCGGATTCTGAGTGTCCTAGAGGTAGTGACTCTAGTGGTTTTTGGTGATTGTTCCTTATGCAGTCCTAGATTTAGAAGGAGGTTGTGGGTTGACGTGGTTTTTAGGAAGGTATTGACCTATCCTGTCCTGGTTCTGGTGCTCGTGAGTTTTGAATGTCATTAAAAATCTTGAACTGAGGCTTGTGTTTGGCATTGCAGAGTCATTCCACCATGGAGACCTCCATTCATACATCGGGAGAGTGGTGAAGACCACGTTCCGGAGATGGTAAGCCATGGGCTACTAGAGGAAACTCCAGTTGTGCCAGCTGCGGCACCATTGGTTATACCAGACACAGGTGTTGAGGCACAGTTCCATGAGAGCTTGTTGCATTTTATGCAGACTGTTCAGGGAGAACCGTGACCTGCCCCAACTATGGCAGAGTTGATGCGTGAGTTTCAGTAGCAGCATCCGCCTACGTTTTCAGGGAATGGCGGACCACAGGCTGCAGAGTCCTAGTTAGAGGCAATACTAGCTATCTTTGAGAATTTCGAGATGCCTCCAGAGATCAAGGTCAATCTCTCTACGTACATGCTGCGTGATTCCTCCAAGAGGTGGTGGGACGTGATCACCCAGTCAGATCGTCATCGGTAGATGGCTTGGATAGAGTTTCATACGACCTTATACGATTTATTTTTTCCCAAGACCTTAAGGGTTGATCGATCCTGGGAGTTCTTGTGTATGGAATAGGGCGCATTACCAGTGATGGAATACTAGGTCCGTTTTACTGAGCTTCAGCGCTTCGCACCTGTCCTGATGGGCGATGAGCTGTCAAGGGCCAGGCGTTTTGAGGATGGTCTGAGATATGACATATGATCTCAGGTAAATATCTTCAGTTTGAATACCATTTATGGAATTGTGAACCAAGATCTAATCACATAACGTAACCTGAGAGATGTTGTAGGTGCAAGCTAGAGAGGTTCGACATTGAGATCAGGTACTCTAGTGACTCTTAGTAGGAAGCGTCGTCTGGAGCTTCCACACGGTGATTCTAGCATTCAGAACCTATCTTAGTTTAGTAATCTAAGGTGCTACCAGTGCGGAAGGCTAGGAAACATGAATCCATAGTGTCCTAGGGACCCAGTCAAATGTCGATCTTGTGGAAAGATGGGTCATATTCAACATTTCGGCAGAACGTTTTCACCAGCAGCCAGCGATAGAGGGTCTGCACCGACTCCATATGTAGGAGCAAGGTCGGTAGATTCTCATCAGATAGGGATTTGGGGTGCGATTGGCTGATCAGGCCGAGGTAGTGGTCATGGAAGAGGTAGACAGGTACAGGGTGCACAGAGACGTTAGAGTGGGCTAGTTATGGGTAGTGAGGTTGTATCATAGGGTCGTGGTTCCGGCCAAATGTATTCAGTGAAACCTACTTATGAAGATCAGGGAGCGGGACCGTCTATGGTGAGAGGTACGATCTTAGTAGCATCTGTTATTTCATCTGCCCTCTTTGATACAGGTGCATCACACAATTTTATATCTGCACCTATAGTGAAAATCCTTCGGCTAGTTGTGTTGTCTTCTGATGGTGTCTTGATGCTAGACACACCACTAGGAGTTAGGGAAGAAGTTGTATGCCAGTGCAGAGAGTTCCCCCTTAAGGTAGGAGGGTTTCACTTCATCTGGGATCTTTATGTTATCAAAATGACAGGTTTTGATGACATTATTGGTATGGACTGGCTAGTAGCTTACCGAGCCTATGTTGATTGTTACTGTTGGAGGGTGATTTTCACCTCACTAGAGGGTGCAGTGTATACTCTTAAGGGAAAGTGGGATCTCCAGGCAAGCCGAGTTGGACCAGAGCATTGTGGGCTGGACGGGATGACAGCCCAGATCTCTAGTTTGTTTCTAGATGATCAGGGAGTGATTCAGACATACCTTCCTCCAATAGTTTATCATTTCAGGGATGTTTTTTTTTTGATGACTTTTCAGGTTTACCTCCTGAGAGAGAGGTGGAATTCTCCTTTGAGCTAGTTCCAGGAGCTGCACCAGTATCCATTCCTCCTTATAGGATGTCTATGATGGAGTTGCAAGAGCTCAAGAAACAGCTCGAGGATTTGGAGGCAATGGGGTTTATTTGACCCAGTACTTCTCTGTGGGGTTTGCCGATCCTTTTTGCGAAAAAGGCAGACGGGACTTTTAGGCTGTGTGTGGACTATTGGAAGTAGAACCAACTGATGGTTAAAAACTGATATCCCTTGTCACGGATAGATGACCTGTTTTATCATCTTCGAGGAGCTAGGGTGTTCTAAAAAATTTATTTGAGGTTAGGGTATCACCAGGTGTGTGTTCGACCTGCAGACATACCTCGTATAGATTTTCGTAGTAGGTATAGTTTATATGAGTATCTGGTTATGTTTTTCGGTCTCACGAACGCGTCGTTAGTTTTCATGGCTTTGATGAATCGCGTGTTACATCCTTACTTGGGCTCGTTCGTCGTGGTTTTCGTGGATGATATTTTGGTGTATTCTTAGAATCGAAACAAACATTCCAACCACATTGAGATTGTCCTGAATACACTAAGAGAGAATCATCTATATGAAAAGCTTACTAAGTGCCACTTTTGGATGGATCAGATTCACTTGTTGGGCCATGTTATCTCTGAGACAAGAGTTTCTATAGACCCAAAGAAGGTTAGAGTTGTGGTTTCTTGGGAACAGCCCAAGAATGTATTTAACAAATGGAGGTTCTTGGGGATTGCTGGTTATTATTATCATTTCATACAGGATTTCTCACACTTAGCAGTGCCGTTGACAGGCCTGACTAAGAAGGGCATGAAATTTTTATGGACAGATGATTGTAAAGAAGCCTTTTAGGAGCTAAAAGGAAGGTTGACATCAGCACCAGTCTTGATATCGCCAGAGTAGGCCAAGAGTTACACGGTCTATTGTGACACATCAGGTATTGGGATGGGTGTAGTATTGATGCAGGGGGACAGAGTTGTGGCATACAGATCTCAGCAGCTGAGGCCACACGAGAGGAATTATCCAACGCATAATCTTGATCTTGCAGCAGTTGTTCATGCGATGCGCTTTTGGAGACACTATTTATTGGGAGAGCGTTTTGTGGTGTACACAGACCACAAGAGCCTCAAATATATCTTTAATCAGCATGATCTAAATCTTAGGTAGTGATGGTGGGTACAGTACCTACAGTCCATTGATTTCAAGCTTGCTTATATGCCAGGTTAGGGCAATGTAGTGGCTGATTCATTGAGCAGGAGGACTCAGATACATGTTGTGCAACAGGATAGCAACGAATGGAAGCTTATGTCCTTGTTCTCTAAGATGCATCTTGATGTGCAGAATAGCCAAGGGAAGTCTTTTTTATCATCCTTAGCTTTGACTTCTACCCTCCTCGATAGAGTAAGGATGAGACAGCTATCAGATTCTGAAGTCCTAGTTCTACGGGAAGGTGCGTCAGGTGAGGACCCTCCTCCTGGTTGGACGATAGGAAAGGATGAAGTTCTTCATATCCATGGACGTGTATCGGTTCCAATGAATATTAGAGAAGAGCTGATGCGGGAGTTTCATGCTTCGGTTTGGGCAGTTCATCCTAGAGACACTAAGATGTATCGTGACTTGTGCTGACAGTACTGGTGGTCGGGTATGAAGATGGAAGTGGCTAGTTTTATCACGAGATGTTCCACCTATCAGCAGGTGAAGGCAGAACATCAGCGGCCAGCTGGGATTTTACAGAAGTTGCCTATCCTGGAGTGGAAATGGGATGATGTTGCGATGGACTTCATGACTGGTTTTCTGAGGTCACCTCGAGATAACGATGTTGTGTGGGTTGTGGTTTATAGGCACATCAAGGTTTCTCATTTCTTTCTGATCAAGGAGACCATTAGTGTGGATGAGCTGGGAAGGTTGTATATTCGGGAGATATTACGACTCCATGGGGTTCCACACACCATTGTTTTAGACAGGGATGCTCATTTTACGTCACGCTTCTGGCAGATTTTTCAGAGGGCGATGGGTACACAGGTTCTTCTGAGCATAGCATACCACCCTCAGACTGATGGCCATTCAGAGGCATATTCCCCTAGTTTAGTTTGCCTATAACAATAGTTATCAGGAGACTATACAAATGGCACCGTACGAGGCTTTATATGGTAGGCCATGCCGATCACCCCTCTGCTGGTTAGAGGTAGGTGAGGCAGCTTTACTGGGACAGCGTCTTGTTCAGAAGACTTCTGAGCAAGTCTATTTGATACAGAAGTGGATGGATACCACACAGTCTCTTCAGAAGTCATATGCTGATCGCTGCAGACGACCCCTGGAGTTTGAGGTCGGGGATCGGGTTTTCTTTCATGTTTCACCGAGGTTGGGACACAGACGGATCAGAATATAGGGTAAGCTATCGCCGAGATATATTGGTCCTTTTGAGATTCTATAGAGGGTTGGGTCGGTAGCCTATTAGTTACAGTTACCTAATAGGTACAGATCAATGCATGACGTGTCCCATGTTTCTCAGTTATGGTGATAATATTTAGACTCGTTTCATACCTTCTATCCTGAGGAGGTCGAGCTTCAGGTAGATGAATCCTTTGAGGAGCATCTGATTCATGTCATTGATATGAAAATGAAGGTTCTTCAATGCTGGTCAGTTCCTCTAGTATGGGTGATATGGCAGCACGTACATTTATAGGATGAGACTTGGGAGCGGGAGGCTGAAGTATGAGATCAATGGCCAGAGTTGTTCACAGACGAATCTGGACCACCCTTCAGAGAGCAATTCGGGAAAGAATTGCTATAAGGGGGAAGATTGTAAGAACCCAGGTTTTCGTACGAGGTACAGATCCTTTTTCTTTTTGGTTTAACTATTCTCTTGAGGCCTAATGTGGATACCTAACTTGACCAAGGGAGTTACAGAGGTGTCTGGGGCTTGTTCGGAGCCCAGAACCATGTTTTGGGATAAAAATGGCCTGGCACACGGTTTTCACATGGCCTGCGCATGGCCTGGTTAAACCGTGTGCCTTGGTGCAGGCTTGGCAGAGGCAGGAGCATGGCCTGCGCACGGTTTGGGGAAACCGTGTGGGGTGGCCGTGCAGTTTCCCCTTGCCTTCTAGTAAGGTCTTCACTGTTTGTCAAACCGTGCGGGTAAACTGTGAGACCTGCTATATTTTGATATTTAATTAATTTTTAATTAAATTAATTAAATGTTATAAAAACCTAATCTAACCCTCTTCTTCAATCAGACAGCAATGGGGAGATCTCTCAAGGAGGCTATGGAGGATTTCGATCCTGCTTCTTCGTCCGATCTTTATTTCAAACATCGTTTGTCTTGTTAGATCCGCAATGGTAAGTCCTTAATTAATTTTTAATCCATCTCGATTCTTCTGGTTATAACGAACACAAATTTCATTAAGGCTAATATGGCCTAATTTATCATTCTTTGTCTGTTCTTCAGTTTTCTTCCAAATCAAAACGAATCAGAGCCTAATACTGGACGAGCTATCTAGCATGAGCCTAAAGTGGGAGGTCTCATGATTTTTGTTGATTTTCAAGCTGTTTATATATGTCGAAGTGTCGTGCGCCCACTTTTGGGGTGTCGCTTGAACCTGGAATTTAACCCTGTTATTACCTAGAATTTTTTAGGTAATCTGAATAGGATGGTATTGCTTGAGTTAGGTTCTACACCTTGGACAAAAACCACCCCTTGGGTGCATTTCCATGAATGGTTCTTTTAAGGATTTTGACCCAGGATGCCTATGAGGAATGCCTTTTCTTTCCCTTGTGGGTTGTTAAAAATGGAAATTGAATATGAATGGAATTGCAATAAGATGAAATTTTAATTGAAATGGTTTCAGGTATAGGATGGGGTTTTTCCCCTTAAACCTCGTATGCTAATTCTTGAATTTCTAGCCCATGTGAGTTAAATTCTTTTGAACTGCTTAAAATGTGAAACAAAGTCATGGGTGAACCATGGAACCAATGTGAGTTGCCCTGGACGGACTCATACGAGACTTGTTACTGAAATGTCGAGTGAATCATGGATCCAGTGTGAGATGCCATGGATAGACTCAATAGGTAATAATATGTCATGGGCGATACCCGGATCTTATTTATAGGATCCTGGGGACGGGCTCTGATGACGGACTATACGGAACCTAGAGCGAGGCTAGGTACCTAGGAGGTGCGCCAGAATGGGATTGTAGGGTGTTGGTCGATTTTCTCCCTGAGCGATGCCTAGTTTCCGAATTGTGTATTCTAAGAATGGGTTCAAGGAATGGTTTGAACACTTGAATGATGTGATTGATGAATGGAATGGATACTTGAAGAGACGACAAGCCAAAGCACAAGCTTGTGTCGGTCTTGCTAGTTTCCTTGTTTACTGCTTTCCATATTACAATGCCTGTTTTATATACTCACTGACAGATTAGCAGGGATCTTTGGTGGTTTCCTACTGGTATTTAGTATCACACCCTTTTTGGGTCATGTTTTGGACCCAATAATATTATATGATTTCAGGTAATGAGAAGGTAAAATGCCCTAGTATAGGTACTTGACTTGCTACTCATAGTTGGAGTGCACGGGACAAAGATGAGGCTTGTGATGCGACAGAGGATACATTTTGGTTTCTTTTTGGTATTTTGTATACTTTTACTAGATTGTGTTGACTTTCACCATCCTATATATATCAGATCCTTCTATTTGTTATCTATTTATTTTATCTATGTGTTGTCTACTAGTTACCTTCTTCCGCTATTGTATGTTTGTAATTACACTATGATACTTTGGTAATGAGGTCATAGTCTCCCCACGGACTCACCTAGGACATCGCTGCTAGTCGACAGCCTCCGGCGTTTGGGGAGATGCACTTGAGTCCATGTAGAGACCGGTCTGGCTACTGGGTTGAATGGTAAGTCGGTTCGGGACATTATAATTTCAAAGGAAGATAATCTCCCAAGTATCCTCATCTTATGAGGAAATAGTATCATGTTTTAAAAATATATGTAAATAATCCTATGATCCATATGGTCTTGAAGGGAAGTAAGAAAAGAAGATGATGAATGAGAAAAAAATAGATAAAGGGAAGAAAGAAAAGAATGGTTTTTCAACATGTGATAACTATGGAAAGAATCAACCTGGAAAATTATTGAAGGAAATGAGAGTTTTTTATAAGTGTAGAGAAAAAGGACACCAATTTTTTGAATTTAAGGGAAAGAAAAAGGTTTCTAATGTAAAACACTTCAATTGTAAGGAGATGGGACACTGTTTGAATCAATGTCCCAAGCGTCAAAGGAATATGCCCCAAATTGTGTTACTAGATAATGATCAAGTCGTCATACTGCCACAGATGAAGTAGAATGATTAATATGCCTCTTTAAAATCATGTCATTTGAATATTTTATCAGAAATATACAGTTTATAAGAATTATGGAATATATGATGATTGTACTGTAGTACTATTTCATTAGGTATTTGACGTCGTATGATGAATTGTATTAAGGATAAGTGACTCAATAGAAATTTAATATCTTGAAAACTTATATGGTTGATGGAAATAAAAACAAAAATATATTCCTAACTATTAAGATAATAATAAATAAATGATTGATTTGGATAAGTACTGATTACCTCAAAACTTTTTATTAACTTGTCGACAAGCATTCTATGATATGATTGATTGAGTTTGAAACATTTTTGGATATAAGGAATATATCCAATAGCATGTGTAAGGATGAATTCATGGTTCCAATAAGGTTTTATGGTAATTTGATTTATTACCATATTTCAAGAGGACACATGATGAAGATATTCATGATTTGGGAATGAGAAAATTTAGGGCTGGTTCTTGTTGATTAAAGGAAAATAAGGTAGCAGATGCATTGTGCACGATAGATCAGGGAGTTCTAAATAAAATGAGGATTTCCAAGGACCTCGTGTACTTGGACCTAGTATGGATGGATATGGGAATGATTCTAAAGTATTGGATCATGATCTTTTAGAAATTTAAACCATATATTAAATGGTTTATGTTGATCATTGAATGAGATTTTAGAGTTTAATATCACTACATGGTTAAACCTGTGCCAATAGATGATGTATTGATAGTTCAAGGCACAAACAAAAAGATAATATTGTTTTTATAAAATAGAAATCTGTATTTATACTTTTATACTATGGAATAATTCATCAACTCTAGTAAAATAGTCTTAAATAATTTTTTTTCCTATTATCATATTTATTTCATGATACCAATGAAATTTTTCATATCTGTATTTTATGGTTTTGTGGTAATGAACTTTCCTCTGGGCATGTTCTCTATCAATTTCCCTTAGAACATGATGGTTTGATTATTCTTACGTGACCATGTTGTCTAATTAGAATGTGTAGTTTTGTAGTAACCGATCCATTTCCCTTTCCCTCTTATTCAGAGGATATTTTAACCCTATTCCTAATGTGGGTTTCCCACAAAGGAATTTTCAAGTATCAACCATTAACTTTTGAAGTTAAATTTCAAATTTTGAGGACAAAAATTTTGTAAGAAGAGGAGAATTTAACACCCCAAGAGTTTGAAAAAAATTTAATATTGAATTCATAAAACACTGAGTCTCTACAAAACAACACTTTTCTATAACCTAGATAACAAACATTATTTTTCAACTTCTATGTTTTAAATTTTAAAAATCTGACATATATGATTACGTTTAGGGTGACTTTTGGAGTCTAATAGAAGAAACTTAATTTTTGATGAATAGTAACATACCCTTATTAATAGTAACCTACCCTTATGAATAGTAACTTGACCATTATGAATAGTAACATACCCTTATGAATAGTAAGTTTAACCTTATGAATAGTGATGTACCCTTAGGAATTGTAACATTAACCTTGTGAATAGTAATTTACCCTTATAAATAGTTACATCACCCATTTAAGTATAAATAAAATTTAGGCACCTTATAAATGAGAGTGAATATTTTAAAAATTAAAAATTAAGTGTTGGTATTATTGTGAGCATCAAATATTTAATTAAAATTTTTATAATTAATAAATTGATTTAAAAAAACATTTTTCATAAAATTTATTCCTAAATAAAAATTTTGTTGTCCTAGGATTTTGGGGTAATTTAATAAAACCTTAGTTAATTTTTTAGGGCATTACAAAATCAGTTTTTTTGTTTGAAAACAATATTTTATGAGTAAATGATGATTTTATTTAAAAATTAAATTTCACATATTTCAAAAATTATTTTTATAAAATGGAGTTCATATTTGTATTCTACACATGAAAAAATGGTTAGGGTGAATTTTTTGGATTTTTCTAAAATACCTGAATTTTTTATAAATAGTGAAATACGCTAATTTACCGTATATATACATTATGAGTTAAATACACGATTCCAAGCACTCTCTCTTATGTAAGAACCCTTAGTTCAAACCCAAATGCACTTATTACTATTTTTGGTCATCAAATCATCATTATTTCTTATCTTATGGAAAAACATATTCTAATGATTAAAATATTAAGAAAACCCTACTCTTCTCCACTATAAAACCCACCCACAATCCCCCTTCTCTTCACTCATATAAAGCCTTTTTCCTTTCCTAAATTCTTTCCAAATCTCTATCCAATATCCTCCTCCATGACCATCAGCCCTTGGTCTCCTCAAAATACCAAAACCTCTACCCTAAAGAGGCTCTTAAGGAAGATTAATTCAAGAGGTAAATTCCTCTTTTCAATTATTTTACTTTATTTTTAAGTTCCTTTGTTTTATTTTCTATCCTAACCTATCCTCATACAAATGTTATGAAAAATTTAGTACCTTACATGTACTGTAATGTTTCTATGATGATGGAATAAGTTATTATCATCTCTCATTTTCCCTTCTTTTATGCTAGTAGTGAAAAATATCATCCAAGATATGCTAATTTACCACATTTATGGATGATGGTTTTCAATTTCTATTATCATAATAAATTTTGGTCATGAAACCCTTATTATAGTTGAACTATACTATGGTTCTGAAATATTTTTGTACACATGGTTTTGATATATAAATAAAAATGAGTTTTTTGTGTTCAAAAACCGCCAATTAACCCAAATAGTTATCATTAAATAATTTATATAATGATTCATATTCAATACAAGGTACCAAATGAAATTTACAATAATATAACCTTTTGTATGTTCACTAATAACATATGACTTTAATTCTAGAAAACCATCCTCATTTTACACAATCCTCTTTTCATGTATATAAGTATAGCGATCATGAAACAAACGGACCCGAACAATGATATTGAACCTCTTAACCTGTCAAAAAGGCCCTGAATGAACTTAATAAGGTAAAAATAAATCAATTAAGTGAATATTAGGTTCTTTAATTATTAATTAATGAACCTAAATTTTATTATTCAGCTCATTAAGATCAAGTGGATAACACCTTCGGACTTAAGGTAAGGGTTTCTTCATCTCACTTCCATTTTTGTGAGATATTTTGTATTCACTAATACTACTTGTGTCTGGTGTATATACACTTACCATTGATGTTTAATATCATTAATAACTTCATTTTTATGATATTAAATGTATCATTTTATTATTATTAATTTTTGGGTATACAATTTAATTGGTTACAAAGTTGTAATTATTTTCTACCTGATCCTCTATTTTTATTCGGGTTGATCTTTTTCTCTACTCACCTCAATTAAATTATTATTTATTCTTATATTCTACTTATAAATTCTGTTTTAAATTTCTATATATTTATACCAATCAGTATCCTTCTTTATTTTATGGTGAGTTACATGTTTTAAAATAATCATTCCAAAATTCTTTCGAATTGCACGCATGATTCAAGGAACTTCTCAAATTTATACCTATTTTGAAATTAACTCTATAATATTTTTAATCCATATTTATCTTCATAAAATCAAACATTTTAACATGAAAAATCTATTTTTTTCCATTTCTTACTTTATTAAATAAAACATTTCTTTTCTCTTTAAAATCTCTTTATTTAATTTCTTAACTGGCACTAAAATGTTTTATTTCTCATGCTTCCTTAAAAACTCTTTTTACATGATTTCACTTCAGTGGGACATCATTTATGCATCAAATATAATTTTAGTTTCCTTACCTTTTATTTTATATGATATACATGTTTAATCCCATATATATGAAAAATGAAAATGATTTTCCAAAAGAGATCTTCTTTCCAAAGTACAATGGATTTTTCTCCCCTCACTTTATTGTTTATGAGATATATTCCTTGTTCACCACATATTTCTTGCATGTGGTGTTTGTACTTTCCTTTGGTATATCATATCAAGAGTCTCCTAATTCTTTTGATATTCTAAGGGGTTATGATTTCAATGTTTCAAGGTGGTATGGGATACTTTGGAATGTTTATGGATTATTTCTTTAAGAATTTTTTGATGGTCTCATTTAAAAGTATCTTTATTTATGTCAACATCCTTTTATGAATCTTTTATTTCCTAGATTTTTACCACATATTATATCATATAAAATATTATGTTGAAGTTTTTCTGATTAGTTTTAATGTGGATGTTCTATTTTTACACCATTCACCATATTACCCCAAATGGTTAGTGTTTATGCTTAATGACTAGGGAAAGTTATTTACATTTCATATGATAGTTTAAATATGAATGTATATGTTTTTTATGTTTATACCCATTTATATAAGGAATGAATTGGACTATGTAAGTTATGGGTGAGGCCCACTATATCCCCTCGGGGCATCAGTAGGTCTCATGAGACAAATAGATATGTACTTAGTTGAGGCCTTTCCCATTTTAGATATGGTTTTGGAAGAGACCTTAATCATTTTTAGATTTCTTGGACAAGGTCTTGATGGTATGTTTCAGAATGTACTGCTTATCATTTCCTCATTATGAAGCTATAAATTCAAAGTTCATATGGTTATTCGACTAGTAGAATACCCATAATTATGTTTTATTATGGAATTATTTATTCATCTCTTATTCCTACCATAGTATGTAAAAGTTTATTTTTAATGGAATTTTTTTTAGTTATTCACCATGCCTAATGTTTATGTTTATGATATCTTCCACTATATTATTTAACCTTACTGAGTATCTGAGATAACCTTTTTTTCTTATGTTTTATTTTTCCCCACGATGTGAAGAGGTGTATTCTGAATGAATTTTAGGGATAAAATTAGATTTGTGTAAGTTCACAAAAAAAAATTATGTTTTTTATTTCAAGTTTTAATTTTGAACTTATTTATGTATTTGGTTATCAAAAACTACTAAACTACTCAGTCCTTTGGGATACAACTTTCTTATAATCATACTAATGTAATGTATTAAGGCACCGGATCCAGGTAACTCAGGTTGGATCTTTACAGTTGGTATCACAAGAAGTTTAATAGAAAACTTAGAAACAAGAATTAGAAAATGTATATTATAGAGAAAAACTCTAAGATAGACTTTTAATATAAGTAAACAAGAATATCCTAGAATTTTGGTAAGGAATATATTATGTGGATCTTTCAAGAAAATACATCCTAGTCTAGATACTACAAGTGGGTGTGGTTCTAGAACAGATGTAACCAGAAGTGAAAACTCTGAAAAGAAGTTTCAAGATTGACCTGGGGTATCCTAATACACAACAATGGGCCTCACTATGCACTTGGTTTGATACTCCCTGGGTATATGCTTAGGGTAATTCACATTTTCTTTACATGTCATTATGAAGTATTTATTCCCCTAAAGTTACTATAGTATATGGTTCTAGGATTTTTGATGGATAAATTTATGTTATATTCTATACCATTTTTATAGCTATATAGAGTTCATAATTTTATGATATAATATAGTATATATAATTTATTAGAAATGGCACCTAGAATAAGGAATGAGAACTTCACCAATGCATCTGATGAAAAGTGTAAAAAGGATCACATCTTTTATGATCTTAAGCCATCATTTCAAAATAATATAGTCTCCCAAGTATCCTCATCATATGAGGAAATAGTATCATGTGTTAAAAATATATGTAAAGAATTATATGAGTCATATGACTTTGAAGGGAAGTAAGAAAAGAAAAGGATGACTGAGAAAAAGGGGGGGAAAGGGAATAAGGGAAAGAAGGGTTTTACCCCATGTGATAACTGTGGAAAGAATCACCCTTGTAAATGATTAAATTGAATGGGAGTTTTTTATAATTATGGAGAAAAAGAACACTGATTTCATGATTTCAAGGGAAATAAAAAGGTTGCTAATGTACAATGCTTCAATTGTAAGGAGCTGGGACACTATGTGAATCAATGTTCCAAGCGTCAAAAGAATATGCCTGAAATTATGTTACTGGATAATGACCAAGTCGTGATACTATCGTAGATGAAGTGGAATGATTAATATACCTCTTTAAGAATCATTTAATTTGAATATTTTATCAGAAATTTACTAGTTATAAGAATTATAAAATATATGAGGACTATACTGCAGTATTATTTCATTAGGTATTTGAGGTATTATGATGAATTGTATGAAGGATAAGTGGCTCAGTAGAAAGTTAATATCTTGGGAAAGTATATGGTTGATGGAAAAAAACCCAAAATATATTCCTAATGATTAAGATAGTGATGAAGAAATGATTAATTTGTATAAGTAATAAAAACCTCAAAACTGATTATTAACTTGTCGACAAGCAGTATATGGTATCATTAATGGAGTTTGCATCATTTTTGGAGATAAGAAATATATCCAATATCATGTGTAAGGATGAATGTATGTTTACAATAAGGTTTTATGGTATTTTGAGTTATTACCATATTTTTAGTGGACACATGAGGAAGATATTAACATGTTTGGAATGAGAAAATTTAGGGCTGCTTCATCTTGATTAATGAAAAATAAGGTAGCAGATGCATTGAGAAGGATAGATCGGGGATTTATAAATGAAATGAGGATTTACAAGGACCCCATGTACTTGGACCTAACAGGGATGGATATGGGAATAATTCTAAATTATTGGATCATGATCTTCTGGAATGTTAAACCATCTATGAAATGGTTTATGTTGATAATTGTATGAGGTTTTAGAGTTTAATGTCACCACATGATGCAACTTGTGCCAAGAGATGATGTATAGATAGTCCAAAGCATAAACAAAGGATAAGATTGTGTTTATGAAATAGAAACATATATTTATACTCTTATAGTGTGGAATAATTCATTAACTCTAGGAAAAGAGACTTAAATAAAAATTGTGTCTTGTCGTCATATTTTTTTTCAGGATATCAATGAAAATTTTCATAGCTGTAGTTTATGGTTTTATGGTAAGGATCTTTCTTCTGAGCATGTTCTCTACCAGTTTCCATTAGAAGATGATGGTTTGATTATTCTTCCATGACCATTTTGTCCAAATAGAATGCGTAGTTTTGTAGTAACCGATGCATTTCCCTTTCCCTCTTATTAAGTGGATATTTTAATAGTATTCCTAATGTGGGTTTCATATAAGGGAATTTTCAAGTATCAACCATTAACTTTTAAATTTAAAGTTCAAATTTCAAGTAATTTTTCTTTGTAAGGAGTGGAGAATGTAACACCCCAAGATTTTTTAAACAAATTTAATACTGAATTCATAGAACACTGAGTCTTTACAAAACAACACTTTTCTATAACCTAGCCTGTAAACATTATTTTTCTACTTCTGTGTTTGGAAACTCCAAAATTCGACATACACGATTGTGTTTAGGGTAATTTTTGGAGTCTGATAGAACAAACTTAATTTTTTATGAATAGTAACATACCATTACGAATAGTAACCAACCCTTATGAATAGTAACATGACCCTTATGAATAGTAATGCACCCTTATGAATAGTAAGTTGACTCCTATGAATAGTAATGTACCCTTATGAATAGTAACATGACCATTATGAATAGAAATGTAACCTTATGAATAGTAACATCACCCATGTAAGTATAAATGAAAGTTAGGCACCTTATATATGATAGAGAATATTTTAAAAATTAATAATTAAGTGTATATATTTTTGTGAGTAATAAATATTTAATTAAAATTTTTATAATTAATAAATTGAATTAAAAGAAAGATCATTTATCATAAATTGTATTCCTAAATAAATTTTTTGTTTTCCTAGGATTTTGGGGTAATTTAATAAAACCTTAGTTAATTTTTCAAGCCATTACAAAATCAGTTTTTATTTTAAAACTGTATTTTACGAGTAAATGAGGATTTTATTTAAAAATTAAATTTCACATATTTAGAAAATTATTTTGATAAAATGGAGTTCATATTTTTATTCTACACGTTAAAAAATGGTTATGGTGAATTTTTGGTATTTTTCTAAAATACTTGATTTTTTTATGAATAGCGAAATACTGTATTTTATCGTATATATACATTATGAGTTAAATAAACTGTCACGACCCATCCTCGGGGCCCGTGCCGTGACTACCCCAAGTCCACCTTCAATAGGCCAGGGGCTGGCGACTAGCACCAAGGCATAAATCCCGGTAAAAAGGGAAGGCATTGCCTTTGTAAAGTAAACAAGCACCACAGAGTAAGCAAGCGGGGAAAAGTAAACACTAAGTAAAAACTGAGTGCAACTGTAAGTGCGGAAAGTAAGTGGGCCAGTATACAAACCCAAACTGAAAGTAAAGTACAACTCGAAAGGGAAAACAGCAACTGAAAAGTAAAAGCCGCTACGCCGAGCTGTCTGCTGGAAATCCCACCTGAAGGGTGGGTACAGATAGCTCCACTTCTCCTCGGGTCCCGCCGTCTGCACCGAGCACGTCCCGCCCAGTGTTCCACCTCCAGGTACCGTCCTGCTCTGCAAGCCTCAACCACGATCAATGTTGTCCGTCGTCTGCAACCAACACAACGTAGTGCGGGCATAGCCCGTGCAGGGGTGATTATAAGCTACTCAGTAGGGACCTCGAGACCCCCGAAGGTCTCCCAAAATCCACAAAGGATAAACCACAAAGGAAAGATACAATCACGAAGTAACATCCGACACTTCTTAGGTATATGCCCATACATACACCTAAGTCATCAATTCCAGTACGCTCCAACCTTCGAGCCCAAGTACAACCCAGTCCACACAGGAAAGTATACGTATTCCACACAGGAAAGAAAAACGTAATCCACACAGGATAGCACAACACAATCCACACAAGAAAGAAAACAGGTTTCAGCTCACACAGGTATACTTCTTCGAAAGACGATAGAGATGATCACTGATCCATCTAAGTCATCGGACCCACAAAGGATCGATAGGTACTAACCCCCGCAAACACCCACACAGGATCGGACACACATAGGATCTGTAGGCGCTGGCTCACACAGAACCGCTAACCGCTGACCCACACAGGATCGGACCCAGACAGGATCGGTAGCACTGATCCACATAGGATCGCTGAGTGCTGAAGTAATCATCGTCGAATCCACTGAGGATCTCTGCACTGTCGTCATCGCAGTCACAGTAGCAGTCGCAGCCAGCACTAGGGTTCCCGCACACAGCAAGCTCGTTCGGGAGGGTCTGCTCCACGAGCCGAGAGTCTGATACATCAACTGACACATATTCCAGAGTTGATGTATCCAAAAGTTCCGTATCGTAAATAGGAACTCAACGTCACAGACGACGCGTCTATCGAACGCCCGGTCTGAGAGTTATTGTCTTTTTCGTCCCAGGGGCCCGGTTGGTTTTTAAGGAAAAACCAACCAGACCGTACTCCACCTATGTCTAAATCTCGGGCGGAGTATGCCAAAAGATCCCTCTCACAAAGAGGAAACCAACAAAGTCAACGGCACGTCAATCGGACGTCCGTAGCTCAAGATATGAGTGTTTCCGCTCCGAGGGCCCGGTTGGTTTCGTGTACGAACCAACCCGGCCGAACTCAAAGTATTCTGAAACCTTGAGTACGATATACCGAAACGATCGTCTCGTTCTAAGGATCATGTCGCCACTGAAGGCACATAGTTTGTAGATCCATAGCCCGAGTTATGGGCATTTGAACCCAAACAGCCCGATAATGGGGGTTTCGGGCCCGGACCGACACGGCCTTAGACCCCCCGGTTGGCCCGAACCGGGTCGACCCGCCCCGGATAGGTTCGGAGGGCTTGGCACGGCCCAGCTGAGGACAGCGTGCCCAGTGCGCTGTCTGGCTCGGCCTTTGGCCGAGCCGTTTCGACAAAGGGGGGGGCGCCTACGCCCCTGTGTAACCGCGGCCCCCCACAATTAAGGGGGGCTGTTTTGTCCAGCAGGCCAGTCGGCCGGGGGTTTGAACCCCCGGTTGCACACCGGTCTGGCCGGCCCGCCCTGGCCGTCCGGTTCCGGCCTCCATGGGACCGGCGACGGCCGGTCCCCTTCTTCGCCGACACCGGCAGCCCGGTCCGGCCGCCGGTCACCTTGCTCCACCGCGGCCTGGAACCGGCCGCGTCCCTTGTCGTCCGGCGCGGTGCAACAGCACCGCACCCCTTTGCCGCGGCCCCTCTCTGTCCACGACGCCTTCGATTTTCTTCGACGCGGCGCGACGGCGTCGCGTTCTTAACTTCTTTCCACAACGCGGCGTGATGGCGACGCGCAATACTTGTCGTGTGATTCCCGCGTGGTGCGACGGCACCACGCCATCCCGTTCCATCCGCAAATAAATCATACATGAACATAGGAGGGGGGTTCGTCCGTGTTTGTGCGGTCCGGACCCCCTCTCGTTAAACGATATCATCTAGTCAAAAATTCCACGATAATCGATAAACTAGATTCATGAACAGAAATAATTAAATAAAATAATCCCCTACCTCGGTTCAGGAATGGTGTTCGTCAACGAGCGGCAGAAGACGAGCGTCGTGGAGGTCGGGCATCGCGGGAGAACGTCGATGTCACGAAGCGAGGATTCGAAGTCGTTGACGGTGATTTCGTTGCGGAAAACCGTCGCGGAAGAGACGACGTGGAAGAAGAACGTCGCGTCGCGGATACGACGTCGCGGAAGAACCGTGTTCTTCGGTGGAGAAGTTCTTCATTGAAGAATGGTGTTCTTCGCGTTCTTCGTTGAGGTTGAAGAAGAAGAAGATGCTTCCCCAATCCTCTCAAGGTGACAAAACTCTAACAAAAATAAAATAAGACCCTTTCTTATTTTATTAACACAACAACTCTTTTGAATTTCAAGAGTTTGAAATTCAATTTAACCACCCTCAACTCCCACTTTAATTTTGTTAACAGTCCAGAGTTGATGCATCCAAAAGTTCTGTATCGTCAACAGGAACTCAACGTCGCAGACGGCGCGTCTATCGGACCCTCCCGAACGAGCTTGGTGTGTGCGGGAACCCTAGTGCTGGCTGCGACTGCTACTGTAACTGCGATGACGATAGTGCAGAGATCCTCAGTGGATTCGACGATGACGACTACAGCACTCAGAAATCCTATGTGGATCAGTGCTACCGATCATGTGTGGGTCTGATCCTGTGTGGGTCAGCGCTCAGTGGTTCTGTGTGAGCCAGCACCTACAGATCCTGTGTGGGTCCGATCCTGTGTGGGTCTTTGCGGGGGTTAGTACCTATTGATCCTTTGTGGGTCCGACGACTTAGATGGATCAGTGATCATCTCTATCGTCTTTCGAAGAAGTATACCTGTGTGAGATGAATCCTGTTTGCTTTCCTGTGTGGATTGTGTTGTATTATCCTGTGTGGATTACATTTTGCTTTCCTATGTGGAATACGTATACTTTCCTGTGTGGACTGAGTTGTACTTGGGCTCGGAGGTTGGAGAGTATTGGAATTGATGACTTAGATATATGTATGGGCATATACCTAAGTAGTGTCAGTTGTTACTTCGTGATTGTATCTTTCCTTTGTGGTTTATCCTTTGTGGATTTTGGGACACCTTCAGGGGTCTCGGGGTCCCTACTAGGTAGCTTATACTCACCCCTGCACGGGTTATGCCTGCACTACATTGTGTTGGTTGTAGACGACGGACAGCGTTGATCGTGGTTGAGGCCTGTAGAGCAGGACGGTACCTGGAGGTGGACCACTGGGCAGGACGTGCTCGGAGCGGTCGGCGGGACCCGAGGAGCAGTGGAGCTATCTGTACCCACCCTTCAGGTGGGATTTCCAGTGTACAGCTCGGTGTAGCGGCTTTTACTTTTTAGTTGTTATTTTCCCTTTCGAGTTGTACTTTACTTTCAGTTTGGGTTTGTATACTGGACCACTTACTTTCCGCACTTACAGTTGTACACAGTTTTTACTTAGTGTTTACTTTTTCCGCTTGCTTACTCTATGGTGCTTGTTTACTTTACAAAGGCAATGCTTTCCCTTTTTACCAGGATTTACACCTTGGTGCTAGTCGCCAGCCTCTGGCCTATGGAAGGCGGGCTTGGGGTAGTCACAGCACGGGCCCCGAGGACGGGTCGTGACATAAACTATTCCTAGAATCATCACTGAGGTAAGAACCCTTAGTTCAAACTCACATTAACTTATTAGTACTTTTTTTCATGGATTCATCACTATTTCTAGTCTTATGGAAAAATAATAAACTAATAATTAAAATATTAAGAAAACCCTTCTCTCCTCCACTATAAAAACCACCCACACTCACCTTTTATCATCACTCCTCTAAAGCCTTGTTCCTTTCCAAAATTCTACCCAAATCTCCTCCCAATATCCTTCTATGTAACCATCTTCCCTTGGTATCCTCAAAAGACCAAAACCTCTACCCTAAAGAGGCTCTAAAGAATATTAATTCAAGAGGTAAATTTCTCTTTTCAATTCTTTTACTTCATTTTCACGTTCCTTTGTTTTCTTTTCTATACTCAACTATCCTCATCCAAATGTTATGATAGCTCCAGTAACTTACATTTTCATTAATTTTGTTATTATGATGCAATAATTTATTATCATCTCTTTTACCCTTATTTTATTCGAGTAGTAAAAAACACCATCTGAGATGTGCTAATTTACCACATTTAAGGATGATGGGTTTTCAATTTATATTATAGTCTTATATTATGGTCATGAAACCATTATTATGGTTGAACCAAACTATAATATATCTATTATTTATCATCTATGGTTCTAGAATTTTTTTGTACACATGGTTTTGATTTATAAATAAAAATGAGTTCGTTGTGTTCAAAAACAATCAATTAAACCAAATGGTTATCATTAAATAATTTATATAATGATTAATCTTCACACAAATTAACCAAATGAAATTTACAATCAGGTAAAATTCTTTATTTTCACTAATAACGTATAACTTCAATTTTGGACAACCATCTTCATTTTACACGATCCTCTGTTAATGTATATAAGTATACCGATCATTAAACAAACGGACCCGAACAATTAAATTGAACTTCTTAACCCATAAAAAAGGCCACGAATAAACATAATAAGGTTAAAATAAATAAATTAAATGAATATGAGGTTTTATAATTATTAATTAATGAACCTAAATTTGATTATTTGTCTCATTAAGATCATGTGGAGAACACCTTCGGACTTAAGGGAAGGATTTCTTTATCTCACTTCCATTTTTGTGAGATATTCTATAGTTACTAATAATAATTGTGTGTGGTATATGCATACTTCTCATTTATGTTTTATATCATCAATATATTTATTTTGATGATATTTAATGTATCATTTTATGATTATTAATTTTGGGTCATACAATTCAATTGGTTACAAAGTTGTAAGTATTTTCTACCTAAAACTCTATTTTCATTCGGGTTACTCTGATTCTCTACTCGCCTGATTTAAATTCATATTTATTCTTATTTACTCCTCATAAATTATGTTTTAATTATTTATATATTTCTACCAATCATAATCCTTCTTTGTTTTAGGAGTATTTACATGTTTTAAAATAATCTTTCAAAAATTATTCCGAATTGCAAACCAGATTCAAGGAACTTCTTGAATTCATACCTATTTTGAATTTCACTATATAATATATTTTAAGACAAATTTATCTTACTAAAATTACACATTTTAACATGAAAAAGATATTTTGGTTCATTTCTAGTTTTATGAAATAAAAAAATGCATTTTATCTTTAAAATATCTTTATTGAATTTCTTAAACTGGGCTAAAATGTTTTAATTCTAAAGATTCCTTAAAATCAATTTTTACATGATTTAACTTCATTGGGACATAATTTATGCCTAATATATAATTTCAATGTCCTTACCTTTTTTTAGGATTTATATGTTTAAAACCTTATAAATTAAAAATTAAAATGATTTTCCAGAAGACCACTTCTTTCCAAAATAAAATGGATTTTTCTCACCTCACTTAAACCTTTATGAGATATATGCATGTTCACCACTTATTTATTGCATGTGGTGTATGTACGGACCTTTGTAATATCATATCAAAAGTATCCTTATTCTCATGATATTCTAATGGATTATTATTTAAATTTTTCAAGGTGGTATGGGACACTTTGGAATGTTTAAGGATTATTTCATCAAGAATTTGTTGATGGTCTCATTTAAAAATATCTTTATTTTTTTCAACATACTTTGATGAATATTGTATTTCATATAGTTTTATCACCTATGATACCATTTAACTGTGTTGTTTAAGGGTTTCTTATTATTTTTAATTTGGATTTTCTATTTTGATACCATTCACCATATTACCCTGAATGGTTAGTGTTTATGTTTAACGACTTGGGAAATTTATTTACATTTCAAATGTTAGTTTCAATATGAATGTATTTGTTGTTTATGTTTATCCCTATTCATTTTAGGAATTCATTGGACATACTAAGTGAT
Organism: Viscum album; assembly: GCA_963277665.1. Lineage (NCBI taxonomy): Eukaryota > Viridiplantae > Streptophyta > Magnoliopsida > Santalales > Viscaceae > Viscum > Viscum album. The sequence goes on along the minus strand of OY728162.1, from coordinate 619,295,038 downwards.
GGGTGGGGCCTGATACAGTCCCTTGGTACATCGATAGGTCTCATGAGACAAATAGATATGGAATTGGATGAGGCCTTTCCCATTTTTAGATATGGTTTTGACCGAGGGCTTAATCATTTTTGAAGTCTTGGATGATTCCTTGAAGGTATGTTTCAGAATATTTGACATATGCATTTCCCTCATTATGAATCTATAAATTCAATGTTCATGTGGTTATTCGACTAATATAATACCCATTATTATGGTTTATTATGGATTATTTATTTATCTCTTATTCCTATCATATTATGTAAAAGTCTATTTTTAATGGAATGTGTTTTATTTATTCACCATGCCTAATGTTTATGTTTATGATATCTTCTACTATATTTTTTACCCTTACTAAGAATCCGAGATCACTCCTTTTTCTTATGTTTTATTTTTCCCCAAGATGCGAAGAGGTGTATTATGAATGAATTGTAGGGATAAACTTTGAGTTGTGGATGTTCCCAAAAAAACTTATATGTTTTTTTCATTTCATGTTGAAATGTTGTACATTTGTATCTATCTGGATTTCCTAAAGTACTGAACTAATCAGTCATTTGGGATATGACTTTATTATAAGCATGTCAATGTAATGTATTAAGGTACCGGCTCCAGGAAACTCAGGTCGGGTCTTTACAGTTGGTATCAGAGGAAGTTTAGTAGAAAACTTGGAAACTAGATTTAGAAAATGTAGATTAGAGGAAAAACTATAAGATATTATTTGAAGATAAGTAAATAGTAATATCCTATAATTTTGGTAAGAAATAGATTATATGGATCTTTTAGGAAAATACATCCCTGTCTGGATACAACAAGTGGATGTGGTTCTAGCAAAGATGTACCAAGGAGTGAAAACTATGACAAGGAGTTATGGGCTTGAACTGTGGTATCCTGGTACACAACAATGGGCATCAGTACTCACTTGGTTTGACACTCTCGGGGGATATGTTTATGATAATTCACATTTTCGTTTCAAGCCATTATAAAGGATTTATACACCTAAAGTAACCATAGTATATGGTTCTATGATTTGTGATGCATAAATTTATATTATGTGTTATACGATGTTTATATTTATATATATTTCATAATTTTATGAGCTAATATAGTATATGGAATTGATTATAAATGGCGCCTAGCATAAGCAATGAGAACTTCACCAATGCATCTGATGCAAAGAGTAAGAATTGTCATATCTCTTATGGTCTTAATCCATAATTTCAAAGGAATATAGTCTCCCAAGTATCCTCATCATATAATGAAATAGTATCATGTGTTAACAAGATATGTAAATAATTATATAAGTAATTTTTCTTTTAAGTGAAGCAAGAAAAGAATAGGATGGCTGAGAAAAATATAGATAAAGGGATGAAGGGAAAGAAGGGTTTTCCTACATGTGATAAATGTGGAAAGAATCACCCTGGTAAATGCTTTAAGGGAATTATAGTTTTTTATAAGTGTGGAGAAACATTACACCAATTTCGTGATTTCATGTTAAAGAAAAAGGTTTCTAATGTACAATGCTTCAACTGTAAGAAGATGGGACACTATGCTAATTAATCTCCCAAGTGTCAAAGGAATATGCCCCAAATGATGTTAATGGATAATGATTAGGTTGTGATACTGTTGTAGATGAAGTGGAATGATCAATATTTCCCTTTAATAATCATTTCATTTGAATATTTTATCATCAATTTACTGGTTATAATAATTATGGAATATATGAGGACTATACTAAAGTACTATTTCAATTTGGTATTTGAGGTCATATGATGAATTTTACCAAGGATAAGTGACTTAGTATAAAGTTAATATCTTGGGAAAGTATATGGTTGATGGAAAGAAAACCCAAAATATATTCCTAATGATTAAGATAATGATGAAGAAATTATTGATTTGGATGAGTACCAACTACCTCCAAAATGATTATTGACTTGTCGACAAGCGGTCTATGCTATCATTAAGGGAGTTTTCACAATTTTGGATATAAGGAATATATCCAATAGCATGTGTAAGGATGAAATCATGTTTCCAATAAGGTTTTATGTTAATTTGAGCCATTACCATATTTCAATAGGACACATTATTAAGATATTAACATGTTTGGGATGAGAAAATTTAGAGCTGTTTCATGTTCATTATAGCAATATAAGGTAGCAGATGCATTTACCCGAACCTCTATTTTCATTCAGGTTGCTCTTATTATCTACTCACCTCAATTAAATTCTTATTTACTCCTCATAAATTCGTTTTTAATTTTCTATATAGGTGTACCAATCAGTATCATTCTTTATTTTATGGGGTGTTACATGTTTTAAAATAATCTTTCAAAAATTATCCTGAATTGCAAGCCCGATTCAAGGAACTTCTCAAATTCATACCTATTTTCAAGTTCACTCTATAATACATTTTAAGACATATTTATCTTCTTAACATTAAACATTTTAACATGAAAAATCTATTTTGGTTCATTTCTCATTCTATTAAATCAAACATTCTTTTTCTCTTTAAAATCCTTAATGAATTTCTTAAACTGCACTAAAATGTTTTAATTCTATAGCTTCCTTAAAAACAATTTTTACATGATTTCACTTTATTGAGACAAAATTTATTCCTAAAATATAAATTCAATGTCCTTAACTTTTATGTTTTTGGATATACATGTTTAAAATCATATATATGACAAATGAAAATGACTTTCCAAAATAGCTCTTCTTTCCAAAGTAAAATTGATTTTTATCACCTCACTTTAACTTTTAGGATATATATGCCTTGTTCACCACTTATTTCACACATGTGGTGAATGTAATTCACTTTAGTATATCATATCCATAGTCTCCTTATTCTCATGATATTCTAAGGTATTATGATTTTAATTTTTCAAGGTGGTATGGGATACTTTGGAATGTTTAAGGATTATTTCCTCAAGAATTTTTTGATGGTCTCATTTAAAAGTATCATTATTTATGTCAACATCCTTTGATTGATCTTGTATTTCATAGAGTTTTATCACCTATTATATCATATAAAATATGTTCTTTAATGGTTTTTGATTAGTTTGAATTTGGATGTTCTATTTTGATACCATTCACCATATTACCCCGAGTGGTTAGTGTTTATGTTTAATGACTAGTGAAAGTTACTTACATTTCATATGTTAGTTTCAATATAAATATATATGGTGTTTATGTTTATAGACATTCATATGAGGAATGCATTGGACAAAGTAAGTGATGTGTGGGGCCCGCTATATTCCCTCAGAGCATGATTAGGCCTCATGAGACAAATAGATATGGACTTGGTCGAGGCCTTGCCCATTTTTAGTTTTGGTTTTGTTTGGGGACTTAATCATTTTTAAATATATTGAATGAGGCCTTGAAAGTATGTTTTGGAATTCCCAGTATATGAATTTCCCTCATTATGAAGTTATAAATTCAAATTTCATGTTGTTATTCAACTAGTATAATACCCATGACTATGTTTTATTGTGGAATTATTTATTCAACTCTTATTCCTACCATAGTATGTAAAAGTTTATTTTTAATGGAATGTGATTTAGTTGTTAAACTTGCTTAATGTTTATGTTTATGATATCTTCTACTATATTGTTTACCCTTACGGAGCATCTCAGGTCGCTCCTTTTTCCTATGTTTTATTTTTCCCTAGGATGCGAAGAGGTGTATTGTGAATGAATTGTAGGGATAAACTTAGAGGTTTGTATGTTCCCAAAAAAAATATATGTTGTTTTTTATTTCATGTTGTAATGTTGAAACTGTGTGTGAATCTAGTTTTCCCAAAGTACTAAACTAATCAGTCTTTCAGGATATGACTTTCTTGTAAGCATGCTAATGTAATGTATTAAGGCAGTGGCTTCGGGAAACTGGGGTCAGGTCCTTACAAAAATGGATCGTTTTGAAATTTAATACCAAATATAAAATATAATGGGATTTTTATATTACTTTATTTCATAAAAATAAATTACAGTGTTTAAAAAATATATATTTTTCATTATTCACTGAAAACCCAATCATTTTATAAAAATATCAAAATTTAATCCTAATTTAATTTTATGATGATGATATAAAAATAATGTTATTTTTTACAAATAAAATTTCTAAAAGTATAAAAAAATAGTTTTATTATTTAATCATAAAAAACAATAAAACCTATTTTTTAGGAAAATAGTGTTTTTAAAGCAAATAATTATTTTACTAAAAATTGAGTACTTATTTAACAAAAATTTTTATATATATAAACCTTTATACATTTTTTTCAAATTGAGTTCATTCTTATTCACTCCACAAATTTAAACATCTATATTAAAATGGTATACTATTTTACAGTTCATTTTTACTTGGGGTTTGTGTGTAATGTAAGCTATCAAATAAATTTTATTTAAAGATAAATATATCATAAAATATCAAGGTGTTACAATGGAAATTAGTAAGATTTAAAAGTATTAAAATTGATATTATCCCTTTGAAAATATATATAATCTATTTCTAATACCACATCAAATTAATGGAAAAAACTAGACCCTTGAGAAGTAACTTCCCACAAACCTTGAAGAGGGTTTAATAATAATTATACCATAATGTGTTTTTAGTTATAAATAAATATAAAATAGTTGGTGAAAACTTATATGTTATAAGAAATTTGAAAATCTATATTGAATAATAATTATCATCTTTAGTAGAATTAATTGTGTAGGATTTTTCTTATTCTCATGGTCTAGGTGGTTCTTAGTTACTATTTACCCATTGGTATAGTACCTAATTTCTTTGTGATTAAAGATTTTTTTTATAGATTCTCTATTTCCTATGAAACCATGGGATTTATGACCTTCATTTTCACACTTATACTGAATTCCCATTCTATTAAAAAAATCCTCAAGGTGTTTATTCCCACATTCTTGACATGTCAAAAATTGAATCTTCATTCCTTCATTATCTTTGTCACCCAAACTTCTATGAGGCTACACTGTTCTCATCTTTGGTTTGTTTTGGGATTCAATTTTTTTTTATATTGTTAGTCATAATTCTTGATAGCTATCTTTTCATAATCATAAGATTTATCACTCGGTATCTTCTATCATTAGGTTTCTTTTTAATACAATCATTATATTGTCCATGGAATTCATTGTTAACTAGGTTCCTTCAGGCTTAATCTATTTTTAAAACTAAAAAGATTTATTCATGAGAGATAAACAATTAAAACCACAGGAAAACTATTGTAAGATAATTACATGAAAATTAAACCTCAAAATGTATTAATTTTTTAAAAAAAATAATTTTTTTTAATTCAACCTAAATTACTCTTAGTTTAATCAAGGTTTAATTAGGTCAGGTTATATCATATTACTTAACCTAATTCCATAAAATATTAAATCCTTCATAATTGATTATAAATAGAATGTTATTAACCAAACCATATCCTTTGGGAGTGTCTATCCAGTTGTGTAGTTTTTTGACCACTCATTGTACACTAGAGTGAAGATTTAGTTAATAATCAAGAAACCTTTTTATGGGTGATTACCCATAGATGTAACTATTACATAGCAGCATCCACTTTCAAGTATCTAGAAATGAATATAATTTATAGGAGAATCACACAATCTACACTTTACTAAAAAAATGGATGTTATCCTATACTTATACTTATCCCTTATATTTATCTTTAGGGTTTTCAGTGCAGTTATATTATCCCAATCAATAAAATATTCAATTTTACTTCAACTAACCTAAATTGAAATATATTCCTTTAAAATTATGAGAAATATTTAATTTTCATTTCTTAAATTATCCTCAAGTAGCATACTAATCTCATTTTTTTAAAACATCATTTGAAACCAATCATTACACCCCAAACCCACACTCTCAGATTCCGATGTGAATAAACACATTCTTTACATACCTACTTTGAAATGAACTTAAGTTCCCCAATTTTATCCATCAATAATTACAATATCACTAAAAAATATCGATTCACCTATATTAAAATTATATTTTACGTTTAGAGTATTAGAGAGTTAATAAAAACTTTTAACTAACAAAGACCATGTATATCCCAACTATAGGATAGTTTTACACTATATAAGAAACTAATTAATCAATAATAATTCTACAATAACTCCCACATATTCTCCCCACATGATAATTTTATAGACATATCATGTTTAGTAATTTTACTCATGACTAGGGGAAATAGAAACATAAAAAGGGTGATCTAAAACACTCAATAAGGGAAAACATATATAAAAAATTATCATTGTATGAATAATATCATGGGAATAAATGAGAACCAAATAGTTATATATAATTTAACACATGAGATCTAAATAAATTTATGGACGAAATAAAATTTCAAAACATCACATGGATAATAAAAACTGAATTCATGGTGATGGAATTTATAATTTCAGAAAACTTTAACCATCAAGAACTTAGCTAAGATATAATTCTTCCTATAAAGGAAAAATCTAGGACATAAATCTTTCCTTCAATGTCACAACTAATACATCTTTATTACATTAGGTAGGCACCAAATACCCAAACCTTTTGTATCGTGAGACCAAATGATGAATCATGGGGTTATATAACATTAGGCATACCTGTCACCTCTTTATGTCCAATGCATTAACTATATCAAAGATATAAACATCAGTATAATGCATAATCCACTTACCTTAGTAATCCATAAACATATGCATTGTGATACAAACATATATAGTTTCAATAGTTTTCTAGTAAATAAATGAATGTAATACATCTACATAAAGAAGGTGGATGGTTAAAAAATATATAATCAAATTTCTTAATTAGTCAAGATATATCTATATCAAAATTACAAGTATACAAATTTTCAATATTTCCCCAATCAATTAATGTAATAACTTTATAAGTAAGAATCCCTAAAACTAACACCATATAGAGAAAGGGGTGAATAATTAAGTCAATAATTTTCCTAATCAATTGACTTATGGAATCTAGGTGAACACCCTTCAATCAATAGAAGGAAATATAGAGCATTCAATGAGGAAAGGAATTGGAATGAAAAATAATGCCTATAAACATTGGTTGATTAGGAAAGAAAAAAATAGTAATTTACTTTACAAAAGATTAATCCACAACCTTAATCCATATAAACCATGAACTCCCTTAATAGGAATCCACATTACAAGAATATTTATCCTTCCTACCATAACTATTTAATAATATTTCTTTATTATTTATTTGATCTTAAAAGAGGGATATTTAGTAATTTATGGTATTTTCTTGTGATAAACCATGAATTTAAGTGTGGGGGAGAGTGCCTCATTTTTATTTGGGAAGAGGGGTTCCAAAACCACTATTCATTGTATTCCTCAGTGGTCCCTCTTAATGAAAAAAATGTTAAAAATTTCAAAATAGGTCCAAATTTATTCATTACACTTATTGATGGTTTACGAACCCATGATGGAAAGGGAATATCGTGGTGATTTTTTTCCTTTGAGATATCTTGATAGAAATTAATTTTAATTGATATTTTTCATTGAATATCATGCTTTATTATTTAAGAATTAATCCTCCTTTTTCAAGCCTCTAGTATTATTTTTCAAATCATTTCTTACCTACCATTATCCTAAAAAACATTTGAAACTTATTGAACGACCTCATGATTTTTATGAGTTGATTTCCATGTGGATAATGAGAATAATTTCAATCCTATAGATAGAGTTCATATACTTGAGATTGATCATAACTCTGATTAAATGATTTTGAGTGATGAGTGTGTTAATTTCTATTGTGGTAAATCATCTAGTGGCATATATATTTCTGAAAAGTTGAAAAATGTAACAAAGTTGATGGACATATTTAATTAAATTACATAAGAGGCATGATTAGAAGATATTTGTAATAGAAATATGTTTTGTGAATTTTAAAATATTATGTTATGACTATAATATTTATAATTATAATTAATTGAATTGTTCCCTTTTTATAGTATGGATTATTTTGATTAGATGTTAATATTTTTCTCAAGGTCACAAAAATGACTAAGTGTAGGAGATTTTGATGTGCCCAGTTTTTGTATACCTTTTAATATATTTTATGGAGTTTTAAAACATGTTTTCATTGGATAAACATTCTTTTATGGATAAAATGCTTTATTTCAGTGTTTATGGTGTCTTTCATGTGTTTCTATTAAAAATAAAAAATCAGGAGTGATCAGAATAAAAATTTTAATTTTACACGATGTGTAATTTATAAACACATGTTGTGCACCCTTTCCATTACATGGTCCAACTAGCTCAAGTACACGACCATATAGCCAACTAGATACAACATGTCATGTACTCTCTGTTTAAACATTGTGTATTCCCTTCCAAAAGTAGTTGGTGGATGATACGGACTCTACACACCATTTATAGTGGCATAAAATAACATTATTCCTCACCTAATGACTTCCAAACCTTCTAATTTAATGGGCGGAATAGTGTTTCACCAATTAGAGGAGAAAAAGGGCACAATCATTTGACCCAATTACACAGTGTGTAATTTTGGGTACACATCATTTAGTTTTTTTTCTATAAATGGAGAGGAAGATGTCCAAGTTCCATGTTGGACATACAAGGGGTAGGTTGTTACACTCTAATGATTGATCTCCCCCTAAATCCAAATTTTAGTTTTCCTCTTTTATTTTAATTTTTGTTTTAGTGAAATTCCCCTTTCCCCCCTTCTCATCTCGTATCCATGGTAGGAGTGTGTTTTTCCTTAACTTGTACACTGTGAACATGGTTATAAGAGGCTAGGTTTCTTTTTTTCGTATTGTAATAAGATTATGGGTGTTTTTTAATTGAAATTATAAAGTGTTTTCTATTATTTTGATTTTAATTTATAATTCTTTTAATAAGAGCATGTTCATGCATGAGAAAGCCTAGCCGAACAGCCATGCAAAGGTGGAGAGCTTATTTCAAAATGAAGATGCGGGGGAGTAGTAGTTCAAAGTAGTTATTCTGGGTTATATGTAATGTTTGAAGCCTACGGGTAATGAATACCTCTAAAGCCTATGGGCCATGTAATAATTATGCCTGTGGGCCTTTTAAGGGTTCCACCTCACCCCTTGTAAGGTAGATTATCAAAAATAAATAAAAAATGAAGGCCTTCAGGCCATTGGAGGACAATGGGTGAACCCATGACCATTGGGTGAGCCCATTTCCACTTTTTTAGGGGTGATGATCTTGCACTGGATTTGGAGATTCAATCACAAGACCAAGGGATTCGTGTTTAAATACAAAAATGTATGTTATTGGACCAAGAAATGGTTTTTTAATTGAATCACCATAGTAAAAGTATTTAATAAATATTTTGAATACTAAGTAATGAATTTTAAAAAATACTATTATTAAATTAAAACCTCGACACATTTTTTTTATTGTTCTTTGACTTCTTCAGTTTCAATTTAATTTTTTCGAATCATTTCACTTTTTCATCATTTTCCCTTCGTTCATTTTGTTTGGATAGTTGGCTAAGAATCACCAAATTGCAATGATAATTTCTTCTCCACATTCCTTGTGGGATCAACCTCGACTACCATTAGCTACATAGTTAGTCATATTGGAAGAAAAAACAAATTTTTTTACCTCACAACGGGCATGTTCAAATTATTCTGTTATTGTATGAGACATGGGAAGGGGAAGTGAGAGTATGATTTGAGAGTATTTTACCTAGAATTTTTCATTTTTCATTCTTTGATTCTTCTCTTGGGACCCTCAAACCCACTTTTATATATATTTTTCTTCAAAAGGAGATTGGAATAATTCACTTGAAGATTATTTGTACTTGTATGATCCAGCATTATTGAACTTGTATCTAGAACATTATTATTCGTACAAGGATTATGGGTTTTAATATGAGGAATAACCATGTACATTATTCACCCACCCATTTATTTTTCTCTTCTGAAACCATCTTTGGGTAATAATAAAAGATTAATATTAATGATGGAAGCCTTTAAAGTTGGACCAAACCAAAAGGTTGGGATTAATTGGTACTATTTTTGAGTATCCTTCAGTGATAATCACTCGTATAGATAATTAAGTTGAGTTTTAGGATGGGTGTTCTGACCCTATTTCAACTGAGGAAGCATGTTATGACATGGGCCCCACTTTTAATTCCCTAATAATTTCTAAAATTAATTTTCAAAGAAAAAATTTTGAATACGGGAATATGTCATGTCATGCTAATTATAAATTTGATCAATTCATTATTTTTGAAACCTTAGTTAATTATTTACCAGCTTCAAAGGATGCCTGTAATTATTTTTAGGTTTTTAGCATAATTAAGCAAGAACCTCAAATGGTAAAGGATGTGGATTATCAAAATAAGGCATAATTCCACCTTCAGCATCTACTATCCATAGAGTAGGGATACAACAAGCCACCACTTAGACCACCTGATGTCGACAAAATTGGATACCAAATGAAGGAGCCAGACATATGTGGTGGTTCTCAAGGTAAAATCCACATCCACCTTCCAATTATAGATAAGTACCCCAAATTAGGTCAATATAAATACCTAAAACAATGGAGGTTTATGAGAGGAAACCCAACCACCCATCTCTCTCTAATTATTTCTATTTTTAATAACTACATGATGTGTAATTCTCTTCCACACATTGTGTACCACCATTTCTTATCTCAACTGATTGAATAAGTATAAAATGTGGTTACACGATGTGTATCACTATATACATAATGTGTAATTCTATATTTAGTGTATATTATAATAGATATTTTTTTATAAATCAATATTTATTAAGTTAATAAATAATAATGAATCTTGGGCTGATGGAAAGGTCACCAAAGTGTATCTGACCCATTGCTGATTTGAATCACTCCGCACTCACCTTTGGTATAAGATTCATTTTTTATCCTATTTTTTACTTGAAAAAAAAATTGTGATATTTTAAAAAGTTAACAAAACCATTTCAAAATAAAATAAAACCAATGGTGGGGCTGAATTGGTTGGAAAGGTTGTAACCCATGGGTTCAAAAGACCCAGTTCAAATCCTCCTAGATGGTTCAATTCCATCCATTTTCATTAAAATAAAACAACATGGTGTGTATTTTGGAAAACATCATCTGTGTCATGTTTTCATAATAATTTCAAACATTTAAAAAAATAATAAATCACCTGAGGGTGATGTGGTCTGATTAGAAGAGTAGTAACCCAAGGTTAAAAAGACTCAGGTTTGAATTTGGCTAATCTTCCCATATCATCCCAATATTTCATTAATTAAAATTGGATGTCATGAATCCTCCCTTTCACCATGTAGTGTTGTAGATATACATTAAATATTAAAAGATTATAAAAATTTGTAGCACTAAAACCATCGCTCTTGTGGCTGAGGGAACGCGTTTGGATCGACCTGATCACTGGTTCGAATCACGCCCTAAGAACCGAATCGAAGGTTGTAATTATTTTTTAAAAAATTTATAAAGCACGAAGTGTATTTATCTGATATACTATGTGTATAGATTTATTATCATGTGTAAATATCTATATTTCTATTTATTTAGAATTTCTAAATAATAATTATGAGATATTTTATTAAAAAATCCATATTTAAAATGATAATATATTTTTAAAAACACATACATGGCATATACATTACCATACACATCATGTGTCCTGGATATATAATTCGGGATCCCTACTTGACCTGAACCCATGTCGTGTGCCCCCTCTCTTCCTATATTCTTCTACTATATGCCTATCCAAACCCTTCCCTCAAATCCTTCATTTTGGTGTGATTCAGGACATGAAACATTCTTCATTTAAATCCTTTCTTCATGTAAGTGCTTTTACACCCTTCATTTCTGTGGGTTTCATGTGTTCTATGTGATTTAGGGATCGAGTAAGGTGTTTGTACAAACCCACAGTACACGGGAATCAACTTAAGTACACACACTATGTACTTACCATACACAACCACACTTTCTTTGATTCAAAATTTTGAAACACACGGTGTGTGCGTTTAGAAAACACCATTAACTTTATCCACCGCTCGACCTAAGTCAAACTCGTGTTCTAACCTTACACAAACTGACTTTTCACATCAAACACATAGTTTTTATGTTTTTTATACACCATGTATACAGTTCATGATGAGTTGGTCGTGTCAAGGCACACACAAACTACATACCCATGTAAACAAAAATGACATGTACTACTCCTGCATGTAGTGTACATCGATTTTTCCATCCAACTTCCCCATCAACATTTATATCCAAATTACACAGGTTAGAAACCTGAGGACACTACACATCGTGTGCTTTTTCTTCTACATGTTATGTACTTTTTTATGATTTATCACTTTTTTATATATTTTTCATTTTTTTTCTTCCTTTATTTATTTTTTAGCTTATGGAAATGAAGATTGATCTAGTAGGAAGTAGACCATGACCACTACTAGTGGAGGGAATCATGCACTCCATCGAGTTTGGTTTAACATGACAGGGGTGCATTCAGTAAAAAATCATCCAGTGTCTCATCCACCGGACATAAAGATACTCCCACCATTGCCTCCAGCTTCTCCTTCCACTACTACTTCCGAGGGATCTGGTTCTGCAACACCATTCGTGGATTCACCTTCTGAGACACCCATTTCAGCAAACACCACAATGAATTTTCCAAATGCCACTACCTTTGATCCCTCGTTGATAGAGGATGGTGAACCTCTACCCATAACCACCTTATTTGGGCCTTATATATTAGCTATTGATTCTCTATAATATCCATCATCGTAGTTGTTCAACCCCAGCTGCACCCATGCCTAATTTTCATTGAACGACATCCTGCATTAGACATGTTGTAGTTATTCTCACACCGCACAATCTAGCTGAGCAGATGATTCTTGGACATTAGTGTTCCTCAACATATTGGTGTCTGGGAGGAGATCAAGGATCTCCTTAGGAACATGCTTCTAATACACACCCTCTAGGTCATCACTCCCACTTTTGGAGATTTCTTTTACATTTCTCCACGACCTTTGAGTTCTATAGGCTCTTATATCGAGAGGCACTCAGTGATACGGAGACTCAAGTAAAATTTTGGCTAGTAAAATGACACTATTACCTGACCATGGAAGATTTTGGATGAGGGTGTGGTTTCTATCCTCATCCAGTCACCCCACCCCCTATTTCATCCATTACCCACCCTGAGAATTCAGACCTCATTTCTTTGTGGCGGGAACTTTTTGGACCTGACCACAGGTAGGACCCACTTCTCAGAAGAGTACCCTCATCATTTCCCCTACCCTCTGTTACATCCATCATTATTTTAGTGAATTCCTTCCCCACCATGAGGACATGGATTTCATTTATAAATGTGATATGGAGATCCTTAATTTCATGTTTTGGCATGATTACCCTTACCTCCCATACTTCACCATCTCATATTTCCATTCCATGATCACCGACCATCAAGGAAACATGAATAGAGGATTCTTTACCACCTGATTGGCTCACCACCTAGGGGTTTTTTATCTATATTGATCTTATAATAACTTATTTTCTTCTTATTGTATAGACTTTGTCATGCTTATTCATATAAGGATGGTAGAGAAGCTAGGTGACACCTTTGTGCTTGAGTAGGACTCCCCAACTCCAGCTACAGTGAGAGATGATCCACCTACCTTCGATGGTGCTACTAACCTTGTACAACCCCATCCTCTAGTGGACCTTCATTATCCATCCATTCCCTTTTCATCTACCCTTCTGTCCTCTTCTACAATTCAATATACTTCTACACCATCCACAACCCCTCATCAACTAGCACCTTTAGATGATCTCCCAGTTTCTCTCTGCTTGGCCATATTGGACTACCACCAAGACATAATTTAGCATTACTAGGACATCATATATTAGTTACTTAACCAGATTGATGGGATGTTGGGCCTTATTCTTCATCACCTGGACATTCAGTTCACCCCAGAACCTACTTCTTAACAGGATCCTCATCCTTCGACAATGCTTGCCCCGTTTACATCTCTAGACATAGATTTTGTTCTCTTGTCCACTAATGGACAAAACACCACTCCTAATATTGCATCTAGTGAGATATTAGTTCTTCCCTCCCCATGAAGTGAGGAACCAGTGCCTGCAGCTTCTACTTCTGATGCCCTTACCCCACTGAATCCCCCTATTTCAGACAATACCTCTTCTGAGGTGACATAGTCACTATTTTTGCACACTTATTTATTTATATTTATCTATTTTGTGTTATTAATTCAATGTAATAATTTTTATTCGTGCCAAATTATTTTTCCATTTACTCGATAGTCACAGGTAATATGGCGCGTCATGGTTATCTCCTTTTGACTTTTTTTCTTTTTGAGCCCGTAGGAGGGGAGTATTCTTTTTGGAATTTATTTTCCTCTAATTTCTTTTAGGATTACTTATTTCACTATTCTCCATCACCCTAGTATTATTTTGTTCTAAAATATCCACTTCTCTTCCTTGGTGTTTCACTTGGAGTAACATGTGTGATATTAAGTGTGGGGGAGATTCCCTTGACTACACCAGTCTTTTCCGTTAAACTAATCTAAGAGACATCATTAATAGATAAATATTTTAAAATGTGAATTTTTTTTAATAATTATAATTATAAATAATAAATAAATATATGAGTATTTTAAAAGTCACATGATTATTTTAATTTTAATGTATTTTAAAATGATTGCTGATATAATTTTATTTTTGATTTTTTTTCTTAGTCACTTTCATTTATTAGACTGGTCATTTTTATTCATGTCATGACCTCATTGACCAATTATTATCCTCGTTTTTAAAATTTATTCTAAGCCATTTTTCATATTATTTCTTATACCCTCATTCTTGACAGATTATTGGGATATGCATGACTACTAGAACTTTCAAGTTTTTCTCTTCAAAACATGAAGATTTTGAATCACATTAAAATGACTGAAGCATTTGATTTATTTTTTCATCCCCTTTGACCTTGAAACATATCCTATATATATCCTCTATGAAAACCATAGAAACTGTAAACTGACTTGATAAGAATCCATATAAAAACCTATTTATCCTTCCTACCCAAAATATTTGATAATAATGCATGATTATTCATTTGATCTTAAAAGAGGTAGCTTTGGTGATTCATGGTATTTTCTAGTGATCAACCAAGAAATTAAGTATGGGGGAGAGTTCCAATTTTTCATCTGGTAAGAAAGGTTCCAAAACCACTATTCATTTTATTCTTAAGTGGTCCATCTTTATGAATTTTTTAAAAAAAAATTAAAAAGAGGGACAGATTCATTCATTACGTTTATTGATAGTTTGTGAACCCATGTTGTCAAGGGAATATCATGGTGATTTTTTTCCTTTGAGAGATCTTTATATGGATGAATATTAAATTATATTTTTCATTGAATATCATGATTTATTATTTAATATTTAAGCCTCCTTTTTCAAGACTTTGAGATTATTGTTCACATCATTTCCTATCAACCCATATCCTTATAAACATCTGAACCTTATTGAAAGACATCATGATTTTTTTTATTTGATTTATATGTGGAGAATGATAATACTTGAAAGCCTATAGGTAGAGTGTATGTACATGAGATTGACCATAACTATAATTAAATGATTTTTAGTGATGAGTGTGTCATTTTTTGGTGTAGTAAAATATCAAGTGGTAAGTATATTTATGAAAAGTTTAAAAATGTAACAAAGTGGATAAAAATATTTAATTAAATTATATATGAATAATGATTATAATATCTTTGTAATAAATATATGTTTTTTTCTTTTTGAAATCATCTTATATGACTGTAATATTTATAAATATAATTAATTTAATGCTTACCTTTTTAGAGTATAGAATCTTTTTATTAGATGTTGAGATTTTTCTTCAGGGAAACCAAATGACTAAGTGTGGGGGAGTTTGATGTGCCCAATTTATGTATACATTTTCATACATTTTATTTAATTTTAAAACATTTTTTCAACATATAAACATTCTTTTATGGATCAAATTTTTTATTTTAGTGTTAACGGTGTCTTTCAGGAGTTTTTAGTCAAAATCAAAAATCAGGAGTGATTAGAATTAAATTTTTAATTTTATATGCTGTGTACTTTATAAACACACACCATGCACCCTTTCCCATACAAGTTCCATCCAGCTCGAGTATATGACCATATAACCGACCAAAGATAACACACCATGTACTCTCTGTTCACACACTATGTACTCCCTTAAAGAAGTGGTTGGTGGCTGATACAGACTCCACACACTATGTGTGGTGGTGCAACATGTTTTGCTCCCTCACCGACCACCAACCCTTAGAATTTAACAGGTGGCACAGCAGTTCACCTACCAGTGGAGAAAATAATTGGAAATTCATTTGACCCAATTACATGATATATACTTTTAGTAACACACTATGTAATTTATTTTTCTATAAATAGAGATACATACCTCTAAGTTCAATGTTGGACATCCAAGGGGGAGGTTCTGCTTCTCTATTGATCGATCTCCCGTGAATTTAAATTTTAGTTTTACTCTTCTTTTTTCAATTCTTTCTTTAGTGTAATTACCCTTTAACCACTTCTCCTATTATATCCATGGTAAGGTTTCAGTTTCTTCTCAACCCACACATTGTGACCATGGTCATAAGAATCTAGGTTTCTTGTGTTGGGGTCATAATAAGATTATGGGTGTTATGGAATTCGAAATATTTAAGTGTTTTCTATTATCATTATTTCACTTTATAATTATTTTAATGAAAAAATTATCCATTGTACCAGTTGTTTCATGTCGAACCAAGATTGATAAAACTAGGTAAACTAAAGGAGTTGTAATGGGTGAACACATGACCATTGGGTTAGCTCATAGCCACTATTTTAGGGATGATTATCTTGATTTGGATTTCGACATTAAATAACCGAACAAAGGGATTGGTGTTTAAATAAACAAATTCATGTTATCGGAACAAAAAATTGTATTTTAATTTAATACCCATGATAAAATTATTTTATAAATAATTTTAATGCTAAATAATGACTTTTTCAAAATAATCTAATTGAATTTAAACCTCGACACATTTTTTTTCTAATTTATTCATGTCTTCAGCTATTTAAATTTAATTTTTGAAAATCATTTCACTTTTTCGTCATTTTCCCTTCATTCATTTTTTATGGATAATTTCCTAAGACTTTCCAACTTGCACTGATCGTTGTTTCTCTAATTTCCCTATGGTATTGACCCAGACTACTGCTATCTACCTAGTTAATTTGATTAGAAGGAAACAATACTTTTCAATTTTCTGTATCTCATGATGGGAGAGTTCAATTAGATTCAACAATATAAATAAAACATGGTGTATGATAATAAATATGACTCAAGGGGTGAAATTTTGAGACAAAAAACACTTACCTTGTTCTTGATTTCTTTGATGCATGCACCTAAATTTCTAAATAACAAAATAAAGTTTATTAGATTACTTATTATGGAACTTATTCATCTAAATTTAATTGAATATATATAATTTATTATCATATCTAATTTATTTATTACATAGTTTTTCCATATTTTTTGTGCGAAAATTGAATTGGTGTTGACTTATTATTGAAATTTTTATGATTAAGGATAGGATTTTATTGATAAGTTAAATACTTAATATATCCTTTATAGATCCATAAAAAATCAGTTTCATAACATTAGTATTTAATTCCCCATATTCATCCATGATATAGTTTTATAGCATTATTCAAGTAGGTGGTTAAACCAACCCCAAACATGAACATGATAATCTTGGTGGATGAGTATGGTTAAGGAAGTGTATAATATATTTATAATAGAATAATAATGATATTATATAATTTTTTAATTTTTCTGATAATATTTTTAGTGGTTTTAATAAATAAATAAAAACAAGATGAAATGGGAATCATTTTAAGGACATTTATAAGGAATGGGTGTGGCATGAAGGGGTGGAATTTTCCCCTTTTATAAGTGAATAAAAGGGAACTTTTGTAAACGCCCATTATTTTTCAATAATGGAATGAAACTATTAAAGGTTAAATGGTTCTAAAATTAATAAATAATATATTTTAGGGTTATATTAGTTTGATAAATCCTCAAAAAATTATTTCTACATATATTTTAAACATTTTGGAATTCATTTTTTCTTATATTGTTACATTAAACTTTTTTTATATTGGGGTAACTAGTTTTTACCCCAGTAGCTTATTTTTTACTAAACATATAAAATAACACCTATAACAAAAATAGGGTGTGGTGAAGATATATTTAATTTCCATTTAATATAATTCAATTTCTAAGTAATATAAAATTAACTCTTAAATTAAAACATTTTATATATAGAAAAACTCTTTTAGAAAATTTTTGTTTTCACCATTAAGTGTTCTTAATCTTGTTTTTTATTGGTTAAAAATTGAATTAGTGATAGTTTATTTAAATATATAATTAAAAATTATATTAAATTAACATTTTATAAGATATTATTTTATTTTATTTTATAAAAAGTACTCAATTTTAATAAAATAATTTTTTGAAATTAACAGTTTTACCATTATCATTATCATTAACTGTAATATTAGTAATCGTACTTTTATGCCCAAAAATTAAAATTAAATTATTAAATAATATTACCATGTTGACCTAAAATATGAAAACCATTTTTATATATTTAATTTATACAAGTGATGAAAACAAATTTTTTATTATAAGCAAATAAATATGTTTTTAGAGTACAATGTTACTTATATTTCCAAAATGATATGCGTGGGCTTTATAAATACAACATAGTAATTAAAAATGATTTATTTTAGTTATAATTATATACATATATATTATATAAAAATGTTTCAAAAACCTTTTAGTCATTTTCATATTATGATAATGTCATAAAAGTGGTGATATTAACAAAATCATTATTTCTTCACTATTCACCTAAATATTATTTTTTAGAAAAATAAAAAAATAAAAATAATTTTAATAAATTATTGGAATTATGAATCTAAACATGAATCTTATTTTTCTGAATTTACATTCAAAAATTTTAGAATTTAACTTTTATATAAAAACATAAAATTATAATGAAAACCGATTTCATAGGAAAATAAAATTCTAAAGAATATTAACCATTATTATTATTATTTTATATAAATTACTAAAACATTTTATGTTTCTTATATTATTCATATCAATATTATATTTTATCCAAAATATATTTAGAAAAAAAATATAAAAATTCAATTTTTAGAAAGGATTCATTTTAAATCATAATTGAGTCTTTTAAAATTTTTAGCTACACTAATTGAATTTTCATCAATGATTTAGTATTAATAATGAACTTTATTTTTATTTATATATATATTTCATAATTCTATTTCATTTATTTTTGCCCACCATTTCTACGATTATATTTTAATGGTCATATATTTTTCAAGATTCATTTTGGTTCAATGTTGTGTGTTTCACAAGATATCTAACACACTAGATTATAAATATAATATTTAATATTGGGGTGTTACATGACATTTTACGACTCTCATGCTATTTTTTCTATTATAAAATGTTCCTATGTGATGTTTTTTAATCTCATTCTTTTATTTTTCCCTTCCATGATTTTATACTCTTTAAATGTCTTATTAAATTATTACCATTTTTATCCCATTACTAAGATTTATTTTGTGTCCATTATTTTTTGTTTTTATCGAGGATATCCCTTATTTTAATATGAATTCAGTAATCTCTATGAGAAATTTATGATGGTAGAAACAAGATATTATATAATTCATTTAAATTTTTTTAATTTTGTTCCTCATTTCCCAATGATACAAGGCCTCTAGATTTCTGAGAGTGTTTTATGAATATTTAATTTTAAAATGATGTAATATTTTTCTCAATATATGTGGGATATTATAGTTAGTAATATATAAAGGATTATTTATTTTTTGGAGCATTTTTTAGAGAAATGTGTAATAAATTTACCCTAAATAACAATGATTTATATCTAGGAATTCATAAGAATGAAATTACATTTATATTGGGATTATTTATTCATGTGAATATAATTTGTATTATATATACATATTAGTTAAAGTTTTATCATATCTAACTCTCTATTGATTTACTATGAAATAATAAATTTAAAGAATCATTTTAACAACCAATGTGATGAGAAATGAATTGATTGTCGAAACGAGACACCTATTTGATGGGAACAGGAGTTGGAAATCGAATGGTGGTACTCCTTAAATTAAAACCATATATAGACATTAACATGAACCATATGGAGTTCCAAACACCTCTAAATAAAGATAATGTTGTAATAGATTCCACAATATGACAACTACTACTATATTTGATTTATCCTTTGATTTAAAAGCATGGAACAACTCTATTGAGATAATATTTTTATTTTTTAATGCTTCAAGTAAGAGAAATATATCTCAATTATAGCTCTGAAGGAGAATCTGATTAGTGGTGAACATATATCAATAATACCAATCCTAAGTAAGATATCAACTCAAAAAAATGAAATGAGTTTAAGGATATATTTTTCAATCAATAGTTTTTGTTCAATCTCTATATTAAAATATAAAGGGACTTTCATTACTTCATGTATATAGGGGATTAATCAATTGGGTGATATGAATTAAAAATTATAATTATTGAAATAAAAACCGTTGGATTTATTTTTGACCCCAAATTCATAGTTGATCACTTATTTTGTGGACTGAAGACACATATTTGAAACTAATTATTAATTAAATTTATTGTTAGACATAATAAAAAATTATTATGTTCCCTTAAGTTTGGCATGAATATTGGTGAATCCCAATGGTACAAAAGAAAAAATATAGGAAAATAATAATAGATTTTTACATTAGGGGTTCAATTTTTAAACCATATAGATTGATGAATCTTTAATTAAACACATCTCAAAAGCATGTGAAGAAGCATAGTGGAAACTACCACAAATTAAAGAGGATATTATTCAAGTGTTAAAAATAATGGAATTATTTTAATTTTTTCCAAAGGTTCCTAAAGAATCCAATCAATATGTTGATATAAAATAAGGTTCCATAAATCCTCCCCCTATGATATAAGGATTCAACTATAAGGAACATGAACCCTATGCAACTCAATGTATTAAGAAAATGTCCATTTAAGACATCTGAGGACCAAAACTCTAAAGAAAAGAAACAAGGAAGATAATATTATATTAATATTTATGATGAGGATCATGATAATGAATTGGTTACATGTATAATTCAATCAAGAATATAAAAATTATCTATTTTATTTTATATATTAATATTAATTCATATTATGGATATTATACTAAAATATTGAGACAACATTTCATGTCATGGAATTAGAGAAAAATTTGAAAACATTAAGTGATGAAAACATTAAAAAACGTATATATAAATCTTCCCTAAATAAAATTTATAGGAAAAATCCAACAATGAATCTCTTTATACCTCATTAAATATAATTTGATGATATATTGAGAATATACTTCTTATCTTAGAACTAATATCAATATTCATGAGAGGATTTAACTTTTTATATTATAAATTATTATCTGGTCCTATAAAAGTGCAAGGATAATTATAGATCTCGTTTTGAAACCACTTATAAAGCATGGATATTGTTGTCTTATGTGCAATATTATCTTGCTCAAATGATATAGGAAATGGAAATAAATGCCCTTCCAAACATGCCTATGGTTTAGGAGAATTATAACATGTTTCAAAATGATTTATCTATCCTTTATTTGGATCAAGTGTTCCATATCCAAGTGTCTCATAAAATATTGGATTATCAGTAGGTGATCTCCCCAAGATTTCTTCCACTTATACAAGGTCTAGAGACAAGTATAGAGGTATCTACATGATCATAGGAGGTATTACCTCTAAAAAAGAAGTGATCTCCTATAGTACACTAATATCCATCATAATATGTATTGAATGAATACTAAATAATATAAAAGATCTATATATAAGAAAATATCTTAGATATAATGTGAAATAATACAAATTTAATCACCAATTAAGATGATGGAAGAAATATTTTAAATTGTTTCCATGATTTTTTCAATGATTTAACCCCTATATATTTTTTATTATGATTTTACTTACATTATATTTGGTTTCCAAGGATATTTGTGTCCTTAATTGTGAAAAAAAATCAATGATTTCAAGTGTTTTTTAACATTTCTTTAAATATGTCATCAATCCATTCTTTTGGACTTAAAATTCTTTAAATTAATTACGAATATTATTTTTGAACCTGAATAGGTAAATTTGGATAAGTTGTGTCCACATGATAATTTTTTTTTCATATGATGTTTTACTTTGATAAAAAAAATATACTTCATATGATATTTCATATTACCTCAAACAATGATTCTGGCTTGTAGGATGTTTTAATTTTTAAAAATTCGTCCATATAATAAATTTCAGTGTGCATTGTATGATGTTTTTCTTCTCGTATGATGTTTTACTTTTCCATTTTTTGATCTCTTATGATATTTTTTAAGGCTCATATAACTCTTTTCAACCATGTAAGATATTATGGGAACTCATAAGATAATTTATTTTATAGAATATTTTTTTCACCTTATATGATATTTTACTTCAATAATTTTTCAAAATTAAAGATATTTGATATATCAATTTTATTCACCACAACTGAACTCAAGACTTGTCCATGTGGCTTCATCTTGAGAAGGGAAGTTTGAAATCGAAAAAGAGGAAGGAAACTGTAAAGAAGAAAGATATGGAAAAAAAAGAAAGGAAAAAAGATCATAAAAAGTAAAAATCACAGAGTTTTGACCAGCTAATAAAGAATGGTAATTCACACCATAGAATTAGGAACCACTACCTAGAAAATGAACATTATATAAGGAGGGGAGAGAACCCAGATTTTGGATCATAAACTCATTATACTACTATCTCTTCTTTATCATTTTTATTTTTGTTTACATTTTTTAATGCATTTATCTTCCTCTTACCTCACAAAAACCCTTCGCATGGAAGGGTAAATCATGAGTTATAAAATATGGGAAGACAAAAACCATGGTAATTCTTGAGTATATAAAATTAATGGAATAAAATTATTTATTTATTTTATTAAACTGGTTTCAAGGATAAAATTTGTGTCTTCACTGTAATGTTTAATCGTATTTGATTTCGAAACCATTAATGTTTATTATCATGGTAAATTATCCATTATATACTTCTACCAAGTTATAGTTTTTATATGATGGAATCGGCTATAGATAAGTGGTGAAGTTCTTGGTGATCATCAACATATTTTGAATTGGTAGTGGGAACTTTTGGATTTTTAGGAATAACAATACCTAATTAGGAATTTCCTAAGTCAAATGAGATGACCCTATGAAATACTAATAAACATAAGATGTTTTAGGTTCTAGTATTTTAAAATAATGAATAGAGGGGTGTGGTGAATAGTCCTTTTAAAATTATTCAACCGAATATGATTATAAGAGTGATTAAAAAATGATAAATGTGATTCTAGGAAAAAAATAGAAGATGTTTTTATAGTAGTTTGTTCAACCATGATCCTAATATACTCTTAAATATCCTCTACTCTGTGAATAGATTGGTATTTACTACTTCCTCAATTTTGATAGGGAGTGATAACCCAATTATAAAAAATGTACATTTTTCACACATGGTAGCATAACCCATGAATTTTGAAGGAGTCAAAACTAACCTAAAATTTATCTAATAATCACAACCTGGACATCCTTTTAGGTGATAGGAATAACCCATATGACAGAATTTGGAAGGGAAAATCTTAAACAGACTCTATAGTAAAAAAAAGAGGATAGAAATAAATACAAAAATGAAATATGTGATGAAATTATAAACAATAAAAGAACAGATGATGTTGGGATCCAATGAAGCTCAATATATTTGATCACTTTAGTAGTGGATCATAAAAATGTTGAAGTCCATTATTATTACAGAAATGGAACATTAGTTTTTCACAAAGATTGTAATAAAGTTTTATGTTTTCTATCTTTGTGATTCTCTCAATCATCATTTTCAATCTTTCTTGAATTAACTTTTATTGCATTCCTTGATTTATATAACAATGCATAATTATTTCATTAAATTCAAAGATCTTTTAGAAGTGTTTTATTATCAAATCATATAAAGAAACATTAAAAAAATAATAAACAATTAAAATATATCCATTGCCTTAATTTTAATTGACATTCTCATATATAAAGAGTTTGTTCTATTTTATAACTTCATGGAATAAGATCATAAATCTTCTAACAATATTGTTAGAACAAAAATATATATTCTGTATTTATAAAATAGTTAAAATAAAATGAATAAACTTTCAGTTTATTAGAATATAAACAATTCACAAAAAAAGAGCATCGTACAACATGTACAGGTGAATATATTTTTTACTTAGAAAATTTTAAAAAATATGTAATTATATTTATCAAAATATAATCAATAAAATAGTAATAAAAATATTTTATATTCAATTTAAGTAATTAAAATATTATTAATTATAATTTGGAACAATATTTTTTAAACTAAATGTAAATGAAACATATACCTGGTGATAGAAATAGGATTCTACAACTGACAAGACACCATCTCAATATACTATTGCGATGATCTATCATATCTAATATGGTAATGTTACTTTTGTTCCAGGTGATCTACCAATTTTATAGGATCCTTCTACTACCATTGTTTTTATAACTAGAATATTTCATTTAAGGAGATCCACCATTATAGTATATACTATGTTTTGAAAATGTATGGTACTATCATTGAGGAGATATATCACCGAAGACATAGAATAGAAGCCACCATCGCTTAATAGGGAGTGGTAGATCATTTATACTACTGGTGAAGGAGGTTAAATAGTTGGACTTTGATCCTATAATCCCACTATATAAGGGAACAATACTTATATTGAAGTAGGCTGGTGGTTCTACCAAATATGAACAGAGTCTAGTGGAACTACTACTATAATGAGATACCATTGATGGAATGGTCGACCATTGAAGAACAATGCTATATAGTGCTATTGTTGGAGGTTCGTACTACCATCACAGAGAGGCATGTTTTACTATCATCTTATAGTGCTTCCATGAAGGAGAAATCATTGAATTCAACTGAATTAATGTACATTTGGTTTTATGTATCACCCTCAGTAAAATAATTTTTTATTTAAAAAAATCTCAGGCATGCACGATGTATATTGCATGCATGGAGGTTCTCCATCTCAACACATCATAAAAAAAATAACACACCCATGTCAGCATCAGAACTATCAATGGAGGTACATCCATAAAGAATTATGAATTGGAAATATCGTGATATGCTAGATTAAGAATATGATCATGGAATCGATCAGATGACTAGGAAGAAGAAGATTGAGCGGCCAAGGTTCCATCTGTATCATTTATAAATGTAGGAATAATACCCCACTTTGATGATCCCCATATCGAAGATCACTCTAGTAATACCTCCTCTATATCAATAAACATGTGCCACAACTTTTTGAGCTAGGTACAAGGTATTATCACCCATTATGTCACACCACATGCCACTTGGGCCGCACGTCACCTACATAGGCCCATTGGCATCCTAGGGGCGCACTATGCACCCACTTTTATTTGGCCTTTTTCACAGACCACCCTTTGTTTACCAACCTCCTATTTGAGCTAGTCTTATAGGATTCTCTCTCACAGGGTTGACCCTCAGGTCCCCCGATGTGGTTAAAGGGTTAGTCCCTTATGGTATGTCCAAGGTTGGAATATTTTTTTACAAAAAAGTCACAAAGTAAAATTAGTTAAACGCAAAAAATAAAATAAAAAGATGTTATTTTATATAAGTAAAAAATATTAAAACTATAATTTTGTTTTTTTAACAAAACTAGAAAAATTAAATACAATAAATTAATTAATCAATTAAAATAAAATATTTCAATTTATCAAAATAATTAAACAAAAACTCCCATAACAAAAAATATACCCATTTTTTAATTGAAAAATAAAAAAAAATTATTTTATTAAATCCTGAATTTCCCCCCTTTTTTAAATTTGTCAAAAATCATAAAGAAACAATAATAATTTAAGAATAATATATATAAAAAATAAAGTAGGGGATGACTCCCCTTGAATTCATGCTATTATAACACATATATAGGGACAATAAAAAAGATTATCATTTTGTAAAGATATATATCCAAAACATTCTTCCCTAATAAAAAGTTTAAAAAACCCAAAATTTTATATATTTGGAAGATATATAGAAAAATTATAATTGATAATAGCACTCATGAAAGAAAAAATCTAAAATTGTATCCATATTTAACTATCACTAATCATAATACAGAAAATATCATGCTTCTTTAATACCAATTTTTTGGTATTAGATTAAAATACTTATTAAAAAAATATTAAATTTCATTCAATATATTCAAGACATTGTCAAAGTGATATTATAAAATATTATTACATGTATTTGTTAAATAAATTCATTTAATATGATATATAACATGATAAAAAAACAAACTTCCATAGAAAACAAGGTAAATGTTGTTCTTATTGCAAATTATATAGAAAAAATGAAAAATAAATTATCTTTAATAGTTTAAAACAAACTCCCCTCTATTAATTAGTTAGTAAATATGATCAAATAAGATAAAATACATCTAGAAAAAAATCAAATTCTATTGTAAATACAAGGAATTTCTCTTAATACCATGTAATTAAAAGGTCACCTTTTACATAATCAGATCAATTTTAGCATAAATTGACAGGTAGAATCCATTTTGAATTTCAAATAGATTTCAATTATAAACTATGATAAACTATATTGTAATACATAAAAGACTAATTGTAAGTTATAAAATACTTCCCTGGATTAGAGGTGTTCTAATTTTTATTTTTGGGGAACCACTGCAAGATAAAAACTTTTAAAGCAGTATGTGGTTAACTAATTTAACCATATAAACTTCCCAAAACTAAATTGTAAAAACAATTTGTTAGATGATAATAAATAGAACATAATTTATTTCCCAAAACAATATATATTTTAATTAGATGAATCAAATATTAAATCAGCAGATATTAAATGTTTTGAAAACTAATTACAACTTGCATACTAATGTATTAATTAATTTAACAAACAAGGGTAACTCACCCAAAATTCATGATTTTCAAAAGAAAGATATTAAAAAATTATTTATATGAAATATAAATATATAATTATCATTAATTAAACTAAAGTTTTAGATCATGTAAATTAAAACATATTTACTTACTAAAAAATAAACAAACAAAAGTTATGGTACATGCCTAAAATGAAGAAATTAAAATATCACCCTAAAAATATTATATATTAATAATGTCATAATATCATTTTATGGAACTTATTATGTTCATCGTATATAGAATTTATCCAATTTGAAACATTAAAATCTTATTTAACATTAAAAAGACGCAAAATCAGCAACAAAGGTAGAATTAGCACTAAAAATCAAAACTAATTTTCTAGATATTATTCCAGATTCAACATTTGAAAAGATTCCAAATGAATGTACTAAAATCATATAAAATTATAAACACATAACTCTTACTACCTAAACTAACAGTTCTCATGGGTCCAAATAAATCAAGATAATATAGTTGAAGGTTCTAGGCACAACAGAAGCTGCGGATAAGACATGACCAAATCTTATTTTTTTCATGATTGATGATTAATCTGAGATTTACATGATGATATTTTCCACCATAAATGGAATTGAATCAAATAATTTAGACAATAGATAAATTATAGAACCAAGTCTCAGGATCATCACATTTTTTTATAATTAATTTAAGAAATTAAATAATTACCTTGTGAGAAATTATTTATTCATTTATGGATATAAAAACACATCTATGTCATATCATCGTTGCGATGTAGGAATCAATAATATATTACCTCCATGTTGATCCACATGTGTTCCAAAAACCACTAAACATCACTGTATGAATCTCCAGGTGCTAGTATGAAAAATCCTAATTCTTATGACATTCTTCGTTGATCACCTCAAGAACCAGTTCAATGAAGGATTTTCTTTGATATCTCTAGACTTGAGAGTGGTGGTGGAGGAGGATCACTCTCCATTCTTGAGAGTGTTCTTAGAGAGGGATCTCTCTAGGGATTTGAGAGGATTATGGATCTCATTATGCACAATAAAAAATGAATTGGCACTCTACAAAAATAATATAATTGATTTTATATACCATTAGGTTAAGAAAATAATAATTTCATGTGTTCCGTTATTATTTACGTATCCCTAAAGAATTTCATTTTTATAATAATAATAATATTATTATTATTTCTTAACATGTGCTAAATTCATGAATTAAATTAAATATTATTTACTCAAATAATATTCAATATATATTATTTATCACCAGACCATTAACCTCAGTCCACCATTCCTCCACAATATTTATCAAATATTTAATAATAACTATTTTTTTAATAAATAAATACCACTATATTATTTTATAATAAATAAATAATTATTATTTTCACTAAATAGAAAAAAAATATTTTTTAAATATTCTTCTTGCATAACATTATCTCAAATAACTGGTGATGAAATATATGTGATCAAGTAAAAATTAATAATTATTAAACCATGTGTGGGAATAATATTTATTAAACTTGTTAAATAAATAAATAATAATATATTATTTAACTGGGATGTTGTATATACTTAGTTTTTGACCCTCTAGGCCTCTTTCTCAGTGTAATTAGGCGAAACATTCTAAAGTCCAATGTTAGCATCTAGAAACATGTCAAGGCACCCATAGAGAAACAAGTTAATGTTGTAATGACATTATACCTCATACAGAAGCTTACTGTGTAATAGTCTCTTTATTGTGATATCTCTAATCTAGTAAGTTGTATGCTGGTGTGATCAACCTATGTGATTGATGTCACTTTCTTTGACTTTATGGAAATTGAACTTTCCTATAGAACACCATGATGATGGATTTATTTAGGCTATATCATTTTCATCAAAGGGAATAAGATATCAAATTTTGTTAAAGAACATAAGGGACGTAACCTTTCTCACATTATTTATTAATGAAGTATTAATTGTGATGCACACAACATATCCTACCCCACTTTGAACATATTTCATCATAGTTTTCATCAATACATCAATGTACATGACATATAATACTCACTAATAATAATCTTAAATCTTAAGGATCCACACACACATCATCATATATGAACATATAATGAAACATATAAATGTGTATTTCCTATTAGAGGTTCTCATTCTTGTAATATCCTACACTAGATATTACAAAGGGTATACACCATAAGAAGGCACCTCAAAGTATTATAGGTCTCTAACATTGATATCCTGTATCATTTGTGTCTCTTAAATGATTTCATCCAACTATAGAACATATATTAAAGAATATTGTTGTGACACTTTTGTGATATGATCATAGAAGGGAATTACAATTACCTTTCAGTGTGAAAACTACTCTTAGGATATTATCACATACTATATTATGCGGAATAATGATCATGATGTGATAAGAATTTTTTTAGTATTAAATATGATGAACATAGGTTATCATGAAAGACACAAAATTTGGTTTTAGGGCATCGACTCCAATAGATGCCCACTTAAAATAGAGCCAACTGCTAACAACCTTCATTATTCTAGATCTCAAATTATACTCAATATTCTACTAATATGGGCATGTATTCAAGGGTTCTAACATATTTCCTCACATGGAAAATCTTCTTACTACAATTTCTCCCCCTCTTTAAAAAATTCCTCAAGATTTGATACTTTCGAAGTATGTTCTTTATCAGCTTGTGTGACCATAGATATTTTGTAAGAGCAACCACTACAGTATTATCGCAATACAACATGATAGGGTATTTACTGATATATACCACATCAATATGCTAGAAAAAAATTCATTTCCAAATGGATTCCTTAGCTACATCATAAGATTATATATACTTGGAGTCCACTGTAGAATAAGCCGCAACTAGCTACACTAAACTCTTCTATATCAAAGATACTCTATTAAGATATAAAACATATTATATCTATGAATTTAGATTATTATTCTATATTTGAAAACTATAATCAATATAACCTATGATAACTATCTCCTTGTCTCATCCACACACCAAGAACATATCCTTAGTTCTTCTTAGATACTTAAGGATAGCTTTAATAGTAGACTAATGTTGTTATCCTAGATCAAATTGATATCTTCCTACCATGATCAATGTGTAGGAAATATCAAGTCTAGTATATAACATGGAATAAATGATTTATCCTATCACCAAATCATATGAGATCTTACTCATTTTCTCTTTCTCTAGTTGTGTTTGAAGAAAAATTTTCTTAGAAATATGTATACCATATGACCCAAAACCAATCCCTTGTTAGATTTTTCCATACTAAATATCATTAGTATCTTGTCAATGTATATACTTTGAATTAGTCTAAGAAATCTCTTGGATCTATCATGAATGATATTGATCCCTAGAATATGGACTACTTCACCAAAGTACTTCATGGAGAAACACTTGTTTAACTTGTCCTTAATATATTGTAATATTGGTATGTTGTTTCTAATAATTAATATTTCATCAAAATATACTAAAATTATAATGAACTCATTCCCACAAATCCTCTTGTAAAAACATGGATCATGTTAATTCTTAATGAAACAAAAAATTATAGCTTCATCGAATTGAATGTTTCATGACCTGGATGTTTGATTCAATTTATAAATGGATCATTTCAACTTTTGAATATTTTTAACAACACCTAGAGGCATAAACCATACTGGTTGTGTCATAAATACATCTTCCTGAAGGTTCTCAATAAGAAATTTTGTTTTTAAAACCATCTTATGAATTTAATAGTCATTGTATGATGTTATAGCATGTAAAATTATGATGGGTTTAAACATGGAAACTATTAAAAAGGTTTCATCATAGTCAATTCATTCTTGTTGTTTAAACCCTTTAGCCACTGGATTTTTTTATAGGTATTTAATTTGTTTTCCATGTCTTTTTTTCTCTTGAATACCCATTTTCACTCTATGGGATATACATCAACTTGTGCATTTATCAAAACAAAAACCTGTGTCTGATACGTGGAATCCATTTTAGAATTCGTGTCTTTTTCCATCCTGCAGCTTATGATCTCTCTAATTTCTCTTTGTAGGATAGAGGTTCATTTTGTCAACCAATAATGAGTCACCATCTTCAGTGACTAGAAACCATATCTCTCTGGTTCTCTTACCTCCATATTTCTCTTATGCAATACTTATGTTTTAGGAATTACTTATTCCACAGGGACCTATGGAATCTATTTTTTCACTAACTCTTATATATCTTGATCATGAACTTCTTCAATGTTAATATTTCTCCCACTATCCTTTTTGAGGATATTCTCCCTCTCAAGAAAGATTAATTTCCTTTTGATAATCACTTTATTGTCTAAGGGTTAGTATAAGTAGTATACCTTTTTTCCTTAGGATACCCTATAAAGATAGACTTTGTACTTCAGGGTTCTAGTTTGTTTCCTGATAAGGCCTTAACAAAATCCTCATAACATCATTCTTGTGTATATGAAAGAATGATTATCTTTTTTCTTCATAACTGAAAGTGAATTATATTTTTTTAGTTGGTACTTATTTTAGTTTGTATGTAGTGGTTTTTAATGAATATCCCCAAAAGGATCATGTAATATCTACATAACTCTTATTCAAACTTACCCTGTCTAATAAGGTACAGTTCCTCCTTTCATTAACACCATTCCACTATGGTTTGTAAGGTGGAGTGAGTTAAGACAGTATCTCAAACTCCTGTATAAAGTTGATAAACTCTTAGATAAGATATTCAACACTTCAATCCAATTGAAGCTTCTTTATCTTCTTTCCAATTTGATTCTCGACTTCATTATTCATTTTTTTGAATTAATCAAAGGGATCAGACTTATACCTCCTTAAGTAGACATATCCATATAATCTCAAGTCATCAGAAAAAACTATGAAGTAAGAATACCCCCTCTAGATTCTATTGAAAATGGTCTACCGACATTAGTGTGTACCAATCCCAAAAGCTTCGTGTCCATTTCACCCTATCCACTGAATGGCGGTTTGGTCATTTTTCCTTGTAAACATGCATGGCATCCTTCAAGTGGTTTCAACTCAAAAGATTCTAACTAACTATCTTTATATAGCTTTGTCAAAGGCTTCTCATTTACATGACCATCATGGTGACTCCATAGATGGGTGTTATATGAGTCATGTGAACAATATTCTTTATATATTTCCAATTATTGTTTCATAATTTAATACATAAATACCATTATTTAAATATTCAATTCCATAAAATATGTTGTCTTTATAAACGAAACAGATTTTATTTCCAAATTTTAAAATAAAACCATCTATATCTAAGAATGATACAAAAATTATGTTCTTGGTAACAGTTGGTACATAATAGAAATATATTAAAACCAATTTCATTCCCTTTGGTGATGAAAGGTGGTAGTCACCAATAGCTAGATCAGCCATCCTTTCACTATTAGTAGCTCGCAAATCCACCTATCCTCTAACAGTATTTCAGAATATACTTGGTTCCTACATTTGGATAAATGTGTGTGTGTGTGTGAGAGAGAGAGAGATAGAGAGAGATATATAGAGCACTAAAAGTTTTATCTAATACCCAATGTGTAGATATCAAAAATCACACTTGATAATGAATGCACATTTATCTTTCCCTTGTTTCTGGGTGAAATTATTCTTCTAGTGGAATTTTATCCATATGAAAAATATACTGCTTTCTTTTCTTGACCTGTATTTAGATCTTCCTATTCTTGGAAGGATGGTGTTTAGGAGATTTATAATTTTTGTGGGACTTAGACCCCTTAACCTTATTCTTCATTTTCTTATTCACTATAAGGACCACGGGTTTGTTACTCCCCATGTCCTTATACACTTGGTGAATTAGAGTAAGAAGTTTTAAAATACTCTTCACATTATTTCTCATGTTATAATTAATAATAAAACTGGATAAGGACTTGGGTTGTAAGAAAATTATGAGATTTGTGCGTAACTCATCTAGGAATTTAATTTCTAATATGTCTAATCCTTCAATGTAGCCAATAATATTGAGTGAATGAGGCCCAACTAGTTCAGACTCTCTCAAGATTAGTTATAAACTATGCATTAGAGATCTCATATCCCTCTTATCTTTCATTCTATTGATAGATATCCTAATGGTGAGACATCATGATATACACATTCATTTCCTCATGTCTCTTAAGAATATCATTAGTCATGGATGATAGAATTAAAAAACTATACATCTATGGAATTATTCAAATGTTTCTCATAGAGATATAACTCTTCTTCATTGGCCTCTTTATTTGGTTATTTGGGAATAGGTTTTTCCAGTACATACAATTTCCTTTCATGGTGTAGGATAACACATAAGTTCATTTACCACTCTTGGAAATTTGTGTCAGTGATAAGGTTATCCTTGTCATTTATTTATCACATTGATATTTTTGAAGTCATTTTTATTGCTTCTTCTACAAATCATATGATCAATGTTTTAGTGCTTTACCTGATAATTCACACAAATAAATAAATATTATATTTATTAATCTCCCACTATTTTATTGAAACAAAATAGCCCTCACCATTGTCTTTGTAATATCCTCTTTCTTGGACATTCTAGTGAAAATGATCTGTATTCCCCTTTTTAACACCCCAACTTTGGACGTTCAAGTAATATCAAGGTTTTTTGTAGGAATTCCAAATTCTAATTTCATTAACTCACAGTTCCCTATTGAGTGGACTCCCTAATCATGAAATTGTTAAATCGGATTTCCTAAAACTTTGACTCTTAGTTATACCATGTAATTATTTGGAATTCATCCCTTTATGTGAATTAGTTAAGTTAACTTAAAACTTTATGTTATAATTCCATGATAATTGAAAGCACCCCAAATTTGGTCGGTCACGCACTTTGAACTATGGTCCAATTTTAAGAAAAGTAGTGGAAGTATATACCAACTTAATATATTTAATCGAGGGATTTTATCTTTTATGTGTAAATTTACAATTATTATATTTATTACATGCTTACTAATATTAAGTATATTTACTTAAGTTATTAATCATTTCTAAGATAATGTTTACACATAATTCAGTTTATTTGAGTTCTATTATGCATGATTGTAAATTTATTAATCCATAAAATTTCAAAAATAACATCCCTAATGAAATAACCATAAAACTTGACAAAAATTAAATAATAAAGTGGTATGATCATGATATTTTACTAATGGTTATTTTATATAGTGGATGATAAACTTACCTTAAAACAAGGGGAAAACCTTAAACCATTTATGGTTCGTGTTGCAGTAGTCCACCTGTCTACCTATGTATCTCGCTTTGAATGAATTTTCATAGAATCAAAACTTGTACCACCTCCACTAGTTTGAGATATCATTCCATTACATATTCTTTTACTCACACACATGTGTGGGGAACCAAAGGATTTTTTAAGGGGTTTAAATAAAAGAAACCATGGGCATGTAGACTCTTACATATTGAGAGGGGGTATGACCAGATGACCAAAAATTTAATATAATAATAAATTAAAAAAATCACATACAAAGGTCTGTTCTAGGATCGTGATTATCCATATGCATGAAAATAATCATGCATTTAATTGTCATTCGATTATAATCATTCATATTAAGATAAATTTAACTTAAATCAATTAAGTATCTTCTTTAATTAATGAATTATTTTATCTTAATTACAATCATAGTTTTTCTTGATATTATAATCAATAATAATTTTAAACAAATTAAATAAATTATTTAAAATTAACCGTGTACAAAAAATGTACCTTGTATTAAATGCGGTGAGTACCCATCTGAACTAACTAACATGTATTATTTTTATACATTGTTTACTCTTATGACATGTGCAAAACATGACTTATCATGTAATTTCAAGGAGTGTACTATCAAATTAATGACCACATGGAACACATGGTATTTACATAGCTTGTTATGATTTAATTCATGTAGAGTGATAACTATAATACGACTTATATATGATATGCAGATCTGATCATTACATAGAAATTAATCATAAATTTATATATATATATATATATATAACTAGTCATATGGAATGTAATATCAACCTAATGACCACACATAACACATGTTGATAATATTTGAACAATATAATAAAATAATTTCCAATTCTATGTGATTGGTAAAAGTATACGACATGTACATTGAAGCTAAATGTTGTGTATTATTCTCACTACCTATTTCTAGAGCATGCCTAGGGACTCGACATGTAACTGTGACATGGAAAATTTTAGAGTACGTGGTGTGTACATGAGATACATGATGTGTGATCTTCGAGTTACATGGTCACCATTCATATAGGCTTTGTAAGAAGATACACAACCCATATGTGACTAAATTACTACACATTGTATATGGAAGTTACATGATGTGTACTCCAACTGGCTATGTGCCAATCTGGCCCAGTCAACACATGGTGTGTAATTAAATTTACTATGTTTAATAAATCCATATGGATTTAATTATTTACAAAGTTATTCAAGGTGAATTAAACACTAGTACAAGGCATGTACCTTTGGGTTACATGATGTGTACTCTTATATTGTCCAGCTAGACTCCTCAGAACTTCTGGATGATATCTTCAAATTTATGTTTTTCATAAAATTAATCAATTTGAATATATTTTTGAAAAATGGATAGGAATAAATCATATCTCACAATTTAGATTAAAGAAAAATTAAACTATAATTAAAAAATATTGAAAAATAAATTAATTAATCAAAAATCTTTAAATAATTATAAATTATTATGTGATCTACTTTGATACCACTGTTAGGTTCTGAGCACATTAGAAGAATCAGATAGCACATGCCCAAATTTGGGTTTTTTAATGATCAAATATTAATCTAATATTTACATGATGATAAGTACGGTGATCAAATTAATTGAATCAAATAATATAAACAATAGATAAATACCAGAACCAAATAACATGATCACCACATATTATATATATTTAATTTAAGAAACTAAATAATTACCTTGTGAGAAATTATTTCTTAATTGATGAATCTAAGAACATATCTATGTTGTACCATCATTGTAATGAATAAATAAAAAATAGGTTCCCTACTATTGTGATCTACAATTGTTCCACAAACCTCCAAACATCACTGTAGGAATCTCCAGGTGACAACATGGAAAATCCTAATGCTTGTGTTGTTTACCTTTGATCACCCTAAGAACTGCATCAAGGAAGGGTTCTCTATGATCTATCTAGATTTGAGAGTGATAGTGGAGGTGGATCACACTCTATTCTTGAGAGTGTTCTTGGAGAGGGAGATATCTAGGGCTTTGAGAGTATTCTTTCTAGATCTCATTGTGTACAACACAAAATGAATTGAATCTCTAGAAAAATAATAAAATTAGGTTTATACCACTGGGGTTAGAAAATAATAATTACACATTATCCCTTATTATTTTTGTAATTCCTAAAGAACCCCATGCCTATAATAATAATAATATTATTATTATTATTTCTTAACATACGGTAAAATCAAGATTTAAATTTTATATTATTTTTTCAAATAATATTAAATATATATTATTTCTCATCTGAGCATTAACTATGGTCCTAAATTCCTCCACAATATTTATAGGGCCATGAATAATGAATATTTATTTAATAAATAAATATCATTGCATTAATCGCTAATAAATAAATAGATATTATATTTACTAAATAAAAAATAAATATTTATTAAATATTCTTCTCACTTAATATTCTCTAGAATAACTAGTGAAAGAATATATGTAATCAAGAAAACATGAATAATTATTAAACCATGTGCGGGAATAATATTTATTCAACTTTTTAGATAATAAATAATAATATATTATTTAACTGAGATTCTGAGTACACTTAGTGTGTGACCCTCTAGGACTCTTTCTCATTAGCATTAAGCAAACCATCTTAAAGTCCAAGGATAGCATATAGCAACATGCCAAGGAACCCAAAGATAAATAAGTTAATTCTAAAATGTTATTATACCTCATATAGATCCTTAGTGTGTAATATAATCACTTTATCATGATATCTCTAATCAAGAAGGTTTCATAATGCTTCCATCAACCTATGTGCTTGACGTCTCTTTATTTGACTTTCTAAAAAATGAACTTGCCTATTGAACACCATGGCCATGGTTTTATTTAGGACATAACATTTCTATAAAAGGTTTTGAGATGTAAAAATATATTAAATAATTGAAGGGATAAACCCTTTCTCGCATTATTCATTAATGTAATATTATTTGCAAGGTACTCAACATATCCTACCTCACCGTGAACACCTATCGTCACAGTTTTCATTAGTACATCAAAGTACATGACATATAATACTCCTTAATAATAATATTAAATCACAAGGATAAATATAAATATGTACATGTTGGAACATCCAATGACACGTATAAATGTGTAATTCCTATTGGCGGGTCTCTTTCTCATAATATCTTACACTGGATATTACCATGGGCGTACACCATGAGAAGGATCCTCAAAGTCCTAGTCTCCACCTATAATAGACTAAATTATTTGTGACCAAAAAATGATTTTATCCGGCTATAGAAAGTATATTTATGAACACTATCATGGAATTTTTGGGTTATCATCATAGCGGGGAACTGTTAGGACCTTTCAGTACAACAACAACTCTTAAGACATTAACACATATTGTGTTATACATAATAAAAATTATGATGTGATAATAATTTCATTAATACTCAATACAATGAATATAGGTTATCATAAAGTACATAGAATTTGGTTCTAGGTAACAAAATCCAATAAAAGTTAAAAATATCTTATCATCTTAACATTATTAATAGATCTAAAAGACTCTTTGTGCTACTTACCCTTTAGAGATGAATCACACACAAAATACTTATTTAATTTAAAATTTTGAAGTTCTAGAACCTGTATATATGCAATGTATTTTTATAACTCTTTGGGTATGATTTTTATAAAAAAATTTAAGTAGATAATTGTTTTGGACCCCAATCTATTTTGGGTCTAATTGGATTAGTAATAAAACTTTTAGGTACCCATAAATATTTAACACATTTATTATAAGTCAATATAGAAGATAAATTTTTAGATATAAAAGTCTTGGTATTCCCTAATGATTGAGTGAATATTAAAGAAAATTCCTTTACATAACTCCCATTCAAATAACATCTAAAGCAAGTAACATTTGAAACACTCCCTTTACTACTTTTAACAAAAGTAGTTCAGTATAGATTTGGAATAATTATATTATACCAAAATAAAATTAAATATTTATTAGGTTTACTCATATATATCATCTTATCATATTTTTTCTTTCTTTGAGAATAAAAAGATAGGGTTTTTTTAATTTTTTTATTTCCCTTTTAATATTTTCATTATATTTTTCATAACTTCTAAGTTGTCACAAATTTTCATAGTAGAACATGATCTTCTATTTTTTGGTTTCTTATTTTCATGATTAATTTAATTAAATTCCTTAAATTTTAATTTAAATCATAAAAAACTAATTTAAGTCTCCCATATTGACCTTCATCAGTTTTTGACATGAAATATTTCATTATTTTATTCTCATATTTGAGCTTAATTAGTTCAGAATCTGCAACCTTTTTCTCTTCTTTAACTTTATTATCTTATCTTTGTAGTTATTTATATTTTTCATCCATTATCAAAATATCACTTTTAAACTTTTCATCTTGTTTAGTTAATTATTTAACTTCTATTTCGATATCATACTCATAGCCATAAATATAATCAGAATCAGTTTTTACCTCATTCGATGTTGTTTCCATCGAGAAAAGAATACCAGGTTCATTTTTACTCTTAGAACCATCACTAATGGTGTCAGAATCTTTTGCATAGCTCTATCCAATATGATATGATAATTTTATCTCCTTCTTATATTTTTTTTATTTTTCTTCTTGTCTCAATTTTGGACAATCATATTTTATAGGTCTCTTTTCATGCACACATAGAATATTAATTCAGAAACATCAGATTTACTACTTTTACCACTTTAATTCCCTCTTTCATTCTTTTAGTGATCCATATTCGGTTAATTCTTAAAGAATCTCTTTCCTTTCATTTACTTGTAGACTCCTTTGGTAAATTTTTAAATTTTATCCTTCTCACTTTAGTGTAACTCAGAATTAGAGGAATTAGAAAAAAAATTTATATTATATTTAAATTATATATATTTCCTTTTTCATGATCATTAGTATTTTCATTCTTTATTTCCAGATCATATTAAAGAATTGATCCTATTAGTTCTTCCATTGAAAACTCAGTGAAATCCTTAATCTATTCAATTACAACCTTATTTGAGTGATATCTTTTGGGTAGATATCGAATTATTCTTTCAATGATAGATTCATTATTCATGGTTTCTTCAAGTGAACCCATGATGTTTTCAATCTTAGTGAATCCACTTTACATCTTATTAATTCTCTCTTGATCGGTCATTATGAATTCTTTAAAATAATCTCTATGAATACCTATCTTGGTTCCCTACAACTTCTCAGTTCCTTGATGAGAAACTTTTAAATTCCTCTAGATATAAAAAGTAGTTTTACATGAACAAATATAACTATACATATATCTACTTAAAGTACAATATAATTAATTTATTATGTTTTAATTTATAACACAATTTGTAGAATCATTACCTCATAGATTTTATAAATCAACTTCAAACATTTTCTAATGTTTTAGCATAAAACCCAAAATTCAAGACCTATATTTTTTATAAATACCTCCACTTGATACTTCCAGTAAACATAGTTTATTATATTAAAGTAAGGTGGCCTATTTGGATTCAACATCTCAAATTCATTACTTTAAATATTAAAAGTAATGGATCTTTTCCTTAGACTATTTGGTATATATTAATGGTTAGTTCAAAAAGATAATAAAATAGTTAAAACTGAATTACTTAAAAGGAATCATGATCTGATACCAATTGTTAGGTCCTAGTATATGGAAATAGTTACTAGAGGGGGTGAATAGTCCTTTTAAAATTATTCAATCAAGTATTATTATCATATCTATTAAACAATGTTAAATATGTAGCTAAAAATAAAAAAATAACACAGGATTTTTTTATGCTAGTTCAGATCACCAAGATCCTAATCTACACTTCAATCAACTCTACTCAATGAAGAGACTGGTATTTACTATTTCCTCACTTTATATAGGGAGTGAGAAACCAATTATAAACAAACATACCTTTTTCACACCTGGTAGTATAACCCTCGACTTATGTCTTAGAGTCACAAACCAACCTTCCTTTTAGATGGGAGGAAAAACCCATATGACATCTTTTTTATGGGAAAATATTAAACCAAATATAGAGTAAAAATAGAGGATAACAATAAATAAAATGATTAAATATAGAATAAAATTATGAACAATATAAGGGAAAATGATGTAGAAATTTTATGTTTTTCAAGATCTTCAATTACTTCAGTAGTGGATGATCAAAACATTGAAGTCATTCATAATTGAAGTAATGGAATAGTAGTACTTCACAAATCTTGTAATAAATTTATATTTTTCTATCTCTATGATTATCTCAATAGTTATTTTCAATCTTTCTTGAATGAAATTTTATTTTATTCCTTGGTTCATATAGAAATTCCTAATTGTATCATTAATTCCCAACATATTATAGGATAATTTCTTTGTATAATCGTAGAAAGAAACATTAGAAAAATAATAAATAGTTAAAATATATCTGTGACCTTAATTTGAATTAACTTAATCAAAATTATAGAGTTTTTTTCTCTTTTATTCCTACATGGAATAATATCATAAATCTTCTAGCATGTTTTTTTAGAAAAAAAAAATATTCTATATTTATAAAATAGTTAAAATAAAATTAATAAACTTTCAATTTATTGGAATATCAAAAATTCACAAAAACAAATCATCATACAGCATCTTCATGTGAATTTATTTTTTTCCCAAAAAATTTTAAACCATATTTAATTATATTTTATCAAAATATAATCAATAAAATATTACTAAAAATATTTTATTTTCAATTGAAGTAATTAAAATAATTTTAATTTTAATTTGAAAAAAAAAATTTAACTGATGGTAAATGAAAAATACACCTGGTGGACCAAGAGGATTCTATCACTGAAAATCTACCATCGCAATCTATAGTTACAATGATTTCCCATCACCAGAAAGGGAATGGTACTTCCATTATATGTATTATACCATCAAAGTGTTGATCTATCATTGTTTTTGGATCATTATGCTATTATTGTGTTTATAAGAAGAATCTATTGTTTAAATAGATCCACCGTTGCAGTATATACTACAGTTTTCAAATGTAAGGTACTACCATGGAGAAGATATACCACTTAAGACATAGAACAGAAGATATCATCACTAAACAGGGAGTGGACGATCGTTTCTACAACTGGTGAATAAGATTAAATTGTCGACTATTGATGCTACCATCCCACTATGTAAGGGAACGGTACTTTCATTTAAATAGGTTGGAGTTACCCCAAGATATGAATAGAGTCTAGCAGAACTACCATTGTGATGAGCTACCATTGATGGAATGATCAACCGTTGAATAATTTTGTTGGATAGTGCTACCATTGGAAGGTCCTACTACTATCATGTAGAGGAAAATTCTACCATCATCTTATGATACTTTTATAAAGGAAAAAAGATTCAAATTCAACTAAATTAACATCCTCCCGATTATATGTATAATCCTTGGTAGTATCATTTTTAAAATTTAAAAAAAAACATGTATTAAAGATGTAGATTTCGTGCATGGTGGTTATTTATCTCAACTCATAATAAAAATTAAAAGAAAACACCCACATCATCCTAAGATCTATCAGGGGAGGTCCGACCATGAAGAATGTAAAACTGGAAATCTCTGGAGCTAATGGATGAAGAAGAAGATTATAGGCTAAATTAGATGACTGGGATGAAGTAGATCGAGTGAATGAGGTTCTATATATATAATTTATAAATAGAGGAATAATACCCTACTTTGTTGAGTCCCACATCACATTCTGCACTAGTCGAACATGCAATTTTAATAAATGTGTACCACAACCACTTGGGATGTATATGGGGGATTAATACCCATTGTACAACATTGTACTCCACATAGGTCGTGTTGCGCCTACGTAGGCCTACCCACATCCTTAGGTCATACTATTCACCCACTTTTCTTTAGGTCTATGAACTTCACACCCTGTGCTTATCTTCCACATAGGTGATCTTTTCCTTTGGGCTTCTCTCCCATGGTATTGACCCTTGAGTACCCCAATGTGGTTGAAGGTCTTGGCCCTTGTGCCCTAGCCAAGGTTGGTATATTTTTTTT
Source organism: Viscum album (assembly GCA_963277665.1). NCBI lineage: Eukaryota > Viridiplantae > Streptophyta > Magnoliopsida > Santalales > Viscaceae > Viscum > Viscum album. Next base: position 619,252,363 of record OY728162.1, on the reverse strand, counting down.
ACTAAAAACCCACAAAAAAATTAATTATACACAAAAAATAAAATAAAACGAAGTTATTTTATATAATTAAAAAAATATTCAAACTATAATTTTATTTTTAAAAAAACTATAAAACTTAAATAAAATAATTAAATAATTAAATCAATTATAATAAAATAATTTAATGTATCAAAACAATAAAATAAAAACTCTCACAATAAATAGGATGGAGGGTAGACTAACCAAAGATCTCAGTTAGGTATATTCTCACCACAACCACTTGGGTGAGGGAGATAGAAGAAGTGATTTTGGATTCTCTCTATCACAATCCTAAAATAAAAATATTAGATAATTTGGGAACCATGATAACATTTAAATATTTTTATTCAACCCCGATATAATCACCATCTCATTAACTTTTTTCAAAGAACTATTTTACTTATCTTCTTCCCTCTCAAATCATAACAAAAATAAAAAAAATCTTCTCATTAATTAAACAAAAATTGGAAAATATTTTTTATGGACTCCTTCCTAAGAGACTACCAATTTTTCCACTATAACTATATTTATCTCAAGTAGTAAATTTTTTCCCTCTCCCCATGATAAGGCATGGATCAAATGTGGTTTATTTTCAATGGAGGTGGTGTCACAAAAACACACACTGATTTTAACCTTATATGACATGAATATATAAAAATAAATTAATTGATTTTGATCCCAAGATTGAAAGAAATTTAACTATATTAAGAAACATGAAATTTCAAACAAACTTTGAGAAATTGGTTCCCAAATATTCAAGTGAAACCCATGGGGTTCACTCTGATCTGGAATAAATTTCTTGAAATCCGAACCAAACCCTCAAATATCTATGTGAACCATATTTTTCTAATCAGCACAACCAACTTTATATGCCTTAATTATAAGATTATTTCAAATTAAAATTGCATTAATAAAAAAAATTCCCAAATTTCAGGGCCTTGTAGAAGAATACCCCAACATACACATACATGAATTAAATAATGTATGAAAAACATTAAAGCCTCATGGATTAGATGAAGAATTGGTCAACTGGAGGGTATTTCACTTTTAACTAGAAGGATATTATAAGGAGTGGTTGTACAGCCTACAACCAGGTGAAGTCCACAATTAGGGTGATCTTCAAGGTTATACATGAAAACTTTTTTCCCACCTCTAGGATTAAAACAATTATATAAAGATATATTTCATCCAAAAATTATTAGGATAGACTCTCTAGGATTACTATGATAGATTTGAAAAGTTATATTCCATTTTCCCACATTAAGTTGTGGAATAAAACCACTTTGTGTGTTCTTATACCAAATCCCACTCAACAATGATAAAAATATTTTGGATGCCTCATTTAGAGGATCCTAAATATAAAAATTTATAGAAAAATGAAAGGGATTAATTAAGAATATTTCACAGAAATCACAATAATATGAAACAAGAGGTTCTAGTAAAAGAGGTATTCATGAGGAAATAAATATTAACTCATCACCTTTAATAGAATAAAAACTTGAAGTATTAAACAATTTGGTGAGTCTTTTTTCTCTGAAGCAAGTAAATAAATAAATAAAAACCTAAGTTATGTGGTTTATCTTCATCACTTAATCATTTTACTAACCATTGTGATGAAGTGTAAGGAATAGATAGTTATGCAGAAGCCATTTAGCTAAGGTAATTACAAAAAAATAGGGATGGATAGAGATTAATCATGTCTAGTATTGGTTTGGAAAGTAGTAGAACTAGCCTATAACCCTTATCAAAATTAGTAATCTAACAAGACCCCAATATATTAACAAAACTAGTAGATTCAAAACCCACCACCCTTCCAGAAAACTTATAGGAAACCCTAAAACCAATCTTACCAACAAACCCATTTTCAATAAATGAATCCTAAGGAGACTACCTACCTAAACAGTGCTTAACCACAAGAAAAATATGTGTATAATCACAAAAATAAGTGTCAAAAAACCCCTACCACTATAAACACATGAACCTAGACAACTTGAAATAGAGGATTGTGATATTGGAAATTATGAAAGTTCTATATAGATTTCTAAAAACCAACCCAAATGAGAAGACGTAAGAGAAAAAAATAATAAAGAATAAGGAAGTACTATACCGTATAGGAAGGAATGACTACTAGCACCGTTGAAAAAGAAAAAAAAAGTAAAATAAGGACCTTCCACTTCCATTCCCATCCTGGATGATTCAATCAAATAGGATTGAAGAAGAAGAACCAAAGATAGATATTCTCTACACCTTCCTAAAAGTTTTGATAAATATACCCTTTCTAGAATATATCAAAAAATTAAAAAATATACCAATTTTCTAAATGAAATTTTCACCAAACAAAAAAAATTATTTTTGGAAATGAAAATCATAGTTTAGGAAGATGTGTTCCTGTTATTATCACACCACCCTTACACACCAAATGTCAAGTCCAAAGGAAATTCTATATTCCAGGAACCATTTGTTATTTAACTTTCTCAGATGCATTATGTGAATTTTTTTATTCTATAAATGTTATGTATCACTCTATATTTACATATCTATAGATGATATATTTAAATCCCACAATATTAGTGGTACATTTTTCAAATTGATCCACTATTTTTCTAGCATGAGTTTTAGAATATGTGTTAGTCATAGTTAAATTCCTTGCATTCCCAAGTGAATTTTATGTGCTTAACATAAAGGAAGATAGAGAACTAAGAACTTATCCATTATTCTGGGAAGACTATTCTTGAAGATGGTCAAGATAATAATCAATGTACATGAAGTAATCCTCACTATGGAATTTGTATACATCATCCTGAACTTCAATATTTTCAACTCCATGACACACCCTTTAAATGATAATTCACTTTTTAAATTATCCCATGTTGAATATATTGATCTGATGAAGAACCATGTATTTTTCTTGAATTTTTAAGTTTATTAAATTATTTTTTTATTAAAAATACCAAGGAATATGATGTTTTCTATAATTATGGAAATTCTAAAACTTATACTTTAAAATTAGAATAAGGGGTAACCTATGACTTTTCTGTTAAATTTGATGATTTATTTCATGAAGAATAATCTGATTTGGTTCCTTGTGTATAGTAAATTCAATTCTTATGAGTGTGGAACCTCAATTTAATTTCATCTCTTGTCTACCCCCCAAATCTGAAATTAAAACCACTTACCACTAAATTGAAATATATATATCTCATAGAAAGAGGGAAAATGATAGTAATCATTGTTAATAACCTACTCTATAGTCAGAAATGAAAATTTTTTGAACTTATAAAAGAAAATGTGTGATCCATAGGTTTGAGTTTATAATATATTCTATGTATAGACCCTAAAATATTATCACATCGAATTCTACTTGAGGGGGGTTCTAGACTAGTTAGGTGTCCCCAAATAAGGCTCTATACCACTGTAATGGAGGTATTGAAAGGTAAATAAATAATTTTTTAGAAACATAAACCATTTACCCTATTTCTAACTCACAATGGTATAACCTCATCCATATAATTCCCAAGAAAATTGGCCTAACTATTATGGGAAATGAGAAAATTGAATTATTCCCTATGATAATTAAAAATATCTAGCGAGTGTGCATTTATTATATAAATATAAATCATTTCACCATAAAATATCACATTCTTATTAATTTCATTGAAAAAATGTTGTAAAGGTTGGTAGGAAGAATACATTATTGTTTCTTAGATGGGTTTCCAAGATATTTTTAGGTGCCCATTTCTTTAGAAGACCAAGAAAAGATAACTTTTACATACACCTTTGGCGACTTTTACTATAAGAGGATGAATTTCATACTATTAAATACCCCAAGAAAATTTCAAAGGTGTATGGTAATTATCTATTCAGATCATGTTGATGATTTACTAGAGGTATTCTTAGATGACTTCACTATATTTAGTGATTATTTTTATCACTTTTAAAGAAATTTGGAAGAAGTGTTGAAAACATGTATTGAGAAAAATATTGTTTTCAATTTTTATAATTTTTATTTCATGGTTGAAATATGAATAATCTTATGGAAATTTTTTTAAAAAAATAATTCAGGTAAACAAATCTAAAATTTAAGTAATAATTTTTCCCCTGACTAAATTATGTTAAACATGTTAGATATTTTTTGGGTCATGTAGGTTTTTATAGAAGATTCATAAAGTATTTTAGTAATATTGAACTTTATCTTTATATGATACTTTTAAAATAATATGAATTTAATTTTAAGGATGAGTGTAGGGAATCATTTGATGAACTTAATTGGAGATTAATCATCCCACCGGTAATGATACCACCCAATTGAGAAAATCTATATGAACTTCAATGTGATTCTTTAAACCAAGTTATGGGAGTAATTATTTCTAGAATAATTTAAGGCAACTGAAAATTCATTGTTTTTCCTCAATAACATTGGATACTACCAAACTCAATTACACAATAACAGAAAATGGGTCCCTTGCAATTGTTTTTTCTTTAGACAAGTTTAGATCTTATTTTCTTGGAACTAAAGAAACTTTATTTTCTGACCATACAACCATTAAATATTAAATGAAAAAGAAATATTAAAAACCCTATATATTAATATGGATTCTACTTCTATAAAAAATCAATATAGATATTAAATATAAAAAGTGTAATATCCTACCTTTTACCAGGTACATTCTTTTTTGAGTTTTTTATTGAACCTTTGTTGTTTGGGTGTTCCTTTTCATTAAACCTTATGGGTTAAGTATCATTCATAGATAGAGATATTTTTTTGGTAAAAATGACCTAATATTTAGGGATTTATTTTTTTAAAATTAATCGATTCTAGGTATAAATTTGTTGCATGGGATTATGAGGGTTTTCCATGAGTTTGAGAGGCTTCAGAGGTGGTTTGAGCTTTCCAATAGAATTTGTTCTTAAAGTTACATGTAGATCATTTACATGCCATGTAAATGAGTTATACAATATGTAACTGTCACCAAGAATATTTTTTAAAAGGTATTTATTCCATGATATGGTTCATTTCATGAGTTGGTTACATGTGGTGAATCTATATTATAGGTTGTGTAATGTTCGGGTAGGGTTAAATTCACCCGAGGTGATGAGAATTTTGGCACACCTCATAACCAATATTTACACATCATGTAATCCTTTTATATACAATGTATTCATTAGGATGGTTTGTTTTAAATCCAAGAAGCATATTCTTTATTCATTTATCTCACGTGATTCATTCTTCTCTCAATCCCTAGGTGATTTCCAGGTGATTTTTGGAGCACATTCCTCCATTATAGACATCCCGTTCAAGAAATAAATATTAGTTGAGCTATTTTTCTTAGGTTTTCTCTTCACTTATGTTTTTATCTAGTTATGGTGGTGGAATATATAGACCATGGTTGGTTTGGTATTTGATCTTAATCTTGTTTAATCTAGGTTTCTTCTTGCGATCTTTGGTACCTTCTTTCTTGTTGGTGTTACCCGTTGGAAGCACTGTATTAATCACTAGTTAAAGATAGGTGGTTTAAAACCTAACCCTATGGTCTATTTAATTTTTAAGTATGTGAAATATTTTGATCGAACTAATGTAATTTGCACATTAATTAATTGAATTATGAATGATGATAAATCATGGATTGTATTATTCCTTAGATCCCTTTGGATTCAATGTTGATGTGACCTATCTTGTGGCTACCGTTGGGTGAGTGAACCCTAGAAAATAATAATGAATTGTCTAATGGATTAAATTGTTTTTAGAATTACATGATTACTTAGGTGATTAATTGATATAGAATCTCTTTGTTAATGTATTTTTTTATCAAAATGTTTAGCAATAATTTGATAAATAAATGAATGTGAAATTTTTGGAGAAATGGTAATTTTCATAATTAAACATTGAGGTTTATGATTTTATATTATGATATCCATGATATTATGACTTTTTTTGAATTTAATGTTGAAATTATTATGTAGTAGGCTTGGCCCAATTTGATTCTGAAATGCTTATATAGCAGGCTTGGCCCAGTTTGATACTGAAATTATTATATAGTGTTCTTGGCCTAGTTTGATGCTGAAATGCATATATAGTGGGATTGGTCCAATTTTATGATGAAATTATTATATAGAGGGATATGTATAAGATGTTTAAATTCTTATATATAAGGAAATGATTGGGATACTGAAATGATTATACATAGGTCTATGATCGGTTATTTTATTATTCCATGGTTAGTGGTTATGGTTGGCATGGTCGTGATATAAGCTCGGAGACATTCCAAAATGCTTCCAAAGCTATTTGATTGTGGTATTATATTAAGTTGATTAATTAATACACAAGTTTATCTCTTTATTGCATACATTTTTTATCATATTGGTTTTGTTTATACATAATGGTGTTAACCTAAAATATTTTACTCACACCCTATTTAGGTGGCCATTTGGTACCCAAGAAGATTACATGGATGTAGGTTTGGACAAGGTAAAGGGACCTCGTTACTAATTTTTTCTTTCTGGATGTTTTGGTGTTTGGAAATGGGACAAACATTGGGTTATGTACTGGGTTATTTCGAGTTTATTTCTTTCATTTGGTTCTTTTATTTGTATTACTTTCATTTTTTACATTTAGATACATTTCACCATATCATTATAGGTTTTACTATTATTTGATTTATTGGTTCCTTATTTTACTTCCTAGATGTATGTTGTATTGTTTTTTCTATTTTTGTGACTCTGATATTTTTTTATTTTTTATTTATTGTAACTTTGTACTAGGGAGTATAGTCTCCCACCTATATTATTCCCATCCCCCGCTACTAGTCGGTAGACTATGGCATATGGAGAGGCTCACTTGAGGTCCCATAACCAACCTGATATGTTTGTGTGAGAGATTTACATATCAGGGGATGTTATAAAGTTTTATTATAGGGATTTTTTCTTTTCTATTTATTTACTCTTTGGGAAAGTTAGAAAGGATATTAGTATGTGTTGGGACATGGTAATGAGCTTGTGTATAAAAATAATTAACCCATGTATGGGGAAAAATATGAGTTCCCAGGGATGGGATTGTTATTCGTTATATTTTCTTGGTATAGTTGATGTTATTTTATCTAGGGTGATTCACATGTTTTGTGAAGTTATTTTTTCTTGAGATTTATATTTATGGCCTGGTATGGCATGAGATGAGTATGTATACATCAGGATTAAAACATAGAGATATACCTATATAGGAATTGTTAATGATAGTGATATATTTATTGAAACTGATATATAATTTCTTATATGAACTATGAAATGAGATACCTTTTATATCTAATAAGTGTAAATGAAAGAAAAGTTATGTCATGATAAAACACTTATAATCCATGTTTAGAAAAACTATGAACCAGTGGTTCTCTATTGTGGTCACCTGTTAAGGTTGAACTTGTTTTTTTATCTAATTTTCTAAGGACCATGTTTATCTTGTAGAGAAAATGTATCCTCGTTATCTTCAAGTTAAGCATTAGAAGAGTTGAAATCAGAATGCTCCTAAAAAGTTGAGTTGAAGCTTACTATAGCTCTTATTGATCATATAGATGTTCATCTCCATGATAGCTCCATGAGTGTCATGTGATCCTTTGATAGGGAGATTTTTTTTTTCTGTTCCTTCTATGTCTAAGATGAAGAGAGAGTTTCAGCTGCAAAATCCTCCTATGTTCACTAGGGAGGGAGGACCCTAAGCAGTTGAGTTCTATATTGAGTCAGTCTAGAGGATCTTCAAGAATATTGAGAAACCCACTAATAGTATGGTGAAGATTGCTATATACATTCTTTGTGGATCTTCCAAGAATGGGTGGGACATTTTGGAGAAATCTAGGAAGTAAGAGGAGTTATCCTTGAAGAAATTTGAAGAAATTTTTGTGATCTACTTCTATCCAGATATGTTGAGGGATGTGAAGGCTCATGAGTTCATGAACCTGATGTAGGAGGGGATTCCAATGATGGATCATGCTATAAGTTTCGCCAAATTTTATTTATTTGTGTCATATTTAGCTTCTAATGATATCTCTAGGGAGAGAAGTTTTTAGGATGGGATTTTCTATGTGATCATGCCATAGGTGAAAGTATTTCACTTGAGTATATTTTTAGATGTGATGAATTAGACAATAATCAAGGAAGGGAATATGAGATATTCCCCAATAAGTGACTAGAAATTTTCATTAATAAAAATTATTATCTATTCTACTAGTATAAAGAAGTGTCTCTATTACATTTATCTCTAAGGAAATAGTGGACATATCAATTAGGGTAGTGGGAAACCATCTCAAGATCGTGTATCATTAAAATACTATTAGTGTGTCAAATTATCCCTAGGTGGACATAGATTCCATAAACTACATTGGAGTGCCATGATTTTGGTAGGTTGGTCCATCTTAATATGTTTTATAGTAAATTATCATAGCAGAGTAATGGTAGAGAATTAGGATAGGTGCCAGCGTCTGGGAAGGACTCAGCTAGCCCTCAGTAGACAGGTAGCTGGAGTTTCATTGGATGTTTGAGTCGAGATAGAGGAAATGGTACCATAGTGCAGAAATAGTAGTACTAAGTAAAGGGTAAAACATGGGGATTCATACTATATCCTAGAGAAAATGGAAAATTTAGTTATGTGTTATGTCGTCTACTAAAGCTAATGTGGATATAGTACCTTCTACTGTCAGGGGTATGATTCTTGTATCATCTACCCTTGTCTAAATTTTGTTTGATATAGGATAATCACATAACTTTTCATATACTCCTTTTATGAATAGTTTTGTATTGGTTGTGGAAATCTTGGATGGTGTCTTGACAATCAACACCCCGTTGAGAGTGAGGTCAAAGAATATCAAGTGTTTTAAGATGTTCTCCCTAGAGATTGTTGGTTACTGTTTATTTTGGGAACCATTTTTGTTGGGAAATGAAAATATTTGATTTTATCCTTAGTATAGATTGGATATATTTATACCAGGATCATATCATCTATTATTATAGGATAGTTACCGTTATATCTTCATAAAGAGGTAGATATTCTCACCAGAGTGAGTAGGATCTTCAAGCTAGTTGTGAATAACCAATTTAGTAAAGATTGGATTGTATCATGGCTTAGATAGAAATAATTTATCTATAAGATGTAGGAATATAGTAGGATAATTTTCCTCTAGTAGTATACCATTTTTAGTATGTCTTTCTTGATGAGTTCTATAGTTTAACACCCGAGTAAGAGAATGAGTTCACAATCCAGTTGGTGCCGAGAGAAGAGTCATTTTTTGTCCCAGCTTATAATATGGAACCAAAATATCATCAAGAGTTGAAATTTTAGTTGAATTATCTAGAATCTAAGGTTTTCATATGTCCTATTACATCTTCATGGGGTTCTCCAATATTTTCGCTATGAAGGGTGATGGGGCTTTGTGCATATGTGTGGATTATTGGAGGTTGAACCAGATGACGATCAAGAACCATTATCCCCTATGATGTATCAATGATCTCATTGATAAAATGAGAGATGATAAGATATTCTCCAAGATTTATTTGAGATCAGGATACCACCATTTGAGGGTGATACCATCAAACATATCTTAGTCTACTTTTAGGAGCAGGTGTGATATGTATGAGTTTGTAGTAATTCCATTTGGCTTCACAAATGTACTGATAGTATTCATGGCCTTGATGAATCATATATTTTATCCTTTTCTAGGCCAATTTTTTATTTTTTTTATCAGTTAAATCTTATTGTGATCTCAGTTAGTGGACAATCATGCCCAACATATTGACATCATCTTCAGTATATTGAGAGAGCATCAGATTTATGCCAAGCTAACCAAATGTAGTTTCTAGATTGATAAAGTGAACTCCTTGTTTTATGTCATCTCATATGTTGGAGTATCAATGTACATATATATGGTTGTATTTGTGGTATCTTACGAGTGTCCCAAGATCATCTTTGATATTTGGAGATTTTTGGGGTTAGTAGGTTATTTTCAATGATTTATCTGGTTTTTCTTCTATTTTGCATCACTGATGTTTGGGCTGACCAATAAGGGAGTGAAAAAAAAATTTGTTAGAGGCTTGTGAAAGATATTTTAAAGAGATAAATAGTAGGATAACCTCTATACCTATCATCCCATTACCTTTTCTAGGTAAGTAATATACCATGTAATGTGAAGCATCTGGAGTTATACTTGGAGAAATTATTATGTAGGAGGATTGACTGGTTTTTTATGGCTTCAGACAGCTAAGACTACAAGAGAGGACTCATATTACTCACAATATAGAGTTAGTTTTGGTGGTACATGCCTTGACATTTTGGGGAAACTGTCTTTTGTAAAATAGGTCTGTGGTTTACACAGACCATAAGAGCCTTAGGTATATCTTTTCTCAATGGGACCTAAACATTGGTAGAGGATGTGGGTCAAGTATCTCCATTATTTTGACTTTGAGTTGGATTATACATTGGTAAAAGGAAATATTTTTGTTGATTCCTTGACTTGAAAGATGTATAAATAAGCAACATGAGAGTCTTGTGATGAGGGGAGTATGATGGAACACTTTGTAGACATGCATCTAGATGTTCAAGATTCCCAAGGATGAGCAGCTCTAACTTCGACATCTGTTATACCTATGTTTTTTGAAATGGTTCAAGGGAGTTCAATTATCTAATTAGGAGGTCTTAGTTATGAGAGATAACTTATATGTTGGGGATACACCATCAATACGGTATCTTGGTAGAGGAAATTATCTTCTTTTCTATGGATGGTTTTTGGGTTCCTATGGGATTGTGTGATGATTTTAAGAGAGATTTTCATGATTCTAGATGGGAAGTACATACTAGTTTGAAAAAGATTAATTGTGATCTTTGTAGATAATACTGGTGGTAAGTGATGAAGGAGGTAACAGGATTTGTGGATAAATTTTTCACCTATCAGTAGGTGAAATTCAGGCATCAGAGGCCCACTAGGTTGTTACAGCCTCTACCCATTTCAGAATGGAGATGGGGTGATATCATTATGGATTTTGTGTCAGGATTACCTAGGATAACCTGTAAAAATGATGTTGTATGAGTGATCATGGATCGACTGATGAAGGCAGCCCATTTCTTACCTAATAAGAAGACCTTCACTATTGATGATCTGGGTAGTCCTTACATGAATAAGATAGTTTTGTTGAATGGTGTTCTAAGGAGTATCAATTTTGATAGAGATCCTCATTTCATGTATCGATTTTGGTAGGTTCTTCATAATTCTATAGGATCATAGATTCTTTTAAGAATAGACTATCATCCCTATAATAATATTCATTCTGAGAAGACTATTCAGATTATGTAGAATGTATCATGAGGCCATGTTTTTAATTTCATTGGTTCATGGGAGTATTATATGAAACTCATATAATTTTCATATAATAAAAACTTCCATTCATCGATCTAGATCGAACTTTTCAAGGCTTTCTATGGCAGGTCGTTCCATTCACATATCTATTTGTTAGAGGTGGGTGATTCAAAGCTAATTGGTCACAGTATCGTACAGGAGATATTTGAGTAGGTTCAGCTGATTAGGAGGTGGTTGGTGACAACACATAGTAAGCATATATCTTACACTGACCATCAGAGATAACCTTTAGAGTTTGATGTTGGTCATCATGTTTTCCTTTGGGTGTCTCCTAGGTTGGGGTAATGTCACATCATGAAATAGGGAAGGATAGTACCTAGGTTTTAAGGATATTTAAGATAGTGGAAAAGTTTGGTCTAGTGTTTTATCGATTATCCCTTCCACAATTCTATAATTACATGCAAAACATGTTTCATGTGTCACAACTTTGGAGATATCCTACTGACTCTTCTTATGTGGTAGATATTTAGGACTTCAAGCATTATGAGGATGTGTCATTTAGGGTGCATCAAATGTGAATTGTGTACTATAGTGATAAGTGACTCTAGGGTAGGACCATGCCTCTGGTTTGAGTGTATTGTAATCATGGGAGAGTTCAAGAGGAGATCTGGGAGATGGAGTCTGATATGCGATCCTAGTGGCCAGACTTATTCTCTGGGACCCCATAGTGATTCTTGGAGTAGATCGGGGATGAGTTTTTATATGGTGGGGAGGTTTTATGGTCTCATATTTCCCCAGGTACATCCTTATTTGAGTTTTTCATTAAACCTCTGTTGTTTGGGTGTTCCTTATCATTAAACCTTGTGGTTTGAGTCTCGTTCAAAGATGGAGATCTTTTATTAGAGAAAATGACCTAAATTTTAGGGATTAATTTTTTTGAATTAATGGATTCTCAGTATAAACATGTTACATGGTATTATGAGGGTTTTACATGAGTTTTGGAGGCTTCATAGGTGGGTTGATATTTTCGGCAGAAGCTATTCTTGAAGATTCCTACAGAACATTTACACATCGTGTAAATTAGTTACATGACATGTAACTATCACTAAGAAGATTCTATAAAAAGGATACAGGTTATGAACTGGTTCATGGAATGAGCTGGTTACATTCTTTGAATCTATATTACATGGCATGTAATGTTCGAGCAGGGTTAAATTCACCTGAGGTGATGTGAATTTAAGTGTACCTCAAAACTAATAACTACACGTCATGTAAAACTTTTACATATTGTGTATTTATTAATATGGGTGGTTTTAAAGACAATATGTGTATGTTTTATTAATTCATATCACATTAATCCTTTCTCTCTCAAGACCTATGTAATTTCCAGTCAATTTTAGAGCACCTTTCTCCATTGCAAATGTCCCGTTCATGCAACGGATCTCCAGTTATTTTTTTCTTCTTAGGTTTTCTATTTTCTTACATTTTTATCTAGTTTAGGCTGTGGAATATATTTATTGTTTTTTTTTGGGTGTTGATCAGGATATTTTTTGATCTAGGTTCCTTATTTCAATCTTCAACACCTACTTTCTTGTTGTTGTTGCCCGTTAGAAGTGCTACGTTAATCACTGATTAAAGTTTGGCGGTCTAAAACCTAACCCTGTGGAGTGTTTAATTGTTAATTATATTTAATATTATGATTTTACTAATGCAATGTGTGAATTAATTAATTGAATTATGAATGATAATAAATAATGAATTGGATTATTCCTTAGATCCCTTTGGATTCTATGTTGATGTGACCTAGATTGTGGCTATCATTGGGTGAGCGAAGCCTTGAAAAAAATAATAAATTGTCTAATGGATTAAATTGTGCTTATCATGACTTGAGAAATTATGTGATTGATTGATATAGAATAAATTTTATAATGTGTTTTGTTTATTTAAATGACTATAAATAATTTGATAAATAAATGAATGTGAAATTTGAAGATAAATGGTAATTTTCTAAATTAACCATTGAGGTTTTTTTTATTTGATATTATGATATCCTTATTGATATAAACTATGTTGAGTTTCATTTTGCAATGATTATATAGTGGGATTAGCCCATTTTGATGCTTAAATTATTATATACTAGTCTTGACCAAGTTTGATGCTGAAATGCTTATATATAAGGATTGGCCTAGTTTGATGCTGAAATGATTATATAGAGGGCTTGGCCCAATTTCATGCAGAAATTCTTATATAGAGGGTTATTTTCAGGATGCTGAAATTTTTATATAGAGGTTTATGTATGGGATACTGAAATGCTCATATAGAGGCTTTATGTTTATGCCCGGATGCTAAAATGATTATATGAAGGGATCTACTAGGTTATTTGATTATGCCATGGTTTGTGGTTATGGTTTTCATAGTAATTCTATATTCTTAGATACATTCCAACATGGTGTTGAAGTAGGTTGATTATAGTATTGTATTAATTTTATTAATTAATACACCTATTTATTTCTTTATTTAATGAACTTATTATCAGACCGGTTTTGTTTAGACATGGTGGTGTCGAACTACTGAATTTTACTCACACCCAATTCAGGTTGTTGTTTGGCACCTGAGCATATTACATGGATGTAGGTTTGAAAAATGGAAATGTACCTTATTTTTGATTGTTTCTCATTGGATGGGCTGGATTTTGGAGACAAGACCAACATGGAGTTCAAGAATTAGTTATTTTGAGTTTATTTTTTTCGTCTAGGTCTTTTATTTATATTACATTTAGTTTGACATTTAGATACATTTTAGCCAATCATTACATAGTTCACTATTATTTGATTTATCGGTTCCTCCTTTTACCTCTCGGATGTATGTTGTACTTTTTCCACTATTTCCATTACTATCATATTGTTTTATTTACACTATATTGTAACTATTTACCATGGGTTATTGTATCCCTGTTATATTATTCTCACCCCCACTACTAGTCGGAAGCCTTTGGTATATTGGGAGGTGTGCCTAATGTCCCATAACTAACCTAATTTTTTCATGTGAGAGAGTTTCAGATCAGGGTACATTACAATTAAGAAGCTAAAAATTAGGTGTCCAATCACCTAAGCAGACTACCCAACACTTTTGAAGAAGAAATTATGGAACACATCCCATTAAATGACCACATTCTAGGAGAACAACTCTACATATTAAAAGGGTAAATACTATAGTACAAAGATATAGTAACTTACTTGGTAACTTCTCAGGTACCATCTCATCTTAACTTCAATGAAAAACAAGAACTAAAATATAAATTGAGATTTATATCTATGAAGATATATTTCTTTATAAAATTTTCAATGATAAAATAATATGAAGATTCTATATTAAAAGTGAAAATGATTCAATATTTCAGTTTTGTCACACTTTATCTTGTTGAGGCTACTTTAGACCTCAAAATATAGTAAGAAAATTCTTAGAATTTAGTATTTATTTTCCCACTCTATTCTCGTATGCAGGTGAATATTGTAAGAAGTTTGAAAAAAAAAATTGATTTTATTTAAATATTTCAAGAAGAAAAGAGATTCCTAAAAAACCCATTATCTTTTGTGAAAAATTTAAAGTATGGGGAATATACTTTATGGGACATTTTCCCATGTCTTTTGTAAATTCTTATACTCTTGTTGTTGTATATTATGTTTCAAATGGGTGAAAGTCAATGCCACCAAACTTATGATGCTCATGTTGTTTTTTATTTTATTAGGGATAATATATTTTATAGGTTTTGAGTTACCATATCCATCATTATTGATCAAGGGACTCGCTTCTTCAATAGGATAATGGAGGCTCTATTGAAGAAGTATAGAGTTTATCATAAGACATATATACCCTACCATCCCTAAACAAATGGCCAATATAAAGTTTTCAATATAAAAATAAAAGGTATTATATAAAAGATACTAAAATAAAATAGTAAGGATTGGAGAAAAATATTGGAATACACCTAATGGGCCTACTGGATAGCTTAAAAGACACCAATGGGAAGGATTCCCTATGAACTAATGTATGGGAAAATATGACACCTCCCTATGGAATTGGAACACAAAGCCTACTAAGTTGTGAAAGAAATTAATATGGACCTTAATAGAACTAGAAATGTTAAAAGATTATAGATACAAGATATGGAGTAATTTAGGATAGAATCTTTTTAAAATTTAATGATTTATAAATAAAGAACAAGGATGGATCATGAAAAATATGATTCAACTGTAATCCATCCATCCTAGGGACCAATGTAGTTATACAACACCAGGCTCAATCTAATTCTAGGTAAACTTTATTCTAGATGGTAAAGGCCCTTTATAGTTACTCATGAGTACCCTTTTTGTGATTTTTAGATTACAAAATAATGAGAATAAATCACATTCATAGTTAATGGGAACATACTAAAGAAGTACCATAGAAACTTGAACCAAGATCTAGAGAAGGATTTCACACTTCTCCCAAATATTTATTAATAAAACCCACAAGGTTGTACCTTTTCTTAACATTTTATTTCATGTTGTGATTCCATTTAAAATTTTCTCACATGAAAAATCAATCTGAATGTAATGAGGGCACTCTATCAATTAGGCTTGGGGGAGGGAACCTTGTAGTTTAAGAATTTTTCAATTTTTTGTCTTATTTTAAAATTTTTGTGTCTTTTCTTTTTCAATTTTCAATATTTTTTTCAATCCTATAATATTAAATTGAATATATTTACAAACTTTAAAGTCATTACAATATTGAGAAACTAATTTGAACCAATAAATCATCTTATATGAATGGTGAAATGAATTTATTTTCAACATCTAAAGGAATGAATTACATAAAAAAACCCACTACTTTTTTAAAATAATTTCAAGAAAATTATCCTATATTTAAAAAAACACCCTATAGGATTCTAAATTAATTTTTGACATTTTTTTGAAATTCCATATTTCTTGTGAGAACCAATACATACTTGAATGGCCATAATTTTTTGAGTAATCAAAAAAAACTTTTGGAATTCAAGAAACTTGTGCTTTAAATGATTAAGGAATTATTTTGATTTTTAATACCTTTTTTTCCAATAAACTATATTTAAAAACCTATGTGTACATCAATTCTTGTATCCCTTATAAACCGTGAATGACTTTGTTAGACATCTACATTACAAACCAAATATCCCTATCTAACTTTCTCTAGAATTCATTTAATGGTCTAAGTTGAATTCAAGTGTAGTGGAGGGACGAAAAATAGATGGAAACCCTATTTGGTGTAATTTATTTGAAATCAAAGAATAATTTTCTAATGGAATGAAAAATATTCTCTTGATATTATCCATGGATGGCTATTGAGATCTACCACTATTTAAAGCCATAAATTCCCTCTCTTTCCTTTTTTTCTTATGAAGAGAAATACATATCTAAAAAAAGTTATATTTAAACAATGTTATTGGGAAATAAAGAATTATTAAAGATGATATTGTTTATACTTATGTTTAAAAAGGATATAATGTGCTAAGAAATGAAGGAGGCCCCATACCCTCAAGAAGATAATTCAGAATCCCCCTCTACCTTCAAGAGAATGTGAAAAATAATAATATTGTTGGATTAAGTAGAGGAATGGAATTTTTAATTCTATTAGAGTGACAAAAATGGTCGTAGACTATCTATGAAAAATTAAAATAAGTGTAAATAAGTTAGTAATGAGGCTTGTTGGAGTAATTTATAATTGAAGTAAACTAAAATCATGCATTGAGCATAATTTTATAGCCATAACCTCCTTATTTGGCCTCATTAGTTTGACATTCGAATCCTACCCACCATTAAGCCTTAGAAACATTTAAACCTAATCATTAAGCCCTCATGAAATACATAATTACATGAATCATTGAGTGGAGATTAAAAAATTCATCAATAATATGGTGAGTCTTGTGTTAACTTTGAATGAGAAAAATATTTTTTGAAAAACATACTTGATCGATGAGTGGAATAATCTATAAGGTAGGTATAAGTGTGTGTGTGAGAGAGAGAGAGGGGGGTAGGGGATTAAATATGTTGGAATTAATTGAATGCACTTAATGGAGGAAATGGAAACAATAACATTGATGAGGCATGATGACTTGAGAAACATGGTATTGAAATAGGATCTTTCATTGGCTATGTATTTGGATTTTCCTTAACAATCTTTTCTCACTTGAAAATAGTCCAAGGTTTAACTGTGGGGTAGTTGAAATAGGAAATATTTTAAATATTTCTCATGAGATCTTTCAATGATGTAATTCACACTGATTCATAATTATGAGTTAATTTACAACATATTTGGTTCCTATGGAAATTTTTTGACTTAATTATGAAAATAAAAAAAACTCAATGATTTCAAATGTTTTTGAAAACTTATAGATATATTTCATCAAGACATTCTTTTAGTCTTAAAATTATTTTAATTATTTAATAATATTATTTTTTAACCTAAATAGGTAAATTTTCCTAAGTTTGGTACATATAATAATTTTTCATTCCAACTCACATGATTTTTTACTTTCTAGAAGATATTCTTCATATGATATTTCATACTGCCTTGTATGATAATTCTGGCTCAAGGGATGTTTTACATTGTCATAATTCTACCTTAGAAGAGATTTTATCCAACCTTATATAATGTTTTTATTTTCATATGATGTTTTAATTTTCCAAATTTTGATCTCATGTGATATTTTTTAAGGCTTGTAATATTTTTTGGCTATGTAGGATATTTTGGGAACCCATAAGATAATTCCCTTTTCAAATATCTATTTTCAGTATGTATGATATTTTACTTCATGAATTTTCCAAAATTTGGGGAATTGAAACTTTGATCTGATGCACCACATCCAACCCTAAGACTTGGCCACATGGCTTCATCTTGAGAAGTGAATTTTGAAATCACAATGAATTAAGAAACCATGAAGAAGAAAGATATGGAGAAAAATGAAAGGATTCAATATATCAAAAATATAAAATCACATAGGCTTGACCAGCTAATAAATAAGGTGATTTCCCACCATAGGAGGAGTATACACTGTCTATAAAACATGTTTTGTGGAAGTGGTGAGGATATATCTCAAACCTTATATCATAAACTCGTACTGATTCTTTCTTTTAGTTATCATTTTTATTTGTGTTTTCATTTTTTAATGATTTTAAACCCCCATTTCCTCTCTATATCCCATCACATGGAGGGTTAAACTCTGAGTGAATGGGTAAGGGAAGATGAAAACCATATTAATACTTTATTTAATGAACTTCTTGGAATAAAATACTTTTTTTCTTATATTAAACTAGTTTCAATGCTAAAATTTCTATTCTTACTGTCAAGTGAAATTATATTTGGTTTTAGATTATGTTAATGTTTATTTCCTTTATCAATGATCCATTATCTCCCTCCAAATGGTTATAGTTTGTATACAATGAAATTGGTTAGAGACCAGTGGTGAAGTTATTAGTGATCTTCAGTATGTTTGGAAGTGGTAGTAGGAACTTTTGGTTGTTTAGGAATAACAATACCTAATTGGGAATTGCCTAAGTCAACTAAGAAGACCCTCTAAAACACTAACACACATATAAAGTAGGGTAAAACAACCTGATATCTTAGTAGGTAATATTCTCACAAAAAACATTTGGCTGAGGGATAGAGAACAATCAATTTTGGAATCTCTCTCTTACCATTCTAGTAGGAGAAGATTCGATAATTTGGGAACTAGGATAGTATTACAATAGGTTTAGCCAACCCTAACCTGATCACTTTCTCATTAACTATTTTAAATATTCTATTTTAATTAAATTATTCCATTTCAAATAAATATACAAATTAGGACCTATTTTCTTTAATTAAATAAAAATAGAAAACTATTTTTTTTTGTACTCCTCTTTAAGAGACTACCTAGTTTTATATAAAAACTATTTTTATCTTAGGTAATAAATTATTTTTTAATTCCCACAATAATACATGTGTCATATAGCCATCAAATCCTTAACATATTTTCATCCTGAAACTAATGACATGAGGGTAGTCATTATCATGATAATCCCTACCCCACAAGTTATCCAAATCGATCATCCATATCTAGGATCAATGATAATCAATATTCTATATCAACTAATCAACATGGATGCATAAAGAGAAATTTCTATATGTCATTGCATGGGATAATATAAAAATACATCGTATGGACATCCCAAAGAATTATTTTAGCCCAAAAACATCTAAAATATATATGTATTAGTAGAAAACAATATGTAGAAAAGTTAACTTCCTAAAATGTTATAAATAGGCATAACTATGATCCATCCTAGTCAAATTTGTTTTAATAACATGGTGCCTGGCCAGAAAACCAAGGCACTATAAATATAAAGAAGAAGAGATACAAAAGTCTAAAAGAAAGAAACATATTACAATATTTATTATGAAAAGGAAGTAGGTAATCAGGAAGTTCATCAACCCAGGTGATGTCTTGATTGACTCCCTTGTTTTCAAGACTATCAGCAACCATGTTAACTTCATGATAAATATGAGTGATGAGGTAGTTGATGTCGTGAAGAGCACTGATGTAGTCCATTACACAAGTAGTGATCGGCCACTCAAGATGTATCACACCATTCCAAACAGATTTCACAAGAGTGGTAAAATCACTCCCAATCCAGAGGTTATTCCATCCATGTTGTTTGGAAAAATAGATTACATGAATCATACCCATCATTTCAGCTTCCAGATAGGGATAAATGCCACAACTCCCATAGAAGAAACCAACGATCTGACCAGTATGATTCTTGAAGATGGTTCCACACCCCGTAGGACCAGGATTTCCTTTGGAAGTGCCATACACATTAACCTTAATCCATCCTAGAAGAGGGGGAGGCCAGAATATTTAAAAAGTACGGCGAGGTTAGCAATAGTTTTTGGAAATATGTAAATTTCTAAGGATGCTAAAGTCTTACACCGTGTTGTTCCAGTGACCCTTTTGGATTGAATAATCTTCACGAATGGTGATGAGAATCTATGTTTTTCTTGAATTAAGATTGGGTGAGAATTTATTATGAATAATAGCATTTCTATCATACCATATCATGTGATGAAGCTCAGAGACAATAGCAAGAAAGATGTTTTTAGTTTGTTGAGAACTATTCAGATCCGCACATCTCTTTAATTGAGTTTTGATAGAGTCATTCATCCACCATCTGTAGTCAAAAATGTCAAAAATATAATTCCAAAGAGAATAAGTAGTGGAAAAAGAAAGAAATAGATGATTAGCATATTCTTTGTGCGGATTGCAGAGGCTACATTTAAAATAGAGTTGAAAACCAGATGATTGTAGACGGTCATCAGTGGGAATTCTGTTATGAGAAAGTCACCATATAAGAGTAAATCTTGTTGGTTTTTCCAAGGTTTTTCAAAAAGTTTTAACCACCCAAAATCACTTTCAGAGTTAAAAAAGAAATGGTTGTAAAAGTTTTAGAATCAAGCATACCATTGTGTGAAGGTTCTCAAACTAAGAAATCATCAGTGTTTGAGAAGGGGTAGGTTTCAATGATAGTCATAATGTCATCAGGAATAGGGTCATTATGATAATTAATAACATATCTAATAGAGAGTTTGGTGTCCCCAGGACTTTGGTAAAGGGAAACCCTGGAAATTAAAAGAGTGCCAGCCCAGTTATCTAACCAGAAGTTCATGGTGGATTTTCTAGAGACCATCCACCTAGAGTTACTCATGATGGAGGAAAAGGAATGCTTTATATATGGATAGATAAAGGAGGCAAGAAAGGTAGAGTTTCTTTTCTTAAGTTTCTTAATAAATCTATTTTTAAGAAATTTTATAGAATCAGAGTTATTTTAGAATAAGTTCCAAGTGAGCCTAGCTTGCAGTGCCTCATTAAAATGTTTAATATTTTTTATACCAATACCTCCCTTCTCAATTGTTTGACAACATTTATACTAGGAAATGGTGACAAGTTTCCGCTCCACCGTGATACCATTTCAAAAAAAATTATTGAGGTGTTCATTTTTTTTAATAATACTAGAAGGAAAATTTTGAACCATCATCTAATAAACCATTTTAGAGACAATAGTATATTTGACAATACAGATTCTACTCGCCATAGAGAATTATTTCCCTTTCCAAGAGGATTGTTGGTTTGTAACTTGATTGTCAATTTCAAGGAAGTGACAAGATTTGGGTCTTCCCTAAAAGATGGGGACACCCAGGTACTTAAATGGTTGAGAACCCTCTTTTATACCTAATTCATTTATAATACTACATTTTTTGTTTGAGGGAAAATTATTTCCAAAGTAAATAGAGGATTTGTTATAGCTAATCATTTGACCAGAGATTTCCTCATAGTGCGCATGGGAATTTTTGAGGGTGTGAATATTTCTATTATCACCTTGAAGAAATAGAATGATATCATCAACATACAACAAGTGAGTAGGAGCATTTAGATTTCACGAAACATGGATGGATTTGAGTTTGTTTTGATTAGCTAGGCAGGTGAGGAGTCAGCTAAGATAGTCCTCCACAATGGAGAAAAGGATGGCTGAAAGAGGGTCCCCATGTCTAACACCTTTAGTACATTTGAAATAAGCCCTGGGAGAACCATTAATAAGAATGGAGATGGAGGCCGAATTGAATAAATTTCGGATAGTAGTGATAAAGGCATCACTAAAACCAAGAGATTGAAGCACCTTAAAAATAAAACTCCAGTACATGGTGTCGAAAGATTTTTTAAAGACAAGTTTTATGGAAATATTACCACCTATGTTGCTTTTGTTTAAAGTGTTAAAGCATTCCAAAGCAAGACAAATGCATTTTTTGATGGATCTACCTTTGATAAATCCAAATTGATTCCAGGAAACTAATTTTTCAGTGATAGAAGAGAGTCTTCTAGAAATAATTTTCATGATGATTTTATAGAGGGTGTTGATGAGGTAAATGGGTCTAAATGAATGGATATCAGAGGCATTGTCAACCTTTGGAATTAGAGAGAGAAATTGGGAATTTAGACCACGAGGGAGAACACCATTGGCGAAGAAGGATTTGAAAATTTGCAAGCATCGAAGTTAATAATATCCCAATAGTGTTGAAAGAAACCATTACTAAAACTGCTAGGGCCAGGAGCACTATCAGGGTTTAGACTGAAGACAGTGTCTTTAATTTCATGATCAAGCGGGATGCTAAGAAGAAAGTTGTTATCCTCATCTCTAACCACCACCAGAATTATCTCAGGTAAGAGGTCTTTGTTTCTATCAGGGTGATTAAAGATAGATTCAAAATAAGACACAATATGGTTGGAAATATCATTTTTGTTGTTTAAAATGTTGTCACCATATTTTAAAGAGGCAAGAGGTCTACATGCTTTCCTAGCTCTTTTAAGGGAATTATATAACTTAGTGTTTTTGTCCCTATTGGATAACCATTTTACCTTAAAGACTTGTTTTCTCATCCTCTCCTTAAATATGAGCAAATAATTGAGCTTTATCAAAATATTGATTTCATGGTTTGGATCAGTGCTAAAGTAAGACTTCGTGTTATGGTTTTGAATCTGGTTCAACTCATTCCCAAGGAAGAGAATATCCTTGTCTATTTTTTTGACATGAGAGCTACACCAAACTTTGAGAATATGTTTAAGGGACTTTAATTTGGAAGGGAAAGAAAAATCATCATTTCAATTAGTCATGGAAAACCAAAAGTTTCGTACTATGTCAGTGCATTCAGTGTTAGGGAACCAGGCATTATTAAATCTAAAAGGGAGAGGATGTTTAACAGTGTTACTGGAGACATTGACCAAAATAGGGTGATGATCATAATGAAGTTTATGCAGGGTGGTGATGGAAATAGTGTCCCATTTTTCAAGGTTAGGAACGTTTGTGAAGGATCTATCAAGTTTGGAGGCAACCACTCTATTGTATTTCTTTCTATAACAAGTGTATTTAGCACCCGTAAGTTTTATATCAATAAGTTTGTTATCTTCTATAGTGGATTTGAATTCTCTCATGGAGATTGTAGCATGTGAATGACCAATTTTCTCACTTGAATTGAGAATAGCGTTGAAGTCTCCAATTATAAACCAAGGAGCCTGAGTGTTATTGTTTATATAGGTGAGATCATCCTAAAGAGGTCTTCTATCTTGATATCTATTCTTGGCATAAACAAAGGAGCAAGTAATATGAGTGCTCTCAAGGACAAAATCACATGTGAAGACTTGATCCGATATGCTAAAAATATTGACATTATGAATTTATGAGTGTGAGAATATCCATAGAGTATCAACCATAGAGGAATTTTTAGTAGCACCAGTGAAGATATAACCATACTGACATAAGTGGTGGAACTTAGGAGAGAAACTGATCTTAGGTTCAGCAATAGCAAACAAAATGGGGTAGTGAGTGATAATCATTCTTTTTAGAACAGAGAGTGTGTTAGAGTTTGAAATACCCTGACAGTTCTAAAAAAGTATCTTCATTTATACCTAGGTTTGTAGTTAGAACTCCCTTTTTTTATTTCTTGAGCCCTTGTGTCTATTATATTTTCTAATTTGTTTAGAGTTAGGTAGGATCTTGGCAATATCCTGAATACTTGTAGAATTTGGAGGGTTCTTTGTGCTGCCTGTTTTAGAGGTATCCTTAACTGGTAAATCTGTAGTGTTTATAGTGCAATTGGTATCATTTTTTTCCTCATTTTGAGTATTCAGGCTCCCATCATTTTCAGTCATTATACTGTTACAAGGTATATCTACTGATTTAGTGATGGATTGCATAGATTCTGTACCTGGAAAATTTTGGGTATGGCCATGAGTTGATGTACCTAAACACCTTCCTAGTTTCTGCCCAGAGTCCAGTGGTGGAGAGTCCATCAGATTCTGAGCATACTCTTCATTTCCCTACATACCCATGATAGCAAGCTTCAGGAGGTTTCCCTGAATTGCATCATGTGAAAGCCTCATATGGTGGGCATTGTATATGAAAATTGATTGTACAACACAATAAATTAACATACCACTATCCACATCTAAGACAGGTTTTAGCTTGTGATTATTCTTCTTAGGTGCAGTTGCTAAAACCTATTTGGTCTCAGGTAAGGAGCAATCTTTGTTAGCATAACAGCCTACATCGGGTTCCTGTTGTGATTCTCTTCCTGTTGTCTTAAGTTTCTCTTTGACAGGTAACTCCATGGTGGTTTTAGTGCTATTGGGATTAATTTTATATTCATTCTAAGGTTTTATGTTCATAACATTCACAGACATTCTATTTTCATTAGATTTTATACCTACTGAGTTGATGTCAGAGTTTGTACCTGAGAAAAATGAGTCAGAGCCATGGGATGATGATCCCAGGTGCATTCCTGCTTGCTGCCTAGGATCTAGTGAAGATGTGCCTGCCTGTTTTGAGTCACAGCCTGCAAAGGGTTCTAATGTGTGTAGAGCTGGTGTTGTAGTATCCTGAAGGAGTCCTCCAGTTGAGGTTGTGTCATTACCCAAACCCAAAGATGGGGGGAGATGACTGCAGTTTGCTGCCTCATGTTGGGAATCTGTACCTATAACCAGGTTACCAAAAAAGTGCCCAATATCTTTCCCTTTTTCCTTACCTGTTTCATTCACCCCAAGTTCCATTTCCTGCTGTTTTTGAATGACATCCTTAATAGTGGATTCAAGCTCATTAAGGATTTTATTTTCATCCTCTTCTACAAGATCATACCAGGAGGTTACAGATTTTGATTTAGTGGGTTTCTTCACCCATACCTCATGCTTTCATTTGGAAGATTCGGGGATGTCATTGTTGATTGGGTTGACTTTTTGTTATTTTTTATTTCCTTCCATTCATTCTCTATCGGTTGGACTACTTGCTTCCTAATCACCCTACAATTTTCTATAGTATGGCCAATAAGTTTGAAAATTTCACAGAATGGTGGTTTTTCTCATATTTGATCCTAATTTATGTTTCATATTCTTTAGAAGAGAATCTTATTGTGTTAGGTAGAGGTGCAGCAAGGTTAACCTCAACCATTACCCAAGAAAATAGGCCCAAATCAGCATTTAGTGTTCTTTGGTCGATTTTCAATGGTAATCTAATGTAAGACATAGTGTCATTAAGGATTTTAGGGTGCCAAAAGTACCAATTTAAACCATGTAATTTGACCCATATTTGGGCCATTCTATTCCTATGAGTGTAAGGGATGAATGCATAGTCCCATTCAGAAATCCTAAGTAGACCAGGTTTTAAATGGAGGTTACCAGTGTCCCATACTTTATCAAGGTTAGATTGAGAGTTGAATAAGAATTGGAAATATCTGCGACCTATGGGAACAATTTTCTAGTTCGATATACCCCAACAATGTGTAATTCTAGGTTTAAGATATATTAAAGTCCATTGGCGGTCACCTTTCAGGTAGGAGATGCGGCCCATGATGGATTATTTACAGAGCAGCTCACGTAGATGAAGTGCCACTAGATCTGCTTCAACTATGAATCTACCGTCATCTAGCTTCTTGAGAAGAAAGGGTCTCATTGATAATACATCTTTGCTAAGATCCATTCCTTTAAGCGCATCTAGGAAGGAGACACCATTGTTTCTCCCCATGATTGGAGGTGTGGTATCTCCATCATTCGGATTTCTTTCATTATTTTTAACAACAGGTCCTCGCGTATCGGACTTCTGATTTCGGAAGAGGTGGGAGTCGAATATCCCAGGCACAAGGAACACATCAGCCATTGTAGGAGGAGCGTGGAAGCTTATCAAACCCTAGTTTCTTGCAATTTTTAGAGAGATATGGTCTCCCATCTCTCTACCCTTCTATCTTATTATTATTATTTACCCATCCTGGTCAATCAAAATATATATCACACTCATTACTCTCATCCAATAACAGTGTTTCTTCTACATGGAAATAATAATAATATATCACAACCCTGAAGGAACCAGGAATGCAGCAGAAGCCCTAAATAGGTGCGATTTTAAAAAAAATCACCGATAGTCGATGTGAACTTGTCGACATCGGCGAACAGCTGCCCAATTTAAGCCGAGGATCTCACATGAAGGGTTTTAAGCACAAAAATAAACTGTAAAATGCCTCATTTAAATCTAAAATTGCGAACAATGTCTGCTCATCATTGGCGATATCTTCCTGAAGAATCCAACATCAAACTCCTCTAGATTGTCCACACGTGCTTCAAGAAAGTTCGGGAACACTGTTCGTCGAAGTCCGGGTGCTAGTGTGGAATTCTGATAATGCCTTCGACGCTCCATGTAACACCTGGATGTTTTTATAAAATATTTTCTTTAAATAATATTAATTCATCAGTAGATTTATTTTCCCACAATCATGAGTTTAAATGAACTACGAGATTCCATTATTATAAAATTACCATTATAGCCTAGCTGTTAGGTTAGCAAGAATAAATTATAACTAACTTATGAAAATGAATTTTGAAAAATATAAATCTATTAGATATTTTTATTATAGAGTGAATTACTTTTGGTAATGAAATTAATAAGATATATATGTATTATATACTTAATAAAATATTTTTGATACTCATTCAATGGATATTTTAGTCATAGGTTATGAATAAAACCCTATTTGATGTATTTTTTTTAAGTTTAATTTTACACCTTTGAATGGAGAACCCATTTTAAATTAATATTTTGAAAAATTAATAATTTTTATATTACAAAATAAAAATATTATTTTAAATTGGGATATAAAAATTTACTTTGAACAAATTTTTTATATTTTTTTTGATAACTTTCATATTTTGATCAATAGTAAAAATACGCTGAATTTTAATTAAAAATAACTTTTTTCATAAAGATTATTTATATGGTTAAATTATAATATTGAATGGTTTAAAATTTTAAATAGAATATATTTTTACCATTTAATATAATTTATTTCATTAGCATTAATTTTACATTTAATTTATGGTTAAAAACATTTCAATCTTTTGCAATGTTTTAACTTTTAAAACTCATTTTCTCAAAAATGGGATTAATTTTAAATTAATTACAAAAACTACTGTGTTTTGAATTATTAAAAATGGATTCCATATTTGGAATTCGTAGTTCTAAATTATTTTAATAGGATAATTTTATTTTATGTAATTATGAATGGTAACTTTGGTAATTATTTTTATTACCATGGTTAAAGGTAAATCAGGTAATTAAGGGTAAAAATAATATTATAAAATTACCATAACACCTGTAAAAATCCTATTTGATGACTTAATTTGACCATTATCATCTATTTTTATAAATTTAATCACTTTATGGCCACTTACATATGAAAATTACATGAATGTAATAAAAACTAATGAAATGGAAAAAATGTCACAATCTCATTTTATATAAGTATATTAATTTTAATATATGGATAACTAAGAGATAAAATATACTATATATAGTATTTAGAAATATAAAATAATTACCTACATCATAAAAATTTATTTATAATTTTTAGAGATTAAATAATTTCCATTAATGATGACATAATAGTGATGTAGAAATTATTTTATTAATAGAAATATCAAATAAATGGTTTTAAAAATATTAAAATAAATATCATATGAATTAATTAATGTGATACACTAATTTTCTAGGTGACCATGACATGTTAGTATTGTATTAAATATTTTTTCTGAATTTATCTTCTATGTAAATTTTATTTAAAATCTAATAAATGAATAGTTTCAAAATTGACACTATTGACATTTTATAAAAAAACAATTTATTAAATTATTTAGAAATCATAAAAAATATTTAAAAATTACACAGTAATAATTATAATGTTTAAAATGTAATACATTATCTATATATGGTCAATTAACACCACATAATTAAATATTCATTACCATTAAATATCTAGAATGTTATTACCAAAATTAAAATTTAATAGAATAACTAAGTGCAATTAAAAGGATAAGGTTTAAATTTAAAAAATAAGTTGTCAAAAATTTATTGGTTGATGATATTACAACCCTATATAATCTCATATTCTAATTTGGGACACTTTTTAGATTTTTTTAGGGTTTTATTTTATTATAAATTATAATTTTTGAGAGTTTTCTAAAGTACCCCTCTCCTCTCTTATAAAAGGGCACCTCCTTCCTCTCCTCTTAACTCCATTTTGAGCCTTCAATCTCGTCCAAACCCTATCAATTTCTCTTCTAAACTTACCTAGTAAAATTCTAGAGGTTATGGTCTTCCCAAAATACCAACTCAAGTTCCCTAAGAGAAAATTTAAAGGAGACACGTCGAGGAAGAGGTAATCTCTAATACCGATTTGTTCAAATTTATTTCTTCTTATACACCCTCTTATTTAGTTATTTAATTATAAATTAACAACATAAGTATGACCTATATATTTATATGTTGTTATAAATATGAAACAACCCTATTTTACCTTCTATCTATCCTACAAAAAACAAAATCATCGTGCATGCGTACGTACAACTTATCGTCTTCATGTCGTGGTGTAATTTTTTTTTCACCATCACCTTACATGGATGAGTATAATGATGGAAATAATAACTATATATGATTAATATAAAATTATAATAATTATTATATACTATACACCATCCACTTCAATACCATTCAACAATTATGGTAACGATATCGTCTCTCATGCGTACGTACGACTTACCGTCTCCACGGTGTGATTTGATTCGTTCTACATAATCTTCATTAAACCATGATTATATAAATGAATTTAATGAATAAATATGAAATATATTATACTAATACCATTTTTTAAATGATATAACTATAATCGAAAATACGAATAATAACTTATCTCACAAAACATATATAAGAATATTAAGAAGTTAATACCCGAATAATGAATAACAATGAAATGTTACTAATAAAAGGATGAAAATATGATCATAAATATTATCATAAAAATGATTATGATTCTGAAATAAATTAGTAACATTATTTAAATCATTATACAGGAGTTTTGAATACGTGTGAAGCATATCAGACCTAGGGTAAGGTATAAATTTTAAAATCTCATTTTCATCCGAGATTATTTATACGGAAGTTTTTTTGGGGAGTATATTTATCATCGACATCCAGGTTTTATAATTATATAATATTATTTATATTCTTATATAATTTTTTAAATTTAATTTTACCCTTTGGTAAATTTTTTAAACGGCATGAAAGGAATCTTTTTTCGTTATTCAATTTGAGGTACTTTTTGACTTCTCTAATAAAAGTATGAGGAAAATGTTTTTTAACTTATATGATAGGAATGGATTTTTATAGTATCATGATTCCTTATTTCCATGAATATTCCTCTAAATTATTTCTATATTATTTTCAACTAAATTCTTATCTTTTAAAATTGCATGGAATTTTTATAAAAGAAAATTTTTTTGAAGAAGAAAGGTTATTTTCCTCAAGAATTAATTTCAAGTGTTTTATCAAAATTTATTTACATCTAAGATGATTCTCTTTAAATAGGGTTATGTTTATACCCCTATTGTTAATAAAATTTGATTGTGTTAATTATGTAATGATATTTTATATGGATTATGTTATGATGGAATGATGTTTAAGAAACCCATTTTATTTCATGGGTTATGCTATAGTGAATATTTTTATATTTTTGTGTCATGTGTAAGAATGGTTTCATTATGATATGGGTGGGACCTATATCTCCCTCCAATGCATTGGGTAAATATTTATATCTCATGAGATATATATGGTTGGAATGGAAAGTAAACCTAGTTCAGTGATATAGGGATGGGATGAGGAGTGAACTTGGTTAAGTAATGGACTTTGTCAGATATGATGGTTATGGAAATGAGACTTGACTAATATGAAATGATTTTATATGCTTATGTGTGTATGCCACAAAATTTCATGTCTTATGTTATGACTATTGGGATTACATTATACTTCTATGATTTATCCCATGACATGATATTATGATCTTTTATATGTAGGATAAGATTTTAAATTGTTATATTCTTATGAATATGATATGATTGATATTTTATTTGTTTACCCTTACTGAGCATTTGAGCTCAACCTTTCGTATGTTTTTATACTAGGTTAGGAGTAAGGGTATTAAGTAAGATATTCCAAAAATTAGTCTACTTATAAAGAAATAAATAGGAGATAATGTAGATGTTTTATAAACCAGTTGTTTATGTTTCCCAGTTTCTAAAGACACTATATCTATATGGTCCTATCATGGTTTGGTTAAATGTTCTAATGAATTTACTTCAATTCTGAAGTAATATAAATGTATGTAAAGTATGGGTCGTTATAGTTGGTATCATTGGAAATGTATATTTATCCTTTGGAAACTAGGATGAGAAAGCCTTAGTAAGAACCATACGGATAGGTCTAAGTATAGGATACAATCCTAGTGTTTTAGAAATAGCCATGAATAACCTAGGATAAAACATAAATTGTTCTAAATTGAAATTTTATTATTGATTATGTGATTTTTCTATTATGATTAGTGTTTCTCACACTATGCTTCTTGGTTTTAGCCGATGGATGGAACCCGAAAGAACTGCAGTAATGCTGAATGTGATGGGAAATGAAATGATTGTCCCCCTGAGCAACCAAATGTTTTGGGATCTGGAATAAAAAAATTTATAGCCATGCTCACACAACTTTATCAAGCTATGAATCATGTAGGAATTCCAATTGAGCAAAGGAGGGAGCAAAATTCTGTTGAGTCCTCCATGAGATAGCGTCCAACTTCATTCAGTGGGTCTTCTGATCCATTAGTGGATGAAGAATGGATCAGTACCACTGAAAATATATTTTTAGTTCTAAAATGTTCTAAACATGATAAATTTATCTTAGCAGTATATCGTTTGGAAGGTGAAGTTGATCAATGGTGGAATATTATTAAGAATACAAGGCAAAGAGATGAAATTGGGTCCATGGAATGGGATGAGTTCAATAACTTATTTTTAAATAAGTAAATTCCTCATATTCTTCGAAAAAAGTTGGAGAAGGAGTTCCTTGAACTTAAGAAAAAGGATGATGAATCTGTTGGTACCTATGAAAAAACAATTATAAAACTTGCAAGGTACGATTTTGGAATTATTGTCCAACCTGAGAGTAAGATTGATCGATTCTTTAGTGTCTTAAAAACATGTCTCCGAAAGGAATTATCCATTAGGATTTCAATATCTATGAGGAAATTGTTCGATGTGCTCTTAAGGTTGAGATGGAGATTCGAGTAACCCATCAGTCATATGGGTTTGATAATAAGATTAAAATGTAATTCAAAGGAAACTATAAAGACCACACTAAAAAGAAGATGAGTTTTCCCTTATACTTAAAGTATGGAAAGAAACATGGAGGGAATTGTCTTAAAGGGACTCGTAAATGTTTCTTAAGTGTTTAAAAGAAGGTCATTGGGAAATTGAATGTCGAAGTGATGGGAAAAAGATTTCTAATTATGCGAATAAATAAAAGGCTACACATAATGAACCTCCTACACTTTAATGTTACAAGTGCAAGGAAATAGGGCATTATGCCAATCAATTCCCTAATCCAAGGGTTATTGATGATGATCGATGTCAAAAATCTCATAAGGATAAAGACATAGGAAAGTCACATGCAATTATTATTGGTGACATGGAGTATGATAATGAAGTGGTGAAAGGTACACTTACTATCCACTCTGAAGTATCAAATGTTTTATTTGATTCTGGAACCACCCACTCTTTTATTTATGAAGAATTTTATATGGGTATCGCCATATTACCTCAACAATTAGATGTTGATTTAGCTGTGACAACTCCTAACGGCAAAATAGTCACATCAAAAGTTTATAATTCTTCTTCAGTTGAAGTTTGTGGGAAAGTGCTTCCTGCAAATCTTGTGATCCTTTTTATAGTGGAATATTATGTGATTCTTGGCATGGATTGGATTTCTTTATATGGAGCTCATATCAATTTCCAAAGAAGGGGAGTCACATTTCATATTCTATATCAATATATGATCATCTATCGATGCAAGGATGAATATAACCTTCTAGTGGAAATTTCTTCCATCTTATGGGTCTTGATTCCAAAAAATAAAGTTCATTTATCTTAAATGGTTGGTGAGAAACTCATGATTAAGAATACGCCCATTGTACAAGAGTTTGATGATTTGTTTTCGAAGGAATTTCTAGGTATTCCACCAAAGCGGTAAGTTGAGTTTTCAATAGAACTCGTACTTGGTATTATGCCTATTTCAAAGACACCTTATAGAATGGACCCAATTGAGTTGAAGGAATTAAGGAAGAAAATATAAGAGAATCTTGATAAAGGATTCATACATCCTAGTGAATCACCTTAGGGAGCACATATTCTGTTTGTTAAGAAGAAAGATAGATCAATGAGACTCTGCATTGATTATCGAGAACTTAACAAGATCACTATCAGGAAAAAATATTTTCTTCCCCACATTGATAACTTATTTGACTAACTATGCAGAGCTCAATACTTTTCCAAGATTAATATTCATTCAGGAAATCATAAATTAAGGGTATATAAGGAGGATATACCAAAGACAACATTATGTACAAGGTATGGACACTATGAATTTATAGTGATGCCTTTTGGTCTTACTAAGTCCCCTGCTATCTTCGTGGATCTAATGAATAGAGTCTTTAGAGACTATCTTGATTAGTTTGTAGTAGTATTTATAGATGATATTTTTGTCTATTCAAAGAGAAATTAATAACATGAAGATCACATGAGAATTGTATTGAAGACCCTGAGAAAGGATAATCTTTATTCCAAATTTACCAAGTGTGAATTTTGGCTTCAAAAAGTTTCATTTTTGGGTCATATAATATCACAAGAGGGGATATCTATGGATCCAGAAAAAACAAAGGTTATTTAAAGATGGTCTAGACCAACAAAATTAACTAAGATCCAAAGTTTTCTTGGTTTGGATGGATATTATCAATGTTTTGTGAAAGATTTTTCATGATTATCTAATCCACACACCAAGTTGACTTGAAAAGGAGTTAAGTTCGTTTGGACTGAGGAATGTGAATATAATTTCAAAGAACTAAAAAGAAGTTTAGCCAGTGAACATGTTCTCACACTGCCTTCTAGTGGAGAAAGGTTTGTGATCTACAGTGATGCATCCAATAAGGGGATGGGGTGTGTTCTCATGAAAAATGATATGGTGATAGATTATGCCTCATGACAGTTGAAAATACATGAGAAAGATTACCCAACTCATGATTTGGAGTTAGTTGCGGTAATCTTTGCATTAAAGATGTGAAGGCATTATATTTATGGTGAAATGTGTGATATCTATACTAATCATAAAAGTTTAAAGTATATTTTCACACAAAAGGAGTTGAATATGCGCCAAAGAATATGGTTGGAGTTGATTAAAGATTACGAATTCTCAATACATTACCACCCTGGGAAAGAAAACAAGGTGGCATATGCATTAAGTCTATAAGACCATGCTAGATTATCCATGATGAGGATCACAAAAGATCCAATATTTATGGATTTTTAAATTATATATCTTGAAATTATAATGGAAGGGGAGAAATATTACCTTTATCAAATGAATGTTCAACCATCTATTCAAGTGAATATTAAAGAGGCACAAAAGGAAGATGTAGAGTTACAAAATAAGGTGAGAAATGTTCCTGAATTCAACCTTGATTGTGATAAAAATAATAAGATTTGGGAACTAGATTTGTATTCCTCCTATACCATAATTAAAGAATGATCTATTGGATAAGGATTATAGTTCTTCATTCTTTATTCACCCTGGAAGCACAAAGATGTATAGGGACCTATAAGAATACTTCTGGTGGGATGGAATAAAAAGTGATGTTGCCAAATATGTCTCTCGATGCTTGGTCTGTCAGCAAGTTAATGTTGAGAGACATAAGTCTAAGGGTATTTTATAACCATTACCCATAACAAATTTGAAATGGAAAAACATCATTATGGTCTTCATCATCAGACTTCCCAAAATATCCAAAGGAAATAATTCTATATGGGTTATAG
The DNA here is from genome assembly GCA_963277665.1 of Viscum album. Classification (NCBI taxonomy): domain Eukaryota; kingdom Viridiplantae; phylum Streptophyta; class Magnoliopsida; order Santalales; family Viscaceae; genus Viscum; species Viscum album. Next base: position 619,217,974 of record OY728162.1, on the reverse strand, counting down.
TTGAACGTCTTAAGAATTTGGCACACGTCATTGCTCTTAGAGAGGATTTCTCTCTTGATAAACTTGCCAGGATATATATAAAGTAAGTGGTAAGATTTCATGGAGTACCACTTTCCATTATATCTGATCAGAATCTGAGGTTTACCTCAAAGTTCTAGCATAGTCTTCAGCATGCTCTAGATACAGAGTTAATTTTCAGCACTGCTTATCACCCTCAAACAGACGTTCAGTCTATAAGGACAATTCAAACGTTGGAAGAAATTTTGAGAGATTTATCTATGGATTTTAAAGGTGGTTTGGATAAACACCTACCATTAGTGTAATTTTCTTATAATAATAGATTTCACTCAAGTATTCATATGGATTCTTATGAAGCCCTCTATAGAAACAAGTGAATAACTCCAACTTATTGGGATGAATTTGAGGAAAGAAATCTATTAGGACCTGATCTTGTTGATGAAATGGGAGAAAATGTAAGATCTATTCAAAAACACATAAGAGAATCTCAGAGTCGACAAAAAAATTATGCTGAAAACCAAAGAAAATACCTAGAGTTTGAAGTGGGAGATAAGGTGTTATTACGAATATCTCCCTAGAAGAGAGTAATGAGATTTGGAAAGAAGGGAAAGCTGGGCCCTAGGTATATCGGTCCTTTTGAAATACTAGATCATGTTGGGAAGGTAACTTACTGATTGGAATGTCTACCAAATATCTCTCTAGTTCATGATGTGTTCTACGTATCTCTCCTGAGAAACTTCATACCTGATAATTCACATGTACTAATCTCAGAAGTCGTACCGTTGGAGCAAGATCTTTCTTATGAAGAAAAACTGATAAAAAATTTGGATCATAATGAAAAAGTTCTGTGAAACAAGACCACTCGCCTGGTTAATGTTTTATGGAGGAACCACCAATTTGAAGAAGCTACATAGGAACTTGAAGATATGATTAGGGAGAGGTATACTCATCTTTTTGTTTCAAAGTGACAAATTTTGAGGGTGAAATTCAGTTTAAGGGGGTAGAATGTAACACCCGGATGTCTTTATGAAATATTTTCTTTAAATAATTTTTATTCTTCAGTAGCTTTCTTTGCACGCAATTGTGAATTTAAATTAATTGTGAGATACCCTTGTTATAAAATCACTGTTATAGTCTAGCCGTTAGGTTAGCGAGAATAATTATAAATAACTTATAAAAATGCATTATAAAAAATATAAATCAATAATTTATTTGTATTATAGAGTGAATTAATTTTGATAATAAAATTAATAAGATATATATGTGTGTTATACTTAATAAAATATTTTTGATACTCATTCAACTGATATTTTAGTCATATTTTATGAATAAAACCCTATTTGATGTATTTTTTTAAGGTTAATTTTACATCTATGAATGGCGAACCCATTTTAAATTAATATTTTGATGCATTAATAATTTTTTATAGGAAAACATAATCATTTTATTTTGAAACGGGATATAAAAATTTGATTTGGATAAATTTTTGATATTTTTTTGATAACTTTCAAATTTTTATGAATAGTAAAATATGCTAAATTTTAATCGAAAACAACTTTTTTCATCAAGATATTTTATATGGTTAAATTATAATATTGATTTGTTTTAAATTATAAATAGAATATATTTTTACTATTTAATATAATTTATGTCATTATCATTAATTTTACATTGAATTCATAGGTAAAAACATTTCAATCTTTTGTAATGTTTTAACTTTTAAAACCTATTTTCTCAACAACAGGATTAATTTTAAATTAATTACTGAAACTTCTATGTTTTGAATTTTGAAAAATGGATTCCATATTTGGAATTATTAGGTCAAAATTATGTTAATTGGCAACTTTTATTTTTGGGCATTATGAATAGTAACTTTGGTAATTATTTTTATTACCATGGTTAAAGGTAAATCTTGTAATTAAGGGTAAAAATAATATTATAAAACTGCCTTAACACATGTAAAAATACTATTAGATGACTAAATTATACCCTTATCATCTATTTTTTTAAATGGAATCACTTTATAGCCACTTACCTATGAAAATGACATGAATGTAATAAAAAATAATTAAATGGACAAAATGTCACAATCTCATTTTATATAAGTATATTAATTTTAATATATGGGTAAATAGGAGATAAAATAGACTATATATAGTATATTTAATGATAAAATAATTAACTATATAAAATATATTTATTTATAATATTTATATATTAAATAATTACCATTAAGGATGACACAATAGTGATGTGGAAATTATTTTATTAATAGAAATATCAAATAAATGGTTTTAAAAATATTAAAATAAATATCATATGAAATAATTAATGTGATCTATGAATTTTATAGGTTACTATGACATGTTAAGAGTGTATTAAATTTTTTGGTTCTAATTTATCTTTTGTGTGAATTTTTTTTAAAATATTATAAATGAATAGTGCCAAAATTGACACTATTGACATTTATTAAACATAAAATTTTATTAAATTATTTAAAAATCATACAAATATTTAAAAATTACAAATTGGAAATTATAAGGTTGAAAATGAAATAAATTATCCATTTATGCTCAATTAACACCACATAAGTAGATATTTATTACTATTAAATATCTAGAATGTTATTGCCAAAATTAAAATTTAATAGAATAACTAAGTGTCAATTAAAGAGATAAGGTTTAAATTGAAAAACAAAAGTTGTCCAAAATTTATTGGTTGATTAGATTAAAACCCTGTCTCATCTTATCTTCTAATTTAGGACACTTTGGATGTTTTTGGGTAGGGTTCTATGTTATTATAAATTTATATTTTTGATAGTTTCCTAAAGTGTCACTCTCCTCTCTTATAAAAGGGAACCTCCTTCCTCTCCTCTTCACTCATTTTTGAGCCTTCATGCTCATCCAACCCCTATAAATTTCTCTTCTAAACTTCCCTAGTTACATTCTATAGGTTCTGGTATTCTCAAAATACCAAATCTAGTTCCCTAAGGAGAAATTTAAAGTAGACATCTCGAGAAAGATGTAATCTCTTCTACTGATTCATTCAAAATTATTTCTTCTTCTACTTACTTTTATTTAGTTGTTTAATTATAAAGTAATAACATAAGTATGAGTTATATACTAATATGTTATTATAAATATGAAACAACCCTATTTCATCTTCTATCCATCCTACAAAAATGAAATCACCGTGTGTGCGTACATACGGCTTATCGTCTCCACGCCATGGTGTAATATGTTTTTCACCATCACCATACTTGGATGGGTATAATGGTGGAAAAAAACTATATATGATTAATATAATATGATACTAATTTTGAGATACTATACACCATCCACTTCAATACCATTCAACAATTATGGGAACAATATCGTCGCTCATGCGTACGTACGACTTACCGTCTCCACAATGTGATATGATTCGTTCTACATAATATTCATCAAACCATGATTATATAAATGAATTGAATAAATAAATATGATATGTATTATACTAATACAATGTTTTAAATGATATAACTATAACCTAAAATGAGGAATAAGAACTTATCTGACAAAACATGTATAAGAACATAAAGGGGTTAATACCCAAATAATGAGTAACAATGAAATGTTACTAACAAATGGATGAAAATATGATCATAAATGTTATCATAAAAATAATTATGATTTTTGAATAAATCAGTAACATTATTTAAATCATTATACAAGAGGTTTGGATACATACAAATAATATCATACCTAAGGTAAGGGATAAATTTTCAAATCTCATTTTTATCCAAGATTGTTTATAAGTACCTATTTGTTTGGGTCTATTTATCATTCACATCCATGTTTTCTAATTATGTAATATTTTTTATATTATTCTAAGATTTTGTAAAGTTAATTTTACCCTTTGGTATATTTTTAAAATGGTATGAAAGGAATATTTTTTTGTTATTCGATTTGAGGTAATTTTTTGACTTTTCCAGCAAAAGTATGAGGAGAATGTTTTTTTTAACTGATACGGAAGGAATGGATTTTTACAGTATCATGACACCTTATTTACATGAAGCTTCCTCTACACAATTTTCAGATTATTTTCAACTAAATTCTTATCTTTTAAAATTTCATGGCATTTTGAGAAAAGAAAATTTTTTTGAATAAGAAAGTATATTTTCCTCAAGAATTAATTTCAAGTATTTTATCAAAATTATTTTAGATCTAAGATGATGCTCTTTAAATAGAGTTATGTTTATACCCCTGTTGACGCTCCTTTAGTCACAGAATCTAAAGATCGGAAAAGGGGAATATCTGAGCTCAATGTGATTCATCCTTTGAAGAAACATCAAAATTTGACAAAGGGATGAACAAGGAGAACATTGTCCATAGGCCGCGCAAGTTCCCTCATGGTCGCGCAAGTACACTTGCGCGCCGCCTAGTGGTCGTGCAAGTACTTGCGCGACGCCTTATGGTCGTGCAAGTGACTTGCGCGACCTAAGTGATAACCGCCCGGTAACCGCCCGGGGTCTTCTTTTGCCTATAAATAGACCATGTGGGCCCCCCCTTCGAGAGGATCTTTTTCCAGAAACTCGGATTGAAGCTCCCGACGCCCAAGTCTCTTCTCAAAGCTTCCGGAACACTTCTAAGGTAATTTCTTACCTAGAACGGAAGATCTAAAGAGAAGAAGGAAGGCCTAAGTGTTGAAATTTATCAAACACTTGCGCGCCGACTTATTTCCTTCAATATAACTTGCGCGTCCCTTTTCTGGAAGAACCTCGAGAACATTCTAAAGGGTTTAAAAAAGAGTCGCTCAAGTATTTCAATGCTGGTTGAAAATCGCGCAAGTACACTATGTGTCGCGCAGGTATACCTGCGCGACCAATACTTGCGCGCCCACGGAAGACTTGCGCGCCTTGCAAGACTTGCGCGCCCCTATCTTTTTGGGTGCCCATCTTGCCCATTTTTACCCCTCTTAAGCCATTTCACCTTTCCTTTTCAAGATTCAGTCTTCAAGACACTCTTCAAAGCCATTTATGGCATGATTTCTTGATTTGACTTTCTTATCTGAAAGGAATTCTGTGGAATCTCTCTCAAAGTATAGTGATTTAAATATCCTTATGTCACTAAAATACGGAGAGTTCATTCATTCAACCTCATCCTTTAAGATGAGAGAATCCTAACCTGGGTCTCCTTTTCAGGAATAATCCCCAGTGATAAAACCTTTAATTTGGGCATCCTCCTCAGGAGTAAGCACCAAATTCTTAAAGTTCCCAATCTTGGGCATCCTCATCAGGAGTAAGCCCCAATCAAGTCCTTTAATCTTGGGCATATTTCTTAAGAATAAGCCCCAACCTCAAATATGGGCATCCTCCTTAGGAATAAGCCCCAAACCTTAATCCCTAACCTGGGTCTCCTTTTTAGGAATAAGACTCAGTCATAACCTTGGGTCTCCTTTTCAGGAATAAGCCCCAAGTTCCCTTAAATTTCTCTTAACCAGTCATAATTTACCTTTGATTTGGGTTTCCTTTTCAGGAGTAAAACCCAATCATAAGTCCCCTCCTAACTTGGGCATCCTCCTTAGGAGTAAACCCCAAGATTAGAGTATTCAAATCTCCATGAAGCACATATAACTTTATGGACCATGTTCATGGATTTTTTCCCTAAAAGTAAATCCTAAACCTTCATCTATCTGGGCAGTCATCCATACATAAGCCCCAAACAAATTCTTATGATTGCATCTTTCATGGCACAATTGTCTAAATTTTTACCAATACCTCTTGTTTCTCACACCGAGCATGACTCACGTGAGCATAGAGTGTAAAAGTAATTATAACATTCATCTTTGAGCCATCAATCATAAACATCATACTCCATTACTCGAACTACGTGGGTTCTGATTCCTTTTCCAAAATAAAGGATACGTAGGTAGCCCATTTATGGGTTCGATCCCAACTTTGAAATAATCCATGTCCTTATGAATGACGATAAACTTCAAGTGCCCCACTGAGTGGCTTTAAAACCATCCTGGTCATCATAATGACCAAGAGACTTTTATATAAATGTTTTGAAGGATACCATTGACCAATAATCTCTAAACAGATATAGATGATTCTCTATTGATGAAGAACCTCGAATACATATAAAAGATTCTCTAAATTTCTTGCATATTTAATCATTGATTGTTAAAACTAAAGGAAAGCACATTTTTATACTTGGTAATGTAATAAGGATTCACGAACATAACTTAAATCTATAAAGAGAGTCCCGGAGTAGACAATAATTCCCCTCAAAAAGGTGTGATGAGTCCGACCTCCCATCCTCTCGACCAATGCAAATTCCTAAGCCTCATTAGTCCACAAGTTAATGAGCGCCTGCCTTTGGAAAGTAGGTCCAAATGGATGTGGAATCATTGGATGTTTCCGGTTCTACGAATAAACCCATTAGAAACCGATCGGAACGTTTGAATCTCCCGTCCAGGAGGTCATCCCCGGATTCCGTGCGAAACAAAAATGGTGAACCCGACGTGAATCCTTAACCAAGTTAAAGTGATGTTCTTCTTATTTGTTAGGCCCCTTGGGCCAACAAAGCAATCATTGACATGTGCTCATCCAAAAGATGCAGTGGCCGGATTCATCTTGATTATGTCTGTTACATGGAACAGGCACTCTTTTCTCAAGATCTTCTGCAAAATGGCTTTCCTTAAATTCACCTCTGTGAATACTGCTGCTGTGAACACCTCTACTGTGAGGTCTGCTGCTGTGAAAACCAATGCTTCTACTCCTGCTGGAACGTCATCCGCTCTGAGGATGACATCACCAACTCAGCGTCTTCAACGCTGGGTTTCTAATGCACTGGTTAAGGAGTACCATCGCAACGGTACTATCCCAACTCTGGAGGCCGCTCGTCAAGCCCTCCAAGTTAACAACTCTACCTGGTTGTCCGGACAACGGCGGCCAGCAATCAAGAAGCAGGCGGTGCTGACTACCATCTCCAACCGTTTCGGGTCGTTATCCCCGGAACGCAATTTCCATTCACTCCCTTACTCTGAGGAAGTGAATGAGCAGGTCCCGCAGGACCTTAATTAAAAAAGACAGGAGTCCTTCTCAAGGGCTCCCATCAACAATCGCCGCCAGACTCGTGCGGTAGTGCGCCCTCAACATGATGAGGGTACCGACTCCAGGCATTCAGCTCAGGTTCCTCGAACCCGAGCAGGCAAGATGAACCGCCAGAGACGGAATCCGGTTAATAATAAGCAGGTTGTCATCCCTGCCATCTCTGGAGAAGTCCACCAACCTAACTTGGTGGCAAACAACGAGCAGGCATACACACCTGTTCGTTTTAATTCCGCTGTCCAGCAGACTCGTCTGACAGCATCAAGCCTATCCCGCCAGGCAATTCCGGCGGAGTACCATAGGCAGGAACATACACCTGCTTATACATCACCAGTTAGTCAGCAGGCTCGTCTGACTACATATGATGGATCTCGTCAACCGCGTTTGGAAAAGTGTAATCAGCAGGCACATACACCTGCTAATACTAATCAGGCCTACCAACAGTCTCGCTTGGTAGCGCCCGGAGAAGTCAGTCAGAAAGTCCCGACGACAAACAGGAGGCAGACTCAACTCTCTGCCCCCACACTTGAGTACTGTCAGGATTCACTGACAGGAAAAGGAGGACAGGAGCAGGCACATACACCTACTCCAAGCCCGGAATGGACGTATATCCCCGTTCCGGCGGCTGAAGTCACCAAATATATTTTGTCAATGGTGAAAGAGCAGAAGCAAATTCCTACTCATATTCTGGATGCTTGACAGGATATCATAACAGCTTCAGCATCATCTCAGGGACAGACACATAAATCTATCCCTAGCAATGGAGTGACACATCAACGATTCACTCCGGAACAGACACACACATCTGTTCCAGTCCAAGAGGGTTATGGGGCATACTCCCCCATATCATACGGACAACCAAGTCAGGCACATACACCTGATTTGAGTGGAGATCGTCAGCCTAACCTGACCATCTTTCCTGATCAGGCACATACACCTGCTCAGAGCAATCACTTTCGTCATCAAGTGGTTTCTAAAGTGAGTAAGAAGGCATCTAAGAAAAAGATCCTCCCAGCACAGTCAGGAGATCAAAGGCCAATCTGCAACAAGGCCTTGCTCGATGCTGGAGTTCTTGAAGCCCTTAGACATTTATCTGTCGGAATTCAAGATTCTACTCCCTCAGTTCCCAATAACGGGAACATTAATTCTGAAGGTCTTCAACAGACACTTCCTCATGAAGACTTGCTTCATGAAAATTCGGTCAATCTTGAAGTTTCTTCTTCAGATGAGAGCCACAGGAACCCTCTGTGTGGTCAGAAGACCAAGGAGCAAGAGATTTCATCTTTTGCTGTAACCCATCATGACGGTCCTCCTCATGGTGATGAACTTCGCTGCGAAAGTCCTCTCCGCAGTAGTGATTCACGTTGTCTCGAAAATTCTTCAGAAGGAAATGTAGTGACGAGAAAGCCCTCCTATCTCGAGGCACTTGCAAACGTAAAACCAGTCATGTCTGATGCTTTACTATCGGCAGGTGAAACTCTTTCTCCATCAGAAGATAGCCTGGGGTTCAGGTTATTCTCCGAACCATCCCTGGGTCATTCATCTTCCAGCATGAATAGTGATTTCTCTACCAATCTTGTTGAATCCGATGAAGCAACAAGGAAACACCAACTCTGGTCCAAACAGGTAGAAGAATCTTCATTTAATGATAAAGAGGAAATGTTGAACATGAGGAAAAAACTGGAAAAAGGTGAAGTACCAGTCATGTTTAGGCCTTTGGCTGACTCCCAGTACGACATTCCAAAGATGTTGACGGATGATGGAATCCATGATATTCGTCTCAACATATGGAAAACTCTTTGTCAATTAAAGAAGAAGGTATTATCTTACGATGAATATGAAAATCATCTTAAGATAATAGAAGGGTTACAACGCCAGATTGATTTGGCATCTCTATCAGTCTCTTGGTATCCGAAGGCTGAAAAGCAACAGAGAACCCTTCAACGTTCATGCCTTGGCGCACTAAGAAGATTGCGTCAGTTAATTGCCAATGCTCCATCTAATGTTCATATCAGAGGATGGGGTGTTCACGGAGCACTACATTTCACAGTGCTTTCCGGTCAGCAAAGCCCGCCGAAAATGGTCTCATGCAGTGTTATTGCCCATGGCCGGCCACAGTCAATGGGCTTTGTTCATAATCAAAAGCTTGCTCAAGAACAAGCTTCAACTAGTTCCTCTCAAAATCAAGTATATAGAGAACAGGTTGTTGAATTTCTCCTACATCAAGCAGGCGAGAATATTGCACAAGCCTCTCGTCTGGAGCAAACACGTCATCAAATGACAGAACTTTTGGAAATCATCCAACGGTCTGTTGAACCAGGTGATAAAAGTGGATACAGTTTAATGCATCCAGCTAATTTTCGAACTAAGATTCGCAAGATCAAGAGAGATTTTAAGAAGATCTCAGACATAGCATGTCAAGAGACACCCCAGCTTGCCAGACTGGGGACTTCTCTAACCCAACCCTCAGAGTCAACGAATGGTATTCGAGGAGTTGAGCGGAAGAAGCAGGAACATCCCCAGTCCACCGGACTGGGGACTTTTTCAAATCCTCAATCCCTCCCTCAGAGAAAGTCAGTATTCTCTCGATTAGGGAATAAGCCTCAAGAGGAACGAAGAGCCAAGTTGTCAGGAGATTCTCTCCAAGTGACGGTTCTCCAAGAAATTCCTGAGGGATCAAGTCAACGGAATGCCATGTCTCATCATGGACATAGAAGGAGACAATATCACAGAAATGCTGATAGAAAGGATTCCATACAATATGCATCCATTAATGTCATCAATGCCGTTGCTGCTGATTCACCAGATGAGGCTCAATCAGAGGGATCAGACGAAGGGGTTCCTGCTCAAGAAGTTGCGCACACATACCTAAATGAAGAAGGTGTGCGCACACGTAATCAAAGGCTTACCCAAAATCTGGGTATTCCTTCAAGTAACCCACTTCCCCCTCTCCGAAAAGGATCCAATAAGGGGAAAGGAAAGAATCAGGTTACTTCTCACCCTTCCTCTGAAGGAGGTCAATCGCTCTCATTAGAGCAAAGGTTTGCACAACAGGAGGAAGAAATGAAAGAGTTAAGAAGGTTGAATGCAGAACTACTTCAGAGTAGTCTTCTTCTTAAGAATGATGAAGTCCGACAGCCGAAGGAATTTGTTGTAACTACTAAGATGGATCAAGAATATCCTCCTTTATCAGTACACCCACAGAGGTCTAATCCTACGGGTCAAACGCAACAACGGTTGGCAGCACTACCATCAGTTGCAGCACCAACCACCACGTCTGTCCAAGCTCCATTCATTGCACCTACCCAAAACCAAGTTCAACCTGACGTTTCTCAAAAGTTAATAACTACTATTGAGTCATTAACAGCTCGGTTAGAAACTATGGAAGGGAAACGGGCGCAAGTTCAACCTGAAAAGAAAGTTTACCCTGAATGGGTAGATTCAATTTATCCTCCATCCAGTTTTGGAAACCCTATTTTCCCTACTTTCAATGGATCAGGCGACCCTGAACAACATTTGACGCATTACGTGTCTTGTTGTGATCCTATGATGGGAACTCCAGAGCAGTAAGAAGCAGTGAAACTCAGATGCTTCGTGCGAACCTTACAAGGACCAGATTTTGTCTAGTATACAAGCTTGCAATCCCGGTCAGTCATCGGATGGGAGGATCTTCGTCAAAAATTCCTTCTTCAGTTTAGCTCAACTTTGCCAAAAACGACAGTTTTTGATCTTACAAACTGTAAGCAAAGGGAAAATGAAAGAGTCTCTGATTTCATTGCTCGTTGGAAGGGATTAACGTATTCCTTGAGTTTAGCACTCCCTCAGGAGGAATTATTGCCAATCTGTGTGGCAAATTTGTGTGACGAATTACGCACGCCATTGATCCCTGTGAAATACACAGGAGGGTTTCGAGACCTTACTTCAATCGCTCAACAGATTGAAGATTCCCTTATACAGGCTAAGGTTAAATCTCGTGTAATTCCATCAGCTCCAGGAAGAAGAATGGGTAAAGCAGAAACTGCTACAGTTATGCTTAAACAGGCACCTGTACCTATTTCTACTTCAAAACCTTCATCTTCTCGAAGGGCTCCACCTCCTGAATGCCAACAACAAAGGCTGTTTCGTCCAAATGATCAAAAAGATCAACGATGAAAACAATTTGAGGATATGAAGAGTAAAACATACTATTTCCGAAGTGAGAAAGTTCCTGGTTACTTCATTTCAGCCCTGGAAAATAATTTGGTTCAATTACCAGTGCCGAAGAGGCCAAACAAGGAAGGAGATGAAGACCGTCCCAATTATTGTCCCTTTCATCAAATGTTGGGGCATCCCATCCAGGAGTATTTTGTCTTTAAAGACCTCCTGCAAAAGATGGTTGACTTGGGACAAGTCAAATTGAAGGGTTCTTCAGCTCATGTAGCGTGTATTGCCGCTACAGATCCAGAGGAAGGAGGCGAGTGGCAGGAAGTCAAAAGCAAAACTACGAAAAAATATGATGATTAGATGGTCAGAAAGACAATCAATCGTACCCATTCCATTTTGCGAACACAATTGAAGAAGCCAATTGTGTCTCCTACAAAAGCTGCAGTAAAGCCTCCATCAAAAGACAAATCCTCAAAAGGTCAGTGCAATTCAAAGAAGAAAGAGGAATCAGGAGAAGATGAGTATGTATCAAAGCCTAAATTGTCTTTGACTCTGGAAGATTTCATTCCATCTACTTCGAAGCCACGGGCACCGTCCCACCAAACGGCACAGCCTAAACAGGCTAACCAGGCAGAGTCTTTATCAGACGAAGAGTTAATCTTTGGTTCTGTTAATATGATTCAATTAACAGATTCATATTCCAGTCTTGATGAGCCTGAATTCCCTGTATCAAATAAGGGAACCCGAGGAAGTTCTAGAGGTTCAGGATATAGGGGAAGACGTGGATCTTTCCGAAGCCACTACTCTAATTCTACCCCTGCTAGCACTGTATATGCAGCAGAAACTCGTGGTAGATTCCTTCAGCGAGCTCAAAAAGAACAAGCAAGTTCTTCTGCCAATGGCCAACTCAGTTTCGGCACAGTTATTTTGGAAGAGCGATTAAAAGTTCCATCTTCTTTATCTCAGCAAGTAAATGGATCTAATCAGTCTAATTTTCCAAAACCAAGGATGTTGCCAACTTCAATACAAGATGCATCAGCTTCCAAAGCATCTGCTTCCAAGGTACCTGCTAAACCGCATATTCCTATTGAGAAACGCAGACCTCTAGATCAAAAGTATGATATATTGAAACACTTGGCCCAAGTACCAGCCAAGTTATCAATTTTGGATGCTTTGAATCTGTCAAGAGATCTTCAGGAAGCACTCATCGAAGCTTTGTCAAGTCCTCAGGAGTTTGAAGCTGAAATTGCTGCAGCTGAAATCTATCACATAGAGAATAATCCTGCGGAATTCCATGCAGTAATATCTTTTACTGATAAAGATGAAGATGATGTTGTGCATGGGCACATAAAACCTTTGTACTTATCTGGAAAATTCAATGGTATAGATGTTCGAAGAGCTTTCATTGACAATGGTTCAGGAGTCAACCTCATGCCCATTCGCACACTTCATCGCTTGGGCCTCACGGAATCTGATTTATCTCCTTCTACCATGATGTTGCAAGGATATGATAAAAATGAACAAGAACCACTAGGAGAAGTTACGCTCAGAACTCAGTTTGGAGATCTTGTTTCCAATTCGGATTTCATGATTGTTGATCAAGACTCAGCTTTCAATATCTTGCTTGGAAGACCCTGGCTACATCAGCATGCAGCTATTCCGTCATCATACCATCAATGTCTCAAATACTGTTTCGATGGTCAAGTTGGAACATTGTATGGTGATAATGCCCCGTTCAAGACATGTGAGTCTCAATACATTGAGGCAGAATTTTATCACATGAAGGGAAGAGAAAAATCTACAATGAAGGAAATTACCAAAGTTAATGCTCCATATGGTTTGGAAAAAATTCCAATAAATCCATTTTCACATGTGAGTACAGATTATGTGTTACCTATCAGTCAAATTGACAAAATAGGCCCAAATCAAAATACTCTTATGGAAAGATCCATAATGTCAATTACGGCAATCGAGCCAGACAACATGGGAGAAATTGGTAACTTACCAAGCAGTGATGAAAGCATAAGTGATGACGTTTTCATTTCGTCTGCTGAAATCCAACAAGTCTATACTTCGCTAATCAGGCCAGAAGAAGTTATAGCAACACCAGAGGTGAATATTGATGTCGATTCTCAATCCATCATCTCCTCTTTATTTCCCAAAGAAGACCCTTTATCATCAATAGGGTCGGAAATGGAAGCTTCTTCTTCAAAATGTGAAAATTTTGACATTTCTTATGATCATGAGAATTTCGTTTTTTCATCTACTTTGCAAGTAAAAACGAAAGAAATAACACATGATGAAGAGGAAGAGGAAGATCTTAGAGATGCTCCTCCAGCATTTGAAGAGGGTATCTCTACCACTGTGGATGAACTCAGAGAAGTAAATCTGGGTACAGAGAAAGATCCACGCCCCACTTTAATTAGTGAGGCCATGACCCTTGAAGAACAAGAGATGTATATTTCTTTTCTAAAGAAAAATAAAGATATTTTTTCTTGGAATTATATAGAGATGCCTGGCCTTGATCCTGATGTTGCCACCCATCATTTGGGTTTGCCAAAAGAACATCGAGGATTCAAGCAAGCCGCGAGAAGAACACACCCAACCTATGCTTCCAAAATCGAGGCTGAAGTGGATAAGATTATCAAAGCTAACTTCTTCAGAGAAGTTCAATATCCCAAGTGGTTGGCTAATATTGTCCCTGTAAAGAAGAAGAACGGACAAATTAGGGTTTTCATCGATTTCAGAGATCTTAATCGGTATTGTCCTAAAGATGATTTCCCAGTTCCGATTACAGAACTCTTAATTGATGTGACGGCTGGCTATGAAGTACTTTCTTTCAGGGATGAATATTTTGGATATAATCAGATCCGAATGGCCCCAGAAGATGAGGAATATACAGCCTTCAGAGCTCCTCAAGGTGTGTTTTGTTATCGGGTGATTCCCTTTGGTTTAAAGAATGCAGGTGCAACATATCAACGCGCCATGCATCGTATCTTCAAACCTTTTCTAGGGAAGTTTGTTGAATGCTATGTAGATGATTTGGTGGTTAAATCCAAACAACGTTTTGATCACTTGGCTGATTTGGAAGTCGTATTCCACAAGCTTCGACAACATAATTTGAAGATGAACCCCTTAAAATGTGCTTTTGGGGTAACCTCAGGAAAATTCCTCGTCTTTGTTGTACGCCATCGTGGTATTGAAGTCGATCCTGAGAAGACCAAATCAATCCTTGGTATGTCACCTCCTCAGAATTTGAAAGAATTAAGAGGACTTCAAGGACACTTAGCCTATATTCGGCGTTTCATCGCCAATTTAGCAGGCAAAAGTTTACCCTTTACCAAATTATTGAAGAAAGGAGTCACTTACCAGTGGACTGAAGAATGTCAAGAAGCATTTGATGTTCTCAAGAAATACCTCTTGAGTCCACCAGTACTCATGCCACCTGTTGAGGGTAGGCCTCTTATCCTCTATGTGACAGCTTTAGAGCGATCATTGGGTGCCTTTCTCGCTCAAAAGAATGATGCTAGGAATGAAAATAGTCTCTACTATCTCAGTAGAACTATGCTTGAAGCAGAAACCCGGTATTCGAGTATTGAAAAGTGATGCCTAGCATTAATCTTTGCAGTTCAGAAACTGAGACATTACCTGCAACATCACGAGGTCCAATTGGTATCTCGTAATAATCCGCTCAAATTCATCCTTAGTCGTCCAATGCTTACAGGACGTCTGGCAAGATGGGCGGTTATTCTACAGCAGTTCGACATTCAGTATGTGTCTCAAAAGGCAATTAAGGGCCAAGCTCTGGCTGATTTCCTGGCTGAACATCCTTCAGTGGAAGACACGTATTTAGATATCGAACTCCCTGATGAGGAAGTTTTCTCTATTCAAGAGAGTCCTCAAACATGGGAAATGTATTTTGATGGTGCTTCTAGAAGTCCAACAGGGAAGAAAATGGTAAATTTTAAATTCAACAAAGTTGGTTTAGGAATTGTGCTCATTTCTCCAGATAAGGAAGTGTTACCTTATTCCTTTTTTTTATGGGAAGGTGGTACCAATAATGAAGCTGAATAACAAGCTCTTATTACAGGCTTGGAGTTAGCGCTTCAAGCACAAGTGAATCACTTAAAGGTGAAAGGTGATTCGGACCTGGTAATCAAACAAGTCAATGGGGATTATGCCATCAGAAAAGAAGAATTAATCCCTTTGTATGATTACATCAGAGAATTAATGTCGGAATTCCCTTCAGAACCGACATTTTCTTATGTCCCAAGATCACAAAATGCTCAAGCTGATGCACTGGCTAATATAGCCACAACTTTAGCAGATCCAAATCGGGACGAAACAACCATCTGTATTGCCCACCGTCGTGCAATTTCACCTTATGTTCAAGTCAGAACAGAGGAAATTAATGAAATTAGTCCCATTCCTGAACTGTATGGTCATACTACAGGATGGATGTCACCTATCAAGGAATACCTTCAAAATGGAACACTTCCACCTGATAGAGCCGAGAAAGAACAAATTCGGCGACGTGTGGTCAATTTTACTCTTTATGATGGTCCAAACCACCTCGAGAAAATTCTCTACAAACGAGGTTTTGATGGAGTTCTCTTCAGATGTATTGATGGTGAAGAGACAATGGCTGTCATAAAAGAAGTGCATGCAGGAGTCTGTGGTGACCACCAGTCTGGACATAGATTGTCTGATCAAATTCGAAGGCTTGGATACTTCTGGCCTTCAATGATACAAGTTTGTGTTAATTTCACAACGAAGTGTCATTCATGCCAAGTATATGCCAACTTCATTCATCAACCTCCAGAGTTGCTTCATACAGCTAAATACTCATGGCCATTTTCTACATGGGGAATGGATGTGGTGGGACCTTACCCTTCAGCTACGGCCAAGCAGTTTAAGTACATTCTTACTGCTACTGATTTCTTTTCCAAATGGGAAAAGGCAGTACCTCTCAAAGAAGTCAGTTCTAAATGCATTGTTAGCTTCATCAAGTCTAACATCATTACTAGATTTGGTGTCCCTCATATCATATTGATGGACAACGGCACCAACTTCTGTTCTTCTGAGGTAAAGAAATTGTATCAAGAATACAACATTAAGTCCAACCATTCATCTCGATATCATGCAGCGGCTAATGGCCAGATAGAGGCCTTCAACAAGACTCTTTCAAATATACTGCAATAGATGGTGGATAAAGATAAGAGGTCATGGCCTGATAAACTCTTTCATGCTTTATGGGCTTATAGGACTACCACTCGCAATGCAACGCGGTCTACTCCATATTCATTGGTATATGGAACAGAAGCAGTCTTGCCAATTGAAGTTCAATTTCCCTCACTCAGAATAGCCATTTGTGATCAGTTATCAACAGATGAGCAATCCCAAAAGCGGTTGAATGAATTGGAACAGTTAGATGAGAAAAGATTGTGCACTTTGCACCACTTGGAAATCTATCAGAATCGGATAGCACGAGCTTTTAACAAAAAAGTTCGTCTTCGTTCATTCATTCAGGGAGAATTGGTATTGGTTCTCAGAGCACCAATGATACCAGGAAAGAAGCCTCCCAAGCTTGAACCAAAATGGGAAGGACCTTATTCAATACATAAGGTCTACTCCAATGGAGCGTATTCTCTGATCTCAATGGATGGAGAACACATCACGACTCCAACTAATGCCAGATTTCTGAAGAATTATTTTGTATAAACACAAAATATTGTTCCCAGATCCAAAACAATCACAGTGGTTACTATTATGTCTGAGATTACATTAAACTATATTTTTTCCTGGCAACATGACATTAAACTGTGTGGCACTTTCATCGTCCAGCATGACGTTAAACTGTGTTAGTTCCCTTATCGTCCAACATGACGTTAAACTGTCACATTGGTTACTATTATGTCCGAGATGACATTAAACTATATATTTTCCAACATGACATTAAACTGTTATAATGTCCAGCAAGACGTTAAACTATGATGTCCTATCTACATGACATTAAACTGTACAGAAGATCCTATATTTTGTCCGAGATGACATTAAACTATATTGTGTCCTAGCAACATGACATTAAATTGTGTGGCACTTTCAACGTCCAGCATGACGATAAACTGTAAAAAGTCCCCAGAACTGATATCCTCATATTGGTTCACCTTAGTCCTTGCTATATGACGTTAAACTATACAGCAATGGTCCAGTATGACTTTAAACTGCAACTTCGTCCCACACGACATTAAACTGTGAAAAAGTTCCCTAAACCATCTAGCATGACCTTAAACTGCATCATCCCTGGTCCATGTATATGACCATAAACTATTTTCAAATCCTTTATGTCCAGCAAGACGTTAAACTGTGACGTCCTAACTACATGACGCTAAACTGTATAAAAGTCCCTCACGTCCGGAAAGAAGTTAAACTATATAATCTCAAAAGTCCAGTATGACATTAAACTGCACCATTCACGGTCCATGAATATGACCTTAAACTATTCGCACTTTCGTCCGACATGTCGTTAAAATGGTACACTCTTTTGTCCTTACTGCATGACATTAAACTGCACAGTCCCCCTTTCGTCCAATATGACGTTAAACTGTATTGTCCCCATCGTCCTAACTACATGATGCTAAACTGTACAGAAAGTCCTTGATATGTCCTACATGACATTAAACTGTTATTTTGTCCCTGCTACATGACACTAAACTGTGCAGCACCAATAGTCCTAACTGCAAGACTTTAAACTGCATAGTCCCTTTTTTTTTATGTCCTACATGACATTAAACGGTGCATCGTTAAGGTTGTTATTACCTCTTGTTTCTCACACCGAGTATGACTCACGTGAGCTTAGAGAAAACATCAACCATAACATTCCCTTTGGGCCACTAACCATGTGTAAGTCCCAACAATATTTTTTTTATTATTAGATCATTGTCCACAAGAACAGCTTGATCATTAATTAATTCTTTAATTGAACTACACAGACTTTGATCCTCGCCCTCCAGGCTGGGTATGTAGGAAACCTCCCAGGGTTCAAGCCCAAAAAAAACAATCTCTTCACATCGGTTCACCACAACCTCATATGATGTTGATTTGTGAAACCACCCCTGGAATCAATATCTTTACATTGATTCACTTTCGTCCTTGTTATATGACGTTAAACTATACAACACTTTTGTCCGGTACGACAATAAACTACAATATTCTTTGATTTCCTCATTTGAGAAGGAACTATTATTTACATTGATTTTTTCAATCATGGTTTTCATTTTCAAAAGACTACGTGCATACATGGTAATGCCTAAACTTTTTATCTCAGGTTAAACCATCATTGCACTAAAGTCCCCTTTCACCCTTCACATGTACGAACCAAATTTGTACAAAGGGTAGTTCTAGAACTACGTGGACTTGATTCCCATCCTTATGGGATATGTAGGAACATTCGAGTGTCCCTCGAATCTAGTCCCAAGTCTTTTGGGCCTAACCCCAAATTTCACTTTCAGTCCCTTGGCTGAAAAGTCCTCATGAAAACACACACTGTGTATTCATTATTATGGTCCGAATTCTATGACCCTAAACTAAGATCACTCATACTTTCGTCCTGCACGACGTTAAAATGCATTTCAAGAACTATGTATGGCTTGATTCTCATTCTTATGAGATACGTAGTGAAGTCCAAGTTTCAATTCAGGACCCAGCCACAACATGATTATGGTTTTTCATTGACCTATGTATCTCTATATACATTGGACAATACCCATCTTTATGTGTTATAATCCTAACCTTAAATATTTTCAGATCTTCATAACCCTTTCCATGACTTCTAGTCACAAAAATGTCAAACTTCTGAGAATTCTTTTGCCTGACTATGCAGCACGTGCCCATAGGTGGCCTTGCATAAACAGTCCACATAACAGAGTTGTCAGCCAAAAGATGCTATTTTATTTGACCATGCAGCCAATGCCCATAGGTGGCCCTGCATATTTCAACCCCCTAACGGGTTTTGTTAAATAATAGTAACTTAATTCTTGGGAAGAATGCCTCTTTTGTCCTTATTTGTCTTAAACAACAATATGTAGGGATCCGCAAAAAAATAGCCATCCTTAACATATTTGTCCCATATCCTTTTTGATGATCTGAAAGTATTCAAGTCTATGGTTTATTCTTCTTCCCTATGTTTGGGTCAGACCTTCGTAGGAGTGATATTCATCCAGTTCTTCGATATTCTTGTTTGAAAATATCTTCTCCATATTCAAGTACCTCTTTCTATACAACAAACTCTATGCTTTAGAAAATTTGAATCTCCATAAACTTTCACTGGCTTTTAGCACTAGGAAAGTAAATTTCTGGGAGTTCTTTTGCCTGACTATGCAGCACGTGCCCATAGGTGGCCTTGCATAAACAGTCCACATAACAGACTTGTCAGCCAAAAGATGCTATTTTATTTGACCATGCAGCCAATGCCCATAGGTGGCCCTGCATATTTCAACCCCCTAACAGGTTTTGTTAAATAATAGTAACTTCATTCTTGGAAACTACTTCTTCTAATGCCTTTTAGCTCTTTTTCATATCATTCCTCAGATTCAAATATTCTTAAGCCATAGTTTACATTTTTTCCCTCATACATGAGTATGGTAATATGTTTTCAGATAAATTATCAAGGAATTGAATCCATTTTTAATCCATTTTCGGTCAAAGCTATTTAGACCTTAAACATTAGCCCCTTTATGTCCGGCATGCATGACTTTAAACTGCCCAGAAAAGACAAAGGAACTCTGAATAAAAGTCAAGTTCCAGCACACTTGCGCGCTGCCCTCTGTGCCCTGAAGACTTGCGTGCCCCCTTTTCCTTTGAATGTATTCAATTTCCTCAGAGTCAAATCATCATTTCTTTCCGGATCCAACTCTGAGGGGGGACTTTTGTTGACGCTCCTTTCTTCCCAGAATCTAAAGATCGTAAAAGGGGAATATCTGTGCTCAATGTGATTCATCCTTTGAAGAAACATCAAAATTTGACAAAGGGATGAACAAGGAGAACATTGCCCATAGGCCGCGCAAGTTCCCTCATGGTCGCGCAAGTACACTTCCGCGCCGCCTAGTGGTCATGCAAGTACTTGCGCGACGCCTTATGGTCGTGCAAGTGACTTGCGCGACCTAAGTGATAACCGCCCGGTAACCACCCGGTAACCGCCCGGGGTCTTCTTTTGCCTATAAATAGACCATGTGGGCCCCCCCTTCGAGAGGATCTTTTTCCAGAAACTCGTATTGAAGCTCCCGACGCCCAAGTCTCTTCTCAATGCTTCTGGAACACTTATAATGTAATTTCTTACCTAGAACGGAATATCTAAAGAGAAGAAGGAAGGCCTAAGTGTTGAAATTTATCAAACACTTGCGCGCCGACTTATTTCCTTCAATATAACTTGCGCGTCCCTTTTCTGGAAGAACCTCGAGAACATTCTAAAGGGTTTAAAAAAGAGTCGCTCAAGTATTTCAATGCTGGTTGAAAATCGTGCAAGTACACTATGTGTCGCGCAGGTATACCTGCGCGACCAATACTTGCGCGCCCACGGAAGACTTGCGCGCCTTGCAAGACTTGCGCGCCCCTATCTTTTTGGGTGCCCATCTTGCCCATTTTTACCCCTCTTAAGCCATTTCACCTTTCCTTTTCAAGATTCAGTCTTCAAGACACTCTTCAAATCCATTTATGGCATGATTTCTTGATTTGACTTTCTTATCTGAAAGGAATTCTGTGGAATCTCTCTCAAAGTCTAGTGATTTAAATATCCTTATGTCACTAAAATACGGAGAGTTCATTCATTCAACCTCATCCTTTAAGATGAGAGAATCCTAACCTGGGTCTCCTTTTCAGGAATAATCCCCAGTGATAAAACCTTTAATTTGGGCATCCTCCTCAGGAGTAAGCCCCAAATTCTTAAAGTTCCCAATCTTGGGCATCCTCCTCAGGAGTAAGCTCCAATCAAGTCCTTTAATCTTGGGAATCTTTCTTAAGAATAATCCCCAACCTCAAATATGGGCATCCTCCTTAGGAATAAGCCCCAAACCTTAATCCCTAACCTGAGTCTCCTTTTTAGGAATAAGACTCAGTCATAACCTTGGGTCTCCTTTTCAGGAATAAGCCCCAAGTTCCCTTAAATTTCTCTTAACCAGTCATAATTTACCTTTGATTTGGGTTTCCTTTTCAGGAGTAAAACCCAATCATAAGTCCCCTCCTAACTTGGGAATCCTCCTTAGGAGTAAGCCCCAAGATTAGAGTATTCAAATCTCCATGAAGCACATATAACTTTATGGACCATGTTCATGGATTTTTTCCCTAAAAGTAAATCCTAAACCTTTATCTATCTGGGCAGTCATCCATACATAAGCCCCAAACAAATTCTTATGATTGCATCTTTCATGGCACAATTGTCTAAATTTTTACCAATACCTCTTGTTTCTCACACCAAGCGTCACTCACGTGAGCTTATAGTGTAAAAGTAATTATAACATTCATCTTTGAGCCATCAATCATAAACATCATACTCCATTACTCGAACTACGTGGGTTCTGATTCCTTTTCCAAAATAATTGATACGTAGGTAGCCCATTTATGGGTTCGATCCCAACTTTGAAATAATCCATGTCCTTCTGAATGATGATAAACTTAAAGTGCCCCACTGAGTGGCTTTAAAACCAGCCTGGTCATCATAATGACCAAGAGACTTTTATATAAATGTTTTGAAGGTTACCATTGACCATGAATCTCTAAACAGATATAGATGATTCTCTATTGATGAAGAACCTCGAATACATATAAAAGATTCTCTAAATTTCTTGCATATTTAATCATTGATTGTTAAAACTAAAGGAAAGCACATTTTTATACTTGGTAATGTAATAAGGATTCACGAACATAACTTAAATCTATAAAGAGAGTCCCGGAGTAGACAATAATTCCCCTCAAAAAGGTGTGATGAGTCTGACCTCCCATCCTCTCGACCAATGCAAATTCCTAAGCCTCATTAGTCCACAAGTTAATGAGCGCCTGCCTTTGGAAAGTAGGTCCAAATGGATGTGGAATCATTGGATGTTTCCGGTTCTACGAACAAACCCGTTAGAAACCGATCGGAACGTTTGAATCTCCCGTCCAGGAGGTCATCCCTGGATTCCGTGCGAAACAACCCCTATTATTAATATGATTTTATTATGTTAATTATGGAATTATATTTTTATAAATTATTTTATGATGGAATGATGTTTAAGAAACCCATTTTATTTCATGGGTTATGCTATAGTGAATGTTTTTATGTTTTTGTGGAACATGTAAGAATAGTTTCATTATAAGATGGGTGGGACCAATATCTCCCTCCAATGAATTGGGTAAAGATTTATATCTCATGAGATAGACATGGATAGAATGGAAAGTAAATTTGGTTTAGTGATACAGTGTTGGAATGAGGAGTGAACTCGGTTTAGTAATGGATTTTGTCTGCTATGATGGTCTTGGGAATGATCCTTGACTAATATGAAATTATTTTATTTTCTTATGTGTGTATGACACAAAATTTCATGTCTTATGTTATGACTATTAGGATTACATTGCACTTCTATGATTTATGCCATGACATGATATTATGATATTTTATATGTAGGATAATATTTTTAAATGTTATGTTATTATGAATAAGATATGATTTATATTTCTTTTGTTTACCCTTACTGATCATTTGAGCTCACCCTTTCATATGTTTCTTTTCCCCAGGTCATAAAGAAGTGTATTAAGTAAGATATGCCAAAAATGGAGTCTAGATATGAAGAAATAAATGGGATACAATGTAGATATTTTATGAACCAGTTGTTTATATTTCCATGTTTATAAAGACACTATACCAATATGTTATTTTTATGGTTTTGTTATATTTTTTAATTAATTTACTTTAATTCTAGATTAATATCAATGTATATAAAGTATGGGTCATTATACTTCAACGATCACCGCATCACTCTTCTTGTGATGCATGAGAGAGAGCTCGATCCGAGCTCCTTAGATCGAGAGCATCTCTCTCTGGAAAATGGAAGAGAGGAGAGGAGAGATAATTCTCATGAATAGTAATTTGTAAAAGCCCCTCCTCTTCTATTTATATTGTGTTAAATTTTTTTCTAGAAATTTTAACCCAACTCCCGAATAATCAACGCACTATTAATGGCTTATTATGACTATTAAATTGAGTCATAAATATTATTATCATTTTCTTGTTATATATTAAATATATTACATGAAAATAATTGAGTCCAAAATGTGACTATTTGTTCCCATAAATATTAATTGAACCTTGAATATTTTTAAATATTCGTCAATTAATATTTTTCATGTATTTAATTAAAACTTGTAAATACATTAAATAAATAAATTCATTGATCATTATTCTAAAATTTAATTATATGAATTTATTTATTGCATTGGTGATCATTTTTTCATGGAAAAATCCCATAACCCAGTGGTGGGGCCCACCATGTCTTAATCTCTTATTCAACTGAGTATGGTAGAGTCTCAAATATTCAATTGCGTGTGACCCCCTAGGCCCTTATCTCGATAGTAGTGAATAGTATTCATAGATCAAGAGTGGGATCTAGAAACCCATCATGGCCCCTCAAGAGATAAGGATTGTCTTAATAGAGACAACCAACCTAGGAACACGTACTGTGTAATATAATCTATTTGTCTATAATATCTCATAAAGCAGGATGCACTCATGTGTCATCCTCATTTTCTTGTTTTATTGTTTGTTGATATAATTAGACAGATTTACCCTCAACTTCCATGGACATAGTCTTATAAAGGTACTACCGTCCTTGTCAACATGTCCTTAGATATATTACTTCCATAACCTGGAAGTGAAAAATCCTTTCTTGACCATTCAACCAATGTCATGCCACCAATGACGCACCCAACACAAATTACCTCACTATAACATCACTGTTATGGTTTTCGTCTTGCATCAAAGTACACAATCAAATAAAATACATTGGTAACAATCTCAATTCTTGAGACAATTACACATGATCATAGATAGGAGCATCCAATGACACCCGAAACATGTGGTGTTCCTATTAGAGAGTCAGTCCTCATGATCTCACTACTAGAGATCACCAAGTGTAAACTTCATGAGAATAAGTCTCAATACTTATGAGCCCCCAGCACTTGATAGTAAAACATCTACTATGTCCAATCAGTAAGATGTATCTATACCATAGAAAATATATTTAAGATTAATTTCATAGTATCTAGAGGTTCTCATTATAGACCTGGATATTTTATAACCTTTTGATACGATAATTAATCTTTGGACATTACCATTTCAATAGAGGATATAGAAAATTCTATACTATAATGGTAATATAACATCATGTATAGCTAATCGTATACACAATATGGTAATCAAAAGCACTTAATAGTTGGAGCCAGGGCACCCACTATTTCAACACTCCCACTTTCACTAGAGCCAACTTGCTAACCTAGATTGTTATCTACTCACATGATGAACATCATGTTTCTACTGAGTAAAGGATTTAGTTACTAGGTCTACCACGGTTCCGTCGCGTGGCTATTCTACTATAGAGACCTCATATCTTAAAACTTCTCAAGATATGGTATCCCGAGTATATCCCACTTTTCTACTTTCATAACTTGAAATATTTTCTAGTAAGAATGTCATAATTTAGATTATAATAATACTTTTCTTACTAGATGATATTCTAAGAAAAAGAACAAATTATTTCATTTATCTACTTCTTAACTACCTTAGAAGTTGTAACTTACTTGATCTTTGTAGGTATGGCTACCACTAACTTATATGAGCTTGTATTTCTCATCACCTTAGCCTAACTGCAATACTAGATCACATTGATCTATCGAAGACTAGTTTGTGTCCCCTGAAAACTAGTATCCTTACTTCTCCACTTACCGGGTACATATCTTTTGTACTTGTCAAAGTACAACCTGATAGTTCTGGCTATATACCTTGAAGTGCTCCAAGATATAACTGCTATTTTCCTATTATAAATAATATTCTGGAAATATCCATTCTTGTACATATCATGGAATATGTGATTAATCCATCACCTAAGCATATAGACTTCGACTCACCACGTTTATCTCTTCTCATGTCCCGAACATATCAACCTGAAGAGATTATGCCCTATGAAATAGGTAAAAAATCATCTCTTGAATTGTTCTAACTTGTATTTTTCAATATAATGTCTCCATATGTACGATTTACTAGGACCAAGAAACCTATAGATCTACCTCAGTATATCATGTTCCCTAGAACTTAGGTTGCTACTTTAAGTCAATCACCAGAGAATAAATTTAATTTTGTTCTTAACTAACTGTAATACCAATGCCTATTTTCCATATGTTTTCGAACATACTTTGTTTGGAAAACCTTTACACTACCACTAATCTCTTGTAGACACATGAAAAACATTTGTTGCAAATGTATATTCTATGATCTTGTTTCTTACTTCAACCCTTAACTAGATTTTAGTAACTTGCAACCTTTATTAGCATTCTGTGACGTGATCAGCCCTTTCTGGTTGTGTTGTATAGAAACAATCCATGATTGGTGGTCATGACATCCAATTCTAAATAATTTGATCATAGATATTAGCTATTATAAGTAAAATTCTAACAGATTTAGTTATAACGACTTGGTCAAACCAATCAAGCCTTATTGGTATCACCTTGTACCATCCATGAATCAAATCACTTGAATACCCACCATAGTATTCAGAATAATAATCCCCTTTTAACTTTGATAAATGGAATCCATTAATTGAATTTTAGCTGGATTTTCAATCTTATCTAATTACCATACACTTCTTACTTGTAAGAAATATTATTCACATTGAATAATAGATCACCGACCACAGTGGATATAAAAACCATCACCATGGTTTTATCCTTCATGCGCAGTATGTGTCTTTGAAACATACTATGCTCCACATGTGCTTGTGAAACATGTTCTTATGAAAACTATTTGTGCATCTTGAGAATTTTATAAATCCAAGTCAATTTAGTTCCCACTTTCTCAAAAGAGATGTGTACCCTCTTATAGAAATGTATTATGTTACTTGACTACCTACTTTTAAATCTTAGGAATTTATGTAATATCTGAAATGACTATTGGGATAGTTACATAGATGCACCATGTTTTTTAACTTGATGCATGTTTATTTATGTCCTAACAAGCTCTGTGCATCCAAACACATGTCGCTATGACATAATAGATTTACATCATACTATGAATGGTATGTTATCATTTTTTATTATAGTTGGAATATGGTTGTGGGATATCGTCGTTATTTGTAAATCATTTTATGAAATATAATGGAAGTTTCTACAAGTTGCAACATTGATATTTCTTACATCAATACTCTTATGTATAAAATTTGTATTTAAGGAATTTATCCACACTACATTTTTTTATCAATGTTAACATGTAATACTTCATAATAGATCCTCCTCATTAACATCAATGCCATGATGTCACTAGTGCAGAAAACGTTTTTTACGTCGGTTATTTTTCATTATTTACGTCGGTTTTTAGGCGACGTTAATACGGACGACGTTATAAATAACGTTTTTTACGTCGGTTATTTAAAACCCGACATAACATCCCTAACATCACGGTTTTTATCACGTCGGTTCATTAATAACCGACGTGATAAATATGCGTGGGGGGGGGGTTTATCACGTCGGTTATTTTCTAAACCGATGTGATAAAACGCCTGGGATATCGTTTATCACGTCGGTTATGACATAACCGACGTGATTAACCCTTCCTCGGGCCTATTATCACGTCGGTTTCTTAAATAACCGACGTGATAAAAAGGCCTGGGAAACGTTTTAGCACGTCGGTTATCCAATAACCGACGTGGTAAATCGATTCCCAGGCCTTTTATCACGTCGGTTATATTAAGAACCGACGTGATAAAAGGCCCGGGAACGGTTTATCACGTCGGTTCTCGAAAAAACCGACGTGATAAACCCCTACCAATTTATTTACCACGTCGGTTATAAAATAACCGACGTGAAAGAGATATTTTTTTTTAAATAATTGCACTGCTCTCACCAAAAAGAAACCAGAAACCAAACAAAAATAACCATGCCAGCCCTCCCCCAAGCCCCAACTGAACCCCACCCTCATCTATACCCACCTAACAACCTGGACAGCCCTCCCCCACCACATTGGAGCCCCACCACAACCCTTGGACACCCCCCCACCCCTTGGACAGCCCCCCCACCCTCATTTACACCCCCACGACCCCTAGTACAGCCTCAAACACCCATTGGACACCCCTCCCATATCCCTTGGACACCCCCCACCCCTTGGACACCCCCCCACCCCTTGGACATCCCCCCCCCCCCCACCCTCATTTACACCCCCAAGACCCCTAGTACAGCCTCAAACACCCATTGGACACCCCCCCACACCTTGACAGCCCTCCCAGACCCCTTGGACACCCCCCCCCAACCCCTGGACACCCCCCCGAGCCCTTGGACAGCCCCAAACACCCCTTGGACACCCCTCCCATATCCCTTGGACACCCCCCCCCCCACCCCTTGGACACCCCCCCACCCCTTGGACAGCCCCCCCACCCTCATTTACACCCAACCGGCCCCTTGGACAGAACTCCCAGACACCTTGGACACCACTCCCATATCCCTTGGACACCCCCCCCCACCCCTTGGACACCCCCCCACCCCTTTGACAGCCCCCCACCCTCATTTACACCCCCCGAACACTAGGACAGCCCCAAACACCCCTTGGACACCCCTCCCATATCCCTTGGACACCCCCCCACCCCTTGGACACCCCCCCACCCCTTGGACAGCCCCCCCACCCCCTGGACACCCCCCCGACCCCTTGGAAACCCCCCCCCCTACTCCTTGGAAACCCCCCATCCCCTTGGACTGCCCCAAACACCCCTTGGACACTCCTCCTATATCCCTTGGACACCCCCCCACCACTTGGACACCCCCACCCCTTGGACAGCCCCCCCCCCCCCCCACCCTCATTTACACCCAACCAACTCCTTGGACAGCCCCAAACACACCTTGGACACCCCTCCCATATCCCTTGGACACCCCCCAAACACCCACCCACCCCCTTGGAACCTCTCCCCCCATACCAAAATCCAGACCAGAAAAACCATCAACAGTAGACCAAAACAAGAAGTAGAGAAAAATTAAACATTCACTTCTATAACATTCAAAACTTACACTGTCAACTTCAAAAAAAACTAAATCCAACCTAAACGACTACGAAATACACAATTACATTGACAATATTCAAAATTACATTTTACATTACAAACAACTAAAAGTCAATCAAACCTGTAAAATAATTTGACCACTCCACTTGTAAGTGTTTGATATCTTCAGTAGTAAAGGGTTGAGGGTCATCAAAAAGCTACAAAGGAAAAGGATAGTAGTCAACGTGTATAATGAATAAATCAAATTGAAATATTATGAGAAAGAGGAAATCTTACCAGGTCAAAACTCAGAACTGTCCCAGTTGTTATTATTTCATACATAAATCTTAACATGTAATATCCGCATTCGATGATGCCTTGTTGCTCATGACATTTCTGTTTGAATGAGTGTAAATTCAATATATTATTTTTATGTAATAAATCAAAATGTACAAATTATAAATGGATATTTACCTTCGCATGTACATATTTGATCTTGAAATTCCTTTTCTTTGTGCTTTTTCGAAAGTGGACCCATGCCCTGTTAGAAAATAATACGAATGGGGTAAATTTAAAATTCATTATAATATATAAAACTATTGTGAAATTGAAACTTACGTTTCCAATATATTCTTAAAACTTTCTCGCACATCATCATGGAGAGAGCATATCCAATAAAGTGTTTTCTCCCTAGGGCAAAAAACCCCTAACATCCAATGATCCCTGATAAAAGGAAATTTAACGTTAGTGGTTTTTTATGTTATAAGATAATTAACTCTTTGAGAGGGATGTGTTTCATACCTCTCACAAAAAGGCATCATCCAACACTGTGTGATTACATTCTTTTCAAATCTATCAGCAATATAAAGCATTCTTTGTTCCTCATCCAATGCACATGCTTCAGGGGAAATCAATTGTGGGTCCACGAATCCATATACATCTGTCAGCTCATTCCTCTCACAAATTTTATACAGATACCTAATACAAAGCAGACATAAGTATACATTTTTAATAAATATAATGCAAGGAAAAGGTGTTAAGACTTACATGATAAAAATTTGCACCACGTTGATGCCCAACTTATCTCCAGTGACAAACTCCATGATATCAGTTTTCATAATCCCCACACTTAGTTCACGTCCACAGACATGAGCTTCCATTGTAAAGTCATAATGATCCGCCAACAAATTTGAATATCTTGACAATTTTTCAAGACTGCTAGTATCTGCATCTGATGTCATAGCTATCTGTCTTTGTTGTTGTCTATACAGTATTTCTTTACCTTTGAAGTATTCCTGTAAAAATAAATTGAAAAATATATTAGTTTTCAAATGATAAAACATTAATAAAAATATAAAATAAAAGATATAACATCCATACCTCTATGGTAATGAGTCGAAGAAGTCTGGATGGCCAAAGTAAAAAATGGCCGATACTATGTCCAACTGTCGTCACCTCATCTGTAGGTAATGGTATCCGAGCTGATCTATCTATAATATCCTGAACAGTGACCCTCTGATTCTCTACCTCTAACTGTTGATGATGAACTGTATCTCCTATACAATATACCATCCCATATGCAACTATATGATGTTGAGGATCATCAACATACAACTCACAATAAGTAGGTAGCTGCGGCGGAGGAGGAGGATCAAAAATGGGGTCCGCATGCTGAGGTGGGGGAGTGGGAGCTACTGGGAGAGGTGGAGTGGGAGCTGCACCCTGAAATTGTCTTTGCAAGTCTGCAAACATAATCTGCACCGATGCTCTAATCTTGTCCTCCATTGTCGCATTAATATTATGGACTTCAGCCTCCAAGGATTCTATTTTTTTTTATAAACTCCCTCAACGTTAGAAGTTGAGGAACGTGGCAACACTTTTCTTACCGATACACCTGCCGGATATCCCCTTACACGGCCAGGATGTTCGGGCTTTCCCAATGCCACAGATAAAATATCTTCCCTCCCAGATGGTGTAAATGTCCTCTGTGAACTCTGCTCCTCAAGAGAGTCCTGTAATAATTAATTGAACATTTCTATAATGATTGGAAATATATGACGAAAATAATAAACTTAAATAAATAAAATAGATATCTTACAATCCTCTCAACTACGAGTCTCAATTATTCCGAAAGATATTGTCCTTTTTTGCCCTTCCGAGCTCTTTTCCATTTCTCATGTCTAGATGGAGGGGATGGAGGGGCCACCTCTCCAGAGCTTGAAGACTCGGCTCTTAGTTGTTGAAATTTTTCTGCCATCATTTGTTCTTCCAATAATGCATACCCTCCCCGAGATAAACTATGAGGGTATACATTTTTAGATTGGATCTCTTGATGAGCTTTCCTTGTTTACTGTAAATTAAGAATAAGTAATCATTAACAAAACAATAATAAGATCATTTATATAAGAAAGCTTATAAAAGTTTACATTTCCCTTACCAAAAATGATTCTTTTCTTTTACTTTCAAAAAATTGTCTCCATGTGTCTTCATCTATAAAAGGATATATGCGACATGGATTCTCACGACTCCTATGACCATAAATGAAATCAGATGAGAGGGTTGATTTGAAATCCCTCCATCTCCTAGCAGCCAACGATAAGCATTTCTTCCTGACTCCTCCAGTGTCAGGAATATCAAATGTCATCTGATAAAAAAGAGGTTAAAAATATTATATATACTAGAAACATTTAAAGAACAGTCAAACAATAGCAAAAGATCTTACCAAAATGGTCTCCCACAGCTGAGAAATTATCGCCTTATCCACACTTCTCCAATCATCATAGAGAATGCTTACTTTTCTCTTGGCCTGAGTTGCTACAAAACCCTTAAAATCTTTAGCATTTGGACCTCTAGGAAGATCATCATCATCAAACTCCATGACTATCCTCTCCTCCTTCGTATGGGCAAGTGATAATTTTGGTAAACGTGTGCACCCACGCTTACCAACCTTTGAACTCTTTTTCGTAATAGGAGCATGTGAATGTTCCTCCCCAGATGTATGACCAATATGCTCATCTCCAGAATCATGTGGCTGATCAACTGATTGATCTGACATTTTCCTTCAAATCAAAAAAACAAACATTAGTTCACAAATATACAAATTCAAATATTGTAATACTACTTAATCAGAAAATAGAAAAGTGTACTAAATTACATAATAGTAAACATTGGTAATATGGTAAGCATGTTAAACAATGATAAACATGGTAAACACAGGCAAAAGGTTGCCAAGGAGTTGGCCCAAGAAAGCTGAAAAGTGGACTCACTGAGTCCATCGGTCAGCCGGTGTGAGCTCACCGGCCAGCCGGAGGACCCAGGCAGTAGACTTTCCCACTGCCTGGTGCCACCGGCCGGCCGCTGGCTCACCAACGGCCGGCCGGTGGACCAGACAGAGCTTTGCTCTGGACCACCGGCCAACCGGTGATCCACCACCGGCCAACCGGTGGTCCACCACCGGCCAGCCGGTGCGCCCAGGACTTCTCCTCTTTACGGTTTTTATTGTTTTATCGTTTTGGTTTGATACATTTTTTAATAAGTAAAAAATTTACAATATCTAACATTATATGAAAAAACTAAATGTAAACAAGAAATAAACATGTGTTACCTGTAATTTTAGGAATGTACAGTTGGATTGTTTTCCCAAATTCCTTCGTCGTGATCGTTCCTTATGGCACAAACCATGTCTTCAACATACTCATCATTATGTTCTGTTAATCTTTCCATGGAAGTAGGGATCTCACATAAATCAGCATCTTCATCAAATTCATCCTCACCAACATATTGTTTTTTCCCTTGTAAAACAACAGCCCACTGCATATCTGATTGATCTACTACATAGAAAATTTGTTTGGCATGTGTTTCCATTATAAAAGAATCAGCTGTGTCTTCCAATCTATTCAGATTAACAAGTGTCATTCCAAATTCATCGTGTCTGACACTGTTGTTACCGATAAACCATTTACAGTTAAAAACAGGAACTTTAATTTTAAAGTAATCAGCCTCCCATATGTCTTCAATCACTCCATAATATTCACTTGATACCGAAATTGGGTTTCTGTCCTTAGCACTCGAAAAATGCATTGCTTCTGCAAACACCAATACACCACTATTCTGAACTGCACTTCTGTTGTCCTGAGCTTTCGTATGAAATGTATAGCCATTAATTTCATAAGCGGGCCATGTTATCACATTTAAAGATGGACCACCCACTATCCATTTTAATGTCTCTGATACATCTGATCTACCAAGCAAGGTCTTTTTAAACCATGGAAAAAAAGTTTTGTTGTGCTCATTCAAAATCCACATTTCTTTCTTCTTTGGATGACATTGTTTCAACTCATTAATATGCAATGTGATATACGGTTGAATATCAGCTATGTTATTCAAGATGTATGATTCTAACTTCTTCATATGTTCAGCTGACAGTGATTTGACTTTCAAGCCATGAATCCCCTTTCCCTCATTATTAACCCGTTCATGGCGAGATGGAGGCAAACCTATGTGTTGCGCCTTAGCCAAGTAGCTCGTAAAAAACTCTGCTACCTCCTCAGAAATATACTTTTCAATAATGGAGGCTTCAGGTCGATATGGATTTTTAACATATCCCTTTAATATTTTCATATACCTTTCAAAAGGATACATCCAACGAAGATATACAGGTCCACAAAGCTTTATTTCTCGAACCAGATGAATCATTAAATGCACCATCATATCAAAAAAAGTTGGAGGAAAATACATTTCCAAATGACAAAGTATAAAAATTGCATCCTTTTCCAAAATTTTCAAAGCATTCACATCAATCGCCTTGTTACAAATTGAATTGAAAAAATAACACAACCTCATTATAGTCTTTCTGACACGGATGGGCAATATTCCACGCAGTGCAACTGGTATAATTTGTTGCATCATGATGTGACAATCATGTGATTTCATACCTATCAACTTCAAGTCTTTCAATGAGACAAAAATTTTTACATTTGAAGAATAACCTTGAGGCACTTTGATATCATGAAGACACTGACAGAAGCTACTTTTCTCCCTCTTCGATAATGTATGACAAGCCGGGGGAAGAAATGTTCATCTTCATTTAGGAGTGGGAGCTAACTCCAAACGTATTCCCATTGATAGTAGGTCTAACCTTGCATTCAACCCATCTTTTGTCTTTCCTTTAATATCTATCAATGTTCCGATCAAAGAATCACATATATTCTTCTCCACGTGCATGACATCAATATTATGTTTGACTTCATGATACCTCCAATATGGTAGCTCAAAAAATATTGACCTTTTCTTCCAAATATGTCTATCATTACCAGATTTTTGTGTCTTTCCCAATGTCACATCAAGGTTTTTCACCCTCTCAAAATACAAATCTGGGGATAAAGGTTTTGGAGCAGTATCAAATTCTTGTGATCCATTGAATGCCTTTTTTAGTCTTCTATAAGGGTGATCCATAGGCAAAAACTTTCGATGACCCATGTACACTATTTTCCTCCCATGATGCAATTGACAATATGACGTCTGTTGTTCTCAAATTGGACATGCTTTATGCCCTTTAACACTGTATCCAGACAAATTTCAATATGCTGGGAAGTCATTTATAGTGAATAGAAGCACTGCATGTAGTTGAAAATATTCCATTTTATAAGAATCATACACCCTAATACCATCATCCCATAACAGTTTCAAATCATCAATCAGCGGTGACAAGTATACATCAATATCATTGCCGGGTTGCTTTGGACCAGAGATCATGATACTCAACATGACATATTTGCGCTTCATACAAACTTCAGGAGAGAGGTTGTAAATTACCAATAAAACAGTCCATGAACTATGTGTGCTACTGAGGGTTCGGTATGGATTCATTCCATCTGTGCACAAGCCTAGTCTCAGATTTCTAATTTCATTTCCAAATGTAGGGTATTGGGCATCAATTTTCTTCCATTGTGGACAATCAGCTGGATGACGTATTTTTCC
This sequence comes from Viscum album, assembly GCA_963277665.1. Lineage (NCBI taxonomy): Eukaryota > Viridiplantae > Streptophyta > Magnoliopsida > Santalales > Viscaceae > Viscum > Viscum album. Next base: position 619,183,477 of record OY728162.1, on the reverse strand, counting down.
ATCACATACCCGCTCATCAGCATGCCATCTTAACCTTTTTGCATCATGTGAATTAGCAAATAAACATTTGAAATGAGGAATTATAGAAAGATACCAAAATACCTTTGAAGGGAGCTCTGTAATCTCTACATCAGCTTGTGATTTTTCTTTCACCTTATACCGTGATGTCCCACATTTAGGAAACTCTTTCAGAAATTCATATTCCTTCCTATATATAATGCAGTCATTCAGACAGGCATGTATTTTCCTGTATCCCAATCCCATCGGGCATAATATTTTTTTGGCCTTATAATGTGAATCTGGAAGATCGTTATCTTTTGGAAGAATGTCTTTCATCAATTGTAGCAGCTCTGTAAAACTTCTGTCACTCCATCCATGTTTTGCCTTCAGGTTAATCAATCTTAACACCGCCGACAAAACCGTAAAATCTGTACAACCAGGATATAATGGTTTTTCAGCATCACCATATAGACGTGCAACTGTCGGTTCTATCTCAATTTGTTCTGCTACAATATCGCGAATCATTTCTTCAATTCCATCGGAGTTACCATCTTGCGATTCATTATCATCAGTGACATTCTGTCCAGTTTCGCCATGCCAAATCCAAGGGTTGTAACTCAGATTGAAACCATGAAAAATCAGATGATCTTTTATCTCTCTACTTATCAACTTCTTCATATTCAGACATTTCAGGCATGGACAGAAAAAAATGTCACTACTTGGAACATTTCGTTTAGCAAATTCCAAAAAGGCATCAACACCTTCCTCATATTCATTGCTCATTCGATGTGCCGTAATCCAACTTCGACTCATTATTACCTATAACAAATAGAAAAAATATATATATTTTTTAGATAAGACAAATATATGTTTATATGAAAAAAATCATAATTTGAATGTAAACAATTTTGAAATATAAAACAAATCGATGTGTATTTAAAAAAATATGCTTGAATATTATTTTTTAAACAAAATATAGTAAGATATAACACCCCCCCTGGACACCACCCCCACCCCCTACCCCCTTGGACACCCCCCTGGACACCCCCCAACACCCACCCACACCCTTGGACAGCCCCCCACACCCACCCACCCACCCCCTTGTAAACCCCCCTGGACACCCCCCGACCCCTCTGGACAGCCCCCCGCCCCTCCTGGACACCACCCCCACCCCCTACCCCCTTGGACACCCCCCTGGACATCCCCCAACCCTCTGGACAACCCCCCCACCCACCCGGACAACCCCAAATACCCTCTGGAGAGGCCGCCACCCACTTGGACAGCCCCCCACACCCATCCAACCCCTTGGACACCCCCCTGGACTCCCCACCGACCCCTCTGGACAGGCCGCCACCCCCTTGGACAGCCCCCCACACCCACTCATCCCCTTGGACACCACCCTGGACACCCCCCGACCCCTCTAGACAGCCCCCGACCCCTCTAGAAAGCACCCCCACCCCTCCTGGACACAACCCCCCACCCCCGACCTGCTTGGACACCCCCCTGGACACCCCCCAACCCTCTGGACAGCCCCCCCCCCCCACCCCTCCTAAACACCACCCCCCACCCCCTACCCCCCTTGGACACCCCCCTGGACACCCCCCAACACCCACCCACACCCTTGGACAGCCCCCCACACCCACCCACCCCCTTGTAAACCCCCCTGGACACCCCCCGACCCCTCTGGACAGCCCCTCGCCCCTCCTGGACACCACCCTCTACCCCCTTGGACACCCCCCTGGACATCCCCCAACCCTCTGGACAGCCCCCCCCCCCCCCCCCCGCACCCACCCGGACAACCCCAAATACCCTCTGGAGAGGCCGCCACCCACTTGGACAGCCCCCCACACCCACCCACACCCTTGGACACCCCCCTGGACACCCCACCGACCCCTCTGGACAGGCCGCCACCCCCTTGGACAGCCCCCCACACCCACCCATCCCCTTGGACACCACCCTGGACACCCCCCGACCCCTCTGGACAGCCCCCGACCCCTCTAGAAAGCACCCCCACCCCTCCTGGACACAACCCCCCACCCCCGACCTGCTTGGACACCCCCCTGGACACCCCCCAACCCTCTGGACAGCCCCCCCCCCCCCCCACCCCTCCTAAACACCACCCCCACCCCCTACCCCCCTTGGACACCCCCCTGGACACCCCCCAACACCCACCCACACCCTTGGACAGCCCCTCACACCCACCCACCCCCTTGTAAACCCCCCTGGACACCCCCCGACCCCTCTGGACAGCCCCCCGCCCCTCCTGGACACCACCCCCACACCCTACCCCCTTGGACACCCCCCTGGACATCCCCCAACCCTCTGGACAGCCCCCCCACCCACCCGGACAACCCCAAATACCCTCTGGAGAGGCCGCCACCCACTTGGACAGCCCCCCACACCCATCCAACCCCTTGGACACCCCCCTAGACACCCCACCGACCCCTCTGGACAGGCCGCCACCCCCTTGGACAGCCCCCCACACCCACCCATCCCCTTGGACACCATCCTGGACACCCCCCGACCCCTCTGAACAGCCCCCGACCCCTCTAGAAATCACCCCCACCCCTCCTGGACACAACCCCCCACCCCCGACCTGCTTGGACACCCCCCTGGACACCCCCAACCCTCTGGACAGCCCCCCCACCCCTCCTAAACACCACCCCCACCCCCTACCCCCCTTGGACACCCACCTGGACACCCCCAACACCCACCCACACCCTTGGACAGCCCCCCACACCCACCCACCCCCTTGTAAACCCCCCTGTACACGCCCCAACCCTCTCGGGGATTTATAGAAAACGATGAAAAATTAGTGAAATCATAAAATTAGTCAATATTGCAAGTCGAACTAATAGATCTAGGGATGATAAATAAGATTATTGTGCCAAAACGAGTTAAAAGGGTTCGCAATCGAAGAATCTTAGCTAGTTTCAACAAAAAAATCACAACACATATATATATACTATCCGCGAAAAAAAACGAACGAGTGGGAGGATTACCTGAGTGCTGCGAGTTTAGATGATTGATCCGAGGAGATTAAATATGAGAAACGATGATCGCAAAACGAATCTAAACCCACGAAATGGACGAGCCGATTCGGGTTTACGCGCGAGAGAGACGAGTCGCGACTGTCGAAGGTAAACTCGCGAATGACAATCCATGGGTCTGGGTAAATTTTTAAATGAGTTATCACGTCGGTTATTCAATAACTGACGTTATAATCTTTTTAAAAACATTTATAACGTCGGTTATTCAATAACCGACGTAAAAACCTTCCTCCGATTCTTTTTTTACGTCGGTTATTTTATAACTGACGTTATAAAGGGCTCAAAATCCGCGTTTTATTACGTCGGTTATTCCATAACCGACGTCAAAAACATCTGCGGATTCTTTTTTTACGTCAGTTATTTTATAACCGACGTAAAAAGGCCTTCAAAAACCGCGTTTTTTACGTCGGTTATTTAATAACCGACGTAAAAAACGCCCCCCGCTTCTATTTTTTACGGCGGTTAATGTATAACCGACGTAAAAAACGAAGCCGCGCGATTAATAACGTCGGTTATAAAAATAACCGACGTTAAAGGTGTACTAAACACAGGTTTTTACGTCGGTTATTAAATAACCGACGTAACAAACCTCGTTTTACATATTATGACGTCGGTTTTATATAACCGACGTAAAAAAATGGTGACGTAAAAAACGTTTTCTGCACTAGTGTGTGGCTAATGTAATGTGCATTTAGGAATTATTCCATGCTACATTATCATGATCGATGATTGCACAGTCAAGATATTCTTCATCATGCTGGATCAAAGTAGCTCATATCTTCTGACCATGCACTTACTTCATTTTACCATTCCTTAATTAATTAAGGGAATCATTTGAAGTATATATACCTCTATCTTATTCTTGGAATAGTTCAAATTCACTTGTTGAACTATTTCCAAAAGCTTTATAAGATACATTTATTTTAAAGGCTCCTTTGTCCAAACTAAAGACATCTATAATACCAAAATTATTTAGCTTTTTTGAGCCTAAATATCATACTTGTTATATTCATGACGTACACATTTAGTATTTCTTGAAAAATAATTATCTTTCCACAACTGGGTATAAGTCTTACATTTATATTCATCACTCATTTCCTAGGATTGATGTATCACTAAACTAGTGATTGATTTTAAGAAAAAAATAATTTCAAAACCTAGAAGAATGTCTTATTTTGTCCAAGAAAACATGATATTAATGTTTGTGGTTATACTCAATAATAGTTCCACGTTAATCTTTAACTTAGCAAGAAATTGTTTACTTGTCACCAATGGCCTAGGTATCACCCTTTCACAGCCACTTGGATAATATGCCTAACTTTCAATAAGGTTTCTATACTTACTTGGAAACTATATTATAATATAAATATGTCACCATCATATTGTATTTAATACCCAAGTAGTAAAATGAAAACATTACAGTGATGAATATTCCTGAAGAATAAGCAGGTAACTTGCTTCTTTAATTTAGTTTATTTCTTTTAAACTTCCATATTTTTATTTTATAATATGAAATGAAAATAAATTTTTTTAATACATCGTTAATTGAAGGACGTCGTGAATATACCATTGGAATTACTATCCTTTTGTCCTTTTTCTCATTGTCTTTCAATTTATTCACCATAATAATTAAATATGAATTTATCTTTGATATTATTATTATCTTGGCGAACCTTACCTAAATTAGTAATGAAGAATTTACTCAATACTTGTTCATTTTGTAACATAAAATGAGACTTAATTAATGTGGAAAAAATGATATGAGAAAGGGATCTATTTAAATATCATGATCGATCTTTCAATTTACACATGTCGGTGTAACCATCACCTTATTCATATCATTGCTTCACTTTCTCCTTGAAAAAATCTCAGAGATGAGACTTCATGTTTATATCATTCATGTGCTAGTGTAGAAAACGCAAATAACACCAAACATTGATGAAAGAATAATGATATAACTATCATATGTTTTTTACATTAATCTCATGTAAGCAATTTTACCCTCACTTATTGAGGTAGTTTAACAGTGTTGGGGACACTGGAACCTTGAGTTTTCTATATCATAGTACTATACGCAAGTGCATGTACTATTCATAGATACTCAAGCCAGTGTAGGAATTGACTTTGTCCAATATTTAGTGCAGTTTTTAAACTTGTGGTTTAACTTTCCATTTAAATACAAATATAAATTTTAGTAGATTAGTTCTTTTATCATGATTACTAGTTAAGACATTTTGATTAATCATTTAATGTCTCCCACTGTTTTATTGGATTCTAGGAACCCACTTTGCTAAAATCAGAATACTCTGTCGCTTGAGTATTCTAGTGGAAAGAATCCTGGAACCACCCCTCATAGTCTACAAGTTATGGCTATGCCACTACTTGGAGGGTTTAAGGTGGGATTTTGGCTAGCTGACCACTTTAACTTGTGGTTCCTTGATCTATTGAGTGAAGTCCAAGCTTCAAAAATCTAAATCTGATTTACTCAATGCTTTCCTCTAAAATGATATAAAGTTATCTATGGATAAATCTTACTATCACTTTAGTTAATTTGACCCATCATTCTTATAAAAACTCCCCAGTATTAAGAGGCACCCTCAGCTATGGCGTGACCAGCACCCCAAACACCTAGTTTTGTCCAAATTTGAATGGCGGAAGGCTGCTATGACTTAATATATCTTTGAGGGTTTTATTATTTTTAATGTGACAAAATAAATCATTTTCTATTTTATAAGCATGTACTATGTGATCACACTCACAACTAACTGTGAAATAAATAGAAATTTCATCGCTTCACATGTTCATTTTATCTTGCATGCTTGTTTATTATTATTTTATGTGATCGCACTCTAACTACACATTCACAAAATAATAAACTATGAAAAATAAAATGACAACCTAATAATGATCCAGTACTAATGATTGATATGTTGAGTGAATAACAGACAAACATAAACCTTAGGGGTAATACCATGAGTTTCATAGCCTGCAACTCGTATTGTAGCATCTGCCACTCCAATGCATTCAACTCCTATCTGGTGCATCACCAGAACTCGACACGAATTATTTCACTAGTCGTCTCATCATTATATAATAATACTCACATGCAGTCAAGGGGATCTCGGGGAGTAAAATGTACAACTCATAGAAGTGAACACATAGGCCCTTATATATATAACGACTCTGAGATGACATTCATATCACCTTTAAATTAAATAAACTAATTATTACAACACCATGAAATAATTAAATTATTTAATTAAATAAATAATCAAGCACCAGACATTAATTGTTCAGTCTCCAGCTCATGATCAGAATACGCATTAACTCGCGTATATAAACTAAATGCAGAACAAAAATTAAACTTGCATTAAATAAATCTGAGGGCATTTAATTGAATTAAAAAATTTCACTCAAATTTTTTAAATCAATATTTTAACGTCGTTCGGTCCTAATTAATTAATTTAATTTTAAAAACTAAAAAATATATTAATTTAATTAAACTCTAAATTAAATTAATTATGCCTCCTTTTTTGATAAACCAAAAATTAATATTTAATTAATTTAATTATCAACTGAAATTAAATTAATTATTTTAATTAATTTTTGATTGAATTAAAATTACACAAGACCCTGAAACCCCGAGTAGGTCCTGTGCAGGTTGGGGGAAACCTGCGCAAGCCCAATCTAGGCTGTGGTGACCCCGTACAGGGGCGTTCTGGGTCAGGCAGGCCCACCCAAGCCTGTTCCAGGCTAAGCAAACCCACTCGGGCGAGTTTTTGGATCAAACCAAGTCCAAACTACATGAGGGATTACCTCACAGAGACATAATCTAGTTGTTTGGGTGCTTCTCTCACATGTAAGCGTGCCAGAGATAGTGGGGCAGCTGGTCCGTCCAGTAAGGGGGCGGTCCGATGGGGCAGAACCTGGTTGGCTAAGAGCAGGCGGGGTTTCCCGGCGTTGCTATTGGGAGGAGTCGGCCACGGGTGGCTAAAGCGGTCCGGAATGATATGGGAGGGTGTTCCAAGGAGTGAAGGATGTCATGGGTAAGACTGAAGGTGTCTGGTGCTTTTTTTGGAGGGGTTTCCCTTGTGAGGTCGGTGACTAGCGGAGCAGGGAGGAGGCGAGCAGCCCAGGGGCGGTCCGTATAGGCGGTGAGGGTGGAGGCCGGAGAAGGGGCGCCAGAACGAGGCAGAGCAGTGGTGTATGCCATCGGAAACTCAGAGGGGCGATCGGACAGGTGCGCGGGCCGGTATGTGCAGGCAGTCCGAGTAGGGGCAGCTGACTGATGAGGGGTCATCGGAAGAGCGGCCTGTCCAGAGCAGGGCGCCACCGCTATGCCTGAGGAAGGAGGTCGATCCGCTATCATGACCGAGGGAGGAGGTGGCCTGAGGGTTCCATTGGGGGGCTCTCACCAACTAGTGGGGTGTGGGGCATCTTCCGCAGCATGGCTGCGTGAGAGAGACAACCGAGGGGCTGCTCGGCCCCCCAAACATCCTTTTTTATCAAAGACCAGCAAAGTTGTTCTCCTCTTTTCTTTGTTTTTTTTTGTTCACTTTTTACAAGTGCGGTGCCACCCCACCCTTTAATCAAGACCTTTGTATTATTATTATTATTATTATTATTATTATTATTAAATAATTTTCTAATAACCCAAGTCCCCACTACTTTTCCTCTTTTTTATTTTAGATAGTCTTGCCAACAACCCCCAAAGAAACAGCCTACCCAAACTAAAGTTTTCCAAGCTATCAATATAGACTTAAAAAATGAAATATTATGATATTAAAATATTATTATAATAGAACAATTACTATAATAATAAAATTATTATAATTATTATTATTATCAAAAATCACTAGAAAACACTATTCTCGTGTAAACAAGGGATTTGGATTATTAAATTGAGGTTCATAGATTTAAAACCTCATATATTTACCAATGTTAAATCCAAACTAAATATTTGAATGACTATAGAATGTTCAACCGATGTCGGATTAATACATGGTATGTGGTGTTGGGACTGTTATCATACCCTCTTCATAAATTAATGCAAATTTAATTTTTTTCAATTGACTTAAAATCATCATGTGTCCCTTTGATACTATTTTAAGGAACCGGGCATGCGGTAGAAGCTCCAAATAGGTGTGACTTTAAAAAATTTCCTCCAACGGTCAATTTGAACTTGTCGACGTCAACGAACAGCTGCCCGGTTTAGGCTGAGGATCTCGTGTGAAGGGTTTTAAGCACAAAAATAAAATGAAAAATACCTAGTTTAAATCCAAAGTCATGCATGATATCTATTTTTCATTGGTGATCACTGCTCAAAGAATCTGACATTGAACTCCTCTAGATCGTCCACACATGCTTCAAAAAACTACAGGAATTTCATTCATCGATTATGAGTGCTAGCGTGGAATTCCAAAAATGCCTTCGACGCTCCAACAATCACCGCATTGCTCTTCTTGTGATGCTTGAGAGAGAGCTAGATCTGAGATCCTTGGATCCAAATCATCTCTCTTTGGAAATTGGGAGAGAGGATAGGAGAGATAATTCTCATGGATAGTAATTTCTAAAATCCCCTCCTCCTCTATTTATAATGTGTTATGTGTTTACCCAAAAATGCTAACCCAACTCCCAAATAATCAATGCACTATTAACAATATATTATGACTAATAAACTGAGTCATAAATATTATTATCATTTTCTTGTAATATATTAAATATATTACATGACAATAATTGAGTCTAAAACCTATCTCATCATTCCCATAAATATTAATTGAACTTTAAATATTTTTAAATATTCGTAAATTAATATTTTTCATGTATTTACTTAAAACTTGTAAATAAATTTAATAAATAAATTCAATGCTCATTATTCTAAACTTTAATAATATGAATTTATTGATTTCATTGGTGATTGTTTTTCCTTGGACAAATCTGGGACCCCAGTGGTGGGGCCCACCATGTCCTAATCTCCTATTCAACTAAATAGGGAAGATTCTCGAATATGTTATTATGTGTGACCCTCTAGGCCTTTATCTCAACAGTAGTGAATATTATTCATAGACCAAGAGTGGGATCTAGAAACCCATCATGCCCCCTGAAGAGATAAGGATTGTCATAGTAGAAACAACCAACCTATGAACACGTGATTTGTAATATAATCTCTTTGTCTATAATATCTCCTAAAGTAGGATGCTATCATGTGTAATCGCCCTTTTCTTTCTTTATTGTTTGTTGATATAATTGGACGGATTTACCCTAGAATGTCATGTTCATGTTTTTATAAAGGTACTTCCATCCTTATCAACATGGCCCAAGATATATTACTTCCATAACCTGGAAGCGACAAATCTTTTCTTGACCATTTAACCAAATTCATGCCACCAATGACGCACCCAACAAAAACTACCTCACCACGACTTCATTGCCATGGTTTTTATCTTGTATCAAAGTACACAATCAAATGAAATACATTGGTAATGATCTCAAGTCAAGATGCCATTACACATGACCGTAGATAGGAACATCGAATGACACCCAAAACATGTGGTGTTTCTATTATAGGGTCAATCCTCATGATCTCACTACTAGAGATCACCAAGTGAAAACTTCATGAGAAGAAGTATCAATGCTTATGAGCCCCAAGCACCTGATAGTCAAACATCTACTGTTTCTAATCAATAAGATGTATGTAAACCATAGAACATATATTTAAGATTAATTTCATAGTATCTAGAGGTTCTCATTATATCCTGAGATTTGTTATAACCTTTCAATACGACAATTAATCTTTTGACATTACCATTTCAATAGTGGATGAAAAAAATTCTACACTATAATGGTAAGATGAAATCATGTATAGCTAACCATATACATGATATGGTAATAAAAATCACTTAATAGTTGGGTCTAGGGAAACCACTATTTCAACAAACCATCACAGATGTCCCACCCATTAATTCACCTGTGATGCACTGATATTAAGATGCTAGAAGAAAGTATCATCTCTACCTATCTCATATTTACTATAGTAAAAAATGAATCTTTTGGGCCACAACTATGAATAATGTCCCCAAAAATTCTAGATATTTGGGAGGATATATATTATTTGATTCATAATCATATAACTTGATACATACTATGGGATAGAAGTGGTATCACCACTAAGGGGAACTAATTCCTATTTCATTCTCATATAGTAGATTCTAGAGGAATTACATGTCTACACCAATCCCTTTCACTATGTTCTCCCTAAGGGGTTCCTTGAAGAATTTCCAATAATTTCTTATAAATATCTAATCTATCTCACCCCATATCTATGTGTGAGTAGAATGGGATACATTCATAAGTTGTCATGTGTCTCTACTTTTATTAGTGGGTGAGATATGTAGTATAAAATCCATTATCCCACTCAAACACATATCTTAGGTTGACTTCATATGAGATACACTATTTCATCCCATCACCAAAAACATCCAACCGCCATAGGCTATATCACATATCATGTCAAGAAAACACGAAGATAAAAATATCCTCCACACAAACAATGATCATCCTATCAGTGTAAAATGAATAGATGAATAGAAAACCAAAAATTATATCCACTATAATAAATACCAACATCCAAAACTTATAGGTGGTAAAAAAATTCGATTATAAATTATTTGTTTTCTTGAGTTTTTCTATTGTCCACTTCATGACATGTGTTATCTCACTCTTCACATAGAAGTCATGTTTGAATCATTATAATTTCTCTAGATACATCTTCTAAATTCTATATCCAATTCCAAACTATGTGAATCTTTTACCGTATTGATTTAACAACATTATTCTTTGACGTCCTCATTACATTCCCCATTCTATTCTCATCATTTATATTCACTATTAATATCATGTCCCTGTTTTAATTATTCCTCAATGTTTGAGGAAGTCTTCTTTTTATGTGATGTATCAATACTTCACTTCCACTACTAACATATAACATTAACTTTCACTATCACCCTTTACAATTAAATCTCTTTTAACACATTTAATATTCTAATGATTGATATATTGTGACATGATATAAATGAATTCATTTATACCATCAAATCATATCTAAAAGTTTTTTTTCCATCAAAACACATTCTAGAAGTTACCAATTTTCATTAGCACTACATCCTTCATCTATATAGTCAGATCTCAAAGTTCATTATTTATTTAACAACCCAATTTCATCACAATAATTCCTTTCACTTCACTACATGTTTCCTATATATATCAACAATGTATGATCAATTTCTCAAATTCATTATGTCATAATGAATTCATAATCATTAAAATATTTTTTATTGTATTCCATGAAGTATTATTGTAGAGTTAATAATAACTTTTATATTCTTAATGTCATCTTATAAAACCCATCAGGTTTTTAACACAATCTGATCACATCCTCTTATGATCATAAAATTCATCTAATAACATTTATTAAATATTATTCTTCATGTTTACCATTACTTTTCTAAATATTAATATTTTCATGATCAAACAATATTTTTGTAAAATTATAATAAATAAAAAATTTCATTCTTATATTAGTAATTTGTGTTTTATTAAATCATTATACATCATAACATAATTCCTGATGACCAATAAAATTCTTCCACTTATTCAAATGTTTTTACTAAATTAAATTATTATTATTTAATAACATTAATTTTCCATATTCATGTAAAAAATATCAATTAATTCATCTATCAATATTTTCCAAAAATACCCAAACATGGTTCCTAGGGTAAAAAATGTCACAAGGAGTCCAATGATATTTTTAGAATAAAAAATTATATTACTAGTTCCCTTATGCTCTTGATTTGTCATTAACCAATCCAGGGGTTCCATGTGGCATCCTTATGTGCTTTCCATGCACATCAATTTGTCCCGCCCACTTTGTTTCTATACCAGTCATCTAATCTACACATTTAATAGATTAGATGGTACCAGGGGCCTTCATGTGTTTACGGTTAAACTTATCTAATACAATACCATCAATATTACATTTGGGTGGATAAAATTACTTAGAACTATGCACATTATTGTTTCATTTCCCTTAAATAAAATTGATCTGTTTCTCCCTCCAATGTTCAATCTAGGAGATTAGATAGATGTAGAATTTTAATAGTAACCAATACATGTTGTGATATTACCACATAGTTATCTATTCTATCAAGCTGATGAAATGGATATCATGGGCCACTACCAAAGGGTCTCACCCTCCTATGATTAGGGATATGTGCTTGGTTCTTGTAACACCCAAAGAATTTACAAATAGATTTATTATAGAATTCCTGGATCAATGAGTCTCTACAAACACCACTTTATTACAACCTATCCAAGTAAACATAATTTTTTCACTTCTGTGATGTGAATTTTGAAAATCTGACATACACGATTGCGATGAGTAAGTTATTTAGAGTCCAATAAGAAAAAACATAATTTTTGGTGAATAGTAACCTAACCTTATGAATAGTAACATACCCTTATTAATAGTGAAATACCCTAATGAATATTAACCTTAACTATGAGAGTATATAAATAATATTCAAGTTGAAGTACGATATACCTATGTTTTGGAATAAGTATATAAATTTTTTAAAACTATTTTTTTATAATAAGTTATGATTTTAATTAAATATTAAATTAATCATATTTATAAAATTATTTTTAAAAACTGGATTTCATTTTTGGATTCTACACATCGAAAAATGGTTGGGGTAGACTTTTGGGATTTTTTTGAAATACTTGAATTTTTTATGAATAGTGAAATACCATAATTTACAAAATAAGCTAAATACACTAATTATAGAGTCATGTATGATGTACTGCTGATGTAATACCAATTTATTTGGATTCAAATTATAAAATTTCTATTCTTGGTCATGGAAGACTCACTATTCCTTGTCTTTTGGATAAATAATAAATTAATGAATATAATAGAGAAATCCCCTCTCCCCTCCACTATATAAACCACTCCTCACCCCCTCTTCCTCCCACACCACAAAAGCTTCAAGACTTTACTAAATTTTTCTAAAATATCTCACTAACCTCCTCCCCCACATCCAAGACCTTTTGGTCTCACCAAAAGTCCAAAAACAAAGGCCTTAAGGAGTTTCTCAAAGAGGAGTACACAAGTGGTGAACCTCACTTCCTTTTTCTTCAATTCCTTTTACAAGTTCCATTATTTTTTCTTTATTCTCACCTCCTATCATACAAATTCTATGATAATTCAATTACCTTACATTTACTGGATTTTCATTATGCTAATGTAATATTTCATCATAATATATCTTTTTCCCTTCCTTTTATACAATAAATGCAAACACCGTCAGAGATGTGTTAATTTATCACACTCAAGGAAAACGGGTTTTCAGTTTGCATTAATATCTTAAATACTAGTCATGAAACCTTTTAAATGGTTGAACCAGATCATAACATATGTATTTTATCTTGTTTAATGTTTGTTAATCCTTACACACTCATAATATGGAATAATAATACAAAACAAGTTCATTGTACACAAAATCGCCAAGCCAAATCAAAGCATTTATTAACTCATAGAATGAGTCATCTTTATAGTATATAACCAGAATAATTATAATATCATTTAAATATATTTAATTTCACTAATAATTTATATTAACAATTCTGGATGTTTAACCACATTTCAAATAAACATCCGTTCATGAATACAAGTAAACAGATCATGAAAACCAAAGAAGAAAATGCTACCAAAACAATAAAATTGAATCTCTTAAACCCATAAAAAAGTCCATTAATGAAGTTAATAAGGTTATAACATATCAATTTAATGTTTATGAGGTTTTGGAATTATTAATTAATGAAGATAAATTTGAATATTCATGTTGTTAAAAACAATCAAGAACACCTTCAAGCATAAGGTAAGGGATCTTCTCTCTCACTTTTGTTCAAGAATATCCCCTATGTCATGCTCTTTTATTTTTAATACCTAATGATTTGGTATGTTTTATCACCTCCCCCATAATACCCTTATGATATATAAATAATGGGATACCCCTTTACCTCTCATTAATCCCTCATAAGAACACTCGTTACCATGCTGAAATGTTTGTAAGGGGTTTTCAAATCTCACTTTCAATTCTGTGGGATTTCCATTGATCACCACTTATTTCTTATATGTGGTATAGGTGTAATTAAATTTGATATATATATTTTCATGATTGTATTTATATTCATGGTATTCTATGATTTATTTGGTGGTTATTAACTTTTGTTCATACAACTCAATTGATTACAATGTGGTAATGAGATTTGTCTCAATTTTCACTTCGTTGTGACTTGCTTAGTATTGTGCACCTAATCTCTCTTATGTAGAGTACCTAATGACCATTTGAGATCACTTTTAAATTGAAATTATATTCCATTTAAATTTTCATATTCTCATATCATGGATATGATTATTTTCTAAGTCGTATACCATTTTACATATGGTATTTATTTTGAATGTTGTTTTGACTGAGGAAATATTGATGAATCTGTATCCTCTATTCCATACAGATAATGTAAAGGATTATTTCTATTGTGTTGAATATATGTATAATGAATTATTTGGACATGAAAAAGAGGGTGGGGCCCACTACATCCCCTCGATGCATCGATAGGTCTCATGATACAAATCAGTTGGCGACAAACCCTTCGAGTTTGTTTCAAAAAATCAGACGGGTTTCTACCCACAGACTTAAACCATTTTAACGGTATTGTGGTATCATGTGCTAGATACATGACATCAAAATAATAAGAATTATCTTTATTCAATATCAGTTATTACTATCCATGAGGTTTTCACTATGAAAAAATCTATGGATGGAGTTTCATTCTCAGTTTATTAATGGCATGAGTTTTTCATTTATTCACCATGCCATATTGACTATGCTAAGTTGTTTATAATTAAGTTATTATTGATTCATGATTACACTATTTTTAACCCTTAATGAGCATTTTAGCTCAGCCCTTTTATTTTTTTACCTTAAATAGGTTATGAAGAGGATACTATTTATTGATTTATGTGGATGCAGTTTTTAGTTTTTGTTATGTATTGTATTTTGTAACCTTTTACAATGTAATTTGAGTTAAATATATGTATCTAGTTTCATCAAGACTAATAAACTAACTGTTCCTTCAAAATTTTCATTCCTTCTAACCATTCCAATGTACTTAGTAATGTACCGGCTCCGGTCTAGAGGGGTCGGGTGTTATAGTTCTCATCTATTGATATCTGGATTTTACATTCCTCATGCATCTAGATCCTCCTAGTTGACTTTCCATAGATAAAGTAGCACCACCATCACTGACCACCACTCATGGAGTTTTAAAACTACTAAATATTCCTAATGAACAAAAAAATTCATTCCATAAAATTTTATAACATCTCGATTCCAAATTCGGCCTTCTTGTATCCAAATTCCATCACTAATCTTCTAAAAAATAAGAGAGAAATTGAATAATTCTAAAATATCCCTCTAGGATTTAATCTAATATAAAGATCCTAGTGTGATTATAAAGGTATTTTACTCATAATAACTTTCCAACCATATATCATATTTTTGCAGAATCAATGAAATATAAATTTTGTTAAATGTTTTCTAAAATTTCCCCCTAAAACTAGTCTCTAATTTCTCTCAAAATCCATTGGTTTGAATTAATAGAATCTAAAGTATGACTATTCATTATGAATCAAATAATATGACGTTACAATTTAATTTCAAGATTCGATATTTTGATAGAAAAAAATAAAATAATAATTTTAATTAAAAAAATATAGTTTTTTACAAAAGTATTCATACCTATTTTTATAGATGTGATGTTCTTGGCTAGGATCTCTAATATTTAATGAAATATACAAGGATGTTGGTTCTCCCAATAACCCTAGATCTCTTCCCATTCCCTCTAAATGATGAATATATTAGGGAGTGATTTAGGTTGTGAATTTTAATATAATTATTATTTATTTTAAATAACTCTTTAAAACATCATCACCATTGATGTTCACCAACTCAACAGCACCTAAAATGGGATGAACCAGCCAATCAGGGCTTACCTCACTAGCAATAAGCCAAGTATAACTACCCTGATACCACCTCTAATAGGACATGGTATATAGACCATCACTGAGTAGGCATATCTCACACATGGAAGGCCTTAGACTAAGCACCTGTAGACACACACACATCTCCAAGCCCATACAATAATGCGAAAGAAAAAAAACAAATGATACTATAAATGAATGAAAACATCTATCCCACATCAAAGAATGATAAAATTACTGGAAAATGATAAAGGGTCCAAATAAAATCCCAAAAAAACTATAGAGTACAACTTGATCAGAAGAAGGGGGATACTATCAAATGAAAAACCTGGTAAATACCTTGATCTTTCTAGCCCAATATAAGATATACCTGCTCTCGGTTCTCCTAGAACATCATCAAATAGACTATAATCTACATAATACATTAAATGTGTGGGAAAAAATCATGTAGTGGTGATTATAACAAAACCCAATAAGATATCCTGAAATCACTAAGTATAAATCATAAAGAGTAGTTATCTCAACACAAGTAATGCCAACCAGATAAGAGAAATAATAATTATAAAACCCATAAATACCCATAACAGACAACTAGTCTCAAGGGGTCTCAGCCAAAAATTATAAACATAAGATTTTTATCAAGGATTCTAGGTAACTCACTTTTTGGAGGGATCACTCTCTGATCCATTCCTTCATTGATAACACTCATCCCGGTGTTCAAGATCATGTGGCCTTTGTAAAGACCCATAAAAATTCAAGGGAATTTTTTTCTTAATTTTCTTTATAATTTTACAAGAACGCAGTTTCTGACGGCACCTGATTCCGAGGCCCAGTGTGCCCGGAATCAATTTCTAAAGTTTAGCTCGGGTACGTTCAGTGAACGAACGAGCGAGTTTTTCTATCTTTTGAACTGGTGCTCGGAATCAAATTCTGAGGGCACCGATGGGATCGCAGCACCGGTACTTGCTTAGAAACGCCTCTTCCGGAGTTGCGTTTGCTCGGGTGTGGTTTTTAATTTTTGGGGGTTAAGTGAAGAAAATAAAATAAAGTGGTGCGACAACTTTATTTTATTTCACTTAAAGCCGCTTAAAGCCACTTAAAGTTGCTTAAGCTGAGTTGAAGCGGATAGGGTGGAACCCAAAATATCCTACCCTCTTGGTAGGATATTTGTGAGGTGGGGCCTGCACGAGCCCCACCGTTTCTTTTCCTCTAAGTAACGCACCCGCGAAAACCCCTATTAAATGAAAGTCAACTGACGCATTTTCTAAATTCTTAACGCCCCTATTAATTGGGCGGTTAGTTCGATGCAATTAATTCTATGAATTAATTGTTTGTTAGTTATCTTTTTTTTTCAAATTCTTTAGTTGATAATAAAATAAGATGAGGACATATTTTATTATTTGGTTGTTGTGCTAAACCTTTGGAGAATCTCTAAATATCTTCATCCTCCTTCGCGAAGAACACGAAGAACGCGAAGAACGTGAAGAACGCGAAGAACGCGAAGAACGTGAAGAACACCAACCTCCGACGAAGGGCGACGAAGAACTCCAGACCCCCGGAGATCGACGCGACGCCGTGTTCCGCGACGCCGACGAGTCTTCTCCCACGACGTTCTTCTGCGACGTTTCTCCTCCCACGACAAATCTTCAATCAACTGCTTGAGGTAGGAGATTTCGGAACTTTTAAATTTCCTTTGTGGATTTTATCCTTAACACAGATTTAATTCATGAAATAAAAATCTGTGTGTTTTTCTTTAAACCTCAGAGATCGTCGACGCGACACCGTATACCGCGACGACGCGACGCCCTTCCGTGACGCGACGATCCTTTTCTTCCACGACGGTCAATTCCGCGACGAACTCGCGTCCGACGACGACGAAGGTAGGGGTCATTTTGAAAATGTTATTACCCATGTTTGTTTTCCTCCAAGGAAAGAACGCGGACCAACCAATTTACAAGTTAGTCCGTGGATTATTATTGCGGTTCGTGGTTCATCAATTGCTGGGATTTTATGGTGTTGTTTCAATCCGCTAACGCGGTGGGTGCGGACCATCGAACAAGTCTGAACCCACCGTTCTTTGTTCTTGGTGTGCGGAATGGCGGACGATGACAAAATGGGTCGTAGAGACGATTTGTTGATTCCGCAGTGAAGAACGGGACCCAGGAGGAGCTACGGTGCAGACGGAAATGGAATCGGACCACCGGAGCAACTCCGGTGGCCCGCGGACTCCACCGGCGGCGCCCCGGCGCGCCGCCGGATGGAGCCGCCGCGGTGGAGGCGGCTGACTAGACCCGCGACCGCGCGGGTCCGGTGAGACACGGGACGCGGCTCTGCCGCGTCCGCTAACCAAGCGCGGCCCCACGCGGGGCCGCGGCTCCTCTTTTCGCAGGGGCAGCACGCCCCGCGGTTTCCTCGCTCGGCCGCTCGGCAGAGCCGAGCCGAGCCGACCCGCCGGTTCGGGCCGGGTCGCGCCCAGGCCGGGCCGGGCCACTCTGGCCGAGTCGGTCCGGGTCGGACAGGACCCGGGTCGGGTCGACCCAGTTCGGGCCGACCCATGGGGTTGGGCCGGGTCGGCCCGGGCCCAGACCCCCCGTTCCGGGACCTTTTTGGTCTTTTGCTTGTAACTTGAGCTATGGGCCTCTGAACGATGCGCCGTCAGTGGCGATGCGATTCTTGGATCGAGACGGTCGTTTTGGTATACTACACCCAAGGTTTCAGAATACTTTGGGTTCGGCCGGGTTGGTTCGTACATGAAACCAACCGGGTCCTCGGAGCGGAAACACTTATATCTTGAGCTCCGGACGTCCGATTGACGTGCCGTCGACTTTGATGGATTCCTCTAAGTGAGACGGATCTTTTGGCTTACTCCGCTCGAGGTTTGGATGCCGTCGGAGTGCGGTCGGGTTGGTTCGCTCACAAAACCAATCGGGCCCCTGGAACGAAAAAGCCAATAACTCACAGACCGGGCGTCCGATAGACGCGCCGTCTGTCTCGTTGAATTCCTCATGATGAGACGGAACTTTTGGTATTCATCACCCATGTTTTGGTTTCTATTGGGTAGTGGCTGGGTTGGATTGTACCCGAAATCCAATCGGGCCCCTAGAACGGAAAAGCTGATATCTTTCAGACTGGACGTCCGTTTGACGAACCGTCAGCGACGTTGGTGATCACGTTGAGAAACGGTCCCTATGAGTATACCCTATGAGAGTTCGGGGTATAGTTGAGATACAGCCGGTTTGGTTTTCTCACGAAACCAACCGGGCCCCTGGGACGAAAAGGCTAATAACTCACAGACCGGGCGTCCGATTGGCGCGCCGTCTCTTGCGTTGAGACCCCTATGACGAGGCGGTCCTTTGAGATACTTATTCGTGGGACTTTGAGATACTTGGAGTATCAACCTGTAGCTCGTGGAGCGGACCCTCCCAGAGACGAGCGTGCGGAGTACGGAGACCGTGTAGCCGACTGAGACCTAACGACTGCTTGACCGACTCGACTTGGAGTGAGTCGACTAGCCCAGTGGACGAAGCACTACTTTGTGAGGTGCAGACCCATGGCGGATGAAGCACTACCTGTGTGACAGTGCAGACCCACGGTACTCGTCCGGAGAGTACCTCAGAAGGCTACTAGGGGGTGTGCACTATTGTGTTTGGGTGGCATACCCCGGCGGGAAGCACTACTGTGTTTGGGTGGCTGACCCACGGTACTCGACAGGAGGAGTACCTCAGCAGTCATAGGTTAGTGAGCAGTACCTCGGAGTCGTGACAGGACCACTGTACACTCCAGAGACGGGGCTCTTTAGCAGTTACAGTTTCGATAATGAAAATCCTGGTTTGAGCTGAGACTTTTGACCTTTGTGTTTACCTCATGATTGAGATGGGTCACTTGATAACTTAGGTATATGTATGGGAATATACCCGGGTAGTGGTTATCCATTGATTTCATGATCTTGGTGTTTTCCTCATGATTGAGATGGGTTACTTGATAACTTAGGTATATGCATGGGCATATACCTAAGTAGAGGTTATCTGTTTAGATCTTCTTTGTGGTTATCCATGTTGGTTTTAGTGAGACCTTGAGGGTCTCGGGGTCCCTACTGAGTATCGTTATACTCACCCCTGCACGGGCTATGCCCACACCTCGTTGTGTTGGTTGCAGACGACGGGCAGTGCTGACGGAGGCCGAGTGTTCGAGGACTGGACGGTACCCAGAGGTGGACTACACGACGAGTAAGTACTCGGAGGTGGACTACACGAAGAGTCAGTATCTGGAGGTGGACTTCATGGAAAGATGACACTCGGAGGAGGTTGACGGGCGAGAGCATTATGGAGGCTATCTGTACCTACCCTTCAGGTATGATCCGTGGTGGACGATCCAGGAGTTGCGCCATCTGTACCTACCCTTCAGGTAGGATCCGAGGAGGATGACCCAGGAGCCACTTCCGTTCTTCCAGCTGTTGTCTTTTTCTGTTGTACTTTGTTCAGTTGTAATTTTACTTTCATTTGGGTTTGTATTCTAGAACATTTACCTTTCAGCACTTCTCTTTGTACTTAGTGTTTTACTTCCTCTTGTACGCTGTGGTGTTTTGTTTACATTTATAAAGGCAATGCCTTCCCAGTTATCAGGATTTTTGCCTTTGGTGCTAGTCGCCAGCCCCTGGCCTATGGAAGGTGGGCTTGGGGTAGTCATGGCACGGGCCCCAAGGACGGGTCGTGACAAATTGGTATCCGAGGAGTCGGTTCTACCGCAGAACTTATAACTCTAATATTTTCTTTCTGTGAAGCAATAGTGTTAAGGGTACCGAGTGTGGTTTTCAGTTCAGGGAGTCCAGTGTTGGTGCTGGCGGCTGACGTATCCATACACCGGGACCCTGAAAACTGATTTCTGACTTTGTGCACGAAAACACTGATTACGTGTGTGTTTCAAAGGTTTTCCCTTAAAACAGATCAAACCAGGTCATCTCACCAGGTATAATCGTTTGACCGTGTCACGTTGTTTCTTTCAGGATGCCTTTTCTCGGACGACCAGCTACAGCCCAGAGGGATGTGCGTACTGACAGCCTGTCGAGCGACGAGGCTTCGGTATAGGGCCCTCTTGCAGTTGAGGCACCAGCGGAGGCACCAGCGGTACTACCATACGTTGGGCCAACGATGCCACCAGCCCCAGCAGTAGGCGATGCACACCACTTGAGCACCCTGCACGAGTTCCAGTGCCAGAGGCCACCCAGGTTCTGGGGAGATACGGACCCGCAGGTGGCTGAGGTTTGGCTGGAGGCTGTGGTGAGAGTCTTCAGGTTAGTAGGGACGCCTGCAGACTTCATGGTGATCTTTGTTGCCAACCTTCTTCAGGAAGCAGCAGGTAGGTGGTGGAGCCATTTGTTCCAGTTTTACGACGGGATGACCTTCACATGAGAAGACTTCGAGACCTTCTTCAGGGTGGAGTTTGTGCCAGTAGCTCTACACCCCGAGCGTGTTCAGGAGCTGCTGCCTTTTCCGCGTGTTTTTCGATCAGTAGCCGAGTCATCTGTGGGTAGTAGACAGATGATGCAGAGGTCCAGGAGGACCAGACCAGCAGTTGGACGATCTCGGGTTTTAGGACCGGTGGTGCGGGGCACCCGGGGTGGGGTCAGAGCCAGACGTTCCAGAAACGGACAGTGTTACTCCTGCGGCGGGAAGGGTCACCTGGCACGTGACTGTCCGACTCCTCGTACAGTTGATCCGCAGGCTTTGGAAGAGCCACCGAGGTAGAAGCAGCAGCGGGTGCTTTAGCAACAGCCGAGCAGTGGACAAGGCAGTAGAGCTCCGGGAGAAGGTGGATAGGAGCGGAACTAGTGGATACGTCCCTTGTACTTCTAGTTCCATGTTGCTGTTGTTTTCATGTCTTTGTACTATGAGCTGCAATAATAAAAAGACACTTATCTTTGTGATGTTTGCCTTCCTGTCCTTTTGTTTGGTTGATACTGAGTGGTCCCGGTTAAGACTATTGACTTGACCCTCACTTTCGAGATTTCTACTAGAGGAGACCCAGTGACCTCACACTGATTCCAACGGTGTGACTGACCCTTGGAGGCGAGAGTGACAGTTGGATCTCTTGGTAGTTACGTCGAGGCCTTACGACGTCATCAATGGCCTGAATACATCATTCATGTCAGGATTGACTGTATTAGGCAATGGGTGTGGTTCATCCAGGGGATGAGACCGAGTTTCTCTTTTCGGCAAAGGAGAAATTTTAGCATCTCTTCAGATCATAGGCAAAGAAGGTGCAGATCATCCAGGAGAGGATGAATACTGCACAGTGCAGTACGAAACAGGAAACCGACGCCAGTCTTAGAGACTCGAGCGTGTTAAATGTTTAAAGAGAGGAAGATTTAAGGAGATATGAGTCTGCGGAGTAGCAGACGTGGAGGCAGAGCTAGGAGAGCAGCATGAGGTGGTGTACATATTAACATGCTACAACCACCCGCCTTAGTTATCCCTGCTAGGCTCAGGAAGCTGGAGGGCGGAGGAAGAGAGTAGCTGCATGCAGTCAAGGAGTGTGACCCAATGGCTCTAAAAATGATTCAAAGGACAGTCTGTATCCACTACTAGCTGTTGTAGTAACAGACGTCGATATGAATCATTCCTTGCTTTCACAAATCTTGTTCCAGAAATAGAGTTTCTGGTAAGCCGTGGACTTGACCCTCACGTCTGGAGATACCTTGGGAGGAGACTCGATAATCACACTTACGCCGACGGTGTGGTCAGACCCTCGAGGCGAGAGTTTCGGTTGGAATCTCTTGGTGGCAGCGTCGAGGCCTTAAGACGTTGGATTGAGTATAGACTGGGCAATCACAGTTCATACACGAATTGATGGTATTAGGAAAAAAGGTTGTGGTTTAACTACGACGTCGGAATGGGTTTTCCTTGGTCGGCGAAAAAGGAAACCTTAGGCGGCACAGGGTAACTCATGCACAGGAGGGTGCAACTGATCACTCTTGAGTCGGTCAACCTTACCCTCGTGGCAGCATTCGTTTTGAGTTCCAGTTCTAAACAGGAGTTGGAGACCTCTCGAGTTCGAGGATGACGATCACGTCCTTATACGGGTCTCACCTCGACGAGGTTTACGGAGATGTGACCAAGGCGGTAAGTTATCTCCGAGGTTCAGCGGACCTTCTTAGGTCCTCAACTGGGTAGGAGGGGTGGTTTACCGTTTGACCCATCCACCTCAGTTGCACCAGGTGCACGAAGACTTCCACGTATCTCAGTAGAGGAGATACGTGCTCGACCCTTCGCATATCATCGACCATGGGGAGATGGACGATGGCGATGGGGTGACTTTCACGGAAGTTACATTGGGGATCGAGGATCGACAGGGGTGGATCCTACGAGAACGGTCTATTCCTCGGGTGCGCTTTCACTGGAAGTACGGGAACCTCCAGGTGAGCAAATGAGAGCGGGAGGCTCAGATGCGTGCTCAGTACCACTTTTGTGACCCTAGTTTGTGTTAAAGCTTTACGGGGACGTAAAGCCCTGAGGTGGGAGTAATGTAAAGACCCATAAAAATTCAAGGGAATTTTTTTCTTAATTTTCTTTGTAATTTTACAAGAACTCAGTTTCTGACGGCACCTGATTCTGAGGCCCGATGTGCCCGAAATCAATTTCCGAAGTTTAGCTCGGGTACGTTCAGTGAACGAACGAGCGGGTTTTTCTATCTTTTGAACCGGTGCTTGGAATCAAATTCTGAGGGCACCGATGGGATCGCAGCGCCGGTACTTGCTTAGAAACTCCTCTTCCGGAGTTGCGTTTTCTCGGGTGTGGTTTTTAATTTTTGGGGGTTAAGTGAAGAAAATAAAATAAAGTGGTGCGACAACTTTATTTTATTTCATTTAAAGCCTCTTAAAGCCACTTAAAGCTGCTTAAGCTGAGTTGAAGCGGATAGGGTGGAACCCAAAATATCCTACCCTCTTGGTAGGATATTTTTGAGGTGGAGCCCGCATGAGCCTCATCGTTTCTTTTCTGCTAAGTAACGCACCCGCGAAAACCCCTATTAAATGAAAGTCAACTGACGCATTTTCTAAATTCTTAACACCCCTATTAATTGGGTGGTTAGTTCGTTGCAATTAATTCTATGAATTAATTGTTTGTTACTTATCTTTCTTTTTCAAATTCTTTAGTTGATAATAAAATAAGATGAGGACTTATTTTATTATCTGGTTGTTGTGTTAAACCTTTGGAGAATCTCTAAAGATCTTCATCCTCCTTCGCGAAGAACACGAAGAACGCGAAGAACACGAAGAACACCGGCCTTCGACGAAGGGCGACGAAGAACGCCAGACCCCCGGAGATCGACGCGACGCCGTGTTCCGCGATGCCGACAATTCTTCTCCCACGACGTTCTTCTGCGACGTTTCTCCTCCCGCGACAAATCTTCGATCAACTTCTTGAGGTAGGAGATTTCGGAACTTTTAAATTTCCATTGTGGATTTTATCCTTAACACAGATTTAATTCATGAAATAAAAATCTGTGTGTTTTTCTTTAAACCTCGGAGATCGTCGACCCGACGCCGTATACCGCGACGACGCGACGCCCTTCCGCGACGCGACGATCCTTTTCTTCCGTGACGGTCAATTCCGCGACGAACTCGCGTCCGACGACGATGAAGGTAGGGGTCGTTTTGAAAATGTTATTACCCATGTTTGTTTTCATCCAAGGTAAGAATGTGGACCAACCAATTTACAAGTTGGTCCACAGATTATTATTGCGGGTCGTGGTTCATCAATTGCTGGGATTTTATGGTGTTGTTTCAATCCGCTAACGTGGTGGGTGCGGACCATCGAATATGTCCGAACCCACCATCCTTTGTTCTTGGTGTGTGGAATGGCGGACGATGACAAAACGGGTCGCAGAGACGATTTTTTGATTCCACAGTGATGAACGGGACCCGGGAGGAGCTACGGCGTAGACGGAAATGGAATCGGACCACCGGAGCAACTTCGGTGGCCCGCGGACTCCACCGGCGGCGCCGGCAGCCGGAGGCGGCGGTGCCCTGGCGCGCCGCCGGATGGAGCCGCCGCGGCTGAAGCCGCGGTGGCGGCAGCCGACTAGACCCGCGAACGCGCGGGTCCGGCAAGACACAGGACGCGGCTCTGCCGCGTCCGCTGACCAAGCATGGGGCCGCGGCTCCTCTTTCCGCGGTGGTAGCACGCCCCGCGGTTTCCTCGCTCGGCCGCTTGGCCGAGCCGACCCGCCGGTTCGGGCCGGGTCGCGCCCAGGCCGGTCCGGGTCGCGCCCAGGCCGGGCCGGGCCACTCTGGCCGAGCCGGGCCAGGTCGGACCGGACCCGGGTCGGGTCGACCCGGTTCAGGCCGACCCCGGGGGGGGGGGGGGGGGGGGGGCGGTTGGGCCGGGTCGGTCCGGGCCCAGACCCCCCGTTCCGGGACCTTTTCGGTCTTTTGCTCGTAACATGAGCTACGAGCTTCCGAATGATGCGCCATTAGCAGCGATGCGATTCTTGGACCGAGACGGTCGTTTCAATATACTACACCCAAAGTTTCGGAATACTTTGGGTTCATCCGGGTTGGTTCGTACACGAAACCAACCGGGCCCTCGGAGCGGAAACGCTTATATCTTGAGCTTCGGACGTCCGATTGACGTGCTGTCAACTTTGATGGATTCCTCTAAGTGAGAAGGATCTTTTGGCTTACTCTGCTCGAGGTTTGGATGTCGTCGGAGTGCGGTCGGGTTGGTTCTCTCACAAAACCAACCGGGACCCTGGAACGAAAAAGCCAATAACTCACAGACTGGGCGTCCGATAGACACGTCGTTTGTCTCGTTGAATTCCTCATGATGAGACGGAACTTTTGGTATTATTAGCCCGAGTTTCGGTTGCTGTTGGATAGTGGCTGGGTTGGATTGTACCCGAAATCCAACCTGGCCCCTAGAATAGAAAAGCTGATATCTTTCAGACTGGACGTCTGTTTGACGAACTGTCAGCGGCGTTGGTGATCAGGTTGAGAAACGGTCCCTATGAGTATACCCTATGAGATTTAGGGGTACAGTTCAGATACGGCCGGGTTGGTTCGCTCACGAAACCAACCAGGCCCCTGGGACGAAAAGGCTAATAACTCACAGACCGGGCGTCCGATTGACGCGCCGTCTGTTGCGTTGAGACCCCTATGATGAGGCGGTCCTTTGAGATACTTCTTCATGGGACTTTGAGATACTTGGAGTATCTACCTGTATCTTGTGGAGCGGACCCTCCCGGAGACGAGCGTGCGGAGTACGGAGACCGTGTAGCCGACTGAGACTTGACAACTGCTTGACCGACTCAACTTGGAGTGAGTCGAATAGCCGAGTGGACGGAGCACTACTTTGTGAGGTGCAGACCCATGGCAGACAGAGCACTACCTGTGTGACAGTGCAGACCCGCGGTACTCGTCCGGAGAGTACCTCAGAAGGCTACTAGGGGGTGTGCACTACTGTGTTTGGGTGGTATACCCCGGTGGGAAGCACTACTGTGTTTGGGTGGCTGACCCGCGGTACTCGACAGGAGGAGTACCTTAGCAGTCATAGGTTAGTGAGCAGTACCTCGGAGTCGTGACAGGACCACTGTACACTCCAGAGACGGGGCTCTTCAGCAGTTACGGTTTCGATAATGAAAATCCTGGTTTGAGCTGAGACTTTTGACCTTTGTGTTTACCTCATGATTGAGATGGGTCACTTGATAACTTAGGTATATGTATGGGCATATACCCGGGTAGTGTTTATCCGTTGATTTCATAATCTTGGTGTTTTCCTCATGATTGAGATGGGTTACTTGATAACTTAGGTATATGCATGGGCATATACCTAAGTAGAGGTTATCTATTGAGATCTTCTTTGTGGTTATCCATGTTGGTTTTAGTGAGACCTTGAGGGTCTCGGGGTCCCTACTGAGTATCGTTATACTCACCCCTGCACGGGCTATGCTCGCACCTCGTTGTGTTGGTTGCAGACGACGTTCAGGGCTGACGGAGGTCGAGTGTTCGAGGACTGGACGGTACCTGGAGGTGGACTACAAGATGAGTCAGTACCCGGAGGTGGACTACACGACGAGTCAGTATCCGGAGGTGGAATTCACGGCGAGACGACAATCGGAGGAGGTTGACGTGCGAGAGCATTATGGAGGCTATCTGTACCTACCCTTCAAGTAGGATCTGTGGTGGACGATCCAGGAGCTGCGCCATCTGTACCTATCCTTAAGGTAGGATCCGAGGAGGACGACCCAGGAGCCGCTTCCATTCTTCCAACTATTGTCTTTTTCTGTTGTACTTTGTTCAGTTGTAGTTGTACTTTCATTTGGGTTTGTATTTTGGCCCATTTACCTTTCAGCACTTCTCTTTGTACTTAGTGTTTTACTTCCGCTTGTACTCTGTGGTGTTTTGTTTACATTTATAAAGGCAATGCCTTCCTAGTTATCGGGATTTTCGCCTTTGGTTCTAGTCGCCAGCCCCTGGCCTATGGAAGGCGGGCTTGGCGTAGTCACGGCACGGGCCCCGAGGACAGGTCATGACAGCCTTGCCAATATGTACTCATTAGAACTCAAAAGATTATGTTGTCTAGATAGAGGATCACTTCTAGGACCATTTGGGGATTCCACCAACCCTAATGGATCAATATTCTATATATGGTATTTATTTCCTATGCATGGTCACCACACCAATACCATGAACCCCATATAAGAATGATATGATAGAGGATCCCACCCTAGGCCTCATGAATGGATAACACGAACACTATCTGAATCAGGACTCACATAGGGGATCAAAAACCTATCTTTAGGATGTAATTTCATGTTATACCCTCATAGTTTTGGATCAAGTGACCATACTCAATTGATCCTAGTCTATACTAAGAAAATGAAGGGCTCCAAACACCCTTAGAGGTAGTACACTACGTGTACTGGTGGTACACGACATGTTTATCCAACACATGGTATGCCCATATCTCTCCATCTCATATAGCATGTAAACCTTCACATATAAGGAATGTCCCTTAAGAGTAAATCACATGTATAGGTTGAGTCGGAACTCAGTATTCCTCTTACCCATGTACCTTAGGTTGTGACGGTGTATAATGGTCATGTTCGAGTACCGGGTTAAGCCCATGTACTTTACCCATGCTCGTGTTCTTGGACGTACATGTTCTCATGTACTACCAAAGTAAATTTTGAGTCACTATCCATGGGACACACAATGTGTAACATGTTTCAAATGGAGTGTGACCCTTAACTTTCTACAGAAACCATAGAACCATAGAAAGGGGGTCCTACACAGCGTATATCTCCAGATTACATGTTGTACAACATAGTATTTCTAGAACTTAGTGGTTACTTCATGTGTATTCTCAAACCAATACCAAATCTACCAAAACTTTCATCGATCAAACCCATTATCCTCAGATAAACCCTCTACCAAGCTCCTTCATAGCCATCGACTGGAATCTGGACACTAAATTCGATCGAGAGTTCATTCTTTGTTACACTGTTTCATCAGAATGCCAAGAACCACAGCTAGGAATCTCTAAATCCAAACCCATTCATCCTCCTTCATCACAAAACTTGGTCTCATCCTCAATTGAAAACCATGTACACAATACTTATTTGTTATGATAAATATCTATTGTGCAGTGACCGAATACTTGGTATTCATCAAATCACAGGCTAAAGAAATTGCATGTGATGAACATACGATGAAATAAGGGATAAATCCAAGAAACACAAGAGGGGAATGAACCTTTTCTATTCTTTCTGGTTTCTATCAATCTATTTTCATTCGAAAAATGAATAAATTGACTAAAAATAATCAAATAAATCAACCATAATTCAATCGTTCATGCGTAAATCAATTATTATTAGATGAATTGATCCATGTTCGATGAAGGATAACAAATTCGGATGAATCCACATAAATAAAATTCCCTACCTTGAGTTTTTATAGTTTACTAATGAATAAAAATCATGCATCATAGTCATTGGTGAGATTCACAAACTTCATTGGTGAAGATGATCCCTAAGGTATTTATTTGATCCTCTAATTTGTTATCGTTCTCCAATGATCTCCTTCAACACTCTCTCTCAATTATTAGGGTTATGTAGCTAACCTTTCTAATTTCCCATAACATTTTATTTATAGATGATGGTTAGGGTTTTTGATTTAATTAATCAATTAAATAAATTATTTAATTTATTTAAATATTTGATTCATGATGGTTCTCAATCCCAACACCCAATGCCAATAAATATTATGTCATTCCAAGGGTAAAACCCACATTTTGAACTCATAATAGATTTATAATACATGATTCCATTTGGAAATTATTAGAATTTTTTAGGAAAAATTCATGTGTGTGATATTAATATATTTAATATTGTTAAAATGTTAATTCCATACTCATGAGGCCTCAAAATTTCATGTCGTCTCAGCAAATGGTTCTGAAAATATTAATAGATATATTTAAAATATTTAAATGAAAAAAATAGAAGTAAAATTCTCCCCACCCTATAGATTTTTGTCCCCAAAATCAAAAAATAATACTCAAAATGGTGTGGGTATTATGGTCACATCTTGGTCTCTTTCTCCCAAGTACTCTCCTAAAGATTCATGTACTGCCACCAAAAACACACAATGGGAATCACTCACCCATAGGGGATCTTGTCCTACCAATCCTTTCTCTCTATTGAGTAATACGCAATTGTGGATCAATCCCCAATGTCTAGTATAAGAAACCGGTTCTTATTTTTGAGGTATGAGTTTATTCTTTTCCCTTTTCCTTAAGTGTTTTTAAGAAAATAAGGAAAATGGGGTAAAATCCCAAATTTTGTGGGTACACACCGTGTACATTTCCACACGTCGTGTACTTCAGACGTGTGGGATAAGTACACAGAGTGTGTAGGCCTGTCAGTGATGAAGGGTGTAAAAACTGACTACATGTCGTGTACTTGGTATTTACACATTGTGTACTCATTTGGCAGGTGAACAGTAAGGCGGTGGGAGTAGCCACCAGCAAAGTGACAGTAAACAACATGTATTCAGAAATACACACTATGTAATCATGTTGACAAATGAACTGTGAGGCAGTGGAAAGTGGTCGCCGAAGGAACAGTTAAAAATATGGAAAGTACACATCATTTAATTGGGAGTACATTCCATGTAGTTTGTTTTTTTCGCTTAAAACAGGATTTAGCCTCCTCTTTCAATAGAGGAAAATTAGAATGCTGGGAAACTGTGGGAGAGACGACTGAACCTTGGAAGAGCTCTCGATTGCACACCAGAAATCTGTTTCTTCCTCCGTCGATCACGTTTGGACTGCGCGGGTAAGACCTTCCCTCTCCTTGAGTGTTTTCTTCCAATTATTTCCCTAGGTGATGTTATTTGAGTTTTAATGGGTGAACGTTTATCCCAGATATACATCGTTCACGGACGATTTGGGAGGCGTCATTCACATATATCAATCAGTGGAGATCGAGGTAGGTGGTATGGTGTTTAATTCCAACTGTGAAGTGTTTTTGTATACTGTTGTGCTACACGCCCATGTTTGGGGTGTCATATAGCTAAGTCATTGACTGATTAAATACCTATAATTGCATAAGTAATTTATTGAATATGTGTAATTGCTTTTTGGGATCATTGCTTGGATCTAGGGCCACCCTATGGGTGTGTTTCCATTGTTTAGTTGTTTGGTCAGGTTACCCGAGGGTATACTGAGATAGCATGTTTTGGGTTTTCTTGAGAGGAAACATATTTATTACTTTCTTATCCTGAGGGAAGATTTTTTCTTAGCCTGAGGGCAGTGTTTTTCTTAGCCTGAGGGAAGTGTTTTGTTTAGCCTAAGGGTAGTGTTTCGTTTAGCCTGAGGGAAAATCTTCTCATGCATGTGGGTAGTAGCTTCTGTGCTTGAGGGCGACATCTCGTATGCCTAAGGGAGATATTAGTTATGCCAGAGGGAAGTGTTTTTTTATCCTGAGGGAAGTGTTTCGTTTAGCCTGAGGGTAACTCTTCTCATGCCTGTGGGCAGTAGCTTATGTGCCTGAGGGCAACATCTCGTATGCCTGAGGGCAATATTCGTTATGCATGTGGGAAATCACCTGAGGGGTTCGATTATGATTACTTGAGGGTAAGTTTTTTCATGTCTGAGGACTCTATTTACTTTGAATATTCACTGTAGTAATTTCTTATGTTATACCTGCCAAGCTAAAGAACAAGCTTGGTATTATTATACCTTCTACTTGTTAGATAGCTTGTTGTGGTTTTTGTTGTGGCACTGTATAGGTGATTGTCAGCTGAGGCTGAGTCTCAGGAACTTATAATTCAATTATATTGAATTGTTAAATAATAATTAAAATGGCAATATAACTGGTAAGAATTTTTACTTTTGAGTACTTCCTAGTTTACTGCATTTCATTACTGCGCACAGTTGTTGCACATTTTCACTGACAGTTGGGTACGGGCCTTTGGTGGTTGCCTACTGGGATTTATTTCTCAAACCCTCTTTGGTTCATGTCTTGGGCTCAAACAGATTATATTTCTACAGGTGTGGATAAGGGAAAGGGTCCCTATATAGGTACTTTATTGTTGTAGAGGAGTAAGAGAGCATGGGACCAAGCTCAGTAGGCTTGTGATGTTGCTGAGTTCCTGTTGTGCTATTTTTTTTCCTTGTTGTAATTCTATCTTGTATTGTATTGTATTTCATTGTAGTGTATCATATTTTGACTGATTCTTTAGGTTGGACATATTGAATCATCATATATGTATGACTGTTGGTTATCTTTTGCTTTTGCATTGTTGTCCATTTATTCTTAGTATTGTTTACTGTTTCTGCTTTTGGGTATGTTTATACTTTTACACTGTGCTACACTTTGAAAAATGAGGGCATAGTTTCCCCACTATCAAACCTAGGCCCTCGCTGCTAGTCGGTAGCCTCTGGCATTTGGGGAAATGCGCTTGAGGTCATGTGACCAACCGGGTTCGGGGCACCTGTTGTGTGGCACCCGGATCCGGGACATTACAAAGTGGTATCAGAGGAGTTCTTTTCATTGAATTACTATTTGGAGCCTATAGTAAGGGATAGGATGGAATTCGTATTTGATAATAAGTTGTACCCAGGAGTAGCTAACTCGTGTACAGGGAAAATCCAATTTACCTTGTGTTTCAATTTTTATTAATTTTTCACTTTATAGTTGATCTGATTTCCACCATTGGGTGATTCACTTGTGGTGTGATGTTTACATTTTTATACTTGGGTTCTATTTAGTTGAAACATGATGAGATGAGGGTATTCCATCTCATGCATCATTTAGGAACATGTTAGAATCACATGCCATGCATAGTTTCCATGCCATGTAGGTGCATTAGAAATTACATGTTGTTGTGATGGATGTTGTGCTAGAAAATGCATGTTGTTATGATAGATGCATTGATAAAATACCTTCTATTTGATAGGGTATTGTTATGTAAGGTTTTGTGAATGAACGCCAAACATTGGTTCTTGAGGAGTATGGGCCCTCATCAACTGGAATTTGGTGGATCATCGACTTGTTTACTTTATTATAACACGTATAAGATGACAATCTTTGGTTCGCAGGGAGTATGGGCCCTCACGGGTCAGAATTTGGCACTTTGGTGTTTGATCAGTGGTTTTTAAGACTCCGGAGTAGTTTATGAGGTCTACTATCTGGAAACCGAGACAACACGGCATGTGGTTCTATGAACACACGCAATGTACTCTTCTGTTCGGGAAGAAATGAAAAAAATTAAGTACACACCGTGTACCATAAGTACACGTCATGTAGTATCTAACCATGTCATAGGTCGTGTGGGAAGAGACACGGGATGGGGAAGTTCTAGAGGGAACATGTCGTGTACCGACTGTATACGTCATGTCATGTTGACCCTGTGTCCGCCCGTGTAACTAACAACACGGATGAAAGAATCTTCATTTATACATGCCATGTCAATGTCGAACACGTCGTGTAGTGTAACCTAGGAATCCAGCCGTGTAGCTAACAACACAGGGCAGCATTATCCTTCCTTATACACATCGTGTGCCTGTGGGACACGCTGTATAGTCTTGATCGGTTAAAGACCGTGTAGAATTGGCCATGTGGCTGGGGAAACAGGTGGTGTACACACCGTGTGCAGGTGTAACATGCCGTGTAGTGTCAGCCAAGTAGCCGACCGTGTCACTAACAACACGGGCAGTTGGAATTTAAGTCGTACACACTGTGTCTATTTGGAACACACTGTGTGGTTTGAGTTGTGTACCCAGCCGTGTCTTGTGAACAACACGGGTTAGTGAAGCTTGTCTAGTACATGCCATGTAGACCTTATACACATCATGTAGTCTCGTTCAAAAGAGATTTGTGTGGCTAAGTCATGTAGAAGGACTCAGGAAGGGGAAGAAAATTCAAGTACATGATGTGTGTGTGGACAACACGCCGTGTGTTTGGGGTGTTACACGACCAGTACTGGCAGAGTACACGCCATGTAAAATACTTAAGGGAACACATCTTGTAGTTATTATACACGCTGTTTAGTATTCTTCTGTAAAACTCGAACGCTTTATTTCTCTTGTTCCCTTCTTATACTCCTTGTTTTCAGTTCTTGATGATCTTAATCTAAGGAATGTTTTGACCTTGTAGGGTCATGTCGCCAAGATGACAATGAGTTGTTCGCCAAGAGAGTGGAGACAATTATACTCTAGAGATGGTAGGCCATGAGATACCGATGGATCCTCCAGCAGTGCCAGATGTGGAACCAGCTGTTATACTGGACGCAGGTGTGGATGCGCAGTTCCGTGAAGGCTTCATGCGGTTTATGAAAACCTTCTAGAGAGCACCGCCGGTTTCCACAACTATAGCAGAGCTAACATGTATATTCAACCAGTAGTAGCAGCCGCCTACGTTTTTAGGTGATGTCAGACAACAGGCTGTGGAGTCTTGGCTGGGTTCTGTATAGACTATCTTTAGGCATCTGGAGATGCCTCTAGGGAGGAGGGTCAAGCTCGCTACTTACATGCTGTGTGATTCCGCCAAGAGATGGTGGGATGTTAACACCCAGACCAAGAAACACCGAGACATGGCGTGGGAAGATTTTTAGGCATTTTTCAATGACTTTTTCTTTCTGAAGATTCTAAGGGCATATCGAGCTCGAGAGTTCATGAATCTATAGCAAGCCTCCATGTTAGTGATGTATTATTCTTCTCGCTTCACTGAGCTACAACATTTTTCACCTGTTCTGGTGGGTGATGAGACGTTGAGGGCTAGACGCTTTGAGTATGGTCTTTGATATGACATCTGAGTGCTGGTGAATGTTTTAGGGTTGCCTACAGTGCATGCAATTATTAACCGGGCACTAATTACTGAGCAGAACCTACAGAAAGCTAGTGGTGTAGGCCAGGGCGGTTTGCACCAGTTTCTGGTACTATTTCTATGGGAAAGAGGAAAAGGCAGATGGATTTCTCTCATGGTGGATGTACTAGCCAGAAGAAATATTTGGGTGGCCAGGTAATATTCTACCATTGTGGTAAAGAAGGGAATAAGAGACCTCAGTGTCCACATGACCCAGAGGAGTGCCAAGATTGCAGTAAGGTGGGCCATCTCTAGTGTTTTTGTAGGGTGTTTCCACTAGTGACTAGTGAGAGGGGTTCTGTACAGACTCCATGTGTAGAAGCTGGGCCAGCAACTTCTTACTAGTCAGGTAATTGGATCATGTCAGGATGTTCAGGCTAAGGCGGTGGTCATGGCCATGGTAGCCAAACACCCAAATCTCAGAGACAGTAGGGCGGGTCAGCTCAGGGTTTCCAGGCTATGTCATAGGGCCACATCACTGGGTAGGCATATGCATTGCAACATACCCAACAGGAGCAGGATCCCGGATCTTCTACTGTTAGAGGTACTATTCTAGTTGCTTCTGTTTTGTCTTCGGTACTTTTCGATAATGGTGTTATGCATAGCTTTATATTTGTGCCCATTGTGGATAGACTTGGGCTCTGTGTTTCTCCTTCTTCTGATGTTATGAAGCTAGACACTCCATTTGGAATTATAATGGTATGTGTGCGTCAGTACAATGAGTGCCCTCTGAAGGTTGGTGGGTGTCACTTTCTATGGGACCTCTATGTATTGAAGATGATGAGTTATGATGTCATTCTCGGGATGGACCGGTTGGTACCCTTTCGAGCCTTTGTAGATTTATACCATCGCAGGGTGAGTTTCACATCACCATAGGGCGGAGAGTTTCTATACAAGGGCAAGTGGGATGTCCAGTCGAGCCGATCTGGACCCGAGCATCGTGGGAGAGGTGGAGTGACAGCCCAGATTGCGAGTTTATATCTAGATTACTAGGGAACTTGTTCAAAGTATTTCCCTCCATTAGTTGATCATTTCAGGGATGTCTTCCCAGATGAATTTTCTGGTCTACCTCCAAATTGAGTGGTGTATTTCTCTATTGAGCATGTGCTAGGAGCGGCACCAGTGTCCATTCCTCCTTACATGATGGCTACACCAGAATTGCAGGAGATCAAGAGGTAGTTGGAGGAGTTACAGGAAAAGGTTTTCATTCGACCCAGTACTTCTCCTTGGGGTTTTCCTGTCCGGTTTGCGATGAAGGCTGACAGTACCCTTAGACTCTGTGTGGATTATCGGAAGCAGAACCAGTTGACAGTTAAGAACTGATATCCCTTACCAAGGATTAATGATCTTTTTGATCAACTTCAAGGAGCCCAAGTGTTCTCGAAGATTGACTTAAGATCCGGATACCATCAGTTGCGTGTTAGACCATCGAACATACCGCTTACAGCTTTTCAAAGCAGATATAGTCTATATGAGTACTTGGTTATGCCGTTTGGACTCACGAATGTTCCAGTAGTTTTCATGGCTCTGATGAATCGTTTGTTCCACACATATCTAGATTATTTTGTGGTAGTCTTCATGGATGATATCTTTGTGTATTCTCACACTCAACATGACCATGCCACCCATCTTGAGATCCTACTGAGTACACTGAGAGAGCATCGGTTATATGCTAAGATCTCAAAGTTCCACTTTTGGATGGAACAGATACACTTCCTAGGTCATATGATCTCAGAGGCAGGAGTTGCAGTGGACCCAGAGAAACTGAGAGCAGTGGTTTCCTGGGAGCAGCCTAAGAATGTGTTTGAAATATAGAGTTTCTTAGGGCTGGCTAGATATTAAAAGTTCTTTATACAGGAATTCTCCCACTTAGAATCACCGTTGATGGGTTTGAATAAGAAGGGTGTGAAGTTAT
Source organism: Viscum album (assembly GCA_963277665.1). Classification (NCBI taxonomy): domain Eukaryota; kingdom Viridiplantae; phylum Streptophyta; class Magnoliopsida; order Santalales; family Viscaceae; genus Viscum; species Viscum album. The sequence goes on along the minus strand of OY728162.1, from coordinate 619,147,047 downwards.
TTTGGTCAGAAGCTTGCGAGACAGCCTTTCGGGAGCTGAAAGGAAGGTTGACATCAACACCAGTCCTGATACTTCTAGATCAAGGGAGGAGCTATACAGTTTAATGTGATGCATCAGTTATTGGGATGGGAGTAGTGTTGATGCAGGTCAATTGAGTAGTTGTGTACGGGTATCGGCAGTTGAGGCCACATGAGAGGAATTACCTGACGCATGATCTCGAGTTGGCTGCAGTTGTTCATGTGTTACGCTGTTGGAGACATTATCTCTTGGGAAAACATTTTTTGGTGTTTACAGACCACAAAAGTCTTAAATAAATCTTTACCCAGTGTGAATTGAACTTGAAAAAGTGAAGGTGGGTTGAATACCTTCAGTCCTTCGACTTTGAGCTTGCCTATACACCTAGTAAGGGTAATGCAGTTGCTGATGAACTGAGTAGGAGGACTCAGATACAGGTAGTACATGAGGCCAGTGGTGAGTGGTAGCTTACGGATTTGTTCTCTGATATGCATTTAGAGGTGCACGATAGTCAGGGGCGAGCCTATCTTTCATCCTTATCTATGACTTCTACCCTCCTGGATAGAGTGAGGATGAGACAGTTATCGGATTCAGAAGGCCTAGTTCTACGGGAGACGGTGGCGAGTGATGACCCTCTTCCCAGTTGGACGATAGGAAATTATGAGGTACTGCATATCCATGGATGTGTGTGGGTTATAGGGGATATACATGAGGAGTTGATGTGATAATTTCATGCTTCATCTTGGGCAGTGCATCCTGGAGTTACCAAAATGTACTATGACTTGAGATGTCAGTATTGGTGGTCGGGTATGAAAAGAGAGGTAGCTAGTTTTGTTACGAGATGTTCCACCTGTTAGTAGGTGAAGGCGGAGCATCAGAGGCTATCCGGACTGTTACAACAATTTCCCATTCTAGAGTGGAAATGGGATGATTTCGCAATGGATTTCATGACCAGGTTGCTGAGGTCACCTCAAGGCAATGATGTCGTATGGTTTTTTGTAGACAGACTTACGAAGGTATCTCACTTTTTTCTGATCATGGAGACCTTTGGTGTTGACGACCTCGGGAAGTTGTATATCCGAGAGATAGTACGTATTCATGGGGTCCCTCTTTCTATCGCTTCAAATAGGGATGCCCATTTTATGTCTCGTTTCTGGTAGAGTTTTCAGAGGGCACTGGGTACACAGGTGCTTCTAAGCACAGCTTACCACCCTCAGACTAATGGCCAGTTAGAGCGTACGATACAGGTGCTTGATGACATGCTACGAGCATGCGTCCTGGACTTTGGGGGCTCTTGGGAGAGGCACATACCCCTAGTCAAGTTTTCCAACAATAATAGTTTTCAGTAAACTATTAAGATGGCACCTTATGAGGATTTATATGGTAGGCTATGCCGATCACCTTTGTATTAGTTGGAGGCAGGTGAGGCAGCTTTACTGGGACCACATCTCATGCAGGAGACTTCAGAGCAGGTCCAGTTGATTCAGAAGTGGATGGATACTGCACAGTCTCATTAGAAATCTTATTCTGATTTCCGCAAACAACCCTTGGAGTTCATGACCGGGGATCAGGTTTTCTTGCATTGTTTCACCGAGGTTGGGAGACAGGAAGATCAGGAGACAGGTTAAATTTTCACCGAGGTATGTGGGGGCGTTTGATATTCTGGAGAGAGTCATGTCAGTTTCCTATCAGTTGCAGTTACCGCAGAGGTACCAGGCCATGCACGACATCTTCCACGTATCACAGCTACGCCATTATCACTTAGACTTGTCTCATGTTTTTCAGCCCAAGGAGGTTGAACTTCAGGTCGATTCATCCTTGGAGGAGCATCCGATTTTTATTGTTCATAGGAGCATGAAGGTTCTCTGAGGCTGGTCAGTTCCTCTCATACGGGTGTTATGGCAGCATGGCCGAGTGCAGGACGATACCTGGGAGCAGGAGACTGACGTATGTGATCAGTGGCTAGATTTTTTCACAGCTTTATATTCACCACCCTTGTAAGGGAAATTCGGGGATGAATTTCTTTAAGGGGGGAATTTTGTAAGAACCCAGTTCTTATTTTTGAGGTACGGGTTTCTTCTTTTCCATTTTCCTTAAGTGTTTTTGAGAAAATAAGGAAAATGGGGTAAAATCCCAAATTTTGTGGGTACATGTAGTTTACATTTTCACACGCTGTGTACTTCATCCGTGTGGGATAAGTACACATGGCGTGTAGTCCTGTCAGCGATGAAGGGTGTAAAAATTGACTACACGTCTTGTACTTGGTATTTACACACCGTTTACTCAATCAGCATGTGAATAGTAAGGCGGTGGGAGTAGCCTCTAGCAGAGCGACAGTACACGGCATGTATTTAGAAATACACGCCATGTAATCATGTCAAAAAATGAATAGTGAGGTGGTGGAAAGTGGCCACTGAAGGAATAGTTAAAAATATGGAAATTACACGATGTGTACTTTAGAGTACACGCCGTGTAGTTTTTTTTTTCTTAAAACAGGAAGTAGCCTCCTCTTTCAATAGAGGAAGCTTAGAATGCTGGGAATCTATGGGAGAAATGGTCGAACCTTGGAAGAGCTCCTGATCGCACACCAAGAATCAGTTTCTTCTGTTATCGATCACGTTAGGACCGCGCGGGTAAGCTCTTACCTCTCTTTGAGTGTTTCCTTCCAATTCTTTCCCGAGGAGAAGTTATTTGAGTTTTAATGGGTGAATTTTTATCCCAGATCTACATCATTCATGGATGATTCAAGAGGCGTTGTTCACATATATCGATCAGTGGAGATCGAGGTAGGTGGTATGGTGTTTAATTCCAACTGTTGAGTGTTTTTGTGTACCGTTGTGCTACACGCCCATGTTTGGTGTGTCGTATGGCTGAGTCCTTGACTGATTAAATACCTATAATTTCATAGGTAATTTATTGAATATGTGTCAATACTTTTTGGAATCATTTCTTGGATCTAGGGTCATCTGGTGGGTGTGTTTCCCTTATTTAGTTGTTTGGCCAGGTTACCTGAGGGTATATCGAGATAGCATGTTTTGGGTTTTCTTGATAGGAAACATATTTATTACTTTCTTATCCTAAGGGAAAATTTTTCTTTAGCCTGAGGGTAGTTTTTTACTTAGCATGAGGTCAGTGTTTTGTTTAGCCTTAGGGCAGTGTTTCGTTTAGCCTGAGGGCAACTCCTCTCATGCTTGTGGACAGTAGTTTCTATGCCTAAGGGAGACATCTCATATTTCTGAGGGTGATATTCGTTAAGCCTGAGGGTAGTTTTTTGTTTAGCCTCAGGGAAGTGTTTCGTTTATCCTGAGGGAAAATATTCTCATGCCTGTGGGTAGTAGCTTAGGTGCCTAAGGGCGACATCTAGTATGCCTGAGGGCGATATTTGTTATGCCTGTGGGAAATCACCTAAGGGTTTCTATTCTGATTACTTGAGGGTAAGGTTTTTCATGTCTGAGGACTCTATTTACTTTGAATCTTCACTGTGGTTATTTCTTATGTTATGCAAGCCTAGCTAAAGCACATGCTTGGTATTGTTTTACCTTCTACTTGTTAGATAACCTGTTGTGGTTTTTGTTGTGGCAATGTATAGGAGATTATCGGTTGAGGATGAGTCTCAGGAACTTATAATTCAATTATATTGAATTGTTAAATAATAATTAAAATGGAAATATAACTAGTAGGAATGTTTAATTTTGAGTACTTCCTAGTTTACTGCATTTCATTACTGCACACAGCTGTTGCACATTTTCACTGACAGTTGGGCACGGGCCTTTGGTGGTTGCCTACTGGGATTTATTTCTCACGCCTTATTTGGGTCATATCTTGGTCCCAAACATATTATGTTGTTGCAAGTGTGTATAAGGGAAAGGGTACCTATATAGGTACTTGATTGTTGTAGAGGAGTAGGAGAGTATGAGACCAAGCTTACTAGGATTGCGATGCTACTGAGTTCCTGCTGCGCTATTTTGTTTTGCCTTGTTGTACTTGTATCTTGTACTGTATTGTATTTGATTGTAGTGTATCCTGTTTTGATTTCTTCCTTAGGTTGGACATATTGCATCCTCATATATGTATGACTGTTGGTTATCTTTTTCTTCTACAATATTTTCTATTTCCGCTTAGTATTTTTTACTGTTTCCACAGTTGGGTATGTTTATACTTTTCCGCTGCGCTACACTTTGACAAATGAGGGCATAGTTTCCCCACTATTAGACCTAGGCCCTCACTGCTAGCCGGCAGCCTCTATCATTTGGGGAAATACGCTTTAGGTCATGTGACCAACTGGGTTTGGGGCACCCATTGTGTGGCACCCAGATCCGAGACGTTACATCTAGATCACCCCAGTTGATAAAATGTGATGGTTTGTGAACCTACCTCCTTAGTTGTGACTTGTGGAAAACATTGTGTACCCATTCTAACTATAGTTGTAGGGCCAAGAATTACACCACCTCACCAACCCTATATAGTATCTATAAAGGGACCATGAATCTTAGAGATAAATTACCACCTCAGCCAAATATCTGTGATTCATGGTGAGGTGAGACCTTTAGAAAGACATGGTCTCCCTCCTCTAACTCCAAATACCTGTTTCATCGGTCTGCATAAGACTTATGATGGATCTATACATTCCTCATCCACTCCTATATAATTTGAACCTTCTATTTCATAGATTTCACCAAATATGGGTCCACAAGTGATGACTCTCCTAGATTATTCCAATATAGTAGTAACCTGTAGGGTTGCCCATATAAGGCCTCAAATAGTGCCATATCGATGGTATAATAGTAGTTGGTGTTGTACACATACCTCACCAAGGGTAGGTGATCCTCCCAACTATAGAAAAAGTCTAATATGAAATATCACAACATGTCCTTCAAAACCTAGATAGCCCGCTTAGTCTAGCCATCGGTTTGGGGATAAAATGTCATTCTCAAACACACCTGATTCCTAAAGGCCTCCTAAAATCCTCTCTATAATCATGATATGAAGTAATAATCGTGGTCTAAAATTATCATTGAAAGAACTCCATGGAGAAAGACTATCTACTACACGTAAGGGAATATCAATATCTCTACTGAATTATTCTCTCTGATGGATAAGAAGTGGGAATACTTATGAGTCGGTCTATGATCACCTAAATTAAATTATGTCCTATATATTTATGTATTAACCCCATCATTAAGTGTATAGATATCTCATCCCACTTCCACTCTAACTCCTCATGGGGTTGGTTTAAAATTGTTGTAATCTAGTGCTTAGCCTGTACTTGATGATAAGTGAATAATCGAGAGACAAAATTCACTACAGCTTTCTTTATTCTTGGCCACCATAACTGATGTCAGAGGTCTTAGTACATCTTTTCCACACCTAGATGCACCATCAAGGGGGTGTATTAAATGAACTTATCACCTCCTCCTAAAACATTACTAGTACCATCGAATGTCCTCTAAAAAGGATGAAGTGATGCCGAGTGTTATAAAATCCATCATTAGCATATCCACTGGATATTTGAGTACATAAGGTCTCATATTCGGTATCTCCCTATTGATCCCCCTAGAACACTATAGAAGTAGCAGGGTAATAATCATTAAATATAGATATGAAGCATTATCCTTTTCTAATAATAAAAACTACAACAAGGATAACTAATCTAAATCCTCAATAAAAAACTATGATCAAGATATCCTATTGAGAGAATCTTATACCATGTTCTCCTTCCTAGGAGTATAGACCATCTCGAAGTTATAATATTGGAGGAACTCTAGCCATCAATTTTATCACAAGTTAAGATCCTTATAAGGGAAGATATAATTGACACTCTTATGGTCAGATTAGATGATAAACCACTTTAACATAATGTAGTGTTTCAACATAATTAGGGGGAAGACTACCACAACCAACTCAAGATTATGGATCATGTGATTTTTCTTGTGCAGTCTCAACTACTGAGACTGAAAGGTGATCACTACTTGTCTCTGCATTAGAACACAACCAAGTCTAGTCCCTAAGGAATCATAGAACATTATTTACTTCATACCCTTCTCTAGAAATCTCAATATGTGGCACATGACAATCTCTACTATAACTCATAAATGTCCTATCGAAACCTCTCCATACACATGAAAGGATTCCCTTTTCTGGTCAAAGTTGTCAAAGGTGTCGATATCCTAGATAAATTGAGTACAAATATCCTATATTAATCTGCCAAACCAAGGAATCTATGCACCTTCATCATGCTCTTGGGTGGATCCCAAGCTAACACTGCCAAAACTTTCTCCGGGTTTATTTCTACACCATCAGCTGAGAAGACATGTTTCAAAAAGTGGACCTCTTGAATCCAAAACTAACAGTTTGAGAGCTTCTCATAAAGCCAGTGATCTTGGAGTATGTCTAGGAGCATCCTCAAGTGTCTCACATACTCCTCCCTAGATTCCAAGTACCCTAGGATATATTTTATGAATACCATAATAAACCAGTCTAAGAAAGGATGGATAATCTGATTCATGAGTCCCATGAACACTTCTAGAGATTTTTTCACACTGAAATGAATCACCAAGTACTCAAAGTGACCATAGATACATCATAATATCATCTTCGGTATATCCACATCTTGCACTCATAGTTTGTGATAGCTTGATATGAGGAAAATCTTCAAGAACCATCAAACCCCTATCAACTGATCGAAGAGGTCTTTGGTCCTAGGTAGTGGATACTTATTATTCATGGTTACCTAGTTAAGCACTGTTAATCAACACACAACATAAATCTATCATCTACCTTATTGGTGTACAATACTATATATGCCCAAGGGGAAACAATGGGTCTCAAAAATCCATTCCTTTTAAAGTCCTACAATAGAACCCTCAGTTCTTAATGCTCTATGGGAACTATATGATATACTAGCACAGATATCAGAGTCATACTGAGGCATAATTCAATGAAAAATTTTATCTCTTGGTGAGGAGGTAAGCCTAGAACATCCTCAGGAAATATGTCCTCATACACCTCCAACCCTATAAGAAATTGATAGCCTATAGAATCCACCACTCCAAGAGTTATTCTATCTAACTAGTGAGTAATAGGTTGCACTATCCTATGTATTATCACATCCTACTTCTCCTGGTTCTCCTTCTCACCCATGAATAAAAACCTAATATAATCATTGTAGACACATCATATCCTCTACATAAAATAGTTTATCTAGTAATGAACTATATTTATCCATTCCATACTTATGATGATGTCATAATGCCTCATAACTTCTATAAACTGATCCCAAAAAAAACTATCTCCTCCAAGAGTCAAATCACACTGCCAACAAAAGTGTGTGAACATTGAGTCACCTCTTGTAGGAGTATCCAAGTGTAAGGGTTGGTCCAAAGGCTCAAATAGAATTACTAAGTCTCAAACCCGATAAGTGGAAATAAAAGAGTGGTTCACACCTATTTATATCATTACTAAAACAAAATTGGAGAATACACAGATCATACCTCTAACCATCCCAGGAGCCTTGGGGTCATTATCCTCCACTGTCAGTAGTTGTCCCCTCCCCTAACCACCATCTCCATGAGCTTGGGGCATACCACATATGGAAGGTAGTGGTAATAAGTCACACTTTATAACACCATTAAATACTGTAAATGCACCTTTACCATGTATTCCACCCACTAGACCTCACTAATCCTACCTCTGTCTCTATCTAGGACATTTGTCGACCGTCTATCTATCAGTTGTATGAAGGGTCAGAAAATCATGAGCGAGATGACCCTGACCATCACATGATAAGCACCACCTCTCCCTAAAATAATTCGATCTTGGATGAGAGCCTTGAACTATCGATTCTCTATATTCAGATGATATCCTATAGTGTCTAGAATTCCTAGATGCATATGAATGTTGTCGACTGCCTGCTGCCATGGCCTTGGCTTCTAGGTTCCCACTACCATTACCCATTATCACTTTCTACTCTACCAAGAAGCTCTCCACTACTAAGGATCACTCAAGTACTCCAGAATAGGTGGGAATATAGAGTGATATCACTCCATCCATGATATCTTGGAATAAGACTCACTCAAGAGTCTATGGTCTAAAGAACATATCTCTAAAAATATCTAGAGAATATATAGATAGGTTATTAGACCTCACTGAATACTCATACATGGTCATACTTCCCTACTATAACTGTAGAAACGTCTAAATTTAAATTGATCATAATGTTCCCAGATAGAACTCCTCCCTAAAGAGAAGATCAAAATATGATCAGGAGAGAGTTGTCTTGTCATGTGGATGAGTAACCAAACTCCACCATCACCCAGTGGATCCCTTAAGAAGACTTTCTACAAGGTTTGCCACCATATCTGCATGTTTTCTCACAAGTTTCAAAACTAGGGTGACTACCTCTAGCCAGTCCTCAACTTCATTGGGGTCTATCTCAACTCAAAACCTGGGAGGTCGCTACATTTGAATCTCATAAAGTAAACTCATCTTGTGCACATCCTCAGTTGGTATTTTTTGGTGTTATATACTTCTCAACATGTGGTTCCATAACTAGAAAAACACCTTAAGGTACTACCTCCTATACAGACCCTTGTACCAAAGCCTCTTCACTTAGTGGATCATCCTCGTGATCAAAAAGTGAAATACCAAATGGTTGTATTTCTATAGGTATCTTGAAATAAACATGATGCACCACAATTAATGGGTATATTTGGGGATCTCACTCCAGAAGGACATGGAAACCACAACCCATTATTATATGATGCATGTACCAATGTTTTTTTCTACAATCAGTTTCTATATGTACTGTGTTAATAAGAAGGTTATAAGAGTCCCAGTGAATGGATACATCATCATTTATACCAAAACTGGAGTCCCTGGCTTGAAATATGAACCTGAAAAACTTTATCACTACTATCATAAATCCCAAACCAATCTCACAGTTAGGAAAAAATATATGCTCTAGTTCTTAGGTAGATCCCCATTCTAATACCAATTTTTCATGACCTAACCCATCAAGGCCTAACTGAAAGTGATAAGCCAAGTGTGACTAACCCAATCCCACCTCTAACAGGATAGGGGATAGTGATCCCCATCTAGTAGACATATCTCACACATGGGAGGCCTTATCCTAAGTACATGTACACATGAACACATCTCTAAGCTCATACAATGCTGAGAAAGTAAAAAAACTGATACCATAAATTTATTCACAACATCCATCCCACATCAGAGTACGAAAAAGGTACTGCAGAGATATAATGGATCCAAATACAAGAACAGCCAAAACTAAAAAGGATTCCAACCTTCTTAGAAGGAGGGAACTACTGTCAAATGAAACACTAGGTAAAAATCTTAGTCTGTCTAGCCCAACATAATCTCTTCCTACTTCTGATCCTCTTAGGACACTATCAAATGGCATGTAGTCTTCATAAGACACGACGTGGGTGGGGAAAATCCATGCAAGGGTTAGTATAATAATACCCAGTAGGACAACCTAAAATCACTAATCATAAATCATCAAGAGTATTCATCTCAACATAATATATTTCAAACAAATAAGATAAATAGAAATAATAAAACCAAGATATACTCAAAATAGAAAACTGGTCTCAAGGGGTCTCAACCAACACTAGAACCCATAGGATTCTAATCAAGGCTTCTGGGTAACATTTATCTAAAAGAGATCTCTCCCCAAGCCATGACATCACTGATGACACTCATCTAAGAAGACATGATCATATGGCCTTTCCAAGATGTACTCTATAGATCTCAGAAGATCACACTATCAAGATAAGAGATCACACCCATGACTGCTAAGGGACTCCGCTAACCCTATTGGATCAATCTTCTAGAAAGGGGGTCGATTTCCTGTGCATGGTGGGAATATTGATACCACAAAACCCCACCTAGGAAGGATATAATATAGGATACCACACTAGGCCTCACAAAGGGATACCACAAACTCTATCCAAATCAAGACCCATAGAGGGGATCACAATCCTATGCCAAGGACACAATGTCATATTGTACCCGCATAGGGAAGGACCAAGGAACCATACTCAATTAAATATGGTCTATAATAAGTAAATGATGGGCTCCAAACACCTTTATAGGGTGTATATGGTGTGTACTAGGGGTACATGGTGTGTCTAACCAATCCTAGGTCTACCCATGTCTCACCATCTCACATGGAATGTAAAAATACGTATACATGGAGTGTCCCTTAAGGGGACACAACATGTAAAGGTTTAGTCATAAATTGGTGTGTTGCCTACTCGTACCTATATACACCTAGGCAGGCCTATGTATTTTAGGCCATGACTGTTTATAATTGTCATGTTTGAATACTGGGTCATGCCTATGTACTCTACTTTTTCCCGTGTACCTAGATATGTATGTAACTGTGTACTCCCATAGTACACACTGAGCTTCCATTCATAGGACACATGGTGTGTGACACGTGTCATGTGACGTGTCATCTTTAACTTTCTTTGAAAACTCTAGTACTATAGTAAGAGGGTCCTACATGGTTTGTGTCTCTAGATTACACACTTTGTAACACTAGATTTCCAAAAATCTGAGGTTTTTTCACATGTTAACTCATTCCACCACCAGGTTTTCTAATCCTATCATCAATCATGCCTAAAATCCTCAGATTAACCCTTGACCAATATCCACCATCGCTATTGATCGGAATCCATCCACCAAATATGATGGGCAGTACGTCTGTCATCATTCTGCCTCACTGAAATTCCAAGAACAACAATCGAGAATCTCAAAATATGAACCCATTCATCCTATGTCTTCATGCACATTTATCATATCCTTAATCATGAACCATACCTATGGTATTGATCTGTTTCAATAATGATCATTTGTATAATGATTAAATATCAAGTATTCATCGAATCATGGGCCAAATAAATTTCCCACAATGAACATGTGATGAAATAGGGGAGAAATAAAATAAGTAAAATAGAGGAATAAACCTTTTCATTTATTCGATTTGGTCTCAATCCTTTTTCGTTATAATGATAAATGAATTAACCAATAATAATCAAATAAATCCACCATCGATATGTGAATCTATTCTTTTTAGTGGAATTAATCTGCATTCAACATGAGATAACTAAATAGGATGAATTCATATAAACCAAGTTCCCTACCATGAGTTCAGGTCAATCACTAATAAATAATGTTCATGTGTCATAGTTTTTGGAAAGATCCAAAAATTCCATTATCATAGAGGATCCCTATAGCATTGATCTAATCCTTCGATCTATTATCATCTCCCAATGATCTCCTTCAGCTATTTCTCTAAATTCCCAAGGTTATGCAGCTAAAATTGTGAATTAGCCATAATATTGTATTTATTGAGGATATTTAGGTTATTATATTTAATTAAACAATTAAATAAATTATTTAATTTATTTAATTATTTCACCCATGATGGTGCTCAAGCCCAACACCCAACGCCAATAAAGATTCTGGCATGCCTAGGGTAAAACCCAAATTTTGAACTCAATGGAGGTCTCATATTTTTTATTCGAGACACTATTTTTGAATTATTCCTCCGTTTTAAGAAAATATCATGAGCGTGATATTAATATATTTAATATTTATAAAATAATAATTTTGGGATCACCAGTTCTCAGAATCGCACACCGTTTTGGTATTTGGTTCCAAAAATATCACTAGATACCTTTCAAAGTTTCATATGGAAAAAACAAAGATATTACATGAAAATTATGGAAAAATACCCTTAGGTAAACACCCTTATTTGGACTCAATAACGCAGTCTAATTTCCAATATAATATCCTGATGAAAGTTAAATTACCATTACTATATATTTATAAAAAAATTAATTTTCATTGAAATACTATTATTATGATAATATAAACTATTGAACCACCTCATTTAAATTTTTATATTTCCTACTGAACCCATTAACAATGAATTTATCAATATATTCTAATCATAGGAAAAGTGATTCGGGGTTTAAGACTCATACTGTTACATCCTCCCTATATTAAAATGTTTTATCCTTGAAAATCAATCCATCCATAGACATCCATTATCACACCTTACATCCTAAAAAAGGATCCTATCAATAAATTACTAACTAAAAAATAAAAGTGATTTATAATAGAGTATATATTCCAAAAAACTACCACAAAGCCAACCCCAACCTTAGGGTAACATCATAAAATATGACTATCCTCATTAAACTATCTAACTAAAGGGTTCCTCATGAGACAATTTTTCTTCTCTATTGAAAGTGAAATAGGAAACACATATTTAAAATCTAACCTCACAATAAATAATATCCAAAATAAGGATCAAAGACATATTTAACCCAAGATAGTTGAAAAAAGAAGCCACATATACATCTATTCAAACATCAGGATTATGATATTTATGATACCATCACTTGGGAGTGTGAGTCTCACTCAATAGATTCCTCCACATATCATCAAAATTCATGATCCATCAGTAGAGTATTGTTAAAAATCCAAACTTTATAATAGAATTTGAGTGTTTATATAATAATTAATCTGGTTGTAATTGATCTTCTTTGAAACCACCTCCTTTATATAATTATCTGAACTCAAAGATAATTAATACCTGATGAGAATAGTCTTAATGAATCCACTTAATCTCTAATCACACAAGGGTTTTAGGTTATCTAACAATCTCAAGAAACAACTCACCCTCCACCATCTATACTAACTAGTAATTTAAATTAGACTTGACCATAGAAACATGTTATAACTACCTCAACCTACCATTTAATGCATCACTTTACTTTTATTCTCCTTAGAACCATTCTCCAAGGGTATCCAAGATTCATCTAAGAGTTGACCAAAGAAGAAAAAAATATCCCCACACAATATTTTATAAAACCAATTATCAAAGGACAAGAAAATTTCACAGAAAAACTTAGTTTCAGACCACAGAAAAATATGATCGACCCTCACTCATATTTATGATAATTAAGAAAACTAAATAGAAGAACCCATCTAACGTGTATTCAATAATATCTTTATCAATACCTATAATCTGTTGATAACCACACAGGTTAATAATTTGAATACACCACCATGAATGATAATTGAATAGACCTTTGAATTTCTATCATGGGGAAAACATCAACCATCCTTTTTCTTTTCCATTATCACACCAACAACACAGAATGTTAATGGATCAAAATAATTTAAACAATAGATCACAAAATATTGTAATATATTTATATATATATTATTCATGATCCCCTTATTATATTCAATGTTCATAAACTAATGCCTCAGTATTGTGTCATCAATAAGAGTAATTATCAAGAGTAAATTAGTTTCCACATCTATAAAAATGTCCTCTATTATGAAAACATGTACCATATATTATTTGTAAGACTTATTAAATCTATCCCAACCATTTACTACATGTGCCTAACTTTATACAGCATACCATCACTCTGATAACAATATGTAGTTTTTCTGGCTTATTAGCATGTAAACTACCAATATCACCTTCATAAGGCTAGGGGATAGCAATAAGAAATGTGGTATTCATATAATCATGGGAGGCATTACCTATAAATGAACCTATCATTTATAATCATATAGCACAATCCACTATGACATGAATGAAATCTAAACCAAAAAAACCTGAATATATATAACAAAACTATGATAAAAATTTAACTAATATAATATAAAACACTAGTGAACAAGGTTAAATGGTATAATTAAATAATTAAGTAAAAAAATATAGTATATAATCGAAACATTTCAAGAAGGTGACATCTTAATACATACGGTCTAAGGGGGGATACCATAATGGAATCCACTCTACCAGATATCTAAACATAAAAAAATCTCCAGGATCCATGTTATTTTATCCCTCATATCAGTAGATCTTCATGGACACAAGGTGATCAACACACAAGTGTGCATGTAGGGGTGAGTATAACTATATTTATTAAGGTCATCACAAGTACGGGACTGAAAAAATATGAAAATAGTTCAATGACCATAGGTCATAAAAAATGCATATACATCTTATATCCTTGATTTCCTTAACTATATAGATAGAAATCATAACCAAATCATAAAAAACTACCCATAAAGTACATCCTTTGATCTATCCAAATATTAATGGTTACATATACAACATTTCATTAGGAAATAACTGATCACACATCCCATCATAGAATCGAAACACTATAATTCACCCTAAATGAACTAATCATAAGTTGGGTGAGGGAATTCACATATATACCTTTTTAAAAAGCCTAATAGGAACAACATTTCTCTAACTATCTGAGAAGTACTAAAGGAAATACACATATCCCCAAGAGAAAATACACATCTTCATAGATAGTGGCCTATATATATATGTGTATGTCGAAAGAAATAAATATCTCAAGGTATAATTTTTTATAATTGTATACTAGAGGAAATACATATATTTAGGGCTACCACTAAATATTTGGTACTCCTAATCCTATAAAAGTGGGTAGGGATTAAAGATATCATCAATTGAATCCTCATCCACCTCAATCCCTATATTATTAAATTGAATGGATGTATCTACTTTAGTGAATTACAATTATCACCTTTACAACCTAAGGATTCTAGAGTTATAAAAAAATTCACCCATATGATCTTTCGGGTTCTCATATCAGGGAAACTAGAGGAATTATCTATCTCTATGTTTCTTGTACTCAAGATGCTAGAGAAATTTCATTTCTCTAACTTTCTCATAGAAATATTTAAAATTCCTTAAATCGAGGAAATGGGTGAGTAGGTTTAGATGGATATATTGGTGATATTCAGTCTCTACCAAGAGTTTTTGAGGTATAGAGAGGTTGTTTTCATTTTCATCTCACTAAAACCCTAGATGGAGGGTGAGTTCCATGAATATTCATCATCATATCTATCCTCCATCAATAATGATCAATCACAATGTAAAACACTTCATAAGGAAGTTTTTACACAAAATAAACCATTCAATTATTAATAAGTGACCCTCATATTATTCATGAATGGATTCTCTCATAGAAATAAATCCACTAAATCTTCCATAATGAATCCCACATCCCCATCCCATAAGATGTGAATGGTAATTTAAGAATAAATAGTTATTGTTATTGAATTATTGTGCCATAAAAATCACCATATAGAAAATATTACTAACCATGCTATAATTTATGTCATATCTACTGAAATAATATTTATTTACTTCTCTGAGTTATTTGATCACTGCAGTCCACATTAATCCACATCAGAAAAATTCCACATTATCATCCTTTAATCTCTTTATATTATTCATGGAACATTTTCTATTCTAATAAATAACAACCCATGCTTTGATATATATTATTTAATTTCAAATATTTCATTTAATACTCATAGAGATAACATTCTAGAAAACAAAATAACATTTATTACTAGATTTATTTGGCATGATTTACATTTAAGATGTTAACTCAAACTATTCATACTTCACTTGTCATTAGCATGAATTTGATGATAATTATTTTCCTTTACACATACAAAAAAAATCATTGAACATCTGGTTTACTATAATTTTCACAACTTTTACCCTTCATCCATTTCATAAATTCATTATTTAAAAATGAATTTCATGATTTATATTGATTTATATTGATTTATATTGATTTCATCAACATAATTGAAGAAAAATCATTATAGGGTATAGTAATATTTATTAATATTGTAAACCAATTATCATAATCATAGATTCATCAATGATGACCAATCCCTATCTCATATATTAATGCAGCTCGTCCAAGTTATACTTTAAGAATCTATTTTAAGATCATAATATCTTAGTAAGAATAATTATTTTATTATCTAATAATAATATTTCATATTGTAGATTCATGTAATTCCCATAATAGATCCAACAATTCTCATTCCACTGATCTCAATTGATTCTCCACACATCCCAATTTTAATTTTACATTTACTTAATTTTTTCATATTATAATAGTAATTTAACATTTATTTTACAGCCTTGTCTTTAAATTACCCCCCAAATGATCTCAAAATGACCCAAAAAAAAGATCCAATGGCTTCAGTCCATTTATAGTAGAGAAGTATGACATTGATCATATCATTCCCCCTGCAGATGTTCCCTCACACACTACTAGAGTCCCATCCAACAATGGGGTGAAACATGACCCCCCCCCCCCCCATATATGCCTACATATAGCACCTGGATACTATCCCTTAAGTCCTCCCTCCACCCTCTAATAAAGTCGATTAGGAAGTTTTGATCTCTCCACGCCACTAGGTAGTGTATCCTAGTGGCATGATGACTGGTCAATCAGATAGTTTTCAATGATTTCCCCATATCATTCAATAAGGGATAATGCATCCCCCTTTTACACTACCCAATCAAGATGATCCAGAATCCCTATCACATGCCTCATTGAAAATTCATATTCTCCCAGTATAGATTAAACAATGGGACCTATGGTGCATGATCAATATGAATGGATGATCAAGAGAAATTGTACTTCCAAAGGATATGTTGTTCTCATTCCCTAAACAATAGTATATACGTGTTATGATTTCAAAAATCCATGCTCAGATCAAATGGATGAGAGAAAATTGTCACTCTTATCACTGCTGATGATCTCCACCATAACCAATAGTTTATTTTTAAATGGGGTAAGATTCAATTTTTTTTCTAAAGTTCAATAGTAGCTTTGTCTCAGTTCATGGATAAAAAAAATATTATTTTAATTTAAATAAATTATGAAGGTAGATAAATTATATTAATATGTTAAAATAGGAAAAAACATCTATTTAATATAATATTTAATCCATAAATTTGACCTAAATCTAGTCTAATTATATTAGAATTTAATTTTAAATATTCAAATCATGGTTTGTATTTGATATTATTAAGGAAAAAAAATTATGATAAAATTGTCTATATGTGTTTAAAAGGGATAAGGTTTGGATTATACATAAATGATAAAAGGGTTAAACTATATTGATAATGGGAAGTCTTTAAATTTAAGGATTCTTGAAGAATGTTTTTAAACTAAAAAGGATATTGAAGCTGCTTCTTAGAACAACTAGAATGATGGGTTCTTGGAAAAAAAATTAAATGTGAATATTGTGGACTTGATATTCATGGATACTAATGAAAAAAAATTTTGTATGAAGATATATTGTCTAAAATAGTTTTGAATGAGTTTTAAAGAATCTATCTAGTGTGGATATTGTATACATGCTATAAATAAATAAAGATATAGCTTGGAAGATAGAGAATGCATCCATTGATTATAGAGAATGGACATTGAAATATCAGGTGAAAGGGGGTTATGCATGATTTATTGAGTTGTATTTGAGTGCTTGAAAATGTTCGGAGTTGAATTAAATAATATTTTTTCTGATGTGAAGAATTATGGAATTTAGAATTGATGCATAAATTTTTATACGTATGAATTCATAATGGTAAGTGCCAACTTCAAAAAATTGAGTTCTATTTTAGATGAGTATTAGATGATTTTGTAAAGGTAATGTACTACTTATAAATTGATCCTAGATACTTTATAAGATTATTTGAGACTTCAAAAATATAACTAGTGATTTTGGAAGAGTAAACACTAAATTAGATAGAGCAACCAATGATTTTGTAAAATTATTTTGGGGACATCAAAAAGGTATTTCTAGGAATTATAAGAGTAATATTGTGATTAATAAGAGTACTGGAAAGACTTTGGAAAAGTATTCATAGAGTAAGAAAATTTAATACAAGACTTCATAATAGTACATAGAATAATTCATAAGAATATATTGTATACATCCAAAGAGTAATTATTTGTCCAACCGTTAGTGAAAATTGATAAATTTTTAAGGTCTGGAAATATGAGAATTATCAAGAAAACAATATTTTTTAGGGGAAACAAATAAGGTGATTAATTCTCTAAACTTAAAAGGGAAAAATCACAATTATTCCTAAGGATTTTGATTCAAGTTATGATCTATAGAAGAGACCTTCACATTGTAGAACATGTTTTGATGTTGTGTAAGGATGAATTGGAATCCATGTTATGAGTTATTATGTCATGTGTCAATGCATGAGTCCATGCACATGTGGATAAAGATTTCAAAATAAATAAGAGTGTGTATTTAATTTATAATTAAATAAAGTAAAATCATGAGATTCTTGGATAATTAAAATAAGATATTTTATAGGGATTTTGAGAAGATATTGTGGAAGAATTAAAACTGTATGAATCTCCTAGATTCAATAATTACCATCAGCTTCCATATAAAGATAATGGAGTTTACATAATTAAATATAGATATAATATTTATGAAATTATTATGTTAATATAAATAGTTTTGGTTAATAATAATAATATAAGTTAAATAAATTGATACCACTTCCAAAATAGAATACATGTTGGTATCAAAAGAGAAGAACTTAACTGCATTATGGAAGAATCAGTTGTGCGTCAATGAAGAATAAGAGGATTCATATGATAAAATTGTATCATATAAGGGGATTAATAAGAGAGGGAGTTTAAACTTTTATTATCGTATATTATTGTCTCTACAATCTTAAATATTGAATGACTAATATGAGTTCACATTACCATGAGACCGAGATAAAGAAAAGATTCAACTTGAATAATATATTTTTGTTCTTATTCATAGTAGTTGGTGACATGTTCAATGAGGAATATACCGATTTAGATTGAAAAGAAGATAAAATACAATGAGAATATACACATAGAAGGGATAATATGTTGAATACCTACTCAAAGGTTCATAAAATGATCCTTTCAAGGACTATGTGAGGTAATCAACACAAGCAGGAGGACATACTAGTAGGAAGATAATGTTTATAGGATAGGGTATATAGATTTATTCACATGTTTATATTATGAATATTAAAGATGTTGATTATAGTTACCTTATGGAATGTGGATGATACCAACCCAAACCATGTGCACCACTTCTTTAGGAACATGTAAGCATTGTAATATAATAGTGATAATTTGTGTTTTGATGGGATTTGAACCTAGTAAAGAGTGGGTTTCCTCATTGAAGTGTAACCTTAAAAAACCTTATCTACCACTATTATTATTTATTTCTAAATTTAATATCGATTTGAAGGTTGATTTTATATCAAAATATCCATATCTCTTGACTGGGATTGAGTTTTTTAGTATCAAATAGAGAATAATAAAACATAAATATTAAACTTTATTAAATTTGGGTACACTGATTCACCCCCTCACCCTCTCTTAGTGTCTTGATATAATCTTGTGTGGTATTTAATTGGTATCATATCTAATTCAGGTTTCCTTTTATTGTATCTTCTATTCTAAACTAGTTTTTTTTTATAATTATATAAAGTGGATATTTAAATAAAATTCAAAAGTTTCTTATATGGAGAACTAATTCTCCATCCTTGTCAAAGAATAAATAGAGGTTTTAGCTAAAACATTGAATAACATAAATAAAAGATATGAAAATAATTTTAGGATACATTCAAAATAGAAATAGGATCAACCAATATTTGAATTTGGTCAAATTTTTAAGTGTTCATCAATAAAATTAGTTGAGGGTGATCCTTTTGATGAAACTAGTTTGAGTTGTCTAGAGTACGAGGAGGATGAGTCTATCCAAATATTTAATAACTTTTACTCAAAGATTAAATGTATTTAAATAATGTTAACATTAAAGTAATAAATTATATATATGGTTTTATCAAGGGAATCCATCATAGAAAATATTGACTAGAAGAAGAAGTTAATGAAATATATAATGCATAGGGTAAGTGTTGAGTTGAAAGTTATACTCTCTACTTTTACTTTCCCTAGTTTTGAAAATAACAAACACTTTAATACTTTCTTAAAACTCTATTTTTCTATATTTATATATCTCAAGTGTTTTAGAATTTGTTTTCAGAAAAAATTCTTTTCTATCGAACATAGAAATGGTTCTAATATAAAATGAATATAAAATTTTTATTCTTTAATCGGGTCCATAGAATTGACTTAGATCCTAGTCCACTGAACTAAATAAGTGTTATGTTCATTGGTTTGACTAAGAGTTCTATCCATCGAACTGACCAAAGTCATATCCATCGAACTTATAATAGTTTAGATCCATCAGAATGGCCATAGCTCAGTTCATTGGACTGAAAAAATATTAAAGTCTAAAAAATTGTGAAAAGTTTATAATTGAAGTAATTGGAAATATTTCTATTAGCCAGAATTCATTAAAACATTTTAATGGTGCTATAAAAATTAAATTAGATGTAAATGTTTAGCTATGATATCAAATGAAGTAAATTCTAGGTCATTGCAACCAACTCTGAGATTCATAGAAATATGAGCATTGGAAGAATGCCTATAAATTAGAGTAAATTCAAGGAGCTTGAAGATTGTGTATTTTTAACTCATCATGACTGAGATTTTTCTTTTCCTAAACATCTTATTCATATAATTTGTAATTTGTTAGAGATTTGTAGTTCTACAGAATTTGTGTTAGGGTTGAAAATTCCATAGGAAATTTTTATTTTCCATTATCTTTGTTCTATCGATGTTTATATTGAGGGATTATAGGGATATAACGATAGGTGATTCTATCCATCAGATCTAGTTCTTCCATGTATAAGAAGATAGAGATAACAATTATCATGGTATTGAGGGCTTATAGGGGTTTAGAATTCAAAGCTATTTTGTTATTCTTATTAAGGTATTTCCAAGTAAGGAAATACAAACCTTTATAGTTAGGTTGAAAATTTTGGATATCTTAAGTCATGATTTCTAACATCAATAAATCTTAAGGTTAAAGTGTATAAATACTTTTATAAATCCAATAATCCATTATTACTTTTTTATATGCTTTAATATTAGTATTTTCTACAAGTTTTACATTCTATTATGAAATTCACATTAAAAAGTTTTTTTACAAATATTTTTAATAAATATTTTATCAGACTGTATGTAAGACTGATTAACTATTATAATTTTTTGTACAAATTATGAATCTAATACAAACACTTTGATCATCAAACTATTATTGAGCCCAATATTTTTAACGAAAGCAGTTTTGGTTTTTGTGTTAGTTTAAAATTTTAAATTACAATTTACCCCCTATTGTAGCCATAGTAAAATCTTATGATCCAATAGTAAGAACATAAAAAAGTGAATTTATCTTATATACCTAATAAAATAAATGAAGTAATTGATATCACTTTGAAGAAAATTATTTTTCCAAGTTAAAGAACAATTTTAGACACATTTTTGAAAGAATATTATGAAATCAAATCTTGAATAAGTAATCTATGGACTATCTAAATTTTACAAAACTTCTATGAATGTCAAGGTTGTTAAAATGGAGTTTAAAGAAAAAATAATAAACTTCCTTGATAACTCATTAAAATAATCAAGAAAAATGAATGAAGAATAGAATAATAAGTTAAAGAAGGATTAGGATAAAATTTTTAGATCTGTTAAGAATGAGATGAACTTTATCAACATTATATGTTTCTAACATGAGGTAAAATTAAATAATTTTAAATCATTATAATATGGAAGTCCCCAAAATTTTGAAAAGATATATGCTACCACATAAGTTTTTAATGAGATTCATGGATCCAAGGGGGCTCATATCAGTTGAAATAATCACTTGAAAACATCCCCTCATCAATTTATATTAAGATCTTAAAAAGTTAATCTAAAATCAAGATGAATATTTATTTAATAATATAGTTTGGTCACATTTTATAGGTTTTAAATCTAAATTCGGTAAGGTTTAAATAGATTACAATGATAAATTGTTCACCAACACATCAAAGGTGGATGTTGCCATATCCAACAAAAATACATTTCCATAAGAAGAGAATAAAATTTTAGTGCATCTACCCAAAAACATTATGGTGTCCAGTCTAGCTAGATTATAATAATAACTAAAATAATGAGTTTCATTATCCATTTTTGGTACTGATAGAGGTTTTCACTTAAGTAAATCGAGTGTTGGAAAAAATTCTATATATGAATAATATATATGTTGTGAATTAAGGGGATGTTAAACTAGTGGAATAAGAATACCTACTTAGATGTATCCAACATCATATGAAATGAAAAGTTGGTTTTCCAATAATATATTTGAAAGAATTGGAAGAATTATTTTATTACTGCAACATGAGTGTCCACATTTATTATAAAACCCCGAGTTTTTGTGAACTAATTTTTTTTAAATAATTTAATTTAAATTAAGGTATTTTATTGAACTAATTGAAACATTACTTTTACCTAACACCAACTTTCCATGTGCTACATGAAACCAACTTGAGTTGCATTACACGCAACACCAACTTAGCATCTGTTATACACAACACCAAGTGTAAAAGGGAATATAATAACCTGATACATTACAATATATTTACTATATTAAATAAATATAAAATATTCTATGGATTTTAATTCAAACCACACCTAGTTAGATTGCGTTACTCACAAGTGAAACTTTCCTCAATAGCTTACGCTGCATGCAATATTGAATATTTCAAGACAATGATATATTATTAAAAAAATTATTTAATATAATAAGATATAACATATCCATTAAATCAAAAGTTATGAATATTATTAATTAACATATGAAAATTTATGTTTTATATAAATATAAAATAAATTCATTTATTTCTAATTAATTATAAATTAAACTAAGAACCAAATGAATATTAAAAGAAATATAATTATTATTTTCATTATTCTAAAGGAGTTTTGTTTTGATAAAATAAATTAATCACAATTAGTGAGTTATTTTAATGAAATATATATTATGAATATTCAATAAAATATTTTTTATGTTTATCCATTATATTTGATAGGAATAAGGTAAGAACAAACCCAATTTCATATATAAAGCCAATATTTTTATAAAGGAAATTTTACCATTTTTAGTGGAAAACCATTTTAAATCAAAATTTTGACCCTTTTATAAATTTAATATGTCAAAGTAGACTTTATATTTTGAATTGAAACATAAAAATTATCTTAGGATTATTTTTTTTTCTGTGAAGATTCATTTTTTAATGAATATTGAAAATACTGAATTTTAGTTCAAAATTGCTTTTTCATCTAATTTATTTATAATGTTAAATTATGTTTTAGTTTTTTTTAAGTTTAATTAGATAAAATTTTTATCAATTATTCCAATTTATTTCATTTCAATCAATTTCAATGTGAAATTTACTATAAAAACATATAAAATATTTGAACGTTTTTACTTTAAAAACCCACATTATTGTCCTACCTGCCGGATAAATTTTAAATTAATTTCTCTCACTTCTATGAATAGAATTTTTAAAAATGGAATTAATATTTATAATAATAATAATAATAATTTATAATTTATAATAAGACCAAATTTTTTTTACCAAAAATATTGGTGAAAGTGATTAAAATTAATTGCAATGATTAAGGTTAAATTAAGCATAATAAGGAACTAAATCTTAATCTTAAGACCCAAAAAGAACTAGAAACTTGTCCAAGAGATATTTTCTGGCCATATTTTGACCATATAATTCCTTTTCCCGAATTCGTTTCATTATTTATGCCACTTTCAATGTGAAAACTATGTATAAAATTCTTTTTTCATAATATTACAAGAGTACCCCTCCTCCTCCACTATAAAAGGACACCACTTCTCCATATTCATATACCCCTCAAAATAATTAGGTTTGGATAAGATATATCCAAATAGATTCCCAAAATCATTTTACTATACCTTGAATCATACCTTTGTGAATAAATCCTTCCAAGGAATCCCTTTGGTATAAATCAAAAGAAGTTACCTAGTTTTAAGGTAACGTTTTCCAACTATCTCTTTTCTTTCATTTTCTTCTCCATTACCTATAATATTATTATTCCATAATTACATAATAAAAACAATATCCTAAATATACTATTATTTTTTTATGTTATGATTTCTAACTACACTTGCACATACCTCCATCTAATGGGTAACGAACATATTGTTTCTGTGTACAAAAAACTATTGCCTCCTAAAACGATGATTGTTAATTTTTCCTTTAACAACTCTCATGGTGGCCATTGTGATAGAAAATATATTTATATATGATATATATGATATTTATAATGTATTAATTCTTTTTAAATTTTTATTTAAAACATACCTTTATGCTTTCCATATTATGTTAATATGATAATTTCGTTTGAGGAAGTGTGGACTACCGCCCCCTAAAAGCGATGTGATTCATTCATACACTAAATGGAATGTATTAAGGATGGGTTTAGTGAATATATATGATATAATAAATCTTATATAATTATTATATATATATACATTTATTTTTTTACTTTATTTTTTTCAACACGATAATTAAACGGAAATAGCATTCATGCGTACGTATAGCCTACCATTTCCATGAACAGTGTATTCAATTTCATACTTCTATATTATATGGATTATTATAATACACATATAATGAATATAAATGATATTTATATCATTATTTAGGTTATGTAAATCATGATACAAGTATAATGACCAAATATATAACAAATTAAGACACATGTGAAGAACAAAGTGAATATTATCCAAAGTGAAACCTTAACATAGGATGGTTAACAAGTAGGTAATATAAGGTCATAATAAAACTATATATGGTATTATATATAATAATATGGTTCTTTAAAATATGTATGTTGGTCGGAGTGGATACTCAAGAGGGGGGTTAATTGAGTTCCAATTAAAATTTCTGTTAAAAATAATTTCTATTAAAATCCCACAATTTATAAAACAAGTTAAACTGTAGTGAATTTGTAAAACTCTAAAGGTTCAATTAGGTTATAAAAGATTGATTAGGTCTCAGTCAATTTAATCAGAGTATTAAATTGGATTTTGAAACTAATCTATTTATTTACAATAGTTATAAACACTTTCTAGATTAACTATCAAAGTTACTTTAAAAGAGTTTGGTATTTCAAAGTAATAGCAGCAGAATATAAAAGATATATATATTATACTTTAAACTTAAACGAAAAATCACAAAAGATATAACTAAGAGGTTCAGTCTCAAGCCGAGACTTCGTCCTCTTAAACAATTTATATAAAAGTGATCCACACCCTAGATCGGGGTTAACAACAGTACAAGACTATCCAGGACATGTAGGGACCTCTACCACAGTTCTTCATGGGAAACAAAAATAAAGACCAGGCCACACAAGGACCTCTTCCACAGTTGTTAGGGGTAAACAAGAGTAAGGAGTTTTGGTGTGAGGATTGTGATATCCTCCAGTTTAGCACAGGAGTCAGTGTGTGTGTAAGATATACAGAGTACACACACTGATCGAAGAAGTAAATAATGAATCACTTAGAGAGAGTATATGAAAGTTTATAAAGATCTAGTGATTGGAAGTGCAGCTTTGGACTCCTTGGATTCAGCAGAAATTCTTCTAAGTCCTTCTCTGGTTTTTTTTGAAAAAAACAGAGTGTCGTGGTTCAGCTTATGTTCTTCATGAGTGAGAATGTTCTCTTGATTTCAGTTCCTCCAGTAGTGTCTGATTTCATGAATGTGAGTTCTTGAAAGATCTTACAATATCTTATATGCGCTCAGGATTGTTCTTGTTTAGTACAGAGCTCGTGTGTATTGTCTGGAGCTTCGCGTATGTTCTGGTATGTGTCTCTGTGTGTCTCTGTCCACTATTGCAGCTCAATCTTCCTTATATTCCTCAAGCTCCAGCAATAGGAATGATTACCTTTTCAT
Source organism: Viscum album (assembly GCA_963277665.1). Taxonomy (NCBI): domain Eukaryota; kingdom Viridiplantae; phylum Streptophyta; class Magnoliopsida; order Santalales; family Viscaceae; genus Viscum; species Viscum album. The sequence continues at coordinate 619,121,234 of OY728162.1, read as the reverse complement.
AGGTACAAGGTAAGGCTTCCTGAAATGCCAAGAACTATCATTAAATGTCATTAATTTCATTAAAAACATCAAATATGACCGTTAGCAATATTTAAATAATATTGACAAAAGGTTAAGAAACGGGGTCACAGTAGTTATGCAAATGGTGTCTCCTTCACGGTGTGTCCTTCACGGTATGACCTTCATGGTGTGAGGCTCACGGTGTGTCCGTCATGGTATGACCTTCACGGTGTGACCTTCATGGTGTCTCCGTGTCATGGTGTGTCCTTCATTGTGTCTGAGTCACGGTGTCTGACTCACGATTTCTGGCTTTCGGTGCCTTGCTCATACTCTCTGGATTCACTGTACCTTGATGACTGTGTCTTTCTAACTGTGTATTAGCACTTAGGCAATCAGAGTGTCTGACTTACGGTGTCATAGTGTCTCATTGGTCACGGTGTCTGAGACTTAGACTTCATGGTGTCTGCTTCACTGTGACTGTGTCTTGCACACAGTCTGTCTTACTGTGTCAAGTTTCATGGTGTCTTTATACTTAGACAAATATCTATATTCATACTTAGACAGTAATATACATAAGATGATTAGAAATTAACCAGTATAAAGTATAAGAGATAACTTGAAACATAAATACAGAGTATTGATAAGATAAGTGAGATTTGTGATTAGTAACAAGATTTGTAACTAGTAAAGGGATTTGTAAATAATAAGAATATTTGTTAACAGTAATGAGATTTGTGATCATGAAAACATGATTAATACATGAAGAGTGCAAAAATCTCCCCCTTTTTTATGATCACAAATCAAGTGCAGATAAAGTAAAAAAAATGGAATTGAACTTTAGAGAAAATAGCATATAGAATAACACATATATAGAATAATATATAACTTTTTCTTCCCTGTTTAACTTCTCCTATTTATTCTCCCCCTTTTGGGATTATAAAAAAGTGAAAATAAGAGAGTGAAATAATGCATATTTCATTAAAAACGTTCAGAATACATCATAAATTAGAAATACAAAAAACAAAGACATCCCCATCAAAAAGAAAGTAGTCACTAGACTTCTTTAGGGATCAGCCTTTTCCTTGCCTTTATTAGCAGAAGGAGCTGGTGCTGATTTAGAGGAAGGCATAGAGAAGGTAGACAAAGATGGTAAAGGGAGACCTTCAAAAATAGATAGAGCCAAAGAAGGAGCAGTAGATGATCTAGTCTGTGGTTGGTTATGAATGATTGGTCTGATCTGAGAAAGGGCTTGGCTGACTGACATAGCAGTTGAGGCTAGGGCAGGTAGACCTGGTCGAAGAGGGGAAGTAGCTAGAGAAACTATAGTTGTACTCTTCACATGAAGATATGGCTTCAGAAGATTTATGAAATAAGTAATGATTTCTCCACCATATTTCATAGCCTTTTCAAAATCGTCTTTATTCTCCATGAATTTATCCAACAATCTGGTGAACTCAGTAAGCTTCTGAACTTGAGCTTTGAAAGCCTGAGTCACTGGAGGGATTTTTAGATTCTCCACAAGATACTTAAAGTGATTTTTCATATTATATTTGGAGTAAATCCGATTGAGATACAAATATATCTTCTTGGTGATCTCCTGTTGAGCATCATTGGCAATCTTAGAATGAATCTGAACAAGATCAAGTGTTCTATCACTATTCTTAACTACTTCTGACAAAGGACACAGATCCAAGCCACTAAAAGCATTCTGAGTTTCTTCCTTGATTATGGATCTAAGAAAAGAATCATCAAAAGAAGGTGTGGAGGTCTGACCAGAGGGAGGAGAAGCCTTGACAGCTACGGTTAGAGCTTTGAGCTGTTTCAAAACCTTTTGAAGATATCCAGTGTATTCATCTATAAGCTTATTCAGATTCTCTACAAGCTCTCTCATGCTTTGTAGCATCTTTGTGTGTCTATCTCCAATATTTTCATCAAAAAATAACATATAGGGATTCATTTGGGACACAATCTCTCTAGATATGTTGGAAACAGAAGGTTCAGGAGAAGAAGCAACAGGTGTAGGAGCAGAAACAGGAGCAGGCTTTCATCTTGAAGACAATTCTTGCTGGAGGTTTTCAACCATACCTTTAAAATTTGCAACATCAGAACTAAGAAACTTATTTTCAACACTGACTTCTTGTATTTCACAGATCATCCTGTGTTGAATGTGCAGAATAATATTTTCCACAAGAATCGAGGCATCTTCCTGACTTAGTTGAGTCACAGGACGAGGTTGAGAGGACATAATCTTCTCCACTCCAGCTAAGATAGTCTCTCTAAAGACTTTAAAATCTTATTTACTTACAGAATATTACTGATCAGGTAAGGATTCAGGTGAATAAAGTGGTCCATGGGCAGGTTCAGGGTCTGGTTGCGGTTCTGAGTCATTTTTAGTTTCAGATTCTGATTCAGGTTGAGGTTGAGGTTCAGGGTGTGTGACTGATTTCAGTTGAAATAGAGAATAAATATCAATCCCGGTTGCAGTCACCTATTTTGATTCACTCACATCATAGAATATAGGGAATTCATATCTAGTATACACAAAGTATGACTCATTTGGTGGAGATGCATTACCAGGCTCATCTTCATCAATCTCATGATTTTGAGGTTCCTCCCCCTCAAAATGTGCTTCCATTTCATATTCTTGAGGATCAGGAACTGGGTTAAGATTCACAAAATCTTCTCTAATCTCGTCATCCATTTACTACCTTTCCAACTGAAAGGCAATTTTCATCCTCTCTTTAGTATAGGGTATGTACTCACACTACTAGAAATGTTGCTTTTAGCGACCGCCAAAAGCGGTCGCTAATGGGATTTAGCGACCGCCCAGCGACCGCTTTTGGCAGTCGCATTAGCTTCATCGGTAAAGCCCATTAGCGACCGCCAATGGCGGTCGCTAATGTTTCACATCGACACAGCATTCTGCTGGTCCTCATGCGGCGCTGTGGTCCTCATGCGGGTCATCGTATCGGCATATTTTCGGCAAGGGACACAGGAGCTTTCCCCCACCGGCCATGGCGGACACACGGCGGCGGTGTATGTTGGGTTATTCGGGTGTTGTGGATGAGGTCATCGGATGTCCGAGGCGAGGGTTCAGGCAGTTCGGATGTAGACGGCAGTCAGGAAGGAAGCATGGTATGGCATGAAGTGAGGTGGCGGTGTGCAGCGGAATGCGGCGGCGTGCGGCATCGAGATTTGCAGCGGCTAAAGCAGGCGGGAAGAAGAAGATGCACGTGCGGGAAAATTCCCGCTGGAATTTTACATTCACATTAGCGACCGCCAATGGCGGTCGCTAATACCCTCTTTAGTGACTGCCAATGGCGGTCGCCCGCTTCAGGAGGCGCAGAAACTTAAATTTCTAGTAGTGTCAGGAACAGATTGTTCCTCAGGTAGAGCTTCCTAACTTGCTTCATTTTCAACAGAGAGGTTTTCTATCATAGGCTCAGGGATAATCAAATCTCTTGCAAACTCATATTGAATTTCTAGGTTAGCATCAACTATTGGAGCAGGAGGTTCTTCTTCTCTAAGAACAACAGAAGGGTCAATAGCCCTTTCCTTTTCAACAACAACTTCTTCTCTAAGAAGTATTTCAGGAACATCAGCAGGGACAATAGTCCTTTCTTTCTCAACATGAGCTGCTTCCTCAGGAGTTATTTCAGCCTCTTCTCTATGAGGTAATCTAGCTACCTCTTCTTCTTCTTCTTCCTATTTTGGATACTCATCCATCTCATCTGGTTCCAAACTAGGATCAGTAATATTCTTTGGCCTTGTTGGATACTCAACAGGATTATACTTCTTATACAGCTGATCATTATCCTTAACCCATTTCTTCTTCCAAGGGTTCCAATTTATCTTCATCCTTCTGATGGTAGGATTGGATAAACAGTACTAAAAATTCACAATCTTTTCTTCATTTGGTCCAACTACTCCCTTGGAAACTAACATAGCCGAAATCATCCTTGAATAAAACAGGGAAGTGGATTTGGAAGTGACCTTAATCAATTCACACATATGGTGAATGATGTATTTGCAAAGACTTATCTTTTGGCCATTATTCATCAGATGAATCATGAATAAATCCTGATATTTCAAAATAGCAAAGTCACCCTTCCTTGGGCTAATCAAATTCTGAACAAACTAAAACAATGGCCTAGTCTCCCCATCCAATTCAGCTACTATGGACCTTCTCTTGGTGCCATTTCCAGTTAGGATTTCTAGTGCATTTTCCAAGTCAAAGATGTCAGTTGTAGGAGGAGGGTCTCTCTGGTAGTCATCACAAATCCCTTCATGAGGAATCCTCAGGCATGCATCCCATAGTCTCGAAGAGAATGAACATTTTTTTCCATTGATCCATCTTGTTACCATATAGCTTTCTCCATCATTAAAGGAAAACTTTACATACTGATAAAATTGTGCAACCAACCTTGGGTAAATAGGTCTATCTTGTCTAGAGAACCAATCAATCCATCCTTGTTCTCTTAATACTTTCAGGACTAAAGAATTGATGGAAAAAAGCCACTCATGGTAGATTTCCTTCTCAGGAGCAACAGTACGGCTTACTAGGTTAGGATTCAGGGGTCCTTCGGGTGATATCCTCGGTGCTATCTTCTTAATCATAGAGCTACGCTTCTCTGGAGTAGATGAATATAGACTCTTCATCCTTGGCATTCACTGAAGGTTCGGGTGAGAGAGAAGGAGAGAAGGTTTTCAAGGTAAAGAGGGTTCGAGAGAGTGAGCAGGAGAGATCTCGGGTGGGGAATCAAGTGAAAACTCTTTTGTTTTATCATTTGGGAATGTCAAACATCATAAAAACAAAAAGGCGAGAAAGTAAATAGTGGTGAAATAAAAAATATAGAGATACAGATTAAAATAAATGTATAAATAATCTTCACGGTGAGACCGTGAGTAGGCGTTACGATGCGATGAAAAACAGTCTTCACGGTGAGACAGTTGGTGGTCATCACGGTGAGATAGTGACTTTTCTGTGTAGTCACGGTGAGACAGTGAGTGAACTGTTCCGTCACAGTGGGACAGTTAAGTGACAGACCGTGAACATAAGGTGTTAACTGTGAGACCGTAAGCATAAAACAGTAACTGATAAATAGTGAGCATAAAACCGTAAAGTAAAATATAGCAAAATATTAAATAGTAAGACCTGTAAGATGTCTATTTATTATTAATCATACTAAGATCATTTATTATGTAGTCTAATCTCTCATAATTTAATGGTTTAGTGAATATATCATCAAGTTGATATTCAATGCCAATGAATTCTAAAGTGATATCACCTTTTTGATAGTGATCCCTCAAAAAGTGATGTCTTACATCAATATGCTTTGTCCTAGAATGTGAAACAGGATTATTTGAAATGTTAATAGAACTTGTGTTGTCACAATTTATTGGTACATTTTTTAATTGATATCCATAGTCTAGTAAAGTGTGTTTCATCTGCAAAATTTATGCACAACAACTGCCAGCAGCTATGTATTCAGCTTCTGCTATAGATAATGGAACATAATTTTGTTTCTTACTACACCATGATACTAGTGAATTTCCTAAAAAGTGACATGTTCCAGAGATGCTTTTTCTATCTAACTTACATCCAGCAAAATCAGCATCAGAATAACAAACTAATTCAACTGATTGTCCTTTAGGGTAGAACAGTTCTAAATTGGGTGTATGCTTGAGATATTTGAAAATTATTTTGACAGCATTTAAATGTGATTCTTTAGGATTTTCTTGAAAACGAGCACACATACACACACTAAAACTAATATCAGGATGACTAGCATTCAAGTAAAGTAGACTTCTAATCATTCCTCTATAAGTGGTTTGATCAACAAATTTTCCATCTTCATCAAAATCCAACTTACAGGTGGTACTCATGGGAGTGTCACTACTTTTTTTAATATCCAATCCAAAGCATTTTAAAAGATATATAGTATATTTACTTTGAGATAAAATAATTCCATCATTATTTTGAAAGATTTGAAATCCAAGAAAAAAATTTAGTTCACCCATTAAACTCATTTCAAATTTGTTTTTCATCATTTTAGAAAAATCGGTACACAATGATGTTTTTGAAGATCCAAAAATAATATCATCTACATAAATTTGAACTAATAAAATATCTTTAGAAATTCATTTTATGAAGAGAGTAGGATCATCTATTCCTTTTGTAAAACCTTTGGAAATTAGAAATGTACTTAATCTATCATACCAAGCTCTTGAAGCTTGTTTTAAACCACATAAAGCTTTTGATAATTTGAAAATATGATTTGGAAAATGAGGGTTTCTAAATCCAGGTGGTTTTTTAACAAAAACATCCTTAGCTATAAAACCATTTAAGAATACACTCTTGACATCCATTTGATATAGTTTAAAATTAAGATGTGCAACATAGGCAAGTAAGATCCTAATGGCTTCAAGGATGTCTACTAGAGAAAAAGTCTCCTCATAGTCAATTCCTTCTTCTTGATTATAACCTTGTGCAACTAATCTAGCCTTGTTTCTAACTATGTTTCCAGATTCATCTACTTTATTCCTAAACACTCATTTTGTGCCTATGGTGAAAGTGTCCTTAGGTCTTTCAACAAGTTTCCAAACTTTATTTCTTTCAAACTGATTGAGTTCTTCTTGCATAAAAATAACCCAACATTAAAAATTAATAGCGTCATTAATGTTTTTAGGTTCAAGATGTGACAAGAAGGATTGATGTTCAACCTGATTTCTAAGAGAAGATCTAGTCTATGTCCCTCTATCCAGGTTTCCAACAACAGCATCTAAAGGATGATTCTTTAGAATCCTAGTTGATCTAGTAAAGGTAAGACTAGAAATTTCAGGTTCTTCTCTAGGTTCGGGTTCATTAGGATCAGATTCTGAAATATTTCCAAAACTGGTTGTCTTTACAGTAGGTTCATTGAATTTGTTATTAAGTTTCAGAACAGAAAAATCTTCTTCAATATTTTCAAGAGATGATTTAGGTTCATGTGGATCAGTTTCATCAAATTTGATGTGAACAGATTCTTCCACAAACTTGGTTCTCTTATTGAAAACTCTATAAGCTTTGATAGTTATAGAATATCTTAAAAAGATTCCTTCATCACTCTTAGAAGCAAATTTTTCTAGATTATCCTTGGTATTAAGAATAAATACTTTGCAACCAAAGACTCTAAAGTAACTAACTTTTGGTTTTCTATTGTTTCACAGTTCATAAGGGGTCTTTTTTAGAACAGGTCTGACTAAGACTCTATTGATGATATAACAAGCTGTATTTATAACTTCAACCCAAAATTAAATAGGCATATCATACCCATTAATCATAGTTCTAGCAATTTCTTGAAGGGTTATATTTCTTCTTTCTACTACACCATTCTGTTGAGGTGTCCTAGGGGCAGAGAAATTGTGAGTATAGCCATTTTGTGAGAAAAAGGAGTCAAACTCATGATTTTAAAATTCACAGCCATGATAACTTCTCAGGGTCTTAATCTTAAGTCCACTAAGGTTTTCTACAGACTTGGAGTATTTAATAAATTAAGAACAAGCTTCATTTTTGTGAGATAAGAAGTATACCCAAGTATATCTAGAAAAGTCATCTACTAAGACATAGACATAGTGCTTCCCATTTATACTAGAAACTCTAGAAGGTCCAAACAAGTCCATGTGAACCAACTCTAGAGGTTGAGAAGTTGACAATTATTTCTTTGGTTTGAAAGAGATTTTGTGTTGCTTTCCCTTTTGACAGAGATTACAAACTTTTTCATTTAGAAACTCAAGTTTGGGTAAGTCTCTAAGCAAGTTCTTCATAGTCATTTTTCTAAGTGAATGTATATTACAGTGTCCTAATATTCTATGCCAAAGCCAAGATTCTTTATGAAAAGCATTTAAACAAGTAATGTTTTGTTTGGCTAAATAATTTAAATCAACCGCATAAACATTTTCATTTCTCAAAGCAGAAAATACTAAAACATTCTTAGAATTAAAAACATTACAAGAATCATTTTCAAACTTAACATTAAATCCATCATCACATAACTGAGAAATACTTAAAAGATTATATTTAAGTCCATCAACAAACAAAACTTTAGAAATTAAAACTAAATTAGTGTTACCAATTTGGCCTAGGTCGATGATCTTTCCTTTAGAATTATCACCAAAGGAGACATGGCCTCCATAAACCTTTATTAATCTCTTGAAGCATGAATAATCTACAGACATATGTCTTGAACATCCACTGTCCAAGTACAATATCTTATTATGGGAACTATTCAAACAGGTTTTCTACAAAACATTTTTAAACTGAGAATGATTTTGGTACCTAGATTCTCTTGGTCCAGACAGGTTAGAAATCAATGATTTTGGTACCCAAATTGTCTGATGGGTCTCATATATTTTACATAATCAAAATATTTTGAAAGATAAACTCTATTTGATCTATAACTATGTGAATAACTAGTTGAAGCATATGAATTTCTAGAACTTGAACTAGCAGTATTCTGTCCATATTTAGGAATAAATCTAGTTTTAGTGAACTGTCTTTTTCCAGGTTGGTAACCTATTCTAGTAGTGTACTTTGGTGCCACTTGATTTCCTATCATTTGATTCAGAGTGTCTTTTCCATTTGTGAACTTTTCTAAGTATTTTCTAAGTTTCTCATTAGACATTTTCAGTTCAGTATTTTCTGTTAACAGTTGATCATTTTTTTCTTTTTCTACTTTTAGAGCAGATTTGACATTTGAGGTGAGAGCATGCTGTTTTTTTAATGACTTATATTTGTCCTTAATTTCATTTCATGTTTCCTCAAGCATGTTGCAGTATTCAAACAGTTCCTCACTAGTCATATTTTCAAATTCAGAATCAGAATCAGTTCCAGAATAATACTCATTTATCGTAGGGGAAATGGGTACCTCAGAAGTATTGGTCATGAAACACATGTTGGAATGATTCTTTTTAGAGTCAGAAGCTTCAGACTCACTTGTTCTGTCTTCTAAATCACTCCAAGTATCTTTCATAGATTTCTTGTACTTACTGTCCTTGTGGTCATGTTTCTTCTTGAACTTCAGTTTCGGACAGTCATCTTTTATGTGTCCTTTCCTTTTGCATTCATAGAAAATAACCTCATCACTCTTATTATCTTTCTTCCAGTACTTTTTCCAATGACCTTTGTTCTCATATTTTCCTTTCTAATTTGATTTTCTGAAGAATTTCTTCTTCCTATATAATTTCTTAAACCTTCTGGCTATTTGAGCCATTTCAGCATTAGAGTCAGAATCTGAACTTTCACTTGTTGAGCTATCAGTATGTATTTGAACTTTCTCCTTGTCCTTGCTCTTTGAAGTAGTAGACGTAAATGCCACTAACTTCCTTTTTGGTTCATCATCTTCTTCCTTATTCACCTTGAGTTCTTCCTCATACATCATAATCTTACCAATAAGTTCTTTGACAAGCATATCAGCAATGTCACATGATTCTCTAATTGAAACAGAAGTGCAGCTCCATCGGTATAGAAAACATCTCAGTATCCTCATGATTTGTTCCTTTACTAGAACAGCTTTTCCAAGGGAGTTCATAGTGTTGACAATCTCATTGAACCTGAGATACATATCAGAAATAGGTTCATTAGTCTTCATTTTAAAATTATCATATTTAATAGTATAAGTGTTTAATCTCATTTCCTTTACATTAGTTGTTCCTTCATGAGAAACACCCAAAGTATCCCATATTTCATAGGCAGTTTTGCAAGAAGATATTCTGTTAAATTCATCATCTCCTAATGCACAATACAAAGCATTCATAGCTTTATAATTATTATTGTAAGTTGTCTTAGTAAGTTCATCCCAAGTTGTTCTTTCAGTTTCTGGAATTTTATATTGAGACTCTATAGCAGTCCAGATATCAAAACCCATAATTTCTAAATTTATTTTCATCTTAAGATTCCACTGGGCATAGTTGGTACCATTGAAGAAAGGTGGTCTGTTGGTAGCATCACCCTCTAGTCTATTGTCCATAGTTAGATTTTAGAAAAGATATTTAAAGAGATAAAATTTAGAACTAACAGAAATTTAAAGATCTTTAAAGATGCAACTAAAATCATAGTTTAAAAAATAGAGTATTTTGAAAACTTTGAAAAACAAAAACAACCTTTGATACCAAATGTTGGTCGAAGTTGATACTCAAGAAGGGGTGAATTGAGTTCCAATTAAAATTTCTGTTAAAATAATTTCTATTAAAATTCCCCAATTTATAAAACAATTTAAACTATAGTGAATTTGTAAAACTGTAAAGGTTCAATTAGGTTCTCAAAGATTGATTAGGTCTCAGTCAATTTAATTAGAGGATTAAATTGGCTTTTGAAACTAATCTACTGATTTACAATAGTTACAAACACTTGCTAGATTAACTATCAAAGTAACTTTAAAAGAGTTTTGTATTTCAAAGTAATAGTAGAGGAATATAAAATATATATATAGTATACTTTAAACTTAAAATAAATAGCACATCAGATATAACCAAGAGGTTCAGTCTCAAGCTGAGACTTAGTCCTCTTAAACAATTTATATAAAAGTCATCCACACCCTAGATCAGGGTTAACAACAGTACAAGACTGTCCAGGACACGCAGGAACCTCTACCACAGTTCTTCATGGGAAACAAAAATAAAGACCAGGCCACACAAGGACCTCTTCCACAGTTGTCATGGGTAAACAAGAGTAAGGAGTTTTGGTGTGAGGATTGTGATATCCTCTACTTCAGCACAGGAGTCAGTGTGTGTATAATATATACAGAGTACACACACTACTCGAAGAATTAAATAATGAATCACTTATAGAGAGTATATGAAAGTTTACAAAGCTCTAGTGATTGGCAGTGCAGCTCTGGACTCCTTGGATTCAGCAGAAATGCTTCTGAGTCCTTCTCTGGTTTTGTGTGAAAAAAATAGAGTGTCGTGGTTCAGCTTGTGTTCTTCACGAGTGAGAATTTTATCTTTATTTTAGTTCCTAAATTAGTTTCTAATTTCATGCATTTGAGTTCTTGAAAGATCTTAAAATCTCTTCTACGTGCTCAGTATTGTTCTTGTTCAGTACAGAGCTCACGTGTATTGTCTGTAGCTTTGCGTATGTTCTGGTATGGGTATCTGTGTGTCTCTGTCCTCTATTGCAGCTCAATCTTCCTTATATTCCTCAAGCTCTGACAATAGGAATGATTACCTTTTTATAGGTACGAGGTACGATTTTCTAACATGCCAACAACTATCATTAAATATCATTAATTTCATTAAAAACATCAAATATGACCGTTAGGAATATTTAAATAATATTGACAAAAGGTTAAGAAATGGTGTCACGGTAGTTATGAAAACGGTGTCTCCTTCATGGTGTGTCCTTCACGGTATGACCTTCACGGTGTGAGGCTCACGGTGTGTCCTTCACGGTATGAACTTCACGGTGTGACCTTCATGGTGTCTCTATGTTATGGTGTGTCCTTCACTGTGTCTGAGTCACGGAGTCTGACTCACAGTTTCTGGCTTCTGGTGTGTTGCTCATAGTGTTTGTATTCACGCTGCCTTGATGACTGTGTCTTGATAACTGTGTCTTAGCACTTAGGCAATCAGATTGTCTAACTTACGGTGTCACGGTGTCTCATTGGTCATGGTGTCTAAGACTTAGACTTCACGGTGTCTGCTTCACTGTGACTGTGTCTTGCACACAGTATGTCTTACTGTGTCAAGATTCACAGTGTCTTTATACTTAGACAAATATCTATATTCAGACTTAGATAGTAATATACATAAGATTATTGGAACTTAACCAGTATAAAGTATAAGAGATAACTTGAAACATAAATACAGAGGATTGATAAGATAAGTGAGATTTGTGATTAGAAAAAAGATTTGGAACTATTAAAGGGATTTGTAAATAATAAGAATATTTGTTAACAGTAACGAGATTTGTGATCATTAAATCATGATTAATACATGAGGAGTCCAATAATGTATAATAAATTTATATTTATTATATAGTTGGTTTTAATGAGTACAATGAGAGTCAAGACACAAGGTAAGTAAATTTCATCTCACTTTTTATTTCTATGTGATACATGCTTTATTAACCACCCATTACTTTTGTGTGGTGTGTATACTTTGCATGGATGTATTCCATGAATATTATAATTAAAAATATGGTTCTTTAAATATCCATTTTATTATATTTATTTTATGGGATTTATGTATCAAAATTTACCAAATCGAAAAACTAATTTTATCTCAATTTTCATTTTTTGAGACACATGTCGTGTTTTGAACCTATATTTTTTCATGAGGTGTATATACAACCTTTGAAATATTATATCATGAATATCATTAATTTAATGTTATTTTACGATTCATGTAATTCCATTTTATTACATGGGTATTATGGTTCAAATTTACCAAGTGGTAAGAGTTTATTGAAACAATCTCATCCCTTTTCGATATTGTTTATATTTATGATAACTTTGATGATATGTGATGATCTATATATTAAGAACTATCATGAATTTTCATATACTATTGTTATTCATTATATATTCATGTATTGGTTCTATTTTTTGACTCTTGGGTACATAATATAGTTAATAAAGTGTTTTTAAGAAATCCCAATATTACCCTCTCTTTGATATGAAATTTGTGTTCCTTCAAAACCATGTTTTCAAAAAAGGTATTCCAAGAATATTCTACTAATAATATATGACCATTAATAGAAATATTTACCCTTTTATGTTTTATATATGTTTTAAAAGTAATATTATTGTTACTTTTTGTACATTTCATTTTTCTAAACCTATTAGTTCCATATAAATTGATGACATTGATAATTTTATCCTAAGAATAATTGTTATGTTTAAAAATACACTTTTTCTAAAAATAGTTTTTATGTATATTGTGAACTAATATTAAGATTAATTTTTCTCACCCTTGGAAATTTTATTTTATGAAAATTTTCCTATCTTTCAAATCATATTTCCCAAATTATTTATTATGGTTATTTTCCTTTTAGTCATAAAAATTAGTTATCAAGGTTAAAAATATAGTTATCGTTGTAAAGGTAAATTAAGGTAAAAAGAGTTTAAATAATTGTAAAAGAGAAAAAACGTGTTAAAAAAAGCCTCAAATTGAGTTTTTGAGGTTTGGAGAAACCAAATAATATATATTTTCCATTATTTTTTACTTTTTAATCCACTCTCTTTATGAATCATGTGCCCTCTTTATATTAAGAAGTTATATTTACAAAATTGGCATTCCCTCCACTTATAAAAGGGGGATTCCACCACCCCTATATGCCCACTATAAAAATTAGAAATTACATTGAAAACCTCACCATTTTACTTCCACTATAATCTCATTCTACATCCCTAATCCTCTAGTCATAATAAGTTAGTTTAAGTCATATGTTTCCAAGAAGTACTTCAAGAGAAAGTTCAAATTCTCAAAGTAAGTACTAATCACTCTCTAATATTTTTCCTTACCTATCTTTCTCATACAATCCTATATTACCCATTAAAACTTGATTAAATAAGTATTTTTTTCTACATAGATATGTTTTTATGTTTATGTAATAAACATTATCCATGTTTTTATTTTCCCTTTTCACTTAGAAAAACAAAAAATATTATTCGTGTGTACGTGTCGATTACCACCTCGACAAAGTGACAAGTTTTGTTTTCCTTCACCACCTTACCCAGATGGTGAAAAAATAGTTTTTAATGAAATAATATATTATTTATAAAAAAATTAATATTATTAAAAGATAATTAAATTTCTACATTACTTCCATTCTATGAGAAACAAAATCATTGTCTATTTGTACGTGCAAACTACCACCTCCATAAGCAACGTGTTATATTTTCCCTCACCACCTTTCAAGGATAGTAATAAAACATATTTGATAAATATATATGATATCAAAAAGTAATATATATCATTAATATGGTTCTTATAGCATGAAACAAAAATTTAGGATCATTATGAAATAATCTGTTTTTATCGGTAGATTGTTCTAAACAAGATCTTTAGGGATATTGTTCTATAAAACCATTCCCATATATTCTATAAAATTAAATAATGGATGTATAAATAATTCAAATAAATTATTTCAATATATTTTATAATATTTCAATGATGAACTTTGTGTCAAAGAACAAGGTTTGATATCGTTGTTATGGAACAAGTGCAAAACAATCTGAATTACAATATATGATAATGGAAACAAGCAAATAACTAAAAATATATAATAAATTATTATTAAAAAATATAAAAAAGGTTTATTGATATGAATAAGGTTCTAAAATGGTTTTTTAATCTAGTTGTTTTTATTATATATGAGGTTAATTTTCTTTCAGGTATATTGATAATTAAGGTAATGGTTTTTCATAACTCAATTTGCTTTATTTGAGTTATAATGATTATTATTGAACTTAAATATTCTAAGATGAATTATTATATTATATTATTAAATAAAATTTTATTTCCAATTTAATTTATATTTAATTTTTAATTTTTTCTCATGAAATTCTTTCTGGATGTTTTTTTGTCTCAATTCCCCTTCATTGAAGCATGTTTTCATATTATTCACAAAATATTATTTTATATGGTGTAAAAATTACCCCATTTAATTATATTATTATTATAAATGTCTCATTCATAGGATTTAAAATTATTTTCAATAAAATCTCTACATTATTTTTATTCATTTGTTACTAAATTGAAAAAGGTTTTCCCATCTCATCTTTTGTTCTTTGAGGCTTATACCAAATTCACCACTTGTTTTATTTTAGGTAGTTTATAAATTAAAATGGATATATTTTTATCATATTCCTCATGAAATTAAATTTACTTACAGATATATTTTATTTTATTCCTTTCATGGTTTTTTGATTCAATGGTTTCCAAATGTGTAAGGGTTCTTTTTCTTAATTTTAGCTTCTTGAGACGTATTTCATATCGCTCACAAAACTCTATTTTACATGGTTTACATACTACCATATGATATTATCTTA
Source organism: Viscum album (assembly GCA_963277665.1). NCBI lineage: Eukaryota > Viridiplantae > Streptophyta > Magnoliopsida > Santalales > Viscaceae > Viscum > Viscum album. The sequence goes on along the minus strand of OY728162.1, from coordinate 619,106,202 downwards.
TAATTTTTAAATATTATTTTATGGGATTTACTAGTCTATATTAGGATTCCACCCTCATCTTCCTTTTTCAAAAAAGTTACTAAAGTTGTATGGGTTTTTGGTTTACATGACTTCTTTTCATTGGGTTGCAAACCATCTTATTTGGTGATACACATTTAGAATTATTTTATTCCACCATTTCTCTATTGTAAATTGTATCTCCAATTTCCCTATATGGAAATTATATCTTTATATCAAAATATTCTTCTTTGGTGTATTTCTTTTTCTTTAAAATATAACATTATTAAGAATAATTCACATCCTTTATAATGAACCTTTTTCTTCCATATCTATATTTTTTCCTTCCTGCCAATGTTATCCTTTATTAATTAAAAACCATAATAAGTTTTATCTCTTGGGATATTCATAATTATATTTACTTCTTTTAAAATGATGTTTTATTATCCTTTTTATGATGTGGGTTTCAAAAAGGTATTTTTAAAATATTAAAAAGGTTTTCCCTTTCACATTCATATTTTTATCTTCCCCTCCATATTTCCTATGAAAATCCATTATTTTGTTTTCAAGGATATTTATTGGGATTTTTTTAAATTAGTTTTTTAAAAATGTGTTTCATGTTACCCCTTGGAAAATCACTTTTAAAATTCACTCATAATGTTAAATTTTTATAAAATTTTAAAAATGATTTATAAAAACACTTTGGGATTTCACTTCCATTTTACACTTTATGTTAAAAGTTTTTTACCTCCTAGGGAGTTATGTTCCATGGATTACCTCTTAAATTCTCCCATACTATAATATTTTTAGGTATTTAACTCATGTTATCAAACAATATAATTCTTGATCCTTTCTTAGGAGATACCATTTGAATTGTTCTTTATAAGAAGGTGTAGTAAATCTATTTAAACTTCCTTAAAATTTACTATGTTACACTTGGGATGTGACTTAATAATACCATCCACCATATTCTTCTATATGAGTTATGATCATGTAATCTGGTTTATTGAATGGGGAAAGTATTGACATATTTTATGTTTGTTATTCTAATACGATCGTTTATTAATTGCCAGGGAAAGTTTTTTATGAATTATATTATTATTCATTTACTTAATATGATGAATGAATTAGAATTAATTAGTGATAGGTGGGGGAAAATTATATAGAACCTTTATGTATTGGTAGGTCTCATGATATAAATTTTTTTGGGTATTTGGTATATGTCATACATCTTTATGTATGATCTCTTCTCATGAGGCCTTGATGATATGTTTATGATGTCTTAGAATGAGTCCTTGATGATAAGATTTATGATGTATGACACTGTAAATTACTTTTCTATAAAATTATTTATTATTATCATGTGATTGTTTATATTTCTATTCATTGGTATATATATAACTATTATCATTAGTTATATGGGATTATTTGATTATCATTTATTATTTCCATATTATCCATGGATTATTTATTGTATGATATATCTTAATGTATTTTTTCCCTTACAGATCATTTTAGTTCACCCTTGTTATATTTTCATTTTCCTAGGTTATGAAAAAATTATTACACATTATATTTCTTGAAGAGTAGAATTTGTGGATAATTTTATGGGAGTTATTGAAGATCTACTTTAAAATAATGGAATCTTATTATAGTTGTAAAAATGTCCATTATATGGGAAATATATGTATTTTTTTAGGTTAATATTTTCCCCTAACTATGTACTTATCATTTAAGTGACTCTGTAATATCCCATGTTTGTATGAGTCAAAAAATCTATAAGGAGTTTGAATTTTTGATTACTATAGAGGTCAAATTTTGATCAGAGCTTTGGAATAGTATTTTGAGAGTTGTAACATATAAAAGTGACATTTTTATATGTGTTTTGAGGATCATATGGTATCTTGGGTGCTCGAGTGGGCCTCAAGAGCTTTGTTATAAGTTTCAAAAGTTTTGGAGGATTATGCACAGGGTGCACTAATTGGGGCACACTGTTTAGGGAAAACTATGTGGCACCCTGAATCTTAAGGTGTTTCCAGTTCTTTTTCGTCTGAGAATGATTTACACCCATGGTTAAGTCCAAACCATGTGAGGTTTTAGAGTAACTTGTATGATTCTTATAGAGGGGTTTCAGATCCAAACGCATAGTTGGAACACAGTTTGTTAAACCATGCAGCCAAATCATACAAGGTTTAGTGATTGATGCAATTCCATCAACATGGTGGGTGCACTTTTTTGGAAAACTATGCGGCCAAATAATGTCTCTCATTAAAATTTGGAAAAAATCAATTTTCCCCATTTTAATTTTTAAGGGGCATCACCCCTTTTTTGACCTCCATCTCATGTGATCTAGCCACAGCCTCCACACCTCCTCCCCTCTTGGATCCTTCTATTCGGATGGTTTTGTGCATTTTATTATAGATTATTGGTAGGATTTGATCTCTATTGGTCCCTTATCATCTCTTCCTTCATTCTTCTTTAATTTTTGTCTTATCCATTGAGGGATTTAAATCTAATTTCATCAGTTCATAGTGGAATCGAATGATATTTTTTGGGTTTTAGTTATCATTATGATTTGGGTATCCTGAGATTTTGTTTTTATGCCTCCATTTTCTATTTAGGTTGAGGTATATTTTTTGTTTATCCTTTAAATAAATTTAATTTGGAATATATAATGTTTATTCACATTAGGTATTTTCTCTTAAGGGTGTATGGAGTCTATTGTGGACCTCCCAAAGATGGTTTCTCGATATTTCATCAAGTGATGTGTGTCTGGTGAGTTTGTCAGCAATTATGCTAAGTTTAATTTGAGTTAGTTAATTAATTATAAATGTTGTAATTAATAAATTTAAAGTGTTTGGATTGAGTTAGGGGATCTATATTTCGGGATGATCTTGGTTGATCTTAAAATAGGTTGGACAAGATCAGTGGATCTTGGAAGAGCTTCCAAGTCTTGAAATTAAATTGGGAGAGCTTCAAGATGAGTTGGGTGGTCTCACGTACTATCCATATAGCTTATTAATTTTAATTCTATGTCATGAAAAGTACAGTCTCACAACATTAGGTGATTCCCATTTTGGTTAAATGGTTTATTAAATTTAAATTTAATGTTTAAATCTATTATATATACTAAATATTTTAATTTTCATTCCACGTGTCACCTCCACAGTATTCCTCCAGGGCATGTCTCCCTCTCCTTCAATTCTGATCCCCTCCCCACTATACCATCCTACAAATTCATCCCCACACCCAAAATATCCTCCCCCAATCCCATCTATGCATCCCCTCCCTGAGGTCGTCACCCCTAGCTCTATCTCTTCTCTATCTCTCTCCCCTCCTTCCTCTCATCCCATCCTCTATCCCACCTCTGCCTCTATCTCCGTATCTGACTCTATATCCTTCACTTCTTAAATTCCTCATCTCCTCACTAATTTTTTTCTATTCTCCACACAATATACCCTCTCCACTTTCTCTGCATCAATCTCTGCCTCATCTAAAACCTCTATCTCGGTCTCCACCTTCAACTACACATTCACCTCATCCATCGCCTCTACCTCCGACTTTACCTCTGGACCTATCATCACCTCTGTCGCCCCTAAACCCTTCTCATCCAAACCCATATCCTCCAAAACCACCTCCTTAAAAACCTTCTCCTCCAAATTTGTATCCATCAATTTCCCTTTCCTCCTTTTCTAACACCCCCCCAAAATTTCTCCAATATCAAACCACTTTTAATATGTATCTCCCTATGCACATCGACCAATCCATCCTCATGAAACCCTACCATGATTCCGACCAAATTCTATTCATAACATACTTCTATTACACCCCTTCAATCTATAATCCCATATAGAAGCTTCTTCATTACCAAATCCTAACACAAATTCTTTATCCAATTAGATATTCTACCATATACATCACCATATAACCTTCTCTAAGTATATTTTTTACTCTATATGATGTTTCGTATTTTATTCTGTTCTAATATTACCACTAAAACCAAACGGAAATTAATTATCCTACCTTCCACTATCTTCCATTTCAGGTTGTAGAAATTAGATCTATATAATGGAAATTTTTTCTAGATAGGAATACTTATATCTACCAAGTACCTACCAATTCCAAGTCTCTAGACACTATGAACACCATCTTGAAGGAATAGACTCATGAAAAAATAAAATTATCCTGAATTATTTTTCTTTGTAATTATTACATTGCATTCACCACAGTGTTGATCACCTTTGATGTTTTTTTATACTAACTACCTTCTAATTTATATTTATATCTTTCATTTTCCTCTTTACTTTCTAAATTGAGTTCATTAGTTGTAACTACTCAATATCATTTATGTGTTTTGGCTTTAAAATTTTTTTTGTGAACTTGCTATAGGTATATTTATATACCATACCCTATTACTTTTAATAAAATTATACAAATTTTGAGATATTTTTTATATTTATATTTTACATGGAAGACAAGCTGATACACCTCAAAAATAACTTGAGGTTGTTGACACTATTTTCTATGAACTGCCTACCTCTAGGTATATTTTTTTATATTTATATTCTATTTAATATATTTATTTATATATTATTAATAAATTATATTCTTAATAGTATGAATATAATAATTTTGATAGCATAATATACCTCCAAATATTTCTTAGGTGCATTACAATTACCATCCGATTTTGATGAAGAGAGATTACTATGGAAATTAACAAGGTTGCAAAAGAAAAATGTTCTCCATACATGTATGTACATTATTATCAATATTATACTTCATATATATATATATATATATATATATATATATCAGCATCAATATATATTAATTCCATTATTAAATGATAGTTACATGTACCATATTAATTTATTTACATTGAAATAATGAAGCAACACACATCATTTGAATGGATACTTGGTTATATACTGATATAATCTTAAAATGTTATAATTACTTTTCATTATCAACTATTTTGTTTCAGGGATTGATTAATTTTTTTCATTTAAAAATTTTATATTTGTTTCATTGAATATTTCACCTAACAACTACCTGCTTCATTATGATATTATTAATTTACATAATCAACAACTTTGAAATCTACACTCTGGAATATATGCTATGAGTCAGTATATATGTTCTCAATATACTAATTTTGAATGTACTTAATATGTATCATGATATATCTATATATTCTGATATATATATATATATATATCCATATATATATGTGTATTTTCAATATATATAAAAATATTCTAATATATGTTCAGAATACATATAATCTGATATATATTTTGAATATATCTTCTAATACATACATACATACATATATACATATATAAATTTTTCTATATACTAAATATGTATTAACATATATATATATATATATATTCATAATTTTACTGATTTCTAGAAGGACTAATGTCTTTGGTTTTCCATTTTTTTCATGGCTCAGTTTGATTAAATTCTACATAGATTGCCTTTCCATAAGTAGTAACTAGTTTTTTTGTATTTTAGTTCAGTTCTTAAGAATCTGAAAATTATTGTCTTTGTTTTTTCTCCTAATAGAGATCGATGGAGATTTCATTATTTCATGGAGATAAATGTAGTTGGTCTTATGGATAATAATGGTGAGTCTGATCTAAGATTATTCAAAACCCATGTTTTTTTCATACATGACTCTGATTTAGATTAAAAATACATGTCTATGTTCTCCCAATGATATTTTTTCACCCTCTATATATAAGTGTTCTATTTAGAAGTATTATTTTATGTTGATTAAATTTTGATTGCTATTATTTTAATATATAGATTAATAATCCAAAAAACATTTTGATTTTTTGCTGGTGGGTTTCTATTCACTCTTTCACCTATCCACTCCTCTCTTGCCTCCACATTCACCTAGAATTCTTGTAAACTGAACTGCATATCCCTCCCTTTTTGTCCATTTCAAGTAAAAAATATTTTTGGTCCATTTATAGTGGGTTTATATTCCATGTTTGATTATAAGGTATACTTTTTTCCATTTACCTTTTTCATAATCTATATGCATTTTATGTATAATAATATCGTATACATAACTATCATGCTATAAAATCAATTTCAATTTTCATATTGTATACACAGCTACCAATCTATAAAATTATAATCAGTTTCCAAATTATGTATACATTGGCAAAAAAATACATTTTACTTATAAGCATATCAAAAAAATTTTATGCATAGTGTGTACCAATTTCCTTGATGTCAGTTAGTGTGAATTTATTATATTCATTTCATGTATGCATATTCTGTATGCACTCTCAATTTAATGTCAGTCACTATATGTATTTTTTACATGTATGATGTTCTTATTATATATACACTTTCAATTTAATGTTAGTTTCTATATGTCTTATATACATGTATTTTACAATTTTAGTTTACTAAAATTTTAGTTTATCCAAAAAATATGACAATAAATCCATTGAGTAAGGAAAATTATATTCTAAATTTACATTGTAGGTAATTATCCCATTTAATTACTACATAATACTCTCTAGTAACCTATCTTTCTATCGATGATTTTGATCTTTATCTGATGATGTGGTAGTATAATCCTTCATTTTGGAACTGACATAATATTTCCATTTTAACTCTTGAATATCCAATCCCAAATTGCATCTTAATTTGTCTTCAATGTTGAGAGAGATAAATTTTAGGACGAGGTTGAGAGGACAAAATCTTCTCCACTCCAGATAATATAGTCTCTCTAAAGACTTTAAAATCTTATTTACTTACAGAATATTATTGATCAGGTAAGGATTCAGGTGAATAAAGTGGTCCATGGGCAGGTTCAGGGTCTGGTTGCGGTTCTGAGTCATTTTTAGTTTCAGATTCTGATTCAGGTTGAGGTTGAGGTTGAGGTTCAGGGTGTGTGACTGATTTCAGTTGAAATAGAGAAGAAATGTCAATCCCGCTTGCAGTCACCTATTTTGATTCACTCACATCATAGAAGATAGGGAATTCATATCTAGTATACACAAAGTATGACTCATTTGGTGGAGATGCATTACCAGGCTCAGCTTCATCAATCTCATGATTTTGAGGTTCCTCCCCCTCAAAATGTGCTTCCATTTCAGATTCTTGAGGCTCAGGAACTAGGTTAAGATTCACAAAATCTTCTCTAATCTCGTCAGCCATTTCCTACATTTCCAACTGAAAGGCAATTTCCATCCTCTCTTCAGTAGAGGGTATGTACTCAGGAATAGATTGTTCCTCAGGTAGAGCTTCCTGACTTGCTTCATTTTCAGCAGGGAGGTTTTCTATCATAGGCTCAGGGATAATCAAATCTCTTGCAAACTCATATTGAATTTCTAGGTTAGCATCAACTATTGGAGCAGGAGGTTCTTCTTCTCTAAGAACAACAGAAGGGTCAACAGCCCTTTCCTTTTCAACAACAACTTCTTCTCTAAGAAGTATTTCAGGAACATCAACAGGGACAATAGTCATTTCTTTCTCAACATGAGTTGCTTCCTCATGAGTTATTTCAGCCTCTTCTCTATGAGGTAATCTAGCTACCTCTTCTTCTTATTCTTCCTCTTTTGGATACTCATCCATCTCATCTGGTTCCAAACTAGGATCAGTAATATTCTTTGGCCTTGTTGGATAATCAACAGGATTATACTTCTTATACAGCTGATCATTATCCTCAACCCATTTCTTCTTCCAAGGGTTACAATTTATCTTCATCCTTCTGATGGTAGGATTGGATAAATAGTACTCAAAATTCACAAGCTTTTCTTCATTTGGTCCAACTACTCCCTTGGCAACTAACATAGCCGAAATCATCCTTGAATAAAACAGGGAAGTGGATTTGGAAGTGACCTTAATCAATTCACACATATGTTGAATGATGTATTTGCAAAGATTTATCTTATGGCCATTATTCATCAGATGAATCATGAAGACATCCTAATATTTCAAAATAGAAAAGTCACCCTTCCTTAGGCTAATCAATTTCTGAACAAACTTAAACAATGGCCTAGTCTCCCCATCCAATTCAGCTACTATGGCCCTTCTCTTGGTGCCACTTCCAGTTAGGATTTCTAGGGCATTTTCCAAGTCAAAGATGTCAGTTGTAGGAGGAGGTTCTCTCTGGTAGTCATCACAAATCCCTTCATGAGGAATCCTCAGGCATGCATCCCATAGTCTCGAAGAGAATTAACATTTTTTTCCATTGATCCAGCTTGTTACCATATAGCTTTCTCTAGCATTAAAGGAAAACTTTACATACTGATAAAATTGTGAAACCAACCTCAGGTAAATAGGTCTATCTTGTCTAGAGAACCAATCAATCCATCCTTGTTCTCTTAATACTTTCAGGACTAAAGAATTGATGGAAAAAAGCCACTCATGGTAGATTTCCTTCTCAGGAGCAACAGTACGGCTTACTAGGTTAGGATTCAGGGGTACCTCGGGTGATATCCTCGGTGCTATTTTCTTAATCTTAGAGCTACGATTCTATGGAGTAGATGAATATAGAAGCTTCATCCTTGGCATTCACTGAAGGTTCAGGCGAGAGAGAAGGAGAGAAGGTTTTCAAGGTAAAGAGGGTTCAGGAGAGTGAGCAGGAGAGAGCTCGGGTGGGGAATCGAGTGAAAACCCTTTTGTTTTATCATTTGGGAATGTCAAACATCATAAAAACAAAAACGAAAGAAAGTAAATAGAGGTGAAATAAAAATTATAGAGATACAGATTAAAATAAATGCATAAATAATCTTCACGGTGAGACCGTGATTAGGCGTTACGATGCGATGAAAAACAAACTTCACGGTGAGACAGTTGGTGGTCATCACAGTGAGACAGTGACTTTTCTGTGCAGTCACGGTGAGAAAGTGAGTGAACTGTTCCATCACAGTGGGACAGTTAAGTGACAGACCGTGAACACAAGGTGTTAACTATGTGACCGTAAGCATAAAACAGTAACTGATAAATAGTTAGAATGAAACCGTAAAGTAAAATATAGAAAAATATTAAATAGTAAGACCTGTAAGATATCTATTTATGATTAATCATACTAAGATCATGTATTATGTAGTCTAATATCTCATAATTTAATGCTTTAGTGAATATATCAGCAAGTTGATATTCAATACCAATGAATTCTAAAGTGATATCACCTTTTTGATAGTGATCCCTCAAAAAGTGATGTCTTACATCAATATGCTTTGTCCTAGAATGTGAAACAGGATTATTTGAAATGTTAATAGCACTTGTGTTTTCACAATTTATTGGTACATTTTTGAATTGATATCCATAGTCTAGTAAAGTGTGTTTCATCTAAAAAATTTGTGCACAAAAACTACTAGCAGCTATGTATTCAGCTTCTGCTATAGATAATGAAACAGAATTTTGTTTCTTACTACACCGTGATACTAGTGACTTGCCTAAAAAGTGACATGTTCTAGAGCTGCTTTTTCTATCTAACTTACATCCAGAAAAATCAGCATTAGAATAACTAACTAATTCAAATGATTGTCCTTTAGGGTAGAACAGTTCTAAATTGGGTGTATGCTTGAGATATTTGAAAATTATTTTGACAGCATTTAAATGTGATTCTTTAGGATTTTCTTGAAAACGAGCACACATACACACACTAAACCTAATATCAGGATGACTAGTAGTCAAGTAAAGTAGACTTCCAATCATTCCTCTATAAGTGGTTTGATCAACAAATTTTCCATCTTCATCAAGATCCAACTTACAGGTGGTACTCATGGGAGTGTCACTACTTTTTTTGATATCCAATCCAAAGCATTTTAAAAGATCTATAGTATATTTACTTTGAGTTAAAATAATTCCATCATTATTTTGAAAGATTTGAAATCCAAGAAAAAATTTTATTTCACCCATTAAACTCATTTCAAATTTGTTTTGCATCATTTTAGAAAAATCGGTACACAATGAATTTTTTGAAGATCCAAAAATAATATCATCTAAATAAATTTTAACTAATAAAATATCTTTAGAAATTCATTTTATGAAGAGAGTAGGATCATCTATTCCTTTTGTAAAACCTTTGGAAATTAGAAAAGTACTTAATCTATCCTACCAAGCTCTTGGAGCTTGTTTTAAACCATATAAATCTTTTGATAATTTGAAAATATGATTTGGAAAATGAGGGTTTCTAAATCCAGGTGGTTGTTTAACAAAAACATCCTTAGCTATAAAACCATTTAAGAATACACTCTTGACATCCATTTGATATAGTTTAAAATTAAGATGTGCAACATAGGCAAGTAAGATCCTAATGGATTCAAGTCTGTCTACTGGAGAAAAAGTCTCCTCATAGTCAATTCCTTCTTCTTGATTATAACCTTGTGCAACTAATCTAGCCTTATTTCTAACTATGTTTCCAGATTCATCTACTTTATTCCTAAACACTCATTCTGTGCCTATGGTGAAAGTGTCCTTAGGTCTTTCAACAAGTTTCCAAAAAGTATTTCTTTCAAACTGATTGAGTTCTTCTTGCATAAAAATTACCCAACATTCATCATTAATAGCGTCATTAATGTTTTTAGGTTCAAGCTGTGACAAGAAGGCTTGATGTTCAACCTGATTTCTAATAGAAGCTCTAGTCTATGTCCCTCTATCCAGGTTTCCAACAACAGCATCTAAAGGATGATTCTTTAGAATCCTAGTTGATCTAGTAAAGGTAGGACTAGAAATTTTAGGTTCTTCTCTAGGTTCGGGTTCATTAGGAGCAAATTCTGAAATATTTCCAAAACTGGTTGTCTTTACAGTAGGTTCATTGAATTGGTTATTAAGTTTCAGAACAGAAAAATCTTCTTCATGATTTTCAAGAGATGATTTAGGTTCATGTGGATCAGTTTCATCAAATTTTATGTGAACAGATTCTTCCACACACTTGGTTCTCTTATTGGAAACTCTGTAAGCTTTGATAGTTATAGAATATCTTAAAAAGATTCCTTCATCACTCTTAGAAGCAAATTTTTCTAGATTATCCTTAGTATTAAGAATAAAGACTTTGCAACCAAAGACTCTAAAGTAACTAACTTTAGGTTTTCTATTGTTTCACAGTTCATAAGGGGTCTTTTTTAGAACAGGTCTGACTAAGACTCTATTGACGATATAACAAGTTGTATTTACAACTTCAACCCAAAATTAAATAGGCATATCATACTCATTAAGCATAGTTCTAGCAATTTCTTGAAGGGTTATATTTCTTCTTTCTACTACACCATTCTGCTGAGGTGTCCTGGGGGCAGAGAAATTGTGAGTATAGCCATTTTGTGAGCAAAAGGAGTCAAACTCATGATTTTAAAATTCACGGCCATGATAAATTCTCAGGGTCTTAATCTTAAGTCCACTAAGGTTTTCTACAGACTTGGAGTATTTAATAAAGTAAGAACAAGCTTCAATTTTGTGAGATAAGAATTATACCCAAGTATATCTAGAAAATTCATATACTAAGACATAGACATAGTGCTTCCCATTTATACTAGAAACTCTAGAAGGTCCAAACAAGTCCATGTGAACCAAATCTAGAGGTTGAGAAGTTGACACTTATTTCTTTGGTTTGAAAGAGATTTTGTGTTGCTTTCCCTTTTGACAGAGATTACAAACTTTTTCATTTAGAAACTCAAGTTTGGGTAAGTCTCTAAGAAAGTTCTTCCTAGTCATTTTTCTAAGTGAATGTATATTACAGTGTCCTAATATTCTATGCCAAAGCCAAGATTCTTTATGAAAAGCATTTAAAAAATTAATGTTTTGTTTGGCTAAATAATTTAAATCAACCGCATAAACATTTTCATTTCTCAAAGCAGAAAATACTAAAACATTCTTAGAATTAAAAACATTACAAGAATCATTTTCAAACTTAACATTAAATCCATCATCACATAACTGAGAAATACTTAAAGGATTATATTTAAGTCCATCAACAAACAAAACTTTAGAAATTAAAACTAAATTAGTGTTACCAATTTGGCCTAGGCCGATGATCTTTCCTTTAGAATTATCACCAAAGGCGACATGGTCTCCATCAACCTTTATTAAGCTCTTGAAGCATGAATAATCTCCAGACATATGTCTTGAACATCCACTATCCAAGTACCATATCTTATTATGGGAACTCTTCAAACAGGTTTCCTACAAAACATTTTTAAACTGAGAATGATTTTGGTACCTAGATTCTCTTGGTCCAGACAGGTTAGCAATCAATGATTTTGGTACCCAAACTGTCTTATGGGTCTCATATATTTTACATAATCAAAATATTTTGAAAGATAAACTCTATTTTATCTATAACTATGTGAATAACTAGTTGAAGCATATGAATTTCTAGAACTTGAACTAGCAGTATTCTGTCCATATTTAGGAATAAATCTAGTTTTAGTGAACTGTCTTTTTCCAGGTTGGTAACCTATTCTAGTAGTGTACTTTGGTGCCACTTGATTTCCTATCATTTGATTTAGAGTGTATTTTCCATTTGTGAACTTTTCTAAGTATTTTCTAAGTTTCTCATTAGACATTTTCAGTTCAGTATTTTCCTTTAACAGTTGATCATTTTTCTCTTTTTCTACTTCTAGAGCATATTTGACATTTGAGGTGAGAGCATGTGGTTTTTTTAATGACTTATATTTGTCCTTAATTTCATTACATGTTTCCTCAAGCATATTTCAGTATTCAAACAGTTCCTCACTAGTCATATTTTCAAATTCAAAATCAGAATCAGTTCCAGAATAGTACTCATTTATCGTAGGGGAAATGGGTACCTCAGAAGTATTGGTCATGAAACACATGTTGGAATGATTCTTTTTAGAGTCAGAAGCTTCAGACTCACTTGTTATGTCTTCTAAATCACTCCAAGTATCTTTCATAGATTTCTTGTACTTACTGTCCTTGTGGTCATGTTTCTTCTTGAACTTCAGTTTCGGACGGTCGGCTTTTATGTGTCCTTTCCTTTTTCATTCATAAAAAATAAACTCATCACTCTTATTAGCCTTCTTCCAGTACTTTTTCCAATGACCTTTGTTGTCATATTTTCCTTTGTAATTTTATTTTCTGAATAATTTCTTCTTCCTATATAATTTCTTAAACCTTCTGGCTATTTGAGCCATTTCAGCATTAGATTCAGAATCTGAACTTTCATTTGTTGAGCTATCAGTAGGTATTTGAACTTTCTCCATGTCCTTGCTCTTTGAAGTAGTAGACTTAAATGCCACTAAATTCCTTTTTGGTTCATCATCTTCCTCCTTATTCACCTTGAGTTCTTCCTCATACATCATAATCTTACCAATAAGTTCTTTGACAAGCAGAGCAGCAATGTCACATGATTCTCTAATTGAAATAGAAGTGCCTCTCCATCGGTCTAGCAAACATCTCAGTATCCTCATGATTTGTTCCTTCACTGGAACAGCTTTTCCAAGGGAGTTCATAGTGTTGACAATCTCATTGAACCTGAGATACATATCAGAAATAGTTTTATCAGTCTTCATTTTAAAATTATCATATTTAATAGTATAAGTGTTTAATCTCATTTCCTTAACATTAGTTGTTCCTTCATGAGAAACACCCAAAGTATCCCATATTTCATAGGCAGTTTTGCAAGAAGATATTCTGTTAAATTCATCATCTCCTAATTCACAATACAAATCATTCATAGCTTTATAATTATTATTGTAAGTTGTCTTAGTAAGTTCATCCCAAGTTGTTCTTTTAGTTTCTGGAATTTTATATTGAGACTCTATAGCAGTCCAGATATCAAAACCCATAATTTCTAAATGTATTTTCATCTTAAGATTCCACTGGGCATAGTTGGTACCATTGAAGAAAGGTGGTCTGTTGGTAGCAGCACCCTCTAGTCTATTGTCCATAGTTAGATTTTAGAAAAGATATTTAAAGAGATAAAATTTAGATCTAACAGAAATTTAAATATCTTTAAAGATGCAACTAAAATCACAGTTTAAAAAATATAGTATTTTGAAAACTTTGAAAAACAAAAACAACCTTTGATACCAAATGTTGGTTGAAGTTGATACTCAAGAAGGGGTGAATTGAGTTCCAATTAAAATTTCTGTTAAAATAATTTCTATTAAAATCCCCCAATTTATAAAACAATTTAAACTGTAGTGAATTTGTAAAACTGTAAAGGTTCAATTAGGTTCTCAAAGATTGATTAGGTCTCAGTCAATTTAATGAGAGGATTAAATTGGCTTTTGAAACTAATCTACTGATTTACAATAGTTACAAACACTTGATAGATTAACTATCAAAGTAACTTTAAAAGAGTTTGTATTTCAAAGTAATAGTAGCGGAATATAAAAGATATATATAGTATACTTTAAACTTAAACTAAAAAGCATAGAAGATATAACCAAGAGGTTTAGTCTCAAGCTGATACTTAGTCCTCTTAAAAAATTTATATAAAAGTGATCCACACCCTGGATCAGGGTTGACAATCGTACAAGACTGTCCAGGCCACGCAGGGACCTCTACCACAGTTCTTCATGGGAAACAAAAATAAAGAACAGGCCACACAAGGACCTCTTCCACAGTTGTTGTGGGTAAACAAGAGTAAGGAGTTTTGGTGTAAGGATTGTGTTATCCTCTACTTCAGCACAGGAGTCAGTGTGTGTATAAGATATACATAGTACACACACTACTCGAAGAAGTAAATAATGAATCACTTGGAGAGAGTATATTAAAGTTTATAAAGCTCTAGTGATTGGCAGTGCAGCTCTGGACTCCTTGGATTCAGCATAAATGCTTCTGAGTCCTTCTCTGGTTTTGTGTGAAAAAAATAGGGTGTTGTGGTTCAGCTTGTGTTCTTCACGAGTGAGAATGATATCTTTATTTCAGTTCCTCCATTAGTTTCTAATTTCATGCATTTGAGTTCTTGAAAGATCTTAAAATCTCTTCTACGTGCTCATTATTGTTCTTGTTCAGTACAGAGCTCACGTGTATTGTCTGTAGCTTTGCGTATGTTCTGGTATGTGTATCTATGTGTCTCTGTCCTCTATTGCAGCTCAATCTTCCTTATATTCCTCAAGCTCTGACAATATGAATGATTACCTTTTCATAGGTACGAGGTACGGTTTTTTAACATGCCAACAACTATCATTAAATATCATTAATTTCATTAAAAACATCAAATATGACCATTTGCAATATTTAAATAATATTGACAAAAGGTTAAGAAACGGTGTCACGGTAGTTATGAAAACAGTTTCTCCTTCAAGGTGTGTCCTTCACGGTATGACCTTCACGGTGTGAGGCTCACGGTGTGTTCTTCACGGTATGACCTTCACGGTGTGACCTTCACGGTGTCTCTATGTTATGGTGTGTCGTTCACTGTGTCTGAGTCACGGTTTCTAACTCACAGTTTCTGGCTTCTGGTGTGTTGCTCATAGTGTCTGGATTCATGGTGCCTTGATGAATGTGTCTTGCTAACTGTGTCTTAGAACTTAGGCAATCAGAGTGTCTAACTTACGGTGTCATGGTGTCTCAATGTTCATGGTTTCTAAGACTTATACTTCACGGTGTCTGCTTCACTGTGACTGTGTCTTGCACACAGTATGTCTTACTGTGTCAAGCTTCACAGTGTCTTTATACTTAGACAAATATCTATATTCAGACTTAGATAGTAATATACATAAGATTATTGGAACTTAACCAGTATAAAGTATAAGAGATAACTAGAAACATAAATACATAGGATTGATAAGAAAAGTGAGATTTGTGATTAGAAACAAGATTTGGAACTAGTAAAGGGATTTGTAAATAATAAGAATATTTGTTTACAGTAACGAGATTTGTGATCATTAAATCATGATTAATACATGAGGATTCCAATAATGTATAATAAATTTATATTTATTATATAGTTGGTTTTAATGAGTACAACGAGAGTCAAGACACAAGGTAAGGAAATTTCATCTCACTTTTTATTTCTATGTGATACATGCTTTATTAACCACCCATTACTTTTGTGTGGTGTGTATACTTTTCATGGATGTATTCCATGAATATTATAATTAAAAATATGGTTCTTTAAATATCCATTTTATTATATTTATTTTATGGGATTTATGTTTCAAAATTTACCAAATCGAAAAACTAATTTTATCTCAATTTTCATTTTTTGAGACACATGTCGTGTTTTGAACCTATATTTTTTCATGAGGTGTATATACAACCTTTGAAATATTATATCATGAATATTATTCATTTAATGTTATTTTAAGCTTCATGTAATTCCATTTTATTACATGGGTATTATGGTTCAAATTTACCAAGTGGTAAGAGTTTATTGAAACAATCTCATCCCTTTTCGATATTGTTTATATTTATGATAACTTTGATGAAATATGATGATCCGTATATTAAGAACTATCATGAATTTTTTTATACTATTATTATTCATTATATATTCATGTATTGGTTCTATTTTTTGACTCTTGGGTACATAATATAGTTAATAAAGTGTTTTTAAGAAAGCCCAATATTACCCTCTCTTTGATATGAAATTTGTGTTCCTTCAAAACCATGTTTTCCAAAAAGGTATTCCAAGAATATTCTACTAATACTATATGACCATTAATAGAAATATTTACCCATTTTATGTTTTATATATGTTTTAAAAGTAATATTCTTGTTAATTTTTGTACATTTCATTTTTCTAAACCTATTAGTTCCATATAAATTGATGACATTGATAATTTTATCCTAAGAATAATTGTTATGTTTAAAAATACACTTTTTCTAAAAATAGTTTTTATGTATATTGTGCACTAATATTAAGATTAATTTTTCTCACCCTTGGAAATTTTATTTTATGAAAATTTTCCTATCTTTCAAATCATATTTCCCAAATTATTTATTATGGTTATTTTCCTTTTTAGTCATAAAAATTAGTTATCAAGGTTAAAAATATAGTTATCGTTGTAAAGGTAAATTAAGGTAAAAAGAGTTTAAATAATTGTAAAAGAGAAAAAACGTGTTTAAAAAATCCTCAAATTGAGTTTTTGAGGTTTGGAGAAACCAAATAATATATATTTTCCATTATTTTTTACTTTTTAATCCACTCTCCTTATGAATCATGTGCCCTCTTTATATTAAGAAGTTATATTTACAAAATTGGCATTCCCTCCACTTATAAAAGGGGGATTCCACCACCCCTATATGTCCACTATAAAAATGAGAAATTACATTGAAAACCTCACCATTTTACTTCCACTATAATCTCATTCTACATCCCTAATCCTCTAGTCATAATAAGTTAGTTTAAGTCATATGATTCCAAGAAGTACTTCAAGAGAAAGTTCAAATTCTCAAAGTAAGTACTAATCACTCTCTAATATTTTTCCTTACCTATATTTCTCATACAATCCTATATTACCCATTAAAACTTGATTAAATAAGTATTTTTTCTACATAGATATGTTTTTATTTTTATGTAATAAATATTATCCATGTTTTTATTTTCCCTTTTCACTTAGAAAAACAAAAAACATTATTCGTGTGTACGTGTCGATTACCACCTCGACAAAGTGACAAGTTTTGTTTTCCTTCACCACCTTATCCAGATGGTGAAAAAAGAGTTTTTAATGAAATAATATATTATTTATAAAAATTTTAATATTATTAAAAGATAATTAAATTTCTACATTCCTTCCATTCTATGAGCAACAAAATCATTGTCTATTTGTACGTGCAAACTACCACCTCCACAAGCAACGTGTTCTATTTTCCCTTACCACCTTTAAAGGATAGTAATAAAACATATTTGATAAATATATATGATATCAAAAAGTAATATATATCATTAATATGGTTCTTATAGCATGAAACAAAAATTTAGGATCATTATGAAATAATCTGTTTTTATCGGTAGATTGCTCTAAACAAGATCTTTAGGGATATTGTTCTATAAAACCATTCCAATATCTTCTATCAAATTAAATAATGGATGTATAAATAATTCAAATAAATTATTTCAATATATTTTATAATATTTCAATGATGAACTTTGTGTCAAAGAACAAGGTTTGATATCGTTGTTATGGAACAAGTGCAAAACAATCTGAATTACAATATATGATAATGGAAAAAAGCGAATAACTAAAAATATATAATAAATTATTATTAAAAAATATAAAAAAGGTTTATTGATATGAATAAGGTTCTAAAATGGTTTTTTAATCTAGTTGTTTTTATTATATATGAGGTTAATTTTCTTTCATGGATATTGATAATTAAGGTAATGGTTTTTCATAACTCAATTTGATTTCTTTGAGTTATAATGATTATTCTTGAACTTAAATATTCTAAGATGAATTATTATATCCTATTATTAAATAAAATTTTATTTCCAATTTAATTTATATTTATTTTTTAATTTTTTCTCATGAAATTCTTTCTGGATGTTTTTTTGTCTCAATTCCCCTTCATTGAAGCATGTTTTCATATTATGCACAAAATATTATTTATATGGTGTAAAAATTACCCCATTTAATTATATTATTATTATAAATGTCTCATTCATAGGATTTAAAATTATTTTCAATAATATCTCTACATTATTTTTATTCATTTGTTACTAAATTGACAAGGGTTTTCCCATCTCATCTTTTGTTCTTTGAGGCTTATACCAAATTCACCACTTGTTTTATTTTAGGTAGTTTATAAATTAAAATGGATATATTTTTATCATATTCCTCATGAAATTAAATTTATTTGTAGATATATTTTATTTTATTCCTTTCATGGGTTTTTGATTCAATAGTTTCCAAATCTGTAAGGGTTCTTTGTCTCAATTTTCGCTTCTTGAGACGTATTTCATATCGCTCACAAAACTCTCTTTTACATGGTTTACATACTACAATATGATATTATCTTATAATTTTTAAATATTATTTTATGGGATTTACTAGTCTATATTAGGATGCCACCCTCATCTTCTTTTTTCAAAAAAGTTACTAAAGTTTTATGGGTTTTTGGTTTACATGATTTCTTTTCATTGGGTTGCAAACCATCTTATTTGGTGATACACATTTAGGATTATTTTATTCCACCATTTCTATATTGTAAATTGTATCTCCAATTTCCCTATATGGAAATTATATCTTTATATCAAAATATTCTTCTTTGGTGTGTTTATTTTTCTTTAAAATATAACATTATTAAGAATAATTCACATCCTTTCTAATGAACCTTTTTCTTCCATATCTATATTTTTTCCTTCCTGCCAATGTTATCCTTTATTAATTAGAAACCATAATAAATTTTATCTCTTGGGATATTCATAATTATATTTACTTCTTTTAAAATGATGTTTTATTATCCTTTTTATTATGTGGGTTTCAAAAAGGTATTTTTAAAATATTAAAAAGGTTTTCCCTTTCACATTCATATTTTTATCTTCCCATCCATATTTCCTATGAAAATACATTATTTTGTTTTCAAGGATATTTATTGGGATTTTTTAAAATTAGTTTTTTAAAAATGTGTTTCGTGTTACCCCTTGGAAAATCACTTTTAAAATTCACTCATAATGTTAAATTTTTATAAAATTTTAAAAATGATTTATAAAAACACTTTGGGATTTCACTTCCATTTTACACTTTATGTTAATAGGTTTTTACCTCCTAGGGAGTTATGTTCCATGGATTACCTCTTAAATTCTCCCATACTATATTATTTTTAGGTATTTAACTCATGTTATCAAACAATATAATTCTTGATCCTTTCTTACGAGATACCATTTGAATTGTTCTTTATAAGAAGGTGTAGTAAATCTATGTAAACTTCCTTAAAATTTACTATGTTACACTTGGGATGTGACTTAATAATACCATCCACCATATTCTTCTATATGAGTTATGATCATGTAATCTGGTTTATTGAATGGGGAAAGTATTGACATATTTTATGTTTGTTATTCAAATACGATCGTTTATTAATTGCCAGGGAAAGTTTTTTATGAATTATATTATTATTCATTTAATTCATATGATGAATGAATTATAATTAATTAGTGATAGGTGGGGGAAAATTATATAGAACCTTTATGTATTGGTAGGTCTCATGATATAAAACTGTTTGGGTATTTGGAATATGTCATACATCTTTATGTATGATCTCTTGTCATGAGGTCTTGATGATATGTTTATGATGTCTTAGAATGAGTCCTTGATGATAAGATTTATGATGTATGACACTGTAAATTACTTTTCTATAAAATTATTTATTATTATCATGTGATTGTTTATATTTCTATTCATTGGTATATCTATAACTATTATCATTAGTTATATGGGATTATTTGATTATCATTTATTATTTCCATATTATCCATGGATTATTTATTGTATTATATATCTTAATGTATGTTTTCATTTACTGATCATTTTAGTTCACCCTTGTTATATTTTCATTTTCCTAGGTTATGAAAAAATTATTACACATTATATTTCTTGAAGAGTAGAATTTGTGGATAATTTTATGGGAGTTATTGAAGATCTACTTTAAAATAATGGAATCTTATTATAGTTGTAAAAATGTCCATTATATGGGAAATATATGTATTTTTTTAGGTTAATATTTTCCCCTAACTATGTCCTTATCATTTAAGTGACTCTGTAATACCCCATGTTTGTATGAGTCGAAAAATCTGTAAGGAGTTTGAATTTTTGATTACTAGAGAGGTCAAATTTTGATCAGAGCTTTGGAATAGTATTTTGAGAGTTGTAACATATAAAAGTGAAATTTTTATATGTGTTTTGAGGATCATATGGTATCTTGGGTGCTCTAGTGGGACTCAAGAGCTTTGGTATAAGTTTCAAAAGTTTTGGATGATTATGCATAGGGTGCACTAATTGGGGCACACTGTTTAGGGAAAACTGTGTGGCGTCCTGAATCTCAAGGTGTTTCCAGTTGTTTTTCGTCTGAGAATGATTTACACCCATGGTTAAGGCCAACCCATGTGAGGTTTTAGAGTAACCTGTATGATTCTTATAGAGGGGTTTCAGATCCAAATGCATAGTTGGAACATAGTTTGTTAAACCATGCAGCCAAACCATACGAGGTTTAGTGATTGATGCAATTCCATCAACATGGTTGGTGCACTTTTTTGGAAAACTATGCGGCCAAATAATGTCTCTCATTAAAATTTGGAAAAGATAAATTTTCCCCATTTTAATTTTTAAGGGGCATCACCCCTTTTTTCACCTCCATCTCATGTGATCTAGCCACAGCCTCCTCACCTCCTGCCCTCTTGAATCCTTCTATTCGGATGGTTTTGTGCATTTTATTATAGATTATTGGTAGGATTTGATCTCTATTGGTCCCTTATCATATCTTCCTTCATTCTTCTCTAATTTTTGTCTTATCCATTGAGGTATTTAAATATAATTTCATGAGTTCATGGTGGAATCAAATGATATTTTTGGGGTTTTAGTTATCATTATGATTAGGGTATCCTGAGATGTTGTTTTTATGCCTCCATTTTCTATTTAGGTTGAGGTATATTTTTTGTTTATCCTTTAAATAAATTTAATTTGGAATATATAATGTTTATTCACATTAGGTGTTTTCTCTTAAGGGTGTATGGAGTCCATTGTGGACCTCCCAAAGATGGTTTCTCGATATTTCATCAAGTGATGTGTGTCTGGTGAGTTTGTCAGCGATTATGCTAAGTTCAATTTGAGTTAGTTAATTAATTATAGATGTTGTAATTAATAAATTTAAATTGTTTGGATTGAGTTAGGGGCTCTATATTTCGGGATGATCTTGGTTGATCTTAAAATAGGTTGGACAAGATCAGTGGATCTTGGAAGAGCTTCCAAGTCCTGAAATTAAATTGGGAGAGCTTCAAGATGAGTTTGGTGGTCTCACGTACTATCCATATAGCTTATTAATTTTAATTCTGTGTCATGAAAAGTGCAGTCTCACAACATTAGGTGATTCCCATTTTGGTTAAATGGTTTATTAAATTTAAATTTAATGTTTAAATCTATTATATATACTAAATATTTTAATTTTCCTTCCACGTGTCACCTCCACAGTATTCCTCAAGTGCATGTCTCCCTCTCCTTCAATTCTGATCCCCTCCCCACTATACCATCCTACAAATTAATCCCCACACCCAAAATATCCTCCCCCATTCCCATCTATGCATACCCTCCCTGAGGTCATCACCCCTAGCTCTATCTCTTCTCTATCTCTCTCCCCTCCTTCCTCTCATCCCATCCTCTATCCCACCTCTGCCTCTATCTCCGTCTCTGACTCTGAATCCTTCACTTCTTAAATTCCTCATCTCCTCACTAATTTTTTTCTATTCTCCACACAATATACTCTCTCCACTTTATCTGCATCAATCTCTGCCTCATCTAAAACCTCTATCTCGGTCTCCACCTTCGACTACACATTCACCTCATCCATCGCCTCTACCTCCGACTACACCTCTGGACCTATCATCACCTCTGTCGCCCCTAAACCCTTCTCATCCAAACCCATCTCCTCCAAAAACACCTCCTTAAAAACCTTCTCCTCCAAATTTGTATCCATCTATTTCCCTTTCCTCCTTTTCTAGCACCCCCCCAAAATTTCTCCAATATCAAACCACTTTTAATATGTATCTCCCTATGCACATCGACCAATCCATCCTCATGAAACCCTACCATGATTCCGACCAAATTATATTCATAACAGACTTCTATTACACCCCTTCAATCTATAATCCCATATAGAAGCATCTTCATTACCAAATCCTAACACAAATTCATTATCCAATTAGATATTATACCATATACATCACCATATAACCCTCTCTAAGTATATTTTTTACTCCATATGATGTTTCATATTTTATTCTGTTCTAATATTACCACTAAAACCACACGGAAATTAATTATCCTACCTTCCACTATCTTCCATTTCAGGTTGCAGAAATTAGATCTATATAATGGAAATTTTTTCTAGATAGGAATACTTATATCTACCAAGTACCTACTAATTCCAAGTCTCTAGACACTATGAACAACATCTTGAAGGAATAGACTCATGAAAAAATAAAATTATTCTGAATTATTTTTCATTGTAATTATTACATTGCATTCACCACTATGTTGATCACCTTTGATGTTTTTTTTATACTAACTACCTTCTAATTTATATTTATATCTTTCATTTTACTCTTTACTTTCTAAATTGAGTTCATTAGTTGTAACTACTCAACATCATTTATGTGTTTTGGCTTTGAAATTTTTTTTTGTGAACTTGTTATAGGTATATTTATATACCATACCCTATTACTTTTAATAAAATTATACAAATGTTGAGATATTTTTTATATTTATATTTTACATGGAAGACAAGCTGATACACCTCAAAAATAACTTGAGGTTGTTGACACTATTTTCTGTGAACTGCCTACCTCTAGGTATATTTTTTTATATTTATATTCTATTTAATATATTTATTTATTTATTATTAATAAATTATATTCTTAATAGTATGAATATAATAATTTTGATAGAATAATATACCTTCAAATATTTCTTAGGTGCATTACAATTACCATCCGATTTTGATGAAGAGAGATTACTATGGAAATTAACAAGGTTGCAAAAGAAAAATGTTCTCCATACATGTATGTACATTATTATCAATATTATACTTCATATATATATATATATATATATATATATATATATCAGCATCAATATATATTAATTCCATTATTAAATGATAGTTACATGTACCATATTAATTTCTTTACATTGAAATAATGAAGCAACACACATCATTTGAATGGATACTTGGTTATATACTGATATAATCTTGAAATGTTATAATTACTTTTCATTATCAACTATTTTGTTTCAGGGATTGATTAATTTTTTTCATTTAAAAATTTTATATTTGTTTCATTGAATATTTCACCTAACAACTACCTGCTTCATTATGATATTATTAATTTACATAATCAACAACTTTGAAATCTACACTCTGGAATATATTCTATGAGTCAGTATATATGTTCTCAATATACTAATTTTGAATGTACTTAATATTTATCATGATATATATATATATATTCTGATATATATATATATATATATATCCATATATATATGTGTATTTTCAATATATATAAAAATATTCTAATATATGTTCAGAATACATATAATATGATATATATTTTGAATATATCTTCTAATACATACATACATACATATATACATATATACATTTTTCTATATACTAAATATGTATTAACATATATATATATTCATAATTTTACTGATTTCTAGAAGGACTAATGTCTTTGGTTTTTCATTTTTTTCATGGCTCAGTTTGATTAAATGCTACATAGATTGCCTTTCCATAAGTAGTAACTAGTTTTCTTGTATTTTAGTTCAGTTCCCAAGAATATGAAAATTATTGTCTTTGTTTTTTCTCCTAATAGAGATCTATAGAGATTTCATTATTTCATGGAGATAAATGTAGTTGGTCTTATGGATAATAATGGTGAGTCTGATCTAAGATTATTCAAAACCCATGTTTTTTTCATACATGACTCTGATTTAGATTAAAAATACATGTCTATGTTCTCCCAATGATATTTTTTCACCCTCTATATCTAAGTGTTCTATTTAGAAGTATTATTTTATGTTGATTAAATTTTGATTGCTATTATTTTAATATATAGATTAAGAATCCAAAAAAAATTTGATTTTTTGATGGTGGGTTTCTATTCACTCTTTCACCTCTCCACTCCTCTCTTGCCTCCACATTCACCTAGAATTCTTGTAAACTGAACTGCATATCCCTCCCTTTTGTCCATTTCAAGTAAAAAATATTTTTGGTCCATTTATAGTGGGTTTATATTCCATGTTTGATTATAAGGTATACTTTGTACCATTTACCTTTTGCATAATCTATATGCATTTTATGTATAATAATATCGTATACATAACTGTCATGCTATATAATCAATTTCAATTTTCATATTTTATACACAGCTTCCAATCTATAAAATTATAATTAGTTTCCAAATTATGTATACATTGGCAAAAAAATACTTTTTACTTATAAGCATATCAAATTTTTTATGCATAGTGTGTACCAATTTCCTTGATGTCAGTTAGTGTGAATTTCTTATATTCATTTCATGTATGCATATTCTGTATGCACTCTCAATTTAATGTCAGTCACTATATGTATTTTTTACATGTATGATGTTATTATTATATATGCACTTTCAATTTAATGTTAGTTTCTATATCTTATATACATGTATTTTACAATTTTAGTTTAATAAAATTTTAGTTTATCCAAAAAATATGACAATAAATCCATTGAGTAAGGAAAATTATATTCTAAATTTACGTTGTAGGTAATTATCCCCTTTAATTACTACATAATACTCTCTAGTAACCTATCTTTCTATCGACGATTTTGATCTTTATCTGATGATGTGGTAGTATCATCCTTCATTTTGGAACTGACATAATATTTCCATGTTAACTCTTGAATATCCAATCCCAAATTGCATCTTAATTTGTCTTCAATGTTGAGAGAGATAAATTTTAGGACAAGGTTGATAGGACATAATATTCTCCACTCCAGCTAAGATAGTCTCTCTAAAGACTTTAAAATCTTATTTAATTACAGAATATTACTGATCAGGTAAGGATTCAGGTGAATAAAGTGGTCCATGGGCAGGTTCAGGGTCTGGTTGCAATTCTGAGTCATTTTTAGTTTTAGATTCTGATTCAGGTTGAGGTTGAGGTTGAGGTTCAGGGTGTGTGATTGATTTCAGTTGAAATAGAGAAGAAATATCAATCCCGGTTGCAGTCACCTATTTTGATTCACTCACATCATAGAAGATAGGGAATTCATATCTAGTATACACAAAGTATGACTCATTTGGTGGAGATGCATTACCAGGCTCAGCTTCATCAATCTCATGATTTTGAGGTTCCTCCCCCTCAAAATGTGCTTCCATTTTAGATTCTTGAGGCTCAGGAACTAGGTTAATATTCAAAAAATCTTCTCTAATCTCGTCATCCATTTCCTACCTTTCCAACTGAAAGAAAATTTCCATCCTCTCTTCAGTATAGGGTATGTACTTAGGAACATATTGTTCCTCAGGTAGAGCTTCCTGACTTGCTTCATTTTCAGCAGGGAGGTTTTCTATCATAGGCTCAGGGATAATCAAATCTCTTGAAAACTCATATTGAATTTCTAGGTTAGCATCAACTATTGGAGCAGGAGGTTCTTCTTCTCTAAGAACAACAGAAGGGTCAATAGCCCTTTCCTTTTCAACAACAACTTCTTCTCTAAGAAGTATTTCAGGAACATCAGCAGGGACAATAGTCATTTCTTTCTCAACATGAGTTGCTTCCTCATGAGTTATTTCAGCCTCTTCTCTATGAGGTAATCTAGCTACCTCTTCTTCTTCTTCTTCCTCTTTTGGATACTCATCCATCTCATCTGGTTCTGAAGTGCCCAGATCAGTGTGAATCACTGAGAGGGGGAGGGGGTGAATCAGTGATCCTTTAAAACTTTTTACTAATTGATTCTTATCAATTAAACCACTATGGCTGGTTAAAGCCTCGATCCACTCTTCTTGTATCTCTCAACCTTTCCCGAATGATGCAGTAATGAAAAGGCACAGGACACAAGGATTTACAAGGTTCGGCACCAAAGGCCTACATCCTTGCCATGCTCTCCCAGCATGGATTCTCCCATTATAACTTGTTAGAATTACAATGGTCGATACAGCTTCCCACCGTATCTCTCCTGAGTCCCACAGGAGGGTCTTTATACTGCATCACACAGTGTTACCAGAGTCCCACTGGCCTGCTCCAGAATCCCACTGAAGACTTCCTCCACCCTGAGTCTCACAGGGGTCTTCTCCTGGCTACTCGAGTCACACGAGTAGCTCTTCTTCTTGTTCAGCTCTTCAAGTATCTTCAGCAGTCTGGGATAAAGACTGCTGGCCTTGCTCTGTGCCTCTGATCACTTGTGATGATCAGGTCTTCTCATCTTGCTCAGGCTTTATCTCCTTCTTCTGAGGATGACCTGGCTTCTCTCCAGCTACTGAATACTCAGACAATTGATTTCTTTAACTTCAGTCTGGTCCAATCTCAGTTCAAAACAACTTCATGCACTGAATGCATGGCATCACAATATCTTCAAGATCTTCTGGTCTTGGACTCCTCAAATGCACACAACCTGATTTAGCTTTGTTCACGTGCGCATGTGCATGCATGCAAGCATACACTTCTCCTATCCTCTTCTTGGTGCAGTAGACCCACAAAGGGTGTAGTATCTTTAAGCACACACCACCTTCTCACTTCTTCACACACTTTATTCTCTTTTGATTACACACATAAATGTGTGTTATACACTAGTGTGAGTCTTCCACTTCTTTCTTCTTCTAAGTGTGTTTACTTTTAGTGCACACACCTAGGTTCGGCCTTGTTCTTGTTTAGCACACACAATTTATTCTTTTAGTCTTCTTTGCACACAAGGATTTTCCCTTCACTTCTTTTTGCACACACAACCCGTAGCCTTTCTTCTTGTTCACTTTGCACACACAAATAGTATATGCCTCGGGTTCTTCTCCTTTGGTTAAACACACCAAGGTGCCTCAGATCTTCTTTTCCACTTGTACTTTTCCACTTTGCACACAAAGGCACTAAGGCCTCGGGTTCTCCTCAACTTTGCACACCTACTGCCCGTAGGGCCTCCTTCTTTGGCACACACACTTCCACGGCCCTTTCTTTATTCTTGCACACAAAATACTCGGCCTTCTCAATGGGGCAAGGTGTGGTGGCCTTGGGTCGCGCAAGCCACAAGGGTGCAACCAGTGCAAGGCGCGCAAGGAGTGAGTTCACCTTGGGTGTAGCTGCCTCCTCCTCTTCTCAACCGCGCAAGGCACAAGACTGTGGCCAGCGCGCAGGGGTGCAAGAGCACAAGGTACAAAGGACCTCGGCCGTGGGCACGCAAGTGCAAGGGTGCACTTGGGTCTTCCTGCCGCGCAAAGGGAAGGCGCGCAGGGGTCCCCCTTCTTCTTCTTTCGTGCAAGGAGTGCGCAAAAGGAACTCACGAAGCCAAGGGTGGCTTCGGGCTGCTTCGTCGCGCAAGTGGGTTGCGCGGAGCTCCAAACTTCGTGAGGCACAGAGGCTCTCACGGGACTCTCTTCAAATTTTCAAGAAAACTTCAGCGTATCAGCCACGACTTCTCGAGGGCTAGGCCTCATTTATATAGGCAGAGGAGAGGCGGTTCTATCCGCGTGAAATAACTTCAAACACCCGAGATCTTCGGATCTTTGAAAACTTTCCAAATCTTTATTTTCTTTCCTCTGTTTCAATGCCGGTTCTTTTATTATTTTCTTCCTCCTCGTGCATGCGATTTATAACGCATGCACGGCCTCTGTTTAAACCCAATCCATGCAAATCACGAACGCATGAAGCCTCGGCAACTTCGTTTGCCTCGGCATTCATCGAAATCTTCCAATCATTGCATGCATGCCTATTTTCTTGCATGATTAGGTTCTGGTGGTCCAGACGAGTCCAATGGTGTCTTCATCTTCGGCAATGGTGGCCGGAAACTGGAAATCATCGTCGGGGAAGCCTCTGGTTCGAAGGAGGCTGCGGGAGGTGCTTCGGCATGGCTCGAGGTTGAGGACGATTCCGGGGCCGTCGGATCAGATCTTCAATGGCCTGGATTAGATCGCGGCGCCGCGGATCAGATGTGCGGCGCAGATCAAGCGCGCGATGAGACGGACGGCGGAGATTTGCTCCCGGGATTTTTTGCGCGTCCCACATCGAAGCCTTCCGCGGATTTTCCGCGGTTTATCAATATGCCGCTCCCTGCCTCTCTTCAATTGTTCCTTCTCCCTCCACGGTGCTGCCCTGCACCGTGTTCACCCTGCGGGCGCGCTCTGCGCCCACTCATGCCTCCTTGCGGGCGCGCACCTAGCGCCCACTATGCATCCTCCGGGTGCGCGGGTTTCACCACCGCGTGCCCTCGGGGGCTTATACACGACCCCCTGCCGCTCGAGCTGGCCACATGGGATCCCCCCTTGGGCGTGGCGCCTTAGGCCCACATGTGCCTTGGGGGTTGAACCCTTAAGTCTGGCTTGAGATGGCCTATTTTTTGGCAAAGGACAGAATATCTTTGTCAAAAAACAAAGTAACCCATGAATATAAGACAAGTGCCAAATGCCAAATGTCTATCTTTCTCATTTCTCCTTCTTCCTCTCTTCTTCTTCATTTGAAATTCCTCCATTATCTTCAACATGTATTCATCACTTAGGAATGGAATTCCAAACGGTTTCTTCTTAATCTTCTTCATCTCCTCTTCCATATGTGTTCAATACCTAGGAGGGACTTCTTCAACTGAATCTCTTGAATCACTTAAATTATTCAAAGTGCTTCATTGATCTAATCAGAGATCAATTGGATCATCTTCATGTTCACATGCACTAAGTGATAGTGCATGGACTTCATTAATGCACATCATCCACTTAGTAGTTGTGGATGGAACTCCTTTCAACTCCTCATGCATTGTGAAGACAATGCATGGTCTTCAAAAAGTGTTGTGACTTTGTATCCAGTTGATACAAGTTCTTTGAACTTAAAGAGCAGCTCAACAATCGTCAGATGTTATAGAGAATGTTTCAACCACATCTCCTATGTCACTTAGTGAATCTCCTAAGTGACATTCATCTTAGTACCATGGCCATTCTCCTTCATCACCATCGCCATCACATCCTTTGACATTCACATCTTGACTCCTTGACATCCATTCATTCCAAGACAACTTCATGCATCATTGACAACAAATGCAACACAATGCACTTCAATCTCCCCCTTTGTATTTGTTGTCAATACACCACTTCAGCACATATGAATGGGTCAATATGTGTGCCAATATTTCTCCCCCTTATTGGAAATCAAATGCAAAGGTGTGGTGTGGTTCTCTTTCACAAAAATCTTCCTCCCTTTGAATAGCATCTTTTTGAAAATCACTAAGAGAGGGATGATGCCACATGTTCTCTTGAGCAAGGAACCTTTAGTAGATCAACTCTAAGTCTACTTGGGCTAACCCGGTGTAGAAAACAAGAGTGATGTAACCAAGGAACTCAATGTTGTCCAACATTCTCTACACATGTGAGATCATGCTTAGGGGTTTGAAATTTTTCAGATATAACAATAAATTTGCTAAATCCTGCACAACTTCACAAAACTCATTAGAAAGTTCAGGTGCAAAGATAAAGCTCCCCCTTTCATCCATTTGTCTTCAATCAATACTCCCCCTTAATTGACAAGATAAACTCAATTAAGAAACAAGGGATGAAAGTATGATTGGAATACCTTCACTTTTCTCAAGATGGTATTAATCTCAGAATCCCATCTTCTTCAGATTGGCTCCCCCTCAAGGGGTGCACTCCATTCAATCCAAACCATCCTCCAGCTGAGAATGATCATCATCTTCAATTCCCTTCAATGTCAGCACATGTAAATACCAATAGTATAAGGGAATAAGATGGAACCTCCTTGATTCATAAATGTGAACAACAAGGTTGAGAAGATTCTCTCAACCGAGATGTCCCATTTTCACCATTCTTCACACTTGCACATTTGATCTTCTTTGATGTTTGTGCTGGTGTGGATCTCAATACATCTTCATGTGAAATATTCTTCTTCCCTCTTGCCTTAGCAATTGCCAGAACTTCATCTTCAGCTCTTTTCAGATCTTTGGCAAGTTGCAACTGATTTGGCCATATGACCAGTAAGTCACTTGGAAGTGTGGCCTCAGTTCTGGATATTCCACATGGTTCCTTTGATTCTGTCAAGCTACCTCTCTTAGGCAACTTGTTTTCAATCAATCCCTTCTGATTCTTTTCGATTGATTGTCTTTTGGAGTTCAGTCTGCCTCTATTGAATTTCATGGCTTCCTTACAAAGATCCATGATGTGTCCTTTCTTTCCACAGTAGAAGCATTTCTTGGTGGTCCTACTGGATGCATCACCCTTCTTGGACTCAGACTCCAAGGAATTCTTTTCCTTTTTCATAATCTTCTTGGGAGCATCTTCCAATTTCTTCTTCTTGCTTCCCAAGGAATCTCTCTTAGCCAGGTTCAGTGATCTTTTCTTCTTTTGAGCTCTGGATACAGTTGGAGATTGACATGTATCTATTTGACCACTTTTGCAATCATCCCAGATGTTGTCAAGTAATCCAAATCTGTTAGCAGTAAACAGATGTCTCTGGACCTGTGGATGCTGCTTCTTTGCTTCTGGCTTGCTCCCCCTTGGCATGGGCTTCCTCTGTGCTTTGACATTCAGTGGATTGTACCAACAATCCTTTGCACAGTGCCCATACTTATTACAACACCAACATTGTCCCACGAATCTTGACCTCTTCAGTTCTTCTGATTGTAGGGTACTTTTCTTGACCTGTTGTGCTGTTTCAGGAGAGCTCTGCTTCTTTACTATCTTCATCCATATTTGTTTGGAATTATTCTTCCATCCTGCACTTTTTGTGGAAACACAATTAGAAGCATCAGTACAAGATGGTATGGATGGTACCTTCTTTCTAGAAGATGTTGCACTTTTATTAGAGGATGTCTTTCTCTTAGAATCATCCTGCTCAAGGTTCACTTGAGTAGCAACATTTCTTCTTTCAGCTGACTGGGAGGATTCAGCTTTGGGTGATTGCTAATTTTTCAATATCACCTCTAGTTCTAAGCATTTCATATTGAGGGAGTTCTTCTCATCCTCAATAGTTCTTAGCTTTCCTTCCCAATTCTCCACCAGTTGTTTCATCTGGTCTTCATTCACCTTCTTTAATTCTTGTAATGAATTGTCCAGCTCCTTCACCAATTTGACTTTTTCTTCGAGTTGAGCATCTCTGACATTCATTGACACTTTGTGCCTCTTTTCCAGTGCATGGAAAACTTCTTTGACCATTACTTTAAAGAATTCTTTCTCAGAAAGGCTTCTTTGCAATTCTTCAGCAGTGTCTTCATATCTTTCATTGCAAAGAGAAACGGTTTCATCTTTAGCATTCACCAGCTTTCTGAGAGTGTTGGTTATGCCAACCCTTTTTGCCAGCTGATCTTCCATAGCATTGGCTTCTTCTTCTAACTGTGATTTTTCTTCATGAAGATCATGGATGCATGTAGATATACACTTTGCCACTTCCATGGGAACTGTCTTCTGAAGATATTTGAGTGCACTCTGAAGATCATTCATTATTCCAACTTCATCACAGCTAGGACAGGCTTTCTTCATCTTCTTGGCCTGTTTCTTCTTTCTATTTTTCTGAGTCTTGGAAGATATCTCCATTTGAGGCTGGTCGCTCGTTTCCTCAAATCTGCACTTCATAAAGACTCCCTTGGATCTTTTAGAGGGAACCTCCCTCTGATACCAATTGAAGTGCCCAGATCAGTGTGAATCACTGAGAGGGGGAGGGGGTGAATCAGTGATCCTTTAAAACTTTTTACTAATTGATTCTTATCAATTAAACCTCTATGGCTGGTTAAAGCCTCGATCCACTCTTCTTGTATCTCTCAACCTTTCCCGAATGATGCAGTAATGAAAAGGCACAGGACACAAGGATTTACAAGGTTCGGCACCAAAGGCCTACATCCTTG
Source organism: Viscum album (assembly GCA_963277665.1). NCBI lineage: Eukaryota > Viridiplantae > Streptophyta > Magnoliopsida > Santalales > Viscaceae > Viscum > Viscum album. Next base: position 619,073,520 of record OY728162.1, on the reverse strand, counting down.
CCATGCTCTCCCAGCATGGATTCTCCCATTATAACTTGTTAGAATTACAATGGTCGATACAGCTTCCCACCATATCTCTCCTGAGTCCCACAGGAGGGTCTTTATACTGCGTCACACAGTGTTACCAGAGTCCCACTGGCCTGCTCCAGAATCCCACTGAAGACTTCCTCCACCCTGAGTCTCACAGGGGTCTTCTCCTGGCTGCTCGAGTCACACGAGTAGCTCTTCTTCTTGTTCAGCTCTTCAAGTATCTTCAGCAGTCTGGGATAAAGACTGCTGGCCTTGCTCTGTACCTCTGATCACTTGTGATGATCAGGTCTTCTCGTCTTGCTCAGGCTTTATCTCCTTCTTCTGAGGATGACCTGGCTTCTCTCCAGCTACTGAATACTCAGACAATTGATTTCTTTAACTTCAGTCTGGTCCAGTCTCAGTTCAAAACAACTTCATGCACTGAATGCATAGCATCACAATATCTTCAAGATCTTCTGGTCTTGGACTCCTCAAATGCACACAACCTGATTTAGCTTTGTTCACGTGCGCATGTGCATGCATGCAAGCATACACTTCTCTTATCCTCTTCTTGGTGCAGTAGACCCACAAAGGGTGTAGTATCTTTAAGCACACACCACCTTCTCACTTCTTCACACACTTTATTCTCTTTTGATTACACACATAAATGTGTGTTATACACTAGTGTGAGTCTTCCACTTCTTTCTTCTTCTAAGTGTGTTTACTTTTAGTGCACACACCTAGGTTCGGCCTTGTTCTTGTTTAACACACACAATTTATTCTTTTAGTCTTCTTTGCACACAAGGCTTTGCCCTTCACTTCTTTTTGCACACACAACCCGTATCCTTTCGCACACACACGAGGCAAGGCCTCGGCCTTCTTCTTTGCCAAGCACCCACAACCAAGGGTGTGGTATACTGCCTCGGGTCTTCTTCTCCAACACTGCCAAGTAGGTGCACTTGGTGCAACCAGGCGCGCAAGGGTGCACGGCAGGTCGCGCAAGTGCCAAGGTGCAAGGGGCAGCCGCGCAATGTAACCTCCTGCCACGCAAGTCCACGGTCAGAGAGGGGGTGCACAAGTGATGCGCGGCCCAACCTTCTTCCTGCCGCGCAGAGTGCGCGCAAGGGACCTCACCGCGCAAGTGTGCGCGGGGCTTTGTCTTCGCGAGGAAGAGGTGCACTCACGGTTCTCCGGATCTTCAACAAAGGATCAGCAAGCAATTCAGAGGTCTCGGCCTCTCTTTTAAACTTCAAGTGTGCACAACCACAAGGGCTACGGCCTCTTTGTTTTCTTTTTGCACACACCAATGTTTAGGGCCTCCTCCTCTTTTTGCACACCCCAAAGGCTACGGCCTCTTCTTCAAATGCACACACAAGAGGTGGCCTTCTTAGCACATGGCACACACAAATAGTATATGCCTCGAGTTCTTCTCCTTTGGTTAAACACACCAAGGTGCCTCGGATCTTCTTTTCCACTTGTACTTTTCCACTTTACACACAAAGGCACTAAGGCCTCGGGTTCTCCTCAACTTTGCACACCTACTGCCCGTAGGGCCTCCTTCTTTGGCACACACACTTCCACGGCCCTTTCTTTATTCTTGCACACAAAATACTCGGCCTTCTCAATGGGGCAAGGTGTGGTGGCCTTGGGTCGCGCAAGCCACAAGGGTGAAACCAGTGCAAGGCGCGCAAGGAGTGAGTTCACCTTGGGTGTAGCTGCCTCCTCCTCTTCTCAACCGCGCAAGGCACAAGACTGTGGCCAGCGCGCAGGGGTGCAAGAGCACAAGGTACAAAGGACCTCGGCCGTGGGCACGCAAGTGCAAGGGTGCACTTGGGTCTTCCTGCCGCGCAAAGGGAAGGCGCGCAGGGGTCCCCCTTCTTCTTCTTTCGCGCAAGGAGTGCGCAAAAGGAACTCACGAAGCCAAGGGTGGCTTCGGGCTGCTTCGTCGCGCAAGTGGGTTGCGCGGAGCTCCAAACTTCGTGAGGCACAGAGGCTCTCACGGGACTCTCTTCAAATTTTCAAGAAAACTTCAGCGTATCAGCCACGACTTCTCGAGGGCTAGGCCTCATTTATATAGGCAGAGGAGAGGCGGTTCTATCCGTGTGAAATAACTTCAAACACCCGAGATCTTCGGATCTTTGAAAACTTTCCAAATCTTTATTTTCTTTCCTCTGTTTCAACGCGGGTTCTTTTATTATTTTCTTCCTCCTCGTGCATGCGATTTATAACGCATGCACGGCCTCTGTTTAAACCCAATCCATGCAAATCACGAACGCATGAAGCCTCGGAAACTTCGTTTGCCTCGGCATTCATCGAAATCTTCCAATCATTGCATGCATGCCTATTTTCTTGCATGATTAGGTTCAGGTGGTCCAGACGAGTCCAATGGTGTCTTCATCTTCGGCAATGGTGGCCAGAAACTGGAAATCATCGTCGGGGAAGCCTCTGGTTTGAAGGAGGCTGCGGGAGGTGCTTCGGCATGGATCGAGGTTGAGGACGATGCCGGGGCCGTCGGATCAGATCTTCAACGGCCTGGATTAGATCGCGGCGCCGCGGATCAGATGTGCGGCGCAGATCAAGCGCGCGATGAGAAGGACGGCGGAGATTTGCTCCCGGGATTTTTTGCGCGTCCCACATCGAAGCCTTCCGCAGATTTTCCGCGGTTTATCAATATGTCGCTCCCTGCCGCTCTTCAATTGTTCCTTCTCCCTCCACGGTGCCGCCCCGCACCGTGTTCACCCTGCGGGCGCGCTCTGCTCCCACTCATGCCTCCTTGCGGGCGCGCACCTAGCGCCCACTATGCATCCTCCGGGTGCGCGGGTTTCACCACCGCGTGCCCTCGGGGGCTTATACACGGCCCCCTGCCGCTCGAGCTGGCCACATGGGATCCCCCCTTGGGCGTGGCGCCTTAGGCCCACATGTGCCTTGGGGGTTGAACCCTTAAGGCTGGCTTGAGATGGCCTATTTTTTGGAAAAGGACAGAATATCTTTGTCAAAAAACAAAGTAACCCATGAATATAAGACAAGTGCCAAATGCCAAATGCCTATCTTTCTCATTTCTCCTTCTTCCTCTCTTCTTCTTCATTTGAAATTCCTCCATTATCTTCAACATGTATTCATCACTTAGGAATGGAATTCCAAACGGTTTCTTCTTAATCTTCTTCATCTCCTCTTCCATATGTGTTCAATACCTAGGAGGGACTTCTTCAACTGAATCTCTTGAATCACTTAAATTATTCAAAGTGCTTCATTGATCTAATCAGAGATCAATTGGATCATCTTCATGTTCACATGCACTAAGTGATAGTGCATGGACTTCATTAATGCACATCATCCACTTAGTAGTTGTGGATGGAACTCCTTTCAACTCCTCATGCATTGTGAAGACAATGCATGGTCTTCAAAAAGTGTTGTGACTTTGTATCCAGTTGATACAAGTTCTTTGAACTTAAAGAGCGTCTCAACAATCGTCAGATGTTATAGAGAATGTTTCAACCACATCTCCTATGTCACTTAGTGAATCTCCTAAGTGACATTCATCTTAGTACCATGGCCATTCTCCTTCATCACCATCACCATCACATCCTTTGACATTCACATCTTGACTCCTTGACATCCATTCATTCCAAGACAACTTCATGCCTCATTGACAACAAATGCAACACAATGCACTTCAGGTTCCAAACTAGGATCAGTAATATTCTTTGGCCTTGTTGGATAATCAACAGGATTATACTTCTTATACAGCTGATCATTATCCTCAACCCATTTCTTCTTCCAAGGGTTACAATTTATCTTAATCCTTCTGATGGTAGGATTGGATAAATAGTACTCAAAATTCACAAGCTTTTCTTCATTTGGTCCAACTACTCCCTTGGCAACTAACATAGCCGAAATCATCCTTGAATAAAACAGGGAAGTGGATTTGGAAGTGACCTTAATCAATTCACACATATGGTGAATGATGTATTTGCAAAGATTTATCTTATGTCCATTATTCATCAGATGAATCATGAAGACATCCTGATATTTCAAAATAGCAAAGTCACCCTTCCTTGGGCTAATCAATTTCTGAACAAACTTAAACAATGGCCTAGTCTCTCCATCCAATTCAGCTACTATGGCCCTTCTCTTGGTGCCACTTACAGTTAGGATTTTTAGTGCATTTTCCAAGTAAAATATGTCAGTTGTAGGAGGAGGGTCTCTCTGGTAGTCATGACAAATCCCTTCATAAGGAATCCTCAGGCATGCATCCCATAGTCTCGAAGAGAATGACCATTTTTGTCCATTGATCCAGCTTGTTACCATATAGCTTTCTCCAGCATTAAAGGAAAACTTTACATACTGATAAAATTGTGCAACCAACCTCGGGTAAATAGGTCTATATTTTCTAGTGACCCAATCAATCCATCCTTGTTCTCTTAATAATTTCAGGACTAAAGAATTGATGGACAAAAGCCACTCATGGTAGATTTCCTTCTCAGGAGCAACAGTACGGCTTACTAGGTTAGGATTCAGGGGTCCTTCGGGTGCTATCCTCGGTGCTATCTTATTAATCTTAGAGCTACGATTATCTGGAGTAGATGAATATAGACGCTTCATCCTTGGGATTCACTGAAGGTTCAGGTGAGAGAGAAGGAGAGAAGGATTTCAAGGTAAAGAGGGTTCGATAGAGTGAGCAGGAGAGAGCTCGGGTGGGGAATCGAGTGAAAACCCTTTTGTTTTATCATTTGGGAATGTCAAACATCATAAAAACAAAAACGTGAGAAAGTAAATAGCGGTGAAATAAAAATTATAGAGATACAGATTAAAATAAATGCATAAATAATCTTCACAGTGAGACCGTGAGTAGGCGTTACGATGCGATGAAAAACAGTCTTCACGGTGAGATAGTTGGTGGTCATCATAGTGAGACAGTGACTTTTCTGTGCAGTCACGGTGAGACAGTGAGTGAACTGTTCCGTCACAGTGGGACAGTTAAGTGACAGACCGTGAACACAAGGTGTTAACTGTGAGGTCGTAAGCATAAAACAGTAACTGATAAATAGTGATCATGAAACCGTAAAGTAAAATATAGAAAAATATTAAATAGTAAGACCTGTAAGATATCAATTTATGATTAATCATACTAAGATCATGTATTATGTAGTCTAATATCTCATAATTTAATGGTTTAGTGAATATATCATCAAGTTGATATTCAATACCAATGAATTCTAAAGTGATATCACCTTTTTGATAGTGATCCCTCAAAAAGTGATGTCTTACATCAATATGCTTTGTCCTAGAATGTGAAACAGGATTATTTGAAATGTTAATAGCACTTGTGTTGTCACAATTTATTGGTACATTTTTGAATTGATATCCATAGTCTAGTAAAGTGTGTTTCATCTGAAAAATTTGTGCACAACAACTGCCAGCAGCTATGTATTCAGCTTCTGCTATAGAAAATGAAACAAAATTTTGTTTCTTACTACACCATGATACTAGTGACTTGCCTAAAAAGTGACATGTTCCAGAGCTGCTTTTTCTATCTAACTTGCATCCAGCAAAATCAGCATCAGAATAACTAACTAATTCAAATGATTGTCCTTTAGGGTAGAACAGTTCTAAATTGGGTGTATGCTTGAGATATTTGAAAATTATTTTGACAGCATTTAAATATGATTATTTAGGATTTTCTTGAAAACGATCACACATACACACAATAACCCTAATATCAGGATGACTAGCAGTCAAGTAAAGTAGACTTCCAATCATTCCTCTATAAGTGGTTTGATCAACAAATTTTCCATCTTTATCAAGATCCAACTTACAGGTGGTACTCATGGGAGTGTCACTACTTTTTTTGATATCCAATCCAAAGCATTTTAAAAGATCTATAGTATATTTACTTTGAGTTAAAATAATTCCATCATTATTTTCTAAGATTTGAAATCCAAGAAAAAATTTTATTTCACCCATTAAACTCATTTCAAATTTATTTTGCATCATTTTAGAAAAATTGGTACACAATGAAGTTTTTGAAGATCCAAAAATAATATCATCTAAATAAATTTGAACTAATAAAATATCTTTAGAAATTCATTTTATGAAGAGAGTAGGATCAGCTATTCCTTTTGTAAAACCTTTGGAAATTAGAAAAGTACTTAATCTATCATACCAAGCTCTTGGAGCTTGTTTTAAACCATATAAAGCTTTTGATAATTTGAAAATATGATTTGGAAAATGAGGGTTTCTAAATCCAAGTGTTTGTTTAACAAAAACATCCTTATCTATAAAACCATTTAAGAATACACTCTTGACATCCATTTGATATAGTTTAAAATTAAGATGTGCAACATAGGCAAGTAAGATCCTAATGGCTTCAAGTCTGTCTACTGGAGAAAAAGTATCCTCATAGTCAATTCCTTCTTCTTGATTATAACCTTGTGCAACTAATCTAGCCTTATTTCTAACTATGTTTCCAGATTCATCTACTTTATTCCTGAACACTCATTTTGTGCCTATGGTGAAAGTGTCCTTAGGTCTTTCAACAAGTTTCCAAACTTTATTTCTTTCAAACTGATTGAGTTCTTCTTGAATAAAAATTACCCAACATTCATCATTAATAGCTTCATTAATGTTTTTAGGTTCAAGATGTGACAAGAAGGATTGATGTTCAACCTGATTTCTAAGAGAAGCTCTAGTCTATGTCCCTCTATCCAGGTTTCCAACAACAGCATCTAAAGGATGATTCTTTAGAATCCTAGTTGATTTAGTAAAGGTAGGACTAGAAATTTCAGGTTCTTCTCTAGGTTCGGGTTCATTAGGAGTAGATTCTGAAATATTTCCAAAACTGGTTGTCTTTACAGTAGGTTCATTGAATTTGTTATTAAGTTTCAGAACAGAAAAATCTTCTTCATGATTTTCAAGAGATGATTTAGGTTCATGTGGATCAGTTTCATCAAATTTGATGTGAACAGATTCTTCCACACACTTGGTTCTCTTATTGAAAACTCCATAAGCTTTGATAGTTATATAATATCTTAAAAAGATTCCTTCATCACTCTTAGAAGAAAATTTTTCTAGATTATCCTTGGTATTAAGAATAAATACTTTGCAACCAAAGACTCTAAAGTAACTAACTTTATGTTTTCTATTGTTTCACAGTTCATAAGGGGTCTTTTTTAGAACAGGTCTGACTAAGACTCTATTGATGATATAACAAGCTGTATTTAAAACTTCAACCCAAAATTAAATAGGCATATCATACTCATTAAGCATAGTTCTAGCAATTTCTTGAAGGGTTATATTTCTTCTTTCTGCTACACCAATCTACTGAGGTGTCCTAGGGGCAGAGAAATTGTGAGTATAGCCATTTTGTGAGAAAAAGGAGTCAAACTCGTGATTTTAAAATTCATGGCCATGATAACTTCTCAGGGTCTTAATCTTAAGTCCACTAAGGTTTTCTACAGACTTGGAGTATTTAATAAATTAAGAACAAGCTTCATTTTTGTGAGATAAGAAGTATACCCAAGTATATCTAGAAAAGTCATCTACTAAGACATAGACATAGTGCTTCCCATTTATACTAGAAACTCTAGAAGGTCCAAACAATTCCATGTGAACCAACTCAAGAGGTTGAGAAGTTGACACTTATTTCTTTGGTTTGAAAGAGATTTTGTGTTTCTTTCCCTTTTGACAGAGATTACGAACTTTTTCATTTAGAAACTCAAGTTTGGGTAAGTCTCTAAGCAAGTTCTTCCTAGTCATTTTTCTAAGTGAATGTATATTATAGTGTCCTAATATTCTATGCCAAAGCCAATATTATTTATGAAAAGCATTTAAAAAAGTAATGTTTTGTTTGGCTAAATAATTTAAATCAACCGCATAAACATTTTCATTTCTCAAAGCAGAAAATACTAAAACATTCTTAGAATTAAAAACATTACAAGAATCATTTTCAAACTTAACATTAAATCCATCATCACATAACTGATAAATACTTAAAAGATTATATTTAAGTCCATCAACAAACAAAACTTTAGAAATTAAAACTAAATTAGTGTTACCAATTTGGCCTAGGCCGATGATCTTTCCTTTAGAATTATCACCAAAGGCGACATGGCCTACATCAACCTTTATTAAGCTCTTGAAGCATGAATAATCTCCATACATATGTCTTGAACATCCACTATCCAAGTACCATATCTTATTATGGGAACTCTTCAAACAGGTTTCCTACAAAACATTTTTAAACTGAGAATGATTTTGGTACCTAGATTCTCTTGGTCCAAACAGGTTAGCAAGCAATGATTTTGGTACCCAAATTGTCTTATGGGTCTCTTATATTTTACATAATCAAAATATTTTGAAAGATAAACTCTATTTGATCTATAACTATGTGAATAACTAGTTGAAGCATATGAATTTCTAGAACTTGAACTAGCAGTATTCTGTCCATATTTAGGAATAAATCTAGTTTTAGTGAACTGTCTTTTTCCAGGTTGGTAACCTATTCTAGTAGTGTACTTTGGTGCCACTTGATTTCCTATCATTTTATTTAGAGTGTCTTTTCCATTTGTGAACTTTTCTAAGTGTTTTCTAAGTTGCTCATTAGACATTTTCAGTTCAGTATTTTCCTTTAACAGTTGATCATTTTTCTCTTTTTCTACTTCTAGAGCCGATTTGACATTTGAGGTGAGAGCATGTGGTTTTTTTAATGACTTGTATTTTTCCTTAATTTCATTACATGTTTCCTCAAGCATATTTCAGTATTCAAACAGTTCCTCACTAGTCATATTTTCAAATTCAAAATCAGAATCAGTTCCAGAATAATACTCATTTATCGTAGGGGAAACGGATACCTCAGAAGTATTGGTCATGAAACACATGTTGGAATGATTATTTTTAGAGTTATAAGCTTCAGACTCACTTGTTATGTCTTCTAAATCACTCCAAGTATCTGTCATAGATTTCTTGTACTTACTGTCCTTGTGGTCATGTTTCTTCTTGAACTTCAGTTTCGGACGGTCAGCTTTTATGTGTCCTTTCCTTTTTCATTCATAGAAAATAACCTCATCACTCTTATTAGCCTTCTTCCAGTACTTTTTCCAATGACCTTTGTTGTCATATTTTCCTTTGTAATTTTATTTTCTGAAGAATTTCTTCTTCCTATATAATTTCTTAAACCTTCTGGCTATTTGATCCATTTCATCATTAGAGTCAGAATCTGAACTTTCACTTGTTGAGCTATCAGTAGGTATTTGAACTTTCTCCATGTCCTTGCTCTTTGAAGTAGTAGACTTAAATTCCACTAAATACCTTTTTGGTTCATCATCTTCCTCCTTATTCACCTTGAGTTCTTCCTCATACATCATAATATTACCAATAAGTTCTTTGACAAGCAGAGCAGCAATGTCACATGATTCTCTAATTGAAACAGAAGTGTCGCTCCATCGGTCTAGAAAACATCTCAGTATCCTCATGATTTGTTCCTTCACTGGAACAGATTTTCCAAGGGAGTTCACAGTGTTGACAATCTCATTGAACCTGAGATACATATCAGAAATAGTTTTATCAGTCTTCATTTTAAAATTATCATATTTAATAGTATAAGTGTTTAATCTCATTTACTTAACATTAGTTGTTCTTTCATGAGAAACACCCAAAGTATCCCATATTTCATAGGCAGTTTTGCAAGAAGATATTCTGTTAAATTCATCATCTCCTAATGCACAATACAAATCATTCATAGCTTTATAATTATTATTGTAAGTTGTCTTATTAAGTTCATCCCAAGTTGTTCTTTCAGTGTCTGGAATTTTATATTAAGACTCTATAGCAGTCCAGATATCAAAACCCATAATTTCTAAATGTATTTTCATCTTAAGATTCCACTGGGCATAGTTGGTACCATTGAAGAAAGGTGGTCTGTTGGTAGCATCACCCTCTAGCCTATTGTCCATAGTTAGATTTTAGAAAAGATATTTAAAGAGATAAAATTTAGAACTAACAGAAATTTAAAGATATTTAAAGATGCAACTAAAATCACAGTTTAAAAATAGAGTATTTTGAAAACTTTGAAAAACAAAAACAACCTTTGATACCAAATGTTGGTTGAAGTTGATACTCAAGAAGGGGTGAATTGAGTTCCAATTAAAATTTCTGTTAAAATAATTTCTATTAAAATCCCCCAATTTATAAAACAATTTAAACTGTAGTGAATTTGTAAAACTATAAAGGTTCAATTAGGTTCTCAAAGATTGATTAGGTCTTAGTCAATTTAATTAGAGGATTAAATTGGCTTTTGAAACTACTCTACTGATTTACAATAGTTACAAACACTTGCTAGATTAACTATCAAAGTAACTTTAAAAGAGTTTTTTATATCAAAGTAATAGTAGAGGAATATAAAAGATATATATAGTATACTTTAAACTTAAACTAAAAAGCATAGCAGATATAACCAAGAGGTTCAGTCTCAAGCCGAGACTTAGTCCTCTTAAACAATTTATATAAAAGTGATCCAAACCCTAGATCAGGGTTAACAAAAGTACAAGACTGTCCAGGCCACGCAGGGACCTCTACCACAGTTCTTTATGGGAAACAAAAATAAAGACCAGGCCACACAAGGACCTCTTCCACAGTTGTCGTGGGTAAACAAGATTAAGTAGTTTTGGTGTGAGGATTCTGTTAACCTCTACTTCAGCACAGGAGTCAGTGTGTGTATAAGATATACAGAGTACACACACTACTCGAAGAAGTAAATAATGAATCACTTTAAGAGAGTATATGAAAGTTTACAAAGATCTAGTGATTGGCAGTGCAGCTCTGGACTCCTTGGATTCAGCAGAAATGCTTCTGAGTCCTTCTCTGGTTTTGTGTGAAAAAAATAGAGTGTCGTGGTTCAGCTTGTGTTCTTTACGAGTGATAATGTTATCTTTATTTCAGTTCCTCCATTAGTTTCTAATTGCATGCATTTGAGTTCTTGAAAGATCTTAAAATCTCTTCTACGTGCTCAGTATTTTTCTTGTTCAGTACAGAGCTCACGTGTATTGTCTGTAGCTTTGTGTATGTTCTGGTATGTGTATTTGTGTGTCTCTGTCCTCTATTTCAGCTCAATATTCCTTATATTCCTCAAGCTCTGACAATAGGAATGATTACCTTTTCATAGGTATGTGGTACGGTTTTCTAACATTCCAACAACTATCATTAAATATCATTAATTTCATTAAAAACATCAAATATGACCGTTAGCAATATTTAAATAATATTGACAAAAGGTTAAGAAACGGTGTCATGGTAGTTATGAAAACGGTGTCTCCTTCATGGTGTGTCCTTCACGGTGTGACCTTCACGGTGTGAGGCTCACGGTGTGTCCTTCACGGTATGACCTTCATGGTGTGACCTTCACAGTGTCTCTATGTCATGGTGTGTCCTTCACTGTGTCTGAGTCACGGTGTCTGACTCACAGTTTCTGGCTTCTGGTGTGTTTCTCATAGTGTCTGGATTCACGGTGCCTTGATGACTGTGTCTTGCAAACTGTGTCTTATCACTTAGTAAATCAGAGTGTCTAACTTACGGTGTCACGGTGTCTCATTGGTCATGGTGTCTAAGACTTAGACTTCACGGTGTCTGCTTCACTGTGACTATGTCTTGCACACAGTATGTCTTACTGTGTCAAGCTTCACAGTGTCTTTATACTTAGACAAATATCTATATTCATAATTAGATAGTAATATACATAAGATTATTGGAACTTAACCAGTATAAAGTATAAGAGATTACCTGAAACATAAATACAGAGTATTGATAAGATAAGTGAGATTTGTGATTAGAAACAAGATTTGTAAATAGTAAAGAGATTTGTAAATAATAAGAATATTTGTTAACAGTAACGAGATTTGTGATCATTAAAACATGATTAATACATGAGGAGTCCAACAATTTATAATAAATTTATATTTATTATATAGTTGGTTTTAATGAGTCCAATGAGAGTCAAGACACAAGGTAAGGAAATTTCATCTCACTTTTTATTTCTATGTGATACATGCTTTATTAACCACCCATTACTTTTGTGTGGTGTGTATACTTTGAATGGATGTATTCCATGAATATTATAATTAAAAATATGGTTCTTTAAATATCCATTTTATTATATTTATTTTATGGGATTTATGTTTCAAAATTTACCAAATCGAAAAACTAATTTTATCTCAATTTTCATTTTTTGAGACACATGTCGTGTTTTGATCCTATATTTTTTCATGAGGTGTATATACAACCTTTGAAATATTATATCATGAATATCATTCATTTAATTTTATTTTAAGCTTCATGTAATTCCATTTTATTACATGGGTATTATGGTTCAAATTTACCAAGTGGTAAGAGATTATTGAAACAATCTCATCCCTTTTCGATATAGTTTATATTTATGATAACTTTGATGAAATATGATGATCCATATATTAAGAACTATCATGAATTTTCTTATACTATTGTTATTCATTATATATTCATGTATTGGTTCTATTTTTTGACTCTTGGGTACATAATATAGTTAATAAAGTGTTTTTAAGAAAGCCCAATATTACCCTCTATTTGATATGAAATTTGTGTTCCTTCAAAACCATGTTTTCCAAAAAGGTATTCCAAGAATATTCTACTAATACTATATGACCATTAATAGAAATATTTACCCTTTTAATGTTTTATATATGTTTTCAAAGTAATATTCTTATTACTTTTTGTACATTTAATTTTTCTAAACCTATTAGTTCCATATAAATTGATGACATTGATAATTTTATCCTAAGAATAATTTTTATGTTTAAAAATACACTTTTTCTAAAAATAGTTTTTATGTATATTGTGCACTAATATTAAGATTAATTTTTCTCACCCTTGTAAATTTTATTTTATGAAAATTTTCCTATCTTTCAAATCATATTTCCCAAATTATTTATTATGGTTATTTTCCTTTTTAGTCATAAAAATTAGTTATCAAGGTTAAAAATATAGTTATCGTTGTAAAGGTAAATTAAGGTAAAAAGAGTTTAAATAATTGTAAAAGAGAAAAAACGTTTTAAAAAAAGCCTCAAATTGAGTTTTTGAGGTTTGGAGAAACCAAATAATATATATTTTCCATTATTTTTTAGTTTTTATTCCACTCTCCTTATGAATCATGTGCCCTTTTTATATTAAGAAGTTATATTTACAAAATTGGCATTCCCTCAACTTATAAAAGGGGGATTCCACCACCCCTATATGTCCACTATAAAAATTAGAAATTCCATTGAAAACCTCACCATTTTACTTCCACTATAATCTCATTCTACATCCCTAATCCTCTAGTCATAATAAGTTAGTTTAAGTCATATGTTTCCAAGAAGTACTTCAAGAGAAAGTTCAAATTCTCAAAGTAAGTACTAATCACTCTCTAATATTTTTCCTTACCTATATTTCTCATAAAATCCTATATTACCTATTAAAACTTGATTAAATAAGTATTTTTTCTACATAGATATGTTTTTATGTTTATGTAATAAATATTATCCATGTTTTTATTTTCCCTTTTCACTTAGAAAAACAAAAAACATTATTCGTGTGTACGTGTCGATTACCACCTCGACAAAGTGACAAGTTTTGTTTTACTTCACCACCTTACCCAGATGGTGAAAAAATAGTTTTTAATGAAATAATATATTATTTATAAAAAATTTAATATTATTAAAAGATAATTAAATTTCTACATTCCTTCCATTCTATGAGCAACAAAATCATTGTCTATTTGTACGTGCAAACTACCACCTCCACAAGCGACGTGTTCTATTTTCCCTCACCACCTTTCAAGGATAGTAATAAAACATATTTGATAAATATATATGATATCAGAAAGTAATATATATCATTAATATGGTTCTTATAGCATGAAACAAAAAATTAGGATCATTATGAAATAATCTGTTTTTATCGGTAGATTGCTCTAAACAAGATCTTTAGGGATATTGTTCTATAAAACCATTCCCATATATTCTATCAAATTAAATAATGGATGTATAAATAATTCAAATAAATTATTTCAATATATTTTATAATATTTCAATGATGAACTTTGTGTCAAAGAACAAGATTTGATATCGTTGTTATGGAACAAGTGCAAAACAATCTGAATTACAATATATGATAATGGAAACAAGCGAATAACTAAAAATATATAATAAATTATTATTAAAAAATATAAAAAAGGTTTATTGATATGAATAAGTTTCTAAAATGGTTTTTTAATCTAGTTGTTTTTATTATATATGAGGTTAATTTTCTTTCATGGATATTGATAATTAAGGTAATGGTTTTTCATAACTCAATTTTCTTTCTTTGAGTTATAATGATTATTATTGAACTTAAATATTCTAAGATGAATTATTATATCCTATTAATAAATAAAATTTTATTTCCAATTTAATTTATATTTATTTTTTAATTTTTTCTCATGAAATTCTTTCTGGATATTTTTTTGTCTCAATTCCCCTTCATTGAAGCATGTTTTCATATTATGCACAAAATATTATTTTATATGGTGTAATAATTACCCCATTTAATTATATTATTATTATAAATGTCTCATTCATAGGATTTAAAATTATTTTCAATAATATCTCTACATTATTTTTATTCATTTGTTACTAAATTCACAAGGGTTTTCCCATCTCATCTTTTGTTCTTTGAGGCTTATACCAAATTCACCACTTGTTTTATTTTAGGTAGTTTATAAATTAAAATGGATATATCTTTATCACATTCCTCATGAAATTAAATTTATTTACTGATATATTCTATTTTATTCCTTTCATGGGTTTTTGATTCAATGGTTTCCAAATCTATAAGGGTTCTTTGTCTCAATTTTCGCTTCTTGAGACGTATTTCATATCGCTCACAAAACTCTCTTTTACATGGTTTACATACTACCATATGATATTATCTTATAATTTTTAAATATTATTTTATGGGATTTACTAGTCTATATTAGGATGCCACCCTCATCGTCTTTTTTCAAAAAAGTTACTAAAGTTGTATGGGTTTTTGGTTTACATGATTTCTTTTCATTGGGTTGCAAACCATCTTATTTCGTGATACACATTTAGGATTATTTTATTCCACCATTTCTCTATTGTAAATTGTATCTCCAATTTCCCTATATGGAAATTATATCTTTATGTCAAAATATTCTTCTTTGGTGTGTTTCTTTTTCTTTAAAATATAACATTATTAAGAATAATTCACATCCTTTCTAATGAACCTTTTTCTTCCATATCTATATTTTTTCCTTCCTTCCAATGTTATCCTTTATTACTTAGAAACCATAATAAGTTTTATCTCTTGGGATATTCATAATTATATTTACTTCTTTTAAAATGATGTTTTATTATCCTTTTTTATGATGTGGGTTTCAAAAAGTTATTTTTAAAATATTAAAAAGGTTTTCCCTTTCACATTCATATTTTTATCTTCCCCTCCATATTTCCTATGAAAATCCATTATTTTGTTTTCAAGGATTTTTATTGGGATTTTTTAAAATTTGTTTTTTAAAAATGTGTTTCATGTTACCCCTTGGAAAATCACTTTTAAAATTCACTCATAATGTTAAATTTTTATAAAATTTTAAAAATAATTTATAAAAACACTTTGGGATTTCACTTCCATTTTACACTTTATGTTAAAAGGTTTTTACCTCCTAGGGAGTTATGTTCCATGGATTAACTCTTAAATTCTCCCATACTATATTATTTTTTAGGTATTTAACTCATGTTATAAAACAACATAATTCTTGATCCTTTCTTACGAGATACCATTTTAATTGTTCTTTATAAGAAGGTGTAGTAAATCTATGTAAACTTCCTTAAAATTTACTATGTTACACTTCGGATGTGACTTAATAATACCATCTACCATATTCTTCTATATGAGTTATGATCATGTAATCTGGTTTATTGAATGGGGAAAGTATTGACATATTTTATGTTTGTTATTCTAATATGATCGTTTATTAATTGCCAGGGAAAGTTTTTTATGAATTATATTATTATTCATTTACTTCATATGATGAATGAATTAGAATTAATTAGTGATAGGTGGGGGAAAATTATATAGAACCTTTATGTATTGGTAGGTCTCATGATATAAAATTGTTTGGGTATTTGGTATATGTCATACATCTTTATGTGTGATCTCTTGTCATGAGGCCTTGATGATATGTTTATGATGTCTTAGAATGAGTCCTTGATGATAAGATTTATGATGTATGACACTGTAAATTACTTTTCTATAAAATTATTTATTATTATCATGTGATTGTTTATATTTCTATTCATTGGTATATCTATAACTATTATCATTAGTTATATGGGATTATTTGATTATCATTTATTATTTCCATATTATCCATGGATTATTTATTGTATGATATATCTTAATGTATGTTTTCCCTTACTGATCATTTTAGTTCACCCTTGTTATATTTTCATTTTTCTAGGTTATGAAAAAATTATTACACATTATATTTCTTGAAGAGTAGAATTTGTGGATAATTTTATGGGAGTTATTGAAGATCTACTTTAAAATAATGGAATCTTATTATAGTTGTAAAAATGTTCATTATATGGGAAATATATGTATTTTTTTAGGTTAATATTTTCCCTAACTATGTCCTTATCATTTAAGTGACTCTGTAATACCCCATGTTTGTATGAGTCAAAAAATCTGTAAGGAGTTTGAATTTTTGATTACTAGAGAGGTCAAATTTTGATCAGAGCTTTGGAATAGTATTTTGAGAGTTGTAACATATAAAAGTGACATTTTTATATGTGTTTTGAGGATCATATGGTATCTTGGGTGCTCGAGTGGGCCTCAAGAGATTTGGTATAAGTTTCAAAAGTTTTATAGGATTATGCACAGGGTGCACTAATTGGGGCACACTGTTTAGGGAAAACTATGTGGCGCCCTGAATCTCAAGGTGTTTCCAGTTGTTTTTCGTCTGAGAATGATTTACACCCATGGTTAAGGCCAAACCATGTGAGGTTTTAGAGTAACCTGTATGATTCTTATAGAGGGGTTTCAGAGCCAAACGCATAGTTGGAACACAGTTTGTTAAACCATGCAGCCAAACCATACGAGGTTTAGTGATTGATGCAATTCCATCCACATGGTTGGTGCACTTTTTTGGAAAACTATGCAGCCAAATAATTTCTCTCATTAAAATTTGGAAAATATCAATTTTCCCCATTTTAATTTTTAAGGGGCATCACCCCTCTTTTCACCTCCATCTCATGTGAGCTAGCCATAGCCTCCTCACCTCCTCCCCTCTTGGCTCCTTCTATTCAGATGGTTTTGTGCATTTTATTATAGATTATTGGTAAGATTTGATCTCTATTGGTCCTTTATCATCTCTTCCTTCAATCTTCTTTAATTTTTGTTTTATCCATTAAGGGATTTAAATATAATTTCATCAGTTCATGGTGGAATCGAATGATATTTTTGGGGTTTTAGTTATCATTATGATTAGGGTATCCTGAGATGTTGTTTTTATGCCTCCATTTTCTATTTAGGTTGAGGTATATTTTGCTTTATCCTTTAAATAAATTTAATTTGTAATATATAATGTTTATTCACATTAGGTATTTTCTCTTAAGGGTGTATGGAGTCCATTGTGGACCTCCCAAAGATGGTTTCTTGATATTTCATCAAGCGATGTGTGTCTGGTGAGTTTGTCAGCAATTATCCTAAGTTTAATTTGAGTTAGTTAATTAATTATAAATGTTGTAATTAATAAATTTAAAGTGTTTGGATTGAGTTAGGGGCTCTATATTTCGGGATGATCTTGGTTGATCTTAAAATAGGTTGGACAAGATGAGTGGATCTTTGAAGAGCTTCCAAGTCTTGAAATTAAATTGGGAGAGCTTCAAGATGAGTTGGGTGGTCTCACGTACTATCCATTTAGCTTATTAATTTTAATTTTTTGTCATGAAAAGTGAAGTCTCACAACATTAGGTGATTCCCATTTTGGTTAAATGGTTTATTAAATTTAAATTTAATGTTTAAATCTATTATATATACTAAATATTTTAATTTTCCTTCCACGTGTCACCTCCACAGTATTCCTCCAGTGCATGTCTCCCTCTCCTTCAATTCTGATCCCCTCCCCACTATACCATCCTACAAATTCATCCCCACACCCAAAATATCCTCCCCCAATCCCATCTATGCATCCCCTCCCTGAGGTCGTCACCCCTAGCTCTATATCTTCTCTATCTCTCTCCCCTCCTTCCTCTCATCCCATCCTCTATCCCACCTCTGCCTCTATCTCCGTCTCTGACTCTGAATCCTTCACTTATTAAATTCCTCATCTCCTCACTAATTTTTTTCTATTCTCCACACAATATACCCTCTCCACTTTCTCTGCATCAATCTCTACCTCATCTAAAACCTCTATCTCGGTCTCCACCTTCGACTACACATTCACCTCATCCATCGCCTCTACCTCTGACTACACCTCTGGACCTATCATCACCTCTGTCACCCCTAAACCCTTCTCATCCAAACCCATCTCCTCCAAAACCACCTCCTTAAAAACCTTCTCCTCCAAATATGTATCCATCTATTTCCCTTTCCTCCTTTTCTAACACCCCCCAAAATTTCTCCAATATCAAACCACTTTTAATATGTATCTCCCTATGCACATCGACCAATCCATCCTCATGAAACCCTACCATGATTCTGACCAAATTCTTTTCATAACAGACTTCTATTACACCCCTTCAATCTATAATCCCATATAGAAGCATCTTCATTACCAAATCCTAACACAAATTCTCTATCCAATTAGATATTCTACCATATACATCAACATATAACCTTCTCTAAGTATATTTTTTACTCCATATGATGTTTCATATTTTATTCTGTTCTAATATTACCACTAAAACCACATGGAAATTAATTATCCTACCTTCCACTATCTTCCATTACAGGTTGCAGAAATTAGATCTATATAATGGAAATTGTTTCTAGATAGGAATACTTATATCTACCAAGTACCTACTAATTCCAAGTCTCTAGACACTATGAACACCATCTTGAAGGAATAGACTCATGAAAAAATAAAATTATTCTGAATTATTTTTCTTTGTAATTATTACATTTCATTCACCACTATGTTGATCACCTTTGATGTTTTTTTATACTAACTACCTTCTAATTTATATTTATATCTTTAATTTTCCTCTTTACTTTCTAAATTGAGTTCATTAGTTGTAACTGCTCAACATCATTTATGTGTTTTGGCTTTGAATTTTTTTTTGTGAACTTGCTATAGGTATATTTTTATACCATACCCTATTACATTTAATAAAATTATACAAATTTTGAGATATTTTTTATATTTATATTTTACATGGAAGACAAGCTGATACACCTCAAAAATAACTTGAGGTTGTTGACACTATTTTCTGTGAACTGCCTACCTCTAGGTATATTTTTTATATTTATATTCTATTTAATATATTTATTTATTTATTATTAATAAATTATATTATTAATAGTATGAATATAATAATTTTGATAGCATAATATACCTCCAAATATTTCTTAGGTGAATTAAAATTACCATCTGATTTTGATGAAGAGAGATTACAATGGAAATTAACAAGGTTGCAAAAGAAAAATGTTCTCCATACATGTATATACATTATTATCAATATTATACTTCATATATATATATATATATATCAGCATCAATATATATTAATTCCATTATTAAATGATAGTTACATGTACCATATTAATTTCTTTACATTGAAATAATGAAGCAACACTCATCATTTGAATGGATACTTGGTTATATACTGATATAATCTTGAAATGTTATAATTACTTTTCATTATCAACTATTTTGTTTCAGGTATTGATTAATTTTTTTCGTTTAAAAATTTTATATTTGTTTCATTGAATATTTTACCTAACAACTGTCTGCTTCATTATGATATTTTTAATTTACATAATCAACAACTTTGAAATCTACACTCTGGAATATATGCTATGAGTCAGTATATATATTCTCAATATACTAATTTTTAATGTACTTAATATGTATCATGATATATCTATATATTCTGATATATATATATATATCCATATATATATGTGTATTTTCAATATATATAAAAATATTCTAATATATGTTCGGAATACATATAATCTGATATATATTTTGAATATATCTTCTAATACATACATACATACATATATACATATATACATTTTTCTATATACTAAATATGTATTAACATATATATATATATTCATAATTTTACTGATTTATAGAAGGACTAATGTCTTTGGTTTCCCATTTTTTTCATGGCTCAGTTTGATTGAATGCTACATAGATTGCCTTTCCATAGGTAGTAACTAGTTTTCTTGTATTTTAGTTCAGTTCCCAAGAATCTGAAAATTATTGTCTTTGTTTTTTCTCCTAATAGAGATCGATAGAGATTTCATTATTTCATGGATATAAATGTAGTTGGTCTTATGGATAATAATGGTGAGTCTGATCTAAGATTATTCAAAACCCATGTTTTTTTCATACATGACTCTGATTTAGATAAAAAATACATGTCTATGTTCTCCCAATGATATTTTTTCACCCTCTATATCTAAGTGTTCTATTTTGAAGTATTATTTTATGTTGATTATATTTTTATTGGTATTATTTTAATATATAGATTAAGAATCCAAAAAACATTTTTATTTTTTGCTGGTGGGTTTCTATTCACTCTTTCACCTCTCCACTCCTCTCTTGCCTCCACATTCACCTAAAATTCTTGTAAACTGAACTGCATATCCCTCCCTTTTTGTCCATTTCAAGTAAAAAATATTTTTGGTCCATTTATAGTGGGTTTATATTCCATTTTTGATGATAAGGTATACTTTGTACCATTTACCTTTTGCATAATCTATATGCATTTTATGTATAATAATATCGTATACATAACTGTCATGCTATATAATCAATTTCAATTTTCATATTGTATACACAGCTACCAATCTATAAAATTATAATCAGTTTCCAAATTATGTATACATTGGCAAAAAATAATTTTTACTTATAAGCATATCAATTTTTTTTATGCATAGTGTGTACCAATTTCCTTGATGTCAGTTAGTGTGAATTTCTTATATTCATTTCATGTATGCATATTCTGTATGCACTCTCAATTTAATGTCAGTCACTATATGTATTTTTTACATGTATGATGTTCTTATTATATATGAACTTTCAATTTAATGTTAGTTTCTATATGTCTTATATACATGTATTTAACAATTTTAGTTTACTAAAATTTTAGTTTATCCAAAAAATATGACAATAAATCCATTGAGTAAGGAAAATTATATTCTAAATTTACGTTGTAGGTAATTATCCCCTGTAATTACTGCATAATACTCTCTAGTAACCTATATTTCTATCGACGATTTTGATCTTTATCTGATGATGTGGTAGTATCATCCTTCATTTTGGAACTGACATAATATTTCCATGTTAACTCTTGAATATCCAATCCCAAATTGCATCTTAATTTGTCTTCAATGTTGAGAGAGATAAATTTTAGGATGTCAAGATAGTCTTTATACCCAACAAGTTTAGGTTTCATTTTAGCATAAATGATATCAACTTGCAAATCAAACCAATCTACAATACCCTCATTGAGGTTGTGAGGCAGCCACTCACTCTCAAATCCTCTGTATAGATTTTTATCCTTTCCACTTCACATTACTCAATTGAGGCCTTGCTGAAGAAATCATAAATGGATATCATTGTGCCAGTGAAGTGAGGGGGTAAGTTAAAACCTCCCTTCTACTCTCCATACATAACTTCCATTTTGTTATCACTGGACCATATACCCAAATCTTGAGAGTTAAGGCTCATATAATGTGAGGCTTCCTGAGTCCCCTAGTCATGGGACTCTTTCCTCATCTCTTGTATTTTACATTTTTCCAAGTCTAGTCCTCAGAGTCCCCTTCATGGAAGGTGTTATCCAAAATAGGACGTAAGATCTCCTTATACACAATGATAGTTTCCTCCCAAGTGTGAACACTAATGTTCTAATCAAGAAGGTCAAATAAATTATGACTCCTTAGCTGAGAATCGGTTCCCAATCAAGATTCCTCTAGCCTAGGTTCTCAAGTTTTTCCAATATCATTTTTGTTACTCACTTCCAAAGATGAGTTCCTAGGATTTTGGAGGCCCTCAATTATCATAAGAAACTCACTAGTATCCATACCATGTTATTACTTCTTTATCACTAAAACAACATCCTTTATAAGATTTCCCTCCAAGATAGAATATGAAACAATTGTATCTTGAATAGGACTGTACCTATCATGTTCACATACTGAAGAATGCTCGCAGTTTTCCTATTCCTAAGAGCTTCCCTTAGAGTTAGACTTCTTTAGTGAACAAGAGACCTTAACAACCTGACCAGATCCATGAAAATCACATCTTTTGGAATTTTATTATTATTTCCATCCCACTCATAAATGAAAGTTGTGACATCCTGGGAAACATGTGTGATAGGATGACCAAAATTAAAATCATTGGTGATCCTTTCCCTACAAATTCCCTCCCCGAGAGTTATGTTATCCTTTAAGACAACTGCTCCTGAGGGTTTAGCTGTTGTAATAACTTCGTCATTACATGTATCAAAATTACCATTGATTGATAATTCAGTGACAGTGTCAGTTATAGAGGGATATGATCCCATAGAAACCTTTCTCTTTCTACCTATAAGTTTTAGATTCAATTTTTATATATTATTTTATAAGAATTTCCTTTTATATGTTCAATTATTACATGAATAGGGTTGAATCAACCAAGAATGGGAGTATTTTATATAGTATATGTATACTGCATATCTTGTACCGATATATTAAATGTTATGTATTTTAGTTTTAGTTATTTATATGTTTCAATTACTATAGACTCTATGATTTAACATAAATTACACATTACATGTTTAGTTACCAAATATATTACATGTTTAGTTAGAGAAACCAACTTCAAATCAAGTCTATTGGGAAAACAATTAAAAACTATGAATTCATTTTTAAGAATTGGTTTAATCAACCCTTTTAATCTAGATAGACTAAATCAATTGTTTAAGAACATATTTCCAAAGTTGGTTACAGATGCATCACATTGATTTTTTTATTCATATGTATTTATTATGATTTACTACTGGTATATTATCAACATAACTATAGATGTATTGTGATGTAATATTGGAATCATATCCCTAGAATTTTGTTGAACTTATACCACTCTAATAAATCCTTTAGCAGCATGGTTACTTTATCATCATTTCTTAGTTTTATTGAGGGGTTATAGAGAGATTCAGTGGCAATGAATCCACATTTATCTTTGGTGTAAAAAAAGGTAAGTTGCCTATGAGTTTTTTTATTAATGTTTTATAAAATTTCTTCAACATTTACTTTGAATTTTGTTTGGATTTTAACTACAATTTAGTTTCATATAGATATCCTATTTTCTCAAGGAATTTAATTTTATTTCACATGTTTAGTTTTCCATTTATTTTCTTTAATCCATTCATTCAAAACCATAAAACCTAGTTAATATATCATATGTTGATCTCGTCATCAATGCCATGGAATGGTTAAATAAATATTTCTTACATTTATCATTTCTCTATACACACATTCATCTTAATTGTTTATTTTACAATTTAGATTATCAATTATGTTACTACATATCCTATGCCTATTTAACAGTGAAACTATATCCCATGTTATATTCTTTACCTCTAATTATATGAACGATTTAATTTTTATTATTATTAACTCTATGAACTTTCACTTACAGGTAACCCAGCATGTTCATTGTAGAAAGATTTAGAAAATGATTTTTATCAAGAATGTATTGTTGAAAGAGAATGATTCATAAGTTATTTCAATGCATCCGATTTAAATAATCAACTGAATAAAGAAAAGTGTTGTTAAAGAATTAATGGTATTAAGGTAGAGTGGTTATCTCGCATCTTAATAGAGATATTAATTTTTTATCCTAATAGTTAATGATTTCATCAAATTTTTCATATCTTTTTTTATAAGTATGTTAACTCTATGAATTTTCTTAAATTTTTGTGTATGTTTTTTCTTACATATTAACATTATGAATGTTATATGTAATTTATCATTCTATCAAGTTAAATGTATGTTGTAATATTTATTTATAATTTATTTGTATGTTTTATATTTTCATGTTTACTCAATTTTTTCAATGAATGTATTAATATCATACGTTTTTCAATATCAAAAGCGTAAATAGTTCATTTTCTAAAAATCCAATTTAGGAATTCTTTTTCATAAAATCTCTTTATCAGTCTCAAAACTACACATTGAATTAATTTTTTGTTACCTTAATTTTTACTCTATTTCATATATTTACACTTATTTGTTGTATAAGAGTATTCTAAATGGATGTTCCATTTTGAAAACTTCAAATTTAATTACCATTTTTTCTCAAAATTGATATTATATTACATAGATATCGACTACAACCATTGTATAATAGAATTATTTTATAATTATTCCATTATAAATTTGTACACCTATTTCAATATATCGCATGTTAAAATTTGTATAATGTATATCAATTTGATTTTATACCTATTGATTCATATAATGGAATCATTTTCATAGGTCATCCAGATGGATTCTGATGTGTTTAAATACTCTGAGCACATGAAAATTAATTAAAACATTAAAATTTGAAGCCCTTGTTTCTCGATGTTCATTGTATTGACATTTTTGTTTGTCACTGAAAGTCAGTTGGATTCATTTCCAATAAAAATTAGGTATGGTGTTTATGTAAACATTTGTAATAATTATTCTATGCCCCATTGATTCATTCAAGATTTGTTTATTAATTCCAAGAAAATGTTTCCTCTCATTGCACAACCTTGCTCAACCAGTCTTTTCACTGGGTTCTTCACATGCTTGGGCTCAGAAATGAAGATCACCCATTAGACACAAGCCGCAATGAGTTTAACGGCCAAGTGGTGATGATGGAGATGTTGGTAGCACCAATATAGTAAATAAATGTTTGGGTTTTTTAAAATGTATTCACTTATATGTGTTTATATATTCTATATGCACTTAATATATATAACGATTTGTATTTGTATTTGTATTTATTTTTCAGTATGAATATTCAGATATGCGCTTATTTTTCAATATTCATTACCAGTTTTCACTTATAGAAGAAAACTGTGACTTAACTACTGTATGCATTTTTGTATACATTGATTTCCCACTATACATTATCTATATGAACTTATATAGAAAATAATTGCATTTATATTTGTGCATTATAGGAATGCGTATTTGAAAAAATGTAAATTATATGTAAGGGAATTTGTAGTTAAATTATTATTTCATGCAAATACACAAGTTGGGTACTAGTTAAATTAAAATGGGTGAATTGTTTTGAATCCCTTAGATGACTAGACCAAAGGGACAAGGCCATAATGGTCCTAGTGCACTAAATTAATTCACTTCCCATTTATAGTCAAGGCATCAACCACTGAGATGTAGTGAACTTTGAAACCCTTGAGTGAGGTGTTTGGGACTTAAGAGACATTGTGGTCCTAGGGTAGGGCCATGTATGCCTCTTATAAAAGGTTTATTATGACTTGAGACCATTGACCCAAGAGGGTAAGGTGGAACCTTTGAGGTCTCTAGTGTCTTCCAGACCTCTTAAGGGGTGATTCTAGACCTAACATGACTTGTTATCCTATACGCAGGCCTAAGTGGATAGACCTAAAGCAGACCAAGACTAGGTTGGGTGAGAGGACCGAGATAGTGAGACCTTGATAGTAAAGGTAGGTTGTGGGATATCTAGTAACTATTTCTCTTGTGGTGATTCCCTGTATATTCAGTGAGTCTATGAAACCATATTGATGATATTGTAGGACACAGAATCCTTATAGTTTTAGGTGTTGACCCAATACCCAACTGAGACCTAGGACCCATGTGATGTTACCTCTACAATAATGAGACCTATGGGGTCCAGGGGTGCCTCATGGACTGACCAACCCTGAGTAGGTGAGTTTGGGATTAGGTAGAGATGGTAGAGGGTTCACCTGAGAACCTATACTGAACATGTGAGCTTGATAGTTTTTTGATGGAGGTGTTGGGCATGGGCGTTCGACCAAACCCTATGTTTTCTTATATTTGTGGCTGGTTATGTAATACACCCTCGAGGCAGATGTGACACATTTAGGCTACCATGACTTGGAGCTAGATTCAGGGTAGGTATAAACTCTCAAGATTTTAAAAGAAGAGTATTGCGTTTGATAACATATTTAATAAACAACACCCTGCTTAAACGAGTTGCAAAATATATAATTTTTATAACATAGCTGTTAAATTAGAGAGTATGAATAGTATTAACTAATTTATGAAATATATATATATATGTTTGTGTGTGTGTGTCCTAATAAATATAAATTATTCATAAATTCTTAGTAAATAATCAATCAATTTTTAGTAAAGTAATTTTATTCTTAAAAAATATGTTTTCTTCATAAATGATTTTTATTGCTTTTTGTGAAGAAAATAATTATAATTATTTTTTGGAATTTTAATAAAAAAAAATTGATTTTTTTTTTGAAATTGACATATCAAAATTTTCTTTGGGTGAAATTTTTCGATTTTTCATAAAATATTGATTTTTCATTGAATGGTGAAAATATTAGTTTTTTAAAAAAATAATTTATTTTCATTAAATTATATATTTTAAAAGTAAAATTATGTTTTGAATATTATATAAATTAACATAAGTTATATTTAATTCACTTAATTTCATTTTAATCGTCTTTATATTGGATTTTAGCATAAGTTTATTTTTTGTTTTAAACACATGATTTTTTATAAAACTATTTTAATTTAATTAATTAAAAACCCTTAATGAGGAATGATTTAAATAAAGTTTATATATTATATATAAATAAATATCAATTTTTATTCATAAAATAATTATTATCAATTATATAGTTAATATAAAATCATTTTTCTCTTGAAAATTACACTTCTTGAAAACCCACTTTTTTGTCGCATCTGTGGGTTTAATTTTAAATTAAATTCTATAAATTATTTTAATTTAATGTGGTAAAATAGATTCAATATTTGGAATCATAATAATTTATATTATATAATAATTTTAATATATTTTTTACCATAATTTTTAGTAAAAATTGTAAAAAAAATCCATAGTTAAGGTGAAAATAGTTTTATCGAGGGTTCAACTTAAAAGATAAGGGTTAAAATGACCTAAACAAATATCTAAAATCTATTGGATTGAAATATTTAAAACTTATAATATCTATTTATTGATAATGGTTCATTTTTATCCTTTTTTCATGTGAATAATGTGGGTACACTTTCTTATTTTCAAAAATTACAAGCATACCACTCACCTCACTTTTAAAAGGCTACCCACTCTCCTCTCTTCTTCACACCTTAAAATCCATTTTTATCAGCCAATAACTATCCAAATATTGTATTTACTACCATTACCACATCCTATAATCCTTGTTTTGATTATAAATCCATCCTAATAAATCTTTTGGTGCTAACCTGAGGAGGTTGTTTGAAAAAGAGGTATTATGTTTAACCGATCATTTTATTTATTTATTTTTTCTTCTCCTTAAAATATTATTAAAATTTTAAAATATAATAAAACCAGTATCTATCAAATAATCATATTTTATTATGTTAATTTCATAATGTAAATCCATCTAATCTTCTATCAAATGGGATGTGAAATCACCATTCATGTGTACAGAGGACTACTACCTCATGAACTAATGTCATTTGTTTTCCATCATCGCCTCTCATAGCTTGTTATAATAATGGATTTAAATTATATAAATGATATTTGTGAAATATTTATACCTCTGGATTTATGATATCACATATACCTTCTTACCTTCTATTTCATAGGGGATATGATAACGTCGCTCGTATGTATGGCAGATTACTACCTCATGAAGTGATGTGATTTTTTTCACTAACTATTTAAATGGAAGTTAATAAGGATTAATTTAATGAATATGTGTGATATAAATTTAATAATTATGATAGTCATGAAATATTTATCACAACTCCATGAAGCAATGTGATTATTTTTTTCTTCACCACAAAACATGAATGACATATAAGTATATTTATTGAAATAATATGGTATTTATAGTATGGAGATAATTTTTTTAAGATAGATATTACATAATTTCTTTTCATAATGATCATTTTAAAATGGAACTTTACTTATGTGTACGTATAACTTGTCGTCTACATGATCATAATGCACTTCATTTTTCATAACCATCATTCATGATTGGTTTTAAAATTATAATTGATGTTTAATATGATAAATATTCTATGAATATTATTCCAGAAATGTTGAAATAATTTCTGATTTGATCACAGTCAACACCCCAAATCTATTTTGAAACAATGAACCAAACATTCTCAAAACACCCGACATGGACTTAACTGAATAATTATTTAAATATACCATTAGGAATAAATAAAATAAATGGTTTAAGTATAAGGTATTAAAACTGGAAAATTTTCTTAAGAAATAAAATAATTAATGTAAGTTTATTATATAGGAGGTTCAAACATGTATGAAAAAAAGTTAGATTAAATGTAAGGGTTTTCTCATATGACGTTTTATTTTTGTGATACATATGATATATTCACCACTAATTTATATTTTGTGGTGTATATACTTACCATTTTACATGTAATGTCATGAATAATTAATACATCATGGTATTTTATGTTTAAATTTGAATTATTTTATTCAATAGTATTTAACTTGAAAGTTACCATGTGGTAAAGAGTTTTTTAACTAAATTTATTTTTATTGGGTTATATGTAGCTACCTAAACCATCAGGGACTTCCTGGATAGTGGAAGACCAGTCCACCACAATGCTAAGACCTCCTCTATATACTAGTGGTTGGTGACAAGTGTTGAGAAGGAATAACTAATATGGGAGGCCTTTACCTAATGTACCTATATGCACCCACCCAACCATATCCATGTAGAAGTGCATAAATAATAATAAAATAGAATAATATATAGATTAAAAATCATGCATGTAATAAACTCTATGGAATACAAAGAGTGAGATAGAGTCAACCAAAATGAAAAGGGAAAAATACATGCCCACCTAGAAAAGATGTCTCAACCTGACAAAAATTGGGAAAGAAATACAGAGATATCCTAACTCCAGATCTCCAAGCATGACCACCATATGCGGTCTATGCACCTGAATATCTTTAAGATCCACCAATTCCATCACCGACCTATTTGTCATCTACATAGGATATGACATGTGTAGGAAAATATCATATAGGGGTGAGTATGTACATACTTGGTAGGATGACCTGAAAATAGAATTTCAAGCAATAGAAGATGTGATAGAAGTAGTCATCTCAACCCAAATCAAGAGGGAAATGAAACCTAAAAACATAGATATATTCTCATATAAGAAACCCAAATGAGATATAAAGGGGATATCCATCTCACATCCCAGCCTAGGATGATGAGTCCGCCTACAATTTTAAAGGTCCATCATCAGTGCACATCATCTCGCATGTCTGAATAAGTAACCGTGTAGAGGACCCACACCTCACCAATGTGCCACACAGTTGCGGGGGAACAATCTCCAAGTATATTACCCATTCCCTAATTCATCAGGGGGATTCCACTTAGTAAACAGATAGAGGACCCACTCCCTAGTTCGTTAGGGGTATTCCACTAAATAGATAGATAGAGGAATCATGCCCTAGTGCATCATGGGTATGACACTTAGTAGATAGATAGAGGAACCATTCCCTAGTGTGTCAGGGGGATGCCACTTAGTAGATAGATAGAGGACCCACGTCCTATTTTTTCATGGGGATGCCACTCAGTAGATAGATAGGGGACCCATGTCCTATTCCATCAGGGTAGTTCCACTTAGCAGATAATGGAACCATGACCAGTCCTTCAGGGGGTCCCACTCAGTAGAAAAAATAACCATACCCTAGTCTATTAGGTGGGGGCTTAAAATAATAGAGGATCCATAACCTACTCTATCTAGGGGTTCCAATCAAACTAATGCCAAGAGTATGGGGGACCCATACCCTGATACGATAGGGGGTTTGCTAACCCTGGCCTCTCTTTGATGATCCTTCCTGATCACTTTCATCATTGATAATCACCTAAGTAAGAATCATACTCATAAAATCCCACGTCATATCTCAAAATACACTATGAAGGATACCATTGTGTTCTACATGAAAAAACACTCAGGATAGGCTACTCGTAGGCTAAAATACAATTAAAAAATGATATATGAGTGGTAGAAGTTTCAAAATAAATACACAACGTGTAAGGTGGTGAACATGGAAAGTGACCTCACCTGGACTTCTAGACTTATCCTCACTAACACACAGATCACTGGAAATCCAATACTATATGGCATGTAAGGGGTCCACATAGAATGTAAACATGATCTACTTATTGAATGTGTTTTCCTATGTACATTGCTCAGTGTCAATGTCATCGTACATGGTGTGTATTATACCCACATAGTGTGTCTTAGACACCTGATTCCTTCTCGTGTGCTTCTAGTCATGCATGTGTCCTTTAAGTTGTGCCTATGTACTTCATCGTGTACCTGACTATGCCCAGGTATCAGCATATGCCTGTGTAACTGGCTATATCCATGTGTCTAGCCATGTTTGTTCCCATGTAATCTCAAAGTACATGTCAGGATACCAACACCAGATCACACATTTTGTGGGGGTCCCACATTGTGTGATACTTATCTCCACCCAGAAACCCTAGCCGTCAAAGTCAGGGTGCAACACAACATGTGTTCATCCTAGTACATGACTTGTAGTTAGGATTTTTGTAGAAAGTTAAATATGTCACATGGATTCTAGATACAACTCTCCCACCATAAAATCCACCTATTGGACACTTGAATCCCTCTAAGGCCTACGAGACATGTAATACTTACGCCTACGGGCCTTGTAAGGGTTCCACCTCACCCCTTGAAAGGTGGATTATCAAAAATCAATAAAAAATGAAGGCCTTCAGGCCATTGGAGGAAAAAAAACCCTGTCACCCGTCCGACACACCTATCATCACTACCGATCAGTCCCAAATCCCAGATCTAAGGGAAAAATCACCCTTATTCTAAAAAAACCTAGATCCATCTACAAATCACTATCTAATTCATCATTTTATCAACCTCCATGAATCTGGGGGTTCAATCACACTTGAACCCACCCTGACAAAGAAAAACTGCAACCCTGTAGGATAGTGGAAAAGTTTGTGAAGACCAATGGGGGGGAATCACCATAAAAAGGTGATAAATATCATTTTCCAAGATTTCTCAGCCAATTATTTAAAATCAAGTAATCTAGGGTGAGATCATGGAATAATAAAATTTAATAAATTGAGTAAACAATTTAATTTGAAAAGGGGGCTCATGAGAAGGGTGTGCAATAACCAATAAGAGATAAGAAGATCAAATTCATTCTTTAATAATTTAATCAAGAGGTTGTAAATGGTAATTGATGATTTCCACCTCAATATTGGATTAATTTTTTGTGAAGAATGTGTTCACCAACAATGAGGATGATCCGCTGAGTTTGTTGCCTATCGATTCACCTCGATTTGATCATTGGCCATCATCTAATCTCGGTCCGCCAATGAATAATGGTGGATCATCCTCTCAAAAACCTTAGGTTTAAACGGATGATCATGGAGACTTTACATAATAGTACATTTAAATAGGGGAATTAGTTTCATGCATTTAATTAATTAATTAATTAATTAATTAATCTACTTAACGTACCCTCCAATGGCTACCTTATTTGAACATCCAGTGTCGACCAAATTTTGGTCGTGCCTAGGGTAAGAATTGTATTCCAAATTCAACCATGGTATCAAATTTATGATTTTAGAATACTTTCAGGAGATATTAAATTATTTCTAAAAAACATTCCACATGTGATATAATTTTTTTTTGTATTTTATAAAATTAATTATGGGATCATCAGGCCTCAGAATATCACATTGTCTCAGCGTCTGGCTCTGAAAATATTCCTTGATGTATTTTAAAGTATTAAAAATAAAAAATAGAGTCTCTATATTATTCCATACTTCAAATATTTTCATACTCAAAAATAAAAAACTAAGAAAAAAGGTGGGGATACTAAGCTCACATATGACTCTCCCACTCCCAGGAGCTCTCATGTATGGTCCCATGCTACCACAATATGAGAAGTAAGGGAATGGTCCATCCATACAGGATCCTCTCCCATCAATCTATGATCTCCATTGGGTAATCCATGGAGGTGGATCCATCCTTGATGTCCATCTCTCCTTAGTCAATAACATGTATAGGATCATGCATGTATCTCCTCAGTTGTGACACATGGAAAACATCATGCAACTGCTCAAACTAGGGGGGTAAGGATAAGAGGTAATCAACCTCACCAACCCTATGCAGGATATTTAATAGCCTAATAAAACTTAGGGATAGTTATCCTACCTAGATGAATATCCACAATCCTCATCATGGGGATACTCTTAGGAAAACATGGTCTCCCTTCTTGAACTCCAAGGGCCTACAATGTCAATCTGTAAAAGATTTTTTCCTACTCTGAGATGTCCTCATACAATCACGGATCACATGGGCCTTCTCTGTCATCACCTACACCATCTATATCCCAAAAATTGATGCCTCGCTGATCTCAATACAGCATTAAGGTGGCATGTAGGGTCTCCCATACAAGGCCATGAAGGGTTACATGCTAATAGTATAGTGATAACTATTATTATAATCAAACTATAATAAATTTAATTGATTATCCCAACTCCAGAAGAATTATAACCTAAAATCTCTCATCATATCCTCTAACACCTATATAGTGCACTCGGTATGCCCAACTGTAACGACCCGAAATTTTGAATAAATTTTGTTTCCTAACTTTGTGTGTTATTTTATTTTATACTCAAAAAAACTATTTCATTTAATAAAATGAGTATAATTAAAATGAGACTATTGGGTTTTTTACTATTATATGACCATTAGTTAGTATGACCTTTGGAAACTAAATGTTGCGATTATTGTCTCTAAATACAAGTGATCTTGGTTAATTAATATAGAAAGAAGCTTCGATGGCCTCATCCAGTAGTCTTGGGCCAATTAAAACCCATCTAACAAAACTTGGGAAGGAGGTAGCACCATTGGGCTTTTCTCTGGACCAAAGCCAAGCTGAACTTCATCGTGTGAAGCTAGAACGGAATCGCCTTCGCGAGAAATTCAAACTGATAGAAATTACTACTCGTGCGATGTTGGCCAAGCCGCCCTTAGATTCTCTCACCTTAGCACACCATACACTTAGTTCCTATGATGGGGTTATAAGGGGCTATGTAAGGAGACCGTAACTACTTTGTGTAATCCTTTGATTTAAATAAAAATTGTGATTTATTCTTATGATGAAGTTTGTAAATTTTCAAATGTTCGGATAAATATAGTATGCATATTTTTGATGAATTCTAGAAAAGGGATATTTAAAAATATTTATGTAAACCTTAAATAATTAGTTATCTATAATTATTTTCAAAAAATGGTCTTCTACAATTATGTTCAGTAAGAAATTTAGAGTCTAATAAGATCAACTTGATTTTTGATGAATAGTAAATTATGAATAGTGATTTTACGCTTAGGATTAGTAATGTGACCAAAGGGATTAGTAATCTCACTTAAAGAAAGTATTAATATAATCTAGGCACCTTGATTACATACTGTGATTTAATAAAATAGGTAAATAACTATTTCTGAAATTATTAGTCAAGTATAAATTTTTTCAGGTGAATAGTGTTTTTAATAAATAATTAAATTAAAAATATTTAGAAAATTATTTTTATAAAATGGAGTTAATTTTTGAACTCAGAGAATCGATATTATGTTAAGGTAATTTTTGGAGATTTTTCTGAAAAAAATGAATTTTCAGTGAATAGTGTATTTATTTAAAAATTAAATTAAAAATATTTAGAAAATTATTTTTATAAAATGAAGTTCTTTTTTTGAAATTAGATCATTAATATTTGGTTAAGGTGAAATTTTGGGATTTTTCTGAGAAAATTGAATTTTCGGTGAATAGTGAAATTACAGTTTTTAAGTTACGGGTGTTTAATGAAATCATTAAATGATGTATTAAGTATGTAATCAATATGGTCGACTTATGAATAGTAAGATAAGTTATGAGGTGTCCCAAGTGGCCAATACCATGGGCAAGCCCATGGTTTTGCCAATACCACCAATGAGGTATCCCTTGGCCATTAATGTCGTGTCCCCTCACTTCCCCTATAAATACCAAGTAATTCTCTCATCCTTTCCATTACAAAATCCTCCTAAACGAATTTATGGTCTTCTTACCTTCCAAGGAGTCCTCTAAAGGTTCCCTCAAGCCTCCCAAGGTCCCAAAATTCAATATTTTGAAGTTACTCTTAAAGTAAGGGATCCTACCTCTCTCTTTCTTTCCAAGTACTCTCTTTTATGTCATTTCTTTTATGCTTCGTGTTCTTATGTTGGAGGATGTTCTTTTATATTCATCCTACTATCCTTTTCATGTTCATATGATTAGATACCCCCTCTCTCTCTCATCAATTCATTTTAATAATGTTTAAGTGGCGTCGTTAGGCTGCCGAATATTTAAGGGATTCTTTCACCCTTCTCATTTTCAAGATCTATTTTCATGTCAAGTCTTTCATGTTCCTTTTTATTATGTTGGGTTATAATCTCTATATATATCATACTGATCTTTTATGTTCATATTATTAGAGACCCTATTTGATCTCGTCAATTCATTTTTTTTAGTTTTAAGTGACGTCGTTAGGCTGCTGAATTTTCATAAGAGAAATCTTATTTTTGTCTTCCTTCCATGTTTTTCATTTCATATGGTATGTCTTTAAAATTTCATTACCATGTTCTTATATCCTTTATATTCTGTCCCTATACTATTTTATGGATCATTTATGAGTTCGTGACCCATATCCCCTTTCTTTTCAATATTTTCTAAAACCCTATAACATAGCTGTTATGCTGCAGAATTTTCATCTCAAAATGTCTCTCTCTTCTTCTCAAATTATTTAATTTTATTAAGTGAATACTCAACTCTCTTTATTATATATGGGTATTCACATATATATCAAAATGTTCTATTTTAATTCTAGGACTTACATACATGAAACCCTCTTTCCTTTTTCTGTGGGTTTAAAATGACATAAATATCATGTCTTAAAAGTAGTTTTTAAAACGTTATGATTATGAAATAAAACCCATTATTTTATGCTATATGGGTTATTTATGAAATTTTTGATGATGATATATGTGGCTCACATTATGATATATAAAAATTTAAGTGTTCTCCCTAATAGCGCCCCAATGCATTGGGTAATGATGTAACCACTAGAGATTACAATTTTAACGATATCTTGGTTAATAACCCTGGTAATTTCAAATGACACCTTGGGGATGGACCTTGGTGATATGTTTATGATTGTCTATGTTAAATGTTGTAGCCACATCTTCAAGTTATGAAACAAGTTATTTTTAATATGATATGCCTCTTGATCTCCTTCTCATGTCTTAAAGTTATTTTTCACAACTTTTGATGTATCTCAAGTTCACATATAAAATGTTTCCCTTATTTCCCTTATTGGGCCTTCTGCTCACCCTTTCCTTTGATGTATGCTCCTAGGTTATGAGATGATGTAATGAACTAGGATGAACAAATGAAGAAGCCTTTCAAGTATTTAAGAAGAATTTTTTATGTTTTTATGTATGAAGTTCCTGGTTTCCAAGACACTAAACCTTAAAGATCCTCTGTTTTGTATAATGTAATGAAAGTTTATGTGATAAAAAGGCGAGATGATATAGTTGGTATCAAAGGATGGTTTAGTTATTTGTGGAAATTAGGATTTGAAAACTTTACAAGGTTTACTAATGAAAATATTAAATACAGGAAAACATCTATTATTATGAATCACATGTTGATGTTGTGAAGCAGTTCTTCTTGAAAAAAATGATTAGGGGATTAATAGATGAATATTTTTTTGGAAGATGTTCACTATTTTGGGAACCCTATATGATCAATGTAAATATATTACTACGGCATTTTCTTTGAGGAGTAAAGGTTGACTTATATTTTGAAGAACCGATGAATTTAAGGTGAACTTATAGTAATTTAGTTTACTTATGGAAATAATTAAACTATCTTGGGGAAAATATGTTTAGGTTAGTTACTTTTTTTATAAGATGTTAGGAGTGGTTTATGTTCTTTGGAGATGAATGATAAACTTTATCTTGGAAGACTATGTTATCAAATCCTTCTTATATTTGGGTTTCAATCTTAGTTTGGTTTATTTTGAGGAATTTTAAGGACAGTTATTTATGGAATGGTCTGTGGTGAACTTTGGGTAGTACCGTGGAACTTTGAAGATTTAAAGTAGTTTCCCTTCCTATGGGGTTCTTTCTTTTTGAAGAGTTGTTTTATCTTACCCTTTATGTTTTTGGGATAAATATTTAAAGATAGATAGTTATTCTTTTGTGGATTACGTGATTCTCTAGAAGATGATTCTTATGCTTTGATGAGACCAAGTAGTTTTGAATGCTCATTGTTTGGAGAAAGGATTAGTCTTGGTGAAACTTATTAAGGTATGAAACTCTACTTAAAGGTAAATATATTTCTCAGTGTTCTTATTCTATGTAATAAATGAATTCCTCAAAATTATTAAAAGGAACGTAAAACAAAAACATTCTTGACTTAATTTTCTTACTGGGTAATCAAAGACCGATTAACCCATCACAAGTTTGTGATTTTCTGGTGGCTAACTTTCTCTTGGACATGTTTTCTATCACTCTCCCTCAAAACTTGACCCTTTGTTTTCTCCTCCATATCCATATTTTTCTACATGGAATCCTAGTATGGGTTAACTCGGGTGACCTTTGTACTTCCTTTTCTTTCTTTTAAAGTAATAGTGTTACTGACTCTTTTTCCGATGTGGTACTTTCAATGAAATTTCCAAGCCCAATTTTTTTTAAAAAATTGCGAGGACGATATTTCCTAAGGGGGGAAGATTGTAACGACCCGAAATTTTGAATAAATTTTGTTTCCTAACTTTGTGTGTTATTTTATTTTATACTCAATAAAACTATTTCATTTAATAAAATGAGTATAATTAAAATGAGACTGATGGGGTTTTTACTATTATATGACCATTAGTTAGTATGACCTTTGGAAACTAAATGTTCCGATTATTGTCTCTAAATACAAGTGATCTTGGTTAATTAATATAGAAAGAAGCTTCGATGGACTCATCTAGTAGTCTCGGGCCGATCGAAGCCCATCTAACATAACTTGGGAAGGAGGTAGCACCATTGGGATTTTCTCTGGACCAAACTCAAGCTGAACTTCATCTTGTGAAGCTAGAACAGAATCGCCTTCGCGAGAAGTTCAAATTGATAGAAATTACTACTCATGTGATGTTGGCCAAGTTGCCCTCAGATTCTCTCACCTTAGCACACTTTACACTTAGGTCCTATGGTGGGGTTATAAGGTGTTATGTAAGGAGACCGTAACTACCTTGTGTAATACTTTGATTTAAATAAAAATTGTGATTTCTTCTTATGATGAAGTTTGTAAATTTTCAAATGTCCGAAAAAATAAAGTATGCATATTTTTGATGAATTCTAGAAAAAGGATATTTGAAAATATTTATGTAAACCTTAAATAATTAATTATGTGTAATGATTTTCAAAAAATGGTCTTCTACAATTATGTTCAGTAATAAATTTAGAGTCTAATAAGATCAACTTGATTTTTGATGAATAGTAAATTATGAATAGTGATTTTACACTTAGGATTAGTAATGTGACCAAATGGATTAGTAATCTCACTTAAAGAAAGTATTAATATAATCTAGGCATCTTAATTAAGTAATGTGATTCAATAAAATAGGTAAATAACTGTTTCAAAAATTATTAGTCAAGTATCATTTTTTCCGGGTGAATAGTGTTTTTAATTAAAAATTAAATTAAAAATATTTAGAAAATTATTTTTATAAAATGGAGTTCATTTTTGAACTCAGAGCATCGATATTATGTTAAGGTAATTTTTGGAGATTTTTCTAAAAAAAATGAATTATTGATGAATAGTGTATTTATTTAAAAATTAAATTAAAATTATTTAGAAAATTATTTTTATAAAATGAAGTTCTTTTTTTGAAATCAGAGCATCGATATTTGGTTAAGGTGAAATTTTGGGATTTTTCTGAGAAAGTTGAATTTTCAGTGAATAGTGAAATTACATTTTTTAAGTTACGGGTGTTTAATGACATCATTAAATGATGTATTAAGTATGTAATCAATATGGTCAACTTATGAATAGTAAGATAAGGTATGAGGTATCCCAAGTGGCCAATACCATGGGCAAGCCCATGGTTTTTCCAATACCACCAATGAGGTGTCCCTTGGCCATTAATGCCTTGTCCCCTCACTTCCCCTATAAATACCAAGCCATTATCTCATCCT
Organism: Viscum album; assembly: GCA_963277665.1. Classification (NCBI taxonomy): domain Eukaryota; kingdom Viridiplantae; phylum Streptophyta; class Magnoliopsida; order Santalales; family Viscaceae; genus Viscum; species Viscum album. The sequence continues at coordinate 619,034,784 of OY728162.1, read as the reverse complement.
TTCCATTCCAAAATCCTCCTCAACGAAGTTCTGGTCTTCTTACCTTCCAAGGAGTCCTCTAAAGGTGCCCTCAAGCCTCCCAAGTTCCCAAACTTCAAGATTTCTAAGTTACTCTTCAAGGTAAGGGATCCAACCTCTCTCTTTCTTTCCAAGTACTCTCTTTTATGTCATTTCTTTTATGCTCCATGTTATTATGTTGGAGGATGTTCTTTTATATTCATACTACTATCCTTTTCATGTTCACTCTCATAAATTCATTTTAAGAATGTTTAAGTGGTGCCATTAGGCTGTCGAATTTTTAAGGGATTCTTTCACCCTTCTCGTTTTCAAGATCTATTTTCATGTCAAGTCTTTCATGTTCCTTTTTATTATGTTGGGGTATGATATCTATATCTATCATGCTGATATTTTATTTTCATATTATGAGAGACCCTATTGGATCTTTTCAATTCATTTTTTGTAAGTTTTAAGTGACGTCGTTAGGCTACCGAATTTTCATAAGAGAAATCTTATTTTTGTCTTCCTTCCATATTTTTCATTTCCTATGGTATATCTTTAAAATTTAATTACCATGTTCTTATATCCTTTATATTCTCTCCCTCTACTGTTTTATAGATCATTTATGAGTTGGTGACCCATATCCCCTTTCTTTTCAAAATTTTCTAAAACCCTATAACATAGTCGTTATGCTGCAGAATTTTCATCTCAAAATGTCTCTCTATTCTTCTCAAATTATTTTATTTTATTAAGTGAATACTCAACTATATTTCTTCTATATGGGTATTCACATATATATCAAAAAAATTTGTTTTAATTATGGTACTTACATACATGAAACCCGCTTTCCTTTTTCCGTGGGTTTAAAATGACATAAGGATCATGTCTTAAAAGCAGTTTTTAAAACATTATGATTATGAAATAAAACCCATTATTTATGATATATGGGTTATTTATGAATTTTTTTATGATGATATATGTGTCTCACATGATGATAAAGACAAATTTAAGGGTGCGCCCTGATAGCGCCCCAATGCATTGGGTAATGATGTAACCACTAGAGATTACAATTTTAACGATATCTTGGTGAATAACCTTGGTAATTTCAAATGACACCTTAGAGATGGATATTGGTGATATGTTCATGATTGTCTATGTTAAATGTTGTATCCATATCTTCAAGTTATGAAACACATTATTTTTAATATTATATGCCTCATGATCTCCTTCTCATGTCTTAAAGTTATTTTCCACGACTTTTGATGTATCTCAAGTTCACATGTAAAATGTTTCCCTTATTTCCCTTACTGGGCCTTCTACTCACCCTTTCCTTTGATATATGCTCCCAGGTTATGAGATGTTGTAATGAACTAGGATGAACAAATGAATTAGCCTTTCAAGTATTTAAGAAGAATTTTTTATGTTGTCATGTATGAATTTCCTAGTTTCCGAGACACTAAACCTTAAAGATCCTCAGTTTTGTATAATGTAATGAAAGTTTATGTGATAAAAAGGCGGGATGCTATACAAATTTCTAGGGGTGAAAAGTTGTACTCATCCTCAACTAGGGAATGAATGCCTCATGGAGGCCTCTTCACAACTGTGATGTGAACAACACATTATAGTCATATACAATCTATGAGGGAATCCCATGAAGAAGTAAAATATCCCACACGTACAACTACCCAAAAATCTCCACATAAAACTGCTTCCTGATAGCAGGGAAGTTTTTCGACTTGGAAATTCAATCAACTTTCACCCAGATGGAATCATGGCCTCTCACTATTCATAGAATCCCTATCACAAAGTTCATGGATATTCCATCTAATTTCCACTCTAGGATATCAAGAGGCTGCAACAAACCTACTGGATCCTAGTGCTCAGCCTTCACTTGTTTTCATGTGAGACACCAAGAGATGAACTCAACAACACTTTGCCTCATTCCAGCCCACCAAAAACTATCATTAAAGGTATCTATACATATTCCCTACACCAAGAAGTATGACCAAAGGAGAATTGTGAAACTCCTTCATTTCCTCCTCTTGCAATGTGATTGATACCACTACCTATCCCTATAAAAGGATGACACATGATTCCCTCCTTTAGAGAATCCATATGGTGAATATCCTAAGGATATCTAGTCACATTAGACCTCATAGTTCATGTATTCTAACTAATACACCCTCATAGAATAAAGAATTAGAGGAGTCAAAACCATCAACTAAAGATAAGTTTCACCCCTCTCCTCTACCAGGGTCGACTACAAAGAATCCAAATACTCAGATGCCTCCTCTATCATATGATAATGGGACTTCCTATTGAGGTAATCTTCCACCATGTTTCCCTTCCTAAGAGTATAAATTATCTCAAAGTAATAGTCTTGTAGGAACTCTAACTATCTCCACCGTCTTAGGTTCAGATCTACCTGTGTGAATACACGCATGATACTATGATGGTCTAAGTAAACAACAAAGTGCTCTCCTAGAAGATAGTTCCTCCACATCCTTAGAGTAAAGACTACCTCTTCTAATTCTAGGTCATGAGTTATGTAGTTATTCTCATTGGGTATCAACTTCCTTGAACCATATATAATCACTTCCTGCCTCTACATCAACATGTAATCGAACCAAGCTCCAGAGGCATCGCAATATACTACGTACTCCATGCCCTCTTTCGATAGTCTCAAAACAAGATCACTAAATAACCTTAGCTTTAACTCATCAAAGGATATTTGGTATTATCCAGTCCAAGTAAATGTCTTACCTTTCCATATCAAGGGGTTAAATGGGTTTTCATCTTAGAGAATTATTCCAAAAACCTCAGGTAATACACCACCAAGCAAAGAAAACTATGCACCTATGATACACTCTTAGGTGACTACCAAGCAATAACTTTATCAATCTTCATCGGTTCCATTGTTAACTCATGCTAAAAAATGACATGACTGAGAAAGTGAACCTCATGGATACAGAATTGGAACTTAGAGATCTTACCATAAAGATAGTTCTCCCAAAAAAATTCTATGTCCATCCTCAAGTTCTCTACATGATCCTCCTCTAACATGGAGTAGATGAGTATGTCATCAATAAAGACAATTAAAAATCATTCCAAGTATGTATGGAAGATATAGTTCATTAGATCCATAAAAATAATAGGGGAATTCGTCACACTAAAAGTAATTACTAAGAACTCATAGTATCTATAGTGATATAGGAATGCCAGCTTCAGAATATCAGGCTCACGAACCCTCAACTAGTGGTAGAAGAACTTAAGATCAATCTTTGAGAACCATCTCATGACTTGGAACTAATAAAATTGGTCATCAATCCTCAGTAAGGTTGAATTATTATTTATTGTGGCTAGGTTCATGTGATTATAATTAACACAAAGTTGCAAGATCATATCTTCCTTTTTCACCAAAAAAGAATTGGAGCTGCCCAGGGGGACACACTGAGTCTGATAAAAACCTTCTCTCGAAGTTCCTCTAACTACACCCTCAGCTCATAGAGCTTGGTAGGTTCCATCTGATACACCATAGAAGATATGAAATTTGTAGCAGGGTGAAATTCGATGAAAAACTCCATCTCTCTCCTTGGAGGTAGTCCCAAAACATCCTCAAGGAATATTTTTATACAATCCTCAATGATTGAATGAACCCATATTTCTAAAAAAAACCACTACACTAAGGGATAAACTCACCAATTGATGGGTGATGGGATATATATTCCTACTCACAAAACTCAATCTCTCTTCCATGAGATCTCTCTCACTCACAAAGGAGAATATCGTCTCATCTGTCTAAAGGCATCTAACTTTTATACAATGAAAATCTATCTAGGATCAGACTGTGGATAACCAATATATACACTAGATAAAACAATATGATCTCATCATGATTAATAAGATTTTACATGAGAAACACTCACCACCAAGTGATAGATCACACTATTGGTAGATAACCGATATCGAAGAAGTGTTCCCCATAGGAATCTCAAGCCAAAGCTACTAGGATAAAGTATCAATTGGGAGCTTCAGCCCTCACACCAGGAGTAATGATATGAAGGAATGACTGACACATGTTTCTACTTATACTAAATAAATTGAATAATAAACATAAATTATATCACTAATCATCTTGTGAGATGTAGGGCCATAAGCCTCCATATCCAGCAACTTCCCACAACCATGATCTCCTTCTCCCTGAGCATGGTGTGGGCCTCCTAGTGGTGGTGGTTGAATTATCTCATAACACAGTCTACTATCAATAGCTCCTCCTCAGGGATCCCCACCTACTCCTCTTCCATCACCACCACCCAGAGGGCACCCTGGCCACGTCTGGGAGAACCATGATCATGTAACTACCTCTACTGTGGTGGTCCATCTATTTCCTACCTTCCCTCCTCAACATGTTAGGTTAGAAAATCATGTGTCATATGATCTCTCCCATCACATGCATAGCATCACCCCTATCTGTGATTCCCTTGTCCTCTATGTGGTCCCTTCTCTGCATAACCATGTGCTTAAGTCTGACCATGATGAGGTATTATGCACAAAGACCCTACTGACTAGTGCCTGGTAGCTGCTAATGATGACTCGGTCCCATGATGTCCACAACCATCTCTAGCTACATGTTGAGCCTTATATAAGATTCACTTCATCACCAACACCCACACGAGCTCTCCATCATTTTTGGGAGTGCATAGGGGTACCAAACTGGCATAAATGTCTCTATAGAGACCCTAATCAAACTTCTACATCTGAAAGTACCCATCCTGAATCATGTTGAGGGAGTAATTCTTAAGTTAAGTGAACCTATTGGCGTACTAATCAATTGTCATCCATTCCTACTGCATCTCTAAAATCTTCTAAATATGAACTAAGTGAAAACATAAAGGCTAGTCTTCCTCATTAAATAGATACCGGAAGTCAAACCATGAGAGTGTCGACTCATCAAATGTATATGTGAGACTCGACCAGTGCCCAGCTACTCCATAGAAAAGACTGGTTTCCAATGTAACCATCTAATCAGTTGGGGTCCACACAAGTATGAAGACTTGGATAACTAACTCAATCCAATCCTCCGATTTCTGGGGATATGGCTAACCATGAAACCTCAACAGCCTCCATAACTACAACTCATATAGTGAGCCAGGCATGTGTACATCTTCAATCTATTCTATTGGTATTATCTCCTTGAAATGTAGTGGTACTACTACCTTTCCTCCTAGAGGAAAGATCTCATGATATGGCCCCTGAACCGAGGCCTTATCCCTCACCAGATCATCACCATGATTTTGAATTGGTAACCAGTCCGGTTATATTCACGGTGGCATCTTGAAAATTATTCAAGATATACCATGTTTAGATGAGAATATATATATTGGGATCTTACTCAAGAAGGTCAGTCAGAGGATTCAATCCAATATGATGCATGTACCAAAGTTCCCTGTAACCAATGTCTCGGTATTCCGAGTCAACAATCAGGTAATCAAAGTCCAGTTGAATGGATATGTCAATCGCTGCACCAACAATGGGTTCCCTATAATGAAAGAAACACTTGATAAACTTTGAAATTGTTTCCCTAAATTCTCAACAAAACCTCATAAGGGGAAAAACTCCAAACATTATCCTGAGTTTGACCCACCTCATATACCAATCTATAACAACCTGACCCACTAGGATTTTCCTGATCGGTAGAAGACCGGGCCACCACAACCACAAACCCGTTACCATAGGCCATGGGCTGGAAAAAAGCACAAAGAAGGAAAAATCAATATGTGAGGCCTTTTCCTAATGTACTTATATGCACACACCCAACAATCTCCATGTATAAGTGCAAAGGAATAATATTTAAAGAAAATAACCTATAGAGTAAACATAATGCATGTAATAACCTCTAAGGAATACAAAGAGTGTGACATATTAAACCAAAATGAAAATTTAAAAATGCACACCCACTAGAAATGTTTTCACAAGATAGAAACAAATAGAAAAGAAATGATGAGAGATCCCAGCTCTAGATCTCCATGCCCAACCACCATACGTGGTATATACACCCGAGTATCCCTCAGCTCTACCAATTCCTCTGCCAACCTATCTATCATCTGCATAAGACATGAAATGTGTAAGAAAAGACCATGTAGGGTGAGTATATACATACCCAGTAGGACACCCCAAAAACATAAGAGGGGGTAATAAAAGATAGTATATAAGAATTCAACTCAACACAAAGCAAGAGATAAATAAAACCCAACAACATGGATATATTCACTATATAAGAAACCCAGTTGAGGGAGAAATTGAATCTCTATCTCACAACTCATCCCATAATGATGATTCTACCTATATATCTGAAGGTCCATCATTGATTACTAGTATCTCACGTGTTTAAATAAGTAATTTTGTAGAGTACCCAAACCTCATCACTATGCCACACAGTCAAGGGGGCACAATCTCTAAGTAGAGGACCCATACCTCAGTGTGTCAGAGGGATACCACTTAGTAGATTGATAGAGGACTCACACCCTAGTGCGTCATGGTAATAACACTTGTTATACTGATAGAGGTCACATTCCCTACTATATTATGGGGATGTTACTCATTAGATAGACAAAGGACCCATGCCCTAGTGTGTTAGGGGGATTCCACTTAGTGGATAGAAAAAGGAACAACTCCCTGGTGCTTTAGGGGGATACCACTTAGTAGATAGATAGAGGAACCATGATATATTCCTTCAGGTGGTTCCACTTAGAAGATATAGGACCCACACCCTAGTCCATCAGGGGGTGTCCCTTAATAGATATAGAACCCACACCCTAGTCTGTCATGGGGGTGCCGCTCAAAGTAATAGAGGACCCATGCCTTAGTTTTTTAGGGGGTTCCACACAAACCATTATGAGGTTTATAGGGGACCCACACCCTAGGAATACAGGGGGATTTCCAACCCTAGCCTCTCTTTGATGATATTTCTTGATCACTGTCATCATACAACATCGCCTAAGGAAGCATCATGCTCAAAATATCTTGCTTCATATCTCAAAAGTCACTATAAAAGATACAATTGCATCCTATGATGAAAATAATTAGGATAAGATACTCACGGGCCAAAATGTGAGACAAAAGGAATGAGATACAAGAGATATAAGTTTAATAATAAATACATGACATGTAAGGTGGTCCACATGATGTATGACCTCACCTGGCCTCCTGGTTGTACCCTCTCTAACACACAGCTCTATGGAATTTCAGTACTGCATGGAATGTAAGGGGTCTGCATGGCATGTGATCCCACTCTAATTCATGGCCATGTTTTCCTATGTACATGGATTTATGGCCATGTCACCATACATAGTGTGTACGAGACCCACACGGAATGTCTTAGCCACCCGGGGCCTACCCATGTGCTCCTAGACATGCCCATGTCCTTCCAGAGATAAATGTGTACATAGTTGCGTACCTGTCCATGCCCAAATACTGGTACATAGTAGTGTACCTAGTCATGTCTGTGTGTATAGTCATGCTCATTCTCGTGTACTCCTAGAGTACATGCCAAGCCACCAACATCGGGTCACATGGTAAGTGGGGGTCCCACATGGCATGTGATACTTATCTCCAACCAAAAACCCTATCCACCATAGCTAGGTTACTACAAGATGTGTGTTCATCCCAATACACACTATGTAGTTGTGATTTTCACATAAAGTTAGATGTATGATACGACTTCCAAATATGCCGCCCCCACCACCGAATCCACATGTTGACCACTTGAAAATGATCGTAATCACATATAGCCATCAATTCTGGCCCTTTATTGGTTGGAAGTTAAAATATGGTCTTTTATAGTGGTCTGTCGCATGTCATGAATGTCTTTCATCATTGTTGATTGGTCCTAGATCCCATATCCATATAAAACATCACTTGTATCCGACAAAAGTACCTCTATACGTCTGTAAATCACCATCTCATTCATCATTCACCCAACTGCTATGAATTTAGGGGTTTGATCATGCTTAAACCCTCCCTGTTAAAGGAAAACCACAACCCTATAGGCTAAATATGAAGTATATGAAGAACAATGGGGGAAAAGCACCATTAAAAGGGTGATAAACATCATTTTCCAAGAATTCTCATCCATTTATTGTAAAGTGGAAAATTTAGGGTGAGATCATGGAATGATAAAAGATAATAAATTGAGTAAACAATTTAATTTGACAAAGGGGATAATGCGAAGGGAATGTAATCACCAACAAGAGATAAGCATATCGAATTCATGATTTAAAAATTTAATCAAGAGGACAGAAACCACTTTTGATGATTCCAACCTCAAGACTGGATCAATTGTTGGTGAAGAACATGTTTTCTAGCGATGAGAATGATCTGATGCATTCTCTGTCTATTGATTCATCTCAATTTGATCACCGGTCATCATCTAATCTCAATCCACCAACAAAGAATAGTGAAACCTCCTATCAATGATCCCAGGGTTATGCAGCTAACTCTAGAAATTTTCCATAATAGAATATTTAAAGAGGGAAATCATTTTTGGGCATTCAATGAATTAATTAAATTAATTAATTAATTAAGACACTTAATATACCCACCAATAGTTTCCTTATCGGAATGTTCGTCACTGACCAACTATAGGTTGGGCCTAGGGTAAACCCCACATTATAGATTCAACTATGGTCTTGAATTTCTGATTTGAGACTCTATTCAGTAAATATTACATTATTTCTAAAAAACTATCTATGTGTGGTATAAAATACATTTAATATATTTATAAAATAAATTCTGATATCACTGGGCCTCAAAATCTTGCACCATCCCAATGCTTGGCTTCAAAAATATTCCTTGATATATTTCAAAGTCTTACAAGGAAAAAATAGAGTCTCTTCATTATACTACTTATTCTTTGTCTTTGATATTATTAGATTATGTGTGTGATTACTTTTAATTATATTATTTTTTATTTACACTTTTTATATGGATTTACTTTTGATACACATAATCAATTCATTGATTAACTCTCACTTCAACATTATGATCATTATAAGAGTTATTTGTCTCAAATTGTATTCTTTCAGTCATATGTTATGTTATACACCTAACTTCTTTTGTGTGGTGTATATACTTCTAATTTTACATGTTATATCATAAAACTCTTTATATTAAAGATATTTAAGTTATAATTTGATTTATTCTTTCATGAGGATTAGGATTTAAGAGTTTCCAAATTGGAAAAGGCTTTATTTTATAATATTATTTCTTTCATGATTGTTTATGTTCAAGGTTAATTTAGAGGAAATCATATGCTCTTATTTTATTAAACCACATATTTTTATTCTACACTGGTTATGAATTTGGTTAACATGTTTTATTTCCATTTCCTACTTTATTTATTAAAGAAACATCAAGAAATTAATTTTTAAGTGATATCGATCTTATCTTTTCTTTTAGACCAGCTATATTTCTCTTCCATGTCCATGTTTTCTATAATGTTTTCAAAAAACTTATTTTCTAAAAATAAATGATTTCCTAAACCTATTTTACATGATCTTTTACCTTATTTTAAATTTTTTAAAATGATATTTTTTAACATTTTCTAAATAGGTCAATTCTGGCTCCCTTTTACAAAATATTTTGAAAAGAATGTTTATTTTTAACATTTACAACATGAACAGGTTTTACCACTATCCTGGCCATTATTTTATTTGAAGATTCATTTACAATTTTCCAAGGTTATTTTCAAATAAAAATATTTTCACAATATTTTGTGAGTTTTTTTTGTATTAAAAAACAATTTTCAAAGTAAAAAAAGGTTATTTTCCTAAAGAATTTTTTTAATGATATTTTAATGGTATTTAAATCCATCAATATAAAAAACCCCAGATGTTACTTATGATCCATTGGGGATATTTTTTAATGATTTCAAGCTTATTCTTTATCTGAATGAATTATTATTTTTTAAAGGAGATTAATATAGAAATCATTCCTTTTCCATGGGTTAATCATGTTTCAAAGTAATTTATATGAAACCTATTTTTTCCATGGTTTAATCATGTTTCAAAGATATTATCATGGATCCTATTTATTTTATATAGGTTAATAAAGTTATGAAAGTATTAATATATGTTTTTATGACTTTTATAAGGAGATTAAAGTTCTATGTAATGGTTTTTGGAAATTTTTTACAAAGTGTTGATCCCCATTATAGCTCATGAGTGAGACCGATATTGATTATATGAAGGGTTGAGTCCCATTATATCTCATGAAAAATGGTTTAACCTAACATAGCTTATATTAAGGGTGAGCCACATTATATCCCTCTAATGCATTGGATAATAATTATGTTCTCTAAATAATTATATTAGAAGTCAACCATATGGTTATTCCAATTGTAAGGGTTCTATAAGGGTTATATGAAGATAATGTTCTAATATTCCAACACACTTTATTTATTCTTTCTATGGGTTATAAATATTTCCTTTGATCAAGATTGGCATCACATGGTTCATGATTATTTATTCTTATAACTATTTCATTTTTTAAATCCTTATTCCATGTTTTCATATTTGATGATCCATGAATTGATGGGTATAAATATTCTTATGTTATGTTAATTCATTATGATTATGTCATCATACCCTTATGCACATCTTATTATCACTAATTACATTCAATTGTTAATGCTTATTTTTATCCTTATTAAGCCTTTGATCTCACACTTATTATGTTTCCTTTTTCCCAGGTTATCAAGAATGATGTTAAATGAATTATGTATAGAAGGGTTTCATATGGATGATGATGATGACTTAATGTGTAATATTAAAATTTGAGTATAGTGGGAGATTATGTTCATTTTTATGAACCAATTTTTTATGAATCTATAATGTTAAGAGTTTGTACTAATTCTATAAAACTCTAAAACGGAAAGGTCCTTAGGTATTTAAGTGATCCAATATTTCCTTTTGATGTTGTAATTTTTTGATGGTGAATATTGGGTTAGATTCATTGGTATCAAATCTATAAATGTAAAGTTTATGTTTTTAGAATTGGGTTTGGGAGTGTGGGTTTGGGGTTGTTATAGTTGGTCTTGGAGAAGGGTTTAAATTTTTTTCTAGATTTGGATGTTTTCATATGAGGTTATCTTAATATTTATGGATACCATAATATTCCTATAAGATTAATTTTGATCATAAGTTCAAAGTCTTAGACACCTCCTTTTATGTTTTAAGTGATGAAATCATAAAGTGATTAATGACACTTTAGGAGACGTTTTATTGGGTTGAAGTATATGTAAATATGAAGTATTCATTTAAATTTTGTGTACATAAGTTTTAAGGTATTGATAACTTTTTTGGTTTATATTATCTTATATATTGAGGTAATTTTGGGAACACATGTTTTATTGTATAGATAACCATGGGATTGAAAAGTGGTTTAGTGACTAAGTGATTAATGTTATTTTAGAATAAGATCACTGTATTTTTGGGATTATAATCTAAAATGTATTATATAAACTTTGAGGTTAAAACACACTTTAATTTTGATTTTATTTGGTATATATTGTTATTTAATTATGTAATGATATAATTTAAACTTTGGGTGTTAGAGTTGGACTTTGCAGACTAATGTATTATTTCATTATATGAAGGTTTATTTATTTTGGGAATTATATTACCATGTTCTAACAATTTTGGTTTTTGTTAATGTATAAAGATAGATATAATAGCTTGATTATCCCTTTTAAAATTATGTGGTCCTTTAAAATTTTATTTTAGTTCTTTAGGCATGAAAAAATCATCTTGAATACTCATCATTTAAAGAAAAAAGATTAGATTGTGGTGGAGATTGATTAAAGAAATGAATTTCAACTTATCAAGTATACTTCCTTATGATACTAGTCTATATGGAAAATAAAATTCATCAAATCTTGGAAAAGGATCTTGAAACAAAATTTTGTCTTATTACCATCATTTCTGATGAGATCAATGACCTTTTTCATGCCTCTTTGGTTTATGGTTTTTTGGTTATTGACTTTCTTATGATCATTCACTTTCTTGTTATCAATGATCTATATCACTCTCTATCATTATTGGGAATTTAATCTTTTCTTACATGTCTAAATATTCACTTTCCACCTATTTTATCCTATTTGGAAACCTAGTATGTGTTATTCTATATGATCTTCATAATTCATTTTCTCTCTTATCAAGAGGATGTTTTATTAAACATTTTTATGATGTGGGTCTAAAAAAAGATATTTTCAAATTTCTAACATTTTATTACTGATATAATGTTAAAATTATGAGGATTAAATTTATTATTGGTGGATGTAACACCCTGATATTTTGAAAGAAGAATATTAAGTTCGATAGTATATTCAACATGCAACACCGAGCTTAAACAACCTATGAAATATATAACCGCTATAACCTAGTTATTAAATTAGAGGGTATGAATAGTATTAACTAGTTTTTTAAACATATATATAATTCATACTCAATATAGATTAGTGATAAATTCTTACTAAATAATTAATCAATGTCTAGTAAAGTAAATTTATTCTTCAAAAATATGTTTTCTTTAAAAATGATTTTTATGAAAAAAAATATAATAATTATTTTTTGGAAATTTTAGAAAATATATTTGATAAAATGAAATTAATTTTTTAAATTTTCATATCCAAATTTACTTTGGGAGTAATTTTGAGATTTTTTGAAAATATTAATTTTTTAGTGAGTAGTGAAAAATACCGATTTTTTGTAAAAATATCATTTATTTTCAATAAATTAAGTAATTTAAAAACACCATTATGTTTTGAATGTTATTTAATGTAAAATAAGTTATATTTAATCCACTTAATTAAATTTTAATCATCTTTATATTGTATTTTATCAAAAGTTTATTTTTGGGTTTAAAAATATATTTTTCTAAAAATTATTTTAAAGTGCATAATGTTTCTCCATTTTAATTAATTAAACAACCCATATTGAGGAATTATTTAAATAAAATTTATATATTATATATATTTAAATATATATTTTTATTCATATAATAATTATTATTAGTTATAGAGTTAATATAAAATCATCTTTCGGTTGAAGAATACACTTCTTAAAACCTCTATTTTTCATCACGTCTGCAAGTTCAATTTTAAATTAAATTATTCCACTTATGTAAATTTAATTTGGTAAAATAGATTAAATATTTTGAATCATAATTATTTATATTATATATTAAATTCAACTTAATTTTTTACCATAATGAATATTGAAACAGTAAAAATAAATTACCATGGTTAAGGTGAAAACAGGTTTACTGGGGGTTAAACTAAAAATATAAGGATAAAAATGACCTAAAACATGTCTAAAATCCATTTTATGGACATATGTATACCTTATAATTTATTTTCTTTTCAAAAAATACAAGTGTAACACTCACCTAACTTATAAAAGGCCACCCCCTCTGCTCTCCTATTAACACATTAAAATTACTTTGTATCATCCAATACCTATCCAAAAATCATACTTACTTCCTTAAAAAATCCTAAAATTCTTTTTTATCATAAATTCATCCTAATAAAGATTTTAGTGTTAACTTAAGGAGGTTTTCAGAAGAAGAGGTATCATGCTTAACCGAGCGTTTTTATTTTATTTCTTCTTCCACCTCCTTAAAATCTTATTAAATTATTATGATATAATAAAACCAGTATATAACATATAATTAAATATTATTATGTTGATGTAATAATATAAATATATCTCCTCTTCTATCAAATAAGATATGAAATCATCATTCGTGTGTACGGTGGACTATTGCCTCGCGAACCGATGTCACTCGTTTTCCATCATCGTCTCTAATAGATTGTTATAATAATATATTTCAAGTATATATATTATATTTTTAATATATTTATACTTATATAGTTATTATATCACATATACCTTCTTACCTTCCATTCTGTGGGAGATACAATAACGTCGCTCATGTGTACGGCGGAATACCGTCTCTCAAAGCGATGTGATTCATTTTTCACTAATGCTTTACATGGAAGTTAATAAAAATAAATTTAATGAATATATGTGATAAAAATTTTATAATTATGATATTAATGATATATTTATCATTCTTAAAATATAATATATTATTTTATATCTTACATTGAAAAATGATAACGTCATTCGTGCATACGTGTGGACTATCGCCTCCACGAAACGATGTGATTCTTTTTTCTTCACCCCAACACATAGATGATATATATAAGTATATTTAATGAAATAATTTTTAATTGATGTTATGATGATATTTTTTTAAAGATATTTTTTTACTTTCCTTCTTTCCATAATGATCGTTGTAAAATGGAACATTACTCATGCAAATGTACGACCTACCATCTTCGTGATTGTAACATAGTTCATTTTTCACAACCATAATTTATAATTAGTTTTAAAAATATAATTTATGTATAAATATGATAAATATTTCATTAATTTTATTTTTTATATGTTGAAATAATGACCTCTTTGACCATAGTCAACACACCAAAGTCGTTTTGAAACAATGAACCGAATATCCTCAAAACACTCGATGTGGACTTAACTGATTAAGTATTTAAATATATCATTATAAATAAATAAAATAAATGGAATAATTATAAGGTATTACAAAAATAATTTTTTTTAATAAATAAAATAATTAATATAAGTTTATTATGCAAGAGGTTCAAACACGTATGAAGAAAGTCTAACATGAGGTAAAGGTTTACTCATCTTATTTTTTATTTCTTTGAGACATATGATATATTCACCACTTATTTATATTGTTTGGTTTATACATTTACCATTTTACATGTAATATCATTAATAATTGATATATAATGGTATTTTAAGTTTCAAATTGAATTATTTCATCCAAGAATATTTGACTTGAAAGTTTCCAAGTGGTAAATAATTTCATAACTCAATTTATTTTCATTGGGTTATATTACTTATTCATTGTATTTGATATTATATATTTATTTTTATAATAAATTTTGACTATATTATATTATATTTAAACTTTTTTATGTTTATTTACATTTTATACACATAATCTATTCATTTATTATTTCTCATTTCAATGTTATGATCCTTGTAAGGGTTGTTTGTCTCAAATTGTCTTCTTTGAGACATATTTTATGTTATACACCTAAATTCTTTTATGAGGTGTATCTATTACCTCTTTGACATGTTATATCATGAAATTCATTATGTTCATGATATTTAAGTTATCATTTGATTTATTCTTTCATGGGGCTTATGATTTAAGAGTTACCAAAGTGACAAAGGCTTTATATTACAATTTCATTTCTTTCAAGATTTTTTATTTTCAAGTTTCATTTGGAAGAAATAACATTCTCTTATTTTCTTGAACAAAATTTATTTATTCTCCTTGGTTTATTAATTTGTTTGAAATGTTTCATTTCCATTTCCTCCCTTGTTAATTAAAGATACATCAAGAAATTCGTTTGTAAATGATACCGACCTTGTATATTCTTTTAGACCAGCTATCTTTATCTTTCATATCAATTTTTTCTATAATTTTTTCAAAAATGTTCTTTTATAAAAATAAATTATTTCCTAAACCTAATTTACATGATATTTTACCTTATTATAAAAAAAATTAAAGTATATTTCTTAACATTTTCCAAATGGGTCACTTTTGACTCCCTTTTACAAAATGTTTTGAAAAGAATGTTTTTTTAACATTTACAACATAGAAAAATTTTCCCACCATTATGACCATTATTTTATTTGAATGTTCATTTATAATTTTCCAAGTTTATTTTCAATGAAATGTACTTTCATAATATTTTGTGATTTTTTTTGTTTTCAAAAAAGTGGTCTTCAAAGTAAAAAATGGTATTTTCCCCAAGAATGTGTTTAATTATCTTTTAATGGTATTTCCATTCATCAATTTCAATAGCCATTTATGTTAATTAAACTCCATTGGGGATATTTTATATTAATATTTTCCTCATTATTTCTATGGATGGATTATGATTGTTTCAAAGATATTGATATGGAACCCATTTCTTTTCCACAGGTTAATCAGGTTTCAAAATGATTGGTATGAAACTCATTTCTTTTCCATGGGTTAATGGTATTTCAAAGATATTTTCATGGAACCCATTTATTTTCCATGGTTTAATCAAGTTATGAAATTATTAATGGGTGTTTTTTGAGTTTTATGATGAGATGCAAGTTTTATGTAATAGTTCTTGGAAATTGTTTATGAATGGTTAATGCCCATTATAGCTCACGAGTGAGACCGATATAGCTTATATGAAGGGTTGAGCCCCATTATAGATCATGAAAAATAGTTGATCCCAACATAGATTATATGAATGGTGATCCCCATTATATCTCTCAAATGCATTGGATAATAATTATGTTCTTTGGAGAATTATATTGGAAGTCATCTGTATGGTTATTCCAACAGTAAGGATTCTATGAAGATAATGTTCCATGTTACCAACATATTTTCATTATGATTTCAATGGGCAGGTTCGGCCTAGAGGTGAGCCCCATGAGCACATGGTCTTGGGAACCACCCCCATTCAAGACAACAAATTTACCCCCCCCCCCCCATGCTCCATTCCAAACCTACCTTTCTCTTCATCTCCGCCGCTGCACTCCTACCTCCCTAAATTGTTCACCCATCCCAGGATCATGTGTGCTCCCCTACTATTCTCATTCATGACACCTCACACTCTTCTCCCCTCCTCTCCTTGTCTCATGTGATGCAACGACGCCCCCAAACTCTGTTCCCTTACTAGTCTCGTGTGATTCCCTGCACTCCCCTGTTATTGTAGCCTCACCCACCTGACAACCCCTACCCACACTTCCCTCTCCACCCTGCCTCACTCTTGCACACACCTAGCCTTACCTAATGACCATCTTCTAAGACCCATCTCCTCCCCCTTACTGTTGGTCGGCTATCCAAGGTGAAATTTTTCTGGGTTTTGTTTATACTTTTTTGTCTATTTTATTTTTTATTTATATGAATTTTTTTTTTTAATTTTCAGAAATTATCTGAATTGCAGACTAAATTATAATTTTACCCTCAATTTAAATTTGTGACATATCCATAGGTAATTAGGGTTCTTTTGATAATAAAATTTTAATTATATTTTTAATTATT
The DNA here is from genome assembly GCA_963277665.1 of Viscum album. Lineage (NCBI taxonomy): Eukaryota > Viridiplantae > Streptophyta > Magnoliopsida > Santalales > Viscaceae > Viscum > Viscum album. The sequence continues at coordinate 619,017,603 of OY728162.1, read as the reverse complement.
TTATTTTTATTAATTGTTTTGTTTACTTTTCAAAAATTATCTAAATTGTGGATTCATCAGTACCATGCTCGTCTCATTTGGAATTTTCTCATCTCAATTGTGATTTTTGATTTGTGCATAGGTAATTAGAGTGTTTTTTGATAATCAATTTTTAATTATCAATTTTATTTTTTTATTTTTATTAATTATTTTGTTTAATTTTCATAAATTATTTAAATTGTGGATTCATCGGTGTGTTTCTCGTCTCAATTGTAATATGTGTGCCTCAATTTCAATTTAAAAATTTTTCCATATGTAATTAGTGTTTTTTAATCATTTTTAATTATATTTTTAATTTTTAATTTTTATTAATTTTTATTAATTTTTTATATTTTTTTCATGTGTAGAAATGGCGTAGTTTTTTATTTTTTATATAATACACTATTGGGATATGTTTAGAACTTATTTTTCACTAATTAAAGAGTGAAAATTTTAATAATTTAAATCATTTTTTGGAACTTGTTTATCTTAATAGTGTATAGTTAATCATGTATTGATTTTAGAAGATTTAGTTATATGCATGGACCTCTTTTCATGCTATTTTTAAAAGGCTTAACAAACCATTTTTAAAAAACTTTAATGCCTTTTCTGATTGGTTTTTAAGAAGTTTAAAAGTTTAAAAATTTTATAGTTTTTTCTTTTAGAAAAAAGGATTGTTTGTCCTCGTTTATGTTTAATTGACATACATAAAAGAATGCAGTTTTTATACAATTTAGAGCCTTGTTTGACATTATTTTTTAGTAATTTTTCAAGAAATAAGGGTGAACTTTTAAGCATATATATATATTTGTATTTTTTTTACATTTGAAATATCATCTGATCTAACATGTTGATTGATCCGCATGTGGAATGAATTTATTTTTTGAATCTCACATGTCATGTGAGTTTAAATGGGTTTATAAATTTAGATCTGAAAAGTGTGGGATTTAATATGGTCCGCTCTAGTCTAATCTTTTAAGCACCCATATTTAAAGGGCAATATTTTTATAATTTATCTTGGGCAACAAGATTTCCCGAACCGGTTCTATCTATGGGTTATAAATGTTTCCTTTGATCAATATTAACATCATATGGATCATGATTATTGGTTCTTATGACTCTTTCCTTTGTTAAAGATGTATTCCATGTTTTCAAGCTCGATGATCTAGGTATTGCTGGGTATGAATATTCTTATGTTATGCTCATTCACTATGATTATGTCATCATACCCTTATACTTATCTTGTTCTCACTGATAACATTCAATTATTAATGATTATGTTTACACTTATTGAGTATTTGAGCTCACTCTTCTAACATTTTCTTTTCCTCTTGTTAAGAATGAAGTTAAATGAATTATGCATAGAAGGTTTTCATATGGATGATGATGATGACCTAATGTTGAATATGAAAAGATGGGTATAGTAAGATATGATGTTCATCTTTATGGATACTAGAAATACTACTCAATCCATGAGTAACTAGTGGAACATGAGTAATGGGACTATGGGGATGGATCCACCTCCAAGGAATGTGTCGCACACACCCCTGGATTTTCAATTTTCCCCAGTCGTTTCTCCTCAGACTTCGCCCGTGTTGGCTGCTCCACCTCCGCCCGTGCTGGCTGCTCCACCCTCTTCGACGCCAGCTGTCGGTCTGGTTCCCTCAGCTCCTCTGCCAGATCCTCTCATTGGGGTTCAGGTGGAAGTGCTCCCTCCACTGGCAGTCAAGGATGCTCTTTTGGGGATGACTTTGAAATAGGTTCTCCTTCATCCCATTCCTTCCCAGTTGGGCCCTCTGTCGCTGATTCTTGAGATCCCGCTCGGCGAGCTTCTTCCTTCCTCTGTGGATGGTTCTCCATCGCTGGATTTCCCAGTGGATGCCTTCCAGGTGGCATTTTACTTTCATCACTGGACCTTGGTGGCTAGGTTTGGGGTGGATAAACCACCTCTTCCCTTCTTTCAGAATTTCTTACTCTCTTGGGGGCTGGTGGCTCCTTCCAAGGTTTCGGTGCTCAATAGGAAGGCGTTTTTCATCGCTATTGGCTCTAGAGAGGATTTTGTGAAGGAATGATCATGGAGCCCTCGGTTGGTTGGAAAATGGTGCTTCAATCTATTTCAATGGTTGTTGAATGCGCACTTCGGGTGTGACTCTCCGCAGGCAGCAGTATGGGTTAACTTGCCTAGGCTTCCTCTCCCGTTTCACAACTATTGATTTATTTGGGGTATCAAAAATTATATTGGTTCTTTTCTTTGTGTCCATGAATGCACTCTATAGCTACAGGATTCTGGTGTTTCCCGCATTTGTGTCGAATTGGATCTCTCTTACCCTCTCCCAGACCGAATTATTCTCCGAGCAAGTGAGTCTTTCTCATGGTAACAGGCCTTGGTCTTCCTATCCCTGGTGCCTTTCTGTACAGGATGGTAACTCCAAGGACACTCCCTAAAAGGTTGTCGTAAGCATCGGGCCTGAACTGTCATTGCCCCTCTGGTGAATTCTTCTGGCTATGAGTTTCCCTCAGCTGCTATGGTTAATCCTTTGGAGGCAGCAAGTTCCTCCGGGGTTGCTCAACCTCCTTTGCCCCTCCTACTGCCTCCTGGTCCTCTTTCCCCTTGTGTTCCCTCTATGGTTGAGGTATCTACTGCTCCTGGCTTGTCCTCCCCCAGGCTGAAGAACCCCTGCACGGATCTTGTGGTTTTTAATCCATTCCCAGCTCCTGTCTCCAAGCCGAAGCCACCTCATCCTCCCTGTCCTCCTTCCTTGCTGCCACCTAGTCCGGAGGCCACCACCTGGAGTCACGGTAAAGAGCCAGTCTACCTTGATCCCCTCCCCTCGAGCTGCCTCCCCTCCCCCGCCCCTCCAACTATCCAATGGTTTCAGCGCCTTCTCTCAGATGGACCCGGACTTGGTTGTCCACCCTTCCCCCTCCTGAAGCGGAGCCTGTACCCATGGACGTATTAAACGGGAGCATGTTCAGGGTTCATCTTCTCATATCACTAGGATCCAGTCAGCGTTGGGGGCCAAATTCCGGCATTTATAGTTTTAATGTTAACTGATATTGTTTGTAATGACCAGGGTTTGGGTTCTCGGGCAAAATCGGACTTCATTTCTTTGGAGATTCGTTGATCTAAGGGAGTGTTTGTTGTTGTTCTTTAGCACAAGCAATAATTGTCCAAAATTAAGGATTTCACCTATAAGGTGGGCCTTTACAACTGCATATGCATGGGGAACCTACTTACCAGAACGTTTCAGTTTTCTAGAACAATTCCATTTCAGTTGAAAAAGTCACTATCTCTGATCAGAAAATTATTGTGAAGGTTTTGTTTGATAGTCTTTGGTGCTTATTCTCCTTTGTGTATGCAAAGTGTAGTGAGGGAAAGGGAAAGCCTTTGGTAGTGTTGGCTATACAAGCCGAGAAATATGAGAGTAAGAATGGAAGAGGTAGAAAATTGGCACACAACACAAAGGAGCTTTCAAGATTTTTCACACAATTTCACAATTTTTCACTATTGAAATTTCAGACTACAATTACATCAATTTATAGACCCACAACATTAAATGCATAGCATTTATGTTGGTACAAAGAAAGACCAAAACATAAAATAGAGAGAATCTATGACGGTACAAGCAAAGACCAAAATATTAAATGCAGAGCATTTATGACGGTACATAGATTTACCAAATCTTTAAATGCAGAGCATTTAAATTCATTCAAAGAAAATAAATGGAGGTGGACCCATGGAAGAAAAAAATGTGCAAGTAATAAATGACGCTGCAGGCAGCTTTGACTCATGTTTTTGGTTTGCAATTCCAACACTCCCCTTCAAACAAAAACCGGCTTCATTCCGAGCATCATTCTGAGTCTTTTGAATACATCTGTCGGTAATGCCTTTGTGAAAATATCAGTCACCTGCTCCGTAGTATGACAATATTCCAATTTTATCATTTTCTGCTTCACATGATCTCGCAAAAAATGAAATCGGGTATCAATGTGTTTGCTTCTTCCATGTTGCACCGGATTTTTGGCAAGTTCAATTGCCGACTTGTTATCCACATATATCACTGTGGATCCATCTTGCGAATGCTTCGTCTCCTTTAGCAGATTTCTCAACCAGATTCCTTCACAAACAGTGAATGATGCCGCCACGTACTCTGCTTCACATGTAGACAAGGCGACCACACTTTGCTTCCTTGAATTCCACGTGAAAGCAGTCGATCCAAGAAAAAATACATACCCAGTGGTGCTTTTTCTTTCATCTTGGTCGCCTCCCCAGTCACTGTTTGAGTATCCATGCAGATTTGCTTCTTCATTGTATGTATAAAAAAGACCAAAATCCATCGTTCCTTTAACGTACCTGAGGATACGTTTTGCCGCTAACCAGTGTGACTCTTTCGGAGCTTCCATGTACCTGCTTAGAAGCCCAACACTAGACAATATCAGGCCTTGTGATTGTGAGATACCTCAGGCTTCCAATTAGACTCTTGAACAGAGTCGAGTCAACACTTCTTCCTTCTCCATTTTTGTCAGTTTTAAGCTCATTGCCACAGGTGTGTTTACAGCATTGCAATTGGCCATCTTGAATTTTTCAAGCAACTCCTTAGCATACCTCTTCTGAGAAATATAGATGCCTCCATGTTGTTGCTTTACTTCTATGCCCAGAAAGAAGGACATGAGACCTCCGTCGGTCATCTCGAACTCCTTGAACATTGCCTTCTTGAAATCATCGAACATTTGTCGACTATTTCCTGTAAACATAAAATCATCAACATACAAGCATGCAATGAGTATATCGCCACGGTCATTCTTCTTGATGTAAACTGCATGCTCATATGGACATTTGGTGAAGTCGTTCTCTCGAAGATAGTTGTCAATGCGTGCATTTCAAGCACGATGAGCCTGCTTCAACCCATAAAGAGTTTTCTTCAGTCAATACACTTTGTCTTCCTCCCCTTGCATAACAAAGCCTTCAGGCTGGTCTACATAGACCTCTTCCTCTAGAATTCCATCCAGGAATGCAGACTTCACATCCAATTGGTAGATCATCCAACTGTGATGAACAACAAGAGAGATAATCATTCTCACTGTGTCAAGGCGAGCAACCGGAGCGAAGACTTCTTCATAGTCCACCCCATACTTTTGTTTGTACCCCTTTGCTACGAGCCTTGCCTTATAGCGATCGATTTCACCATCAGCATTTCGCTTGATCTTGTACACCCATTTGACACCAATGGATTTCTGGCTATTAGGAAGTGTGGTCAGCTCCCATGTGTCATTTTTCTCTATGGCGCAAATTTCTTCTCCCATAGCCATTCTCCAACATTCTTCCCTTGTGGCTTCCTGAAATGTCAGAGGCTCATGATCTGCATACAGGCAAAAAAGATTTACCTCTTCGGTTTGTTCATAAATGTCGCTTAATCTTTTCATCTTTATGGGTGTCATGGGTGAGGATGAGCTCGCCAAATTTTGACTTGATGGAGTCCTTTCAGGAGTGATGGAATGTCCTCCTGGACTCTTGTGTACTGATGATGTGCCCGAGGAAGGTGTTGCTGGCGTTTGCTCCTGATGATCACGCCTTTCTTCAGGATCTTCTGTTTCGACTGGAATCTCTTTGTTTGGTTCTTCATCATTCCATTTCCAAGATTCTTCCTCACTAAAGACCACATCTCTACTCACCACTAATTTATTGGTTAGTGGATTGTAGAGCTTATAGGCTTTAGACTCTTCGCTGTAGCCGATGAAGATGCACTTTTCACCACGATCATCAAGCTTCCTTCTTCTCGCTTCTGGAACTTGAGCGTAGGCAGCACACCCGAAGATTCTTAGGTGTGCTACGCTCGGTTTGTAGCCACTCCATGCCTCTTGTGGTGTCATGTTTCTGACGCTCTTGGTTGGACACCGATTGAGCAGATAGGAAGTACATGCCACGACTTCTGCCCAGAAGTTCTTTGGCAAGCCTTTCTCCTTCAGCATGGTCCTCGTCATGTCGAGGATGGTGCGGTTCTTCCTTTCTGCAATGTCATTCTGCTGTGGCGTGTAAGCAGCAGTATATTGTTGCTTGATGCCTTGTTCCCTGCAAAAATCTTGAAAAACATTTGAAGTGTATTCTCCACATCTGTCAGATCTGAGAACTTTGATTCTATAACCACTTTCAGCTTCAACACGAGCTTTAAACATTTTAAATATCGCAAATGCAGAAGATTTTTCTTTGATGCAATACACCCAGAGTTTCATGCTAAAATCATCAATGAAGGTAATAAAATACCTATTACCTCCAAGTGAGGGTGTTTCAAGCGGTCTGCAGATATCAGTGTGAACTAACTAAAGTGGTTCATTTGCTCTTCTAGACACTCTACTTGGGAAGGAGTTCCTTTGTTGTTTGCCGAGTGTACACGCCTCACACACATGATTTGGAACTTCAATTGCCGGCAATCTGTGCACCATGCTTGATGAGGATAGAAGTTTAAGCCCGCTAAAATGCAGATGTCCAAATCGCAGATGCCATCTCCACGAGTCATTCTTCATTAGTCCCAAGAGACACTCCTCAGCCTTTGTGTTGATTCACAGTGGAAACATGCGATTCTTCGCCATTTGGACTTGAGCGACAAGTCTTCTGTGAGCATCTCTTATAGACAAACCCCTTCGCCATTTCCAAGTGTATGACATACCCCTTCTCAAGAAGTTGGTCGAGACTGATGATATTATTTTTCATACTTGGTAAGTAATATACATTAGAAATGTAATTCGACTCTCCATTCTTCAGATAGATTTTGATCTTACCTTTGCCTCTCACAGGTACCTTGGATGAGTCGCCAAAACTCACGTCGCCATGAACTTCTTCGGTGAGTTCCTCGAACAGTTGTTTGTTACCACTCATGTGGTTGCTTGCACCCGTGTCGAGATACCACACATCAGGGCGTTCACATGCCTTTTCTTGTGCGAGGAGGAGTGTGGTACCTTCTTCTTCATGATGAGATGCTTTAGCATAGTTGGATCGTTCATCATGATCCACTTTGCTCCAACAATCAGACGCATAATGGCCAAATTTCTTACAGTTGTGGCATTGAATGTTCTTTGCGTTTCCATGACCACGCGTGAATCGTCCTCCACCATTCCCTCTTCCACGAAAGCTGGTAGGATTTTGTTGCTTTTGTTGATGGCTTGGATAATATCCACGCCCTCTTCCTCTTCCACGATGACCGCCTCGTTGCGTGTGGCCATTCTTTTGTTCTTGTAGAGTCAACTTGGACTCCAAGGCATGCTCTATTGTTGAACCGGTATTCTTTTGCATCCATTGCTCATGCACTTGCAACGACCCCATCAGTTCTTCAATGGACAGTTTCTCCAAATCCTTTGATTCTTCGATTTCCACAACCACATGCTCAAACTTGGTTGTGATAGATTGAAGTGATTTTTCGATAACTTGAATGTCCTCCACTTTTTCACCATTCCTTTTCAAATTGTTAAAAATAACAATTAATCTTGAGAAATAATCAGAGATGATCTCACGTTCTTTCATGTGCGCCGCTTCAAATTCCGCTCTTAATGTTTGAAGACGTACCCGCTTCACTCAATCAACACCTTTGAAGATGGTGGCAAGGGTATCCCAAGCTTGCTTGCTTGATGTTGCTTCAGCAATCTTTTCGAACGTTGATTCATCCAACCCTTGATAGAAGAGGAACAACGCCTTGTTGTCTTTCTTTCTTTGATTTTTGAGGGTCATCTTTTCTTCATTCATGAAGGCATCTTCTTCCGCCATAGTGGGTAAAACATACCCGTCGGTAACGATCTCCCATAATTCTTGCGACCCGAATAATGCCTTCATTTGGATGCACCATCTTTCGTAGTTGTCCTTGGACAACTTCGGAACTTGCGGCTGGATTGCGGCCATCTTAAAAAAATTGGAGAATCTTGGTAACCTGGCTCTGATACCAGTTTGTTGGCTATACAAGCCAAGAAATATGAGAGGAAGAATGGAAGAGGTAGAAAATTGGCACACAACACAAAGGAGCTTTCAAGATTTTTCACACAATTTCACAATTTTTCACTATTGAAATTTCAGACTACAATTACATCAATTTATAGACCCACAACATTAAATGCATAGCATTTATGTCGGTACAAAGAAAGACCAAAACATAAAATACAGAGAATCTATGACAGTACAAGGAAAGACCAAAATATTAAATGTAGAGCATTTATGACGGTACATAGATTTACCAAATCTTTAAATGCAGAGAATTTAAATTCATTCAAAGAAAATAAATGGAGGTGGACCCATGGAAGAAAAAAATGTGCAAGTAATAAATGACGCCGCAGGCAGCTTTGACTCATGTTTTTGGTTTGCAATTCCAACAGGTAGGAGATGGATACCTTTAACCTGGGTGAATTAGCCTGGTTTTTGGGAGGATATTTCAATTTCATCATGGAGGAATCAGAGAAAAAGGGTGGAGGTGTCTACCCTTTAAGGGATAGGCAGACTTTCACTGGGTTTGCTGCTCAAAACATTTTTTTTGGACATGGGATATTCCAAGGATAACTTGACATGGTGTAATAATCAGTGAGGTGGTTGTCGTACTTGGTGCAGTCTAGATCACTGCTTAGCTAACAGTCAGTCCATTGCTTCCTTTCCTAATACGAGGGTTTATCACCTTGTCCAGACCCTCTTAGATCATTCTCCCTTGCTTATTTTTTTTGGGGGAAATGGAGGATCGACATTTCCATTTTTTCTACTTAGGGTGGTGGGGGTCTAACCTAGTTTATCAAGAGGTGGTTCGTGCCTCCTGGATAAATGATATGAATAGGGGATTTTGGGTTAGGTTCCACAATAAGCTTCATCGGCTGAAGGGGGATCTTTGGGCTTAGGAGTCCTCTGGACCCTCCCGGTTTCTGGATCTTGACATATTGAAGGATAACATTGAGCAGGTTGAGAAGGCTCTTGAATATCGTTGGGATGATGATATCTTCAACACCCTGGTTAGTATGAAATTTCATTCATATGAATTTCTTCTTGAATAGGAATGCAAATCAAGGGAGAAATCCATAGTGACATGGCTCAAGGAGGGGGCCAAAAACATTGCTTTTTTCCAAGATTTTATTCAGGAGAGGAAACACTCTATTGTTCCTAAAATCCTTCTTAAGGATGTCTCCTACAAAAATGATCCACAAGTGGTGGGAGGTATGGTTGCTTCCTTTTTCACTTCCTTATTGGCGGAAGTTAACCCGAGCATGTAGTGGGGTTACCCCACAAGTCACCCAGATCTTTTTGATAGTATTCCTCAATGTGTACCCCCCGATGTTAATTCTTTATTTGGGAGTTTACTAGATGAGGGGGAGATATGGGAGTCAGTTTCATCTCTAAAGGCTAGTAGTGCATTGAGTCCAGACGGATTACCTGGTTGTTTCTATACAACTCATGGGATATCATCAAAGAGGACCTTATAGATATCATTCAAGATTTTTTTGGGGCATGATTTTTCCTAGGGTAGATAGTGCCACCACCCTGGTCCTCATCTCGAAGGTCTCGAATCCTTCCTCTTTAAAACAGTTTAGACCGATTAGCATGTGAAACTTCCCCTATAAAGTTCTTGCTACGATCATCAACAATAGGCTCTGGTTATCTTCAAAAGTGGGTCTTTGAGGAACAAAAAGGCTTCATTTGAGGCAAATCCACCCAAGAAGCCATTTAAATTGCATAATAAATGGTAAGTGATATTAACAGAAAGACCCCAGGGTCTAACATTGCTATTAAGTTCGATATGGATAAAGCTTATGATCAGGTGGAGTGGTCCTTCATCATCAAAGTCATGTGCAGTATGGGTTTTTCTGAGAAGGTTATTGATATTTTCTTCAAATGCATTTGCTCCCTGTGGTTTTTTGTTTCTTTCATGGGGAGGAGTTGCGACTTTTTCACGTCTTTTGTGGGGCTTTGTTGAGGGGATCTGTTATCCCCAAGTGTCTTTATTTTGTTTTAGGACTCTCTTAGTAGGCACCTTAACAAAATCCTCTGAGAGGGGCATTTGGGTCTGTTCTGGTGTAGGCCTAATTTATATGGTCCCTCCTACCTTTTTGCATTTGACTTTCTCCTCTCCATGAATGGTAATTCCAAGTCTCTTTAGAAGCCTGATCACATTCTTATCTTGTATAGAAAATGGAGTGGGCAGTCCATCAATTGGGCTAAGAGCTGTATCTACCTCCCAAATTTGTTCCCTGAGAGAAGGGGATGGAAAATTGTTGACAAGTTAGGGGTTTAGAAATGGTCCTTTCCCATGAAATATTTGGGGGGGGGGAGATATCCTTGGGTCGCATTCATATTCATCACTATGATGGTCTTGTTGATAAAATTTACAACCACATCCTGAATTGGAAGAACCAGTTCCTCTCCTTTGGCGGACGCATTACACTTGTTAAGAGCATGCTCTCCTCCATACCCATGCATGTACTTTCTTCCCTCATTATTCCCAAAAGTGGTCTTACAAAATATTTAGAATATTTTAACAGCTTTCATCTGGGTCACACATGTGGAGGGTAGGTACCACTAGGCTTCGTGGCCTTATTTGGCTCGGGACTCTGCCCATGGGGGCATTGGCTTGAGAAGTGTTTCTGAAAATATGAATTGTCTGAAAGCAAGGCTGGACTAGGATTTCATGGAGGGTTTTTCACTATGGGCGAAGTTTATTTCCAGAAATTATGGGGCTGGAGTGGATAGTACGGTTGGAAGGGCTTCCAAACTTTGGTACTCGATTTGAAGCCACCTGCCTGTTTTACAGCAGCACTCAAGGTGGATTGTGGGTTGTGGTTCTATCAACTACTGGTCTACGAATTGCGTGGGAAGCGTGTTGGGATTCCTAGGGTGCCCGGTGCCGGATCTGTCCATTGCGTAGGCATTTCTTCACACGACCCTTATTTGTGCCATGCTCAACCCTCAACAGCATGAGGTCTATTGAAATATAATGCTTAACTCGGATCCTAACAAGCTGGTGTTCAAAACAGCCTCATACAGTAATTTCTATACTAAGGCGTATAGGCTGGTGCTTCAGGGGGTTAGAAGGTCGATGCATGGGGCGAGATTCTGTGGTGCACGGAGATTTCAACCAAGCTCAATTTTCTTATTTGGCGTATCCACTATAAGGAACTTCCTATGAATGAGGAGGTGCATAATACATGTATTTCTATTGTCTCCCAGTGCAACTTCTACGGTAGTCCGAAGGAGGAATCCTTCAGTAACCTTTTCTTTGAGGGGGATTGGGAATCTACCGTTTGGCGTGGTATGGGTTCTCTTTGTGGACAAGATGGTTAGGTCTTCTTGAGGTATGACTTCCTTCATTCATGGTTCCTTGGGTCAGATGTTAATCAGTACGAACACAAAGCGGGGGATATTTTCTTATTTTTCGGTTGTTGGAGTATTTGGACTGCTCGAAATAGGGTTCAACATGATGGATACCTGAGTTCAGCTCTAGGTGTGTTGGTTTGGGTCTGATCCTTGGTGGTTGAGCTGCTTCCCCTTTTCAATCAGTGGGATCTCTCTCCATTACTACAGATGATCATGGTCGGACGACTCTCTTTGGTTCATAGGGATGTCCCGCTTGGCATATGGGTTAGCTGAACCCCTCCAGATCACAGACTCAAGTTTAATGTGGATGGGTCTTGTATCAATGGTAGTATGCGTGGTGGAGGGGTTCTTCAGAACTCAGCTGGCTCCATCATTTTTGCTTTCAACATACTGTTTGGTCAGGGTGATTCTCTTCTTGTTGAAGCTTACGCCATGCACAAGGGACTGGACCTATGTATCTCTCATGGTTTGTCTCTATAAAGGGTGGATACAGACTCATTGATCCTTCACTGATCCCTCAAATAGGAGTTTCCTTCTCCATGGCCTATCACTTATCTGGTTCATCGGTGCAAGGATCTCTTCACCAACAACATGGCTATTACCCATACTTGGTGGGAAGGGAATATGGTTGTGGATTACTTGGCCTCTTAGGCCTCTTCTAATAGGCCTTTTACTACTTTTACTTTACCAGGATCCCTTCCCACTGAATTCATTAACCTTGTTAGGTCTGATGTTCTCAAGATTCATTATTGTAGACCTCCGTGACTTTTTTTTGGGGCTTTGGCCCCCTTACTAATAAAATTTTGGTAATGTTGGATGGATGTTCATCTTTATGAACCAGATGTTTATGAATTCATGATGTTAAGAGTTTTCCTTAATTCTATAAAACTCTAAATTTGAAAGGTCCTTGGGTATGTAAGTGATACAATATTTACTTTTAATGTTTTAAGTTTTGGATGGTGAAGATGGGTCTCCTTCATTGGAATCGAATCCAAAAATATAGAGTTTATGTTTTTAGCACTAGATCTGAGAGTGCAGGTATGAGATTGTTATAGTTGGTATCTAAACAGGGTTTAAATAACTTTGGAGATTAGTATGTTTTTATATGAGGTTATCTTAATATTTATGGATACCATCATATACCTATAATATTAAGTTTGATCATAAGCTCAAAGTCTTATACACCCCTTTTGAATTTTTATTTGATGAGATCTTAAAGTGATTAAGGATACTTTAGGAGACATTTTATTAGGTTTAAGTATATAAAAAGATTCGATTTAATGTGAAGTATTACTTTACATTTTGTGGAAATAAGTTTTAAGGTATTGATATCCTTTTTGGTTTATATGATCTTAGATATTCGGGTAGTTTTGGGAACACATGTTTTATCGTATAGATAATCATGTGATTAAAAAGTGATTTGGTGACTAAGTAATTGATGTTATTTCATAAGAATATTGCTATATTTTTTGGCTTGTAAGATGAAATTTATGTTATAACCTTTGAGGTTTAAACAATCTTTAATGTTTAGGTTATTTGGGTTATAGGGTTATTTATTTATGGAATTATATAATTTGAAATTTGGGTATTACTATTTAACTTTAGAGATTAATGTATTATTTCATCATCTGAAAGATTTATTCATTTTGGGAATTATCTTACCATGTGCTAACCATTTTGGTTTTTTAATGTATAAAGATAGGTGGAATATCTTGATTATCCCTTTTACAATTATGTGGTCCTTTAAAATTTTATTTTAGTTCTTAAGGCATAAAAATCATCTTGAACACTCATTGCTTAGAGAAAAAGATGAGATTGTGGTGAAAATTGATTAAAGGAATGAATTTCAACTTATCAAGTATATTTTCTTATGATCCTAGTATAGATGTAAAAAAAATTCATTAACTCTTGTAAAATGATCTTGAAATAAAATGTTTCCTTATTACCATCATTTCTGATGAGATTAATGACCTCTTTATGCCACTTTGATTTATGGTTTTGCGGTTACTGAATTTCTCGTGATCATTCACTTTCATGTGATCAGTGATCTCTATAACTATCCATAATTTTTTAGACTTTAGTATTTTATTCCATGTCCAAATCATCACTTCTCACCTATGTTCTCCTATTTTGAAACCTAGTATGTGTTATTACAGATGACCTTTGCACTTCCTTTTCTCTCTTATCAAGAGGATGTTTTATTAAACCTTTTTATGATGTGGGTTTCCAACAAATATTTGTTAAAATGTCCAAACTTTTATTACCGAGATAATTTTAAAATTGTGAGAATGAAATTTATTAAATGGGTGTGAGGATGTAACACCTTGAGATTTTAAAAGAAGAGTATTATGTTCGATAGCGTACTCAACATGCAACACCAAGCTTAAACGACCCACAAAATTAATAATCGTTATAACGTTGTCATTAAACTGGATGGTATAGATAGTATTAACTAATTTATAATATATATATATATATATATATCATACTCAATATAAATTATTTATAAATTATTAGTAAATAACCAATCATTTTTTAGTAAAGTAATTTTATTCTTCAAAAATATGCCTTCTTCAAAAATGATTTTTATTGCATTACATGAAAAAATATTATAATTTTTTTTTGTAACTTTTAGAAAATTAATATTATAAAATGAAATTGAATTTTAAAATTGTAATATCAAAATTTACTTTGGGTGAAATTTTGAGATTTTTTGGAAAATATTGATTTTCTGTGAATAATGAAAAATACCGATTTTCGAAAAACTATCATTTCCTTTCAATAAATTAAGTAATTTCAAAGTCCCATTATGTTTTAAATATAATTTAAATTAATATAAGTTATATTTCATCCACTTAATTACATTTTAATCATATTTATATTGTATTTTATCATAAGTTTATTTTTGGGTTTAAAAACATAATTTTTCTAAAAACTTCTTTAAAGTGAATAATTTTATCCATTTTAATTAATTAAAAAAACCCCAATGAGGAATGTTTTTAATAAAATTTATATATTATATGTCAATAAATATTAATTTTGATTCATACAATAATTATTATTATTCATAGAGTTAATATAAAATCATATTTGGCTTAAAAAATACACTTCTTGAAAACCCTCTTTGTTATCACGTATGCAAGTTTAATTTTAAATTAAATTATGCCAATTATATGAATTTTATATGGTAAAATAGATTCAATATTTTTAATAAAAATAATTTAAATTTTCTAGTAATTCAAATTAATTTTTTACCATAATGAATAGTGAAAATAGTGAAAATACATTACTGTGGTTATGGTGAAAACGGGTATACCAAGAGGTTAAACTAAACAGATAAAGGTCAAAATGACCTAAAAACATTTCTAAAATCAATTTTATGTCCATATTTAGACCTTAAAATTTATAAATATATATAATGGTCCATTTTTTATCCTTTTTTCATGTGAAAAACATGGGTACGCCTTTTTCTTTCCAAAAATTAAAAGTGTGCCACTCATCTCACTTATAAAAGTCCACCCTCTCTCCTCTCATCTTCACAAATTAAAATCCATTTGTATAAGAAAATACCTACCAAAATATATTCCTTCCCTCACCACATCCTAGAATCCCTTTTTATCATAAATCTATCCTAATAAGGATTTCGGTGCTAACCTAAAGAGGTTGTCTGAAGAAGAGTATCGTGCTTAACCGAGCATTTTTATTTTCTTATTCTTCCAAATCCTTAAAATATTCTTAAATTGTTATGATATAATAAAACAAATATCTAAAATATAATTAGATGTTATTATATTAATTTAATAATCTAAATCCATCTCCTCTTCCATTAAATGGGATACAAAATTTTCATGTGTGTGTACGGTGGACTACCGCCTCACGAACCGATGTCTTTCCTTTTCCACCATCACCTCTCACAGATTGTTATAATGATGTATTTCAAGTATATATATGATACTTATAACATATTTATACTTATTTAGTTATGATATCATATTAAATTCTTACCTTTCATTCCATGGGTGATATGATAACGTCGCTCGTGTATACGACGGACTACCGCCTCACAAAGCGATGTGATTCATTTTTCACTAATACTTTACATGGAAGTTAATGAGGATAAATTTAATGGATAAATTTGATATAAATTTTATAATTATTGTATTAATTACATATTTATCATTATTAAAAGTTAATATATAATTTTATTTCTTACACTGAAAAATGATAACATCTTTCATGTGTATGTGTAGATTACTGCCTCCATGAAGCAATGTGATTATTTTTTCTTCACCACAACAAATGGATGATATATATAAGTATATTTAATGAAATAATATTTTATTTATGGTATTATGATAATTCTATAAAGATAAAATTTTACTTACCTTCTTTCCATAATTATCACTGTAAAATGGAAAGTTAACCATGCATATGTATGACCTATCATCTTCATGATCGTAACATATTTCATTTTTCATAACCATATTTAATTATTGGTTTTTAAAATTATAATTTATGTATAAATATGATAAATATTTCATGAATATTATTCTATAGATTTTTAAATAATGACCTCTTTGACAATGGTCAACACACCAAATTCTTTTTGAAATAATGATTTGAACATCCTCAAAACACTCAATGTGGACTTAACTGATTAAATATTTAAATATATCATTTTAAAGAAATAAAATAAATGGTTTAATTATAATGTATTAGACCTGTAAAATTTTCTTAATAAATAAAATAACTAATATAATTTTATTATACATTAGGTTTGAACATGTATGAAGAAAGTCAGACTGGAGGTAAGGGTTTTATTGCCTCACTTTTTATTTATGTGAGACATATGATATATTAACCACTTATTTATATTGTGTGGTATATATAATTCCAATTTTACATGTTATTTCATGAATAATTCATACATCATGGTATTTTAAGTTCCAATTTTAATTATTGAATCCAAGGGGATTTAACTTGAAAGTTACCAAGTGTTAAAGAATTTCATAACTCAATTTCTTTTCATTGGGTTATATTACTTCTTCATTTTATTTCATATTATAAGATTATATATGTAATTAATTTTTATTATATTGCATTTTATTTACACTTTTTATGTGTATTTACATTTTATACACATAATTTATTCATTGATTAATTCTCACTTCAATGTTATGATCATTGTAAAGGTTGTTTGTCTCAAAATTGTCTTTTTTGGGACATATGTTATATTATACACCAAACTTATTTAATGAATTGTATCTACTGCCCATTTGAAATGTTATATAATTAAACTCCTTATGTTCATGATATTTAATGTATCATTTGATTTACTCTTCCATGGGGATTGTGATTAAACTGTTACCAAAGTGGAAAAGGCCTTATGTTACAATCACCTTTCTTTCAGGATTGTTTATATTCAAGGTTCATTTAGAGGAAATCATATGATCTTATTTTTCTGAACCAAATCACTTTCTTCTCCATCATTTTTTGAATGTGGTTAACATTTTTTATTTCCTTTTCCTCCCTTATTGATGAAATAAACATCAAGAAATTCATTTTTAAGTGATACTAATCTTGTATTTTCTTTTAGATCGATTATCTTTCTCCTCCATATTCATGTTTTCTATAATGTTTTTAAAAATGTTCTTTTATAAAATTAAATTATTTCCTAAACCTATTTTACGTGATCTTTTACCTTATTTTAAAAGTTTTTAAAATTATATTTCTTAATGTTTTCCAAATGGGTCACTTTTGAATCCCTTTAACAAAATGTTTTGAAAAGAATGTTTATTTTTAACATTTAATACATGAATTTATTTTCCCATTATCATGACTTTTATTTTATTTAAATATTAATTTATATATATTCCAATTTTATTTTCAAATAAAAGTAATTTTACAATATTTTTTGAATTTTTTTTCTTTAAAAAAATTATTTTCAAAGTAAAAAAGGATATTTTCCTTTGGAATGTTTTTAATTATATTTTAATGGTATTTACATTCATCAACATCAACAACCCTTGATGTTAATTTCACTCCAATATGGATATTTTTTAATGATACCATCTTCATTCTTTCTCTGGATGGATTGTGATTTTTTTCAAAGAGATTGATATGTAACTCATTTATTTTCCATGGGTTAATCATGTTTCAAAGATATTTCTATGAATCCCATTTCTTTTCTATTATTTAATCATGCTTCAATGATATTTTCATGGAACACGTTTCTTTTCCACATGTTAATCAAGTTATGAAAGTATTAATGGATGTCTTTATGATTTTTATGATGATATAAAAGTTTTATGTAATGGTTCTTGGACATTGTTTAGGGTCGATCCCCATCATAGCTCTTAGGTGAGCCCGATATATCTTATATGAAGTGTTGATCCCCATTATAGCTCATGAAAAATGAGTGATCCCGACAGAGATTATATGAAGGGTGATCCCCATTATAGCTCTGTAATGAATTAGTTAATGAATATTTTATCCAAATAATTATATTATAAGTTTGTCATATGGTTATTCCAATTGTAAGGGTTCTATGAAGATAATGTTCCAAGATACCAACATGTTTTCATTAATATTGGTATGGGTTATAAATGTTTAGTTTGATCAAGATTGACATCACATGGTTCATGATTATTGATACTTATGACTCTTGACTTTATTAAATACTTATTCATTGTTTTCATGTTTGATGATATAGGTATTGATGGGTTTGAATATTCTTATATTATAATCATTCACTTTTATTATGTCATAAAACCCTTATGATTATCTTATTATCACTGATTAAATTCAATTGTTAATGCTTATGTGTACCCTTATTAAGCATTTGATCTAACCCTTCTTGGGTTTCTTTTTCCCCAGGTTATCAAGAATGATATTAAATGAATTATTTCTAGAAGGTTTTCATATGGATGATGATGATGAACTAATGTAGAATATAAAAATATGGGTATATTGGTACATTATGTCAATCATTATGAAACAATTGTTTATGAATCCATGATGTTAAGAGTTTTTTCTAATTTTATAAAACTCTAAACCTAAAATTTACTTGGGTATGTAAGTGATCCAATATTTCCTTTTGATGTTGTAAGTATTTTATGGTGAATATTGGTTCACCTTCATCGGTATCAAAGATAGAAATATAAAGTTTATATTTTTAGCATCAGATCTAGGAGTACAGGTATGGGGATGTTATAGTTGGGATGTCATGATTTGAAGCTGGATACTTGTGGGATCTGTTGTGGGTATGGTGATCGGTTATTGGAGTTTCTATAGATTTAGAGCTCAGGTGTTTGGACTATCATGGGATGAGTTCCCATACTCATGGGGATACAAGTGGTAGTTTCCTTGGATTTGAAGCTCAATGATTATAGATTCCATGGATTTAGAGCTAAGATGTTTGGATTTCCATGGGATGAGTCTCAAGAGTCATGAGGATAGGAATGGGAGTTTCTAGCGATATAGATATGAGTGATTAGATTTTCCTTAGATTTGGAGCTCATATGTTTGGACCATCGTGGGGTCCCTAGAGTTGCGAGGATATGGTTATGTCTACCATGATTTGGAGCTAGATACACAATTGAACTACCATGGATTTGGAGCTTGGATGCTTGGATTATTGCGATATGGGTCCCCATAATCAAGATGATTAGTTAGGGATACCATGTATTTTAATCCTACATGTTACTTGGTTGGAACGATCATTAACTCATGATCAGAGACACCCTATTACTTGCTGAAATAGGTATGGTCCATCGGGGTGAAAAACCTAGGGATCGATGGTGGATTTTCTTTATTTAATTTTATACTATACTTTTATTATATTAAATTAAGAATGTCAAAATCACGTATCATTGCATATACTTGTTAGTACGGGGCTGCGTTGGTGGTTCCCTACTGATTCTTTTACTCACACCCTAATCGGGCCACCATTACACATGGGTACCTGAGAAAACTCTCATTTGATTGTAGGAATAAGTTGGGTTGAAGCTTGGGTTTGATTGTGTAGGATGGATCAGATGAGTGCATAGAGCTTGGGATGATGCTTGGCTTAATGTTTTCATAGAGTTAGCATCCTTATTTATTTTATTTCACTTTGTATATATGGTCTTCCAAGTGGGAGATGGTTGTTTTATGTATGGTATGATTGTTAGGGCCTTTATTAAATTGCATTTATCATCAATATTGATAATAGTTATTTCTTCTATTTTTAGTTTATTTGTGATGTATGATACTTGGTTATTTTATTAATTACTATTCACTCTGATATAGGGGTAATAGTCTCTCTATAGTACCATCTTAGACCCCCGCTACTAGTCGACAACCTCTTGCATATGAGGAGGCACATCTAAGCTCATGTGGTGAACTGGTTCAGTTATTGTTCATAGAGTGAAGATGGGCCAGGACATTACAAAGTGGTTTCATAGGTTTTTTTCATTTTTATCTTATAGTTTTGGGATTTGGTAGACAAGTGACATAGGAATATGTCAAATCCTACGATGGATATCAAGATGGTGCATCAAGAACACCTATTCCAATATAAATTATAAGTTACTAGGTATATGGTATTTTTGTTTTGGATTTTGAAGTTATAGTTATAGATGATTTTCACCTTGAGTGACTCACATGGATATTTAAGGTTCTTGATTTATTGTGGATTTTGGATCTTGTCACATTGGAAAATACCAGTGATTTGATTTTGAATCTTGACATATAGAGGAAAGAGGTGTTTATGTGCCATATTTGGCATGTAGGGTTCACATGAAATATAGGTCTTCTAGTTTGATTATTATCACTGATGAATGAGGCTCATTTGTTTAAAGTGTCAGTAGATTCTCATACATAATTGTTTTCTATATATGTACATAGTGGAATTATACTCAGTTGGTCCATCTTTCATATGTATTTTTATATAATAAAAGGTCATGTGGATCTATGGTGATATGCTCAATGATCAAGATGATGATACAGTCCATGTACACATAAGGTGCAATGACCCTAGTTGGTCGATATAGGCATGTGAGGCCTTGAATTTGAACCCTAACGGGTTTCTATTATTTAGGATCAATTATTTAAAGTGTTAATAACCACCTAAATGGAACTTTACCATATATATTGGAATTAAAATCTACTTAACTGAACCCTGGGACATTATTTTCTTGAAATAAATCATCTAAGAAAATGTTGTTATGTATGTTAACATTCACTAGTGAGGTTAGAACTCCCAAGGGGTAGTCCTATGTACATATTCTCAGTGAGAATCAATGCCCTAGTAGGTAAATGGCTTGGCATGTGGTGCATAACCTATGTATACCTAATTCTCCAAAGTGGTCATTAGCATGTATATTTCATGGCTTACTGAAATGGTAACATGAGGATGCTCGTTAGTTTTGACCTTATGAGTTTTTTCTTGGGTTGGGTGGGTGGACTGAGAGACCCTTGGATTCAAAAAGGGACTATGGTGAGTCTATTTTTAGTGATTTTGAGGGTATCACTTCAGAGGGTTTATCCTAGGATCAAGAGTGCCCTATAAATGAAAATTTCATGGTTATGACTTGGGTTTTCTTGATATGGAGCACCATTAGTGTGAATGATTTTAGTTTAAGGTTGTTTTTTAGGGAAGAGATAGGGTTACATACATCCCTATGTGATTTGGATGTGATTTTAACATCATGATCATAGATTAGTTGGATTCATGTGGCTGGAATGGCTATGGGTGCAGCTAAGAATGTGGTTGGATTAATGAACTAACATTTCATGGATCATGATCAGTTGTTTTTTCACATCATCCTAATTTTATGGTGTGTGACTTGTGAGAGTGTGAGTCAGGTGGTGCAAGATTGTACACCTCATATATTGGAAGATATGGTACATACTAGTGGTGCAGAGTAACTATTTTAAATTATGAATTAGTGATGGCCATTAGTGAATCGAGAACTAGTGGGTTTTAGTGATTTGGATTTGTGAGGGTGTATCCTGAGAATCTAGTGAGCATGGCTTGGGGGGATCAATATGCATGTTTGGATGTGGAACCCATTAATGTTAGATATTAGTAATGAGCAGGTCTTGAAGCATATTGTTATTGTTTTTAGGGATGGATAAAGAATGGAATGTGATTTTTGGGTTTGGATCAAGTGAGGTGATGAAAAATACACTCCTATGGTGGAGAGAGGGATATCGGTCATAGTCATGTGACTCTCAAGTGATAAGGGTTGTTAGCTTAGTTGGATCAGTTGTTGGATGATTGAAGTGGAACTTGGGAACTAGTGAGTTATAAATATAAGGATATCTAGTTCCATATAAATATCATATTTGATATTTTATAGAGGATTTATATGAATATATGCATTGATATCGATCTCAGGATGTTTCAGAATGATTCAAAGCTGGTTCGTGAGGTCAAATATGGTTTCATCACATGGTTCATGGGGTGAATCATGTGAGGAAATGTAGTGAAAGTGTGATTTTTGGAGAAATTTATTAGTAAGTAGGTGAATACGGTGTCATGGTTTGAGCATATAATTTTGGTGTGATGAGGATCTTTTGAGGATTGGTCAAGAACTTTCAAGGAGAGGTCATCTTATGTGTCCATTGTGTACAAATAATGGATACTTATTTGTTTAGTTTTAGAAATGGATATGATAAGTGACATTGGATTTCTAACCAATTTTTCCTTTTATGTTCAGGTACGGTGTAATGGAAACTGCATTGAACGGTTCATTGTATCATTGGGAATGTGTTTCGGTAGGAAATTCTAAAGGTGGGGAGCATCATAACTAAGAATCAGCCATTATGAGTTGAGTTATATGGCAGGGAGTGCCAAAGGATGAACAGTTAATTAGATGATTACACTATGGTTTATTATGATGGATAAGTTCATTCGAGCATTTTCCTAGTGGTTAGATAATGGGGGAAACTGGTATCTCATCTTTTTATGATTTGGGTTCCGTGTTCTTGGTGTGTCACTAAGAAATCACATTAAACATTTAAAGATTGGGAATTTCCATTTGACTGGAAGTTAGTAACCAACCCAACTTGGGTTTTGTGTTTAGATATACACCAAGGATTTTTGAGGATGATAAGTGTTATAGTGGGGAGATTGTATGACCCTATGTCTGTATGAGTTAAAAATTATAAAAGGAATTTAAATTTTTGATTACTGGATGAGTCAAATTTTGATCGGATATTCAAAAACAAAATCTAAGAATTGGAATGCAATGAAGTGATGTTTTATACATAGTTTGAGTATTGTATGGTGTCTCGAGTGCTTGGGTGGGCCTCGAAAACATTATATTAATTTTTTGGAGTTTTGGAGGATTATGTCAAGGGATCATGGTTTGGGAGTCCACTATGGACCACTCACGGGTGGTTGGGTGGGCCTCAATTAATTTCTATTTGTTTTTATTCTATAAATTGATAGAAAATATGATTAGATAATGGTTAAGTTCAAACCATGATGGGTTTTAAAGTAAACCATGTGAGTGTTATAAATGGTTTTTAGATCCACATGCATTCTTGGCACATGGTTTGGTAAATCGTGTGGCCAAACCATGAAAGGTGTAGGGCTTGAGACAGTGTTATCCACACGGTTGGTGTATGATTTGAAAATCCATGTGTCTAAACCATGAATATCTTTAAAATTGTGAAAAGAACAATTTTCCCCTATGGATTTTTAAGGGATACCCCCCATCCTCCTCTTTATTGTGCATGCTAGTTGTGGCATCCTCCCCTCTTCCCCTCTTTTCTCCTTCAATTTGGGACATTCTTGGGCAGTTTTCTTAGTGATTCTTGGTAATATTCGATCTACATTGTTGTTATCTCATAACTTCCTTTGTTCTTTTCTAGTTTTGGTTTTCCCTGACTAGGTTTTTAACTATTATTCCATCATATCATAGTGGAATTAGATGATATCGTTAGGGATTTCAGTTTTCTTACATTAAGGGAATACCAAGATGTTATCTCTATCCACCACTTTTAATTTGTGTTGAGGTATGTGGAACCTATAAATTATTTATGGCTTATGATTTAAATTAAATTAAATTTTCATATGTAATGGAGATCGATGTTAGGTATTTTCCTAGGAAGGGTGTTGGGAGTCCACTATGGACCACTCACGGGTGGTTTCATGAGGTTTCATCACGTGACATGTACCCAATGAGTTCATTAGAAAATATGTATAGTTTAATTTGAGTTAATTAATTAATTATAAATGTTTTAATTAATCAATTACTAGTGTTTATCTTGAGTTAGGGTATCGAGATATTGGTATGAGCTCGGTTGATCTTGGACAAGTTTGGACAAGCTCAGTTGGCCATGGAAGAGTTGTTGACTCTTGAAATCAAATTGGGAGAGATTCAAAATGAGGTATGTGGTCTCACATACTAGAATTATGTTTTATTTATTTCAATTATGTGGCATTAATTTTTTGGGATCTCCACTTTAGATGACACCATTTAGTTTAAATGGTTTTTTTAATTTAAATTGAATGTTTAAATTAAATTAAAATGGGTGAATTGTTTTGAATCCATTAGACGAACATACCAAAGTGCTTAGGTTGTGGAGATCCTAGTACACTGACTTGATGCCTCAAACAATAATGGCTGAGGCATTGACCGCTAATATGTTTTGACCTTTTTACACTTTGAGAAAGGTAATTGGACATTAGGAGATATCATGGTCATAGGGTGGGGACCTTGTCTACCTCTTGCTTGATACCACCAATCCGAGAGGGAAAAATAGGACCTTTGTGGTCCTTGGTGTCTTCCAATCCACTTGAGAGGTGAGGTTGGACCTAACATGACTTTTTATCCCATACAAAAGCATGGGTAGACAGACCATAGGCAGACAATGATAGGTTTGGGTGATTGAACCATCCTAGTGATACCTTGACATTTGAGATAGGTGGTGGGCCATCTCTTGACCATTACACTTGTATTAAGTCCCCATATAGTCAGTAAGGTCATGCTACCCTATTGATAATGTTGGGGTATATGACATACTTACCATATTGAGTGTTAATATGAGACCCAACTAATACCTAGGACCCATGTGAGGGTTACTCTACTATACTGAGACCTAGGGGACCCCGAGGGTACCCCATGGACTGACTGACACTAAGTGAGTGTGTTTGGTATTTGGTAAAGATGGTAGCACGTGTCATCATAGAACTTGTACCGAATATCTAATCCTGAGTGGATATGGATAGAGGTGTTAGACATGGACATATATATAACCCTTATATTTTCTTATATTTTTACTATAATGGGACAAGTCCTTAGAGTCATGAGGATATAGGTGGGAGTTTCCATGGACATGGAGCTCAGTGATTGGATTTATCATGGGTATAGAGCTTAGATGTTTGGACTATCATGGGATGAGTCCCCAGAGTTGTGATGATATAGATGGGAGCTTCCATGGATATTGAGCTTGATGATTGAATTTTCCTTGAATTTGGAGCTCAAATGTTTTTAATTCCATGGGATGGGTCCCTGAAGCCATGAGGATTTGGTTATGGTTGCCATGATTTTGCGTTGGATGCATGATTAAGATGCCATGGATTTAGATCTTGGATGCTTAGATTGACACAACATGGGTCCATGAATTCACGAGGATAGGTTAGGGTTCCATGGATTTGGATCACACATGTTACTTGGTTGGAACAATCATCGATACATTCTTAGAGACACACTGATAGTAGTTGAAACAAGTATGGTCGATCAGGGTCACGAACCTTGGGATCAATGGTGGTTTTTATTTATTTATTTATTTATTTTTACTTTTATTGTACTCATATGAGAAAATTATATGAACATATCATTACATATTCTAGTTAGTATGGGAACAAATTAGTCCTTCCCAACTGATTCTTGTACTCACACCCTTCTTGGGCCACTATTGCACATGGGCACCTGAGGAGACTCACACTTGATTATAGAAATAGGTTGGGTTTTGGCATGAGTTTGATCTAGTGGGATGGATTAGATTAGTACATGGATATTGGGATGAGGTTTGGATCAGAGTTTTCATGGATCCAATGTCCTTATTTATTTTATTTCATTCTATATATATGGTCATCCTTGTGGGTGACCATTATTGTGTGTATAGTATGATTGTTTGGGCCTTTATTTCATCCCATTTATCAGAAATCATGTTTATTTTTATTTCTTCCATTATTATTTTATTTTTTATGTATGATACTTGGTTATTTTATCGGTTACTGTGAACTCTGATACGGGGGTATAGTATCCCAATAGTGTCATCTTAAACTCCTGGTACTAGTTGGAAACATTTGGAATATGGGGAGGCGTTCGTGAGGTTACATGGAGAATATGTCTGGTTACTATTTAAAGAGTGAGTTAGGTCCGGATGTGACATACTTAATATTTTTTGTTTATATTGTAATAATGAATAGTTATGTTTGGGTCTCTTTATTTGGTTTATAAGCCTATATGTAATGTATGTGTTTATTCACACTAAATTTTGGGAGTACAGGTTCAGGGAATCACAATTGGTATCAAAGCTATAAAAACATCATTTTTAGGCACTTTACCCTTTTATTATGTATTTTGAAGTTATATAATAATTTTTTTTTGAGTTCTGGGAGTTTATGGACGGTTTTGGTATGTTTTGGAATTTTTTTAAGGGTGAACGGTGTGATAAAAATTAGGGGTAAAAATAAGGTTTTCTCTAAGAAACTATTCAATGTGATTAGGAGGATATGAGGGTACACACAACTAGTGTGTGGTTTTTCCAAACCATGTTTATGCTTAGGAGAAACCATGGAAGTGGAGATAGAGGGAGAAGCATGATTGGAACATGGTTTTTCAAACCATGAGAACAAACCTAAGAGGGGGTAGTTTAGAGGAAGTAGAATTCACACAGTTAGTGAAAACTTTCATAAAACACATAGACTAACTATATTGTAAGCATTTAATGCTTTGAAAATTAGTGTTTAACTCAGTTTTAACCCCCCAAACCCCTCATTTTTCACCTCCCCTCTCATGCTCTCAAACTCCACACCTCTCATAAGCATTCTTGGTAGATACATTTGATCCAAAAGCAATTTTTAATAGATCTATGTGTGTTGGATCTCTGGAATCAATGGTAAGTCTCTGTTTTCTCCCTTTCTCTTTAGATCTCCTCATCTCTTATCACACTGAACATTAGATATAATCTATTGTGGATATATCTATGATATATGAGTTATTTTGATGTGATATTGGTTATATCAATTGAAATAAAGGACTCTTTATTTTTATGCAATAAATATGTTCAATTTTATATTTTGAAATAATGAATGAATTTATATGGAATGAATTGGTGTGAGAACTTATCATACATGGGAGGCATGTGTTCATATTTACATTATACAGGGTCTTGTTGGTATGAACTTTTTTCTCAATATTTGAATAGTGGAACAAATAGATATATCACCATGTGATGGCTTATTGAAGGATAGTTCATCGCTCACGAGTATTGGGATTTCCATTTGTCATATATGTTCATGTGAGTGTATGGATGTGGTTTGGGTATGACAAGTGTTATCAATGGATAAATTTTTCTTATTCTAATTTAAATTGTTTTTAATTGGTAACCTATTTTTATATTTCTCTATTTGTTATAAACTATATCTTGAACTGTGATCTAACATGTTCTTGTCCTAGTGGAATGATTTGGGAATTCTCCTAGGGAAATACTACTAGGTATGATTACTCGCCCCATGAATATGAAATTTGGTGTATATGTAGATGTTATTTTATATGATATAGGAAAGGAAAAGGTTTTATATTTCTCTAGTGGTTCCTCTTGATGTTGTTGTCTGGAGTTGGAGCTTTGGAATTGGTCATATCCTTAGAGTCTAGAGCAGTTCTACCTTGGTGTATGAGTCATGATTTATTTTAGTGTCTTTTTGTTCTGGTTTATTATTTCCATTTTTACTCTGATATTATTGTTTTATTGTTTTTTCATTTGAGATGTATTGTTTATACCTCATGCATCATATAGTTGGTTTTGTTCTTTTATTCTATATTTATAGGTTGTGTTGTTTAAAAAGGGAAAATTAGCCCCCAATATTTAGGCATGACCTTGGTATTTATTTACAGCCTTTAATATCTTAGGGATTTCACCTAAGGTTAGTGGCATATCAGCTCTTTACAAACTAATGGTTAGGTTTGGGATGTTACAAATGGAATCATTTTTAGTCATCCCATCATCTTGGGATGATATCAAGGAGATAATACATGTCAAAACTTGAAATATATAGCATAAAAAGATGTATCTTACCTCTTTATGCTAATATTCATGTTACTAGGGTGGTATAGGTATAAAAATTGTTTTAAAAAACTTTTAGACGTATTTTCATCTCATCGTCGTGGTTTTAACCAATGAGTTTATCATTCTACGATTTATTATAGAGACTTACCACTAGGATATCATTGTTCATATTATTATTGATGGTTTTTGGGAATTGGTTATAAGTATTGTTTCTTTTAAAGATTTAGAATTTTTTAAATATTCAGTTAGATAGTAAGTGATGAATAAATTATGTATCATTCTAATTATAGAGAAATGGAACCAGTTAGATAGTGTAGAAACCCACAATAATAGGCTTCAGAGAACATGGTTTCACCTAATCCATAGGTGAACCAAAAACTTGTTTAGAGAATTATTCATGATTTTCTATTGATAAGGGAAAAAATGACATACCATGATATGAATATAATTCTATGTAATTTCAATAATAAGATCCACCAATATTTCAGAGGGATTTGAAACAGAAAAGGAAGAAGTGTGTATTAATATAATGAACTAAATATTTGATTTCCTTGTAACCTCAACTGATCTAAAGGTTAAGTTAGCAGTCTACATACTAGAGGATCCAACATGCCAATGGTGGTATTTAGTTGTTCAATCTAAATTTAACTTGTTTTCCACATGAAAGGTAAGTGGAATTTTTTATTGATCTCATTTCAAGGAAAAATCCTATTTCACTTCCATTTTATAGTATGGAACCAATGGAATTGAAGCAGTCGAAGGTCCAATTGGAGGAATTGGAAAGTAAAGGTTTCATAAGATTGGGTACATCTCCTTAGGATGCTTTAGGTTTTTTTATGAAAAAGGAATATGATTCCTTATGACTCTATGTTTATTATGATAAACTGAATCAAGTTATGAAAAAAAAATATATCCACATCCTTGGATTGATGAATTTTTTTGATAAATTAATGGGAGACCATGGTTTTCTAAAATTGATCTATTCTCTAGGTATTACCAACTCCAATTTAGAAAATAGGATATTTCAAAGAAATATTTTAGTATTAATTATGGTCTTTATGAATATGTGGTCATTCCCATTGGTCATACAAATGCACCATTGGTTTTTATGTAATTGAAGAATCATGTCTTTCAGTAGTACCTAGACTATTTCATTAGGGTATTTTTGGATGACATTTTGGTATATTCTCAATCTTGAAAATACCATAAAAACATTTATATATTGTGTTGATAATTTTTTGAGAGAACAAATTATATATATAATTATCTAAATATGATTTTTGAATATAATAAATTCATTTTCTTGGATATTTCATTACTGATAAAGGCATATCAGTAGATCCTGAAAATATAGAAGTTGTTGTCTCTTGGTAACTGCTGAAGCACAAATTTGAGATACACATTTTTTAGTCTTATCATATTACTATTACTACTTCATCTAAGACATATCATTCCTAACATCTCCTAGGGAATCATGAATAAGAAAGGGCATTCCATTCCATTGAAGTAAGAATTATCAATAATCTTTTTTGGATCTTAAATCAAGGATCTCTTTGGCACAAATTCTTATTTTTAAAGAACATAGGAAGGGTTATGTGGTTTATTGTGACACATATGGATCTATACTTGGTTGTGTTCTCATGTAAGGATATAATTCCATATCTTATGGATCACGATAGTTACGAATTCATGAGAATAATTATCTGACTTATGATCTGGAATTGGTTTTAGTATTTCATGCTTTAAAAACATGGAATCATTATCTCTAGAGTGATAAATTCACTGTTTTCACAGACCAAAAAATCATTAATCACATATTTTCACAAATAAATTTGATCCTAAGATGAAGATGATGGATGGAATGTCTCCAGGTGTTTGACTTTGACTTGGTCTACACATATGGAAAAGGGAATTATATGAAGGTGCTTTGAGTCTAAAGTCGTATAATCAATTAACCAAATAATAATATGATAAGTTTAAATTGATGAGTATCATAGTGTATATAAATTTTGATTGCACAGAGAAAAAATAGGTTTAAATTTTCAACCTAGTGAATCTTATTCTCAACTTGGTTAAATAATTCAAGGAATCTCAAATATTGAATTCCAGTTTCCTTAACATTAAGTCAAAACTTACTAGTGTGGATACCATTTATGGATGGAAACAATATGGTAAATATATTTTTATTTTTCAAGATCTAATTTTTATTTTTTATATAGTCAATAAAAAAATTCTTTCTATTTATCACCATTCAAAAAAGGCAGTTCCCTCAGGAATCCAAAAGATGTACAAGGCTCTAAGAACCCATTTTTGGTGGGTATATATGAAATAAAATGTGGTTGATTTTGTTTTTAAATTCCTAAATTATCAGTAGGTTAAGGAAGAGAATCAATTAACATCTAGAATGTTGTAATATTTATTTATACCCATATGGAAATGGGATTAAATCATTGTGGAATTTGTCATGGGTTTACCAATAACTATTCAGAATCATGATTCAATTTGGGTAATTTTGGACTAACTCATAATGTCATCCCACTTTGTTCGAATTCATGAATCATATATGGTAGATGATTTATAAAATCTCTATATTTAGTAGGTGGTAAAATTTCATGGAATGCTGGTATTGATCATCTCTGATTGAGATCCTCATTTTACCTCTCGAATTTAGCAACCACTTCAATAGTATTTGGGTACCCAATTAACCATGAGTGAAGAATATCATCATCAAATGGGTGGGTAGTCTAAAAAAATAATTTAGACATTGGATTACATGTTATGTGTTTGTCTAATAGATTTCAGTAGCTTATGGGAGGATCATTTTCCTTTAATGGAGTTTTCTTAAAATAACAGTTATCAATCCATGATATAGATTTCTTTATTCAAGTAATTGTGTGTTATTCCTTATCACTCTTCAGTCATTCCTTATCACTCTTCAATTTTTTGGGTAAAAACCAAATAAAATTTATTATTAAGACCTACCCTTGTTCAAGATATGACTGAGAAAATTCAAATGATTAAAAAACTGAGGGTTTCATCCCAAATCCATAAAAAATATTATATAGATAATCATGATAATCCCTTATACTTTTTCATGGGAGATCACGTGTTCTTCTAAGTCTCTCAAAGACTGGTATGTTGTCAATTGGGTAAGTAAGTGAATTTTTCTCCTCATTGTGTTGTACCTTTTTAGATGAATGAATTGGTAATCTTTCTCATCATTTGGATTTACCACCACAATTTAGTATAATTCATAATGTTTTCCATGTATCTCAACTAAGTAAATACTATCTTGATTACAACCATGTGATTTGATGGGATCATGTTGATCTTGAACAGGATACTACTTTTGTTCATGCACTGATTTGTATCTTTGATTGAAAAAATAAATTCTTTCATGGAAAAAGTATTATATTAGTTTGAGTGTTATGGAAACATGGTGAAGTTTAATGTAAGGCTTGGGAACATGAAAAATCGATGCTTGAAAAATTTCTTGAACTTTTATAAAGCACTATAAATATCTATCTTTCCAGGGATAGAAAGCCTAATGGTGGGGAGAATGTAATACTCTCAGTTTCAAGTACTTTACCCTTTTATTATGTATTTTAAATATGATACTTAGGTTAATTTTCACAAGTTTTTGGATGGTTTTAGTATGTTTTGGATGTGTTTTTAAGGGTTCTTTGTTTGAGCATGGTTAAGGTAAATTTTGCAATTTTCTTTAGGAATTTTCACGACATGCTTAGGAGGACAAGAGGGTGTGCACAACTAAATTACAGTTTTTACAAATCATGTGGGTTTCTAGGAGAAACTATGTAGGTGGAGACAAATTGAAAAGCATGGTTGGTGTAAGGTTTGTCAAACTATGTGAAATAACCATGTGAGGGCGTGGTTTGGAAGTAGTAGCATGTTTAAAATTTCTCAAATCATATAGACTAACTACATTGCATACATTTAATTCTCTAAAAATTAGGGTTTAACTTGGTTTTAATCTCTAAAACCCACATTTTTTACCTCTCCTATAATGCTCTTGAACTCTAATCCTATCATAAGCATTCTTAGTGGATATCTTTGATCTAGAAGTTTTTTTTGATAGATCTAAGTGTATTGGATATCTAGAATCAATGGTAAGTATATGATTTCTCTCTTTCTCTTTAGATATACTAATCTCCTATCATAAGGAATATTAGATCTAATATATTATAGATATATCTATGGTCTATGATGTTTTTTGATGAGATCTTTGTTTTATGGATTGAAGGAAAGGAGTATTGAGCCTGGATCAAGAGTTTTCATTATTCTATTCACCATTTTCATCACCCATTGAGTGGTAGATGCCTTCTCTCTCTTCTCTACTTTTTCTAGAACTTGAAGTCTTATCTTTGTTAAATGTTTTTCTTGGATTTTAAAATAAAATCTTGGATGATTTAATAAAGGAAAACCCTCTTTGTTTATATTTTGGAAATATTTGTTATTTTAATAGTTTTTGTAAAACCCCTTTGAATTATGGTTGTAAATTATGGTTTTGGTTTTATGCAATAAATATGTTCAATTTTATGTTTTAAAATAAAAAAAATGAATTTATGGGGAATGAATTAGTGAGAGAACTTGTCATATATGGGTGTTATGTGTTCATATTTTCATTGTACAAGGCCATATTGGTATGTAATTGGTGATTAGTGTCAGGGTAATGGAACAAAGGGATATATCACCAAGTTATGGATAGGTAAAGGATGGATAACTGCTCATGAGTATTGGGATTATCATTCGGTATGCATGTGCATGTGAGTGGATTGTTTTGGTTTGGTATGTGAAGTGGTATCAGTGGATAAATTGTTCTACATTTAATTTGAATTATTTTAAATTGGTAAACTTTTTTGATGTTCCTCTTTTTTTAAAATATATTTTAAATCAAGAGCTAATGTGTTGTTGTCCTAGTGGTGTGAGTTGGGACTACTCTTAGGTAAAGCCTACTGGGTATGATTACTCACCTCCTTCAAAATCATTTTGGTGAATAAGAATACATTATTTTTTCTGATATAGGAATGGTTAAGGTTCTGTATTTATCAAATGGTGCCTATAGATATTGTTTTCTAGAGTTGTAACTTTGGAGTTGATCACATCCTTCGATTCTATAACTATAACTCCTTGGTTCTTGAGTCATTATTTATTTTAGTTTCTTGTTTTTCTAGTTTATTCTTTCCATCGTTACTCTAATATTTTTGATTGATTGGTTTTTAATTTGATATCTATTATTTATAACTCATGAATTATATATATGGTTTGGATCTTTTATTTTTTCTTGATAAGTTGTGTTTTTTTAAAAGGTGAAATTATCCCCAAATGTTTAGGTATGCCCATGGAATTTATTTCCATCCATTAATGTCTTAGAGACATTACCTAAGGTTAGTGGCACCTTGTTTCTTTACAATTCAATGGTTAGGGTTAAATGTTATAAAGGAAAAGTTTTAGATAACTATAAAGGTTAGGAAGAGTACACAATCAAGGTATAGTTAGACCATAGGGTTAGTATGTGATATGATGTCTATGAAATTATGGTTATCTTGGGAAAATATAAATATCTTTTGGGAGTATTTATGATTAAGGTATATATTGATTGCTATGAAATTTTATGTTTCTTGGGGATTAGGGTATAGATGAATTTTTGGAGTATTGTTTTCCATGAATTTTGGTTATAGGATATAGTAAGAATGATCTTGATTATTATTATGGATTAGAACTCGATAATATTAGTCAAAATAATATGGAGAAGCTTAAATATAAGAAAACATACTAAATTTGTATTAAAATATAGAGTGTGTAACATCCTAGCAATGAAATACCTATATGGGTACAAACAAGTGGACACAGGTTCTAGAATAGGTGCACCTTGGGGTAATAACCCTAAAAATGTTAGTTGGTTGTTAAATCAATCATCACGTAGTGCATAAAAAAGTGGCATAATTGTACACCTAGTTTGACACTACTAGGGGATATGTTTTGGATAATTCAAATGCACCCTACATACCATTATAGTGGAATTTAAATACAACTATTAGATAAAATATTATAATAATGACCATGGATAACATATATTGAAATATATTGATTCATAAGTTTGGGTTTACACATCATTTATAAGTTATTTCTTTTAATTTTATATCCTATAAATTTAAAAAATTAAGTATTCGTACCCATAATTATTCCTTGATTCAGCTAATAAATGAATCTCAAAGGAATCGGGTTAATAATGGGTACAATGGACAATTTGGTGATTGTTATAATGAGAAACCAAATGGGATAAGATTTAGAGTGAAAAATATTGGGATTATGACTAACCAACTATCTCAAATTATGATTAACAACCCAAACCTTAATCTACTCCCAAATTCACTAAATTAGAGAATGATGATGTTCCATAAAGTTCAGGTGATAAATGTTGGAGTTGGTGGCCTAGAAAAACCTTATCACATCTTAGTTGTTCTTCTGCATGACAATGCATGTGATAATGTCCTTAGGATAGCTGTTGCATTAAAGGGTCATAGCGGATCCCTACTATGATGAGAACCCGGAAGTTCCATAACACTATTCTTGAATATATGTTTTATGGCCAGATGATGTTATTTTAGGGACACAAATAATACAGGCCATTAGGGGTGAGGATTCATAAAACTTTGAGGAACCTTATCATGGTGTGCGCCCTTGGTAATATCCAGGAGGATATTATGAGAATGAGACCCGCTAGTAGGAAATCCACATTTCATAGTGTCATTGGATATTTCTATCTGTGGATGTGTGTATTAGTCCTTAGACTTTAAGATTATTATTAGTGGGTATTACAACTCGCACACTTAGATGTATTGACGAAAACTATGATGACACACTGTTCGTGTCAAGGTAGGATACATTGGGTGCGTCACAGGTGATACTGTATTAATAGATAATGTGATAAAGTATTTTTGCCTTTTTTTCCATAACAGAAGTAGATATATTAGGCCCTTTGATGGAATTGATATAGCCAAAATAAATCCATGGCCATGGTAAGGTATGAGTGAGTTCAGTTCCGGGAAGTCAAAGAAAGAATAATCGAGCACATGGGTTGATGGAACTAGCATGCGACCCGCTTGATTAGAGATATAGAGACAAAGGGATTAAATTACATGGTAAACGTTCGTATGAGGTGACATGTTAATGCGGCATCAACTTATTTCTCTTGGGTGCCCTGACCCGTTGCTACACAATAATCTTGGACTTTAGGTAAGCCCACCTAATGCCAACGAGAAAGAGGCCTAGACGGTCACACACTAAGTATATCCAAGTATCTTAAGTAGAATAAATATTATTCCCATATGTGGTTTAATAATTATTCAAGGAAGGATAAATCGTTTTAATGTTGGAGGAAGAATATAATTAAAAACAAGATATACACGCCATGTACATTGAATGTACACGCCGTGTAGTTTTCATTTTGGAAAGGAAATGCAATACAAGTACACGTCATGTATTAATAATTACACACCATGTAGTTTTTCTAGTCGTGATTTTGAGGAAATAATATTGTTTTATTAAATGATATTTATTATAATTAGCATGGGCGCATGTCAAGGAATTAATGATTCGACATGGGGGTTTTCAATAAGAGTTAATGAAATAAATAAAATGTGTAACACATTTATTTATTGTCATAACTCTATAACCTCAAAATCGATTATAAATATCCTCACAACCCCAACACTTTTCCATGATCATTGTGCACAACAATTCTGGAAAATTCTCTCAAGGCCGAGAGAACTCCTTCCTCCAAGAACACTCTCAAGACCGAGAGAGATCCTCCTCCATCGGATCAAGGTGATCTAAGGAGGAGGATGAAAGCAAAGGCTTATCCACACTAGCACCTGGAGATTCCTTTGGCGACGTCCAGAGATATGTGGTGCACATATGGATCACCGCTAGAGGAATTCTACACTTGGATTCTGCGACACAATGACGAATCACATCAAAACGTGACCAGAAAACATCAACAAAGAAAGAATTACATCAAGGTAATTCTTGTCAATTAATTAAATTAATTATAACCAACATATAATTATCCTCTCGATGGTTCCAGGACCCTTCTATTTCTTTTTGTTATTCATTCTATTTTGAAGATCCTACGTTTTATTATCATGATGGATCTCATATTGAATGTTGTTTAATGCTAAAATTAAAGTTGGGAAAACCCACCAACACGCTTCCACTGCACCCGAAACCTACAAGTGGTATCAGATGGGTCATATCATTGATTATAATTATTTAGTTTTTCGTTGGTGATTTACGCATTTAATAATTTAGTTGTTTCAATTCAAGTTAATTGTTCTTTAAATATGAATCTTGAGATCTATTCATCCTCTCTCGTTTCTCATTCACCTTATAGAAATGAATTTTTCTTTTTAAATTTGATTAAAATAAAATAAAAGATCTCATATGGAGGTTACAAACATTCCTGACCATACAACACAAGAATACACAACATGTATTCCGAAGTACATGCCGTGTAGTCTGGGTTCAATGCATCAGACTAGTCTGCCAAATCAGGTCGTGTATTTGAGTATACCTAAGTCATAAATGACACCATGTGTTGACCAGGAACAGGTGGAACACAGTTTCTGGATTACACGCTGTGTGGTCCACTGAACACAGTGTGTAGTCCCTTCGGGTTAGGGTTGGACCGTGTACCCAATACATGGCTTGCCCAGTTGGAAACCGTGTAATGTGGATACTACACAGCGTGTGTCCCACTGAACATTCTGTGTACTCTGAAAATTTCTGAAGTACATCTACACGCCATGTCCCCAGGCGTGTACTTCAGATGGACGGTGAACAAAAGTACACACTGTGTAGTTGGAACTACATGCTGTGTACTCATCCAAATTACGCAGATTTATTAAAATTTATTATTATATTATACAAACCCTTGATACGTGTACCATAGTGAAGGCGTAAAGATGAGGAACAACACGTGATAGGTGTTTTATATATATGTGTTTAATTTAACATCTGCATAATGAACGAGAATTCACCGGGTTTCCTCTAAGGTACAAGTTATGTACAAAGATAATTTTAAATTTATTTTTTTAAAATTATAATGGATGAGAATCTCAAGGAAATTCAGAAAAGGGTTTAAGATAAAAGGATTTATTAATTAAAGATAATTAATTTATTCGAGCATGATTTATCTTAATAAAAAACGATTAAAGAATTTAATGCTAGTTTTATTTATTCATAAATATCGTTGCATGTATGGATGATCATGAGCTAGACCAAGACCTTTGTATGTGAATGGTTTATTTTAATTTATTTATTTAAATTAAATTTATTGGCATGCAAGCCTTCTTATAATTAATATATAGGGCCTGCACGACCAAGGACTATTTTATGTAAAAAACCCTTTTACCCCTCACCTACATATGAGATAAATGAATATGTAATAGATGGAGCTCCCAAGCTATTGGAGGCATCTCAAGTCAGGAGCCAAGGTGAAACCAATCCAAGGAGATACAAAGGTGGACAGGTGGAAAGCTGTAAACACGAACCCGAAATGTTCAAGGTGTTTCTCCCCTAGGTCTTGGGTTAGTTTATCAACAGCTAGATAAAATAACAAATAGAACAAGCTCATGATCATACCATTTATTTTATTTTTTTCAGTTTCATGGTTTATTTATTGTGGGTGTGTTTTCACGATCACACAATTAATGAATTAAACAAGCATGCAAGATGGAACTAAAATAAGAGCATCTTATGCGTAAATATTATCTTAGACATGGTTAATCACTTAAGTATATCCCACTTAATATTAAAAAGCATGTAATCAAAGATAATAAAATGTAAATTTACGTATAAGGATAAAATCCCTCAAAGAAATATTAAGTCGATATAGCCTTCCATAATCTTGGTTAGAATCGAACCATAGTTCAAAGTGCTTGACCAACCCTAGTTGGGGTTCTTTCAATTATCAGGGAATTCTAATTCAAGGTTTTGGGTTGACTTGACTTGGTTCACATCAAGGGTTGACTGCCACAGTATGACTTGGTGTGACCAAGAGGAAAAGGTTGAGGAAATCCAAAATAAAAGGATTTCAAGATTGGGGAGTCCACTCAGCGGATCAAAGAGCTACGAGTTAATGCAGTTGGCATTTGGAATGCCTACCTAAAACCCTTAAAGTTTCTTAACCAACCCTAGTTAGGGTAATGTGAAGGTAAATATGGATCCTTTCCACTAGAATATTCAGGAAATAGAATATTCCAAAGTCAATGGTGAGGGCTATTGGATTTTGATAAAATAGTGGGAGACTAATAAGTATTAATTTATTTATTTTTCTCAGTTTTATAAAGTACTAAAACCTTTGATCATATTAATTTGTAGAAAAGACAATAAAAATGACTTCAAACATATCATTTTGAACCATACTCGAGAAGGAAAACCTTCTCACTGACACCAATTTCCAAGAGTGGCAGAGGCATTTATGCGTCATCCTTCTCCACGAGAGGAAATTGTATGTGCTGAAGGATCCTGTTCCAGTTGCGTCTGGGAAAGGGGACAGTGATGAGGAATTATCTCTCTATGCGAAACATATGGATGATGCCACAAATGTCTAGTGTTTCATGCTATCGGCCACGCCTAATGAGCTCTTGAAGTAACATGTAAATATGGACGCGTATAGCATGATGTCTCACCTTAAGGATCTCTACCAAGATAAGGTGATACAAGAGATATTTAAGATCTTCAATTATTTTTTTACAACTAATCTTGGAGAGTTTTCACCAGCTGGGGCTCATGTAGTCAAGCTTATTGGCTACATTGAATGTCTGGACATATTTGGGGTTAAATTCCCGGATGAGTTGCATACATATCTTATCTTATCACCACTGCCCAAGACCTTCTCTAGTTTCATTGTCAATTATAACATGAGAAACAATGAGAATAGTCTATTGGATCTTCTGACCTTAATTCTCCAGGTAGATAAGGAAATGGGGAATGACAAACCCATAGTCCTTATTTTGAATTAGAAAAAGGAAGGACAAGGAAAAGGGGACAAAGACTTATAAACAGACTGAAGCCCCCGAGCACCATCCCTCCAAGAAGGGGAAGATCCAGAGGCAGGGCAAGGAACGAGAGGTAGTATGTTTTTCATGTGGTAAGAAAGGCCACTGGAAGAGGAACTGCACTCAGAAGCATGGGGATGCTAAAGGTGCATTCATTATTGAGTGTAATTTTTCCATTTCTACACATTAGATATTAGATAAAGCTTGTGGGGCTCACATTTGTATTCAAATGCAGGAACCAAGTAGATTTAGAAATATTTCCAAAGGAGAGGTGGATCTTTGAGCTGCCAATAGCGCAAGGCTGGATGCGTTGGCTATTAGCGATTACCACCTCTCATTTCCAACTGGGATGATTTTGGTTTTACATAATTGTTATTATGTGCCTAGTGTTACCAAGAACATAATTTCTATATCTTGTTTAGATATGGATTGATTTATTTTCAAGTTTGGAAATAAGGGTTGTCTCTTTTATAAGAACAATGAATGTTATGGTATGGAACATTTAAATAATGGTTTGTATGTATTAAATTATGAAAACCAAGTGTTGGCAATCGATAAAGAAACAAACTCACATGACTCATACATCACCCAGTTGTGGCATCACCGTCTCAGTCATGTAAATGAGAAGCACTTGACAAAGATCTTCCAAGATGGTTATTTGGAATCTACTAAGCTAAAAAGACTTGATAGATGTCACGCTTGTTTACAAGGAAAAATGACCAAGCCGTCCTTTGGTAGACAAGGTGAAAGGGCCACATAGCTTATAGGATTGGTGCACACGGATGTGTGTGAACCATTTCCAGTAGAAGCTAGAGGTGGATATTCTTAATTCATTACTTTTAATGATGATTTGAGTAGATATGACTATGTCTACTTAATGAGGTATAAGTCAGAAGCCTTAGAGAAATTTAAGGAATTCAAGAATGAAATAGAGAATCATCTTGGTAAGAAGATAAAGAAACTTCAATCAGATCGAGGTGGAGAATATCTGAACCAAGAGTTCATCGATCTTCTACAAGATTTTGGGATTCCATCTCATCTCACTCATCCTTATACACCATAGTGGAATGGTTTTAG
This sequence comes from Viscum album, assembly GCA_963277665.1. Taxonomy (NCBI): domain Eukaryota; kingdom Viridiplantae; phylum Streptophyta; class Magnoliopsida; order Santalales; family Viscaceae; genus Viscum; species Viscum album. Next base: position 618,977,808 of record OY728162.1, on the reverse strand, counting down.
TGAAAGGAGGAACCACACCTTTTTGGACATGGTGAGTTCAATGATGAGTCATGTAGATATTCTATTATCCTTTTGGGGATATGCATTACAGACTGCAGCATACACATTAAACCGAGTACCAACTAAGGAAGAAAATGGAATTACCTCTGAGTTATGGAATGGAAATAAACCCATTTTTTCACATACACATGTATGGGGATGTGAGGAATTTGTTAAGGCCTTATCAGGAAACAAACTAGAACCCTAATGCACGAGGTGTATCTTTATAGGATATTACCTATATAACACTCAAGACAAGAAAGTGATTTTCACCAGACAAGCCGTCTTTCTTGAGAGGGTGCACATCCTCAAAAGGGATAGTGGGAGTAAGATTGACTTCGATGAAGTTGGTGGTCAAGATACATAGGAGTTGGTATAGGAACAAGTTCCACATGTCCCCATAGAAGAGGTTCCAAAAACACAAGTATTGCATAGGAGATCAAGAGAGGTAAGAGAACCAAAGAGATTTGGTTTCCTAGTCACTGAGGATGGTGAATCATTTTTTGGACAATGATGAAACTCTCTCCTACAAGGAAGCAGTATAAATCTCAGAAGCTGCAAGATGGATAGAAGCTATGAATTCTGAGATGGATTCTATGTATCAGAATCAAGTATGGGTTCTGATCGATGAGCCAGTTGATGTAAATACTGTTGGATAAAAATGGGTATTCAAGAGAAAACTGGACATGGAAGGTCAATTTAGCACCTATAAAGCAAGGCTAGTGGCTAAAGGATTCAGAAAACGTCAAGGAATTGACTATGATGAAACATTCTCGCCAGTTTCCATGTTTAAATCCATAAGAATCATACTTTCCATATAATCTTACCATGACTAAGAGATTTGGAAAATGGATGTCAAAATAGCATTCCTTAATTGGAACCTTCAGGAAGATGTCTATATGACCCAACCAGAAGAGTTTTTGACACCAGGTGAAGCCAAACGGGTCTTCAAGTTGTAGAAATCCATTTATGGATTAAAGAAAGCATCCAGATCATGGAACATTTTATTTGATGAAGCCATAAAAGAATTTGGTTTCATTAAGAACGAATGTGATCCATGTGTTTATAATCAATTTAATTAGAATGTGATTATTATCCTAGTAGTATATATTAACGACATATTGCTTATTGGAAATGATGTACCATTCTTATAGTCAGTTAAGGACTGGTTGAACAAGTGTTTCTCCATGGAGGAATTGGGTGAAGCAGCCTACATTCTAGGGATGAAGATCATTCATGATATATCCAAGAGGCTTCTTGGACTAAGTCATGGTACATACATTGACCAAATACTAAAGAGATTTAGTATAGAACAATCCAAGAGGGGATTGGTTCCAATGTCACATGGCCTACATCTTTCTAAGAAAATGTGTCCTCATACACAACAAGAGAAAGATAGAATGAGTAAGATCTCATACGCTTCGGCTATAGGATCCATCATGTATGCCATGTTATGTACTAGGCTTGATGTTGCCTATGCACTGAGCATGGTAGGAATATATCAAGAAGATACAGAAGAATAGCATTGGAATACTGTTAAGACTATCCTTAAGTATCTGAGAAGAACTAAGGATATGTTCTTGGTGTATGGAGGAGAAGAATAACTTGTCATCAGAGGGTATGCTGGTGTTGGTTTTCAAACAGATCAAAATGATCTAAAGTCTCAATCTGGATTTGTTTTATGTCTCAATGGAGGAACTGTGAGCTGGAAGAATATAAAGCAGCCAGTTGTTGCCGATTCTACAATGGAGTCCGAATATATAGAGGATTTTGATGCAGCCAAGGAAGCCATTTGGATTTTTAACTTTGTCCAGGAGCTTGATGTGGTGCATATAAATAAAGATCCTATCACGTTGTATTGTGATAATACTGCAATGGTGGCTCTTGCAAAAGAAATAAGGTCACATCAAAGTACAAAGCACATACTCTAGAAGTATCACCTATTGAGGGATTTCTATCAAAGGGGTGAATTTGAAGTGAGCAGAGTGTCCATGAAAGATAATGTGGAGAACCCCATGACTAAAGTCTTATCTCAGCAGAAGCATGAATATCATGTGAGAGCAAGAGGGTTAAAGGTTGTTAGCAGTTGGCTCTAGTCCAACTGGGAGTCTGTTAGATTTGGTAGCCTAGAACCAACTACTTTTTACTTTATTCATTAATAAATACCTTACCACATCTTGATTGTTATTTTTCATGACAATGCATGTGATAATGTCCTAAGGACAACTATTGCATTAAAGGGTCATAGCGAATCCTTGTTATAATGAGAACCAGGAAGTGCTATAACACTGTTCTTGAATATATGTTCTATGGCCGAATGATGTTATTTTAGGGACACAAATAATACAGTCCATTAGGGGTTAGGACTCATAAAACATTGTGGCACCTTCTTATGGTATGCACCCTTGGTAATATCCAAGAGGATATTATGAGAACTAGACCCGCCAGTAGGAAATCCACATTTCATAGTGTCATTGGATGTTCCTATATTTGGACGTGTGTATTGGTCCTTAGACTTTAAGATTATTATTAATGGGTATTAAAACTCGCACACTTAGATGTATTGATGAAAGCTGTGATGACACACTGTTCGCAGCAAGGTAGGATATGTTGGGTGCATCATGAGTGATACTGCATTAATAGATAATGCGAGAAAGGATTTTTCACTTCTGTTCCATAATGGAATTAGATATTTCAAGCCCTTTGATGGAATTGATATAGCCTAAATAAATCCATGGCCATTGTAAGGTATGGGTGAGTTCAATTCCGATAAGTCAAAGAAAGAATAATTGAGCACATGGGTTGATGGCACTCGCATGCAACCTGCTTGGTTAGAGATATCGAGACAAAGGGATTAAATTACACGGTAAGCATTCGTATGAGGTGACACGTCAATGAAACGTCAACTTATTTATCTTGGGTTCCATGACCTGTTTCTAGACAGTAATATTAGACATTAGGCAAGCCCGCCTAATGCCAACGAGAAAGAGGCGTAGAGGGTCACACACTAAGTATATCCAAGTATCTCAATTAGAATAAAGATTATTCCCGTATGTGGTTTAATAATTATTCAAGGAAGGATAAATCATTTTAATGTTGGAGGAGGAATAAAATGAAAAACAATATATACACGTCATGTACATTGAATGTACATGCCGTGTAGTTTTCAGTTTGGAAAGGAAATGAAAAACAAGTACACGCCGTGTATTAATGATTACATGCCGTGTAGTTTTTCCAGTCGGGATTTTGAGGAAATAATATTGTTTTATTAAATGATATTTATTGTAATCAGCATGGTCGCATGTCAATTAATTAATGATTCAACATGGTGGTTTTCAATAAGAGTTCATGAAATAAATAAAATGCGTAATTCATTTATTTATTGTTATAACTCTATAACCTCAAACCCAATTATAAATACCCTCACAACCCCAACACTTTTCCATGAATCATTGTGCACAAAAATTCTGGAAAATTCTTTCAAGGCTGAGAGAAATCCTTCCTCCAAGAACGCTCTCAAGACTGAGAGAGATCCTCCTCCATTAGACCAAGGTGATCTAAGGCGGACAATTCAAGAAAAGGATTCTTCATGCTAGCACCCATAGATTACTTTGGAAATATCCAAAGATACGTGGTGCATGTGTGGATCACCTCTAGAGGAAGTCTACACTTGGCTTCTATGATGCAATGACGAATCACATCGAAACATGACCGGAAAAAATCAATGGAGAAAGAATTCCATCAAGGTAATTCTTGTCAATTAATTAAATTAATTATAACCAACATATGATGATCCTCTCGATGGTTCCAGGACCCTTATCTTTATTTTCATTCTTCTTTCTATTCTAAAGATCCATCATTTTATTATCGTGACGGATCTCGGATTGAACGTTGTTTAACACTAAAATTAAAGTTGGGAAAACCCACCAATGCACTTCTGCTGCGCCCGAAACCTACAATAAATACTAATGAGGGATGAAGATTAAATTTCTCACATATCAAAAATGTCAGAAGAATTACCTAGGGTAATATATCGAAGGAACTGTAAGATGCTTCGTGTGTGTAAATGAATGGAATAGAGTGAAAAGTTTTCAAGGAAAAATGAAGAGTTCGGTTAACATGATGGAGGAAAATAAATTTCAGCCTAAGGTACCACTAAATTTTCAATGTCTTAAAGGTGGGGAACTTGGGAATTATTCAATTCAATTCCCTAATCGAAGGGTGAAAATGGATGATAAGCATTATAAAACTTCTAGCCCAAGGTAATAAGGAAGGGCTTACTCTATGACAACTGTTGAAGTGGATCATGATAATTAATTCACATTTATCCTCCACTATATATTTGTGGATATATTATTGGATTTTATTCTATCCAATCTAGTATATCTAGGATGTTTTCTAAGAGCATCTAAATCACTACACCAATGACTTTATACTGAATTATTGGATAAAACTTATAGAATTATGATTATTATATCCCAATTTGAAGTTTCTAGGAATTTACCTCACACAAATATTATTATTCTTACTTTAGATGAATTTAATGTGATTTTGGAAATAGACTTGTTCTCTTTAATTAAAGTAAAAAAAATCAATTTTTAGAATAAGGATATCACATTTCATATCAACCAATAATAGTCTATCAATTTAAGGATGATTATGAACTACCTTAGGAAGAAAATTCAATAATATGGGTCTTGATACTGAATAAAAAGGGAATGTTGGCTCAAAAGAAACTCATTATTGGTTATATTCATATAATGAAGGAATATATTAGTTTCCTAGTCTTACCCATGTTAGTGAGGTTGATATCTCAGTAGAAATTATATCTTGAGTTTTGTCTATCTTTTAGATACACTTAGATATTTTCATTACTAAGTGATAATTAAAATTTTTAGGATATAATTTATTTAGTGGGGGGTGTAACTCCTTGATTTTTCAATAAGTAATTATTTTTAAATAAATACTATGTTGAATATCTTGTTTCACATGAAACACCAAACTAAAACGAAACTAATATTTTTTAGTAAGATAATATTATAAGTATGAAATGAGACTGTTATCATGTAGCTATTGAATTGGTGGATATAAATAAAAATAACCAAATTCTTAAATCTATGTAGAAATAAAAATAAAGTTCATTTTTAATACTAATTCATTGATAAAATTCAATTAATGTTGCTAAATAACTAATAAATTCATTTTATGCTTAAAAATATGTTTCACATTATGAACTCTTATATTAAAATTAATTTCAGTGACTTTTAAAATATGAATTTGATAAAATTAACTTTAATTTTATATTCAACAAGTCAATATTATTTTAGGGTGAATTTTGTTATTTTTCTAAAATAATTTATTTTTAGGTGAATTTTGAAAAATACATTTTATACTTATATTGTATATTTTATGGCATTATCATTAAATAAGTATGAATTTAAAATTTAGAAACATTTTTTATTTAAAAATATGTATTTAAGAAGTAAAATAATTCATTTTAAAATATTATTTTGAATTTATAAAACCCATGTTTTACATTTTTAAACTTATCTAATATTTATTTTCATAAATACTATTTTTGGTCTATTAATTTTTTTATTAAGTATCGACAAGGTGGAATTCGATTTTGGATTTATTTGAAATCCATATAAATCTTCTTTGGTTGATAATAAACAAATTAATTTAATGGAAATCAACTAAATATATAATATTATCCTGTGCATAATTTTTATACTGAAAATACACTTTTTCTAAAAATGGTTTTTACACGTAATGTGCACCAATATTAAAATTAATTTTACCACCCTTAGAAATTTTATTTTTTAAAATGGTGTCCAAGTATTATAATTCTCAAATTAGGTAATATGGTTCTTTCCATTTTTAGTCATAAAAATTAGCTATCGAGGTTAAAAATATAGTTATCATTGTAAAGGTAAATTAAGGTAAAATGAGATTAACCAAGTGTAAAAGAACTAAAAAATATTAAAAACATGTCTCTGAATGAGTGATTGAGGTGTGTATTGACCAATCCAAATATCTTATCCATTATTTTTCACTTTTTAATCCACTTTCTAGGTGAAACATTCACTATATTTATATTATAAAGTTATATTTACAAAATTATCATTTCCTACACTTATAAAAGGGGCCTTCCACCATCTCTTCAAGGACACTCTAAAAATTTGAAGTTATCATGAAAACCTAGACATTATACTTCGTATGGAAGACTCTTCCACTTCCCTAATCCAATAGATAAAATACGTTATCTAAATTCCTCTATTTCCAAGAAGTACTTCAATAGAAAGATTAAATTTTCAACGTATGTGTTAATCACTCTCTGGTCTTTTTTTATCTATGATTCTCTTACAAACCTATATAATATGGGTGAAACATATTTTATACCCAGTGCACCCTTATTTGAATTCCAAAATCATCCTCTAAATCTATAATCTTATTTTTTAGCACAACAAGCTTCTTTCTAGGATAATCCCTTTCTGTATATGTCATTGGAGTAAAGGTTATCCTTATGAAATTCCTTTCCTTATTCCTGTTTAAATTCCTTTCCAAATGACCAAAAATAGAAAAAATAAAACATATACCTTAGTAACCATACCACATATGATCATTACTTGGGTGTGATGAAAAATCTATAGATTTTATTTCACTATTGGGCCTTTGGGATTCAAAATAGATTCTCAAATGTGCCTAGATCTTCCATAATAGTATCATTTTAGGGCTACATTATTTTTTGGATTTATCCTTATAGATTTCAAATCTTAAATTATTTTAGAATAATATATATTTGAGACTTTTCTTGCTCAAATTTTTGGATCTACTCTAGAAGGTTTTTCTAGATTTCTAATTCCATTTAAGGGATTGATATTACTCTCAAGTTCCTTGATCTTCTCATATTTATTATTAAAATGGGTATCTATATACTTTAAACTTGAGGAATATTCCATTCTATATTTTCTTATTTATTCAAGCTGAGTTTTGAGTGGAATTATGCTTGCCTTCAACTCATTTTCATTGGACATATGCTTTCTAATTTCTTAGAAAATCTCTTTAAGAAAATAAATTGACTCTTTCATTTTTTCACCCATATTTTTTATATCAAACTTCAAGTCCACATCCATACTTTTTAACCTTTTTTATAAGGATAAATCTTCCTTTATTTAAAAATACACTTCATTGATGATTTTCCATTGATCCACCCTTTTATTTAGGGATTAGATCTCATCCTGGATGTGGAATGAACACTCCATGGATTGGAAACTTTATGTTTTTTCCACTTATTCACTAGAGAAAAATCTTATTTTCAAATCAATAATAGGGTATAAACTTTAGGATCCACATGATTTCTCTAAACTAGGTTTATAATCAAACACAATTAAAAGTTTATAATTAGTTACCATGGATAGATAGTTCATCCTCTTAGTGGAATCCTTCTTCTTATTTACTTTTTATAGGATTCATTCTTTACCAAATTTACTCATTGATTTTATAGAGTTTATATTATAAAAGAATTCAAGTTTTATCCAAATATCATTGAAAAAACTTATAGTGAGAAATTTCCTTGAATACATATCCTTATAAAGAATATTTTAATTCCTTCTTAACAGATGCATCAATATCCATATTTATTTCATCCATCTCAAAGATAACTTTATTATAACTCAATAGAATAATTCCTTCTGAAAAAACTTCTCAAGTTACTTCCAAAACTTCTTCAATGTATTCCATGAACTCTATTTTCTATATTTTAATTTTTTTACTATTAAAATTATAACTTTATTATGTTATTAATTTTTTAAATAACCCCAAAAACACTCCTTCAGTTGAACACATAGTCACAAAATTTGGGCTATGATACCACTTTTTAGGTCCCCATAGCAGCCTAAGAGGGGGTGAATCAGGGTGAAACTGATTTAATTAAAACTTTTTTCATTTATTATAATATTTACTTCTTTTGATATTACTCCCATTTAAGTATGAAATTCATTCTACCTTTATTACAAGTATTTTTCTATCAACTTAATTGAGTTCCCAAAAGTGAGTGTAGTAAAATAAATATTCAAAGAACATGAGGACTTTACTTACTTCACCTAAACTAGGATACATCCAAGGAGAATGAAATCAGTAGTGTGTTGATGCACCAAAATCCACTACTTCACTATTTTGATGGATAAAATGTGGCTATGGTCACTTTGTGCCAAGGATATCCACCTATTATAATATAGGGGTATGATCACTTAATAACCCAGGATCACTGCCTTAACATTTATTTATTTCTTGGTTACTCCTCACCCAAAGTTCATTGCCTCTTCTTCTCATTTACTCATTGCTCTAGGTAATAAAACCTTCATAGTTAGTATGAGTAGGTATATCCTAAAAAAGAATCACTTGCATGGATGTTTTCATCCTAAATTATATATATTTTCATTTTTTATCACCTCATGGGATTCTCCTTCATAGGCTTTGTTTGAACTTCTCCATGAATAGAAACTTATTCCTCTTTGGTAGTTTCTTCAAAAACTTCCATGTTCTCCTTGAATGAGCCTGGAATGCTTTAGTTGTTACATATATCACTCCTTCTTATTCACTAGGAAGAACAAATCATTAGTTTGGTGCTTGGTTACTTCCTCTTTGATGTATAGGTCTTAAAGAATATCTAGTCGAGTTCATCTCCTTCTACCAACGGGTGTTTCGATGATGTTCAATAGTGTCTCACCCCTCTCACTTATTTTATAGATATGTAGTAAAGTATCTTAAGAGTCATATTTTTCTAATTCATCCTTATTTTCTTTTTATGGAAGACCAGAAATCCCATGCAAGAAATCTTTACATATTTAATATAGAAAAATAATTTTTAATTTTTTTTGTGTACGAATAGAAAAATTCTATTTTATGATATTTTATTCAACTTCATGAGGCATCGAAAATGTGTATTTAAATACATTCAAGTCTCACTATCCTAAAATATCTAACTAGATCATGTATTTACAAATACACACCATTATATACTATGGAACAATGTAGCATCCACTATGTTTCCACCTTTATCTTATTCTTGGCATGTTCAATGGAAAAACCAAATCCACTATATCCATGATCTCCACAAATATTTCATATTTTTTTAATGATATTGAATAAATAATAATCCTCTATATCATGTGACTATATATTTTCAATACATGAATATAATTCAAGATTCTTCCTTACAGTGTGATATTTGCTAAAATATCACTACAACTTCTTTCTCTAGTTTTGGCTTGAATCATTGATTATATATGAATATCAATGATGTTTTCATGATTGAAGACCAATTCCAACATCATATGATGTGTGAATAAAACTTTTATAAATGTAATAATGAATATCACATTTGAATGAAAAATAATATCCCTAGAATTTTTATTTTAATCCTAATCTTGAATATACTCTATTTTGTATGCTTTAACTAGGTTCATGCATGATTATATGGTGGTAAAATAGTTCAATTTGTAGTACAAATGAATAATAAAAGGCATGAACCTTAAAAGTTCTTTTGAAAAACTATACGAGACTTGTCTCAACCTTATAAGTAGATAATAACAACCTTATAGTGACTCGGATAAACCATATAGATACTTGTCTATAGACTGTCTCAACCTTACATGGATGGCCATGTGGTCTATACCAACCATGTACTCGATTTTCTTGACCTTACGTGTATACATGTCTCAACCATATGAGTAGATTTTATGTAGTCTTTATCAACCTTATATGTAGTCTTATCAACTTTACGTGTTATATACTAAGTATGGTCCAACCTTAAGTGTGGTCTATCTCAACCTTACATGTATGCAGACATTATCCATGCCTTTTCCATATTTATTCAAACTTCTTCTATAATTTAAAATAAAAAATCCACATACTCAAATAGACTATAAGAAACTCTTTAATAGATACCATTTCATGCATGACATCCAATGCATGAATATATAACAATCCTCAAAGTATCACCACTTTATTTCCTTTTCAAAAAAATGTATCTTGGAAAATTTAACTTCTTCAACTATATTGGACACACCAACTTATTCAACACATATTGTTAAAAAAATCCAATATGAATCTTTAGGGTGTATAATAAATTACCCTGATAGGGAAGCCACATTATAATTATATTTTATCCTTCCTATATTACACTTAGTATTTTTTCATGATTTTCAATGGAATAATTGTGGGGGAAGAGTTTTTCCATGGTAGAAGAGGTTTCTTTGTATTTAGAAGAATATTTGGGGTATTTTAATTGAGTGTGGGAAAAGGTTCATGAATTATCTTTCATTTTATTTCATTATCTACCCTATAAATGAAAAAATAATTTAAAAAGTAATTATTGGAAAAAGTAAAAATGAAGATTGTTGAAAAATAACTAAAAAAATATGATTAGAAAAAATATTAGAAGTGGGTATATTTTATGATGCTTATTTTCATGTAATATTTGTTCCTTTTATTTGATATGTGGGATTTCAGGTGATGCCTTTTTTTGGGGGGTGAAATTTTTATTTTTTATCATGTAATGTGCTTTAGAGTCAACCTCCTTTTGAGACTATATGTTTCTGGAATAAATAATCTATCAACCATCAATCTCAGAGTTATTTTATCCTTTCATGTAAGTCCTCATTATTATTGTTGATATTTTTATTTATGGGGAGGAGAATTCAGATTCTTTGTAAGACTATTTTTAGGATGCATGTACTTTAGGTATGATTATAAATCTATTAAATATGTTCCTTGAGTGATGAGAGAAATTTTTTTCAAGTGGGGTAGATAAAAAAGTGGCATGTATAATAATAATGAATTAAGAAATGTGAATAGTGGTTTGGAGGAGCATCATCATTTCAAGAGGGAAAGTAAAATACATGGTTGACTAGTTTTCCAGAAAAATGAGGATTTGAAAATATTTTACTCAAGCTTGAAAATTTATCCCTTATTGATGATTATTTAATTTTTTTTGTTTATGGTTTTTAAACCATGGTAGGATGGGTGTACTTTGTGGTACGTTGAGATTTTATTCTTGAGGTTAAGAAATGGTTTGAGAACTGGGGGATTTAATGGATAAAATTCATACATACATTTTTCATTTATATTTTTATTATTTAATGGTGTTTATTTTAAAATATAAGTTAGTTTTAATATGTTATGATAGAAAATACCTACATGCGAGGTTAAACAAACTTTATAGTAAAAAAAAAGAAAAAAGAAGAAGAATTTATGGTCTTGAATAATTTTTTTGTAGATTTAGGAAATGAAATATGGAGAGGATATTAAAAAATATGTTATCCCCAGAAATCAATGGGAAAAAAACAGGCACTATGAGGTAGTCGAACGAGCTCCACCATAGCTGACCTAGGTGGTAGATATGGAGTGCAGAGGCATATACCCAATTCAGGGTGGTGCTAGGAAAGAAGAAAACCCGGTGTGGCGTGGATGTAGACCCTGGAAAACGCGTCCCCAAAGTTTTCCAAATTCTTCCATACATGATCAAATATCGTAGACCTTTTCACAAGCTTCGATTTGGTAGGTCGCAGGGCCCGAATGGAGTTACGGATTAGGAGTTATGGACATTTGAAGTTGGGCTGAAAAACTGGCTCGCGAAGCCCCTTCGCGAAGCCCCCTCCGTGATCGCGGAGCAGCGCCACGAAGCAATGAGGTGGGATGCTCGGAGAACTCATTTGACATTCGCGACACGCCGCGAAGACCCGTCGTGAAGCACAGGAGGTGGGATGCTCTGCGAAGGAATTTGACGTTCGTGAACCCGCCGCGAAGCGAAGGAGGCAGGACGCTCCGCGACCGCCTTTGACGTTCGCGATCCACCGCGGAGCAAGCTCCATCTTCGTGCCAAGCGAGCTTTGCTTCATAGATCCCCTTGCCTATAAATACCCAGCTCACCCCCCTTATCTGTACGACCACGACCACTTCGCCCCTTGGGCGGCCGATCTCCCGGTCCGCGGAGCTCCGCTTTGCGGCTCTGCGAGGCCATGCTCCGCGAGCAGCTTGCTTCGTGTTGCTTCTCCGCGAGTCCCTACTCCGCGAGTAGCTTCCTTCACGTTGCTTCTCCGTGAGCCGATGCTCCGCGATCCGCCCTTGCTCTGCAAGAGGCCCATAATCCGCGAGTCCATGCTCCGTGAGCCAATGCTTCGCGATGCTGCTCCACGAGACCATGCTTCGTGAGAGCCCATTGCTCCGCAAGACCCCTTTGCTCCGTGAGACCCCTTTACTCCGTGAGAGGCCATTGCTCCACGAAGCTACTTCGAAAAGACCTATCCTTTACGAGGATCCTAAGTTCGCACCCACCGGTCCATACCGCGGGGGTTGCGCCCCCGCACCCCCGCTCGAGGTCAATGCCGAGTTGCGGTCCCGAACCTCCAGGCCGGTCCCTTCGCTACCGTTACAAACCCCCATGAAAAATGGAGAGTCTCACTGCAAACTTTTCAGGCCGGGACGTCGGCATTTTCCATTGCGTCTTTATGTACATCCTCCTTCCACTAATGGAATACCATGATTTGAGAGACTCCTCCACACACCATGAAACACCTTGAGTCAACATATTCCTCTCGGTACCTTTCACATGTTGTGAGTAGATATTATCATCATCCATTTCCTAAGTACCTTGAGTCGAACCATTCCTCAAGAAACTCCTCCAAACCCCATAACCTGACTCCTATGCCAGGTTGAACCAGAAAGGGTCGCCCTTGTGTAAGTCCCAACACCAGCCATTTCTTGGTGCCTTATGGCAGCAGTCCTCTCTATATGACTTTAAACTGTAGTACTCCCTATGTTCCAGTCATAGGATGCCTCTTTCTCCCAAAAAGAGATGCCTTATGATCCAAGCATGAGATGCCTAATTCCATGATTACAGTGGCGTAACTTCAAGAGCATTGGAATCTGTTCAAACATTCCATCACTCCACCTCACGATTTGCGTGTCCTTCATTCTGATCCTCATCCACTTCCATGTCTGGAGGGACCCCCTAACGGCCTGGTTCCATGACACATCAGCTCACCTACAGTCCTAGGCCAACACCCGGGAAGACATTGGAAAACACATCGAGTCAGGTCCTATTTTTCAAACACGGTCAACAGTCGACCCTCGTTTGTTTGTCCCCACTTCAGGCTAACGCGATATGGATGCTGTGTTTCGAACACGGTCAACATTTATCCTCCATCGTCATGCCACCCTCACCGCGTTCCAAATGTCGGGCATGTGATTCACACATTTCATCTCCCTTTGTTCGGACTGATTCCAACGCCCTTGGCGTTATCCTTCTTGTGCACTAGCGCATAGGTAAATGCCTCAACCCACCAGCGAGTTGGGATGCCCTCATGGCCAGACATGAAGAATACATTATGATCAGCTTCCTAGCGTAAGCCCCATCCACCAGTGCCTCTCCATAGCAGCACGTGGGAATCTTCCTTGCGTAAGCCCCATCCACCATTGTCGCTCCTTAGCGGCACCCGGGCAGCTTCCTAGCGTAAGCCCCATTCACCATTGCTGCTCTATAGAGGCACCTGAGCAACTTCCTAGCGTAAGCCCCATTCACTAGTGCCGCTCCATAGCAGCACCCGGGCAGCTTCCTAGCGTAAGCCCCATTCACCATTGCCGCTCCATAGCGGCACCCGAGAAGCTTCCTCGCATAAGCCCCATTCACCATTACCGCTACATAGCAGCACACAGGCAGCTTCCTAGCGTAAACCCCATTCACCATTGCTGCTCCATAGTGGCATGCGGACAACTTCCTAGCGTAAGCCCCATTCACCATTGCCGCTCCATAGCAGCACGCGGGCAACTTCTTAGCGTAAGCCCCATTCACCATTTTCATTCCATAGCGGCATCCGGGCAGCTTCCTAGCGTAAGCCCCATTCACCTTTTCCACTCCATAGCGACACACGAGAAGCTTCCTAGCGTAAGACTCATTCACCATTGCCACTCCATAGCGGCACGTGGGCAGCTTCCTAGCATAAGCCCCATTCACTATTGTCGCTCCATAGCGGCACCCGGGCAGCTTCTTAGCGTAAGCCCCATTCACCATTGACGCTCCATAGCGGCACCCGCGCAACTTCATAGCGTAAGCCCCATTCACCATTGCCGCTCCATAGCGGCACCCGGGCAGCTTCCTTGCGTAAGCCCCATTCACCAGTGCCACTCGATAGCAGCACCCGGGCATCTTCCTCGCGTAAGCCCCATTCACCATTTCCGCTCCATAGCGGCACCCGGGCAGCTTCCTTGTGTAAGCCCCATTCACCAGTGCCGCTCCATAGCGGCACCCGGGCATCTTCCTCGCGTAAGTACCATTCACCATTTCCGCTCCATAGCGGCACCCGGGAACCTTCCTAGCATAAGCCCCATTCACCATTGCCGCTCCATAACGGTACACGGGCATCTTCCTAGCGTAAGCCCCATTCACCATTGCCGCTCCATAGCGGCACCCGAGCAGCTTCCTAGCGTAATCCCCATTCACCATTGTCGCTCCATAGAGGCACCTGAGAAGCTTTCTAGCGTAAGCCCCATTCACCAGTGTCGCTCCATAGCGGCACCCGGTTAGCTTCCTAGCGTAAGCCCCATTCACCATTACTGCTCCATAGCGGCACCCGGGCAACTTCCTAGCGTAATACTCATTCACCAGTGCCGCTCTATAGCGGCACCCGGGAAACTTCCTAGCGTAAGCCCCATTCACCATTGTCGCTCCATAGAGGCACCCGGTTAGCTTCCTAGCGTAAGCCCCATTTACCATTGCCACTCCATAGCAGCACGCATGAAACTTTCTAGCGTAAGCCCCATTCACCATTTCTGCTCCATAGCGGCACCCAGGCAACTTCTATGTGTAAGCCCCATTCACCAGTGCCGCTCCATAGCGGCACCCAGGCAGCTTCCTAGCGTAATCCCCATTCACCAGTGTCGCTCCATAGCGGCACCCGGAAAACTTCATTGCGTAATCCCCATTCACCAGTTCCGCTCTATAGCGGCACCCGAGCAACTTCCTAGCGTAAGCCCCATCGACAGTTGTGATCCCAATCAGTGGTAAGCCGTTGTGATCCTATGCAACGGTAATCCGTTGACATCTTTATCTAGCGGTAAACTGTTATGACCCAATCTATCAGTAATCCGTTGAAACCCCCAATCGACGGTAAGCCGTCATCAGAAGAACTATGTGTACTTTGATTACCTACCACAGGGATACGTATGAAGCCTCTTCAAGGATCAATCCCGAAACCATCGTCTTCCTTTTCCTCGGTCCTCCATCTTGGAGTAAGTCCCAGTACCATGGGATGACCAATGCATAAGCCCCCCTTCGCTTCTCACAGACGCACCTTTTATGACGTGATCGTCAGGTCTCTGCTGCCTCTTGTTTCTCACACCGAGCACGACTCACGTGGGCTTAGAG
Organism: Viscum album; assembly: GCA_963277665.1. Taxonomy (NCBI): domain Eukaryota; kingdom Viridiplantae; phylum Streptophyta; class Magnoliopsida; order Santalales; family Viscaceae; genus Viscum; species Viscum album. Next base: position 618,962,342 of record OY728162.1, on the reverse strand, counting down.
TAGGCATTGGCCATGACAATACCCCATCCATCATGACGTTAAATTGTATGCCCCCGTCCAGCATGACGTTAAACTGTATGTTGTCCCGCATGAAATTAAACTGTACATCCATTTGAACTAAGAGGTCTTTGATCCATGTGAAGGCATGGTACATAGGAATCACCCACGAGGTTCAAGCCCACCGCCTGTCATTTATTCATGTCAGGGTTCACCCTCATCCCGCATGACGTCAAACTGCATTCCAGTCCAGCAGTAAGCCGTTGTGACTATCCTGAACTACGTTGACTTTGATCCATGCCAAGGCATGGTACTTAGGAAGCCTCATGAGGTTCAATCCCACCACCAGTGGACCCCAGGGTTCACCTTCACGTCGTTTTGCTGACGAAGCCCTATTTGAACTACGAGGTCTTTGATCCATGTCAAGGAATGGTACGTAGGAAGCCTCCCTGAGTTTCAAGCCCATCATTCATCAGACCAAGGTCCTTCTTCACGTTGGTTCTCCCACACCCATATCCCCTTTGAACTACGTGGAATTTGATCCATGTTAAGGCATGGTACGTAGGAAACCTCACGAGGTTCAATCCCACCATCCACTCGGGCAAAGGTCCTCATTCACGTCGGTTCTCCGACACGCCCCCGTCCCGAATGATGTTAAACTGCATCCCAATCTAGCGGTAAGCCGTTGTGACCCTGTCATCCAGTTGTTCCGACACCCCTTCGTGTCAGTTCAACAACCCCTTTTCCCGAACTATGAGGACTTTGATCCATGCCAAGGCATGGTACGTAGGAAGCCTCATGAGGTTCAAGCCCACCACCTATTAAACCAAGGTCCTTCTTCAATTTCAATTCTCTGGTGTCCAACCCAAACTACGTGGACTTTGATCCATGTTAAGGAATGGTATGTAGGAAGACTCACGAGGTTCAAGCCCACCACTCGGTCGTTCCGACCTCATTCATGTCGGTTCACCCGACACCTTGGGAAGCCTAGAGTGTAAGACCCACACCATTTTTAACTACATGGACTTTGATCCATGTGAAGGCATGTTACGTAGGAAACCTCATGAGGTTCAAGAACAACACCCATCAGACCAAGGTATACCTTCACGTCGGTTCATCGACACCATCCCGAACTACGCAGACTTTGATTCCCTGCCACGGGGATACGCAGGAGGTCTCTTCGAGGATCAAACCCAACTTCACCGTCGCCCATGCGATGGTCCCATTTCATCCCCCCTACAATTCATTCAACTCTCCATCATCCATCCTGATTCTCATCCGGGCCGCCACATCCCGGTGGGATCATGCCATCCATCTCCTCGCTGCTCCTAGCAGTACATGGGCCGTTATCCACACATAAGCCCCATCATGTCTCTAGGTCGTTGTCCTCTGTGTACACCCCAATTCATCACCCATTCAAACTATGTGGGTTTTGATCCCTATTGTCTATATAGGGTACGTAGGAAACCTCCCTGAGGTTCAATCCCAGCCAATAGTAAACCTTGGTGTTTCCCCATTCTGGGGTGCACACTCCCTGATCCGCCCTCAGTGGTGTCCAGATCAGCTTTCACAGCGTGACATCTCCCCTCTACGGGACACACCACCTCTGATCCGTCTATATGGGAAGTTATGATCACCCTCATTCTGTCTCTACAAGATGTTAAACTCGCGGCATAACTTGTGATAAACATGAGATTCCTGAGGAAAACCTCGGATGAAACGCCTTTGGCATAACCGTCTCCGTAAGACGTTAAACCCATGACATACCCCGTTTTAAACATTGGAAGCTGAGGAAAAACTCAGATGCATGCCTATGGCATATGATTCCCCCCATTCAACGTGGGATGCCTCAGGTTCTGCACCCTTGAGATGCCCTATTATGAGGAAGAATATAGGTTCCCCAATGTCCACGCACCCAGAGATGCCCCGACATGCCTGATGTTGTCATCTACTCTGACCGAAGGTTTCTATCATGTCAAGACCCCATTGAATGTCTTGATGGAAGTAGTGTAATTAACCGGCATCCATGAAGATATGGCACCAAGAACGAGATTCACGAACAACGTATTAAATCTATGAGGGAGACTCGGACTAGGTGACGAGTTCTGAGGAGGAATCCACAGAAGGAAGAACCGACATCCCATCATCCCGTTTCGATCAAGGAGCTGATGTCCCTGAATAAGTAACGAATGCCTCCCACCTTTGGAAAGCAGGAATGCGGGGCAACAACTACGTGTCCACAGACGGATGCACGCGCCCTGGCGAAAGCGTCGGAAACAATGGAACTAGGAAAAGTTTTTGTAGTATAGGTAGCACCATGGGAAAGAAACGAGCCACCCAACCACATCTTGATTGATAATAAATGGCATATAGACTTCAAGTCTAATGTGGGTCATGAAAACTATAGGTACTATACAAATAATAAAAAAACTGAAATGACACTATATGTGTTATCTCCTTCCTTGACCAAGGGTTCTATATGAATCATGCCTGGTGAAACACCAATAATTACATGGTCACAATTTGATCCAAGCATAAGGATTGGTGTTAAGATTTTTACTGGGGGACTTCTACCAAAATAGTCTTCTACTTTGGTTAGAGTTGCTACTACTAATTTGGTACGTTTTGTTTTATCCATCCTCTCATGGCTAGAATGAGAGGTTAGGCTTTGTTCCATGGTGATTGTAATGAATAGAAATTAATGTATTAGTCTATTATTATTTTTAATGGATTTTAGGTTGGGTTTTTACACTTATCATTTTTTCTCATATCTCTCTCTTATTATCTAAGACATGACCATTGTTTTGTGAGTGAGAGAGTTATTTTTAGTGCATTAACTAGGGTGTAGTATTCTCTATAACCATTAGGTTGATTTCATACTATGTTTAAACATGGTTTTGGGTTACCTATTTCATTTTCTAACCAAATTATTTGACCATGATAAGGGAGGATTAGTGAGATGGAGAATGATTACTCATCCTAAGGGAATTTATTGGACCCGATTCTAAAAACTTCATGATTTTTAATTCATATTTTCATGTCTCATTACTTTATGAACCTAGATTTATAATTTTATGATACCATTCTCTACATTATTTTTCTTTTAAAATTAAAATATAAGTATTTTACTTTCATTTAGTTTGTTTTCTTAATTTACGAATTTCACATTTCCTAAACCTTTTCTCAGTGGTTTTGACCCTGGTACTCACATTCTAATAATAATTATTATTAATTTTAGTGATTTTTTGGTGTAATGCTTATAAATTTCTAAACTGGTTTACCCATGGGGAACTAAAGACACCCATTAGGAGGTCTATTTCTTTAATTTTTAGTTTCTTTAGGTACACATTCCTTTATTTTTAGTTTTTTAACTTGTTTGTTTCTTTTTGGATATTTTTAAGGAAAAAATTAGTTGTGGTCATATTAAAGACAATTTTTAGCACACTAGAGGTTATTCATATTATTAAACTAGGCCTTTTCACTTCATAATTTTCCTTATATATTGTCTAAAAAATATACTTAAAATATTAAAAAATAATTTAATTGAAATTGGTATAATGCATGTTTTAAGTGAGTGGGGAATATAGCCTATTATTAATCTAGGATTTTATTTTCTTTTTTAAAAAAATTAGCATAATTTTACACCACTATCATTTTTTACCTTGGATATTTTATGGTATTTTATTTTATTCTTTTTGGCACATTCATATGATTGATGGTATGATTTAATTCCTTGAATTTTAATTTTATCATAAAAGGAATTTTAGTAAAATGGTAAACCTGTGTTTATGAACATTATCTAATGATAAATCAATACATCAAAGATGTTTTTAAACCTTTTATGAATATTCGATATAATTAATTTTTTCTGATGGATCTTGTATCATGTTATACAATCTAGAACTTTATATAATTTCTCTTCCAAAACACATTTTTGTTTATGAGGTGTTAAAATAATAAAGGCATTTTTTCTCAAAGGCCCTTTGTTAAATAAATTCATTCCACCTTGAAATTTTATCCCTACCATAAATGTTCTTTCTAAGAGACATGTTACAAACTAAATACCTTCCCACCAGACTCTTTTTTGAAATAAATGTAAATAGTGAAAGCTTAGTGTGTGTGAGGGGGGGGGGATATTTTCATGGATCTTTCTAAGAAACACATTACTAGGAGAAATTATCCTAGTGAAAATAAATCAAAATAGGTAGTGGAGTAATAAAAAAATTCAATTCATTATTCCCATAAAAATATCTAAAAATGAATTGAAGTGATTATTAAAATAAAGAAAAGAGGCTTGAGGAATAATATTTTTCTTGCGTAAAGACTAGTGTGCCTACTTCCAAAAATGATAGGAGGAATTTTATTGGAGATATTTTAAGGAAGATTAAGGAGGAAACTTTAGTAATCTTAAAACATAATATCATGTATTTGTATTTGATATCTTATGATCATCTTTAAACATGTTTTTAAACATTGAACTACTAAATAGAATCACTAGATGAACCCATGTATATCCCTTTAGATATTCATTCTTCTTCTCTCAAGTGAGTGGAAGAATGATAAGTGAAGTAAGCCTATAGAAACAATACATGATTCCAAGAATGAAAAAGGTCTTTAAAATAAATTTTACAACAACTATGAGAGAAATATGTTTCTAAGAAGGTAGGTGTGAAATATTATTCAGTGGAATAAGAGATTGAAAAAAAACATGATCCAAAAGAGATAAAGGAATTAATTTTATATGATGCATGATATATTATCCATTGATATGATAATTCACTACCAATATTGTTTTTTCCAATTATACTTGGTTTTTATATTGATTTTACCTAGGATAAAAAAAGATAAGTGTGGTGGAGTCACAGAACATGTATTTTATATATTTTTCATTGTAATTCATTGATTATATCCCCAACATTTTGATAACAAATGGGTAGTAATAAAATTTTCATTATATTAGGGTATTTTTTATTTTATTATAAATATGTATTAATATCACGATTATATTGATTTATTTAATTTTCAGTGTTAAATTTTAACGGTCATACCATAATTTAGGTTTTTTGAATATGCAGGTGAAGGCTAGTGATGTTATGCAAGAGTATATTTATTTTTAACCAGATACGTATAAATAAATTAGTGTTTATTCTATATTAATAAGAATAAAAATAGCCTACTTAATATTAGATGAGTATTTTTGAATGAAATGTATGAGTAACCTGGGATACAGTGACGCTACACAATATTTCAGCCCTTTACTACAAAAATGCAAGAGTTTCCTAATTACATAATAATAAATCAAAAATTTATAGTTCCATGTATGAATAAAATTATTCTATATAATATTAAATGATGGTTATGGAAGATTAAATGTAACCATTTTATGATTAAATTGGAATTCAAATTTTCTATGTAAGGTTTTTCACTTTTCCAAAATTGACATAGCTATATGCATAAGAAATTGTTCCCTAACCATACTTTCATGAAATTATTGACTTGGAAAAAATAACTAATAATAAATGTTCATTAATGAAAATGGAGTTACATGTGAATCTCATGCAACCCAAGGGGAATATCAAATATTACTCATAATTATTTTCTTAACTAAACTAGGGAATCAAGGAACAACTTGTCCATGTAGTTATAAATACTAGATAAAAGAAGAAAATGGTTGTGGGTTCTAAAACCTACACTTTATAAAGTTTAATTATGAAATAATATTTATAGGAGGATCATGTTTTCTATCAAGGGAGGATGAGGTCACTGTAATTTGGGCTCCCAACCATTGAGATTAGCTATTGTTTTTTTATTTTAACTATAATTTTCATGTGTTAATTGAAGTGTGTGTTTATTTCTCTCAATTTAGATCTCTCACTCTCACAATGGTGAGAGGCTGACATGAGGAGTTACTCCTAGGATTAAGTGAAGTATACTTATATTATCTTGTTCTTGTTGTGTAAATTTTTATTATCAAACCACATAGAATCATGAGGGATGTCTATATGGGGGTTGGTGATAATTCCTCTTAACTTTTTCCCTAGTTTTCTTTCTATTTATGAAAAAAAATTATCTCGTCCTACATTAAAGGATTTTCATACAATGGAATTAATATTTTAGTGAAGATTGTGATGAATTTGTAACCCAATGAGTTTAGTGATAGTCACAACTCGATCGAGGTGTCTCCCTTGCACTGATTAAGGAGACAGTGGAATACAACACAATAGGGGTCCCCACATTTATTGTATATATATACAATAGGAGTAATAAGGATGATTATGTGAACAATGTGGAAAAAATTATATAGTTAAATAGGGATGATAATTAAAACATAGTGCTGGAATATTTAGGTAAATCCTAGGAGTATCCTTTTTTCTTCTATGTTGTGTGTTTTATAATTTTTATTTACTTTTTTATTATTATTATCTCAATATCCAAACACCCATGATTTTACATGTTTTCAATATAGAAAAAAAACATATAAGTGAAGGAGTACAATGAATATTTGGTGAGGTCCTTTGAGTGACACCCCAATTCGGACACTATACTGCACCTTGGGATTAGGTTGTATTGAAAGGACACCATGATAAGCCTTGATCAATGTAACACACCTTATTTTGACTTCCATAAAATATTATTGTCTATAATTGACATTTATACCAAAAAGATAAAAACGTTAAACTTATAAAAAAACACTATACTCATACAATATTTCAACCTAACTGAGTGTGTACCTTATTCACATATAATACACCCTAATATTACTTTAATATTATACCCTTATAAATTAATATAACTAGGAAAGTCATTTATCATACCACAAATCATGTATTTCAATGTGATATCTTCTTTTTTAGGAGCATCATACATCATAAAACATGTATCCCACATCAATTTTATATCTTTAATAAATTAATACAAATAGAAATCAAAATCATTACCATGTTATTTCATCCATGAAATATGAATAGAGAACATAATATACTTTATATTGATGCATAACCATGGTGGTGGGTTATAATTTACCAATATAACCAACCATGAACTATGAATAATACTTCATACACTAAATAGATTTATATTAGTTATAAATAACACAAGATAAAGATTTATTGTCTCGTTTCATTATTTGGGACACACATGATCAATTTTCTTTTACTGGGGAGAATCATCTAGGAGCCAAATTTTTTTATCTTGAATTCCTTTATTAGTGTGCCATGTAAAATAACATGTGGTCTCTAAACTTCAATATAATTATATAAATCATAGAATAATTGAAATGTGCCATTTTAATTTTGAAAGGCTTGATTTATTTTTTTGTATCAATTTTCATCACTCTAAGGTAATTTTTTAAGTAAACTAGTCCTTTTAGAATAATATGAAATCATTAATAAGGGTGTGTATTTTTTTCATAAATTATACCCATAAAACATACCATTCATTTAACTTATTATATTTGACATGGAATATCATTATCATTTGGTAACATGTCCTTTAAGAGATAAAGTATCTTTGTAAAGTTATCATAACTCCATCTATTATCAACCTTCAAAATTTATTGTATCGGTACTATTGATAGTGTTTTATATTTGGTACAACGGTTATACAGTAACATATTTTCACAGTTCTTTAACTTCTCAAATATTTTTTAATAATATTAAATCTCATATTAAACCACCATTGGAATTTAATCAAAACGATTTTTGGAATTGTATACACTTGTATGAATATTAGATAATCCATAAACTAAACTAATATTCTAGTCATTAGATATATTATGTTCTACACCATGTTTAGTTCACTATTTGTAACTTAGATCAATTTCATAATAGAAAAGTTTTACTTCCAACTAATTTAGAGAAATTATCCATGAGTAAAAATAATGAAAAAAAAGTTACATAAGTCGAGAAGGTACATTTTCATGCATTATTGCAAACTTGATGAACTCTTTGAACTCATCTGTATATTATTTTATCATTTGATTAGTATCCATCCATTTCAATTCATAGTCATATTATTTGGTTCAATAGTGTTTATATTTCACTAAATAAATATATTATAAAAAATAAACATATGTATACAATTATTAATAGACACACATGCATATATATATAAATATATATATAGATACATACATGGACATATACAAATAATTCATAAAAATTTATACATGAAAATCATAGTTTATAAATATATAAGGTATACATATAATTTATTATATAAATTATATATAATAATACATGTAAAGTGTATAATGTATATATATATAAAGTATAAACATATTAAAACATAATATAAACTATACATAGAAATTATCTTGTATATGTACATAATTTAGACATAAATTATTGATATAATACATACCTATTAACACACACACATATATAGTTTACATAATACATATACATATATATGAACATTATAGACACACACATTATGTGAACTTTATATATATATATATATATGTGGTTTACATAACATAAATAAATAAATATGCACACACACTAGCACACACATGTGCGGGAATGGGCGCACACACACACACACAGATATATATATATATATATATATATATATATATATATCATGTTTTTGTGTGCATGTGTGCACTAAGTATTATGTATTTTCAATATATAGAGATAGATTGATCAATCATTTCCACAAAAAACATAGATAATTATCAAAAAACATATTAAATTTATCAAAAATATTAATAACATATTTTTATGGAATGCCATAGGTTTCTAAATGAATTTATGTGAGAAAACTCAATTATTTAACAATTTTTTGGAAGGGATTCACACAACATTGATGAATTCAATAAATAAGTAGAATAGTTTTATGGCTATATTTAAATAACAATATGAAAATCTTTATCAATTCTTAATGTAAAATCGCTAATAATGGTATCCTTTCTTAATTATAAAAAACAAAACTCTAAGGAAATGACCTTATATCTATAATGACCCAAAATATATTATATGATATTTGAATTTTGAATATATATATGTGTTCCATATTTAGGTATATTATAGATAATAAAACACTTACACCACATAATAAAAACTAATAATACTTAATTTCATTAACTTAGAACATATAAATATTCTCTATAGAATTAAAATAGTATAATATGATAATAAAAACATAAAAATAAAACCACTAGAGTAGAAAAATTTAGATCATTTTTTTCTCCAATAACTATCACACTCATGAAAAACACTGTAAAAAAACAATACATTAGTAATGAAACAAGAATTTTAAAAATGAATAATATTAAACATTAAGTGGAGTTTGAGTGAATGATAAATGAATAAAACAAGTGGAATTTATAGGAATTATAAAACCAACATGACCATTTAAATAGTAACCAACCCATTAAGAACAATATGGTGTCCTTTGAAATTAGTAACTTTGCTATTTGAATAGTAATCTATTCATTATAATAGTATCTTAACCAATAAAACAATGTAATGACATGTAAATAATATTTACTATGAATAAATTAAGTAAATTTAAATATTATAATTCCAAAAAACAAATATTAAAATAGAAAACTCAAATGAAAGTATAAGGTGAATTTTAATAAAGTGTATGTTGGGTCCTAATGTGATAATGGTCGATAGGTTAAGAGGGGGGTGCATTGACACTTTTAAAATATTTAATGAATTATAATCAAATTTAATAATTAATGTAGTGGAAATAAAAGATAAATTAATATAATGATTTTTATAGTAGTTTGGATATGAATGATCTTACTCTACTCTTCACCCCTCTCAAAAATAAAGAGATATAGAACCCACTAAATATGGAATCTATTAATTTTGAATGGAGAACACAACCCTTTATAATGCCTTTTTAAACCCTAGAGGAATAACCCGAAACAATTTTTTTTCATACTTGGTGGCTTAAACTAATCACACTATATTTTTTAACACCTAGATGGACAAATTAGAACCTACCTTTTCAAGTGTTCGTAGAAACCAAACCATTCTTTTATCTAAACCAAGCCACAATTGATTACCTTTCCTTTTATAAGTAATGGTAGAACCCATACATTTTTTGTAAGGTGAAAATTTTCTTAAATAATGTTTTAGTTTAAGTGGGTCTCTCCTTTATGGATAGATAAGTGTTTACAAAGTTTAATTGGGGGCTCGGGGGTTCCTCGGAGGCTCGGGGTGCAAAGATAAGAGCAATCAGTCCAAGCGGTGCAAGGCGCATGGTCTGCGCTCATTTAGGGGAAAATGTGCGGGTAAACTATGTGGACCAGCCATCCTCAGACAGTAGCCTTCACACGATCTGTGCATGGTTAGGGAAAACTGTGTGGGATCCCTAGGAAACCATGTGGGTTGGCCTCTTGTGAATAGTAGTTGTCACACGATTTGCGCAGGGTTTGGAAAACCATGCGGGTAAACCGTGCGGCCCAAAAAAGTTGGAAAATTTTAAAAAAATGCCACCCTGTGATTTTAAAACCCAACTCAGTTTTTTCCTCCTCCCTCTCCCTTGAAACCCTAAGAACGAACCAAAGCTCCCAAGAGCTCTCAAGGATGGATCTCCTTCGATTCTTGGGCATTTTGAGTGCTGTCAAGTGTGGATTGAAGATCCGGGTAAGCCTAATCCTCCTCTTGTTTCTCTTTTTTAGTTTAGAGTTTGTATCTTCCTCTATTCTCCATTTGAAACCCTAAAACCCTCTTTTTCGGGTGAACTTAAGGTTTAAGCTTCAAGGGATACATGAATTTATATTTAAGGGAATGATTAAGAGTATGTTCATCTTAGGATTTGTGGTAGGTGGTCTACAAGTATTATCCCATAGTTTTATGTTGGGTTTGTGCGTGGAAGTTTGTGTTATTTTCCCCCCTTTTTGGTGTTCTTGGTTTCATTGAGGCATTTGATAGAAGTGGCTATGTAAGTGACCAATTGCAACTCTCAAGATCCCTATGGGATGTGTAGAGGATGGATTGACCATTTAAGGGTCACCCATGGGGTGTGCCGGATTTTCCAGATATAGAAAATGGTTGGTTTAAATGAAGTGTTGTCAAGTGATAAGGTGGAACCCATGTAGAATATGTGTTAATGGTTAATTAAGTGTAAATGTAATGATAATAGAGATGCCTAGGATGATAATTCATAAGGGGTTTTTTTATGACATGGAAATGGGCAATTTGGGTTGAAGGGGATTATGTAAATTGTTTAACGAAATTTGGATAGAAATTCCTAAGGGGGATTAGTGCATATTAAATGGTAAACTTGTAATTGGACAATGGAATGAAGATGGGGAGATATGTTAATGAGATGTAGTAAGGGAATGGATGAATTTTTGGAATGGGTTAATACATGATTATTAGGTGGTACACCTAAATGGTTGAATGCAATAAAGAGATTATGTTATGTGATATGAGAATGGTAATTGAAATGCATAAGTGGGTTAATGCTTGCGAAATGATAAATGGGCTAAATGGGTTAATGAATAGTAAATTATGAATTTGGCTAAGGCGTAGGGTTTGTTGAATACACCAAATGGGCTAAGGAACGGGAATGAAAAATTGGCTAAATGGATATGAATTGTAATTGGAAAATGTGTTAATGGGTTATGGCATAGTATTAATTCCCATATTGTTTTCTATGCATTGTGAATGATGATTTCCAATGGCATTGGTTATGTTATGTCGTGTTATGGTATGGTTGTAGTGATTGATAAATAATCATGTGCACATGGCTTGGTAGTGTGGGGTATTGACTTGAGGTTCTACACCCACAGGTCGAGTTATAGACTGAGGCTCTAAACTCCACCCAAAAATGCACGGGTTAGGCAAGGGGAAAGAGGATCTATTCCCCTAATAGTTACATTCCACCCGGACTGAGGCTTCGAGGTGAGGATAATGGTTTGATGTGATATGTGTGTCCCTAGTGAGATAGAGACTAGATTGATTTCCCCTATGCATTGTGATTGATTTCCTTAGACCCATGTATGGATGATATATATGCCTAACCCAAAAAGAATATGTTGAAATGGATTTTGTGTGAAAATGGTATAAGAAATGAAATTGGTATAAACTATATTCACAGACTAAATAAACATTGTTAACTAATGGCACCTGAACTGTCCCTTGTTAACTTACCTTTCATTTTGTACTTGCATGCACTACTTATTAGAATGAATATTTTGTAGACATTATTGGTGGTGGCCTACTGAGTTTTGTACTCACACCCTACTTAGGCTGTTGTTGGGTACCCGAGCAGACTTCTTGGTTTCAGGTCAGGACAAGGGAAAGGGCCCTATACTAAGATGTTGAGTTGGTCTCGGTATGTTCATGAATAAGGATCCAGACTTAGAGTCGGGACCTGTTGGGAGTTTTGGTCATTTTTTTATTTTGGGTTTCTTTTCCTTGCACTGTATCATGATATGACATATTTACTATTGTATATGATTGTACCCAGTTTTTGGTAATGAGTCATTTATGGATGTTTTTGATTTTCATTTATTGTTTCTATTGTTTAAATTATAACCTGTTGTGTCTTACTCTGGTAAATAGGGTATAGTCTCCCCACGTAACTCATTAGACCCTCATTGCTAGTCAGCAACCTCTGGCCTATAGGGAGGCGTGCTTGAGGTCATGTGACGAACCAGCTCGGAGAACTAGTTTAGTGGCTTCTAGGTTGGGGATGTTACATTTTGTATAGGTTAGTATAACCCTAGTCCTACCTTTTATGGAAATTATAACCCAAACATGATTAAGAACACAAAATAAAAATAATTAAGATCCACAAAAACTATATGAACAAGGATCTGAGTGTCGAGCCAGCAAGGTTCGCTCCAACAACAATGGATCAAATTATTAAAGTTTAGTTGAGAGCAGTAATAAATCACCAAGGTGTGTCAAACATTATAGTTAAATAATATCCTCAACCACATCGCTTCACCGGTTTTTCAAACTCAATACATAGAGTTCTTTCATACACAATTGATTCAAAATAATAGATTCATTACACTAAATCCTTCCCAATATAGTATATGATTTCTTCATTGAATATGTATAAAAATTTTTACAATGTGGATAACTTTAATAATATTTAGTATTAAAACATTCTATACAGTGTATGCTGTCAAAATAATTAATACAACGCAAAAAATTCATAATAAAAAACATTATAATACATTAGAACACTCTAAAAAACCATGCAATTCAATATTTTCAAATTACAAACAATTTGAATTTGAAACTCATTTTTTTCAAAAAAACCAGTATGGAACTTTAACCCATATGAAGAGAATTTCATATTTCATATAATTATTCCAAATAAAATTCATTAGTATCAAAATAATTAATAAATATTTAAGAATTCATTAGATCAATGAAAACCCTTAGCACAAACTTGCAGTAAATAAAAATGTATAAAATAAAAAAAGTATGAAAAACATAGTATCATAGAAAATAATTTCCTTAAGGAATGGTTTATTTCTCAAAAAAGTTCAATCCTCATAGTAAGTCATAACTTGTGGTAGATCTCTATTTTCCTCATATGTTCGATCAGTTTCAATGTGTGGTCGATTGGAATCAATATGAAATTGATCAAATTTATAATGTGGGGTCAATTGATTTTTCAATGTGTGGTTAATTAGATTTTCAATGTGAAGTTGATCAGTTTTCCAATGTTTGGTTGATAAAAATTTCAATGTGTGTTCGATTGAAATTTCAACATGTAATCAATCCAAAAGTTATAAAAATTCAGGTCTTTTGTCTTATAGTCAATATATAGTCATGTAGTCAATCCAGTCTCTTCAAGTGGTTGGTTCAACAATAAGAAAAAATACAACTCTATGTGTTATGGTCGCTTAATTTTTTTTCATGTGTTCTATGCATCTGGTTATGTGGTTGATTCAATAGAAATTTTTTGACTCCCTGTATTATGGTTGCTTTAAGTTTTGTTTCTATGGTCAATGAATCTAGTCATGTAGTTGCTTGTACTTACTACCTCATTGTCACTTCACGATTTATTCATATTTTATAAAATAGATAAATATTAGAATTGTTACATTAACCCATATAAATATTAATTAGTTCAAAAAATACAAAACAAACATGGTTATTAAAATAGTAAACAATATTAATAATCAATCCTACTTATGTAAAATGGAATAAATGATTGAAATATAATCTATAATAAATTATAATTATATATTAAATAATTACTGTAATTATTAAATCCTAAATAAATAGTGTTTAGAAGGCACTTCAACATTCCCCCTTTTAATAATTATAGAACAAGAGCCAAATTTCTGCCCCTTTTTGAAATTGTTCAAAAAATATTAAACAAGTCTTTCCTTCTTAAATGAACGAAAAATTTAAGGTTAAATATGATCCTCCTAAGATGGATAAACATTTATGGGAAAAAACTAATACTTTTAACATTAACACCAACACACAAAAATATCCCCCTAAATGATTACTGGGAAAGAAACTAACCCTTCTAATCACAACTAGAAAAGTTTCCTATAGCCATGGTTTGGAACAATGGTGGTAGGATAAAAAACAGTGGAAATAGTTTATAGCCACAATTTCCCAAAATGTGGATGATAAAGATGTTACAATATAGGTTTTCAAATTCCATGGTTAAAACTGTGGTTATATCCTCTAGATTTTAGAAAAAAGGCCCTAATTCTATGCTTAAAAATGTGGCTATATCCTCCATATTCTAGAAAAAACTATTAACCTATAACCAAAAGCTTCCATAACTCATATCCTTCAATTGTTTCAGCTTACAGAAACATTCATATCCTTAATCAACCAAAAAATTCATTTATCATTTAAATTGTTTTTATAAACATTAGTAATTACATTAATGAATCATCAAATAATGTTTAAATTTTTTATGATTTCTTAAAATTGATGAAATGAAATGATTTTATAAAATATATAGTACTCTAAGTCATTCCAAAAATCATGATTCAATCATATCACTAGTCATGTTATAGGCATTACATAACAAAAAAATAACCTATAACTCTTATTGTTTTATGATATTTATTACATAATTAAATCATCCACTCACTTTTACAAAACAATTCTAGAGATAATATATTGAAACACCTAGAAATTTCAAGTATTCAAACTAAACTCAAAGGTAAGTCATACATACCAATACATAAGAAATGAAATTGAAAGAGATAACATAAGTAAGTGCAGGAAACACACTCATTAATAGATTGTAGACTAAGCTTCAAAATGTTTCTAGAAATCAACACACATTTATAAAATCCACTTTTAAATACCTAAAACATAATTTATTTAATTTTTATGCACAAAAGGTGTTATATATAGTGACTGATAACATAATCCTTAGTAAAAACCATAATAACCTCGATTAACTCAAGGATTTAGTATGTGGATATATAAATAATAGTGTAATGCCAAAAAGGGATAATTACCTTCAGGGCCAATTATTCCATACCATGGTAGTTCATAAATCAACCCACCATAAGCCACATATAAGTGAAAATTATCATAGCTCAAACATAGCACAACATGGTTAATGATAATCATCTCATACATTGCTAAAAACACAAAATATTACATCATTTATTGCCCATGACAAATCATGTTTTCATTTTATCCTGCCTACATATCATGTGAAATCAACGTGGAAATAAAAATCCATTCTCTATATTAAATATCATAATTTCTATAACACAATACAAATAAAGAACCTCCAACAAGGTCTCAATACCCTATATTTCACATCAAGGTTAATTACCCAACCATTACCCAATTATATATCCAATGTAACTATTTAAGTATTGATTTACAGCTTCATTATATATAAATTTATCATGTAACTCACACCTTAACAAACTCGGTTAAGGAACATCATCACACATTCTGGTTTAATATAAATTGAATATTTTTCCCCCTTAAAATAAATACTATATTTCCATTAAACATTTTTCCTATAATTTAGTAAAAAATTTAAATCATATCAATCTTACACTTTGGTAAGCTCAAGCATATGTCCAATACCCAAAGCACTCTATCTGATTTCTATAATATTATTCACCACTTTATAAACTTAAAATACTATTCCTAGATTTGTATAATCCACCAAATATAGCCTAACAATACCTCTAAATCTTTCAATCTTTTGGTTAATTCACCAAATTAGTCTTGACATGATAATCCCTCTTAAACACTAATTTTTACATGTGTAAATGACCATTTTAGCAGTAATTGTGCCACTTAAAACCACCAATATACGTTTAACTCATCACGAGGAAATAAAGAAACTTTTAATTCCACCATATACAATTAAAAAGAACTACTTCACACCTAATATATCATTATTCTCATTATTTATTAATTTTTTATCCTTATTTACCTATCTAAAATCATTACGTTATTGTCCATTTATCTTATGCATTTAATAATAACCTTTCCCCAACCAGTTCATCAATTTAAATATGTCTAACTTAATTCAAATCCTATATCACTATTTCAGGGTCATGATCATCATTCTAAAATTCAAAAAAAAAAATATTTATCACCAATTAGACTAATTACCAATAAAATAAACATGTAGAATAAATTTAAATCAATAAGTATTCTATATGTTAAAATTAATGTTTGTTTATAAAAAACTATAATCAAGTATAATATAATTCCAAATGTTTCTTATGTCAACTACCATGACCTCCAAATCATTGATATTTAAATTTATGAACATTTTTAATTTATAATCACTTGAAAATAAAAATTTTACACTCTAATTAATATGAATAACATAATAACTCCCAAATTCTCAAAACATAAATATTTAATCTAAAAATTTAATTTTTATCACAAAATTAACTAGAATAATATTGAAAATATATTTGGAAAATAAAAAAAAATATTACCACGCCAAATTTCCCCACACTTAAAAAATTGTTTTTTTTCAAGAAAACGGTTAAACATATTAAATGGAACCAAATTAATTTAAAAAATTAATGGATTGTAAATTCAACCAAGAGATGACTTTAAAAACTGTATTCCCCTATGAACTTTTTTAATTTAGAATAGATGATTTCAATTCTAAAAAAGAATGTTTTTTTATTAAAATATTGGTTTCATGTTTTATAAAATTTATAAAATTTATAAATTATTGAAAGGTTTTAGAAAAACATCACTTTTTATTCAAATTTTCTTACAAACTACTCTTTTTGTCCTTAGTGAACAAACATGTATATTTTAACATATAGAATCATTAGACATAATTGAATAAATAAGTGATTTTAATAATTAAAATGAAGAATAATTAACTCATACAACAATTATAGTATTAAAATAAAGAGCTCAACTTAGGATTAGGAGTGCATTTATAGTCTAGTTGAAAGAAAAAATTATTAGTTTAATTCTATCCATGAAGTTCAAATCAAATTAAAATTATAGAACTTACTCCTAAAGTTTCACCAAAAATATTTATTTTGAAAATAGAAATGAAAATATGTTACTTGATTGAATTCATGGTTAAATAGAAATGATTAACCACTCAAAGTATAAAAATAGTCCCCAAATTTAGGAAAAAATATAGTTTATCATAAAAAGATACCTCCCCCCACACTTAAAACCCAAAATTTTAGGCAATGTTGAAATTAAAGGTGGAGAATAAATTTTAAAATTATGTTAAAAACCAATTTTATAATCAATGCTCAAAATCATTCAAAAAATGGGCATTATAAAACGCAAAAACGAGGTGTTTTCCACTCTTTAAGCATTATCAGAACAATTTCCATGATGATAAAACAAAACTAATGATTCAAAATCAAAATGATATTCACTTTTACCCATATTTCAAAATGGAAGACACCTTTATGAATCTGTATCATAAAAATTACAACATACATTATTGTTAAAAAAATTTAAAATTTAAACTCCAAGAAGTTGGTGCATGATCATAGTTCAATCTCAATAAAACTTTTTAACAAAAAAATCAATATAAACATTAAAAATATTAGCATATAAATTGATTTCGGTAAGAACAAGATAGATTTCACAATATAAAAAACTCTATTTTATCCTGAAAATACTTTCCACCGATGAAAAAAACAGCCAACAACGAGAGCCTATTTCAACAATGTTTCTTAAAATTAAATTCAAAATTTGAGAAAAAGTGAGAAAGAAACTCCCCTGAAGATAAATCTTTAAAATAATTACCAAAATCTAGTTCTTAGATAATTTCTCAGGAAAATATCACCCACTCTGGTTGAACACTATAGAGTCCAAATTAGGTGATGTGGGTGGAAAGAAGCTTGTAAGCATAAAAAATATTCAAAACAATTTTTTACATTTTTTACCAAATAGGTTAAAACCGTTAAATTCTTATAAGATAAAAGATTAAAAAATAAATTTTATCATGATATTTCAAAAAAAAATACGACCTAATTGGATGTTGATAAATGACACTGCCAATAGAAATTTCAAGGGTCCTATACTTTGCATAGTGAGCTAACAAAAGACAAAAGAGTGATGATTTTTAGGTAAAAATCCAAAATTAAGTTGTATACTATCAATCAAAGTTAAATCTTGTTTTCATTAAATAAATAATAATAAATACAATTCAAAGTAACATCTTCATACATTAGAAACTTGACATTAAAATAGATGTAGTAAATTAAACCAGTAAATAAGTAGTTTCTTAAAAACTAGTATATACATAGCCATTACAAGTATTAATAACATGAATGGAATTGAATATTAAATCATAAGATAAAATCATGGAAAATTTTAAAATATTGAAATAAAGGATGCAAAATTATTTTCAAGAAGTAGTAGTATTCCAAGATAACTCTTTAAACCATAAGTAAAAATCAGCAGCATGTAAACCACAATATTTAAATCATTTTAAAATCTATAAACATGAAAGATAGTTTTTTGTGGTTATTCAATAAATGTATAATGTTTTACATGGATGTTTTATTTTACATATCATATTAATTTTTAAGTAACCATAAAAATGATCATGTAAATCACTTAGTATAGTATTTAGAGCAATTTAAACCAGCAAGAAAGTGCTTATTTCTATAAGTAAATCAATAATTTTTTTTATTTTTTTAGATTAAATTTATTTTCAAAATAATGAAAAAAATAATTAAAAAACGTATAAAAATATAAAATAAGAAGAAAACTCTCATGATGATCATTATTTTCCTTTGAATTCGACCATAGAATTTCAACCTTCTAACTTGAATAAAATAATCTAGTTTCCGCCATTGAAGTTTCTTTAAAAAAATTAGATGTAACATTAAGAACAATAATTAAATTCAATTAAAATTATAATAAAAAATTAAATGAAAAGCTAAACAGTGATCTCCCAAAATTAGTTATGGGAAAAATTAGAGTGAGAAGAATCCATGTTGAGTCTATTTATAAAAATACTACTTAAATGTGTTTAACTCTAAGGCTATAAAATGTATCATATAGGTTTCCATCCATTTTCATATCTATAAACTATAACCAAATCATGAAAAACTAATGAACTTCAAAAAGAAACTTTTTTAATTCCCATTTAAAGCTTCGACACATGTAGAATTGTTCTAAAAAATTAGCAATTTAGATTTTCAAAAAATAATTGCATGTTATCAGTCAAATTTAAAAATTATTTTAAATAAAAAAATACTTCATCGTGTTCATAAACACCATATTATACCAATAAATTTCATAACTATTAGTCTAGTTGTTTATTTATTACAGTTTAATCTCAATAAAATTGATGTTTTTTCAACCATAGACCAAAAATTTAATATTAGTAAGTAGTAGTATGACTACTAAAAACCATTTTAAATTAAAAAAAACACTTCCCTATGATAAGATATTTTTATCCTATGAATTCATATACAAAAAAATTCACCTTTCCTCTTGAAAAATAAACCTGATTGCTTCCATAAAATCTCATAAACATCAATCATAATTTAGCATTAAACTCCAAAAATTTAAATTTAATGGAAGTATAATAAATATTTAACTATAGAATATTGTGAATAAAATATAATATCCCAAGCCAACTATGGTTATTTTTGGAGATTCCCCAAGTCTATGCAGGGTAATCATAGGAGTGGCCCTTGATTCACAAAGATATGAGCATCAACCTTGAGAAAAAAAATTAATGTATTTTTTAAATAGTTAATATAATAATATAAAAAATGAATTTATCACAGGCAATGTATAAATATAAAGCCCATCAAAAAATAATAAAATAATCCAATGAGGGATATAATTTAACATTATCATTATATCTCGTGGTTATATCATATAACTATAATTTAACTTAAAATCATATCTCTTTATTATACATTCCTCATTAAATCAGTATGAAATAGTGATCTAAAAGTATATAGGTAGGTATTTTAAAATTTACAAGAATGTAACCAATTAATTTTAAGACCGACTTACAATAAAAAAACCATTCAATAAACATGTCGCAGTAACACCAGCATGAATTTAAACTCAACACTCAATATTTCTAATGAATAGAAAATCATATTTAAAATAACTTGTATATACTAATTTTCCATAATTAACATCAATCTATATATAATTTAATCGATTAAACATAAGTAAGCATCATGAACAAAAAAAATCAAACATGTAGAAGGTTTTTTTCAACAAGCACGAACATGTAAGGGTAATACTAGAAACCATGATCCAAAATTATGCAATTTCATTACACAATAACATGTGTAAACAAAAGTTTTTTTATTCATTAAACCTATATTAGAGAAACAATTACACCAATAAATAATAATAGAAAACTAAAACTGTAGAATAGGTTTATTATTTAATTTTAATACATAATACAATGTGTAAAAAAATATTTTTATTAGTCAAACCTTTGTTAACATTAAAAATAAAAATGGTTTTGATACAAAGGAAGAGAAATGTAAATATGTTTTTACAATATTAATAAATTTTAATTGAATTGTAAATATAAATATACATAGTATACTAAATGAATTTTATACAACGTTATCATAAAAAAATTAAATACATTGAATAATGGATAAACTGAAACTGAAGTAAACTAAAAATTCCTTACTGTAAGTGAACTGTAAATGTATAGAAACTGAAAGTTAGTTAATTTTAAAGTGCATTATGCATTTAAATAAACTTAGATTACTGATTGGAATATCAAAAATGGTTTAATGGTCATTCATTTTACGACCCATGGGATACCATAATAACTTAAAATTTAAACTTAACAAAATAAAAATTGCAATCTTAACAAATTTAATTATAGATAAATGAATAGAATTAAAGAAAATTAACATGAAAAAACGATTATAAAGAATAAATAATTTTAATTTCTTAAACCATAAGACATAATATAATACTTTAAATGATCTTAAACTATAAATATTTAAGAGAAGATAATAAAAAATAATAATATTGTGAAGTTTATTGTAAACTGAAAAAATCATCTTCATATCCATCTTTAGCATTTTGAAACACATATGAGTAAATTAAGAAAAGAAAATAAAAAATATATAAAAGCGATAACTATATATGGTTATTGAAAATACTCATATATGGTTCCTTTATGGTGCTCCCTTAAATAAATTTCAAGTCCCTTTATAATTATGATTTAATTCAACACAACCTAATAACTTGTAGGAGAAAAAAATATTCTCCCACATCTTTATTTCTAATATTTCTTTGTTATGATTTTATTTACTTCAGTTTTCCCACTAAAATCCCCTATAAAAATGTGAAATTATCTATAAGGTTCTCTTATAAAACCTTATTTTGAATGATATCAAGAAAATGAGTGTAGTCGAATACATGATATGAATTTAACTATATTTTTTAATACATCATAAAAATAATAATTTAAGATATGGAGATTATAACTATAAAAATTAATGATAAACATTAAAATTATAAGTGTACCTATTGTGATTAATAAATTATATTTATCATTAATATTTTTATTGAATTGATAGAAGTTTACAGTAGGAGTTCTAGTGGAACCTAAAAATATAGAAAAAAAACTATGATTAAAAAAATTATATTAATTAAAAATGAAAGTATTATAATATGTACACTTTGGAATATTTTTTTTCTTTCCTCCTTATATTCATTGTCCACATTCCAATAGTGAGAGTCATGGAATTTATCTAATTTTGGAAATCAAAAAGTTAGTTATTTGATAACATATACATAACATTAAATAAGAGTATTTCAATAGAAATGAAAGTAATTAATCAAAACATGAATGTGTAAAATTGACAATTTCAATTAATTTGAACTATTTGAGCATATATCGATGTATGAAGTTGTAGCCACATGGAAAATGTTTGGTATATTGTTTTTTGTAGTTAAAAATATACAAATACCTAAACAAATTAATAAAAGTTATTGAATATATAGCTTTAAATTATATATAAAAAATAAATTAAAATATATCTCAACAATATAAATAAATATTTATAAACATGTATAATTGGTGATTCTTTTTTATGACATTGATATTATTCAATGTGATTGTGCTTCTTTATAGGTGTCTTTGTAGTTGAAATATTTTCATGACATTAGTTTCATTATATATTATGGTTGAAATATTAATATATATTAAATATAATACAATGTTTATGCATTTAATTAATAGAAGAGTTGAAATTTATTTTTTAAGAAAAAAATATTTTAAATAAAGAATAGGCAGGAAAAATCGGTATACATAAATTAAATATGAAAAGGGATAAAATTAAAAAACTTTACTTGATAGATGGAATATAAAAGGATGTATTTTTATAGAAATAAAATTTTTATAGAAAACCATAAACTTGAAATTGTATATAGTTAATACAATTCAAATTTTTTAGAAAATAAAAAACATAAAACCATAATTTATCAAAGGGTAATTTATATGAATGGATGGTAATAGTATGCAGTGATTTAGGAATTATAAAACTACTAATTGAAATAACATACAAGGAGAAGTAGTCAAACCTTTCTTAACATTAAAATAAAAATAGGGAAAATAGGAAATTGTAAAATATAACAAAAAAAACACCGAACACCAGTGAATAAAAAATGTAGATACCCTAATAAATTTATGATTCCTAATAAGATCGTCTAGAAACATGAAACAAAAGAAGATTGATACATGACTCACCTTTGTGTAGGATTGAATTTCTAATAAATTTTTCTTCTTATCAAAGGATGTAGTAGTGTTCCAAATGAGTTTTCTTCTAATAGGTTAGTGCACATAATTTTTAACATGATTTAATGGAAACGAGTGTAAAATATTACTAAATATTTAAAAATCTGTACACGTGGTGGGTTTTTTTTGCAACATTGACATTCTATGATGTGATTGTGTTTCCTTAAAAGTTATTTAATATATAGCTTTAAATGAAATTTTCACATTGGTTTCTCATATACATATGAAATAATAATTTTTAACAAGTTAGTACCAATAATAAAAAATATGGTAAATTTTTTAAAAAACATTCAAATTATGGTAAGCATGTTATGATTTCTTTAATGAATGTAGCAACTGCAAAAGGAAATTTAATGAAAATTTTCTATTTTATAATATAATATAATATATGTTATTTCCAAATATAGTTATGTAATATTTGGTATATATTGAGATTTATCATAGGCAATAAATTTAATGAATTATTCCAAAATTTAAAAGAAAAATTATGTTCAAGACATTAACTTAGATTTCATTAAAGAAGTTACCCACTGAGTATAGTAATATTAAAATAGAGTGCATTAATAAAATAAAATATTAATATAAATTGAATAGATTTAATCAAAATATAATAAATAATTACAATATTGATACCTAAGATATTGAAAGTGAGTTTAAAATATACAACTGTAGAGGATTAATTGAAGTTAATGGGTATTGGAAGTCTAATAAAAGAGTAGAACCAAAAGCTACCAACATAAACATCACAAACTTGAAGATTTTTGGGAAAAACCTATAGTTTTGGTGATATGGATATACCTTCTATTATAGTAGTATCTTAAAATAGATATATATATTCTGTGGTAGGGATCACGAACCTACCACAGTGATAAAGAAAGAGGATTAACTATATACTAATAATATAGTTACAATATAAAACTCTCTATGTTAATTGATCAAGAAGGGTATAAAAGGAAAACAAATATTTAATGGAAATAAATATACAATATATGTGATAGATTAAAAATTTTAATCAGTGAAACTTAATATAATAAAATTAATGGATCTATAAAATGAAGAAAAAGTGTATTAAAATAGAGATATATCATCTATTGTAGTGGTAGATTTTTTTTTGAAGAGTTTAGAGTAACACCTGTGGTTTTGGTGGTGTGGATATACCTTTTATTGAAGTATTAGATAAAAATAAAGATATAAATTATATAGTAGTTCCAAAAATAACCTTCCATGGTGAGGAAGAAATAATAATAATAATTTTTCAGTAATATATAATAGATTTTAACATATCATGGAAATGAATGTACCATACTTGTGATATATTAAAAAAATCAATGATAATAAAATTGACCTAAACTATGCATAGGAAAGTCACCATGAAGCCTTATGGGAACTCTAAAATGTTATTCTAGAGCCCATGTGAAGTTACAAGTCACTGGAAATCGCTTTATGAAGTACATTCATGAGAATCCCCAATGTAAACTTTGCAGCCTTTAAAGAGAATATAGCCCCAACACTGGAGATGAGGATTTGGTTTTGGAATTCTAAGAGGTCGATGTGGTCAAGTTATATGGTAGTCGTGACTATAAGTTGGAGTTATGTAGGGTTCAGATATCAGTATTTCCTAAATATATTGAAAGTAGTATGCTAGGAATTTAACATAGGTGAAGAAATTAGGGGTCAGAACGCGGACTTCTAGGGTTTTAGGAATCACAACTTTTGAAAAAATGTGAATTAGAAAGTGTTGAAGATAAAACATAGGCATAGGTAAATGAATTTTTAGAGTAATTAATTTATTTTATTGTGATAATCCATAGATGGATGCATGCATAAATGTCTGTGAAAATCAAAGAAGAAGTGTATGCATTCATGCATCAACAGGAGTGGTCTGATTTGGGGATCTCCTCTAAAAGGTTGATGAGACTAGAGAATATATGTAAGGGAAGAGTATTTGTGGAGAGAAATCATTGGGGATTGATCACGAAGAGGGATATGAGCAGATCTTTGGAGGTTTCAGCTCGATTATAAAGAAGGGAATCATTGGCTATGAGCATATGTGTGGAGGTGGTCTCAATCACAAATAGGGGGTAAGTAAATGTATTACCACGATTTAAATAAATCATGGCACCATATATCCTATTACCATGGTTTTAATAAACCATGTAAGTAGGTAAATCTTCTAGTTATGAATGTTAATATGAAAAAATTTAATCTCCCCCTAAATTCATGTATTTTTTCTCATATATAGTATTTCATCTCATTTTTTGAAAAATAATTAGAAGCCTCATAAAGCCATGAAAACATTTCAATAAATGATATGAGATTCAATGAATGAAGTGGTAACCAAATATTAAATCATAATCCACTGATTCAGAAAATATAAGATATATACATGCACACTGACTGATAAGTAAACAAAATTGAAGAAATAGCCCATATCATAATTTTACTCACCTTAAAATTTAGTTTATCAAGTTAAATTTAAATCATACCAAGTTTAAATTTGATTTTATCAAGATTAGATAAATCCATGGGTTTATTAAAAATTCTAGTATATTGTTCCTCCATAAAAATAATTCCAAAATAATATTTCTTTTTTGAACATGATCTATAAAAAAATGATATATGATATCAATGGTTTTAGTCCTAGAGTACTACAATGGATTTTTAGATATATAAATATGTAAAGTATTATTATAATAAGTTGGTATCCTTTCAAAAACATTACCAAAATTAGAAATATTTTTTTTAATCCATAAATACTAGGAACAATAAGAAGTAACAATGACACACCTACTCTCAACAGTTGATAAATCCATCGATTTTTTTATTATGACTCCATGAAACTAAAAAATTTCCAAGAAAGTGACATTGTGATTTTTTATATCGATTTCTCAACCACCAGAATCATAATCTAAATAACTAGTTAGCTCAAATGAATTATGTGTATGATAAAATAATATGAGATTCATAGATCCTTTAACATACTTAATTACTCTTTTAACCTCCTTTAAATGAATTTATTCAGGATTATATTATAATCTAGTGCATATACATATTGGAAACATCAAATCTAGTCTATATTATTTAAAATAAAGTAAGATGCCAATCAAAACTCCAAACAAATTTTTATCAATAGGTTTTCTAACTTCATCATAATCCATCTTATAAGTACTCATTGAAACATTTTAGCCTTTACAACCATAAATACCAAATTTTTTAACTAATTATCTAGCATATTTTGATTTATTAAGAAAAATACCATCTTTCCTTTAAACTATTTGTAATCCTAAAAAGAACATAAGTTCTCCCATAAGACTCATATAAAACTTGAAATACATTGAATTTTAAAATTCATTTCAAAGAAAATAACTTGAGGATCCAAATATAATATCATCAACATATATTTAAAAAATAAAACTCTTTATAAAATCCCTTTTAATAAATATATATAGATCAAATTTTTCCTTTTTAAGACCATTATTTAAATGAAACAATGATAATCTCTTATACCAATCTCAAGGATCTTATTTCTATACATAAAGATATTTTTAAAGTTTCTAAACATAGTTAGGTTGAGATTCATTCTTAAAACCTATGGGGTGTTTTAAAAAAACATTTTCAAAAATATATCCATTCAAAAATGAACTTTTGAAAACAATTTGAATTTTTTTAATAATATAATGAGATGAATTTTCGAAAATAATTCTTATAGATTCAAAATTAGAAACCAAGGAAAATGATTCTTTAAAATATATTCCTTCTTCTTGATTATAACCTTGAGTCAATAATCTATCTTTGTTTCAAATTATTTGACAATATTCATATAACATATATCTACATATATATTTTGTTCAATTAATATTTTGATATTTATGGGGTTTCACTAAGTTCCAAACTTTATTCCTATCAAACAAATTTAATTCTTCATACATTTTCATAATCTAGTTTGAATCAGATAAATATTTATTCACATTTTAAGTCATAAAATCAGAAATAAAAACTTAAAAAGAAAAAATATTTCTTAAGGGATTTATGGTTTTAACACTAGTAGTAATATCACTAATTACTTTTTCAATTGGATTATCTTTATGGAATTTAAAAGTTTGTTCAAGAAAAATATTTTCCCCTCATCGGATACATCCATGTCTAAATTTTCTGGTTCACTAAAGTTGGAATATCTAAAATTTTCCTCTACCTACTCTAAATCATATTTTCTTTCCTTTAAATTATTTTCATCAAATTTAATATGCACATATTCTTTAATAAACAATAATATTTTGTTTTAAACTTTATGTTCCTTGCTATAATTATAATATCCTAAAAAAATACCCGCATAAGATTTTAAATCAAACCTTTCTAGTGAATCTTTGGTATTATAAATTAAATTTTTTCAGAAATACTCTAAAGTAAAAAATTCTAGGTTTTTTTCCTTTCCATATTTCATAAGGTGTTTTATTTAAGAATGTTATAAGAAAAATTCCATTAGAATCAAGATAATATGATTGAATGGATTCTATCTAAAAATATTTTGGAAAATTATACTCATTTAACATTATCCTAGACATTTCTTGTAAATTCTTGTTTTTTTGTTCCACTACACCATTTTTATGGGGTTTTAAGAGTAGAAAAAATATGATTATACCCATTATCTTCATGGAATTTATTAAATTCTTGATTTGAAAACTCTCCACCTTTATCACATACTTTTTCATTTTCAACCAATTTATAGTAGGTAATAAATTTAGACCGAGTCACAGATTAATGTGTAAGGAAATATTTCCATATAAATCTATTATAATCATCAACAATAATAAACATATACCTTTTTCCTTAAAGAATAGTAGTTTTGTGGGTCCAAATAAATCTAAATATAATGGTCAAAGGAGTCTATAGGTCTATAAATCATAAAAATATTTGAATGACTCATTATGTTTCTTAACTTTTAATCATGAATCCCATACATAAGTGTTTTACAGTTTTAACTCGAGTAGATCCAACACCCTTTTCTTTTTAGAAATCTTGTGTGATAGCCTAAAATTTTAATATCCTAATATTCTATGCCATAAGAAATTTTCATATTGTATATCATTTAAACATTTCAAAATTCCGTTTAGATAACTTGGAAAAATTAATTGAATAAACATTGTCATGGATTTTTTTCATAAAACAAGATAGATTATTATTTAAAAACAATAAATTTTTCTTTTTCAATTTTTACATTCATATTATCATCACAAATTTATAAAATACTTATTATATTACTTTTTAATCCTTAAATAAATAAATCCAATAAAATAATAACATAATTTGAAATTAAAACTTCTCCAAAACCTTTTAATTTACCTTTTGGGTTATCACTAAAGTAAACACTACCACCATCACACTTATTAAAATATAGAAATTTAGATATATCACCAGTCATATGTCATGAACACCCTCTATCCATGTACTACACATCTTTTTAATACTTCCAAGATAGGTTTCCTACAAAAACATATTTAATAAGTCTTTAGTACCCATGAAAACTTGGTTAATATATGATTAGTATATAAATTTTTGGGAACCCATATAGATTTAAAAATATTTTCATAAGAAATCAAGAAGAAAATAATTTAGAAATAAAAGAATTTGTGTGACCCTGAGACTATGGAAATATCAATGAGAATTCATTTATATAATGGATTTTTATTTGACATTTAAAATATGTAATAGTAGATTCACTTCCACTTGAACCTTTAAAAAATAATTTTTTATATATTTTGGGAAAATTTTATCATAACAATTATCATTTTTCTTCTTATTCATCTTATATAAACTCGATATTTTTTCATAACTTTCTCTCCCTTGAACAAAAGTGGATAGATCAGTCTTTAACATTTCAATTTCATTTATATGTTTATCATTTAATTCTAAAAAAGAATCAAATTTAATTCCTTGATCTTATTTAAATTTAGACTGATAAACTTAAAGTTTAAGATGTTTAAGATGAATACTTTCTAGATCTGAATATAATTATCATTTGAGATTGAAAGATTATTTATTAGTTTTCTATTTTTAGAAAGTTATTCTTTATATTTATTCTTAATATTTTTTAATAATACTATAATCCTGTTATATTTATTATTTATTATATTAGTATCTTCATACAAATAATCTTTATAAGGATTTGAATCATAATTAGAAGAGGAAGAATAATCATATTTTCTTACCTATTTTAATGATGTCGTTAAGTACAAGTTTTCTAATTATTTTTCTATACTAGATTTATTAATAGATCCTAAATATGAAGTGTAACTCTAACCAACTATCATTAATTTTATTTTACTTTTTTAATAATATCTCTTGTTCTTATCAATCTTGAGTCTTGGGTAGTTAGGCTTGATGTACCCTCTTTCTATGCATTTATAACAGATAACTTCATTATCAACATTGCCTTTATTTATTTCTTTATTCCATGGGTAATTACTTTTTCTGATATTTGACTATTATTTATTTCTTCTCCATTTAGAAACATTTACAACTTGGCCTCTTTCACTTCATTATAATTTTGAATTAGAAGAGTAAGTGGCAACATGCATTTTTTATTTAAAAGTAATAACTTTATATTTTTAATTTTCCTTTTGAATGATATTTTTAATTTCTAATTCATATTGAAGTGAAGATATTATAAGATCATATAATATATAAACCTTTAAATTTTTACTTACATCAATAGCTACCTTTAGTATTCCATTTATTAGGTAAAGATCTTAAAACCCTTTCAAATAGAATATAATTAACTAATCTTTCTTCTAAAGCACTCATTCTATTTAAAATAAATGAAAATTTATAAAACATTTTATTAATTGTATCTTCTTCTCCCATTTTGAATTCTTGATAATCTACTCTTAACATTAATAATTTAGTTCTTATCTACTTATCCAAACCTAGATAAGCAACTTGCAGTATTTTCAAAATTTTATATGTTGTTTTACAAATAGCAATATGATTATACAAATTCCTAGTAATTATACAATAAAAAATATTCATCAACTTGTAATTTATCTAATATTTTACCGTATCATTACAAATTAATGATTCAGGGTCATCTTCAGCCTATTTTTATTGTTTCACCATGATCTTCCTACTATTAATACTTAGGTGTTTAATAAATACCTCCATATGAGATTTTTAGTAGCCATAAGCAGTTCCATCAAAGAGTGGAGGTATTTGAGGTGTCCAACCATCATTAAAATATGAATGATATTACTCTACTCTTCACCCCTCTCAAACATAGAGAGAGATGTCAGCACTAAATATGGAATCTCTGACTTTTGAAGTAGATCACAAACCTTTGAAATAACTTTCTAAACCCTAAAGTCATAACCAAAAAAATATTTTTGAACACATAGTGACTTAACACCAGCACCCTTTATTTTTTACACTTGGAGAAATAACCCAGAACCTAATTTTTAAAGTGGTGGTAAACCCTACTTTTATCCATATGATAGCACAATAAATTCCCTTGACTTTTATCAGTAATGGAAGAACTCATAACTTTTGTATGGGGAAGTATAACCTGATTAATACCATTTGTGGGTAGTATAACCCAAACATAATTAAGCATACAAAAATATAAGGAAGTAAGAACCATAGAAACCAAATGAACAAGTGGGGATCTAAGTGTCAAGGTAGTAAGGTTCTATATAGCAACAATGGGTCAAAAAATTGAAGTTCAGATATGAGTAGTAATAAATGGACAAGGTTTATCTCACAATATAGTTCAATAATATCCTTAACCACATTACATAATTGGTTCTATCAAACTAAATATATAGAGCTCTTTTATGTATAACATATTCAAAAGAAGATATCTGTTTCATTTTATCTTTCCTGATGTATCATGTGATTTCTTCATTGAATATGAATAAAAAATAATCCAACATGGTTTACTTTTATAGTAGTAAATAATAAAACAATATGTATAGTGGAAGTTGTTAGAATAATTAATATAATACAAAAAATCCATAATAAATATAATTAAAATTCATTTTTACACTCACATAAACCAAGTGAGGAAATATGTTCAAATTCTAAACAATTTGAATTTGAAACTCTTATTCTTTCAAGAAACCAGTGTGAGTCTTTAAGCCACATGATGATCATTTAATAATTCATATAATTCTTCCAAATAAAACTCATTAATATAAAAATAATTAATAAGTATTTAATAAATCATCAGATCAATGAGAACCCTTAACACAAACTTAGAGTAAATCAAAATGTATAAAATATAAAAAATTATAAAAAACAAATTATTATAGAAAATAATTAACTTAAGGAATGGTTGATTTCTTATGGTAGGTCAATCCTCACGGTAAGTCATACCTTATAGTATGTCACTATTTTACTCATACAGTCGATCAATTTCAATATATATTTGATTGAGTACAACATGTGATTGATCAAATTTACAATGTTTAGTAGATCTATTTTTCAATGCGCAGACTTTAAGTTTTTCAATGTGTGGTCGATCAAGTTTTCAACATGTGGACGATCAAAATTTCAATGTGTGGTCGATCAAAATTTCAACATGTGGTTGACCCAAAAGTTAAAAAAAATAGGTTTTATATCTTATAGTCGATCAATAGCCATGTGGTCGTTCCGGTTTCTTCATTTGATCGGTTCAATAGTTTGAAAATTTTGAACTCCCTATCTTATGGTCTCTTGACTTTTGTTCATACGGTCGATGCATCTGGTCATGTGGTCAATTCAATAGTGATAAATTTTTTGACTCTTTATCTTATGGTCACTTGAATTTTCTTCATGTAGTAGATACATCTGGTCATTTGGTCACTTGTTTATCATACCTCATGGTCACTTCAAGACTTAGTCCTATTATATGAAATAGATAAATATTAACTCATTAAATTAAAACCTATAAATATAATCTGGTTTATGAAATATATAAAAAACATGATTATTAAAATAGTAAAAAATATTAGAAATCAATCATACTAATGTTAGAGGGAATAATGGAATAAAATAAAATTTGTGAGAAATTATAATTATATAATAAAAAAGTTTTTTAATTTTCAAAACATAAATAAACAAAGTGATTAGGAGACACTTCAAAAGTGTAATTTTACATATTTTTCAAAACATTAAATTTTATATTAAATATTAAAATTACCTCAGTTAGATAACTATTTTTGTAAAAATGAATTTCATAATTGGAATCATCATTTCAAAACTTTCTAAATGTGACTTTGATAAATTTCTAGAGAATTTTAATTTTCAAATGAATTGTAAGAATACAGTGTGTGAAAATAGTGATTTTTTTATAATGTAATAATGATGTAATAATGAATTAAGAAATTATAAAATGTTTTTTTCATCACAAATAATATTTAATAAGATTAATTTTTAATTTTAAAACAATAAACTCAATATATAAACCTAAAAACTTAATTTTCCAAGTCTAAAAGGATATAGTATACAATTAAAAAAATATTTTTTCATTTTCCTTCCTTTATTTTGTATAAGCTAATAAATTTGTTTATTGAATGGTTTAAAATTACTAAAATCGTGATATTTTATTTAGATATGATTCATAATATTAAATATAACCACTATTTCAAGTTTAACATCAGAAATAATAATTTATTCAGTATTTTAACCCAAAATTACCCCTCCCCTCAAGTATAAATATCCCCTCACATCCATTGTAAAATCACTTATCATCCACTTATAAAAGATCAATATATACCAAATTCACTCCTATTAATTATTCTTATAATATTAAGGATTTTCTGGTGTTATCCAACCCCAATCCCTAAAGTCTTTATTCCCATAGAAAAAAGTAATCTTCAATGAAGAGGTAACCCCACATTCGTCTATTTTTATTTTTTCCCTCTCTTCTTCTTATTTATACTATCTTAATCTATTTTATTTTTTGATCTTACAAAACTATTTATAAGTATATAAAATATTAATATTATTTTATATGGTATATCTATTTAAATCCATTTACAGTATATATACTCTATCCCCCTCTTTTTGACATGTCATGTTAATTGTGAGTTTTATACTCCTATTAGGACATTATCATTGCTTTACTTATCACCACCTACATGGATGGTTAGTGTAGATTATTTATTATATTTAAAAATTTATTTTAATATATTCTAATATTCAAGACGTAATTTTAAAAAATATTAATTACAAATAATCATAACAACAAAACCAAAATGAAAATGGGATAATTCAAATAACACATATCATCAGACCATTTCATCTTTTACCAAAAAGATCAAAAAATAAGTTCTAGTAGTTATAATTGATCAATTATAATAAAAATAAATGTAATAAACTTCTATATTATTGTTTCAATAAACATAAGTCATTATACTAGAGGCGTAAATGTGATGAAACAAAATGAAACCTAATGTAAGGGGACTCTCAAACCCAACTCTTATTTTGGGTTAATATTTTCTTCTTCTATATTTTCACCATAATTATTCTAAAATTTTCTTCTCAATGTATTCCAATTTTCTTTACCTTTTTTAATTTTGGGGATATGTGTGTTTCTACTTCATTAATATGCATTCTTATCTACCTGTATGATTTATGATAAAGACATTTCTTTAAATCCCCCCATTGATTCTTCTTATGTTTATTTTTTATTCTCTCCAAAAAATTTGATGTCTTATTTTATAATGGTACCCCTTCATGAAAAAAATAATGTTTTCCCTTCCTATTTTGGTAAACTCCAAGTATATTCTTAGATATATATTTTATAATTTCATTAGGTAACTCATTCTTGTATCATGGGTTCATATCATGTTTATGATTGAGGTATGTTTTCCTTTCTATTTGGAATGCATTATTATGTGAATATTATGATTTTTTTGGGTGGTCCTAGAATTATATTTTCCTCCAATTCATTAGGTAATGTGATATATCATAGTATATTATTATTATGTGTGAACATGAATTTTTATTTGTTCACTTTTTATGAATTAATGATTTGTACATATATGTTATGCAAGAACAGGATGTGGGCTTTTTTCACAATGTTATTATGTTTTATTGTTATGTATATGACACATTTTATGTATCCCTAAAATTATTTCTCTATTATTATAATGGTGATTATAGGTTTATGATATGATGATTATCCTCACCCATGTTCTCATAATGTTTTATGTTTCTTATTCCCCATATCATTTCTTTCCTTACTAGACTTTCAACTCGCTATTTTCTTGATGTGTGTCCTAGGTTGATTATACACATTAAGAAAATTATTAAAGATATTAGGAGGACTATTCTGAATTAATTAAATAAATTTTCATGATTTATATTGCATGAACTTAATTATTCAAAGATACTAATCCTTTTGATTATGGGATGTATTATTTTTATGTTATTTATCTTCAAAATTATGTGATAATCATGTATAAAATAGGTGGGTCACTATAGTTGGTATCAAATAAAGTTTTAGTTAATTTTTGAATTAGGTTATTAAAATGTAAGCGAGGCTAAAATTAGGGATCCCATAAGTGAAGAATTTATAATGTATTTACATGTATGAATGATTTATTTATCTAACATTTTTTCACTAATGGTTTTATCTAACCTTTTATATTTTAGAAAATTGTGGGAACTAGAAGAAACCAATCCAAAAACCCATGTGATGGGAAATTCCATGATTGTATGAATGACAACCCTAATGTAATGGGATATGGAGTTCAAAACCTTATGGTGGTATATACCCAACCATATTAGGTTATGAATAATAACATGAACCATGAGTAACATCCTCCTTTACCCAAGAGAGATAAACTAGTCATTGAATCCTTCATGTGCCAAAAACCTTTTAAATACTAGGACTTTTATAGGATATGAAATTCAATGAAAATTTGAATTTTTAGTTATGGGTGTGTGTAATGGGTAAAATTTTAATTTACCTTAAATATGATCTTACAAATATTTTTTGACGATCCCATTGATCTTAGAATGGGGTTTTTAACCTAGGTAATGAATTTTGTTAGATTCTGATTCTAGTGTATTTTTAAGAATATATTATTATTTATTAAATAAATATTAACTATTCCTACAAGTGAGAACATTGATAAATTTTAAACAGATCCTCTTATTGTAATTCTGATTTCATTTTTGAGTCTGAAATAGAGATTTTTAACTAGGGAAGGTATAAACTTGTCTTGGGTTTCAAGATCGGGGCTGGTATATTTAAAATGGTATTTAAATAAAATTAAATCAATTAATTTAATTTAATTATATTATATTATATTACTTACCCCCTTATCTCCTTCACATGAAAAAATGGAAAAAAATTGGAAGAAATATTCCCTTGGTATCTTATAGTGTCGAGAGATAAAGGGGAGAGTAAGAGGAGTTTCATTATTGGAGAGCTCAATCAAAACTGTACTGAGGTGTAGTGGTCGTTGATCATGAGTTTGACCTCAAAGTTTTAGTGATTTTCTGAGAAGTTAGTCATAATTTTTATTTTTTCACCATTTTCCTTTTGTTTTGCAAATTTATAATTTTATTATGTGATATGGACTACAGTGGACTTAGTCAAGGGCCATTGCGAGTGGGAAAAAGTGTAAACCTTGTGTTTTTTAATTTTACTACTGTTTTTATAAATATATAATAATTTTAAAAGGGGTGGGGGTTGTTTTATATGTTCTATGAAGAATAATAAGAGAGGTAGAAGAAGGATATATATAGAGAGAGAGTGGGGGGGAGGCAATATGTTATGTAAGGGTTACAAAGGTTACCCTTATGCAGTGAATCAACATAATGTGAGGGTAACGGGAGTTACCCTTATATAGGTATGGGGCCATGGAAGGGTAACTCATGTTACCCTTATATGGTAGCAAGGGAGGGTACTATGTAAGGGTAACAAGGGATACTCTTACACAGGACATCGCCTCATGTAAGAGTAATAATTTTTTCAAACAAAATTCAATTAAATTTAGTTTTTCTTCCCTTTATTAGAGGATTATTTTAAGATATAAAATGGTATTTTTGGGGAAAATAATTATGTATTAATTACATTTAATTTAATTGTGAAATTAATTATAAAATAAATTATGAAATTATTTTAAAGTGGTTATGATTAATTTTAAGTGTAATGAAGGGATATTTTTGGAATATAAAAGGTGGAATGGTCTCTTAAATGGGACTTAAATTTACTATGGATTTATCTCCAGCTCAATGTGTAAAAATTATTATAATTTCTTATAATTAAATTTAATTATGGAATTAATTTTAAAATAAATTGAAAATTTATTTTATAATTAATTAATCTGTTATGAATGCAACTAGGGCCTCATATTGATGGAAGACATCCATTCAGACCTGGTCGAGATTTAATGAGGATCATAAAGCTTCACTTATAAAGGGAATAACTCAGTATATATGGTAGTTGGTCCCTAAAACATGCCTATTTTAGTAAATTCATTTTTTTAAATATGTCATGTGATATGTGGTCTCTCCATTATGGGTGATTGACCTTTTTAAATTAAATAATTTTTTTAATTAGATTTAATTCCTATGAATTTACTGAATAAAGAGACAAGGGCCACGATATACCCTTAAACATTGTCTTGATGCCTCAGTCATCAATGGTCAAGTCCTTGATTATGATTATGTTCCTTCTAATACTTTGACATAGAGGGTGAGATTTAAATGAACTTACTGATTTTGGTTAACCTAGATAGATTCCCTTATACCCCTTGAGTCAAGTTATGTGGTAAGATTATAATGAATGTCACTAGTAGTATTTAGTAGACCCTTGAGATTCCTTAGATCCATTAGACTAGTTGAGATAAGAGCATGGTTGAGTGTTCCTACCCCTTTGGTAATTTATCATTGTGTATGGATGCACTGGGTGAGATTAATGGGTAGATTGGGTAAGTGTACTAACCAAGGATAGTTTGGGATGTGATATGGGACTTATTCCAACTTATAGAGTGATGTTGGTAGGGCTCGTCCTATGATTATAGTGAGGTCGTGAAATGGTTATGATGGTTTAGAGGGATGTTATTTCCTCTAAGTGACTAATGTTGACTCATGAGTTAGGAATAATATATAGAAACCCGTGAGGGGTGTCCATGTTTGAGGTGAATTAGGTGATCTTGGAGGGTGCCCCAGTTTTATGCATGAAGACCCTATAAAAGTTTATTATAGTGAAACCATATGATGATTTTGGATGGCACCGTAAATTCCAAATCAATAATGTTATCTTAGAAGGTATATAGTATAGATGAAGGGTCATGCACTTGAAATAATGACCTTGGATATATGAGATGGGTTGGGAAATTAGCTAACCCATGTTATTATTATTGTTACTATTATCAGGATATGTTTTTTGGTGGATGAAAGTGATAGAATTTCTCCATTAAATTAGATCTTGTGGTTATTTTACTAAATTATCACAAAATAAAAGTGATCACATCCTAAAGGATAAAATAGTTTATTAGTATTTGGAGACTAGATACATACATGATTATTACATTACATTTGAAAACATGAAATACAACTTAAAAATTATAGTGATAATTTTATTGTTTATTCTAGTAAATCCTTGATATTATTCATATATACCTTCTTGGATCTTGGGTATAGGAAAACATAATAAATTATGAGATCATATGCTCGGTAAGGGAAAGCATATAACAGAAGCTATCATATGATAAACAAAGAATTAATAATATGGCAAGGATAAGCAATAATCATATATTCCATATAACTTATATAATAAAAAGGTGACTAAATACATGGATAAAAAATAAACATTAATAAATACATTGATAAAAATAACTAGTTTCGTAATGAAATAATTCATAATGTTGAGCATCATAATATTATCATCAAAGCCTCATGCCAAGAAATCATACATAAATAGATAAATAACATTCCAAATACCCAAATTATTTTGTCACATGAGACCTACCAATGAATTGAGGGACTATAAAAGTCCCCACCTATCACTTATTAAGTCCAATATATTTATTATATGAAAGGTATAAATAATAATTCAATGCATAATCAATATAAAAATTCATATTGAAAAACTGGAAAATGAAATGCTAATATTTCCCTCAATTAATAAATAAAATAACATGATCATAATCAATCTAGGCAAATAATTTGGATAGTGACATTATATTTTATCCTTAGTAAAGCATAATATTTATCAAAATATTTTTACATTGATGAAAATACTTTTAAAAAATCTATAGAACATTTATTTAAAAAAATACCCTTTTCATTTTGAGATCACATTATTAAAATATAAAAAATTAAAAAATATTATGAGATTTTTTTCTATGAAAATAACCACGAAAGATTGTAGAGTAAGCTTCAAATCAAAGAATAGTTGTGATGTCGGGAAAATTTGTTTGTGTGGTAAATGTTAAAACAAATATTTTGTCCACACATTTGGTAAAAAGTACCACATTTAGAAAATTAAAATAAGATTCATTTTAAAAATATTTATAGAAAGTTAAACAAGATTAAAAATGGATTTAATTGGTCATTTTAGGATATTAAAAACATTTTTAAATAAAATGTGTACATGGATGAAAAATATTCCAGACCAAATTGAAAAACAAAGGCAATTTTCATTTAAAACATTATTTTGGTATTTTTGAGTCTAAAAATGGTAAAAATGGATAAACTGTTTGAAAACACCATAAATAAATATATTAGAATAAAATATTTTAGGTTTAATATATAAATATCATATAATTCCTTCAACTAAAACTTAAAAATAAACAATCCTGAATAAGGATGAGATTGTTAAATAAACCCTTACCTCAGGTATAACTTGCTTCATAAGTGATTTTAACCTACTATATAATAAATTTAAATTTATTATAATTATATAAAATAAAAATATACATAATTATAATATCATATATGATCCACATGTAACATTTCAATACCCATTTAATAATAATTATTTAATAAAATCGTCATTTCCAAGTGTTAATTGTTTCATTTTTCATGTATGTTTTGGTTTAATAGTTTTGGCATTTGCATATTGAACATGGTTCCATAATATAGATAATGTTAATAATGATATTAATATCATATATATTCATTATATACATATTTATAATCATCCATGAAAGGTTTTCAAGAAAAATTAATCACATCACTTCATAGAAGTGGTAGTCCACACGAACGCATGAGTGACATTATCATTTTTTAAAAGGTTGAATGGTAATGAGGTAAATGATATATTAAATTTTTATAATAACAATTTTTTCATAAATATCATATATATTAATTATTTCCATCTTTATAACCATCCAAGTAAAGTGTTTATGAAAAATATTTTACACCGCTGCGTGGAGACGGTAGGCTGTATGTACGCACAAGCAATGTTTTTATTTTCCATGGGATAGAAAATAGGTGTAAAATGGTTATCCCATAATCATAATAACATCTTACTATATTTATTATACTGGTTTAGTTATTTAATTATGGTTAAAAAATATTTATAGGAAGTATAAGAAGAATAAAAACTTGGAATATTCGATAAAGACGATTACATCTTCTTTGAGATACCTCCTTTATCTTACACCTTAAACCTTCTTATGAAGTCTTAGGAGAAGACCATAAGGTCAATAATTAAGGTAAGGAATATAGGAAGGTTTTTTAGAAATTATTTTATGATATATAGTTCTAAAATTTTATTAGTAATGGAGGATATGAGGTTATCTTTTGTAAGTGAGGGGAAAGACATGCATGGAATTACATAAATTTTTCAAATAATATAAGGTCACTTTCAGGTGAAAGTAGTTAAAAATTGAAAAATATTAAAATATAGGATAAAATAAGTTATAAATATATTAAAAGGTAATAATTTTAAAAGTTTATGTAGCTTTATTACCATTATATCTTAGTTTAACCCCTCCCCCCCACCCACTCCCACCCCTGGTAAACATGTTCTAACCTTAACCGTTGCAACTAAATATTACTGTTTTTAATATTCATTATGATAAAAATTAATTTATTCCTATTAAATTATATTAATTATGAAAATTAAAAATATATAATCAAATAAAATATTATACTTCTATAAATTTCATAAATTCACTTTAAAATAAGTGTGCAGAATGTAACAAAAATCATTTTTAGAAAAATACATTTTTAAACACAAAACTGAATTTAATTTCATTCATTACCTTCTAAAAACTATTATATGAATATTAAAATATTTATTGAATTCTTATTATATAAATTTTATTAACAATATCAATATATAGGGAGTTATTTAATTAATTAAGATAAAAAAAGTTGTGCACGTAAAAATAGTTTTTATTTGAACAAAAATATTACTTAGATTTTCCAAAAATGTTAAGTATATATTTCTAAGTTCAATATTATATTTTTATATGAATTATATTACATATTAAATATATATTTTTTCTATAAAATTGTTTTTTTATCTTTAAATTTATTCTTATTTCATTATAATTTCATAAAAGTGACAGTTTGTGTAAAATCGGTATTTTCACTATTTACCCGAAATTTAATTATTTTTAAAAAGTCTCAAAAATTAACCCTAAGAATATTCTAGCATGATAAATTAAATAATGAAATCAATTTCATCAAATTTAATTTATAAAATTTGGTACTTTAGGTTTTAATAACATTATTCAATAAAGCTATGTGTGTTATATTATTGTTTCTTTAGAAAGGATTACTTACTATAATTGAATCTTGGGTGTTATATTCTTCCCTCCAAAAATTTAAACCTTGAAAATTTCAAAATTACACCCCATGAATAGATGTGTGAAGTTATTTATCATAACATCTTCAAGTTATCACTTTGCCTATTTTATCTTTGGATTTCTCCAAAGTACCTTTACCAACCAAGTCATATGACTCCTCAACACTTGGTATCTAGTATCAAGAATCTGAATAGGATCTTCACAATAATATAAATAGGGTTCCAATTATTTTTCCTCATAGGTGATCACATGTGTTGGTTTTGACATGTAATTCCTTCATAAAAAGATATTTAATACATCATAAACTGTATAGAGGCTGTGTGAAATTTCTAAATGGTAATCAATGCTTCTATTCTTTCCAGAATTTCAAAAATCGTGATGTACCTAATACTTAGTTTTCCTTTATTACCAAATCTTATAATGCCTTTACATGGAGATACCTTCAAGAAAACATGATCTCCCAGTTGATATTATAAATCCTTTATTTGGTTATTAGCATAACTTTGTTTACTACTTTGTGATGTATTAATATGATTCTAAATTTTCTTTAATTTTATTTTTGTATCCTCTACGAGATCTGGGCCTACAATATTTCCTTCATAAACTTCAACTCAATAAGTTGGAGTACGTCACATATTACTAGACAATGCCTCATATGGTGTCATTTTAATGCTTTAATGGAATCTATTATTATATATAAATTCCACTATAGGTAAATATTGATCCCACATATCTTAAAAGTAAATAGAGAATGGCCTAAATATATCTTCTAATGTCTATATATTCCTTTTAGACTACCCATAAATTTTAGGATGATAGGAAGTGCTCAAACATATATTGGTGTCAATATCCTTCTTAAGACACTTCTATAATTTCAATTTAAATCATATATCGTGATCAAATATAATAAAAAGAGTTGCACCATGAAGTCTCACAACTTCATTAATATAGAGTTGTGTGAGGATATCAAGGGGTAGATCTTCCCTTATCGTGAGAAAATGTACAGACTTGGTAAGGCGGTCAAAATAACCCATATAAAATCATTCTTTCAAGGTTTCTTTGTAAATCTAGTGAAAATTTCCATAGTAATATCATCTTATTTACATACAAGAATGGTTATAGGTTTCATGACTTCCTTAGGATGTTTTCTCTCATCTTTTACCTATTAACAAACCAATTTTCTTGATACATAATCTACAATTTCCTATTTCATATTATCCCACCAAAAAGTTTCCTTCAAATCTGATACATTTTGGTACAACCAAGGTGTATAGAGAAAATTGAGTTATGAGCTTCATCTAATAATTATCTTTTCAACTCAGGCATAGATAGAAGACATAATCTCTTTCTAAATTTCAAAATAACATCTTTAAAGATGAAATCTACCAACTTACAATCATTCACTATGATTTTCTTTTGAATATTCATATCATCAAGTTTGGAGCTTTTTATTTTTTATAATAAGGATGTTTTGGAAATAATTTGGAATAGATTTGATGTTTTCCCTTTCTTAATGATACCCATATCCAACCTTACTAAATCCATAAATATTGGATCTTTGATAATTCCCATTTTAGTAAAAAGCTCCATGATATTTTCTACTCAATGCATCAGCTGCCTTATTTTACTTCCCAAGGTGGTATTATATTGATAAATCATAATCCTTGAGTAGTTCTAACTATTTAATTTTCCTCATGTCGATATATTTCTATGAGAATATGTATTTAAAACTTTTGTGATCCTTATAGATTTCACATATTTCACTATAAATGTAATACCTCCATTTCTTCAATACAAAGATTATTACTTCCAACTCAAGATTATGGGTTGGATAATTATGTTCATGAATCATTAACTACCTTGATGAATATTCATCAACTCTTGTAAGGTTTGGTGTCCTCAGAACCAACTGTTTTGTAATTTGGTTACATAAATGTTCACTTATTATATATTGTTCATTGTTCTGCATGACTATAATATAATAATGTCCTAGAATATTTGTTTCATTAATAAGGTCATAACAGATCCCCGCTATGATGAGAACCTTGAAATGCTATAACAATATTCTTAAATAAAGTTCTGCGGTTGGATGACATACTATGATAGGACACATAGTATACAGACCGTCATGTGCGAGTACTCATAAGAAGACGAGAATCTCTCTCATGGAGTTCGCACTTGGTAATCTCCAAGATGGGAGATTATGAGAACAGACCCGCCAGTAGTAATTCCACATGTCTTGGTGTCATCGGATATTGCTATCAATGAGCATGTGTAATGGTCCTTATACTGGAATATTATCATTAACTCATGTCATGACTCGCGTACTTAGATTTACTGACGAAAACCGTCACGCAGACAGTTGGCGGGAAGTACGGTGCATCACGAGTGACATGTTGTTAATGGATAAGTCGAGGAAGGATTTTTCCCTTCCATTTATAGAAGTTGATATCTTGACCCTTTGATTGAAATAGAACTGTCGCATTAAATTCCATGGCCATGGTGTAAACGACGAGTTTATTTCAGGTAGTCAAAGAACGACATATCAAGCATATAGGTTTATGACACTGCCATGAAACCTGCTTGATGAGATATCGAGACAAAGGGGTTAGATTACACAGTAAGCGTTCGTATGAGGTGATATGTCAATGCAGTGTCAACTTCTTTCTCTTGGGTGCCTTGACCCGTTGCTAGACAGTAATCTTGGACTTTAGGAAAGACTGCCTAATGCCAACGAGAAAGAGGCCTAGAGGGTCACACACTAAGTGTATCAAAGTATCTCAATTTGAATAAAGATTATTCCCGTACGTGGTTTAATAATTATTCAAGGAAGCCTAAGTTGTTTTTAATGATGGAGGAAAAATAAAATAAAACAAGTACACGCCGTGTATTATTATTACATGCCGTGTAGTTTTATTTTGGAAAGGAAATGAATAAATGAAAACAATATATACACGTCGTGTACATTTAATGTACACGCCGTGTAGTTTTCAATGAAAAACAAGTACACACCGTGTATTTATTATTACACACCGTGTAGTTTTTCCAGTCGGGATTTTGAGGATATAATATTGTTTTAAATGATATTTATTATAATCAGCGTGGGCGCATGTCAAGGAATTATTTATTCGACAT
Organism: Viscum album; assembly: GCA_963277665.1. Lineage (NCBI taxonomy): Eukaryota > Viridiplantae > Streptophyta > Magnoliopsida > Santalales > Viscaceae > Viscum > Viscum album. The sequence continues at coordinate 618,918,276 of OY728162.1, read as the reverse complement.
GGGGTTTTAAATAAAGAGTCAATGAAATAAATAAAACGCGTAACGCGTTTATTTATTGTCATAACTCTATAAACCCACACACCCGATTATAAATATCCTCACAACCCCAACTCTTTTCCGACACATAAGAGAATCGTTGGACACAACATCTCTGGAGAATTCTTTCAAGGTCAAAAGAACCTTTTCCTCCAAGAACTCTCTCAAGACCAAGAGAGATCCTCTTCCATCAGATCAATACGATCTAAGGCAGACAACGCAAGCAAAGGCTTCTCCACGCTAGCACCCGGAGAATCCTTTGGCGACGTCCAAAGATACGAGGTACACGTGTGGATCACCGCTAGAGGGAGTCTACACTTGGCTTCTACGACGCAATGACGGATCACATCGACAACGTGATCGAGAACATCAACGAAGAAAGAATTCCCAAAAGGTATTTCTTTATAATTAATTAAATTAATTATAATCAACCTGTAACGATCCTTGTTTGTGGTTCTGGGACAAACCATCTTCTTTGTCTTTTTCTATGATTCGATCCGTGGTGACTGGCGTTTATCGTCGTATTGATCCCGGATTGATCATTTCTAATGAAAAAAAGCCAAGTGGGAACATCCACCCACGTGCTTCCGCTGCGCCCGGAACCTTCAAATGGTATCAGAGGGAGGTTACAACGTTGATTATAGTTATTTAATTTTCGTTGATAATTTACGCATTCATATTTGATTCAATTCGAAATAAATCATTCTATAAATCTGAATTAACAAGATCTATTCTTCCTCTTTCGTTTCTCGATTCATATCATAGAAATGACCTTTTAATTTTAATTTTGATTAAAATAAAAATGAGGAACTCATCCGTAGGAGCCGCTCTTTCTGTCTGTACAACACGGGATTACACGGCGTTTAATTAAAACTACACGCCATGTACTTAGGTTCAACGAACCGGCACTGGTCTGCCAAACCATGCCGTGTGAATTGATTATTCCTAAGTTTTAATCACGCTGTGTTGACCAGAATTGAACGGCATGTGGAAACCGGAATACACAGCGTGTATGTTGGAGCAACACGTCGTGTAGTCTGTTCCGACCCAGGTGAAACCGTGTACAAAGATAAGCCTTGTACCGCGTACACGGGATCGCTAGGCCGGTTACCATGTAACAAGGAAGTACACGCCGTGTATGATTCATCTACACGCCGTGTACTCTTAAATTTCCAAAGTACAGAAAACACGCCAAAGCCTCAGTGTGTACTTTGGATAAAGGGTGAAAAGAAAAATACACGCCGTGTAATTATAAACTACACGTCATGTACTTTCCAGAAATGGAATTTCACCAGGTTTCCTCTAATGTACAAAGATCCGTACAAGGAATATGGATGAGAATAATCTCAAGGAAATTCAGAAAGTAATTTAAGATAAAGAATTGATTAATTATAAGATCATAATTCGAGCACGTCTTATCTTAAATAAAAGAACGATTAAAAGAATTTGAATTCTAAATATGCGTAAATGTCGTTGCATACTATGGATGATCATGAGCTAGACCAAAGACCCTTTGTATGTGTATGGTTTCATTTAAATTTATTTAATTTAAATTTATTGGCCTGCGAGCCTTCTTCCAATAAAATGTAGGGTCTGTGTGCCCATGGTTTCTTTAATGTAAACCCATGTAATAGAGGATCTCCCAATATAGAGGAGAAGGTTCAAATCCCAAAGCCAAGGAGAAACCAACACAAGAAGATACAAAGGTGGACAGGTGGGAGCTGCAAAACACGAACCATCAGGTTCAAGGTGTTTTCCCTAGGTCAGGGTTAGCTTATCAAAACCGCTAGATAAGCTAACCAAATAGAAGCTCATGATCATGCCATCTTATTTTATTTCTGTCTGATTGCATGGTTTATTTATTATGTATGTGTTGTCGTGATCACATAATTAATAAAATGAACAAGCATGCAAAGATGGAATAAAATAAAAACCGGACTATGCGTAAACATTATCGGAACATGGTTAATCACTTAAGCAAGCATCACTTAATATTAACAAGCATGTGATAATGCAAAAGATATGCATAAAGAATAAAATCCCTCAAATACCATATTAAGTCAGACCAAGCCTTCCGTTACTTGATTAAGGGCAAGACTCAATAAAAATATGTGTTTGACCAACCCTTGTTGGGACACTTACTTTTATAAAGGAAGACCTTATGAAAGGTTTCGGGTTGACTTAACCATATTACATCAAGAGAAGTAGCCCTTGCTAGACTTGGTGTAATATTGGAGGAAAGAGTTGAGGAAATCCAAGTTAGGATTTCAGGATTGGGGAGTCCACTCAACAGATCAAGGAACTGTAAGCTCACAGTTGGAAAAGGCCCGCCTACCTAAATACCTTCAAATAGCTTGACCAACCCTTGTTGGGGTTATGCGAAGGGAAATATGGATCCTTGCCACTAGAATTTCAAAGCAACTGGACATTCCGAGTTCAATGGTGAGGGACATTGGGACTTGATAAAATAGTGGGAGACTTAATAAAATTTATTATTTCTCATAAAATGTAATCAAGAAAGTACTGATGAATCTCCTCTTTTAAATTTTAGAATCAATATGACAAACACATCAACCACATTTTCTCTGTGATCAATTCTGGATAAATACAACATCCTCACCGGTAGTAACTTTCAGGAATGGTTTAGGTGCCTTCGGATTATCCTACGCCATGAACAGAAGTTTTACATGCTGAAGTCCTCACTTCCTGATTCTCCTTCCCTAGGGGAAAGTGATGAAGATTTCCTAGTCTATGATCAACATTTGAACGATACTCTCGACGTTCAATGTTTGATGCTGTCATCTATGTCTAGTGAGATCATGAACTCTCATGAAGACATGGATGCCTACAGCATGCTCGAGCACCTCCGTGGTTTATACTAGGAGATAACAAGACAGGAAAGGTTTGAGATCTCCAAGGCTCTCTTTCAGATAAAGCTTGGAGAGGGTTCCCCAGCTGGGCCTCATTTAGTCAAGCTCATTGGATACATTGAGCGCTTGGAGGTTCTAGGGTTTAAACTCCCTAAAGAACTGAGTACCAATCTCATTCTCGCATCACTCCCCCAGAGCTTCTTAAACTTTGTTGTTAATTTCAACATGAACAACATTGATAAGTATTTGTCTGATATTCTCATCCTCATTCGCCAAGTGGACACTGACATGAAGCGTGAAAATCCTTTTTTCCTCATGGTGAATAAAAGGAAAGGGAAGGAGAAGATCTTTAAGCCCAAATCTTCTTCAAGGCCTTCCAAGAAAAGGAAGATCAAAGGGGAGGCAAAGGAACATGATGTTGTTTGTTTCGCATGTGGCAAGAAGGGCCACTGGAAGAAAAACTGCACCCAGTCAAGGAAGAAAGGGGAAGCTTCAGGTGCATTTGTTATCGAATGAAATTTATCTGTTTCTACTAATTGGGTATTAGATACTGCTTGTGGTGCTCACATTTGTCTCCAAATATAGGAACCAAGTAGATTCAGGAAGATTGATCGAGGGGAGGTAGATCTACAAGCAGCCAACAGAGCCAAACTTGCTGCTGTTGTTGTCGGGGACTACCACCTCACATTTCCAACTGGAATTATCTTGGTGTTAAAGGGTTGTTATTATGTGCCTTCTGTTACTAAAAACATTATTTCAGTATCCAGATTAGATACTGATGGATTCATATTCAAGTTTGGAAATTAATGTTGCTAATTTTATAAAGATAGCATTTTTTTTGGTAGGGCACATTTATATAACGGCCTTTATGTGTTAGACTACACAAACCAAGTAATGGAAATTGATAACAAAGTTAATTCACATGAATAATACCACACCCAACTTTGGCATCACCGGCTAGGTCATGTCAATGAGAAACATTTGACAAAATTACATCAAGATGGGTATTTAGATTCTTTCGAACTAAAACCACTTGGTGTATGTCATGTGTGTCTACAAGGAAAAATGACCAAATCCCCATTTAGTGGGAAAGGTGAAAGAGCTAAAGAGCTTCTATAATTAGTTCACACAGATGTGTGTGGACCATTTCCAGTTGAATCAAGGGGTGGGTTCTCGTACTTCATAACTTTTACTGATGATTTTAGTAGATATGGATATATCTATTTAATGAGGTATAAGTCAGATTCTTTTGATCGTTTCAAAGAATACAAGAATGAAGTTGAGAACCAGCTTGGTAAGAATATTAAGAAACTATGCTCAGACAGAGGAGGAGAATATCTTAATCAAGACTTCATTGATTTCTTACGGGAGTTTGGGATTCTATCTCAACTCACTCCTCCTTACACACCGCAGTGGAATGGTGTAAGTGAAAGGAGGAACCGCACCCTGTTGGACATGGTGAGATCAATGATGAGTCATGCGAGTCTTCCATTATCCTTTTGGGGATATGCATTACAAACAACAGTGCACATACTAAACCAAGTACCAACTAAATCGATAAATGGTATTTCATACGGATTATGGAGTGGACGCAAATCCATGTTATCGAATTTACATGTGTGGGGTAGAGAAGCATTTGTTAAGGCCTCTTCAGGTAACAAACTTGTACCCCGAGGCACAAATTGTATCTTTATAGGATATCCCAAGGAAACAAGGGGATATTACCTATACAACCCCTCAGACAAAAAGTTACAGTGGAAAGACACGCCATATTCCTTGAGAGGGAGCACATATCCAAAATAGATAGTGGGAGCGAGATATAATTCGATGAAGTCGAGGCTCAAGATACACATGAGTTAGTACAAGAACAGATTCCACAGATCCATGTGGAAGAACAATTTGTTCCAGAGACACAAGAACTGCGTAGGAGCACGAGAGAGGTGAGAGAACTAGAACGATATGGTTTTCTTGTCACTGAGGATGGTGACTCATTATTGGTTGACAATGATGATCCTCTTACCTACAAGGAAGCAGTTGAAGGCACAGACATTGCCAAGTGGCAAGAAGCCATGAATTCTGAAATGGATTCCATGTACCAAAACCAAGTCTGGATTTTGGTAGATCCTCAAGTTGATGTAAAGCCTATTGGTAATAAATGGGTATTCAAGAAGAAACTGGACATGGAGGGGCAAGTCAGCACCTATAAGGCACGACTGGTTGCAAAAGGTTTTAGACAGCGTCAAGGAATTGACTATGATGAAACCTTTTCACCAGTTGCAATGCTGAAGTCTATCAGAATCCTATTGGCCATTTCTGTTTACCATGACTATGAAATTTGGAAAATAGATGTCAAAACAGCTTTCCTTAATGGGAACCTCCAGGAAAATGTCTACATGACACAACCTGAAGGGTTTGTGACTCCAAAGGATGCCAATAAGGTATGCAAGTTACAGAAATCCATTTATGGATTAAAGAAATCATCAAGGTCATGGAACATTTGTTTTGATGAAGCTGTTACGGAATTTGTCTTTGTTAAGAACGAATGTGAGCCTTGTGTCTACAAAAGGTTTAGTGGAAGTGCAGTCGTTTTCCTAATAATATATGTTGATGACATATTGCTAATTGGAAACGAAGTACCTGTCTTACAGTCAGTTAAGGCATGGTTGCATAAATGCTTCTCCATGAAAGACTTGGGCGAGGCGGCATATATTCTTGGGATCAAGACCCATCGTGATAGATCCAAGAGAATGCTGGGCCTAAGTCAAAGTACATACATTGACAAGATACTGAAGAGATTCAGTATGGAACATTACAAGAGGGTATTGTTGCCAGTGTCACATGGAATTAATCTTTCCAAGAAAATGTGTCCTCAGACACATGAGGAAAGAAAGAGGATGGCAAGGATCTCTTACGCATCCGTGATTGGGTCAGTCATATATGTTATGCTATGTACGAGGCTATATGTTGCTTACGCATTAAGTGCAGTAGGCATATATCAATCTGATCCAGGAGACCACCATTGGATGGCAGTCAATACTATCCTTAAGTATCTGAGGCGTACTAAGGATATGTTCCTGGTTTATGGAGGAGATGAGGAACTAGTCATCAGAGGACATGTAGATGCTAGTTTCCAGACTGATCAAGATGACATGAAGTCGCAGACTGGATACATCTTCAGTTTGAATGGAGGTACAGTGAGATGGAAGAGCTCAAAACAAAGTGTGGTGGCAGATTCTACAGCAGAGTCCGAGTATATCGCAGATTCTGAGGCAGCTAAAGAAGAAGTATGGATGCGAAGCTTCGTCCAAGAGCTGGATATTGTACCGAGCAGTAAAGATCCTATCACACTCTATTGTGATAATACTGCAGCGGTGGCACTTGCAAAAGAGCCATGGTCACATCAACGTACAAAGAACATACTTCGGAAGTATCATCTCTTGAGGGATTTTTCTCAGAGAGGTGAAGTTGCAGTGAGCAGTATTTCCACGAAAGACAACGTGGCCGACCCATTGATTAAAGCCTTGACTCAGCAGAAACATGATCATCATGTGAGGTCTAGCGGAATAAAAGTTGTAGGCAGTTGGCTCTAGTCCAAGTGGGAGTTTGTAAGGGTTGGTGTCCTCAGAACCAACTGTTCTGTACTTTGGTTACATAAATGTTCACTTATTATATATTGTTCATTGTTCTGCATGAATATAATATAATAATGTTCTGAAATATTTGTTGCATTAATAAGGTCATAGTAGATCCCCGCTATGATGAGAACCTTGAAATGATATAACAATATTCTTAAATAAAGTTCTACGGTTGGATGACATACTATGATAGGAAACTTAGTATACAGACCGTCATGTGCGAGTACTTGTAAGAAGACAAGACTCTCTCTCATGGAGTTCGCACTTGGTAATCTCCAAGATGGGAGATTATGAGAACAGACCCACCAGTAGTAATTCCGCATGTCTTGGTGTCATCGGATATTGCTATCTATGAGTGTGTGTAATGGTCCTTAGACTGGAAGATTATCATTAACTCATGTCATGACTCGCACACTTAGATTTACTGACAAAAACTGTCACGTAGACAGTTGGCGGGAAGTAGGGTATATTGGGTGCGTCACGAGTGACATGTTGTTAATGGATAAGTCGAGGAAGGATTTGTCCCTTCCATTTATGGAAGTTGATATCTCGGCCCTTTGATTGAAATAGAACTATCGCATTAAATTCCATGGACATGGTGTAAACGACGAGTTTATTTCAGGTAGTGAAATAATGACATATCAAGAATATAGGTTTATGAAACTGCCATGAAACCTGCTTGATGAGATATCGAGACAAACGGATTAGATTACACAGTAAGCGTTCGTATGAGGTGATACGTCAATGCGGCGTCAACTTTTTTCTCTTGGGTGCCTTGACCCGTTGCTAGACAGTAATCTTGGACTTTAGGCAAGAGTGCCTAATGCCAATGAGAAAGAGGCCTAGAGGGTCACACACTAAGTTTATCCAAGTATCTCAGGTTGAATAAAGATTATTCCCGTACGTGGTTTAATAATTATTCAAGGAAGCCTAAGTTGTTTTTAATGATGGAGGAAAAATAAAATAAAACAATTACACACCGTGTATTATTATTACACACCGTGTAGTTTTATTTTGGAAAGGAAATGAATAAATGAAAACAATATATACACGCCGTGTACATTTAATGTACACGCCGTGTAGTTTTCAATGAAAAACAAGTACACGCCGTGTATTTATTATTACACGCCATATAGTTTTTCTAGTCGGGATTCTGAGGATATAATATTGTTTTAAATGATATTTATTATAATCAGCATAGGCGCATGTCAAGGAATTATTTATTCGTCATGGAGTTTTAAATAAAGAGTCAATGAAATAAATAAAACGCGTAACGCGTTTATTTATTTTCATAACTCTATAACCCCACACACCCGATTATAAATATCCTCACAACCCCAACTCTTTTCCGACACACAAGAGAATCGTTGGACACAATATCTCTGGAGAATTCTTTCAAGGCCGAAAGAACCTTTTCCTCCATGAACGCTCTCAAGACCGAGAGAGATCCTATTCCATCAGATCAAGACGATCTAAGGTGGACAACGCAAGAAAAGGCTTCTCCACGCTAGCACCCAGAGAATCCTTTGGCGAAGTCCAGAGATACGAGGTACATGTGTGGATCACCGCTAGAGGGAGTCTACACTTGGCTTCTGCGACGCAACAATGGATCACATCGACAACGTGATCGAGAACATCAACGAAGAAAGAACGCCCAAAATGTATTTCTTTATAATTAATTAAATTAATTATAATCAACCTATAACGATCCTTGTTTGTGGTTCCGGGACAAACCATCTTCTTTGTCTTTTTCTATGATTCAATCCGTGGAGACTGGCATTTATCGTCGTATTGATCTCGGATTGATCATTGCTAATGAAAAAAATCCAAGTGGGCACATCCACCCATGCGCTTCCGCTGTTCCAGGAACCTTCAACTCTATCATTATGCATAATAACACACCCAATTCCCTTCTTTGATGAATCTCTATATATAAAAAATCCACCCCTTATAGATGGTAAATTCAATATCAGTGCATTGACCAACCTCCACTTTAATTATTCAAAACTTTATTTACATTATTCTGACCATATAAACTTAAAAAAATTTATGTATCAACTTGGTTTATGGGTTATCTAACCAAGAGTTTTTTTTATAAATTGTTGATAATAACCTTATAATCCAAGTAAACTATAGGCCTAGGTTATATTCATTGGCATTATAAATTCCATAAATTCTTTTTTCTTTAAAGGATCAACTGATATTACATCCTTAGAGACAATATGACCAAGAAAAGAAACATCCTAAAGCTATAATTTTCATTATATAAATTTTCCATAAAACTAATTTTCTCTAAGATTCATAAGAATGATTCACAAATAAATCACATGCTCATCATAGCTTTTAGATTACATCAAGATATAATCAATAAATACCATAATGAAATTATTGATATAATCCTTGAATAATATGTTCATCAGATCTAAAAAAATAGAAGGTAAATTGGTAATTCCAAATATAATTACTATAAATTCATAATTCCCATACCTCTTTTTAAATTTCATCTTTAGAATATCTTAATTATTTATTTTTAGTATATGATACCAGAATGAAGATCAATCTTTGACAAAATATTGATCTTTTTTAAGTTGATAAAATAAATCATAAATTCGGGGTAGATGATACTTATTCTTTATATTAATGGCATTGATATCCCTATAATATATTCACAACTTCATAGACTCATCTTTCTTCTTGATAAAAATAGTCATAGATCCCCATGGTGAAACACTAGGGAATATAAATACCTTATCACACAAGTCATGTAGTTGTTTCCTTAATTCCACTAATTCCACTTTATCATCCTATAGGTATTATTAGATGATTTTCTTCATCATGTATGAGATTAATGGAAAACTAAACTTTACACTCAGGTGGGTGTCCGGATAGTTCCTTAGGAAACACATCAATGTATTCCTACATAATAGGTACATCTTCTATTCTAAGGATACCTTTCTCATTCATATATTGTGTCAAATCTTATTATCCAATAATTTAATTAAGTAGGTATAAAAGAGGAGGACTCAAATATGATTTAGAATATTTAGTCCCCCCTCTAAAGATAATAGATTTCATATTTTTATAACAAATCACAATCCCCTTCTCTAGATATTAAATTTTCATATTGTAATTTAAAATTCAATCCATACGAAGGATTATATCAAATTACACCATAGGTATAATAATCAAGTTTTTAAAAATGTAAATTATATTTTTATAATGGGGATTTACTAACATATCATTATTATAATAATATTTCCACTGGGAGGCTTTATTGATAACTCCCTTTTAAGGTGCTAGGGAAATATCTAATTTTCCTAGAAAACACAGAAGATATAAAAGAGTTTAAAGATCCAAATTCATATAAATAATTAGTTAAATTTTATTCTATAATCAAGATATCTTTCACTACATCATTAGTAAATTCAAAATCAAATGTATTGATCATATAATCTTGGGCTTTCTCCCTTGGACTTTTTTAGGAAAATTTTCTTAATGCTTGGGACATTCATTCTCATAATGCCCCATCTCCTTATAGTTGAAGTATTGAACATTAATAGCTCCTTTATTTCCCTTGAAATCATGATCCTAATTTTCTTTCTCTCCAAACATGAATCAAAATCTCATTCCCATCAAGCATTTTCTACAGTTTTTCTTTCCACATTTATTATAAGATGGAAATTCTACACTTCTCTTCTTTCCTTTTGCAGTATTTCTTTTTCTAGAGTGATCATCCACTCACTTCTTTTATTGATTTACCTAAAAACATATTTAATGTTTTTTTCCTTCATGGTGCATTAATTTACCATTTTTTGTGGTTGGTGGTGTTTTGGGTAGGTTTGAAGAGTTTTTTGTGGAGGCTGGAGTTGCAAAAGACCTGATGCAGAAAATACACGGCATGTAAATGTATTATATGATGTATAGTGGTGGTTTATGGATTTCATATCTAGGTATTTCATATCTTGTATATGGATAAGGGGTATCCCATTAAAATGTAACACATTGTGTATGTGGGATTCATGACTTGTAATAAATCGGGTGTAAAAAACATTCGAGGTGGCATACTTTTTAGTGAAAGATAGAAATTTTCAGGAACTTTAGGATTACATGTTGTGTAATGATTACACGATGTGAAACCTATGAGATCCATGGTTTTAAGTTATTTTCTATCCAAATTTTCATTAATTCTTTTGTGTCTTATTCTTCATCTCGTTTTGGGGAACCCTAGGTGCCCTGAGGAGACCTTTTGGCACTATTCTTCCCTATTTGTTCCATCGGTTCTAGTAGATCGTCATTGGAATTCTTTGGTAGGTTATCCACCCTTTATTGGTTTTTTATTCCATTCTTATTTGGGGTTTCACTATGGTGGTGAATTTTTGTTTGGGTTGTGTGTTTGGGCTGTGTTTTGATGATCCTTTGGTGCGTTATAGGTTAATCCATGGTTTCTCATGGTGCGTTAGTGGTTAGATGGAATTTCTTCTTCACCCTATAGTGTGCAATGAGTTGGAAATATTATTTGAGGTAGGTAATCCCTTGTTTCTATTTATTTTGTATAATTCAAGAGGGGTTTACTTTTATTTATCTATGAGTTATGTTTTTTCAGGCTTAATCAAAGATAAATAATTGGATAATTAAAATTAAATGGTAAATTGGTTTATTCACATGTTTTTTCAGCTTTGTTGTTATTGTGATATTGTGATTATAAAAAATTGATGCCCTGCTAAAAATTGTGGTCTATAGAGGATTTTTTTCACTGGATATATGTGTTTTGATTTTTTTTTTGTTTTTATTTTTTGTGATATAGCCTTAAAATGGAAATTGGTTAACCAATTATATTTGACTAATAAAATGGTTTCTATAGGGTTACGGCGTGTGTGAATGCACCTAAAATATAGTGGAATGTGATAAAGGCCCTTTTTTAAATATGTAGAATGGTTTTTGACATGTTGTGATGTGTGTTCATGATTATGGTAGTACAATGTGTGTTTGCGATGCGATGTGGGGTTGATGGTTGCTTGGTCGAGATTTTGGGGCGACGAGGTGATGGTTGTTTGGCCATGCTTTTGGGTCCACAAGGTGGTTGTTGTTTGGCCATGATTTTGGGGTGGTGATGTGGTGGTTGTTTAGTCATGCTTATGGGGTGGCTATTGTGGGGTTCGTTCATGGTTGGAGGAGGGCACGAGGTTGATTTCCTATATGTTCATGATATCCTACAACATTGGTTATGGAAATGGTTGTGTTATTTCCGAGGTGTTTTTGAGCGATATGTGATGTGGCTGTATTTGTGGGGAAATGATCCTAGGTGTATGTCGGTGTGATACTATGAGACCATTCTTGGGGGTTGGTGTGGTATATGAAAGATATGGAAGCATCGGGACATATGATGTTGGGGTGTGAGAGTGGCATACTAGTTGGAAAGTAGTGTGGGGTACCCTTTATCGATATGATTCTTGTTATAATATATTACTTGGATTTCATTATTTGGTGAGTGTGCCTTGGTGAAATTAGATTTGGTTAGTATACTTGTATAGGTTCTATTTAGTTCTATTGATTTCTCATAGGTGTATTAGTATGCTTCTTTTGCATGTGCACGAGAGACTTTGTTTTTTCTACTGAGTATACTTGTATGATCACACTACATATATAAAATTGTTTTCAGGTTTCCAAGAGGATTACATAGAACATGTTGGACATTACTAACTCATACATTTGGATAGTTATTATGTCGCTCCTATAACATTGTTTTTGGGTATTCAATTTGGATACTTTTATCTGTGTCAGTTTTATGTATACATGCATGTGGGATGGTTTTGGTTTCTTTTTATATTATTTAATGGAGTTTATTGTGGATGATTCATCTAATATCCTAATATTATTTATATTATAGATATCAATGCCTCCCATACGTGAGATTTTTATACCCTCAGTGCTAGTCATCAACCCAGGGCCTACTGGAGATGGTAATCGAGGGTCATTATCTCTCTCCCCTCATTGTGGTATATTCGGAGGGAGGGGGTCATGACAAAGTGGTATTAGAGGGCAGTTGAGAGATAGGATGGATTTTTGAGTTAGGCATAATGAGGATTGTATAGGTTGGTATGGTAGCGGTTCCAATTGACCTTGGTGTGTGACATATGTCAGGGAGAATATCTAGGACATGGGATTTTAGGGGCCCCCGTGATCCAGTGCATGAACTTTGAGCTTATTGAATGACCAAGTGAGGTGGACCTGTTTTCAGGGTATAGAACTAGGAGAGGTACATGCATCATAATGACTTTTTTTCTCTTTTAATTGAGTTTTTTAAGGTTAAAATTAATAAATTTAATTAAAATGAATCTTAATGAAATTATATTCAACCGATCTTAGGAAATTCTTGTTTTATTTTTAGTTATGGCTCATGTTCATTGTCTCCATGTGGCTCAAGAGGTTGAGGTTCAGTAGGTTGATCTAGTTGATCATCATAGGGTTGATCTGAAAGATGAGTATGAGTCTTAGAAAAGGGTGTTTCACACTTTTTAGTGGTAGGATTTGGGGAAGTACCAGGATAGTGTTTTAGATGTGGAGACAGAGAGCTGGCTAAAAGAAATGGATGTCTCTTTCAATTTAATTTGGTCCTTGATGGAGTACTCGGTCCCTTTTTTAGTTATTCAGATGCATGGAATTGTGTATTGGCGGTGGATGATGTATCAGGGAGAGCCGAATATGGTAGATGTTATTTTTGTTTAACTTTTAGAAAGAGTTTCAGGCATAGTTCCTTTAATCGACTATAATGTTACTGAAGAGGTAGGATCTTCTTTATCTTCAGCAGGAGAGTATGTCCGTAAGAGAGTTGGGAATCAAGTTCAAGGACCTTTTTCTTTTTCCCCAGATATTTTTCTAGATGAGGAATCTCATGTGAGATATCTTGAGTAGGCACTCCATCCTTTTATCCAATGTATAGTTACTCCTTTTACATTTCCAACATATCTGGTGGTTCAAAAGAAGGTAGTAGTGATCGAGCGGATACACTTTCGAGGAGGTTTACCACGAGAGGGGATCCAATAGGGTTCCATGAAGAGAAAAGTTATCAGGGTTAGGTCCCAAGTTCCATAACATTCATGGTTTCAATCATATGGGGGTTAGTCTCAAAAGCTTCCTTTTCAGCCTCTTGAGAGTTTAGGTCTAGTTTGTTTTGCCTATGGAGGTCATGGTCATCACCAGAACCAGTTCCAGGTGGTTCCCAGAGCTCATTTTGGTGGAGGCGGTCAGTTTCAGCAATAGTTTTAGAAACAGTTTCCAGTGACACCATTTCAATAGTAGGTGTAGTAGTCTTATGCTCCACTGAGGGTAAATGTGGTAGGTAGGGGAAACCTCAAGATGTCCCTCATGATCAGGGACCAAGGCCAAATCTTGGTCATTGAGGTAGCCATTAGAAAATAGGTAGATTATATGGGCATGAATAATTTTATGTAGTAGAGGTGGTAGTTCCATAGGTTCTATATATTATTCGAGGTACTCTCAATTAGTCGTGTTCCCTTATTTTTTCTGCTTTCTTGATGTTTGGTTGTTATTGTTATGATTCCTTGTGTGATGTGTGATTATAAACTACAAGCATGTGAAGAAAGGTAAACCTAATCCCTAATCAGGATGCATTATACTTTGACACAATTAAAACTTTGTGGGGGAGTTAGTTCTACCCAAAGAGAATAATATCTTAACATGGTAAATAGAATTTATTGATTTGTGTGCTTGAACATTTTTTGATTGATGTTGGGTATTGTCTCTTTATGAGATGTGTTGTTTTATTGATGTGTATGGAATTCCCAACATATAAAAAGGGGAGGAATCAAGATGCATTAACTGTAATGTGATTAAACCTATGTGGGAGAGTTAGTGTCGCCTAGAGTAGATAGTATCTTGATATGGAAAATAAAATTCCCTGATTTTTGAGTTTGGGATAGTGCAGTTAGTTGGTTCTGATAGTTGTTGGTTTGGGTTGTGTGGAGGTTAAGATATTTGTGTGATGGTGTGGTTGTGTAAGAGGATTTGGTTTGTGTAGTGTAGTGATAAGGTTGTATGAGACGTTTTTTGACCATTTAGTTTAGCATGATTTGTCTAGTGGTAGTGTTTTGGATATGATGAGATCCTTAAGAGGTATCTCATGGGGTGGTGGTTCATACCCCTTTCCTTATAGACTTGATTTTAGATTCTTAAGGGTGATAATAATTTGATAGGTATTTGATGTAATGGTTTGTGCCTTCCTAGTCTATTACTTTTCTAGTTTTGGTGGTTGGAGGTGTTCAGGGGAGGTTCTTGGAGTTTCCCATGGAGGCTGGAGTTATAGTAGAGTTACTACAGTAAATACATGTTGTGTAAATGTATTACAAGATGTGTAATGGTGGTTCATGTTTTTTGTAGCTAGTTGGTTCATGGATTTTACACATATAAAGGGTATCCCATGAAAAGGGTACACGTCATGTAAGTGGGATTCATGATGTGTAATAAATCAGATGTAAAAATCCTTTGAGGTGACACGATTTTTTGGTAAAATCTAGAAATTTTTAGAACCTGAGGATTATACATCATGTAATGATTACAAGACATGAAAAATATAGGATCCAGGGTTTTAAGTTATTTTCCTTCCAAATTTCCATCCATTCATCCATGTATTATTCATTCTCTCATTTTGGATAAACCCTAGGAACCCTGAGGAGACCTTTCAGCCCTCTTATCCCCTCTTTATTCTACTGGTTATGGTAGATCTTCATTGGAAATCCATGGAAGGTTCTCCTCCATTTCCTGGTTGGTTTTCTTCCATTCTTATTTGGGGTTTCGCTTCGATGGTGCAGTTTGGTTTGGGTTTTGTGTTTGGGATGCGTTTTGGTGATCCTTTGGTGCGGTATAGGTTGATCTATAGTTTCTCATGGTGTGGTTGTGGTTGTTGGGTGTTTCTTCTTCACCCTACAATGTAAACTAGTTGGAAATATTATTTTATGTAGGGATTGTTAGGTAACTTGGTATGGAAGTAGTGACTAGATGGGGTGAATAGTCCTTTTTTATTTATTATTACAAATTATAATTTATCAGAGTTATATAATAGTGTTAAATGTTATAGTAGAAATAAAATAGATAACATAGGTAATTTTTATAGAGGTTTTGATCACCAAGATCCTAGTCCTCTCTTCAATATCCTATACTCCTCGAGTAGACCGGTATGCACTATATCCTCACTTTTGATAGGGAGTGACAACCCAATTACATACAAATATATACATACCTTTTTAACACTTGATGGTATAACCTGATCTACCTTTTTCATGCGTGGTGGTATAACCCTTGACTTTTGAAGGATTTAAAACCTACCTTCCTTTTTACTGGTAGGAATAACCTGACCTCCCTTTTAGATGGGAGGAATAACTCAAGGATATATTTTGGATGGTAGATGCATAAACCATGACTCCAGAAAACAAATAGGTGGTTAAAATAATTACACTAGAGGAATAACAAAAAAACAAATGTAATAATAGTTTAGAATATGATGTGAAATTCAATACGTCTCATGTTCTTTGATCACATCAGTGGAGGAAGATGAAGATGATGAAGATCCTTAGTGATAATAGCATAACATCATATGTTGAATAAGTTTCTTAATCAATTTGAGAGAAGTAGGAAAGTATATCGTATCCTTGTCAAGTGAATCATATTCACGGGTACATTTGTTTTTATCCTTGAAGCAATCTCCTGAAATTTTAACACTAAGATCTATAGGTGCGTGTTTGTGTCTAATCTAAGCACGACACTTTTTAGTGTTTAATAATAAAAAATATGACAGTTATCTTAATCTTTTGAATCCCCACTGTAATCAAAAACACATACGGACTAATATTTATTCATGAAATATTAAAAGGAATATTTAATATATTAAGAATAATAATTATTAAAAAAACACAATAAAAAAAGAAATAATTATATAATTATATAGATTATACATGCAGCAGAATATTTTAAAAAATAGATCATCGTATGATAAACATTATATATAAAAAAAAGTCATTAAAAATTGTACAATTAATTTTTAAACATTGTTTCTATTGTATTTCAACATAAAATAATAAACATTAATCAATGTAATTCATTTTAACAACATTAACTAAAATTATGAAAATAAAAATTTTGAAACCAAATTTTTAACTAATTGTGAGACATTACTCACCATTTAAAACAGAGATCGATGAGACATTTCTCACCATTTTAAATGTTCAATAGTGTAAAAATAGAGTATTACATACGATTGTAATTTTATGAAAAAAATAAAATAAAATAAACAAAACTGAAAACATTCCCATGAATCTTAACACCAAATGGCTCCATGATAACAATAAAAAGTTAATCACCATTGGGTGTCCAAAGGCGAATCATGACTCATCGTTGGGTTCCACTGGTGACTCATGTCTCACCGTTAGATTCCAATAGTGACGTTTTGAAAAATTGACCAAACAAACAGATTGAACTTAAAAGTTAAGAACTAAAGTTTTGTTAATTGAATATGAATAAAATAATAAAAAATTCAAACACAATAAATTGAAAAAATATATATATTAAAACACAATTACTGTCATGTTTTTTAAGAAATAAAACCCAACTAAAAGATGTTCAAAAAAATAATTAAAAACTCCTGAAAATAGTAAGATCACAAAACTAAATCAATTTACTAAACAATAGAAGCATCATATGTGAAGAATAGAAGAACATGAAATATCTTGATGAAATTTAATTCAAAACTTCTAAACAATCAGGAATAATCTACTGAAAAATATGATGAAAATAAAAAGAATAATTTTCTGATAAAAAATTATAAAATAGATTAAAACACACCAATTATTTAAGAATATAACATTACAAAAAGACAGAAGAAACAAGAGCTCATGGGAGCTTGATGGTGAACTGTCAAGACAAAGAACAGTAAGAGAACTCCATGGCGGTGAGTAAGTTACACACAGTTGGGGAAGAATCTCAGCGGTGAAAAGTCTCATTTTTGGTTTACACCAACAATAAAAAGAAGACTCATCATTGGACAATACCAATAGTGATAAAATTTCTCACCATGGCTAATACCAATGGTAAAAAAAAGACTCACTGTTGGTTTTTTACCAATGATGAAAAACCACTGATCATTGATTTTTACCAATGGTGACTCATGTCAGAAGATCAACCTAGTATAAGGGATTTGAAAAACTAGAAGTAGGATGAGATAAAGGGAGTCAGAATAAAGCTTAAAGAAGAAGAAAAAACACTGAAGGAAAGAAGGTCATGCGACTATTAGCGTCAAATAAGAGCAACTAGAAAGGCATGAGGAATAGGGAATTAAGAGTGTGAGACTAGATCGTAGGTTTGAATAAACATGAATGAAGAGCACATTGTGTTCACAAAATTGTTGGATATTTAATGAATGGATGAAATAGACGATGTAGAGGAGGATGAAAACTAAAGTGAGTAGAATGAAAACACATGGGAGATGAAAAAATGGGAGTGTGTAGAATAGGATGAAAGAACAGAAGCCTCACTGAGAGGATATCTGAGGGATGAGGAAAAAAATGGATGAGATCAACATAACAGATTTAAACTCAAGTTAATTTTTTCCCGATATTGAATAGAGACCAAGGAAGAAGCACAATATATAATCTAAGATGCGGAATTGATAGTCCATAACAAAAAACATATCACACATATGACTTATAGTCTTGAAGGTGATTCATTCCAAACTTATGTGGGCACACTCCTAGGCCTTATACATAGACTCTCACATTTGTAGCATAAACTATGCTCCAATAGGCTCTTTACGAACCATAAAAATTGGACCTCCCACAAGGTAGACCTTCGGGTACCCTTACCCTTACTTTTTAAATAACAAAACAAAAATATAAAGTAAAAATAATAAAATAACAAAATATGGATACATGTAAATAAGAAATAATTTTTTTAAACAAAATGGAATTTAAATAAATATTATGTAATTGTAATTTAACAAAATAAAATGATATATCAAAAAGTTAAAACCCAACTACAAACAATATCCCCCTTTTTTAAATTAAAAAACATAATATATATCAAATTTTCAAACAATATATAACTTTCAATTATAGAATACATACAAAAAACATTTAATAGATTTATCAAAATAGAAATTATACTAAGAAGAAGTTTAGATTCTAACATACACAATTCAAAACATACATTTGTACAAAAAAATAGATAATCCCTTTTAAACAAAAAAAATCAACCACTATAAAAATGACAAAATACAATATTCAATGAGTTATTTTAGTAAAGAATTTTTAAACATAATTATCTAATTATCATTAAATCATAGAGATCAATATTTAAAAGAACATTTACACAAAATAAAAAAGTTAAGTTTTTTACATGAAAAGTTTAAAAACAAGAAATGAACATAACATTGTTACATTCAATGAAAAAACTGATTTTCATGGACAGATTAGATAAAAGAAAATAATTCCAAAAGAAATAAATAGTATCTTTTCTTTAATGGTTTTTAAAGATAACCCCCCCCCCCTCTGAGTTTAACCATATAAATATTAGTTTTAAAAAAATCAAGAAAACAAATCTTATTGTCAAAATTAAATCAATTTTAAAATAAATAGATTATTTAAAACAATTCTGAATTCCAAATATAACTAAGAATTGTGAAAATCTAAAATATTAATTATAAGAAATATTTTATAAGGGTATTAAAAACTATCCAGAATAGTTTTTGAAAAATCATTTCAAACAGACTAAGGAATTTTAAGTTTTCATAGTCTAATTGTTTAAACACTTATTTAAAACTTATATAGAAGTACATTATTTAAAGTAACAAAAAAGGGGTAACTCTTCCTAAATTCATGCATCTTTAAATAAAGATAGAATAATATTTTCCAAACAGTTTAGAGAAAATTATACTAATAATAAACATATTTAGAACTAAATTTTTAACTATGTAAACAACAATAATTTTACATGAAAAGAAAAAAACACATAAAAATTAAATCACATGCCTTGAATCAGAAATAATATGATTTTATAAAAAGATATTAGATGTCTTGTATACCAGTATATAAAAGTATATTATAGAATATTTGACCTGGTGATCATCTTGGGTTCAATAGGATTTGGAACATCCTTTTGGAGCCTATGATGTCCATATACCATGTGACTTTGGAACTCTTCAGGAAGGATTCCTTCAAAACAAATCAAGTAGATAGTTGTTTTGGTTCCCAGACTAGTTTGGTTTCAAATATATTATTAGAAAAATATTTAGGTACCCATACATATTTGAGACCTCTATTACTGGGTATTATTGTAGACAAATTTATATAAATTAATGTCTTATTATGACCTAAAGACTAATTATAATTTAAATAACATTTGATTGTATAATTCCCTTTCATGTTATAATTAAATTAAGTAACATTTTCAATATTTCCATTTATACCTTTAAAAAAAACAATTGTATACATCTTAGAAACCTAAGTATTATATCCATTACCCTTTTCGGCATATTTGGGTTTGTTCATAGCCATTATTTTATCAAATTTCTCTTGTACTCAAACAAAGAAAGATAATACTTCTTTAAACCAGTAATTTTCTTTTTAAGACTTTCATTCTCTTTCTGAATAACTTCCAGGTCATCATATATTTTCACATTCAAACATGATACAAAAAAATTAGTATCTTATTTTTATGTTTAAGATGCTTAAATTCCTTTTCAAATTTATATAAATCATCACATACTAATTTAAATCTTCTATGTTGATCTTCATCATTTTTTGACATTAAATATTTTATTCTAACATTATCACATGTTACTTTGATTAGTTCATAACATATGAACTTTTTCTACTATATATTACTTAAAATAGAATCATTCAATTTTTTATTTTCTTCTTTAATATTTTTATTTTCTATTTTCAGTTCCCTATACAGTTCATCCATTCTTAAAACGTCACTTTGAAATTTTTCATTTTGAGTAGTTAATTATTTGACTTTATTTTCAATATCAGTTTCATATCTAGAATTGTAATTATAGTCAGAGTGTGCCTTATTTATATATGTAGCCATCAAAAAAAATTTACATATTCTTTTTCACTTTTAGAACCAACATCACTTGAGTCTCACTCTTTTGTAAAACTCCATCTAGTATAGTAATACTTTCTTTATTCCTTATTATATTTCTCTAACTTTCCTTCTGGTTTTAATTTGGGATAGTTTTATTTTATGTGACCTTTTTTTCTAATCGCATATAAAATTAATTTGGAAACATCATATTTACTAGTGTTACACCTTTTATTACCCTTACTATCATCATTTTAATAATCTCTTCTAAAATGCATAAAAACCTGTGGTGAAATTTTCAATTTCATCTTTCTCACTTTGATGTAACTTAGAATCATAATAATTAGTAATAACATTTATATATGATTTAAATGTTATACCTTTTCTTTTATCGTGGTCATCACTATTGGCATTCTTCATTTCTAGCTCATATTGAAGAAGTGATCTTATCAACTCATCTATAGAATATTTAGTGAAATCCTTACTCTCTTAAATAGAAACTTTATTTGAATTCCATCTCTTTGGTAGAGGCCAAAGTATTTTTTTTTATGAGAGCTCCTTTCTTCATGTATTCTCTAAGAGCAACCATGCTATTGAAAATTTTGGTGAATATATTGCACATCTCATTTATGTTTTCTTGATTAGTCATCCTGAACTCTTGAAACATAGGTTGGTGCATATGTGGCTTAGTTTTCTATAACTTGTTAGTTCCTTAATGAGTGGATTTTAAAGTCCTCCAAATGTCAGAAGTGGTTTTACATAATGAAATATGACTATACATATTTCTACTTAAAGATCAGTATAAGTAATTAATAACTTGGTAATTTAAAACACATTTTTTAGCATCATTACCAATAAGAGTTTCGAAATCAACTTTAGGAAATCTATAAGGTTTTTAAATTATATCTCAATAATCAAGACCTATATTTTCAAGAAATACCTCTATTCTATTTTCCAATAGAAATAATCAATTCCATTGAAGTGAGGTGGTATGATATGATTCAACATATCAAAATCCTAATTATCTATAATAAATAAATGGATCTTTTACTTAGACTTTTAAGTCTAGGATAATGGTTAGTTCAAAAATAGATAATGAAATAAATAAAACCAAATCCTTAAAAAGAAACCACGCTCTTATACCAATTATAAGTTCCCTTGGAATGGAATTAGTGACTATAGGGTATGAATAGTCCTTTTTGATTTATTATTACAAATTCTAATTTATCATAGTTATATGAAAATGTTAAATGTTGTGATGGAAATAAAACAGATAATATAGGTGATTTTCATAGAGGTTTGGATCACCAAGATCCTAGTCCTCTCTTAAATATACTTTACTCCTCGAGGAGATTGGTATGAACTATATCCTCACTTTTGATAGGGAGTGAGAACCCAATTACATACAAATACAGAGGCAACTTTTTCACACCTAGTGGCATAACCTGATCTACATTCACACCTAGTGGTATAACCCCTAACTTTTGAAGGAGTCACAACCTACCTTCCTTTTTTCTGAGAGGAATAACCTAACCTTCCTTTTATATGGGAGGAATAACCCAATGAAATCTTTTGGATGGGAAAAGCATAAACTAGGACACTAGAAAACAAATAGATTGTTGTAATAATTAAAGTGGAGGAATAAAAAAACAAATGAAATAACATCTTGAGAAAATTATAAGAAATTCATTTCATCTCATGTTCTTTGATCACATCAGTGGAGGAAGATAAAGACGATAAAGATCCTCGGTGATCACAACATAATAGCAGATTTTGAATAAGTTTCTTAATCAATTTGAGAGTAGTAGGAAAGTATGTTATCATTGTCAAATGAATCATCTGAACTGGTATATGTGTTTTTATCCTTGAGGTAGTCTCCCATGACATTAACCCAAATATCTACAGGATCATTTTCATGTCCAATCTAAGCAAGAAACTTTTTAGTGTTTAATAATGAAAAATATGATTGTTACCTTAATTTGTTGAAGCCTCAAAGTAAACAAAAACACATACGGGCTAATGTTTATTCATGAAATATTAAAATGAATATTTAATATATTATGAATAATAATTCTTAAACAAAAACAATAAAAAAAGAATTGAAATAATAATATAATTCTACAGATTATATATGCAGCGAAATATTATGAAAAATAGAGAATCATATAAAAAACCTTATTTATAATAAAAATTCATTAAAAAAATACTAAAATTAATTTTTAAACATTTTTGTTATTGTATTTCAACATAAAATAATAAAAATTAACCAATTTAATTCATTTTAACAATATTAACTTAAATTAAGAAAATAAAAATTTTGAAACCAAATTTTTAACTAACTATGATACATTACTCACCGTTGAAAACAAAGAGTGGTGATACATTTCTCACTTTTGGAAATGTTCAATGGTGGAAAAATATAGTATTACATACCATTACAATTTAAAAAAAAATAAAATGAATTAAACAAAACTGAAAGCATTTCCATGAATCTTAACACCAAATAGTTCCATGAGAATAATAAAAAATGACTCACCATTGGGTGTCTAATAGTGACTAGTGACTCACTATTGGGTTCCAGCGGTAACTCATGACTCACCGTTGGGTTCCAATAGTGACTTGTTGAAAATTTGACCAAAAAATTAGAATGAACTTAAAATTGAAGAACTTAAGTTATATTAATTTAATATTCATGAAATAATATAAAAAAACATGATAAATTGAAACAAAAATATATTAAAACACACTTACTTTCATTTTTTTGAAGAAATAAAAACCACCTAAATATAGGTTCAAAACAAAATTAAAAACTCATGAAAAGAGTAAGATCACAAAACTAAATCAATTAACTAAAAAATAAAAGATCATATGTGAAGAATAGGATCACATGAAATAACCAAATGAAAGATACTTTCAAACTTATAAAGAATCATAAATAATAAACTTAAAAATATGATGAAAATTAGAAGAATAATTTTCCAATAAAAAAATATAAAACAAGTTAAAAAACACTAATTATTTAAAAAAATAGCATTGAAAAAAGATAAAAGAAAAAATATCTCATGGGATTTTGAAGGTCAACTCTCAATACAAATAACGGTAATAAAAATCCGTAGTGGGGAGTCAAAGACTCACCATTGGGTTTTAGCAGTGAGTAAATTACTCATCGTTGGAGAAGAATATCAATGGTGAAAAGTCTAGATGTTGGTTTATACCAACAGTGAAAAAAAAGACTCATTGTTGGGTAATACCAATGGTGAAAAAATTCATCACTCTGGTTAATATCAATGATGAAAAAAATACTCACTGTTGGTTTTTTACCAATAGTTAAAAATTAACCACCTTTTGTTTTTACCAATAGTGACTCATCTCAAAAGATCAACCAAGTATAAGGGCTTCAAAAAACTAAAAGTAGGCTGAGATAAAGGGAATTATAATGAAGATTAAAGAAGAATAAGAAACACCTAAGGACAGTAGTTCATTCCACTATTAGCTTCAAACAAGAGCTACTGGTAAGGTATGAGGAAGAGGTAAGCAAGAGTGTGAGACCAGATCAAAAGTTTGAAGAATGATGAACAACTTAAAAATTGTGTTCATATAATTGTTGGATCTTCAATGAATGTCCTAAAGAGATAATTAACAGGAGAATGAAAACTAAAGAGAGAAAAATGAAAACATGTGGGAGGTGAAAAAATAGAAGTGCATGAAATAGTATGAAAGAATGTAAGCCTAACTAATAGAATATTGGATGGATGAAGAAAAAACACAGAGGTGATTAATAACCCAAATTTAATCTCAAGTTAAAAAAATCATCTTGCATCGAATAGAGATCAAGTAAGAATCATGGTATATAAACCAAGATTCATAATTGACATGCCAGAACAAAACACATAGCACACATATGGCATGTGGTCTTGTGATCGCTTCATTCCCAACTTATACAGGCGCACTCCTAGGCCTTATACACGGGCTCACACGCGTGTAGTGTTCACTATGCTTCGACAAGATTTTTTCAGACCATGAAAGTTAGACCTCCCATGGGGTAGACCTTTGGGTCCCCTTACTCTTAATTTTTAAATAACAAAACAAAAATATAAAGTAAAAAAATATGAATACATGTAAATAATAAATAATTTTTTTAAACAAAATTGAATTTAAATAAATATTATGTAATTATAATTTATCATAACCAAATGAGATATCAAGAAGTTAAAACCCAATTAAAAACTGGGAATCCCTTGTTTCTCTTTATTGTGTATCATACGGGTGGGGTTTAATTTTTTTATCTATTATTATGGTTGGGTTTTCTTATTCAAAGATAAAGAATGGGATAATTGAAATTTAAGGGTAAATGGGTTTGATTCGCATGCTTTTGCAGCCTTATTATTATTGTGATATTGTGATTATATGGGATTGATGCCTAGATGAAAATTGTGTCCATTAGGGGATTTTTTTTCACTGGTTATATGTGTTGTGATTTTTATTTTATTTTTGTGATTATTGTGGTGCCACCCTAAAATGAAAATTGACTGATCGCTTATATTTGGTTAATAAAATAGTTTCCCCGGGATTATGGATTTTGTGATAATGCCCCTAAAATAATGTGGAATGTGATAAAATCCCCATTGTATATCTTTAAAAAAAATTATGTGTTGTGATGTGTTTTCATGCTTGTGGGATGGCGATGTGTGTTTGTGATGCAATGTAGGGATGATAGTTGTTTGTCCATTCTTTTGGGGTGGCGAGGTGGTGGTTTTTTTGCTGTGATTTTGGGTTGGCGAGGTGGTAGTTGTTCAATGCTTTTGGGGTGGCAAGGTGATTTTGTTTGGCCATTCTTGTTGGGCGGATATGGTGGGGGTTGTTCATGGTAGGAGGAGGGAATGAGGTTGATTTTATACATGTTCATGATACCCTAATACTCTAGTTATGGAAGTGGTTGTGTTATGGCCCAGGTGTATTTAGGTGAGATCTGATGTGGTCGTGCTTGTGTGGTGGCAAGCACAGATGTCTACGAGCATTATGTGATGTGACTGTGCTTGTAGGGAGGTGTGGTATATGGAATATATGGGAGTTCCAGGGCATATGATGTTGGGGGTGTGAGAGTAGAATACCAGTAGGAAATCATTTTGGGGTACCCTTTATCGATATGCTTCTTATTATATTACATTAATTGGCTTGCGTTATTTAGTAAGTGTGACCTATTGAGGTTGGTTTTTGTTAGTATACTTGTATAGGTTCTATTTAGTTTTGTTTTTTTTCTTACAATTGAATTAGTATGCTTCTTTTACATGTTCATGAGAGACTTTGGTTTTACTACAGAGTATACTTTTATGCTTACCCTATGTATATAAAACTATTTTCATGTTTCTATGAGGATTATTGTTGATTCCCTCCAAATAAATATTAGAAAAATAAAAAAGGAAGAAATACCCAAATATTGGTTTTATTTCCCCCGTAAGGAAAAGGAATGAGAAGGAAGCCAAGAATAGTGAATCTCATGAGCCTCCAAGGGACACGTGATCTCATGACCATAATAAGGTCACCTAAAGTCACCATAAGTAGCACATAACCTATAGCATATCCCATGGAACCCCCTTCAACAATTATTCCTTCTCTTATGAAGGCTCTCCAAGCAACCAGTGGTCATGTGGAAAAGATGGAACGAGTTCCCCTAGGTTACATAGTTTGTCAATTGGAAAGCGCCTAAAAAAACATCCGAAAATCCATTGAAAATAGGAGAAATATATTCAAAATGTAGAAACCCCCAGTGGTTATAAAGATCATGTTCCTCATCAACATAGGGAAGAATATTTTCCATAGGAAACATTCAAGAAAATTCACATGACTCTCAAACCTTTAAAAAACAAATCAAATGAGATAAATAGTAGGTGAGAGGTATTTCAGTCTTAAAAGACACATGAATCTCCTCAAACAATCCATAATAGATTTCATATTTGTATAACAAATCAGAATCCCCTTCTCTAGATATTAAATTTTCATATTTTAATTTAAAATTCAATCCATACGAAGGATTATATCAAATTACACCATAGGTATAATAATCAAGTTTTTAAAAATGGAAATTATATGTTTTATAATGGGGATTGACTAACATATCATTATTATAATAATATTTCCACTGGGAGGCTTGATTGATAACTCCCTTTTAAGGTGCTAGGGAAATATCTAATTTTCTTAGAAAACATAGAAGATATAAAAGAGTTTAAAGATCCAAATTCATATAAATAATTAGTTAAATTTTATTCTATAATCAACATATCTTCCACTACATCATTATTAAATTCAAACTCAAATGTATTGATCATATAATCTTGTACTTTCTCCCTTGGACTTTTTTAGGAAAATTTCTTTAATGCTTGGGGCATTCATTCTCATAGTGCCCCATCTCCTTATAGTTGAATCATTGAACATTGATAGCTCCTTTATTTCCCTTGAAATCATGATCCTTGTTTTCTTTCTCTCCAAACATGAATCAAACTCTCATTCCCATCAATAATTTTCTAAAGTGTTTCATTCCACATTTATTATAAGATGGAAATTCTACACTTCTCTTCTTCACTTTTACAGTATTTCCTTTTCTAGAGTGATCATCCACCCACTTCTTTTATTGATTTCCCTAAAAAACATATTTAATGTTTTTTTCCTTCATGGTGCATTAATTTCCCATTTTTTTGGTTGGTGGTGTTTTGGGTAGGTTTGAAGAGTTTTTTGTGGAGGCTGGAGTTGCAAAAGAGATGATGAAGGAAATACATGCCATGTAAATGTATTATATGATGTATAGTGGTGGTTTATGGATTGCATATCTAGGTAGTTCATATCTTGTATATGGATAAGGGGTATCCCATTAAAATGGCACACATTGTGTATGTGGGATTCATGACTTGTAATAAATCGGGTGTAAAAAACCGTTGAGGTGGCATAATTTCCAGTGAAAGATGGAAATTTTTAGGAACTTTAGGATTACATGTTGTGTAATGATTACACGATGTGAAACCTATGAGATCCAGGGTTTTAAGTTCTTTTCTATCCAAATTTTCATTAATTATTTTGTGTCTTATTATTCATCTCGTTTTGGGGAACCCTAGGTGCCCTGAGGAGACCTTTTGGCCCTATTCTTCCCTATTTGTTCCATAGGTTCTAGTAGATCATCATAGGAATTCTTTGGTAGGTTATCCACCCTTTCTTAGTTTTTTTATTCCATTCTTCTTTGGGGTTTCACTATGGTGGTTCATTTTTGTTTGGGTTGTGTGTTTGTTCTGTGTTTTGATGATCCTTTGGTGCGTTATAGGTTAATCCATGGTTTCTCATGGTGCTGTAGTGGTTATATGGAATTTGTTCTTCACCCTGTAGTGTGCAATGAGTTGGTAATATTATTTGAGGTAGGTAATCCCTTGTTTCTCTTTATTTTTTATAATTCAATAGGGGTTTACTTTTTTTTATCTATGAGTTATGTTTTTTCAATATTAATCAAAGATAAATAATTGGATAATTAAAATTAAATGGTAAATTGGTTTATTCACATGTTTTTTCAGCTTTGTTGTTATTGTGATATTGTGATTATACAAACATGATGCCCTTCTAAAAATTGTTGTCTATAGGGGATTTTTTTTCACTGGATATATGTTTTTTGACTATTTTTTTGTTTTTATTTTTGTGATATATCCCTAAAATGGAAATTGGTAAACCAATAATATTTGACTAATAAAATGGTTTCATAGGGTTATGGAGTGTGTGAATGTACCTAAAATAAAGTGGAATGCGATAAAGTCCCTTTTTAAATATGTAAAATGTTTTTTGACATGTTGTGATGTGTGTTCATGATTATGGGAGTACAATGTGTGTTTGCGATGCGATGTGGAGTTGATGGTTGCTTGGTCGTGCTTTTGGGGCGATGAGGTGATGGTTGTTTGGCCATGCTTTTGGGTCTACAAGGTGGTTGTTGTTTGGCCATGATTTTGGGGTGGTGATGTGGTGGTTGTTTAGTAATGCTTATGGGGTGGCTATTGTGGGGTTTGTTCATGGCTGGAGGAGGGAACGAGGTTGATTTCATATATGTTCATGATATCCTACAACATTGGTTATGGAAATGGTTGTGTTATTTCCCAGGTGTTTTTGAGCGATATGTGATGTGGCTGTATTTGTGGGGCAATGATCTTGGGTGTATGTCGATGTGATATGATGAGACCATGCTTGGGTGTTGGTGTGGTATATGGATGATATGGAAGCGCCAAGACATATGATGTTGGGTTGTGAGAGTGGCATACTAGTTGGAAAGTAGTGTGGGGTACCCTTTATCTATATGATTCTTGTTATAATATATTACTTGGATTTCATTATTTGGTGAGTGTGCCTTGGTGAAATTCGATTTGGTTAGTATACTTGTATAGGTTCTATTTAGTTCTATTATTTTATCATAGGTGTATTAGTATGCTTCTTTCGCATGTGCACGAGAGACTTTTTTTTCTAATGTGTATACTTGTATGATCACTCTACCTATATAAAATTGTTTTTAGGTTTCCAAGAGGATTACATAGAACATGTTGGACATTACTAACTCATACATTTGGATAGTTATTATATCGTTCCTATAGAATTGTTTTTGGGTATTTAATTTGGATACTTTTATCTGTGTTGGTTTTATTTATACATGCATGTGGGATGGTTTTGGTTTCTTTTTATATTATTTAATGGAGTTTATTGTGGATGATTCATCTAATATCCTAATCTTACTTATATTATAGATATCAATGCCTCCCATACGTGAGATTTTTATACCCTCAGTGCTAGTAATCAACCCAGGGCCTACTGGAGATGGTACTCGGGGGGTCATTATCTCTCTCCCCTCATTGTGGTATATTTGGAGGGAGGGGGTCATGACAAAGTGTTATTAGAGGACGGTTGAGAGATAGGATGGATTTTTTAGTTAGGAATAATGAGGATTGTATGGGTTGGTATGGTAGAAGTTCCAATTGAGCTTGGTGTGTGACATATGTCAGGGAGAATAGCTAGGACATGGGATTTTAGGGGGCCCCATGATCCAGTGCATGAACTTTGAGCTTATTGAATAACCAAGTGAGGTGGACCTGTTTGCAGGGTATAGAACTAAGATAGTTACATGCATCATAATGGATTGATTTCTTTTTTAATTGAGTTTTTTTAAGGTTAAAATTAATAAAGTTAATTAAAATTAATCTTAATGAAATTATATTCAACCGGTCTTAGGAAATTATTGTTTTATTTTTAGTTATGGCTCATGTTCATTGTCTGCATGTGGCTCAAGAGGTTGAGGTTCAGTAGGCTGATCTGGTTGATCATAATAGGGTTGATCTGAAAGATGAGTATGAGTCTTAGAAAAGGGAGTTTCACACTTTTTAGCGGTAGGCTTTGGGGAAGTACTAGGATAGTGTTTTAGATGTGGAGATAGAGAGATGGCTAAAGGAGTCGGATGTCTCTTTCAATTTAATTTGGTCCTCGATGGAGTACTGGGTCCCTTTTTTAGTTAGTCAGATGCATGGAATTGTGCATTGGTGGTGGATGATGTATCAGGGAGATCCTAATATGGTAGATGTTTTTTTGTTCAACTTTTAGAAAGAGTTTCAGGCATAGTTCCTTTAATCGACTATAAAGTTAGTGAAGAGGTAGGAGCTTCTTTCTCTTCAGCAGGAGAGTATGTCAATGAGAGAGTTGGGAATCAAGTTCAAGGACCTTTTTCTTTTTTCCCCAGATATTTTTCTAGATGAGGAGTCTCATGTGAGATATCTTAAGTAGGGACTCCATCCTTTTATCCAGTGTATATTTACTACTTTTACATTTCCAACATATCTAGTGGTTCAAAATAAGGTAGTAATAATCGAGAGGATACACTTTCGAGGAGGTTTACCATGAGAGGGGAGACAATAGGGTTCCATGAAGAGAAAAGTTATCAGGGTTAGGTCCCAAGTTCCATAACATTCATGGTTTCAATCATATGGGGGTTAGTCTCAACAGTTTCCTTTTCAGACTCTTGAGAGTTTAGGTCTAGTTTGTTTTGCCTGTGGAGGTCATGGTCATCGCCAGAATCAGTTCCTGGTGGTTCCCAGAGCTCATTTTGGTGGAGGTGGTCAGTTTCAAAAATAGTTTTAGAAACAGTTTCCAGTGAGACCATTTCAATAGTAGGTGCAGAAGTCTTATTCTCCACTGAGGGTAGATGAGGTAGGTAGGGGAAACCTTAGGATGTACCTCATGATCAGGGACTATGGCTAGAGCTTTTCCATTGAGATGGCCATTAGAAAATAGGTAGATTATATGGGCATGGATAATTTTATGTAGTAGAGGTGGTAGTTCCATAGGGTCTATAGATTATTCGAGGTATGCTCAATTAGTCGTGTTCCCTTATTTTTGATTCTTTCTTGATGTTTGGTTGTTCTTGTTATGTTTCCTTGTGTGATGTGTGATTATAAACTTCAAGCATGTGAAGAAGGGTAAACCTAATCCCTAATCAGGATTCATTATACTTTGACACAATTAAAACTTTGTGGGGGAGTTAGTTCCACCCAAAGAGAATAATATCTTTACATGGTAAATGGAATTTCTTTATTTGTGTGCTTGAATATTTTTTGATTGATGTTGGGTATTTTCGCTTTAAGAGATGTGTTGTTTTATTGATGTGTGTGGAATTCCCAAAATATAAAAAGGGGAGGAATCAAGATGCATTAACTGTAATGTGATTAAACCCATGTGGGTGAGTCAGTGTCACCTAGAGTAGATAGTATCTTGATATGGAAAATAAAATCCCCTGATTTTTGAGTTTGGGATAGTGCAGTTAGTTTGTTGTGATAGTTGTTGGTTTGGGTTGTGTGGAGGTTAAGATAGTTTTTTAGTGGTGTGTTTTTGTGAGAGGAGTTGGGTTGTATAGTGTAGTGATAAGGTTGTATGAGACGTTTTTTGGCCATTTATTTTATAATTCTTTGGCTAGTGGTAGTGTTTTGGATATGATGAGATCCTTAAGAGGTATCTCACGGGGTGGTTGTTTATACCACTTTCCTTATAGACTTGATTTTAGATTCTTGAGGGTGATAATAATTTGATAGGTATTTTATGTAATGGTTTGTGCCTTCCTAGTCTATTACTTTTCTAGTTTTGGTGGTTGGGGGTGTTCAGGGGAGGTTCTTGGAGTTTCCCATGGAGGCTGGAGTTATAGTAGAGTTACTACAGTAAATACACATTATGTAAATGTATTACATGACGTGTAATGATGGTTCATGGTTTTTGTAGCTATTTGTTTCATGGATTGTACACAGATAAGGGGTATCCCATGAAAAGGTTACACATCAAGTAAGTGGGATTCATGATGTGTAATAAATCAGGTGTAAAAATCCTTTGAGGTGACACGATTTTCGGTAAAATCTATAAATTTTTAGAACCTGAGGATTATACATCATGTAATGATTAAAAGACATGAAAACTATAGGATACAGGGCTTTAAGTTATTTTCCTACCAAATTTCCATTCATTCATCCATGGATTATTCATTCTCTCATTTTGGATGAACCCTAGGAACCCTGAGGAGACCTTTCAGCCCTCTTATCCCCTCTTTATTCTATTGGTTATGGTAGATCTTCATTGGAAATCCATGGTAGGTTCTACTACATTTCTTGGTTGGTTTTCTTCCATTCTTATTTTGGGTTTCGCTTCAATGGTGTAGTTTGGTTTGGGTATTGTGTTTGGGATGCATTTTGGTGATCCTTTAGTGTGGTATAGGTTGATTTATAGTTTCTCATGGTGCGGTTGTGGTTGGTGGGTGTTTCTTCTTCGCCCTACAATGTGAAACTAGTTGGAAAGATTATTTTAGGTAGGTAGTGACTGGAGGGGGTGAATATTCCTTTTTTATTTATTATTACAAATTATAATTTATCAGATCTATATAATAGTGTTAAATGTTATAGTAGAAATAAAATAGATAACACAGGTAATTTTTATAGAGGTTTAGATCACCAAGATCCTAGTCCTATCTTCAATATCCTCTACTCCTCGAGTAGACTGGTATGCACTATATCCTCACTTTTGATAGGGAGTGACAACCAAATTACATACAAATATAGACATACCATTTTAACACCTGATGGTATAACCTGATCTACCTTTTTCACACATGGTATAACCCTTGACTTTTGAAGGATTTAAAACCTAACTTCCATTTGACTAGTAGGAATAACCTGACCTCCCTTTTAGATGGGAGGAAAAACTCAATGATATATTTTGGATGGGAGAAGCATAAACCAAGACTCTAGAAAACAAATAGGTGGTTAAAATAATTACAGTAGAGGAATAACAAAAAAACAAATGAAATAATAGCTTTAGAATATGATGTGAAATTCATTAGGGCTCGTGTTATTTGATCACATCAGTGGAGGAAGATGAATATGATGAATATCCTTAGTGATAACAGCATAACATCATATGTTGAAGAAGTTTCTTTATCAATTTGAGAGAAGTAGGAAGGTATATCGTGTCATTATCAAGTGAATCATATTCACGGGTACATGTGTTTTTATCCTTGAAGCAATCTCCTGAAATTTTAACAGTAAGATATATAGGTGCGTGTTTGTGTCTAATCTAAGCACGATACTTTTTAGTGTTTAATAATAAAAAATATGGTCATTATCTTAATCTTTTGAAGCCCCACTATAAGAAAAAACACATACGGGCTAATATTTATTCATGAAATATTAAAAGTAATATTTAATATATTAAGAATAATAATTATTAAAAAAACATAATAAAAAAATGAAATAATTATATAATTATATAGATTATACATGCAGCAGAATATTGTAAAAAATAGAGCATCATATAATAAACATTATATATAAGAAAGAGTCATTAAAAAATAGTATAATTAAATTTTAAACATTGTTTCTACTGTATTTCAACATAAAATAATAAACATTAATCAATTTATTTCATTTTAACAACATTAACTAAAATTATGAAAATAAAAATTTTGAAACCAAATTTTTAACTAATGGTGAGACATTACTCACCATTTAAAACAGAGAGCGATGAGACATTTCTCACCATTGGAAATGTTCAACAGTGGAAAAATAGAGTATTACATACCATTTTAATTTTATGAAAAGAATAAAATAAAATAAACAAAACTGAAAACATTCCCATGAATCTTAACACCAAATGGATCCATGATAATAATAAAAAGTTACTCACCATTGGGTGTCCAAAGGTGAATCATTACTCATCGTTGGGTTCCAGTGGTGACTCATGTCTCACCGTTAGATTCCAATAGTGACGTTTTGAAAAACTGACCAAACAAACAGATTGAACTTAAAAGTTAAGAACTTAATTTTTGTTAATTTAATATGAATAAAATAATAAAAAATTCAAACATGATAAATTGAAAAAAAATATTAAAACACAATTACTGTCATGTTTTTTAATAAATAAAACCCTACTAAAAGATGTTTAAAAACAGAATTAAAAACTCATGAAAATAGTAAGATCACAAAACTAAATTAATTTACTAAACAATAGAAGCATCATATATGAAGATTAGAAGAACATGAAATATCTTGATGAAATTTAATTCAAAACTTATAAAGAATCATGAATAATCTACTGAAAAATATGATGAAAATAAAAAGAATAATTTTATGATAAAAAATTATAAAATAGATTAAAACACGCCAATTATTTAAGAATATAACATTACAAAAAGACAGAAGAAACAAGAGCTCATGGGAGCTTGATGGTGAACTTTCAAGACAAAGAATAGTAAGAGAAATCCATGGTGTTGAGTAAGTTACACACCATTGGGGAAGAATCTCAGCGGTGACAAGTCTCGTTGTTGGTTTACACCAACATTAAAAAAAAAGACTCATCATTGGACAATACCCACAGTGATAAAATTTCTCACCATGGATAATACCAATGGTAAAAAAAAGACTCATTTTTGGTTTTTTACCAATGATGAAAAATCACTGACCATTGATTTTACCAATGGTGACTCATGTCAGAAGATCGACCAAGTATAAGGGATTTGAAAAACTAGAAGTAGGCTGAGATAAAGGGAGTCAGAATAAAGCTTGAAGAAGAAGAAGAAAAACTGAAGGAAAGAAGGTCATGTTACTATTAGCGTCAAATAAGAGCTACTAGAAAGGCATGAGGAATAGGGAAGTAAGAGTGTAAGACTAGATCATAGGTTTGAAGAAAGATGAACGAAGAGCACACTGTGTTCACAGAATTGTTGGAGATTTAATGAATGGCTGAAAGAGACGATGAAGAGGAGGAAAAAAACTAAAGTGAGTAGAATGAAAACACATGGGAGATGAAAAAATGGGAGTGTGTAGAATAGGATGAAAGAATAGAAGACTCACTGAGAGAATATCATAGGTATGAGGAAAAAACATGAATGAGATCAACATAACAGATTTAAACTCAGGATAAATTTTTTCCCCACATTGAATAGAGACCAAGGAAGAAGCACGGTATATAATCCAAGATGCGGAATTGATAGTCCATAACAAAAAACATAGCACACATATGACTTATATTCATAAAGTTGATCCATTCCAAACTTATGTGGGCATAATCCTAGGCCTTATACATAGACTCTCACATTTGTAGCATGAATTATGCTCCAATAGGCTCTTTATGACCCATAAAAACTGGACCTCCCACGAGGTAGACCTTCGGGTCCCCTTACCCTTACTTTTTAAATAACAAAACAAAAATATAAGGTAAAAATAATAACATAACAAAATATGGATACATGTAAGTAAGAAATAATTTTTTTTTAAAAAATGGAATTTAAATAAATATTATGTAATTGTAATTTAACAAAATAAAATGATATATCAAAAGGTTAAAAACCAATTACAAACAATATCCCAATTTTTTAAATTAAAAAACATAATATATATCAAATTTTCAAACAATATAATGGAAATAAATAGTCTCTTTTCAATTATAGAAGACATACATAAAAACATTTAATAGATTTATCAAAATAGAAATTACACTAAGAATAAGTTAAGCTTCCAACATACCCAATTCAAAACATACGTTAGTATAAAAAAAATAGATAATCCCTTTTAAACAAAAAAATAAACCACTATAAAAATGAAAAAATACAATGTTCAATGAGCTATTTTAGAAAAGAATTTTTAAACATAATTATCTAATTATCATTAAATGATAGAGATCAATATTTAACAGAACATTTACATAAAACAGAAAAGTTAAGTTTTTTACATGAAAAGTTTAAAAATAAGAAATGAACATAACATTGTTACATTCAGTGAAAAAACTGATTTTCATGGACAAATTAGATAAAAGAAAATACTTCTAAAAGAAATAAACAGTCTCTTTTCTTTAAATTTTTTTAAAGATAGACCCCCCCCCCCCGAGTTTAATCGTATAAATATTAGTTTTAAAAAAATCAACAAAAAAAATCTTATTGTCAAAATTAAATCAATTTTAAAATAAATTGATTATTTAAAAAAATTCAGAATTCCAAATATAACTAAGAATTATGAAAATCTAAAATATAAATTACAAGAAATATTTTATAAGTGTATTAAAAACATTCCAGAATAGTTTTTGAAAAAAAATTTCAAACAGACTAAGGAATTTTAAGTTTTCATAGTATAATTGTTCAAACACTTATTTAAAACTTACATAGAAGTACATTATTTAAAGTAACAAAAAAGGGGTAACTCTTCCTAAATTCATGCATCTTTAAATAAAGATAGAATAATATTGTCCAAACATTTTAGAGAAAATTAAACATATAATAAACATATTTATAACTAAATTTTTAACAATGTAAACAACAATAATTTTACATGAAAAGAAAAAAACAGATAAAAATTAAATCACATGCCTTGAATCAGAAATAATATGATTTTATAAAAATATATTAGATGTCTTGTATACCAATATATCAAATTATATTATAGAATATTTTACATGGTGATCATCTTGGGTTCAATATGATTTGGAACATCCTTTTAGAGCCTATGATGTACATATACCATGTGACTTTGGAACTCTTCAGGAATGATTCCTCCAAAACAAATCAAGTAGATAGTTGTTTTGGTACCTAGACTAGTTTGGTTCCAAATAGATTAGTAGAAAAATATTTAGGTACCCATACATATTTGAGACCTCTATTATAGGGTAATATTGTAGACAAATTTATATAAATTTATGTCTTATTATGACCTAAAGACTAAGTATACTTTAAATAAAATTTGATTGTATAATTCCCTTTCATGTTATAATTAAATTAAGTAACATTTTCAATATTTCCATTTATACCTTTAACAAAAAAAATTTTATACATATTAGGAACCTAAGTATTATATCCATTACCCTTTTCGGCATATTTGGGTTTGTTCATAGCCATTATTTTATCAAATTTCTCTTGTACCCAAACAAAGAAAGATAATACTTCTTTAAACCAGTAATTTTCTTTTTAAGATTTTCATTATATTTCTGAATAACTTCCAGGTCATCGTATATTTTCACATTTAAACATGATCCAAAAAAATTAGTATCTTATTTTCATGTTTAAGATTCCTAAATTACTTTTCAATTTTATATAAATCATCACATACTAATTTAAATATTCTATGTTGATCTTCATCATTTTTTTACATTAAATATTTTATTCTAACATTCTCACATGTTACTTTGATTAGTTCAGAATCTACGGCCTTTTTCTACTATATATTACTTAAAATAGAATCATTCAGTTTTTTATTTTCTTCTTTAATATTTTTATTTTATATTTGCAGTTCCCTATACATTTCATCCATTCTTAAAACATCACTTTGAAATTTTTCATTTTGAGTAGTTAATTATTTGACTTCATTTTCAATATCAATTTCATATCTAGAATTGTAATTATAGTCATAGTGTGCTTTATTTATAGTTGTAGCCATAAAAAAAATATTTACATATTCTTTTTCACTTTTAGAACCAACATCACTTAAGTCTGACTCTTTTGTACAACTCCATCCAGTATAGTAATCCTTTCTTTGTTCCTTATTATATTGCTCTAACTTTTCTTCTGGTTTTAATTTTGGATAGTTTTATTTTATGTGACCATTTTTTCTACGTGCATAGAAAATTAATTTAGAAACATCATATTTACTAGTGTTACATATTTTATTACCCTTATTGTCATCATTTTAATAATCTCTTCTAGAACGCATAAAAACCTGTGGTGAAATTTTCAATTTCATCTTTCTCACTTTGATGTAACTTAGAATCAGAATAATTAGTAATAACATTTATATATGATTTAAATGTTATACCATTTATTTTATCATGGTAATCACTATTGTAATTCTTCATTTCTATCTCATATTGAAGAAGTGATCTTATCAAATCGTCCATAGAATATTCAGTGAAATCCTTACTCTCTTAAATAGAAACTTTATTTTAATTACATCTATTTGGTAGATCCCAAAGTAGTTTTTTGATGAGAGCTCCTTTCTTCATGTATTCTCTGAGAGAAACCATGCTATTGAAAATTTTGGTGAATATATTTCAAATATCATTTATGTTTTCTTGATTAGTCATCTTGAACTCTTGAAACTTAGGTTGGTGTATACATGGCTTAGTTTTCTATAACTTTTCAGTTCCTTAATGAGTAGATTTTGAAGTCCTCCAAATGTCAGAAGCAGTTTTACAGAATTAAATATGATTATAAATATTTCTACTTAAATAGAAATATAAGTAATTAATAACTTGGTAATTTAAAACACATTTGTTAGCATCATTACCGATAAGAGTTTCTAAATCAACTTTAGGAAATATATATGGTTTTTACATTATATCTCAATAATCAAGACCTATATTTTCAAGAAATAACTCTATTCTATTTTCCAGTAGAAATAATCAATTCTATTGAAGTGAGGTGGTATGATAGGATTCAACATCTCAAAATCCTAATTATCCATAATAAATAAATGGATCTTTTCCTTAGACTTTAAGTCTAGGATAATGGTTAGTTAAAAAATAGATAATGAAATAAATAAAACCAAATCCTTAAAAAGAAACCACACTCTGATACCAATTATTAGGTCCCTTGGAATGGACTTAGTGACTAGAGGGGATGAATAGTCCTTTTTGATTTATTATTACAAATTCTAATTTATCATAGTTATATGACAGTGTTAACTGTTGTGATGGAAATAAAACAGATAATATATGTGATTTTTATAGAGGTTTGGATCACCAAGATCCTAGTCCTATCTTAAATATACTTTACTCCTCGAGGAGACTGGTATGCACTATATCCTCACTTTTGATAGGGAGTGACAACCCAATTACATACAAATACAGAGACACCTTTTTCACACCTAGTGGTATAACCTGATCTACATTCACACCTGGTGGTATAACCCCTAACTTTTGAAGGAGTCACAACCTACCTTCCTTTTGTCTAAGAGGAATAACCCGACCTTCCTTTTATATGGGAGGAATAACCCAATAAAAGCTTTTGGATGGGAAAAGCATAAACTAGGACACTAGAAAACAAATTGATTATTGTAATAATTAAAGTGGAGGAATAAAAAAACAAATGAAATAACATCTTGAGAAAATGATAAGAAATTAATTTCATCTCATGTTCTTTTATCACATCAGTGGAGGAAGATAAAGACGATGAAGATCCTTGGTGATCACAACATAATAGCATATGTCGAATAAGTTTCTTAATCAATTTGAGAGTAGTAGGAAAGTATGTTATATCATTTTCGAATGAATCATCTGAACTGGTATATGTATTTTTATCCTTGAGGCAGTCTCCCATGACATTAACACAAATATCTACAGGATCATCTTCATGTCCAATCTAAGCAAGACACTTTTTAGTGTTAAATAATGAAAAATATGATTTTTACCTTAATTTATTGAAGCCTCAAAGTAAACAAAAACACATACGGGCTAATTTTTATTCATGAAATATTAAAAGGAGTATTTAATATATTATGAATAATAATTCTTAAAAAAAACAATCAAAAAACAATTGAAATAATAATATAATTCTACAGATTATATATGCAGTAAAATACTATGAAAAATAGAGCATCATATAACGAGCCTTCTTTATAAGAAAAATTCATTAAAAAAATACTAAAATTAATCTTTAAACATTATTGTTATTGTATTTAAACATAAAATAATAAAAATTAATCAATTTAATACATTTTAAAAACATTAACTAAATTAATAAAATAAAAATTTTGAAACCAAATTTTTAACTAACTATGAGACATTACTCACCATTGAAAACAAAGAGCAGTGAATCATTTCTCACTGTTGGAAATGTTTAATGGTGGAAAAATATAGTATTACATACCATTGCAATTTTATAAAAAAATAAAATGAATTAAACAAAATTGAAAGCATTTCCCTGAATCTTAACACCAAATAGTTCCACAAGAATAATAAAAAATTACTCACCATTGGGTGTCTAATAGTGAATAGTGACTCACTGTTGGGTTCCATCGGTAACTTATGACTCACTATTGGGTTCCAATAGTGAATTGTTGAAAATTTGACCAAAAAATTAGAATGAACTTAATAGTGAAGAACTTAAGTTATATTAATTTAATAATCATGAAATAATAAAAAAATAAAACATGATAAATTGAAACAAAAATATATTAAAACACACTTACTTTCATGTTTTTGAAGAAATAAAAACCACCTAAAAATATATTCAAAAAAAATTAAAAACTCATGAAAAGAGTAAGATCACAAAACTAAATCAATTAACTAAAAAATAAAAGCATCATATGAGAATAATAGGAGAACATGAAATAACCAAATTAAAGATACTTTCAAACTTATAAAGAATCATAAATAATATAATTAAAAATATGATGAAAATTAGAAGAATAATTTTCTAATAAAAAAATATAAAACAAATTAAAAAACACTAATTATTTAAGAAAATAACATTGAAAAAAGATAAAAGAAATAATATCTCATGGGTTATTGAAGGTGAACTGTCAAGACAAATAACGGTAATAAAACTCCATAGTGGTGAGTCAAAGACTCGCCATTTGGTTCTAGTAGTGAGTAAATTACTCATCGTTGGAGAAGAATCTCAACGGTGAAAAGTTTTGATGTTGGTTTATACCAACAGTGAAAAAAAGACTCATTGTTGGGTAATACCAATGGTGAAAAAATTCATCACTCTAGATAATATCAACGATGAAAAAAATACTCATTGTTGGTTTTTTACAAACAGTGAAAAATTAATCACCTTTGGTTTTTACCAATAGTGACTCATCTCAAAAGATCAACCAAGTAGAAGGGCTTCAAAAAACTAAAAGCAGGCTGAGATAAAGGGGATTAGAATAAAGATTAAAGAAGTATAAGAAACACCGGAGGACAGTAGTTCATGCCACTATTAGCTTCAAACAAGAGCTACTTGTAAGGTATGAGGAAGAGCGAAGCAAGAGTGTGAGACCAGATCAAAAGTTTTAAGAACAATGAACAACTTAAACACTATGTTCATATAATTGTTGGATATTTAATGAATGGCCTAAAGAGATAATGAACAAGAGAATTAAAACTAAAGAGAGAAAAATGAAAACATGTGGGAGGTGAAAAAATAGAAGTGCATGAAATAGTATGAAAGAACAGAAGCCTCACTAAGAGAATATCAGATGGCTGAAGAAAAAACACAGAGGTGATTAATAACCCAAATTTAATCTCGGGTTAAAAAAATTCATCCTACATAAAATAGAGATCAAGTAAAAATCATGGTATATAAACCAAGATACAGAATTGACATTCCAGAACAAAACACATAGCACACATATGGAATGTGGGCTTGCGATCGCTTCATGACCAACTTATGCAGGCACACTTCTAGACCTTATACACGGGCTTGCAGGTGTGTAGTGTTCACTATGCTCCGACAAGATTTTTTCAGCCCATGAAAGTTAGACCTCCCATGGGGTAGACCTTTGGGTCCCCTTACTCTTACTTTTTAAATAACAAAACAAAAATATAAAGTAAAAAAATATGAATACATGTAAATAAGAAATACTTTTTTTAAACAAAATTAAATTTAAATAAATATTATGTAATTATAATTTATCATAACCAAATGAGATATCAAGAAGTTAAAACCCAATTAAAAACTGGGAATCCCTTGTTTCTCTTTATTGTGTATCATACGGGAGGGGTTTATTTTTTTATCTATGATTATGGTTGGGTTTTCTTATTTAATGATAAATAATTGTATAATTTAAATTTAAGGGTAAATGGGTTTGATTCGCATGCTTTTGCAGCTTTATTATTATTGTGATATTGTGATTATATGGGCTTGATTCCTAGATGAAAATTGTGTCCATTAGGGTCTTTTTTTCACTGGTTATATGTGTTGTGATTTCTATTTTTTGTGTGATTATTGTGGTGCCACCCTAAAATAGAAATTGACTGATCACTTATGTTTGGCTATTGAAATGGTTTCCCCATGATTATGGATTTTGTGCTAATTCCCCTAAAATAATCTGGAATGTGATAAAATCACCATTGTATATCTTTAAAAAAAAATTATGTGTTGTGATGTGTGTTCATTCTTGTGGGATGGTGATGTGTGTTTGTGATGCAATGTAGGGATGATAGTTGTTTGTCCATGCTTTTGGGGTGGCGAGGTGGTGGTTTTTTTGCTGTGATTTTGGTTTGGTGAGGTGGTAGTTGTTCTATGCTTTTGGGGTGGCAAGGTGATTTTTTTTGTCATTCTTGGGGGGCGGATATGGTGGGGGTTGTTCATGGTAGGAGGGGGTAATGAGGTTGATTTCCTACATGTCCATGATACCCTACTAATCTGGTTATGGAAGTGGTTGTGTTATGGACCAAGTGTATTTAGGTGGGATCTGATGTGGTTGTGCTTGTGTGGTGGCGAGCACAGATATCTACGAGCATGATGTGATGTGACCATGCTTGTAAGGAGGTGTGGTATATGGAATATATGGGAGTTCCAGGACATATGATGTTGGGGGTGTGAGAGCAGAATACCAGTAGGAAATCATTGTGGGGTACCCTTTATCGATATTCTTATTATTATATTATATTAATTAGCTTGCGTTATTTAGTAAGTGTGCCCTATTGAGGTTGATTTTTGTTAGTATACATGTATTTGTTCTATTTAGTTTTGTTTTTTTCTCACAAGTGTATTAGTATGCTTCTTTTACATGTTCATGAGAGACTTTTGTTTTCCTACAGAGTATACTTTTATGCTTAACCTATGTATATAAAACTATTTTCATGTTTCTATGAGGATTATTGTTGATGCCCTCCAAATAAATATTAGCAAAATAAAAAAGGAAGAAATTCCCAAATATGGGTTTTATTTCCCCCGTAAGAAAAATGAATGAGAAGGAAGCCAAGAATAGTGAATCTCATGAGCCTCCAAGGGACACGCGATCTCATGACCATCATAAGGTCACCTGAAGTCCCCATAAGTAGCACATAACCTGTAACAGATCACATGGAACCCCCTTCAACAAGTCATCCTTCTCTTACGAAGGCTCTCCAAGCAACTAGTGGTCATGTGGCAAAGACCGAACGAGTTCCCCTAGGTTACATAGTTTTTCAATTGGCAAGCTCCTAAAAAACATCCAAAAATCCTTTAAAAATAGGAGAAATAAATTAAAAATGTGGAAACCCCCAGTGGTTATAAAGATCATGTGCCTCATCAACATAGGGAAGAATATTTTCCACTGGAAACATTCAAGAAAATTCACATGACTCTCAAACATTTAAAAAACAAAACAAATGAGATAAAAATTAGGTGAGAGATATTTCGGTCGTAAAAGACACGTGAAGATCCTCAAACAATCCATAAGACACTATGAGATCTCGATGACATGTCTGCCTCATCTTTCGAAAGCCCTTTGGCTTGTCAACCTCTCCACGTGGAATTTCTCGGGTATCTCTAGGTAGCCAAGCGTAACCCATTTGACTCTCCAAGTATAAAATAGATGAGTTTATCCATGAAATTCTCTCAAACCCCTATATGACCCATATTGGTCATGCGGTGAATCACCAAAAAATGGAGAAAATGTCCTCAAAAACACCCATGAAAACTCAAAAAATCCATGATCTTTGTAAAATAAAACACAAGTGATAAAAAGGAAGGTGGTGGGAGCTCTTGTGGTTGTAAAGTGCTTGTGATGCGCTAAGGAATTCTACAGCATGGTCTCAGAAGACTTCTGGAAAATCTAGGAAAGGCATCGAACATCTCGTGGATGCCTCTCAATGGCGGGAGCCTTGATTTCACAGAAGGACTTTAGGCATGTCAATATAAAAAAATGGAAGTCATTCAGCATACCTGTATGAGTCAACAAATTCCTCATTAATTTTCCATTATCCAATAAAGGAATCATTAATGGTAGGGACTCACAGTCATAGAAAATCAGGCAGTTCCCTTAGAATGATCCATGGCGAAGGCTCACGAAGACCTGTGGCACCAGAGCACTTTTTCGACTCTAGACTAGATCCACACCAGATACACTGCACAAACTGATGAATAATCAGGATGGAGAGGCCTATAAATTCTCCACCCTGACCTTAAAGAAAAGATAACTCTTGAGCGCAAAATGTTG
Organism: Viscum album; assembly: GCA_963277665.1. NCBI lineage: Eukaryota > Viridiplantae > Streptophyta > Magnoliopsida > Santalales > Viscaceae > Viscum > Viscum album. Next base: position 618,873,990 of record OY728162.1, on the reverse strand, counting down.
GCTTTACACCCAAGTACCAGAGTGAATTTATTGGAGAAATCGATCACGCGACTGACCAGTCTTATATTAGGTAATATACTATCGAAAAGTTGGAGTAATCATATTCTAGGAATAAATCCCTTTACATGATCATTTATATATTACACAAAGGATCTCTGGTAGGATATGATAAGAACATCATGCACACCCGATAGATCACACAAGACTCAAAATAAACTGATATTGAATGAATCTAAGGAATTCAAAATATAAGAAAAAATATTAAATGTGGAATACTTAAACTAAAAAAATGTTCTCTAACCTTCATGTGCTTCACAAGAATTTTCCAAGATGCACGACAGCACCAGGACATGTCACCTAGATCTCACAATTCTCCTTTGGTATGTTATTTAGGTAATTCGAAAGATTCCAGAAATATCAGAGTGGGTCATGTTGTCTTCCTAGACATACCACATTAGTCTCATGAAAGTCCCCATGGAATTTTCACCCAAGACTTGATACATCCTTCAAATACATCGCCCAAATCATATAACGGTGCCCGATCATGTTATCCAAGTTCCACGGCTGTGTTTGGTCATGTCAAGGCAACTCTCATGAGGTATTTAGAGTGAGTCAGTTGCGGCTCACGACGCCCTACATACATGTTGGATAAGACTCACAATCCCCTCTAGGGATGTTCCAAGACATGAAACACCCTCTAAGACAGGTCATACTTAATCTTTCACCACCTTTCATATGTTTCAATCATCTCTCATGATGGCACCAGGGAAATTCATCTAGATCATGCAACATCTTCTAGGAAATCTAATCCTGATCATACAATATCCCTCAGGAATTCCATCCAAGATACGAAAAGTCCTATGGACAAGCCAACAAAACATATGGTTCCCTAGTTTACATCAGGAAGACACTATCCAATATATAAGGAAAGAAACCGAGGCATGTCAAGTGGATAATCAATGCCTGTCAGACAGGAAAGTACACTAGACCAAAGGTAATCCTAGGGCTAGATAACCTTGTCCACCCTCGGTGTGTAAACCCTGACCATAGGTAAACCTCATAGTGTAATCTCTAATCAAGGGAACTATATAATAACTCTAATTCCTTCAAATAACTAGGATATATAGGAAACCTCCATGAGGCCCGAGATCTGTATAAAATATTTATAGGTTTGTTCTAATACCTATATCTCACATTCATAAAGAAATAAAATTAATCATTTTCCATCCCTTTTTTCTCACACATATCATAGCTCATGTGGGCTTAGGGAGTTGAAATAATCATATTATTTTCATTATAAGCCTCCATAAAGGTAAGGGAAACGTCATTGTGTAAGCTTTGAACAGTGGCATAATATGATATGCCCTAACGATAGGGAAATCTCAAATTGTAAGCCCCAATAAAGGGAACTATGATAACTCTAATTCCTACAAATAACCAAGATATGTAAGAAACCTCCTCGAGGCCTAAGATTCATATAAAATCTTCATAGGGTCATTCTAATATGTAAGTCCTGTAGTCATAAAGCAATGAATTTGATCATTTTTCATCCCTTGTTTCTTACACCGATCATATCTCACATAGGATTATGGATTTTAAATAATCATATTATTTACGTTATAAGCCTCCACAAAGTTAAGGGAAAAATTAATGTCTAATCCCCAACCAGTGGCATAATATGATATGCCTCAATCATAGGGAAACCTCAAAGTGTAAGTCCCAATAAATTGAACTATGATAACTTTGATTCCTTCCATACCAGGATATGTAGGAAATCTCCTTGAGACCCAATCTCAAATATTGGGTGTCTCGGTACCCACACATATTTCCTCTCCACGTGACGTTAAACTGTACAAGATTAATGAACTATGTCATTATTGATTCCTTTAATAATTAGGATACATAGGAAACCTCATAATGGCTCAATAATCTCCTTGAAATATGAATCGCCTCCCTACATGGCAGCATATTCTGAAGCATATGGTGATACAACTTCATCATATAAATCAGTTATCCACTATTAAGGGAATGTATGGAGAACCTCAAATACATATCGATAGATTCATTAATGATAATACACTTTCCTTTGTTCATGATGATATTTCCTTTATTTATTTAAAATGAGAATTAACCTACAATTATTTTGTCAGGGTAACCTGTCTCATATTGGGATTAGGAAGAGATTCATGAACATATATTAAATCTATAAGATAGTCCCAAAGTAGGCAATAATTCCCCTCAAAAGGGTGTGATGGGATCAACCTCCCATCCTATTGACCAATGAGATTCCCCAAGAGTTGTTGGGCCTAAAAACCTAGATAACCATCGGCCTTTGGAAAGAAGGTATGTACTAGCTACAAATGGGGGAACCATTTGGAGTTTCTAGGAAAAGTGAAAATGGTATACCAAGATTCATGATTGTGCATAATATATCCCCCCAAAATCAAACCACCAATATAAACCCATTCCACACCTAAAAACCCGATGACATAAAAATGATGAACCTAATGTGAATCTCTCTAATAAAAAAATGATTGGTTATTTTACATTATACCATTCTATTTTCCTCTATACACAAACAAAAATAGAGCCTGGAATGAACTATTGAGTAAAATAAGGATCGGTGAATCATGTGTCAGGACAATTTGTTTTGCAAACCCTATGCAAACAAAGTAGTAAGATCGGCATGATCTTACAAATGATCCTTTGTAACCAGGGTTATCGTAATTCCATACTTGTTCTGAAAATTCCAAATGAGAAAAATGGTCGAATTAGGAATAAAAGCAAAATTGAGTTAACCATGCATATCTAATTGAGAATATTATGCCAAAGATACTTAACTAATCGGTAACCACGTTCTTTTTCGTCTAGGTAATTGCAGATATTTCTCCCAGTATCCTAATTCAAAATAATTTCTTACATTCACTTTGGTAAATCATCTATGACTACAACCCCTATAGGTCACAAAGTGACCTCACCTGCTCGAAAACTCCAACAATAGGTGGAAACCATGATGTTCTGAGAGTACCATCGATATCGTACAATCCCGACCATGTAATCTTACCATGAAGTTCTCCAATAATGGAAGTCAGTCAGTCCACATCGTCTGAGAAAAGTTGTAGCTAAGCTAGTGGCCCTCGTCACCACAACCAATATCTTTGATAGCTTATCCATGGAGCACGACAATAGCCATATTCCATATTTGATGAAGGTAGACTAGGAATCCAAATATAGCTCCCTTCTATTTCAATAGCTTCCCAGGAGGGCTCCTCCTAATCACCATCACCAGAACTGTCCCACTAGTACCCACCAATTTCCTGCTAAAGGTACTAACTGACACATTGTTGCCTCTTATTCCCATGCACGAGCAACAAGGAAGGATCATAAGGGGAGGAAGGTGCTAGATTTCTTAGAGTGGGATAATATACCCACTCCTTTCGATGATTACTATAGGTATATTCAGGAAAGAATCAACAAGAATGTAATGCCCCGACCCCAGTTACCTAGAGTTGGTGAATTATTACATAACATTGTCATGATAACAAAAGATAATGTCCCGAAAGACCGATCAGTTTAGTAGCCTTGGAAATACTAGATACATTCATAAGTTTTACATTACATTATAAAAAGAAAAACTACAACAACATAGTCTCCATAATCCACACTCATATCCCTTAGACTATCCCTGTAGGTCAGTCATAATATACTTCTTCACATCCTGGGAAAAATAAAAAATAGAAATGGGTGAGCTCAGATGCTCAGTAAGGATAAAAATATAGCGGAAACTTTCATAAATAAGCATAAACATTTAAGGAAATTAATAAGACCAAAAAAATCCTTTTAAACTTGAAATTAAGCATAATATGGAAAAGATAAAATCAAATAATTCCATTTACTTATTCACATGTATATTCTAATAGTCGAATAATCACATGCAATATCAATAGTCACTTTCATAATGATGGAATGCATAATGCCAGACTTCATAACCACATAGTCAAGGCCTCTTGCCAAGACTACAAATAAGATTTTGTCAAGGACTTGTTCCAAGACACTAATTTGTCTCATGAGACCTACCTATGCATTGAGGAGCTATATTGGGATTCACCCGTCACTTACTAAGTCCAATGCATTCCTCATATGAAAAGGTTTAAACATAACATAAAAATTCGTAATTAAAACTAGCATGTGAAATGTCAATAATTTATCCATAAACCATGAATGGTGTAAAAATAACACATCCATAGTCAAACATATCACAAAACCTTCAATACAATATGGAATATTTGTATCATAATAAATCAACTTCAAAGAAGCTTAAAATCAATTAAAGGGTGTTGACATAGATGAAATAAGAACTTTTTTAGAGAAATATCACTTTCTATTTTGAAATCATTTAAAAGTAATATAATTATAAAAGAAAACTTTTATTTTGAAAATATTCTCATAATCTTGTAAAGTAAGATTTGACGATGTTATAACGGTGGAAAATAGCTGCACCTTCCATATAAGTTAAAAAAACATTCTTACCTTAATTTTGTCGAAAAGGTCATAAAATACCTTGTTTGGAAAACAACGGAAAGATTCCTTTCAAAAACATATAAGGTAAAATAAGGATATAAATTAATTTAACCCATTATCTATTAAATAGTAAAAATATTTTGAAATACATTTTTAAGAAACATGGATGTGGATGATAAAGAGGTCCCAGTAGATACTCATGTATAAAACAACCTTGGATAATAAAGAGGTTGTGAAATTAACTCTTACCTTGTACTTTTCCTTGGTAGATGGTAGTTTAACCTCATGTATAATGGTGAAATAATTGTTATTAAATTATATAAGAACCATATACATTAATATGATATCATATATGATCTTCTAATATTACTTTATTAATGATATTTCAGTAGTATCATCGTTTCAGGTGTTAACTGATTCGTTTTCCTTTATATGATTTGTTACGTAAGTAATGTTTGTTATGGATAGGATGTATCTTATTCATATTCATAATTATATTAAGTATTTAAAAATTATTTTTAATCATAAAATGAAAATTATTCTTGAATGGATACGATGGGGAATGAATCACATCGCGTTCGTGGAGACTGTAATCTGTACGTACGCACGAGCGACAATATCATTCTTTTGATATTAAAATAATATATAATTGGATGGTATATCATATATACAGAATAATTATCATGTTATATTTATTATTTAAATCATTTATACTCATTATTATACCCATCCAAATTATGAAGTGTTTGAATAACAAACTACACCACGATGTTGAGACTGTAATCCGTACGTACGCACGTATGATGACTTTTTTATTTATAGTATGGATAGAATAATGAATATGGTTGTACCATTTTTATAATAACATCACATTATATATAATATACTTGAGTTATTATTTTAGAATGGAAACAAAAAATAAAGAGGAAGTGGAAGAAGAAAATAACTTGAAAGAGGTGATGAAATATTTACCTCTTCTTCGGGTTCTTCCTTTTTATTTGATCAAAAGGGATCCTTAGGTTGGCTTTCTGACCAAAGTAAGGCCTCTAGGATGAATTTAAGAAAGTTTAAAGGATATTTGGGTAGGGTTTGGCCTAGCCAAATGGATTTTAATGTGTGAATTTGAGAGATGGGGAAGTTCCCTTTTATAAGAGGGGTGAGGGGCACCTTAGGAAAAGATTGAAATATTATTTTATAATAAAATAATTTTCGGTTTCTAATGGATAAAAGATGATTTATTTCGAGTGTAAGGTGGGGTTGGATCGAAAACCACTCAAAAAATAGTTTTTATACTAGTTTGGGTCACTATATTAACCTTATCTTTTAGATTTAACTCTTAGTTAAATAGTTTGACATTTACCATGTCTCTTTGTATTTTTATATTATATGGTTAATAAACTTCCAAAATAAACTCAAGTGGTTCATTAATTACATATATAATATTATTTAAGCCCTTTTTCCAAACCTTATATTTTTAGGAATATAATATCAATTAATAATATAATATTTGTTTGAAAAACTTTTTTATGTCAATTTTGATACTATTTGATATTTTGTTTTTTTAATTCATAACAGCATTATTACTTCTAAAAAAATTTATTTAATCAACCCTAAAATGTCATATTAACCTATAAAATTAGTTTAATTCATTAAAAGTATCAAATTATATTTATTTAGATATTTATAATATCGATTATTTTAATCATTCATTAATAAGGTAATTATTGCATCATCATTATGTCATAAATAAATTAAATTATTTAATGTATAAAATTTATAAATAAAATACCATTATGTAGGAAAAAAATTATCTTTCTAATGAATATTTATAGTCGAATTTATCCTATGTATAACCCTATATTAAAAATGGTTTAGTTATTAAACTTTGATTTTAACTCTTTTAACTCTTCTTTAAATAAAATAATAATAAATGTCCTAATCTAATAGAAGTGGACCAAAGGGGATCATATTTTATTCCTAAGGTTGTTTTTGGTCTAATTATACTTATACAATAGAATTATTACATGTGTTAGGGTAATTATGATATCATTTTTACCCTTAATTGCCCTATTTACTTTTAACCGTGGTAAATAAAAGTCAAAAGTTACTATTCATAAAAAATAATTTTCATCTTATTGAACCACATTTTACTTACCAATATTAACCATGTCTCTCAGATTTTTGAAATTCAACTCACAGAAGCGGTAAAATTAAGTTTTATACAAATTTGCAAATGCTCCTAAGAGGTGGGTAAAAGACGGTAAAAAGTTTGATAAAATTTTATATATCTAAACTTATTATAAAATAACTCCAATGAATTAAATTGAACATATATATGTATTATGTATCTATTTTTACCTAAAATAAATTAAAACAAAATAATTAATTATTTAAATAAAAAGTCGGTTTTAACTAATAATGCAATGTTTTTTCACTATTCATCAAAAATTGAAAGTTTTGAGAAAAATACCAAAAATTCATCCTAAGCTAAATTCATTATTCCGAATCCAAAAATAATGTCCATTTTAAAAGATAAAATTTATAAAATTTTAAAAAGTCAGTATTATTATTCATAACGGCAAGTTTGATTAGTCGTGGTGTGTTAAAATTCTAAGTTTTGTACAACGTAAGTTATTGCATTATTCAAAGGGAAACGTACCGTGGAAGCTTGGGGTGTTACATTCTCCCCTCCTTCAAATAATTTTGTCCTCGAAATTTCTAGAATATTATTGAATAAAAAGATTCGAGTGGTTCTTCATCATAAGTTCATCGGGTTCCCATGTTGCCTCTTCCATTTTATGGTTTCTCTATAGAACTTTTACCAGACGAGTCGTTCGGTTTCTCAATACTTTTTCTCTTGTATCAAGAATCTTGACAGTCTCTTTGAAATAAGATAGATCGGGTTCCAGTTCTAATTCTTCATAGGTGAGTACATTCTTTGGGTCAAGCATGTATTTTTTCAACAGTGATATGTGGAACACATCATGAACTTTGGAGAGACTTAGCAGCATTTCCAAATGTTATGATACAAACCCAATTCGTTCTAGAATTTTGAAAGGTCTGATGTACCTGGGAATCAATTTACCCTTCTTATTGAAACATATAAAACCCTTCCATGGAGATACCTTCAAGAAAACATGGTATCCTACTTAAAATTACAAATCCTTCTTTCAGTTATTGGTATAGATCTTTTGCCTACTTTGGGTTGCTTTGATTTGGGTTTGGATTTACTTTACCTTTTCCATCGTTTCCTCAACAAGTTATAGGCCTACAAGTTTTATTTCACCAACATCATCCCAACAGATTGGTGTGCGACATCTCTTTCCGTATAATGCTTCATATGGTGCCATCTAAATACTTGAATGGAAGTTATTATTATAGGAAAATTCTACCAGAGGTAAATATTGATCCCACATACCTTGAAAGTCAAGTGAGCAAGATCTCAACATGTCTTCTAAGGTTTTAATAGTCCGTTCTGATTGTCCATCGGTTTGAGGGTGGTAGGTAGTGCTTAAATGAAGTTCAGTATCCAAGGATTTCTAAAGACTTTTCCAGAATCTTGATGTAAACGGGGATCAGGATAAGAAAAAATCGATAAGGGTACTCCATGAAGTCTTACAAGTTTATTAATATATAGTCTTTCTAGACGTTCAAGTGGTAAATCTTCTCTTATAGAAAGAAAATGTGTTGACTTGTTAAGACAATCAATAATGACCCATATTGCTTCATTCCTTCTAGGAGTCTTTGGTAGTCCCAAGACAAAGTCCATCGTAATATTATCCCATTTCCACTCAAGTATGGGAAGAGGTTGCATGACTCCTCCAGGTTGTTTCCTTCCAGCTTTCACTTGTTGATAAACCATGAATCTTGACACAAAATCAAAAATATCCCTCTTCATGTTGTCCCACTAAAAATGTTCCTTCAAATCTCTATACATCTTAGTGCTACTAGGGTGTATAGAGAAATTGGAGATATGACCATTATCTAAAAATTACCTTTTCAGATCAGGTATATCGAGAACACAAAGTCTCTTCCCAAATTTCAAAATCATGTCTTCATATATAAAGTCACTCAATATCCCATCATTCACATCTTTAATACTCTTTTGAAACTCCTCATCATCAGTCTGAGAACTATTTATCCTTTCTAGTAAATATGGTTTTGCAACCATTTGAAAAAGCATTGATGTTTCACCTTCAATAGTTATTCCCATATCCATATTTACTAGATCCATGTATATAGGATCCTTTTTAACTCTCATCTTGTTCAAAACTCCATGATCATTTCTTATCAAATCATCTTCCACCTTATTTTACTTCCCTAGGTGGTAGTGTATTGTGAAATCATAATCCTTGAGTAGTTCAAGCCATCTCCTTTGCATCATGTTGAGTTCTTTCTGTGAGAAAATATACTTCAAACTCTTTTGATTGGTATATATCTCACATTTTTCACCATAGAGATAATGTCTCCATATTTTCAAAGCAAAGATTACAGCTGCTAACTCCTGATTGTAACAACCAGGTCCCGATGGTAGTTTATTGTGAAATCATAATCCTTGAGTAGTTCAAGTCATCTCCTTTGTATCATGTAGAGTTCTTTCTGTGAGAAAATATACTTCAAACTCTTGTGATTGGTATATATCTCACATTTTTCACCATAGAGATAATATCTCCATATTTTCAAAGCAAAGATTACAGCTGCTAACTCAAGATTGTAACAACCAGGTCCCGGTGACAGCACAACCACCCCGCCTTAACATGGCCATCGAGTCTTGGCCCACCAAGTACCACCAGTTGCCCCCACAAACATGTGGGGCCCACCCCAGGGTCCACCCACATGCCTGAATGGGCCATCTGACAAATGAAAGTCCCCACAGGCCAACACATGTCCTTTCTAGTGTGCTTTTTCCTCACTCACACACACCCTGGGAAACTTCCCAAAAGGTCACCCATCCTGATCACTACTCCAGGCCAAGTATGCTTAACTGTGGAGTTCTAATCAGACAGGCTCCCGAAAAGGAAGCTTCACCTTATTGACATGAGTCATATCATTTAGTCATTTAACCATTTATCATTTGGGGGCGTTATAATCACCCCCTTTAGAGCACAACGTCCTCGTTGTGGGCCCTACATCTCAACCCAGGCAGTGCGCTGCACTTAAGGCTGGGTACCACCTCTGATACCAAATGTAACAACCAATGTAAAGACCCATAAATTTCAAGAGATTTTTTTTTAATTTCTTTGGGATTCTACGAGTACGCAGTTTCTGACGGCACCTGATTCCGAGGCCCGGTGTGCCTGGAATCAATTTCTAAAGTTTAGCTCGGGTACGTTCAGTGAACGAACGAGCGGGTTTTTCTAACTTTTGAACCGGTGCTCGGAATCGAAATACAAGGGCACCGATGAAACCGCAGCACCGATTTTTTCTTAGGAAGACTTTCTCTGGAGTTGCGTTTTCTCGGGAGGTGATGTTAAAAATGAAGTGGTTTAATTAAAGAGTGAAATAAAATATGTGCTGCAATTTTATTTCTACTCTGTGTAATTATAACCTACGTGTGGAAGTTGAGGTGGGATCCACTAAATCCTAACTCCTCTTGATAGGATATTAGTGAGGTGGGCCCTGCACGAGCCCCCCCTTTTTAAATTCCTCTAACCTCTCTTAAAGTTGGAAAACCCCCATTAAATTGCAACTCTCCCTCTTTAATACATGTCAACCCCTCAAGTTTATGAGGAACCTTCCCTCCCTCTCTTTAATCAAATTCCAACGTGTTTAATTAGTGAGGAACCTTCCTACTTTTTAAATGTTGCACCACAACAGATTAATTGGGTGGGGCCCTATATCATAAATTCCCCATTTATGACTTGCATTCCAAACGACGAACCCACCACTCCTATTTAAAGGAGGATAGGGGGAGGAGTTCTTGATGACTTCTTCAAGTAGTGGAACGCTAGCAGCGAAGCACGGCGCCCAGCACTTGGAGAGTTTACCTCTTCCTCTAACGAAGAACGAAGAACCTCGGCGTCACCCTCGGCTTTATCCTTTCTGACATTGACGGAACGATTCCCGTCTACCTGACACCCGTCTACCGCGACACCGACGAATGCCTTATTTGAGGTAGGGGTTTGGTTTTGTGTTCGAGAATATTCTTTTTTCATCCAACGTTAAATTATTTAGCCACTTGTTATCTAATTAACGAGAGGGGACTGGACCGCACAAACACGGCCGACCCTCCTCCCCCTTTGTTGTTGTACTCGTTGCGGCTATAACGAAGGTGGCGTGGTGCAACGGCACCGCACATGAATGAGGAGGAACGCGGCGAAGGAGTGTGGCACCGTCGCTCCACGTAGTTGAGGCCGAAAGAAGCCGCGGCCGGAGCGGGGCCGCGGCGGAGGGGCTCCGCGGCGGAGAACCTTGGAGGGCTGCGGCCGGGGCGGGCCGCGGTGGAGGGGCGCGGCGCCGTCGCGAGGCGCCGGTCAGACGAGACCGCGGCCTATGGCCACAGCAGTGCAGGGAGAGGCGGTCGGAACCACCGTCCATCGGCGCATAAAAGGTGGGACCCGCAGTGGCTCACCGACCGGCCAATTCGGCCAGCCGGTTTCGGAAATTCTGGGGGTCGTAACCCCCAGCTGGCAAAAGGCAGGCCCCCCATGTGGGGGTTGTTTCTTCATTCACGAGGGGGGAAGCACCCCCCCCCCCCCCGACATCCGCGTCCGCTCGGCCAGCACCGAGCCGCCCCACTCGGCCAGCACCGATCTGCCCAGGCTGGACCGGCCGCACTGGGCCGGGCCGACCCAGGGGGTTTTGGGCCGGGCCCAAACCCCCCTAAAAACGGATAGATTCGTTCAAATGTTCATAACTTGGGCTACGGACCTCTGATCGACGCACCGTCAGTTTTTATGTGATCCTTGGATCGATACAGTCATTTCAGTATATTACACTCAAGGTTTAGGAGAACTTTGGGTATGGCCGGTTTGGTTCAAACACGAAACCAACCGGGCCCTCGGAGCCGAAACGCTTATAAATTGAGCTCTGGACGCCCGTTTGACATGTCGTTGACTTTGTTGGTTTCCTCTTAGTGAGGCATACATTTTTGTCTTACTCCTCTCAAAGTTTGGACGCAGTTGGAGTATGGAAGGTTGGTTTTGACTTAAAAACCAACCAGGCCCCTAGAACGAAAACACCAATAACTCTCAGACCGGGCTTCCGATTGACGCGCCATCTGTCGCGTTGTGTTCCTATTAACGTTACAGAACTTTGAGATACATCAACTTTGGTCTAAGTGACATTTGATGTATTGACCTCTTGGCTCGTGGAGAGGACCCTCCCGGAACGAGCGTGCTATGTGTGGAAACCCCAGAGCTGGCTGAGACTTGACGATTGCTGATCGATCGACTCGGAGTGTTTCGATAGCCCAGTGGGGAGTGCTTGGTTGTAGCGGCAGACCCGCGGTACTCAACAAAAGGAGTACCTCTGTAGGCTATGAGGGGGATCTCTTGGTTGTAGCGGCAGACCCATGGTGGGAAGTGCTTGGTTATAGCAGCAGGCCCATAGTACTCGACTGGTGGAGTACTACAACAGTCCAAGGTTAGTGGGAAGCGCTTGGTTGTAGCGGCAGGCCCACTGTACTCGATAGAGGAGGAGTTCCCCAGCAGCTATGGTTTCGACCTCATGAATAAAATCCTGGTTTGAGTTGAGTCTTGACTTTCAATCATTATCTTCGATGTGATTGACTTGATATCCTGTGTGGATTGAATTATTATTTCCTGTGTGGATTGGGTCGTACATTCCTGTGTGGATTTTTTTTTACCTTCCTAAGTGGGATGGATTGTACTTGAGCTCGTGAGTTGGAGCTGAGCTAGATTTGAAGACTTAGGTATATGTATGGGAATATACCTAAGTAGTGTTGGATGATACTTCGTGATTGTATCTTTTCTTTGTGGTTTAACCCTTTAGGATTCAGGGATACCTTTGGGGGTCTCCAGTTCCCTACTGAGTATCGTATACTCACCCCTGTACGGTCTTCGCCCGCACTACGTTGTGTTGGTTGCAGACGACGGACATCACTGATTGAGGTTGAGGCTTGTAGAGATGGACGATACCCGGAGGAGGATCTCACGACGAGTCGGTGCCTGGAGGTGGATATCACGTCGAGACAGTGCCCGGATGTGGACTTCACGACGAGTCGACACCCGGAGGAGACAGACGGACATGGAGTGCTGAGGAGGATATCTGTACCTACCCTTCAGGTAGGAAACCAGAGGACGATCCAGGAGTGGATTGTCACCTTTCAGATATTGTTCTTTGAGTTGTACTTTACTTTCAGTTGTAGATGTACTTTTCAGTTGGGTTTGTATTCTGGCCCATTTACCTTTCAGCACTTTCTTTTGTATTTAGTGTTGCTTCCGCTTATACTCTGTAGTGTTTGTTACTTTTATAAAGGAAATTCCTTCCCTTTTTTTGGGATTTACGCCTTGGTTCTAGTCGCCAGCCCCTGGCCTATGGAAGACGGGCTTGGGGTAGTCACGACACGGGCCCCGAGGATGGGTCGTGACAAATTTGTATCAGAGGACTTCGATTCTACCGCAGAACTCAGGACTCTGATCTTTCTTCTATGGGAAGCAATAGTGTTTAGGGTACTGAGTATGGTTATCAGTCTAGGGAGTCCAGTGTTGGTGCGGAGGCCGACGTATCCATACACCAGGACCCTAACTTCTTATTTCTGACTCAATACACAAAAACATTGATTTAATGTGTGTTTCAAAGTTTTCTTTGTGATTTCTTGTGTCAGCTCACCAGGTACTGTTTTGACCGTGGTGAACCTATCTCTTTTCAGGATGTCCCCACGACGGCAGCCAGCTAGGGTTCAGAGCTTTGTGCGAGACGACATCCCACCGATCGATGAGGCCTCGGTGCAGGGACCCATTATAGTAGAGGCACCGGCGGTACCTCTACTCGCCGATACAATGGTGCCACCAGCCCCAACCACTGAGAGTGCACGTTGCCTTAGTGCACTGCATGAGTTTCAGTGTCAGAGACTGCCCTAGTTCCGCAGGGAGGTAGACCCTCAGGTAGATGAGGATTGGCTAAATGCTGTTTTTTGAGTTTTTATATTGGTAGGGACGCCAGCAGACTTCATGGTGATCCTTGCTGCCAGCCTCCTTCAAGCAGCAGCAGGCAGATGGTGGAGCCTGATGCTCCAGGTGCACGACAAGACATCCCTTCTGTGGGCAAACTTCGAGAGCTTGTTCCGGGAAGATTTTGTACCATCCACCCTTTGAGCGGTGCACATACAAGAGCTACTTCATCTTCATCAGGGTAGCATGATGGTGGCACAGTATTTAGCAAGGTTCACCGATCTCTCGCGTTACTCCACAGATATGGTATGGGACCCGTTCTTCAGGGCCTGAACCTTCGAGCAGGGGCTCAGGCGAGAGATTAGAGCTTCAGTTGTTTCTCACAGCATCCCAACGCAAACAGGGGTGTTGGAGAGAGCCCTATTAGTGTAGAGTTTCCTTGCTGAGCAGTCTCCAGCAGTAGGACCCACCACTACCCAGTATGCGGCCAAGTCTTCTGCAGCGGGTAGTAGACAGATGACGCAGAGGTCCAAGAGGACCAGACCTACAAGCGATCGACCGCATGACACAGGATCATGTGTGCGAGGCACCTGGGGTGGAGAACAACTTACCAGGAGCGGACAGTGTTACTCCTGTGGCGGGGTTGGTCACATGGCTCGTGACTGTCTGACCCGCCATACAGATGACCAACAGATAAACGAAAGACCTCCCAGGCAGAGGCAGAGGTTTGATCGGGGAGGATTGCAAGGATCAGGAGACCGAGGCAGGGGAGCTGGCCGTGTATCTGGAGGTGGACGATGCTTTGACGTGTTGCCACCACCACCACCAGGAGGTCCACCCCGATCGCAGGGAATAGGTGGACATGGGAGAGCTCAGCTTCAGGCAGCTGAGGCTTTTGACTATGGAGCTCCGGAAGCTGGCGGACAAGAGCGGGACTAGTTCCAGGCATGGGACCTTGATCTTGGTGCTTCTAGTTTCCATTTTGTCATTGTTGTGTGTCTTTGTACTAGAGTTGCAGTAATAAGAGACACTTTTCCTTGTGATGTTTGCTTCCTTACTTTTTGTGTACTAAGAGGTTCCAGTTTAAACTGTTGACTTGATCCTCACTTTTGAGATACCTACTGGAGGAGGCCCAGTGACCACACACTGATGCCGATAGTGTGACTCAACCCTTGGAGGAGAGAGTAACGGTTGGATCTCTTGGTAGTAGCGTCGAGGCCTTACGACGTCATCCTTGGTATGGATTAGTATTATCCATGTCGGGATTGACTGTATTAGGCAAAGAACGTGGTTCATCCTGGGGATGAGACCGGATTTCTCTTATCGGAAAAGAATAAATCTTATCAGCTCTTGTAGGACCAGAGAAGGTCCAGGTCATCCAAGAGTGGATGAGGACAGCTCAGAGCCGACAAAAGTCTTATGCCGACAGGAGGCGGAGACCACTAGAGTTCGAGGATGGAGACTATGTTTTTCTACGGGTCTCACCTCGATGTGGGTTACGGAGTTTGGGCCGGGGCGGCAAGTTATCTCCATGCTTCATCGGACCCTTCTAGGTCCTCAACAGGGTAGGTGAGATGGTTTACCAGTTGACCCATCCACCTCAGTTGCACCAGGTGCACGATGACTTCCACGTATCTCAGCTGAGGAGATACGTGCACGACCCGATGCATATCATCGACCTTGGGAAGCTGAACATCGATGACGGGAAAACTTTTTCAGAGGTTCTGGTGGAGATAGAGGGTCAACAGGAGTGGGTCCTATATGGATGGTCGATTCCTCTAGTGCGCATCATATTGCATCACGAGAACCTCCAAGAGAGCACATGGGAGCGGGAGGCTCAGATGCATGCACAGGTGCGCTTGTTGCCCCGCATTCCCGCTTTCCAAAGGTGGGCGGCATTCGCTCCTTATTCAGGGACATTTGCTCCTTGATCAAAACGGGGTGATGGGATGTCGGTTCTTCCTTCTGTGGATTCCTCCTCAGAACTCATCACCTAGTCCGGGTCTCCCTCATAGATTTAATACGTAGTTCGTGAAACTCTTCCCAGTGCCATGTTTCCATGGACGTCGGTTAATTACACTTCTTCTTTCAGGATATTCCAAAGGGTCCGGTCAGGGCAGCAACCTTCAGTCGGGGGAGTAGTCACGTTGCAGCATCAGTAGCGTGTCTGGATGCTGGGGGGCCTGGCATGTCTGTCTATTATCCCTGGTCACAGGGCTTCTCGAGGGCGTGGAAACCCGAGGCATCCCACATCAAGCGTGGAGAATTAT
Organism: Viscum album; assembly: GCA_963277665.1. Classification (NCBI taxonomy): domain Eukaryota; kingdom Viridiplantae; phylum Streptophyta; class Magnoliopsida; order Santalales; family Viscaceae; genus Viscum; species Viscum album. Next base: position 618,858,125 of record OY728162.1, on the reverse strand, counting down.
ATGCCATAGACACATATCTGAGGTTTTCCTCAGCTTCCCGTGTTTAAAACAGGGTACGCCGCGAGTTTAAAGTCCAGCGGAGACCGATCAGCCCGATCAGAGCATTAGCTAGAATAGATCGGATTGAGGGATTTCCCTTGAAGGGATGCCGATACCGGGGCCAGCCTATGGGCGACTGTGAAGAGGAGCGTACCGACATGGTCTCACTAGGATATGACGGTCCGGGAGAGGATCTGGGTGGATTGTGGATGGATGAATGAAGTGGAGGGTGGAATGGCAAGGAACCATCGCAAGGGCAACGGTGAAGTTGGGCTTGAGCCTTGAAGGGGCTTCCTACGTATCCCCGTGGCAGGGAATCAAAGTCTGCGTAGTTTGGGATGGTGCCGGTGAACCGGCACGAGGGTGGACCTTGGTCCGATGGGCATCATCAGCGAGCTGACGTGAATGGGGAGGACCAGGAGGGTCCTAGTGGTGGTGGGCTTGGACCTCGTGGAGGCTTCCTACGTACCACGTCGTGACATGGATCAAAGACCACGTAGTTCAGAGGGGGCTTCGTCGGCGAACCGATATGAAAGTGGACCTTGGTCCGATGGATGTCATCAGCAAACCGATGTAAAGGCGGACCTTGGTCCCATGCGTCAGTGAATCGACATGAAAGTGGACCTTGGTCCGATGAGGGGTGGGATTGAACCTCGGGAAGGCTTCCTATGTACCATGCCTTGACATGGATCAAAGTCCTCGTAGTTCAAAGGATTGACGGAATACAGTTTAACGTCATGAGGGACGGTAGTGAACCCTGACGTGAATAAACGACGGGCGGTGGGTGTCGGCGGACCAACATAAATGAGGGACCTTGGTCCGATGGGAGATGGGCTTGAACCTTTGGAAGGATTCCTATGTACCATGCCTTGACATGGATCAAATTCCTCGTAGTTTGGGATGGTCACAACGGATTACCGTCGGACTGGAATTGCAGTTTAACGTCATTCTGGACAAAGTTAGAACTTGACATGAATCGGATTATGGGTGGGCATGAAACTCATGGAGGCTTCCTACGTACCATGCCTTGACACGGATCAAAGACCTCGTAGTTTAAATGGGTGTGCAGTTTAATGTCATGCGGGACAAAGGGGCATACAGTTTATCGTCATGCTGGACGAGGGTATGCAGTTTGATGTCATGCAGGACGGGGGTGTGCAGTTTAATGTCATGCGGGACAAAGGGGCATACAGTTTATCGTCATGCTAGATGAGGGTATGCAGTTTGACGTCATGCAGGATGGGGGCGTGCAGTTTAACGTCATGCGGGACGAGGGCGAAACTCGGCGTGAATGAACGACCGAGTAATATGGCTTGAACCTCATGGAGGCTTCCTACGTACCATGCCTTGACATGGATCAAAGTCCTCGTAGTTCGCTGGAAGGTAGGGGTTAGGGTCGGTGTTCGCTCTAAGCTCACGTGAGTCATGTTCGGTGTGAGAAACAAGAGGTTGCAGGGACCTGACGATCACATCGTGAAGGATGCGTCCATGAGAAGCGAAGAGGGGCTTACGCGTTAGGCGGCCCATGGTGATGAGACTTACTCCAGGATGGAGGCCCGAAGTGCAGCAAAGCGCAGCGAAACAGGGATTTGGGACCAATGATTGTTGGTGCCTCGTTCCCTATCACGCCCTTCACATGATAGTATCTTCCAAAATTGATGAATGACTCTAAGATGTCATTTCCCTCGAACATTGACCAAAGGAATAGTAGATACTCTTTGATTTCATCCAAATTTTCTAGAAAATATATTTGGTGTGTATGAATCATAGATGACTAGCTCATCCACCCTAGTTGCGAGAACCCCATCCTAAAGAGAGATCATATAAGATCTTTCATCAAGGGAACCACTGCCATCATCGATAATCAGCCCAGCTGGTGCACATAAGGTGGTGAAGTCAAAGCTATCAGGTTAACACAACACATATTTAACCTCAATATAGCTCAGATACATAGCCCCAAACCCAGATATTTTTATCAATCTAGGATAGGATATGTCTTTTGGGATCCTAGAAGTGTTGTAGTATTCGTAAAAATGGAAGTTCTTCCTTATCCAGCCAAATAGGAACTGGATAGGACCACTGATCCTATAATGGGTGTTACCTTTTTAAATATGGAAAAAAAATTTGTAGTGGTATACAAGGACTAGTAATTCCAGGTTGAGGTTCCTCCCTTCTATAAGTCATGTCGTTATCACCAATGTACTAACTTGGATCCCTAAGCATGCATCTTGAGCCGGGAAAAGCCACATGTTCATAAACATGGAAAGAAAACCTACCAACCTGAGATCTGAAGAGACCTATGGGTTCACCCAGTAGCCCCATGAGGTAAAATACCCAGCTTCTAGAATGGACCAATATGATCTAGCACTATCGTAGACTTATTGGGAAGGGAACCAATTGGGATGAACAAAAGTTTGTCTAACTCCACTACCATAGAGAAAAAAATTGATCCATTCCATTAAAGAAATAATTGAGTGCACCACCAGATCTTTCTTCAAATTATCCTTCATTATAATAAGAATATCTCTCACCAAAACTAGGTTCTATAAGGGATCATCCCAGATATACATAGTAGGAAAAAATTCATCATACATATCTCCAAGAGGGGGGATATCATCCAATTGATGAATATCCCATAAGATGATACCTACCTCACCATGAGGTAAATGGAATGTGTTGATCCCAGGACACTAATGGATAATCATTTTCTATATAAGATCAAGTTGATGGTAAATGATGAAATGAGAGATCCACATGGATTCATAAAGATAAACTCTATACATATTATCAGAAAACTCCAAACAGCTTTGCCTCACACAAAATGACCATTCCCATTCATCTGAAGAAAAAAAATTGTTGGGATGGGGATCCCATTTTGAGTATTATCCACTACCAGAATTGTTTATAGAAGAGGTGAGTATACTTGAATAACTTTAAGAAATAGGTTTATGAGCAAATTTACGACCATCCAGACACATAATAGAGTTTTCCAATAGATAAGACAACCCCTGGGATTGAGTTTTAACTAGCTGACCGCCCTCAGTAATTGTTGTTTGAACACGGTCAAGAGAATCAAACACCAAGCGAGATGGAATATTAAATTCTAGGGGAGGTATGGTAGCATCATCTAGAAAACCAAACCTGTATAGAGAAATTTTATGAGATAAGGGATAGTCTTGAATCCCATGTGAGAGGAACCCCTTTAGAATCTCATTATTAGTATACAGATGGTAGCAAGGATCAGCATTATGGTTTCTAGAAATCATGGCCCTTTTATTGGCCACAGCTGAGGAACCTTAGTGAGAACTATAATCCATCTGAAAAAAAGTAAGTGGTTCATATTAGATAGGTAAAATAAAAATCTTATCAAAATAAATGACATAAATCGGCAACATCATGTGCATTGAATGATTTAGAAAGGGTTTCATGAATCACATAAGGAGTTCATGAATCTCCTGACCTCTAGAGGATTTTTGGGTCATGAAACCCCCAAAGAGCATCACATGAATCGCGTGACCCCCATGGAGACTCGTGATCGCGTTACTTGAACATGGTCATGTGAATCGCATCGATCATATGATCAAGCCAGTGGATCCTATGAAAACCTCAAGGACAATCACAACTAAATTTTGAGTAATTACCAATTATAAGTTCATGGTTGGGTTAGATAATATCCTAAGCAAGAAATAGTATTTCAGAAGAGATCTGTTGAAACTAACTTGCGACGTAGGCTCATGAATGGGGATTGTGATCAAGGTTCATGGAATAGTCTTATGAAAGTGGTATGAAAAAAAATCAAATGCAAGAGCTCTCTAGAGAACGGGTGACTAGTGGAATGAATTTCTCTCCACCCCCTATATATATAGAATTTTGAAAAATACCAAAAGTTTCCTGGGAGACTAAACCTTACCTAAAACAATGATTCATGACACCACCAATGAATTTGGTGTACATTTACTTTCCTCAAAATCAATCCCTTGGCCCCTCAAACATTACTCGTGAGGGGGGAATTTGTTGATTCCTTCTAAATAAACCTTAGTAAAATCACAAAAGAATAAATACCTAAATATGGGTATTATTTTTTCCCACAAATAAAATAAAGGATAAGGAATCAAAGACTTATGAATTTCATGATCCATAAAAGGAATCGTGATCAAGTGACCATCATAAGGTCACATGAAGTCCCCACAAGTAGTGCATAAACTACATCAGATCCCATGGAACCCCCTTTGACAAGTCTTCTTACTCTTGAGAAGGCTCTCTGAGAAACTATGGTCATGTGGTGATGACCGAACGAGTTCCCACAGGTCACACAGTTTATCGATTGGAAAGTTATTGACAAAATATTCGAAAATCCTTTGAAAATCAGAGAAATATATCCAAAATGTGGAAACCCCAAGTGGTTGTAAAGATCATGTGGCTCATCAACAAAGGGAATAATATTTTTCCCTAGAAACACTCAAGAAAATTTTTATGACTCTCAAACCTTTGGAAAATAAAAAAAGAGGTAAAAATGAAGGATACGAGATCTCTCGTGGTTATAAAAGATACGCGACATGCCTTAAACTATTCAAGAGACATTGTGAGGCCTCAGCAACATGTTTGTCTCGTCTTGTGAAAGCCCTTTAGCTTGTCAGCCTCACCTCTCAAAAGTTCTCGGGTATGTCCAGGTAACCGCGCACAACCCCTTTGTCTTTCCAAGGATAAAATGGATGATTTTATCCATGTAATTTTTAAAAACTCTCATATGACCCATATTGTTCATGCGACACATCACCAAAAAACAGAGAAAATTTCCTCAACAACACCCATGAAAGCTCACAAAATCCCTAACCTTTGTAAAATAAAAAAAGGGGATAAAAAGGAAAGAGGCGAGAGCTCTCACAGTCATAAATCACTTGTGATGTTCTAAGGAAGTCCACATCATGGTCTTACGAGACTCCTGGACAAGCCAGTAAAGGCATCGAGCATCTCACGGACACCTCTTAGCAGACACCTTGATTTTGAGGAAGTCCTTTAGATATGTAAATATGACAAAATAGAAGTCATTGGGCATTCCCTCATGAGTCAATAAATTCCTCATTAATTTCCCATAATCTAATAAAGGACATGTTGATGGTAGGTACTCATGTTCATGGAAAATCAGGCGACACCCTTAGAATGATCCATGGCAAAGGCTCATGAAAATGTGTGATTCCAGAGCACTTTGCTGACTCCAACCTGAATCTGTGCCAGCTATGCCACGTAAACCAGTGAATAATTAGGGTGGTGAGGCCTATAAATTCTCTACCCCGACCTAAAATAAAATATAACTCTATAGTGAAAAATATTGGCTTTACACCCAAGTACCAGAGAGAATTTCTTAGAGTAACTGATCACATGACCGACCAGTCTTCCATCAGGTAATATATTAGCGGACAGCTAGAGTAATCATGTTCTAGGAATAAATCACATTGCATGATCATTCATAGATCACATGAAGGATCTCTAGTAGGATATGTGAAGAACATACCGCACACCTAATATATCACATGAGACTCAAAATAAAATGACATTGATTGAATATAAGGCATTCACAATATAAGAAAAATTATTAAAGGTGGAAGAATTTAACTAAAAATATATTCACTGACCTTCATGAACTTCTCAATAATTGTCCAAGAAATGTGACAGCACTGGGACATGTCTCCCAAATCTCATGATGGCCCTTAGGCATGTTATTTAGGTTATACAATAACTTTCAGACATATCAAATTGGATCTTGTGGTCTTCCCAGAAATACCACCTTAGTATCATAAAATTACCCGTGGAATTGTCTCCCCATACTTGATAAGTCCTTCAGATACATCATTTGACTTATATAACAGCACCTTATCATGTCGTAAAAGTCTCACGGCTGCACCTGGCCATGTCAAGGAAACTCTCGCGAGGTCTTCTGAGGGATCCAACTGCGACTCATGACACCCTCCACACATGTTGGCTGAGACTCAAGATTCCCTCTAGGGATGTCATCCAAGACATGATAAACCCTCTGATATAGGTCATAATGACTCTTGAGACACCTTCTATATGTGTCAGCTAACTCTCGAGATGACACCAAGTCAAGTTAGCTCGATCATGCAACATCTTCGTGGCAAGCCAATACTGATCACGCAATAGCCCTCAGGCATGCCATCTAGGATACATGAATTCCTATGGACAAGACAAATGGATCATATGGTTCCCTATTTTACATCAGGAAGACACTCTCTAACATACCAAGAAGGCAACTAAGGCTTGTCAAGTGGACAATCAATGCATGTCAGATAGACAAGAAGACTAGACCAAAGGGCATCTCAGGGCCAGATAACCTTGTCCACCCTCAGTGTGTAAGCCCCGACCATAATGAAACCTTATAGTGTAAGCCCCAATTAAGGGAACTGTGAAAAATCTAATTCTTAAAAATAACTAGGATACATAGGAAACCTCCCTGAGTCTTGAGATCCATATCAAATCTTCATAGGTTAATTCTAATACATAAGTCCTTCATTTATAAATTAATGAAATTGATCATTTTCTATCCCTTGTTTCTCACACCGATCATAGATCATATGATATTATGGAGTTGCAATAATCATATTATTTGTGTTATAAGCCTCCAAAAAGGCAAGAGAAATGTCACTGTGTAATCCCTAACCAATGTCATAATATGATATGCCCTGAACACAGGGAAACCTCAGAGTTTAAGACACAATCAAGGTAACCATGACAACTATGATTCTTGTAAATAACCAAGATACGTAGGAAACTTTACGAGGCCCGAGCTCCATATCAAATCTTTATAGGGTAATTCTAATACGTAAGTCCTGCATTAATAAATCAATGAAATTGATCATTTTTCATCCCTTGTTTCTCACATCAAGAATGGATCATGTGGGATTAGGGAGTTGCAATAATCATATCATTTGAGTTATAAGCATCCACAATGGAAAGGGAAAAGTCAGTGCTTAATCCCTAAGTAGTGGAATAATATGATATACCCCGACCATAAGGAAACTTCATTGTGTGAGCTCCAATAAATTGAACTAAGATAACACAGATTCCTACCATAACTAGGATACGTAGGACGTCTCCTTGAGACCTGAGCTCAAATATTTGGTGTCTCAGTACCCACACATATACCCTCTCTATATGACGTTAAACTACATGGGGTTAACAAACTATGTGGGTTTTGATTCCTATAATAATCAGGATATGTAGGACGCCTCATAATGGATCAATCCCCTCCTCAGAATATGAATTATCTCCCTGCATGGCAGCATATTCTGAATCATATGGTCACACAACTTCATCATATAAAGTAGTTATCCACCATTAGTAAAATGGATGGAGAACCTAAAATACATACAAATGGATTCATTAATGAGACCACACTTTCCTTTGTTCATCAATGAGATTTCCTTTCTGTGTTTAAAATAATAGTTAACCTACAATTGTTCTATCAGGGTAATCAATACCATATTGGGAATAGGAATAGATTCATTAATATATCTTAAATATATAAGACAGTCCCAGAGTATGAAATAATTATCCTCAAAAGGGTGTGATGAGTCTGAACTCTCATCCTCTCAACCAATTCAAGTCCCCAATAGTTGTTGGGCCTAAAAAACCATATGACCACCGACCTTTTGAAAGTTTGTCTATACCTAGATATGGATGGAGAGTTTCTATGAAAAGTGACAATGGTATTCTAATATTCATGATTGTGCACAATATATCCCCCCCCCCACAATCAAACCATTAAATGAAACTAATCCCATACCTTAAAACCCGATAAAACAATTAAATAGACCATGATGGACATTACTAGAACAAACCTTTGGATAGTTTTTGTGTCACTACTTTAGCTTTGTTTTTGGGTATTTACTTTGGGTACTTTTATCTATGTCAGTTTTATTTATACATGCATGTGGGATGGTTTTGGTTTCTTTTTATATTATTTCATGGAGTTAATTTTGGATGATTCATCTTATCTTCTAATCTTATTTATATTATAGAGGTCAATTCCTCCCATACATGATATTTTAATAGCCTCAGTGCTAGTCACCAACCCGGGGCCTACTGGAGGCAGGACTTGGGGGTCATTATCTCTCTCCCCTCATTACTGTATCTTTGGAGGGAGAGGTTTGTGACAACATAATACTTGGATAATTATCTCTCTATCTTGATTAAACTTAATATTATGTCCTTATATATTTAAAATGATTGAGAGACTAATTCCCTTTGAAGGAAAAGCTTTGGTCTATCAAAGAAATGTTTAGCCTTAATCCTTGGGTTACATATTGAAAGAGCGTTGTCGTGGGCACCCTCAAATGATTAGTGTGATTTGGGGTACTTAAGTGCAGCAGAGTGGCTGACCAAGGTCGTCTCTCAAAGGAGGAAGTGAATTTAACAACTTATTAGAGGTATTCTAAAAAATAAAATAAAATAGAATAGAATAAAAACACTACTTTAAAGGATTGGGGTTTGTTGTAGTTTATGAATCTAGAAGAAGTTTTCTGGAAGAAGATTGTATATTTTTTTTTTGTTTTTAGTTTTGAAATGAATTTCAATTTAAATGACACAACAAGAAGATGTTTTTTTTAGAAATCTATTTAAAAAGCGTAATCGATCTAACTCTACCTCTTCACTTTATTATTAATCATTATCATTTAAATTAACATTCACTTAATTATGATCCCTTAATTTGTTAAATCCCGAACCCTACGAGAATTAACTTTACCACAAAGATGATGTGAATTTAAACCTAGGCTAACTTTGGAACGTGCAATCGCAGCACCCTGCTTTGATTGATGTTCTAAGATTAGCTTATGATCAGTTGTAAATTAAGGCACATATCCATTCTGGAAATGAGGATGAATTGTGTTTAGGGATTATATTTGAACTCTACAAATTTATCCCGTGTGGTCTTGTATTACCGATTAAGATCGCGCTCTCACAATTTACACAAAATCCCGACCTCGCGTGTTTTTGTGTTAATTGTTCAATTGCTTGCTTAGTTTCTTACAATTTAAAAACACAATTCATGGATCATATTAAGTGAATTACAGTAGCTCATTGATTCAAAATAATTAAATTAAGAGGGTAGAAGATAGATCGATTACTAAAAGACTACTCTTCCATGGGTGGCGTAATCATCGTAGAAGCGTTTTGCATGTGCAAAGGTTTAAAATGGGTATAACCCAATAACGCTTCAACTCAAGAATTCCAGCCCAATTAGGAAGATTAATAGAAGAAGAAATTTAAACAAAACAGAAGAAAAGAGAAGAAATATAAGAAGAGCAATGAAGTTTATTACACAAATGAAAACATTACAAAATGAAGAAGAGAAGGAGGCTTCGATGAGGGGATCCTTGCTTCAAGAGCTACCCCTCTTACAATGGTTGGATAATTTGGGTGAAACAAATTCTCCTCTGCCTCCAATCTCCCAATGCACGTCCCAACCCCTCCAAATGAGAAAAACTCCAATTTATATAGGGGAGGGGAGGAGAGGTTACAAGTGGTTTCAAGTGTGAATGTGGAAATTCGGCCAAATATTTTATGCCAACTTTCACCGCCCATTTGACCACCAAAACGCGTGAATTGGCCGGCCTTCTAGAAGGATGATTTATGCCACATCATGTCCCCGAGCTTTCATCAAAATTTGGGATCAATCCAAGCCCGTATGTAGAATATATGGCCCAAATACAGAACCTTCTCCATTCTGGCGAGCCCAGCCCAACTTTGACTTCATGTCCCAATTTCAACAACCAAATGAACTCTTTAGATTTAGTGTCCTGAATAAAAGTTGTATATAATTAAGTTAGTAACACTGTTACAAAATTTTAAATTAAAATAATAAATATAAAAATATTTATCTTCGAAATACTACAGTGCACTATTAAGGGTAAAACTGGAATTTTCACCAAATTTTCAAATGAATGATCAAATCCCAAATATTTTATAAATAAACATGTTTAACACAATGTGAGGAAATTATATCATTTATTATCAATAAAATATTCAATAAAATAGTGTTTTATCAACTCCCCCACACTTACCCTTTTGCACACCTGGGCAAAACCTCATATCAAGTAAACATCAATATCAAATCAAAACCAATTTTAAAACACATATCCTTAAGATCAATCAATTCCACACCAAGAATAAAAAAGATATCATGCCTCATAAAAAACCTTATTTCAAGTTCTCCATTTATATCATTCAATATATTTCCACTTCATTTATCCACCCATGCACAAAACACTTACCTTGCTTGAATTTTTTTCTCATCACTCAAATATCAATTTTTTTTTTGCAATGTCTTTCTCATCCAAACTCATACAAGGGTCACCATAGGCTTGATAGATTCCTACATCGCTACCCGATGTGAGTCAAGGACATATGTTTATCATGAGGACTTTTCAGGGTTGTTCTGTGGCTTTCGGTTGGTAGGATTAAGATGTGAAAAACTCTGAGGCTGAATGAGGAGGGCTTGACTCTTTTGAAGCAAAATTGCATTAATCTAATTTTCACTTAAATATGGTCTTCTCTTCAATCCCCATAGTATCAATTCAGCTCCATCATCATGAAAAGTCATTAAAGGTTTACACCATTCATCATTTCAGCATAAAAAATGTCAATCTTCTCAAACATGATTTTCTTGAAAGTTCCAGATGGGCACAGCTTTCCACCTCAATTAGAAGCTCCAGAAAAGGCACAGCTTCACTTGTCATGAAAGCTCCAGAAAAGGCACAGCTTTCAATATAATGACTTTCTTTAGCAGCAAACACATCTCTTCATAATTTAATTTTCCACCCAAAGTATCACATAATGTGGTGGCAAAATCCAAGACAACTTCCCCCACACTTAAGCTCAACTAGATTATGCAATTTCACTTCAAGAGTTGGTTGGATAGGGAAAATTGGCTTGTAATGTGGCTTAACCTAACAGGCTGTGCATGGCTTCTAAGGGCTACAAGGATTAAATATTCAAGGTAGGCCATTATAAAAAAGGATTCTTTGAAATAGGGGCTTTAATACCAAACAAATGCCTCAATCATTTAAACATATGTACCTCAAACCCTCAAGTTTTGACAGGAATAGATCAAATTATGGTTAAATCAAGTATGGTTTGGTTCTCTCAAGAAGTGAGGTGAATGTAAAGAATATGAAAATAATGGTTCAGAAGCCTCACAGGAAAGTGATTTCAAATTTAAAGACAGTGATATGTGGCATGGGATTCAAAATTCGGTGTACTTTCCATGAAATTACTAAATATTTGAACTTGAAACAAAGTCATTTCAGCATTCATTTAAGCTTAGTTTCAAGGGGTAAATTGTTTCACTTATTGATATGGATTTAAAAATGGTGATGAGAATCATTTCAGCTCAAAAGTTTCAAAAACACACAGAAAATTGTAAAATAAACACACAAATTTTGAAAAACACACAATTTTTTTTGGGTTTTTTTTTTAACAGGAAAACAATTGAAATTACTAAACTAAAAGGTTCCATCCCCCACACTTAAAATATTGCATTGTCCTCAATGTGAACCCATGAGATGATATATGCACATGAAATGCAGAATTTTTAAATAGGACAAATAATATAAAAGTGAAAGGGTTAGGAACAGCCTGATGTGATCAAGTGATGATGGGGTCATGCAGTGTGATAAAATCCACTGCATCAGTAGGATGTCCCTCAATGTATCTCTTCAAACGTTGCCCATTTACTGTAAAGCTCCTTCCAGTGTCCTCTTGTGTGATCTCCACTGCACCATAAGGGAAAACATTAGACACGATATAAGGACCTAACCATCTGGAACGCAACTTACCAGGCATCAACTTCAGTCGTGAACTATAGAGAAGGACTTTCTCTCCAACATGAAACTCCCTTTTTTGGATCATTTTGTCATGAGATGCTTTTGATCTTTCCTTGTAGAGACTTGAGTTCTCATATGATGACATGCGAATCTCCTCAAGCTCTTGAATTTGCAACTTCCTTTGAATTCCAGCTTGGGCCAAATCCATGTTACATTTCTTTATAGCCCAATATGCCCGATGCTCTACTTCCACGGGGAGATGACATGATTTCCCATAAACAATCTGAAATGGGGACATACCAATGGGGGTCTTGTATGCTGTCCTATAAGCCCACAATGCATCATCCAAGCGCTTGCTCCAATCCTTCCTATTTGGCTGCACGGTTTTCTCCAAGATTTGTTTCAACTCACGATTTGAAACCTCAGCCTGGCCATTTGTTTGGGGGTGGTATGGTGTTGATGTTTTGTGTGTCACCCCATACTTTAGAAGGAGGGAAGCAAAATTCCTATTGCAAAAGTGTGTCCCTTGGTCACTGATGATGGCCTTTGGTACTCCAAACCTGCAAAAAATTTGTGCTTTGACAAAGTCCACAACAACATGAGAATCGTCAGTCCTGGTGGCCTTGGCCTCCACCCATTTACTCACATAATCAACAGCAACCAAAATATACAAAAATCCAAATGAACTAGGAAAAGGACCCATAAAGTCGATGCCCCATACATCAAAAATCTCACAAAATAGTATGGGTTATTGGGGCATCTCATGTCTCCTAGAAATGTTCCCAGTGTGTTGGCAACGAGAGCATGACTTACAAAACACATGGGCATCATGGAATAATCTAGGCCAATATAATCCAGAGTCCAAAACTTTCCTAGCTGTCCGTTGGGGTCCAAAGTGTCCACCACATGAAAGTGTATGACAGAAATGCAAAACAGACTCAAACTCATGATCGGGAACACACCTCCTAATGACTTGGTCACTACACATGCGCCAGAGGTAAGGATCATCCCACACATAAAACCTGGACTCACTTTTTAATTTTTGGACTTGATGTTTCTTTAAATTTGTAGGGATTTCAGAAGCAGCAATGTAATTAACTAAATCAGCATACCAAGGATGCTTACCTGAGATGGTATAGAGATGCTCATCGGGGAAAGTGTCTCGAAGTGGTACCTGGTCCAAGGTGTCACCCTCTAGTGTGTGAGTAAGCCTACTCATGTGGTCTGCCACCAAATTCTCTGACCCCTTCTTGTCCTTTATCTCAAGGTCAAACTCTTGAAGAAGGAGCATCCAACGGATAAGTCGTGGCTTTGCATCTGGCTTCTTTAGGAGGTACCTCAAAGCTGCATGGTCAGAAAAAACAACTACTTTAGAGCCCAATAAATATGAACGGAATTTATCTAAAGCAAATATGACAGCAAGAAACTCCTTTTCTGTGGTAGTGTAGTTTGATTGGGCTGAATCTAGCGTCCTCGATGCATAGGCGATCACATGTGAACGTCCCTCCACCCTCTGAGATAAGACAGCTCCAACCGCGAAGTTGGAGGCGTCACACATAAGCTCAAATGGAAGGTCCCACCGTGGGGGCTGTATGATTGGTGGAGTGGTCAGACACTTCTTCAGCTCATCAAATGATACCCTGCATGAATCATCAAAATTGAAGTCAATATCTTTTTGAAGCAATCGAGATAAGGGTAGAGCGATCTTACTAAAATCTCTGATGAAGCGTCGATAAAATCCAGCATGCCCAAGGAATGATCGAACATCACGCACACATGTAGGATATGGGAGGGATGAAATAATGTCTACCTTAGATTTATCAACTTCAATTCCATGTTGTGAGACTATATGACCTAAGACAATTCCCTTTTCGACCATGAAATGACATTTTTCAAAATTTAAGACCAGATTCTTCTCAATACAACGATGCAACACATCACCCAAACTAGAGAGACATTCATCAAATGAGGACCCATAAACTGTAAAATCATCCATAAATACCTCCATGCAGGTCTCAATGAAATCTGAGAAAATACTCACCATGCATCTCTGGAAGGTACCTGGGGCGTTGCAAAGTCCAAATGGCATCCTCCGGTAAGCAAAGGTACCGAATGGGCAGGTGAATGTTGTCTTCTCCTGGTCCTCTACTGCAATGGGAACCTGAAAATAGCCAGAAAATCCATCCAAGAAACAATAGTGTGTCTTCCCAGCTAGTCTCTCAAGCATCTGGTCAATGAATGGAAGTGGGAAATGGTCCTTACGAGTGGATTGATTTAGTTTCCTATAATCGATACACACTCGCCAACTGTTTTGTACTCTCACAGGAACTAACTCATCATTTTCATTTTTTATAATAGTGAAACCAGTTTTCTTTGGTACAACCTGAACAGGGCTAACCCATTGTGAGTCAGAAATAGGGTAAATGATACCCGCCTCAAGTAATTTTTCAACTTCTTTCTTAACAACTTCTAGGAGGGTGGGATTAAGTCTCCTTTGTGGCTGTCTCACCGGTTTAGCCCCATCCTCCAAGAGAATCCTATGCATGCAAATGGAGGGGCTAATACCTGATATGTCTGCCAATGTCCAACCAATTGCCCTAATGTTATCTCTCAAAAGATTCAAAAGTTTTTCTTCATGTTCAAAAGAGATATTGTTAGCAATTATGACAGGTAATCTATCACCACTGAGCAAGTATGCATATTTGAGATTTGGGGGCAATGGCTTGAGTTCCAATGTAGGTGGGTGATGTATGGATGGAGAAATTGATGCAACAGACATATCTGCACAATGAACATCAGTATCAGAATAAAAATCATCACAATCAGAGAATAAAGCACCAAATCCATCAGCATACTCAATAGCCATGTCATAATCAGAGTTCACATGATCAAAATCAGAATATGATTCTATTTCAAAATCAAATCTTAGAGAGTCTTGTTCCTTAAAAATGGGTGTAGAAGTATTCTTAGACATCAAACTAGAACCAATACTCATAATCTCCCTAAGCATAGGACAATCAAATTCTATGGAGTTTTTATTTGGTGGTTCAAAATGGGAGATAACAAAAGAAGAATGGTCCTCTGAGGGGTACTTCATGGAATCCATAACATTAAATATCACAACTTCATCCCCAAATTCCATGGAAAGTGTACCCTCATTGACATTTATGATAGTTTTTGCAGTTTTGAGGAAGGGTCTACCTAAGATAATGGGGGCATGAGAACTTACCTGATCATCCTCCATGTTAAGAACATAGAAATCCGCTGGAAAGATCATGTCTCTTACCTGGACAAGTACATCCTCAAGGACTCCCGCTGGATATGTCGTAGCTCTATTCGCCAATTGCACCACTACTCTTATTGGCTTCAACTCACCAACCTGCAAGGAAGAGAATACAGAGTGAGGCATCACATTTATTGAAGCTCCTAAATCACAAAGAGCATCAGAGAAGTGCAACTCCCCTATGGTACATGGGATGGTGAATGTCCCGGGATCCTTGCACTTTGTTGGCATTGCTAGAGTTGGTGTAATGAGTGCCGACACATTCCTTCCAAGGTTGATCCTCTCATTCCCCTTGAGCCCTCTTCGATTGGTGCAGAGTTCTTTTAAGAATTTGGCATACCTTGGGATTTGCTTAATGGCTTCAAGTAGAGGAATGTTGATCTCCACACGCTTAAATGTATCCAAAACCTCCTTTTGCATTGCTTCTTCAGCCATCTTCTTGGTTTGAACAACCCTGTTTGGAAAAGGAAGGGGTTTAGGAGGAACATCATCAATCTTTTTCTTACCTTTATCTTTCTCCTTGGATTGCTCATCAGTTGGTATGGAATGCGGCTTCTCTGAAGTTGAGGTGAATCCCGGTGGAATGGTAGGTGTAGATGTATCGTTCATTTGCTTCCCACTTCTCAATGTGATGGCACTAACATTCCCCTTTGGATTTGGAGTGGGTTGGGAAGGTAGATTTCCAGAATTCTTACTCACAAGTTCATGGAGGGCGGTGGCAATCTGACTCATTTGAGTCTTCAACTCTCTCAGCTCCGAACCTTGACTCTTCAGCTCATTCTGTTGATTAAGAACAATTTGCTTCAAAAGATCATCAGTATTAGAATCTACCTTTGGTGGATGATTCCCTTGTTGTTGACTTGTTGATGTTTGAGCTTCAAATCTCCTTTGGGGTTGTTGGAAACCCTGCTGGTAAGGCGGAGGCTGCTGGAAGTTTGGTTGAAAAGGGGGCCTTTGTTGTTGTCCAGAGCCATACCTCATGTCCGCTAGATCTTTCCACCCTTGGTTGTATGTTGGATCAAACTTCTTTTTGGGATATGGTTGTTGTTGTTGCTGCTGAAATGGTCTCCCAGGGAACACTGCTGCACAATATTCTGTTTCTTGGAGTTGTGGGCAACAGTCAGTCGGGTGGCTTGTCTCAGTGAAAATACCACAAGGCCTTGAAGGAGGGGGTAGAGATGTCTTTTGTGCCAATGCAATCTGCCTCACCATAGTTGTCAATTCTTCTAACTTAGTATCAATCAAATGACTTTCAAGAGAAGAAGGACTTACTTGATGTACTCCTCGAACATGTGGTGTACCTCTATCACCAAATTGTTGGGAGTTTTGGGCCATCTTGTCGATCAATGCTCGTGCAGCTACTGGTGTCTTGTCCACCAATGCTCCTCCAGCTGCAGCATCCACCATTCTCCTCTCCATGGGTGTGAGTCCTTCATATAAGTACTGGATGAGTAATTGCTCACTGATTTGGTGATGCGGACAGCTTGCACACAACTTCTTGAATCTCTCCCAGTACTCATACATTGACTCCCCTTGGGCTTGCTTGATCCCCGAGATCTCCTTACGAATGGATGTGGTCCTTGATGCTGGAAAAAATCTCTGCAAGAAAAGACGTTTCAAATCGTTCCAACAAGTTACATCTTCGGGTTGTAAATAATACATCCAATCTTTCACAGCTCCATCAAGTGAGAATGGGAATGCTCTTAGTTTGATTTGATCTTCAGAGACAATTCTAGGTTTTAGGGTTGAGCAAACCACATTAAATTCTTTCAAATTTTTATTGGGATCCTCACCAGAGAGGCCATGAAACTTTGGAAGTAAGTGAATTAACCCATATTTCAGTTCGAAGTCCGATTCGAGATTTGGGTATGCAATACAATTTGGTTGATAGTTAATATCAGGTGCAGCCAATTCTCGAATGGTTCTATTAAGTTCATTTCCATTGTTTCCAGCCATTGGTTCTTGTTTTATGGTTGAATTTGAATTGATTCCAATTTCAATGTTCTGATATTGGAGTAATTCTCCAACTGGTTGAATGTTGAAACTTCCCGTAGATTGGGAATGTCTGATTCGTGCCCTAAGGCTACGTTCAATCTCAGGGTCAAGATCTAAGAGATCTTCGGGATTAGTTCGTGTCATCAATCAATGAAAGATGAAAAGAAGGAATGTGGACCATATTAAAATAAAAATTAGAAGTTTGAGTTGATGGTCCAAAAAGAAGTAGAAAGAGATAAAAGAAGAAGAAGAAATAAAGAAAAAAAATCAGATTGGGTAAAGACGGAAGAAAGAAGAGAGGAAGAGAATTAAAATGTAAAAAAAAATAAATACCTCTAATTGGTTGAAATAATTACTTGCCTCCCCGGCAACGGCGCCAATTTGAAAGAGCGCTGTCGTGGGCGCCCTCAAATGATTAGTGTGATTTGGGGTACTTAAGTGCAGCAGAGTGGCTGACCAAGGTCGTCTCTCAAAGGAGGAAGTGAATTTAACAACTTATTAGAGGTATTCTAAAAAAATAAAATAAAATAGAATAGAATAAAAACACTACTTTAAAGTATTGGGGTTTGTTGTAGTTTATGAATCTAGAAGAAGTTTGCTGGAAGAAGATTGTATAATTTTTTTTTGTTTTTAGTTTTGAAATGAATTTCAATTTAAATGACACAACAAGAAGATGTTTTTTTTAGAAAGCTATTTAAAAAGCGTAATCGATCTAACTCTACCTCTTCACTTTATTATTAATCATTATCATTTAAATTAACATTCACTTAATTATGATCCCTTAATTTGTTAAATCCCGAACCCTACGAGAATTAACTTTACCACAAAGATGATGTGAATTTAAACCTAGGCTAACTTTGGAACGTGCAATCGCAGCACCCTGCTTTGATTGATGTTCTAAGATTAGCTTATGATCAGTTGTAAATTAAGGCACATATCCATTCTGTAAATGAGGATGAATTGTGTTTAGGGATTATATTTGAACTCTACAAATTTATCCCTTGTGGTCTTGTATTACCGATTAAGATCGCGCTCTCACAATTTACACAAAATCCCGACCTCGCGTGTTTTTGTGTTAATTGTTCAATTGCTTGCTTAGTTTCTTAAAATTTAAAAACACAATTCATGGATCATATTAAGTGAATTACAGTAGCTCATTGATTCAAAATAATTAAATGAAGAGGGTAGAAGATAGATCGATTACTAAAAGACTACTCTTCCATGGGTGGCGTAATCATCGTAGAAGCGTTTTGCATGTGCAAAGGTTTAAAATGGGTATAACCCAATAACGCTTCAACTCAAGAATTCCAGCCCAATTAGGAATATTAAGAGAAGAATAAATTTAAACAAAACATAAGAAAAGAGAAGAAATATAAGAAGAGCAATGAAGTTTATTACACAAATGAAAACATTACAAAATGAAGAAGAGAAGGAGGCTTCGATGAGGGGATCCTTGCTTCAAGAGCTACCCCTCTTACAATGGTTGGAGAATTTGGGTGAAACAAATTCTCCTCTGCCTCCAATATCCCAATGCACGTCCCAACCCCTCCAAATGAGAAAAACTCCAATTTATATAGGGGAGGGGAGGAGAGGTTACAAGTGGTTTCAAGTGTGAATATGGAAATTCGGCCAAATATTTTATGCCAACTTGTACCGCCCATTTGACCACCAAAACGCGTGAATTGGCCGGCCTTCTAGAAGGATGATTTGTGCCAAATCATGTCCCCGAGCTTTCATCAAAATTTGGGCTCAATCCAATCCCGTATGTAGAATATATGGCCCAAATACCGAACCTTCTCCATTCTGGAGAGCCCAGCCCAACTTTGACTTCATGTCCCAATTTCAACAACCAAATAAACTCTTTAGCTTTAGTGTCCTGAATAAAAGTTGTAGATAATTAAGTTAGGAACACTGTTACGAAATTTTAAATTCAAATAATAAATATAAAAATATTTATCTTCGAAATACTACAGTGCACTATTAAGGGTAAAACTGGAATTTTCACCAAATTTTCAAATGAATGATCAAATCCCAAATATTTTATAAATAAACATGTTTAACACAATGTGAGGAAATTATATCATTTATTATCAATAAAATATTCAATAAAATAGTGTTTTATCACATATATAATATGAAACATGATTTGATAACCTTGTAAAGTTAGCTTCATATTTAGTAATATTTTCTCCTTCCTTTTACCTTATATTGAGGAATTTCTACTCTGTATCAACTCATTTCTCTTGAGGAAAGGATGTTTCAAATAATATCTCCTTGAAATTCTTACATTCTACACTATTTATTTCCTTCAAATCCTTAGTGTTTTGGATTAATAAACACCACTGATTAGTGTATCCTTTAAGATGATAAAATACCATGATAACTTTATCTCTTTCACTACTTCTCAAAGAAAGTAATATCTTCTCTAGTGACTTGATCCATTTCTCAACTACTAATAGATTAATAGTCCCATTGAATGATGGAGGTTGCTAATGCATGAAATGGTCCAACATTGTTTCACAACGTTAGGGTTCAGAAGGTTTCTCCATGAAGTCAAGGTTATTGGTCATAACCTAAGCTATCTTCCCCAATATAGTTATAATATATTCAGATCCAACTCTAGATTCATCTCCAACTTTATTGTCTTACCCATGAGGGAAATCCCTATATAGATTATGTGCATTGATATGGTTTTCATTACTTCCTATATGATCTATTTCTAAACAATGGAATATACTTAATTAGATCACATAATTATGAATTATAATTATAAATCTAATGTAATTCTTAATATTAATATAACATTTATTCATAATTAATCTCATAATCATAACCTTAGTATCTTTAGGAATATCCTCAATTCATAAAAATATTTTTAAATCTTTCATAATGGTTTGTAAAGTGTGTATAAATCAACCAAATAATATCCCCCAAGAGTGTCTAGCCAGGGGTGCAGTCTTAGGTCCACTCCTCATGCACTGGTGACCATCAATTTAATACTCAATCCCCCCCCCCCTTTAGAGTTGTTACCCCTAGGTGCATCTGTGTAACAGATGCATCCACTTTCCAGTATCTAAATAGGGTTGTATCTGAAAGTAAAACCACACAATCTCTACTTTACCAAAACTTTATGATATTATCCTACACTTAGACTTATCCTATGATTCTATCAAATAGTTATGTTATCTACACTATGTTTTTTTAAATCTAGTTCTCAAGGTTTATACTAAACTTCCTTTGATAGAAACTATAACACCCCGACTCTAGTAACCTAGAGCTGGTGATTATTTTATTAAATTAGAAAAAAAAAATATAAGGAATTGAATACCAAAAGATCAAATAGTTTAGCAGTATTGGGAGACTAGATACATACATGATTCTCACATTACATCTGAAAACATGAAATACAACTTAAAAATTCTAGTGAGAAATTTATTATTTCTTCGAGAAAATCATTGATATAATTCATAGATACATTCTTAGTATCATATGGGAAGGAAAACATAATAAAGGGTGATATTAGATGATCATTAATGGAAAGTGTACAACAGATTCTATCATGGGATAAACAAATAAAAAATAATATGGTAGAGATAAAAAATAATAAAATATGTTACATAACTTATATCATAAAAGGGGACTAAATACATGGATAAAAAGGAAACATAAATAATAACATGTATAAAAATAAATAGTTTCATAATTATAGAATTCATAGTGTTAGGCATTATAATCTTAACATTAAGTCCTCAAGCTAAGACATCATACATAAATAGGTAAGGCATATTCCAAATACCCAAACTAGTTTATCTTGTGATACCTATGACTACATTGTCATGAAACATAAAATTGATTATGTTTTTAATGTTGATGTATAGAATAAGTTAGACCATATGTCCTCTCTCATGTATCATTATAGGTTTTAAGTGTGTGTCCTTAATAAAAATGACTAAAAAGAGGGGGTGGTTTTAAAAATAGTTTTAAGTAAAAAACTTAATTGAATAAATTAATAGTTGAGAATAAAAGTTTATTTTGAAAAATATATGATAATTATGTGATCATTTATAAGTTACTACCCCACTTGAAAAGTTTCTTTTTCTTAACTGATTAAAATTGTTTGGTGTAACCCTTCGGTTGATGGTTAAACAAGATCTTGATTACCCACAAAACCTTTAAAATGATGCACATATGACTAAACCTTGATATAAAAATCATGTATTAAAGTTATTAAAAATAGTAATTCTTTAAGGTTTGGAATATAATAATTAAATCTAAAATTTTTTGGGAAATAATAGGATTCTTTTGTTTTTTATCAAAAAAATACAAGTTACTAGCTTAAAATTGCACACTAATCGGTTATTAAATAAAAATTGTTTCAATTAAATGCATCAAAAAAAGTTAATATTAATCTAAATGAACAATTGAAAAACAAAATATTACTAAACCCAAATGAGAATTATGTTTTAGAACTCCATATTCAAGTGTGTAGCTCCCTCGCAACAAACACCCACCATTTTTCCTGCCTTCAAAAAGAGGAGGAAGCTCATGTGGAACTCCAACTTCATCCTTGATATCCCTATGAGGATAGGGAACTATAGCAACTACAAAGGGGTAAAATTAAACCTTATACTCTCCAAATTTTAAGACCTTTCCCCTGGTAAAACTTATAAATGGGGTTCCCAAGGTTCCAATTTATAGGCAATGTGGAAGGTGGTTTTGGGCACCCTAAATTCTGAAAACCATTTGGATCAAGAATTTGGGATAACATATAGCCTTATATCACTTTGTAAAAAAAATAAAAAAACATTCCCTACCTCTTGAATATATTCATCAAAAAAATAAAAATTTAGAGTTTTATATCCTGAGATATGGCTGAATTACAGAAGTAACCTCGAGACTAATAATAGTGAATATTCACTCTGAAGATGGTGCATTTTGGGCCTCAAAATGAATTAATCGGGATCCTGAGTCTTCTAGATAAATTTATTCCACATGGTTTTCCATTATCCCATCAATTTTTGACCTAATTAGATACATGTATTATCTATAGTGTGTATGTTATATTTGGGTTTGACCTCTTGCATAGTTTGGCCTATTTCTCTTAAATTTCATTGTGGGATCTTCAAATCACCTCTTCCTAAAATGTAATCATCAAAACATGTAAAATTTAACTTTTTAAAAGTGATAAAAATTAACTAATTGAATAAAATTTAAATCATAATTTTTTATTATATTTTGTAATTTACAATACAAAATTAGTTTATCATAGTGATATAAGGGTAGAAATGAATTGTGAATCACTATGCGATCACACACCCGCACCTAAACATTTCCACTCCTAGGAAAAGTCACATTTTGAAAAAAAACATGAAGATATTCCCTTAATAATGAATATCTAACATTCATAGTAAATTCATTTTATGATAGCATAGTGAGAAAAATAAGGATCACACCAAATAGTTAATCTCATTAAGCATGGAAATGAGTGTTTCATAAATTGTATCAAAACAAAATTCAAGGAGATAAATGATATTAGTCTTAGAAATTAATTCAAAATTCAAACATTTAATTAAATATCCATGTGTGTGTGTGAGTGATAATAATTTCATGATATTATTTCTTCTTTATTTCCATTAAATATAGGTTATTTTTAAAAAATTATGCATACCTGATTCTTTCCAACAAATATTCCCTAAATACTTTATAATTAAATTTCAAGACTCACTCACTTAAGTATTCTTAGAAGTCAAACCTTAAGATCTCGACATAGATATATATATATATATATATTTTACATTTAATCACTCACTATATTTATTATTTCTATTTTTTTCTTTTGAGGGCGTACAATGGTTGAATAATAGGTGCACACATGAAGGTCAATCTGGTACAATAGTGAAACAAATCGAATAGGGAAAAACATATGGAAAATCATTTTATAAATCTATGAAACATTAACCTAACTTATATTTACCTTTAATTATGTAATGAATGATCACACTTCATAGCTGAGTGTAATGATGTGTGGAGATGTTAAATGACATAATTAACCCATAAAAAGTCACACATATGGTAACAATATCTCAAAGGTTTTATAAATATATAATAATTATATCATTTATAAATAACTAATTATACTTAGAATCATGCCCCAAATGTTAATTTCATGTCCAAACTCCCATTCCATCAGTGAAACCATTTTTATTTAAATGTTAAAACAACTTGAAATAGGGAAATTCATCATAAATTTTTAATAATTTATAAGATTGGGTGGGCATAAAACATTATTATTTCGGTAAAAATTTTAAAAAAATATGGGGGAAGTAAAAATACCATGAAGAAAGTGAAAAAGATAAAAAAAGAAGATATATGAAAATAAGTCCTAATGAACTCAAGAAAGAAGAGGAAAGTAAAAAAATACAATATAGCAAGTGAAAAGGGAAAAAAGAAGAAATATGATGAAATACTAATAAACCCAGAAATGTTCCCCTAGCCTAAAGTGTGAATTTTCCTCACTGTAATAAAAGATAATGTGAGAATGAATAGTAAAACCTAGTGGGTTTCACTGGTAGGTTTCTTCTTGTGGGTGGATTTCCTCTACTAGGGACTTTGGAATGGTTTTGTGAAAGTACTAAAAGCACTACCCATTGATAGTTGATGTTTTTTTATTCATTTTTAACCTACACAACTCTAAATGGATAGATATTAGTAACAATATATGGGAAAAACTAGTAGGAAAAATCTTACCTAGGTGAAACTTCAACCTTAAATTGAAAATTAGGACCTTCTACCCAATGTGTAATTGGTGATAAAGGATGATCCAGTCATGAGAAGTCACGGTTCTCTCCTTATAGATCTAAAAATTATCATATTAGTATCTTCACATTTCCTCTAGATCCTGTATCTATAACGTCCTTTACTAACCTACACCAGAAAGATTATAATTCCATTATTTAATGGATCATTAGGCCTAGTTCTCTATCTAAATAGGGAGGTGACAACCCTTTCTAAAAACTAGATAATAAGGTAACACACCAATAGTAATTTTGAAAGTAGTGTGGTAATCCCACAATACATCATCGAGTCTAAGCCTCCAATATTTTCTATTGGGTTGGACCTTTTTTCAAAAAATTGTTTGACCTCTCTATTTGACACCTCGGCTTGACCATTGGTTTGGGGGTGATATGAAGTAGAAACTTGATGTCCAACCCATTACTAACACAAAAGTGATTACATTTTTTGGTTGCATAAATGAGAACCACAGTCACTGATGATGAACCAAGGAAATCCAAACCTATAAAAAATTTGGGTTCTCAAAAATTCTAAAACTGTCTTTGAATCATCATTTTTTGTGGATCATGCCACTACCCATTTTAACACATAATATACTTCTAGAATAATGTAAAAGTTTTTGAATGAATTAGTAAATGGTCCCATAAATTCAATTCCACAAACTTCAAAAAAATTAAGGAAAATCAAGGGTAGTTGTGGAATTTCACTCCTTTTAGAGAAATTCCATATCCTTTGACAATGAGTAAAAGATTTAAAAAAAATCATGGGCATACCAAAATCATGTTATCCAAAATAAACCAAAATTTAGGACCTTGTGAGTAGTCTATTGGGGACTAAATTGGCCCCCACATACAATAGTGTGACAAAACCTAATTATGGACTAAAACTCACTATCGGGAACACAACGCCTAATGATTTGATCACCATATATGCGCAAAGGTATGATTCATCCCAAATATACCAATGAGACTCATTTTTAGATGATCAAGTTGGTTTTTATTGAAATCATTAGGAATGAGAGAGGATAATAAATAATATACAATATCAACATACTAATGAATATCATGTTGCACTCGATATAATTTCTCATCAAGAACCATGTCATTTATATGAATTCAAGGGGTTGAGTCAATTTCTATTGATGTAAGGATCATACTAATATGGTCAACCTCCACGTTCTATTACCCTTTTTATCCCAAAATTTATAATTTTAATTCTTAAAGGAGTAGTATACACCTAATGAGATGTAGTTTTTCTTCTAGTTTCTTAAGGAGATACTAGACGATTGTATGGTTAGATAATACAATTACTTTTTACCCTAAAAGGTATTACCTTAATTTATATAAGGAAAACACAATAGAAAAAGAATAATTTTTGGGTTGTGGTGTAGGTTTCTTGGGCAGGGTCCAGTTTTCATTGGGCATAGGAAATGATATTTGGATCTCAATAAACCCATTGTGATCAGACTGTCCCAACTACATAGTTAAAGGTGTTACACGTGAGCTCAAATGGTAAATCCCATAGAGGTGGTTGGATTACCAAGGGTGGTTTGAGACTCCATTTAAATTTTTTAAAAGCATCCTCATAATTTTTATCAAACAAAAATTCTTTTTCTTTTTGGTGTAAGCAGTATAGGATGAGTGAAATCTTACTAAATTCACCAATGAAATAGTGATAAAATCATACATGACCTAACAAAGACTGCACATCCCACGCATTTTTGGGGAATGGTAGGGAAGAAATGATATTGAATTTTGATTTATATACTTGTATACCTTCCTCATAAAATAAATTTCCAAGTATTATACCATGTCATGCTATAAAATGGAATTTCTCATAATTTAATATAAGATTCTTTTTAATAAAGTGACTAAGTACATAGCCAAGACTACTCAAACACTCATATAAAGAGGACCGATAAATAGTGAAATCAACCATAAATACTTTGATGAAAGTATCTAGGTAAACCAAAAAATAATAATCATGTATCACTAGAATGTACCTATCTAAGTTCATAGATAAAATTATATCCTCTTATTTTAAAATGTTCCAAAGGGGGAAGTGAAGGTTTTCATTTTCTGATCCATAAGGGAAATATGGTTGTGAAAGTATCTAAAATACCCATCAAGAAAATAGTAGTGGGAAATTCCTTCTAACCTCTATAGCATCTATTCAATGAAAATAAATCATAAATGGTATTTTCTAGTGTATTGTTTTAGTGATCGATAGTCTATACAGATACACCAACTATTCTACACCCGAGTTGGAACCAATTCATTATTTTCATCTTTTATTACCATAAGACCAGTTTTCTTGGGAATTTATTGCATTGGACTAACCCATTGACTATAATAGATGGATTAAATGATTACATAAACCAATAATTTTGTTTCCTCATTTTTAACAACATCAAGGAGGTTTGGGTTCAGTCAACATTGTGACAAAATCATCGATTTTTCCTCGTCATTTAACAATATTTGATGTATGAAAATTAATGGGATAATACTAATAATGAAATAAAGTGTCCATATTGATGCTTCTTTATACTTCCTAAAAAGTTTAATTAATTATAATTCATGCTCCATAGGGAGTGAACTGGTAATGTTGATAGGAAACTTGTTTCCATTATCAAGATATGAATATTTTAAATTTTGAGGTAGTGGTTTAGGTTCTAATTCAAGGTAATTTTGGATTTATGGGAGTGAATTTGAAAGTGAGGTCCAATTATATCATATAACTACTCAATGGTAACATCCTTAGATGAGGAATGAGCCTTTATAAGCTAATTTGTATCATCTATGGTCATAGGATCCTTAGTGCACAAGAAATCATAAATTTACAAACATTCATGACATTTTTCTAAACCATTACAACATTCAATACAAGAATCATAACCTAGAATTTCTATAAATGATGAAAAATTAGAAAGGAGATAAGTCTAAAGAAAATAAGTTTTGTGGGGGGAGGTATTACATCAATTAAATTAATTGAGGGAGAGGAATTTTCCTTTGAGGGGTGCTTTATGGAATTAAGGATGTTTAACTGGAAAATTTTACAACTAAACTCGATAGATAATATACTACTGTGTACATTAATTATGGTTTTATTGGTTTTTAGGAAATTTATTCCTAATATAATTTGGGTATGTCTATTTATTCTATTATCTTCCATTTTAAGCACATAAAAATAGTAGGAAAAATAAAGTTTTTAACCCTCATTGGAATATCCTCTAACACACCAGTGGGGTGTAAGGTACTCTGATTTTCCAGTTGATCGACTATTCCTATGGGATTCAGTTCCCAAACCTAAAATAAAGAGAAAATAGAGTGAGTTATCATATTTATAGAAGCACCCAAATCATGCATATAATTAGAAAATAAATACTCCCCTATAGTGCATGAAATTGATAATGTTCCAGGATCATTGAATTTAGTGGGAAGTGATGGATCTATCAATGATGAGACATTACTCCCTAGGATTAACCTTTCATTACCTCAAATTCAGTGTAAGTGTGTACACTTAACCTTTAGGAACTTGTCATATTAAGGAATTTTCTTTATGGCCAGCACTTTTTGAATGTTTTTAATATTTCTTTATCAATGTTATTTTATTTTAATTTCCTTGGTTAGGTGGGTAAATGGAAGAGGAATATTTTATCTTGGTATATCATAAAATTAAACTCTATTTCCTTTTTTATATATTCTCTCAGGATAAGGTTTTTCCTCATTTGGATCATTTTCAATAGTTGTAATAGTGGTTTCCTCAGGAAGGGATGACTCTAATGGATGGTTCAATTTTCTTTTAATTTGAGTGCCACTCTAAAGGGTAATGGAACTAACATTTACATTGTCCCTGGGGTTGACTAGCAGTTGAGAAGGTATTTTTCTTGACCCTTTTATTTTTATTTCACCCTCTGAGTTGGAAAGTGAGCCTAATTAAGTTTTTAGTCCTTGTATGGATTATTGGGTTGTTTTTTGGAATTGGAGATTATTTGTGACCATTTTTTTCATTAGTTATTCCAGTATAGGATCATATTTTGGAAGGGGTTTGGACAGGCCTTTGTGGTATTTGGGGGTTTTTGAGTGGTCGTGGAGGATAAATATTCTACCCTAGGTGGTTCTAGGATTGTTGATATTGGTTTTAATAACCCCTTTCCTATATTCTTGGTTGCATTTCCATCTAGAGTTAGATGGATAGTATGGTATGTACCTAACGGGTTGGTTATAAGGGTGTCCTAGGAACATTTCCATCTAGAGTTAGATGGATAGTATGGTAGCGGGAACTGTGCAGTACTATAGCAGGTATTGTAGCGAGAACTGTAGCAGGCACTGTTTGGCACTGTAGCAACCAGGAATATGCCCCCGTTTGGGCCTTCGGGCCACCGATTTGGTCCCTAAGTCCTGTAAGGCCTTCGGGCCACCCAGGCCTTCGGGTCAGTAAAGCCTTTGGGCCACCTCAAGGCCTTCGGTACACCTTAAGTACAGATGCAAACCAGACAATCTACAAGGAACAAGCTCTACAAGGAGGATGAGCAAGGAGTTTTCACCATAGTAGAAGCTAAACGGATTGCAAGAATGAGAGGGTATGGAACCTGCTATTGGGAAAATACTGTACATGCATAGGAATGCCTACCAAAAATCCATGTGAAGGTGGAGAGCTTATTTCACGATGAAGATGTTGGGGAGGAGCAGTTCCAAGTAGTTATTCTGGGTTGTATGTAATTTTTGAAGCCTACGAGCAATGAATTCCTCTAAGGCCTACGGGTCATGTAATACTTATGCCTACGGGCCTTGTCAGGGTTCCACCTCACCCCTTAAAAGTTGGATTATCAAAAATCAATAAAAAATGAAGGACTTCAGGTCATTGAAGGAAGAAGAGGATGAGGTTTGGATATCCCTTTAGAAATAGAAATTTGAAAGAGTATGGTACTTACATCTTTAATATTTGTATCCACCTTCTTCTCAAACTTGGAACTTTTCACCTCATGGATACCTCAAATGGATATGTTGTACCTTGAACTGAATTGTTTCATGTTTTGTGGCACTTTTTTTATGAGATTACTTATAATGATTGGGGTATTTTCCACTAGAAAACTTCCTATATAATAATCAATATTGTTATGATCAAAGGGTATTAAATCTTTATAAAAATATTTTATTAAAAGTTGATCACTTATTTGTTGGTGTGGATAGCTTGAACATAACCTTTTAAATTTTTCCCATTATTCATGAATTATTTACCCTTATGATTATATTATTCCAAAAAAATATTTCTTTATTGTTTTAGTTTAATAGGATATGATTTTTTTTCTAAGAAAAATGCATTTCATGTCCACCCAACCTCTAATTGGGGAGTTAAAATAATTCAAAAAATCTTATACAATGTATTCTAATAAAAAATGGAAAATATTTGAGTTTAAAATTTCTTTAATCTACATGTTTAGATTTTAATGTTAAACACACCATGTGAAATTCCTTTAAATGATTATGTGGGTATTCAATAGAAAGTCCATGAAATTTTGGTAATAAGTGAATTAGACCAGATCTTAGTTTGAGGTTTGGTGCTTTACCTTATGCTTGAATATGTGAAGGTTGGATATCAATATCAGGAGAAGTTAGTTATTTTAGTATTTTGTTATTTTCTACCATGTTATGAATTTTAATTTTATTTTATATTTTAGTTCCATAAAAATAGTTATCTAGAAGAGTCTCAAGGTGTGGTTAGTTCTCCTTCAAAGGATCGTCTTGTGTGTCTTGGTGCTGCTGACGTAGGATCCTCTCAGAATCAAGTTTGAAAGGAGGTAGTTCACTCAAATTAGAACATGTCATGAACAAAACCAATAAACAAAATTAGGTTATAAAACCACTTATATAAAAAATTAAAATAGGTTAATAAATAATTATTTACAAAATATACAAAGTTATTATCAAAAATACATACTCAAAAACAAATATATCCCCATCAATGATGCCAAATTTTGACCATGTTGTCATTAAATATAAAATAGATTATATTTTTAAAGTTTATTTTTATCATAGGTCAGAACATAGGTCATATATCAATGATCATTGAAGGTTTAAAGTGTGTATCTTTAATAAAAAAACTAAAAAGAGGTGGTGTTTTTTAAAAAATAATTCTATGTAAAACAACTTAATTAAAGAGTTTAATAGTAGAAAATTCAAGTGGATTTTAAAAAATATAAGATAAGTATAAGACCATTACTATGTTACCAGACCACTTGAAAAGTTCCTTGTTCTTAATTGATTAAAATGGTTTGGTGTGATCCTTTGGTTGAGGTAACCAAGATCTTTATTACCCACAAATCCTCTAAAATGATTCACGTAGGACTAAAAATTGACATAAAATCATGTGGTCGTGTTATAGTAAATAATCATGATTTACATTTTGAAAAAGAACATCAAAATCTCAGATTTTTGAAAAATAATAGGATTCTTGATTTATCCTATCAGAATAACACAAGTCACATACTTAAAATTATACACCGATCAGTTATGAAATAAAAAGTGTCTTAATTAAATGCATCAAAAAAATAAGATTCATATAAAAGAAAAATTAAAATCCACAATATACACAAAACTAGAAGAGAATTGTATTTTGAACATCCCTATTCAAGTGTGTATCTCCTTCGTAATGATCACCCACTCTTTAGCTCGCCATCGAGGGAAGGAGGAAGCACATTTAGAACTCTGACTCCATCCTTGATTTCCCTATAAAGATAGGGAATTCCAAAACCTCTAAAGGGGTGAGAATAAATCGTATACTCTATAAATTGTTATAACCTTTCTCCTGGGTTAAACTTGAAAATGGGGTGCCTAAAGTACCAATTTATAGGAAATGTGGAAGGTGGTTTTGGGCACCTTGAATTTTGAAAACCACTTGGATCATAGATTTAGGATATCATACAGCTTTATCTCACTTTTTACAAAACTAAAAATATATTTCTCAAACTATTGTATATCTGCATAAAAAATTGTCATTATTTGGAGACTTATATCCCAAGATATGTCTGAATTATAGAAATGAAATTTAGAATATGAATAGTGGAGATTATCTCCACTGATGGTGCATTTTGGGCCTCAAAATGGATGAATTGGGATCCCTGGTCTTCTTGAGAAATGCATCCCATAGATTTTTTCATTATTCCACCAATTTTTACCCTAATTAAAGGTATATATTATCTTTATTGTGTATGTTAGTCCACATCTATGTTTGGGATCTTGGGCAGTTTCACCCGTTTTGCTTGAATTTCATTGTGCACTCTCCAAATCACCACATCCTACAATGTAATCATAAAAACAAGTAAATTTTATATTTTTAATATTAATAAAAATTAACTAATTTAATCAAATGTGATGTTCAATTTGTTATTATATTTATAATTTACAATAGAAAATCACTTTAACATAGTGGTATAAGGGTGGAAATAAATAGTGAATCACTACAAGATCAACAAATTGATCTATCAAGGGGCCATAATGATCCCATCTCATCACTTAGTAAGTCCAATGCATTAATCATATAAAATTGGTGAATAATAATTCAATACATAATAAACATAAACATTCATATTGAAAAACTAGCATAAAAAATTTTAATATTTTCCTCAATCAATAAATACAAAAACATGGTTGAATGGTCAGAAGGCCTTTTTTTATTATTTTTGATAATCCACCTTTTAATGGGTGATGTGGAACACTTACAATGCCCAAAGGCTTAGAGACAGTTACATGACCCATAGGTCTTAGAGGAAATCACCGAGACAAGACAACATGGAATTGCTCCTCCCCAGCATGTGTCATGATATCAAAACTCCCCCTTCGCAAGGCTGGTCAGCTAGTTGTCATGTGTAGAGCTTAATAGGCCTGGTACTTATGGAAATGCCATACCCTCTCATGTTTCTAATTCTGATTAGCTCTGCTCTGGTGGATGTTTCTGATCTGATCCTCATCTGGATCCATGTCCCTTGTAGTCTGACTGGTGCATCTTCATATTCATGTGTTCTGAAGGCCTTGGGGTGGATCGAAGGCCTTGAGGTGGCCTGAAGGCCTTGAGAGACAACTCACTTGAAAGCCTTGGGTGGCCAAAAAGCCATGCAAGACCCGAGGACCAAACCGATGACCCAAAGGCCCAGATGGATGAATAGTTCTGACTTCTATAGTACTGAATAGTACCTACTACAGTACTTCTATAGTTCCCACTACATTACTGCTACAATAACCCAAAAATATGTCTCCACCTGAATTTGATCTCCGGTCTCTTGGATGCACTTGCTGAGTCCTCCCCAACTCGGCTGAGGATCATGTGCAATAAATACAACAACATGGTCATAAGACATCTAGATAAATAAGGTGTATGGTAACATTAGATTGTATTCCTATTAAATTATAAGATTCTTCAAATTATGTTTACATAGATAAAAATACTTTTAAAAAATATCTAAAACATTTCTTGAGTAAAATAACCTTTTCATTTTGAAATCACTTATGTAAAATATAAAAAATTCTAAAGTATTATAAAATTCATTTTATTTGAAAATAAACATGAAAGTTTTTAAATTAATATTAAAATTAAATAATACTCATGATGGTGATAAAATTCATTTGTTTGGTTAACGTTAAAACAAATATTTTGTTCACACCTTTGGTAAAAATTACTTCATTCGTAAAACTAGAAGAAGATTCCTTTTAAAAATTTTTATAAAAAGTTAAAAAAAGTAAAAATGACTTTAATGAATCATTTCATAATATTAAAAACATTTTTTAAGAAAATATGGACATTTAAGAAAAATATTCCCAATCGATTTGAAAAACAAAGTCAGTTTTTATTTAAAACATTCTTTTTGGTCTTTTTGAGTACCAAAGAATGTAAAATGGAAATAATACTTGAAAAACTTAAAAATAAAAATAGGATAATAAAATAGATTGTATTTAAGGTTTAAATATAATATAATTCCTCCAATTTAAACTTAAATATAAACAATTTTGAATGAGGATGAGATTGTGAAATAAACCCTTACCTCAGGTCTAACTTGCTTTGTACGTGATTTTAACCTCCTATATAATAAATTTAAATTTATTATAATTCTATATAAGAACAATATACATACTTATAATATCATATATTATCCAAATATAACATTTTAACACATTTTTATTAATAATTATTTATTGAAATTTTCATTTTTGAGTGTTAACTGTTTCATTTTTTATGTAAGTTTTGGTTCAGTAGTTTCAATCCTTGCATATAGATCATCTTTAAATCATATAAATAATGTTTATAATGATATAAATATCATATATATACATTATATACATATTTAGAATCATCCATTAATGGTGGACATGAAAAATGAATCACATCACTTCATGAAGGCGGTAGTCCATACATAAACACGAGCAACGTTATCATTTTTTACAGGTGGAAGGGTAAGAAGTTAAATGATATAATATATTTTAATAATAAAAATTATATCATAAATATCAAATATATTTATTATTTACATTTTTATAACCATCCAAGCCTAGTGGTGATGAAAAAATAATTACAACGCTACGTGGAGACGGTAAGTCATACATACGCACGAGTGATATTTTTATTTTCTATGGGATAGAAAAGAGATAAAAAATGGTTTTAAAATAATAATATTAACATATAATTATGTTTATGGTACTATATTTATTATTTTATTATTTTTAAAATATATTTATAGTGATTATAATAATAGATAAACTTGAAAGATTCAGTGAAGATGATTACCTCTTCTTTGAGAGGCCTCCTTTGTCTTACAGCTTAAGCCTTCTTAGGATGGTATTAGGAGAAGACCAGAAGCTCGAGAATGAATGGAAGTAATCTAGGAAGTTTTTTTGGTATTTATTTTCTGATATATAGTGTTAATGTTTGTTAATAAGGGAGGATATGATGTTCCCTTATATAATTGAGGGGAGGGACACGTGTGAAATTACTTAAAATATTTTAATTATGCAAGGTCACTTTCATTAGAAAGTGGCTCTAAATAGAAAATAATTCAAACTTAGGATAATATAGTGTAAAAATATCTTTAAACATTAATAATTATATAAGTTTATATGGAATTATTACCATTATATCTTAGTTTAATCCCCCTAGTAAACTCGTTTTAACCTTAACCGTGGTAACAAAACTATTATTTTTACTATTAATTATAAAATAAGATTAATTTTACCCTATTAAATTATATTAATTGTGATTATTAAAGATATTTAATCCATTTTTAAATATTAAACTTCTATAATTGGTAGAAATTTACTTTAAAATAAGTGCACAAAATGCATTTAAAATTATTTTTGGAAAAATGTATTTTTAAGAATAAAACTGAATTTACTTTCATTCCTAACCTTGTAAAAACTATTAGATAAATATTATAATATTTTATTGAATAAAAATTCCATAAATTTCATTAAAATTATCAATAAATTGTTATTTGATTAATTTATTAAGATAAAAACACATTTCTTGCATAAAAATAGTTTTTATTTGAACAAAAAAATACTTAGATTTTCCAAAAATGTTAAGAATATATTTATAAGTTCAAAATTATATTTTTATATGCATTATATTACTTATTAAATATATATTTTTTATAGAAAAATGGTTTCAAAATCTTTAAAATTGTTCTTATATCACTATAAGAAAATATATTGGGTTTAATGTAGAAATATCATAAAATTTCTCCAATGGAAACTTAAACATAAACAATCTTGAATAAGGATGAGATTGGGAAATAAACTCTTACCTCAAGTTTTAATTTCTTTGTAAGTGATTTTAACCTCATATATAATAAATTATAATTTATTATAATTATATAAAATAACCATATACATACTTATAATATCACATATGATCCATATATAACATTTCAATGTCTATTTATTAATAATTATTTATTTGAATCGTCATTTCTGAGTGTTAACTATTTCATTTTTCATGTAAGTTTCAGTTATGTAGTTTCGGTCCTTGAATATTTATCATGATTCCATCAACTCAAGAATTTTTATAATGATATAAATATAATATATATTCATTATATACATATTTATAATCATCCACGAATGGTGTATACAAAAAATTAATAACATCACTTTGTGGAGGTGGTAGTTCACACATACGCATGAGAAACGTTATAATTTTTTTATAGATGGAAGGGTAAGAAGGTAAATGATATAATATAGTTTTATAATAATAATTATATCATAAATATTACATATATTTATTAGTTTCATCTTTATAACCATCCAAGTAAAGTGGTGATGGAAAAATAATTACACTGCTATGTGGAGATGGTAGGTCGTACATACACACAAGCGATGTTTTTGTTTTCTATAGGATGGAAAAGAGGTAAAAAACTGAATTTTACATAATAATATTAACATATAAGTATTTATATGATTCTATATTTATTATTTTATTATTTTTAAAGTATATTTAGATGAATCATAAGAATATATAAACTTGAGTTGATGGAATCATGATAAATATTCATTTTTCATGTAAGCTTGTCTTACAGCTTAATCCTTCCTAGGATGGTCTTAGGAGAAGAACATAAGCTTAAGAATGAATTGAAGTAATATTTTAAGTCTCTTTGTTAGGTATTGGGTGATCTATATTGTTCTATTTTTGTTAATAATGGAGGACATGATGTGCCCTTATATAATTGAGGGGAGGGACATGCATGAAATTACTTAAAACGTTTCAATGATACAAGGTCACTTTCATGAGAAAGTGACTCTAAATGGAAAAGAATTAGAATTTAGTATAATATAAGGTCAAAGTATCTTTAAAAAATAATAATTATATAATTTTATGTGGCATTATTACCTTTATCTCTTAGTTTACCCCCCCCCCCCCGGTAAACCCATTTTACCCTTAATCGTGGTAACAAAATTATGCTATGTTTACTTTTCATCAAGAAAAAAAATTAATTTTACCCTATTAAATTATATTAATTATGATTATTAAAAATATTTGATCCATTTTTAAATATTAAACTTCTATAAGTGGTATAAATTCACTTTAAAATAAGTGCGCAAAACACAATGAAAATTGTTTTTAAGAAAATGTCTTTTTAAGTATAAAACTGAATTTACTTTCATTCCTGGCCTTGTAAAAACTATTTGATGGATATTATAATATTTTTTTGAATAAATATTCTATAAATTTCATTAAAATTATCAATAAATATTTATTTATTTAAGTTATTAAGATAAAAACACAATTCTCACATAAAAACAATTTTTATTTGAACAAAAACATTACTTAGATATTCCAAAATGTTAAACATATATTTATAAGTTAAAAATTATATTTTTATATAAATTATATTACCTCTTAAATATATATTTTTATATAAAAAAGGATTTCAAAATATTTAAATTTATTCTTATATCACTATAGTGTCCTAAAAGTGATAGTTTTTGAAAAATCGTTATTTTTCACTATTCACCAAAAAATAAACTATTTATGAAAAATATTAAAAATTTAACCTAAGAAAATTTTTACATGATGAATTAAAAAATTAAATTCATTTCATCAAATTTAATTTATAAATTTTTTTAATTTAGGTTTTAATCACATTCTTGAATAAAGCTATGTGCATTATACAATTGTTTCTTTAGAAAGAAATGATTACTTAATATAATTGAATCTCAAGTGTTACAATTAAATACCTTGTATCTATGAAGATGAATTCCAGATATTATATCCCATGGATCTAATGGATATTTATGAATTTTCATGTCAAGAATCACCTCCCTAAGATCTAGTGGTTGTTCCTTATGATGTTGGGAGAGATACCTTGTGATTTATAGGATCCAATGAGTTGTTGGTGATAATTTATGATATACCTAGTTATTCCTAGGATCTAATAATTGTGTTAGGTTATAAGGTTACTGGTGTGCCTAGTACTATGAGGAATTACTAGTGATATCATATGATATTCCTAGTGATGCCTCATCCTTGATGATGTCTGAGATTATGTGAGATTCCTGGTGATTCCTAGGATCGTGTGATGATCCTTTTGATATTTAGAGGATCCCAAGAATGTATAGGATCTAGAATTAGACCTGATATCATATGCAATGCTAATGGTTCCTAGGATCTATATGTGAACCTGATGTGAGTGTATTCTTGGGATATTCCTACGATCTGGAGACGTTACCTGATACTATATGAGAAGCCTAGGATTTCCTAGGATACCATATTTTCACCTAGAATAGCCAAGTATGTGGGATATTGGGGTAGGACATATATCCCCCTAAGGTAATATTTTATTATCATAGACACTTTGGAACTTGTTTAAGTTGGTATAGTTGATCTTGAGTGTCACATTAGTGCCCAAGGATCAAAGGTGGTTATTTATTTACACTTCTATAGTCTATTTATTATTTCTCTAAGTATATCGCATGAACATGAACTTAATTTATTATTTATGTATGAGACCATGTTAGTGTGTCCCTACTGATTTTTACTCACACCCTTCTTAGGTGGCCATGACACTTGGGTACCTGAGCAGATCTTCACTATTCATAGGTTTATATTGATAAGAGCCCTAGGGTTAGATCACTCAACCTGGTCACTTGGATAGAGTTGGGAGATATATGGTTCATAGATCTGAGATGTAGTAGTGTCTCTTATATTTATTCTTTAATTTATCACATTTATTTTGTTGACTCAGTG
Source organism: Viscum album (assembly GCA_963277665.1). NCBI lineage: Eukaryota > Viridiplantae > Streptophyta > Magnoliopsida > Santalales > Viscaceae > Viscum > Viscum album. Next base: position 618,820,445 of record OY728162.1, on the reverse strand, counting down.
GGTGATCAGTTTGTGTGTGTTGGCATGACCATGAGTCTGTATGACTACTTGATTCGGTATTTATTATTTTTTATCGATGATCCTTATTTTATTTTATTTCTTGTACTATTATAATTGTTTATAGATAGTTTTTTGTTATTTTTTGTTATTGAACACTTTGATATGGGGGTATAGTCTCCCCACAGTAGCACCTTACAACCATGTTACTAGTCAAAAGCCTCTGGCGTATGGGGAGGTGCACCTGAGGTCTCCTAATGAGCCAATCCAACTATAGTTCAAAGTGAACCAAGACAATGACATTATAAAGTGGTATAAAATACTATATATTTTATATCACAAAGTGTATAAGAGTGTTTATTTTTTCACACTATTTGGGGAGATTGTAGACAAGTAATAAGAATGTGTTGGATCTTGTAACTCCTTTTATGTTTGGAATTCCAGATTACCAAAAATATGATATTATTATTCTTGGTTTCTCATATTATAGTTATATGATTTCACCTAGCATGATGCACTTGAATTTTTATATTTATGATTTATTTTGGTTTTGGATCTTATCCCATTGGTAAGAGGATTTTGTACATGCATCATACTTGGCACATAGGATTCACATGACATAAGTGTGATTGTTTGTGATTAATATCACTAATGATGAGCTTTTATCACTTTAAAGTGTTCAAATCAACTTATATGGTGTTTTACCATATAAATTATTGGTGGGATTCTACTTAGATAGTCCATATTATATTTTCTGAGATGATAGGTCATGTGGATCTTACAACATGACACTCATTGATGAAGACTGTATAGACCCTCCTATAAGAGATGTATAGTTACCCTTAGTAGTAGGGGTATCCATGGGTTGGGTTGGTGGGTTTTTTTACCCGAACCAATAAAAATAGTTTGGGTCGGGTCGGGTCGGGTATATGGTATTTTTTAGTTTAGAACCAACCCAACCCAACCCATTTAAAATCAGTTTGGGTTAGGTCAGGTTGATCGGGTAAGGGGAAATCAGCTCCAATAACTCAGCTTCCCAAACCAAACCAACTCTCACCCCTCTCACCCTAAAGTAATCTCCTTCACACCTCCTATAAGTTATCATCCTCAAAAACTATGTTCAGACTCGCTGAGACCACCAAGAAATAAAAACAAGAAATTTCCTCCATGAATCACAAGAAAGAAGTAGCGTGGTAGAGACAACATGTGTGGAATATGTGTTAGTGGTGACGGACTGGAGGTGGGAGGTGGTATAAAGGAGAGGCGACTACGATGGAAAGGTTGGGTGATGGCATGGTTGGGTGATGGTGATAGTGTTGACATGTACTTCATATCAAGAAATAGTAGTAATGGTAGGAGTTAGGACTCGGGAGAGGTGGTAGTGATGGCATGGGTGGATGATGACAAAGGCACAGACGGAATACACATAGCAGGAATTGGTGGTGGGAGGCGGGACTTGGGAGAGGCATAAACAAGAGATGAGCAGCAAGGGAAAAATAAAATGTAATTCATATATAGCATAATTAAATTTCTATGTATAAGAACCATTAAGCCTTGAACTAAATAAATCATGAAACTCACCAATACAAATCAAGTAAACAGAAAAAATGAGAAAAACCATCTATCAAATCAGTCTTGATTCAAATAGAAGAGGAAAAATATAGGGAGAGGAGTTATCAACAACAATAGGGAATTAAAAAAGATATCAAACCTATAAATCCTAGGCCAGAAAAAATAGATAGATATGATCCCTAATTTCAATTATAATCTGGTAGAAATCTGGGAGAAAATCATTTTCAATTATGTGATCTATGTGTCAAGAGTGAATTGGTAATGTTGATGAAGTGTCAAGAAGATGGTGGTCTGAGCTCTTGATAGTTGGCAGTGTGCACAACACCATGATATCCTGGGAGTGTGAGTAGGCTAGAGGGAGGAAGGGGAAAGTGAGGATTACTGGGTTGGCTTGGGTGGATGGATGGAAGAGGCAAGGCAGGCAGTGACAAGTGGATGGGTTCTTAGGTTGGGTCGATTCATAAAGCTACCAACCCAAGACTCGAGCGAACCCATGTACAGGTCAACACAACCTAACCCAACCCATCCATATTATGCATATAACTCGACCCAACCCAATCAGGTCAGGTTGGTTCCATTGTATTGGGTCATTTTTGGACACCCCTACTTAGTATATCGATATAGGCACTCGGTTCCATGGTTCTAGTTCTAGAAATAAAATAGATTTGATTACTTAAAGTCTCAAAAAACCTATATGGTGTTTCCCATATATCTTTATGGTGGAATTCTAATTAACTGAACTATATTACTATGGTTTACTTGATATGAATCATCATGAGATGATTTCATTATGTGTACATAGATTAGATAATGATCCTCAAGTGGGTGGTTTCCATATGAGGAAGCTTAGTTAGTATTATCCTAAGATCATGATTCTTGAGGGGGTATTTTCGTATGTAGATGCCTAGTGAGAATCAATTACCTAATAGGATGATGGATTAGAATGTGATTCTTGATGTAAATATGTGTGAGAACCTAGTATGGGTCATTTGGTAAGTGATTTTCTACTTGATATTAGATATGAGGAAAAAGAGGTGTTTCCTGTGAGCTTTGAACTATACAAGATATGACTTATGGGTTAGGTGGGAGAGCCTAGTGCCTTGATATTTAGCTCAGGATATTAGTGAGTCATATATTATGGTTGAGATAAGCTGTGTTATATGAGGGTAAATTGAGAGAGGGTTTATCCTAGGTTTGTGATCTCTTTAAATTTGAAAAGCATGGGTATATTCTTGCATTGATATCAAAGCACATGATTTGCTACTAGGTATGTGGTATCAGCATGGTGATGTTGTTATCTTTTGTGATGTAAATCACTTGAGGTGCTTTGGTATAAAATTATGTTTTCTAAGGGTGGGATTAATAGTATTCCTGAACTTATTAGTTTCAAGTGTGTATCCTAAGGAGATTGTGAATAAAGGCCTTATATAGTCATATCTAGGATGAGTAGATCATTTTTGGATTCTTTTAGTTATGGAATGTTTCATGGGTGATGGGTGATCATGTGATTTTCCTCAACATGTGAGTGATGTTATGATTATTGGAATACAACACAATGGTACTTTGTTTTGATGACATTGACATGTAGTAAGTCATGTTCATCTGTTAGGTGTGTGAGCCATAGTATGATGATATGTGACTCATGTAATCATGATTTTGTGGTGTGACTGGGTGGTATGATATTGTATTCCCATCATATTTTGTTGATATTGAGGTAATGTGTGCGGGTTATGCATAACTCTATTTGAATTATGAATCAGCAAGAGATCGTGTGTGGGTATCAGGTTGATTGAGTTAATAGAGCACCTTTGGGAATGTTTTCCTAGAGTTTTAATGAGAATGAGGAGTATTGCCTCTATAATGATTATGACACCATAGGTGGATGGTTCTAGGGTTTGATAGTAAGGGTGATCATTCCTTGGGAGGAGTGACCCACACATACTAATGAAACCTATTTAGGTTATTCTCAAGTAGTGGTATAAGGTAATCCATATAGTGGGGTGTGAAACATTAACCAATGGAGGGTGTGACCCTCATTATGGATGAGTTTCAGCGGATATCAAGGGTGATGTTTCTAGTGATCAAGGAATGAGTTAGCAATTGGTGTTTTATATTGGTGATCAGTTACAAGTGGGGAGGCAACATCTAGTCATTACATGTGATAATAGACAAAGTTTGGTCCATTTATGTAGGAATTTGGATATCGATGTATAGATAGTTCCGGTTTTATTTGGTTCCTAAGTAGATACTAGAATTGTAATTTAGATGTGGTGTTAGATAGATACCATGTGTTCTTATCAAGATTGGGATTGTTAGGATGATATCCGAGCATGAGTTATATTGGAGAAACTTTGGTTCTTATGAGTGGAGTGTAACAATGGTTTTGGATATTTGAGGATTCAACCATAAAATTGCACATGAATTCAATTTTGGACTTCAACATGGGTGTTTAGACAATCTCAATATGCCTCTAGGGATTTAGGAACCTTTATCGGGTGATGTAATATCATGTCAGTGATAGCCAATAAGTGTTTTCAATAATTTTCAACCATAGGAGGATCAACCTATGTTTTCATGTAAAAATTGGGTGTGGTGAGATGAAAAACTCACTGAGTGGGTTGGTGGACTACAAATAATTATTTTAGTAGGCGATTCTAATGGTGGGGACATTGTGGCTCGGAATTAGGCCTTTTGATTTGAATACTATGGTGGGAAGAACCATGATACTGAGAATTAATTGATTAATTATATCATTGTGTCTTTGTTTGGAAGGGTGTGGGTAACTTTCATCTCAGTGCTTCAATGATAGTGATGAACGGTGTCTTAATTTTAAATGAATAGTGCACATCATGATTGGAGTTGCGCAACAGAAGCACGTTCAATATTCAAGAGTAAAATGCAGTTAATTGAGCATGAATTGATGATTGGGATAGGTTGAGATTTATGGTAGGATGATCATTGAGTCTTCTTGGGGACTAAAAGTTCTGTGGTGGGGAGTTTTTAAAGACCCTCACTTTTATGAGATGTTAAATTCTATGGATTTTTTTTTTGTTCCTAGTACATATGAGGGGTAAAATTATGATTTTCCCTTTCATAATATCCCCATAGTATTTTATAATAATTTAATTGGTCTAAGAATTTGGTGTTTACCCTAGGTCTAGAATTTGGTGAGATTCCGAGCAATGAGTATTTTTTAAAATATATTAATATTTATTAAATAAATATTAATTATTCATCCATGTGAGAACATTGATAACTTTTAAACATAGACTATTATTGGAATTACAACTTTTTTTTGAATCCATAATAGGAAGTTATACCTAGGAGAGGTATAAACTTGACTCGAGTTTTGGGACTGGGGTCAAGCTATTTAAAATAGTATTTAAATTAAATTAAATTAATGTATTTAATTTAATTTAATTATATTATATTACTCATGAACCTTGTCTCCCTAACTCACAAGAAGGTAGAAAAGGAAGAATAAATATTCCCTTGGAATCTTATAGATACAAGAGTGAACGGGGGAGAGGGGGTGAAGTTAAATCTTTAGAGAGCTCGATCAGAGCTGGTTTGAGGTGCAGTGGTTGTTGAGCATGTTCTGAGCTCGATGCATTGGCGATTCACCATGAGGCAAGACACTATTTCTTTTTTTCACTATTTTCCCTTTGTTTTTCAAATTTTGAAATTTTATTATGTGATATGTACTACATTAGGTTTGTTTGAGGGCATTTGTCTGTGAAAAGGGGTTTTAATCTTGTGTTTTTAAATTTTATTAGTGTTTTTATAAATTTGTAATAATTTTAAAATAGGGATTTGTTATGTGTGTTTTGTGAAGAATAATAGAGGAATAAAAATGGAAAATATGATATATATATATATATATAGAGAGAGAGAGAGAGAGATAGGTAATCCACCGTATAAGGGAAACAAAGGTTACCCTTGCACAGGCCACTATGTAAGGGTAACTCGAGTTACCCTTACATAGGGTTGGGGCTATGTAAGAATAAATTTATTTATCCTTATATAGTGGTAGGGATATATAAGGTAACATTTATTATTCTTATGTAGTGTTAGGGTAGAGGGTTTCATAATGGTAACAAGGGTTACCCTTACACAGGACTCCCCCCTTACGCAAGGGAAAGAATTTAAAAAAGAAAAACAAATAGTTGTTCTCCACATTATTAGAGGATTTTTAGGGAGAGTTATTATTTATTAATTCCATTTAATTTAATTTTTTAATTAATTAAAAAATCAATTATGAAATTATTTTAAAGTGGTTATGATTAATTTAAAGTATTATGAATAGATATTTTGGAATATAAAAGGGGGAGTGGTCTCTTAAATGAGCTTTAAATTTACTATGTATTTTTCACTGATTCAAAGCATAAAATGTATCATAATTGATTATAATTAAATAAAATTATGTAATTAATCATAAAAAAATGAGAATTAATTTTATAATTAATTAAAGTGTTATAAATGTAACTAGTACCACATGTAGATGGGAGAAGACCATTTGAACTTGGAAAAGCTTTGGTGAGGATCATCAAGCTTCACTTTTAAAGGGAATAACTTTGTATGTGTGGTAGGTGGTCCCTCAAACATACCCTTTTTAGTAAATGTGTTTTTATTTAAATATGGAATGTGATATGAAGTCTCTCCATTACAGGTGATTGAACTATTTAAATTAAATAAATTGTTTAATTTTATTGAATGGTTGTGAATGAATTGAACAAAGTGTTAAGGTCTATGATGGACCCTTGTGGACTGGTTTGGTTCCTTGATCTCTTATGGTATATGTCTTGATTATAATTATGTGCCTTGTGATAGTCATATCTTAAGGGGTGATATTTAAATTAACTTAGTGGTTGTAGTGAACCTAGATAGGTTCCCTTAGACCCCTTGAGTTAGGTTATGTGATAGGATGAGAATAAATGGCCCTAGTAGGCCTTATTGGACCTTTGAGATGCCTTGGATCCATTTGGATATTTGATACAAGAGAAAGGGTGAATTTTCTACCCCTTTGGTAATATAGCACTAGGTAGGGGGTTCCATGGATCAGATTCATGGATAGGTTGAGTGAGTGGACTGACCTAGGATGGTTTGAGATATAATATGGGCCTTGTGCCAACTTCTAGAGTGATTCCAATATGGATCATCCTATGAGGCCGGTGAATTCATGATACGGTTATGATAATGTTGAGGGACGTTATTCCCTTTGAGTGATTGATATTGACCTGTGAGTTGGGAACGAGATGGAGGAACCCATAAGGGGTGTCAGTGTATGAGATGACCTAGGGGACCTTTGAACTTTCCCCAATTCTATATACTAGGATCCTATAGAGGGTTAGTGTAGTGTAGATAGTATAGATGATTGTAGGTGTAACTGTAGAACCAAAATCAATAATTTGATCTTATAAGGGATAGAGTATGAATAAAAATTCATGTAATTGAGAGGGTGACCTTGGATATATGAGATGGGTTGCGAAAGTAGCAAACCCATGTTGTTGTTGTTATTACTATTGTCACGATATGTCATTGGGTGGATTCAGGCCCAATATATATGAATATGGATGCAAGGGATTATCTCCCTTGCATATTATAGCGCTTAATGAATGAGGATTCTAGGAATCACATCCCTAGGATATGGTGTTCAAGCCCTTTGATGTTAGGAGATAAGCCTAGTGATCTATAGGATCTGGTGGGATTCCTAGTGATAATTTATAAGATTCCAAGAGATTTATAGGATCTTGTCATTATTATTGGTTAGAGGGTAGATTACTAAGATTCCTAGATCTAGAAAAATTCTCGGTGATATCATATGAGATGCTTAATGATTCCTAGGATCTGACTATGCCTAATATTGTGTGAGATTCCAAGTGATTCCTATGATATGGAGATGGTCCTATTGATTTTTATGAGATTCCTAGAATCTCTGGGATCTGGTGTTAGACCTAATATCATATGAGATTCCTAGGGTGACTTGGATCTAGCCATCGAACCTGATATGAGGGGATTCTTAATATGTTCCTAGGATTTGGGGACATTACCTAATACTATATGGGTTTCCTAGGATACCCTAGGATCTAGTATTTTCACTTAGTAGAGGAATGTACATGGGATATTGAGGTAATAAATATACCCCCCCAAGGTGATGTATTATTCTCAAAGACACTTAGGCACTGAACAAATTAGATATATTTAGTCTTAGTTGTTTCTTTAGAACTCAAGGATTGATGGTGGTTATTTATTTATGCTTCCACATTCTATTTATTATTTATCTAAGAATATTATATCCATATGAACTATATTTACTTTTTATTTATGGGACCACATTGGTGATACCTTTCTAAGTTATACTCACACCCTACGTGGGAATCTATGAAACTTGGGTACCTGAGTAGATCTTCATTGTTCATAGGTTCAGGTTAGGTAGATCCATAGGGTTGGATCATTCATCTACATATCTTTGAAAGAGTCAGAATATGGATGATTTAGGGATTGGGGATGTAATGGAGCCTCCTATATCTAATAATTTATTTATCTCATTTATTTGATTAATGAGTTATTGGTTTATATGTGTCATAATGACCATGAGTTTGTATGACTACTTACTTATACATTTTTTATTGATTATTGATTATTCTTATATTATTTTCTTATGCATACTCTGATTATTTTTTATGGATGATTTTTGGGTTTTTTTCTATTACACACTCTAATATGGGGATATATTCTTCTCATGGTAACACCCTATAACTTTTCTAATAATCAAAAGCCTCTAGAGTATATGAGGCACACCTGAGGTCAAGTAGAGACCTGATCTGGTTACTATAGAGTGAACCAAGGAGGTTGAATTACAAACAATCTTCATTTATTAGACCTTATGATCCACTCATTGAAAAATAATGGGTCAACTCCATGGAAAATATGTTTTTCATTCTTTATTATCTTGAGAAGGATAAAGTTACTCTGACCATCTATATTTTAAAAGGATAAGTTGATCAATAATGGATATTTATCAAGAATATGAATCCATATGATTAATTGTAAGCAAATGAGGTGTAATAATTTAAGAAGATATTCATTATCAATTATTTATCTTAAACTCTTTATACCAAGATGGAGAGAGAATTTATAGATCTTAAGTAAAAGGAGATAGAATATGTTACAAGTCCCAATGATTTCAAGGTACACCTTAGATTTTTTTATTAATAATGATAGAAAAAATAGATAGATTCTTTAGTGTTTTAAAACCATATATTTGGAAAAATATAGTTATTCAAGAATTCAGGAGTTACAAAGAAGTGGTTCTATGTGCTCTCAAAGTAGAGATGGAGTTTGTATAATGATCCTATAGACATTGAGACACTGCCAAAAAATTTAAATTAGCGATGTCTTTTTTTGCGTTAATAATGTTTCTAAAAAATGTTGGTAGATAAGGTGTCACTAAATTAGAGACATTTACAAATATCTTCAATTTAGAAAAATTTATAAATATCATTAATTAGTGATGTTTGTAAATGTCACCAAATTAGATATGTTTATAAATATCACTAATTAAGGACACCACATTTACTGATGATTCCAAAAAACAACGGTAAATTTTTTTGGTTTTTGAAATCCATAATTTGTCACTAATTAGTGACATTTGTAAACATTTCCAAATAAGCGACATTTAAAAACATCACCAAATAAGAGACATTTATAAATTCCGTTAATTAGATACACCTCATTTATCAACATTTTCTAGAAACATCGGTAAATCACACCTTAAAAATTAACATTTATAGAAAACATCATTTTTTTTAATTCATTTTTTTTTTGTTTTTTTCACAAAAAAATTAAAAAACCTTCCCAACATCTCCCCCCACCCCTCTATGACCCAACCCCCCACTCCCCCTTCGGTACACCCACACCCCCACCCCCTTTCATGCCCCTCTTGTACCCCCACTCCCCTTTTATTCCCTCACCCACACCCCCACACCTCCTATGTAGAGCGTCTTCCCCCTTCATGTGCCCCACAAACCAAAATAAGAACAAATTGCCTCTGAAAAAATTAGAACCCACTACCTTAACCGTATGGTTAAAGGGCTTGACCGACTCACCTATGTTCTTTTTTTAATTTAAAATTATATTATGTTGTATATATATATATATTAAACTATTTAAAAAAATAATTATATATATATATATGTTTATATTTATATTTTATATTTTATGTTTTATGTTTATATGTATATAAGTTTATATTATATATATGTGTGTGTGTGTGAGTGTTTATATTTTATATTATAAATATATATGATTATATTATATGTTTGTATTTTATATATATATCATATCTTTATATTAATATATATATATATGTGTGTGTGTGTGTGTGTGTGTTTATATTTTAAACTATTTGAAAAAATAATATTATATATATATATCTGTGTGTGTGTGTTTATATTATTTTATATATATATGTGTGTGTGTGTGTTTAATTTTACATATATGTTTATATTTTATATGATATATATGTATGTGTGTGATTATATTATATATATATATATATATCTATATATTTATATTTTATATTATATATATATATGTATGTATGTGTTTATATTTTATATTTTATATTATATATATATCTGTGTGTGTGTTTATATTTTATTTATATTATATGTTTATATTTTATATATATCATATGTTTATATTTTATATTATATATATATATATGTTTCTATTTTATGTTTATATTATATACATATATGTTTATATTTTATATATATATATATATATTATGTTTATATTTTATATATATCATATGTTTATATGTGTGTGTGTGTAAATATATATGTGTATGTATAGATATATATGTAATTATTAATAAATAAATATAGATATAATTAGTCATGTTTTAAAACACTGGTAAAAATGTCAGTAAATAGTCATGATTTCTTAAAAACATGACTAAATTTAAAATATATGTATGTTTTTATATATAAATGTGTGTGTTTGTGTGTTTATATATATATTTGTGTGTGTGTGTGTGTTTATATATATGTGAATGTGTTTATATATATTAATATATATATATATAACTATATATTTACATTTATGTGGGGAGATGATCTATATAAATATATATATATTTAGTGACATTTCTTGAAAAACATCACTAATTTAGCAATATTTTCTAAAAAGCGTTGCTAAATTTAAAAATTAGCAATGTTTTTAAAAAATGTCACTAAAAACATTGTTAAATTCTAGTTTTTTGTAGTGAGATAAGAAAATAAGTATGTAGTATCAAGTTGGAGGGTCAAATAATAAAGATGGTAAGAATATTTAACCACCCACATGTCAATAATGTGGAAAGTAGCACAATGGGAATTGCCTCAAAGGAATGATAAAATGCTTCAAGTGTGGAAGAAAATATCATAAATCTCATGAATGTCGAAGTGACATGAAGAATCTAACCAATATGATTTAGGAAAGGAAGGAAACACCCAATGCACCTATAAAACCCCTCAGATTTTTAGGTATGTTATGGTTTGGTATTTGGGTCAGGTCTTATGTAATATATTCACTTTTTATTGAAGGAGGTGTTGGGGTAGTTCAAGAAAAAGTTGGGGGAACCAGAGATGGACCTGCAACCATTTGGAGGCTATAGGAAACATTCATGGCATGACACAATATGTCACACTATGAAAAACCATACCAAGTTACAAAGTGTTGTTGCCCTAAACTTTCATATTGTGAATTCATTATTAACACTATTAGTTGTCTCTAGGTATTATTTTAAAGTATTTTAAAATAGGGTACTCACCCATAAACCCCCCAATTTCATCTTCCCAACCTCCCTCTTGTATTTGGAAAATTTTGGCTTCCAAAGTCCATTCTCCTTCATTTCTTGGTGAATTGAAGCCTCATTAATCATGATTGATTTCTCTCTTTATGAATAAGATTGTTTAATCCCTAGATGTATTATTTCTTATTTTCTTATTATTCTCCTTTTCATAAATTCTAATATGTTGTTTAGTAATTTAGGGATCATTGATCATTGAATTCAATCCGGTCAGTGGTTCTTGGAAACTAATCTTCATTATTCTTGATGTTAGTGTTTCTAAAGCTTTTACTTAAAATTATCATTTTTTCTATTGTGTGTATAGTGTGTGTTCATGCTGGTATGTCATGGATTTGACCTAAATTTTTTAAATAAATTTAGGTACCTTAAATCATGAAATTGAACCTCTCCATGGGCCATGAATATCCCATTGATTAGAAGACCAAAACTTTATCCACTCATGGGGTGTGAACAACCTTCATTGTAAATGGGAAAAAGTAATAAGGGAAATCATGGAGTGTTAGGACTTAAGTGGTTTGAGTGTGAATGACATTTAGGGATTCCTATAATATACTCTAGGATCCATTGTAAATGTTGAAAATGTAATACCTAATGAACATGAATTGATTCCATGGTTAAATTATTTTTTGATCATTGAAACTATTACTACTAATTTGTAATACCATGGATTTCATCCATGGGGTTAGTATGAATACTAATTTGGGATAATGGTGGTTGGAGCCAGAATAACTAATAATTTAGGTTGTTAGGGGTTGGATATGTGATGACTAATAATTTGGTTTTCTAGGGGTTGGATCCAGGATGACTACTAATTTGGGCTTCCAAGGGTTAGGTCGAAATGACTAACAATTTGGGCTTCCAAGGGTTGGAGTTGGGATAACTACTTATTTGGGTTGTCATGAGTTTGAAACTGGGGTGAATACTAATTTGGTTTGTCATATTTTAGAGTTGAAATAACTAATGATTTGGGTTCCCTCATACATGTTTCTTGGAATCGGTTATGACTCCATGGATACTATGAACAAAGACATCCGAATTGATTTGAAGCAAGTGTTCTCAACCCTGAGTATCACCTTAGAACCCAAAGGTTGATGGTGGATATTTATTTATTTATCTATATTTCTATCATTTTATTATGAAAATAAACATTCAATTATTTACTTGTGTTTTATATGCTTTAGATTTCATTGGTGGTGTCCTATTAATTCATACTCACACCCTATTCGGGCCACCGGTTGGTTCCTAAGAAAACTTCAAGATTATAAGATATGAAAAGTGAAATCTCCCTATGATAAATGCATGACTTGGGATACTGGGTTGGATCATGGGAGATCAGGATTTCTTTAAGGAGTTCTATTTTATCTTTTCTTTATTTTTGGGATATTTGAGCATATAACCTATTGTTGTGTGATTATTTGACATGCATATTTATCACTTGATATTGTGTGGGTTGGGGTTATTTATTAACACTTTCCTAGATCTACTTATTATGGTTCCTTATATAATTTTCTTTATTTATAATATTATTTCACTCTAACATATGGGTATACTCTCCCCTCTATATCGCCTTAAACTCATTCTACTAGTTTGTAGCCTCTGGAAATGGGAAGGTGCACCTGAGGTCTAGTGACACTTCAGTCTGGGAACCAATGAGTGGCCCATGAAATGGGGGTTTTACAAAGTGGTATCAGATCTCATTATTTTTTGTATCTATTTAGGGTAAGGTGGGTGTGAGATAGGGTGTTTTCAAGGCTTGGTTTTGAACATGTGTTCGAGAGTAGCTAACCCATGTATGAAGAAAGTCCAAGTTATTAGGGATGGTATTTATATTCATTATTTTCATTTTTAATGTTGGATTATTTTCACCTAGAGTGATACACATGAGTTTGGAATTTATGATTTTTGGGATTTTGTCACTTGGTCAGAATGAAAAGAGGTCATGCGTTCATGCATCATAACAAGCATGTAGGATTCACATGTTATCTACATGATCGACTTTGGTTTTTTATTATGGTTATGATATGGGTTGATTGTTTAAAGTTTAAACAAAAATTTATATGGATATTTCTATATAAATGTAGAGTGGTATCTTACTTAGATGGCTATTTAAATAGTTAAAATGGTATTGTATGATCACTTATTTAAATTATTGTATGGAATCTACTATAAAAATTCTAATTATAACATACATAGTATTTTTTCCTATAACATGTAAACAATATTATTTGACATAGACCTTATTATGAAATTCTAGTCAAATTATAATAGTTAAGTGTGACAATATGGATCCTATGTGTACGGTGCGAACCTTATCTATTGTAATGACCCTATGTGTGGATAGATAGATTGGTGCTAGTGAGAGAACCTGTGTTATGATTTTTTTGTGATATGATATATTGAGAATAGAGAAATATAATGCCTATTATGTTTTTCCTTGTACTTTTTTTTCAAGAACTATTATATCAATGTTTTATATGGTATTTTCTCAGAACTATATATAAATGCCTCTACAAAAACCTCTGGTAGAGTTCCAAGTGGGCAGTGGTGAGTATGATCTTGAGATTATTATCCCATATCCACCTACAATACTAGGGTAGGTGATGTAAAATCAACTCCAAGCGATCTTACTATAGGTGATGTGTACTACGGAGAGAGAGGATCCTTGACCTATAGATATAATGTCTGAGATAACTAGGGAGTGTTAGTTTTAGCACCCATCATTGTATGTTGAGGAGGGAGGTCCCCAGGTAGTTTTGTATTAGATTAAGTCTATCAAGATTATTTTTTATCACCTTGATACACCTTGGGACAGGAGAGTAAAATTGTTTATTTATATGCTTCTAGGGTATGAGAAGTGATGGTGATACATTCTAGTACAAAAAATCTATATGTTGGACTGACCTAGAAATACTTTGAGACTCGTTTCTTTGACCACTTATTTATATATTCCCTAAGAGCTGAAAGTTACATGGAATTCATGCATCTTATATAAGGGGATATTTCAATAGTGGATTATGCTTATCGTTTTACTGATTTTCATAATTTTTTCCTTATGTTAGTGGGTAATGGGGTAGCCAGAGCAAGAAATTTTGAGGATGGCCTATAGTATAGGATTTGAGTTCTGGTGAACATCTTCCATCTTACCTCTTTTTATGAGGTTGTAAATTGGGCACTTATATCAAAATAAAACTTGAGAAATGGTAGAGTCTCAAGGAATTCAAATTCTGATGGAGGGTCTTTAGGAAGTATGAGGTGATCATTGGAAAGCACATGATAGGGTGGTGGTGGGTAGTATAGCCAGGGTGGCTGATCATATTTTTCTTCTTGAGATGTCATCTTAGTGATGTGTCATCAGTGTGGAAAGCTTGGACACTACCATTATCAATGCCACTAGAGTTTAATTATTGTGGAATGATGGGGCACTTGCAGAGGTTCTGTAGGGATATGAAACAGGTACCTAGAAATAGGGGGTCTCGGCAGGTGTAAAGTTTTGGATCATGATTAGATAAACCATGATAGGTAGGTAGTTGAATTTTTACTACTCATTCAAGTTGAGTTGGTGGATGTGGTAATTAGGGACATGATAAGTGCGAGAAGGGTAGTATTATACTTGGAAGTCATGTAGGAGATCAGGGTCACCATTCAATCTAGCTTCATTCAATATAGCCTACTACTATAGGCCAGGATGCAGATCCCTCTATAGTTCTTGGTATGATCTTAGTAGATTATACCTTATCATATGCCTTATTTGATTCGAAGGTTTCACATTCCTTTATATCTTCTTATATTGTGAATAGTCTGGGGTTGGATATAGATTATATATTCATAGTGAAGTATATTGAAATTCTATCAGGAGTGATATTTGAGTTCATTTTCCATTTTTGTGAATATACCTTGGATATTGAAGGTTATTACTTTTCATGGGACTTCTTAGGGCTAGAAATGATTGCATTTGATCTTATCATTGGGATGGATTGGTTAGTGTCGTACTATGCTTACATTGATTGTTATTTTTTGATGAGTGTTGTTTGTATCTCATAAGGGTGATAAGTACATTCATATGAGATAATGGTAATTAGAGGTAGGTCACATAGTACCTGGTCATAGGAAACTAGGCAGTATTACAGATTAGGTTTCCAGTTTGATGATGGAAAATGGAGGCATGTTATGAGATATTTTTCCTCCCATGGTGGGATAGTTTCTGGATGTTTTTCCTGAAAAATTATCAAGGTTTACACTTGAGAGAAATGTTTATTTCACTATCATTCTCATACCAGGAGATCATCCCATCTCTATTTCACCTTATCATATGGCTCCAAAAAAGTTTCATGAACTTAAGGCTCAATTAGAGGACTTAGAGGCTAAGGGTTTATTCGGCTGAGCACATCCCCTTAGGTCTCTCCACTCATATTCATCAATAAGTTGGATGGTTCATTGTAGTTGTGTGTCGACTACCAGTAGTTGAATCAGGTGAGGGTTAAAAACCAGGACCCTATTTCATGTATTCAAGACCTGTGTGATTAATTGAGAGGTGCCTGAGTATTTTAAAAGATTTATTTGAGATCGGGTTATAGCCAGCTAAGGGTGAGGCCTTTGCACATGTCGTGTACTACTTTTAGGAGAAAATACGGATTATATAAGTATCTTGTGATGTATTTTAGTTTAAAAAATGCACCAGTAGTATTTATGGATCTAGTGAAAAGGGTTTTTCACCAATATTTGGACACTTTTGTGGTTGTTTTCATGGATGAAATCCTTGTATACTCCAAGATAAGGTAGGAGTATAGGTAGCACCTGGAGATTGTGTTGAGTGCACTTTAGAAAAATCATCTCTATTACAAGATATCCAAGTACCACTTTTGGATTGAAAAGGTATATTTTTTTAGCCATTTTGGTTCTAAGAATAGTATATCTATGGACCCCAAGAGATTATAAGAATTTATTTCTTGGGAGTGTCCTAAGAATGTATTTGACATACATATATTTTTGGGTTTAGGTGGGTATTAATGAAGGTTTATCTAGGATTTTTCCCATTTGGTAGTTCCAATAATAGTCTTGACAAAAAAGTGAGTAAAGTTAATTTGTTATGACACTTATAAAGATGATTTTTAGAAACTTAAGGAAAGGCAGACTACAACACCAATCCTGATCCTTCCAGATTTGAGTATGGAGTGCACCATATTTTTTGATGCATCATGGGTGGGACTAGGATAATTCTTGATGTAGGGAGGTCATGTGGTAGCTTATGGTTCTAGGAAGTTGATACCTCATGATCATAATTATCTTACCCATGATCTAGAGCTGGAAGTAGTAGTTCATTCCCTAAGATATTGTAGGAACTACTTATTAGGGGAGAAATTTTTGGTGTATATAGACCATCAAATCCTAAAATGCGTCTTATTTTAATGATACATGATCCATCGGTAGAGAAGGTGGTACAAGTATCTGCAATATTTTGATTTTTATCTAGCCTATACACCTATAAAGGGGAATTTTATTTCTAATTATTTGATCTATAAGATGTAGTCTCATGTATTTTAGGAGTCTAGTAGTGAGTGGAAATTAATAGATCCTTTCAATAAGATTCATTTGGATGTTTATGATTACTAGGGTCAAGAAACACTTATATATTTATTTTTTCCCCTTTATTAATCTAAAAGATAAATAGAATACATTAATCTAGCCCAAAGTGTCTAGCCTTGAGGGATAACATATATGGTGAGGAGCTGCCACCACACTAGACCTTGGATGATAATGAGATTCTCCATATTCACAGTCACATCCTAATTCCCATGGATATGCATTAAGAGATTATGCATGAGTCACATGACTCTAAATGTACATATCACCCTAGTTTGATGAAGATGTATCAAGACATGAATATATGATATTATTTTATGGGAATAAATAAGTATTTCATTGGTTTTGTTACATTATGCTCTATCAGTCAGTAGGTGAAGGTTGAGCACTAGAATTATGTTTCCCTTTGGCAGTTTTTGTCCATTCCTGAGTAGAAATGAGACAAAACTACCATGTATTTTATTATGGGGTTATCAAGGATTCACTGGGTTAGCGATGCAGTTTGGGTAATAGTGGATTGACTAAAAAAGGTGGCTCACTTTTTGTCAACTATAGATACCTTCTCAGTGGATTATCTTAGAAAACTCTATGTTTATGATGTGTTACACTTATATAAGGTTTATAAAACCATTATTTTAGATCAAGATGATCATTTTTCATTATGATTATAGCAGGGGTTGATAAAAATAATTAGGTACATAGGTGAATTTGAACACTTACTATCATCCATTGACTGATGGATAGTTTGAGTGGACTATAAAGATTTTTAAGGACAAGTTAAGATTGTGTGTCCTAGATTTTGGTGGTTCTTGTAAAAAATACTTGGCCTTAACATAATTCTCCTAAAAAATTAGTTATCAATATTATATATAGATGGAAATTTATAAGGATTTTTATGGTAGACTATATTTCTTTCCTCTATGTTGGTTAGAGGTTGGCGGGTCAGCATTGATTGGGCCAATTCTCATGTAGGCAATACTAGAGTACATGCAATTGATATGAAAGAAGTTGGTTACATATTAGAGAAGAAAAAAATATCTTATACATACAAGAAACATCTTTAGTTTAGGGTTGGTGATCAAGTATTTTTTTTGAGTTTCATTAATACTAGGGAATCGTAATATTCGTAGACATGGGAAGTTGGAACCCAAATTTGTGGGGTTGTTCAAGATAGTTGAGAGAATCGATCCAGTGGCATACCCGTTGTCTCTTCCAAAGCTGTTCGATGTTATTTATGATTTTGTATACGTATCACAGTTGATGTGGTAACATCTAGATCCATATCATATTATTGAAACTGATGATATTGATCTTGACGTTGATGCATCCTTTGAGGAGCATCCAATTTGTATATAGGACTGAAGTGAAAAGGTTTTTCCTGGTAAGATAGTTTCTTTAGTACAGGTGTAGTGGTAGAATGTCTATAAACAAGAGAAGATATAGGATTGGGGTTAGACATGATGACTTAGTGGACAAATTTTTTTACTAAAGAATCTCAGTGACATTCTAGAATGTAGCTCAAGGACGAACTGCAATATGGTAGTGAAGTTGTAAAACCCCCAAACTTCTTCTTGGGTAAAAAATAGTCAAAAATCTATATAAGAATTTTAAATTCTACTAAAATTCAATTATTTTATTCTATTTTAAAGTTTTTTGGGTTTCAGAGTGGTCCATGACATGGTTCATGGGGAGAAATAGTGATTCATGACATTATTCATGGGGTGAATCATGTGGATAATTTTGGTATAACCTCTCACTCGAGGGGTATAGTTTTAAAAATGCATCCAAGAAATGACATGAGATCATAGGAGGTATTTTTGGTCCTATATTTTTGGATTTCAAGGCATTAAGGTCGTTTTTTTCAGAACAGACCCTTATAGATACTTCCTGGGTATGAGAAGTCCTTAGAGGAGGAGTTTGTAACACCCCTTGATTTTTGAGGTGCATTATAGTTTGGTATTTAGGTATAGAATTGTGAAATATAGTTATTTTGGTCAAAGGATGTGTTTTTTAGTTTGGGAGAAATTTTGGAGGTCTGAAAATGGACCTATAGCCATTTAAAGGCTGCATGAAACATTCACAGCATGGCATAGTGTATCACACTATGAAAACCATGCCAAGTTATAAATCGGTGTTGCCCAAAATTTAATGGTTTGAATGCATTAATAACACCATTAATTGTCCCTAGTTAGTTATTTTAAGTGTTTTTAGATAGGGTACCCCCCAAAAAAATTACCCACTCAAACTACCCACTCATTTGGGGAAAATTTTGGCTTCTAAGGGTTGTTCTCCTACAATTCATGGTAGGTCTAAACATCATTCGTTGTGATTGATTTCTCTCAATAATTATAAGATTATTTAAGAACTATATGTAATGAACCAAACTTTTATAAATTAAATTTCATTTTGAATGAATGAATTACATAAAAAGTAATGTAGTTATAGAAAACACATGAACTACTTTGGTTATTTTGGACCATTATATGGTCTGTCATATTTAAAATATTGTTAAGAATCATAATCATTGATAATATATCCATTGTATAGTGACAATTAAAATTATAATATTAAGGGTTATGATAAAGTTCAAATGACATAGAAGGAAGGATTGATGGCCTCAACCAGTAGAATCATACCCTATGAAGCCTATTTATCAAAGCTTTTGAGGGAGATAACATCACTGAAATTTTCCCTTGACTAATCCCAAGATGATATTAAATAACTAAATCATGATTGAAACCATTTATAGAAGAATTTCAAGCCCATCAAGATTGTATCCCAAACCATGTCCGTCGAACCACCCCAATAAAATCTCACCATTGCACACCTTACCCTTAGGGAATTCATAGGTGTAATAAAGGGCTATGTATATAGACCCTAACACTGTGAATTTTTATATTTTGTTTCAATAAAATAATGGTTATATTTATTCTTTTTTATTATTATTTTTTAAATGGTTATATAATGAGTTTGATAAAAAATAGATTTTGATATGATGAAACACAAATTGTATTTCTAGAAAATATATAGTTTGAATTAAGACACTCTTTTTCAAGAATTAAAGAATTTTTAACATAAATTATATTTTAATAAAATATTATCATTAAATAATATTTATTAAATATAAATTATAATACAATTTTACAAATTCAAATGTAATTTTTATAAGGGTCAGAAAACTGTTATTATAAAAAACTAGTATTTTTTAATAAATGTGGTTTTTTTATTTAAAAGTATAAAGTATCATATTTAAATAATAATTTTAATAAAATAAATATTATTCTTTAATTCATCACATTAAAATTAACCAACATTGAATTTTTCATAATTTTTTGAGACATTCAAATTTTTTGGGAAAAAAATAAATACTATATAAATATACATTATGTATTATAACATCATAAAATCCCAAATGTTATGTAATAAATACTATAAATAATATCCATGAACAAAATTATATTTATACCTTAAAATAATGTGTTTTTGAAGTTATTTGATTAATTTTATAAACCATTAATGAATCCTACAAAACCTATATTATATTTTAAGGTTTAAAAATAAATTCTTTATAAACATGACTCACTTCCACATCACCAAGGGTGTTATTTTAAGTATTTAGGTTCTTATACATATAAAATAATGAAATAAAATCCTTTTTGGTATAAAACATGGGCAAAAACACAGGATGTTTTGTGGTTTGGATTAATTTATCATATAGAGTTAAAACCCTAAGTTTAGAAATTAATAAAGAATCCCCCTCTATTTTACTATATAAACCCACCCAACCTTCATTTTATCTTCACTAAAAACCCTTATATCATGAATTTAATCTACCATTACCTCTCTATATCCCTCTCAAGTTTCCCCCAATTTCTTAAGAATACTCTCCAAAGTTTTTAGAAGCACTCTCTCAAGGTAAGGGATCCTCTCCTTCTCCTCTTTATTCAAGAACCTTCTTTATATTATGCATTTTGATTTCCAATTTTTCATATTGGGATATATTTTTACACATAAATATTATTTTCCTTATTATTTCCAAGTTATGAGAGTCCCCATTCACTCTCATTAAACCCTTCCATTGATCTTTATATACCCCCGTTATGCTACCGAAATTATCCTGCGATTTTTCCATGCCAAACATTTGTGTAGTGAATACTCATATCCATTTCCACTTAAGGGTATTCACTTAATTGTACCTATACTTAATTGATTTGGTATTTCCATTTAACCCACACTCCTTAATCATGGGATTAAAATTGGTGAAATACATCCTTATGTTGTATGATCTATGTGGCACGCTTATGCATGTACATGATATGAAAGTGACAGGTGAGACCGGAATTATATATTCCTCCATTACATTGAGTAATGTTTTTATTGTAGGACCCCAGGACACCCTGAGAGGGGAGGGGTGAATCAGGGTGTCAACTTTTTCTTTTAAAATGATGGATCTTGTTCCCACATTGGTAGGAACTCGTTAAACCTATATGATGGATTTGATCGTCAATCAAACATTTACAAGCAAAGAGATGACACAACACTTTTATTTGGTTCATTACTAAGGGATACATTCATGGAGCATATGATGAATGTGTGTCAGTCATACCAAAATCAACTAACATTTACTAGTTTTGTAATATAAGAGTTTAGTCATAATCACTATATGCTAGGCACACTACCTTTACAAGATTTCATGGATAACTCATTGTGTCCCTTGGAGCACTTTCGTTAACTCTTCTAGCTCAGCACCTTAGGTGAAGTCTCACTCATTTTATTGACTTGAAGGTATATTCAATAGATTGGAATTGAAGTCTTTGTCTATATTCATCATGAGACACTTCTTGCATCGAAGTCTTGAATAGATGCACATGAAAGCACTGAATGAACAAACCAGATATCAAAAAACTATTAGAATCTCAATACTGCACTTGCACACAACACCTGATCTTGTGTGACTTATATTTATGATGTCATGATTTATTTTTTTGACACATTCTTATGTTTCCTTCATGTTATTATCACATATCATGCTTTTATATTCATGTTAATGATTCTCACCCATTTTATGTCCCTTGGTATGCCTATTTACTAACATATCTTACTTTCATCATGTTATGCTTTTATTATTCTCTAATTGGGATTTATAGCTCACCACTTTATTATATAAATCCCTAGGTTATCTCATGAAATTTTAAAAGAGAAATGGATTTTTAAGAGCATGTTAAATGAGTTTCAAATAATGATGTTGTATCCCAATTCATGTTATTATGTCACGTACCTAATTTACCAAATACACTAGGCCTCATGATCTTATAGGGTTGTATTATGTGTATATTTATGTAATAAATCATGAAATAAAGTGTATTAAATACATGGGTTTTCATGGTTTTTATCAAAGGAAATTGTAGTTATTTTGGGGGATTATAATTAGAAAACCCAAGTTAAATACTTATGGGTAATACTAAACATATGAAAATGTCTATAAATTCTAGTAAAGTATTGAATAGGTGGTTTTCAAGAAAATACATCCCTATTTGGATACTATAAGTAGATGTGTCTCTAGAAAAGTTGTACCTAGGGGTAATAACCCTGAAAAGGGAGCATTGGTATAGAGTTGATCTTCACCTAGTGCACAACAAAAAGGCCTTACTACACACCTAGTTTTACACTCCCAAGGGATGTAATTTAATAAATTCACAAGCTCCTTATAAACCATTATGAAGGGAACAATAATTCCCATTAAATTTTATATTAGGAAATAGAAAATGGATAATGTATATTTAAACCTATAAATTCATAGGTTAAGGAATATATTTAATTTATGATTTATCCCTTTAATATTCATATTTTCCCTTTCATGTGTTTAATAGTTTAATAATTCTCATTATTGAGTCTATTTTAGATGAAGTAAATGTTTAGAACCATAATCAAATAATGAAGGTTAGTCTTATCATCCATTCATGAACTTAAAATTTATTATATGGCTATGGTTCTATGCACCCTTTTGTATCATGAAATTTTAGTAGAACTATTCAAACATCAACTCAAAATATGGAAGTTGAGTTATCAGTGAAGATGGAAAATGGGTCAATTATTGCATCCTAGGCATATAACTCATCCCATGTCAAAAATTTTGGGTTAAATTTACCAGAAAACCTTTTGATGCTCCCTTTGGTAGAATTTTATGAAATTATAGTTATTTATTGTCTTTACTTATATATATCCAACATAAATTTCTAAGAGAAGGAAATCACCCTCTATATTATGAATCATCCCCTGATTCTATTTAAGTGTAAGGAGGAGGATGAATATCCTTTAGTATCATCATCTCAAGAGTGAATATTATTTCCCAATGGGCAATTATATCTTTCTCAAATGTTTGATACCAAGGAAAAGATCATCTTGAATACATGACCATTATGAGGGAATATGCTGAGGTGTTTTTTATAGAATTGTCTAGTCTTTCTCCTATACAATAGGTTGAGTTATTAATCAAGATTATACACAGATATTTTCCAATATCCAAGAATCCATATAGAATGGCCACTTTTGAACCTGAGGAGCTAAAGAAGCAATTACAGAAGAATCTGGATAAAGGGTTTATATGCCCAAGTGCTTCCCCATGGGGTAAACCAATCCTATTCATCAAGAAGAAGTATGGGTCAATGTACCTCAACATTGATTATCATGGGCTCAAAAAAATCATGATAAATAACAAGTATACTATTCCATGGATTGATGACTTGTTTGATCATCTATGTGGATCATATTACTTATTTAAAGGGGGTTTTCAATTGAGATATTATCAAGTAAAGGTGAAGAAGGATGATATCCTCAAGACTGATTTTTATACAAGTTTCAGGCACTATGAGTTATTAGTGATTCCATTTAGACTCACTAATTCTATATAAAACTTCATGGAATTGGTGAATATAGTTTTTAGGGATTACCAATACAGATTTTTGGTAGTATTTATAGAAGATATTCTTATATACTTCAAAATAAATGAGGGACATGAGGATAATTTTAATTATATACTGAAGACTTTGTGAAAGGAAAGGTTATGTGAAAAGTATATTAAATGTGACTTCTTGATGGATAAAGTAACTTTAATTGGTCATGTTTTTACCAAAAAATGTATATCTTTAGATCCTTCAAAAACAAAGGTAGTTAAAGGATATCCTATACCAACCTCTACGATGGAAATTCGTAGTTTCCTTAGATTATCTGGGTACCATCATCGATTTTTGAGAAACTTCTGATGATTTTCAAGCACAATAACCATGATAAGTTAGAAGTGATTCAAGTTTTTCTAGACTAATTAATTTGGAGAGATATTTAAAGAGTTTAATAAGAGACTAATCACTTCACCTATGTTCACATTACCCACTAGTGGGGAAGGATTTGTGATCTACAGTGATGCGTGCGAAAAGGGCTTGGGTTGTGAACTCATGCAGGATAGAAAATTGATAGCCTATTCATATCACCAATTAAATATCCATGAGTAGAAATACCCAAAACATGATCTATAAGTTGCTTTGGTGATCTTTATATTGAATATTTGATGACATTATCTCTACAGAGAGAAGTGTGACATATATACAGATCATAAAACCCTAAAAATATATATTTACACAAAAGCATATTAATATGCTCCAACAAAGGTGGTTAGAACTGATTAAGTATTATTATTATTCACTCCATTACCATCCTGGTAAGCTGAACAAAGTGGAAGATGCTCTGAGTAGAAAGGATCATGAAACCCTATCCATGATTAGGATTTAAAGGGATCCAATATTCTTGGACATAAAAAGGGTGGATATGGGAATAATAAAATGATCTTCATTCTACCTTTCTCAAATAACTGCTTGACAATCCATTATTAATAGGATCAATGAGGCCTAGAAATATTATGATGTGATATAGAAAAAGGTAGTGAATATTCTGGAGTTTAACATTACTAAATATGGAGTTATAAGGTTTGGAACCTGAATATGTGTCCCATCAAAACTAGAACTGGAGAGGGAAATTATGGATGATGGGTATATCTCATACTTCTCTGTTCATTTAGGAATAACTAAAATGTATAGATATTTGAATAAAAACTCTTGGTGGGATAACATGAATAGGGATATTGTGAAGTTTATATCTCAATTCTTGGAATGATAATAAGTCAATGCAAAAGGAAATAAGTCTAAGGGTATGATGAAACCATTGCCTATACCAGTATGAAAATGGGAAGAAATAACCATGGATTTTGTCATAGGAATCCCTAGGACCCCTGAAGGAAATAACACTATCTAGGTAGTAGTCGATGTCCTTACCAAGTTAGTGCATTTCATTACAATCAAGGAAGATTTATCTTTAAACTAACTCACCAAGATATAAATGGGAGAATTTGTAAGACTACATAGAGTAACACTCTCTATTGTATATGATTGAGATTCAAGGTTTACCTCAAGGTTATATAGAATCCTTTAGTAATCATTGTATATGAAGATGAGTTTCAATACTGCTTATCACCCTCAGAAATATGGTCAGTCTAAGAGGACTATTCAAACTCTAGAGGATATACTAAGATCATGTTCAATGGATTACCAAGGATGTTGGGATCATCACCTTCCCCTAGTGGAGTTCTCATATAACAATAATTTTCATTATATAATTCAAATAGAACCTTATGAGGCTCTTTATGAAAGTAGTTTTTAGACTCTAGCATGATGGGATGAAGTTGGAGAGAGGAAGATGATGGTACTTAATCTTGTCCAAGAGATGACATAGAAGGTTCAAACCATTCAACATCATATTAAATCCACACAAAGTCGATAGAAAATATATGTATACAATCATTGACATGATCTAGAGTTTGAGGTCAAAGATAATGTGTGCCTTCATATATTTTCGTGGAAGAAAGTCATGAGGTTTGGGAATAAGGTAATTCTTAGTCCTAGATACATCAACCCCTTTAAGATCCTTGATTTCATTAGAGTGTTGTATTGTCGACTAGAACTCCCACCTAACCTATATTATGTACATGATGTGTTCTATGTATGCTTATTGAAAAATTACATAACAGAACCCTCATATGTACTAAATACATAGGTGGTACCATTGGAGAATAATCTTTCATATGAGGAGAAACTGTTGAAAATTATAGATTTTTTAAACAAAGTTCTACAAAATAATACAACTCACCTTATAAAAGTGTTATGGTAGAACCGTGAGTTTGAAAAGGCAACATGGAAACTGAAATAGGTGGTGAAACAGAACTATTTTAATGTACAAAATGAAAATTCCAAGGGAAAAGTTTCTGAAGGGGGAAAGAATGTAATGAGATGAACTTTTATAAATTAAATTCCCTTTTTAATAAATAAGTGTCTTATCAAGTAATGTATTTATAGAAAATACATGTAATACTTTAGTTATTTTGGACCATTATATGGTATATCACATTTAAAAGATATTTAAGAATCATAACCATTGAAAATGTATACATTTTATAGAGACCATTAAGATTATTATATTAAGGGTTATGATAAAGTTCAAATGACATAGAAGGAAGGAGCGATGGCCTCGACCAGTAGGATTGTACCCTATGAAGCCTATTTATCAAATATTCTAAGGGAGATAACATCATTGGGATTTTCCCTTATCCAAACCCAAGATGTGATTCAACAACTAAATCACAAGTGAAACCATTTATGGGAGAAGTTCAAGTTCATCAAGATCACAGCCCAAACCATGTTTGTTGAACCACCCCCAAGAAAATCTCACCATCACACACCTTACCCTTAAAGAATTCACTAGTTTAATAAATTGATGTGTATCTAGACCCTAATAGTATGAATTTGTCTATTTTCATTCAATAATATAGTCATTATATTTATTCCTTATTATTATTATATTTTAAATGATTAGATAATGAGTTTGATAAAAAATAGATTTTGATACAATGAAACACGGATTGAATTTTTGGGAAATATATAATTTCAAACAAGACACTCTTTTTGAAAAAATAAATAATTTTTTAAATAAATGATATTTTAATAAAAAAAATTATTATTAAATGATATTTATTAAATATAAATTATAATATAATTTTATGAAGTCAAATGTAATTTTTATAAGGGTTAGAAAACTGTTATTATAAAAAATAGTATTTATCAATAAATGGGGATTTTTTATTGAAAGTATAAATTATCACATTTAGAGAATTATTTTGATAAAATAAATATTATTTCTAAAATCATAACATTGAAATTATCTTATGTTGATTTTTTCATAATTTTCTGAGACAATCAAATTTTTGGGTAAAAATTAAATATGGTATAAATATATGATATGTATTATGACATCATAAAATCAAAAAAGTGATTTAATAAATACTATAAAGAGTATCCAAACCCGAAATTGTGTTTTCTCTTTAAAATAATTTGTTTTTTAAGTTATTTTATTAACATTATAAACCCTTAATGAATCCTCTAAAACCTATATTATATTTTAAGGTTTAAAAATAAATTCTTTATAAACATGACTCACTTCCACATCACCAAGGGTGTTATTTTAAGGAGTTTGGTTATTGGACTTATAAAATAATTAAATACACTCCTATTTGGAGAAACCATGGGAAAAAACCATGGGATGGTTTGTGTATTGGATTAATTTAGAATATAGAGTCCAAAACCTAACTTTAGAAATTAATAAAGAATTCAATCTCTCTTTTATTATATAAATCCACTCAACCTCCCTTTAATCTTCACTAAAACCATTGGATAATGAATTTACTCTGACTTTACCTCTATATATCCCCCCCAATGTTACCCCAATCTCTTAATAATCTTCTCTCAAGATTTTAGAAGCACCCTCTCAAGGTAAGGGATCATCTCCTTTTCCTCTTTATTCAAGTAACTTATTTATATTATGCCTTTTGATTTATAATTTTTCATAATGAGATATATTTTTTAACATCCCAATTAATTTAATTATTGTTTAAAATTTATTATTTACCCCTTTTACTCTCATTAAACCATTCCATGAATCTTTATATACCCTCGTTATGATGCTAAAATTATCCTGTGATATTTCCATGACAAACATTTTGTAGTGAATACCCATCCTCATTTCCAATCAACGGTATTAACATGATTGCGCCTATCTTTAATTTATTAGTTATTTCCATTTATGAAACCCATACTTCTTATTCATGGGGTTAAAAGTGATGAAATATATCCTTATATTGTATGCTCTGTGTGGCACACTTATGCATGTACATGATATGAAAGTGATGGGTGGGCCCGGAATTATATAGCCCTATAATTAATTTGGGTAACATTTTTACCACATGATATTCCATGTATTCTGCATGTAAGGTTATCCAAATCACACTATGTTATAATTTCTTGGTATTTAGCCTTGACTTATGTTTATAATGTCATGTTTTATGTTATTTCCCCATTCCTATATTGCCTTCATGTTATTATCATATAGAATTATTTGATATTCATGTTTATGATTATCACCCCTTTTATGTACCTTTATATGCCTATTTACTAACATGTCTTACTTTCTTCATTATTATTCCCTTACTGGGATTTATAACTACCCCTTTCTTATGTACGTCCTCAAGTTATCTCATGTATTTTTAGAATAAAAATGGGTTTTTAGAGCATTTTAAAGGAGTTTTAAATAATTATATTGTATCCACATTCAATTTATTATATTGTGTACTTAATTTCCCAAAGACACTGGGCCTCACGATCTTTCAGGGTTGTATTATGTGTATCTTTATGTAATAAATCTTGAAATGAAGTGAATTAAATATATGGTTTGTCATACTATATATCTCAATTCTTCTCTATTTATTGTTATTCTTATCAAAAACCCTAATTTAGTGTTTATGGAATCTGATTTAGGTATCTTAGAACATTGAATTTTGTTTTTTCAGAGGTTCATGGCGACTAAGCTTCACTACGCTTGAGTTTTGTGGTTCTAAATATTTTTCTTAAAATTATCATTATTTATATTGTGTGTATGATGTGTGGTCACAACAATATGTCATGATTTTGACTTAAAAATTTTAAATAAATTTTTTGGTACCTTAACTCATGAAATTAAACCTCTACATGAGTCAATAACGGCTCATTAGATAGAAAACTAGAACTTTAGACACTCATGGGGTTTGCACAACCTTAATTATAAATGGGAAAATTAATAATGGCAGTCATCAAGGTGTAAAGACTTAAGTGATTTGAGTGATAATGATAGTTATGGATGCTTAGAATATAATCTAGGGTCTAGGGTAAGTGTTGACTATGTGATACATATTGAACATGAATTGATGGAATGATTAAATTGTTTATTAATCACTAGAAATGTTATTACTGATTTGGACCACCATGTATTTGATCCATAGGGTTGGGATTACTACTAATTTGGGATGCCAGTGGTTAGAGTCAGGATGACTACTGATTTTTGGCTATCAGGGGTTGGATCTAGGATGACTACTGATTTGGGATGTCAACTATTGGAGCTAGGATGACTACTAATTTGGGCTACCATGGGTTGGGTTTGGGATGACTAATGATTTGGGTTAACAAGGTTTGGAGTCGGGATGACTACTTATTTGTGCTTCCATGGGTTTAGAGTTAGTATGACTATTGATTTAGGCTACCAAGGGTTGGATTCAGGATGAATACTGATTTGGGTTTCCTTCGACATGTTCTATGGACTTGGTTGTGACTCTATAGATACTATGGATAGAAACATCTAGTATGGGTTGAAGCAGGTATGGTCATCCTCAGGTATCACCTTATAACCTAAAGTTTTATGGTTTCTATTTATTTATTTATCTATATATATTTCATTTTATTATACATGTCATCATGCTCTTATTTACTTGGATTGGATATTCTTTAGAAGTCATTGGTGGTATCCTAGTAAGTTATACTCACACCCTACTCAGTATTCCATGTGGTACCTAAGTAGACTTTATGGTTTCATGGTAGGGCAATGGAAATCACCCTATGACTGATGCATGACTCAAGCTACTAGGTTAGATCATGAGATATCAGGATTTCTTTGAGCATTCTTCCAGTTTTATCTTCTTTCTTTTTGGGATATTTGATGATATGGCATACTTTGGTGTGATTGTTTTACATGAATACTGATCACTTAATATTGTGTGGGTTGTGGTTATTTATTAGAAATTCGCTAGATCTTCTTATTGTGGTTTCTTATATGATTGTCTTTTTTTAACTCTTATATATATGTATATTCTTCTCTTTGTATCGCCTTATACCTATGTTGTTAGTTGGTAGCCTCTGGCGTACAGGGATTCATGCCTGAGGTTTAGTGACACTCTAGTATGGGCATTATAGAGTGGCCCACGAACTGGGGGATGTCAAAGCACCACCCATGGTACAATTCTTCAAGTGTAAGTAATATGGGTACTATGTAAGTCAATTCACCAAAATAAGGGTCTTCAAGGGTAATCAATGTCAGTGACTACCTAATTTAAGGGAGAAATGAAAATATTATGTCACCACCACCACTAATGTGGAACAACAAAATGAAATAGTGAAAGGCATTCTTACTATTCAATCATGAATGGTGAAAGTTTTATTTGATTCAGGTTCTATATATTCCTTTATATCCTTTATGTTTTATATAACTATTGAATCACCTCCCTAATACATGTAAGTAGTGATATCTATGAAAACACATAGTGATTAAATCATTACAACCAAAGTGTTGGACTCCCCCCACCCCAGTTAGTGTCTATGGGAGAATTATTCAAGTGAATCTCATAATCCTTCCTTAAGTGGAATTTAATACTATACTTGGAATTGATTTTATCTCATTATATAGATATCACACAAATTATTTATAAAAGGAAATATCTTTCTATATCCTAAATCATCCCATGATTCTGTATAAATGCAAGGAAGATTATGAATCCCCTTTAGAAAATCCCTAAAAGGTATGGGTGTTGATACCCAATAAAGAAACATATCTTGATCAAATGGTTGAGTCAAAGGAAAGAATCAAAATTAATGATATACACATTATGAGAAAATATATAGATGTATTAACCAAATATTTTCATGGCCTTCCCCCAGATCATGAGGTATAGTTTTCAATAGAACATATTCTCGAAGCCATAATAATATCCAATATCCCATATAGGATTTCCCCAATAGAATTGGAAGAGTTAAAGAAGTAATTGTAAGATCATTTGGACAAAGGGTTCATATGCCTTAGTTAATCACCATAGGGTGCACCAGTGCTCTTGGTCAAGAAGAAAGTTGGATTAATGCAGATTTACATTGACTAATAAAATCTCAACAAGATCAGTGTAAAGAAAAAGTATCCACTACCAAGTATTGATGACTTATTTGACCAACTTAGAGGATATTAGTACATCTAAAAAAGTAGATATTCATTCTTGATATCATTAGTTGAAGGTTAATAGTGAAGATATTAAAAATACAACCTTCTGTATGAGATATGGAAACTATGAGTTCATAATGATGCCATTTGGAATTAATAATTCCCTAAAATATTCATGGTCTTGATGAAAATAATGTTAAGGGAGTACCCAATAAATTTTTGGTGGTATTTATTAATGATATTCTCATATAATCTAAGTGTAGGTATAAACATGAGGAGCATCTAAGGACTTGTCTGGAAAATTTGAGGAAGGATAAGTTATATATTAAGTTCAAAAGCTATGAATTTTGGATGCATCAAGTAACATTATTAGGGCATGAGATCACATGTGAAGGAATTTATTTGGATACTTCAAGGGAAAATGTGATTGAATAATGGACCAAAATAACAATTTTAATTGAGATTTGAAGTTTTCTTGGATTAACTAGGCACTACTATCACTTTTTATAAAACTTATCATGATTGTTTATCCCACTAACTAAGTTCACATGAAAATGGGTAAAGTATTTCTAAATGGAATAAGGTGGAGAAAGATTTAAGAAACTCAAGAAGAAGCTAATAATTTCACATGTACTCACACTACCCTCAATTAGAGAGGTTTTTATGATATAAAATGATGATACAAAAAAAATTGGGTTGTGTACTCATGAAATATGATAGAGTGATATCACATTCCTCTTGAAAATTTAATATCCATGATCATAACTACCCTACTCGTGATTTGGAGTTAGAAACTATGATATTTTCATTGAATATTTAGAGACACTGCCTCTATAGATAGAATGTTGACATATATACTGATCATGAGAGTTTTAATTATATATTCAAACTGAATGAGATAAACATATGTCAATAAAATGGTTGGAGTTAATTAAGGACTATTATTACTCAATTAACTACCATCCTATAAAAGAAAATAATGTATTTGATTCTATTAATATCAAGAAATATACTACTTTATCCATGATGAGTATTGAGAAAGTTATTATCTTTATAAATATTTAAAGGATGGATTTAAAAATCATAAAGGTATAGATGACATCCTACCTTGCCTAAATAATTTCCCAACCATCTATTCAATAGAAAATCAAGGATACACAAATGCATGGTTTATATCATTAAAAGAAGGTCAAAGAAACAAAGTAAGGGAAGGTTCATGATTCAATATTGATAAAGATATAGACATTTGGTTCAGAACAAGACTATATATTTTATTATCACCTAAGATAAAGAAATACTTATTAGATGATAAAAATATTTCACCATTCACTATTCATCCTAGAAGTACTGAGATGTACTGAGATCTTTGATATCACTTCTGGTGGGAAAAAATAAAAAAGAATATTATTAAGTACACCTTAAAGTGATTGGTATGTTTTAAAGTCAAATCAGAGTTCTAGAAGTCCAAAGGAATGATAAAATAATTAACCATAATAACATATAAATGGAAGAACGTCACCATGGACTTTATCACAGGTCTTTCAAAGATATCTAAGGGAAAATAATTCTGTATGAGTTATGGTGGATCAACTCACCAAAAATTCCCATTTCATCTCTATTCAGTAATATTTCTTTCTCAATAAACTTACTAATATATATGTTAAGGAAGTAGTTAGGATACATGGGGAACCACTTTTGATCATATCTAATTAATATCCAAGGTTCACCACTATTTTCTAGAGTATTATTCAACATAATATGAATATTGAGTTAAAATTAAGTATGGCCTATCACCCCCAGAATAATGTCCAATATGAAAATACCATTCACACACTTGAATACATTTTGAGAGCTTTCTCAATGGACTTCAAAGTAGGTTGGGATCAATATATTCCATTGTTTGAGTTCTCATACAGTAATAGCATCTACTTAAGTATTTTTATTCCCCCATATTAAGATATATATGGGAAGATATATAGAAATCCTTCATGTTGGGATGAAATTGGTGAATAGAATATTCTTATACTCTAACTTGTACAAGAGATGACATAGAAGGTCCAAGACATTCAACAAATCATTAAAACTTATTAGAGTTGAAAAAATAGTTACACTAACAATCATTTAAGATACTTAGAGTTTAAAGTTAGAGTTAAATTATTCCTTTGAATATATCTTAGTAAGTGGGTCATGAGATTTCAAAAAAAGGTAAAGTTCATCCCTAGGTACATTGTCCCTTTTGATATCTCTGATTGCATGGGAGTTGAGCCTATCGACTAACACTTCCACTAAACCCAACTTAAGCACATTATGTGTACCATGTATCTCCCTTATGGAAGTACATACTCAAACCCTTAATGGTTTTGAATCTAAATATAGTACAACTGGATCATGAACTATTTTATGAGGAGAAACCAGTGAAGATATTAAACTATAGAGACATAGTTTTATACAACAAAACAACTCACCATGTCAAAGTACTTTGGAAAAACCACAAGTATGAATAGGCAACATGGGAACCTAAGGATGAAATGAAATTAAAGTACCCTTGTCTAATCTAAAATAAGGATGTGATTTAAACTTTTAAGGATGAAATATATAATTGGGGAACAATATAACAACCTATAATTTATAATATAATATTTTCCTTCTAAATATATGTGTGTTTTATATTTAGGTATATGATATAGAATAAAAAAAGCACTACATAGTAAAAACCCAATGATACTTTATTTCATTAATTTAGAAAATTAAATTTGGAGAATAAATATACAATATAAAATTAAAAATATTAAAATTTTATAATAAACTCAAAAAATAAAACTGACTATAATATAAAATTTTTGAACATTTTGGTCTTCTAGAATTATCACACTCATGAACAATAGTGCAGAAAAGAAATAAAATATTAGTAATGTAACCAAAATTTTGAAAATAAATAATATAGAACCTTAAGTGGAATTTAATTTAAGTTTGAATTAAAAAAATATAAGGCATTTATATAAAATATAAAACCAATATGACCATTATAATAGTAACCTAACTGTTAGGAATAGCAACCTGACTGTTAGGAATAGTAACCTAACCATTAGAATAGTAATCTAGTCATTAGAATAGTAACTTAACCAATAAAATGTTATAATGATATGTAAATAATATTTTACATGAATAAATTAAATAAATATAAATATTATAATTCTAGAAAATAAATATTCAAATACTAAATCTCAAAAGAAAGTATAAAATGCATTTTTAAAAAGTGCATTTTTATGAATTTTTCGATACCTTAATTTTTATATAAAATATTAAAATTGCCTAAGTTATAAAATTATTTTGATAAAATGAATTTCATTTTTTTAATCATCACATTTAAATTTTCTAATGGTGAATTTCTGATAATTTTCTGAAAGAAATGAACTTTCAGGTGAATAGTAAAAATAATATTTTTAATATTATCATTAAAACAGATTAAAAACAATCAAACAACAGAAACACTTGGGAAACCTAGTGGTTCAAGCCTAATACCTCCCCACAAGGAATGGAAGGCACCTATTAGACATATTTTATTATATATGATGTCCTGAAGACCCATTGACCCGAAGTCCATTACATAGCCTAAAGTCCCCAATGGCCTGAAATCCCAGTATGTGGCCCAATGACCCAATAGAGTAGCTTGAATCATGTCATTACACCAGTAAAATGCCTTTTCACCCCCTTATAGTAGTCATCAAACCATGTCACCAGTCTAAATTCAGTGTACCTCCCCCCCCCCTCCCTTGTGTGATAAGAATCGATGTATCATGTTTCCCACTTATGAATTGTGGTAGGACACTCCTACAACCACAAAAATCATACATGTATATGACCATATGATATATTTCAGCATACCCATCTCTCTTTCAAGCCACCTGACCGTGTTTTTCTGACACCTCAAATTGATTATGCTTTTAAGGTTGATTTGTAGTCTAGTGAAGACCCTAGGTCGTCTCTCGAGAGCGTTGATAGGTTTAGAGTGTGTATTTTTAATTAAGTCTACTAAAAAAGGGGGTGATTTTGAAAACAGCTTAAAGAAAGTAACTTAATAAAAATAGTTTAAAAGATGAAAGACCAAGTGGATTTTGAAAAATATGAGATAAAAGGGTCGATGTGATTTCACTATACACATATCAAGTTCATTGTTCATAGAGATTCATTGTAGGTTTAGAGTAATTCTTTGGTTGGAATTAATTGGAATCTTGATTAATTCCTGAGCTCTTATTTAAATGCTTGAAGAACCAAACCTTGACATAAAAATCATATTTCCAAGGTCCAGAAATTATGCATGTAATAATAGATTCCAAATCATATTGAAATATCAATAAAGTGGGGAAGAAAATGATTCTTGTGTTGTCCAATCGGAACAACACAAGTCACGCACTCAAAACCTCACACCGATCGGTTAGAAATTAAGAGCATAACACTCACATGCATAAAATCAAGCATTAAAATATGAAATAAAATAAGATACATGGAATAAAATGTTTAAAAACCCAAATTAATCCAAACCAGTATCTAGTGTATGCATCGGAACTCCCTTGACATGTGTGTAGCTCCCTCACAACGAACACCCAACTTTTAGCTCGACATCGGGAGGAAGAGGAAGCTCGGGTGGAACTCCTTCTTCATCCTTGATTCCCCTATGAGGATAGGGGCCTCCAGAACCTCCAATGTGATTAGGAGACTCCTCTAGGACTCCAAAATGGCAGAGTATAGCTTCTGGTTCGAACTCCTAAATGAGGATCCCTTTGTGCCTTTTTATAGCCAAAATGGCACATGGTTTTGAGCACCCAGTTT
Organism: Viscum album; assembly: GCA_963277665.1. NCBI lineage: Eukaryota > Viridiplantae > Streptophyta > Magnoliopsida > Santalales > Viscaceae > Viscum > Viscum album. The sequence goes on along the minus strand of OY728162.1, from coordinate 618,784,222 downwards.
TAAAGATACTACTTGTGCCTCGGTTTTGGACTAGTATAAAGTCATATTACGACTTGGAAAAAAGATATGTGTTGTTGGAAGGCATCTTGAATGTCTCCATGTCAAATTTGGTGTCCATTAGGTAGCCGTATTTAGAGATATGTTCACACCACCGAACTGAAGATTTGAATTTGGGTAGATTCTGTACCCTGGACAGAATGGTTCGGATGGGCCACCAGATGGAAGAACGGGGCTTCAGTCCTTTGAGAAGAGTTATATCCCATGAAGTTTTGGAGAGTCTTACAAAATTTCATCCCATTTTAATTCACGGATTTCTCGAACTGTTCAAAACAGTGGACAGGTGTCCTTGGGATCCATGCAATTTTGGCCCATTTTCCTTCTAGATCATCTTCAGGGCCTCCAAATCACCTCCTCCTTCAATAAAATCCTCAAAACAAGTAACAATTCCTGTTTTAACAGTGATAAACAAAAAATTAATGATTCAAATATGGAATGAAATTTGGGTATTATTTTTATAATATTCAATACAAAACTAGTTTACCACAGTGGTGTAGGGATGAAAATGAAACAGTGAATCGTGGTGTGATCACCACCCACCCAGTGATGCCTTTCATGGCACCCCACTAAATCGCCTTCCTTTAATGTTGAATTATATTATTGGTCACATTGATTTATAGTCATTGGAAGGGAACCCATCCATTCCACATCAAAAATATATGGGGAAGGGTAGATGGTTGATAGATGCTAGAATTACCATCCCTTATTTTAGTTCTCTCACCCATAGGTGCCTGCATGTCTCCATGATACACTGCATGCATGTTGAGTCGATCCATTTTTTTTAGTCCTAACTTATCACCAACTTTCCAAAAATTGTGTCCTAAAGGCCATGAGTGAAAAATTATGCCACCACAGTACTACTATAGTAATACTATAGTAAATTTTGAAATAATCCCCCACATAAATTTGAACTTGGGTCTCTAATGTAGGATAACAGGGTGTTTACCACACAAGCAACACCACAACTGTAAACAAAATAAAATTTTGTAAAATAATGATGTTTTATGATGTAATATTGGTGTGATAATGTATTAATTAATTATAAAGTGTTTGTTTTATACCAAAATAGATTCAATAATGTGAATTATTCATTTTAAAAAAATAAATTCAATTTTCAAACCTAAAAAGTAATTTCTAAAGTCTAAAAAGATAAAGTATGCCACTAAAAAAATATTTTTCTTCCTTTATTTTTTATAAACTAATAAATTTAGTGTTTTCATTGTTTAAAAGTCCTAAAATCATTTAATTTTATTCAAATATTATTTATAATTTCAAATATGACCAATATTTTAATTTTTACATTAAAAATAATTATTTATTCAATATTTTAACTCAAAAATACTCCTCTCCTCAAGTATAAATACCTCATCTTCCTTCCCTTGGAAAATAACTTCTCATGCACTTATAAAATCCCAAGATATTCTTCATTAACTCCTTCTATGAATCCTTATAAACTTATTAATTTCTTGGTTTCATATAACCCCCAAGCCATCAAGGCTTTAATCCCATAGCAAAGGAGTAAGCTTCAACGAAGTGGTAACCCCATAATCCTATATTTTCATTTTCTCCCTCTATTCTACTTCTTATTTCTACTATCTAAATATATTTTATTTTTATACCTTATTAAAATATTTATAATTATATAACATATTAATTTTATTATTATATAATCCATTTAAACTATATTTACCCCCTCCTTTTGATATGTCTTGTTAATGATCAGTTTCATTCACCAACGATGATGGTGTGAATACTTTACTTATCATCAACTACATGTTCTGTTAGTTTAGATTATGTATTATATTTATAAATATATTTTAATTTATTCTAATATTCTAAAAGTATTTTTTAAAAAAAAATAAATTAAAATGAATAAATATGATGAAAAAAATGAAAGTGGAATAATTCAAAGAAAACATGTCATCGAACCATTTAATATTTAACTAAAAAAGATCATTAAATAAATTATAATGGTTACAATTGATCAATAATAAAATAAATAAATGGAATACACTCATGGGTTACTATTTTAATAAACATAATTTTATTATAAAATAGGCATAAATGTGATGAAATAATATGGGGCCTAAGGTAAGGGGACTTTCAAACTCAACTCTTCTTTTGGTTTTATCTTCTCTTCCTCTGTATTTTCTCCATTATTGTTCTAAAAATTTCTTCTAAATTTATTTCAATTTTCATTCCCTTTTGTTATTATATGGATATTCATGTTTCAAATTCTTTAAAATTCATTTTTATCTACCTTCATGATTTTCAATAAATACCTTTTTTAAAATCTCCCATTGATTCTTCTTATGTTTATTTCTTCTCCTATTTAATAAATATGATATATTATTTGATAATGATACCCTTACATTATTGAAAAAAAATCCATTACTCTTTGGGAACCTAAAATTATATTATTTGACATATAATTTATAACATCACTATGGAACCCATTCTTTTCTTCTGGTTTCATATCACTTTTATGATCGATGTATGTTTTCCTTTCCATGTGAAATGTATGATTATGATAATATTATGATTTGATGGCTGGGATTATAATTATATATCCCTATAATTAATTGGTTAATGTGATATATCTCATGATATTATGATTACGCATGAACATGATGCTAGCTTTGTTCACATTTTATAAAGTAATGATTTGTGCATATATATTATATATGAACATGATACTAGAATTGTTCACAATGTTATGATATTTCATTCATATACATATGCCACATTCCATGTATCCTTAAAATGGTTTCCACATGCTTATGATGATGATTCTATGTTTATGATATGATTATTATGCTCACACATGTTCTCAAATTGCTCCATGTTTCTTGTTCATCCCTATTATTACTTCCCATAGTGGGATTTTATCTCACCCTTTTCTTGATGTGTGTCCCCAAGTGATTATGTTCATTAAGAGGATTATGAAAGATAATTGGAGAATTGTGCTGAAGGAATTAAATAAATTTTAATGTTTTGTATTTTTTTAACCGAATTTTTACATGATATTAAACCTTTCGATTCTGGAATGTATTATGGATATGTCGTTTATCTTAAAAATGATGTAATAATCATGTAAGAAAGAGGCGGATCACTATAATATCAGCTATTATTTTATAAGTAAGGAAATCTTTTCGAATGAAAATAATAAACTAACCTTAGGAATCCTATAGGATTCAAACTTGAGTCACTTGATGTGAGGAGTAGTATGATAATTACTCAATTCAAAGCAATCATCCAAAATATATAACACTTAATGTGTATGTTTGTGTCTTTACTCATATATATTTATATAAATATATAAATTTGTATTTAATTATTTGTTTAAAGTTATATTAATATGCACACATGCACGCACACACACACAAAATATTATTTACATAAATTAATATATATATATATACATATATCCTCTACACTATATTAATGTGCGTATATGCACACACATGCACATTATTTTTTAATTTCCATTTTAAATTTCATTTTTTCATAAAAATAAACATATAAAATTGAAATAATATTATAATATTGATATATAAATATACACATTATATATAGAAATATATAAATATATATATTATATATATACCCAATATCTAAATATTTATATCATCAATGTGTGTGTGTGAATAAATATTAAAATATATTTATATAATTATATGAAAAAAAAATATGTTATTAATTATAGTTAAATATAATTTTTATTTATAGACAGTAAATACTAAATTTTATTTTCTATGATATAGTTTTAAATTTTGATTAATTTATTTCTAAATATTAAATCTATATTTTTAAATAAATAATAATATGATAAATTTAATTATTTGATGATATATTATATACACACTTGTGTGTGTGTGTGTGTATGCTTGCATGCATGTATAAAATATTTTTAAAAATTAAATTTTCATTTTAAATTTCAATTTAATATAATTTTATATTTTATAAATTGTGTGTGTGTGTTTGTGTGTTATTTGTCCCATGCAAGGAAGGATACCTGTGAGATGGGTGTGAATCAGGGTATTTCAGGTTCCAATGTTCTCTTCCTATGATCTTGTTTCACAGTTAGTCAAAACGCAACTCTCTCCCTTAATGAATATAAAATCAATAAAGAAAAAAGAAGAAATAAATGATTTTTACTTGGTTCACCCATATAATACTATGTCTAAGAGGCATACACACAGTAATGTGTTAGAGTACCAAAATTCATTAAAGTACACTAACTTTTAAAAAATTCAGAGTGGACCCAATGTCCCTCTTGATTCATAACCACTCGTAGGAATGAGAACCCACAGCTCTCTCAATCAAGAAAAACTCACTACTCTCTCAAGTTAACAAATTTAATTCCACTAATCAAAAATAAAATATTACACCTCCATTGGTGTAGTAATATTTTTATATTTATAAATACGATGATACCCTCTTCTTTCTTTGACTTAATGTAGCAATTTTATCCTAACTCCTCTGATTTATAGTGGGAAATATCTCTCTATAATTCTATTAATCTCTTTCTCATAGATCTTATTATATATAAGAGAACTTGTTTCCCTAACTTGGGATAAAAAACATGATCTTTCCTTCTAAAAAATCACTACTTTACTCATTAAAGTATGGTAAAATTCATCCATCGATGTCTTTAAAAACTGAGTTAAAATCCATCCAATACACTCCAAATATTCTCCCATCATATAGGAATTAAAATCTAAGATTCATATTATATATGACTAAACTATAACATGGAGAATGTTGAAACATGGAATGTTGAATCAATTAATGAATTAACTCCACAAATCAGGGCATCAAAATCCATATCTTTCATAAAATATATCCATTTTCTTCCTTAAAATATATATATTTGGAATAGTCCATAATGTGGTTTTATCAAAAACATGATGTGTATTGATCATGGGTTCTTCTATAGTTAAAATGTTTATGGACTACAACCCTTCACTATTTTCTTTAAACCGCAATAACCACCATGGTAATTTTCAGCTTCCTCGTAGCACAAAGGGACTAATCTAAAAATCTCTCTAAACCATGCTCTATAAAACACTTTAAACCATAGAAAACCTACTTTTTTTTAGAAAATAACATTCATTATGCATATTTTTTCCATTATGTGTCTTTATTTTTATAAGATTTTTTAATTCCCAAACCCCAACCATAATATCCACTATAGTGTGTTTCACAATAGTTCCCCATTTTTTAGTTATATGTGAAAACCACAAGATACAATATGGTGTAGTCAAAAATTGTGGTGAAGAGTTTTATGTGTGAAACACATCTCAAAAACCATGATCAAAACTTCCAAACATTTTATCAAAATGTGATATACATTAACCACAATGCGGTTTTGTTCTATCAGCTAAAATTCAACCAAAACTTGTCCAAACTTATTACAAACTCTCCATCACACTATATTATGAGTATTCAATGATATAATAGTTCTGTAAGATTATTTAACTCTATATTTTTTTTAAAACACAAACCAAAATCACCTAAAATTATTTTTTTCTAACAATATCCCCCTTTAGGTTTGTTGAAAACACACCTCTCCTAAAAAGCACACTTTATTAAAAACTCATTGAAATTTTTCCTTTTCTAGCACCATATTCACAATGAATTTAATGAATCACAAATAATTCACTCTAAGCCTAAAAGATTCATTATTATTAAGATAAATAAGAATTATAGGAAAATTTTATCAATGAACCACTTCTTTAACCCCATACATTTGACATCACTTATCATTTTCACTTTGAAATATCTTATAATATCACCCTATATCATATTTTCCACCTAATTCACATCCTTGTACTATCCCATAATCCAAATTCATAAAAAAATCTCTTATATTTTCAACACTTTGGAAATATTTTTAGAAAACACTTATCACTCCCTGGGTATATTTATATATTCCCCCTATGAATCCTGAGAATATATCTTCTCCTTAAAAATAATAACTCAAACAAGTTTACCAAAAAAATAACTTCTTTGAAATAGTAACCTAAGGAGTACTTATTTAAAGGTTATAAGGAAGAAATAATAACTCAAGAAATCTATTTATGAGTGAAAAAAAAATCTTACCATGAACCACTTAATGAAAATAGTCACACTCATTGAATATTTTAGCTTGTGATATCACTCATTAAAACATTTTCATGAAATGGTAAAATCATTTAAGGGGATATATAAACCTTTATACAAAGCATTAAAGTGTATATATATTTTTTAACTCTAATATATGGACAATGCTTCTCAAAAAATTCATTAGAAAGTTCCTTCATTATAATATTTTCAGCTTAGTTTTAAGTAGGCATATACTTCATTTTCACTAACCCTTTCACAACAATATATGTGATAAATTGATATTTGATCTTGATTTTCTTTATTCTTGAATTATATACTATATTTTTTATAATATTTATAGCTCTTGATTTATCACACTTGATTCCAATAATAGAATTCACTTCAACTTCAATATCTTTAAGTTGTTTGTTTTTCCATAAAATTTACATGAAATCTTGAATGGTTATAATGTATTCATATCCTAAAGTACATAATGAGGTTAAATATTACTTCTTACTCATACAATAAATATATAAATATCCAAGATAGAATACACCACTTAATGTATACTTTTTATCATCCATTGAACTAGTCCAATCGCACATGTATATCCAAATAACTCATTTTGTGATGTAGCTTTGTAAAATAATCTGAAATACATCATACCTGTCATAGACCAAAGAATTAATTTCACTGAAATCATAAGTTTTTATTTGTTATAACTTTGATACATCACCTAATAATAAGTATAAAACACAATATAATCTCTTTAATTTTTTAAGTACAATAAACTTCCAATGATTTACCTATACTCTATAATATTGACTACTTTGTCATTTTCATCTCTTGACAACTTCATCCGTGTAATAACTAGTGCTATAAAGACCTTAATATTATCAATGTAAAACCTTTTTAACATGAATTTATCATATTTTTATCGAGAAATAAAATTTTCAATCCATCCTTGTCTCACCTATAAATCAAGGAAAAGCATCAACTCATAAATCATTAATATTTCAAAATTTATCCTCATGAATTCAGTAAAATTATTTCATTGAGCTTAATTTGATCCTATAAACATTATTTCATCCATATAAATAAGTAACATCATCATTTGACCATCCTCTTTTTTATCATATAGACTAAAATCCTGTTGAAACTCCTTTTTATCACGTAAGAATGAGAAGTTTTAAAGGGAAATACCTCAAGAAAAAGAGAAGTGAAGGATATAAGGGGTCACACACTTTGCCCAGGTAATACCATGCTAAGACCAAACTAGAATCACCATGTAGGTATAGCCTATACACCAGTGTCACCGCACAGGTCCAGTCTATGCATGAGTTCCCCCGTGTAGGCCCTAGACAGGCGTGCTTAGGAGAAACAACTCAGGTAACACATGTGTGATGACCAGTGTGAGACAGCTACATAGTAACTAACATGATGCACCTACATGATGACCAGTAAAACCCACCTATATGAGCTAAATAATTCACCTAAGGTCCTAATAATTCCTATAAATAGGACCCGTGGGCTCCTCATTTTCAAAAACTAGAAGATCAAAAGAAACCCCAACGCTCTTCTCGCACTAGTACTTCACCCAGGCCCCAAAAATCATCTAGGTAGCTCTCCAAAACCCGTGAAAAGAAGCAATTAAGGGTGATAGTGAAATTAAATCTCCTCTAGAGTGTAAAAAAAATACACCTATGTGAAGATCCAATCCCCCAACCAGTTCAAAAATACTAGTGTGAAGGTCTCCTTCCAAACTCGGGACCTGCATGGGGCCTTTCCAAAGACACCTAAGGAAACCCTTGGATCCTAGAGCAAGGTATCAACCAAGTGTTATTTCCTAAGTTTTCCATCATAAAAGAGTCACTTCTAGATCTCATAGGTCCACCCTATGAAAATCACTTCCAGTCCGCCCAGTTTTACCTTGTGCAAGACCTCTTCAGCTCGCCCATCCCTCACCTGTATGATCCATCTTCAACTCACCCAGGTCCACCCTACATGAGCCACCTTTGAACCCTTTTTTATGCCACTAATGGTAGTTATACCCTTACCTTTTAGAACCTTTCTAGGGGATACCATATCAAAAAATCCACTAAGGCCTCAATATTTTCATGATCATGGAGAAAGACACACCATCATATCTCCCATTCAGTTGTGCACTCCCTCAATAAGAGTTGTCCCTCACTTGTCCTACCTAATGTCTAGGGTCATCGAAGTGTTTATAGTTGTGAATACCCTTGGAAAAAAGTACCCCAACCTTGGTGGTGGTTCTAGAGACCTCCCATTTTAGATTATGAGGTTTAGTTCCTTATCCTTCATTTTTCATCTCAAAAATAGGTACATTACCATTTCATACAGTGAGGGGGATACTTGAATTTCCCTTTGATGAGGGCTAGTGTCTTATCCTCCTCTCATATTTTTTAAAATTGGTAATAGGATATCCTTCCTAGAGTAATACTCTAGTATTTCTAATAGAAGTTCATAACCCTCCTGTATTCTATCCCCCAGGGTTACGAAAACAAAAGATGAGATGAGAACATCAAATCTCATTATCCCTCTCGTAGCCCCAACCTCATCCAACAATAGACGAAGGTGGTTGTGTGGTTTTATAGATCTTTAACTTTCCCTTGTTTCTCACACCTATCATGAATCACATAGGCTTAGAGGATAGTAATGATCATGACATCCACATGATCAGATGCATGTCTCAGTATAGAATCTTTTTTTGGATATTACTATCACCTTCCATTAAAGGGACTTCATAGGAATAGGCCATCAAATCCATGTATCCATTTTAAAGGGACACATATCCTATGATACAAACCTTTAGAGGGACTCTATAGGAGTCTCAACCTAATTGAACTACGTGGGATTTGATTCTCATCCAAAGGGGATACGTAGGTAGCCTTCTTGAGGTTCAAACCCAACAACTCAAATTAAACCTAATTTTATCTAGGCGAAATTAGCAGTAGAGTCATATCCATCCTGGGAGGATACATCTCTTCCAGTTCCCCCAGGATGCTTCGATATAACTCGCACACCAAACCTTGACTATACACCTTTCTCCTAAATGTCCGTGTTGTGTGATATTAAACTACATAGTTTGGTCCTCACCACATGACATTAAAAGGTGTGATGTGTCCCATTAAGTGACACCAAACTACGTGGGTTATATTTCCTTTTACAAGGATACGTAGGAGTCCTATATCATGGTTTTTATCCTGATATCTAAACAACTCCTATATCCCTATATGATGATAAATTCCATAGCACCCCACTGTGTGGCTTAAAACTATTATCATAATAATAAACGACCAAAGAATCTATAATCCACATACAAAAGGGTACCATTGATGAGGAACCTTGGATACATGTAGATGTATCCATTGATGAAGAACCTCATATACATAAAAATGATTCTAAATTTTATACATGCTAATAATTTATTTTTAATTTAAGGGAAACCCATGTTATATTTGGGATTTAATAAAGGATTCATGAATATGTCTTAAACATTTAAGAGATTCCCAAAGTAGGTAATAATTATCCCCAAAATGGTGTGATGAGCCCGACCTCCCATCCTCTCAACCAATGTGAGTCCCTAAGAATTATTGAAGACATTTCCTAATGACCACTTGCCTTTGGAAAGTAGGTTTGTGAAACAACTTGAATAAGGGAACCATTAATCATTTTCATATCTATGAACAAAACTCGTTGAAAGTTGTTTGAAAATGGAAAACCTGACATGAATGATTCTGAAAAAATAAAACCCCCACAATCAATCGTCAGACCCACCACATATTTTCATTAAAAACAAAAATGGTGAACCTAATGTGAATACTTAACCAATATTTCTATGTCTCCCACATGTAAATCACCTTTCGTGTTATCAAAAAATGAAAAAGGGATAAACTTGGAACTAAAAGAATCAGTTATACATGTGTTCATTTATTAAGATGCTAATTTGATGGGTTTTTCTTGTTTTTTTTCATGTGTATCCAAGAACTCTTTGAAAAGAACCCCCTTCAATCCAATGGAATCCTTATAGTCGTCATGAACTTATGCATCAGCTGTAGCACAAGTTAGTTCCTCACCTAACCCAAGGACACCATCACTAACCCATAATCTTCAAGGTCGGGTCTCAAATGCACTATTTTGGGAGTACCACCTAAATGGTATTGTCCCAACCCTGGAGGCCTCCCAAAAATCCCTCCATATTATGAAGCCTCATCGACCATCCACTTAATGATAGTTAGTGGACCATAATAAAATTACACAAGTTGTCGTCTCAAATAATTTCAAGAGCCTATGCCTAGAATGTAGAAACAAATTCCTCCCTTATCTTAGGGAGGTAGATTATGGGGTCACTGACAAACTCATCTAGAAAGCACAGGGGTCCCTTAAGAGGGCTCGTACCAGTAGCCATCACTACCAAAATTGTGCATCAGTGGATCCTCAGCATGATGAGGTTTTTTTCCGCAGGAATCCAGCCCATGTCACCCAGACCTATGCACTTAGGATAGCTCATTGAGATAAATGGCTAGATAAAAGGGAGAAGGATCGTGCCTTTGTTCCCTCCAAAGAAGTTTTCCAACCAAATATGACAACAAACCATAAGTAGGCACAAACACATGCCTTCACTTACCAATCCTACCAACACAATTTGGTAGTATCCAGAGAAGCCCACCATCCATATAAGTCGGAAAATCACAAGCATGCATAAACATCTGACTGCATTCACCAAGTATGCTAACACAGTTTGACAGAATCCAAAGAATCCTTCCAACCAAATATGGAATTAAATAATGATCAGACACACACACATTCTCACATCTATCAAGTCTTCCAACCTATTATGGTAGTATTCAGAGAAACCAGATAGAATATCCTGACAAAAAATAGGGGTGGGCCCATATCTCTACCCATAAACCTAATTACTATCGGTATATACCGACATAAAATAGAGGATAGGAGTAGGCACACACCCTTGATATAACCATGGAATGGGCATAAATCCCTATTCTGATTGCTGAAGTTACCCAGAATATCCTAAAAATAGTGAAAGGGTAGGCAAAAATTTCTTACCACATCCTAAAAACTCGTCAATATATAATAACGATAGTGGCAGTAGTGAAGTGGTGGATAGACAACTTTTTTCCCATAGTTGGGGTGACTCCTCAACATAACATGAAGATCACTCCAGATCAAACATATATCTCTACTCCTATCTAAGAGGGACATGGGCTAGACCCCATGATATATGGACAACTGGATCAAGACCATATCATCACTCCAACTAGAGGTCATTGGTCTACCCCATTGGTCACTCCATGGAAGGCACATACCCATGCCAAAATTCTAGAAACCTATCAAAAAATTCTTGCAGTGACATGGGATCTAATCAAATAAGCTTATGTATATGAATTCCAATATCCACAACAAGCGTCCTTAGTCACCTATAAGAGATCATCCAAAAATTATCTTCACTAAAGGATATTTGAAAATGAATATCCAATCTACAATATCACTCTACTTATTGCTGGAGTTATTGAATCCCTCAAATGTTTATCTATGAATACTTAGGATCCTACTCCTTCATTACCAAAATACAGAAATAGTTGTTTCAATTTCAAAGGTCCTCCCTGGTATATTTCTACCAGTAGTTTTGGAGGTCCTCCTTTAGAATATTTCCATGATGGATCGCTTCATGTCTAAAATCTGATCGATTATGAGATCCTATCTCCTAATGAGAATTTTGACAACCCTCTATGTGGCCAGAAGATCAAACAGTAAGGAGGTATTCCTCTTACTATCATCCACCCTGAAGGTCCTCCTCAGGGTATACACTATATGAACTTTTCTTATAGTCCGACGTCAATTCGCGATGGTAGTCATCCCCATGACGACATTTGTTGTGAAGGTCCTCCCTATAGTGAAGCTTCACTTCATCAAGGAGGTCCTCCCCTTTCTGATTTAACTATGAGAAATCCCTTCTACCATGTGGCACTTGGGAAAGTGAGGTCAGTCATTCCAGATGCCTCGTAATTGAAAATTTACATCCTTTTTCAACCAGAAGATAGCCTAAGGCAATGGTCATTCTCCAAACCACCCATGGATTTCCTACCTTCCAATGCGATAGAGGAAATCTCTTTAGATACTACTATTTAAAATAAATTGGTAGGGAAATGTCAACTTTTGATCGGACTAGGTTGAGGAGACTCTTACAAAATATGAAGAAGATATGTTTCCCATGAGAAGATAGACGGATGAAGACAATATACCTGTCAAGTTATAACCTTTAGTGTAACACCCCGAGCTTCCACGATACGCTTCTCATTCAGTAATACAATAGCTTGCATTGTACGCAACTTCGAGTTCTAAAACACCGCGACTAATCAAAGTAGCCGTTATGAATAGTAATACCTTCTTTTTGAAATATTATAAATTTTATATGTCAAAATGGACTTCATTTTTGTATTCGTAATATCGAAATTAGCCTATGTTGAATTTTTGGTATTTTTCTGAGAACTTCTAAAATTTTATAAATAGTGAAAAATACTTAAAACAACTTTTTTAATCAAAATAATTTATAGTGATAAATTATAATATTTGATGGTTTTAAAGTATAATTAGAATATATTTTTACCATTTTATCCAATGGTGGTCATTAGAATTAATTTAACATTGAAATTGGACATAAACAATTGCCAATCTTTTGATATAAATTGTTTCTTAAAAACACGCTATTTGTTGTGACAGCGGGAATTAATTATAAAATTAATTAATGCAACTAATATGTTTGGAATTTTGTAAAATAGACATCATTTTTCAATTCGGAATATCAATTATAGCTTAGGGTGAAATTTTGGCCTTATTCTGAAAAACTTCAATTTTTGATGAATAGTGAAACCACTAAGTGGTTGTTAAATAACTGATTTTTCGTTTAAATGAAATATTACCACTTCTGTGATTTGATTTTCAAAAATCCGACATACATGGTTGTCATTAAGAAGTAAAATGTGGTTCAATGGGATAAAAATAATTTTTCGGTGAATAGTAACTTATTAAGTTCTTAATCGCGATTAGTGGTAATTAGGGTAGTTTAAGGTATAAATAATACTTTAATAATATTAAATGACCTAGACACATGTCCCAACCTCATTGGTTGTGTCATGGCCGACCAATACAAGCCATGGCCTAACTTGGGGACCCCATGGATCCACTTTTGTTGGGAAATAACATAAATTACTTTTTATTAAATGTTAAAGTGAAAATGACACTAACATAAAGTGTTTTACTAAAACAATTTTTAAGTAGGGTTACACAAGTCCAAATTTTGATTATAAATAGTCATTGGAAAGATAAAAAGATTTCCTATATCATAGTAGTTTTTTTATAATTTTTAGACATTAAATGAATTTAATTATTTATGACATAATAATGATGCAGCGATGACATCATTATTTGACGATTTAAATAAAATGGAAAGTTAATATAAAATCTATGAACTACACATGGCCAAAACCTATTGGATTAGTGGATTTCGATGCCTTATCACCTTATCCACGAATTCTATCAATGTGGGACCTTTTAAAACCGAAACACATTTTCAAATAATGTAATGTTCCTTTACTTTCCAAAAGTGCCCCTCCTCTCCTCTTATAAAAGGCCCCCACCTCTACCTCATTTCACACACTCTTCAAGCCATTGGCTCGGCCAACCCCTGCCCATTTGCTCTCTCCACATCCCTCTCCTCATCCTAGAGGATTCCCTTTGGGCAGAATCCTTTCAAAGGAAGCCTTTAGGCTCAACTCAAAAGGAGTTACACTTTTTAAGGTAATTCATTCTCTCATGTTCTTTTGTTTTATTTTGCTTCTCCAACCCCCTAAACTCTTTTTATTTACTTCTTTTGTAACAAAACCAGTATCTTAAATATACTAGGATGTTGTTATAAGATTTGTTTGAGCTACACTTCCACACAACTACATCAAATGGTTAAAGAACATAAGGTTTCCGTGGATGGCGAAATTCTGCCTCCCGAAACGATGATTGTTCAACACTCATTTAACACCTTCAAAGGTGGCCATTATGATGTCACTATTTTTATATATGATATATAATATGTTTATGTTTTCCTTAAGCTTCTGTTTTTTTCATTTTGGGCATACCTTTATGGTTTCCATTATGGGTAAAACACGATATCTTCATTTTAGGAAGCGCGGACTACCGCCCCCTGAAAGTGATTTGATTCGTTAATACCATATGTGGGATGTGTGAAGGATAAAGTTAATGATATTATATATGTTATTATACTGGAATTATAATATACTCTCATATCATTATGATTCCATTCCAGAAAATATGAAATAGAAATGGAAGTAGCGTTCATGCGTACGTACGGCTTACCGTCTCCATGAACGGTGCATTTCATTTCTTACCTCTAAATGTGATGTAATATTATAAATGAATGTATGTACTGGATATATATGACATATATGATATCTACATCATGAATACCATTCTGGATATAATTAACCTTTGACCAAATTAACAACATGTAAGTGTAAGAAGCCTATTTTTGACTTAAGAACCAAATACCGACAAAATGAACATTATTAACTTAAATAATTACATAATGTTCATATCATTGTAATAAGTGATATAATAAGGATAATGAAGTTGAAAATGGTTCTTAATAAGGTATATATTAACTCTAGTTTATTATTCAGGAGGTTAAAGAACGGTTGAGTCAAGTCAGACACGAGGTAAGGGAACTTCTTAACCCAACTTCCATTCTTTGGGTTAATCTCCTACTTTCAAATTATGTCATGATATTGTTATGTATTATCTTGTATTTGTACCTTCTTTATGTGTACTTATAGTTAATACACATAATAGATCTATTTTATTTATAAATGATCTTTGTAAGGGGATTTCTTAACCCAATTTCCATTCTTTGGGTTAATCTCCTACTTTCAAATTATGTCATGATATTATTATGTCCTATCTTGTATTTGTACTTTCTTTATGTGTACTTATAGTGAATACACATAATAGATCTATTTTATTTTAAAAATGATCTTTGTAAGGACTTCATCTCAATCTCCTTTCATTGAGGCATATTTCGTTTTATACACAACTTTATTTTATACGGTGTATAAACCCCTTTGACTATTACGTTTATTCAAAATGTTTTCTTTTATAATTATGTGATTTAAAAATAGATATATTTCTCTCCAATATATGAAAACCCAGTGAAAATGTATACGTACTTAACGCAAGCTTAAAAATGTTTTCAGAAAACCCGACTCTCGAGTGTGGTAGACAGGAAGGGATTGGGCGTGGACCCATCATGGCCTGTAATTAGTCGAGCAGTCTCAGAATTAGTTATTTTGTTTTCAGAAGCTTGCATAATGTTTTCAGAAAAACACTGGAGTATATTTGAGCAATTTTAAAAGTAAGTATCTTCTAAAAAAAGTGCATCGGCAGGTCTCATGAGACAAACTAGTGTCATGGCACTAGGCCTTGACAAAATCTTATTTGTGGTCTTGGCACGAGGCCTTGACTACGTGGTTATGATAGTCTGGCATTATGCATTCCATCATTATGAAAGTGGTTATTGTTATTGCATGTGATTATTCGACCAGTAGAATATCCATGTGAAGAAGTGAATGGCATTATCTCATTTTACTTTTGCCATATTATGTTGAAGTTCATGTTTAAAAGGCTTTTGTTTTATTTATACATTGCCTTAATTGTTAATGATTATTTATGAAAGCTTCCGCATTATTGTTATCCTTACTGAGCATTTGAGCTCACCCCTTTCAATGTTTAAAAATTTTCCAGGTTGTGAAGAAGTATTTTATGACTGACTTGCAAGAATAATCAGTGAAGATATGAGTGTGGAATATGAAGACCATGTTTTTTTGTAGTTTGTTTAATTTTGATGTAATGAAAGACTTATGAATGTATCTAGTGTTTCCAAGGCTACTAAACTAATCGGTCTTTCGAGACTTGATCTTTTGGGATCATGCCAATGTTACGAAGTAATGCACCGGCTCTGGGTAGCTGGGGTCGGGGCGTTACATTTAGTCACTCTCTAATACATCATTCCAAATACATTTTTGGAATATTGTGTCCATGAAATCTGCCCAAATATATGAACCACACTTCATTACTTAAAAACAAAAGTATTTCCTTGTGACAAATATCCAATCCATGTCAAGGTAATAGAAGGGATGCACTATCAAATTGACGTGGTGGCCCTCCTAGATGCATGATACCCAAAATTGGGAAAACAAAAAAGATCTATTCAATGTGCATGTCTCGACATGTTAAAATAATTATGTCATCTAATCACCAATGCCTCATTCAGTGTTCATATCAGAGGATGGGGTGAACACAGAGCATTTCATTTCACTTCACTCCCTAATCATCAAATTCCACCAAAAGTGACATCATGAAATGTCATAGCCTCAGGATGGCTTCAACAAATAGACTATGTTCACAACAGATAGAATGCTTAGTAAAAATCGTCCCTAACTGACTCTTGAAGGCGTCAGGTCAAAAATAGAGAGTCGTCAAAAGACTCCTACATCAATCATCCAAAAATATTGAGCAAGACTCCCACCTAAGGGTGTTCAATCATTAAGAATCGCCAATATCTTTGAAAATAGGTGGTTCAAGTGAAAATCATATAATAAACCCGTCCCATGTTTGATCAAATATCTATAAAATCAAGATATTAGTCATGGCAGTAAAAGTCACAGCAGTAGCATCAATGAAAATCTAGGAGAAACCCCAACCCATATTGTTGGGGGGTATTTTAACACAACCTTCAAGGCTGATAAAAAAGGTACGAAAGGTTGTGGAAATGGAAGAGAAACATCCCCAGTCCACCGAGCTGGGTTTTTTTTCACCTCAATAGCCTCCTCAATAGAAGTAAATCTTCTCCCAATTAGAGAGAATTCCAAAAAATATATCTTCTAATATTATCATAAATCATGACCCGGTGTCCTCACTTGGAACATGAATGACAAAATTGTCTGGAAATTCCTTTCAGATCATCATTCTTCAAACGATTCCAATAAGACCAGTGAAGGAGAGAATGGGGCCTCATAGTGGGAATAAAAAAAGAAATCTCTCAAGGAGGATGATTAAATATTTATAATGTGTTATGTATCAGTGAATTTAGTTAACACCGCCCATGAAGATGCTATAAAACATGATGCCAATATGGAGTAATGAGAGGAAGAAGTTTCTATTCTTTATACGGTCTGCACCGAAATAACTGAAGAAGGTGTGCATACCTAAAACTAGAATCTTGCTATGAATTTGGGGATTCCCTTGATTGCTCTAGTACTACCTCCTTGATGAGAATATTCTAATGAAAAGGGTAAAGGTAAGGTCATACACCAACTGACTTCTGAAGAGGTTCAACTCCTCACACTCGGGGAAAGATTTTCTTAGCAAGAGGAAGAGATGAATGATTTGAGAAGACTCAACATAGATCTACTTTGAGGGAACATCACTAAAAAATATGTTCTAAAAGAAGATCCTCACCCAATTCTCCCAACCAATGCACCTCAACAAAGATGGTTCGTCCCAGTAGTTAAAATGGAGAAAAAACATCTGCTCAATCTGGGGTACTGATAACCAATACATATGGACCCCATGACAGCAATATATCATAAGTTACCTCCCTTGGGTACACAACTAGGGTTGGGTCAGACACATCCTCACAGACCAGCCCCAATAGGCTACCCATTATGGGTACAAACAGAGTCGCCACAGTTGGACCTACCTATTGTTTCCCCTGTTTAATCTCTTGTTCAACCAAACATCCCTTAAGGTATTATCAATATAATTTATTAATTGGTAGCTCCATTGGAAGCTATAGAAGAACAATTTTCACTAATGAAACTAGATATAAATATTTACCCTGAATGGGTGGATTTGACCCCTCCCCCACTGAACTTTAGGAACCCTATATTTCCAATTTTCAATCATATCATGTCCCACTATGATCCCATTATGGGAACCTCAATACAATAAGAATCAATGAAACTTAGGTGCTTTATGAAAACACTGTAAGGTCCAACCTTCATATGGTATAATAGTTTACTAGATCGGTCAATTTCGGGATGGGAAGATCTTCATCGAAAGTTTCTCTTTCAATTCCACTCAACATTGTAGAAGAAAATAGTCCTAGACCTCTCAAAATGAAAACAATAGGAGAATGAAAGGGTCTCAAATTTCATTTCTTAGTGTAAGGGGTTTACCTATTTCTTAAATCTACAGCTTCCCCAAGAAGATTTATTGTCCATATTCATAGATAATATTTATGATGAGTTGCACACACTGCTCATCCCTATGAAATATATAGAAGGATTTCATGATCTTTCTTTATTTACTCAAGGATTGGAAGATTCTATCTTGAAAACCAAGGACAAGTCCTAAGTAATTTCATCAGCTCAAGGGAAGAGAATAGTGAAAGTAAAGGCTTCCACAGACATGCTTAATCCATCCCATGAACTAGCTCCATCTCCAAAGCCCATACCATATTATGCGGAACCCCCTTCTGAGCATCAGCTTTAACACCTACCATGTTAGGATGAGAAAAAAGAGCAGAGTCAAAACTTTTTTGAGGAACTAAATAATAAAGCTTATTTTTCTGATATTAGTATGCACCTTACTAATTCAATGTGACTTTATAGAACAACTTTCTCAAGCTGCTGAATCTTAAGAGGCCTGAGGAGGATGGTCTAGAATATCTCCCAAAAAAATTCACCTTATACTAGATGTTGGGTCACAATATCTAATAATTATTTATTTTCAAATACATCCTACAAAAAATGGTGTACTTTGGGAAAGTAAAGTTGGGAAAACCACCCCTGTAGGTAGTGTGTGTTTCTTCCACCAATCCAGAGGAAGAGGGTGAATAAAAAGAGGTTACCAACAAGAATTCATATAATTTCAGTGATTGTATGACTTAAAAAATAAAAATGAATCATTATATCCTCTGAGAACAGTTGGAACAACCAACTATGCCCCCATCCACTTCCTATGTGGAGCAGTTGACTCAGTCGGAACCACAGTCCTCTAAAGGTTTGTCTTCTAAAAAACAACATGGATGGAAGAGAAGGAACCAAACACAGGAAGTTGAACTTGCACCAAGTCCAATGTTGTCTTTAACTCTTTTTTGGAATCCATGCCTTCAGTAAAAAAATCATGGGCACCGCCCCACCAAATTTTACTATAAGAGTTGACCTACCAGACAGAATCCTTGTCAGAAAAGGAATTAATCTTCAGACTCATTAATGTCATTCACTTAATGGATACTTTATATGATGATGAATATGGTTATGAACCTAAGTTCCCTGCATCCGATTGAGGAATTATGGGAAGAGGACACATGGGATGAGGATATAGGGGGAGATATGGTCATGGAAGAAATCAATACTCTGACCACATCCCTGCACAGACTGTCTATGCTGCATAAACTCATGGGAGAACCCTTCAGTGAGTCCAGAAGGAGAAATAAAGTTCCCCCACATATGCCAGTAGTACCCTAACCTAATTGTTTTAGAGGATCTATTAAAGTAGGAACCATCATCAAATCAACCTCAATGCACAGGAAGACCTAGTCAACCAACCCATCAAGGATAGGAGTGCCTTTAACTCCTATTCCAAGGGATGATCTTCTTATTTCAAGTGCATAAATTCCTAAATCATGTATGAGAGTGCATCCTCATGTTGGTAAGGGAAGACCTTTATCCCATAAGTATGACATTATAAAGTAATTGGCCCTGATTCTAGCCAAGTTTTCAATCTTGGATTCTCTAAGTCTATTAAAATACCTCTAGGAATCACTCATAGAGGCTTTGTTAAGCCCCCAAAAGTTTGACATTGAGGTTACCACTATTGAAATATATCATATAGAGATAGATACTACTGAATGTCACATAGTCATCTCTTTAATGGAACAATATAAATATGTCATTATACAATGACACATAAAACCCTTGTATGTGTCTAAAAAGATAAATGATGTTGATGTTTGACAAGCTTTCATTAACAATAGCTTAAGATCCAACCTTATTCTAGTCCAGACACTCCATTAATTGGGTTACAATGAGGCCCACTTTTACCCTTTTTCTCTAACATTTCAAGGTTGTGACAAGAGCAGGAAAAAGATATAACATCCCAATATTTTATGGTATGCCTCTTTTAAAGTTAATCTTTTTTAAATCTTACATTACACACAACACTCATCTTAAATGAACAATGAAATATTATTATAACCTAGAAATTAGAATGGCAAGAATGAACAAGATTAAATGAATTATGAAAATATGGTTTACACATTTAAATATAATGAATTATTTGGTAACCAATTATTTATAAATGAAGATAAAACCCTTTTTAAAATAAAAGTAAAACTTTTTCTAAAAAACTATTTAAATGCGAACAAGTGTGTTTTATACGAATAAAATAAACAAATGACACTTTTTTGGATTATATTAATAATATATATATATATATTATTAAATATAATTCATTTTATTTGTTTTCTATACATGATATAAGAACAAATCCAATTTTATGCATAAAAGATATATTTTATAAAAAGATAGTTTTACCACCTTTTGATGGTGCATTTGTTTTTAATCTAGTTTTTAATACTTTAATAAATTCTATTTGAAAAAATAAACTTATTATTTGAAATAAGAATATTAAAATTTAATTTTATCAAATTTTTGATATTTTTATGATAAGTTTCATGTTTTGATGAATAGTAAAAAAAATAATGAATTTTAATTGGAAAAATATTTTTCGGATAAATAATTTATACTGTTAAATTATATTTTTTGATTAGTTTTAAAATATAATGAGATAAATTTTATATAATTTAATCCAATTTAGGTCATTTTAATCAATTTCACATTGAATTTGGATATATAAACATTTCAATCTTTTGAACATTTTCACTTTAAAAACTCATCTTCTCGTTCTGTCAACGGGATTAATTTTAAATTAATTTTAGAAATTATGTTTTTTGAATTTTAAAAAATGGAATCCATATTTTTAATTTGAAGGTAAAATTTTAGTAAATTAGTTCCTTTTATTTTTGTACAATATAAATAGTGACTTTAGTATTTTTTAATTACCACGACTATTGGTAAATCAGGTAATTAAAGGTAAAAATAATATTATAAATATTATAAAATTACCCTAACACTTGTCCAAATTTTATCGGATGAGTTATTTTCGATCAAAATCATCCTTGGTCCAATTTTATGAGCTCTTGGATCCACTTGAATGACTTTAATCCTTTTATAGTATTTTATTTTAAGGAAAGTTAAATATGTCATACTCATATTTTTAATAAGTATTACATTTTTAACATGTGGTTATTCAAAATATATCTTTGACTATAAATATTAAATTGAAATCTAAAATTTTTATCTTCATCATGGTAATTTATTTTTAATTTTTAGGAAATAAATAATTCCCTTAAATTCTTACACAATAATGATGAAGTAATTGTTTAATTAATGAAAATATAAAATAAATGAAAATAATAATATTAAAATAAATATAATTTTAGATAATTAATGTCATAAACTAATTTTATAGATGACCTAAGAATGTTAGATATGTATTAAAAAAATTCAAATATATCATGTTTTTATGATATTTTAAAAAATTCAAGTAATGAATAGTATCAAAATTGACATTAATGGTATATTAAAAATAAATAATAATTTATTAGATGATATAAAATTCATAAAAATCTAAAATTCATCCAAATGATTGTGATAAGGTTTTAAATGTCATAAATGATCCATTTATAGTTATTTTAGAATTTTATGGTAACTATATTAACCCTTAAGGAGTAAAAACACATGTTGTCATGGTAAGAGTTAAAGGGATTAAATAAGGGTTAAAGCCAAATGATAAGAGTAATAATATGACCTAAAATTGTATAAAAATTATTTTTTGAGATTATTTAGACCCATAATCATCTTTTATTATAAATAAATCACTTTATATCCATTTTAAAATGAAAATTAATTTATATTAATTTAATATTTTTGGAGTTTCCAAAAGTGCCCCTCACCTCAACTATAAAAGGGTACCTCCTCCATCACTTACTCACACCAATTTGAGCCTTATATCTCAATAAAAACCTAACCATTAATATTACCAACATCCTTATTCAATTTCTGGAGGTCCTTGTCTTCCAAAAAGACAAACCATGTATCCCTTAAGAAGAGATCTAAAAGAAGTCCACTGAAGAAGAGGTAATCATTTTTACCAACTCATTCAAGTTCATTTATTCTTATACTTACTATTCATGTGTTGTTTCTATTATAAAGTAACAAATCCAAGAACATTTATATTATAAGATGTTATTATGATTATGGGATAAATATATTCCACTTCTTATCCATCTTGTGAAAAAAGAAATCATTGCGCGTGAGTGTGTGCGGCTTACCGTCTCCTTGTCATGGTGTAATCTTATTTTCCTCACCACTTTACTTTGATTGGTATAATGGTGGAAATAATGAATATATATGGTAATTATGGCATGATATTTATTCTGGATAATTAATATACCATCCAATTTCTTATCCTTTCACCAATAATGGAATGATATCACCACTCGTGCGTACATACGACCTACCGTCTCCATGATGCGATGCGATTCATTTTCCATATCCAACAGTCAAGAATATATATAAAAATGTATTTAATGATTAAATAATATATTTATAACATTAATATAATTTTTTATATGTTGTATCTATATTCTATGTAAAATAACTGAGACATTCATGACAAAACATCCATAAAAAATGAAGCACTTAACACCTGAAACAAAGGTAATAACGAAATATTATCAACAAACAGGTGATAAAATAATATAATAAGATCATATATGATATAATAAATATGAAAAAGGTTCTTATATAAGTTAATAACATTATTAAAACCATTATACATGAGGTTAAATCACATTCAACTAAAGGAAGTGTAAGGTAAGGAACTTCGTCTCAATCTCCTTTCATTGAGGCATAATTTGATATTATACACCCACCTTCTTTTATGAGGTATATATACAGACCCTTTGACTTATCATTTCATTAATTTATTTGTTATAATTTTATTTAATTCTATGTTAAATTTTATTACTTCATGGGTCTTATGATTTAAATGTTTAAAGTGGTATGAGACACCTTTAATGTTTAAAGATTTAATTATCAAATCTTTTTATCCATGTAAATATTCCTGATTTTATTTTACATATTTATTTATATGGATATAAAAGGATTATGAAGGAAATTTCATGTCTATTTTTAATTTCATTCAAATATTTTAAAAATGAATCTTTTTACATGTTTTATATGAAACGTTCTAACAAATGACGAAAGGAATGTTCTATTTTTTTAACGTACACAATGACAACAAATTTCCCACTAACATGACTATTATTTAATTTCTATCTTCCTATGAAAGATTACATATTTTATTAAATGAAAAAACCCTCTTTCTTTATTTTTGGGATATTTGTTATTTAAAATGGTTATTTAAAAAAAAGAAAATGGTATTTTTATATGAAATTTTTTTTTATATGGGTTTAACATGAGTTTTTCCTAAATAATTTTTCTATGATTTTATTAGAGTATTTTCATCTATGTTAACACCTTTTGTTGAATATTATGATTAGTTGAGGTTTATCTCTTATAATATAATCTAACAGATTTTATTTAATGGTTTATGATTAGTTTGATTGTGGATGTGATATTTTGACACCATTCATGGTTTATGGTTAAAGTATTCACATTTTATATGCTAGTTTTTCAATAAAAATGTTTATGTTGTTTATGTTTTATCCCATTAATATGAGGAAATAATTGGACTTAGTAAGCGACGGGCGAGTCCCACTATATCCCCTCTATGCATCAGTGGGTCTCATGAGACAAACCATATATGGATTTGGTTGAGGCCTTACTGATTTATTTTTAGATGTCTTGGTCAAGGCCTCAACCATATGTTTCATATGTCTAGTATTATTCATTTCATCATTGTGAGATTAGTCATTGATTTATATGTGATTATTAGACTGGTAGAATATCCATGGTTAAGTTTCTTAGCTCATGTAATTATTTAAATAGCATGTTTTTTAGTTATTTACCTTGCTATATTATTTATGTCATATTTACTCTTAGCTTTCATTGTATTTTTACCCTTATTGAGCATTTGAGCTCACCCATTTCATATGTTTCATTTTTACATAGGATTCTAAGAAGTATGTTATGAATAATATGTAGGGTTACACAAAGGAGGAATAATGGAAGACTCAATGAAATTCTTTGTGTAATTTATGTTTTAAAATGTAATGTGGGTTTCAAGTATGTGTCTAGTTTACCATGACTACTAAAATATTCGGTCCTTCGGGGTGTGATTCATTGTATCTTATGTCAATGTAATAAAGTAAGTCACTATCTCTGAGCTACTGGAGTCTGGGTATTTATAATTGGTATTAGAACATATTTAATAGAAACCTTGGGAACTAGATTTTAGAAAACATGGATTAGAAAACATAACCCTTTGACTGACTTATATGATAAGTATAAGTATAGGATATCATCCTATAGATTTGTTAATACCATGGATAACCTAGGTTAAACATTTGGAATCATATATTGAGAAGAATATTTTATGATTTAGACATCCTATAAATGATTCTTCATGATTATATCACTATGATTAGTGTTGCTCGCATTGTGCTTTGGGTTTTGGTCAATAGTTAGAATCAACAAGGTTATATAAGTAATGGTTATACTCTTGATTATAAATAGACTAAAAAATACAAATGAAAGTAATGAGGTGTTAAAGAATAATATGATGATGCATAGTTAATGGTTTCAGAATGAAGTAGAATGATTAAAGTTATTTTGTATTCAGATTCAAGAATTATGTCATCAATGGTGCTCTCGTTATAATAATCATGAGATATATAAGAAAAAGTTTTGACATGTTCCTATCTTGGGGTGTGACAAAAACAAATATAACCTAAGTTAAAATGTAGTAACGTGGTTAACCTAAGTTTTCTCCGGAGAGGAGCGCACAACAATCAAGCTGTCACATTAAATTTGAGAAAGAATAGTATATTGTTTTTGAAATTATTTTATTTTGAAAAGGAACTCAAATGACAAAACAAAACAAATAAATGAATAAAAATACTAAAAACAAATTGAAAAATAAATATATTGAAAATGGGAATATGAATTGATTGATTGGGTCAGGATCAGTTTTCCAATTGCAATGTTATCATAGTTCTAATTTATCCAATCCTCTTTTACTAAGTTGATTAAAGTGTGTTTCCATGATCACTTCCTCTCACCCCCTTGGTCAAATGGTGATGGTGAGAGTAAACCTTGATAATATCTCAGATTGGTCTACTCTCCTTTCTATGTGTGAAAGATTTGCTGCGAATATCCTCAATTGACATAGGTAATTCCTGATCGGGTCTTGTTTATCCCAAACAACTAAGAATATCCACTAACCCTCCCACGCGTACCGACGATAGCCAAGTACTTCACCACTAATCCATGATTTATTCCATAATATATAGACCATAACCTAATGGAGATAGAAAATTATCATCGACCAAAGCAACATCAACAATAGAATCTAAAACAAAATATGATCGTACTTGATAGTAAAAACCGTTATTAGACATTGAAATCAACTTCGCAAAAGAGAGAAAATATTTCATAACATTAAGTGCATGAACTCAAACATTACAAAAAGTAAAACCTCTAATTCCCAAATCACTCAAATTATTACCCCTCCATTTTAAGGGAATCCATGTATAAGGGGGAAGAAGAAGACATTACAAAAATAAAAAGAAAGAAAAGAGGGGAAATGAAGAACATAAAATTTCTCCTCCAGAATCCTTCCAATGAAGGTTGTCTTATGTTATACCCACCAGAATCCCAAAAATCACCAATGTATCTTATTAAAAGTTGTTCACAATTTAGATTTATATTGACTCTCAAAATTTCAATGTAATTGTACACTTTTATAAAAAGTTATACTTTAAGTAATGAAGTGAACTTTTTCTTCCTGAGGAGACTCTTCAACTTCTTCTTTTTGGTCACATGAAATGGGTGATTTAATGACCGAATTTCTTCATTAAATTTAATGTGAGAATGATTAGTGGAGTCCTCTTCCTTTTCCAGCTGGAATCACATCATTTGGACACATGTAGACCGATATATGACTCATTAATTAAGATGGGATCCATTTTTTCGGCCATCAAACGTTTTCCACTTAATGAATTTTTCTGGGTCATTGTGTATCGAATTGGACCTTGGTTCAGAAGACAAAGTTGAATCCCATGGGCATGTAAATACTAAAAAAAATAATCAGTTGATTTGGATTAAAATTGTAAATGATATTCCCGAAATACAGAATCTCTACAAAACTAATAAATTTCCAGAATTAACCAATTTTCACAATTAAGCTCATAATTCAACAAAACACTAAAATGATACAAATAAGCTCAAATTGATTAATTATAAGGGGTTAAATAATTTAAACACATATGAAAAATAATGAAAATATTATCTTTATCAATTCCCTCTCACTTAGAACTTGGACTCCCAGACAAGTCAACATCAGAATCAAATCAAAGCAAATTCAAAACACATGCCATTGAGATCCACCAATTCTGTACCAAGAAATAAAAGATATCACACCTCATCAAAAACCATTATTCCAAGTTATCACATCAGATCATTCAATATTTTTTCTATTCATTTCTCCTTCCATGCACACAAGACACCTACCTCACATGAATTTTCTTGCATCTCACAAATATTAATTTTTAACAAAGTTTTTCTCATACAAACCAATGCAAGGGTCACCATAGGTTTGACAAACTCCTACTTCTCCATCTGATATGAGTCAAGGAAATGTGTTTATCAAGAGGAATTTGCAGGGTTGTTCTGTGGCTTTCATTTGGTAGGATTTTTATGTAAAAAAAAAATCTGAGGTTGAATGAGGAGGGCTTGGCGCTTTTTGAAGCAAAATTGCACATTTTAATTTCTGCTCAAGTATGGTATCCTACTCACTCCCTTAGTAGCAATTAAGCTCTATCATCATGAAATATCAAGAAATTTTCAAACATATCATCATTTCAGTAGAAAAAATTTAAATCTTCCCAAACATGATTTTTCTTGAAAGCTCCAGAAAAGGCACAACTTCCTTCCTCCATTAGAAGCTTCAGAAAGGCACAACTTATTTTATCATAAAAGCTTCAAAAAAGGCACAAATTTCAAGAGAATGATTTTTCATCAGAATACACATCTCTTCATCATTTTATTTTCCACCCAAAGTTTCACCAAATGAGTTAGCACAACACAAGACAGCTTCCCCCACACTTAAGTTCAACTAGATCATGCAATTTAACTTCAAGAGTAGGTTGGATAGGGAAAATTGGCTTGTAATGTGGATAACCTAATAGGTTGTTCATATATTATAAGGTCTATAGGGATTAAATGTACAAGGAAGACCAGAATTAAAGAGATTATCTTGAAAATGTGGCTTTAAAACCAAAGAAAATCCTCAATCATTTAAAAACCCTGTACCCCAAACCCTCAAGTTTTGAAAGGAATAAATCAAATTCTAGTTAAAATAAGCATGGTTTGTTTGTCTCAAGAAGTGAGGTGAATGAAAAGAATATGACAAAAATGGTTCATAAGCCTCACAAGAAAATGATTTCAAATATAAATATATTGAAATGTGGCATGGGATTAAAAAATCTGAGTACTTTTTATGAAATTCCCAAAGAATTGAACTTGAAACAAAATCATTTTTAGCATTCATTTAAGCTTAGTTTCATGGAATAAATTGGTTCACTCAATGTAATGGGTTTCAAAAATGGAAAGGATAATCATTTCAGCTCAAAAGTTTCAAAAACACACCAAAAACTGAAAAATAAACACACAAAAATTTGAAAACACACAATTTTTTTATTTTTTTGAAAAACACACAACAAATGAAAATCCTAAACTACAAAGGTTACCTCACCCACACTTAAATGATGCATTGTTCTCAATGAGTTAAAATGGATGTAACATCTAAGAAAATTTTAAATTGAATCACAATAATCAAGTAAGTGTAAAGGAGAGGTACAACCTAACTTATTGGTAATGAAACATTGAGTTAAGCTCCTAAGTGTTGCACACTGAAAACCTAGAAGAAGAAAAAACAAAAACAATAACAAAAGAAAACATAAGAAATTTATTAAAATAAATGAAAATAAAAATAGGATGAGAAAATAATGATAGATATTGGTTTAATCCCCCAAGTGGGCCCTCGGTTTTGAATGCCTCTAGATGGGCAGTTCTGGTTGGTTATCCCCAATCTAATGGTGGGTAAAGTTTCTTTCTCATGAACCAATAAAACTTATTCCTTAAATCATGCACTTCATCCTTTTTTTTGGACACCATGGGTATAGTACACCAAATCCACCCCTAGGACAATAAGATACAACTTTCTTGGTGGGGGTAGGACAAAGAATGATTCCTCCACTTTCATGGTTTCTACTTGAACAATATCTTCTTTATTCTCCAGTTGTTGCTAAAAGTGTGTTGCATAATTGAAAAAATCAAAGGGAAAGTAAAAGTGTAATTCAATATGAATAAAATTAAATCATTAAAGATCAATATCAAATTATTCCCTTTCAAATTATGCATCCTGT
The DNA here is from genome assembly GCA_963277665.1 of Viscum album. Lineage (NCBI taxonomy): Eukaryota > Viridiplantae > Streptophyta > Magnoliopsida > Santalales > Viscaceae > Viscum > Viscum album. The sequence continues at coordinate 618,755,292 of OY728162.1, read as the reverse complement.
ATCCCATTTTCCTTAGGAAAATCCATGTGGATCTCCTCTTAAACTCCCTCTAATAAACAATAAACATGTTCAGGGAGCTCCATATTTTCCTCTTTAAGCACATCTTCCTTTTCTTCCTCGTCTGCCAAGACAGTACATGAGTTGGTCGAATCTGAAAATTTCAAGCAAGGGGAGGTGATACTCAATTCAGATTAAATAAAATTAGAAGATAATGTGTTCAAGAAAATATCATCTCCCTAATTTTTCTCATCTTCAATTTTTTCTTTTGTAGGAAGTGCCTCATGGAGTAGAGATTCTCTAGAATGAGTTAGGTAGTCAGGTTCCTCAATATTCTCTTCAAATTCCACCACGTTGGTGGTGTATTCCTTCAATGATGCTAGATCTTCTACATTATGAGTAACTGTAGGATTAAGTAGTTCCTCACACTCGTTCCAGAAGTCATCCAAATCTTGTTGATCTCCCATAAGTACTTCATAAGGCAAATCAAGGATGATAAGGTAATCCAATTCCATTAAAGGATCAAGTTTAGGTTCGGGTTTTTCTTGGGATGTGTGAACATATTCAATTATCCATTCCATTTTTCTCTCTAGAACATGTATTTCTTCTCAGAGTCCTTACAACTTATCTTTTTTTTGAATTTACTCTTCTTGTTGCACCTCAACCACTTCTTGATAAAATTCTGGGAAGTACTCTTGGAGTTCAACTAATTCTCTAGCCAATCCCTCCAATACTGAGTATTCAAGGTTTTCTTTAAGGTCTTGAATGAGATCCTTGAGTTCATCCACCTTGTTGATTTGGATTCGAGCTCCCCTGATCTGTTTAGAAAAGAGATAAACACTATCCTCTATAGACCATGGGGAGTCAATAATTGGTTCTTTCACTCATGGATAATTTTTCCATGAATTAAAGAAAAAATCATTTGAGAACATCATGGCAAAATATTTTTTATGTTTTTTTTTAATTTGAAAAGAGTCAAATATTTATAATTGGATTGTTGGCACAGCCTCCCCAGCAATAGCGCCATGTTTTGACATGTGCCTATTGTGGGGTGTGACAAAAACAAATATAAACTAAGTTAAAATGTAGTAAAGTGGTTAACCTAAGTTGTCTCTAGAGAGGAGTGCACAACAATCAAACTGTCACATTAAATTTGAGAAGGAAGTGTAGATTTTTTTTGAAATAATTTGATTTTGAAAAGGAACTAAAGTGATAAAAAACAAATAAATGAAGAAAAATAATAAAAACAAATTAAAAAATAAAGAGATTGAAAACAGGAATATGAACTGATTGATCGGGTTGGGATCAGTTTTCCAATTGCAATGTTATCATAGTTTTAATTTATCCAATCCTCTTCTACTAAGCTGATTAAAGTGAGTTTCCACGATCGCTTCTTCTCACTCCCTTGGTCAAATGGTGATGGTTAGAGTAAACCATTATAAGATATCATCTTGGTATACTCTCCTTCCTATGTGTGAAAGAGTTGCGGAAAATATCCTCAATTGACATAGGCAATTCCCAATCGGGTCTTATTTATCCCAAACAATGAAGAATATCCACTACCCCTCCCATACGTACCGACGATCGCCAAATACTTCACCACTAAGCCATGATCTACTATATCATATATAGACCATAACCTAATAGAGGTATAAAATTATCATTGACCAAAGCAACATCAGCAACAAAATCTAAAACCAAATACGAATGTACTTGATAGTAAAAATCGTTATTAGAAATTGAAACCAACTTCACAAAAGAGAGAAAATATTTCATAACATTAAGTGTATGAACTCAAAAATTACAAAAGGGAAAACATCTCCTTCACCAATAACTTATATTATTAACTCTCCATGTGAAGGGAATCCATGTATAAGGGGGAAGAAGAAGACATTACAAAAATAAAAAGAAAGAAAAGAGGGGAAAGGAAGAACATAAAATTTCTACTCTAGAATCCTTCTACTTAAGGTTGTCTTTTTTATGCCTAATATACTCTCGAAACTCACCAAGGTATCTTCTTAAAATTTGTTCAAAATTGAGTTGTATATCAACTCTCAAAATTTAAATGCTTTTGGACACATGTAGAAAAAGTTATACTCAAAGTAATGAAGTGAACTTTTTCTTCCTGAGGAGACTCTTCAAATTCCTCTTTTTGGTCACATGAAATGGGTGCTTTAATGACCAAATTACTTAATGAAATTTAATGTGAGAGTGATGAGAGGAGTCCTATTACTTTTACAGATATAATCACATCATTTTGACACATGTAGGCTGATATATTCCTCATTGATTAAGGTGGGGTCAATTCTTTCATCCAGCAAACTTTTTCCACTTAATGAATTTTTCTGGGTCATTGTGTGTCGAATTTGACCTTGGTCCAGAAGATAAAGTTGATGGACACGAGCATGTAGATCCTAAAAAAAATAATCAGTTGATTTGGATTAAAATTATAAATGATATTCTCAAAATACAGAAGCTTCACAAAACTGATAAATTTCCAGAATTAACCAATTTTCACAATTAAGCTCATAATTCACTAAAACACTAAAATGATACAAATAAGCTCAAATTGATTAATTGGAATGGGTTAAATAATTGAAACACATGAAAAATAATGAAAATATTATCCCTATAAATTGTACTATAGTAATTATTCTTGAAGTATTTTGAAGCATGAATGTTTTCATTAAAGTTGTTAAGGTGATAAAATATTTTTTATGTGACAATAAGACATGTATTATATAATTTGGGGAATCTAATGTTAAGTTTATTCTGGTGACCTTATTTCTAAATTTTTGGACTTTGAATTTGGATAGAAGTATTTCAAATAAGTCTTAAGTTAACTACTTATGGAATAGATTAAGTTGAACTTTGGATATTATTATTTGAGGTTTAAGTATGGTTTATTATATTCGACAATATATGTTAACCATTTTGGTTTTGATAAATATTTAGAAGAAGAATAAATTACATGAGGACCTTATGATTCATTAAAAGTTCTTCAAGTATGAAAAATTCATCTTGAACATTCATTTCTTGGAATAAGAGACAAAGTGAAAATATATCGAAGCACAACCAAAGGATGAGATTATGACATGGAAATAAATCAAGTATGTTTTATTGAGTGTTTTATTTAAATAGTAAAAGAATACATTAACTCTAGAAAATAGTTTTTTGAACACAAAAAAATTCCATTTACTTTTCTTTCTGAGAAATCAATGGTCATTTAACCAAACACAAATTTAAGATTTTGTGATGGTTAAATTTCTAATGACCGCATTCTCTATCACTCTTCATCAGAACTTGATAGTTATATTTATCTTCTATTACCATGTTTTCACTTTTTGCTAATGTTCTCCTATTTAAAAGGCTAATTTTTTTGTGACCTTCACATTTCTTTTTCCCTCTTATTAAGAGGATGTTTTATTAATCCTATTTACGATGTGGGTTTCACATAAAGGAACTTTCAAGTATCAACCTTATATTTTTTAAGTGTAATTTCAAATTGTGATAGTTAAATTTATTGAAGGAGGAGATAATGTAACACCACAATATTTTATGGTATGTCTCTTTTTAAGTTAATATTTTTGAAATCTTACGTTGCATGCAACACCCAACTTAAATGAATAATGAAATATTATTATAACCTAGTGGTTAGAATGAAGAGAATGAAAAAGATTAACTAAATCATAAAAATATGTTTTACATGTTTAAATATAATGAATTATTTGGTAACCAATTATTTATAAATGAAGATAAAACCCTTTTTAAAATAAAATTAAATATTTTTCTAAAAAAACTATTTAAATGCACACAAGTGTGTTTTACACCAATATAATAAAAAAATCACACTTTTTGGATTATATTAATGGAATATATATATATATATATAATATTTAATATAATTTATCTTATATTTTTTCTAGACATGATATAAGGACAAATTCAATTTTACGCATAAAATATGTATTTTATAAAAAGAGAGTTTTACTGCCTTTTGATGATGCGTTTGTTTTAAATATATTTTTTTGACACTTTTATCAATTATATTTGAAAAAATAAACTTATTTTTTGAAATAAGGATATAAAAAATTTCTTTTATTTAATTTTTGATATTTTTCTAATAAGTTTCATGTTTTGATGAATAGTAAAAAAATATTGAATTTTAATTGAAAATAGCTTTTTCATCTAAATAATTTATAGTGTTAAATTATATTTTTTATTGGTTTTAAATTATAATTAGATAAAATTTATATCATTTAATATAATATAGTTAATTTTAATAAATTTCACATTGAATTTGGATATAGAAACATTTCAATCTTTTGAATATTTTCACTTTAAAAACTCAACATCTCGTTCCATTTACGAGATTAATTTTAAATTAATTTTAGCCAATTCTATGTTTTGAATTTTTAAAAATGGATTATATATTTGGAATTATAAGTTAAAAATTTATTAAATTGATCCCTTTTATTTTTTGACAATATGAATAGTAACTTTAATATTTTTTTAATTACCACAGTTAAGGGTAAATTGGGTAATTAAGGGTACAAATAATATTATAAACATTAGAAAATTACCATAACACTTGTCCTAATTTTATTTTATGAGTGATTTTAGACCAAAATAATCCTTGTTCCTATTTTATGAGCTCTTGGAGCCACTTGGATGACTTTAAGCCTTTTATAGTATTTTATTTTAAGGAAGGTCAAATATATCAAACTCGTTTTTTTAATAAGTATTATATTTTTAATATGTGATTGTTCAGAATATATCTTTAACTATAAATATTAATTTTAAAGATAAAATATTTATCTTAATCATGGTCATTTATTTTTAATTTTTAGGAAATAAATAATTACCTTTAAGTCTTACACAATTATGATGTAGTAATTGTTTAATTAATGGAAATATCAAATAAATTACATTAAAAATATGAAAATAAATATAATTTGACATAATAAATGAAATAAAAGAATTTTATATATGTAATAGACATATTAGGGATGTATTAAAAGTTTTTTTTGAATATATCATGTTGTTATGATATTTATAAAAATTTAAGTAATGAATAGTATCAAAATTGACATTAATGATATTTTAAAATAAATAATATTTTATTAAATGATATAAAATACATAAAAATATAAAATTTGTCCAAATTTTTTGTATAAGGTTTAAAATTTAATAAATGATCCATTTATGATTCTTTTGGTATTTTATAGTAACTATATTACCCCTTAAGGAGTAAAAACACATGTTGTCATTGTATGAGTTAAAGGGATTAAATAAGGGTTGAAGCCAAAAATAAGGGTAAGAATATAACCTAAACTTGTCTAAAAATATTTGTTGATAATATTTCGAAACATAATAATATTATATTTTAAATAACTTACTTTTTATCCATTTTATATGAAAATTAATTTATATTAATTTAATATTTTTATAGTTTCCAAAAGTGACCCTCACCTCAATTATAAAAGGGAACCTTATCCCTCACTTCCTCACACCACTTTAAGCCTTATAGATCAACAAAACCCTAAAATTTTATCTTAAAAACATCCTTATATAAGTTTTTGAGGTCTTGTTCTTCCAAAAAATACCAATCATAGATCCCTTAAGAAGATATCTAAAAGAAGTCCACCGAAAAAGAGGTAATCATTTTCACAAACTCATTCAAGTTCATTTCTTCTTCTACTTCCCATTCATGTGTTGTATCCATGATAAAGTAATAAATCTGGTATAATATATATTTTTTTATGATACTATTATTATTAGGCAACCATATTCTACCTCTTATTCATCCTATGAAAAACAAAATCACTGTGCGTGCGTGAGTACGGCTTACCATCTCTACATCGTGGTGTAATTTGTTTTTCATCACAACTTTACATGTGTGGTTATAATGATGGAAATAATATATATATATGGTACTTATGACATAATATTGATTCTGTATAACTAATATAACATCCAATTCCTTAACATTTCACCAATAAGGGAATGATACCATCACTTGTGCGTACGTACGGCATGCCATCTCCACAACGCGATGCGGTTCATTTTCCATGTACAACATTAAAGAATGGTTCTAAAAATGTATTTAATGATTAAATATGATATTTATAACATTAATATCATTATTTATAAATTGGATCTATATCATATGCAAAATAACAGAGACATTCATAACAAAACATGCATAGGAAAATGAAGCACTTAACACTCAAAACAAGGGTAATAACAAAATATTATCAACAAACTGGTGATAAAATAATATAATAAGATCATATATGATATCATAAATATAAAAAATGTTCTTATATAAGCTAATAACATTATTAAAATCATTATATAGGAGGTTAAATTATTTTCGACTAAAGGAAGCTTAAGGTAAGAGACTTCATCTCAATCTCATTTCATTGAGGCATAGTTTGATGTTATACACCCACCTTCTTTTATGAGGTGTATATACAGCCCATTTAACTTATCATTTAATTAATTAATTTATTATCATATTATTTAATTTTATGTTAAATGTTATTCATTCATATGGATTATTATTTAAATGTTCAAAGTGGTGTGGGACACCTTAAATGTTTAAAGATTTAATTATCAAATATTTTTCTCCGTGTCAATATTTTTTATATTATTTTACATATTTAATTATAAGGATATAAAAGTATTATAAAGGATATTTCATGTATATTTTTAAATTCATTCAAAGGTTTTCAAAATTAATCTTTTTATGTGTTTTATATGGAACGTTTTTGAAAAATGACAAAAATAATGTTCTATTTTTTTAACATACACAACGATAACTTTCCCACCACCATGACTATTATTTAATTTATATATTCCTTTGAAATATTAGATATTTTCTTAAATGAAAACCCTATTTCCTTATTTTTTAGATATTTGGTATTTAAAATGATTATTTTTAAACAGAAAAGGGTATTTTTATATGAAATTGTTTTCCATATGGTTTTAACAAGAGTTTTTCCTCAATAATTTTTTTATGATTTTATTAGAATATTTTAATATATATCAACAAACTTTGTTGAATATTATGCTTAATTGAGATTAATCTCTTATGATATCATCTACCAGATTTTATTTAATAGTGTATGATCAGTTTGATTGTGGATGTGATATTTTGATACCATTCATGGTTTATGGTTAAAGTATTCACATTTTGTATGCTAGTTTTTCAATACGAATGCTTATGTTGTTTATGTTTCACCTCATTCATATGAGGAAATAATAAGACTTAGTAAGTGATGGTTGGAGCCCGCTATAGCCCCACGATGCATCGGTAAGTCTCATGACACAAACCGAGTATGGATTTGGCCAAGGCCTTACCCATTTATTTTTATATGTCTTGGTCGAGGCCTTGATGGTATGTTTTAGATGTCTAGCATTATTCATTCAATCATTGTGAGATTATTTATTGATTTCCATGTGATTATTTGAATATTATAATATCCATGTTTAAGTTTCCTGGCTAATGTGATTATTTGAATATTATAATATCCATGTTTAAGTTTCCTGGCTAATGTGATTATTTAAATGGAATGTGTTTCCATTATTTACCTTTCCATATTATTTATGCCATATTTACTCATAGCTTTCATTGTATTCTTACCCTTACTGAGCATTTGAGATCACCCCTTTCATATATTTCATTTTTCCCTAGGATTATAATAATTATATTATGACTGATATGAAGGGTTTCGCATATGGGGATTAATGGTAGACTCAATGAAATTCTTTATGTATTTTATGTTTTAAAATGTAATGTGGGTTTCAAGTATGTATCTAATTTACAATGACTACTAAATTATTCAGTCCTTTGAGATGTGATTCCATGTATCTTATGTAAATGTAATAAAGTAAGGAACCTAATTTTTGATACTGTAGTCTGGGTCATTACAAAATCCCCTTGTAAAAATCAAGCTCATGACTGAGTTTGGGGACCTATTATCTGACTCATAATTTCTAGTTGTTCGGTAAGACAAGTCCTTCAATATTCTGCTAGGAAGGCCTTAGTTGCATCAAAATGAAATAGTCCCCTCATCATACAACCAATGACTCAATTATTGAATTAATAGTAAAATTGAGACATTTCAAGGTGATAAATCCCCCTTTGAATCCCATGAAACATAATATATTGATACAGGATTCTATCATATGGAAGGGAAACAGCCCATGGATGACAGTGTCACTCGATTCACTACCCCAAATGGTCTGGAAATGACCCTGACCAATCCCTTAAAACAGATCGGTGAAGAATATGTGTTTCCCATCAATAAAATCAAAGTCATTGGCCCAAATTTGGGCACTTATTCATTATCCTTCATGATATCGGTCATGAAAATGGATCCTAGAAGTTCTGAAAATGTCATTTCCCCTCCATATAGTGGTAAAATCCTAGAATAAAATTCCCTCATTCCATCACCTAAGAATCAAGAGATCCCCAACACATCATTTTAGTTAGAATAGGTTTTCATGTAACCATGAGAGAGTTAAGATAATAATTTTATGTCCCTCATCTCTCCTTTATAACCTCAAATAGACCCCACATCATCAGTTGGGTTAGAGGAAGTCGCTTCATCTTCAAAATGTCAAAATGTTAACTCCTCTCCTAACCCTGATAAGCTTTATTCATCACCTATTTCCCCTAAGATTGTGGTAGAAAATAAAGAGGAAAAGGAAGAGGAAGAGGAAGAGGAAGAGTAGGGGGATGAAGACTTCAGGGATACCCCTCCAGTATTTGAGGAAGGTGTATCTACCACCATTGATGAACTCAAACAAATAAATCTGGGTACAGAGGAGGACCCGCGACCCACATTGATTAGTGTGGCCATGTATTATGAAGAACAATAGGTATATACCTTATTTATGAAGAAAAATCAGGATGTTTTTACTTGGAATTACATAGAAATTTCAGGCCTTGATCTTGAGTTGGCCACTCACCACCTGGGCTTGCCAAAAAACCACCAGGGATACAAAGAGGCATCCAGAAGGATGCACTCGACTCACACTGCCAAAATTGAGGCTGAAGTTAACAATCTTGTCAAGGCCAATTTTATTCAGTAATTCCATTACCTAAAATGGATATCCAACATAGTCCCGATAATGAATAATAATGAGAAAATTTGGGTCTTCATCAACTTGAGAGGTCTCAATCGGTATTGTTCAAAAGATGATTTCATAGTTTCGATCATGGAGCTACTTATTGATGCTACAATTGGATATCAAGCCCTTCTCTTCATGGATGACTATTCAAGGTAGAATAAAATTTGAATTTCCATAGAATATGAAGAATCAATCTCCTTTAGGGCCACCCATTGAGTATTTTGTTATTAGGTAATGCCCTTTGTCTTAAAGAATCTCGGTTCTACATATTAGTATTCCATGCATCACATATTCAAACTCTTTTTGGGAAGGTTTTTTAAATACTATGTTGATGATCTGGTGCTTAAGTCTTGATAATGTTCTAACCACCTGGTTGATCTTGAGATCATCTTCAACAAAGTTCAACAACATATCCTAAAGATGAACCCATTGAAATGTGCTTTTGGAGTTACCTCGAGAAATTTTCTTATCTTTGTGGTATACCATCATGGAATCAAAGTCGATCCTAGGAAGAAAAGGGATATCCTTAACATGTCACCTCCTTAGAACCTCAAAGAGTTAAGGGGTTTATAGGGAAACATTTCCTATATTTAGCACTTCATATAAAACCCTGAAGGAAAGTGTTTTTCCTTTAGCAGGTTGATGAAAAAGGGGGCACATATCAGTGGTCTGACAACTTTCAGGAAGCATTCAATAGTCTCAAGGAATATCTTTTGAGTACAACATTATTAATGCCATATGTCGAGGGTAAGACACTCATTTTTTAGGTGACACCTTTGGAATGATCACTAGGTGTTTTCCTTGCACAAAATAATGATATTGGGAATGGAAAAAAACATTTATTATCTTAGTTGAACTATACTTGACACTGATTCTCATTATCCAGATATCAAGAAGAGATGTATGGTGTTAATCTTTGCAGTTCAGAAGCTAAGGCACTACCCATAGGACCACAAGGTCCATTTGGTCTCTCACAAAAAACTTCTCAGATACATCCTTAGTCTTCCTATATTGATTGGACATTTGGCATGATGGGTGGTGATCTTGCAGTAGTTTGACATTCATTTCGTGCCTTAGAAAGCAGTAAAAGGCTAAGGTTTGGAAAACTTACTTGTAGGACATCCCTCTATAGAAATGACGTCATTTAATACTGAATTTCCTGATAGATATATATTCTCTATTCAAGAGGGTCCCTGTATATGGGAGATATATTTTGATGGCGCAACTAGAATCCCAACAAGGAAGATAATGGAAGACCCAAATCTCAACAAAGTTGGGTTGGGAGTCATGCTTATCTCTCCAAAAAAGGTAGTATTGTCTTACTCCTTATTTTCGGAAGGTTATAAAAACAACGAGGTAGAATATCAAGCCATCATTATAGTCCTATAATTAGAACTTCAAATTTCAATGGACCACTTGAAGGTGATAGGTGATTTAGAGTTGGTAATCAAGTAGTCCAATGGGGATTATGCTATCAGAAAAGAAGAGTTAATCCCCTTATTTGACTATGTCTGGGGACTGATGGAAGAATTTCCCTCAGAGAGGACATTGAATCACATCCCACGATCATAGAATGATTAGGCATATGAATTAGAAAATGTATCCTTGACTTTGGCAGATCCATATTAGGATGAAATAATCATCAACATTACACATCTCCAAATGGTGTCGCCATTTATTCACATTAACATGGAAGAAATCAACAAGGTTAATTCCATCCCTGAACCAGATGGTCATATACCCAATTGGATTATACCCATTTTGGAATACCTTCAAAATGGAATTCTCTTATTATACAGAGCTAGAAAAGAGAAAATATGACAATGAGTGACTAACTTTACTCTTTATGATGGACCAAATAATTAGAAATTTTTTTATAAATGAGGATTTGATGGAGTCCTCCTCAGTTTCATTGATGGAGAATAGACTACTGTTTTCATGAAATAAGTATATATGGGTGACTATGATGCCCACCAGTCATGGTTTAGGCTTTCTAATAAGATCTAGAGGCTTGGATACTTCTGACCTTTAATGATGTAGTATTGTATGAAATTCACTAAGAAGTATCATTCCTGCCAAGTGCAAGACAACTTCATCCATTAACCCTCAAAATTTCTACACAAAGACAAATAATCTTGATATTTTTTTATGGGAATGGATTTTGTAGGTCTATATCCACCTGTTAGGGCCAAGCAGTTCAAATACATCCTCGCAACTACCAATTTCTTCTCCAAATGGGCTAAAGTAATACACCTCAAAGAAGTTAGGACCAAAATCATTTTTAGATTTGAGAAATCCAATAACATTACAAGATTTGGTTCCCCGCATACAATATTAATGGTGAATGGCACAAATTTCTGTTCTACTGAGTTGAAGAAGCTATATTTAGAGTATAATATCAAATCCGACCATTCATCTTGATATCATTCAGCGACTAACAGATAAATAGAGGCCTTCAAAAAGACACTATCAAACATAATCCAGAAGATGGTGGATAAAGATAATAAGGCTTGGCCTAAAAAAATCTTGAATTCCTTATGGTCTGCACCACCACACGGGCAACCCCATATTCACTTATATATCGAACAGAAGTGGTCCTTCCCATCAAGGTTCAATTTCCCTTGCTTCGCTTTGTTATTTGTGATCAATTTTCAGTAGAAGAGAAATCCTAAAATGGTTGGATTAGTTAGAACATCTCAATGAGAATATACTACATACCTTGTATCACTTGAAGGTCCATAAATATCAAATAACATGAACCATTAACATGAGAGTCTATCTTCACTCATTCCTCTAATTAGAATTGGTACTAATCATCAAGACCCTGATGATAATGGGGAGGAAACCTCTGAAGCTTGAGTCTAAGTGAGAGGGACATTTTTCCGTACACAAGGTCTACTCTAATAGATCTTATTCATTGATATCGATGGATGGAGAGCTTGTTATGGACCCTACCAATGTGAGGTTTCGTAATAAATACTTCATATGATAAAGAAATATTCACCCTTTTCATATGGAGTTAAAATGCATGGTTTACCTCATCTTTATTGTATGATGTTAAACTGAATAGCATAATGATCCTATATGCACGACCTTAAAAGGTGAAACATAGGGTCCTAGTCATATGACCTAAAACTACAAGACACCATAGTCTGAGTTGTAAGACTCTAAACTAAATAGCCTAACATCCTAGTCACAAGGTGTTAAATTGTACAACAATGTCCTTGTTTCATGATGTGAAACTACATGGTTCATGTCCTTATTGCACAATGTAAAACTATATAACATTTCAATCCATGATTGAGTGGATCACAGCCCTTGGTGTTGGTATCCCACCACGCCTCCATTTTAGAACTACGTATGGATTGATTCTCATCTTAATGAGATAAGTAGTGATTTTTAGACCTTATGTCCTAGAACCAACCATGAAGTAGAGAAAATATCCCCCCTTATTGCATAAAAACAAAGATCTATACAAGGGACTTCACACTCTATGTCCAATGTCAATCCAAATGTTCCCTTTTTACACAGACATATTCTTTCCACACATCATACTCCTTTTCCTGGGAAATTTTGGATCTCCATAAGCTTTCATTGGAAATCGGTAATAGAATTTCATATTCTTGAGGACAATATTATTTTGACTATGAATTGATACATCCTAATTTGGATTTTCATGAGTCACCCACAAAAGGTCCTATTAACTAAAGGTGAATTTGTCCTTAGGCAAGACCTATTCTATCTTCATAAGCCCTAAAAAATCATGTAGGTAGCCTCTTTTTGAACATGATCCATGGTTGTTCCTTGAATTTTTGTCCCATATCATCTCTCCTGATCCGAGAACCCCCAAGATCATGGTTTACAATTTCCTTCCTCATGTCCAAAGTATGTCGGGACATCCTTAGCCCGATAAGACTCATATTACTCATCGTTTCCACAATGTATGTGTAGAGACCCAATTTTTTCATTATAAGACTTAGAAATATTTCTACATATATTTTCAGATCCAAGTGCTGAGACGGCGTTTGATTCCAAGACCTATTGTGCCCGAAACTAATTTTATAAAAATATTAAATATATTTTATATTACATGTTTTCAATTTCTTAAATAAAATGAGATAACTCTTAAATATAATCTTTGATAAAAAATATGAGACCACAATTGAGTATAGAATGCAATTTTTACCCTAGGTGAAACCTAAAATGAGACGGCACAGGGCATTTGGATAAAGTGACCGTTGGTGGTACATTCAGTGGATTAATTAATTAATTAATTAATTAATTAATTAATTAATTTTACCTAAACTATTTTTACTACAAATAAACTACAATGGATATTTTCATAGGTTTAGATATATAAACTCTGGGAGGATTCCAGATCATTCTTCCTCCTTCCGTTACAGAATCACATCCAGCGACTACGAATCTCTAGATCGGGTCAGATCGGGATGCAACAAATGCAAAGACTTCCTTAAATAGTAGGAGAGCACATTCTTCGATGATGAATGATCCAATATCCAGGTAGGACTCCACATTTTTTATATTTCACCCTTATTTATTAAATTGAATGAGCATAATCATTCTATTTATGATTTGTGCCAATTTTTGAAACTTATCATGCACATATGTACCAGTTTCATTGATTATTCTTTTGTTTCTAACCCTAGATATCTTGGTTCATGATCTTTGTCCCAAAATGCTTATAAATGTTCGATAAACATTTGTTATTGTGCCTTTTCCCCCTAAATTTCTTTGTGTTTTCCATCGTTGGACTCTAGGGTCACGATTCGATATTGTTGAGCGGGACCTAGCACGATCGAAACCCCAAATTCACAATGGTTTCACAGGCGATGAAGGTATCGGAAATCAAGGATGGATTTGGGGTTGAATCATGGATAATAGGAATTGTTTTTTGTGTATTTGAGATCCAAGACCGATGGGAGGCATGTAGGATGAAAGAGGTTCATGTGACCTTCAAGCGATTCAACAGAATTGGTTTTTTTAGCCATCAGATGCCCAAAAACAATGAAGTGGGACTAGATACATAAATTTCAGATAAAAACGAGGCCGAATTTAAAGTGGAGAAGTTGGATATGGATTCCTGAGTGTAGATATAATATTATTTTAAAAATTCAACTACATGTTGTAAAATTAAATGAACACATGGCGTGTAGCCCCTATACTGTGGTAGCTAGGGTTTCACAGATTTATAAGCATCACATGTCGTGTGGGAGCCCCACACACCATGTGACCTTGTGCTGGAGGCCTGACATGTACTTAGGAAGTACACAAGCATAGGAATAGACAAGCACATGCCATGTTCCAAGTACATGGGCATATCCAGAGACACGGGTGGAACCCTGTGTGAAGTAACACGTCATGTACCAAAGTGCACAGACATGACTTGAGTACATGAACATGGACAAGGTGCAAGAGCAGGGACCCCGAGTGGCTTGGACACACTGTGTAGACTCCCTGTATGTCATGTAGTGCTACATGGTCGATGTACCATGTACCTCTAGGGACACAACCAAGTGACAGAGTAGGGACACACGTCATGTGGGTCCCCTCACATATTTTTTACCCCTTAGTTCCTTTTTAGTAAACTTAAATCTCTCATATATCCTTTATTTGGATGCATATTTTGGACCATGAGTATCCTATACTGAGTGCTTTTATAGATAGAACGTGATGGTTCCATCTATTGTGGATTTTGAGATACGATATTATATGTTCTAGGTATAGATCTTATTTAGGCAGTGCCCAACGATGATGGTGATCAGGCAGGATCACCATAGGCATCCTGAGTGGAACCCTCATCTAGGATAGGCATGGGTCCTTGATGACTATAGTGGAACCCTCTAGATGGGGTGGGAATGGGTCCTCTATAGACTCCTTGAGTGAAACCCACCTGCATATTTAGGACATGGGTCCTATAGCATCAGATATTGGAACCCTTCTACTGGGATAAGGCATGGGTCCTCTATCAATCAGAGTGGAACCCTTATACTGGGGAAAAGCATGGGTCTTAGATCCATTAAAGTGGAACCCTCCTATGGATTCAGGGCATGGGTCCTTTAGTATTAGATATTTGAACCATCTTGTTGTATCAGGTCATGGGTACTCTATCGGTTATTAGAGTGGAACCCTCCTATTGTAATAGGTTATGGGTCCTCTATCTATACTTCAGAGTGCAACCCTATTATGGAGTTAGGGAATGGGTCCTCTAGCATCACAGAGTGGAACCCTCATGTTATACCAGGGCATGGGTCCTCTACCTATAGATTGTTTCCCCTCAACCATGTGTCATAGTGTTGTGGTGAGGCTTAACTTATATTTTTTCTACTAGGAAGATTCATGAGATATTGGGCATCATTTATAGACTTTTGGAACAATTTGAAACTCTTTTCCTGGGATGGGTTGTGAGATGGAGATCACATTTATCTCTTTTTTGGCCTTCTTTTACTGAGAATATATATATATTTAAATTCATGCCTTTAGATTTGGTAACTCTCTTTCCATGGGTTGAAGAGATGCATGAGGTAGTCCACTTACTCATTGTGTTGATCACATCATGGTTGGATGAGGTTACTCTCCTACTATGGGTGTTGAATAATCAATGTGTAGTCCACCTACACACCATGTTGAGCCTCTTATATTTGGGTGAGGTTACTTTTTATTTCTTTATGTTGAGATGTATCATGTTCACATTTACTATATACTATATTCCTATTCCTATTATATCTCTTACTTCTCCCCTTTCAACTTTCGGGACATTCTACTGGGTATGTATGTACTCACCCCTGTATGGAATTTTCCTGCATGTGTCGTGTTTTATGAAAATGATGGATAGGCTAGTGGTGACTATATAGGATCTTAGGGATACCTGGTATTTTGAACCATGTACAGTGGTCGGAGATCAGAAGTTAGGCTCTCTCAGCATTTTACTTTCTAGTTTTGTCACGTTGGGACATCTTTCTGGTTGGATGTTTATTTTTCCCCTTTACTTTTCAGTTTTCACTATCATACACTTGTACACCCTAGAGGTTTTTAATACTTGGTTTACTTTCTAGATACTACATTATTTTATTATTATTCCTCCGCACTTTTTCATTGAGATGATCAGGTGTATACGTAAAGTTTCATTAGGCAAAGGCCTCCCATTTAGGATATACCTTTCAGTGATTTTCACCACCCATGGCTTATGGAGGTGGGATTGGGGTAGTTTTGGATCAAGACCTGGTTAGGGTCGCGTCATGAAAGATTGGTATCAGAGGTGGTTCAATCCTTGGGGTGGTGTTTAGAGTAGTCCCCTTACTATGATTTGGTTGGGATTTAGAGAAACGGTGTAAAAGTGTCTTGAGTGAGGCTCTCGTTCCAGGGAATCCAGTGATGGTATGGGCAGCTGACATATCCATTCATTGGGACCTTGAATACCTGCTTATCGACTCGGAATATAGAGACATTGGTTGTAGGGATCAACAGTACATGTATTATATAGGATTGAGTCTTTGAATTTATTTTTTGAGTTAGCTCCACATTATATATATATATCTATGTGTGTGTGTGTGTGTACTCATCTGACCATGGTACATCTTGATTAAATTTTTAAGATGCCACCATGATGATAGCCAGCCAGGTTACCAGTTTTTTATCATGATGATAATCTAATGAGTGATGAGTCCTCCTTTCATGGTTCATCCCATGAGATTCTTTCTCCAAGTGGATAGGTATAATCACACACACATATTGAGAATAAGATCATCCCAGTAGAGTATACTGAGGATGATTGTAGTCTTAGCGCACTTTGCAAGTTCCAAATCCAGAGGCCGCTGAGGTTCCGCAACAATCTAGATCCCCAAGCAGTAGAGGATTGGCTAGAGTCAGTGGTCCATATTTTCAATCTTATCTAGAAATTTCTAGGTTAGGTGTTTGTACTAACCATTAGCCTTTTCCATGGAGTATATGTGTGTTGGTGGATTATTTTTACCCATATGAAAAATGAGTCGACACTCTCATGGACCGACTTCCATAAAATGTTTCGTGAGGATTATTACCCTCCTGTTTGTGCTAATTTCAGATTCAGGAGGTTTTGAAGTTGTATCAGGGAGGGATGATAGTTTCTGAGTGTACGGTGAGGTTCAAAAACCTTACACAGTACTCCCTTGATATGATTTAGTATGAATACTTCTAAGCACGAAAGTTTGAGTAGGGACTCTAGCAAGAGATCTGTGTCGGTGTGGTACCATTGTGCATCCCCACCTATGTTAGGGTGTTCGAGCGGGTACTAGTTATAGAGAGTTTCTTGTCAGTGGGATACCAAGTAGCTGAAGTTGGAAGTGGGTGTCATAGATCTGAGTCATCTACAATATCTAGTAAGAATAAGTTGGTAGGATCTCAGTGTGGGATATCTTATCATGATCAGACTCAGATGCATGGTCATGCAGAACAGGGACCACACAGAGGACCAAGGAAGCCCGGAGAGGGGTAGTTCTATGCTTATTATGGGCTAGGTCACATAGCACGTGACTTCCCAACCATACGTTCTGAATCACATAGTTAGATAACAAACAGAACCCTACAGAAAAGGTTGCGTCATGATCATGGATCTCCCAGGAGAGGGCAGGGAGGCCCTTGTGAAGGTAGATCTAGAAGAAGAGTAGTATGAGTTATGGGTGGTGGAAAATACTATGATATCCTTCCATTACCACCACCAAGATGCCCACATCAGGTTCAAGGAGCTGACAGGTGGGGCCACAGATAGTTGTAGGCTATGAAGTCTTATGACCCCACAACACATGATATTATTATAGGTACAATCTATATTTATTCTACTCTTGATTCAGCATTAGTAGACACAGGTTCCAGTAATTTCTTCATTTTAGTACTTCTATTACAAGAGAAAGATATCCCAGTAGAGGTTTTATCCTAACAGCTTCATCTTGAGGTTCCTACAGGGAATGATTCTTCTGTATCTTTTATCTACTGATAGTGTGAGTTATCACTTGGTGGAGAGGGGTTCACATGGGACCTTTTGGTCATCACAATGGAACCCTATGACATCAACTTGGATATGCATTGGTTTTATATGGTTGAAGCCTAGATTAACTATCACCACAGATGATTCAAATAGATTCGCACTGATGGGATGATATTCTTCTTTTTGGGAAAAAGAGATCACATGGCAGGTTGAGTGGTTTCTGCGAGAAGGAGGCTACAACCCATCACCCATTATTTGGTGAGTATAACCCGTAGTGAAGAAAAATCTTCAAGCATCCATATTCCTTCATTCATGGAGGATTTTATGAATTTCTTACCTAAGGATGTTATGAGACTACCTTTGAGGTAGGATATAGAGTTTTGTATCGACTTGCATCCTGAGACCGCTCTGATATCTTCTGCAACATATCGGATGGCCCCTAACAAGCTTCAAGAGATACAGTTTATGTCACATAAATAACTTATTTTAAAGTTATTTTTATTTTAATTTCCATTATTTCTTTTTTTTGTGGTTTCCCATGCTTTTATGTATGAATGGGTGATTTTTCATGAATTGGACCAAACTGTGAGCCCATTTCCAGATTTAAAAATAAATTTTTTTTTCTTTTATAAATCCTTAATTTTTCAACATTTTTCATCCATTAAAATTCCTACTTGGCCTACCCTGACCTATTAACACCACCATTGAAATTTGTAGCCTTTATAAATCCATAACCAAGGTGTATTTGGGTTTTTATTTAAGGTATTGGGCCTGCCCGGAAGCTCATTTCCAGTTTTAAAAATCAATTTTGTTTATTTAATAACTTATTCAATTTTAAGGATTTTTCAGTGATTCAAAGTATCACCCAAGCCCACTGAACCCATCTGTGTTCCCAGACTCTTTCCCCCCTCTTTTGAGCTTTTGTTCATCGCGAATCAGTGCAGAACATTATAGGGTTTTTCAAATAATCCAGAATTGAAGAGGTAACTTCATTCTTTCTTAACTCTCTCAATTATTACTTTTTTTCCTCCATTATAGTTCCTAATTCAACCCTTACTCATCCTATTAAAACCTAAAATCCATTAAATCCCTCCAAGTCTCTCAAAACCCCTTTGGAATCCCATTTTAAGGGTAATTTGTTGGTGGAACTTCAAAGAATCTCAAGTAAGTGTCTCTCCTCCTTAGCTTCTCCCCTTTCCATGAAGTTTCTTTCAATTTCATTGAAGTTACAAATGACCAGGGGGTAGGGTTTCAAACATATGGTTTAAAATTTGGGTTTATTGGCTAATTATTGTGATTTTAGGTTCGATCTAAGTCCCTCTTGGTGCGGTGGTGGTGCGACTTTATTTTTACATGGTGATTCAAGGGTTTCTTTTTATTTGGTAGGTGATTCCAATGTTTATGCAATATTTGTGTAGTATAATGCTGTATTTATCATATTTTAAGGTTTATATCATTTTATTATTGCTTCAAAAATTATTTTTAGTGGTGTTTTTATTACAATTAAATTTTAAATGCCAATTTGATGTGAAATTGTGGGTTTTCCAAAGAAATGTTTTATTGGTTTATTTGTGGAATCCCTATAAATACTTATTTTTTTTATTGAAATGTAATAGGTATTAAAATACTGTTTTAATGTTTATCTCCTTTAGTTTCTGCTGAAAAAATGGGTTTTAATGGTATTTGTGAAACATGTGAACATTAAGTGTCATGTTTGTGTGTAAATGAAGGTTTTACAAAGTTATCATTTCTTGGTTCACATGGGGCTGCCCTAAAATTTATTTTTTGGTTTTATTAAAATTAATTGGGATGAATTTTGTGTTATGGTAACTTAAAAGTGTGCACATGGTGTATAAGGCGGGGTTTTCAAGGAGTTTTGGGTGCAAAACAACGCATGATTTTGAGAAATTATTTCATTTAAAAATAAAAGTGTTTTGTTGTGTGTTTTAAGTGGATTAAAATGAGTATAGATATTTTACTGATTTTATGTGAAAATTAGTGGTGTTTTATATTAAAATGGATTTATTTGGAATGCTAAAATTGTTTGAGCACAAAGGGGAAAGCTCGGGTACCTAGGTGGGGCAGATGTGTACTAGTACGGCTAGTGGACCGGATGGGTTTTGTCCCTGTTTCACTTAGAATTTGGAAAACGATAGCTCTAAATAAACTATATGGATGATTATTTGGTACCAATAGGTTATGGGTATGTTCAATACTAGTGGCTCATGCACGAGAACAGTTTTTTACTATGGTTACTTTACACTGAGGTACGAGGTACATGGGGGGCGAGACTATCTAGTGCCTAGGGGTGTTCCTGATTTTGTTGCTCATTGTATTTGTGGTATTTTTCCTTGTCTTGGGGTGTTTTTGGAATTAATTTACAGTATATAACATTTATATTTAAATGTATGAACATTCTGAAAATTTTAGCTTGAAAACTGTTTTCAATTGAAAGTTGCATTTCTTGGAATTTATCACTGCTTTTCTTTGCATATTAAAACTGCTTGCTTTTTCACATTGTATTACATGATATTTGGAATCATTGGGTGTTATCCTATTGTGATTTGGATCACACCCTACTTAAACCCCTTGTATGTAAGTATAATTTATTATGCTTGACTCAGGTAAAGGGAAGGCTATGGGTGATGGCAGTTCAGGATGTTAGTTCCCATCCCTGGTGTGGAGTTATGGAGACGACATGTGGGTGATGTCCCCAGGTTGCGTGGAGTACTTGGGTCTATTTTGATGTTGTTTCTTTGTGTATTTTAAATATTTTTAGTGCATTTGAACTTATGTATTCAGTTCTGGATTTTTTGTATAAACCTTGTTTAGTATGAATTTTTCAGATTCAGTTTATCAAATGTTTTTTATGTTTTATGTCTACGTATTCAGGTAAATCTTTCCCAAACCAAGATAAATGTTACCTGGGCACTTGTTTTAGCCCGTGGGGATAGGGAACGCCCTTCGGGCCTTTCCATGGGCTAGGTTTGGTGCTGGTAATAGTGGCGACCAGATTCGGTTCGTGAAAAAATGGTATCAGAGGAGGTTCAGGTTAACTCTTTGGGTCATGTTATTTGGGGAAGAGTCAGGATATTATAGAGTTAGGATTTTCAGGACTTGGTATTATAGTTATGGTTAGTATGCATGATCACCACACCTCATTATGGTATTCAAGTTTCCAGGGGAAGTTGGGATTTATCTAAGTCCTTTGGTTTTCTTAGTTTGATGATGATTAGGGGAAATGAAAAGAGAGTTGGGTTAATGGTCTCAGTGAGATCATAGGGCCTAGAAAACCATGTGGAGCCAGGGATATTCCCAATAACACTCTATTTTATGATTAATTAATTGTAATATGGTCTCCAACCATATTTCCAAGTCACCCACTGAAACTAGTTTCCTCTCTCATTGTCTTGTGTTCTTTAGTTTTGAAATCTTAGAACTTTGGTTTTAAAGTGACTTGGTTTTAAGAAGAATAAAGTATTTGAGAAATTATTTCCAAATAAAGAGGGAATGGTTTGATTTATTAAATGGTGGAACTGAATTTTCAGAATTGTTTTGAAATGGAAAACGGTGTACTTACACCTCTTTTGAAAGCAGGAACTATATTGAAGTTGGTTATGAAAAAGTGTTTCCAATGGAGTTTTCTAAACAATGAAAGGGTGTTTTAATGGGGTGAGATTTTTTGAAATTAATTTTTATTACTTGAAAGTGAGTTTTCATTTGAATGATTGTTCCTTTCTAAAAAGTTTTTTTAAGCGATAATTTTGGTTCGATTTCATGGTTAGCGGTTTTGAGAGAAAAAAAAAGTATTGGTTGGTTATTTTGGTTTTGAAAAGTTTAAAGTGTTTTTGTTTTATAATTTGGTATTTTCATGAGTGACCACATTCATGGGGTTATATGGGATGATGGATGGTTAATGGAATGACTGGATGAGTGTCAGTATGGATATGAAGAGGGTTCCCGATGTGGCATAGAAACATGAATGTGTGGGGCCCATGGGGTACCATTGTTGGATACGCTAACCGTTGAACAGTTTATTTTCAAAGAAATTTTTTTAAAAGGAAAAAAATGATGTCTTGATGAGTGTTTTGGGATGGTTTGTATTATGTGTTTTTGGAAATGTTGATGTTGAGGAATGTTTTGAGTCCAAGAACCCATCTTGTTTGAACGATGTTTTGGGTTTGTGTTTGGTTAATAAGCTGGGTTGAAGGGCTGGTTAGTGGTCTCCTCTGAGAAAATTTTGGGAGGACTTTATGGTGGTTCCCCTCATCTATTTGGATTTGATTTCAGTATTTCTTAACCAATAGACCAGGTTGGTTGGGTCCTTGGGTTCTCTCGTTGGATAAGGTACACCCCCATTAAGGGTTAATGCACAACTGAAGTGAAACCCAAATTGTTTCACCGTTGGAAAATCCTTCAGTTGATCAATGTAAGGAATATTTTCTCAAGATTTGTAAAATTAGTCTACACCATTTCCTTTTTTATTTTTAGGATCCTTTTGTATCAGGAGAGTGCTCTTGGAAGGTTGAAAGAGGCCATAGTTTCTTAAGTTGCCTGATTCATTGAAGGTGGAAGTGGTTTTGGGTTGTTAGTGTTGATGAGTGTCTGGATGGTGTCTAAGAGGGCCTTCGGGTCCTTTATAGTCTCTTTGAAGTAGGGGTTCACGTTAAACCACCAGTGTGGGAAATCTAGTCATGAGAGGCCATTATGGCCACCTTCTGGAATTGTGTGTTGCTTGGGGATGCTGCATAAGGTCCCTCTCCAAGCATTGCTTCTATCAGTCACAATGGTCATGATTGGTGATGCCTTGTGATTTCATGTATTCGTTTGACTATAAAGGAGAAGGTTGTAAAATCCTCTGAGATTCTCTATTATGTTGGGAGTATTCCTCCCTAAGAAAAACTCCAAATCTTCTGTCTTGGAGGAATGTGTTTATATGTGTCCTTTCCTTCTGTTGTTTCTCACCCAAAGAAACAAGGTGTGATGTGTGTGCATTTTCTAAGCCCTTGTTTCACTGAAATGTTGGGTATTGGTATAGTGAGTTCTAGAGTGTGTTATGTCTTGGTGAACCCATCTTGGATTGCAGTGTAGTTGTTTGTAGTACCAGAAGGAGAAGTTCCATTTAGGGGGTTTCCAAAACCTAACTATGAGGCCAAAGATGCTTCAATCCTTTGAGCTCCAGCCATAGGTCTCAGAGAGAAGCTAGCACGTAGTCAGGGGAAATCCCAGTGTCATCCATAACCATGTAAAAAGTCTTGTCCTCAGTATTAGTGATTTAAATAGTTTAAACATCTGGTGTCGTCATCTTGATTTTGTTGTTCCCATTCGGTGGGAAGAGGTGGAGGGCCTCGTGCCCATGTTATCGCTCAATGTTATTCCTTCCCCCTTCGGTTTCCATTGAGTTTTTTGAGAAAGGATTAAAATTTGGCTAGATAGGTTTAGTGTACATTTTTTACATGGTTATTTGTAACCGTTCCCTATAAAACCATGTAGGTATAATGATCCACATAGTTATCGCACAGTTTCCCAAACTGTGCAGACTAACCATGCAGTCGTCCCAACTCTTTAATTTTGGGGTCATTTCGTGTTGGACCATGTCGGTCAGTTAAGATGGTTGGTTCTTATGGTGGGGATACCCACCATGGGTATCATGCATATTCTTTTAGAAATGTATAATGGATGTATACCCCTTATACTAGGGAGTCCATTCAGGCCTCCCCATGTTAGTTTCCCGATTCTGTCTCGGGAAAAATTTAAGTTGTCTCTTATGCTGGGGATCCCATTTGTGTCTCCCCGTACCAGTAACTCAGATTGGTCCTTGGTCTTGGTCTGGTGGGAGGCAGTCTCGTTTAGATCTATCTAACTACCAACATCTTCCTGGGGTAAACATTGATATTGTAGAGTGCCCAATGGTTTTGTTATAGCAGGGTATGTGTAACCTTGCTTGATGTTGTTGTTTGTTTGGGTAATTGCTTAGATCTTGTTCAGATTGTGTTTGAGGAGTTTTCATTTGGGATAAATCCTGAATGTGCTTGATTGTTTCAGGAAAGTGGTGTAAGTTTGTTTTGTGAGAGTATTCCTTACTTAATTGATCATTGGAGGTGTTTTGGCCTTTGGGGGCGAAACCTGGCAAGGGAGTACCTCTTAGTTTCTCAGTTGGGTTTGGTTGTTGCTTTGGCTTTGCTGTGACTTTCTGGAGTGGAAATTTTTCATGGTGGGGAGAATTTTCACATACATAAATTATTTTAAATGTATTTTTATTTTAATTTCCATTATTTCTTGGGGGGGGTTTCTCATGCTTTTATGGAGGAATTAGTGAGTTTTCATGAATTGGGCCAAACCGTGAGCCCAATTCCAGGTTTAAAAATAAATTTTGTTTCTTTTATAACTCCATAATTTTTTAACATTTTTCATCCATTACGATTCCAAATTGTCTTCCCTTGACCTATTAACACCACCATGGAAATTTTGAGCCTTTATAAAACCATAACCAAGGTGTATTTGAGTTTTTATTTAAGGGATTGGGTCTGTCAGGAAGCCCATTTCCAGTTTTAAAAATCAATATTATTTATTTAATAACTTGTTCAATTTTAAGTATTTTTCAGTGATTCCAAGTTTCACCCAAGACTAATGAACCCAAACGCACTCCCAGCCTCTTTATCCCCTCTTTTAATCTCTTGTTAATCGCTAATCAGTGCAGAATATTATAGGGTTTCTCAAATCATCCAGAATTGAAGAGGTAACTTCATTCTTTCTTAACTCTATCAATTATTACTCTTTTTCCTCAATTACAATTCCTAATTCAACCTTTACTCCTCCTATTCAAACCTAAAATCTATTACAGCCCTCTAAGTCTCTAAAAACCCCTTTGGAATCCCATTTGAAGGGGAATTTGTTGGTGGAACTTCAAAGAATCTCAAGTAAGTGTCTCTCCTCCTTAGTTCCTCCCCTTTACATGAAGTTTATTTTAATTTAATTGAAGTTAAAAATGATCAGGGTATAGGTTTTCAAACCTAGGGTTTAACCTTGGGTTTTATTGGTCAATTCTTGTGGTTTTAGGTTTGATCTAAGCCCCTCTTGGTGCGGCGGTGGCGTGACATTATTTTCGCACGGTGATTCAAGGGTTTCCTTTTATTTGGTAGGTGATTCCAATGTTTATGCAATATTTGTGTAGTATAATGCTGTATTTATCATATTTTAAGGTTTATATTATTTTATTATTTCTACAAAAATTATTTTTAGTGGTGTTTTTATTGCAATTGAATTTTAAATGCCAATTTGGTGTGAAATTGTGGGTTTTCCAAAGAAATGTTTTATTGGTTTATTTGGGGAATCCCTATAAATACTTAGTTGTTTTTATTGAAATTTAATAGGTCTTAAAATACTATTTGTAATGTTTATCCCCTTTGGTTTTTACTATGAAAATGGGTTTTAATGGTATTTGTGGAACATGTGAACATTAAGTGTCATGTTTGTATGTAAATGGAGGTTTTACAAAGTTATCATTTCTTGGTTCACATGGGGCTGCCATAAAATTGATTTGTTGGTTTCATTGAAATTTATTGGGATTCCTTTTATGTTTTTGTAACTTAAAATCATGCACATAGTGTACAAAGTGGGGTTTTAAAGGATTTTTGGGTGCAAAACAATGCATAATTTTGAGAAATTGTTTCATTTAAAAATAAAAGTGTTTTGTTGTGTGTTTTTAAGTGGTTTAAAATGTGTATAGATATTTTACTGATTGTATGTTATAATTAGTGGTGTTTTATATTAAAATTTATTTATGTGGCATGCTGAAATTGTTTGAGCACAAAGGGGGAAGCTCAGGTACCTAGGTGGGGCGGATGTGTACTAATACGGCTAGTGGACCGGAGGGGTTTTGTCCCTGTTTCACTTAGCATTTGGATAACGACAACTCTAACTAAACTATATGGATGATTATTGGGTACCAATAGGTGATGTGTATGTTCCCTACTAGTGTATCGTGCATTAGAACTGTTTTTTTACTTCGGTTACTTTACATTGAGGTATGAGGTACATGGGGTCCGAGACTATCTAGTGCCTAGGGGTGTTCCCAATTTTTTTTCTCATTGTATTTGTGGTATTTGCCATTTTCTTGGGGTTTTTCTGGAATTAATTTACATTATCTGACATTTATATTTAAATGTGTTAACATTCTGAAAATTTTAGCTTGAAAATTGTTTTCAATTGAAAGTTGAATTTCTTGGAATTTATCACTGCTTTTCTTTGCGTATTAAAATTGCTTGATTTTTTACATTGTATTACATGATATTTGGAATCATTGGGTGAAATCCTAATGGGATTAGTATCACACCCTACTTACACCCCTTGGGTGTAAGTATACTTTATTATGCTTGACTCGGGTAAAGGGAAGGCTATAGGTGATGGCGGTTCAGGGTGTTAGTTCACATCCCTGGTGCGGAGTTGTGGAGACGGCTTGTGGGTAATGACCCCAGTTCATGTGGAGTCATTGGATCTATTTTTATGTTGTTTATTTGTGTATTTGGACCATTTTTAGTGCATTTGAACTTATGTATTCAGTTTTGGATTTTTTGTATAAACCTTGTTTAGTATGAATTTTTCAAATTCAATTTATCAAATGTTTTTGATGTTTTATGTCTACATGTTCGGGTAAATCATTCCCAAACTAAGATAAATGATACTCAGGCACTTGTGTCGGCTCGTGGGGATAGATAATTCCCTTTGGACCTTGTCATGGGCTGGGTTTGGCGCTGGTTTTAGTGGCGACCAGATTTGGTTTGTGATAGTTTCATTTGGACGACCTTTGAGAGAAGGGTTATATCAGACCCAGTGTGTCACCCTGGGCAGCTCCAGTGTTTATAAAAATGAAAATGGGAGATTGAGACTTTGTGTAGATTATCTTCACCTGAACTAGTCCATGATAAAGAAAAATTACCCCTTTTCAAGTATTTATGACCACTTTGACCAGTTGTGAGGCGCAAGATGGTTCGCAAAGATCGACCTCAGGTCCAGCTACCACCAGTTGAGGGTTTGTAAGGTTAATATTTTCAATCTTTCATTATGATGTGATACAGACACTGTGAGTTCCTGGTGATGCCCTTTGGTGTGAATAATTCCCCCTCCATGTTTATGGATTTGATAAACCAGATATTCCATATATACTTGGACCAATTTTTGGTTGTCTTCATCGACAACATACTCATCTACTTTACATTAGAGGAGAATCATGAAAATCACTTGAGGATGGTTTTATATTTTCTTCAAGAGAACCAAATTTATAAAAATCTATCAAAGTGAAAAAATTTCATTCATGAGGTTAAATTTCTAGGGAATGTTATCTCTGATCATGCTTTATCCATGAACCCAAAAAAGAACAATGCAGTTCTTTCTTAGGAGCCACCTAAGAGTGTGTGAGAGGTGTGGAGTTTTCTTGCCTTGGTGGGGTACTATAGGAGGTTTGTAGAAGAATTCTCTAGGACCACAACCCTAACGTGGAAAAGGAAGCATTTTACCTGGACTCAGCAATGCCATAGGGCCTTCAAGGAGTAAAGGTTGAGGTTGATGAGTGATCCTATGTTGAGACTATTGTATGAGGTCATGGAGTACGTAGTGTATTATGATGCCTTAGGATCTATGATCGATTATGTGTTGATGCAACAGTAGATAGTTATCACATATAGGTCAAGGCAGTTGAGACCCCACAAGAAAAACTATGAAACTCATGACCTAGAGATGTTAGTGATAGTCTTTTCTCTGAGTATGTAAATACACTATCTTCTGGGAGAGTACTTCATGGTTTACTAATACCATTAGAGTCTTAGGTATTTCTTTATGTAGAGACACTTTAACCTGAGACAACAGTGCTGGTTAGAGTTCCTATAGGACTATGAATTCAAGTTACTCTATACTCTGGGAAATGGAAACATGGTAGCATATTACCTTAGCAGGAATTCTTAGGCTCGCTTGCTACAGGAGGCTTCTGAGTAGTTGACTTCCTTGCAGTTGGACCTAGTAGAGTAGGAGGGTGAAATTTTTCTTCAGTCAATGGTGTTGACTCCTCCACTTCTCGAGCGTGTGAGAGAGTAATAGCTAGGAAACATCGATTATGAGGTCTCACATGACTATATATCCATAGGTGGATTCACCGTATGGATTTTTTGAAGGAGGGAATAATTTCATCCTTTTCTAGGTACAAATGGTGGTCTTAGTAATTATATGGGAGGAGGTGGTGTAAGAGTTTCACATTTCTCCCCTAGATGTACATTCTGGTGTGGGGAAGATATGAAGAGAACTTTAGAGGTAGTTTTGGCGGTCCTTCATGATATAGAGTGTGGATGAGTTCATCTCATGGTGCCTCACCTATCAGTAGTTGAAGGCTGAGCACCAGGTTCTGGAAGGTCTATTATAGCCCCTTCAGATCCCAAAGTGGAAGTGGGATGACATATACATATACTTTTTGATAGGGATTTCATGGATAGCGAAGGGACATGATTCCATCTGGGTGATAGTTGATCGACTCACGAAGTCAGCACACTTCCTTGTTATAAGGGAGTAGAGTTCGGTGGAGATTTTGGGGCAGATGTACGTACGGGATATTTTTCGCCTTCATGGGGTTCCCTCAACTATTATCTATGATCATGATGTGTGGTTTACATCACGATTGTGGAGAGGCCTACAGGAGAAATTTGGGACCTAGATGAGGATGGGTACAACCTTTCACCCCCATATAGATGGGAAGACTAAGCGCACTATCCAGATATTGGAGGATATATTGAGGGATTTCATTTTAGACTTCATCCAGATCTAGGAGGATTTCTTTCCCTTGTTAGAGTTTTCACACAACAACAGATACCACTCTACTATCAGCATGACACCTTTTGAGGACCTATATGGGAGACCCTACAAGCTACCCTTGTGCTAGATATATATTTGTGAGGTGTCTCTTATGGGTCCAGAGTTGGTACAAGTGATGATGGAGAAGGTCCAATTCATCCATGAGCATATGATAATGGCCCAGATCAGGCATAAATATTATGCAAATTGACATCATATTCCCTTGGAGTTCAAGTAGGGAGACCA
The DNA here is from genome assembly GCA_963277665.1 of Viscum album. Lineage (NCBI taxonomy): Eukaryota > Viridiplantae > Streptophyta > Magnoliopsida > Santalales > Viscaceae > Viscum > Viscum album. The sequence goes on along the minus strand of OY728162.1, from coordinate 618,726,092 downwards.
TGTTTTAATAAGAGTCTCCCCATGACAAGGATTATGGAGATTCATCTGGGGAGGCAAGCTATCCTCAAGGTTCATCAGGACATTCAATATCATGTAAAGGGTTGGCGAGTTTTCTTACCACCTTGCCCTAAAACCACATTTGGAGTGGGTGCATGATGTCTTCTACATGTCGCAACTGAAGAGATACTTGTATGACCCCACACACTTCATCGACTGGAGAGAGTTGGACATAGAGGATGGATCCACTTTTACAAAACACCTAGTGGAGAGTGAGGATCAACAAGAGAGGACCCTACATGGACAGACCATACCCTTGCTTTTCATGTTTTGAAAGCATGAGAATATGTAGGAGAGATCTTGGGAGTAGGATATCTAGATGTGGGATCAGTATCCTGAGTTGTTTGCTTAGTTTTTATTTTTGATAATGAAAATATTGAAGGATATAATGATGTAGAGACCCATTTTTTCATTGTAAGAATTTTAAATATCTCTACATATATTTTCGGAGCCAAGCGCTGAGACCGTGTGCAATTTTGAGGCCCGGTGTTCCTAAAATTAATTATATAAAAATATTAAATATAATTTATATTAAGTGCACAAAGTTTCTTAAAGAAAATGGGATAACTCTTAAACAAAATCTTGGATCAAAATCTAAAACCACAGTTGAGTCCTTAACATGATTTTTACCCTAGTAGCGACCTAAAATGAGTTGGTGTGGGGTGTTCAGATAAAGTGATCATTGGTGGTACGTTCAGTGGATTAATTATTTAAATTATTAATTAAATAAATCATTTTACCTAAAATATTTTTCCTAAAAATAAACTTCTATGAATATTTTCTCAAGGTTAGTTGCATAAACCCTAAAAGGATTCCAAATCATTTTTCCTCCTTTCATTGGTGAATCACATTTGACGATGATGAATCTCTGGATCGGGGAAGATCGGGACGCAGAAAACGCAATAACTTCCTTCAATCATTGGTGAACATGTTCTTTGATGGTGAAAAATACAATCTCCATGTAGGACTTTTCATTTTGTGGATTTCAACCTTATTTATTAAATTGATTGAGCATAATCCTTTTTTTTTATGATCTATGCCAATTGTTGAACCTTGGCATGCACATATGTACCAGTTTCATTGATTATTATTTCATTTCTAACCCTAAATGTCCCTTTTCATGTTAATTGTCTAAGAAGACTTGTTAATGAATGATAAAACATTTTTATTGTGTCTTTTCCTCCTAAATTACTTCACTTTCATCATTGTTGGACCCTAGGGTTGCTATTTGACATTGTCGGGTGGGACTGAGCCCGATCGGACCCTAGGATTTGCAACGGTTTCGTGGGCAATGAAGGGATCGGTGATCAAGGATGGATTTGGGTTGTATCATGGAAAACATGCATTTTTTCTTGAGTATTTGAAATCCAATACCAACATGAGGTGTGTGGGATGATAGAGGTTCATGCATCCTTCAATCGATTTAACGGAATCGGTTTTTCTGGCCACCAGATGGCCAGAAATGACAAAGCAGGACTAGATCTACCGATTTTATATGAAAAAAAAAGATGGATTTGAAGTGGAAAAGCTATATATAGATTACCAAGTGTAGACTTGATATTCTATGAAAACATCGACTACACACCATATAGTTTAATGTACACATGAAGTGTAGCCCCTATGTTGTGGCGACTAAGGTTTCGTGAATTTATAAGTATCACACATCATGTGGGAGCCCCACATACCATGTGACCTTATGTTGGTGTCCTGGTGTGTACTCTAAGAGTACACATGCATGGTAATGTATAGGAACATTCCATGTGACAAGTACACGAGCATGGACATATACATGGGTGTCACCCCATGTGAAGCAACAAATCATGTACCAAAGTACACAGACATAGTTTGAGTACACAGACATAGCTAAGGTGAAAGGGAAAGTACCCCAAGTGGCTTATATATGTCGTATAGTGCTACATGGTTGGTAATACATGTACCTATAGGGAAAATTCCAAGCTATAGAGCAGGACCACATGCCATGTGGGTCCCCTCACACATCACGTGCCCCTTGGTTCCTTTTGAGGAAGCTTCAATCTCTCATATCACTTTTGTTTGGACTCGGATGTTGGACCGCGAGTAGTCTATCATAAGTTTTCTTCCATAAAGAACATGATAGATCCCTTTATTGTGTATTTTGATATATGATATGAGATTTTATGAGCATGGAACTTATTTATGTGGTGCCTGATGATGACAGTGATCAGGCAGGATCACCAGAGGCATCCAGAGTGGAACCCTCCAGTTGGGCTGGGCATGGGTCCTCGATGACTAGAGTGGAACCCTCCAGCTGGGCTGGGAATGAGTCCTCTATAGACTCCTAGAGTGGAACCCTCATACATAGTTAGGACATGTGTCTTATAGCATCAGAGAGTGTAACCCTCCTATTGGGACAAGGCATGGGTTCTCTATACATCGGAGTGGAACCCTCATGTTGGTGTAGGGAATAGGTCCTCTATCCTTCAGAGTGGAACCCTCTTGTGGAGTCAGGTCATGGGTCATATAGTATCAAATAGTATAACCCTCCTATTCTATTAGTTCATGGGTCTTCTATCTACTATTAGAGTGGAACCCTCCTGTTGGAATATGGTATGGGTCCTCTATCTATCCTTCTAAGTGGAACCCTCCTGTGGAGTCAGGGCACGAGGCCTCTATTATTAGAGAGTGGAACCCTCCTATTATACCAGGTCATGGTTCCTCTACCTAGAGATTGTTTCCCCTCAACTTTGTGGCACAATGGTGAGGTGGGGCTTGATTTGGATGTTTTTTACTGGGCATATTTGCGATATGTTGGGCATCATTGACGGACTTCTGGAAATGTTTATGACTCTTTTATTAGGTTGGGTTATGATATGGAGATCCCATTTTTCTATCATTTGGGCTTCTTTTACTAATTATATATGTATGTATGTATGTATGTATGTATGTATATGTATGTATGTATGTATGTATGTATGTATGTATGTATGTATGTATGTATGTATGTATGTATGTATGTATGTATGTATGTATGTATGTATGTATGTATGTATGTATGTATGTATGTATGTATGTATGTATGTATGTATGTATGTATGTATGTATGTATGTATGTATGTATGTATGTATGTATGTATGTATGTATGTATGTATGTATGTATGTATGTATGTATGTATGTATGTATGTATGTATGTATGTATGTATGTATGTATGTATGTATGTATGTATGTATGTATGTATGTATGTATGTATGTATGTATGTATGTATGTATGTATGTATGTATGTATGTATGTATGTATGTATGTATGTATGTATGTATGTATGTATGTATGTATCTGTATGTATGTATGTATGTATGTATGTATGTATGTATGTATGTATGTATGTATGTATGTATGTATGTATGTATGTATGTATGTATGTATGTATGTATGTATGTATGTATGTATGTATGTATGTATGTATGTATGTATGTATGTATGTATGTATGTATGTATGTATGTATGTATTCATGCCTTTGGATTTGGTTACTCTTTTTCCATGGATTCTAGATACGCACAGGGTAGTCCACCTACTAATTGTGTTGAGCACCTCATGGTTGGATGATGTTACTCTCCTACTATAGGCAGCGAATACTCGATGCATAGTCTACTTACACACTGTGTTGAGACCCTTGTGTTTGTATGAGGTTACTTTCTCTTGATTTGGGTTGAGCTGCATCCTTTTCATTATATATTATCTATTTTCTTTATATTCCTATTGTATATTTTACTTCTTCCCTTTTAGTTTTTGGGGAATCCTACTAGGTATGTATATACTCACCCTTGCATCGATTTTTCCTGCACATGTCATGTCTTATGTAGATGAAGAATAGGTCAGAGGTGACTATAGAAGAGCTTAGGTATACCTAGTATTTTGGACTGCATACAGTGGTTGGAACTTGGAGATATGAAGTTGGGATCTCTCAGCATTTTACTTTTCAGTTTTTTCAGGTTGGGACATCTTTTTGGTCGAGTGTGCATTTTTACCCTTTACTTTTTAATTTGAACTGTCATACACTTGTACACCCTATAGGTTTTTCATGCTTGGTTTAATTTCTTATTGTTTCATCTTTTTATTATTATTCCTCTACACTTTTTCATTGAGATGTTTGGGTGTGTGCGTATAGGTACATTAGGAAAAGGCCTCCCATTTAGGATATTCCTTTCGGCGCTTATCACCACCCCTAGCCTATGGACGTAGGCTTGGGGTAGTTGCAGCTTGAGCTCTGGTTAGTGTTGGGTCGTGACATATATTCCTAATCATATGAACTAAAAATACAAGATGTCTTCATCCCTATCACATGATGTTAATCTACATGGTTTCTTAGAAATATGTACGACTTTATTCTCAATTCCATGAGATACATAACGACACCTAGATCCTACATCTTGGTCCATCCACCGTAAGATCTAAATTCCCATGCCCTTCATTTTAATCACCTTTGTGTGGTGAAATAAATTTTTTCCTCTTCTTGTTTCTCACACCAAGCATAGATCACATGGTCTTAGGAGTTTTGGTAAAGGATTCCTCGCATGATCAAGGTATGTCAGTTCATGTCAGGGTTAACATGGTCTTGGATACAAGACCTTAAAAGGCACACCAAACGTCCTCAATACATGATGTTAAAACACATGGTTGATATATCTTTTATGATGTAAGTTCAAGAACTATGTGTGGCTTGATTCTCGCTTTGAAAAGATATGTAGTGATGCCCAGATCCTACATCCTAGTCTAGCTGCAATACAAAAAAAATCCCCCACTCTCCTATGTACAATCCAAATCAACATAAGAGGGTCCAATATGGGTTCTCACCCCATTTTTGTTCTTGTATTAAAAAAATACTCTTTTCCACATAATAATTAGATCAATGTAGGGAAGATTTTAAAGAACTACACATGGCTTGATTCTCGCTTCGACAAGGTACGTAGTGACGCCCAGATACTATGTATTGGGCCCAACCGTAATAAAAACATAATCCCCCTTTCATGTGTATGGGTCATACCTATGTCGGGAAACATTTCCCCCCATTCTTGGGTGTTTTTGATATGAAATGATTCTTACATACTCAGGTACCTTCCTTCCACAAACCAAACTCTATGTATAGGGAAATCTGAATATCCATAAACTTTCTCTGGCTATCAGTAATAGAATGTAATATTCCTAAGGAAACCTTCTTTTGACTAAGAATTGATATGACCCTAGTTTGTCTTTTCATAATTCACCCACAAAAAGGGAATGTCAATCAAAGGATGTCATTATTTTACTATGCATTGATACACCCCAGTTTTTCATTGCATAAGTCTCCCAAAAAAAGATCCTGCCAAATTACAAACTATTCTGATTTGGATATTCATTGATACACCATAGTTTGGATTTGCATAAGTCACCCACCAAAGGTCCAGTCAATCAAAGGATGTTGTTGTTTGATTATGCATTAATATACCCTAGTTTGGTTTTGCATAAGTTGCCACCAAAAGGCATCTCAACCATAGGTATTTTCATCCTTAGGATAAACTTATTCTATCTCTATAATCCCCTAACAATATCATGCTGGAAACCACTTTTTAAAAATGGTTCATGGTCATTCCTTGCGTACTTATCTCATGTCATGTTTTAGATCTGAAAATCACAAAATTGTGACTCAAAAATAACCTTTTTTGTACCTGAAGAATGTAAAAATATTCTCGACTAGTGATCCCTATTTGGGTTGTCATTCCCTAACTCATGGTCAAAGATGTTTGACCTAAAAAAATAGTTGCATTAGTTTGGCTTAAAAGACTCTAAATTTTTCATGAAAAGAAACATAGTACTTTCCAGGTTGAGAATACATAAAAGGGTACCCTGGGTAAATGTTGAGTCTCGTCTCATTAGCCCTACACTCTACATAGTTCAGGAAAAAAATGAGTAATGAAGAGAAAAAGGCACAAAACTTGTTAGGCTGAAAACCCGCAAAGGGGTTCCTGAGAAAAATTCAAGTCTCTCCCACTAAGTCTTATTCATATATAACTTAGGCAAAAATTAGGACAATGACACAAAAATACACAAAGTTTATAGGGTTCGTCATGTGAATCTAGCAACAATTGAACTATGCTCTCTAGGTCTAAAGACGTAGGAAAAATTAGAGCACCCTCTTATTCATATAATTGTGATTGAAACACATTTATGTGAAGAAATTTATCTAAACAAACTATTTTTAGTGTTATGTTATAATTATAGAGGAAAATAGGGATGAATACATAGATGATTGGAAACAAAATTATTTTCATTTATGGAGAAAATGTCAGTGAAGAAACCGCAGATCCTTGGAATAAAAGGATTATCCTTCCAAAATTAGACCACCTCTGATCACACAAAATCTAAGGATGTTTGGGATTGATGTAAAGCAGGCCTGACATCCCTCAATTTCACTGGTTTCTTGGCTCTCTATGTGACAGTTGAAGGACGGGAAACTGATATCGGGTTTCCTCTTGGCATTGAAAGCTATAATTTATAGGTTTAACCATAGCTTTAATAGCCCTTTTGATCTTGATTTTTGGACTAAAACTTTCATGGGGTATCTTGGATGAGCTTTCACTACAAAAAAAAACTGGGCGATTAGAAGGGGTTATAACCCCTTCTAAACACCTTAGTGGCGGTTAGTCAAAATTGTTACTAAAGTGTCTTCCTACTCTGATAAGAGATGGTTCTGGATAAGCACTGGTAAAATGAGTCTGTGTTTAGTGGCATTTAGATTAGATGTGGTTTTAACCCCCTCTAATTATGCCCAAAATTCACCATAGACAGGTCAGTTAGGGGTGGTTCTAACAGCCCCTAATTGAATGTATGAATTAGGGGCGGTTATATAACTTCCCCTAATCTACCCTATCTTGTTTCATACAAACGTCTGCTCCACCCCCCCCCCCCCCCGACACACCCCTAACACCCCAAATTACCCATGGACATCACCTGGAACCCCATGGACAACCCCCTGACAATATTTATATATGTATACATTTTTTATATGTATAAGTATTTATTTAAAGTAATTATATAATGTCTTTATATATATATAAGTGTGTGTTTATACTACATTTAAATACATTTATATAATGTTCTTATGTAATATACACACACACACACACACATGCGCACACACACGTATGTATTATAAAATTTGAATTTATATGATATTTATTTTAAAAAATAAATAAAAATTAAGTGGGGTTAAAAAACCCCTCTAATCAAATATATTAACAGTGATTCATGAAACCCCTTTAATTTCTTTAATTATATGGGGTTGCGAACCCCCTAAAATTTCTTAAATTATAGGGGGTTCAAACCCCCCTCTAAATTCTTAAATTAGAAGGGGTTCAAAACCCCCCTCTAATCTAAGGGATTAGCGACGGTTCATGAACCCCTCTAATTTATTATATTACAGGGGGTTCACAACCCCCTCTAATTTCATACATTAGAGGGGGTTCAAAACCCTCTCTAATATATAAATTAATATATATATATAGCGCATCTAAAATCTAACAGAACATATAGCGCCACTAATTATTAAATTAACGGTGGTTTTGACATAACTGCCTCTAAAACCAAACAAAATATTTAAAAAATAATGCTAAAAAATTTAGAGGGGGTTGTGATCCCCATATAAATTTGATGATTAGTGGGGGTTTTTCATAAACCCCTATAAAATTAATTTAGAGTGGGTTGTGCATAACCGTCTCTAAAAAAACATCGCTAATCTGCTATTTTTTTGTTGTGTCAAAGCCTCACCACTATTGCTCTCTGGAATGGGTTTATGCCACAGTTTCCCCACCCAACAGTTGTTATAATTTCAACAAGGGCACCCTCATTATCATTTCCCCTTAATTATATGATGAAATCCAAGATTCAACATACCTGGAGGTCAACCAAGTGGATGCACTCATTGGAGGTAATTTAATTTCCATTTGAGTCACCTCTATGGCCGTGAGAACCCAGAGTTTTCAAGCCACCATTGGGTGTATCTATAATCTAATGTTCATAGGAGTAGATACAGTTTGTTACTGTAGGAACTTGAATTTTCATACAAATCTATAAGGGGTGTAGGCCTCACAAATAATCTCACCATCAATATGGACTGCTAGCACGTCATCTCTAAAGAAAATCATATACGATATCAGTTCATCGCTGATTTTTTCATCATCGATGAATGTCCCAGTGGTTGGATCCCCATATGTAAAGAATTTTAGTTCTTTAAATAGATTCAATTTCTTTAAGGATTCTCCATATTTCAGAGACAAGGGATGGATGCCAGAAACATCTTGAAAAAATGGTCAAAATCGGCCTCCAAGAACTCTGATTCCACTCAATATAGCATAAGAAGAAAAATGTGATGCAATCCAACCCCACAATACCTGGAATGGACTTTCAATTATAAAAGGGAACTTCCCTATGTGAAAATGCAATAATAACTGATGTATTTTCACTAATATGGGAGATACCAACCCTATATGCCTCCCCACTGCTAGCTTGGCCTCTATGAAAAATGTTCCCGGCCTCATATTTCCATTGGATTCATGAATTAGTAGTATATAAATGCTTAGCCACAATGCTAAGAAGCCTGCAAGATGTGTCTTGGTAGTTACATCAAACTTGATTGCATACCCCCATTGATTATACTCACCTTATTCCAATGTGGTCCATAATTTATTAGAATTCCCCAATTTTCCATTACAGGAAATCCCGTGGGACATTTTCATGTGGGTCCCTCCCCCTTAGTCTCTAGAAAAGAGTTCATCCATGATTTATAATGGACATCCCTCCTTAGGGTAGGGTATTAATTCTTGATGTCTCGGGTTATCTTCAATTGCTTATAAGCTAAAACAGGCATCCTTTCAACATCGTGCCATGTGGATTTTAGTGGGATAAACTCATCATACATCTCGTTGAGGATGGGAGCTCCAGAGATATTGTTGGCATCTCATAAGTTGATGCCAACTTTGCCATGCATCATATGGAAGGTGTTGGTTTGTGCACTCCATTGACTTAACAGCTTGGGAATAATGTTTGGGTTCTTGTATACATATATTCATGCCACCCAGACAGCCTCATAAATGCCAACCGCCTTCAGCTCAGTTGAAAAATAGCACTGTTATAGTGCATTTAGTATTCCCACATCCACTCAGGTCTAACACCCCCTCTTTGGTAGAGGTCCCTGTCTTCCCTCCAGCCTTTCAATTGGCTTATCTTGGAAGCGCGAAAGACAGATGAGTAACAATTCGACTTTAAATCGGGGGTATGGTTCTTTAATTATGGGGAATAACTTTTGTGATGCATGGTGTAGTTTGTGAGTGACATTCCCTCATTGATGTACACGCCCTTGGTTGAGATATTGGATGTGGTAAAATGCATGTATTCTTGGAACCAGAAGAGAGGAAGGTGATTCATTCGCTTTGGGATGAGGACATCATTTAGAAGCCCATGTCCATAGAGTGGAAAGTAGTTACTCTTAGGATACTCATGATGATACTTCTTCATATGATTCTCCAATTTCGGGAGAGTGGAGTCACATTCATCATAATAATTCGACCCAACAACATCCAACATCTCCTTGATATGATTATCGACTAGTTCATCAGAAAATCTAACCTTCTAGGTATCCATAAAGAATATTCAAGGAAGTACCAATATTTTTGTTAGAGATAAAGTCTTGGTTTTTGAAAAAATCAAAGGTTCGTAAATTTGGAAAAGGAATGGCTTCAAGTAGGTCACTCACCTAGGTGAATGTGTCACGCAAATGAAGGCATACCAAATATACATTAATGAGGATTTAGTAGATATCCTGTATGAACAAATCTTTAGAAAATGGTCTATACGTGTGGATCTTTAATGGATAGCCTGCGTAGAAGACTAGAGTTACGAGAGTAATAGTGAGAAGGTGAGAGGAAGAACCACCTGAAAAGTCAATGCTATTTATAGACACATGGATGCTTGTGCAGATGACCTACACAATCCACCATCACAATCCACCTACATGATCCACTTGTGTGATCCTCTTACGGGACATACCTACAAGACTCACCCTTCCACTTCTCCCTTGCATGGTAATAAAGTTATAATACTTGTCAATCCTAAGAATGAATGAACACAAATATGTAGAGGCAAAAAAATTAAGGATCCATCAATTCCCATGTTTTTCTACCTTAGGATCAGACCCTCTTCTTTTGATCGTATCCAATCCTGAGGGGGGATTTTGTTAAAAATCATTTTTGTCATGTAAGAATGAGAAGTTTCAAATGGAAATACCTTAGGAAAAAGAGAAGTGAAGTATATCTAGAGTCACACACTTCATCCAAGTAATACTGCACAAGGCTCAAACCAGTATCACCGCGCAGGTCCAGTCTGCGTGCTAGTTCCCTCATGTAGTCCCCAGAAAGACATGCTCAGGAGAACCACTCAGGTCACACCTACATGTTGACCAGCATGATACACCTAAGCGGTAACTAGCGTGAAACACCTACGTGATTACCAGTGCGATGCACCTATATGATGACTAGCGTAACCCACCTATGTGAGACACCTCCTTCACCCAGGGTCCTGAGAATGCCTATAAATAGAACCCTTGGGCTCCTAATTTTCAACAACTAAAAGATAGGAAGAAACTCGGACACTCTTATTGCCCTGGTCCTTCTCCCAGGCCCTCAAAACCATCCAGAAAGATATCTAAAACCCAATAGAGAGGGAATTAAGGGGGATAGTGGGTTTAAATCTACTCAGGTGTGTGAAACACAAGACACCAATGTGAGGAGCCACTTCCCCCCAATTGACAAGCACTAGTGAGAAGGTCTCCTCCCAAACTCAGGACTTACGCATGACCTTTTCCAAAGACACTTGAGGAGACCCTTAGATCCTAGAGAAAATTCTCAACCAAGTGTTGTTTCCCAGGTTGTCCATTATTAAAGAGTCACTCCTAGCTCGCATAGGTCCACACTGCGTGAAGCACTTCCAGTCCACCCAGGTTTACCCTGCGTGAGACCTCTTCAGCTCTCCCAGCCCTCACCTGCGTGAGACATATTTAGCTCTCCTAGGTCCAACCTGTGTGAGCCACCTTTGATCCATTTTTCATACCACCAATTGAAGGGAATCCCTTCCCTTGGGACTCCCATCTAAGGTAGAACAAATAAAAACATCCATTGAGGCCTCTATATTTTCACGATCATAGTGAAAGACACACCAGTGTGTCTCCCATTCGGTTGTGAATTCCCTAGGTAAGAGTTTCCCCACACTTGTCTTACCTGATGGATAGGGTCCTCAGGGTGTTTAAAGTTTTGAATCCCCTCGGTAACAAGGATCCTAATATAGCATCCCGTCTTTTTATAACATAACTTTCATTTCATTACACGGAACTGAGGATCGTTAAGGTTTAGTGTCTTAGAAACAAGGAACATAATACATGAAAAAAACATAAAACATTCTTCTTAAACACTTGAAAGACTTCTCCTTTAGTTCATCCTAGGTTCATTACTGCATCTCATAACCTGGGGACATACATCAAAAGAAAGGGTGAGCAGAAGGCCCAGTAAGGGAAACAAGAGAAACATTTTTCATGTGAACTTGAGATACTTCAATAAGGACATGAAAAGAACTTTAAGGCATGAGAAAGAAATCATGAGATACATCATAATAAAAATAAAATTTTTCATAACTTGAAGATGTGGCTGCAAAATTTAATATTTACAATCGTTTAGTTTCACCAAGGTCCATCCCCAAGGTGTCGTTAAAAATTACCAAGGTTATTCACCAAGGCGTCGTTAAAATGGTCATCTCTAGAGATTAAGTCTTTACCCAATGCATTGGAGCGCTATCAGGGCGCACCCTTAAATTTTCCTTTATTATCACGTGAGACACATATATCATCATCAAAAATTTCATAAATAACCCATATAGCATAAAATAAATGGGTTTCATTTCATAATCATAACGTTTTAAAAACTGCTTTAAAGACATGATCTTTACGTTACCTTAAACCCACGGAAAGGGAAAGCGGGTATCATGTATGTAAATCCCAGAATTTAAAATAGAAAATTTTGATATATATGTGAATACCCCTATATAAATAATAGCTTTGAGTATTAACTTTATAACATAAAATAATTTTGAGATAAGAGAGGCATTTTGAGACGAAAATTCTGCAGCATAACGGCTATGTTACAAGGTTTTAGAAAACTTTGAAAAGAGAGGGAACATGGGTCGAACATTCATAATTGACCCATAAAACAGTATAGGGACAGAATAAGAAGGATATATGGACATGGTGATGCAATTTCAAGGACATACCATTTGAAATGAAAAACGTGGAAGGAAGACAAAATTTTGATTTCTCTTATGAAAATACGGCAGCCTAACGGCGTCACTTAAACCTCAACAAAAATGAATTGAACAGATCAAATAGGTTCTCTCATCATATGATCATAAGAGATCAGTATGATAGATATATAGATCATACCCCAACATAATAAAAAGGAACTTGAAATATTTGACATGAAAATCGAACTTGAAAAAATGAGAAGGGTGAAAGAATCACTTAAAAATTCGGCAGCCTAACGGCGTCACTTAAACTTTCATAAAACAAAATGATGAGAGTAAGAGGGGATATCTCATCATATAAACATAAAAGGTCAGTAAGAGGAATATAAAAGAACATCCTCTCACATAAGAACATGGAGCATAAAGAAAATGACATAAAGGAGATTACATGAAAAGAAAGAGAAAGGTCGGATCCCTTACCTTAAAACGTGACTCTTGAAACTCAAAGTTTTGGACCTTGAGGGCTTGGGGGCACCTTGGGAGGACTCCTTGGGAGGTAAGTATACCATAACTTCGTTGGGGGAGAGTTGGGAGTGAAAACTAAAGGAGGAAAGGGTGTGTATTTATAGGGAAAGTGAGGGGACAAGGCATTAATGGCCAAGGGACACCTCATTAGTGGTTTTGGAAAAACCATGGGCTTGCCCATGGTATTTGCCCATGGTATTGGCCACTTGGGACACCTCATACCTTATCTTACTATTAATAATTCGACCATATTGAATATATACTTAATACATCATTTAATGGTGTCATTAAACACCCATAACTTAAAAACTATATTTTCACTATTCATCGAAAATTCACCTTTCTCAGAATAATCCCAAAATTTCACCTTAACCAAATATCAATGCTCTGATTTCAAAAATGAAATCCATTTTATAAAAATAATTTTCTAAATATTTTTAATTTAATTTTTAAATAAAAAAACTATTCATCGAAAATTCATTTTTTTCAGAAAAATCCCCAAAAATTACCTTAACATAATATTGATGCTCTGAGTTCAAAAATAAAGTCCTTTTTATAAAAATAATTTTCTAATTATTTTCAATTAAATTTTTAATTAAAAAACACTATTCACCCGAAAAAACTAATACTTGACTAATAATTTATGAAACCGTTATTTACCCATTTTATTGAATCACATTACTTAATCTAGGTGTCAAAATTATATTAAAACTTTCTTTGAGTGAAATTACTAATCCATTTGGTCACATTACTAATCCTAAGCGTAAAATCACTATTCATAATTTACTATTCATCAAAAATTAATTTGATTTTATTAGACTCCAAATTCCTTACTGAACACTTTTGTAGAAGACCATTTTTTGAAAATCATTACACATCATTAATTATTTAGGGTTTACATAAATGTTTTAAAATATCCCTTTTTCAAAAATTCATCAATAAAATATATCCTAAAATTATCCAGACAAAAGAAATTCCACAAACATCACTAAAGGAAGAGATCTCAATTTATTCACCCGAAAGGATTACACAAGGAAGCTAGGGTCTCGTCACATAGCCCCTTATAACACCGGCATAAAACCTAAGTGTAAGGTGTGCTATGGTGAGAGAATCTGAGGGAGGCTCAGATAACATTGCCCTAGTAGTAATCTCTACTAACTTGAACTTCTCCTGTAGGAGTTTCCGTTCAATGTTGACACGCTGGAGTTCGGCTTGGGCTTGGTCCAAAGCGAAGCCCACAGATGCTACCTCCTTCCCAAGCTCTGATAAGTGGGCTTCATAAGGGTCGAGTCTACTGGATGAAGCCATCGACTCCTCTTTCTGCATTAACCATTAACATCTTATTAAATCATTAAGAGTAAGTTAATATACTACTCAAAAATATTGGGTCGTTACATTCTTCCCCCCTTAAGAAATTTCGTCCCCGAAATTTATACTTGGGGCCTAGTCGAAAAGGTGAGGGTACTTTTGCTTCATTGTTTCCTCAGGCTCCCAAGTCGGTTCTTCATATTTATGATTCCTCCACAACACCTTCACAAGGTGGGTAGTCTTGTTTCGTAGGACCTTGTCTCTACGGTCCAAGATCTCCACTGGCTACTCCTCATAAGAGAGGTCATGTTCCAGTTGTACCACCTATGGGTTCAGTACATGCGAAGGGTCGGGTATGTACTTCCTCAAGAGAGATACATGGAAGACATCATGAACTTGAGCTAGGTTCGGTGGAAGTGCTAGACGATATGCCACTGCTCCTATGCGATCAAGGATTTCATAGGGGCCAATGTACCTAGGACTGAGCTTCCCTTTCTTCCCAAACCGCATGACTCTCTTCCATGGAGAAATTCGAAGGAAGACTTTGTCACCAACACCAAACTCCAAGTCCCTTCGACGATTGTCAGCATAGCTCTTCTGCCGACTCTGAGCAGCCTTTATGTGTTGTTGGATGGCATGAACCTGTTCTGTCATCTCTTGCACAAGATCAGGCCCAAGAAGCTTTCTCTCACCAGTTTCATTCCAACAAGTGGGAGTTCTACATCGCTTTCCATACAGAGCTTCATAGGGTGCCATCTGAATACTCGAATGGAAGCTGTTGTTATAGGAGAACTCAACTAATGGGAGGTGTTGATCCCATCCACCTTTAAATTCCATTGAGCATAATCTCAGCATGTCTTCGAGTGTCTGAATAGTCATTTCAAATTGGCCATCAGTTTGAGGATGATAGGCCGTACTAAAATTCAATTCAGTATTCAGAG
Source organism: Viscum album (assembly GCA_963277665.1). NCBI lineage: Eukaryota > Viridiplantae > Streptophyta > Magnoliopsida > Santalales > Viscaceae > Viscum > Viscum album. The sequence continues at coordinate 618,710,965 of OY728162.1, read as the reverse complement.
CATGTTGAAGACTTCTCCAGAATTTTGATGTGAATCTTGGGTCACGATCAGACACGATGGATAGTGGTACCCCATGCAGCCTTACCACTTCCTTCACGTATATCTTGGCAAGCTGATCCAGAGAGAAATCTTCCTGAATAGAGATAAAATGGGTTTTCTTGGTGAGACGGTCCACAATAACCCATATCGCATTGTTTCCTTTGGATGTTTTTGGGAGACCAGTTACAAAGTCCATAGTGATATTATCCCACTTCCATACTGGTATGGATAGCGGTTGTAATACCCCCTTAGGAATTTGTCGTTCTGCCTTTACTTGCTAACACACCAGACACCTTGTAGTGTAATCAGCAATCTCCCACTTCATGTTATCCCACCAATAATGATCACGAAGGTCTCTATACATCTTAGTGCTTCCCGGATGTATAGAGAAAGTAGAGTTATGAGCTTTATCCATCAGTTCTTTCTTTATCTCCGGAATAGATGGAACACATAGTCTTGTACGAAATTTCAATACACCTTCTTGATCAATATTGAAATCAGGGAACTTCCCATCTTTTACAACCTCCAACTTCTCCTGCAGCAAAGGATCTTCTTTTTGAGCCTTCTTGATCTTCTCTAGTAATGAAGGTTGAGAAATCATCTGGGATAGGGTTGATGATGTCCCTTTCCTTATAATTCCCATGTCCAGTTTTACTAGATCTTTAATCAAGGGATCTCCTAGGATCCTCATTGTTTCCAGAACAACAGGATCTTTCCTGCTTAACACATCCGCGACTTTTTTTTCTATTCCAGGGTGATAATGAATTGAACAATCATAGTCTTTAATAAGCTCCAACCATCTCCTTTGTCTCATGTTCAATTCTTTCTGTGTGAAAATATACTTTAGACTTTGGTGGTCAGTGTATATATCACATTTCTCCCCATAAAGATAGTGCCTCCATATCTTTAGAGCAAAAACAACTGCCGCCAGCTCTAGATCATGCGTAGGATAATTCTGCTCATGAATCTTCAACTGTCGAGATGCATAAGCAATTACCTTGTCATTTTTCATGAGGACGCACCCAAGCCCTTTCAGAGATACATCGCTAAAAATAACGAATCCTTCTCCGATAGAGGGTAGTGTTAACACAGGTGCAGTAACCAATCTCTTCTTCAGCTCTTGGAAACTTTCCTCACATTCCTTTGTCCAGATAAACTTAACCCCTTTTCGAGTCAACTTGGTTAGTGGATTAGAAAGCCGTGAAAAGTTTTTCACAAACCTCCTATAATATCCCGCTAAACCAAGGAAACTACGAATCTCAGTTACTGTTGTGGGTTGAGGCCACTCCTCCACAACCATTGTCTTTGCAGGGTCAACCGAGATTCCTTCATTGGTTACGATGTGCCCCAAGAAAGCCACTTGTTGTAACCAAAACTCACACTTGCTGAACTTCCCAAAGAGCCTCTCCTTCCACAGAGTTTACAATATAACCCTTAGATGATCTTCATGCTCCTCATGACTTTTTGAATATATCAAAATATCATCAATAAAAACTACCACAAAGTTATCAAGGTAGTCCTTAAAGACTCTATTCATAAAATCCATGAAAATAGCAGGAGAATTAGTCAAGGCGAAGGGCATAATAGTAAACTCATAATGCCCATATCTTGATCGGAAGGTAGTCTTTGGAATATATTCCTTCTTCACCCTCAGTTGATGATAACCAGATCGAAGGTCAATCTTAGAGAAGAATTAATCCCCGCGAAGTTGGTCAAATAAATCATCAATTCTTGGAAGAGGATATTTGTTCTTCACTGTGATCCCGTTCAGTTCTCTATAATCAATGCATAGCCGTATTGATCCATCCTTCTTCTTCACAAAGAGAACTGGTGCTCCCCAAGGAGACACACTTGGTCGGATAAACCCCTTCTCTAAAAAGTCTTGGAGTTGTTTCTTTAACTCTTCTAGCTCCACATTTTCCATTCTATACGGAGTCTTTGATATCGGTTGAGACCCAGGTACGAGTTCAATGGAGAACTCTACCTCTCTTTCTGGGGGAGGTCTAGGTAACTCCTTAGGAAATACATCCATGTATTCCTGGAAAATCAGAACATCTTCTATTTGTATGCTTCCTTTTCTTTATTCATCATTACAGATTAACTCCATAAAGAAAGCTATAGGAGGTGCTTCTAGATAGGGATCAGTTCGGGATATCTCTCCTCGGAAGATAACTGTAGGTCGTTCATTCAAGACTACTTAGATTTCCTTACTTCTTCATTTGATCTTAGCATTATACTTTGAGAGCCAGTCCATCCCTAGTATAATGTCGAATTCCATCATGGGAATGACTACTAGATTTGAAATAAGATTATGCTCACCAAAGTAAACACTAGAGTCTCTAAATACTTTTGATGCAAGGATAATCCCACTTGGAGTCTTGACTGACAACTCTACCTCTAGAAGTTCGGGGATTGATTCTATATTCCTTGCAAACTTGGAGGAAATAAAGGAATGTGTAGAACCAGAATCAAATAAAGTAATTGCTAGTTTTGAGAGGACAACAAGAGTACCTGCTACCACATCGTTCGTAACTTCAACTTCAGTTGTTGTGATAGCGAAAGCACAACCTTGCTCCCTTGGCCTCTACTGAGGTTGATGGTGATTCCTCTCCACTGACCTCGGATTTGGACATTGGTTAGAAAAGTGCCCAAGCTGTCCACACTTGAAGCATGTGACTTAGGGTAGAGCCAGAACCATCTTTCCTCTGTCGTTAGTGTTGGGAAGCTGAGGCTTCACCTCACTATGACAATTCCGAGCAATATGGCCTCCTCTTCCACACTTGTAGCACTTGCCACTTCCGTTCAAGCAGTTCCCCATATGATTCTTCCCACGTTTATTTCATGTGGTAAGTTGCATTTGCTTTCCACCTCTTCCCTGATCAAAAGACTTCCCTAAACTGGGCTCCAACGATCTCTTCTTTTCATTTGGTTTGTGAGACCATTGTGTCTCACCAAACTCCAGCTCGACTTTCATAGCACTTCGAACTATTTCTTCATAGCTATCATAGTCCATGTTGGCTATATTCTTCCGCAGATGAGGTCGTAGTCCACCAAAGAATCTATCAACCTTCCCATTAGGGTCCAAGACAAATCTTGAGGTATAACGGGAAAGCCTTGTGAAGTTCATCTCATAGCTTCCGACAGATTCATTCTCCTTCTGCTTCAGCTAGAGAAACTCTTTCTCCATTCTTATTCTCATGGAATGAGGGAAATATTTGTTAAAGAAAATTCCCCAAAATTCTTCCCACTCCATAGCTTCTATCTCTCCTCATGGCTTCATGTTTTTGATCAGTGACCACCACTGATTAGCTTCTCCCTCTAGGCGGTAAACAGCAAGGGTGACTTTTTCTTGTTTCGAACAATGAAGTACAGAAAAGATATTTTCAATGGAGCTTATCCATTGTTCCGCAACCAATGGGTCAGTATATCCACTGAATGTTGGCGGTCGTTGACGCATGAAGGACTCAACAGAGTGTTGTTCCCTTTGTGGTGAGGTAGGCCTCTCAGCTTGATTCAAGTTATTACTCATAACTTGAGTCAGTTGGTTCATCATTCGCATGAATGTTTCCATTCTGGCTTCCATTGGAGGGTCGTCAGCACATGGTGCATTGCGGTCACCATCGGCACGGTTCCTCCTATTTCCCTCCATTTTCTAAAAGAATAAAACCTCAGTAAGAAACTTATTTCATTTATGAATCTTTTAACTAAGACTTCATTCTTAGACAATTACACTTTTCTATAATTCCTTCATAATGATTCATAAAAAGCTTGTGATTAACCAAACATATCCCCCGGGAGTGTCGTAACCAAGAGTGCAGCAAGGCCCATTATCGTGCACCAGTTCCCGTTCGAGTCTAGCTCAAAGCGGTGTTTTCGGGTTTTACCCCTATGTACATTTGTGCCAGAGCCACCTCTACCTGCTCGTATCCAGACATGGATGTATTTGTTTGATAAACCACTTACTCAATACTAACCAAAATACCAGGAAGTTTTCCTATATTTAAAATTTTCTATAGGGTTATTCCTAAAGTTTTTATATCCTAATTTCCACAAATAACTAAACCATCCTTTGATACCAACTATAGCATCCCGTCTTTTTATAACATAACTTTCATTTCATTACACGGAACTGAGGATCGTTAAGGTTTAGTGTCTTGGAAACAAGGAACATAATACATGAAAAAAACATAAAACATTCTTCTTAAACACTTGAAAGGATTCTCCTTTAGTTCATCCTAGGTTCATTACTGCATCTCATAACCTGGGGACATACATCAAAAGAAAGGGTGAGCAGATGGCCCAGTAAGGGAAACAAGAGAAACATTTTTCATGTGAACTTGAGATACTTCAATAAGAACATGAAAAGAACTTTAAGGCATGAGAAAGAAATCATGAGATACATCATAATAAAAATAACATTTTTCATAACTTGAAGATGTGGCTGCAACATTTAATATTGACAAACGTTTCGTTTCACCAAGGTTCATCCCCAAGGTGTCGTTAAAAATTACCAAGGTTATTCACCAAGGCGTCGTTAAAATGGTCATCTCTAGAGATCAAGTCTTTACCCAATGCATTGGAGCGCTATCAGGGTGCACCCTTAAATTTTCCTTTATTATCATGTGATACACATATATCATCATCAAAAATTTCATAAATAACCCATATAGCATAAAATAAATGGGTTTCATTTCATAATCATAACGTTTTAAAAACTGCTTTAAAGACATGATCTTTACGTTACCTTAAACCCACGGAAAGGGAAAGTGGGTATCATGTATGTAAATACCAGAATTTAAAATAGAAAATTTTGATATATATGTGAATACCCCTGTAGAAATAAGAGCTTTGAGTATTCACTTTATAACATAAAATAATTTTGAGATAAGAGAGGCATTTTGGGACGAAAATTCTGCAGCATAACGGCTATGTTACAAGGTTTTAGAAAACTTTGAAAAGAGAGGGAACATGGGTCGAACAATCATAATTGACCCATAAAACAGTAGAGGGACAGAATAAGAAGGATATATGGACATGGTGATGCAATTTCAAAGACATACCATTTGAAATGAAAAACATGGAAGGAAGAAAAAAAATTGATTTCTCTTATGAAAATACGGCAGCCTAACGGCGTCACTTAAACCTCAACAAAAATGAATTGAACAGATCAAATAGGGTCTCTCATCATAAGATCATAAGATATCAGTATGATAGATATAGATATCATACCCCAACATAATAAAAAGTAACTTGAAAGATTTGACATGAAAATCGAACTTGAAAAAATGAGAAGGGTGAAAGAATCACTTAAAAAATCGGCAGCCTAACGACGTCACTTAAACTTTCATAAAATGAAATGATGAGAGTAAGAGGGGATCTCTCATCATATAAACATGAAAGGGCAGTAAGAGAAATATAAAATAACATCCTCTCACATAATAACATGGAGCATAAAGAAAATGACATAAAGGAGATTACATGAAAAGAAAGAGAAAGGCCGGATCCCTTACCTTAAAACGTGACTCTTGAAACTCAAAGTTTTGGACCTTGAGGGCTTGGGGGAACCTTGGGAGGACTCCTTGGGAGGTAAGGAGACCAGAACTTCATTGGGGGAGAGTTGGGAGTGAAAACTAAAGGAGGAAAGGGTGTGTATTTATAGGGAAAGTGAGGGGACAAGGCATTAATGGCCAAGGGACACCTCATTAGTGGTTTTGGCAAAACCATGGGCTTGCCCATGGTATTTGCCCATGGTATTGGCCACTTGGGACACCTAATACCTTATATTACTATTCATAATTCGACCATATTGAATATATACTTAATACATCATTTAATGATGTCATTAAACACCCGTAACTTAAAAACTATATTTTCACTATTCATCGAAAATTCAACTTTCTCAGAATAATCCCAAAATTTCACCTTAACCAAATATCAATGCTCTGATTTAAAAAATGAAATCCATTTTATAAAAATAATTTTCTAAATATTTTTAATTTATTTTTTAAATAAAAACACTATTCATCGAAAATTCATTTTTTTCAGAAAAATCCCCAAAAATTACCTTAACATAATATCGATGCTCTGAGTTCAAAAATAAAGTCCTTTTTATAAAAATAATTTTCTAATTATTTTTAATTAAATTTTTAATTAAAAAACACTATTCACCCGAAAAAACTAATACTTGACTAATAATTTATGAAACCGTTATTTACCCATTTTATTGAATCACATTACTTAATCTAGGTGTCAAAATTATATTAAAACTTTCTTTGAGTGAAATTACTAATCTATTTGGTCACATTACTAATCCTAAGCGTAAAATCACTATTCATAATTTACTATTCATCAAAAATTAAGTTGATTTTATTAGACTCCAAATTCCTTACTGAACACTTTTGTAGAAGACCATTTTTTTAAAATCATTACACATCATTAATTATTTGGGGTTTACATAAATATTTTAAAATATCCCTTTTTCAAAAATTCATCAATAAAATATATCCTAAAATTATCCGGACAAAAGAAATTCCACAAACATCACTAAAGGAAGAGATCAGAATTTATTCACCCAAAAGGATTACATAAGGAAGCTAGGGTCTCGTCACATAGCCCCTTATAACACCAGCATAAGACCTAAGTGTAAGGTGTGCTATGGTGAGAGAATCTGAGGGAGGCTCAGATAACATTGCCCTAGTAGTAATCTCTACTAACTTGAACTTCTCCTGTAGGCGTTTCCGTTCAAGCTTGACACGCTGGAGTTCGGCTTGGGCTTGGTCCAAAGCGAAGCCCACAGATGCTACCTCCTTCCCAAGCTCTGATAAGTGGGCTTCATAAGGGTCGAGTCTACTGGATGAAGCCATCGACTCCTCTTTCTGCATTAACCATTAACATCTTATTAAATCATTAAGAGTAAGTTAATATACTACTCAAAAAGATTGGGTCGTTACACCTAACCTTAGTAGTGGTGATATAGACCTCTCATTTCTTATGATTAAAGATAGCTCCTTTTCCTTCCCATGTCATCTCTGAAATAGGTACATTTATGTTTCAGACAGTGATGGGGTCACTTGCCTTTCCTTTTGATGAGGGCTAGTGCCTTATCCTCCTCTCATATTCTTTGAAACTAGGAATAAGGAATACCTCCAAGAGTAATACCCTAATATTTATTTCATGAGGTTATACCCCTCTTGTCTTCTACCCCCCAAGGATACAAAAAAAATAGGAGATGGTATCCAATGATAGAAATTGGGGTGAGGAGATGGTCACATCAAATCCCTTTATCTCTCTTGTTTCCCTAGCCTCATCCACCAGTGAATGAAGGAGATTGTGTGGTTTACTAGATCTTCCACTTCCTCTTATTTCTCACACTGAGCATGAATCACGTGGGATTAGAGGTTAGTAATGATCATGACATATGCATGATTGTATGCATGTCTCGGTAGAGAATCATTTTCTGGATCTTCCTCCCACCTTCCTTCAAAGGGCCTCCATATGCATAGTCCTCAAAGTCATGTATCCATCTCAAAGGGACACATCACCTATTAGACAAACATTCATAGGGACTCCATAGAAGTGATTCCTCAACCTAATTGAAATTTGTGAGCTTTGATTCTCGTTTAAAGGGGATATGTAGGAAGCATCATTGAGGTTCAAACCCAACACCCCAAATTAACCATAATTTTCTCTGGGCTAAATTCCCAGTAAGGTTATACTCAACCTTGGAGGATACATCTCTTCCAAACCTCCTGGTCTGCTTCGATATAAGTCTCACATCAAACCTTAACTAGGCATCTTTCACCTAAACATTCTTGCTTCATGACGTTAAACTGCATGATTTGGTCCTCATCACATGACCTTAAAAGGTATGATGTGTCCCATTAAGTGGAACCAAACTATTTGGGTTCTGATTCCTTTCATAAGGATACATAGGAATCCCATCTCACGGCCCCAATCTTGAGATCAAAACAACTCTCATTTCCCTAGATTTTGATAAATTTCCGAGAGCCCCAATGTGTGGCTTAAAACCAATATCATAATAATAAATTACTAAAGAATATATAATCTGCATTAAAAAGGGTATCATCAATGAGAAACCTAGGATATATATAGATATATCCATTAATGAATAACCTCAAATACATACAGATGATTCTAAAGTTTATACATACTAATAATTGATTCTAAAATTCATACATACTAATAATTAATTTTTATATTTGAGATTTAATAAAAGATTCATGAATATGTATTAAATCTTTAAGATAGACCCATAATAGGCAATAATTTCCCCCAAAAGGGTGTAATGAGTCTGGCCTCCCATCTCATCGACCAATTTGAGTGCCTAAACAATGTTGGAGACATTTACCAATGGCCACATGCCTTTGGAAAGCAGGTTCATGAAATATCTCGAATAAGGGAACCATTGGGTGTTTTCAGCTCTACAAAAAAAACTCATTGGAAGTTATTTGAAAATAGAGAACCCAACGTGAATGATTTTTCAACATTCAAACCCCCATAATTAATTGTTGTACCCACTATATATTTTCATCGGAAATAGATCCACTCTTTCATGTTGAAATTTATGTTTTTTCAAGTATTAATCAAGACTTGAATACCAAAATTTTAGTTATTTCTTTAGCCCATAAGGTCCTTCTTAAAATGACACACTTTTTTTCTCACATTCATGAATGAGAAAACCATTTTTATTTTTGATACAAACTTATTCTTCAAGGGCTTCATTGAAAAAAATTGATTTAACATCAATTTGGAAAACCTTGAACTTTCTTAGCATTGTTATATCCAAGAATAAATGAATCATCTCCAATCTAAACATAGGAGTGGATGTATCATCCATGCTGGTTTCTTAAATTTGATAGTAGCCTTTAAACATAGTTTGTGCTTTGTTTCAAATTAATTTTCCCTCTTCATTTAGTTTTTTTGGGAAAACCCACTTAGTTATGATAATATTATTATCCTCCAACCTTGAAACAATATCCCTCATCTTATTCTTCTCAATTTGGTCAATCTTACCATTCATCATCTTGATCTAGTATTCATCTCTAATAAAATCATCAAAAAAATTATTCTCTCTATGAGATAATAGTGATATTTGATTTAGAGTCTTTATTCTTCTTATTTGTGCTAGAGTTATACTATCTCTAATGATGTTAAATCAATTTTGGCTTTGCTTCTTGATTTTATCATTGTTGGTGTAATTTTTTTTCAGTATCCTTATAATCAGTTCCCTTATCTGAATCAATGCCATCCTCTTATTCCCCCTTAACTACTCAACTCATCTACTCTTTCCTCCATAATTTTTTACTATTTTGTTAAAAAAACTACACATTCTCTACAACAGTGACATATTTTATTTCAATAATTTTTCTAAGTTTTTAATTAAATAATTTTTATAGTTTTTTTTGAATAGTATCCAAGAAAAATTCCCTCATGTCTATTATATTTAAACTCATAGTGGCTCTTCTCCTTATTGAAAATAAAACATTTACTTTTGAAGATATGAAATTACTTGAATGTATTATTATTCTCATGACACATTTCATACATAGTCTTCTCATCACCTAGGCATAACAAATCTCTTTTAGTGATACAGAATGATTCCATCTTTCCAAAATTTATCAAATAGATATTTCTAAATAAGCATTGTCTGGGTCATGTTATTGATTATCTAGTTCCTCCTCCCAACAAAACCATTTTTGAGGAGTTTTAACCACTGATGGTTGATGCAGTACCATATGTTTCTTAAGACAATCCTCTACTTGGGTGTTAGTTAACTTTGTATCATTATCGGTCCTAAATTTTAATATTTTTTACCCAAGCATCTTCACTGCTAATCTCTAGTATTGTGTAATGTAATTAAATACTTCGAATTGTTGAGTAATCATTATACAACATGAAATCCTAATATAGTTAGTATCTCATTCCATAAATATACCTTGGTGGTATCATCCCACAAACATCCATGCCCACCAATTCCAATAACCTCATTAACTTTTTCTCTTTTAGCTTGTACTTCTTCCAAATGATCTTTCTCTTTTGATAAACATCACATGTATAAATATAAACATGTATAAGCTTTAGGATATCATGTGAACCTTCACTTTTCACCAAATATTCTATGGATTTTTTTACTCAAATGACCAATCCATTTGTGCCACATTTTTTTTCATTTTACTTATATAGAAATCACATATATCCCTCTCCACTAATAAGGTATATATTTCCATTGATTTTCACTAGTAGAAAAAAAAATTAGCATTATAGTTTTAATATCAGTTTTGGAATTACTGACATTAATAGTGACACAAGAAGTATTTTAACATTAGTTGTGATAAAACCAATATTAAAAGTCATTCAGAAGAACCTTTAACATTAGTTTCATCATGAACAATATTAAAATATTTTAAAAAATCTAATATTCATGGTCTTCTCCTCATTTTTTTGATGCAGTCATTTTGAAACATTCATCTTCTTAACCTGCAATTGAACCCCATCCATGCTCAATCTTCTACATTTTTTTGAATTTTATATTTCTTTTTTTTTCATTTTTTCTCCTCAATCTTCTGTCATTTTTCCTTCTTTTATGACCCTCAACTTCATTTGGTACATTGAAACCCTAATTCTCTTGACTCACGACCGCACTCTCAATTTTTTTGTTCGATCAATTTTCTACTTCATTTTCAAAAAAAATTCTTCACAATATTGCATAATTATCCCTACTTCCACCACCCTCAAGTGCATTTTTCAAACTTTGATATATATTTTCCATCATCATCCTCCAAATTTTGCAAGTGGGTTTTTTTATTCTTTGAAGATCAACTAATTATTTATTAATTATAAATCGCATCCATTCATTAATTTATTTGTATGTACATAATTTTCAATTGTAGATTTTTGTTTTCATAATTAGTTTAAGGTTATATTTTTTGTGAATATAAATTGTGTGTGATTGTAAATTATGGGTATAATTTGTTTTGGGTTGTAACTATTTGTATTTATAATTTGTTTTCATTATAATTTGTTTGTGGTTTAAATTATTATTTTTTCTTAAAAAAATTATTTATAATTTTTTTTTCATTATAATTAATTTTAGTTATAAATCGTTTTCTAGTTTCAAATTCTTTTTTAGTTACAAATATTTTTGTAGATATAAATTGTTTGTTAAAAATTTATGTATGTTTATATATTTATATAGTCACATATTTTAAATTTATCTATTAATATATATGCTTATATTTTTATATGTTTTAATATATTCATCTATTATATTGAGATTTTACGTAATTAATAGATTATAATTGTATAAATGCATTAAGAACTAGTGATGAATGTGAGAAAGGGGTTGAAAATTTATTATAATTTTCTAAATGAAATATTGAAAACAAAGATCTAATTTTATCTCAATTCATGAAGTGTTTGAATGTAATAAAATTAGGGTATAGAGAAATAAAATACTATTTTATTTGTTATGGTTTTAATCATTATTATACATGTTGGATCTAGAATAGTGAAATAATAGACAAGTCAATATCTAATAATGATGAAAATGTTCAACATGTGATAGTGGATCGTCTTGAAAAATTCATTCATGGTGTAGGCGTTTAAACCATTGAAAAAACAATTTTTGAATGATTGTATGGAGATGTTGAGAAATCACTCTTCTCAGGATGTACTAAATTTACAGTGTTATCAAAAGTGTTGAGATGGTTGTTGTGATAAAAGTTTCACTGAATTTATTGAACTTTTAAAAGAGCTACTTTCAGAAGGTAGTGAACATTAAAATTCCAATTATGAGGCAAAAAAAATATTATGCTCAATGGTATTGGGGTATAAAAAGATACATTCTTTCCCCCCAATGATTGTGTGTTTTATATCAAGGAATTTGAAATTTTATTAGAATAACCTAAATGTGGGACATCATGATATAAAATTAATGAAAAATCCAACCGTGATTCATTCTCGAGAACAAGAACCAGATATCACGCTAATGCAATCTAGAATCTTCCAATAATTCCTCATTTGAAGCATTTATTTACAAATTAAAATGACGCAAAGAGGCTAATATTACATACATATGAATGCATCTATGATGGAAACCTACATCACCCTATTGATTCACCATAATGGAAGATATTTTTTCATAAAAAATGTGATTTTGGAAATGAAGTTATAAATATTGGAACGGGACTATACATGGATGGAATGAATCAATAACAGAGCCTCAATAGCCAACATAATGGGTGGCCTATTATGTTGGTTGTCTACAACTTATCCCCACAAATATTTATGAAGAGAAAACACGCAATACTACAAATAGGGCTTATAATAGCGTTAAAATCCACCTTTAACAGCGCTAAAAAAGTGTTGTTAATCTCGGCGAAGATAAAGGGGGGTCCCCTTTATCAGCGCTAAAAATAGAGCTGATAAAAGTGCTCCTTTATCAGTGCTTTCTTAGCGCTGATAAAGCTAGTCTTTATCAGTACTATTTTTAGCGTTGATAAATGTATAATATATCAGCACTAAAAATAGCGCTGATAAACACTACCTTTATCAGCGCTATTTTGAGCACTGATAAACACTACCTTTATCAGTGCTCAAAATAGCACTGACATATTATCCATTTATCAGTGCTTAACTAGCGCTGATAAAGGCCAAAGATCCTATGAAAAACCAAAACCTGCACAGAACCTACACAGAACCTGCACACATGACAGCACCCACACACAAAGCACAAACAACACCCATACAAAAAGCACAGAAGAACAAAAATGCTACATACATTTACTTGAAATCATGAATACAAAACAACACACTGCTATATACATTTAAAATAATGTTTAATTTGGTTACAATTACAATTATCCAACAAACAGTTAAAAAACATTGATGTTTCATCCTTTTTGCATCCATCCTCTCTAAAAAATTGTCGTCCATGGAGGCAGTTTCCGAACAAAGCATTTGAACTCAGGAAAAAGATTTCACCTATATAAGAAAACAAATATTATGTTAGTAATACAACAATGAAATAAATTAAACATTAATATGAAAGAATAAATTAATAAAATTTCAATTGTTACCTGTTACAACATTTATTTTCATTAGTTCATAGGTCTAGGAGAGATGGCAATAGAGTGAGAGTTCCTTCCCGATTGTGATGTGATGACCTGGGTAGGCAAATATTTGTGGGATGGTTTGTGGATTGTGGGGATTTTCATGAGGATTTCAGGCTATGATGACACATAGGGGACCCAAGAACATTCCCAAGATATATGTTCTCATGTTAGTCTATATAAGAAATGAAAAACACTCATGAAACGGGAACCTTATTTACTCATATTTCTAGAAAACTACCGGGATGCATAGATAGTAGAAGAGGAATCACTCTAGTTATACCTAGACTATGGTTTCATACTTCGTTTAGCTAATCTTGGGGTATGTACATCCTATTAGATTCAAAAACAGATTCTATTCCAAAAGAGATTGTATAAAAAGAGTGGTGGACACTAGGGGAGAAGTCCTACAAAGGAAATGCACTAATGAATGCCTATAAAATATAGCATAGAGAAAGAAGCACCAGGACTCTTACACAATCGTTTCAGTACTCAGATCGGTAGGTAAGGAAAGACCTCCATAGCCAGATACCTAGATAATAGAAAGGGAAGCACTTAGCACACATACATGATTCACCTCACTCTATTCCTGACTAGTGGCATGAGAGGGAGGACTTGGGGAGCTCAGTTGGGATCAGAGGGGAAATACCTCTTTTGGTAAACAAATAGTTATGGACTCATATATAATTCTCATACTTATATTGATATTTCCCTCTGGAAGATACTCCTTGTAAATATACTCGATCGGGATACCCATCTAGAAAATTAATCCATTTATGCCTTTTATAAGGCCTACCCTTATAGAAGGAAGAGGTCTTTCAGCACCTGATTGTAGACTAACCATAGGAGGGTCTGAAGGATAGAAACCTCTCTAATCTTCTTACAGGATGTAAAAACTACCTAACCTAATGAGGATATAAAAAATTATATTTTCAATGTATAAGAGAGACCTTCAGGAACTATGAAAGAGAAGGCGACCAGAGGGAGGATGATAGGTTGTTGTTGTTGATCTCTTGTAGGTAGAAAAATACACAAGGTTGGGCCTAGATCAAAATTAAAGTGTTGCTAAATCTATCTTTCACAAGGGTCCTCCCTCACTCTCACTAGAATAGAGAAGTAAATGATTCCCCATTCGGGATCCCTAGGGGGATCCCTTCGCTCAATGTGCAATTCAAAAAATGATTATCGTATAATAACCACTGAAAGCATATTGTCTCCTTTAAAAGGAAAGAAACCAGACTCAAAAAGTAAAAAAGGATCCTTCTGATGCTCAAAATATTCTGGTTTTGTTGGAAGGCAACAACTCAACAGGACCCAATACTAAGTTCTTACTTTAGTCCAATGGCTCCTGCTTCCTCATAGGAATAGGATTGATCTCCCAGTTATCCAGATCTTCTCCTGGCATTACAGGTTGAATGATACTGCCTTATGACATACTAGGGAGTGTCCGAATCATAGTAACCTATTCTTCTTGAGAAAACACCCATTGTAGGACTTCATCTTGTACTTCATCATAGTAAAATGCCTCTCTCGTTTCTAGGGGAATGTTTATCAAATTTGATACCTCAATGGTTTCTCCGGGCTCTGGTGTTGATGTTTCAGGTTGGAGGATACAAGTAGGCATAGGGGAATTAATATAAATGGGAGACACATATCCCAAACTTGTCATAGTAAGTTCTTTTCCTTCCTATTTTTCTAGATTCTTCCTTTGGGCTGCACGTTTCCTGTCATCTTTGGTTGGCTAATACCCCAAAAGATGGGGATAAAGGGGTTCACTATGTAAAGAATCCCTTGTTTGATCTCCATCCTTGCCTTCCATCAACAGGTGCTCAAATAGGGTTTTTACATATTAGGAGTTTAATGTCCTTTATTTCTATTGTATCTATCTAAGTAGACAAGCCCTATGTAAGTACGGAGTGACATGAGTATCCCTATTAGGAGATCATCTCCCAGGGGAAGAAACTCCCTGAGATATTTAGGAAGTGAACCACCTCGATCATAATAAATGATTTATGATGGTTCAAACCTGTTGCTTAAAGGGATAAAAGGCCTGGTCAATATATTCATACCTCTAGCCCCCCTGTCTCAGGTTGAACTGGAGTCACCTCCCCCTCACTGTGTTCCTCAAAGTGATCCCCTTTAGCAACCAGCATCGGCCCTTCCATGGCATTCACCCTTCCAAAAATCGCCACAGTTCCATGGCCATCCTCGACCAACTCTCTATTGACCTCCTCCCTCTGATCAGCCACCACTGTAGATTGAGCCTCCCTGCCACTTCCTTTTGGTCTTTCTTCCTCTAGAACAAGTACCTCCCTCACACCAACCTCCAATGCCTTACTCAGGACATCTCCTTCTCCTTGAACAGAGCCAAGACCATCCACAACCTTTATTCTACAGTCCACAACCAGTTTTTGTTCCACCACCGGGAGGTGAGGCTCCATACCCACACCTTCAGGTCCTGTTTTCTCCTGTCCTGGACCCGCCCCCGCACCATCCTTTGAAACCCTTCCCGAAGCACCTCCTACCCTTCGGGTAGACACAGAGGGATCTGAACAGCGAGCCTTTCAGGGCCCTCCCTTATTGAAAACCTCCGCTGAATGACCCAAGCGGTGAAAAACAGAACAATAATCCATCCAGTCCTCATAAACCACCTATTGTTTGCACCTATACTCTTCTCCAATTGTAATCCATACATGATCAAAAGGTATCCAAGAAGCATCCAATTCCACACAAACCCGGGGATTAACCGGGTGACACACAGCTTCCGTTCGAGAATCTGAACATAAATACCTTCCTACGAGATTAAATAGCATGCGAATAACAACCGGATTCTAAAAAGGCAGTGGAATACCCCACACATCTTCACCTCCAATGGTAAGAGAGAAACCAAATCCAATATATGGATACAGATAATATATATATATATATATATATACTTAGTTAGAATAATCCCAAATGAGATGGTAAGGGCAGTGTTGTTAAAGGCGCACGCATCCCCAAGCGGCTTTTGCGCCTTATTGCACTGCGCACCTTTGACAACAATGGGTAAGGGGATATCCATCTTATAGGTCATTCAAGGAAGAAGAGTATCCAACAGTTCCAAAAGTCCCTCAATGATACCCATTATCTCATGCATCTACCTAAAAATAATTGTGCAAGTCAAACAACAACACATGTGCTCAAATACAAGATCAAACAAATGAGATGAAGAACATTGAAATTTATTAAAAATTAACCAAGGGGTACACGACGTGTGAGAGGAACCAAACAGTGTCTGGTACCACTCCACCTATGGACCATGTCCATGGGGCTATATGGACCCAATTACATGTAGCAGTACATGTTGTACGCGTGGAATAAATGGCGTGTCCAAACTAATTGGGACCAGGTCGTGTGTTGTTGGTCATGTGCTACTGGTCGTGTCCATGTACTTGGGTATGTGGTCGTGTACTTCCTCATGGGATCCCATCAATGTGATTCACCAAATGTGTTGGAATACTGGGGAAGGGGTAAATGATGTGTTGGAGAACTACATGCAACTCCTTAATTATGATTTCCTGAAACCCTATCCACCACACACACTGGGCTACACACCGTGTGTTCATCCTTGTACACAGCGTGTAGTCGGGTTTTCTCCAGATTCTCAAATACTATATCTGCATGTTGAATCTGATCCCTCTACTTTAATTTCAGAAATATTTATATTTAATCCCTATATCTAACTGAAAATGGTGTATATAGACCATATTTGTTGTTTTCATCCATCGTTTTTTGGAAAATGGATTTTTTTATCCTCGGTGGTTTCGGCGTTCACCCCATACGCACTGCACACCATCATGCCTTACTTCAATATTGATTTGTTCAAAGATCAATAATATGAATCTGGGGATATAAAACATTGAGTAATAAATTAATATTTCAATACATCGGAGAATTATCAATCCACAATTGGTACATATCCATAGAAGGGATCGATTTGCTCAAACTATTTAATCAACAAGGGTGTAAACATAAAATTTAAGATTCCTACTCGGATATTGGATCATTTTTCATCAAAATTCATGTTATCTAATGATTGAAGGAAGTCATTGTGTTCATTGTATCTTGATCTGCTCTAATATGTCATTTCTTCATCATCCAAGGTTATTCACCAAAGAAGGTTAGAGGATAATAAATGATCATATATAGATAACATAAGTAGTAGGAATTCACCTTTATCCTATTTTTTACAATCTTCCATCAGGTATGTTTCCCATTCGTTTCTAAACACATCTATATCATCTTCTGAATATGAGTTTTTGCAGTAGTCATGGTAGTACTGAAAAAATATAAATACACAAAGGATTAATAAATATTTTAAATGAACTCGTAATTATTTTCGAAAATACCTCATCAAGGATGCTAGTTTGTTGATGAAATACGATCTCTTTCATAAATTTACAAACATAATAACCACAGTCCTTTCCGTTTTTTTGTTTTGGACACTGTAGAAACATCGACAATAATAAGTAATTTGTTTTGATATGTGTTTGGATGGTGCAATGTTATTCTATATACCAGGATACTTTTCCAGTTGTAGATCTTGTAGGCGTTCTTATCCTTAGGCCCTGGATTCATTCCATGCATTAGACGATATTGATTCACCACCCTATCATAACAGAATCCTCATTAAAAGATAACATAAATTATATAACTAGATGTTTAGTTTTAAAATGTTGTATC
Source organism: Viscum album (assembly GCA_963277665.1). Lineage (NCBI taxonomy): Eukaryota > Viridiplantae > Streptophyta > Magnoliopsida > Santalales > Viscaceae > Viscum > Viscum album. Next base: position 618,693,074 of record OY728162.1, on the reverse strand, counting down.
TAGTGTATTAAAAATTAACAAACTCCATCATGCGTGGTCGGTTTGTTGGATATCCATACATTGAATCCAGAAAATAAATCTTTGGAGTATCCAAATTGACTGCAATCAGCATCCAATAGTTCCTAAAAATACAAAAAGGAATAAGTAAAGAAAGAAATGAAAATATAGTTGATATGATTAAATTGTAGAGTTTTAACCCTGTATCATTGGTATTAAAAAGAGTCTGTCATCTGTAATTTTGTTTTCAAACGATTTGAGCAGGGATGACATTATTGTAGCCTCTTTATCAAAATCTATTTCTTCTTCTGAAGAGGTGGTGTGAGGACTAATGATTCCAAATTTTTGTTCATGGGGAAATCCCTTCAATTGTTTTTCATATATACACCTGCGACAAATATAAAATGTATTTAGTCATAATTATGAGAGTATATCAGCTTTTGTAAAATCGAATCATGAAAACATACCTCATGTATACATTTACAACTGAGGCACCTAGACATTCATACTTGAGGAGTTCATTTACATTTTCAACACTAATGAAATCTGATGTTTCCTCTCCATACATATTTTTTTCAAAATAAACTATGTGAGTATTGTCATATTTCAACTTTTTATGCACATGAGCCTACAATGATATTAACTGTGGATATAGAATGGGCGGGGTGAAGGTGATCTCAGTAGACCGTTTCAATCGGTTGGTTGATCCTTGAGATAGTTTTGAGATGATATTTCATTTCACCCCACAGTCTTTGTCATTCTGTAATAACATTCATCAGTTCAGACCTTTTTTCATTAAATTTTAAAGGTCCATCTTGAAAAATAAATTGGAAATGGATACCTTTTTGTCAACATGTTTTTTTACAAGAATTGTCGGCCATGCGATGAATGTTCCAACAGCTTTTTCAACTGTATGAATTTCGTCATCGTCATTTGGAATAGGTATCTTAGCACTCGGCTCATTAGCTACGTTAATTGACACTCTGAGATGATCTTTTGGAAGTTTTCTATTGTGTAGCGTGTCGTTTTACGTATTGAACACCATAGCCCTCGCTATAAGGCGATAGGTGGGAGTTGATAGATATAAATCACAGTCATTTTCACCCTGTAGAATATTAGTACAGGAAAGGAATCAGTGTCTATGTAAATCACATTTCACAGAAACAATTATTAAAACATTGATTACCTCATCTAAGTCAGGTTTTTTAGGGGAATGGCTCGCCTCAAAGCTGGTGGGGGTGGGGCGGGATCGTCACGCATGGGTTGTTGTTGAGTTGTTTCTTCTCTTTGCCTCTCCCCCATCAATTTTTATATCATCTATCTCTGGTATTTTAATTCTTCTTGAAAAATAGATAATTTTTCTTGCAGCTTTTCCATTTTTTCATTTTGATCCTCCGCTTGTTTTTTGTTTTTGAAAATATGTTCGGGGTGTCACCCCAAAACCCGCACCTTTGATGCGGCCATACTGTTCTGGATGATTCAAGGCTGCTGAAAGTATGTCTACATCTGGTGCGGTTGTTGTTGATTCTTGTGACTATGTCAGATAGAAAATATAGAAAAATAAGTAGTTATTGTAATGTAATAGCGATTTAAATCAAATAAAATTTATATTATGTCATACTTACACATGTTTCTCACACTTTTTGTGTGTTTTCATCTATCAGTATCCCCTCTTTATTTACATGAGCCTCCTTCTATAGCACATGGAGTGGGATGGATATGGCTTTTGATTTCGATTCATCAATCTGCATATAAACAGAGAAACATGTTTATGGTGTTGTTTTATGTCACATACAAGTAGTACGGTAGATTTAAAAGACATACCAATTTTTTCTCAAGTACAGCGTACCCCATCCTTGCTTTACGGTAAGGGTACACTAGTTCTGTTGCGCGTTTTTTATTTTCAGCACTCAGTTGTTGTTTCATAAATAAAAAACTGTCAATCAAAGTGATGAATACAAGTAAATGTCAAACAACGTATTACCCCACACAATGTACTTGAAAAGTCTGCTCCCATGACGGTTGCTAAATGTATCCCACGCTCTTTGGGATATCAAGTGTGTGTAAATAGGAGGTGGGTGCGGATTGATTTTCCCTTCTGCATCTTTAAGATGATATTTCGTTAAAATTGTGCAGAAACCTCTATGAATCCTTTCTACAACTCTTAATAGATATTCCTTGTATGAGGCGTCTACTATAAATGCACTCTGCAATGGATGATGAAGAGTAAGTCAATGTTTTGGTAATTTATTTTATTTTAATAAATTAAAAAAATGATATCATAATGTTAATGTAATCTCTTCCCACATTAGTGTATTCATCCCAGTGACAACATGGTGCCACGACTGTACATCAATCGGCATGCGTTGTCGAGTGACGATTACAATGTAGCTACTAAAGATGGCTCTATTGGGGTTAACATGTTGGCCTCGCTTATTCCATACCACCTCAAATTTGATGTCTTTTGCTTTTGCCTTAAGGATTTTGGCTAACACTATCAAACTACGACACTCTTGTTTTTTTTTTGCACTTTCAGGGTTTCATTTCCTACCATTTCCTCAGAAGTAGCAACAATATGTTCCCCCATAGTGCTAGCATCGGCACTGGGACCAACAGCAACAGGTTGAGAAACCTGTTGTACCTCAGCACTGTGACCAGCAACAACAGGTTGAGAAACCTATTGTTGCTCTACACTGGGACCACCAGCATCTGGTTGAGAAACCTATTGTTACTCTATAGTGGGACCACCAGAAGCTGGTTGAGAAACATGTTTTTGCTCTGCACTGGGACCACCAGCTGCTGGTTGAGAGACCTTTTGTGCCTTGGGATTGGGCGCATCAGTAGGTGCAGAAGTCATTATCTGCAGAAGTGGTTTAATATTTAATTTAGATTACATAAAAATAGCAGTGAACAGATAATAACATAACGTAACACAATGTATATTATAATAAACAAATAACCTGATTATTTTACTCTCTTTTTTTCTTTAAAGGATGAAGAGATTTGACTCCTCTGTCGACTATGTAAATCCCTTCAGTGTGGTCTCCTCTGACATAAAAAACTCCGTCTACATTGGGACCGCTATGAAATGATTGTGAAGTCCCTATAAAAGGGTCAACCTTCATTGAACTTTCATCTGACCCTTCAGTTGTTTGGGTCGATAACAGAAAAATTGACCAATTTCGGTTTGCGAGGTATGGAACATAAAATACTTGTACTGCCTGTGATGCCATTATAAATGGTTCGTCTTTCTCCCCTTCCTTACTGAAATCAACTTTCAAGAATCCTAATTCATCTATTTTAACAGCACTCCTGTTATCAACCCACTTGCATTGAAAAATCGGCACTTTGAATTTTGTATAATCCAACTCCCATATTCGTTTGATGATGCCAAAGTATGACATATTCGCATAAATTGGATTTTTGTCTTTAGCACCAGAAACATGCATCGCCTCAGCCACAAGTGTAACCCCACTATTCTGCATGTTACTATCTTCATCATGTTCATTAGTATATAATGTATAACCATTAACTGTATAATCATTGTAAGATAATACATACACACTTGCTCCTCCGGCTAGCCATCGAAGTCGTTCTGAAATTGAGTCTGGATTTTCATCTAACTGCTTAAAAATATGGTCTTGAAACCATCCTATAAACTGTCGGTTATGTGTATTTGATATCCATTTTTCATCCCTAGAAGGATTCAAACGCCTAAAAATTTCTTTTTGGGTTTGAACATATGGGTCATCGTCGAAACTGTTATGTAAAATGTAAAGGTGGGCCTATTCCCGATCTGTAATATTGATTGTGACAACCTCTCTTCCATAAATTCCTTCACCCTCAAGCTGCTCAGTGTGATGAGATTTCGGTAGGCCAACGATTTCCACACCAAACATGTATTCGGTACAAAATTCAATGGCTTCCTAAACAATATATTGCTCCGCAATACAACCCTCTGGCCGACTTCAGTTTTTGACATACCCTTTAAAAATCTTCAAATACCGTTCAATAGGGTACATCCATCTATAATGTACAGAACCACATAGTCGAATCTCTCTTACCAAATGAACCATCATATCAAAAAAAAATCATGAAGAACATTTCCAATTCACATAATATGACATCAATTTCTCTTTCCATAGTTGGCAATTTCATCGGGTCTATAACTTTGTTGCATATAGCTTTGAAGAAGAAACCGAGCTCCGTTAATGTATGGCGGACATTCTTGGGCAAAATGCAACGTAAATCTATAAGAATTAGATCTTGCATCAAAACATGGCAGTCATGTGAATTCAGACCCTTTAATTTTAAATCGCACATTGACACGATGTTCTTGATATTTGATGAATACCCCTCTGGAACCTTTACATCATTCAAGAAGTTGAAAAACTGATATATCTCCTACCTGGAAAGAGTGTAAGCAGTATGAGGAATAAATGTTTGTTTTTCACCCTTCACCGGTGCCAACTCTTCTCGTATTCCCATCTCAACCATGTCCAATCTAGCCTTAATTCCATCCTTTGTTTTGCTGGGTGCATTTAGCAACGTGCCGATGACACTATCACATACATTTTTTTCAACATGCATAACATCAAGAAAATGTTTGACATATAGACAATTACAGTATGGTAATTCAAAAAAAACTGATCTCTTTTTCCAACCAGTTTTCATAAGGTTTTTTTAAAACGGTTTACCAAAAGTAGTGTCCAAATATTTTAATTTCTCAAACAATTTATCACCTGTTAGTGGAGAAGGTTTTGTACGTTCTTCTGAACTTATGTCGAATGATGTCGTCCAAGATCAGTACTTATGTCATCGGGGTAGAAATCTATGATGTCCTAGAAACACAGTTTTTGATGAATGTTTCAACCTAATTGACTGTGTACCTTGTTCGAAAACAAGACACCCTTGAGTTCATTTAATGCTATATCCTGAAAAATTTCCATAAGCATGAAAGTCATTTATTGTCCCGTACAACATTGATTTCAAAGTGAAATATTTATTTTTGTAAGCATCATACAACGTAACACCTGAATCCCACAATATTTTCAAATCCTCGATCAATGGGGCCAAATAAACATCAATATCATTACCCGGTTGTTTTGGTCCTGATATAAGCATAGATAACATGATGTATTTTCATTTCATGCATAACCACAATGGTAAGTTATAGTTTACCAGCATAACTGGCCATGTACTATGACTACTGCTTTGAAAACCAAAAGGATTCACCCCATCTGTCGATAACGTCAGAAGAAGGTTTCTTGGATCATTCCTAAATTCAGGATACTTGTGATCAATTCTCTTCCACTGAGGAGAGTCTGTTGGGTGACGTAGTTTCCCATCTTTAATTCTTGTATCTACATACCATGTCAATTGTCCCGCAGTCTCCTCACATCCATATAGGCGCCTAAACCTTGGAATGATTGGAAAGTACCATACAACTTTCGTAGGACTAGAATCATCTTTCTTTTATCGAGAAGCACCACACTTTGGGAATTCTTTAAGTGATTTGTGGTCCTTGAGAAACAATATACAGTCATTCGGGTAGGCATGTATTCTTTCAGAGATCATACCCATCGATCATAGCATTCGTTTGCCATCGTATGTTCGGCTTGGGAGTTCATTATCTTCTGGGAGCATGTCATTCAGGAGAGCAAGTAGTTCCGTAAAACTGGCATCACTCCACCCGTTTCCTGCTTTCAAATTATACAACTTCAATACGGCTAACAATGCTGTATATTTAGTGCAACCAGCATACAATGGCATTTTTGCACAACTCTTTAACTTATCAAACAATTTTGGGCAATCATGAAGTTCATCTTCAACTGTACTTTTTATTTACTCAATACAATCTTCATCATCATTCACATCTGTAATCACACCCTCCATACGATCGTCTTCACTGTTCACGCTTGTAATCATATCAGATGGTCTATAAAATGTCGTGTTATCTGAGTCACTACCTACATTCATTTTTTCCCCGTGTTTATTCCAAAATGTATAACTTCGATCTATTCCGTGACAGATCAGGTGTTCTTCCAACTCCTCTGGACTAATTTGTCATGAATAACAACAACATAAACACGGACAAAGGATTTGAGAAGGGTCACATGCCTGATCTTCTAGAAACTTGATAAACTCTTTCACGCCATATTCATACTCTTTTGTCAACCGATTGGCATTCATCTATTCTTTATTCATATTCATCATCTTTATGGGTTCAATCTCGAACTTTCCTAATATTATGTTTTAATTAATTAGGTATCATTGTTTGGGTTTTATAAAAAAAATCATGGTACAAATGCCTCTAAACTAATGTGAAATACATATACATGGTGTTTCCAGTAGGGTGAACATCATGTATGGATAAGATACCTGATTTAATCTGAAATTGTTGACGCTCCTTTCCATCACAAAGTATAATGACTAAAAAAGGGAAATACCTTAATCTAAAGTGATTCATCCTTTGAAGAATCATCAAAAATAGACAAAGGCATGAACAAGGATAAGTTTCAACATGGTTCGTGCAAGTTTTATCATGGTCGCGCAAGTATACTTGCGCGCCACCCAAATGGTAGCGTAGGTGAATTGCGCGCCCTCTTTGAAAATCGTCCAGGGTCTTCTCTAGCCTATAAATACCCCAGTGGGCCCCCCATTTGAGGGAGAAAATTTTTCCAGGATTCAAATACAGAGCTCTGAACGCCCAAGTCTCTTCTTCAAGTCTTCCAAACACTTATAAGGTAATTCTTTACCTAGAATGTAAGGTCTAAACAAGAGGAATAAGGTCTAAGTGTTAGAAATCACTAACACTTGCGCACCTAAGTGTTTTTTCCCTTAAGGGGAATGGACACACTTGCGCTCCTCCTTACCTACTCATTAAAACTTGCACGCCACTCTTCTGGAAGTACCTCAGGATAACTCTAAAGACTTTGGTAAAGGATCGCCCAAGTATTACCCTACTGGTTAACAATCACGCAAGTAACCATGTGTCGTGCAGGTATACCTGTGCGACCAGGACTTGCGCGCCCATGCAGTGTCTGTGCGCCTGCCAGGACTTGTGTTCCCTTCTATTTTTGGGTGCCATTCCTGTCCATTTAACCCCTCTTATTCCATTCCACCTCTCCTATTCAATATTCAGTCTTCAAGACACTCTTCAAAGCCATTTATGGCATGTTTTCTTGATTGAATTCCTTATCTGAAAGGAGTTCCGTGGAACATCTCTCAAAACTTAGTGATTTTCACATCTTTATATCACTAAAGTTAGAGAGTTTATTCATTCAACCTCATCCTTTAAGATGAGATAATCCTTAACCTGGGCCTCCTTTTCAGGAGTAATCCCCAGTCCAAGTCCTCATTAATTCGGGCATCCTCCTTAGGAGTAATCCCCAGTCTTAAAATTCCCAAACTTGGGTTTCCTTTTCAGGAGTAAGCCCCAGTCTCAAATATGGGCCTCCTTTTTAGGAGTAAGCCCCAATCCAAGTCCTCATTAATTTGGGCATCCTTCTTAGGAGTAAGCCCCAAGTCCCCTAATCTGGGCATCCTCCTTAGGAGTAAGCCCCAGTCTTAAAATTCCCAAACCTGGGTTTCCTTTTCAGGAGTAAGCCCCAGTCTCAAATATGGGAATCCTTCTCAGGAGTAAGCCCTAAACCTTAATTCCCTTAACCTAGGTTTCCTTTTCAGGAGTAAGCCCCAGTCTTAAATATGGGCATCCTCTTTAGGATTAAGCCCCAAGTCCCTTAATTTTCAAATCCCTTTAACCTGGGCCTCCTCCTTAGGAATAAGCCCCAATCTTAATTTCTCTTAACCAGTCATAATTCCTTTTGATCTGGGCTTCTTTCTCAAGAGTAAAACCCAATAATAAGTCCCATCCTAACTTGGGAATCTTCCTTAGGAGTAATCCTCAAGATTAGAGTATCCAAATCTCCATGAAGCATATATACCTTTATGGACCCTGTTCATGGATTTCTTTCCTGAAGTAAATCTTAATCCTCATCTATTTGGGCAGTCATACATACATAAGCCCCACATCATTGCATCTTTCATGGCACAGTTGTCTAGTTTCACTAATACCTCTTGTTTCTCAAACCGAGCATGACTTACATGATCTTAGAGTGTAAAAGTAATCATGAAATCTTTCTTTGAGCCATCAATTATGCATAAACATCATACTCCCTTACTCGAACTACGTGGTTTCTTATTCCTTTTCCAAACAAAGGATACGTAGGTAGCCCATCTGCAGGTACGATCCCAACACTGAAATAATCCATGTCCTCCTGAATGACAATAAACTTCAAGTGCCCCACTGAGTGGCTTTAAAACCAGTATGGTCATCATAATGACCAAGAGACTTTTATGTATTTAAGGATACCATCAACTAAGAATCTCTAACAAATACAGATGATTCTCTATCAATGAAGAACCTCGAATACATATAAAAGATTCTCTAAATTTTCTTTATATTTAATCATTGATTTTCAGATCTAAAGGAAAGCTCATTTTATACTTAGTAATGTAATAAGGATTCACGAACATAACTTAAATCTATAAATAGAGTCCCGGAGTAGACATAATTCCCTTCAAAAAGGTGTGATGAGTCCAACCTCTCATCCTCTCGACCAATGAAAATTCCTAAGTCTCATCAGTTCACAACTAATGAGCGCCTACCTTTGGAAAGTAGGTTCAAATGGATATGGAATCATTGGATGTTTCCGGTTCTACGAACAAACCCGTTAGAAATCGCTTGGAGTGTTTGAATCTTAAATCAATGAGATCATCTCCAATTCCAGAGGAAACAAAAAATGGTGAACCCGACGTGAATCCTTAACCAAGTTAAAATAATGCTTTGCTTATTTGTTAGGCCCCTATTTTAACTCAATAAGAGGGACAACAAAGCAATAAATAACATATTTTCTCATCCAAAAGATGTAGTGGTCGGACTTATCTTGATTATGTCTGTTATACAAACAGGCACTCTTTTCCAAGATCTTCTGCATTTCCAGAATGGCTTCTCTTAAATTCACATTTGTGAATACCTCTGCTGTGAAAACTTCTGCTGCAAATGCCACTACTGCTACTCCTACTAGATCATCGTCTACTCTGAGGAGGACATCACCTACTCAGCGTCTTCAATGCTGGGTATCAAATGCGTTGGTTAAGGAGTACCATCAAAACTATACTATTCCGACTCTGGAGGCTGCTCGACAAGCCCTCCAAGTCAATAATTCAACCTGGTCATCCGGAAAGTGACGACCAGTGATCAAGAAGTAGGCGGTTCTAACCATCGTCTCCAACCATTTTGGGTCGTTATCCCCAGAACATAATCACCATTCCCTCCCATATTCTGGGGAGGTGAATGAGCAGGTCCCTCAGGGACTTAATTCAAGGAGATAGGAGTCTTTCCCGAGGGCTCCCATCAACAATCGCCGCCAGACTCGTGCGACAGTGCGCCCTCAACATGATGAGGGTATCGACTCCAGGAATTCGGCTCAGGTTCCTCGAATCCGAGAAGGCAAGATGAATCACCAGAGACGAAATCCGGTCAACAGTGAGAAGATTCTCATCTCTGCTATCTCTGGATAAGTCCACCAACCTAACTTGGTGGCAAGCAACGAGCGGGAACATACACCCGTCCGTTTTAATTCCACTGTCCAGTAGACTCATTTGGAATCATCATGTCAATCCCACCAGGAAATTCCTGCAGAGTACTATAGGCAGGAACATACACCTATTTATACGTCATCAGCTAGTCAGCAGGCTCGTCTAACTACATATGATGAATCTCGTCAACCACATTCGGCGAAGTACAATCTGCAAGCACATAAACTGGCTAGTATTGATCAAGCCTACTAACAGTCTCGTTTGGTAGCATTCAAAGAAGTCAGTCGAAAAGCTCCGGTGATAAACAAGAGGCAGACTCAACTCTCTGCCCCCACACTTGAGTACTATCAGGATTCACTGACAGGAAAAGGAGGACAGGAGAAGGAACACACACCTACTCCAAGCATGGAATGGAAATATATCCCCGTTCTGGTAGCTGAAGTCACCAAGCATATTCTATCAATGGTGAAAGAGAAGAATCAAATCTATGTTCATATTCTGGATGCCTGCCAGGATATTATAACAGCTTCAGCAGCATCTCAGGGAAAGACACATAAATCTATCCCTAATAGTGGAGTAACACATCAACAGTTCACTTCAGAACAGACACACACCTCTATTCCAGTCCAAGAGGGTTTTGGGGCATACTCCCCCATATCATACGGACAACCAAGTCGGGAACATAAACCTAGTTTGAGCGGAGATAATCAGCCTAACCTAATCATTTCTCCTGATCAGGCACACACACCTACCAAATTGAGTAATAAGGCATCTAAGAAGAAGACCCACCCAACACAGTCAAGAAATCAATGGCCAATATGTAACAAGGCCTTACTCAATGTTGGAGTTCTTGATGCACTTAGAAAACTATCTGTTTCAACTCAAGATTCTACTCTCTTAGTTACCAATAGTTGGGACATTAATTCTGAAGGTCTACATCATATACTTCCTCATGAAGGCTTGCTTCATGACAATTCGGTCGATCTCGAAGTTTCATCTTCAGATGAGAGCTACAATAACCCTCTGTGTGGCCAGAAGACCAAGGAGTAAGAGATCTCATATTTTGTTGTAACCCACCATGGTGGTCCTCCTCATGATAATTAATTTCGCTGTGAAAGTCCTCTCCGCAGTAGTGATTCACATTGCCCGGAAAATACTCCAGTGTACAATGTAGTGCCGAGAAATCCCTCTTATCTTGAGGCACTTGCAAATGCGAAACCAGTCATGTCTGATGCTTCATCGCTAGCAGGTTAAATCCTTTCTCAACCAGAAGATAGCCTAGGGTGTAGGTCATTCTCAGAACCACCCATAAGTCATGCATCTTCTAGTTTGATCAGTGATTTCTCTACCAATCTTGTTGAATCCGACGAAGCAATATGGAAACACCATATCTGGTCAAATCAGGTAGAATAATCTTCATTGAATGATAAAGAGGAAATGTTGAACATGAGAAAACAACTGGTGAAAGGTGAAGTGCCAATCATGTTTTGGCCTCTGGATGACTCTCAATATGACATTCTAGAGATGTTGACGGAAGATGGAATTCATGACATGCGTCTCAACATATGGAAAACAATTTGTCAGTTGAAAAAGAAAGTATTATCTTATGATGAATATGAAAATCATCTTAAGATAATAGAAGGGTTAAAACGTCAGATTGATTTGGCATCTCTATCAGTCTCTCGATATCCGAAGGCCGAAAATCAGCAGAGAGACCTTCAACGTTCATGCCTTGGCGCACTAAGAAGATTGGACCAGTTAATCGCCAATGCCCCATCTAGTATTCATGTTAGAGGACGGGGTGTTCATGGAGCACTACATTTCACTGCACTCTCTAGTCATAAAAGCTCGTCGAAAATGGTCTCATGCAATGTTATTGCCTGTGGCCGGCCACAGTCAATGGGTTTTGTTTGTAATCAAAAGCTTGCCCAAGAACAGGCCTCAACTAGTTCTTCTCAAAATCAAGAATACATAGAACAAGTTGTTGAATTACTCCTGCATCAAGAAAATGAGAATATTGAACAGGCCTCTCATATGGAGCAAGCACATCATCAAGTGATAGACGTGTCAGAAATCACCCAATGGTCTTTTGATCCGGGTGATAAAAGCGGATATCGATTGATGCATCCAGCTAATTTCTGGACTAAGGTCCGCAAGATCAGGAGAGATTTTAAGAAAGTCTTAGACATAGCATGTCAAGATCCACCCTAGCTTTCCAGATTGGGGACTCTTTTAACCCAACCCTCGGAATCAACAAATAGGATTCAAGGAGTTGAGCAAAGACAGTAGGAATATCCCCAGTCCACCGGACTGGGGACTTTTTCAAATCATCAATCCCCTCCTCAGCAAAAGTCGGTCTTCTCTCAATTGGGGAAGAAGCCACAAGAGGAATGAAGAGCCAAATTATCAGGAGATTCTCTCCAAATTACGGTTCACCAAGAAGTTCCTGAGGGATCAAATCAACAAAAGGAATTTTCTCATTAGGGACATGGAAGAAGACAATATCGCAGAAATGCCTATAGAAGAAATGCAATGCGTTATGCATCAATCAATGTCATCAATGCCGTAGTTTCTGATCCACCAGATGAGGCTCACTCGGAGGGATCAGATGAAGAGGTTCCTGCTCAAGAAGTTGTACGCACAAACACAAATGAAGAAGGTGTGCGTACACGAAATCAAAGGATTACCCATAATCTAGGTAATCCTTCAAGTAACCCAATTCCCCCCTCTCTGAAAGGGAGCTAACAAGGGTAAAGGAAAGAATAAAGTTACATACCCTTCCTATGGAGAAGGTCAATCACTCTCACTAGAGCAAAGATTTGCACAATAAGAGGAATAAATGAAGGAGTTGAGGAGGATGAATGCAGAATTACTTCAAGATAGTCTTCCTCCTAAGCATGCTGGAGTCAGTCAGCCAAGGGAGTTTGTTGCATTTACTGAGATGGATCAAGAATATCATCCTCTATCAGTACACCCTCACAGGTCTAATCCTATGGGTCAATTACAACAACAATTGGCGGTGCTACCATCAGTTGCAGTACCATCCACCACATCTGTACTAGCTCCAGTTATTACACCTGACTAAGTACAAGTTCAACCAGATATTTCTCAAAAGTTAATAACTACCATTGAGTCATTAACAGCTCGGTTAGAGACTATGGAAGGAAAGCGTGCGCAGGTTCAACCAGAAAAGATATCTTACCCTGAATGGGTAGATTCAATCCTTCCCCATCAAGTTTTGGGAACCATGTATTCTCTATTTTCAATGGATCAAGCGATCCTGAACAGCATTTTATGCATTATGTGTCTTGTTGCGATCCTATGATGGGAAATCCGGAATAGGAAGAAGCAGTGAAACTCAGATGCTTCGTGTGATCCTTGCAAGGACCAGATTTTGTTTGGTATACAATCTTGCAATCTCGGTCAATTACCAGGTGGGAAGATCTTCGCCAAAAATTCCTTCTTCAGTTCAGCTCAACGTTGCCAAAGACAACAGTTTTTGATCTTACAAACTGTAAGAAAAGGGATAATTAAAGGGTCTTAGATTTCATTGCTCGCTGTAAGGGATTAACATATTCCCTAAGCTTAGCACTCCCTCAGGAATAACTATTGCCAATCTGTGTGGCAAATCTGTGTGGCGAATTACGCACGCCGTTGATCCCTGTGAAATATACAGGAGGGTTTCGAGACCTTACTTCAATTTCTCAACAGATTGAAGATTCTCTTATAAAGACTAAGGATAAGTCTCATATAATTCCATCGGCTCCAGGAAGGAGAATGGGTAAAGCAGAGACTGCTACAATTATGCTTAAACAAGCACCTGTACCTGCTTCTACTTCAAAACCTTCATCTTCTCGAAGGGATCCACCTCCTGAGTGCCAAAAATAAAGTTCGTTTCGTCAAGATGATCAAAGAGATCAAAGACAGAAACAATTTGAGGGTCTAAAGAGCAAAGTTTACTCTTTCCGAAATGAACAAGTTCCTGGTTATTTCATTTCGGCTCTGGAAAATAATTTGATTCAATTGCCAAGGCCCAAGAGGCCAAACAAGGAAGGAGATGAAGACCATCCCAAATATTTCCCCTTTCATCAAATATTGGGGCATCCCATCCAGGAGTGTTTTGTCTTCAAAGACCTCTTGCAAAAGATGGTCGACTCGAGACAAGTCAAATTAAAAGGTTATTCAGCTTAGGTATCATGTGTAACTGCTACAGTTCCAGAGGAAGAAGGCAAATGGCAAGAAGTCAAAAGAAAAAATGCGTAAAAATATGATGATTGGATGGTTAGAAAAACGATCAACCTAACTCATTTCATTTTGCGAACACAATTGAAGAAACCAATTGTGCCTTCTGCCATGAATGCCGCAGCAAAACCCTCTTTATCAGAGAAAAAATCCTCAAAAAAATGACATGATTCAAAGAAAGAAAAAGAATCAAAAGAAGATGAGTATGTGTCAAAGCCTAAGTTGTCTTTGAATCTGGCAGACTTCATGCCATCTACTTCAAATTCACGGGCACCTCCCCACCAAACGGTATAGCCTAAACAGACTAATTAGGAGGAGTCTTCATCGTATGAGGAGTTGATTTTTGGTTCTGTTAATATGATTCAATTAACAGATCCATATGTCAGTAGCAATTTTGATTTTGATGAGCCCGAATTCCCTATATCAAATAGAGGAATCAGAGGAAGTTCCAGAGGCTCAGGATACAGGGGAAGACGTGGATCTTTCAGAGGCCACTATTCCAATTCTACCCCTGCTAGAACTGTGTATGCTGCAGAAACTCGTGGTAGAGCCCTTCAATGAGCTCAACAAGAACAAGAAAGTTCTTCCACACAAGGCAGACTTAGCCCTGGCATAATTATTCTGGAATATCGGTTGAAGGTTCCATATTCTTCCTCTCAACAAGTAAATAGACCTAATCGCTCTAATCTTCCAAAGCTAGAAGTATTACCAACTCCCATCCCGGTACAAGATGCATCAAATTCCAAAGCATCAACTTCCAAGGCACCTGCTAAACCACATGTTCCTATTGGGAAACGCAGACCTTTGGATCAAAAGTATGATATATTGAAACACCTAGCCCAAGTACCGGCCAAGTTATCAATTCTGGATGCCTTAAAGTTATCAAAGGATCTTAGGGAGGCACTCATTGAGGCTTTGTCAATTCCTCGGGAGTTTGAGACTGGAATTGTTGCAGTTGAAGTCTACCATGTAGAGAATAATCCTATAGAATGTCATGCAGTAATATCTTTTACTGATGAAGATGAAGATGATGTCATACATGGACATATTAGACCTTTGTACTTATCTAGCAAGGTCAATGGCGTAGATATCTGAAGAGATTTCATTGATAATGGTTCAGGAGTCAACCTCATACCCATTCGTATACTTCATCGATTGGGCCTCACGGAATCTGATTTATCTCCTTCTACCATGATGTTACAAGGATATGATAAAAATGAACAAGAACCACTAGGTGAGATTACACTCAGAACTCAGTTTGGAGATCTTTTTTCCAATTCAGATTTCATGGTTGTTGATCAAGACTCAGCCTTCAACATCTTGCTTGGAAGACCCTGGCTACATCGATATGTGGCTATCCCTTCATCATACCATCAATGTCTCAAGTTTTGTTTCGATGGTCAAGTTGGGACATTATATGGTGATAAGGCCCTGTTCAAAACATGTGAATCTCAATACATTGAGGCGTAATTCTACCACATGAAGGGAAAGGAGGAATCCACAACAAAGGAGATCACCAAAGTTAATGCTCCGTATGGTTTGGAAAAGATTCCAGTAAACCCATTGGCACATGTGAGTACAGATTATGTGTTACCTATCAATAAAATTGACAGGATAGACCCAAATCAAAATACTCTTATAAGAAGATCCATAATGTCAATTACTGCAATCGAGCCAGACAACATGGGAGAAATTGGTGATCCACCAGGCAATGATGAAAGCTCAAATGGAGATGTTTTCATTTCATCTATTGAAATCCAGCAAGTCTATACTTCGCCAATCAGGCTGGGGAAATTTATAGCAATATCAGAGGAAAATAATGATGTCGATTTTCAATCCATCATCTCCTCTTTATTTCCCAAAGCAGACCCTTCATCATCAATCGGGTCAGAAATGGAAGCTTCTTCTTCAAGATGTTCAAATTTTAACATCTCTTCTGATCATGGAAATCCTGCTTCATCATCTACTATGCAAGTAGAAATGGAAGAAATAACACATGCTAAAGAAGAAGAGGAATATCTCAGAGATGATCCTCCAGCATTTGAAGAGGGGATCTCTACCACTGTGGATGAACTCATAGAAATCAATCTGGGTACAAAAGAAGATCCACGCCCCACTTTAATCAGTGCGGCCATGACTCTTGAAGAGAAAGAGATGTATATTTCCTTTTTAAAGCAAAATCGAGATATATTTTCTTGGAACTATACAGGGATTCCAGGGCTTGATCCTGATGTTTCCACTCATCGTTTGGTTTTTCCAGAAGAACATCGAGGATTCAAACAAGCTGCTAGAAGAACACACCCAACCTATACTTCCAAAATTAAGGCTGAAGTGGATAATATTATCAAATATAACTTCGTCAAAAAAAAGTTCAATATTCCAAGTGGTTAGCTAATATTGTCCCAGTGAAAAATAATAATGGGAAAATTAGAGTTTGCATTGATTTCATAGATCTTAATCGGTATTGTCCTAAGGATGATTTTTCAGTTCTGATTACAGAACTTTTAATCGACACAACAGCTGGATATGATGCACTTTCCTTCATTGATGGATATTCTAGATATAATCAAATCTGAATGGCTCTAGAAGATGAGGAATCTACAGCCTTCAGATCCCCTTAGGGTGTGTTTTTCTATTGGGTAATTCCCTTTGGCCTAAAGAATGCAGGCGCAACATATCAGCGTGCTATGAATCGTATCTTCAAACCCTTTTTAGGGAAGTTTTTTGAATGTTATGTGGACGATTTGGTGGTCAAATACAAATAACGTTATAATCACTTGGCTGATTTGGAAATCATATTCCACAAACTTCGGAAACATAATTTGAAGATGAACCCCTTAAAATGTGCTTTTGGTGTAACCTCAGGAAAATTTCTCGGCTTTTTTGTACGCCATCATGGTATCGAAGTCGATCCTGAGAAGACCAAGTCAATCCTTGGTATGTCACCTCCTCGAAATTTGAAATAATTTAGAGGACTTTAAGGACACTTAGCCTATATTCGGTGTTTCATCGCCAATTTGGCAGGCAAAAGTTTACCCTTCACCAAATTGATGAAGAAGGGAGTCACTTACCAATGGACTGAAGAATGTCAAGAGGCATTCAATATTCTCAAGAAATATCTCTTGATTACACCGGTACTTATTCCACCTATTGAAGGAAGACAACTTATCATCTATGTGATAGCTTTAGAGCGATCATTGGGTGCCTTTCTTGCTCAGAAAAATGATGTTGGGAATGAGAACAGCCTCTACTATCTCAGTCGGACTATGCTTGAAGCAGAAACCCGATATTCAAGTATTGAGAAGTGCTGCCTGGCATTAATCATTGCAGTTAAGAAGTTGAGACACTACCTGTAACATCACGAGGTCCAATTGGTATCTTGCAATAACCCGCTCAA
Source organism: Viscum album (assembly GCA_963277665.1). Lineage (NCBI taxonomy): Eukaryota > Viridiplantae > Streptophyta > Magnoliopsida > Santalales > Viscaceae > Viscum > Viscum album. The sequence continues at coordinate 618,675,835 of OY728162.1, read as the reverse complement.
ATTCATCCTTAGTCATCCAATGCTTACAGGATGTCTGGCAAGGTGGGCAGTTATCTTGTAGCAATTTGATATTCAATATGTGTCTCAAAAGGCAATAAAGGGACAAGCTCTGGATGATTTCCTTGTTGAACACCCTTCAGTGGAAGACACATCTTTAGATATTGAACTCCCTGATGAGGAAGTTTTCTATATTCAAGAAAGCCTTCAAACATGGGAAATGTACTTTGATGGTTCTTCCAGAAGCCCAACAGGGAAGAAAATGGAAAATCCTAAATTCAACAAGGTTGGTTTGGGAATTGTGCTCGTTTCACCAGAAAAGGCGGTGTTACCTTATTACTTCTTATTGTGGGAAGGTGGTACCAATAATGAAGTAGAATATCAAGCTCTCATCACAGGCTTGGATTTGGCGCTTCAAGCACAAGTGAATCATTTAAAGGTGAAAGGTGATTTAGACCTGGTAATCAAACAAGTCAATGGGGATTGTGCCATCAGAAAAGAAGAACTAATCACTTTGTATGATTATGTCAGAGAGTTAATGGCGGAGTTTCCTTCAGAACCGACATTTTCTTATGTCCCAAGATCACAAAATGCCCAAGATGATGTGCTGGCTAATATAGCCACAGCTCTGAAAGATCCAAATCGGGATGAGACAACCATCAGTATTGCCCACCATTGTACAATTTCACCTTATGTTTGAATCAGAATAGAGGAAATCAATGAAATTAGTCCCATCTCTGAACCATATGGTCACACTACGGGATGGATGGAACCTATCAGAAAATACCTTAAAAATGGAACACTTCCACCTGATAAAGCTGGGAAAGAACAAATCCGGCGACATGTGGTCAATTTTACTCTTTATGATGGCCTAGATCACCTAGAGAAAATTCTCTACAAGCGTGGTTTTTATGGAGTTCTCTTCAGATGTATTGATGGTGAAGAGACAATGGCTATCATGAAAGAAGTGCATGCAGGAGTTTGTGGTACCCATCAGTCTGGACATAGACTGTCTGATCAGATTCAAAGGCTTGGGTACTTTTGGCCTTCAATGATACAAGATTGTGTTGATTTCACAAAGAAGTATCATTCATGCCAAGTACATGCCAACTTCATTCATCAACCCCCAGATTTTCTTCATACAGCTAAATACTCGTGGCCATTTGCCACATGGGGAATGGATGTGGTGGGACCTTACCCTTCAGCTACGGCCAAGCAGTTTAAGTATATTCTTACTGCTACTGACTTCTTTTCCAAATGGGCAGAGGTAATACCTCTCAAAGAAGTTAGTTCTAAAAGAATTGTTAGCTTCATCAAGTCTAACATCATTACCAGATTTTGTGTCCCTCATGCCATATTGATGGAAAATGGCACCAACTTCTGTTCATCCGAGGTGAAGAAGTTGTATCAAGAATACAACATCAAATCCAATCATTCATCTCAGTATCATGCAGTGGCCAATGGCCAGATAGAATCATTCAACAAGACTCTGTCAAATATACTAAAAAAGATAGTGGATAAAGATAAGAAGTCATGGCCTGATAAACTCTTTCATGCTTTATGGGCTTATCGTACCACCACCCGCACTGCAACGCGGTCAACTCCATATTCACTGGTATATGGAACAGAAGCAGTCTTGCCCATTGAAGTTCAATTACCTTCGCTCAGATTATCCATTTGTGGTCAATCATCTACAGATGAACAATCTCAAAGGCGGTTGAATGAATTGGAATGATTAGATGAGAAAAGATTGTGCACTCTGCACCACTTGGAAGTCTATCATAATCGAATAGCATGAGATTTCAACAAAAAAGTTCATCTTCATTCATTCGTTCAGGGAGAATTGGTATTAGTTCTCAGAACTCCAATGATACCAGGAAAGAAACCTCTCAATCTTGAACCAAAGTGGGAAGGACCTTATTCAATACATAAGGCCTATTCCAATGGAGCTTATTCTTTCATCTCAATGGATGGAGGACTCATCACTACTCCAACCAATGCTAGATTTCTGAAGAAGTATTTTGTATAAACACAAAATACACCATTTTTGGTCCATGCATATGACCTTAAACTATTTGTATTAATTCGTCCAACATGACGTTTAACTGTGTCCCATTCATCGTCTTTGTTATATGACGTTAAATTATACAGCAACGGTCCATACATATGACCTTAAACTATTTGTATTAATTCGTCCAACATGACGTTAAAATGTGTCCCCTTCATCGTCTTTTCTATATGACGTTAAACTATACAACAACAGTCCATACATATGACCTTAAACTATTTGTATCCCTTTCGTCCAACATGACGTTAAACTGTAACGTCCTAGCTACATGACGCTAAACTGTATAAAAGTCCCTTACGTCCAGCAAGACGTTAAACTGCATAATCAACGGTCCATGCATATGACCTTAAACTATTCACATTTTTGTCCAACATGATGCTAAACTGTATCATCCCTTTTTCGTCCAACATGACGTTAAACTGTGAAAAAGTCCCTAATATGTCCAACATGATGTTAAAATGTGTTCTCTTTTGTCCTTATTGCATGACATTAAACTGCACAGTCCTCTTTTTGTCCAACATGCCATTAAACTGTATTGTTCCCATCGTCCTAACTACATGACGCTAAACTGTACAGAAAGTCCTTTAATACGTCCTACATGACATTAAATTGTACTTTGTCCCTGCTACATGACATTAAACTGTATGGAACCAATAGTCTTAACTACAAGACTTTAAACTGCATAGTCCCTTCATATGTCCTACATGACATTAAACTATGCATTGTTAAGGTTGTTGTTACCTCTTTTTTCTCACACCGAGTATGACTCACGTGAACTTAGATCAAACTTCAACCATAACACTCTCTCTGGGCTACTAACCATGTGTAAGTCCCAACAGTATTTTTTAGGTCGTTATCCCCAAGAACAACTCGATCACTAATTTATTCTTTAATTGAACTACGCGGACTTTGATCCTTGCCTTCTAGGCTGGGTATGTAGGCAACCTTCTGAGGTTCAAGCCCAAAACCAATCTCTTAACATCAGTTCACCTTCATCTCATATGATTTTGATAGGTGAAACCACTCCCAGAATCAATATCTTTACATTGGTTCACCTTCGTCCTTGCTATACGACGTTAAACTGTACAACACTTTTGTCCTGTACGACAATAAACTACAATATTCTTTGATACCCTCACCTGATAGGGAATCATTATTTACATTGATTTTTAATCATGTTATATTCTAAAAACTGTGTGCATACATGGAAATACCTGAACCTTTTATCTTGGGTTAAATCATCATTGCACTAAAGTCCCCTTTCACCCTTCACATGTACGAACCAAATTTGTACAGAGGGTATTTCTAGAACTACGTGGGCTTGATTCCCATCCTTATGGGATATGTAGGAACATTCGAGTGTCCCTTGAATCCAGCCCTAAGTCTTTTGGGTCTAACCCCAAATTCCACTTTCAGTCCCTTGGATGAAAAGTCCCCATGAAAACACACTGTGTATTTCTTATAATGGTCCAAGCTCTATGACCCTAAACTAAGATCTCCTATATTTTCGTCTCGCACGATGTTAAACTGTAGTTCAAGAACTACGTATGGCTTGATTACCATCCTTATGGGATATATAGTGAAGTCCAACATTTCAATTCAGGACCCAGCCACAAAATGATTATGGCTATCATTGATCCATGTATCTCTGCATACATTGGACAATACCCATCTTTATGTGTCATAATCCTAGTCTTGAATACTTCCAGATCTTCATAACCTTTTTCTTGACTTCTGGTCACAAAATGTCCAATTTCTGAGAATTCTTTTGCTTGACCATGCAGCACGTGCCCTTAGGAGGCCTTGCATAAACAATCTATATAACGGACCTATCATCCAAAAGATGCTATTATTTGACTATGTGGCCAATTCCCTTAGGTGGCTCTGCATAATTCAACTCCCTAACGGTTTTGTTAAATAGTGGTAACTTCATTCTTAGAAACTACTTCTTCTAATGCCTTTTTATCCATTTTTCATATCATTCCTTAGATTCAAAATTTTTTAAGTCATCGTTTACATATTTTCCCTCATACTTGAACATTGTAATATGTTTTCAGATAAATTATCAAGGAATTGAGTCAATGTTAATCCATTTTGGTCAAAATCTATTTTTGACCTTAAACATTAGCCTTTTTATGTCCGACATGCATGACTTTAAACTGCCAATAACCACAAAGACCCCTGGTTTCTCTTTTTTTCCTCAGAGTCAAATCCTCTTTTCTCTCTGGATCCAACTCTGAAGGGGGACTTTTGTTGATGCTCCTTTCCGTCACAAAGTCTAATGACTGAAAAAGGGAAATACCTTAATCCAAATTGATTCATCCTTTGAAGAAACATAAAAAATCGAAAAAGTCATGAACAAGGATAAGTTTCAACATGGGTCGCGCAAGTTTTATCATGGTCGCGCAAGTATACTTGTGTGCCGCCCAAATGGGCGCGCAGGTGACTTGCGCGCCCTCTTTGAAAATCATCCAGGGTCTTCTCTAGCCTATAAATACCCCCGGTGGGCCCCCCATTTGAGGGAGAAATTTTTTCCATAATTCAGATATAGAGCTCTGAACGCCCAAGTCTCTTCTTCAAGTCTTCTGAACACTTCTAAGGTAATTCTTTACCTATAATGGAAGGTCTAAACAAGAGGAATAAGGTATAAGTGTTAGAAATCACTAACACTTGCGCGCCTAAGTGTTTTTTCCCTTAAGGGAAATGGACACACTTGTGCGCCTCCTTACCTACTCATTAAAACTTGTGTGTCACTCTTCTAGAAGTACCTCGGGATAACTCTAAAGGCTTTGGTCAAGGATTGCCCAAGTATTAACCTACTGGTTAACAATCTCACAAGTACCCGTGTGTCGCGTAGGTATACCTGTGCGCCCACGCAGTACCTGCACGCCTGTCAGGACTTGCACGCCCTTTTATTTTTGGGTTCCCTTCCTGCCCATTTAACCCCTATTATGCCATTCCACCTCTCCTATTCAAGATTTAGTCTTTAAGACACTCTCCAAAGCCATTTATGGCATGTTTTCTTGATTGAATTCATTATCTGAAAGGAGTTCTGTGGAACATCTCTCAAAACTTAGTGATTTTCACATCTTTATATCACTAAAGTTAGAGAGTTTATTCATTAAAGATCATCCTTTAAGATGAGATAATCCTTAACCTGGGCCTCCTTTTCAGGAGTAATCCCCAGTCCAAGTCCTCGTTAATTTGGGCATCCTTCTTAGGAGTAATCCCCAGTCTTAAAATTCCCAAACTTGGGTTTCCTTTTCAAGAGTAATCCCCAGTCTCAAATATGGAACTCCTTTTTAGGAGTAAGCCCCAGTCCAAGTACTCATTAATTTGGGAATCCTCCTTAGGATTAATCCCCAAGTCCCCTAATCTGGGCATCCTCCTTAGGAGTAAGTCCCAGTCTTAAAATTCCCAAACCTGGGTTTCCTTTTCAGGAGTAAGCCCCAGTCTCAAATATGGGAATCCTCCTCAGGAGTAAGCCCCAAACCTTAATTCCCTTAACCTGGGTTTCCTTTTCAAGAGTAATCCCCAGTCTCAAATATGGGCATCCTCTTTAGGAGTAAGCCTCAAGTCCCTTAATTTTCTAATCCCTTTAACCTGGGCCTCCTCCTTAGGAATAATCCCCAGTCTTAATTTCTCTTAACGAGTCATAATTCCTTTTGATCTGGGCTTCCTTATCAGGAGTAAAACCCAATCATAAGTCCCCTCCTAACTTGGGAATCTTATTTAGGAGTAAGCCCCAATATTAGAGTATCCAAATCTCCATGAAGCATATATACCTTTATGGACCATGTTCATGGATTTATTCCCTGAAGTAAATCTTAATCCTTATCTATTTGGGCAGTCATACATACATAAGCCCCGCATCATTGCATCTTTCATGGAACAATTGTCTGGTTTCACCAATACCTCTTGTTTATCACACCGAGCATGAATTATGTGAGCTTAGAGTGTAAAAGTAATCATGACATCTTTCTTTGAGCCATCAATTATGCATAAACATCATACTCCCTTACTCGAACTACGTGGGTTCTGATTCCTTTTCCAAACAAAGGATACGTAGGTAGCCCATCTGCGGGTACGATCCCAACATTGAAATAATCCATGTCCTCTTGAATGATAATAAACTTCAAGTGCCCCACTGAGTGTCTTTAAAACCAGTATGGTCATCATAATGACCAAGAGACTTTTATGTATTTAAGAATACCATCAACTAAGAATCTCTAACAAATACAGATGATTCTCTATCAATGAAGAACCTCAAATACATATAAAAGATTCTCTAAATTTCCTTCATATTCAATCATTGATTGTCAGATATAAAGTAAAGCTCATTTTATACTTGATAATGTAATAAGGATTCACGAACATAACTTAAATCTATAAAGAGAGTCCCGGAGTAGACATAATTCCCCTCAAAAAGGTGTGATGAGTCTGACCTCCCATCCTCTCGACCAATGAAAATTCCTAAGTCTCGTCAGTCCACAATTAATGAGCAACTACCTTTGGAAAGTAGGTTCAAATGAATATGGAATCATTGGATGTTTCTGGTTCTACGAACAAACTCGTTAGAAACCTCTTGGAGTTTTTGAATCTTAAATCAATGAGATCATCCCCAATTCCAGAGGAAACAGACATATATCGAATTTATTCCAAGTTAGTCTTATAAAGACTGAATGATGCCTTTGAAAATACATGACATATAGAAAAACTTGAGCTAAAGGCGTGTACTTTATATACATATTGAGTCACCTCACCAACTATGCATCACATTTTTGTGGAATACACGGTATGTAGTCCTTACATGACCACTAGGGGTGTATAGTCTATACACATAAAGTTTCTATGGTATCTATACATGGTGTGAGTGAAGTAAAACAAATTTCATATGGTTCTACCATTATTTCATGGCATGTACATGGTTTCATGCTGAAGTATATTTCTTGGAGATACATTGTGTGTGACCTAGGTTCACATGACATGTAACATTTAAAATGAAACTTATTCCAAGTTTGATCTAGAAGATTAGTCATGTGGTGTAAATTTTAGAGATAAATGTTGTGTGGAATTAAAATATATATGAAATCCTTGTATGGTAAAGCATTTTCCATTTAACAAGACTACATACAATGTATTTTAAAGTGTCTCATAGAGTCCTCTAGAAGTGGTTTTCTAGGATTCAGTGGAATTGCACTAGTAACAAAGTGGTGGTGCCATTGAAATGGGTAAAGTTTGGATTGATATTCAATGGTGGAATAACTACAATATGGAAAACAAATGGCATATCAATCATGCCAACAACCACAACACCATACAAAAACACAATCGTGATCACAATCACAACACCATACAAACCAAACAATCACAATTTTAGATTTTACAAAGCATCCCTTATTCAATTTTGTTTGTTAATTCAGGGGTTATCACATAAGTTTTATCATCCTTGGGTTTTCATTCATAAGTAAAGTATATGTAAATTCCAATTTTTATATTCCAATTTTCAATAAGAACCAACCAACATTCAATTCATTTAGTGCGCAAACAAGGACCACCAACGACCACGATTTTCAGCGGGGCGTTTAGCCCGTACATTTTACATTATAACCATCAATATCAAACACTAATAACATGAGAACAAGAGGAAACCGATGAGTAACAGGAGAAAAATCACCACGAAGGTGTCATTAAGAACACGACAGAGGTGAATTCGTGGCAAAGGAGAGGCACACAACATAGGAGATTTCCAACTGAAAAGAAAACATAAAATTGGGGAAACCCATGAGAATAAAAAAATATAAAACTGAGTACACCATTTACCACATCCCACAAACCCCAAGAACCCACTAAAACCGAAATAAACCCACACCATGGTTAAACACACCTTAAGATAACAAGAAATTATAGAACCCACCTTCGATAGAACGTGTTCAATAGACTTTTAAAATATAAAAGATGAACATACAATGGGTAATCCCTGAACAATAGGTCCTACTTACTAGGTATAATCCCCAAGTTTATTCTAGATAGTATATCCCAAATGAGTAAGCCTTGATCAATCCTCTGTTATCACACCTTTCACGACATGCCCTATCCTAATGATGGTCATTATTAAGAACACCACAATCCCACCCTGATGGTGGTTGTTATCCTTAGATGATGGAATTTCCCAACCAAATTGTTTGACATAATTATATAACACATCACCCTTGCATGAAATTCTCCCACCTCATCCTATATCTGATGGATTCTTGACCCATGCATGTTCTATAGGTAATTCAATAGCATAAAAAATATACACTATATAAAGGAATAATATGGAATATCAAGAATAGTTCACAAGGGGATATAAACTAACCATTAGATCATATATAAAGAACGAGTTTCAAGGTCTACTCACACTCTTGAAAGCAATAACATCATGAAAGGGAATCAAGCATAAACCATTACATTAACATTAAAGGAACTCACAAAACAACCAATGGGATAAAAATAAACTCCCATCAACCCTGACATACTAGTCTGGTCAAGCTCAACCATCAACATCCTATTCATCACATCATCATAAAAAGATAGATTCACTAATAAAACCTAAGAAAAAAATCATATCAAATACACATATTAAACCATCAAATATTCATCTTCTCATTGGATCCAATCATAAGTGAAAACTAAAAAAACTTAGAAAAATTGTTGACATACATCATAATGGTTCTATTAGACTGTTCGACTTTCCAAATATCCATAGACTTTTCCATCACTAAAAATTGTTGAAGGGTTTTTTACTTTTGAAAATAAATCTATGATCTTGCCACTCAAATCCCACATGCTACATTTTCATAACAACTGAATCCCACCATCTACTGTTAGGGCCTTCTAACATGAAAGGGGAAAAATTCACCTTAAGAAAATCTTGAATCTACAAGTACTCATACAAAAGCTTTAACATTCTACAAAAAATACACATTAATTTGAGGATCATTATAATCGTGTAAATAGTTTCTTTTGGAAGAGTAACTCATAGAAAATATTCCAAGATTAATCCCTTCAATGTTCCAAAATTAGTGACTCATTGTGAAGGCATGAAGTTGCTTATACCTATGTTTAGAAAACATAGACAATAATATCAATAAGATGATGGTCCATATGATTATTATCCCATTGTGTGACATCAAAATATTATTCATAAAGTATATTCATGGGTCTTCTTAGAGGAATGATGCAAAACAACATTAGAAAAATCATTGGTGACATCAAAATATTACTCAGATTAACAACTCAGACTAGATAAATGGTAAAATAAACCACATTACATAACAAAACCAAATTTGGATTATTAATCTATCAAAGTAAAAAATAATGGAAATTTATAAAAATATATCATATTATTTCTACAGTTTCCTTTCCCAAACCACCCTAGTAAATTAAGGATCATTATGATGAAACCTGGATAAATAATTGCTAAAAATTACCTCATATGCCCCCACAAGATATCCAAAATTGTGTATTGACTTTAATGTAAGATGCTAAACCTACACCTCTATTAAAAATTCGTCACAAAATAGCTATGATACCCTGGTTCCTATATACCTGAGTTGGAACTAACAAATCCTTGTGGGTGTCCCTAATACGAATTGTCTGCTGACAAGCACTTGGCACCATAAAAAACCAAATCACACGTTTAATTCAAGCGGTAGAAAAAAAATTACCTGAAAATGAATATCAATAATGGTAGCGGCGGTGGCAGAGATAGCGGCAGAGGCGGAGGCAGCGGTGGCGGCAGAGGCAGTGGTGGTCTTGGCAGTGGGGGCGAAGGCAGTGGCGGCGGCGGTAGAGGCGGCGGCGGTCGCGGAAACAGGGGTGGAGGCGGCGGCGGAGGAGGAGGACAAGGAGGAGGAAGAGGAGGACGAGGAGGAGGACAAGTAGGAGGAGAGGTCACGGCAGACGAGGGGCCTGGTTCAGCTTCCGCGAAAGCTTGACCGCGTGCGAGCAAGGAGGGCCTGTTAGGGTTATTAAATAAAAACCGATGGAACCTTTATCAGCACTCGTTAAAATCACTGGTAAAGGTATGTTTTATCAACGCTAAACTAAAAGCGCTGATAAAGGGAACACCTTTATTAGTGCTTATTTTAGCGCTGATAAAGGTAACATTTATCAGCGCTTTTAGCTAGCACTGATAAAGGCATACCCCTTTATCAGTGCTTTCTGTTTATCACTGATAAAGGGCACCGCTTCCCTTTCCCTATTTTTTGGTAGTGATGTGATGATGAGATTGATGATTTCTATACCAAAACAACATGGAAATGATTTTTATGTTTAATTATCACCATTGATTGATGTTTTGAAATTTCTATATGAGATAGGTGTTACTGTATTCAATGCATATAATAAAGAGTATTTTATTTGATGTGCTATGATAATGTACACTATAAACGACTTTCCTTCACATAGAAACTTATTTGGATAGAGTGTTAAGGGGCATAAATCTTCTCCAATTTATGAAAAGGGAAATTCATATCATTAATTACAGAATTGAATAAATATAGTGTATGTGAGACATCAAAGATTTTTATGAATGGATAATCCTTACAAAGGATTAAAAAGGGAATTTAATGGTTTATAGGAGTAGGGTTTTTCTCCACAACCATTTTCAGTTGAAGAATATTATGATAAGGTGAAAAAAATAGATGTTAAATTTGGAAAGAAATGATGTTTTGGTCATCAAAAAATATATGGAAGAAACAATCCATTTTATTCAAGCTAACTTATTGGAAACTTTTGGAGGTAAAACATAACATTGAAATTATGCATGTTGAGAAAAACATAGGTGATAGTTTGATTGAAAACTTTTTAAACATAAAAGGAAAGATAAAATATGGATTTCATGCAATTCTAGGATTAATAACCATGGGAATACATTTGGAGTTATCTCCCACTATGTAAGGAAACAAAATATATTTGGCTCCATCTTGTCACATATTATACAAGAGTGAGAAGATAAATTTTTTCAATGTCTACATGTACCTAATGGGTTTTCTTAAAATGTAAAAAAATTGGCGCCATTGAAGGATTTAAAGTTAATAGATATGAAATCTCATGACCGTCATGTATTGATGTAACAACTATTATCAGTTTCATTGTGTGACATATTATTGATACATGTTATAAAGTCTATAATCGTTTTGTGTTACGTTTTCAATTCCATTTGTAGCAAAGTCATATATCTGAATTTTTTATAAGTTTTCCTCATACTTTTTTAACTAGAAATATTTTCCACCATTGTTTTTTGATATAATGGTTCATTTATTGATTCATTTGGTGTAAGAAATAAGAATACGAGAGCCTTTTTATTTACATTGGATGCATCCTTTCGAAAGATACATGAAAATTTTGAATGGATATGTTAAGAATCTACATCGACCAAAGACCTCTATTATTCAAAAAACATATACCAGAATAGGTGATTGATCTATGTACTGATTTTTTATTTGAAGTAGAGTATGTTGGTCTCCCTATATCTCAATATTTGATAGTTGATAGTGAATTTAAAGGGGTTTATGGATTAAAGGTAAGTTAATTTCACATGATGAAGTGATGCATTCACATTTATACATTTTGAACAACATAGGTGAGGTTCAACTATACATATCATCACATATTTCTGGATTGAAGGTATGATATATGATAATAAATGGAGAGTGGTTGATGAATGAACATAAAAATGCATTTGTTTCATGGTTTTAGGAGAAATTCAACACTAATTTATCTACATCAGAAACATTAAAATGGTTGTCAATGGGACTAAGTGTTAATGTGATCACATGGTCTGATTTTGATATTAATGGTTACACATCTTACACAAAAAAACTAGGATGATAAAAGTACCATTTAAAATAGTGGAGTAATGATCATCACTGAAGCACTTTATTTTTGGAGTTGTTAAGGATATACGAGAGATTGATCATACTAAATTTTGAGTAACAGTATTTAAGTGTAACTGGGTTGATAGTAAAAATGGTGTAAAACATAATGAGTATGGATTTAAACTTATTTATTTGAAAATATTTAGTTTCAAAGAGAAATAATTGATCATGGAGACACATGAAAAACAAATATTTTATGTTGTTGGCCCATCAAATGATAAGTGTTATATTGTCTTTAAAGGGAAAAAAATCATTTCAGTGATAATAATATTGATGGTGTTACAGAATTATGTGAAATTTCTTCATCTATTACATGATTACCCAAGGATAATAATGACTACAGTGTAGACATAGTCTATGTGACGTGAAATTGTCATGTAGAAGGGATATGGGAAATCACTCCATTACTCTCCCAATTAATCAAGTAATTATATATTTTTTTAGTGAAAATGACATAATTAAAAACTTTATTTTTTAATGTTGATATTTAAATATATAAATGTTGATTATTCCTTCCATTTTTGTAATAATTTTTATATTCATTAGATTTAGATATCTATTTTTTTGTTGAAAAAGTTTGACTTCATCATTCTATTGTGACTATTTTCTTCATATTCTTTATTTTCAAGTATATGATTTTATTTAAAAAAAAATTTATAATTTTCTTCCTATTAAAACCAATCAAATTTTATAATTATAACATTTATTTATTTATAATAAAAAAATAGGTATATAAAATTACACATTTTTATATGATAATCATTTCTGCCATTTTTTATTAATTTTTTTATTTATTATTTTAGTTACGCATTTTTTTAGTTGAAACATCTAGCATTCACGGTTTTTCTTTATATTATGAATAGTGAATTTTTTATTTATAAAAAATATTTAATTTTAATCAAATATAGGTACACAAACTTTCTTTGAAGTAGCATACATCTTTTTAAATGATAGACATGAAGGCAGGGGAACTGAGGTGTGTATGTTTCTTCATATAAATATATATGCACTAATTAAATTATTTAATGAAATTAAACTTATATTTCTTGAAATTATTTGATACTTTTCTTCTTATCTGAAGAGGATGATACCTAAAGATAGTCGACATGGGATTACACATTTACCAAAACTTTCATTTTCGTGTGGAGAGAAAAGGTTGATAATTTAGTTTTATGATAACGACCACCTAGTTGGCCCACATTCCAAGAAGTTTAGGTGTTACTTGTCTATGTCAGGTCCTTGTAGGATAATTATTTTGTTCCCTAATTGGAGGAGAACCAACGAGTTGGTGAAAGATCAGTTATGGGAGCCTATAACTGTAAAATTTCTAAATTTATTTATTTATTTTTCTAATGTTTTAAATATTATACATCTTGTATGACTAGTATTAAATCTATTTTATTATAGGTGAAATTTAATTTAACACCCCAATCTTCCATGGTACGCTTCTCTTTCAATAATGCAATAGCTTGCATTGTACGCAAGTTCGAGATTCTAACACACCGCGACCAATCAAAGTAGCCGTTATGAATAGTAATACCCACATTTTGAAATTATATAAATTTTATATTTCAGAATGGATTTCATTTTTGGATTCGGAATATCTAAATTATCCTCTGTTGAATTTTTGGTATTTTTCCGAGAACTTCCAATTTTCGATGAATAGTGAAAAATACTTAAAAAACAACATTTTTAATCAGAATAATTTATAGTGATAAATTATACTATTGAGTGGTTTTAAAGTATAATTAGAATATAATTTTACCATTTTATCCAATGTTGGTCATTAGAATTAATTTCACTTTGAAATTGGACATAAACAATTGTCAATCTTTTGATAGATATTGTTTCTTAAAAACATGCTATTTGTTTTGACAGCGGGAATAATTTTTAAATTAATTACTACAATTTCTGTGTTTGGAATTTGGTAAAATGGATTCCATATTTGGAATCAAAAGGTACAAATTATGTAATTAATACACATTTGTTTTTTTGACATTATGAATAGTAACGACGATAATTATCTTTAATTATCGTGATTAATTAGTATCGGGTAGTTAAGGGTAATAAAATAATATCATAATAATAACAAATGACCCCAAAATGTGTCCTAATGCTACTGGTTGTGTCATATACGACCATGGGATCCCTTGTGCCAAACTTTGGGACCCCATGGAATCACTTTTGGGTGATAGTGACATTTTATTATATTATTTTTTTAAAGGGAAAGTATCATCAAAGTATGTATCACCCAAGTAAAACAATTTTAGTTTTGTCTATGTAAATGATCTCTTAGACTATAAATAGTCATTAGAAATATAAAAATATTTCCTACATCATGATATTTTTTATAATTTTTAGATATTAAATAAATTAAATTTTTATGAGACCATGATGATGCAGCGATTACTTCATTAATTAACGATTTAAATAAAATGAAAAGATAATGTAAAATATAAGACTTAAACTTGTCAAAAACATATTGGATGAGTATATTTCGAACCCTTATCACCTTATCCTGGAAATATATAATTTTGGGACCTTTGAAATCTGAAAAGCACTTCATAATAATGTCACATTTCATGACTTTCCAAGAGTGCCCCTCCTCTCCTCTTATAAAAGGCCCCCACCTATACCACCTTATTCACACCTTAAAATCCATTTGGATTGGCCAAACTCTGCCTAAATACTCTATAAACTTTCCTCTCTTACTCCTAGATTCCTAACTTTGTGCAGAAGTATTCCCAAGGAATCCTTTGGCTCAAATCAAAAAGAGTTACCCGAGTTTAAGGTAATGTCTTCTCTTATGTTCTTTTGTTTTATTTTGCTTCTCCAACCCCTTACACTCTTTTTATTCCTTTATTTTGTAACAAAACCAGTATATTAAATATACTAGAATGTTTTTATGGGAATTATTTTATTTACACTTACACACACCTTCATCTAATGGTTAAATAACATACTGTTTCTCTGGGTGGCGAATTACTGCCTCACGAAACGATGATTGTTCAATCTTCTTTTAACACCTCTCATAGTGGCCATTATGATGACACTATTTTTATATATGATATATATTATGTTTATGATTTCCTTATGCTTCTGTATTTTTCATTTACGGCATACCGTTATGATTTCCATTATGGGTAAACACGATAATTTCATTTTAGGAAGTGCGGACTACTGCCCCCTCAAAGTGATTTGAATCGTTAATGTCATATGTGGGATCTATAAAAGATGGAGTAAATAATATTATATATGATATTATACTGGAATTATAATATACCTTTATATAATTATGATTTCATTCCATTAAATACTAAATAGAAATGAAAGTAGCGTTCATACGTACGTACGACTTACCGTCTCCATGAACGGTGCATTTCATTTCTTACCTCTAAATGTTATGTAATATTATAAATTCATGTATATACTAGATATATATGATATATATGATATATACATCATGAATATAATTCTGGATATAATGGATATTTTACCACATGAACAACTTGTAATTATAAGAAGTTTATTTTTGACTCAAGTAGCAAAGATCGACAAAACGACCGTTATTAACTTAAATAATTATATAATGTTCATAACATGGTAATAAGCAATATAAAAGGAATAATTAACTTGAAAAAGGTTCTTAATCAAGTAGAAATTAACTATAGTTTATTATTCAGGAGATTAAAGAACGATCGAGTCAAGTCGGACACGAGGTAAGGGAACTTCTTAACCCAATTTCCGTTCTTTGGGTTAATCTCCTACTTTCAAATTATGTCATGATATTATTATGTCCTATCTTGTATTTGTACTTTATTTATGTTTACTTATAGTGAATACACATAATAGATCTATTTTATTTTAAAAAAATGATCTTTGTAAGGGACTTCGTCTCAATCTCCTTTCATTGAGGCGTATTTTGTTTTATACACAACTTTCTTTTATACGGTGTATAAACCTCTTTGACTTTTAGTTTTATTAAAAAAGAATCTTTTTATACGAAGCGTTTTACTAAATTAAAAAAGTGAATTTTTTTGTCTTACGTATGCGGCGACAACGACTTCTCCGCCGCTGTGACCATTATTTGAGTTTCAGCTTCCTCTATAAGCCATAACCTTTTTTTAAAATGAAAATTAAATAGAAAGTTTTAATTTTCTTTTATTTTGGTATTGAAAATGGTTTTGATAATGTTTTTATTATATTAATGTGTTGTATTGATATCTTGTGATTGAAATGTGGAAATTTTATGTTTCCTTTATGCATATTTTATGTGATACGATTATGTTATGGTTCTTGGGCATTATTTATGATATGTTTAAACCTTTTCATATAAGGAATGCATTGGACTTAATAAGTGACGGGTGGAGCCCGATATAGCTCCTCGATGCATCGGTAGGTCTCATGAGACAAACTAGTGTCTTGTAATGAGGCCTTGACAAAATATTATTTGTAATCTTGGCACGAGGCCTTGGCTATGTGGTTATGATAGTCTGGCATTATGCATTCCATCATTATAAAAGTGGTTATTGATATTTCATGTGATTATTATACTAGTATAATATCCATGTGAATAAGTAAATGACATTATTTCATTTTATTTTTGTCATATTATGTTTAAGTTCAAGTTTAAAAGGCTTTTGTTTTAGTTATACATTGCCTTAAATGTTTATGTTTATTTATGAAAGTTTCCGTTGTATTTTTATCCTTACTGAGCATCTGAGCTCACCCCTTTCTATGTTTTATTTTCCCAGGATGTGAAGAAATATTTTATGACTGACCTACAGGGATAGTCTGAAGGGGATAAAAGTGTGGACTATGGAGACTATGTTATTGTGATTTTTCACTTTATGATGTAATGTAACATTTATGAATGTATCTAGTTTTTCCAAGGCTACTAAACTAATCGGTCTTTTGAGAATTGATATTTTGTGATCATGCCAATGTTACGCAATAATGCACCGACTCTAGGTAACTGGGGTCGGGGCGTTACAGTTGGTATCAGAGGCAGTTTAGTACTAACCTTGGAAGGTAGATTTAGATAAACTCTAATTAGAACACATAGCCCTAAGATAGAATTTCAGAATTATTATAGAAGAAATTCCTAGAATTTTAGAATTATAGAGATTTTGTGAGTTTTCCGAGCAATACATCCCTGTCTGGATACGAGCCAGTAGAGGCGGCTCTGGAACAGATGTACCTAGGGGTAAAACCCAAAAACACCGCTTTGAGCTAGACTCGAACGGGAACTGGTGCACAACAACGGGTCTTGCTGCACTCTTGGTTACGATACTCCCAGGGGATATGCTTCAGATAATTCACGATTTCTTTACAAACCATTATGAAGGGTTTATGAGTATATACTTCCTCAAAGAAAACATTGTTTTATGGATTATATACATAAATAGTTCAATTTATGTTAAGTGTTTTATAAGTATGGAATTGTGTATTTCAATTCATAAACTAATCTAGTTTATGACATTGTTTAGAAATGGCGCCTAGTGGAAGGAATGAAAATCGTATCAATGCACACACTCCATGTAGGGATTTCCCTCCTACTCAAGATAATTATAATGGAGTTGGTGATACAATTGGTGCTGATTAGCTTATCACCATACTGGGAAAACTCACTCAGGTTATGTATAATAACCTTACTCGTATGGAGCACCCTGATTCGCAACGTGGAGAATCAATGTTAGACCGCTTAATGAGGCAACAACCACCAACATTCAATAGGAGTACAAATCCCTTAGTAGCTGAGCAATGGATAAATTCCTTAGAGAAAATATTTCATGCCTTGGGGAGTAGTGAAAGGGAAAAGGTTATCATGGAAGTTTACCGCTTCACTGGATATGCTGATCAATGGTGGTCATTGATTCAAAATACAAAGGAATATGAAGAAGTATCAAGTATGGAATGGAGAGAGTTCAAAGAGCTTTTCTTAGAAAAATATTTTCCTTGTGACCATCGAGCAGATATGGAAAGACAATTTCTGAGTCTGAGACAAAAGGAGGATGAGAATGTCGCAAAGTATGAGGCCAAATTTACAAGGTTAGTGAGGTATGCTACAGATTATATACGTAACCCAAGAATTAATATTGATCATTTCTTTGATGGGTTAAAACTGTTTCTCCGTCGAGCATTAGTATCACAATCTTTCTCAACATACGAAGATATAGTCTCGTGTGCTATCAAGATAGAAAAGGAATTCTCTAAATCTTATGACAATAAAGTAAAGCAAGAGAAGAAGATAATGGTGGAACAAGAGACAGATAAAGGGAAAAAGGGAAAGAAGGATTTTCCATTATGCGATAATTGTGGGAAGAATCGCCCTGGTACTTGCCTAAAAGGAATGGGAGTTTGTTATAAATGTGGAGAAAAAGGTCATCAGGCTCGTGATTACAATGGAAAGAAAGAGGATATCAATGTTGAATGCTACAATTGTATAGAAATGGGGAATTACTCAAATGAATTTCCTAAGCATCAGGGAAACTTACCTCAGAAAAGGCCAGGGGATCAAGGCCAATCTTATGTTGTTACTACAGTTGAAGTGGAATAATTAATGTATTGGTTCTTTTGGACTCAAGGATTATATTCTGGTTATAAGAATAATGTGATATATATAAGGATTGTACTGCAGTACTTGTTGTTTTAATTAAGGTTTTAATATGATAAAGGTAATCATATTTTTAGTATGTGACAATAAGAGAAACTTTACTTTGTTTGTAGAATCTGATGTTACAATTGATTTGGGAATTTAGAGACCTTTTAGAGAAAGTCTAGACAGAGGTATTTTGGATAACTATAAAGGTTGGAATGAATTAAGTTTAACTTTTTATAGTATTGTTTAATGTTAAAACATTTCTGAAGATTATTTTTGGAATATTATAATACTATAGTTTTAGGAAAAGGACAATCTGTAGGTCGGGGGATAACCCGTCGCGTCGGACAAAGTTGTAGGAATCGAACCCACAACCATAGTGTGACAAGTCTTTATTACCTACCACTAGCCTACATGAAGTCCCTAGTTATTACAAAATAGTTTTCCTAATCTAAATGGTATGTGTTAATATTTGGAACCTTGTACGATTAGGATAAATATAATATTTTTGAGTTCTATTACCTTTTTGAGTGAAAGATGAGTTTGTGGTAGAAATTAGTTGAGGGTCAAAACTCTACTTGTCAAGTATATATATATATACCTCTCTCTTATTCTATGAATAAATTAATTCTTAAACTTTAGGTAAGGGATATTAAAACAAAAAAGCTTTATCCTAATACCTTATGTTTTGTTGAACTGATGATATTTTCATCATAGATTGATGGCTTTGAGGCCCTCAATTTTACACTTGTTTGTGATTGATGACCTCAATAAATCCCTATAAATATTTACGTTTTCCCTATAATTATGGGTCTATAATTTCCACCAATGTTCTCCTATTCGAGACCCTAATTTGGTGGTGCCTTTCTCATTTCCATTTCCCTCTTATTAAGACTAAATTTTATTAACCCTATTTCCGATATGGGTTTTCCACAAATGTATTTTCTATTTTCCACCTTTTATTTTTGAAGAACAATTTCAAATTGCGAGGACGTAATTTATTGAAGGAGGGGAGAATGTAACACCCCAATCTTCCATGGTACGCTTCTCTTTCAATAATGCAATAGCTTGCATTGTACGCAAGTTCGAGATTCTAACACACTGTGACCAATCAAAGTAGTCGTTATGAATAGTAATACACACCTTTTGAAATTATATAAATTTTATATTTCATAATGGACTTCATTTTTGGATTCAGAATATCGAAATTAGCCTCTGTTGAATTTTTGGTATTTTTCCGAGAACTTCCAATTTTCGATGAATAGTGAAAAATACTTAAAAAACAACATTTTTAATCAGAATAATTTATAGTGATAAATTATACTATTGAGTGGTTTTAAAGTATAATTA
The DNA here is from genome assembly GCA_963277665.1 of Viscum album. Taxonomy (NCBI): domain Eukaryota; kingdom Viridiplantae; phylum Streptophyta; class Magnoliopsida; order Santalales; family Viscaceae; genus Viscum; species Viscum album. The sequence continues at coordinate 618,655,893 of OY728162.1, read as the reverse complement.
GAATATAATTTTACCATTTTATCCAATGGTGGTCATTATAATTAATTTCACTTTGAAATTGGACATAAACAATTGTCAATATTTTGATAGATATTGTTTCTTAAAAACACGCTATTTGTTTTGACAGCGAGAATAATTTTTAAATTAATTACTAAAATTTCTGTGTTTGGAATTTGGTAAAATTGATTCCATATTTGGAATCAGAAGGTCCAAATTATTTAATTAAGACACTTTTGGTTTTTTGACATTATGAATAGTAACGACGGTAATTATCTTTAATTATCGTGATTAATTAGTAATCGGGAAGTTAAGGGTAATAAAATAATATCATAATAATAACAAATGACCTCAACATGTGTCCTAATTCTACTTTTTGTGTCATGTATGACCATGGGATGACTTGTTCCAAACTTTGGGACCCCATGGAATCACTTTTGGGTGATAGTAACATTTTATTATATTATTTTTTTAAAGGGAAAGTATCACCAAAGTATGTATCACCCAAGTAAAACAATTTTTGTTTTTTCTGTGTAAATGATCTCTTAGACTATAAATAGTCATTATAAAGATAAAAATATTTCCTACATCATGATATTTGTTTTATAATTTTTAGACATTAAATAAATTAAATTTTTATGACACCATGATGATGCAGCGATTACCTCATTAATTAACGATTTAAATAAAATAAAAAGATAATGTAAAATATAAGACTTACACTTTTCGAAAACCTATTGGATGAGTATATTTAGAACCATTATCACCTTATCCTTGAAATATATAATTTTGGTACCTTTTAAATCCGAAAATCACTTCATAATAATGTAACATTTCATGACTTTCCAATAGTGCCCCTCCTCTCCTCTTATAAAAGGCCCCCACCTCTACCACCTTATTCACACCTTCAAATCCATTTAGCTTGGCCAAACTCTGCCCAAATACTCTCTCAAATTTACTCTCTTACTCATAAAATCCTCACTTTGGGCAGAAGTCTTCCCAAGGAATCCTTTGGCTCAAATCAAAAAGAGTTACCCGATTTTAAGGTAATGTCTTCTCTTATGTTCTTTTGTTTTATTTTGCTTCTCCAACCCCTTAAAAATTTTTATTACTTTATTTTGTAACAAAAACAGTATATTCAATATACTAGAATGTTTTCATGGGAATGATTTGATTTACACTTACACACACTTTCATCTAATGGTTAAAGAACATACTGTTTCTGTGGGTGGCGAATTACTGCCTCACAAAACGATGATTGTTCAATCTTCTTTTAACACCTCTCATGGTGTCCATTATGATGACGATATTTTTATATATGATATATATTATGTTTATGTTTTCCTTATGCTTCTTTATTTTTCATTTATGGCATACCGTTATGATTTCCATTATGGGTAAACGCGATAATTTCATTTTAGGAAGTGCGGACTACCGTCCCCTCAAAGTGATTTGAATCGTTAATGCCATACGTGGGATCTATAAAGGACGGAGTAAATTATATTATATATGATATTATACTGGAATTATAATATACCTTTATATAATTATGATTTCATTCCATTAAATATGAAATAGAAATGAAAGTAGCGTTCATGCGTACGTACGACTTACCGTCTCCATGAACGGTGCATTTCATTTCTTACCTCTAAATGTTATGTAATATTATAAATTCATGTATATACTAGATATATATGATATATATGATATCTACATCATGAATATAATTCTGTATATAATGTATATTTTACCAGATGAACAACTTGTAATTATAAGAAGTTTATTTTTGACTCAAGTAGCAAAGATCGACAAAACGACCGTTATTAACTTAAATAATTACATAATGTTCATAACATGGTAATAAGTGATATAAAAGGAATAATGAACTTGAAAAAGGTTCTTAAGCAAGTAGAAATTAAATATATTTTATTATTCAGGAGATTAAAGAACGATCGAGTCAAGTCGGACACGAGGTAAGGGAACTTCTTAACCCAATTTCTGTTCTTTGGGTTAATCTCCTACTTTCAAATTATGTCATGATATTATTATGTCCTATCTTTTATTTGTACTTTATTTATGTTTACTTATAGTGAATACACATAATAGATCTATTTTATTTAAAAAATGATCTTTGTAAGGGACTTCATCTCAATCTCCTTTCATTGAGGCATATTTTGTTTTATACACAACTTTCTTTTATATGGTGTATAAACCCCTTTGACTTTTAGTTTTATTCAAAAGGAATATTTTTATACGAATCATTTTACTAAATTACAAAAGGGAATGTTTTTTTCTTACGTATGCGGCGACAACGATTTCTCCGCCGCCGTGACCATTATTTGAGTTTTGGCTTCCTTTACAAGCCATAACCTTTTTTTAAAATGAAAAATAAATACCAAGTTTTAATTTTCTTTTATTTTGGTATTGAAAATGGTTTTAATAATGTTTTGATTATATTAATGTGTTTTATTGATATCTTGTGATTGAAATGTGGAAATGTTATGTTTCCTTTATGTATATTTTATGTGATACGATTATGTTATGGTTCTTGGGCATTATTTATGATATGTTTAAACCTTTTCATATAAGGAATGCATTGGACTTAATAAGTGACGGGTGGAGCCTGATATAGCTCCTCGATACATCGGTAGGTCTCATGAGAAAAACTAGTGTCTTGGCACGAGGCCTTGACAAAATCTTATTTGTAGTTTTGGCACGAGGCCTTGGCTACATGGTTATGATAGTCTAGCATTATGCATTCCATCATTATGAAATGGTTATTGATATTGAATGTGATTATTCGACTAGTAGAATATCCATGTGAATAAGTAAATGGCATTATTTCATTTTATTTTTGTCATATTATGCTGAAGTTCAATTTTAAAAGGCTTTTGTTTTAGTTATACATTGCCTTAAATGTTTATGTTTATTTATGAAAGTTTCCGCTGTATTGTTATCCTTACTGAGCATCTGAGCTCACCCCTTTCTATATTTTATTTTCCCAGGATGTGAAGAAATATTTTATGACTGACCTACAGAGATAGTCTGAAGGGGATAGAAGTGTGGACTATGGAGACTATGTTATTGTGATTTTTCACTTTATGATGTAATGTAACATTTATGAATGTATCTAGTTTTTCCAAGGCTACTAAACTAATCGGTCTTTCGAGACTTGATCTTTTGTGATCATTCCAATGTTACGCAATAATGCACCGACTTTGGGTAACTGGGGTTGGGGCATTACATTTAAATTTCAAGAGATAAAAGAAATTAAGAAAAGGTGTTTATCCTTTGCGAGAACTAAATGAAGAGATCTTAAGACAAATTTGTATTCATATTATATTTTTAGAGTAAACAAAATCAAGATCCATGCCTTAATTATGTGTTTATAGATGCAGATATATGGAAGAAGTTTGTCTCCAGTCAGCAGGAGGAAGCATTTATGGTATGTGATTTTTGTTTGAAAATTTATTTATTAAAGAAATTTTAATTACTTGATAACTTATTAATTTGTTTTTATGTAACTAGTATTTAGGAAATCTCAACAAGAGATATAGTCTTAAAATTTATACTATTATACATTGTTATATGGATGGTATCCTTTATTAGAGGAGAAAATGGTTATCAAAAAATTTAATGAATTAATATCTAAGTCAAGTAGTAGCTCTGAAGAGGTTCAATATGACCCCCACCCCCACCTATCATGAAAAAATGGAAAAGGGTGAGGATGAAAAAAAGGGGAAGTTTATTATTGATCCAACAAAAGAAGTAGCTGATAAGATTGTAAGTAATTATTATTATTTCTTTAATATTACTATTTTTTAAATTCACCCCACTGATATAAATTTTGAAAATATTATTTCAGGATTCCCTTAAGAAGAAAATGACATGAGGACCTTTATCCATGAGGGTAGTATGTATATTTTTACAACCAATTTAGGAAGGCTGAAACACCCAGTCCATGTTAGAGGATATAAGGAGGGTGTCAATTTTAGAAAAGTTTTTTGCCGCCTTAAAACAACATCAATGGAGGCGTAGTATATGGTAGATATAACTTCCTTAAAGGATGTGGTGTGATAGTTGAATGATTCAATGGATGATAGAATTAAATCATTTGTATAGGCTATGTTTATGTAAAAAATGAGACAAATGCAACCTATAAATCCTGCCTACCTAAATCATACACCTCCTTATTTAGACCCGACTGTGTACTGTGAGTTGCATGCTAGGGATCCCCATGTACATATTATAATATATGAAACTATTATCATATGAGGGATTATGTATATCATTAAATTATAAAGCCGAGTTAGGGAAGAGTATGAGTAAATGATATTATTGATCCAACGGATCCAGTGGAACAACCTACTAAGGAGGTGACAATAGTTGGACAAAATATTGGTCATTTTTTACTTTAGCTAGCTAGTCTTTGTCATTAGTTTACATATGAGGTATGCATTGTTTTTCATTTTTTATTTATCATTAAATTCAAATCACTTATATTTTTTTCTTACAATTACCTTATACAAAAGTATTTGAAAATGAAAGAATCATTAAAAGGGAAAGGAAAATTTCAAGAACCGTCACCTTTAGATACTCCCTAAGATATTGATGGGATAACAAAGTTAACATAGATTTCTTCTATATTAGAGAGTTGTTATATTTTTGTGATGAGTTATAATATTTTTTGAAGATATTCTATGTTAAATATATTAAAAACAACATCATTGATGTTGTAATGGGTGAAGAGCTTACTGTACCCGTGTTGTAGTTGTTTTCCATGAAAGTAAATTTGAATTGTAAATTTAATTTCTTTAAGTAAACATTTGTTATATTGACTTAATTTATTACTTTTCCAATCAGGTATCTCCACACTATTTTCATACAATATGATTGAACTTATGTCAATGGTTTTATGGATCCATAATACATTTCAATAGTTGTGTAATACCTGGACTAATATGACATAATTGAATGTATATATATGAAAGATTAAAAAATGCATAGATTACTTGTTGGTTTTTTTATTCCTTAACTAATAAGAACACATATATAATTATGGACCAATATTAATTATACTATTATTAATGAAGGTATTTTTATATTTCAGTGAACATTGTATGTTATGCATATTTTTTCCAAATGAATGCAATATATATTGGTTATGTTCTTTATCGGGTGGTATTCGAGGAAGATTTATAAAGTTCTTAAAGGAGTAATTCATATTTTATTCTTTTAGTTATTTAATATTGATATTTTCATTTTATATGTGTTCTAATAAATAATATTTGAAATTAAAATAGGTCATTGAGTTCAAAATGGCTCAATTTTTAACAATGGAACAAGAAAAAATTGAATATTTGGAAGTTCAGGTAGATAACTTTTATATTAGTCAATAATTTTTTTTCTTTCATATCTAGTGTTTATATTTTAAAAATATTATTCCATAAACACAGTGTCATCATCAAATATGGGGTGTTGAATACATGTATTATGTTTTATGATTTATTTTTAGGTAATCATAACCAGAGCAACAACATATTTTGAAAAGGTTAGTTTCATTATTACACTTAAAATTTAAACAAATATGTTGTATTTTTAAATTAATAACACTTTATGTTGTTGTAGATTTTTAATGATGTTTCACCATATATACTAAATGACTTGAACCACCTTTAAATTTTTTTTAGAATATTTTCTAAGTTTGATTAATTAATAGGTGTAGTTTTATTTAGGTGTATATTTTTTTTAAATACGTTGTAGAAATTTTCAATGAGTCCTGATGCTTATTTTTTGTTGTTTTTTTCTGATACTTGTGTTGTTTGGTGTTTTTGTGTTGTTGTACAAGTCTGGAATAATTTATTTTAGAACATTTTTAAAAAAAATTACTAACTTTCGGTGTTGGTTTTAAGAAAAACTGACGTTGAAAGCCATTTAGCAGTGCTTTCAATGCTAATTTTTCCTAAAACCAACGTTGAAAGAATATTTCCACATTTTTTATTGGAAAACTTCATGGAAAATCAATTATGAGGGTTTTAAATGTCAGTTTTCTTAAAAAACAACATTGAAATCCTTTTTATATATCATTTTTATATGAACTTTCAACATTAGTTTTAGAGAAACCGACATGGAAACTTAATTTTTCTACATTGTCTACATCGATGTCACTTTTTAACTGATGTTAAAATGTAAAAAAAATGACGTTCAAGGAATTTTTTAAACTAGTGGTGCTTCCCTTACATCACAATTGCTCTATATTTTCCCTCTATAGTAAAAATCTTCTTAATAAAGTTTATTTTATGCCTCAAGTCACAAAACAAATTTACACTTAATAAATTGTGAATAGGGCCTTCAACAACCAATAAATTCATTCTCCTCGTGTCTTTCCCTTTAATTTTGGCCTTCCTAGAGCTAATGATTTTCAATCCTTCATCATTGATAAAACTTATGATTATATTTGATTTTTGTCACAAGATCCTTGTTTCCCATTATATGAGAAGTACATCACTATCAAGAATAAAAAGTACAACTCAATTGATTTATTTTAAATAAGTTTTTACCATTATAGAATTATTAATAATCTTCTACTTGATTCAATAATGTTTCTCCACATCCTTTGATGGAAGAGAAGAATGTTCCTTCTTTGAATATGACGAATCCTTCACATTTTTCAAATCTGAAAACCTATTTTGGGTTTTTATCTTTCTTGATGAATCCTTAATTTGTTGTATACTCTTCCTAGACACATTCCTTTACATCCTTGATGAGTAATTTATGACTTCGTGTCCATAACCGTCACACCAAAAATATAATACATGAAAAACGTATAAAAATTATTGATTTATATTTGTCTGTTTCCACTACTCTTATGTTCTAGAGTATATTTTAGCTATGAAGCACATATTTTATACATGCCCTATCTTTCTATAATAATAACATCCGATTTTAGGAATATTAGCATTTCTTATTTGGTGGTTTTTGTCCTTTTAGTCCTATCCCGTGTTAATATTCGTATTAGGAGTGGGATTTTTCTTTAATGAATCAACCATGGTATTCTTTTATTTATGAACAATCCCCACATCAATTTTTCCTTCATGTCATGATCATTGTTTTTGTAGGAAATCCTCAATTTTTTTAAGGGATCTTCATGCTAATCTTTGACCTTTTTGATAGCCTGTGTGAGACAACTCCCCAAAATCATGCTAGGAATCATATATCTCCCCTGATCAACCTTTTAACTTTTCATGATAACTTCTCCTTTAAGATCCTCAATTATTTTTGACCCTTTGTTTTATATTATTGGTCAATCCATCAATGATTCAGTCCAACTCCTTAACTTTGAGCGTGATCTTGACCACTTACTCTAAACAATTAGACTTTTCAAATTTGATATTTTTAAGTTCAACCTTAAACTCACATTTCCCTCTTATTGCTACTAAATATAGAGTTTAGATTCACGTACCACAACGATATAGTTATTAAATTTAACTCTCCAAATATATATTTCTTTAAATATAACCATCAACTTAGTTTTGATGTTAAAAACGCCCTCAACTTTGGCATCTTCACCATCACATTGCTCCATACTTTGTGGTTTTCCAATGAAATCCAAAAGATCTTCCTTATTGAGGTCTTTGCAATCCACAATTTTTTCCACTTCCATTTCTTCTGAGTTGTTACCCTCTTATGAAAGTATGTTTTTCTTCTTAAATAAATTATTATTTTTGTTCTTATTGCCTTTTACATCTAGAGAATATTTTTTTGGGTGCCTTATCTTCTTTATTGTCTCAAAACTTCTTAGGAAACTTTAAAAAAAAGTGACCAAACATTCCCCATAAAAAAAGTAATTTGAAGCTTTCCTTTAAACATTCTTTTCCCCATTTTTATATTTGAGGAAGAGAATGCCATCATGTCATCAACCTCCTTTTCCTCAGGTCCATCCTTAATCATGAGATTTTTTATTTCCTTGAATGGTATTTCTTGATATCTCTCATTTAACATATGATTGTCTTCATCACATAGGCTACAAGTATTCTATAAAAGTCATTCAATGAGACGGTCTTTGGATCCTTTTCCTCAATCTCAGAACCCTTTAAATTGAAGTGAGGTAAAACCCTTCTCAATATTTGCTTCACAATATTGACATCTTTGAGGGTTTATCTAAATTTTTGCCTGCCCTCCACAATCAAATTCACTTGATCAAAAATACATCAACAGATTCATTTGGATGCATCCTTAAGGCATAATATTTATTTTGTAGAACTTGAAATTTTTATTCCCGTACTTTTGAGTCACCCCCATGATTATTCAATAACTTTTCCCACATGTAATTTTGAGATTTACACGACATCACTTTCGTGTATATCACATTGGATAATACACCCTATAAATCATTGATTCCTTTGGTGTCAACATCTAACTCCTTACAATACCTTTTTGATAGAGCTTTTCTTTCCATATTGACCACGAGTCCATTTAAGATAGTCATGTATATGTCCATGCATAGTAATCAAAATAGTACTTCATTTGATTCTTTCATATTTATAAGTTATGTCCATTGGAGATTGGAATTACATTTTGATTCACTATCACTTTCATACCTTCCAAAGAGAGAAAACACCATCAAACCAAACCTTCCACTCTGATATTACTTGTTATCCCCACATAAGGAAGGATACCCTGAGAGGGGGGTGAATCATGGTATGTTAATTTCAAATACCCCTTCTAACAATCTTGTTCCATATTTAGTCAAAAAATCTCTCCCTTTATGAACATGAGATAAATAAAACAAAAAAAGACAAAAAAAATATTTTTACTTGGTTTATCCACACTGATTATGTCCACAGAGCATACACAAGACAATGTGTTGGTCAACCAAAATTCACTAAAACACGCTTCTTTTTTATAAATTTAGGGAAAAATCAATGTCCCTCCTCCTACTTCATAACCGCACACAAGAATGATAACTCATTTCTCTCTCACTCAAGAATGACTCACTGCTCTTTCAAGTGAAAAACCCGGATTTCACCAATCAAAAATAAGAGATTATACCTCCATTGTGTAACAATATGCTCCATCTTCATCAACATAACGACCTTCTCTTCCTTCTCATGCTTGATGTATCAATTGTAGTCAAACTCCTCTGATTCCCGCAAGAACACTCTCTTTGAAATACTTTCAATCGCTTTCTCAATGTTCTTCCTCTCCACGTGAAAACTTTTTTCTCTAACTAAAGGGGAAAACTTGTTATTTCCCTCTAACCAAGTCTCTATTTTTCTCGTTAAATCGTGGGAAAATTCATCCATCCATGTATTAAAAAACTGAGTCAAAATATATTTAATTAAATCCCAAATCTTTCTCCTTTAGATAAGAATTCGAATATCATAATTTATCCTTTAGTTGACTAAACCACGACATGGTGAATGATGAACCATGACGTATTGAGTCGGACAATGCGTTGACTATGCAAACCACAATGTACAAATCAATATCTTCCATAAAATCTACCTATTTACTTCCTCTAAAAAACATATATTGACAATGATGCGGCGTTTTCCAAACCATGATGTGTTTTGTTCAACAACACTTCTCCAGATAAAACACTTAGTTAAAATGCCCATGGCCTCCATTCCTTCACTGTTTTTATTAAAACCATAATGACCACCACGATCATTTTTGGATTCCCCGTGGCATATATGGATTTTGTAAGAACTTACTCCAAATCAAGATCCTTAAAATGATTTATACCATGGGTAACCTACTTGTTTAGGGAAAACACCTTACACCATGCCCATTTTTGTCATCATGTATTCAGTTTTTCATAAGACTTTCGAATGTCCATACTCCAACCATGAGATCCACTACATTGTGCTCCACACTGGATCCTCGTTTTTCAGTCATACATGAAAAACACGTGGTCCAATATAACATGGTCACAAATATTACGATGGGGAGTTTTGTATGTGAAACATATCTCCAATACCACGATCAACACTTTTAGCTATTTTATCAAAATAAGGTATAAACCACAATGTGATATGCATTTTCTATTATGTGGCTTCGGTCTATCACCCAAACTTTAATAAAAACATCTCCAAACCTCCTTCAAACTCCCAACCACTCCATATAATAATTTTTTAATGATAAATCGAGTCTCTTGAAGGATTATGCTCCGTCTTTGTCTACAATCACAACCCAAAAACGCCTACAAGGATTTTTGACAATACACACTACACACACTTACCTATATACATGCATGCACACACCCATATAAATATTATTTAAATTAAATTTTCATTTAGAATTTCAATTTAATATTGTGAATTTTATGATGCCAAAAAACAGGACTTGTTCGGGAGCCCGTGGGGACGGCCTGGGCCTGGAATTCACTTGGGTGCCGTGAAATATAACCGGCCGGTCGGCCTTCTCTTGTTCACTACTGTCCGAAAAACTGTGTGAGAGGGAGGGCGTGGGACAGGGCTGGAGGCCACAGCGAGCGACGGAGATGGCACCGTCGAACGCTTTGCCGTGCAAGGACGAGGCCTGCAACATCCAGGCTTGCCTCACTAAGAAGAACTTTGATCTGAAAAAGTGAGGTTCTCTACTTATCGGGTATTTACTTTTGTTTCCATCAGCTGATTCGAGGTTTCGTTCTTGGTTCCTCCTTGTCGCGAAGTTACAGTTGCTTTGACTTGATTGTTCCTTTCGGTTTATTTGTTCCTTCCTCCGGTATTCTTGAATAATGCAATGACCATGAAAAACCAGTAAAGTCTTCCTAATGATCTTCTAACAGGTTCTCAATAACGTCGGGGAAAAATATTAAATTGTTTAGCTAAGAGGGATGGGCTATGTCTCTCTCTATCTGTGCCTTTTCCATCACTTCGCGTTCCTCAAAATGCCCTTCCAATCCACACTCCCACTATAAATAAGGCTCCAGATCATCAGTTATAATCTTTCCCTCCAAAGAAATTTTGAGTAAAGACTGTTAAAATGGCGAGTTGTGTTCTAAAAACAACCTTAGTCCTCCTCAATACTGGTTCCATTATTACACGTTTTTGCTTTTTTCACCATGTGGGAGGTTTCAATGGGTCGGGTGGTTATGTGACCTCAAACGGGTCTCCCCGTACACCAAAGGCTTCCGATTAACAACGAGGGTGTAAAAAATATAGTGGGAAGACTATACCCTCTGGATTGCAATATCAGCGGAAATAAGGTAAACAAACAATACAATCAACCTAACAGACAAACAGACAAAACCAAGCAATTTAAATGATAATAATTAACCATGTCATGTTATACTGGATGTCAGCTAAAAGTCGTGTTGAAGTCATACAAACAAACTCCATAATAAAGACTCCAAAGTCCCGGTCCCAAACCCCATGCCTAGTCCCGTTTCCAAGCTCCAATCCCATCCAACAAAGCAATCAATCAAGTATAGGGCCTTTTGCCCTTGTCCATACCTGCGTTCATGAAGTCTGCCCGGGTAACAAACGGTGGCCTGAACAGGATGTGAGTAAAATTCAGTAGGTTGACACCCACGGTGTCTAAACAATCCAGTATGAATATATAATGAATGCAATAGTACAATAAACAGGGGCATTAATTCATAAATTAATGCAGAAAATCAAATAAACCCGCCGACCCTCGAGCTTAGGTTTGACACCCAGGGTTAGCCAAGTCTGCTTCGGCATGATGCCGGATATCTCTGTCTGTAGGTAGAACCTTCTGCATAGGATGGATCACCCATACCGTTGGCAGATACTCTTGCCTAGGATTAATCGCCCATGTCATGTCTCAAGTAACCAAACATCTCACCCTCGGGCATCAAGAAATCATACATCTCACCCGTAGGTATCAAGTAACGGTGCATCTAGCCCTCAGACATTAATTACCTATGCATCTAGCCCCCAGACATTAATTACCTATGCATCTAGCTTTTAGGCGGTATGTACCCATGTATCCAGCCCTCAGACGATGTGTAACCATGCATCCAACCCTCAGGCGGTACGTTACCATGCATCCAACCCTCAGGCGGTACGTTACCATGTGTCTAGCCCTCAGGTGGTACGTTACCATGCATCTAGCCCTCAGACATCAAACATAATCAAAGAGTCATACAAGACAATATGGCAAGCAAGCCATTTATAATTCCAACCCCAAACTGGCCAAACATGTTGATTTTGACCATATTGGTCAATTCATCAAATTACCAATTAACAAGTCATTCATTCCGTTAAGCCAAATTGCCAATTATCAAAATAATTGTAACCAATCATTACACATGTCAACTAAGTCATGTTTCCCGTTCACAAGTCATCATACCCACTTTCCATCTTATTATCATGCCAAAGCCATTTACATGCCAATTAACCACTTCTTGGCCAATTGATTTATCATCGAGCCAATTACCTCAAGTCCCATGCTATGCCAATTCACATTGTTAAGCCCATTCTCAACTAATTTCCAATTTCATCATAGGGATCTAGGTTTATTCCATCCATGTTCCAACCTAGGGTCAAAGGTTGACACACCACTCGGGTGGCCATAGGTCTCGGTCTCAACGCCAACTGTAACGTCCCCGACCTGGAAGCTGCTAATCGCTGCCCCGAGCCGGGTCACTACATGACCTCAAGCGCGCCTTCCCGTACGTCAGAGGTTGCCGACTAGCAGCGAGAGTCTAATAGATCACGTGGGGAGACTATACCCTCTTTACCAGAGTAAGGCGCAACATACAACATATGAAATAAAGGAAACAATAAACACTAAACCAGAAACATGCATTACCAATCGTTTCCGAAACAGGGTACAAACCACAGAAAAACAATAAATATGTCATGTCATGCTAACAATGCCAAAAGTGAAGGAAGCCCAAAATAAAGACAAACAACCGAATCTCCAAAACGGGTCCTGACTCCAAGTCCGGATCCTCAACCGTGCACATCCCAAGCCCAACTCAACTCTCTAACATAGGGCCTTTGCCATTGTTCTGACCTACAACCATGAAATCTGCTTGGGCAGGGTGTGAGTACAACTCAGCAGGTCACCACCAACAGTGTTTACAAAATATCATGTTTAAATATATAGTGCATGCAAGTACTAAATGAATGACTAAGTAAACAAAAGACACTTAGGTGCTATTAGTTAACAATGTTCTCTTTAATCATTTCCATCACTATTTTCGTTTTCATCACTTATACCGTCCTCATTACTGAATTCATTTTCATCACATGTTCCATGGGTTAGGCATTTACATCATTTATACAACGGCCTGAGCCGGTCAATTATCATGCATAAGGGGATAAGCCAAGTTCCCTATCTCACTAGGGATAACATTTCATAAACAAATACATCACACTTACCTTGGAGTCTCCGTCCAGACAGTTTCATCTTGGGGTGTCCAAACTCGACCCAACCCGACCGGCCCGACCTGACCCGATCAGGTTGGTTCGGGTTCAAAAAATTATTTGCACGGGTCGGGTTGATTTGGGTCGACCCGTGGTCGAGTTGGGTCGGGTCACAGGTTGGGAAAAAAATGATCCAACCCGACCCGAATGTCCCGCCTGGCCACCCGTCTATCTTGAGACTTCGCTTCGCTGCTGCCGCCTCTCCCACCCGTCTATCTTCAAACTTCGCTTCGTCGCTCGTCGCCCCCACCCCTACTGTTGCTTCCACATAGTCCTCACCGTCTTCGGTATCTTCTTCCTGCTTTCACCGCACCAGCATCTACCACCTCCGACACGACCTTCGCTGCGACTGCGGCCCCATATTCACCGGTTTCGGACACTACCTCGTCCTCATCACCCTACTGGTAGCCATCGCCTTTAACCTCGTTGGACCTCGATGACTACCTACAGGCGAGCCGATCACACCGCCGGTAGAAGAATAAGTGAGCCATTATAGGACGATTGCTCTTCCCCGTCTTTCAACTGTATCATCACCCTCCACGTCCTCGGAATGGAGAACGACGTTGGCTTCCGTCACCGGAGAACCTCTTCTTCCAACCAATTTCTCAAAGTTTTCTATCGATCTCTGTCGGATTTACCTGGTAATGGTGCCTTATCCACTGACGACGAGCTTGAGGAGGATGAAATTTTACAGACAGGTGATTTCGCCGAGCCCAATAGACGGCCAAATCGTATGTCCCTAACCCTTTCTGCTGCTTGGAGGGAGGATCACCGAGATCGCCTTCCCTTCTCTACGTAAGACAAGTTTGGGGTTCTCACGGCCCTGCCAGAAGCTGACCGATGTTTTTTTTGGGTTGATTTGATTAATCGCAGGGCGACTATGTAGTATTCTCTGGCGTGACAAGGAAGATCAAGCAAGAGATGTGACTTGCGAGGGATACTAAGGAGCGCAACGGTTGATTTTTTTCCCCTGACCCGATCGACCCGACTCAACCCAACCCGACCTTAGACGAGTTGGGTCGGGTCGAGCCCAAATTTAAAAACATCATCGACTCGACCCGACCCGCATCCCTTATGATTGGGTCGGGTCCAAAACATCCCCAACCCGACCCGACCCGACCTATGAACACCCCTAGTCTCATCAAATGCAACCGTTAGAGGTATAGAGCCTCAGTCCCCCTTCCCTAACCCGTGCATTGTGGGGTGGGGTTTAGAGCCTCAGTCTAACCCGACCCGTGGGCGTAGATCCTCATTTCCAATACCCCACAACTACCAAGCCATGTGCACATGCTTCTTTATCCATTTACCACATATAACATATCACAAACCATACACAAAACAATACACATACCATTTGCATATCATAATTATTCAACATGAGAGTTTAACTCATTAGCAGGTGTTTGAGATTCGGGATGCACGACAACGGATGAATAATCGCACCCACGGGCCGCCGACCGCCCCCCACCCACAATGACTCCCTGCGTCACCTCCAGACGCGACTCCCCTCGCAGCGCGACAGCCCCCCAGAAACCCTATTTCCCATTCGTTGACGCACTCCACTCCCCGTTGCAGCATCTCCTCCTAAATCTCCCCTTCAAGCTACCACATCTCCGCTCAAGGCCACCGCATCTTCCCTCTAGGCCGCTGCATCCCCCCTCCTCTCCACACCTGGAGTCATCGTTGAAGCTGGAGGTTCCTCCAATCCGTAGTTACGTGTCCTCCCCAGCCGACGTCCCCATACTCGACCACCTACCTGCGTCCCTCCCCTACCCATGACTGCGACCCGCTCACCCTTTGCTGGCAACATAATGCGGTTGAAGCAATGCCGGACCATCTGTCGTACCTCATCTTGCCAAACGCTGCACCTCTCACCGATGTCGCATCTGTACAGGCTTCCTCCTCTGATCTGGTTGTCTAGCCTCTTCTCTGCCCATTCTGCATTGCCCTTGCTGTCATATTGCTGCACCATTAATGTGACCTAACTATTCATGCCTGACATCCGATCAATGTTTCGTCACGTGCTGTTCCTACACGCTTGGATGCTTTTGTCTCGACTATTCCTGCCGTGACATGATCCGACTATTCTTGTCGATGCATTCCTTCTCCAGCTATTCCTGCTGGTACTGTATGACGGACACTGTTCCTTGGTTGACACAATCTTTTTCAGTGGCATCATCCATCAACTTATTGAGAGGGAGCAGCCATGGAGGTTTATATTTTGTTACGTTTTGTCTTGTTATGTCATCAAGCTGGGTATGTTTGAGGGGGAGTGCTGAAAGTGTCTTTGCTTTGTTTTGCTTTGGTTTGTTTTCTTTAATTATGTACCCAAGCTAGGTAGACCCAGCTTGAGGGGGAGTGTTGGTGTCTGCGTCCCACATCGGACTTCGGTGTTTTGTTATCATTATAATTCTTTATAAATAAATTCCAAGGCCTCTCTTAAGAGGCATCTTGGGTATTGGGTCTAATCTCCCTCAGTTTCTACATTTACCAATTACATTGCATAGTTCATTTTGCCCATTTCCCATTCTCTTGCCTTAACGCATTGACATAATCAACAATTTGCATACTTTGGCCCATTTAACATATTCATCAGTTTGTCATACGTTAACCCATTTAACATAATTATCAATTCACAAACATTTACCCATTTAACATGTGCATCATTTTCACATGCATTAATCCACTTATGCATTTCAAGTATAAATCAGAAGACATTTAGCACAATCACTTTATTCCACCCAACCCATTTCATATTAAGCCAAACGATCCCTTATGCCGTTGCTAAAGTCTAGACACAACTATCAATATTCCCTTTTCAACTCAACTAACATTTCGACATGTTCATCATGGGCTCTACGTTATCACAAGTCAATTCTATGCTTAACATTACAATTTACCGTGTTCAGGAATATGGACACACCCCATGGGCGGCCCTAAACAGTCTAATCAATCTCAATGCATCCCACGGGGATTATGAGGGGTCTAAATCATCATTTATCCAACCATTTTACCAGTTCTTACTAAAGGCATCAAATACACATCTAAGAGGGAAGCAATATCACAACCACACATGCACCAAAGATGAATGCACCCTTAACCTTAGCCTTAGATCCGGATTCAAGTACCCTTTGGAGTCCCAACCTAAGATCCGCTGGAAAAAGAGGGTTTTAGGGATTCAGAAGAAGAAGAACGAAACCACAAGCCCTAATCCGAAAAAGAGAAGTAAGAAGAGCGTTACTTACCCTGAGCTTCGATCCGCACGAAACGGTACTCCAAACGACCTAGAAATGAAGGAGATCAACCCTTGAGAAGATTTGGGGGTTTATGCTCGTCACTAGGGCTGGAGGAGGAAGAATGGGGAAGAAAATTGGGTATGACACTTAAAATCCCGAGGGGGCAAATTGGTAATTTCTCACTTTTTAATGGGGCGCACGGTTTGCCAAACGTGCGCCAACCGTGCGCCTGTCTCTATCCAAGAGGGGTGAAGTCGCACGGTTACCTGGGGAGCTCTGCACGGTTTGACAAAAAGTGCACCAACTGTGCGAAATGCCTCTGTCTAAGGTCGCACGGTTTGATTTTTCCCCTTGCACGGTTTACTCTAACCGTGCGTCAATCGTGTAACATGTGCTGGATGACCTGATTTCCCTTTCTTTTGTGTCCTGAACCCCCAGAACACCCCCGAGCTTCCTCATACACCCGGTAAACATTTAATTTGCCAACTTTAAGGGAGTTTAAACCAAAATTTAAACAAGAACGTACCTCCATGAAGTCCGGGATCTTACAACCTTCCCACCTTATAACGGCTCGTCCTCGAGTCGCTCTTCCCAAGCATCACTGAGCTTCCAAGGTAAAAAGATTGGGCCACTAAGCCCACATATCCATCTCTCTTTCCTAAGTTTCTTTCGGAACATTATCGTGCTGCCACAAAACTAGAACCAAAGGCGCTGTCTTGCCCCACAAGACTTTCTCACTACGATCCATGATACGGACCAAATGCTCCTCAAAAGACGCATTAGCCTCAAACTCAACATCTTCAACTTCAATCACATGAGATAGGTCTGGGTGATACTGCCGAAGCTGCGACACATGAAAAAGATCGTGCATACCACTATACCGCTGTTGAAGAGCTAATTGGTACGCCACCGGTCCGACCTCACGTACCTAGACGCCAACTTACCCTGTTTTCGAATTCGACGGTGACCCAACCTTGGCGACACCCGAAGAAACACACGATCACCCACCCTAAACTCAAGTGGGTGACGACGCCTATCCGCATACGACTTCCGCCTACTCTGAGCCGTTGCCATACGTTTTCGAATCAACTGAACTTGTTCCGACATCTCCTGCACGAGACTCGGTCCCAACAACTCTGATTCCCCAGCTTCCATCCAACATAACGGAGATCTACACGATCTACCGTAGAGCGCCTCAAACGGTGTCATCTGAATTGTAGCTTGGTAATTATTGTTGCAGACTAACTCAACTAGTGCTAGATGCTTTTCCCATGATCCATCAAAATCTAGAACATAAGCCCTCAACATGTCCTTAAGTACCTGAATGCTACACTCTGACTGCCCGTCTGTTTGCGGGTGAAAAGCCGTACTCAAAAACACCCGGGTACCAAGTGCCCTCTGTAATCCTTGCTAGAAGCGTGTTGTGAAGCGCGAATCACGATCTGAAACTATAGTCCGCGGTACCCCATGCAACCGCACTACCTCTCGATCATACAACTCACCCAACTGATCCACGATGAAACTCTCTCGAATCGACAAGAAGTGAGCTACCTTAGACAACTGATCAACAACTACCCTGATCTCATCATTCTTCCGAGGCTTCCTCGGAAGACCCACCATGAAATTCATCGTCACGTCATCCCATTTTCATTCTGGAATGGGCAATGGCTGCAACAAACCACCCGGTCGTTGATGCTCAGCCTTCACCTGCTGATAGGTAAGACATCGCGCCACAAAACCTGCAACCTCTTTATTCATCCCTGACCACCAATACTACCTACGAAGATCACAATACATTTTGATCAAATCAGGATACACTGTCCACTTCGATGCATGAAACTCGCGCATCAACTTTTCCCGCATACATGTTGGCACAACCACACGACCACGAACATAAATAATCCATCATCATCAATGATCCAACCGGTGACTCCCCACCTTTAAGACTTTCCCTTAAAGCCAAACATTCTGAATCCTTATGCTGTTTCTCCTTGATCCAGCTCAGAAGCGCTGACTCAACCGCCAAGGATGCAAGGGTCATCTTCCCTTGGCCCTCCTGCACCTCCAGATGCATCCCACCGAACAACGTCATTATCCTCCACTCTGAACTAGATTCCTGAACCGCCTTATTTTGAGTCTTCCGACTCAAGTCATTTGAAACACTATTTCCCTTTCCCGGTGTGTATAAACCAGATCAAAGTCAAAGGACTGCATGTATTCAACCCATCTTCGCTGACGACGATTCAAATCACGCAGAGAGAAAATGCACTTCAGATTTTTATGATCGGTATACATCGTAAATCACTCTCCCAACAAGTAATGTCGCTAATATTTTAAGGCATGAACCACCGCGACCAATTCAAGATCGTGTGTAGGGTAATTTCTTTCATGAGGTCTCAACTGCCGTGACCCATACGCCACAACCCGACCATTCTGCATCAACACCGCCCCAAGCCCAACACCAGACACATCACAAAAATAGGTAAGATCAGAATTGGCGCGATTGTCAATCACTTATTTTATTCTTGGAAAACATTCTCACATGCCCCAGACCATTCAAACTTTATGTCTTTCTTGGTCAAGCCCGAAAGTAGTGCTATCAAATGAGAAAAGTCTTTAACGAACCTTCGGTAATAGCCGACCAAACCTAGAAAACTTCAGACATCAGAAACATTCTTGGGCTGCTCCCAAGTCACAACTGCCTGCACTTTTTTCGGGTCTACGGGAACACCTTCCACTGAGATGCTGTACCCTAAGAAATGCACCTTGTCAATCCAGAAGTGAAATTTGGATAGCTTGACGTATAGTCTATGCTCTCTCAGTGTACTCAGGACGATGTCCAGATGTTTTGCATGATCGTCATGAGTCTTAAGTACACCAAGTGGTCATCAACGAAGACAACTACAAACTGATCTAGGTAAGGGTGAAAGATTTGGCTCATTAGGGTCATAAACACTACCGATGCATTGGTCAACCCGAACAGCATCACAACAAAATCATACAACCCATATCTGCTTCTGAAAGCAGTTTGTGGTACATCAGAAGGTCTCACCCTTAACTGATGATACCCTGACCTCAGATCAATCTTGGAGAATACTGAAGCACCTCTCAGCTGGTCAAAAAGATCATCGATTCGAGGAAGAGGGTATCCATTCTTAACTGTCATCTGATTCAGCTTCCTGTAATCGACACATAACTGCAACGATCCATCGGCCTTCTTGGCAAACAACACTTGTGATTCCCATGGTGACGTACTAGGATGAATAAACCCCTTGTTCTCTCCATGAACTGGCTGACTTTGCCAACGACACAGGCAATGTCGGGACGCGTCATGGTGAGGTAGTTGAGTTTACCGACCAGGCGTCGATAGCTCTCGGGATGAGGAAATGGTTCCGAGTCGGAATGAAGGGAGCGTTCCCCAGGCTCAAGTGGTGTGTCCACGGCGGTGGCTGTGCTCAACCCGGCATCCTGCAAGATATCAAGAGCATACTTGCGCTGACAGAGAGAGATAGTGTCCGCAGTCCGGGAGACCTCGATGCCAAGGAAGTAAGTGAGGGGACCAAGATCCTTGGTGTGAAAGTGCTGGTGAAGATGCGCCTTGAGGCTGGCGATGCCTCTGGAGTCGCTTCCTGTGATGATGATGTCATCAACATAAACCACAAGCAGGATACAGCCGTGCGCTGTCGTACGGAAGAAGACGGTGTGATCTTTCATACTCCGAGAGAGACCAAAGGCTGTGACGACCGTGCTGAAGCGGCCAAACCAAGCGCGAGGAGACTGCTTGAGGCCGTAGAGGGAGCGACGGAGACGACAGACATGCCGGTCGGCACCAGAGGCAGAAAAACTAGGAGGCTGCTGCAGGTAGACTTCTTCATCAAGAAAGCCATGGAGAAAAGTATTTTTAACATCTAGTTGATAAAGCGGCCAGTGATGATGAGCAGCCAGAGAGAGGAAAAGGCGGACAAAGGCCATCTTTGCGACTGGAGAGAAGGTCTCAAAGTAGTCGATGCCATAGGTCTGGGCAAACCCCTTTGCGACAAGCCGTGCTTTGAGGCGGCAAAGAGAGCCATCGGGATTTAGACGGATCGTGAAAATCCATTTACAGCCGACCGCCTGTTTGCTCGCCGGAAGTGGAACAAGATCCCATGTATGGTTGGCATCCAGAGCTTGCAATTCATCCCGCATGGCGGCGAGCCAGCCGGGGTGAGATTTTGCTTCGCCAACTGTCCGAGGAATCGACACGGTCTCTAGTGCGGACAGACCCCTGTATGAAGATACAAAGAGAGGAGTAGTCTGACACGAGCGAGTACCTTTCCGGAGCGCAATCGGCACGTCCTCGGGAGCTGTGACAGGAGCATCGGACGAAGCAGGAGCAAGGTGGTCCTCGGCCGGGATGGGAGGTACAGCGGAAGGACGACGAGAGTAGGTCTGTCCAAAGAGATGACCGGGCGGGGGAGACACCAGAGGCGGGTGAACGAAGAGCGGAAGACAGTCATCGATGGTAGTGTCGGGAGAAGGAGAGGGGAGAGTGAAAGGAGAGGTCTCGACAAAGGATACGTCGGCAGAGGTGATATACCGGCGGAGGTCGGGAGAGAAGCATCGGTACCCGCGCTGAGTGCGGGAATATCCGAGAAAAATACATCGAAGGGATTTGGGAGAAAGTTTGGAGAGATTGGGGCGAGTGTCCCGGACATAACAGAGACAGCCGAAGACGCAGAGTGGAAGGGAGTGAGGAGGACTGGAGGGGAACAGGGTATGAAAGGGAGTCTCCCCCTGAAGGATGGAGGAGGGAAGACGATTAAGAAGGTAAGTAGCAGTGAG
Source organism: Viscum album (assembly GCA_963277665.1). NCBI lineage: Eukaryota > Viridiplantae > Streptophyta > Magnoliopsida > Santalales > Viscaceae > Viscum > Viscum album. The sequence continues at coordinate 618,634,436 of OY728162.1, read as the reverse complement.
GATGGCATCTCCCCAGAAGAGAAGCGGTACCTGGCGGTGGAAGAGGAGGGCACGAGCGGTTTCCAGAATATGCCGGTGTTTCCGCTCGGCCACCCCATTTTGCTGTGGGGTATCAGGACAGGAGGTCTGGTGGATGATGCCGTGGGCCCGCAGAAACTGCTGAAAGTGAGTGGATAAGTATTCCCGCCCATTGTCAGATCGAAGACATTTGACAGAGATAGAAAACTGTGTCTGGATCTCATGGAAAAAGGTCTGAAAGGTGGAGAGAACCTCTGTCCGATCGCGAAGAAGGTAAAGCCAGGTCATCCGGGAATAATCATCAATGAAAGAAATGTAATATTTATACCCAGATTGACTCGAGGTGGCACAGAGACCCCATACATCGGAATGAACCAAATCAAAGGGTTTGGCGGCCCGTGTGTCAGCCCGAGGAGAATATGATGTGCGATGATGTTTCGCAAAACGACACGACTCACAAGGAATAGATAAACGGGGACTAATATCGGGGTAGAGTTGATGAAGTGCAGAGGCGGAGGGGTGGCCCAACCGAGAATGGAGGTCTACGGCATGAGCAGGGATAGACGCGCAGGCGAGGGAAGTCGGGCCAGCGAACATGTACACCCCATCCCGAAGGTGGCCTCTACCAAGTTCCCGATTCGTCGTCCGCTCTTGAAACAAAACAGAAGACGAGGAAAAGATAGCATTACAGTGGAGATCCTTGGTAAGTTTGCTGATGGAAAGCAGGTTAAATGGACTCTGGGGCACATGAGCCACTGAGGATAGGTGGAGGGAGGAGGTGAGGGAACAGGTGCCAAAGCCGGCTATGGGGAGAGTGGACCCATCAGCAACAGTGATGGCTGAGGATCCACTATAGGGACGATAAGTGGAGAGCATACCTGTATCCCCAGTAAGGTGGTCGGACGCACCCGAGTCCAGCAACCATGCATGGGAACGATGACTGACAAGAGCAGTGTGACCACCGGAATGGGCAAGAGAAGCTGATGAAGAGCCCGGGATGGAGGAGGTCCGGTAATCGTGAATCAGCTAAATCTCGGCCAGGGAGAGATCCAAAGACGGGGGAAGAGCAGCAGCAGGTGAAGACGCATCGCGGATTGCAGTCTGGCCCTGGCGGGGGTGCGACTCGGGATGACCATGCAGGACCCAGCAACGGTCCACCAGATGGCTGAGCTTGCCACAGTGCTGGCAGAGGGGGCGAGGCCGGCCGTCCCCACGACCGCGCCCGCGAGGGCCGGTAGGACGACCACCGCCATGTCCGAGGAGCGCAGTGTGATCAGGGAGGGGGACAGGTGGTGCAAGGGCCCGATGAGCCTTCTGCAGGCGATGGTAGACCTGCGGGATATCCGGTGTAGACGGGCTGGCAAGCATCTCAGTGGCCGTCGTGGCGTAGTCTGGTGCGAGGCCATTCAGGAGATTGAAGAGGCAGAGCTGATCCCGCTGAGTCTGCGCTTCGGCCGGAGTTTGAGGAATTGGCCAGAGTTCCTGTAGTTCGTCGCGGAGACCCTTCCATTCCATGAAGTAGGTTGGGAAGGTCCGATCCTGCTGGCGGATATGGGAGAGACGCTGGAGAACGTCAGAGACCCGAGCCAAGTTATTGTTCTCGGAGAACATGACAATCAAGGAATCCCATAGCTCTTTGACGGTGTTGGCAGTCCTGGTGACATCTTTCACGGAGCGGTCCATGGAGTTGACCAGTAAGGCGAAGATTTTGCTGTCCGCCAGCTGCCAAGAGTTGAACTTAGGGTCAGTGATTTCAGGTGGGGGTTTCTCAAGATGAGAATGAAGTCCCATGCCGCGGAGGGACATCAAGACCGTCTTCCGCCAGACGAAGAAATTAGTGGCATCCAGCCGGTCATCGACAAGCCGGGAGGAGGCCGTGATCAGGGACGACAGAACGGAGGACGCGTCCATGGAGGGCGGGCGCTGGACCCGTTCGCCGGGAGTCGGGCGGTGGAAGAGAGGCGGCCCGGAGATGCTGCCGGAGGGAGCAGCGACAGGGGGTCACGCTCAGGATGGTGTGGTTGGGCAGGGGCGGCGCGGGTGCTAGGGCGCGGGTTCTGGGCAGGAACGCCGCGGGGCCGAGGGCAGGGCTGGACCTGGGCGCGCCGGGCGCCGGAAGCCAGGGCCGGGAGCAACGCCGGGAGAGGGCGCCGGGAGGGGAGCCGCTGGGAGATGGCGAGGGCGCCAGGGCGAGGGCGAGGGTGCCGGGGCGAAGCCGAGGACGCCGGGGCGAGTCGCCGAGAGCGGGGCGCCGAGGGCGGGGCGCTGGGGCGAGTCGCCGAGGGCGAGGCGCCTGGGCGGGGCGCCGAGGGCGGGATGCGCCGAGGGCGAGGCGTCGGGGCGAGGCGCCGCAGCGAGGCACCGGGGCGAGGCGCGGGGCGAGGGTGTCGGGGCGAAGCCGAGGAGCCGGGAGCCGGGGAGCCGGGAGCTGGGATGCCGGGGAGCCGGGACGTCGGGGCGAGCCGGGGACGCCGGGGAGCCGGGACGTCGGGGCGAGCCGGGAGCCGGGGAGCCGGGACGTCGGGGCGAGCCGGGAGCCGGGGAGCCGGGAGCCGGGCCGCCGGGTAGGAGGGCCACCGGGAGGATGGAGGGCCGCCGAGAGGGAGGGCCGCCTGGAGGGAGGGAGGGCCAGGAGGTAGGGCCGCCTGGAGGATAGGGCAGAGCCAGAGGGGGGAGAGAGGCGGGGCCGGTCAGAACCGGGAAACCGCTGGGAGGGAGGGTTGGGAAGATCCCTCTGATACCATGTAGATGGTGAATTCCCCTTACCTCAATGTGAGGTGGGGATACTCTTTTATAGATGAGTAAATCTAATTACAAGATGGGTAAGTCCGATGTGGGACTCAGAAATACCCATTTACACTTAAATGGGGTCCAACATTCTCCAATTCCTCCAACCGAGTTTTAAGTTCCTGGAGCTCTGCCGGTGTCATTGGCGGAATGGAAACTGGTTTGGCTCCCGACAATAACTTTATCGTGAACTCAACATCCCCCTCGGGTGGCAGCCCCAATAAGTTCTCAGGAAACACATCCTGAAACTGATCCACCACAGGAGGAAAGACAAGTTGCTCTGCTCCCCTCATCGTCAAGCATGAGACAAGCCACTTGGGTTGTGAATGAAGATCAACCAAAGAATTATTGATTTGATCCATGCAGTGATCCATAGAGTCGAGGTGGGACTAATACCGAGTCTCCATAGGTGATCCGTGTGGCCAAGAGGAAGGAGGTGAGTCGTGCGCAGGGGAGAACGAAGCTGAGACGCACGAAGGAGGCAGGTTGGACCAAATGTTATAGACTGTAGGCACCCAACTCCCAAAGAGGGAACTGCTGTAGTTTAATCTATTCATTCCAACTGAGAATTACAAAGATGAATCAGAGAAAGGGGAAAAACCGAGTAATTCGGGAGGCCCTTGTTTTCCCGCCCAAGCTCCTTAGCCGAAATAAAATCCCAAAAACAACGTGCCCCCTTACTCCCACTAACTCCCCCCTTATAACAGAATGGTTGACGAGCCTCTCTCCTGCCCACATGGGGATTCCCTCTGCTGCACTAACTCAAGTATGATGAACTGCCTTGGTGGGGACCATGCTGAACCGCCTCAATGGGACCACCCCCCATATTTGTTGCTGCTGAGGCAGAAATACCCCTGCCCCTGCGGGTATAGACCTGCCATACACCCAGCTGGCTACGACCTCTATTACATCCTGCCTCGACACCCCTCAGTAGAATGGTGGCCGAGCGTAAACATCGTCATATTTTAGAAACTGTTCGAGCCTTATTATTTCACATGCAAATGCCTCTTCCTTTTTGGGGGATGCTATTCTTACTGTCACTTATCTTATCAATCGTCTTCCTTCTTCTATCCTTCAGGGGGAGAGTCTGTTTTCAACTATGTTCCCCTCTCTTCATCCTTACCCTCTTCCACTTAGTGTGTTTGGGCATCTTTGTCATATTCGTGACACTCGTCCCCGTCTCTCTAAAATTTCCCCAAAGGCCATTTGTTGCATCTTTCTGGGCTACACTCTCGTACCTAGTGCGATTACTATTGTTTTTCTCATGACTTGGGACATTATATCATCTCCCCTGATGTATTCTTTATTGAGAACTCTCCATTGTTATCCTCTTCACCCTCTCCCCACCTTGATACCACCATCGATGACTGTCTTCCTCTCACCATCCACCCACCTCTGCCTCCGTTGTCCCGATCTGATGATCTTCGCTTTGACTCTATCTAGTCTCGTCGTCCATCGAACATGCTTCGGGCCCAGACCGAGGACACCATTTCCCTGACTTCGTCCATCACTCCTGCTATGGGCACCTACGCCTTGCCGATTGCATTGCGGAAAGATACTCGCTCTTGCCAGAATAATCCTCTATACACAACTTCATACAAAGCCTTCTCTGCTCTGGAGACGATATCTGTTCCTCATACGGTTTCCGAGGCTAAATCTCACCCAGGACGGCTTCAAGCAATGCAGGATGAATTACAGGCCTTAGACGACAATCACACCTGGGATCTGGTCCCCCTCCTAGCAGGTAAACAGGTTGTTGACATCAAATGGATTTATACAGTCCGTCTAAATGCAGATGGTACTCTTCATCCCCTTTAAGCCCGTCTCGTAGCAGAAGGCTTTACTCAGACATATGGTGTTGACTGTTTTGATACATTCTCTCCGGTTGCTAAAATGACCTTTGTTCGATTATCCATATCTCTTGCAGCTACTCATAATTGGCCTCTTCATCAACTTGATATCAAGAATGCGTTTCCACATGGTTTTCTTGAAGAAGAAGTATATTTGCAACAACCTCCTGGCTTCCTTGCCTCAGGGGTCGGTTCTCATGTTTGTCGGCTTCGTCGGTCTCTTTATGGGTTCAAACAGTCTCCTCGTGTGTGGTTTGATAGATTTTGTACCGTTATCACTACATTTGGTCCATCTCAGAGTATGAAGGATCACACTGTTTTCTAGCGAAAAACGTCCTCTGGCTGCATCTTGTTGGTTGTATATGTTGATGATATCATTATTACTGGTAGCGACTTCCATAACATTTCCCATCTCAAGGCTCATCTTCATCCGTTTCATACCAAAGATCTGAGTCCTTTTGACATATTTTCTTGGCATTGAAGTTTCCCATTCTCCAACCAATATCTTTCTTTTACAACACAACTACGCGTTGGATATCTTGCAGGATACTGACTTGTCTCAAGCAACTGCCGTTGACGCTCTTGTATCAGGGGAACGGTCCCTCCATGGTGCCACTGACCCATATTCTCATCCGGATAAGTATCACTGTCTAGTGGGCAAACTCAATTATCTTACCATGACTCGCCCAGATATTGCCTGCGGTGTTAGCAAAATAGTCAATTCATGGAACATTCGACGAAATCCCAATGAGATGATGTCTTTCGCATTGTCAAATACATTAAGAAAGGCTATGTCTGTGGTCTTTGGTATTCACATCACGATCATCTGGACATTGAGGTCTTTTGTGATGCCGACCACGCCGACTGCTTATCTTCCCGAAAGTCTACTTCTGGGTTTGCGGTTTTTCTGGCTGGTAACTTAATCTTCTGGTGAAGCAAGAAACAAACTGTCATTTCAAAATCTAGTGTTGAATCTGAATACCGTGCGATGACCACAATCACTACTGAAATTCTTTGGTTTCGTCACTGTCTTCATGAAATTGGTCCCCGTGATAATCTGGCGGTCACGGAGATTGCTTTTAATCCAGTTTTTCATGAACGCACGAAGCATATTGAGATTGACTGTCATTTTCTTTGCCATCACCTACAAAACCATATCAACTTTAGCTACATTCCAATAGCCCATCAGTTTGCCGACATTTTCACTAAAAGCCTACCAGAAGCTCGATTGGATTCTCTATGTACCAAGTTGGACATCCACAACATCAACGACCCAGCTTGAGGGGGTGTGTGCACGGTCTTCTTTTTTGGTGTCTTCTATCTTTTTGTTTTGCAGGACTCTTCTTCCATGCTATATTTGTTCTATAGCTTGAGAGGGGAGTGTTAGAACTGTTTAAGTGTATTTCTAAATCTCACATCGTTCTCCTCGTATATGTATTTATTTTTCTCTTATCTATAAATGAAGGTCTCCACCTCTCTTTGAGGTAGGAAGTGTACTCATCTACAAACATGATAAGAAAACATAACGTGTGAGTTAAAAGTATAACATGATATCATAAAGAGAAGGCTCATGAGTAATCGCATAGAAGCATAACATAAAAAACATGGTATCAATAGATCATAGTAGCATAGAAAATGTGGCACCAACACAAAACATGACATAAACACGAGTCAAGACTAACTGCCTAGACAAAATCACATGGCGGACAAAGTCCTATAATGGAGTAGGTTTACTCCCTAATCTCATACATGACGTCTCCTGAGACTAAAACTTTACCCAATGCATTGGAATGTTATTTGGATGCACCGATCATAACATGTCATGATCTATGTGTGCCACATAAAGGAATTTGTTGAACTCGATTAATTGCATTTCCGGGTAAAGGGTATTTCCGAGTCCCACATCGGATTACTTCACATTTATAAAAGAATGTCTTCATCTCACCTTGAGGTAAGGGGAATTCACCGACTATATGATATCAGAGGGAAATTTCCAATAAATTTTCCTCCCTCCCCGTGCGATGTCTCGGCCAGCCCTCCTTGGCGCGTCTCGGCCCGCCTCCGTCGCGGTCTCCCGGCCCCCTCGCCCTTGTCGCGGTTTCCCGACCCCTGCTCTCCTCGGTGCTTTCCGGCCTGCCTCCGTCATGGTCTTCTGGCCCCTGCCCTCCTCGGCACTTCTCGGCCCGCCTCCGTCGCGGTCTCTCGGTCTCCCGACCCGCCTCCCTCACGGCGTCCCAACCCTGCCTCCTTCGACGTCTCCTGGTCCCACCCCCCCGTGCGACGTCCCAACCCGCCTCCCTCGGTGCTTCCCGATCTCGCTCCCCCTGTGCGACGTCCCGACCCGCCTCCCTTGGTGCTTCCCGACCCGCCTCCCTCGGTGCTTCCCGGTCCCGCCTCCCTCGGTGCTTCCCGGTCCCGCCTCCCTCGCGATCTCTCGGCCTCGCCTCCTGCAATTGCGCCCTAGCCGGACCGTGCGCCCCCTTCGGAAGCCCCATCTCCAGGCCGGACCGCGCGCCCCCTTCGGAAGCCCCATCTTCAGGTCGGACCTCCCACTCCGCGCGCAACGACTTCAGGCGAGATTTCCCCCTTTCCCTGAGCGCAAACAACACCTCCAGCAGGTGCTCTGCGCCCCTTGCCGTCGACACCACCCCTTCCCGACGCACTGTTGACCAACCCCACCTGTGCAGATTCCAGACGATCCAATAGCCGACTCTTCCGTCCTTCCTCTTTAATTACCGCGTCTACTCGCCTGGTTGATGAGCGGCTTGACTCAACAAATTTTTCTGTTTGGTGGAAGATGGTATTGATGTCTTTCACTGACATGGACCTCGACTCACACCTCGAGGCTCCTCCGCCACCACCATCAGATCTAAAATACAGGCCATGGAAGCTGGCTGACAGCAAAATCTTTGCTTTACTTGTCAATTCTATGGACCGCTCGATCAAGGATGTAACTCGGACAACAAATGCGGTTAAGGAACTCTGGGAATCCTTAAACCTTATGTATTCTAAAACGAACAATATGGCTCGAGTGTCAGACGTTCTTCATTGCCTGTCTATTATCCGCCAACAAAACCGTCCTTTTTTGACGTACTTCATTGAGTGGAAAGCCCTTTGGGATGAATTACTTGAGTTGTGGCCCATTCCTCAAACACCCCGAGGCAACCTTGGCCTAGCGGGACCAATTATGTCTCTTTAGCCTTCTCCGTGGCCTCGATCCCGAATATGTGACAACGGCCACAGAGATGCTCACTAGCCCCTCCCTACTTGAGATTCTGCTGGTTTATTATCGCATTGGAAAGGCTCATCAGGCTCTTCTCCCACCCACTCATAGCGTTGATCCTACTGCCCTTCTGGGCCGTGGTAGTGGACGCTTTTCGGGCGCTCGTGGACGTGGCCGTGGTGAGGGTCGTCCTCGTCCTCTATGTCAGCACTGTGGCAAGTTAGGCCACCTCATTGACTGATGTTGGGTTCTTCATGGCCGCCCATCTCAGCCACCTCGGGAAGGTCAGACTGCGGTCCATGACGCTTCCCCATCAGCTTTTGATCTTCCTCCCACATTGGACCTCTCAATGGCTGAGCTCCAGTTGATTCACAATCATTGGATCGCCTCTCTACCTCGTTCTTCTTCGGCATTTATTGCCCATACTGGTGGATCAACTGCATGTCACAAATCGCCCACCTGCCTGTATGCTTGACTCAGGTGCATTCGATCATCTCACAGGTGATGCAGGTATGTTATCTACTTAACGTTCGTATACTGGCTCCTCAGCCATCACTATTGCTGATGGATCCACTATCCCGATTGTGGGATTTGGCTCATGCTTCTTGAATTCTTATATTCACCTGCTGTAGCACATGTGCCTCAAAGTCCTTTTAATCTTATCTTTATTAGTAAGCTTAGAAAGGACTTCAACTGTATTGCTATTTTTACATCTTCTGATGTCTTTCAGGAGCGGACGACGAACCGGGAACTTGGTAGAGGTTAGCTTCGGGGCGGGGTGTACATGTTCGATGGTCCGACAACAGTACCCTGCACGACACTCTCTGCTCGTGCATTGGACCTTCATTCTCGACTGAAACATCTATCTGCCTTCACCCTTCATCAGCTTTTCCCAGATATTAGTCTGCATGTTTCTTTTTATTACGACTCATGTGAATTTGCGAAACATCATCGCACATCATATATTTCTCGATTGGTAACACGGGCCTCCAAACCCTTTGATTTTGTTCATTCAGATGTATGGGGTCCCTGCGCCGTCTCGAGTCACTTAGGGTACCAATATTATATATCATTCATTGATGATTTCTCGCGTATGACATAGTTTTACCTTCTTCGTGATCGGTCTGAGGTGTTTACTAACTTTTCAGACATTTTTCATGAAATTCATACTCAGTTCTCCACCTCCGTTAAATGTCTCCGCTTGGACAATGGATGAGAATATTTATCCACTTCTTTTCAGCAGTTTCTCAAGGCTAAATGCATCATTCATCAGACATCCTGTTCCAATACATCTCAGCAGAATGGAGTGGCTGAGCGTAAACATCGTCATATTCTAGAGACTGCTCGTGCCCTCCTATTCCACATGCAGGTGCCTCTTCTTTTTTGGGGGGATGCCATCCTTACTGCTACATACCTCCTAAATGGCCTTCCTTCTTCTATCCTTCAGGGGGAGACTCTTTTTCGGGCTCTGTTCTCCTTTCTCTCTCTCTCCTCACTCACTTCCACTTCGTGTGTTTGGGTGTTTGTGTTATGTCTGTGACACTCGTCCCAATGTCTCCAAGCTTTCTCCCAAATCCCTCTGTTGCATATTTTTCGGATATTCCCGTACTCAGCGTGGATACCGATGCTTCTCTCCAGACTTACGACGGTATATCATCTCTGCTGATGTATCTTTTGTTGAAAGCTCTTCTTTCTCTCTTCCCTCTCCCCATCCAGACATCACCATTGATGATTGTCTTTCTCTCATCATCCACCCACCTCTAGTATCCCACTCTGCTAATCATCAGTTTGGCACTGTCTACTCACGTCGCCCATCGAATGTGCCCCTCGTCCAGGCCGATGATACCATCATCCCAACTTTGTCCGATGCTCCTGCTCCGGCAACAGGCGACTTGCCCATTGCACTGCGAAAATGTACTTGTTCTTGTCAGAATACTCTTAACACATTCTCATACAGAGGTCTTTCCGCTCTGGAGACGATATCCATTTCTCGCTCGGTTGGCGACGCCAAATCTCACCTGAGTGGCTTCAAGTAATGCGGGATGAATTGCAGGCTTTGAACGACAATCATACTTGGGATCTGGTCCCCCTTTCGGCAGGTAAACAGGTGGTCGACAACAAATGGATTTATACCGTCTGTCTCAATGCAGATGACACTCTCCATCGCCTTAACGTCAGACTTGTGGCAAAGAGATTTACTCAAACATATAGTGTCGATTATTTTGATACTTTCTCTCCAGTTGCTAAAATGACATCTGTCCGATTATCCATTTCTCTTGCCGCTCATCATCAGTGGTCTCTTCATCAACTTGATGTCAAAAATGCTTTTCTCCGTGGCTTTCTTGAAGAAGAGGTATATCGACAACAACCTCCTGACTTTCGTGTCTTCGGAGCTGACTCTCATGTTTGTTGACTTCGTCGCTCTCTATATGGCCTCAAACAGTCTCATCGTGCTTGGTTTGGCCGATTCAGCACCGCCGTCACTACATTTGACCTATCTCGGAGTATGAAGGACCACACTGTCTTCTACCGAACGACGTCCTCCGGGTGTACCCTTTTGGCTGTGTATGTTGATGATATCATCATCATTGGGAGCGACTCAACTGGAATTTCCCAACTAAAGGGGCATCTTCAACACCACTTTCAAACCAAAGATCTCGGTCCTCTGACGTATTTCCTTGGCATTGCCAAATACATCAAGAAAAATCCTGCTCGTGGTCTTCAGTGATGCTGATTATGTTGGTTGCTTTGCTACTCGAAAGTCTACTTCTGGGTTTGTCGTTTTTTTGGCAGGTAACCTCATCTCATGGCGAAGCAAGAAACTGACCGTCGTCTCCCAATCCAGTGCTGAGTCTGAACACCATGCGATGGCCACAGTCACTACTGAGATCCTTTGACTTCATTATCTCCTCCATGAGATTGGTTTCCCGCAGCACACGTCTGCTTATATTTGGTGTGATAATCAGGCAGCCACGAATACTGCTTCCAATCCCGTCTTTCGTGAACGCACGAAACATATCGAGGTGGACTGCCACTTTCTTCGACATCACCTTGAGCAGCACCATGTTAGTTTCAGCCACATACCGACGACAGATCAGCTTGCCAACATCTTCACCAAAGGCCTCCCGGGAGCTCTACTAGACTCTCTCAGTACCAAGCTGGGCATCCACAGCATCTGTGACCCAGCTTGAGGGGAGTGTGTATGGTCTTGTGTAGTGTCTTGTTTCTTTTTTGTAGGGCTCTTGGTCCAAGCTATCATATACTAGCTTGAGGGGGAGTGTTGAACCCGGTTAATTGTATTTCCGGATAAAGGGTATTTTCGAGTCCCACATCGGATTACTCTACCTTGTAATCCTTTTTATCCATTTATAAAAGAATGTCTCCGCATCGCCTTGAGGTAAGGGGAATTCACCGACTGCAGAATTCAATAAAATGCATAACATCAAAATTACCGATGGAAAGAAAATGGGTTGCATAATGTTGCTTCATATCATATTCAAAGGAAATGTCACAATGAAGGCATTTGAGAAATGATAAGACATGTATTATCCCGTAAAAGGAAGAGAGAATAAACTAGGTATATATGTGAGATATATATACATAATTTAGAAGTAGTCCATAACACCAAAGGTTGTTGTTGATGAAAATACTTAAGATTATAAATATTCTTGAGAAAAATAACCTTTTCAATTTGAGCAACATTAAAGCATGTCATCTTAGATGGAAAATGATTTTGAAAGATCACTTTGAACATTTCTTGAGGAAAATATGCTTTCCATTTTGAAAACACTTATTTAAAATCTAAAACTTCCTCAAACATTAAAGAAAACATTTTTTTGAAAATAACATTTGAAACTTTTAAAAGGACTTTAAAACATTGAGTGGTCATGACAACGGAAGAGTTCCGTTCATGCCAAATTCATTAAAAAAACAAAGATTCCTTTCACATTTTTATAAGAAACGTCAAAACGTACCTTGTTCAGAAAACGATGAGAAGATTCCTTTTAAAATATTTTGTAAAAATCCAATTAAGGGTAAAAATGGCTTTAAACAATCATAGTAAAACATTTTTGAAAACATTTTTAGAAAACATGGATTGAATGAAAAAGGATTTTCGATCGAAAAGAGAAATGAAGTCAGATTTTTTAAAAACATTTTCTGAATCTTTGTAAGTACCAAAGAGAGGAAAATGGTACTATTACTTGAAAATTTCATAAATAATCAGAAGAGAATAAAATAGAAGAGTTTTGTTAGGCATCGAATCATTTTTAGAAATGAAAATTCAAGCATAAACAATCCCGATTAAAATGAGATTGAAGCATAAACCCTTACTGTTTCGGTAACTTTTGAATCATAACTACTCACGAATGAAATAGATCAATTGTAACTTAAAATATCATGAATTAGGAATGATTCATGATATAATATGTAAAAGGTGTAGAATGGGAAAATAGTAGAAACCCGAACCCCCAAGGTGTTCTCTCTAAAGGAGCCCTTGGGGTTATTTTATAATGAATATTAAACTCCACATCAGACCTCATGGGAAAATAGGAGAAACCCGAACCCCCAAGGTGTTCTCTCTAAAGGAGCTCTTGAGGTTATTTTATAATGAATATTAAACTCCACATCAGACCTCAAGTCCGATGTGGGATACAGACTCCAACACTCCCCCTCAAGCTAGGTGTACCTAGCTTGAACACATAAAGAAAAAACAAAGCAAGCAACAAGGTGTAAACACTCCCCCTCAAGCTAGACATACCCAGCTTGATGACAAAACAAGACGAAATAAAATATAAAGCTGCTGCTGCTCCCCCTCACGATCGAAGCTCCCCCGCAGGATGATGGATGAATGATGTCGCGGATGCAGCAGATGAACCACTCAGACCGGGCCGATTGATGGAGCGCCAGGAAATGCCGCACTAGTGGGGCTGGTCGATGAGACGTCGGGAAATCCATACTAGCACAGGGAAAACCGCACTTGCGGGGCCGACGACGGGAGGCGGGGATTCCGCAGAAGTGTTGCGGGATCTGGCGGTGCCATAGGGCCCAGATCTCAGACGGTCAAGGTGCTGCGCTACGGTGGATGAAGCGTGAAGGTGTGCCGGCTGACAGGGAGGCGGCTGCCGGGAGTCGTCGGGAGATGCCAGCAACGGGAGGCGGGGATTCCGCATGAGCTGCCGGAGATCCAAAACTGGAAGCAGGGCAACCGCTGGGGAAGGAGGCTCGACAGGGAGCCGTCGCCGATCTGGAGGACTGCCGATCGCAGGAGGGATCTGCCGAGAAAGGGAGGGATAGCGGACAGGGGGGGGGCAGAGGGAGGAGCGTTGGGATCGGGAGAGCCGTTGGAAAGCGGTAGTCGGGACTGCCGACGAGGAGCCGCAGGGCCGCAGACTAGAGGAGCGGCGAGAGGGCGGGTCATGGGGAGAAGGCCGGCAGAGACCAAGCCGGCGGGGAAGGCCGTCGCGCATGGAGTCACGGTGCTGCAGGTGGCCAACATGAAGGGGGCAGCAGGGATGGAGACCGACTGTTGGAGGAGCCGACAGGGGGAGAGATCTGCCGGGAGGGAGGGAGGCAGGGCTGGATGTCCGCACAGGAGGCGGGCCGAGATGGAACCGCCGAGAGAGGAGCCGTCGTGGAGCGTTGTGCGCAGGGAGGACCGGCGGGAGGGAAGAAGCCGCGAGTCCCGACGGACAGCGGGAGGCGCGCCGGGATGCCGCGGGAGGCGGGTTGCCGGGGAAAGCCGGAGGAGGCGGGAGGGGATTCGTGCAAGAGAGGCGGTCGGGTTGTGGCGCGACGGAGGGGAGACGCCGGGTTGTCGCCGGAGGGAGCCGTGAATTGCGGGAGGAAAGGCCGCGTCGGGAGGAGGCCGATCTGCGGGAGGGAGGGTCACCTGGAGAGGGAGGTCGTCGCGCGAGCAGAGGCGGAAACCGCTAGAGGAGGTCGCTTGGACGAGGGCGCCGGACGAGGAGAGATGCGGGGCAGGAGTCACGCGCAGGAGGGTTTCGCCGGAATCGCAGCGGGAGAGGTGCCGCGACGGGAAGAGGTTCCCCGGGCAGAGATGCAAGAGGGCCGTCACGTGCCACAAGGAAGGGCTCCGACGGGATGGAGCCGTCGGGATTGATCCGCTCAGGCGGGATTAAGGATCACCACAGGGGGCGGACGGGAAATACCTAGGGCTCATAGGCCATGGAGGCCGCCGCCCCCATGGGGGAGAAAAATATTGAGAAACCCTAGAGCGGAAAAGAAAAAAAAATGGGGGGGGGGGGGTCGGGATTAGGTTCCCTTTGATACCATGTAAAATGATAAAATAGGAGACCCGAACCCCAAGGTGTTCTCTCCAAAGGAGCACTTGGGGTTATTTTATAATGAATATTAAACTCCACATCAGACCTTAAGTCCGATGTGGGATACAGACTCCAACATAACAAATAATAAAGACCACACCGGACCACAAGTCCGATGTGGGATGCAGATTCTAACACTCCCCCTCAAGCTAGGTGTACCTAGCTTGAACACATAAAGAAAAAACAAAGCAAGCAACAAGGTGCAAACAAAAGGGAAGTATATAAACCATTTAAAAGAGATTAGGTGCGTAAAAGAACATGTGTCTCAAAGAAGGAAGTTTTGAGATGAAACCTTTACAAAGTTCGTATTATGGAAGTGAGAGTTAATCCATGAAGTGATTATGTGTAACAGATGTAAATCCACACAAAGACAAATGAAGATACAATCATAAAGCAATCAAAGGTCATCTCACGTATAATCTCACGTATAATCTCACGTATAATCTTGGCATAATATAATCAATGAAGTAGACATATAACCCAATGAATGGAAATTGAGTCAAGAAACCCTTTGACTTTCAATTCCCTTTAGTTGAGCGCTCTTTAACCTCCTGTATAGTGCTTTTAAACATGTCATTAACTAATACCATAATCATATTATTATTTATAATATCGCATATGATCCTTTTATAACATTTTATTACCCGTTCGTTAATAATTTTACATTATCACTATTGTTTCAGGTGTTAATTGCCTTGTTTTCTACGACACGTTTCGTCGTGAAAGTTCCAGATTTTGAACATAGGTTATAGTTCTATCATCTCTAGAATGATATTAATGTTATAAATATCATTTTTGTTTATTAGATTCATCTTTAAAATTATTGTTGAATTTTAAAAATGAAGAATGAATCATATCGCTTCGTCGAGACGGTAGGTCGTACGTATGCACGAGCGACGTTATCATTTCCTTAACGGGTGAAAGAGTAAGAAAGTAGATTGTATATTAATTTTCTAGAATTCATATCATGTTATATATATCACATATATTCATTAAATTTATCATTTGTTACATTCTTTGTAAAGCGTTAATGAAAAGCGAATTACATCGCTTTGCGAGGTGGTAGTCCGCTGTACACACGAGCGACGTTATTGTATTTTTTACAGATGGAAAGTAAGAAGGTATATGTGATTATAATTCCAGTGGTATAATTATATCATAAATATCATATATAAACATTAAATACATCATTATATCTAGCTGTGAGAAGCGGTGATGGAAAACGAATTACGTCGGTTCGCGAGACGCTAGTCCGCCATACACATGATCAACGGTTTCGTTTCCCATTTGATAGAGGAGGTGGTTGTAGGTCACACCCTTAACATAACATCTCAGTATGTGGAAGATACTGAGGTTATTATATCAACATGATTTAATAAGTTTTGGAGGAGGCGGAAGAAGAAATGAAAGAAAACGCTCAGTTAAAGATGTTATTTCTTCTTCGGACAACTTTTTTTGGTTTGCACCAAAAGTCTTCTTAGGTTGACTTTTTGATCTAACCAAGGCTTCTAGGATGAGAGAAGGGAAGTAGGGAAGTGATTTCGATAGGGCTTGGCCGAACCAATGGGTTTTGGAAATATGAAAAAAGAGGAGAGAGTGACCTTTTGTAAGTGGGGGAGATGACACATTTGGAATTTTTGAAAAGAAAGAATTTCACCCACGTTTTCTTCATGTCACAAGGCTCTAAAATGGACAATTTTCAGACCTTAGAAGAGATAAGGTCGAAATATGACCAGCCAATCGGAATTAGATATGTTTTGAGTCATTTTTAATCCTTATCTTTTAAGTTTAACCTTATGGTAAACCCGTTTTTACCTGACTGCGGTAAATAATTTTTACTGTCTTCACTATTCATTGTGGTAAAAAATTAAGCCGACCTTATTAGGTAGTATAAATTATGATGATTCCAAATATGAAATCCATTTTGCAAAATTCAACTCACAGAAGTGGCATAATTTAATTTAAAATTTAACACACACATGTCGAAAAACAGTTTTTCAAGAAATGCATTTTTTAAGGAAAAGAAGATCTTATATTAATTATATGACAAGTAATCATAATTAGATGAATTTCAATTCATATTTATAGATATATAATCTATATATTTCATTTAAATCATTTCTGATTAGGGGTTATTTTAATTATTTAAAATGGATAAACATTATACATTTTAAAACAGTTTTCAAAATGGTGTTTAAAAGCCTAAAAGTAAACTTTTATTGAAATCTAGTATAAAGATGATTTAAATGCAATTAATTGGATTTCATATAACTAAATAATACTTATGTTAATTTGAAATCAAATTAAAATAATAATGGGACTTAATTTATTAAAAAGAAATGACAATTTTAATAGAGTATCGCGTTTCGTTTAAACCCGATATTGCGTGCATCGCAAGGTATCAAAGAGATTGAATTTATTTAAAAAGAAATATATCTTAAACACTCGGGGTGTTACCTTCTTTTCTAAGCTTGGTGTCGCGTGTCATATATGCTATTGAACATGATAGTCCTCTTTTAAAATCTCAGGGTGTTACATTCTACCCTCTTTAAATAAATTGTGTCCTCACAATTTAATCTTGATCTCTGTAATCATGAGATTGACATTTGAAAATACCTTTGTTGGAAACCCATATTGTAAAAATGGTTAATAAAACTTCCTCTTGATAAGAGATAAAGAGATGCATAAAGGTCATCCAAAATAACACATTATTAGGTTTTCATATAGGAGAACATTGGTGGCAAGTGGAGATATGAATATGGAAGAAAAACGTAAATAATTATAGAGTGATAAAGATCATTGATCACAAGAAAGTGAATGATCAATGGAAAGTTAAGGACCTCAAAACCATAGATCTATGATGATTTAAAAGACCATTTCATTCATCGTATACATTTTTGTTTCAAGATTCTTTTCCTAAAGAGTTTTTTTAGTGTCTAAGAATATAAAGAAATATATTTGATATCTTCTATTTCATAATTACAATTTCATAATTTGATTGTGCTTCGATCAATTTCCATTTCATCTCTTACTCAAAAAGATGAATATCTAAAAATGATTTTTTTATTCCCGAAGCACTAAATTAACTTTTAACGGATCGTAAGATCCATAGAAGAGTAATAAGCTATTCCTCATATCTTTATTAAAACCAAAACAATAAGCACAAAGTAAGATAATATCCAAAATCAATATGAATCTATTAATCTTCAAAATTCATCAGTGAAACCAAAGGTTTAGCATAGATCATTCCTTAAATAAATGACCCTATATCCCACATAATCTCAATAACCTCAACATGACAAAAGGATTTAACCTCAAATGTTAAATCAAAAGGTTATATATACTTCAACTTAATAAAACGTCTTCCGAAATATCATTAGTCACCCCAAGATCAAATAACTTGATTTTATAATATGTTTCCCAAAATCAATTTAATATTTAACCTTCAAACCATCTAAATAAAAACAATGTTATACTAACCAGTACATCATGTAGGTCGGTGGTAGGCGCTGCATCATTATCGCCCTTCGGTTGTGGGTTCAAGCCTCGCGGCCTTGTTGGATGCGATGGGTTGACACCCAGCACGAGGGTTGTCCTTTTTCTAAAATTATGGAAAAACTTATGTGATGATCATATTCATAATTTTCCATGATCTTATAATGTTCTCAGGAATATGATGACCATCTTCAAAAATACCATTAATCATCAAATCATTTGTTTTAACCACTAAGATTTTCTATACAACTCATTCTCTTCCACAAAATGTACGAATTACCTTCAACATCATGCACTTTTCCAAGAGTATCTTTTCCTCAATTATGTGTTTTTTCTATAGAGACCTTACCATTAAATCACATTTCTAGGTCATTACCACCATTCAACATATTCTTGCAAATCCTTAACGCAAAACTTCTTCAGAACAATCCTTATATTTCATGATTCACATAATTCTTGAATTCCAGTTCATAAACATTTTAATCATCCCATTTCATTCTTAAACCATTAACTAGGATTCACCATCTTCTTCCTTAACACCTCCTTACTTTCATATGTCATTTGTTATCTCTTCATCATCAATAGCAAAACCTTTACTCATACAACCTTGATTGATCATCTTCTTGAGCTTTCCCCCTAGGACATCGATTTGCATAATGCCAATTTTTCCCACATTTAAAACATTCAACCGTCGACGATGCCTTAAGGAAACCATTATTCTCATCCGTTACAAACTGAACTTTTCATTTTTCCTTGGCAGTTGCTTACTTTGTGCCCTTCTTCTCCACACATAAAACATATTCTCATTATTTTGAGACTTTCCCTTGAGCAATTCTTCCCGCATTCTCGATATATAGAAAACTGAATCTTCTTTCCTCCATGGTCTCCACCACCCGAACTCTCAACGAACTTTATCATTATCTTCTTTGGTGAGTTCAAGAGTTGATTAAGGTGCAAGTTGTTAATCATATATCGTGATAACTGATTAGGTATAATCACAATATCTTTTATTCCAGTCATCATCCCTTTTGGTTGCTCATCAATACATTGTATATCACATTCAGCGTTAACCCAGTTTCTTCTGGTTCCCGCCATTAAAACCATAAATCATAGTGTGAGCGACAATATTTATAGTGGGAAACAACATAATCATGAAAAGTTATTTATAAGATGTCTAAATCCTAACACCTTCATTTTAATCTAAGACACTTAAGGTTTAACCTAGGTCATTCATGATCATCATTTATTCAAATCCTTCATGATGGTTCGTAAAGAGTTTGTGAATTTCTAAAGCATATCCCCGGGAGTGTCAAACTTGGTGCGTAGTAAGACCCGTTGTCATGTACCAACTAACACTCGAGTCAAGCCCGTCACGCTTTTTTCGAAGTTATTACCTCTATATCTGTGTCAGAACCACGTCCACTTATAGTATCCAGACTGAGATGTAATTGCTCAAAAATCACTCGTTCTATACTTTACCAAGATTCCAGGATATCTTGCTATACTTGGTCTTATTCTTAGACTTATCTCTAGGGTTCTCACTAAAGTTTTCTCATCCTAGTTTCCAAAAGTTAATTAAACATTTGCTCTGATACCAATTATAAGGACCTAAACCTTTTACTCATATTATTACATGATTTTTAAATATAAACATCCATTAATACAACACAAGGATCTTAAAGGCTTAGCGTCTTTGGAAGACTAGGTTTATAAAACATCAAATTGAGACTAAAAAAAACTTTTTATGTTATTCTCCATAACGAGCTCCTAAATCCTTTCGAGCTCTTAAACTATACGGGATAACCTGGGTAATACATAGACAAAAGTGATGAGCTAAAAAACCCCGTAAGAGAATAAACATGATAAGGAAACATTACGCGTGAGTCAAAAGTATAACATGATATCATAAAGAGAAGGCTCATGAGTAATCGCATGGAAGCATAACATAAAGAACATGGTATCAATAGATCATGGTAGCATAGAAAATGTGGCAACAACACAAAACATGGTATAAAGATGAGTCAAGGCCAACCGCCTAGACAAAATCACATGGTGGATAAAGTCCCATAATGGATTAGCTTTACTCCCTAATCTCATACATGACGTCTCATGAGACTACAATTTTACCCAATGCATTGGAGCGTTATCTGGTTGCACCCATCATAACATGTTTATGATCTATGCGTGTCACATAAAGGAATTCAATCATAATGCATAACATAGAAATTACCCATGGAAAGAAAATGAGTTGCATAATCTTGCTTCATATCATATTCAAAGGAAATGTCATTATCAAGACATTTGAGAAATGATCACCATCAAAGGAATGGAGAATAAACTAGGTATATATGTGAGAAACATGTTGCAGAATCGTCAGGAGGCGCAACAATAGAAACGAGAAACGAAAGAAGAATGCAGAAAGAAAATAGACATGGGACACACAAATTTACGTGGTTCGGGAATTACCCTACGTCCACGGAGAGGTAGAACATCACTAATTCGGGAGCATAAAATTACAGAGTTTTCTCAGTAGTAACCCTATTCCGAAAATGGGCTATAAAATGGAGAAGACGATCACTGTTTCGAAAAGTAAGTCCGTGTCGCTACAGTGAACGACGACCATCTTTGTCAAAAGTGCTACAGTACTATTGACTCCGAAGTCCGCACTGCTACAGTGCCTGTCGGTGTCGGTCGGTCAGCGCTGCTACAGTGTCAGAGATGCTACAGTTCCGAAAAAATTGGGCCGGGGCCCTTCGGCCCTCGGACCCCTAGAGTAGGGGCGCGTTGCCCCCTGCAACCCCCAACGAGCTCATCGCAAAGCTCGACCCGCAACAGTTGTGGGCCACAAGCATTCGGCTCAACCAGATCGGGCTACCCCAATCCAACAAAACATATATACATAATTTAGAAGCAATCCATAACATCAAAGGTTGTTGATGAAAATACTTTAAAAAAGATTATAAACATTCTTGAGAAAAATAATCTTTTTACTTTGAGTAACATCAAAAGATGTCATCTTAGATGATAAATGGTTTTGAAAGATCACTTTGAACATTTATTGAGAAAAATATCCTTTCCATTTTGAAAACACTTATTTAAAATCTAAAACTTTTCAAACATTAAAGAAATTTTTTTTTTTGAAAATAACCATTGAAACTTAAAACGGAAGCTTTAAAACATTGAGTGGTCATGACGGCGGAAGAGTTTTGTTTATGCCGAATACGTTAAAAAAAACAAAGATTCCTTTCCCACTTTTATGAGAAAGTAAAAAAGTACCTTGTTCGAAAAACGACGGAAAGATTCATTTTTAAACATTTTGTAAAAAGCCAATTAAGGGTAAAAATGGCTTTAAGCAATCATAATAAAACATTTTTGAAACCATTTTTAGAAAACATGGATTTGAATGAAAAAAGATTTTCGACCGAAGAGGGAAATGAAGTCATATTTTCTCAAAAACATTTTATCAACCATTTCAAGTACCAAAGAGAGAAAGATGATACTGTTACTTGAAAATTTCATGAATAACCAGAGAAGAATAAAATGGAAGGGTTTTATTAGGCAATGATCAAATCATTCCTAGAAATGAAAATTCAAGCATAAACAATCCCGATTAAAATGAGATTGAAACATAAACCCTTATTATTTCGGTAACTTTTGAATCGTAACTTTTCTTTAATGAAGTAGATCAATTGTAACTTAAAATATCATGAATTAAGAATGATTCATGATATAGTATGTAAAGGGGCAATATATACACCATTTAAAAGAGATTAGGTGCGTAAAAGAATGTCTCAAAGAAGGAAGTTTTGAGACAAAACCTTTACAAAGTTCGTATCATTAAAATGAGAATTAATCAATGAAGTGATTATGTGTAACAAATGTAAATTGTTAAGAACCCACACCAATAGTAGAAGATAACAGACGGACTGTATAGAATGTGATCACAACTATTGGTAGAATTACTGGCGATGCGAAAGAGAAAGAGCAAGCAAGAAGGTTGGAGGACGAAGAAGAAATCGAGAGGCATGCAAGCTCTCCCGCCCAAGCCAACATTGGCCGAATCCCAAGCCTAAGCCGAACTGACTGACTTCCCCCCCTACTCTTACCCGATGCTACTTATTTATATTGGAATCCTAACATCCATGTGGACCCAGCCTAACAAAATACTAACCATAATCTCTCTCTATTTATCAACTAATATTCCACTGCTAAAAAGACACTTATACCCCTGCTCCCCTATAGCAGGTCTCTATCATTGCCACCGTCCTGAAAAACCATCTTGTCCTCAAGGTGGTGGATCCTGCCGACTTGCCAAACAATCTTCCATACTAGTCGTGCTCCTTGTAATTTGACTTCACGTATTCCCCAGACAATCTCCCAGATGGACCTTCTAGCCTTGTGGACCCTTCGCGTGTATTGCGGCCCGAGCATAGCTACTTTCCAGACAATTTTTCATATAGTCTTTCCCGAAAGATGGTCAGCCGGCAGAATGTATATCAGCGGTTTGCGATGCTGCTCCTTTCGGTATGAGGGGTCATGATCCGTCATGTGCTTTTGGCGGTTCTCAATGATCTCCATCAGAATAACTTGTGTCCCCTTCAAAGGAGGCTGAAGGAGTGGCATGTGATTCGCGAATGGCGCGACCAGTGTTTGTCGAAACGGATGTGCGGCCACCCCCAATTTGCAGTCCAACACCATGATAGAACTAGGCGCTACCGTTGGCGTCACTGTGTTCGATTGCTCGTTGTTCACAATCGCTAATGCAGGTGTGCCTACGGCCAACTTGTCTTCCTGCTGTGTCGCTACCTCTCGATGGCACAAACCCTTGGTTGCCTGATGTTCCGCTACACCGGCGGGCCATATTTCCACCGTCGATGCGTGGTTGGACAACACTCCCTCGTCAAACTGCTTCACCGCTATACCGTCCAAAGTTGAAGTCTGCATGGTGCCAGTAACAGGGGTTGCGAAAAACACATCCCGTTGCGCGTCGGCCTCCAGCTTTACCGGTCCATCAATGTCATCGCCAGCGACAGGCTGTACAGAGACGGAGTGCACCCCCTGCTGCGCGGTCATCAGTGGAAGCGGGTGCACTGCCTGTGAACGCGAGCTGACCGCCTCTCTAGTTACTAGTTCACGCTGGTGTAGTGACTGGTTAACAAATTTCGTCGGTTGTTGTAGCTCCTCTTGACGATTCATCCATAATATCATTGTTTTTCTAAATTCTGCCTCCTCTCGCCAATGGCGAGCCCATTTCTCCTCCCACAAGTGTTGGCCAGACTGCATTTGTCAGAGCGCAGAGTGGTCCTCCAGCAGGTTTTTTTTTGTTTTTTGTTTTTTTTCCTGCTTCTCCCTCTCGAGGCAGAAACGCCCCCCCCCCCCGTTTTTTTTCTTCTGATTTTCCCTCCCGAGGCAGAAACGCGGGCCGCCCCCTTTTCTTTTTATTTTTCCCCCCTGCTTTTCCCTCTCGAGGCAGAAACGCGGGCTGCCCCATTTTCTTTTTTTTTCCTGCTTTTCCCTCCCGAGGCAAAAACGCGGGCCGCCCCCTTTTCTTTCTTTTTTTTTTTTTTTTTTCCTTCTAAAATCAAGCGTCTGGGTTGATTGCTTTAGCGCTGTACTCTAGGGAAAGCGGGACGCCGACGGTCATGCGACGCCTCCTACACGAGAAAACCTGAAAACCGAAGGTGCGCTCCTCAAACCGCGAACTCGTGACTGCTTCTGCGGACGACACCTGTTACACTTCGTCCGATCAAGACGAGGAAGAGCGCAACATCGTCGCGGCTGAGAGCCTCGAGCTCGGGAGTCTTCGTCTGCAGTGGTACTCTCCGTCAAAGTCGAAGTCGTGGCGGTGTGCGATGCAGATGGAGAGTGCACACGCCGACTGAAGTGGACGGGTCGCACAAGTCGTCTCGTCCCAAACTAGTAGCGCGCCTCCTTTGATCAACGAGAAGGCATCCTCCTCGTTGCGCCTCCAAAACAAGCAAGAACTCCAACAGAACTCCGTCAACGGGGGAAAATCGCGGTCCGACAGAAACGCGACGAAGCAGCAAAAATATTCGCATGTGGTGAGTGCAGGCTTGTGTGTGAAAGGCGATCTAGCAGTGTGCCTCTGTTGAGCAAGGAGGCGTAGCGGCAGGTCGGACCAATTGTTAGGAACCCGCACCAATAGTAGAAGATAACAGACGGACTGTATAGAATGTGATCACAACTATTGGTAGAATTACAGGCGTTGCGAAAGAGAAAGAGCAAGCAAGAAGGGTGGAGGAAGAAGAAGAAATCGAGAGGCATGCAAGGTCTCCCGCCCAAGCCAACATTGGCCGAATCCCAAGCCTAAGCCGAACTAACTGACTTCTCCCCCCTACTCTTACCCGATGCTACTTATTTATATTGGAATCCTAACATCCATGTGGACCCAGCCTAACAAAATACTAACCATAATCTCTCTCTATCTAACAACTAATATTCCACTGCTAAAAAGACACTTATACCCCTGCTCCCCTATAGCAGGTCTCTATCAAAATCCACACAAAGACAAGTGAAAATACAATCATAAAGCAATCGAAGGTCATCTCACGCATAATCTTGGCATAATATAATCAATGAAGTAGACATAGAAATGAAAATTGTGTCAAGAAACCCCTTACCTCTCGATTCTCTTTAGTTGAGCACTCTTTAACCTTTTGTATAGTGTTTTTAAACATGTCATTAATTTATACCAGAATCATATTATTATTTATATATATGACCATTTTATAACATCGTATTACCCGTTCGTTAATAATTTTACATTATCACTATTGTTTCGAGTGTTAAGTGCCTTGTTTTCTACGACATGTTTCGTCGTGAAAGTTTTAGATCTTGAACATAGGTTATAGTTCCATCATCTCTAGAATGGTATTAATGTTATAAATACCATTTTTTTTCATTAGATACATCTTTAAAATCATTGTTGAATTTTGAACATGGAGAATGAATCACATCGCTTCGTGGAGACGGTAGGTTATATACATGAACGACGTTATCATTTCCTTAACGGGTGAAAGGGTAAGGAAGTAGATTGTATATTAATTTTCCAGAATTCGTATAATGTCATATATATCACATATATTCATTAAATTTATCATTTGTTACCTTCCATTTAAAACGTTAGCGAAAAACGAATCACATTGCTTCGCGAGGCGGTAGTCTGCCGTACATACGAACGACGTTATTGTATTTTCTACAAAATGGAAAGTAAGAAGGTATATGTGATATTATAATTTCAAAACTATAATTATATCATAAATATCATATATAAACATTAAATACATCATTATATCTACCCGTGAGAAGTGGTGATGAAAAACATATTACGTCGGTTCTCAAGGCGGTAGTCCGTCATACACACGATCAACGATTTCTTTTCCATTTGAGAGAGGAGGAGATGGTTGTAGGTCACGCCTTTAACATAACAACGCCTCAGTATATGGAAGATACTGAGGTTGTTATATCAGCATGATTTAATAAGTTTTGGAGGAGGTGGAGGAAGAAATAAAATAAAATGCCCAGTTAAAGATGTTACCTCTTCTTCGGATAACTTCTTTTGGTTTGCGCCAAAAGCCTTCCTAAGTTGACTTTCTGATCAAACCAAGGCTTCTAGGATGAGGGAAGGGAAGTAGGGAAGTGATTTCGGTAGGGCTTGGCCGAACCAATGAGTTTTGGAAATATGAAAAAAGAGGAAAGCGAGTGACCTTTTATAAGTGAGGGAGATGACACATTTGAAATTTTTGAAAAGAAAGAATTTTACCCACGTTTTTCTCACAAGCTCCAAAATAGACAATTTTCGAACCTTAGAAGAGATAAGGTCGAAATATGCCCAGACAATAGGAATTAGACAAGTTTTGAGTCATTTTTAACCCTTATCTTTTAAGTTTAATCTTCTGGTAAACCCGTTTTTACTTTAACCGTGGTAAATAATTTTTTCTGTTTTCACTATTCATTATAGTAAAAAATTAAGTTAACCTTAATAGATAATATAAATTATGATGATTCCAAATATGAAATTCATTTTTGCAAAATTCAACTCATAGAAGTGGTAGAATTTTATTTAAAATTAAACCCACAGACACGTTGGAAAACAATTTTTCAAGAAATGCATTTTTTAAGGAAAATATGATCTTATATTAACTATATAAAAAGTAATCATGATTAGATGAATTTTAATTCATATTTATAGATATATAATCTATATATTTCTGTAGAAATGATAAGAGAACCAAATACCCATCATTCCTCTTAGGAGGGGCCTTGGAGTTTATTTATAGGGAAATATAAAGATGACAAACACTCACGTTTGATGTGGGACACAGACTCCAACACCCCCCCTCAAACTAGGCTAGCTTGGATGCATAAAGAAAAACATACCAAAGCAAAGAAAAACAAAGCAAACAAAAAACACTGAAACACTCCCTCTTAAACTAGACATACCCAGTTTCATTACAAAACAAGACGAAAAAAAAGTCACCCGTGATCGCAGCTCCCACTCGAGATGAAAATGATTTGATGGAAGATGTCGTTGAAAATTCTTCAGGGAGATCCGGTAGGGATCAAGCAAGTAATCATTCGGATTTCAGATCCACCGCTATGCGGAGGTGCTCTGGGTGGAAAGTGATCGTCGTGTAGGGCGCAGACAAGGAAGCAATGATGTTGCATGGATGCATCGCAGGTGGGGGGTGGCCGGCGTCCAGTCGCGACGAACAGAGAAGGGGTGCACCGGGAAAACCGCATAGGCGGAGTCGGTCGACGGGGCGCCAGGAAAGCCTCACTGGCGGGCCGGTCGATGGAGCACCGGGAAAGCCGCGCAGGCGGGGCCGGACGACGTAGCGCCAGGAAAGCCGCCCAGGCGGGGCCGGTCGTCGGAGTGCCGGGAAAGCCGCACAGGCAGGGTCGGTCGACGGGGCGTCGGGAAATCTGCACTAGTGGGGAGGCGCAAGGCTGCCGTGCGGGAAGGCCGACGATGGGGCAAGTGGGCTGGTCGCGGTGTGAGGGGGTCGTCTGAGGCTGCGCACCTGCTTGTGCAGCAGTGTTGCACGGATTTGGCCGGAGCGGGGAGGTTGCTCGGGAGGAGGCCATTGTTCGTGGATCCAACGGCGGGAGCTGGGAGTAGTTGCGCAGGGAGAGGCCGGCGATGGGCCGCAGTCGGTGTTGCGCAAGGAGAGGCCAGAGATGGCGTTCGCCGAAGATGGTAGGGGGGCGGCGCTGATGGTGGCTTAGGGCCTGAGGCCGCCGCCCCCCAACGGGGGGAAATCTATAGGTTTCCGCCCGAGAAAAAAAAGAGAGACGGGAGGGTGGGTTAGGGTTAGATAACCCGCTCTGTGAGGCTTTCTCGGCGCTCCGACGACCGGCCCCGCCATCTTCCGGGTGCGCCTACTTCCTGTCACGTATCCTTCGAGCCGACGCTTCTATCTATCACCCATCCCTGCGACCGTGACAACACCTCCAGAGCAGCACCCATGGTGGTTTATCTTTTGTTATTTTTTGTCTTGTTTTGTCATCAAGCTAGGTATATCCAGCTAGCTTGAAGGGGAGTGCTAAGTGTCTTTTCTTTGTTTTTCTTTGGTTTGTTTTCTTTATGTATCCAAGCTGGGTAGACCTAGTTTGAGAGGGAGTGTTGGAGTATGTGTCCCACATCGGATTTGTGGTCTTATACGATCTTTATTATTGATTATAAAATAACCTCAAGACCTCCTTTAGAATGACATCTTGGGTATTGAGATCTCCTCTATATCATTCTACAGATATTTTCACTATTCATTGAAAAAATAACATTTTTTGGTCACTTTTGGCCTCAGACCATAATCATAGCCGGGCACAAAAGGAGTGTTGTTTCTCGGAGAAACAACTGCATTTTCTACCATTGGAAACACTGCATATGATGGTGTGAAACCAAAGTCATAAACCAAAACAAATGGAGGTGTGAAACCAAAGTCATAAACCAAAACAAGTGTTGTCCTATGACCCTTAGAAACTACTGTCAGGTCTGAACACGACTTATTGAGTAAAAATTGTATATTTCCCAAAACTTGAGCCATCCACCAAATCTTTCGGGAAGTAACCACCTCCACCAACACTAACCAATACTTGCTGATACCAGAATAGTTTTAATCCAGCCCCTTCCAAAGGAAAACTAGCCCCTCTTAGCGCCCTTCCAGCAACCAAGCGCAGCTCATCCAGTGTCCAGTTGGCCCATCAAAGAAGCCCGGGTGGTACTCGGACAAGCTTCTGCTACGCTGCCACGTCGCCAAGCTCCATCAAATGTCCCATCAATCATTTGGGAGTCGTGATTTTGATGTTGGGTGTTCTGCTGTCGTTTCAAGCCAGCTTTTTTGGCACCCACCTATGGCCCAAGCCAATCCTTCGGTGTTTTGAGATGGCATTTCAATCCGGACTGGCTATTGCACCTATGAGAACAGTTCGAGTTTGGAGTTTAGCTGCCGCTCTGCGTGACTTCCCATCCAAACCACCTTTACTAGCACTGCGGACGATACTCCCTGCACTAGCCCCGCTTTGTTCCTTTGGTAAAAAAGTATCTGGTGCTACAACTTCTTCAGCCTTGCTTCGCACTTCTTGACTCACGTCAGTAAAGGTAAAAACCAAATACCTCAACGCTGAAGGCAGTAGATGTGGCGTTGTTCCCTGTTCCTCGCCACAATTGTCCAGTTAGCAGTTCTCTAGGACTCGCTACGCCATCGGCAAGGGGTTTCGAACTCGGACCAGAAACTTGCTACACTTCCACAGCGTTCCTTTCCCACTTGTTCTCACTAGAACATGGACCAAGACATTCCTCGTCAGGCTGTACTGGACTGGAGTAAAGCTGCTCCTTCAACTCTCTATCACTGTACCTTTCTTGTCCAGTCTGAAAACTCCGCAAGCCTGTTGCTACCGAATGTTTGCTTGAACTGTTTCCGCAGTTAAGAGGTTCCACAAAATCGGAATTTTGGTGTTGTACAGAGAGCTCAGAAATTTCTCATAGTTGTGCCCTGATGTACGCTTCCTCCGCCTGCAACTTAGCAAAGATATCCATAGATGTTTGAAGCTTCAGCATCTCGTGTCGCCATCTGTTGGAGAACTCCAACCAAGACCGCCAGTGCACAGCACTGTGCACGTAGGTAGAGGAGAGAGTTTTTTTTTGGTACAGTAGCATTCACCTTTTTTTTTTCAGAAGCGACCGTGACTTCTGCAGCAGTGATCACGTCACCCCCAGCAATGCGACTCTCAACTGCGATTGTGCTTTCCCAGCATGCGTGGCTCCCCAACAATCGCGTCTCCCAGTGCGATCGTTTGTTCACCAGTGGTAGATCAAGAATTCTCTTACCAGGAAATCGTCCAAGAATGTAACAACATGAATGTCTCCTTCAATCGTGGTCTTTTAAGCGGTACCCCAGCGGCGTGCACCGACAGTAGCAAAGGACAGTCGGCCATTGGCTTACGACTAGCTGTGTACGTCTTCCTCCCAGCGTCTGAGCTGCCCCGTGTGATGCTACGCAACTCGGCAGTTGCAATGAAGTCTTGACTTCCCTTAGCAGCATCCAAGAACAACTCAATGGAAGCACCAATTGTTAAGTTACAACCTAACGAGAGAGAGAGAGAGAGATAAATCCTTTGAATCGCTGTATTGATAACACCTGGATAGAACATTACAGTAGGAGAAATACAGTAGGAGAAGAAATAGAAGAAAGAAGAATCTCAAGGAAGAAGACCACTCTCTCGTTAGCTCCTCCCAAGGACCGACTGCCTCCAGCAACCAGCTGAACACTCAAAATGATTTGTACCCCCACATACTGGGCTGGTCCCCTATTTAATAGCCCACCCAACCAGCTAACTACCCCAACTGCCAGCTAACAACCCCTTGACAACTAATGAATAGGAAGTACAATGACATCCCACTACACACTAACAACCCCTTGACAACTAATGAATAGTTGTCTTGTGCACCTCTGCACAGGACAACTAGCCGATCAGTCATGTGAAGGTGGAGAGCTTTATAACGATATAGGACAACTAGCCGATCAGTCATGTGAAGGTGGAGAGCTTTATAACGATATAGACGATGGGGAGGGGCAGTTCCAAGTAGTGTCTGGGATGATTCTGGCCTTGTGCCTCTAAGACCTTTGGGTCATGTAATGTCTCTAAGCCTACGAGCATTGTAAGGGTTCCTTCTCAACCCTTAAAAGGGAGATTATCCAAAAATAAATAAAAATATAAGGCCTTCGGGCCATTGAGGCACACTGACAACTACCTAACACCTTCAAAGCCTCACTTTTTCACCAAGGACAAGGCTCAGACCCAGAAACAAAAAGAGGCATACCTGGGAAATGGCGGTATCTTACATCATCACTCTTTTCAGGCCATTTAATTGTGTTGTTCTTCTGCAGAGCAATGTCCTTTTTCTTCAAGACTTGATCTAGCTCATTCATAAAAAGTGAATCCCTTTGCTTAATTCTCGAAGTTCAAAAGCTAATTCAAGGCAGATTTTGGTTAGACCCTTCTCCATGTGAGAACCAAGTTTGGGATGACCCATCATGTTTGGTTACCCTAGCCCGAGCATGCTTCTGAGCCTTAAAATTGAGTCTGGAATGAGGTCAACTGTTTTTCAAACAGGACCTAGGTCTTTAGGTGAGGTCCCCATGCTGTCCACAAAGCCTAGTGACCCAATCCTAAAGTATAATTTCGTTAAAAAACAAAAATACTAAGTTGTCCAAGAACCTCTGTGCTCCTTAATGTATTATTTTCCACAGACCTTAACTTGTCCATGTATTTAGAACCACCCATGTTAATTTTAATTAGGCACCAATGCTTTCCTCACTTTAATATTTCTTTTGTTAATTTTGCTTTTGATAATGATCCTTGGTTTTATTTTTAATTTTCAAGGTTTGATAATGTTTGATACTAAATTAATTTTATTTTATATTATTGTGCATAAAATTTGGACTTTATGTGGTGAAGAGCAACCTTGTTGAGTTGGGTTTTTGTGCAAATAGATATGGAAGGACGGTAGTAAAAACAATCAAGTAAAAAACATGATTTATATGCTAAGCTGATGTGGATGTGCTGGCAAGAAAACTCACTTAACATATGTTCAACAAGTTCTGAAAGAGATTAGGTTGCGTTTGATAATACTTGAAGGAAATCACTTATATGCTATGTGGTGGAAAATATTTTCAGGGTTTTTTGACAACAGTTACTGAAAACTGCTTATAAGTAGTGTTTCTTCTGGTGCACTTAAATTCTGAAAGAAAACCACTTAAATAAATGGTAGAAAAACGCATAATTGATAAGCAATCCAGAAATACTTATCATAAGTGACGAGTGCTATAAGCGGTTTTCAATAGGGGCAATGACAACCAAGGACCAAAACAAGCCCTTAATTTCAGTTAAGGACCTCCCACATTTTAGTCTAAAGGTGGAATCTCATTTTATTTAAAAATTCATAATCTTTTTGGTCATTCATTGGTATTTTCCCATGTTTTTGGTCCCAAATTGGCATTAACTGTCTGTTTTGGTCCTGGATCATCATTTTCCCTTTTCAAAAGTGTTGTCAAAGTAACCCTCAATATGCAATCTGTGGACACTTCTACAGAAACACTTATTATTAGTGAAATTTTCAGAAGTAGTGCTGTCAAACATAGGCTTGGTTTCCTAGTCTATTATGTCCAAGGTTACTCTAGTATGTTCCGAAGAAAATGTAAATGAATTGAAAGGAAGAAATCTTGTCTTCCCTGTTAACATTCCAGTGGGTAGCATCCAATTTCTAGGAAAAGTCCATCTTTCTCTGACTTTTTTTTTTTGTGGTTGATGAACTTTGTTAACTTATTGATTTTCCCGACAAATCTTGGAGGTGTCGGAAGGAGATTCTGATGCTGCAGACCTGCTGTAAGGACTGCAAGGGCAAGTCAACACATTGCGGTTCAGTTTCTGATCTTTTGAAGCAGATTGGAAAGTAAATCTAGAGCAAATGGAGGAGGTACAGAAACATTATAAAGCATTTGGGTGCGTTTGGTTGATGGAAACATTTTCTGTTTTTAATTTTCTTAAAATGTTTTAGATTAAAAATATTGAATCAGAAAGTGTTATCATCAACCAAACGCAGCCTACTCATTACATTTTGCCTTCTGTTTCCTTTTTGGAGTTTTGATGTAAGAATGTTTTTTGTAGCCCAAGATGTTATGACACGTTATGTTCTGTGAATGAATGTATTTATTTGAGTTAATAAATTCCATGCATATGTAAGGGACCGTTGAAGGTCTGTGGCGTGGATAGCGTGTTATATGAGATACTTATAGAGAAGAGGAAATATATTGAAATCAGAGAACTTGATATAATAATATTTTCAAAGTCACATACATAAATAAGTTCGAAAAGCGGATATGTAAGACAAAAATACATTTCAAAGAGTGATAAAAGGAATGTTTTCCTTAATGAATTGAGAGAACAATAAATAGATATGTAATTGGGTGAGAGGACAATAAATAGGTATGTAAATCCATATAAATGGTCAGAAAAGAAGGAAAGTGTGTTTTTAATTGTAAAATATACACTGATCTTTCAAAGAAGACTTTACAGAGAATCGCATATAAAGAGAGGAGAAAACCTTTTACAAACATCATCATAATGGGTGAAATATGAATCATTTGGAGTAGAAAAGGTTTAAATTCTCAAAATGATCATAAATGAATGAATATTGTGATTTTAATGAGAAGTATATGCAGATTCTTCAAAGAAAAATTAGACATTGATAATCTTAAAGAATAAGAGTGATCATGAAGGATTTATAAATATCCATTTGTTAAATATATAATTAAATAAAATTTTAAATTGATTTAAATTTTTAAATAAAATTTTAATGTATGATGGGTATCTAATTGATCATATGATATTTACCCAATTAGTAATATAAAAAGTATTTAACCTCTTATTTATACAGCGGCTATACCTAGTCATATAATGACCACTCCAAATGACCGTATAACCATCAATTTTTTTTTCAGTTTTTCTATATAACCTTATATACTTTTCTAAAACCATTTATTCTATTCCCTTGTTTAAAATGCCGTATTTCTTGTATTTTGCTTTCTTTATACAATTATACTTGGCGGTATGATATTCATAGGAGACCGTGAGGAAGAATACTCGAAGTTTGCTGTATTGTTATTTACTTATCTTTATTACTCTTGTAGTTTTCATAATTATGTTCCATATATGTTTCTTGCAATGTATTAATGTTTATTTTATTTTATATTGTAATACTCTAAATAAAATTAAACACTGTTCATTTTGGATTTGTATTGTGTGTGAAATAAGTTATTCAATTAAGACACACATGGAGATTATAAAAAAATATTAATACTAAAATCTAGGTATTACATTCTCCTCCCTTAAAATTTTGTCCTCTATATTTTTAATTTTCTCTCCCCGATGAAAAATAGTTGAGACTATCATTAAAATAAACGTGACTCTAGATATTAGTTCTATTGAAAACTTAGCCCTAGTATTAGGGGTAAGATTAGGAAAATTATCATATTCCCTTACAATAAGCATATAAAGTTTTTTTTAAGTATGCTTATTTTGGAGTATCAAGACTCATACTACTGAATAAGTTTTCAGGCCTTGAAATTATTGTGATGTTTTCCACATAAGGTCTGATAAATTCATCCTCCTCTTGCTTGAGTATATGGAATTCTCTCACCATTTTGTGATGAAGAGTATGAGAAAAACATTTCCTTGAAATCATCATGTCCCATATGTTCAATTTCATCATTTAGTTTGATGTTCTTGATTAGTGTTCTTCGCCGTTTTATTTCACATTTCAAACGCCAGATGACCAAGATGTTTTTTTTCATGCTTGAAACACAAAAAAATATATTGTTTGTTGTGTTAATCCTTTTCTAAGTTATTAATGGATTAGAATATCCATTAGTGGTCATTGTTGTATAAATGATCCAACAATGAGTCGTACTAGAGAAGTCGCCACTAGACCTCAAACGTGCCTCTTCGTATGCCATATGGTGCCGATTAGCAACGGGGGTCTAGGGTAGTATTGTAGGGAGACTATACCCCTCATATCAGAATGCACAATAACATATAAAATAACCAGACAACATCCATGAACAATAAACATCAAAGTGCATGGAAATAAATAACTGAAATCAATAATAAATGAAATGCAGCAGGCAGATCGTCATACAAACTCACTGGTCGCCCACCGAGCTGACCACATATACAAAATGAATACAAGCATAAAATAAATGTACAAGAGGCTCTACTACATCCTTGAGCCTCACCTCGTCCCAATCTTTAGTCCAGTTCGAGCTATCTCGCTTGATCATGCAATTTCGGGCCTCTGCCCAACCTAAAACTGCAACCTGTGGGGTCTGCTCGGGTACTCAAGTGTCATGGTCACCCGAACATGCTGTGAGTACAACTTAATAGGGCACCATCAACGCGATCTCGTACATAACCAATAAATGCAGTGTATGTGCATGTGACATGCTCAACTGAATAATAAATATAGTGCAGATGCATAAATAAAAAACCATTGTCGATCCTTCGGTTCTACCATGATACCCGGGATTGACTCAAACCTGCTTCGACCAGTGTCGGGGTGTCTCTGAGCATGTCACACGATCGTGGCTACCAATATCAGGCCCATGGTTGACTCATAGGAGCAAGCCCTAGGCAATGTAGTAACATTATGCTCAACAGCTGATTCCCAGGAGCATGTCCTATGCAATCCAAATCACGCCCATGGGCCAACTGGGAGGGTCACATCCCCTATCCTCAATTCCAAGGAGCAACTCCAAGGCCATCCAAATCAGTATCTGTTGGTCGGAGTAGAATGACAAGAGGGGGGGGGGTGCCTTTTAAAAAATAAAACAATAAATGCAATGGGAAAATTCAAAATAAAATGATTTCGATATGACGAAGCTATAAAGTGATAAATTCGTTCTGTATTATAAAGTTGATATCCAAGTTAATTAAGCAAGTAAGCACATTAGAAAAAGGGCGAATCAAATTTGTGTAATTATGCGTATCGAGGTCGGATGATGCAATGCGTAAATAGAAAGAGAGAACATACACAAGTTTATAAAGGAGTTTGACAATACCTCAGTGTGAGACCCTATGTCTCATCCCCTCGGGTTGAGAGGTTTGTCTTATTCCCTTGATTTTAACAAAGATCAAGAAACCAATTCCTCCCTTGCTTTTTACCGAAGTAGCAAGAATCCAATCTTCCTTTCTTTTTGATGGAAGTAGCAAGAAGCCAATCATCCCTTTCTTTTTTATGGAAGTAGCAAGAAACCAATTGTAGAAGGTAGGATGAGAAGAGAAAGATTTGCTTGGTGCAAATCCATTACAAATTCAGTCTCGTATCTCCCAAAGGATAGAATGAGATGAGAGAGAGAGAGAGAGAGAGAGAGCCTTTGAGAATAAAGAAATGAAACTAGGTCTTGGGAGAGGGCTTGGAAATTGAGAGAAAATTGCTAGAGATTTATCGTTGAAGTATTGAGAGAATTGTTGATCTTCCAAGCTACCAAGGTCCTAAATTTATAGCCTACAAATCTTTAAGGAACATTCTAGAATTCTACTCGATCAATAAGCTACGACAAATACCACCCAACACTCATCTCACTCATAACACTTGACTCACCTATCCTAATCCATATCTCAAAAGCACTAGGCTCTCCCACCTAACCCATAGGCCATATCTCATGTAAATCATAACTCACAGGGAAACATCTATGCTATTGCCTCAAATACCACCCAACACTCATGTGCCAAACTGCCCTCTCTAGGGTCTCACGTACCCATATCCGACATCACAAGCCAACTCATCGCCTACTAGGGAATTGATTCTCACTGGGCGTCTGCATATAGGACTACCTCCTTGAGGATCACATTCTCATCCATCAACATGTACATATATAACATCATATCCCTACCAAAGTCTATGTTGAATACACCATAATCATATAGTTCGGTTAAGTAGAATTCCACCAATAAGCTAAATGGGAAAACACCATATATGTTGTTGTTGACACTTTAAATAATCGAACTGATTTTCTAAATCACCCTAAAGGGTTTCATCACAAGGCATCAAATGTCTGTACCTACCTATTATTGTCATTATATATCCCTTATAAGAGGGATTTCACAACCTTCATCAAAGAGAATATCACTGTAGATCCACATGACAAGTCATCATAAGAAATATATTATGGTTCGACTGAGTAAAATGCCACCACCAAGTTATATAGGAAAACACTATATAAGTTGTTACTGACACTTTAAACGGTTAAAACCTCTATCATCAGTGATATAAATCACACACAATCCGACACATGTCATGTGAATCCAACGTGCCAAATATGATGCATGAACATCGACCTCTTTCCATCAGGACGAGCTAAAAACCATAATAAATAATAAATAATAAATCATAAATCCACAACCTAAGTGCATTTCACTAGGTGAAATCATACAATTGTAACATCACATACCAAGAACAAAAATCCCATGTCCCTGGTTACCTGGACTTCCTATCATGAAGGGTATTCACGATACACCTGTCTGATATCCATCACAAGCTTCAACACATTCTTATGCTTCCTGTCTACCATCTCCCCAAATAGTAAGAAAAAGAAAAACTCAAATTCACTCTGTGATATCAGTCACATAAGAAGCTCTGATACCATTTTTTTAATGTCCACCCCCAACCCACGACCACTGAGTAGTGCCTAGACCGGAGAAGTTTCCACTGGATCTCAAGTGCACCTCCCTATATGCCAAAGGCCACTGACTAGCAGCAAGGGTGTAGGGTAGTATCATGGGGAGACTATACCCCCCACATTAGAGTGTACAATAACAGATAAAATAACCATAAAAAATTCATGGACAATAAATATCGGAGTGCGTAGAAGAAATAACCAGAATCAATAATAAATGAAATGCAATAGGCAGACAGTCATACATACACACCAGCCGCCCACTGGGATCACCAAATATACAAAATGAATACAAGAATAAAATATATGTAAAAGTGTCTCTACTATATCTTTTCACCTCACCTCATCCTAATATCCAGTCGAGTTTGAGCTATCCCACTCAGTGCAGACCACTCTCAACACACTCCTAAACCTAAGCCACACACAATCCCCAACAACCATCATCAATTTAGTTTTCAAATTAATTTAATTTAGGTGAAAACTCTAGAAAAATCTACACGACATTGTTCCTTCTTCAAAATGACATGAAGACACCACATCAAGACATCCTTTAGACAAACCATACAAAGACCAATCATTATTTTCTGATTCTACCATGATCTAGTGGAATTAGAAGAAAAACCCTAAACTGGAGGAATGAAATCAAGAGAAAACTAAGAAAAATCAAGAATAGAGGTCAATGGAGGGGGAAACATACCTTGAATTGTTCAAGAATGACACAAAAAACACCCCAAATCGAGGGGGAATCGAAGAGGAAGGAGGGGTTTTGGATGGATGGGCATCACGTGAGAGGGAGAAGGAGAAAGGGGGTCTGGGTTTTAAAAGTTCATAGAGGAAAAGCCACAATTTCCTATTTATTAAGGCACCCAACATCATTCATGGCGTGAACATGAGGTTCACGCCATGAATTACTTAGGTAGAGGGATCCCACCTTTGGAAGAACTCCATTCAGGGTGTGAACCTTCACACCATGAAACCTTCGAGGCAAAGGGCCACCCCCCTCGGCCCGCCCCATTCACGATGTGAACCCTATGGTATACAATTTGAATGGATGCAACAATTGATAATTCATCTCTCGGGCCGCCTGACCCTTGTCCGATGCTCACTCGAGCACATGTACCACTATCTGGATCTATAACCAAATCTAAAAGACATCTCTTGAGATGTTCCAACTCTTAGAATTCAAATTCAAAACTCAAATTTTAAAAATACCCCCTCACCAATTCAGAAATTCAAATTCCCTAAGGAATTCAGACCCTAAAAGGGTCTAAGGTTTTATATAACCCCACCATAAAGTTTTTTACTCCAACACCCAATCAAATTGGATGCTCGTTGGAGTAATTATTGCATTATCCATTGTATTAATTTCCACCTTATTCTGGTAATTAGATTAAAACCAAAGTGATTAGTGTGAGTAATGATAATATCCAATAAAATCAGTGTAAATAGTAATATGAATTTGAAAATTTAATTCTAAGATGTTCAAGCCTATAACACCTTCGGTTCAACCTAGAATGTTTTATGTTTTATCCACTAATTCTTCTTAATCTTATCCCCAAAAATAACTAAAACCTGCTCTGATGCCAACTGAGATGTTCTGCAAGCCATATACATGTATTTTACATAATTATATGCCATGAGCCCCTCCCTCCAAAGATACCTCAGTGAGGGGAGAGGCCCCAGGTTGGTGACTAGCATAGAGGGTATAAAAATCTCATGTACGAGAGGCATTACCCTCTATAATATAAATAAGATCAGGAGATAAGATGAATCATCCACAATAAACTCCATGATATAATATAAAAAGAAACCAAAACCATCCCACATGCATGTCTAAATAAAACCAACATAGAAAAAAGTCTCCAAAGTAAATATCCAAAACAAAGCTAAAGCAGCGACACAACAACTGTCCAAAGGTCCGAGCTAGTAGTTTTTAGTACATCCCACATAATCCTCCTGGAAAACATGAAAATAGTTTTATATATGTAGGGTGAGCATACAAGTATACTTAGTAGGAAAACCAAAGTCTCTCATTCACACGTGAAACAAGCATACTAATGCACCCATGAGAAAACAACATAATTAAACAACACTTATACAGGTATACTAACCAAACCCATCCTCACTAAGGAACACTCACCAAATAATGAAAACCAAGTAATATAATATAACAAGAATCACATCGATAAGGGTACCCCACACTGCTTTCCCACTGGTATGTCACTCTCACACCCCAATGCCATATGTCTTGGTGCTCTCATCTATTCCATATACCACACCGCCCCACAAGCATGGTCACATCACATCACGATTGCAGACACTTGGGCTCACCACCCCACAAGCACAACCACATCACATCTCGCCCGAAAACACCTGGGTCATAACACATCCATAACCATAACCAGAGCAATAGGGTATTATGAAGGACATCAACCTCGTTCCCTCCTACCATGTATGACCCTCACCATGGCCGCCCCACAAGAATGGTTATATCACATCTCACCTTAAAACACCTGGGTTATCACAATCATCATCTAAAGCACTAACAGACCTCTGATCATCACAACATGTGCAATACCTACCTTTCCTGGAAGAGAGAGTGAGAAAGAGTGGGTACCCATCCATCCTTCCTCCTCACCGAATGTCGGAAAAAATAGACCTCGTGTGAATATGCGTGTGTCGTCACATGGTGCTCGATGTGGGTGAGGTGTGTATAGAAATCACAAGGAATATAAAAGTATATACATATAGCCACACACAACCCCCACCTATGGGTTTACAACCAAACACTAATCAACTCACAACATCATCACTTTTTTTGCCACCTTTAAATGCATAACGCTAAACAAACCACAAGCCACATTACACCAACAACCAATTCCATTATCCAACCCATTCATTTCATTATTAAGCATCATTCACATTTAACCACACAACCCATAAATTATTTATTCATTTATCATTTTCATCTCATTAACCAAACTAAACCCCAACCATTTCAAGCATTATTAAACAAGTTATTTATTTCATCACTACCCGGGCATCTAGCACAAAGCAACCACATATCACAAATAAATCATCATCCCCATCATACCACCACCTAACCTCCCCAAAATCATGAAAAAAACCACCACATCGCCGCCCCAAAAGCACAATCAAACAACCACCACCTCTCCTCCCCCAAAGCACGACTAAAAAACCACCATCTCACTGCCCCAAAAACATGGTCAAACAACCATCACCTCACCGTCCCAAAAGCACAACCAAACAACAACCACCTTGCCACCCCAAAAGCACGACCAAACAACCATCATCCCCATATCGCATCACAAACACACATCATCATCCCACAAGCATGACTACACATCACAACACATCAAAAACCATTTTATAGATTTTAAAAAGGGGATTTTATCACATTCCACTTTATTTTAGGGGAGTTATCACAGAAACCATAATCCTAGGGAAATGAGGGATTCCCTACCTTAAAGAAGCTTTACAACTCGTTGCTCACCGTAGAGTGAATAAGAAACGCCTGCCAACCATAACTGCACCATGAGAAATTGCAAATCAACCTATACCACACCAAAGGATCATCAAAACATAGACCAAACACATAAACCAAAAAAAAAAACCTGTAACACCACAATATTTTTATGAAACATATTTTGATTTCTTTGATGTCTTGCATTACATGCAACACCATCTTATCTTGTGTTACACGAAACACTGAGTTTTTATGAAACATCATTTTATTATTGTAATTATTTAAACAAGAAAATTATAACATAGCCATTAGAATGGAGGGTATGAACATGATTAACTGAATTATGAAAATTTGGTTTATACATGTAAATATAATTAATTATTTTCTGACCAATTAATTATAAATGAAAATAAAATCCTTTTTAAAATAAAATGAAATATTTTTCTGAAAAACTATTTAGATGTGCACAAGTGTGTTTTATACCAATAAATAAAAAAATCACTCTTTTTAGATTATATTAATGAAATATATATTCAATCTAATGTTTATAATTCATGTTATGTGTTTTATAGACATGATAAAAGAACAAATCCAATTTTACGCATAAAATATGCATTTTTCTAAAAAGACAATTTTGCCGCTTTTTGATGGTGCACTTGTTTTAAATCTAGTTTTGACACTTTTATAAATTATATTTGAAAAAAAATAAACTTCTTATTTGAAATATGAATATCAAAATTTACATTGGTTGAATTTTTGGTATTTTTCTAATAAGTATCATGTTTTGATTAATAGTAAAAAATATTGAATTTTAATTGAAAAAAACTTTTTCATCTAAATAATTTATAGTGTTAAATTATATTTTTGATTGGTTTTAAAGTATAATGAGATCATTTTTATATCATTTAATTCAATTTAGGCCATTAGAATCAATTTTACATTGAATTTGGATATAAAAACATTTCAATCTTTTGAACGTTTCACTTTAAAAACTCATTTTCTCGTTCTGTCAATGAGATTAATTTTAAATTAATTTTATCCAATTTTGTGTTTTGAATTTTGAAAAATGGATTTTATATTTTTAATAATAAGGTCGAAATTTAGTAAATACAGCCCTTTTATTTTTTGACAATATGAATAGTAACTTTAGTAATTTTTATTACCACAATTAAGGGTAAATCGGGTAATTAAGGGTAAAAATAATATTATAAATATTAGAAAACTGACCTAACACTCGTAAAAATGTTATTTTATGAATTTAATTCGACACTTAATACCTAAGGTTCTAAATTTAATTATTTAATGGGCAATTTTCGATGAAAATGACTTAGATATTATTAAAATCAAAGAGAGTGAAAAAATGTCACACTCTTACTTTAAATAAGTATAATATTTTTAATATGGGGTTAAATAGAAGATATTCTCGACTATATATATTCTTATGAAAGATAAAAGGTTTATCTACATCATGAAAATTTATTTTTAAATTTTAGTGAAGATATAATTATCATAAATAATTACACAATGATGATACAATAATAATTCAAATAATGAAACAATCAATTAAATGATATTAAAATTATTAAAATAAATATAATTTTATTTAATTAAGGTGATCCACAAATTTTATAGATTATTATGATATATTATAGATGTATTAAATGATTTGGTTTGAATATATCTTGTTGTCTTGGAGTTTCTTGAAGTTAAAGTAATGAAACGTGTCAAAATTGACACTTATGATATTTTATGAAAATAATATTTTATTAAATTATTTATAAATCATAAAAATATTTAATAAGGAAAAATAGGATTAAATATGGTCTAAAATACAATAATTTTTCCATTTATGGTCTAATTTACACCTTATAAGTAAAAAACACATCCTTTTTATATTGAAAAATTTGTTACTATAGTTAAAATTAAATAGGTTAACTAAAGGTTAATCAAGATGATAAGGTTTAAAATAAAATAAAAACTTATCTAAAATATTTTTTTTGATGATATTAAAACCTTGTATTATCTTATCTTCTAATCCATGTCCTTTTGGAGGTATTTTTATTGATAATAAATTTATTACAAATTAGTCCTTTGAGAAATTCAAAAAAGTGCCTGTTCTCTCTCTTATAAAAGGGCATATCTTCTTCTCTTTTCTTCACACTTCAAAACCTATTTGGTTTTGCCAAAATTTATCCAAATATACTCCCAAATTCCATCCCTTAATCCTAAAATTCTCCCTTTGGGAATAAATCCAACCAATGAAGTATTTTCATTCAAATCAAAAGGAGATACTTGAAGAAGCAGTAACGTTCATCAATGAACGTTTTT
Source organism: Viscum album (assembly GCA_963277665.1). Classification (NCBI taxonomy): domain Eukaryota; kingdom Viridiplantae; phylum Streptophyta; class Magnoliopsida; order Santalales; family Viscaceae; genus Viscum; species Viscum album. The sequence goes on along the minus strand of OY728162.1, from coordinate 618,592,149 downwards.
GTTTTATTTATTCCTTAAAAACATTCAATTATTTTTATTTCATGTTTATATAATAACCTTAGTATATTAAATTCACTAATATGTTGTTATGTTAAGGGTACAACCTATAACTTCACACACACCCATCAAATGGGATCACAATCATCGTTCGTGTGTATGGAAAACTACCACTTAGCGAACCAATGACATTCATCCCACCATTACCACCTTTCAAGGTTGAAAATAATGTTGTATTTATATTTTATACATGATATATATTATTTTTATGATTAAATTATGATTCTGGAATTATTATATCACACATACCTTCATGTATCCATTTTGTGGGAATACGATAACATCATTTATGTGTACGAGAGCTACCGCCTCACGAAGCGATGTGATTTGTTCACACATTACATGGAATATATTGAGAATAATTTTAATAAAAATATTCTATATATATGACATAAAAATGATTTTGGAATGATAATATATCATATATCATTCTTTCTTTTAACCTGATAAGAAAATGAAAACAACATTCATGCGTACGTACGACCTACCATCTCCATGAATGATGTATTTTATTTCCTAACTATAAATTTTATGAATCACCATAAATAAAGATATGATGAAAATATATGATATTTATGTCATGGTTATAATTCTAGATATGATTAAATCATGATCTAAGTAAGAGGACCAAGAATATCAAGTCAAAACATGTACAAAAAACAAAGCAGTTATTAACTGAAACATAACTTTAACATGGAATTGTTAACAAGTGAGTAATATAAATTCATAATTAAATAATATATGGTATTATATATATGAATATGGTTCTATGGTAGATTTATAATAGACTTATATTTATTATATAGGAGGTTTGAACATATACGAAGGAATTCAAAATTTAAGGTTAGGGGATTTATAGTCTCACTTTTATTTCTGCAAGACTTACAACATATTCACCACTCATTTATTTTGTGTGGTATATATAATACCCATGAATGTAATATATGATACTATTCCTTAAATTTATGGTTATTTATATATCCATTTTATGATCTCTCTTTCATGGGGTTTATGGTTCAAAATTTACCAAATCGGTGAGGGAATTTTGTCTCAATTTGTCTTCTTTGAGACACATGTTATGTTATGCACCTATATTCTTTTACGAGGTGTATATACTATCTTTTTGATATGTTTTATCATGAATATACTTATTTTCATGATATTATAAGTTTCATGTAATGTTATTTTCTCTTCGGTTAGAAATCTATATTCCTTCAAAACAATGTTTTCTAAAAATGTTTTAAATGTATTTTAAACAATCTTATATGAATTTTCAAGAAAAATGATTTCAAAGATACTTAAAATGGTTTTAAAATATCCCTTTATAAAATTTCAAGGTTATTTTCATTGAAAAATATTTTCTAAATGTTTTATGTTTTAAAAATCGTTTTTCAAAGTGGAAAGAATATTTTCCTCAAGAAATGTTTTAAAAAGATCCTTCAAAATTATTTTCTATCTAAGATGACTTCTGTTGATGTTACTTATGCTTTATTAGGGTTATAATTCAAGGATTATATCCTTATTATTTATATGGTTAGTTTATGTTTATGATTAAAGATTTATATTCTTGTGGCACACATATCTACCGTTTTCATTATTTGAAGGGTGGGACCTATATCTCCCTCCAATGCATTAGGTAATGATAAATGTTCTATGAGCTCAATGGGTACACAAGATATCATCATTGTAACGACCCAAACTTTCATTAATGAAAATTACTCTTGATCTAATTAAATGTCTTATTATGGTTATATAAAATGTGAACTTCATTGGTTTTATGTTTCTAGATTTTAAAATACCTTTAAGAATTGTGATCGTTGCTAATATAGCTGTTGAACAGTGATCACATGATTAGTATAAATATAGGGCTTTAACAAATCCAATTTACTCTGACAAAGGAAGCGATGACCTCATCCAGTAGACTTTCCCCGTACGAAGCCCATTTTTCGGATCTTGAAAATGAGGTGGCATCATTGGTCTTTGCTCTTGACCAATCCCAAGTCGAGCTTGAACATGTTAAGCTTGAGCGGAACTGACAACAGGAGAAGTGGAAGTTAATAGAGATTACCATCCGAGCGATGTTATCCGAGCCACCCCAAGAGTCTGTCACCATTGCACACCTTACCCTTCAGTCTTATGCAGGTGTTATAAGGGGTTATGTAACAAGACCCTAACACCATGAATATGTACATTATTTTTGTATAAAGAATGTGTATTCATTTTATTATTATTACTTTGTAAATAGTTTTTAAAGCACAAATAGTATTTTTTAGTTAATATTCAACTAAGAAATCTATTTTGATGAATTAATGGATTTTTTAATTAAATAAAATTTTAATAAAATATTATTAATGAATTATTTTTTATTAAATATAAATTATCGTACAATTTTTTATGAATACAATTGTAATTTTTATTAAGGTTTGAAAGCTCTTTTTGTCAAAACGCATGAATTTTTGATAAATGTCGATTTTTATTTTAAAAGTAAAAATTCAAATATTTATAAAATTATTTAGATAAAATGAATATTATTTTTGGAATCAGGACATCTAAATAATCCAGTGGTGAATTTTTCATAATTTTATGAGAGAGTCGAATTTTTGGGTAAAAATTAAATACCGTTTAAATATATAATGTGTTTTATGACATCATAATGAACCAATAGTGATGTAATAAAATATTATAAACATTATTTTCAACCAATATATGTTTTAACAATAAAATAATGTGATTTTATATTTTTTTTATTTATTTTACAAAGCTTTAGTGGACCCTCCAAGACTTTTAAAACATTTTGTCTTTTTAAATTGTTTTCCTTGAGAGTGTGACTTGCCTCCACATAAGAAACCCTATTATTTTAAGAAGTTCGGACATTGGACTTATAAAGTATTGTTTTACACTCCCATTTGGTAAAAACCATGGGCAAAAACCATGTTTTGGTTTGTGGTTTTGATTAGTTTAATGTGAGGTGTACCAAACCTAAATAATAAAGAATTCCCTCTGCTTTCCTATATAAACCCACCCAAGATCCCACTTCGTATTCACTCAAATCCTTTGGAGTTAGTCCAACCTCTGCCCTCCTCCCTATATAATCCTCCCAAGGTGCCCTAAGCTTCCAAGAAGCCTCTCTCAAGCCTCTCCCAAGCTTTTGTGATCACACTTCCAAGTAAGGGATTTCTTCCTTTCTCATTTTTGTCTAATTTTCTTTAAGTTGTTATGCACTTTTGTTTTCAATTAAAAATGTTGAGGTATGATTTTTCACTTCCCCCATACTTCCCTCTTTATTTTTGGATGATGGGAGACCCCTTTCTCTCTCATTAATTCCTTCCATGTACACCCATTACCATGCTAAAATTCCATGATGGATTTCTCTCTCCTCTTTTACATCCAAGTAATTCTTTTGTATTATGCATCTAAATTCCATTATGTTTGTTGTTAAATGTATATATATGACCCCATTAATATACATTTCATGTAAATATGATGAGACACCCCTTTCTCTCTCATCAACCATTTTTTATGAGTTCTTATTTCACACCGTTATGCTGTCGAAATTGCACTACGATTTTCCAAGCCAATGTCATTGTGTAGTGAATACCATGCCCATTTCTCTATCAAGGCTAATCACCTTTATGCACATTTACTTATTGATTATAAATCTTCATGTATGTATTACACATCCCTTTATCATGGAATAAATGATGATGATTGATTCCATGTTGTATGATCCATGTGGCACACTTATGCATGAAATGAAATGTTTAAGAAGGGTGCACCCTGATAGTGCTCCAATGCATTGGGTAAAGTATAGTATCATGATACGTCATGTGAAATGAGTGTTGACTCATACTAATTCAAGTGCAACTAGGGTTTACTTGTGCTTCATGTGCAATGAGGGTTTACTCATGCTCCACGTGCAATGAGCCTTGGCTCATGCTAATTTCATGTTAAGTGTTGTTACCACATTTCCATGTTGTGATTATCATGCTTTATCATGCCTTTAGGATCATGTTTCTCTTGTTCTCCATTGATATGACTATTTCCTAACATGTATTGTAATCTTCATATTATTCCTTGTTTACTCCCTTACTGGGATTTATAACTCACCCTTTTCTTATGCATGTCCTCAGGTTATCCTATGCAATGCTAAGTACGAAGGGATGTAGTGGTCATGTAAAGGAAGTTTTCAGTAAGATGTTTCATTCTATGATTTAAGTTGTTATGTAATGTTCCTAAGCCCCAAAGACACTAGACCTCTAAATATTAAATGTTGTATCAAATTAAGGTTTTATATAATAAATCATGTTTAAGTATGTAATAAAGAGCAGGGTTGTTATAATCCTAATCCCACAAAAAGAGGGTACACAGGAGGTCATTCTATTCCCACAACATGAGGGTGCATGGGAGGTCATCCTAAGCCCACAATAAGAGGGTACACATGAGGTCATCCTAAGCTCGAAACTAGAAGGTACACAAGAGGTCATCCCAAGACTAGAGTAGGTACATGGGTGATTATCCCAAGCCCTAAATACTATGAATATTTTGGTAGGTATCATTGACATAATATATTTTATGCTTACGTGTATACCATAAATTCCATGTTTTATGCCATTTTTATACTCTCATGGCTCATGTGATTTTATCATCTTATGATTCATGTCTTATGAACTACCAATATTTATGCCATGACTCTTGTATATGATCTTTAACATGTAGAGTATAATCTTCAAATGTTTTTCTTTTGTTCTCATTCCCTTATGTTCATGTTATGCTTATGTATCTCCCATTTTTACCCTTACTGATCATTTGGGCTCACCTTCTCTTTTGTTTCCTTTCCCTAGGTAATAAAGAAAGGTTTTAAATAGGATCACTAAAGGGGGAGATCTTTATGGGAGATATTGAAGATCTTTCACCAAATTAGAATAATGTGTTCCAAGTTTCTAAATTCACTAAACTATTATGGTCCTCAGGAATGTGTTTGTGTAATATAATGAATATTCATCTAAAAATATGTAATATCCATGTTTGAAAAGCCCGAGTCATTATAGTTGGAATCAGAGCAAAGGTTCAGTCAACCTTTGGAAATTAGGATGAGAAAACCTTAGTAAGATCCCTAAGGATAAGTCTAAGTATGTAAAGACCCGAAAATTCCATGTAATTTTTTTAATTATATGAGAATTTTACGAGTCTGCAAAAATTGACGGTGCATGATTCTGAGGCCCGGTGTGCCCGAAATGAATTTCTGAACTTTTTTTCATGTACGTTCAGTAAACGTGCAAGCAAATTTTGTGTAACTTTTGAACAGGTGCTCAGAATTGAAATACAAGAACACCGTTGAACTCGTAGTGATGGTATTCACTTAAGAAGACCTTCACCCCGGCTGTAGTAGGTCGGGGGTGAAAGTTAGTTTTTTTGCTTTTCATGGAGGAAGAAGAAAAATAAAATAACAAACTTTTATTTTATTTTTGAAACCTCTCTACACGGGTTATAGAGGTGGGGACCAATTGAACTAGAAAACCCCCAAATTAAATTCTAGTGGTGGGGACCACCCGAACCCCTCTTAATGGGGGGGAAAACTTTCAACTTCCCATTAATTTATTCTCCCTTTTAATTGAGCCAATTAATTGTGCCAAAAAATTAAATTTTCAAACTTAATTTAATTTATATGGCTCCCGTCCTCTTTTTAGAGGATTGGTTGGCAAAGTATTGGAAAATGGGAGAATTGGGAGAAATCCATGGAGAAAATCTCCAACGATGAATGCTTCTCCAACGAAGAATGAGGAACCGACCCCGAGCCCGGAATGGAAGCGGCTTACAGAAGCGATGAACGCTGACGCTCTTCAATGACTTTATCTTCTTCCTCGCGCCTCCTCCTACAGAACCTTCAAGGTAGGGGTTTTGTTGTTCTTTATGTTTTTCATTGAATATATTCTCTTGATCCGCCTACTACAGATCTAATGAAGAGGGTGCGATCCAAACGAACACGGCATGATCCCTCCGTTGTTCTTCATTATTGTCATGTTCTTCGCAGCTGAGAAAGGTGGCGGCCGACACCTGGGCTAGCTGCACGGAACCGGGGCGGTGCTCTTCCGCACCGCTGATAGAGAAAGAGGCCGTGCTAAGACCGGAGAAGAGCTACGGCCTGTCAGCCGCGGCGGTGGACAAAGGGAGGCTGACGTTTGGCCGACCGCGGAGGGGCGGCGTACGACGCACCACCATCAGAGAAAGGGGCCGCGACCCGCCTGGCCGCGGCGAATGGCGGAAGGCGGATGACATTCGGCCGGCCGCGGAGGGGCGGCGCACGACGTGCCGCTGGGAGGAAAAGGGGCCGGCCGTTATGGCCGACCGAGCTAGACCGAGCGGGACCCGTTAGCTGTTGGCGACTGAACGACTTCGGTCGTCCAGTGTTCGAGGGCGGAGGGGCATGCGACTCCTCCCCGCATGCGGCCAGGCCGGGCTGCCCAGCACAGGTCGGGCCGGACCCAGTGTGCCGGTCCGGAACTAGCAGGCCGGGTTGACCCGAACTAGGTTGGGTCGGCCCAGGTCGGGTCGGTCCGATCGGGTCGGATCAGACCCCGACCAGTTTCGACCCTATACGTTTTTTCAGCCATAACTTTGGCACTGGACGTCCGTTTGACGAACCATCTACAGCACCAGAAACCTTGGAGGGAGACAGTCCTTTTAGTATACACCACTTGAGATTTGGATAAAGTTGGGGTACGATCGGGTTGGATTGAGCACGAATCCAACCAGGCCCTCGGGACTAAAAGGCTAATAACTTACAGACTGAGCGTCTGATTGATGCACCGTCTGTTGCGTTGAGACCCCTTTTTCATGGTGGTCCTTTGGGATACTTATTCATGGGACTTCACGGAAGTTGGAGTATCGACCAGAAGCTTGAGGAGCATACTCTCCCGGAGATGAGCAAGCTTAGTGCGGGTACCCTATAGCTGGATGTAACATGTGAAAGGGATCCTTCGTGGGTCTGATGATGTACTAGGATCCTGTGTGGGTCTGATGATATACTATGATCCTGTGTGGGTCTGATGCCGTACTAGGATCCTGTGTGGGTCTGACGATGTACTACGATCCTGTGTGGGTCTGATGCCGTACTAGGATCCTGTGTGGGTCTGACGATGTACTACAATCCAGTGTGGGTCTGATGCCGTACTAGGATCCGGTGTGGGTATGACGATGTACTATGATCCTGTGTGGGTCTGATGATTTAGGATCCTACGTGGGTCTTCCTCTTAACAGAGTAATATGATTCAGTAGTTACATCTAATCATCTCTACTACTGTACCTAAGTTATACCTGGTGTGAGCTGAGTCCGTACCTGTGTGGTACTTTCCTTCATGGTAATAACTTGGGGGTATTCTTCTATGTGGCGTACCTGTGTGGTAGTTACCTTCGTGGTATTCTTACCTTTTTGGAATAGTTGAGCTTTGGGATTTTGGGTCAGACCCTATGTTTCCTCATGATTGATATGTGTATACTTGATAACTTAGGTATATGTATGGGAATATACCTAAGTAGGGTTTTCAGTTGATTTCATGCTTTGTGGTTTATCTTTTGTGGATTTTGTGAGACCTTGAGGGTCTTAGGGTCCCTACTGAGTATCGTTATACTCACCCCTGCACGGGCTATGACCGCACCTTGTTGTGTTTGGTGTAGAAGAAAGACAACGCTGATCGAGGCCGAGGGTACCAGGACTGGACGGTGCTTAGAGGTGGACCATACGGCGTGTCGGTACATAGAGGAGACGGGCGGACGTAGAGTGCTAAGGAGGCGATCTGTACCTACCCATCAGGTAGGAACCTCAGAGGAAAACCCAGTAACCGTCTTTCTCTTTCTTCAGTTGTACTTTTACCTTTACTGTTGGGCTTGTATTCTGTCCCCTCTTACTTTTATCACTCTTTTTTATATAAAGTTTACTTGTGTTTGTATCTTGCTGTGTGCTTGGTTGAGTGTGTTTACAGGTTATAAAGGCAATGAATTCCCGGTTTTATGGGATACGCCTTTCGGTGCTAGTCTCCAGCCCTTGGCCTATGGAAGGTGGGCTTGGGGTAGTCACGACACGAGATCCAGGGGACGGGTCATGACAAAGTGGCATCAGAGGAGTCAGTTCTACTATATAACATAAAAATTTGATCTTTTTAACAGAAATAGTGCTAAGTGTAGTGAGTTTGGTTATCAATTTTAGGAATCCAGTGTTGGTGCGGCGGCCGACGTATCCATACACCAGGACCCTGACTTCTGATTTCCGACTCAGTGCACAAAAACACTAATTGCGTGTGTGTTTTTCAAGATTTTTTTTTGATCTCTTTGAGTCAGCTCACCAGGTATAACTTATTGACCATGGTGCACCTGTTTCTTTTCAGGTTGCCTCTATGCAGACAACCAGCTAGGGTTTCAGGTATAGTACACACTGATAGCCCACTGAGCGATGAGGCCTCGGTGTAGGGCCCTCTTCCAGTAGAGTCACCAGCGGAGGCACCAGCGGTACCATTAACCGTTGGGCCACTGATGCCACTAGCCTCAGCAGTAGAGGGTGCACGCCGCTTGAGCGCATTTCACAAGTTCCAGTGCCAGAGACCATTGAGGTTCTGGGGCGAGACAAACCCACAGGTGGCTGGGGATTGTATGGAAGCCATGGTGAGAGTCTTCCGACTAGTAGGGACACCAGCTGATCTCATGATGATCCTTGCCGCTAGTCTTCTTTAGGCAGCATCAGCCAGATGGTGGAGCTTGATGCTTCAGGTTCACAATGAGGTGATACTTCTTTGGGCAGACTTTGAGATCCTGTTTCGGGCATAGTTTGTTCCAGCAACCCTTCGCACAGTGCGCATATAGGAGCTTCTTCATCTGTAGCAGGGCAGCATGACTGTGGCTCAGTACTCAGTGAGGTTCACTGACCTCTCACGCTACTCCACTGATATGGTACGAGACCCATTCTTCAGGGCCCGGACCTTCGAGCAGGGACTCAGGCGGGAGATCAGGGATTCAATGATTTCACTCAACATCCCTACACAGGCGGGGGTGTTAGAGCGAGCCCTATTAGTGGAGAGTTTTCTTGCTGAGTGGTCACCATTAGCGAGACCCACTACCAATCATCATGTAGCAGAGTCTTTTGCAGCTGGCAGCAGACAAATGTCACAGAGGTCCAAGAGGACCAGACCTACAGGTGGACGACCATAGGATTCAGGGTTAGTTGTGCGGGGTACCAGAGACAGAGCCATTAATGCGAGGAACAAGTTGTGTTTCACATGCGGCGGGCAAGGTCACATGGCTCGTGACTATCCGACCCGCCATATGGATGATCAGCAGACGGTCAAAGGACTGCCTAGATAGAGATAGAGGTTCGAACGAGGAGGTCCGCAGGGAGTAGGAAGACGTGATAGAGGAGATGGTCGTGCAGCTGGCAGTGGGCGACAATTTGAGATGTTACCACCACCACCACCAGATGGTCCACCCCGACCACAGGGAGCAGGTGGACATGGGAAAACTTAGCTCCAAGAAGCTGAGGCCTACGATCACGGTGCTCTAGAGATGATACGAGGTATGATCTGTATCTACTACACCTTAGTTGTAGTTCTTATAGACACAGGTGCCAGTCATTCTTTTATTTCCACTGCCCTCGTTTGGAGTTTGGATATTCTGATGGAGTCGTTGACTTGATCCTTACAGCTAGAGACTCCTACAAGAGTAGATTTGACGATTATGCACTGGTGTTGGTAGTGTGAGCTTACTATAGGAGGCAAGAGCTTCGACTGGGATCTCCTAGTAGCGACGTCAAGGCCTTACGACGTCATCTTGGGTATGAACTAGTTATCTACAATCCATGCTCATATTTACTGTATTAGGCGCAAAGTGTGGTGTGTCCACACGGATGATACCAAGTTTACCTTCACCGATGAGAAGGGAGCCTTTGCAGAACAGGATGGACTTACCTAGAGGAGAGTGCAGCTAATTACACATCAGTTGGCTAGCCTTACCCTCAGAGCGGTTGATGTAGGGAGTCCGAGCTATCCTGTAGTGGTGGACCAGTACACAGATGTCTTTCCTGATGCTGTTCCGGGTCTACCTACTCATAGAGAGGTGGTTTTTACATTGAATTGTACCCCAGGATGACACCGATATCTACACCAACGTATCGGATGGCTCCTGTGGAGCTTCGTGAGCTGCGCGTACAGCTAGAGGACTTACAGGGGAAGGGATTCATTCAACCCAGTGTTTCTCCTTGGGCATCCCCGATTTTGTTTGCTAAGAAGGAAGATGGGAGATTGAGACATTGTGTTGACTATCGGTGCCTGAACTAGGTGACTATGAAGAACAAGTACCCACTCTCGAGGATTGACGACCTCTTTGATCAGCTGAAGGGATTATAGTGGTTTTCAAAGATAGACCTCAGGTCAGGCTATCACCAGCTCAGAGTATGAGACGAGGATGTGTAGAAGACATCTTTCATATGTTAGTACGACCATTATGAGTTCTTGGTTATTCCTTTCGGCATGACCAATTCCCCAGCAGTGTTCATGGGACTCATGAACATGATCTTTCAACCATACCTTGATTTCTTTGTAGTGGTCTTCATTGATGACATTCTGATCTACTCGGCTACTGAGGAGGAGCATGCCTATCATTTGCAGATTGTTCTGGACACACTCTGGGAGCACCATCTTTATGGTAAGCTCTTGAAGTGCCAGTTCTGGATCCGAGAGGTGCACTTTCTGGGACACGTCATCTCAGAGGCTGGAGTTGCAGTGGATCCAGTGAAGATTAAGGCGGTACTTTCTTGGGAGCCACCCAGGAGTGTGACAGAGGTATGGAGTTTTCTGGGTTTGGCTGGATACTACCAGAGGTTTGTGCCAGATTTCTCCGGAGCTGCAGCACCTTTATCAGCATTGACGAAGAAGGGGAAACCCTTTTTGTAGTCATAGAGATGTCAGCGGAGTTTTCAGGAGCTAAGGCAGAGGCTGACTAGTGACCCCATCTTAAGGCTTCCATAGGAGGGCGTTGGGTACATAGTTTACTATAACACATCAGGGACTAGACTCGGGTGTGTCCTGATGTAGGAGCGAGAAGTGATCACATATGGTTCTCGACAGCTGAGACAACATGAGAAGAACTAAACTACCCTTGACCTGGATTTAGCAGTAGTGGTCTTCACCTTGAAGATGTGGAGACATTACTTGATGGGAGAATATTTTACAGTCTACTCGGATCACAAGAGTCTCAGGTATATCTTCTCTCAGAAGGACCTGAACCTGAGACATCGATGTTGGATTGAGTTCCTCCAGTATTAATACTTTGAGATAGTCTATAATTCTGGGAAGGGGAATGTTGTAGCCGATGAAATCAGTAGGAGATCTGGTATACAACTTCTAGGTGAGGTGATGGAGCAGATGACCACTTTGCAGATATCCTTTATGTATCGAGATGGAGCAGCTTTTCCTCAGTCTATTACAGTCACTCCCCCACTTCTTCAGTGAGTCAGGGAGGCGCAGCGTGGGGACCCTGACTGCGAGGCTCGACGTGCTCAGATATCCACAAGACAGGCACTTGATGGATTTTCTAAAGGTGGGGAGCACGCCATCCTTTTCAGAGGATGTACCATGGTACCAGTTTTGCTTTAGGAGGAAGTGTTGAGCCAGTTCCACATATCCCCTATAGCAGTACATCTAGGAGTGGTGAAGATGTACCAGGAACTCCGACGACAACACTGATGGCTGGGAATGAAGAAATCAGTAGCAGAGTTTTTCTCTTGGTGCCTCACTTGTCAGCAAGTGAAGACGAAGCATCAAGTACCAGCAGACTTATTTCAGCATTTAGAGGTTCCAGAGTGGAAGTGGGATAGGATATCCATGGACTTCGTGACATGACTTCCACGTACATCCAGGGGTCATGATTCTATCTGGGCGATCATCGACCGACTCACCAAGTCAGCCCATTTTCTACCGATTAGAGAGCAGGGTTCAATAGAGAGCTTGGGACGCCTCTATTTGTAGGATATTGTGTGGATCCATGGAGTACCCTCAACGATTGTCTCTTATCGTGATACACAATTCACTTCCTAAATATGGAAGGGGTTGCATGAGGCTTTCAGGACACAGTTTGTTTGAGAACCGCCTTCCACCCTCAGAGGGATGACCAGATTGAGCGGACCATTCAGACCCTCGAGGACATGCTGCGTGCTTGTGTCCTCGACTTCAGTCACATCTGGAAGGATCACTTTCCTTTGGTGGAGATTTCATACAACAAAAGTTATCACTCCACCATCGGGATGACACCTTTCGAGGCTTTGTATGTCCGACCTTACATATCGCTTTTGTGCTAGACTGACCCAGGGGAGTCAACACTCATGGGACCAGATATGGTATGGGCTACCATGGAGAAGGTACAGATCATCTAGGAGCGGATGAAGACTGTACAGAGAAGGCAAAAGTCTTATGCCAATAGGATATGGAGAACTCTGGAGTTTGAGGATGGTGACCACGTCTTTCTACAAGTCTCACCCTGACAAGGTTTGTGGAGATTTGGATGGGGCGACAAGTTATCTCTGAGATTCATCGGACCTTTCCAGGTCCTCAGGAGAGTTTGCGAGGTGGATTACCGCTTAGCTCTTCCACCTTAGTTGCACCGGGTGCACGACTTTTTCCACGTATCCCAGCTAAGGAGATATGTGCACGACCCATCACACGTCATCGACCACGGCGATCTGGACATCAACGATGGGGCGACATTTATGGAGGTTCTAGTACGGATTGAGTATTTAAAGGATCATTTCCTTCATGGGTGGTCGATACCTCTGGTGCGTGTTCGCTGGCAGCACGAGAACCTCCAGGAGAGCACATGGGAGTAGGAGGCTCATATTTTTACTCAGTACCCCCACTTGTTTTCATAGTTTTTGTGATGTGGATTTCGGGGATGCAAAGCCCTGAGGTGGGGAGAATATAAAGACCCGAAAATTACATGTAATTTTTTTTAATTATAAGGGAATTTTATGAGTCTTCTAAAATTGATGGTGCATGATTATGAGGCCCAGTGTGCCCGGAATGAATTTCTGAACTTTTTTTTTCGGGTACGTTTAGTAAACGTGCGAGCGGGTTTTTGTAACTTTTGAACCGGTGATTGGAATTGAAATATGAGGACACGGTTGAACTCGCAACGCTAATATTCACTTAAGAAGATCTTCACCCCGACCGTAGTAGGTCAGGGGTGAAAGTTAGTTTTTGTAATTTTTGTGGAGGAAGAAGAAAAATAAAATAACAAACTTTTATTTTATTTTTGAAACCTCTCTACATGGGTTATGGAGGTGGGGACCAACTGAACTACAAAACCACCAAATTAAATTCTAGAGATGAGCACCACCTAAACCACTCTTAATGGGGGAAAAACCTCTCAACTTCCCATTAATTTATTCTCCCTTTTAATTGAGCCAATTTATTGTTCCAAAAAATTAAATTGTTAAACTTAATTAAATTTATATGGATCCCCTCCTCTTTTGAGAGGATTGGTTGGCGAAGTATTGGAAAAGGGGAGAATTGGGAGAAAGACATGGAGAAACTCTCCAATGAAGAATGCTTTTCCAACGAATAATGAGGAATCGACCCTGAGCCTGGAATGGAAGTGCCTTGCGGAAGCGACGAACGCTGATGCTCTTCAATGACTTCGTCTTCTTCCTCGTGCCTCCTCCTACAGAACCTTCAAGGTAGGGGTTTTGTTTTTCTTTGTGTTTTGTGTTGAATATATCCTCTTGATCCGCCTGCTACCGATCTAATGCGGAGGGTGCGGGCTAAACGAACACGGCCAGATCCCTCTGTTGTTCTTCATGATTGTCGTGTTCTTCGTGGTGGAGAAAGGTGGCGGTCGACACCCGGGCCAGCCGCACGGAACTGGGGTGGTGCGCGTGTGTGCCTATGATAGAGAAAGAGGCCGTGAAGAGACCAGAGAAGAGCCGTGGCCCGTCGGCCATGGCGGTGGACAGAGGGCGGCCGACGTTTGGCTAGCCACAGAGGGGCGGCGAACGACGCACCACCGTTAGAGCAAGGGGCCGCGACCCACTTGGCCACGATGGATGGCGGTCGATGTTCGGCCGGCTGCGGAGGGGCATCGCATGACGTGCTGTATGGAGGAAAAGGGTCCAACCGTTACGTCCGGTCGAGAAAGACAGAGCGGGACCCACGGTAGGTCCCGCGAGCTACTGGCGACCGAATGACTTTAGTCGTTCGGTGTTTGAGGGTGGGGGGCGCATGACTCCCCCTGCATGTGGCCAGGCCGGGCTGCCCAGCGCGGGTCGGTCCAGACCCAGTGGGCTGGGCCAGAACCAGAAGGCCGGGTCGACCCGAACCAGGTCAGGTCGGCCCAGGCCGGGTCGGCCCAGGTCGGTCCGACCAGGTTGGATCGGACCCGGACCAGTTTCGACCCTATACGTTCTTTCAGCCATAACTTTGGCATTGGAAGTTCGTTTGATGAACCTTCTGTGGCACCGGAAACCTTGGAGTGAGGTGGTACTTTTGATATACCCCAATTGAGATTTGGATAAAGTTAGGGTATGGTCGGGTTGGATCGATCATGAATCCAACCGGGCCCTCGGGACTAAAAGGCTAATAACTTACAGACCAGGCATTCGATTGATGCACCATCTGTTGCATTGAGACCCCTTTTGCATGGAGGTCCTTTGGGATACTTATTTTTGGGACTTCATGGTAGTTGGAGTATCGACTAGTAGCTTGAGGAGCAGACTCTCTTGGAGACGAGAAAGCTTAGTGTGGGTACCCTATAGCTGGATGAAACATTAGAAAGGGATCCTTCATGGGTCTGATGATGTACTAGGATCCTGTGTGGGTCTGACGAGGTACTACGATCCTGTGTGGGTCTGGTTCCATACTAGGATCATGTGTGGGTCTGATGATGTACTACGATCCTGTGTGGGTCTGATACCGTACTAGGATCCTGTGTGGGTTTGACAATGTACTATGACCCCATGTGGGTCTGATGCCGTACTAGGATCCTATGTGCGTCTGACGATGTACTACGATCCTGTGTGGGTCTAATGATTTAGGATCCTACGTGGGTCTACCTCTTAAGAGAGTAAGATGATTTAGTAGTTACATCTAATCATCTATACTACTGTACATAAGTTATACCTGGTGTGAGTTGAGTCCGTACCCGTGTGGTACTTTCCTTCATGGTAATACCTTGGGGGTATTATTCTGTGTGGTGTACTTGTGTGGTACTTACCTTCGTGGTATTCCTACCTTTGTGGAACAATTGATCTTTGGGCTTTTGGGTTGGACCCTGTGTTTTCTCATGATTGAGATGGGTATACTTGATAACTTAGGTATATGTATGGGCATATACCTAAGTAGGGTTGTCAGTTGATTTCATGCTTTTTGGTTTATCCTTTGTGAATTTTGTGAGACCTTGAGGGTCTCGGGGTCCCTACCGAGTATTGTTATACTCACCCCTACACGGGATATGCTCGCACCTTATTGTGTTTGGTGCAGATGATAGATAACGCTGATCGGGGCTGCGGGTACCAGGACTGGACGGTGCTCGGAGGTGGACCATACGGTGTGTCAGTATGCAGAGGAGACGGGCGGAAGTGGAGTGCTGAGGAGGCGATATGTACCTACCCATCAGGTAGGAACCTCAGAGGATGACCCAGTAACCGTATTTCTCTTTTTTCATTTGTATTGTATTTCAGTTGTACTTGTACCTTTACTGTTGGGATTGTATTCCGGCCCCTCTTACTTTTAGCACTCTTTTTTCTATACAATTTACTTGTGTTCTTATCTTGATGTGTGATTGGTTTAGTGTGTTTACAGGTTATAAAGCAATGACTTCCCTATTTTAGGGGATACACCTTTCGGTGCTAGTCTCCAGCCCCTGGCCTATAGAAGGTGGGCTTGGGGTAGTCACGGCACAGGCCCCAAGGGATGGTTGTGACAAAGTATAGGTTAAAATCCTAAAGTTTTTTTTAATGATCATGAATTACCTAATATAAACCTAAGGTGTCATAGATTGAAATATTATCAGTAATTTTCCATGAATATGAGGTTTTCCTAGTATGATTAGTATTTCTAACACTATTTTTTTTGGTTTTAGTTAATGGTGGGAACCATAAGGAACTGGGTTAACATTGAATGTGATGGACTATTTTCTGATGAGAAATCAAATGGGATAATGACTGGAGTGAGGAATGTTGTGATTATGCCTAATTACAAAGCTCATATTATGATAAATAATATCAACTTTAGTGAGATTCCTAAAACATATAATAAGAATAATATGGACCTTTATGAAAGTTCATGTGGTTATGAACATAGAGGAAAGAAGATTCGGCTTCCTACATATCAAAAAGGTGGGAAGAAGAACCTGGAGGAATATCTCAAATGGAGGGGAAGATGTTATCTGTATAGAAAATAAGGTCATAGAGTGACAAATTTTCAAGGAGTTCAATGTATTATGTGTGGGGAACATGGACATTATCCAACTCAATGAACTGACCCAAGGATTAACTTTTAGACAAAGGAATGACTTATTTCATTCCAATAATTGAAGTGGAAGGATTAAAGTATAATATTGTAGAAGCACTTTTATAGAATTATGGAATGATGAAACATCTAAGGATTGGTCCACTGTAGTTTTTACTTAAGGATTTGAAAGCATATGTTGAATGATACTAGTAACCATGAAAAGTTATTGATGTGGTAATGTTATATTTTTAGAGAACACAAGATTAAGAGAAAGATAACCCTTAATATGTGCATGATGTTGGGATAATAATGAGATAAATAGATGTTTGATTGTGATAAAATAAATGGGATAATATTAATGAACTTGGAACTAATGAAAAGGTGGTTTATGATATCATGGATTGAGTTTATAGAATTTTTGAATTTATTGTATGAGGAAAGAGTTAATTTTTGAAAGCATGAATGTTTTCACTAAGGTTTTATGGTAATTCAGGTTATTACCATGTTTCAAGAGAATACATAATGATAGTATTCACATGTTTGGTGTGTGATAATTAATAGTTACTTAAAGTTTTTTGGGGGGTGAATGATAAGTTGATTTTGAAAATTTAGTAACCTTCTTTCTAAAATTTTGGATTTTAATATTTTGGAAGGTTTATAAGGGTAACCATTTATGAAATTGTTTAGACTGAACTTTGGATGAGGTTTTAGAGATTAATGTATTACTTCAACAGATGAAGATTTATGCATATTAGATAACCTATTCTAACCATTTTGTTATGATAATAACTAGAAACAGAAGGAATAAATTGTTATCCTATTATGGATCCTATGATCCACTAGTTCTGCAAGTATTACAATTTCAACTTCATTTCTTGGAGTAATAAATGAAGAATAGATTTATCAAGGCACAACCAAAGAGTGAAATTGTACTTATGATATGAAATAAAGTAATTATTTCTTCTCAAATTATTTTGAAATAAAATTTTATCCTATTATCATCATTTATGATGACATCAATGACCTTTTTTATACCTATTTGGTCCATGGTTTTGTGGTCATTAACCTTTTAAAGACCATATTCTCTATTAATCTCCATCAGAACTTGATAGTTAATTTTCTATTTTATTTCCATGTTTTCACTTTCCACCTATGTTCTCCTATGTTGAAATCTAGTTATGATTTCCTTTGGGTAACCATCAAGTTTCCAACATTCTTTTTTTAAAAAGGAAGTTTTAATATTCATTCTTAAGATGTGGGTTTCTATGAGAGTAACATTAATGTATTAAAACTTTGATAAACCCAATGATTTTTGAAAGAGAAATTAATTTTAAGGGGGATATAATGTAACACACTTATATTTTTATGAAATATATTTTTATTTTTTTGATGTCATGTGTGACGCACAACCCCGAATTAGCTTGCGTTACATGCAACACTGAGTTTCTACGAAATATCATTTTATTATTGTAATTATTTAAACAAGAAAATTATAACCTAGATATTAGAATGATGGGTATGAATAGGATTAAATTAATTATGAAAATATTGTTTATAAATGTATATATAATTAATTATTTGGTAACCAATTAATTATAAATAAAAATAAAACCCTTTTTAAAATAAAAGGAAATGATTTTATGAAAAAATATTTAAATGTGAACAAGTGTGTTTTGTACTAATAAATAAAAAAATCACCCTTGTTTTATTATATTAATTAAATATATATTAAATATAATGTTTACAATTCATCTTATGTGTTTTCTAGACATGATACAAGAACAAATATAATTTTATTCATAAAAGATGTATTTTTCTAAAAAGACAGTTTTACCGCCTTTTGACGACACACTTGTTTTAAATGTAGTTTTTGATACTTTTATAAATTATATTTGAAAAAATAAAATTTTTATATGAAATAATAATATTATAATTTACTTTGGTTTAATTTTTGGTATTTTTCTGATAAGTTTCATTCTTTGATGAATAATGGAAAATACATAATTTTAATTGAAAACGACTTTTTTTTCTAAATAATTTATAGTATTAAATCATATTTTTGATTGGTTTAAAATTATAATTATATAAATTTTATATCATTTTATCCAATTTAGACCATTTAAATAAATTTTACATTGAATTTGGATGTAAAAACATTTCAATCTTTTGAACGTTTTCATTTTAAAAACTCATTTTCTCGTTCAATCAATGAGATTGATTTTAAATTAATTTTATCCAATTATATGTTTTGAATTTTGAAAAATGGATTACATATTTGGAATAATAAGGTCCAAATTTATTAAATATGTCTCTTTCATTTTTGGACAATATGAATTGTAATTTTAGTAATTTTTATTACCATGGTTAGGGGTAAATCGGGTAATTAAGGGTAAAAATAATATTATCAATGTTATAAAACTACCATAACACTTGAAAAATGTTATTGGATAAATATAATTCTAAAATTAACACCTAATTTTTGAAATTTAATTATTTAATGGACACTTTTCCATGAAAATTACTTAGATATTATTAAAATCAAAGAGAGTGAAAAAATGTCACACTCTTACTTTTAATAAGTATAATATTTTTAATATGGTGTTAAATAGAATATATTATAGACTATATATATTATTATGAAATATAAAAGTTTTATATATATAATTGAAATTTATTTTTAAATTTTAGTGAAGAGATAATTATCATAAATAATTACATAATGACAATGCAATAATTATTCAATTAATGAAACAATCAATTAAATGA
This sequence comes from Viscum album, assembly GCA_963277665.1. Taxonomy (NCBI): domain Eukaryota; kingdom Viridiplantae; phylum Streptophyta; class Magnoliopsida; order Santalales; family Viscaceae; genus Viscum; species Viscum album. The sequence continues at coordinate 618,572,845 of OY728162.1, read as the reverse complement.
TATTAGAAATATTAAAATAAACATAATTTGAATTAATTAAGGTGATACATGAATTTTATATATGAATATGATATATTATAGGTGTATTAAATTATTTTTTTCGAATATATATTGTTGTCTTGAGTTTCTTAAATTCAAAGTAATGAATAATGTCAAAATTGACACTTATGATATTTTATGAAAATAATATTTTATTAAATTATTTAGAAATAATAAAAAAATATTAAATAATGTTAAAAAGGATGATATATGGTAATAAATTTCATAAAATTTTCATTTATGGTCCAATTAACACTTTATAAGTAAACATCACATCCTTTTAATATTGACAAACTGTTACTATAGTTAAAATTAAACAGGTTAACAAAAGGTTAATCAAAATGATAAGGTTTAAAATAACATGAAAAATTGTATAAAATATACTGGTTGATTATATTAAAACTTTATATTATCTTTTATTATAATAAATGGACTTTTGAAGGTATTTTTATTGAGAATGAATTTATTATAAATTAATCTTTTGAGTAATTCCAAAAGTTCCCCTCCCATCTGTTATAAAAGGGAACCTCTTCTTCTATTTTCTTCATACTTAAAAACCTATTTGTTTTTGTAAAACTATATAAAAATATCCTCCCAAATTATCCCCCTTCATCCCAGAATTATTCCTTTGGGCTGAAATCCAACCAAGGAAGTCCTTTGGTGCAAATCAGAAGGAGATACCCGAAGAAGGGGTAACGTTCATCAACAAACGTTTTTGTTTTATTTCTTCCATAAAACAATTAAATTATTTTTATTTCATGTTTATGTAATAAAATAAGTTTATTAAATATACTGAGATGTTTTTATGTTAAGGGTACGAACTAAAACTTCACACACATCCATCAAACGATATACACAATCATTGTCCGTGTGTACGACAGACTACCGCCTTGTGAACCAATGTCGTTCATTCTTCCATTACCACCTTTCAAGGTTGGAAATAATGATGGATTTTTATTTTATACAAGATATATATTATTTTTATGATGTTATTATGAATATTGAATTGTTATATCACACATACGTTCATGCTTTCCATTTTATGAGAATATGATAACGTCGTTTGTGTGTACGACAGACTATCACCTCACGAAGCAATGTGATTCGTTCACAAATTACATGGAATGTATTAATAATGGTTTTAATAAAAATATGTGATATATATGAAATAAAAATAATTTTTTAATGATAATATATCTTATAATTTTATTTCTTTTAACCCGACAAGAAAATAAAAATACCGTTCATGTGTACGTACGACCTACCATCTCCATGAATAGTATATTTTATTTCCTAACTCTAAATTTTATGAATCATCATAAATACATATATGATGAAAATATATTATATTTATGTCAGTTTTATAATTATATAGATGATGAAATCATGATCTAAGTAATAGAACCAATAATAACAAGTCAAAACATGTACAAAAAACAAAGCGGTTATTACCCGAAACATAACTTTAACATGGAATTTTTAATAAGAGAATAATATAAAGAAATAATTAAATAATATATGGTATTATATATATGGATATGGTTATATGGTATATTAATAATAAATTTATATTTATTATACAGGAGGTTTCAACATATATGAAGGAAGTCAATATTTAAGGTAAGGGGATTTCTAGTCTCACTTTTATTTCAATGAGACTTATGCCATATTCACCACTCATTGATTTTGTGTGGTGTATATAGTACCTAGGAATGTAATATATGATAATATTAATTAAATTTATAGGTAATTAGATATCCATTTGATGATCTATCTTTTATGGTTTTTATGGTTCAAAAGTTACCAAATTGGTGAGGGAAATTTGTCACAATTTTCCTTCTTTGACACACATGTTATGTTATAAAACTATATAATTTTACGAGGTGTATATAAAACCATTTTGAAATATTATATCATGAATATACTTCTTTTCATGATATTATAAGTTTTATTTAATGTTATCCTCTCTTCGGTTGAAAATATTTATTCCATCAAAATAATGTTTTCTAAAAATGTTTTAAATGTGTTTTAAATGATCTTATATGAATTTTCAAAGAAAATGATTACAAAGATATTTAAAATGGTTTTCAAATATTACTTTATAATTTTTAAATTTTATTTTCAATGAAAAATATTTTCTAAATGTTTTATTTTTTATAAATATTTTTTCATAGTGGAAAGGGTATTTTCCTCAAGAAATGATTTAAAAAGTTCTTTCAAAATTATTTTTCATCTAAGATGACTTCTGTTGATGTTAGTTATGATTTATTGGAGTTATGATTCAAGGTATCTATCCTTATTATTTATATGGTTATTTTATTTTTATTATTAATCATTTATGTTCTTGTGGTGCACATATGTATGGTTTTCATTATTTGATGGGTGAGACCTATATCTCCCACTAATGCATTGAGTATTGATAAATATTATATGATCTCAAAGGGTACACATAAGGTCATCCAAATCCTGCAAAAATAGGGTACATGGAAGGTCATCCTAAACCTGTAACAAGAGGGTACACGGGAGGTCATCCTAATACCACAACAAGAGGGTACACTAGAGGTCATCTTACGTCTGAAACTAGAAGGTACACGGGAGGTCATCCCATGCCCGAAGTTGGTACACGAGTGATTAGCCCAATACTAACATACTATTAATTTCTTGGTAGGTATCATTGACATAATATATTATAAGCTTATGTGTATTCCATAAATTCCATGTTTTATTCCACTGTTATACTCTCATGGATCACGTGATTTGATTATCTTATGATTCATGTCTTCCTACAATGGCCCGAAAACCTTCATTTTTTATTGATTTTTGATAATCCACCTTTCAAGGGGTGAGGTGGAACCCTTACAAGGCCCGTAGGCATAAGTATTACATGGCTCGTAGGCCTTAGATGAATTCATTTTCTCATAGGCTTCAAACATTACATACAACCCATATTAACTACTTGGAACTGCTCCTCCCCAACATCTTCATCGTGAAATAAGCTCTCTACCTTCACATGGATGTTCAACTAGGCATTCCCGTGCATGCACAGGCTTGTCCTGATGGAAGGTGCCATACCCTCTCATTATTGAAATCCATTTAGCTTCTACTATGGTGAAAGATCCTTGCTCATCCTCCTTGTAGAGCTTGTTCCTCGTAGGTCGTCTGGTTTGCATTTGCACTTAACGTGGCCCGAAGGCCTTGAGGTGGCCCGAAGGCCCAACTGACCCGAAGGCCTGGGTGGCCCTAAGGCCTCAAAGGACTCGGGGACCAAATATGAGCTCATACTTTCTTATGTTTCCTCTTCCCAGGATATAAAGAAATATTTTAAGTAGAATTACTAAAGGGGAAGTTCTTTATGTGAGATGTTGAAGATCTTTCACTAAATTAGAATAATTTTTTCCAAGTTTCTAAAGGCACTAAACTATTATAGTCCTCAGGCATGTGTTTGTGTAATATAATGAATATTAATCTATAAATATGTAATATCCACGTTTGAAAAGATTGGTTCATTATAAAACCGCACCACTGCAGTGAAACCCCAAAGAAGAATGGAAGAAAAACAACCAAGAAAGGGAGGAGAACCTACCACAGATTTCCAATAGTGATCTACCAGAACCAATGAAACAAAGAAGGGAGAATAGTATTGGAAGGTATCATCGGGGTTCCTAGGGTTCGCCTTAAATGATAGGAAGGCTAATCCCTGACTAAATGAATGAAAATTTAGCTGGAAAAGAACTTAAAACCCTAGATCTCATAGGTTTCATGTCATGTAATCATTACACGATGTGTAATACTTGGGTTCCCGAGAATTTCTAGATTTCACTGAAAATCATATCCCCTCAAAGGATTTTTACACCTGGTTTATTACACGTCGTGAATCCCACTTACACAACATGTACCGTTTTCACATGATACCACTTAGTCACATACAAGCCGTGAACTACCTGGCTACAAAAATCATGGACCACCACTACACATCATGTAATATATTTACACAGTGTGTATTTGCTACAACATCTCTGCTGCAACTCCATCCTCCACAAAAAACTCTTGGAACCTCCCTCAAACACCTCCAACCACCAAAACTTGAAAAGTAACAGACCAGGATGAAATAAAACATTACATTAGATTCCTATCAAAGGATTATTTCCCTTGAGAATACAAAAACAAGCTCATAAGGATATAGGTTCAAACAACCACCCCATGAGATAACTATCAAGGATCTCTTCATACTGCAAACACTACCACCATCCAAATCACACCAAACCAAACAACCACAAAACATCTCACTAACCTCATCACCACACTACCACAACCCACCTCCTCTCACACAACCACACCACCACACAACTATGTTAACCTCCATGCATCCCAAACCAACAACCGTCACAACCAACTAACCACACCATCCCAAAACACATGGATCAAGTAATTTTATCCTCCATATCAAGATACTATCCACTATGGGAGAAAATAAATCACCTACACGGTTTTAATCGCATCACAGTTAATGTGTCTCAATTAGGAATCAGGTCCTCCCCTTTTCATATTCCAGGACTTTATCACACATCAAGAAAACATCACATCTCATAAAGTGATAATACCCAACATCACACAAAAAATATTTAAGCACACACATCAATAAATTCTCTTTCCCATGTCAAGATATTATCTGCTTTGGGAGTCATTAACTCTTCAACATAGTTTTAATCATGTCAGAGTATAACACATCCAGATTAGGGATTAGGTTTCCCATTATTTTCATGCTTGAATTTTCTAATCACACATCACACAAGGAAACATCACAAGAACAAACAAACATCAATAAAGAATCACAAATAAGGGCATACGAGTAAATGAGCATACCTCGAACAATCTTTGGCCCCTATAGTGTTGCCATCTCTACTACATAAAACTATCCACTCCCAGCTTCTCTACCTCTTTTATAATTTCCACCTCCATTACCACACTATAGACTGGGTCCTTAATCATGATAGATATAATAAGGTCACCCATTACCTTCCACATCAACCCCTCAGCGGAGGATAATCCTACTTCAACTATTGCTGAAATGGCCTCAATGGAAACTATTGATAAAAATGCCATAGATACTGACCAAATCCATAAAAACTATCTCGAGTAACCACTGGGAATTGGTTCTGGCAGTGACCATGACCTCCATAGGAAAAAAAATTGTCCCTAAACTCTTAATAGTATAGAAAGGAAGCTGTTGAGACTAACCCTCATTTGGTTGAAACCTCAAAAATTCTAGAACCTGGGATCTATCAATGACAACTTTTCTCTTCGTGGAACCCTAATGGATCCCCTCTCATGGTAAGCCTCCTTGCTTTTGCACCCACCCAATCACCACTTCCTTCTTTTGAACCTCCAGATACATCGGAAACATAAAATAAGGAATTACATACTGGATATAATGATGGAGTGCCTCCTCAAGACATATCACATGAGACTCCTCATCTGGAAAATGATCCAAGGTAAAACATAGAAGGTCCTTGAGCTTGATTCTCAAATATTGTACTAGAATACCCCCTTTTAAAGAGAAAGAATCTCATGACTCTTCACAACCTTCACAATCAATAAAAGTAACCCTTCCCGAAACTCTTTCTGAAATTTGACCCACAAAACATCTTCCTCCTTCCAATCTCCTAGATAAGCATCCACCACTAATGCATATCTCCCTGCATCTGAATAACTACCAAAGGGAACCATTACTTCTTTAGGGATTAGATAAAACTAAAATTGATCTCTATATCTTTTATTAATCTCTCTATCTCCACATCTGAAACACCACCCTTGTACTTCCCCAAAGCATGTCACTAGAAAGCGTGCAATTCCCTCTATAAAGCCTCATCCTCCTATGTCAGATCAATCCCATGGCAATAAACTGATCATCCTATTGAACCTAAAATGATTGATCCATGCACATATGAAGAACATGATCCATAACTAAAAATTAAATAAAAATTTCCAAATCATAGTAGTATGTAATTTCATTAAGATTCATTTTAATTCACTCTATTCATTTTAAACTTCCCAAAAAACCCAATTAAAATAAGAAAACAAGTGATTATAATGCATATACCACTCCTAAGTCTCAAACTGCCAATAGGTCCATCTCACTTGGTCATTAGATAAGCTCAGAGTCCATGTACTGGATTATAGGGGGACCTAAAATCCCATGTCTCAGCTGGTTCCCTAGCTCATGTTATTCACTCGGGTCAATTGACACTGTTTCCATTTCAACCCATGAAATCCTCATTGTACCTAACTTCAAACTCCATCCTATATCTCAACCACCACCTCTGATACAACTCTATCATGAACCTCCCCATATAAAGGTACTATAATGAGGGGAGAGAGATAATGACCCCCAAGTCCCACCTCCAGTAGGCCATAGTTGATGACAAGCACTAAGGGTATACAAATATCTTGTTTGGTAGGCATTAGCCTCTATAATGTAAATATGATCAGGAGATAAGATGAATCATACACAATAAACTAAATTAAATAATATAAAAAGAAACCAAAACCACCCCACATGCATGTATAAATAAAACTGAAATAGATAAAAGTCACCAAAGTAAATACTCAAAACAAAGCTAAAGTAGCGACATGGAAACTATCCAAAGGTTCGAGCAAGTAATGTCCTGCATGGTCCACCTAATCCTCCTAGAAACTTGATTTTTTTATATATGCAGGGTGAGAATACAAGTATACTCATTAGGAAAACCAAATTCTCTCTTTCATGAGAAAATAGTATAACTAAACAACACCTATACATGTATACTAACCAAACAAAACCTCACCAAGGAACACTTACCAAATAATGCAAGCCAAGTAATATAATATAACAAGAATAAAATAAATAAGGGTACTTATTACCACTTTCTCATTAACATACCACTCTCAAACCCCAACATCATACTTCCTAGTTATCTCATCTCTTCCATATACCACACCACCCCACAAGCACGGTCACATCACATCATGCCCACAGACACCCGAGCTTGCCGCCACACAACCACAACCACATAACATCTCACCCAAAAACACCTAGGCCATAACACTTCCACAACCATAACCAAAGTAGTAGGGTATTGTGAGAATGTATGAAATCAACCTCGTGCCCTCCTCCTACCATGCATGATCCCCACCATAGCCACCCACAACCACGATCATATCACATCTCACCCAAAAACACCTAGGCTATCAAAACCACCATCTAATGAACTAATAGACCTCTGACCATCAAAACCTATGCAATAACTACCTCACATTGAAGAGGGAGTGGGAAAGAGCGAGTGGACAACCATTTTTTCACCCCAAAAAATGTCAATAAAACCCCCCACCGTGTGACTATACAGGTGTCGACACATGGTGCTCGACGTGAGTGGGGTGCGTATAAAAATCACAAGGAATGTAAAAGTGTATACAAATAGCCATACACAACCCCAACCTATGGGTTCACAAAAAAACACTAATCAACTCATAACATTCTCACTTTCTCTACCACCTCTAAATACATAACACTAAACAAACCACAAGCCACAAGCCACATTAAACTACAAACCAATTCTATTATCCAACCCATTTATTTCATTATTAAGTATCATACACATTTAACCACACAACCCATAAATTATTTATTCATTTATCATTTACATCCCATTAACCAAAACAAACCCCAAACATTTCAAACATTATTAAACAAGTTATTTATTCCATCACTACTCGAGAATCTAGCACAAAGTAACCACATATCACAAAAAACTCATCATCCCCATCATCCCACCACCTCACCACCCCAAAAGCATGGAAAAAAACCACCACTTCGCTACCCCAAAAGCATTTCCAAACAACCACCACCTCACCCCCCCAAAATCACATTCAAACAACCACAATATCACCACACCAAAATCACGGTCAAACAACCATCACCTCACCACCCCAAAACCACGACAAAAAAACCACCACCTCATCATCCCAAAATCATGACCAAACAACCATAAACACCATATCTCATCACAAGCACAAATTTCCATCCCAAAAGCATGACCACACATCACAACATTTCAAAAACCATTTTAAATATTTACAAAGGTGATTTTATAAAATTTCACTTTATTTTAGGGGAGTTATCACACAAACCATAATCCCGGGGAAAATGTTTTATTAGACAAATATATGTGATTATCCAACTTACATTTTAGGGTGGTATCACAAAAATCACAACAAAAGAATAATTCAAAACACATATATCTAGAACAAAAAAATCCACCAACGACAACAATTTTCAGTGGGGTATCAATTCCGTAAAATCACAATATCACAATAATAAAAAAGATATAAAACATTTTAATCAAACCCCTTTTCCCCTAAATTTCAAATAGTGAATTATTTATCTTTGATTAATCCAACACAACCATAAACCATAGATAAACAAAAGTAAATCCCTCCCGAATGATACATAATAAAGAGAAACAAGGGATTCCCAATATAAAAGAAGTTTTACAACTCATTGCACAACACATGGAAAATAAGAAACACCTACTAACCACAAATGAACCACAAGAAACCAAATATCAACCTATATCCTACCAAAAAATCATCAAAACACATCCCAAACACAAAACCCAAACTAAACCGCACAAAAATAGAAAAACCCCAAATAAGAATGGAATAAACCCAACCAAGGAAGGGAGGAGAACCTACCATATATTTACAAAAACGATCTACAAGAACCAATAAAACAAAGAGGGGAGAAGAGTGTCAGAAGGTCTCCTAAGGGCAAATAGAGTTTTCTCAAAATGGGAGGAAGAAGAAGACATGGCCTAATGAATAAAAATTCACCTGGAAAAGAACTTAAATCCCTATATCCCATAGGTTTAATGTCATTTAATAATTACATGGTTTATAATCCATGGGTTCCCAAAAATTTCTAACTTTCATCGAAAATCATGTCACCTCAAAGGATTTTTACACATTGTGAATCCCACTTACAGGAAATGTACCCTTTTCATGGGATATCCCTTAGTTGCATACAATCCATGAACCACTGATCTATAAAAATCATGAACCATCACGAACACATCATGTAATACATTTACACAATATATATTTCCTACAAAATCTCTTCTGCAACTCCAGCCTCCACGAAAAACTCATAGAACCTCCCCCAAACACCTCCAACTACCAAAACTATCAAAGTAATGGACTGAGAATGCATGAACTATTACATTATATATAATTATACATTATAAATCATGATTAAAACATAGTCTCAGAACCCAAAGGTTAAGTGTTTTAGTGATTATATTCAAATATATCTTATTTTACAATACAATATACATTTATTTCATAAAATACTTCCTACATGATTAGATTTTAGAAATATTATTACATAAGAAATTATGAGATTACATAAACACAAGGGTTATCTAAACAACATAGTAAGGGAAAAATATATGGGATATCAATAATAGAAACATAGTTGATCATGAATAATACCATAATGATATAAGAATAAAATGAACATGTAATATAAACACATACTCAAAGTACATGAAAAAAGAACATGATAATCATACTGATGTGGTTATAAACCATGGAAAGATAAACATGAATCAAATCATAGAATTATAATATGACCTAGGAATTTATAAGATATATAATTATAAGTTATCATAAACCTAAGTCAATGTTAACTACCAAGATAATATTATCATAGTGGATTAAGCTAACAATTGATATTTTATTACATAGTAATCTCATGAGATATAATATTTACTCAATGCATTAGAGTGATATTTCATTTCAGGATCACCAGTCTCATCATAACATTCATACATATGAAAAGTTTGTATGTGATAACACTTTTCTAAATACTATGGAAATTAATATGGAAAAACCATTTTTTAAAAGATATATACAAACATTTTAACTAAATAAAAATAAATGAGTAACACATACCATTTTCTCTGATGAACCAATTTTTTGAATATATTCAGTACGAGTTTGCCAAAGATCATTGACAAGTAACAAATAGAATATTTACTCTAAGGGAATCCCCAGGCTGTGTGAATCTCCCAACACATGGGAAGGATTTTTCCTTCCTCATGATATGTTAAACCCTTGTTTAAACCTTTTTTAGAGGGAGGGAGGGAGGGAGGGGTATGTAGGGAGAGTGAGAGAGAAAGTGATAGGGAGATAGAGGGGGATAGGTAGAGAGAGAGATAGAGAGAGAGGGAGGTCCTAAGGAGAGAGAGGGAGGGGGGAGAGGGTGGGAGTGAGTGATAGAGTGGGTGGAGAGAGAGGGAGAGAAAGAGAGAGGGGGAGGGGGAGGGAGAGAGGGAGTGGGGAGAGGGAGAGGGAGAGGGGGGAGCAAGGAGGGAGAGAGGGAGGTAGGGAAGGAGGGAGGGAATATAGGTGCAGGGGAAAGAGGGAGAGGGGGAGAGAGGGGGATGGAGGGAGGGAGGGATAGGGAGAGAGAGATATAGGTAGAGAGGGAGGGAGGGAGGGAGAGATAGGTAGAAAAGTAGGGAGGGAGGGAGAGGGAGGGAGGGATTTAGTTATAGTGGTATCATATAACGCATGCATTTTCATGTATTAAACCATGATGTTTTTACCCTCACTACATCATGGTTTACACCACCATAAATCACAAAATAGTTTATTCCATCAAATCATGGTTTGAATTTAGTGTATATATCTATTAATCTCCCACTTAAACTAAAGCCTCATTTACTTATCACACATTTACCTTATTTCACATCATATGTAACAACTTGTGAAACCATACCCAAAAATACTTTTAGATATCATTCAAAATTCCTTTTGGAAAATCTATCATTCATTTTTTCACATACCTTGTGAAAATAAATCTAACTTCTTTTTGATACCCTCTAAAACTCTTTTGGGATAGATCATAGAGTTTTATATAAACAAATTTTAACAAAGCTTAATCAACCTTTACATAACCATAATGATATCTCACAAGACCTTTTAGCATTAAAACAAATTATAAATTCCTAAATCTATAATTGTAAGAATAGAGCGTCCTTCAGAAAAGTGTCAATAGAGTCACTTTTTTAGGAGGTGGATGACACAACTTTATTTTTGAGCACTCTCTCTCAGTGCTAGGGTTAAATCATCTCTTCTCTTAGGTAAATACCCTATCCCGAATCATCCTTCTTATCCATCACTTTCTTCCTACCTATTTTTTTCTATAATTATTCTTATCATGGAAACTTTGACTCTGTTCTAGATTCATCCTTATTAGTCGCTTGGATTTAATTTTTTTCTCACATATTTTCTTTATTTTTTGATTCTATCACATGGTTGTTTCTCATAAGGTTTTTTATGTTGGTTGTGGCTGATTCTTGAAATAATGAACTTTTTTAGCTTCACCTTACCTTATACCTACCCATACTTCAGTTATTAACCTTAGTTTATATTAAGGTCGGTCCTCAACTTACATAATTCAAGCCTTGAGGAGGATTTATCTCCTATTATTCATGGATGGGGGTTTTTAGGTCCACTTTTTCTTGTTGTTGATGGTCATTTGGGTTACTGACCTTGATTTTCTCTAGTTAGGAACAATGTGGGTTTGGGTAGAGTGGTTTGGAATCGGTGGAGGCTAATTTGGTGGTGGATCTAGTTGGATGAAAATCTCTGATGTCATCTTCTTATTTGACAATGAGGTATTTCGTGTCTGTCTTCTCCCTTTAAGCAGTGTATCCTTCTTAATTTTGGTGGGAATTTGATGTGAAAAGGACCTAAAAGATCAATGAGAATTCACTGGGGGGGGGGGGGGGTGAATCACTGAATTTAATTTCTTTTAAGTTTCTTTTAGAAATAACATTAAACACCTATTTAAATGAATAACTAGATCATTGTCACACACACACTAATGCACAAACATAGTTGACAAAAAAATTTACAAGGATCCCAAACCAAAACAAGTAGTTAATGATTGGCATGACCTGAAATCATCTAATACCATAATATTCACCAGTATCAACATTTTGGATTACAATGAGTAGGGAATATCCATGAAATTTTGATACAAAATTTTTTTTATTGACTTGTGTAAAGTGATCCTTCAAAAAATATATATAATATTTTTATAAATAACATGATTCTTTAAATGAATTATATTCCCATAAATTTGTCATTATGCTTCTTCTTCTTATTCTTCTTCTTCTACTTTCACAACAACAAGTACTCTCCTATTCATTTAATTATCTCTTTTCATGAACCAACCCAGGTTTCCCCTTACCTGTGAAACCAATCCGGTCTGAAAAAAGGCCCGAAGGGCATTCCTGATCCCCACAAGTTGAAAACTAGTGTCTGAGAACCAAGAACAATCATTGGGAACAAATTTTCCCAATAATCCAACCAATGGGTCCTAACTGAGAACCTAACATGACCTCACCATACATTTACAAGTCATACAATCAAATATAAAAATAATAATAAACATCTCAATAATAAGGCATAACTATAACATGCCAATATAAAACTTAAATATACAAGTGTAATTGGTGATCCAAAATAAAAGGGGATGGGATGGGAATATGAATAGGAAATAAAAAATGAGTGTAAACATACTACACCCCAAACCAAAAATTGTTCCAAATAAAATAGAACAACTAATATTGTTAGAACTCCTAAAGGATTGTGTTGTATTTATTGACAATATGACAAGATGTGTGTTGGAATATCAGTGGATTGGGTTTTATTTTTTGAAAATATCATTTTTGAAAACACATGTTGAATATGACCAAAGTGATGAAGTGGTTCTTGGTAGATTAGTTTATCCCATTAGTGATGGATATGGTGAGTCGCTGATAATAAGTCTGATTGATATTCATGTTAAGATTATTGTCAAAGAGGTGATTGGTTAAGTGGATGAAGTATGGTGGAAATATGAAGGTGAGGATCATTTATACAATGATCTTACATGAAGAAGAGAAGGGACCAATGATGTTGAAAGCATCTTTGAGAAGGTAGAGGAGGACTATGCCGTAGTTTAAGGCATGTTATGTTGAAGGTGCCAAACATAGGCAAGACCGTGCCCAGTTAGTGGGTGTGGTGAAGGTGGAAGAAGAGGAAAGGTGTGACTATGCCTATAACCTTGGGTTTTTTGAATATGAGTATGTCTAAAACAACCACAGTAGGGAGACCACGCCTATGGTGATCCCCATGGTGTAATTCTAGAGTACCTATGTGAAACGGACAAAGAGAATGACCATATTCATAGTGGAAGTAGCCATAATTGACTGGTAGAGGTGGAATCCAAAACACTTAGCTTAACCATAGTGCATATGGTGATCCCCATGTTGGACTTCTAGTGTACCTATGTGAAATTTCTAAAGAACATGACCATTCCTATAGTGTAAGTGGTTGTGGTCGATGGGTGGAGATGGAAGCCAAAATGCCTAGCCTGAACATAGTGCATGTCATGGTGCTCGATGTGTTGGAGGAAAATGGACAAAATGTTTTCACCAGGCCATGGTGAAGTCTCCATGATTGAGACCTATAGTGAAAGTCGGGAAACACGTATAGGTCCACACTTGTGGTGGAGGTGGTTTTGGTTGACATGTGGAGTAGTAGGCCAAAACGACCAGATCCAGGAGACCAAGCCCATGGTGTTTGGAGTTTTGGAGGAAAAAACAACCAGAAGTTTTTCACTAGGGAATGGTTCATGGCGTGTCTAGATTTGATATTAAAAATCAGGAGGAATACACTCTAGAAATTCTTTAACCGGTCTACAATGTTTCATATGTCATAGGTATCAGTTTTAGACCATGATGTAATTCTAAATCAAAGGAGTTTTTAGTGGTTTAAATGGTTAATTAATGTGGATTAAATTCCATGTTGTAAATGGAGTTTATGGTCCATGAAGCAGTTATGTGGCTGTACTTATGAAGGGAAATCATAGAGGAGTTTTATAAAGGATTTATAGGAAAATTGAATAACCCAATTATATGAAAATAGGTGGCATGTTATTTGGATTGAGATATTCTATTTATCAAGGAGGATTGTGAAGGCCAAGAGGAGAGAGAATATATAGAGACCCTAGCCTTTTACACATAACATTACATGATTTTAATCATAAATAAACATCAGAGTATAATCCAAGGATCATGAAGTCTAGTGTCTTTGAAGACTAGGCACATAATACTTAAAACATTGGAATAAAAAAACACTTCTCTATTTAATCTTAATAAATAGATCCTAAATTCCTTTAAGCCCTTACATTTTCATAGGGTACCCTGAGGATCACATGAAAAAAGGTGTAACACCCCGAGATTTTATGAAAAATGTTCTTTTTAATTTAATTGATGTCTTGTGTTGTACACTACACCAAAAGGAGCTTGAACTACACACATCCCTGACTTGGCTTGCATTACACGCAATCACGACCTTCCACGATAGCGTATGTTGTACGCAATACCGCGTTTCACTAAACAACGATATGTTATATAAACTAGATGTTATGAATAGTAATACCCACTTTTTGAAATTTAATTTTTCAAAATGGACTTCATTTTTAGATTAGGAATATCAGAATTAGCCTAGGGTAAATTTTTGGTATTTTTCTGAAAACTTTCAATTTTTGATGAATAGTGAAAACACTGGGTTACTATTTAAAAACCGAATTTTTATATAAATAATTATTTATTTTATTTAAATTTATTTTAGGTTAAAATTGATACATAGTACCTATATAAGTTCAATGTAATTAATTGGAGTCATTTTATAATAATTTTAGACATATAAAAATTTTATTGAACTTTTCACCGTCTTTTACCCACCTCCTAAGAGAGTTTGAAAATTTACATAAAACTTAATTTTACCGCATCTGTGAGTGGAATTTAAAAAATATGAGAGACACGGTTAATATCAAGGAGTAAAATGTGGTTCAATAAGATAAAAATAATTTTTAGTGAATAGTAACTTTTTACTTTTATTTACCACGGTTAAAAGTAAATAGGGTAATTAAGAGTAAAAATGATATTATTACTACCCTAACACTTGTCCTAATTCTATTGGATAAGTTTAGTTCGAACAAAAATAAACTTAGGGATAAAATATTACCCTTTAGGTCCACTTGGATTAGATTAGGACATTTATTATTATTTTATTAAAATAGTTAAAATCAAAGTTTAATAACTAAAACATTTTTAATATAGAGTTATACATAAGATAAATTCGACTATAAATATTCATTACAAATCTAAAAAGATTTCCTACATAATGGTATTTTATTTATAATTTTTAGACGTTAAATAATTTAATTTATTTATGACACAATGATGATGAAGTAATAACGTTATTAATAAAATATTAACATAATTGATGTTATAAATACCCAAATAAATATAATTTTAGACTTTTTATGAATTACGATAATTTTATAGGTTAATATGACATGTTATTATTGATTTAATTAACTTTTTTCGAACTAATCATACTGCTATAATTTTCACAAAAATCAAGTACCAAATAGTGTCAAAATTGACATAAAATAGTTTTTAAAACAAATATTATATTATTAATTGTTATTTTATTTTTAAAAATCTAAGTTTCGGCCAAATGACTTAGATAAGGATATATATATTAATAATGAACCACATGGGGTTAATTTTGCTTTTTATAGTAAGTTTATTAACCATATAGTGTAAGAAAATAAAAAGACACGGTAAAAGTTAAATTATTTAATTTAGAGTTAAATCAAAATGATAAGGATAAAATAGTAACCTAAACTTGTCTAAAACCTATTGGTTGAGAGGATTTTGACCCATCCCCACCTTAGTTTATAAATAAATCAATTTGGAGCTATTAAAAACCGAATATGACTTTATTATAAAATAATATTTAAAGTTTTCCTAAGGTGCCCCTCTCCTCCCTTATAAAAAGGTTACCCCTTCCCTCTTCTCTTCACACCCTTTTGAGCCTTGAAGCTCAGCCAAACCCTGCCAATTACTCTTCTAAACCTTTATAGTTATATCATAGAGGTTATGGTCTTCTCAAAATACCAACTCTATTTCCCTAAGAATAAGTTTAAAGTAGGTGCGTCGAGGAAGAGGTAATCTCTTCTACCGATCTTTCAAGTTTTCTTTCTTCTTCAACTTCTTCTTATTTAGTTGTTTCATTATAAAGTAATAAAATAAGTATCACTAATATACTGATATGTTATTATAAATATGAAACAACCCCATTTCACCTTCTATCCATCCTACAGAAAACGAAATCACCGTGCGTGCGTACGTATGGAATACCGTCTCCACGCTGTGGTGTAATCAGTTTTTCCACCACCACCTTACTTGGATGGGTATAATGGTGTAAAGAATAAATATATATGGTTATTATAACATCATACCGATTATGAGGTATTATATAATCCACTCCAATTCCATTCAATAATTATGGGAATGATATCATCGCTCGTGCATACGTACGGATTACCGTCTCCACGACGCGATGAGATTCATTATCCATGTTAACCATTCAAGAATGATTATAAAGTATATATAATGAATAATAATGAAATATATGAAATAATTAAGCTACTGAATTTATGTATATATATATATATATATTTCATCTACTTACTTCCATTCAAGTCAATAAGGAAAGGAAAACACCACTCATGCGTACGTACGGCCTACCGTCTCCATGAATGGTGTATTTCATTACATTCATCTATCTATTATATATATATATATACTGAATATATATGATATATAAATCATGATTTACATTCTGTAAGTAAGTAAATCATGATATAAGTAATAATAATATCAAGAACAACAAGTCCAAACAAGTACGATAAATAAAACGATTTTACCCAAAACGATGCTTTAACATGGAATTTACAAAAGAACGGGTAATATAAAGCCATAAGTGAACCATATATGATATAATAAAAATGAATATGATTCTGTAATAAGTAAATGAAATTATTTAAATCATTATATAGTAGGTTTTGATACATAAGAATCATATCGGACCTAAGGTAAGGGATAATTATTCCAATCTCATTCTTATCCGAGATTGTTTATTCGTAAGTATTTACTGGGGTTATATTTTTCATCCATGTCCATAAAAATGTTTTTCCTAAAGTATTTAATATTCTTCAGTGTATGTTTAAAGTCATTTTTAACCCTCTTTGACTTTTAAATTGAGTTATGGAAGGAATCTTTCTTTTGTTTACCATACGAGGAACTTTTTGACTTTTCCGAAAAAAGTACGAGGAGAATTATTTTTTTAACTTATACAGCCTAAATGGATTTTTACATTTTTATAATGTCTTATTTTCATGAATCTTCATGTACAATATTTCATGATTATTTTCAAAAAAAATACTTTTATGAAATTTTGTTAAAAGAAAATGATTTTGAAGAAGAAAGGATATTTTCCTCAAGAATTCATTTCAAGTGTTTTATCAAAACTATTTTCCATATAAGATGGAATTATTTAATATGTGTATGTTTCAAGTATAATTTATCTATGATTTACATGCTTTCACTTTTCTTATGATGAAATGATATCCATTTTTTTGTATGGATTATGTTATGATGGCATGATGTTTATGAAACCCATTTTATACTTTGGGTAATGATGAATGATTTATGATCATGTTATGGCACAAGTAAGAATGATTTCATTATGAGATGGGTGGGACCTATATCTCCCTCCAATGCATTGGGTAAATATTTATATCTCATGAGATAGACATGGATGGAATGGTAAGTTAATCTGGTTCAGTGATACAGGACTGGAACGAGGAGTGAACTCGATTCAGAAAGGGACTTTGTCCACTAAGATGGTCTTGGCAGCAATGCCTTGGCTACTATGGAAATAATGTCATGTGATTAATGTTTTTCCACAATTAAAAGTTTTATTTCCAAGCTATTTTATCATGATTGATGTTCCATTATGATCTATTCCTTACGTACTTCCATGTTTTATGTAATTGCTCAAGATTTCGATGTTTAAACATTATGTTCATGTTTTTATGTTCAAATGTATATGGTTTGTTTTATTTTCTCCATGATTACCCTTACTGAGAATTTGAGCTCACCATTTATATTTTTTATTTTCCCTAGGATATAAATAAAGGTTTTAGGTAAGAAAACAAAAGGGGAAGATCTTTATGGGAGATTTTGAATATCTTTCACCACGATTAGAAGATTATGTTCCGACTTTCCAAAGACACTAAACTATTACGGTGCTTCGGTGTTTGTTTTTGTTATGTATTAAGTATTCTAAAAAAGTAATGTAATGTCCATGTACGTCAAGATTTGGGTCTCTACAGTTGGTATCAGAGGTTCGGTTTAGTCAACCTTTGGAAACTAGGATGCGAGAACTTTAGTGAGATCCCTAGAGATATTTCTAAGGTATGTGTAGGGATGCCCCTAAGGTTAAGTATAAGTATTGGTTATAGTCATAGAATTATGGAAACGATATTATAATTAAACCTAAGATGTTAGATATTGAAGTTACTCCCCCTTGATTATGATTTTGGCCTCTCACACTATTCTTTTTGGGTTTTAGAAAATGGCTGGAAACAGGAAGATTCACGATAATGGAGGATATGATGGACAATGGAATGATATTATTCATGAGCAACCAAATGAAATTGGATCTGGAAGTCCACATATCGTTATTATGCCTAATCAGAAATCTCATAATATGATCAATAATCTCAACTTTGGTAAGTTTCCCAACTCAGCTAATAAGAGAAAGATGGAGTTTCATGATGATCATAGAGGAAAGAAAGTTCAATTTCCCTCATGTAAATCATGTGGGAAGAGGCATCAGGGATAATGTTTCAAAGGAACTGGAAGATGATTTGGGTGTGCAAAAGAAGGACATAAAGCTAGTAATTATAAAGGAAAAGGTTCAGTTAACACCATGGACAAGGATAATGGTATTGCTAAGACATAAACAACGGTTAAGTGTTTTAAATGTGGAATGTACGAGCATTATACAAACAAATTCCCTAAGTGAAAATCTCATAAATAGAATCAACATGGTCATATGGGTAGTATTTATGTGTATGAAGAGACTACAAATGATATATGAGATGGAAGAAATGATGAAGCTCAGTTAGTGGTTTAAGAAGGTAGTGTAATGATTGTATGTTTATCAAGAATAATGTATGGTACTATGGAATAAAGAAAAATCTAAGGATTGTTACACTGTTGCCTTTTCTTGAGTTTTGAAAGTATATGTTGAATGGTACTGGTAACCATGAAAGGTTATTCATATATTTTTGGAATGCACCTAATTTGCGCATAAAGAAGGGATAAGAAGATAATGAAATGTTTGATAGTATTAATGAGCTCATGACTAATATAAGGAAAAAGTGATATCATGGTTTGAGTATATAGAATTTTTGGGATTTTGGTATATGGAAAGAGTTACCTTGTGACAACATTCATGTTTTTACTATGGTTCAAGAGAATACATGATTAAGATATTCACATGTTTGGAATGTGAACAACAAGATACATCGTATGATATATGGGGGATAAATGATGGTATTCACATGCTCGATAGATGACATTTCTAGTAATTGTTTTATTTATACTATGATCTTGGATAGAAGTATTTTAGATAAGCCTAAAGATTGGAATTAACACTACCACAAAACTGGGCAAGGCCAGCGCCACCCCTTTATCAGCGCTAACGAAAAAGCGCTGATAAAGGGGGGGGGGCTTTATCAGTGCTCAAAAAAGCACTGATAAAGAGTGCCTTTATCAGCGCTAAAAAAGCGCTGATAAAAGTACCCCTTTATCATCACTTTTTTTTAGCGCTGATAAAGGGGGGGCCTTTATCAGCGCTTTTTTTAAAAGTGCTGATAAAGGGTCGACTTCAAAAAAAAAAATTAAAAAAATTAAAAAAAATATATTAATATATAAATATATTTATATAGTTATATTGATATAAATATAATATATAATTTTTAAATATATTTTAGATAAGTATAAATGTACATTTACACTTAATATACTTAATATATAAGATATTTAGTGAAAATGGATTCTTAAAAAATAAAAAAAATATTTTTAATTAATAATTTGATAATTATTATGGAGTAATAGTCATTTAATAACAATTTTATGAATAAAAAAATAAAAAAATTAAAAAAAGATCCAAAATATGTTGAAAATGCAACTCAAACTTCAAACGGCCATAACTTTTGATCAAGGTGTCTATTTGAGCTCTACCACACATCAAATCGAAGCCTACGACGAGCTCTACGTCGCTGTGAGCTGGGGGGACCCTGGTCAAGCGTTTTTCAAGGCCAAAAGAGGCCTAGAAGTCCTCTAAAACTGAATTTTTAGTCGGGGTACCCAGATTTTTTAACATTTTGTCAATTTTCAGCCTCGTTTAAGGGGTTATTATTGGATTTTTTTGGTGGGGATTGAATTTATTCCAAGGTATTACATTCATATTGATATTATATCTTTGAAATTTTATCGTTTTTTATAATGCACTGCTATTTATAATCAAATATATAACTATATGTACATATTTTTTTATATATTCACACCTAAAAATTAAATTTTTTAAATAAATAATTAAATATATTTACATATAAAATATACTAGCTTTATCTAAATAATAACTAATATCCATTTTATTTAAAATACCAATATATGAATATTTATATAACTACTATATATTAATATAACTCTCTATATATTAATATAACTATATATATATATTAATATAACTATATAACTATATATATTAATATAAATATATATTATTGTATGAATAAATATAACAAAATATATATATAAATAAATAGGTATATCATGAATAAGAGAACAAATCAATATAGGGTAGTGGCAAAGGCTTTAGGTGCGCATGAGGGAGGTCTCGAGATCAAATCCGGGTGGAGGAAAGGGCGCGTGCGCAAGGGTGATTTAAAGGGATAGCGCTGATAAAGGGTGTAGGAGGTGTGGGCGGGCGCTGGACATGCGGGAAAGCACTGATAAAGGGGGACTCAAGCGCTGTAAAAATCCCCCCCTATGAGATTGGTAGTATTTTATTTATTTTTTTTTAATTTATTTTTATTTTTATCAGCACTTTTTTTTAGCACTGATAAAAGGGGTCTTTATCAGCGCTTTTTGGAGCGCTGATAAAGGGGACCCCCCCTTTATCTTCGCCGGCATTATCAGCGCTTTTTCTAGCGCTGTTAATGGACATTTTTAGCACTGATAAAAGCCATATGTGTAGTAGTGGAATTAAGTTAGACATAAGATAATATTTTTTAATACTAGAACTTTTTTCTATTTTATTGCAGGAATGTTATTATAATGTAGTTCTAGAAAAAGGGACAACCTACAGGATGAGAGACAACCCATCGCGTCAGACAAGGCTGTGGGAATTGAACCCACAACCGAAGTGCGACAGTCCTTTATTTCCTACCACTGGCTTACAGGAAGTCCCTGGTTAGTAGAAACTAGTTTTATTAAGCAGTATGATAGATGAAGTATAAGTCCAATTTTGGAATCATATATGATTAACCTTACCATAGATGGACTTATGTATATTTGATAACTTTTGCTAACCTTTTGTTTGAGACATATGGAATGACCCATCATTCTATCACATGATCTCCTAACACTTCACGAATGAAAAATTCAACTTCATTTCTTTAAGAGATGAAGTGGAAATTGTTCAAGGCATGAAAAATGGTGAGATTATACTGAAATAAAGTAAGTATTTCTTCTAATTCAAATTATTCAACTTTAGGGAAATCATCTTGAAAACCAAAAATGTTGTCCTAGTGCCCTTGTATCCGATGAATCAGATGGTACCTTAGATCATCACAAATTTATGGCTTTCTGATTGTTGGCTTTTTCATAGCCATGTTCTCTACTACTCTCCATCAGAACTTGATGGTTAGATTTCTCTTCCATATCCATATTTTCACCTATGTTCTCCTATGTGGAAACCCAGTGGTTAGTTAATTTGGGTAACTGTTATGTTCCATACTTTAGTTTTTAAAGATAATTTTTGGTATTCCTTTTTACGATGTGGGTTTCTATTAAAACTTTTGAGTAGTAAACCATTTATAACCCCGACGAATTTCGAGGGCGAAATTCATTTTAAGGGGGGTAGAATGTAACACCCTGAGATTTTATGAAAAATGTTCCTTTTAATTTCATTGATGTCTTGTGTTGTACACTACACTAAAAGGAGTTTTCACTACACGCATCCCAGAATTGTCTTGCATTACACGCAATCGCGACCTTCCACGATAGTGTATATTGTACGCAATACCGAGTTTCACTAAACAACGATATATGATATAAACTAGCCGTTATGAATAGTAATACCCAATTTTTGAAATTTTATTTTTCAAAATGGACTTCATTTTTGGATTCGGAATATCAAAATTAGCCTAGGGTGAATTTTTGGTATTTTTCTGAAAACTTTCAATTTTTGATGAATAGTGAAAACACTAGGTTACTATTTAAAAACCAACTTTTTATATAAATAATTATTTATTTTATTTAAATTTATTTTAGGTCAAAATTGATACATAATACCTATTTAAGTTCAATTAAATTTATTGGAGTCATTTTATAATAATTTTAGACATATAAAAATTTTATGAACTTTTCACCGTCTTTTACCCACCTCCTATAAGAGTTTGAAAATTTACATAAAACTTAATTTTACCACTTTTGTCAGTGGAATTTAGAAAATCTGAGAGACATGGTTAATATCACGGAGTAAAATTTGGTTCAATAAGATAAAAATAATTTTTGGTGAATAGTAACTTCTTACTTTTATTTACCACAGTTAAAAGTAAATAGGGTAATTAAGAGTAAAAATGATATTATTATTACCCTAACACATGTCCTAATTCTATTGGATAAGTGTAGTTCGACCCAAAAAAACCTTAGGGAAAAAATATTACCCTTCAGGTCCACTTGGATCAGATTAGGACATTTATTATTATTTTATTAAAATAGTTAATATCAAAGTTTAATAACTAAAATTTTTTTAATATAGGGTTATACATAAGATAAATTCGACTATAAATATTCATTAGAAATATAAAAATATTTCCTACATAATGGTATTTTATTTATAATTTTTAGACATTAAATAATGTAATTTATTTATGACACAATGATGATACATTAATAGCGTTATTAATGAAATATTAACATAATTGATGTTATAAATACCCAAATAAATGTAATTTTAGACTTTTTATAAATTCCAATAATTTTATAGGTTAATATGATATGTTAGTATTTATTTAATTAAATTTTTTAGAACTAATAATGCTGTTATACTTTTTACAAAAATCAAGTACCAAATAGTGTCAAAATTGACATAAAATAGTTTTTTAAAAAATATATTATATTATTAATTGTTATTTTATTCCTAAAAATCTAAGGTTCAGCCAAATGAATTAGATAAGGATATATATATTAATAATGAACCACTTGGGGTTCGTTTGGCTTTTTATAGTAATCTTATTACCCATATAGTGTAAGAAAACAAAAAGACACGGTAAAAGTTAAATTATTTAACTTAGAGTTAAATCTAAATGATAAGGATAAAATAGTAACATAAACTTGTCTAAAACCTATTGGTTGAGAGTATTTAGACCCATCCCAACCTTATATTCGAAATAAATCAATTTGGAGCTATTAAAAACTGAATATGACTTTATTATAAAATAATATTTTAAGTTTTCCTAAGGTGCCCCTCTCCTCCCTTATAAAAAGGGCACCCCTTCCCTCTTCTCTTCACACCCTTTTGAGCCTTGAAGCTCGGCCAAACCCTGAAAATTATTCTTCTAAACCTCTCTAGTTATATCATATATGTTATGGTCTTCTAAAAATACCAACTCTAGTGCCCTAAGAAGAAGTTTAAAGGAGGTGCGTCGAGGAAGAAGTAATCTCTTCTACCGATTCTTTCAAGTTTTATTTCTTCTTCAACTTCTTCTTATTTAGTTGTATAATTATAAAGTAATAACATAAGTATCACTAATATAATGATATTTTATTATAAATATGTAACAACCCCATTTCACCTTCTATCCATCCTACAGAAAACGAAATCACCGTGCGTGCGTACGTACGAAATACCGTCTCCACGCTGTGGTGTAATCAGTTTTTCCACCACCACCTTACTTGGATGGGTATAATGGTATAAAGAATAACTATATATGGTTATTATAAAATAATATTGATTCTGAGGTATTATATCATCCACTAAAATTTCATTCAATAATTATGGGAATGATATCATCGCTCGTGCGTACGTACGGATTACCGTCACCACGACGCGATGAGATTCATTATCCATGTTAACCATTCAAGAATGATTATAAAGTATATATAATGAATAATAATGAAATATATGAAATAATGAAGCTACTGAATTTATATATATATATATATATTTCATCTACTTACTTCCATTCAAGTCAATAAGGAAAGGAAAACACCACTCATGCGTACGTACGGCCTACCGTCTCTATGAACGGTGTATTTCATTTCATTCATCTATCTATTATATATATATATATATACTGAATATGTATGATATATAAATAATGATTTACATTCTGTAAGTAAGTAAATCATGATATAAGTAATAATAATATTAAGAACAACAAGTCTAAACAAGTACGATAAATAAAATGATTTTACCCAAAACAATGCTTTAACATGGAATTTACAGAAGAACGGGTAATATAAAGTCATAAGTGAACCATATATTATATAATAAAAATTAATATGATTCTGTAATAAGTAAATGATATTATTTAAATCATTATACAAGAGGTTCTGATACATACGAAGCATATCAGACCTAAGGTAAGGGATAATTATTCCAATCTCATTCTTATCCGAGATTGTTTATTCGTAAGTATTTACTGGGGTTATATTTTTCATCCATGTCCATAAAAATGTTTTTCATAAAGTATTTAATATTCTTCAATGTATTTTTAAATTAATTTTTACCCCTCTTTGACTTTTACATTGAGTTATGGAAGGAATATTTCTTTTGTTTACCATACAAGGAACTTTTTGACTTTTCTGACAAAAGTACGAGGAGAATGCTTTTTTTAACTTATACGGACTAAACGAATTTTTATAGTTTTATAACACCTTATTTTAATGAATCTTCATGTACAATATTTCATGATTATTTTCAAAAAAAATCATTTTATGGCATTTTTTGAAAAGAAAATGATTTTGAAGAAGAAAGGATATTTTCCTCAAGAATTCATTTCAAGTGTTTTATCAAAACCATTATTCATATAAGATGGCATTATTTCATATGTTTATGTTTCAAGTATAATTTCTCTATGATTTACATGGTTTAACTTTTCTTATGATGAAATGATATCCATTTTTTTGTATGGATTATGTTATGATGGGATGATGTTTATGAAACCCATTTTATACTTTGGGTAATGATGAATGATTTATGATCATGTTGTGGCACAAGTAAGAATGATTTCATTATGAGATGGGTGGGACCTATATATCCCTCCAATGAATTGGGTAAATATTTATATCTCATGAGATAGACATAGCTGGAATGGTAAGTTAATCTGGTTCAGTGATACAGGACTGGAACAAGGAGTGAACTCAATTCAGAAAGGGACTTTGTCCACTAAGATGGTCTTGGCAGCAATGCCTTGGCTACTATGGAAATCATATCATGTTTTTAATGTTTTTCCACAATTACAAGTTTTATTTCCAAGCTATTTTATCATGATTGATGTTCCATTATGATCTATGCCTTACATACTGCCATGTTTTATGTAATTGCTCAAGATTTCGATGTTTAAACATTATGTTCATGTTTTTATGTTCAAATGTATATGGTTTGTTTTATTTTCTCCATGCTTACCCTTAATGAGAATTTGAGATAACCCTTTATATGTTTTCTTTACCCCAGTATATAAAGAAAGGTTTTAGGTAAGAAAACAAAAGGGGAAGATCTTTATGGGAGATGTTGAAGATCTTTCACCATGATTAGAAGATTATGTTATGAGTTTCCAAAGACACTAAACTATTATAGTCCTTCAGTGTTTGTTTTTGTTATGTATTAAGTATTCCACAAAAGTAGTGTAATTTCCATGTACATCAATATTTGGGTATCTACAAAAGGTATGAGCTAAAAGCCCAATAAGGTATTAAACATAAGAATAATGCTTTAGCACAAGGGTTAGAGATCATGACATAATGATATAAAGCGGCATGTAGAATCATAACATATAAACATTGGATCATATAAAAATGAATTCATAGTATTTTTTAAGAAACATAAATCATCACTTTATCACAAGTCAAGGCTTGTCGCAAATATAGAATCACATGTCAAGGTTAACCACCAAGACCGTTGCACACGGTAGCAGGAGTCAAGGCTAACTGCCAAGACCATTGCACATAACGTCTCATGAGACTAAACTTTACCCAATGCATTGGATCACTATCTGGGCACACCCATATTAACATGTTCATGAATATGATTTCCACATAAATAATCATACATAATCAATCTTACATAAACATAAGGGGACCCATGAAGATAAATGGGTATCACATTCATGTCATAAAGTATAATGAATGGGCGTATCATAAAAGTGTTCACGAGAGAAAGTAATTAATACATAAATGGAAATTAATAAGGTAAAATGATCATATAATATGGTAAGTGATTTAAAACAGAAGTGACAACATTTAAGAAGAGTATTTAGGAAATTATTAGCATTAAAACATTTTAGTGCGATTTAAAGAAAACACTAAAAAGAATTTAAAATCAAAAGAGAATAATCTTTTATATAAAACCAAAAGTGAAAAAAGAGGGGTTTAATAATAAAAATACCAATTTTATAACAAAAAATTTGGATTAAAGTAAATGGTAGAGTGCACTTAAAATTGGGTAAAAATTTGGGAAGTTCCCTTAAAATGAGTTTGCTTATTAGGAAGTATCGAGGAGGGAATCACTTAAAATAATGTATATCCCTGAAAGAGAATGAGGGATGGATCTTGAAACATGATTTTGGAGAATATAAACAGTTTGTAAAAGTTTTACATAAAAATAAAATACAACTTCATTTGGGTAAAAAGAAATATAGAGCAACCCGAAGGAATAAAGGAGGTTCGGGTAAAATCCCTTACGGAATATCAGCATGGTATCAAGTGTACTTAGGTCTTAATGAGAGATAAAAGGATTTATCATATTTTATAAATCATGAGGGAATTATGGGTAAGGTGAAAAATAATACCCCACTATTAGGAGTTATACTTGAAAGGGAATAACATAGAAGAGATTCTTGAATAAATGTGAGAAACAGATGATCCCTTACCTTAAGTACGATGGTGTTCTCCCATTGATATTAATGACCTGAATAATCAAATTAGGTTAATTAATTAATAATTATATAACCTATTTTACATGTAAATTATTTATTATAACCTTTTTGATCTCATTAATAACCTTTTTTATTGGTTATGAGGTTCAATTTCATTGTTCGTGTTTGTTTGTTTCATGTTCAGTTTACTTATATACATTAACAGATAAACATGTATGGTGAGAGTGGTTTTACAGAATTGAAGTTATAAGAAATTATTGAACATAAAATATATTAAATGGTTTTAAAATTCATTTTTTTATTTAGATTTAAGGTGAATTATTATATAAAACATTAATGATAAACTCTTGGATTAATGTGGCGATTTTTCTCACAATTAACTTGTTTTGTATTATTATTTTACATCATGAATTTATAAGGATTATAGAAAATTAAATAAGATAAAATAAATATATTATTATCTTTTTTAACCATTAAAATGGTTTCATGACCATTCTAGAAGATGGTAAAGCAAATTGAAAACCCGTTGTCCTTGAATGTGATAAATCAACACATCTCAAACGGTGTTTTCATTTATAGTATAAAAGGAGGGAGAAGGAGATATTATGATAAAAAATACCATTAGAATAATATAATTATATTAAATTTATGTTTCTAGATTTATAATACTATTTGGGTGAAGGGAGGTGATGAAAGTAAAAATAAAATAAAAGAACTTGAAAGAAAATGATAGAAAAGAAGAGAAATTTACCTCTTGATTTAATCTTCCTTGAGAGCCTATTAAGAGGAGATGATTTGGTATTTTGTGGAGACAAAAGGCTTCTGGACATGGGTGAGGATATTGGTGAGTGATTAGACTTATGTATGGCACAAGGATTAAGAGGAGTGAAGAGAAGAGGGGAGTGTGGGTGGTTTTTATAGTGGAGGAGAGGAGTGAATTTTGAATATTTAATTCATTATTTAATTATTTTGGTCATGAAAAGAAATAGTGTTTGATTATTGTGACAAAAAAATAGTAATAAGTTCATGTGAGTTTGAACCAATGGCCATTTACATCATCCATGACTTAAACATGATGCAGAAATTCAGGTTTTAGCATTTATTGTGAATTATCGTATTTTACTATTCATAAAAAATTCATGTATTTTAGAAAAATCCAAAAAATTCACCCTAACCATTTTTTGATGTGTATAATCCAAAAATAAATCCATTTTTTAAAAATAATTTTCTAAATATGATTAATTTAATTTTTAAATAAAATCATAATTTATTTTAAAAAACAACATTAAAACTATAACTCGTTTTATAACACCTTGAAAAATTAATCAAGGTCCCATAAAATTATATTATAACCATAATAAAATAAAATAAAAATTTATGATGAAATTTTATGAAAATAAATTTCTATTTTAAATTATTAAATTAATCATAAAATTGTAATTAAAATATTTAAGACATACAAAAATACCAATACTTATACTATGATCGTTTTTAACTTATAAGATGTCTAAATTGTATTTGTACATTCATGGGTGAAGTTTCTATTTTTTTTCCAACTTACTATTCATTACTATTCATAAGGGTATGTTTTTATTTATAAGGGTATGTTACTATTTATCAAAAACTAAGTTGATTCTCTTAGACTCTAAATATCTTACTAAATGCAACCGTGTATGTCAGATTTTTGAAATTCAAAATACAAAAGTGAAAATATTATGTTTAAAGGTCACATAATACTTAGTAGTTCATTGTGTTTTGATTTCATGTGATTATATGACATAATTATAAGAAAGTAATTTATATTGATAAAACATTAGGTTGTTACAGAATAGATATAGAGAGCACATTGAATATCTGATTCTCAGAGAGAAGGATTTGTTCCAGGCAAGGGGCTAGAATCTTGAAGGAGTTGGCATCCATTGAAGATATTTCCAATGAAATGAGGATTCATCATTGTTGTGTAGTGAAGGAGGTATTCCATACTTGCTATGTAAAGTGAGGAAAAGGTTCTACATCAAGGAATTATTCACATTTTTTGGAGGAACAACCCAAGTGGACTTCTATAGATCATTTATCAATATTTGAGGATGCATTCCATGCATGTGATTCTAGAGAAGGGACCTACATGTCCATAAAATTTGTGGAGGTGATCCTTTCCACTGATAGTGATCATTAGGAGTAACATTTGAGGGAGTGACCCTTGGGAATTAGTGATATGTCCCTAAACCTTAGATAAGGATTTCACTATCCCAAATAAGTTGTAAGGGGAGTGACCCTTGTGATGAGCAATGAGCTCAATAGTGATTTTGGTGCACAATACATCATTAATGCATGCTCTTTGTATGTATCCCAGTGAGGGTGAACCAAATAAATTCTCATGTCCATATTTTATTTATGCATTCACATAAAAAAAGATCAAGAAACCTAAATAATATATGGTTAAAGAGCATAACAAGTGGCCCTCAAGGTTGAGAGGTCAAGATAATTTAGGGAAAGTGAGACAATAAAGGATCAAGTTTTTTTAATTAGAAGACATTAGAAAACTTTATTTACCCCAAGGTAATCTCACTCTAAGCCCCAATTTAGTGACAAAAAACTACCCATCTCTACATAACATGAGGGATCATTGATGATGGGGATTTTTCAAAAACCCCTCACCAATAATTTCTTATTACCTAAACATGAAATATAGTGAACTCTTAGGGATGATCTCTCGAGGAGGCCACTCACACACATCAATTTTCTATTGTCACTATTTAAAACTAGAATATACTATTATAATAAACTACTAATATAATGGGTGGTGGGTTTAAAAATGAATGTGATATATAAATACATAAATGAAGTGAAAACATAAATATGTTAGTGAAGAAGAAACAATTCGTTCATGGGAGTTCACAGTAATGCTATTCTTTAAAATATTAATTTTCAATATTTCACTCAATGTTAAGATCAACCCTATCACTCAACACCATTCCATTAAATTTTTATTATCCCACACCAACCATCTTCATGAAGGTAAATACTCCATCACATCATCACCAAAATTTTACTCCACCGTGTATGCACTATTATGATGATTAAGGAGAGGAATAAAAATTAAATAAGAAAAAGAACTCAATAGTAGGAAAGCAGGGTGAACCCTTTACCAAAACTAGTTTCCCCAATATTGAAATTCCCAGAATAAAATAAATAAGAAACATTAAATCAAAATGAACTCAAAAACACCACCACCCCCCCCCCCTCGAACAACAATGAGGGTTAGTTCTCAATTTTCATGGAGATTAGAAGGAGCACGAAAGAAAAAAAATAGAAAATGAAAACATAAGGGGAACAGGGGAAGAAAACCAAACTAATATGTATTTATAATACAAAACTCTATTTTATCATTATAACCCCTACATAGCTACACAAAATGGACAACCAAAGTTGACAACCCTTTGAAATGGAGAGGGCGATACATTTTTATAGTGAGGGGAGTGGAAGATTTTGGCTCTATTTTTTTCTATGAAATCTTCCATGTGATTGGAATAGTAAATGAAATTTTTTTATTTTTTATTATATAAAGTTTTTAATTTATTTATTCCCCCTTATCCCACAAAATTTCACTCTTTTTGGACATTTTTATATGAAGTTATGACCACATCATTAAAAAAAATATTTATGCCTTGGTAGTCTGTTCGTATTCCCATGATCTGACTAAACATGCATTTATATCATTGATGATGGCCAAATATTGAGTGTTAATAGTCAAATAAAATGTTCCTAATAATCTTCTCATACTCCATGTGAAATTTAGGATCCTCTAGGTTGTCTATTTTTTTAGATATGGGCCCATCTCCAAAATCCGTTCAATCTAGGCACATATTACAAGGCTCAACTTGTGAGATTTATTTGAGCTTCATAATTTTGGAATCATAATTGGGTCCAATTGAATAAAATGTAGCACATAAACTTTTAAAGCCTCAAAAAATTAATTTCACAATTTGTATTAGTTTATAAGAATATATGGCCAAAATACTAATACTATGTAAAAATATTTAAATTCAAAAATTAGGTCATTTTCACAATTAAGCTCAAATTATTAATAAAACATAAAATTATGATAATTAACCTTAAAATATGAAATTTGTGGGATTAAAAAATTGAATTATAGAATTATATCTATGAAATTATGAGTTTATCAATCCCCCACTCTTAAACATTACACTCATGTCAATCATCAAATATTCAAATCAAAATCCACACCAAAATCAAAAGTGAGAAATTTTAAATTTCTTTTAAAAAATGGAATTTTATCATGTATCATCTATGAAAAAAAATTACCTTTCATTTACATATCTTACATTTAAATTAATTGAACCTCAAAAATCCATCCATGACCCAATCACAACTTTCCTTACATTGAATTTTATGTCACTCTTTATTCAAGAGAAATGGAATCTAGAGTTATACTAATACTTGGAAAGTGCATGAATCTTTATATTCTTCTAATAATTATCATATATACACACCATGATACATAACAATGTTATTAATCTTGATGCATTTTTGAATTTGAATTCTATGGATAAGGGTCAGTGGGTAAAAAAATTCAAAATTCAAGGCTAGAAATAGGAGGTTTAACACTTTAATACCAATGCATGAATATTCAAGTGATAACCATGAAATATACCCCACTCAATTATCCTTAAATATTTACACCACAAAACCTTTTACATGGTTCATGAGTCAATAAGTTAATACAATGAATGATTTCATCCCAATTCTCCAATTTTCTATTTTTTTTCTTTCTAATTTTTTCTTTTTTTTTCATGAAAGATGATATGACAATAAAATAAAATTAAAGAATGAAAATCATGCCCTTTATTTTTAAGAGGTTAATGAGACACAAATGTAAGCAGAATGAATAATTCTATCTCATCTTTATTTTTTAATTTTTTTGGGAGAACCAGATGATTGAAACGAAGCACAATGAATGAAAGTGACTCATTCCCATTATTAAAATGATCAAGATTTTTAAATAAACCTCACACCACCCTGCAATGAGTTGCATCCCAAATAACACACATGAAAGACCCTTCCCATACATTCAAATTTGAAATATCCATGAAAAAATATTAATAGTGAAGGTAGTTAAGGAAAAATTGGCTTCTAATGTGGATTAAAATTATAATTCATTTCTATTATTCTAAGGTTTAATCATGGGTAAATTTAAATGTGATTATCAAGTTAAAATATTTCTTGCCAAAAAAATTCCAAATTTACATTAAAAACATTTTATGAACTCTGAATCTTTGAAAGAGAATAATCAAAAGTTCTAATTTTTACAAAAAAATTAAGTTTCTCTCAAGAAAGTGTGGGCATTCAGAAGAAAATAACAAAAGGGTTTAGAATACCTCATAGGATGTGGAACAAAATAATTTGAGTCATTTATTTATGGGAATGGATTTAAAGAATTGGACAAACTTATAAAAATGATTGAAAATAAAAATCCAATAAAATTTTTCCACATTAACAATCATTTAAAATACATTTTATCCAAAATTAAGAAAACTCTCTCAAAATAAATTCAAGTATGAAAAATGAAAACATATATTCATTAAATATTAAATTTCCTAAAAAAAGAAAAATTAAAAATAAAATATAAAAAATAATCCTAAATAGGCTGACACTCCTACCACACATAGATTTCAATAGCATTCATTTAAGATCAATAAAATAAAAATATAAGGGTAGAAAAACCAAAGAGAATGAAAGATAGAACTTAAATTTATTTTTATAATGGAAACTTGTGTTAAAATCCTAGTTTATACCACTTAAACCTAGAAATAATGAACAAAAAAATATATAAAATTATTGAAAAAGAAATATAAATTGAAAGGAAGTGGTATATAACTTTATTTGACCCCTAAAGTGGGTACTAGTTTTTTACTACCTCCAGTTGGAAGTTCCAGTGGTCACCCAAAGTCTGATGGTGGATGTGGCTTGAATGATTTAAACCACCATATTTTTTTTCCTTCCAATGTACACTCCTTCACATAGGTTGTAGATGAATACATGGATAGAGTAAAACTATTCCATCCCCTTAGTAATGTAGTATAGTTTTCAAGGTAGGGGAAAAGGAAAAATGGGTCCTATTCGTTTACTACCACTAGTTGTGTGACCTATTCAACTTTAACATCCATGGATTTATTATAACACCTTTTGAGTCACTGGTACATATATTTTTGAGTTTTTTTTGTCTTTTTTTTTTTTGGGTTTTCCTAGGTGTTGGGTGTCAGAAACTGGTTTTTGGGGAAAATAGACCTTAGTGAATGGTTGATGCACTTTTTATCTAACCATGTAGCTAACCATGCAAGGGTGTCTATTTAGGGTAAAATGTGATTTTTAATGGGTTTAGCATGGTTTTTCAAACTATAGAAGACCTAGGTGTAGTTGTACAACTTGGTTTGGGGAGATAAGAGAACCCACATCGTCGAAACATGGGTTTTCCTACCATACAATCAAACTGTGAGAGTTTTTCAACTCACTAAAAAACTTTTGTTTTTACCAAAATACCCTTATGAGATTTTAAGTTATCATCTCTATTTTATATACCATTACATGATAATCCCCTTCCCCAAGATTTGGATCTTTTACCCTCTCCTCTTAGTGGATTCATCTTGATTCCAAGGTGTTTTGGATTGAGGTAAGTCATAATCTTCAATATTTCTTCACCCTTTCCTCCTTATCTTCATTTTTTCTCCCATTTTAATAGAAGTATGAAAACCTAGTGGGTGGTTTGGGAGAATATATGGTTTTAATGTGGGTTTGGTTTGATTTCTTGTGGTTTAGGTGTGTTAGGTCTTCTTCATCCTAAATCTAGTGGTTGTCATCAAAGGTGATGAGTTTGGAACCATTTCCAAGATAGGTGTCTCAATTTAATGGCATTTTCCATGGCTTACTTTTGAATTCTCAATCTAATTTGGTTTGTGTTTGTTAAATTTTAATTTAAATTATTTATTATTGATATTTATTCTATGTTTTATGTGATCATTGTTTTTATATTAGTAATTTAATGTTTAAAGTGGATTTTCCAAAGGTAGGTGGATTAAGTGCTCTCCAAGAATTTGATTAAATGTATCAAAATAGTTTTATGTTTTAAAATGGATGTCTAAAGAGGTTTTAGAAATGGTTTTACCTTGAGGAAGGTGTTTTATCAAAATAGGCATGTTTTTTTTATTAAAATGACTTGTGATGTAGCTTTTGATGTATGACACTTGTGATGTGGATATTTTTGGCATTGAGTAGCACTTGAGATAATTGGGATGTGAGTGGTTATTCTCCAAGGGAACGAGATATCCTTTGATAGTAAGATTAAGAGAGATTTTTCTTATTTTCCAAGGGTCCAAGATAGAATTTGGGAGGAAGACCAAGAGATCTTCATTTTTTACCAAGATATGGATAGATATCTTGGGAGTTGGGCCTAGGAAAGACCATTAGAGATTCCTCTTTGTTTAGTTGGATAAAAAAATATATATTTTAGACTCACTCAAATTATTCCCATATTGTTTTATCCCTTATCACACATTACTAATGTCAGGTTGATTTACATGATTTTATGCATTATGATAGGATCTTGAGGATGGTCCCATTT
The DNA here is from genome assembly GCA_963277665.1 of Viscum album. NCBI lineage: Eukaryota > Viridiplantae > Streptophyta > Magnoliopsida > Santalales > Viscaceae > Viscum > Viscum album. The sequence goes on along the minus strand of OY728162.1, from coordinate 618,537,761 downwards.
TCTCCTAGAGGGATCTTGTGAGCACACTTCTACTCCATCTAGGGTTCTTCCCCTTGGATTTAGACCGACTTTACATTTCATCCCATTTACTATCTTCACATTTATATCCTTCCTCTCTTTAGTCGTTTTGACATTATTGGTTTGTTATCTCTTCTATGATGACCCAGGTTTCCCTTTCTTTGAATATTATTCATCTCTTTTTATAGTACTTCCCCTCCTCTCTAGTTCAACTAGTTCTATTTTTGGTGGTTTTTTCGCTGGCATTTCATGGATGTCTTTTACTTAGATCTCCACTCTTATCATCTGAACCTTCATGATAAAATCCATATTGGTTTGTCACGAAGGAAGTCCAATGGTTTGGGATTGTGGTGGTGTAAGTTTCAGTGACTTTCCCCTTGACTCGTTCACCCTCCTCTTCTCTTGATACCCTTACCCTTGTGCTTGATCTTAGTTGGATCAGTATGAGAGTGTTTGTGGTGGTTTTATGATAGTGTTGGTGGTTTCAAGTTGGTGTTGGGGGATTGATTTGGATGGTGAAAAATACCTCCTTGGTTTATAGTTTAATCAGATGGTTTGGGGTTGCATATTTCTACTCTTTCTTCCCAGTAATTATAATGTTTTCTTCAGACCTCTATTTTCATTTTCTGATGGTGTTCTAATCTCTTTTTTGGCCATGATAGATCATCATCGATGTTTTCTATGGGTGGATGGTGCTAGATTTTTCAAGGCTCATTTTGGAGGTCTTACCGCTCTTAATCTTCTCTAGATTCCAGGTCCACTACCCCTTTCCAGGTCAGTTGGGTGTGTTGGTATTAGAGGAGGTTCCAAGATGTGCTTGTGAAAGCAGCATGGTGTTCCTGGAGTAGCTTCATATCATGGGTTTGATGGTTTGTGGTGTTTCAATTTGGTGTTTTACGGTGGTGATGAGGGACTCTAGTGTTGATGAGGGACTCAGGTGGTAGGTTATCTCCGATGACTGGTGTGATGATTAGATGGTGATAAAGATGGTAGTGATAGGATGGAAGTGATTATGATGGTTAATAATGATGTAAGGATATGTGATGTGGGTAACTCATAGATCAAGGTATTCAATTGTTGGTTTGCTCATTTTGTTTTTTTGAATTTTGAATTCATATTTTTCATATTTTTAGTGGCGGTTTTCTGATGTATGTTTGAATTTTGAATTTTGTTTTGTGCTGGTGATTTTGTTTTCTACTAGATGGTTTTTGGTTGGCCTTTTTAGTATGTTATCACTTTTGTTTTAGTCTGCTTATAAACATTTCCCACTTAACCTCAAAGTGGTTTTTATTTTAAAATTCAAAAAAAAAATATTTGGCTATGTATTATGATATTGCCTTGCTTGATGTGATATCCTATATTATTCCCATCTCCATTTATTTAGTTATATGATGTTGATGTTTATGTTTGATCTTGTTATTATTTATTTGGGTATATTGAGCATGTTATTACATATGTGATTGTTTCTTTACTTTATCCATGCTAATAAATAGTTTATAAAACTTTTTTTGTTTTAAAATAAAACCAAATGGATTTCTAAGACTTGATTTAAAGTGTGATGTTGTCAAAGTGAAATAGTTTTTGAAAATGAGTTTTCAAACTAGATTATTGGTTTTCATAGTTTAAAATCATTAAATATATTCATGGTGTCATTCTATTTGAATCTATTCCTCACACCCTACATATGACTTCAAGTGTATGTAGAGTTTTTTTTGCAAGACACATGTAAAGCCAAGGGCGCTATGCATATAGGTGGCTCTCCTTGATTACCGCCATCTATGATTTTGTTGGAGGAGATGTGTTCTCACAAGATTATCTTGTGAGGATCCATTTTGGAGTTTTGTACTTCTAAGATATATGTATTTTCCATGTTTGGTCTTTTTCCTTATTTTTCGGATTTGAGATTTTGACTTGAGATACCATGTTTATGTATCTGGTATGACATGTTATGTATATGGTGTTATAATTTTATTTATGGTATCTACTTAATTCATTTCTATGTTACTCTGATGATAAGTTTATTTCCTATTGTATCTGGTTATGCCGGTGTGTTCATCCTATTCCATGGATGGGTCATTCCAATTTACCATGGGTGAAATTATTCCCAATAAGTTATCCATGATGCTTGGTACTTGTTGTTAGCTTGTGGTGATCGAGAATGCACTTCGGGCTATGTGGCAAGCTAGCTTGGGTGAAAGGTCAGGTCAACCTAATTTGGTTAACTAAAAAATGGTATATAAGCCCTTATTTTGTTGGGGGTCAGTGGTAGACTAGATCTAGAACCATTTAAACTCAAGAGGTAGGAGCAGAGGAGTTCATGACCAACTCTTCATCGTGTTGAATCTCATGTTTCCATGGGTGGTTTGAGATTATTTTTGAGTTTTAAACCTTATTATGGGTTGTTTTATTGGGATTTTATGTGATTCCCTTGATGATTATGAGTTAAAGGGTTCACCCCTAAGTTATTTTGAGTTTTGGGGGTGAAATGAAGAAGTTTAAAGAAGGAAAAAAGTTTAGGAACATGGTTAATAGTAACCATTTGCATCCTATGCATCCTTGTATGTCATCTCCCAATGACACCCACATGGTTGATGAATGATTTTTCTAATCATGAATCTAAACCATGCACAGTGGGAATTTTTTTTAAATTTTGATGTTTTCACACCCTTTTTATTTGAATTTTCCACATATGCTAATGTTGTTTGTCAAGACTTATTATAGGGGTTTCTCTTGGTTTAATTGATGATGTTTGAGACTCAATTGTGTATTGATTGGGATTCTATTTTTTGTTTTTTAACAATGAATCCCCAAATACCCTTGTTTAGGATTAGAGAGGGTGCTGGAGAGCATGATCCACATGCCAATCCTCTAGTTTATCTATCTTTATTGGAGTTGGTGATCTAAATGATCTAATCCTTGGGCCAAGTAGATATTCAGGAGAAACCTCAGTCGATGGACCATACTCAGAAGTTTACTAGAAAAAATCCATCATTTTTGTTGGTCAGAGTAGAGTACTCAAGAGGGGGGGGGGTGAATTGAGTATCTATAAAAATTTATTTTTAAAAAGTATTCTTAAAAAGGTTCCCCAATAAATTTAAATACAGCCCAATTAATCAAAGTAATACGGTTATGAAATTTTGGCTGTTTGAATAACTTCTCAGAAGATTGATTAATTCTCAGTAATCTTAATATTATTTATTAACATTAATTTTGAAGCTATTCTAATAAGGCAAAACAATTACAACTTCTTTCCAAGATTAACTATCAAAGTAAATTTAGTGATTTTTGACTTATACATTAAAATAGAGAAAACTAAATTAAATAGCACAATAGATATAAAAAAAAGTGGTTCCGTCTCAAGCCAAGACCTAATCCACTCCACTTGGTGATCACCTTCCACCAAGCATTTTATATAAATAAACTTGATCCACACCCTGGATCGGGGTTAAAAATAGTACACAAGACTATCCAGGTCACACAAACTCTTCCACAGTTCTTCGTGGGTATGAAATTTATCAGGTCACATAGGGACCTCTTCCACACTTATCTGTGGGAATACACAAGTGTAAAAAGATGTACGAGAAAGGATATCTTGTATCCTTAAGTTTAATGCAGGAGACAATGCGTGTTTTTATACAGACACACACACACACTACTTGAAATATAAAAATAATACACAACAGATTAGAAATGATTAGATAAGGTTATAAGTACTCTGAGTGTTATTATATGCTGCTCTAGACTTCTAGGATGAACTAGATACAGAAATCGAGTCCTCTTGCAGAAATTGAGTATCGCAAGTTAGCTAGATCTGGCTCGTGTTCTTCACGGCATTGATAGTGAAAAAATGTTATCAACTCTAGGATTTGAATATGCTTCATGTGTTCTTCAGCAGTGTCAGGTTTCATGTGTCGGTTCTTCTTTCAAGAATGATTGTACTTCTTCATTATCGCGCACACACTTGTTTCTCTGTTGTCACTATTATCGCCTCCTTTTCTTCTAGCCATGCTATTCTTTTTATTCTTAGAATGCATGTGTTGGAGCCAAAAAAATGCATGTATTCTACACTTCATACATCGTACTATTAGGTGACATGTATATAAATAAAAATTAATTATGTTATTGCATTTAAAAACTTCAAATATGACCGTTAGAAATTAAATTGAAAAACTAAAAAAATAGATTAATAAACTATGTCACAGTCTATTTGAAAATAGCGTCTCTATGAAACAGTGTTTCCTTCTTTTCCTTTGAGCGGTGAGACAGTTATGATGGCATAGTTATATAGAGATCAAGAACCGATAGCACATATTCGGTGTTTGATCATAGTGTTTGATCATGGTGTCTGGATAGTCACGGTGTGTGGATGATCACGATATCTGGGTCATGGTGTCTGGATGGTCATGGTGTTTGGATGGTCACAGTGTCTGGATGGTCATGGTGTCTGGGTCACGGTGTCTGGGTCACGGTGTCTGGGTCACGGTGCCTGGTCACGGTGTCTGGGTCCTTTTCCAGAAAAACATAACCAGTGGAAGACTCACAGTTTTTTAGACTTAGCCAAATATCTGTATACAAAGTTAAACAATGATATTCATAGAATAGATTATACTTAATCATTTATCAAGGAAATCCATTATTACACAAACTAAACATAGTTTACAATCATTAAACATAGCACTTAAGATATTGGATAGATTTATTTAAATCATAAAGAAACTAATCATCTGTACACATAATTTTAGATAGATTAAACAGGATTAGAAAGATTTATAGAATGTATATAATTTGTGATCATTAAAACATGATTAAAACATGAGGAGTCCAACAATATCCCCCTTTTTGATGATCACAAATCATGTGAGTGAGAGATATATTCTTAGGTAATGTTTCTCTTCTTTAATGTGCATATATAATGCATAGTTCTCCCTCTTTTGGGATTATCAAAAAGAGTAAATAAGAAATAGACAATAAAAGTTCACAATTCATTAGATGGATAAAAAGTTTCATGAAAAACAATAAGTAACAAGAATACATAAATCATCCCTATCAAAAGATAGTAGTCATTATTCTTTAGCATTGTCTTGTCTTCTCTTTACCCATGGTAGAAGCATCAGAAGAAGAAGCCATAGGAGTAGAGGTGGAAGTGGAAGAAGGGAGTGAACCAGTGGACAAAGAAGGTAAAGGGAGTCCTTAAAAAATAGAAGGGGCCAAGGTAGGTGCAGTGGAAGACCGAGGAAACTGTTGATCAAGGATAACATGCCTGATATGACTCAGATCTTGAGATACAGACATAGATGTAGAGGCAAGGGTAGAGAATGAGAAGGTAGGCAAACCATATCTTAGGGGTGCGGCTGTAGGAGCGACAATGCCAGTACTCTGGACATGAAGATAAGGCCTCAAAAGCTTGATGAAGTCAGTAATGATCTCTCCACCATACTGCATGGATTTCTCAAAGTCATCCCTGTTCTCCATAAACTTATTCAACAAAGGAGTGAAATCTTTGAGCTTTTGGACTTGAGTTTTTAAAGCTTGAGTAATAGGAGGGATTCTCAGATTCCCTACTAGATACTTGAAATGGTTGGTCATGTCATTCTTAGAGAAGATCTTATAGAAGTATAAATACACCTTCTTATCAATTTATTTCTGAGCATCATTGGAATCCTTGGAATGAATTCTCACCAAATCAATAACTCCGTCACTGTTCTTGAAAACTTCAGATAGATATTTCTTCTCAAAGCCACTGAGAAAAGATTGAAGTTATCCTTTGACAACTGTTTTGAGCAGATCACTATCTAAAGAGGGTTGAGATGGTTGTTCGGAAGTATGAGAAGTAGTAAAAACCGAAGTAAGGGATTTTAGTTGATTTATAACTTTCTGGAGACAACCCTTATACTCATCAATTAACTTGTTCAGACCAATAACAATAGGAAGCATCTCTTGAACAATCTTCTTGTTTCTTTTAGATACCTTGTCAGCTAAGGAAGTGATATTAGGTTGAATTAGGGAGGATACTTCATATTGAATCTGACTAAAAACATCCTCAATAGGATAAGAAGCAGGTTTTGGTCTTGAGTTCATCACTCTCTGCATTTTTTCAACCATACCTCTAAGATTCTTTACTTCATCACTTAACTGTTTGTTCTCAACTATGACCTCTTGAATCTCATGAAACATATTGGGTTGAATCTTTCATATGATATTTTCCAACAACAAGGCAGAATATCTCTCACTCAAGTTGGTTACAGGAGCCAGTTGGGTATTTATGAGTTTTTCAACTCCAGCTAATAGGGTACTTCCAAATGCTTTCAGATCATCCTTATTCACCATGTTTGGAGGTTCTTGTGAAGGTTCAAGGATAGAATATGATATAGGATCAGGATCTTTGGCAGAGATAGCTTCAGGTGCAGATGCCAGTTTCAATTAAAACATAGTAGCCAGATCAATTCCTTTAACTGAGACTTCTTGGGAATCATTCACATCAAAATAACTAGGAAATTTATACCATGTATCCATTGAGATTGGATCAATCAGATTAGGTAATTCAACACTTTCTATATTCGGAGGCTACTTCCCCACACCAGGTGCATCTTTATCAGGACTAAGAGATTTAGATCCCTGATCTACTTCCAAAATTTCATCCCTAATATCCTCACCCATTTCCTTTCTAGACAACTGAAAGGATTGCTCCATTCTCTCTTCAGAAGATGGAAAAATTTCAGGAACAACTTGTTCCTCTGGGTGTTCCTCAAGAGAAGCTTCTTGCACAACAAAAATATCTTCTTCTATATGCTCTTCTACAAAATTCTATTCTCTTACCTTAGAAGCAGATTCTTCTTCAACAGTAGGTTGTTCTTTCAAATTAGCAACTTCTTCAGGAACAAGTATTTCCTTCTCAATTAAGACTTGAGGAGAAGATTAACTATCTTACTCAACCATAATAGTTTCTATTGAAGGCACAATAACCTCTTCCTCTTCTTCCTCATCAAAATACTCAATAATTTCATCTAGTTCCAAACCAGGATCAGAAATATCCTTAGGTCTTGAAGAGTTTTCCACCAGATTAAACTTTTCATAAACCCTATCATTATCTTCCACCCATGATTTTCTCCATGGATTCCAATTGTTTTTCATTCTATTTATTGTAGCTTTTGAGAGATATAACTCATAGTCCTTAATTGATTCTTCATCTGGTCCAACCAACCCTTTTTCATGAAGCATAGCTGAGATAAGCCTTGAATAGAATAGGGAGGTTGACTTAAAGGTTGTTTTGATCAACTCAAACATATGGCGTATAACATATTTGCATAGGTTGATCTTATGTCCATTTTTCATGAGATGTATCAAAAATACATCTTGATACTTGAGTGTAGAAAAATCACCTTTTCTAGGGATAATCAAATTCTGAACAAATTTAAACAGAAGTCTGGTTTCACCATCTAGCTCAGCAACTATGGCTCTTCATTTTGTTTCATTTCCAATTAAGCTTCCCAGTGCTTCTTCCAAAAAAATAACTCACTTGGAGATGGAGGACCTCTCTGGTAATCCTAAAAAATACCCTCATAAGGTATCCTAAGGCATGCAACCCATAACCTTGAAGAAAAGGTAAAACTATGGTCATTGATCCAACTTCGCACAACATAGCCATCTTTTGTATCAAAAGAGAATTGAACATACTAGTAAAACTATGCAACTAGTTTCGAGTAAATTGGACTATCCTACTTTGTGAACCAATCTAGTAATCCTTGCTCTCTAAGTAATTTCAATACCAAATATTTACTTGACAGAATCCACTTAGGTCATATCTCCTTTTCAGGTACCACTATTCTGTCTACCATATTTGGATTCAGAGGACCTTAGTGCACTATCTTCGGTGCTATTTTCAACTTCTTCTTTGAACTTCACTTCTCAGGAGTTGATGATGATGGGAATTTCATCCTATGAATTCAACGATGGTTCGAGAGAGAGAGATATAGAAAACCAAAGGGTTGATAGAGGGGTTATGGTTTGGGAGAAGAGAGCTCGGGTGAAGAAATAGTGAAAATTCTTTAGTTTTTATCATTTATGGATACCAAACGTCGCAAAAACAAAAGCACAGGAAAGTAAAAGAACACAATAATTAATTACTGTGATACAGGTTATAATGTATAAATAAAACAATAAAGCATCATTATGGTGAGACCGTAATCAACTTTCATAGTGAGACCGTAATTGGCTTTCATGGTAAGACCGTAACTGGATTTCACGGTGAGACCGTAACTGTATTTCACGGTGAGACCGTAATTGTCTTTCACAGTGAGACCGTAAACATTAAACAATAAGTCTTAAGACAGTAAAATTATAGAACTATTAGATATTGACTTGTGAAAATGTAAACTATGAAATAGTAATCTATGAAACCAAATATTTACTATTTAATATTTATCATTCCCAATTCATTCATGATGTAATCTATTCTTTCATAATTTAATGGTTTGGTGAATATATCAGCAAGCTGATATTCAGTTCTAATGAATTCCAAAGTGATGTCACCTTTTTGATAATGATCTCTCAAAAATCGATGTCTTGCATCAATATGTTTTTTCTTAGAGTGTGAAACAATATTTTTTGATATGTTAATAGCACTTGTATTATCACAATTTATAGGTACATGTCTGAATTGATATCCATAATCTAGTAATGCATGTTTCATCTACAAAATTTGGGCACAAAAACTACCAGCAGTTATGTATTAATCTTCTACAGTAGATAATGAAACTAAGTTTTGTTTCTTACTACACCACAATACTAGTGACTTGACTAAAAAGTGACATGTTCTAGAGGTTCTTTTTTCTATCCAACTTACAACCATCGAACTCAGCATCAGAATAACTTACTAACTCAAATGGTTGTCCTCTGGGATGAAACCGTCCTAGATTGGCTGTATTCTTGAGGTATTTGAAGATTATTTTAATAGTATTTAAATGATGTTCCTTAGGATTTTCTTGAAAATGATCACACATACACACACTAAACACAATGTCAGGTTGGCTAGCAGTTAAGTAGAGTAAGCTTCCAATCATTCCTCTATAAGTCAATTGATCGACAAATTTTCCATCTTCATCATGATCCAACTTACAAGTAGTACTCATTAGAGTTTCACTACTTTTAGTGTTATCCAAACCAAAACGTTTTAGAAGATCTATAGTATATTTTCTTTGATTTAAAATGATACCATCATTATTTTGAAATATTTGAAATCCAAGAAAGAATTTTAGTTCACCCATTAAACTCATTTCAAATTCGTTTTTCATCATTTTAGAAAATTTAGTACATAAATATTTTTTTGAAGATCCAAAGATAATGTCATCTACATAGATTTGAACTACTAAAACATCATTGGAAATTAATTTTATAAAAAGGGTAGGATCAACTATTCTTTTTGTAAAACCTTTGGAAATAAGAAAAGTACTCATTCTATCATACCAGGCTCTTGGAGCTTGTTTTAAACTATATAAAGATTTTGATAATTTAAAAATATGCTTTGGAAAATGAGGGCTTGTAAAACCAGAGGGTTTCTCAACAAAGACATCCTCATCTATATACCTATTTATAAATTCACTTTTAACATCCATTTGATATAGTTTGAAATTCAGATGTGCAACATAAGCAAGCAAAATTCTGATGGCTTCAAGTCTAGCTACTAGTGCAAATGTCTCTTTATAGTCAATCAATTCTTCTTAACTATAGCCCTGTGAAACCAATCTATCCTTGTTTCTAAATGTATTAACAGCTTCATCTACCTTCTTTATAAACACCCATTTAGTTCCTATGGTGAATGTGTCTTTGGGTCTGTCCACAAGTTTCCAAACTTTGTTCCTTTCAAACTGATTAAGTTCTTCTTGCATAGCCATCACCCAAAATTAATCATTGATAGAATCATTAATGTTTTTAGGTTCAAGTTGTGATAAGAAAAATTGATGTTCAACCTGATTTCTAAGAGAATCTCTAGTTTGAATTCCTTTATCTAAGTCTCCTACAATAGCATCTCAAGGATGGTTCTTAAGAGTTCTAACAACTCTAGAAAAAGAAGGACTAGTGATTTCAGGTTCTTCAACAGGTTTGGGTTCATTGTGACCTGAATCTAAAGAATTTACAAAACTAGAAGTTTTCATAGATTTACTTATAGGATGTTTAGAGGATTTTGAATTAATTTCCATATTTGATATATCATCCTCCAGGTTTTCTAGAGTGGTTTTAGGATCATGTGGATCTATTTCATCAATTTTTACATGGAAATATTCTTCCACACATTTTGTTCTTTTGTTAAACACTCTATAGGCTTTACTAGAGATTGAATATCCTAAAAATATTCATTCATCACTCTTGGATGAAAAATTTTCAAGATTATCCTTAGTATTAAGGATATCGAATTTTCAACCAAAAACTTTGAAGTTGCTAACTTTGGGTTTTCTATTGTCCCACAACTCATGTGGAGTTATTTTAAGAATAGGTCTAATAAGCACTCTATTGATAATATAGCATGCTGTATTTATAGCTTCAGAACAAAAAAAGGTAGGTCATATTCACTAATCATGGTTCTAAAAATCTCTTGAAGGGTTCTATTTATTCTTTCTACAACTCCATTCTGTTGAGGTGTTTTAGGGGTAGAGAAATTATGACAATATCCATTTTGTGAGAAAAAGGATTCAAACTCTTGATTTTAAAACTCACAACCATGATCACTTCTTAAGGATTTAATTCTAATTCCACTAATATTTTCTACAGTTTTGGCATATTTGGTAAAATGAGAGAAGGCTTAACTTTTGTGAGCCAAAAAGAAAGTCCAAGTATATCTAGAAAATTTATCTACAAGAACATAAACATAGTGCTTCCCATTTAAACTAGAAACTCTAGATGGGCCAAACAAATCCATGTGAACCAGTTTGAGAGGTTGAGAAGTTGACGCTTCATTCTTTGGTTTGAAGGAAATTTTGTATTGCTTTCCCTTTTGACAAGAATTACACACTTTATCATTTGGAAACTCAAGTTTGGGTAGGTCTTTGACTAAACTTTTTCTTGTTAACTTTGTAAGGGAGTGAGTATTACATTGTCCTAGTCTCCTATGCCAAATCCAAGATTCTTTGTGAAATACACTTAAACATGAATCATTTTTAGAAACTAAAGAATTTATGTTAACAGAATATACATTTTCATTTATTAAAGCAGAAAATACTAATTCATTTTTAGAATTAAAAACATTGCAAGAATCATTTTTAAATTTAACATGAAATCCATCATCACATAGTTTTGAAATACTAAGAAGATTATATTTCAATCCATTAACAAAAAGTACTTTGGAAATAAAAACTGATTTAGAGTTACTGATTTGTCCATGACCAATAATCTTTCCTTTGGAATTTTCACCAAAGGTGACATGTCCTCCATAAATTTTTATTAAATTATTGAAGCATGAATAGTCTCCTATCATGTGTATTGAACACCCACTTTCCAAGTACCATAAGCTTTTGTAGGATCTCTTTAAGCAGATTTCCTACAAAATAGTCAGATAAAAATAGATTTTGGTACCCATACTTGTTTGGGTCCAGTAATATTAGTGACTAGTGATTTAGGAACCCATATCTGCCTCATAGGTTTCCTATAAGCATTATGTAAAGTACTTGAAAAATAAACTCTATTTGGTCTAGAAAAGATTGAAACAATAGAGAGAGTATCATAACTTAAACTAGATGAATGTTTTCCAAAACTAGAAGTAAATCTATATGTACTAGATTTAGAAACAAAGTTAGTTCTTTCAAAATTTCTTTTACCAGGTTGATAGCTAATGCCAATAATATATTTAGGAGAAATCTATTTACCTAGAATTTATACCAAGGCATATTTACCATTAGTAAAACTTTCAATATCCTTTTTCAATTTCTCATTAGATAGTTTTAGTTCATTGTTCTCTTTAAGTAATTGAGAATTTTTATCCCTTTCTACAATGAGTTAAGTTTTAACAATTGAGGTAAGAGCATGTTGTTTCATTAAATACTTGTATTTATCTTTTATTTCATTGCATGTCTCTTCAAGCATATTACAGTACTCAAAAATTTCTTCATTAGACATATTTTCAGAGTCACTCTCATCTCCAGAATAATAAGAATTGTGTATAGGATATTCCAGTGTTACCTAAGATGTGTTTGTTATAAAACACTATTGGCTTTGTTAGCATGTTCATCATGAAATTATTCTGATTCACTTGAACTATCCTCAGAAGCACTCTGTGTTTCTTTCATTGCCTTTTTATAATTTCTATCTTTGTCCTCATATTTCTTTTTGTACTTGAGTTTGGTACAGTCAGCCTTGATATGTCCATTTCGCTTACATTCATAGTAGACTATCTCATCAGACTTGTCACTCCTTTTCCAATCCTTCTTCCAACTTCCTTTTTGATCATATCTTCCTTTGAAGTTAGGATTTCTGAAAAATTTCTTCTTCTTGTAAAATTTCTTAAACCTTATAGATAATTGAACCATCTCCTCATCACTATTAGGTGATGATTGTTCATTGCTGGAACTTTCTACAAAAACTTCTAATTTCCCTTTCTCTTTGTGTTTAGAGGTGGTGGTCTTGAATGCAACAGATTTTCTTTTGGGTTTATCCTCCTCTTCCTTATTGAATTTCATATCCTCTTTATACATCATTAGTTTTCCAATGAGTTCTTTTACATGTATCTTTTTGATGTTGCATGACTCTCTAATAGAGACAGATGTTCCTCTCCACCTATCAAGTAGGCATCTGAGAATCCTCATGATCTATTCTTTAGCAGTGACTTCTCTTCTAAGAGAAATCATTGTGTTGAATTTTTTTTTGAAATTGAGATACATGTCAGAAATTGGTTCATCAGGTTTCATTTTAAAGTTTTCATATTTAATAGTATAAGTATTAAGTCTCATTTCTTTCACACTAGACATTCCTTCATGTAAAACACACAAGGTATCCCAAATTTCATGGGCAATTTTTCATAAAAAAATTATATTAAATTCCTCATCTCCTAAAGAGAAATATAAACCATTCATGGCTTTACAATTTTTATTGTAGGAAGTCTTAGTAGAGTCATCCCAAGTGATTCTATTAGTATCAGGAATCTTATACTCATCTATAATTGAAGTATAGATTTCAAAACTAATACTTTCTAAATGCATTTTCATTTTAATTTTCCATTGAGCATAATTGGTTCCATTAAAGAATGGTGGTCTATTTTTTGTTGCACCTTCCAATCTATTATCCATAATAAAGAAATAATTTAAAAAAGATAGAAATTTATAATTAATAGAAATTTACAGATCTTTAAAGTACATGATTAGCCACTAAATGAGGATAATATTCATTGTTAATATACATAATTTTCATGTTCTTTGTTATTCATAAACACCATTTTAGTGCATTTTAAACTTTGAACATCATTTCACATTATGATTGTAATACCTTCTTAAAATGCACTATTATGTGGTACATTTTTGAACATCATTTAAAGTACCCAATGATTCATCTGATTTTAAGGAATTGAATTATACATATTTTAATTTTATATTTTTGTAAATTTATCTACACTTAAATATGAACATGTTTGATTCAGGGATCAGTGGAGAATTCATGGAGGATGATGGAGATATTTGGAAATGAAAGGAAGCAATTCTGGAGAAGGCAGATTGGACATCATCCCACTGATTAGGCTGTGGGGACCAACTTACTGGCCCAATTAATCCCAAATTTCGTGGGATGATAGAAGACATGTACAGGAACAAATCCCTCTTCATGAGTTAATGCTAATTCGGCCTCCATGTTGGTCATTTATGCGGTCCAAGTTAGAGATAAAATTCTGGGCCAGATTCTGCGGCCCAGAAAAACATTCCACCAATTGGATCATATCTCGTAATCCGAAACTCCAAATGGGCCCAAATTTTACAGGAGGTTATAAGACATCCGGAGATACATTTTCTTCTTCTATGGCCCACCCTGATTCGTCCATCTAGAAGGTCATACAAACGCGTCTATTCGGTGGGTGAAATCTGGCTGCCACCTCGGGTCAAATGTGGAAAATTCCAAATTCCACAAACTTTCCACCACCCTAGGCCTACCATACTCAAGTGGGATGACTTGTACTGTTGAAGGATCGACCCAAGGCTCCCAAAATGCCTATTTAAGGCAGTGGTGGTTAAGGAGTTAAAGATCTTGGATGCTTTGTTCAATTGTAATGTTATGCTGCATTTTTGTTGCCTCAATTTTGTCTTTCACATGTAAGTTGTTCAATTCACTTTAGTTTCTTAATAAAAGTTCCTCCTATAATCTTATTCTATTGTTCTTAATATCAATTTGATACCGTTGGATCAAGGTGTGAATTTATTCACACCAACCTTTGTGAAATTATTCACACAACGGTGGAGTGATCATTTTATTTTTGTTGTTTTCTTTACTTCTCCATTTCCTCCTTCATGAGTCTACTTTCCGCTTCCATTGAAACCTTGGGATCAATGGAGGGCTAACCCACTTATGGGTTGATCCAAGGGAGTAGAAGGGGGCTTTATTGGATGTTATTTGTCACCTAATTAATGTATAATCACTTCTTTAATTGGGATTTTTATTTGATGATTTTTAAACTCCATCGTCCTTGTTGAATTTAAGGCCACACACTTCAAGTACTAATACGATCCTTTACCTTGAAGTGCTCAAAAATTTGATCCTTCAAGTGTATAGGTGATTAGTATTAGAGGATGTAGGCATTAAACCAGTAAGTGATGATGTTGTTTTATCTCCTTAAATGAACCCATCTCAAATTTAAGAAATTGAAATCATTAAAAAGAAAATATGTCCAATCCACCCCGAGTGATAACCTAGGATCAACTCATTCTTTTAATTTGAATTCACTTAAGTATCTTAGAGTTCACTTAAAACCATCTAAAATCAACCCAAATATGGCCACTTCATAGCCAAAAATCCATCCCTTAGGTTGTGTATCTTAGGTATCTTCTTAGGTCTCTGTGGAATCGACAACCCAAGCTACACTACAAGGACCGTTCTACCCTTCTTCTCTTGGGTAAATTTGGGCGTGAACCAAATTTTGGCGCCGTTGCCGGGGACCAAGTAAGTAACTTAGATCAAAAAAAAAACCTTCTTTCCTCACCTCCATTCTTCTATTCTCACCCAAGATCTCTTATCTTGTCCCTTTCTCGCTTTTTTTTTGGCGCATGACCGCCTACACCCGCGATTTCTCAAACAGACTAGTTAGGGTGGAAAGTCCTAGGATAGGGGAGTCAAGTGCACCTAAGGGATTGTTTAAATCAGATTCAAATATTCTTGAAACCCCAAAGTCATAACTTGAAACAAGTCCAATGGAGGGTCATCCACAAAATCAAATTGTAAACCCTGGGGGGAATCAAATGGGAAACCAAAACCAAGAAGCTCCAAACTTAGGGAATGTAGTTGATCAAACCATGAACGACTACCTCACTCCAGCTTGGACCAATGCCCCCTCATGCATTAGACACAATTCCATAGGAGACACCAACTACATATTCAAACCCCATGTCCTAAACCACCTTCCAACCTTTCATGGGATTGAGTCAGAAATGCCATACCTTCATGTCAAAGAGTTAAACGACATTGTTGAAACCATGTGTCCCCCACATCAACTAGAATCCGCTAAGATGAGGCTATTTCCTTTTTCATTAAAGGATCGAGCTAAAAATTGGATAAACAACTTGAGACCTGCATCAATCCACTCTTGGGACCAACTGCAAAGAGAATTCTACAAAAAATACTTCCCTCATCACAAAACAATTGCACTTAAAAAGAGAATCCAAAACTTTTTTGAAAAATAGGGAGAGTCATTCTATGAAACATGGGAGAGGTTCAAAGACACCCTAAACATGGTTCCACACCATGGGTTTTACATACCTGAACAAGTGAGAATTTTCTATGAAGGGTTGGGTCCAGGGAACAAACAGTTCATTGACATGATGTGTAATGGAACCTTTAAAAACAAGGCCCCAAATGATGCTTACGAGTATCTCGAAAGTCTGGCTGAACAAAACCAAACTTGGGGAACTTCACCTTATTCTGAAAAGCCACAAAGAACCACTGGAATTCATACACTTAAAGAAGAGGAAAGCCTTAGGGCTAAACTCGCAGCACTCTCTAGGAAGGTTGAAGAGATAGACCTTAGGAAAGTCCATGAAATCCAAAATGTAGACCTTGTTTGCACAATTTGTGACAAACATGCCCATAAAACAGACAACTGCCCAACCATTCCATCCATCAAGGATGTTCTTCTAGGAGGACCCCCAGCGGAATTCAATGCCCTAAACTTTCGAAAGCCTCAATACCAAAACACCTTGAACCCAAGGTATAACGACCACCCAGGCTTCCGATGGAAAGATAACCAACAAACTAGCCAACCACAGGGACAAAATCCTTACCCTCAACAGAACTACCAAACCCATAACCAGTTCCAAACACAACCTATCCAATACCAACAGCCACCGGTCCATTTTCAACAAACCATCAAACCTCCAAAATATACCCCTGGGATAAACCAACCTACTCAAGCACCAACCCAAACTATTCCACAAAGCCTACTAGAACAACTGTGCAAACAAATGGAGAGGATGAACTCAGAAGTATCTTCCCTAAAACAAGAACTTCAAACCATCAAAACTGGAAAGGCACCCATGCCTACTCAGGCGGTGCCATCCTCAACTTCAAGGGGAGAGTCAAGTTGTGCTCAAACAACTCATGAACAACTAAAGGCTGTGACTGTTTTAAGAAGTGGGAAATCAATTGAGAAACCTGAACAACTAATTCAGAACCCACCTGAAGATTCAAACTTGGATGAGAATTCAAGTGAACCACAAGATCAAACTGAGGAAACTGATAACAATGTTAAAGAAACAACTCTTCAACAAACAACCCCACAACCTGCACCATTTCCCCAACGCATGAGGGGGAAATCCAAGCCTGAACTGAGTGAAACATTGAGGGAAATCTTCTCACAAGTCAAGTTGAACATTCCTCTTCTCGATGCAATCCAAACCATACCTTCCTACTCAAAGTACCTTAAGGACTTGTGCACTTTTAAAAGAAAATTTTCACATAAAAACCAAGTCCTTTTGGCTGCTAATGTGAGTACCACCATTCAAGGGACCATTCCTCCTAAGTTGAAAGACCCAGGTTTCCCTTACATCAATGTTGAACTAGGAGAAAGCAAAGTTGTCAAGGCCTTGTGTGACCTAGGTGCTAGTGTCAATCTCATCCCATATGCTGTGTACTGCCAGTTAGGCCTAGAAGAGCTCCAACCCACATCTGTCACACTTCAGCTTGCTGATCGTAGCATTAGGGTTCCCAAGGGGATTTTAAAGGACGTTCTAGTAAAGGTTGAAAACTTCATCTACCCTGCTGATTTCATTGTACTTGACAACCATCCAAATTTAGGAAATAAGGAACAAACCCCAATCATCCTTGGTCGTCCTTTCCTTGCAACAATCAACTCTGTTATCCGAGTCCGAAATGGGAACATGACCATCACCTTTGGGAACATGAGTCTAGACTTGAACATCTATAATGCAAGCTCACAAATAGGGTATGACGAGGATATTCATGAAGTAAACATGATAGGAAGCATTGATAATGAATCCATGGAACATCAAGGAATATTTGATGAATGTTTAAGTCAGAATGAGATTGATTTCCTTTGTTCATATGAAGAAAGTTTATCTCCTTGGATTGAATCATTTTCAAATTACTCTTATGATGAAGTCTTAGGTCCAACAATCAGTGAAACCTTTCAAGAAACCAATTTCATAGAGACCCCTCTAAATTCCTTCCCTAAATCTGATCAAGCCAATCTAGTAGCTGAAACTTCTACATGTGAGGAATCAATCCTATCTGAACCTCTAAAAAAAGAAATTGATCTTGATCCAATGTCCCAATCTTCTGCTGAAATTTTGAACCAACCTGATCTTGAATTGAAGAAACTTCCTACTGCACTAAAGTATGCCTTCCTAGGGGAAAATCAAACACATACTATTGTCATTTCTTATTCTCTTGAATCCAATCATGAGAGGATGATTCTAGATGTCCTTAGGAAGCATAAGAAAGCCATTGGTTGGACCCTTTCTGATATTCCTGGGATTAGCCCACTTATCAGGACTCATAGGATTGTTCTGGAATCTGATTCAAAGCCATGTCGTCAACCTCAACGGTGACTCAATCCTAATCTCATGGAGGTAGTAAGGAAGGAACTTATGAAATTGTTGAAAGCTGGTATCATATATCCCATAGCTGAGAGTGAATGGGTGAGCCCAATCCAAGTGGTTCCAAAAAAGGCTGGAATCACAGTGATAACCAATGAGGATGGAGAGATTTTTCCAACAAGGGTGAGTAGTGGATGGAGGGTCTGCATTTACTATAGGAAACTAAACTCATTCACCAAGAAGGACCATTTCCCCTTACCATTCATTGACCAAGTCCTTGAGAGAGTGGCAGGTCATGCCTTCTACTGTTTCTTAGATGGGTACTCGGGGTACAATCAAATTGAGGTCTCCCTAGAGGATCAAGGGAAGACTACATTCACATGTCCTTTCGGTACCTTTGCCTTCAAACGCATGCCCTTCGGGTTATGCAATGCCCCTGGAACCTTCCAGCGGTGCATGATGGGAATCTTCTCAGACATGGTAGGGGATTTTCTTGAGGTCTTCATGGATGACTTCTCTGTGTTTGGGGATACCTTTGAGGGATGTATGCAGAATGTGGAGAGAGTCTTGTCAAGATGTGAAGAAAAAAATCTGGTCCTAAACTGGGAAAAATGCCATTTCATGGTTAAAGAGGGACTTGTTCTAGGCCATCTGGTCTCGAGTAGGGTGATTGAAGTTGATAAAGCAAAGGTTGACATCATTCGTCACCTTCCATCACCCAAAACTGTCAAGGAAGTGAGGTCTTTCTTAGGACATGCTGGTTTCTATAGAATATTTATCAAGGACTTTAGTTCAATATCCCGTCCCCTTTGTGCTCTCTTAGTAAAGGATGCTCCATTTGTTTGGACAGAAAGCTGTGAGGGTTCATTCTCAACCCTAAAATCCTCTCTCACCTCTCCTCCCATTATGAAATCTCCAAATTGGAACCTTCCTTTTGAACTTATGTGTGATGCCAGTGACTTTGCTGTTGGAGCTGTGTTAGGACAACGTTGTGATAAAACTCCTTATGTCATTGCTTATGCAAGCAAATCCTTAAATGATGCCCAAATCAACTACACCACCACTGAAAAGGAGTTACTTGCTATTGTGTTTTCCTTAGAGAAGTTTAGGTCCTACCTCTTAGGATCACCCATCACTGTGTTCACTGACCATTCTGCACTAAAATACCTCTTCCAAAAACAAGATGCTAAGGCTAGACTGATTAGGTGGGTCCTTCTCTTACAAGAATTTGACCTCACAATCAAGGATAAAAAGGGAGTTGAAAATGTTGTAGCTAATCACCTATCTAGGATGGAATTCAAAGACAACTCAAATCACCTCTCTGTGTCTGATTCGTTTCCTGATGAACACCTATACTCTGTGAGTGACTGCCCTTGGTATGCTGACATAGAAAATTTCTTAGTGACAGGAGTCATTCCAAAATTCTTAGGGACTCAAGCTTGAAGGAAATTTCATTCTGATGTTAGACACCATGTGTTTGATGATCCTTACCTCTATAAGTTCTGCCCTGACCAAGTCATTAGGAGGTGTGTTCCAGAATCTGAACAAGAGTCTATCCTTAAATTCTGTCACAGTGAGGCATGTGGAGGTCACTTTTCCTCTAAGAAAACATCTTCTAAGATTCTTCAATGTGGTCTTTTCTGGCCCACCCTTTCAAAGGACTCCTACACATTTTGTCAAAGCTGTCCTAGGTGTCAACAAGTAGGGTCCATCACAAAAAGGAATCAAATGCCACTCACTCCTATCTTAGTGGTTGAAATCTTTGACTATTGGGGAATTGATTTCATGGGTCCCTTCCCAAACTCTCGGGGATACCTCTACATACTCTTAGCTATTGATTATGTCTCAAAATGGGTTGAGGCCATTCCCACAAAATCCAATGATCATCAAACTGTGATTAGATTCCTAAAAGAAAACATATTCTCTAGATTTGGAATTCCTAGGGCTATCATAAGTGATCGTGGAACTCATTTTTGCAATCGTCCATTATCATCACTCATGGAAAAATATGGAATTTCTCACAAAGTGTCCACTGCTTACCACCCACAGACCAATGGTCAAGATGAGTTAGCCAATCGTGAAATTAAGCAAATTCTTGAAAAACTGTCAACCCCTCTAGGAAAGATTGGTCTGAGAAACTCTTAGATGCGCTTTGGGCCTATAGAACTGCATATAAAACCATTTTAGGAATGTCCCCATATAGGTTGGTTTATGGAAAAGCATTCCATTTTCCAGTGGAGATTGAACATAAGGCCTTTTGGGCAATTAAGAAAATGGATTATGACCTCTCATTGGCCGGAACAAAAAGGAAATTAGATCTCAATGAACTGGAGGAACTAAGGATGGAGGCTTATGAAAATTCAAGGATCAATAAAGCTAGAGTTCAAGCCTACCAATCTAGGAATATCAAGGTCAAACATTTTGAACCGGGAAAACTTGTGCTCTTGTATAGTTCAAAACTTCATTTTTATCCGGGAAAGTTAAGGTCTAGATGGTCAGGACCTTTCATAGTGCATCATGTATTCCCCCATGGGGCAGTAGAGATTCAAGATCCCACAAGTGGTCACATTTTCAAGGTCAATGGTCAAAGGTTAAAAACATTCATTGAATCATTCAATAAACAGGAAATAGATGTTGAGTTAATTGATCCAATCTATGAACCAGGAAAAAAATTGATAAATTTGGGATCTATGTCGGACTAACGACGTTAAACAAAGCGCTGCACGGGAGGCAACCCGTGGTTTTTATGTTTCTAATATTTCTGAATCATCTTTATTTTTCAAATAAGATTACTTAATCATTTTTATATTTAAAAATAAAAAAATAGACTTTTGACCTGTTCTTCTATTATGAGTATGGATGGGTACGAAAGAGGAGCACCATATTCATCTGTGTCACGTGGTGTGATCCTTGAGTAATACCTTACCCAGAAATTTAAAAAGAAGACAATGTATCATCAGTTTATTTTGTTTTTATTATTCAATGGGTTAAGAAAAAAAAAATATAATAATACAAAAAAAAAAGTCCACGCCATAGGCCGTGGGGCAAACCCCGTCACAACCGGCGAAGCCGCGGGGACTCGAACCCGGGACCGAAGGGAGACAGGGGTGCGCGCTTACCACTGACCTGCGGCTTCTTGTGCTACCTTATTCTATAATTTTTATATATATTATTATATTTTACTTCCTTTATTATATAAATATATATATATATATTGTTTGTTTTTGTTTGTTTTGTTTGTTTTGTTTTTTCCTTTTTCCACTAGGGAACTTTGCAAGCGACATGGATATCAAAGGAATAAATTCGAGCGGCAAGAACTTCAAACTTCAACCACCAGGTGACTTCATTCCATAATCCTCATTTTCAATTTCATTTTTAAATTTTTATTCCCTGCCTCTACTCCTTCTAATTTTTCATTTCTTTAAACACTGGGGACAATGTTGTTTTAAGTTGGGGGGGAGATAAAATAAAAAAAATGCTTTTGTGTCAAAAACAAAAATTGAATGATTTGAAAAAAAAAGTAAATGGAAGGAAAAATTCCATTAACTTTGAACATGGTAATACACATTGCACACTTTGAAACTGAATATCAAATAATTTAGCATGACCTGATTCTGATTTTAATACTTGTATAATTTCATGAGCATAGATTTTGGAAAGTGTGGTTGTCCAATGTGATATTTCATCGTTTATATTTTCATCCAAATAAAAAAAAATGCCACAATGCACGTCCTCTAGACTGTGGGGTACTAATTTGAATTTTTGGGGTCCCATAATAAATAGCATAGGATGGTTTTATTTTTATGAATAATATGAGTATTAAAAAAAAATTTAAAAAAAAAAATTATTAAAAAATAAAAAATAAAAAATAAAAATAAAAATTTGCGTGTAGAGCAATGGATGATAAAATGCGAGGCTTTCGGCACTTGGGGATCGTGACTCCAGAGTTGTCTAGCCCTGAGTTTTTTAATCTATCTCTATTTATGGTAATATGACTCTGTTTTTGATTAAGTTAACTCGAGACGATGCCCGAGTATGTGGGCTTCACTTGGTGCCCTAAGGCCTTTGAGTCTGGGAGTCATCGGCAAAGTCTTGCTACATGGGTTAATTTGATTAATTGCAATCTCAATTACTATAGCAATATTGCAAAAAAAAAAATCAAAAAAAAAAGAGGGATGAAGAATACTCATATTAGGATTAAATGTGATTCCACCTAGCGCTTCCATGATTTCCCCCTTGAATGAAAATGAACCCCCATATCTATTGTGATTCACAACACATCATTACACCTAATTGAGTTGGATGAAGTATGATGATGGATTTGATCAAAGGAATGGGCTTGGGATTGGGATCTGCTTATGAAAATATCTTGTATTAAAATATTTTGATGGGTTTCATGATTGTTTGGTATAAGGTTTTTTGGTGATCATTGTGTATTAAAATGTTTTTAGAAAAGGGAATTTGAATTTCATTTTTGATGAGATATATTTTGCTCGGGACTAGCAAAACTCAAGTTGGGGGGTGTGATTAGCCACTAAATGAGGATAATATTCATTGTTAATATACATAATTTTCATGTTATTTGTTATTCATAAACACCATTTTAGTGCATTTTACACTTTGAACATCATTTCACATTATGATTGTAATACCTTCTTAAAATGCACTATTATGTGGTACATTTTTGAACATCATTTAAAGTACCCAATGATTCATCTGATTTTAAGGAATTTAATTATACATATTTTAATTTGATATTTTTTTAAATTTATCTACACTTAAATATGAACATGTTTGATTCAGGGATCAGTGGAGAATTCATGGAGGATGATGGAGATATTTGGAAATGAAAGGAAGCAATTCTGGAGAAGGCAGATTGGACATCATCCCACTGATTAGGATGTGGGGCTCAACGTACAGGCCCAATTAATCCCATATTTAGTGGGATGATATAAGACATGTACAGGAACAAATCACTATTCAGGAGTTAATGCTAATTCGGCCTCCATGTTGGTAATTTAGGCGGCCCAAGTTAGAGATAAAATTCTGGTCCAGATTCTGCGGCCCAGAAAAACATTCCACAAATTTGATCATATCTCGGAACCAGAAACTCCAAATGGGCCCAAATTTTACAGGAGTTTGGAAGACATCCGGAGCTCCATTTTCTTCTTCTATGGAACACCCTGATTCTGCCATATAGAAGGTCATCCAAACGTGTCTGTTCGGTGGATGAAATCTGTCTGCCACCTCGGGTCAAATGTGGAAAATTCCAAATTCCACAAACTTTCCACCACCCTAGGCCTACCATACTCAAGTGGGATGACTTGTACTGTTTAATGCTCGACCCAAGGCTCCCAAAATGCCTATTTAAGGCAGTGGTGGTGAAGGAGTTAAAGATCTTGGATGCTTTGTTCAATTGTAATGTTATGCTGCATTTTTGTTGCCTCAATTTTGTCTTTCACATGTAAGTTGTTCAATTCACTTTAGTTTCTTAATAAAAGTTCCTCCTCTACTCTTATTCTGTTGTTCTTAATATCACTTTGATACCGTTGGATCAAGGTGTGAATTTATTCACACCAAACCTTGTGAAATTATTCACACAACGGTGGAGTGATCATTTTATTTTTGTTGTTTTCTTTACTTCTCCATTTCCTCCTTCATGAGTCTACTTTCCGCTTCCATTGAAACCTTGGGATCAATGGAGGGATAACCCACTTATGGGTTGATCCAAGGGAGTAGAAGGGGGCTGGATTGGATGTTATTTGTCACCTAATTAATGTATAATCACTTCTTTAATTGGGATTTTTATTTGATGATTTTTAAACTCCATCGTCCTTGTTGAATTTAAGGCCACACACTTCAAGTACTAATACGATCCTTTACCTTGAAGTGCTCAAAACTTTGATCCTTCAAGTGTATAGGTGATTAGTATTAGAGTGTGTAGGCATTAAACCAGTAAGTGATGATGTTGTTTTATCTCCTTAAATGAACCCATCTCAAATTTAAGAAATTAAAATCATTAAAAAGAAAATATGTCCAATCCACCCCGAGTGATAACCTAGGATCAACTCATTCTTTTAATTTGAATTCACTTAAGTATATTAGATTTCACTTAAAACCATCTAAAATCAACCCAAAGATGGCCAATTCATAGCCAAAAATCCATCCCTTAGGTTGTGTATCTTAGGTATCTTCTTAGGTCTCTGTGGAATCGACAACCCAAGCTACACTACAAGGACCGTTCTACCCTTCTTCTCTTGGGTAAATTTGGGCGTGAACCAGTACAACTACAATCATAGTTGAATAGGGTAAAAAACAGAGTCTAAATAAATAAACCTCTGATACCAAATGTTGGTCGGAGTAGAGTACTCAAGAGGGGGGGGGGATTGAGTGTCTATAAAAATTTATTTTTAAGAAGTATTCTTAAAAAGTTTCCCAAATAAATTTAAATATAGCCTAGTTAATAAAATTAATATGGTTATGAAAGTTTGACTTTTTAAATAACTTCTCAAAAGATTGATTAATTATTAGTAATATTAATATTAGTTATTAACATTACCTTTTAAGCTATTCTAATAAAGAAAAACAATTATAACTTCTTTCCAAGATTATCTATCAAAGAAAATTTAGTGATTTATCACTTATAAGTAAAACAGAGAAAACTAAATTAAACAACACAACAGATATAAAAAAAGTGGTTCAGTCTCAAGCCAAGACCTAATCCACTCCACTTGTTGATCACTTTCCACTAAAAAGTTTATATAAATAAACTTTATCTACACCTTGAATCATGTTTAACAATAGTACACAAGACTGTCCAGGTCACATGACCTCTTCCATAGTTCTTTGTGGGTATAAAATTTGTCAGGTCACACATGGACCTCTTCCATACTTATCTGTAAGAATACACAAGTGTAAAAAGATGTATGAGAAAGTATATATTGTATCCTTCAGTTTAATATAGGATACAATGCATGTTTTTATACGAACACACACACACTACTTGAAAGATAAAAATAATACACAACAGATCATAAATGATGAGATAAGTTTATAAGTGCTCTGAGTATTAGTATATGCAGCTCTAGAATTCTAGGATGAAGCAGATGCAAAAATCGAGTCCTCTTGCGGAAAATAGAGTATCGCAAGTCAGCTAGATCTGGCTTGTGTTCTTAGTGGTGTTTATAGAGAAAAAAATGTTCTCGACTCTAGGATTTAAGTATGATTTGTGTGTTCTTCAACAGTCTTGGGTTTCATGTGTCACTTCTTCTTTCAAGAATGCTCGTGATTCTTCATTATCACACACACACTTGTTTCTCTATTGTCACTACTGTTGCCTCCTTTTCTTTTAGCCACACTGTTATCTTTATTCTTATAATGCATGTATTCTGCACCTCATACCTCTTACTATCATGTGACATGTCTACAAAAAAACATTAATTATATTAGTTCATTTAAAAAATTCAAATATGACCGTTATAAATTAAATTGAAAAACAAAAAAACAGATTAAGAAACGGTGTAACAGTCTGTCTGGAAATGGTGTCTCCATAAAACAATGTCTCCTTGAAAAAATGTCTCCTTATTTTCCTTTGAGCGGTAAGATAGTTATGATGACACAGTTGTATAGATATCAAGAACCGGTAGCACATATGCGGTGTTTGATCACAGTGTTTGGATGGTCACAGTGTCTAGATGGTTATGGTGTCTGGATGGTCACAATGTCTGGGTCACGGTGTCTGGATGTTCATAGTGTCTGGATGGTCACAGTGTCTGGATGGTCACAGTGTCTAGATGGTCACGGTGTCTGGGTCACGGTGTCTGGTCACAATGTTTGGGTCACGGTGTCTGGGTCACAGTGTCAGGTCACGGTGTCTAGGTCCTTTTCCAGAAAAAAATAACCGGTGGCAGACTCACGGTTTTTCAGAATTATCCAAATATCTGTATACAGACTTAAACAGTGACATTCATAGAATGGATTAGACTTAATCATTTATCAAGGAAATATATTATTACACAAAATCAACATAGTTTACAATCATTAAACATAGCACTTAAGATCTTGGACATATTTATTTAAAGCATAAAGAAACTAATCATATGTACACATGATTTTAGATAGATTAAACAGGATTAGAGATCTTTACTGAATTTATTGGATTTTTGATCATTAAAATATTATTAACACATGAGGAGTCAAAAAAAATTTCTGTGCTGATAAGGGAGACAATGATCTTGAGGAGTGGTTGGATTGTATTGAGTAGATATTTGAGTTTATGGAGACCCATGAGACCTCTAAATTTGTCTTTTCAACTTATATAATTTTAGGGTAGGGTGAAAAGTGGTGGGAATCTATAGTGTTATCAAGGAGACATGAGGATCTCATATAGACCACTTTCAAAGTGTCTTTCAATCAGAAGTTCTACTTGGATACTTGGAGGGTGGAGAAGGCTAGTGATTTTATGATGCTAGAGCAAAGGGACTTTTCATTGCTAGAGTATGCTTCTTAGTCTAAAGAGTTGGTTCATGTCTTTCCAGAACTCCTTGTGAACTATTATCTCAAGGATCAATATTTTGAAATGGTATTTAAACCTAAAATCCTATCTATGATTATTCTTCTCTGCTTGAAATTTTTTTATGAGGTGGTTGACAAGGCAACCATGGTGGAGGCAAACAGGGTTGAGAAAAAAGGTCTCAGGGGTGTGCCTTCAAAGGGTGGTAACTAGAGCTCTTCATCTGGTCAAAAGAATAAGAATTAAGAATCTCACCAGGTTGGTGGTAAGAGAGATGAATAATCATCAGGTATAAATCCAATGGATTCTTTATGGTATAAAATAGTTGTATACTATCAGTGCAGGTAGGTTAGTCATACTAAGCTTAGTTTCCTAGAGGCTCCTTGGACATGCCACTAGTGTGAACATTAGGGAAATCTTCAACACTTCTTCCAGGCTTCTGCGCAAGGGAACAATGTTGGATATGTTTTATTAAAGGGGTTTTAGGTGTAGTATGATGCTTCTAAGGGTGGGGGACCTCATTCTATAAGTAAAGTGGGTTCTCACTAGGTGAAAAGAGATTAGGGTGAGCTTGATCTGGTACACTTCATGTAGTAAATGTTATACTAGAGGACTCAGATTCTGGACTGACCACAATGAGAGGTACATTTTTTTATTGATTCTTCCATGGAATATTTTTTATCTGATATGGGTGAATCCCATTCATTTATCACACTAAGGTTTTTGATTCTTTGGGTATATGGGTGGAGTTGATGTCTTTTGTCTTGGATTTACCTACCCCACTGGGTAAGAAGAAGGAGAAAGTATAGTGAACCACACTTTTCATACATAAATATTACATCTTAATAGATGAATATTTATTTACATAATATAAATATCCTTGCAATAATTTTTTAGTTCTAGTACCTTTGAAAACTTGGATATATTAACAACTATTTTAAAAGTGAACTACATAATCTCCCTTTAAGTTATTCATAACTAGCACCCTTCTCAAACATATCATACATAATAACTTTCTTCATAACACAAAGAAAGGAAACATAAGAAAGGGTGAGCTTATATTCTCACTAAGGGTAAACAAGGGACATATAAACTTAACATGAGAATAAGGATATGAGAACATGATAATAATATTTGAAAACCATACCATATATATCACAGATCATAAACTTGAGTCAGGACATAAATCATGGTATTTTATAAGACATAACTCATAGAGGAATCAAAGATCATAAGCCATGAGAACATAACATTGGAATGAGACATAGATTTTTGGCATACACATGAGATTATAACATTGTGAGGATGTATAAATAGGAACATGTTCACTCATTAAGTTAAGGACATGAAATTAGTCCCTCACATAAACTTATGGACATAAAAGTAGGTCCATGCATAACCTTATGGACATGAAAGTATATCCACACATAAACTTTTGGGCATGAAAGCAGGTCTACACATAACCCTATGGACATGAAATTTAGGACCACGCTTAAACTTATAGACCTAAAAACTAGTTCCATACAAAACAATGTGAACTTGAAATCAGGTTCATGCATAACATATTTACTCATGAGTTATCCATATTTACCCAATTAATTGGAGAGAGATAAAGGTCCCACCCATCACATAATGAAAATCATACATATGTGTGAAATAAGATCATAAAATATTAATTATATCATAACCCATGAAAAGAAATGGATTTCATAAACATTTCATCATAGCATAACCCATGGAAAATAAATGGTTTCAATAACCATTTCATCATAGAATAAACCATAGAAAAGGAATGGGTTTCATAAAAATATTTTCATTATAAACATAAACCATCAATAGAAAGAATAAGGATGGTATCATTGTATCATATCCTTAATAAATCTTAAGTAACATCAAGGGATGTGAGTATTTATGTATAGTGATGAGGATAAAAGGAGACATAGTGTACACCAAGATTTAGCGATGTACCGAACAAGATGTAGATATGTTGGATGAGGGTGGGTTCTAAAACTCTAGTTGAACATGGCTTAAGGAGTTCCCCTAGGGTCTCTGTTAATCTATTATCTACTCAATGGACCAACCATTAGTACACACTTTGACCACGTTACTTTAATTTATCTATGCATAGTTTTTTATTTTGTTCACGTATATTTTTATGTGATCACATAGAATAATGAATAAGCATTCATAGATAAAATGAATTAATATGCAGTGAATTTTATCTATTATGCATAATTAAATTGTGAGTGTGATCACATAGAAAAATCATGTTAAATAGAAAAGGATTTTATTCTTCAATAATAATTAAAAATACCTCAAATATATATTAAGTCAAATGCCTTCTGTCACTTGAATTTGATCAAGACCATATGTATTAGGTGCTTGTCAGCCCCAGTTGAGGGTGTATCTTACTACTGGGGAGTTCTTATGAAATTGGGGGGTTGAATTAATTAAAGTTAGTAAAAAAGAAGTATTCATAGATAGCTTGTTGAAACTTTAGAGGAAAATAATTGAGTAATGAAAAGTTATTATTTGTAGAAACTGGGACTATGATCAACAGATTAATGAGTTACAAGTTAATGTGATTGTAAAATCCAAAATATTACATTGAAAATTTCTGAGTAGTAGAGTATCCACAAATTGGACTATGAGTATAGGTTTTAAGGATAATTTCCACTAAAATACTTAAATATATGGTTATTACAAATCTAATAGTTTAGGGCTACTTGGATTTAATAAAATTATGGGTGAAATTCAATGATTAAAAACTGATAATGTCTATCGACAATCAAGATAAAGTACCAATTTACTAAGTTTACTTATTGTAGATCAAATGAAAATCACCACAAATAATTCAATATCATTATAATCAATATTTAATAAAGAGAATATCTTGAATGCACATAACTTCAAAGAGTATAAAAGGTGATTTTACATAGTTTTATGCCAAGAGAGAAAGATATATGTACAAAAATCTCAATTTCCTACAAAGTCCCATATGGGAGTAAACAAGAAGAATAAAGATAAATATAAAAAACATATGGATGATGCGCTATATGTAAAATGAATTATGTTTTCATCTATGTCCATTGATATTTAAAAAATGTATGTGGATAAAGATTCTTAATTTTTTTTATCTCATATCTAAGAGTAATACTAGGAGAGAGAAAAACTAGAAAGATATGATATATCCAGTGCACTATATGGGTTCAGGCTAACAGAAGTGAGTTATGAAGGACCTCATGTACTCAATATGATTGGGTACATTGAGATACTGGATTCCCTTGGTGTAACATCTCTACCCAACCTATGACATCCCAGACCTGGCTTCCACGTAACCCGAGCCCTGAGTCTGGTTGGCCGCATGAACCCTGGTGCATCTCCCCATAAGTCCTAACTACCAAATAGTAGTGGAGGTTTAATGGTATATCAGCGGGGAGACTATACCCCCATGTTAGAGTAACACAAAATATGTAATAACAATAAGTAGTAGAAAAATCACAAACAATCAGACAGATGAAGTAAATAGTGGAATAATAATAGAAATAGCGGAAGACTGATAATATAACAAAATGACTTATAGGTAGTGTCTAATACAGATATACATGCATGGTATGCCATTATAAAAAGGGAACAAAATTCTGGAAGCATACATACATGCTACAATACTACAAAAGTAAACAAAATTCAAAAGCTTCTTCATAGCATCTTGGACCTAATCCCAGACCTCTACTCCTAAGCTCCACATAAGAAAAAGAGTCAACAACCAGATGAGTAGTGCTTGCCTCTATCCATACCTATAAGAAAACAATCTAATTGGGTGAAAAAGGCCGCCCAAATAGGGTGTGTGATAAATATCAATATGCCACCACCAACAGTGTCTACGTGTAATTTGAGTGGCACTCATAAGTAATTAGTGTGTGGCTAATAGCAGGAAAGTAAAGAAATATAGAACAAATAACTACCCTTCCGCTTAAGTTCCTAAGGGACACCTGGTGGGTATACCTGCTTTAGATCAATGTTGACATGTATGAGTATTTCACATGGTATATATACATATTGATATATTTGGAACGAGTCTATAATGCCTACCTCCCACATTTAACAGAATGGATCGGGGATATAATGCCTACCACCCACATTTAACAGAATGGAATGGGGCTATAATGCCTACCACCTACATTTAATAGAATGGCTTGGGGATATAATGCCTACCACCCACATTTAAAAAAATTACATGGGGATATAATGCTTACTACCCACATTTAACCTAATGGCTCAAACATAGAGATGATATAGGCATTAACATTTCATATAACATAAGGCAAATCATATCATTTTGTTTAAATTTGGGAAACCAATCCATATTTTCAATGAATTCAAATGAAACCCACAACATGGGAATGGCCATGTCACCCCTTAAAACATTCATTTAAGGAATTTATTTTAAAGATTCAAGCTATTTCTTCCTAGCCAACCCATTCAACTAACCATCTCATTTTCCTAACAAGGCAATTCATTCCAAGGAAAGGTGTCAAGGCTAAAGGATCAAGGTCAAATACCCATATGGTCAATTTTCCAATTCTAACTCAAAGGATCCAAAAAATCATTGAGACACCCTTTATAAGAGTCAAATACACATGGGAAAAGGGTCAATTTGATTAAAAACCATTATGGGGACCTTAACTCGCAATTTCTCATTTTGGAGAAATTGGCCTAAAATGGCCAATTTAGGTGGAAAACCCCTTGGGGGTCCATGTAGTTCAAGGGTGATCTCTAATCCACTAAAAAAGAGCCAATTAACATATGTCATCACATTATGGCCAATTATACATGAATAAAGCAACACAATAAATGAGCTTGGCAAAGGTCGTCCCATGGTACAATGAGATTTAATGTTAAACAACCAAATCTCAAATAGAAAACTATAGGACTACCTACCTTAGGGCCATAGACGATGAATCACTAAGAATCAGACTTAGATTTAAAGTAGGTTGGAGTAGATCTGATTTTCTGTCCAATTCCCTAAAAATAGGGTGAATGAGCCTGCATCTAAACAGTGCAACCGATGGCAAGATTAAGCAAGGAAGAAGGGGTACACAAGGTTAGCCTTACCTAAAGGGATCCAACACCACCGACAGACTGAAGATCATACAATAGACATAGTAGAAAGGGATTGAAGGAGGATATTATTTGAGATCTCAAGGGGAGTAATGTAGTGATACTGTTCATACAAAGAAAAGAATAAATGAAAATTATAACATAAGAGGGGAGAGGGGAAAATGGCCATTTTGCCTTAAAAATTGGCTCACACGGTTTGGAAAAACCGTGCACACACTATGTGTATCTCACTGCTTCACTGGGTACCTCGCATGACCTCTGCGCACGGGTTCACTAATAATGTACAGACCATGCGGATGGGCTCTAGAACTCCACTACAATAGTCGAATGGTCGTGCACTTGGGTCACACGGTTACATAAAAACTATGCAACCCAGTCTATTTTCCTCATTTCGGAGTTCTGAGTTTTGGATGATCCCCAGATGCTCTTGTGACCTCTTTAGCTTGATTATGTGACTTCATTAGGTCTATTTAAGACATTCAAAAAAAAAACTAAAGATCTGTACCTTGGTCAAAGAGTCAGGTTATCACAACCTCCCCTCCTTAAAGAAACTCATTCCCGAGTTTCCCTTCTGAGGGTAAAGAGGTACTATCGGCAAATAATTCTGACCATTACAATATCACATCAACTTCCCTCTCCCAAGTCTCATCCTATACTCGGCCATGCTGCCATAACACCCATAAAAGAGGAACATACCTACCTCAGAGTTCCTTCATGCTCCGATCTATAATACGAAATGGGTACTCCTCAAATGAAGACTCCACATCTAGCTCAACCTCATTAGGATAGAAGATGTGAGATGGGTTTGGATAATATTGGTGAAGTTGAGATACATGAAAGACATTGTGCATAGACTGGTATTTCTAAGGAAGTACCAACTAGTAAGCCACTGGTCTGATCTTCCTCACAACCTCGAAGGGTCCAACAAATATCGGTGATATCTTACCTTGCTTCCAAATACGTCTATACCCCAACCTTAGAGAGACATTCAAGAAAACACGGTCTCCAACCTCAAACTAAAGAGGTCTTCGGCGTCTGTTAGCATAAGACTACTGTTGGGACTGAGCTGTCAACATATGCTTCTGAATTAGCTTGACCTTCTTTGAAGTCTCCTGCATGAGATGAGTCCCAAGGATAGCTTCTTCCCCTACCTCCTACCATCATAAAGGAAAGCAACAAGGCCTACCATAAAAGTCTCATATGGATCCATTTCAATGGTATCCTAGAATCTGTTATTATAATCAAACTAGATGAGGGGAATATGTTTCTCCTAGGAGCCCCCAAAGTTGAGAATGAATGTATGGAGCATATACTCAAGCACTTGAATTGTACACTCTATCTGACCATCGGTCTAAGGGTAATAGGTCATGCTCAAAGGTACATATATACCCAAGTCCTTCTAAACCCCCTGCCAAAACTGTGAAATAAAATGAGCATCTCTATTAGAAACAATAGAATGAGGTGCTACATGAAGACGTTCCACCTCCTTAACATACAATATTCCCATCTCATCAACTAAAAATGTCTCCTTCACAGGTAAAAAGTGTGTGAACTTTTTCAGAAGATCAATGACAACCCATACTGCATCGTTTCCATAAGGTGATCTGGGTAAAACAATCATGAAGTCCATTTAAATGTCATCCCATTTCTAATTTGGAATGGAAAACGACTATAGAATCCCTTCCAGATACTAGTGTTCTACCTTTACCTACTAACAAGTGAAGCATCGTGTAATGAAACCGACTATCTCATGTTTCATGCTGGGCCACGAATACTAACTTCGTAGATCTTAGTACATTTTGGTGACAACAGGGTGAAATGCCCATGCTGAGGCATGGAAATCCCTCATCATCTCTTCTCTAATGTATGATGGTACCCATACATGCCCATAGAATAGAAGATTATCATCCTTATTTACTGTCCAGCTAGAATATGTGTTTTCATCCGAGACACTCTCCCGTAGGACAAGGCCTTCAAGATCAGATAGATGTCTTGGCATTGCTCATTCCAGAAGAGTAGATGTCACCACTAAGGATGATAGGATATAATTACCATGGTCCTTCTGTATCTCAACATGAATATATGAGAATAATTTTATAAGATTCCATTGGTCACTAAACTTCTGAACTACTTGTGTCTGAGTCTTTAGGCTCAGAGCATTGGCTACTGAATTCCCTTTACTCGGAGTGTAGGAAAGTTCAAAATAAAATGATTGTAGGCACTCGAACCACCTATGCTACCTGATATTCAGATCCCTCTATGTGAAGATTTATTTGAGGCTTTTCTAGTTTGTGAACACCACAAAACACTCTCCCAATAAATAATGTCTCCAACAGTGTAAGGTATGAACAACTACAATGAGCTCGAGGTTGTGCGTTGAGTAATTTATCTCATGAGGCCTCAACTGATGAGAAACATCCATAATAACTTGCTTGTCCTACATTAGAACAGCTCCAATTCCAATGTTTAATGCCTAAAAATAGGCTATATAAGCCCTACCTAGCTCTGGAAGAATCAGTATCGGTGCTGAAGTAAATCTACCCTTCAACTCCTAAAAGGTTTCATCACAAGATTCTAACCATTTGAATTTCACACCTTTTTTTTCAAATATGTAAGTGATGCTGCAAGGTGTGAAAAATCCTAAATTAATCATATTTAGTATCAAAAAATCCCCAAGAAACTATGAATATCAAAGAAATTATTGGGATGCTCCCAAGAAACCACATCCCTTGCTTTCTCTAGGTCAACAGAAACTCCTGACTCTAAAATTATATGACCCAAAAAGTGAGATTTATCGATCCAAAAGTGGCATTTACTAAGCTTATAATAGAGTTGATGCTCTCTCAGTGTATTTAGCATGATCTCAAGATGATTTTCATGGTCATGTTTTGAGTGATAATACACCAAGATATTGTCTATGAAGACAACCAAAAATGAATCCATATATGGGTGGAAAACCCAATTCGTAAGATCCATAAAGACAACAGGTGAGTTTGTAAGTCCTAACAACATAACCAGGTACTTGTAAAGAGCATACCTACTTCTGCAATCTATTCAAGGTATGTATTAAGTCCTGATATTCACCTGATGATATCCTGACCTCAGATCTATCTTTGAAAACACCTTCTCTCCTAAAATCTGATCAAAGAGGTCATATATTCTTGGAAAGGGATACCAGTTCTTGATTGTTAACTGATTCAACCGACAAAAATCCACGCAATGCCTAAGGGTACCGCCCGCCTTTTTGGAAAAGTGGATAGGTGAACCCTAAGGCAATGTACTGGGGTGTATAAAACCTTTAACCTCCATATCCTCTAATTGATTCTTTATCTCCAAAATCTCCTTAGGTGACATCCTATATAGAGGAATGGTCATGGGTTCTACTCTTGGAACAAACTCAATAGTAAACTCTACCTCTCATACCAAAGGTAGACTAGAGAAGTAGTTAGAAAAAAAATCTTAAGTGATCCACCACAGGAGAAAAAATTGTGGGTTTCAACCCCTGATCATCGAGGTAAAGATTGGAAACCTGTGCTATAAAACTACCCAACCTCTGCTATGCGGGTCCTTCTCGTGTCACAAAAACATCCCATTCTCCCTTATTCACATTTTTAATGCCCTATGGTGATATAAACATCACACTTTGATGATAACAGTCAATATGGGATTTGTAGAGAACTAACCAGTCCATCCCAAGGATTACATCAAAACCTATCATATCGAGAATGTATAGGTTCCATTTGAAAAAGTTACTGACTATCTCAAGGGAGTAGTTATGAAAATGGTGAATGCCTTCTGAATGGATACCTAGGGGTATATCTAGTGTCATAACGCCATTGTAAAACTCAACATAAAGACCCAAAATCTCAGTAATTGCCTCATATATGAATGAGTGAGAAGTGAATGTATCAAAAAAAGAAGATACTAAAGTGGAGGCTACTATAATAGTACCTCGTACAATAGAAGGTCTGGATCTCTACTCATATGGCGTATGATGGACTGCATGTAACTGGCATGAACCATGGCCTTGAGTCAATTTCTAGATGCCTTGAGCAGGCCTGCTCTTCTGGCACTGTGAATTATATGTCTGATTGCCTCTACCACGACCAACACCTCGGCCGGATCGACTAGTGGTATTCCAACTTCCTGACTGCCATGATCCTACTGACCTTGGTCCTGACCGAGGGGTAGATGTAGATCCTTTCTCACTAGGAACTAGAGGGAAAAATCTACAAGAATAGTGTAGGTGACCCATCTTACCATAACCTATGCATTCAACTGGATCTTGTGTGAACTACCTATTATAATGCCCTAGAGCTTTGCACTAATGATAGATAGGAGAACCACCATTGTATGGAGCCCGAACACCAACATTCCTATGAGATTCCATGAAATGTCACTTTTCCCCTAAAGAAGATCCACTAGAATCTTTTAGTGAAAAAATTCCTTGGATTGCACCCTCAACATCTCTCATATTATGATTTGTAATTAGGGTCTGGTTGATGATCTCTAAAATAGTAGTTATCTTGAAAATATTGACCAGTGACTGGATGACGTAACACAACCCATCATCAAATTGCCTAGCAGCCATAAGGTCATAAGTGGATAGAGAAGGATCAAAACACTACAACTCAGTGAAATGGAAATAGTACTCCATAACTGACATGGTCCCCTACTGTAGATTCATAAACTCCCTGGCTCAGTCAAACCTTAGAGTCTAGGGAAAGAAGTAGTCATAAATCATAGTCTGGAAGTCATCCCAAACCATATCTCTATGTTGGACTGCTTGGGTGATGACATCCCACCACCTTTTGGGTGATTCGTGCAACATGTAAGCAGATAGCTTGACCCTATGCTCTGGAGGTGTATCTAGGTGCTAAAAAATAGAAAAGATTACCTCAATCCACGACTTCGTAGTGAATGGTCCACTATCCTCCAAGAAAGCAGGAGGATATTGCTGCTGAAACTCACGAGTCAACTCTATCATGCTTGGGGAAGGTCACACTCTGCCTTTCATATTATTCATTATATGCAAGAAGTCCTCTCGAAATAGGTATCAGTGTCTAATTTAGGTATAGAAGGAGGAACCATAAGTGGCTCATATGGAAAAAAATTGGAGGCATAGGGACCACCACCTCAGAAACATGATCATTTCCTCCTTCAGGGTACATGACTAGAGGATGTCATGGAGGAATAATGCTAAAATTCCAAACAAACATCTCATAAGAGGTTTAACACTTTAGAGGATAACATTTAAGAAACTATGATAGGTATTAAAGCCTTTATATAAGAATAAACACACCTCTATTCCTACTTCTAAAGCTAGGACTAGACTTTATAATAGACCGTAACAGGCCATAAGATATAAGAACACCCCCTACCCACTACTAAGGTCGGGTTCAGGTAAAGTTTCTAAGTTAGGCATGTGTAAAAATGTTGTTCTCAAGTTACAAGTCACTTTAAAAAACTGAATCCAATGAGATGTCATTTTATAGCCCATAAGGGCCCACACACCTTATGATTCATAATATGACACTCACTTAAATGTCATATTCATTTTAAATTGTGCTTATACATGTGATTATATTAGCTCTCAAATGGTTGATCTAGTTTGAATGCCATTTTCCGATCCATAAGGGCCCATACACCTTATAAATCAAAGAGTGGCACCCACTAACACATAACATAGAATGATCTAAATCCTATAGAAAAGTGTTAGCATAATTACATATATGTAAAACAAATAACACTAATATACAACAAGAAATGATCACTGAAAATTTAAACATGACATGAAAAAATGCATGGCCTATTCATATTGTGCCTACCGTGATACATGTTATACACATAACCCTCATTTCTTCAGGTCGAACAATGAAATCACAATTCCCAATCTCAACAATGTTAATAACATCAAAAAACATGTGAAACACACAATAGTGAAATAATACCAACAATAATAGCAGAATCAATAACAAAAACTTTGTCCTTACCCTGTACATGGGTTCACGACGCCCAAGCACAACTTGTGACCAAGTCCCAAGTGTTTCCAATCTCTAATATATTGTCTCCAAATAGTAAAACAAGAAAGGAACCATGACTTTGATACCACTTTGTGACACCCCGGACCCAAATGCCACGTAACCCAGGCCACGAGCCTAGTTGGCCTCCTGACCCTTAGCGCATCTCCCCATAATCTAGGGGTTACTGAATAGAAATGGGGGTTTAAGGGTATATCATTGGGGAGTCTGTACCCCTATATCAGAGTAACATAGAAGATGTAATAACAATAAGTAGTATAAGAAGCATAAAAAATCAAACATATGAATTAAACAACATAAGAATAATAGAAACAAAAAAATATTGACAATATAACAAAATGCCTCATAGGCAGTGTCGGATAAAAATATGCATGCATGGAATACCAGTACAAAAAGGGAAAAAAATTCAGAAAATAGATATACATGGTACAATATTAAAAAAGTAAACAAAAGTTAAAAGTTTCTCCATATCATCTTGAGACTAAGCCCAATCCTTTACTCCTAATCTCCACTTAAGAAAAAGAGTAAACAACCAGATGAGTGGTACATGCCTCTATCCATACCTGCAGGAAAACAATCTGCTCTGGTTCCAAAGGTATCCCAAATAGGGTGTGATATAAATATTAGTAGGCCACCACCAACAATGTCTATGTGTTATTTGAGTGGTTCTCATAAGTAATTAGTGTGTGGCTAATAACAGGAAATTAAAGAAATACATAACTAACAACTACCCTCTCGCTCAGGTTCCTAAGGGACACCTAGTGGGTCTACCTACTTCATCTCAATGCTGGTATGTCTGAGTATGTCACCTAGTATATATACATATTGATATAATTGGAACAGGGCTATAATGTCTACCACCCACATTTAACAGAATGGATTAGGGCTATAATGCCTACCACCAACATTTAATAGAATGGAATGGGGCTATAATGTATACTACCCATATTTAACAGAATGGAATGGAGCTATAATTCCTACGACCCACATTTAACAGAATGGCATGGGGCTATAATCCATACCGAAAACATTTAATAGAATGGCATGAGGCAATAATGCCTACGAACCACATTTAAGAGAATGGAATGGGGTATAATTCATACCGTCCACATTTAACCCAATGGATCAAGCATAAAGATGATACAGGCATTAAAATTTCATATAATGTAAGGAAAACCATCTCATTTTGTTTTAAGTTAGGGAAACCAAGACATATTTTCAATGCATTCATATGAAACTTACAACATGGGCATGGCCATAAAACACCTTAAAACATTCATTTAAGGAATTTCATTTTAAAGGTTCAAGTTATTCCATCCTAGTCAACCCATTCAACTAACCATCCCATTTTCCTAACAAGGCAATTCATTCCAAGGCAAGATGTCAAGGCTAAAAGATCATGGTCAAATACCCATATGGTCAATTTACCAATTCCAACTCAAAGGATCCAAAACATCATTGATACACCTTTATAAGATTCAAATACACATGGGAAAAGGGTCAATTCGATTAAAAACCATTTCAAGAACCTTAAATCACAATTTCCCATTTTGGATAAATTGGCCTAAAATGGCCAATTTAGGTGGAACACCCCTTGTGAGTCCATGTAGTGTAAGGGTGATCTCTAATCCCCTAAAAAAGAGTCAATTAACCTATGTCATCACATTAGGGTCAATTAGGCATGAATAAATCAACACAATAAAGGATCTCGACAAAGGACGGCCCACGACACAATGATATTAGATGCGAAACGGCTAAATCTCAAATGGAAAACTATGTGACCACCTACCTTGGGGATGTAGATGATGAATCGTTGAGTATCATCCTCAGATTTGGAGTAAGTTCGAGTAGATATGAGTTTTTGTCTAATACCCTAAAAATAGTTCGAACGAGCCTGTATATAAATAGCATAACCAATGGAGAGATTAAGAAAGGAAGAAGGGGTACACAAGGTTAGCCTTACCACAAGGGATCCAACACCACCGATGGACTGAAGATCAGACACTAGATGAAGGAGTAGCAATGAATTAAAGGAAGATATGATTTGAGATATCAATGGGAGGAAATTAGGGATGTTGTGTACACAAATAAAAGGATAATAGAAAAATTATAACTTAAGAGGGGATAGGGAAAAATGGTCATTTTCCTTAAAAACTGGCTTGCACGGAATCTGTGCATGGTTTAGCCAAACCGTGCATACACTGTGCGTAGCTCACTACTTCACTGGGCACACCACATGGCCTCTGCGCACAGTTTTAATAATCCTATGTAGACCATGCATATGGTCTCTATACCCCCATTGAAGCAGCCGCACCACCGTGTGCCTGGGTCGCACAGTTGCAGACAAACCATACAACCCAGTCTTTTTCCCCATTTTAGAGTTTCGGGCTTCGTTTGAGCCTTGAATGCTCTCGTAACCTCCTTATATTAATTAGGTGACTTCATTAGGTCCATTTAAGACATTAAAAAAATAAAAACTAATGATCTATACCATGTTCAAAGAGTCAATTTTTTACACAATCCATTGGATTAGATCAAGTCGGAGGTGTTACTAACCTTAGGTGACATTCCTTGGACACTATGGCTAACAATAAATGCTGAGGGTTTGAACATATAGTTATGGGGGGGGGGGGATATTTACCATATCTAATGTGTACACACAACCATCACATTATAAATCAAAAATAAATAAAACTAAAGATATCTATATAAATTATGCATCAAAAAAACCCAAAAATTCATAAATGTATCAAAGACCAACATCAGAGTAATAATGAAACAATATAAATAAGAATACTAAAATGAAAAAAGTAGTAAAATAATCATGAACCACTCTAGACCAAGATTTAAAACACTCAAATGCATCATCTCTACTAATATAGTGACATCAAGGAGCGCCGCTAGAGAAGTAAGAAACCATCCCCTTTCCTGTATCACAAAAAACAATATTTGCATACACACCAAAGTGAATATGTAGGTGGTGAGTAATCATACCTAGTAGGAAAACACCATGATATTTTCCCACATCACACTAAGACCAAAAATAGGTTAAATCATAAGAATATAAAAAAATATTGAGAATATCAAAAGTAGATAAAGTAGTGTTCACAATGTCCAATAAAGCACATGAATAGGTTTTCCAAAATAAATATAACTAAAGACGAGTTTTACTTTAAAATTGTAGAATCAATTCATTTATTTAATTTTTTTATAACCCACCCTTGCTTTTTCACTCACACACAAATATACATGCATGATTTGTACCTCTCTATACTCACGAGTGGTGAGTCACCCTTTCACAAAATCATCTCTTGGTGACCCAATTTAATGGTGGTACTTCCAACCACGATCTATCCCATATTTACTGATTTTATGGTGGTACTTCTGACCATGATATATCCCATGCTTTTCCTATTTTATTTTGGTACTTCTGATCATGATTCATCCCATATGCATATGAATGAACACAAACCATTTATTCTAAGAGTACATGTAATGACCCGAACATTTATGAATAAAATTCCCTTTATTTTGACTTAATTAAAAGTCTTATGGTTATAGAAAACACATGAACTTATTTTATTATATATAACTGGATTTTAAATTACTATTAAGTATAGTTACCATTGATAATATAGTATTTTAATAGTGATCACATGACTAGTATAAATATATGGTTTTAACAAATCCATTTGGCATAAACAAAGGAAGTGATGGCCTCAACTAGTAGAAGTGTACCCTATGAATCCCATTTATTAGAGCTTCTAAGGCAGATAGAATTTATGGAATTTTCCCTAGACCAATACCAATACAAGATCCAATAACTTAAGAATTATAGAAACTGTTTATGGTATAAGTTCAAGCTCATCAAGATCACAGCCCAAACCATGTTTACCAAACGACCCCATGAAAGCCCCACCATCGCACACCTTACTATTAGGGCGTACCCTCATGTAATAAATGGATATGTAACAAGACCTATTATTATGATTATATACATTATTTTTGTATAGAATAATGAATATACTTTCATTCTATTACTGTTACTTTGTAAATGATTTTTAAAGCACAAATAGTATTTTTGGTTAATATTCAAATTCAATTAAGAAACCTATTTTTAATGAATTAAAGGGTTTTTTAAATAAATAATATTATAATAAAATATTATTTATAAATTAATTTTATTAAATATAAATGATCATATAATTTTTATGAAGTCAAAAGTAATTTTTATTAAGGTTTAAAAATCATTTTTGTCAAAGCCAGTCAATTTTCAATAAATGTCAGTTTTTATATTAAATGTGTAAATTAAAATATTTATAAAATTATTTAGATAAAATTAATATTATTTTTGGAATCAGGATGTCAAAATTATCCAACAGTGAATTGTTCATAATTTTCTAAGACAATCAAATTTTTGGGTAAAAATTAAATATCATATAAATACATGGGGTATTTTATGACATCATAATGGACAAATAATGATGTAATAAATAATATAAAAGGGATATTAGTCCAAATATATATTTTTCATTTAAAATAATGTAATTTTAAGTTTATTTTATTTATTTTATAAATCCTTAGTGAATCCTCCAAAACATATAAAATATTTTAAGATATTAAAATCATTTCCTTGAAAGCGTGACTCACCACTACATAAGAAAGGGAAATATTTTAATATCTTCATCACTTAGCCTTATAAAATAATTTATACCAATCCCCTTTTCTAGAAACCATGGGAAAAAACCATGGTATGGTTTTTGGTTTTGAATATTTTATTGTGTAGTGTCCAAAACCAAAATAATAAAGAAATCCCCCCTGTTTCCTATATAAACCCATCGAAGCTTCCATTTATCTTCACTAAATCTCTTTAAAGCTTGAAAAAACTCTTACCCCTACTCCCTATAGTCCTAAAAAGTCATCCCCAAGCTCCCAAGAATCCTCTCCCAAGCCTTTGGAATCACACATCCAAGTAAGGGATCTCCCTCTCTCCTTTTTCTTCAAGCACATCTTTTATGTCATGTCTTTTAATTTCCATTTTCTTGATTTGGGATATGTTATTAGATACCTAATTACTGTATATTTGATATATAATTTATGGTATCTTCCTTTCACTCCCATTAACCTCCCCCATTATCCTTTAATCCCACCTGTCACAATGCCAAAATTCTATAAGGAATCTTTCACTTTCCCCTTTTATCAAGAACTCCTTTTGTGATATGCCTTTAATTTAAATTTACATATGTTGGAATATGTTCATAAATAATCCCATTACCATCCATTTTATTTATAAATAATTATATATTCCTTCCACTCTCATTAATTCATTCATGATCCTTTATATACACCCGCTACCATACTGAAATTCTATAAGGGATTTCTCTCTCCCCATCCTCATTAAAGCACTTATTTTATATTGTGAATCTTAAATTCCATTTCATATGTTCGGTTATTATGTTCCATTATCCCCTTTATTTCCATTTCATGTATAAATGATGATATACCCCTTTCTCTCTCATCAACCCATTTTATTAATTTCTATATGACGCTGTTATACTGCCAAAATTGCACCATGATTTTCCATGCCAAAATCATCATGTAGTGAATACCATACCCATTCATATATCAAGGGTGTAAAGACCCGTAAAATTCAAGGAATTTTTTTTCTTAATTTTCTTTGGAATTTTACAAGAGCGCGGTTTCTGACGGCACCTGATTCCGAGGCCCGGAGTGCCCGAAATTAATTTCCGAAGTTTGGCTCGGGTACGTTCAGTGAACGAACGAGCGGGATTTCCTAACTTTTGATCCGGTGCTCGGAATTGAAATCTGAGGACACCGATGAACTCGTAGCGCCGATATTCACTTAAGGAGACCTTTCCCGAAGTTGCGTTTGCCTAGGAGGAGATGTTTAATTTTCTGGATGAAATGAAGAGTAAAATAAA
The DNA here is from genome assembly GCA_963277665.1 of Viscum album. Lineage (NCBI taxonomy): Eukaryota > Viridiplantae > Streptophyta > Magnoliopsida > Santalales > Viscaceae > Viscum > Viscum album. The sequence continues at coordinate 618,493,897 of OY728162.1, read as the reverse complement.
TTTGGTATACAATATTTATTTTATTTATCTTCTTAAGTGGTTATATCCTAAGTGTGGAAGTTGGGGTGGAATCACAAGTTCCTAACTAACCAAGTGAGGATTAAGGTGAGGTGGGGCCCACACGAGCCCCAACCCTTCACCTTCCCCTTAACTCTCTTCTACCCCCTTAAACTCCCTTGAACTTAATGTGCCAAAACCCCTCAAATTCCCTAACTCCCCTCTCTCCCTCTTAAAGGCTTGACAACTTAACTTTTAATTAATTATACAACTCATGTATAATTAATAAGTGAGTTTAATTTTGAGTTTTTGAAATTCAAACTCTTGAATTCCAAAGGTTGGGTTGTGTTAATAAATTAAGTGTAAGCTAGATTTATTTTTGGGTTAGTTCCTTTGTTACTTGAGAGGATTGGAAGAATCGTTGAGAAACTTGGAGATCTTCTTCGTCTTCGATGAAGAACGTGAAGAACAGTTCTTCTCCGACAAAGAACATCGATCCCACGACCATCGAGACTCGGCGTCCCAGATTCTTCCGTCTTCATCTTCCTCCTCGACAAGGGAGAAGTCGCCAACCGTGGTAATCATCGCCAACGACAACGTACCTCTCTTCTTCGTCTTAAGCGACAAGTGAAGAGATGTCGTTCCCTCCTCGGACGCACCCCGACGTCCACGGAATCTACGTCCGACGCCGCGACGCCTTCCTCCGCGATAACCGACGTGTGACGTCAATTTTCAAGGTAAGGGGTTTGTCCTTTTTAAATTACGTGTTTTCATTCCCCCGAACATGAAAGAATAATCCGTTGGGCGTAGTTCCAAATTTTATTAAAAATTGTGAAACATTCATTGTTGTGTTTATACGATTGGCCAACTGATATCGTTATAACGGGAGGAGACCGGACCGCACGAACACGGCCGATTCTCCTCCCCCTTCTATTCTTTCGTGTTAATTTAGCGGAGACAGCGCGGTGTCGTCGCAACCGCGCAGGAACAAAAGAATTAATGGCCGGAGCGAGCTGCGACGATGAAACGCGGTGCCGACGCACCGCGTCGTTGTTTACGAAAGAGACCGCGGCCGGAGACGGGCCGCGGCGGAACAAGGAGGCGACCGACGGCCAGCTGGGCCGCCAGCGCCGGAGATCATGAAGGGCCGCGGCCCTACGGCCGCGGCGGAGCAGCCAGGGGCACCGGCCTCGCCGGCGCCGGAGATCATGAAGGGCCGCGGCCCTACGGCCGCGGCGGAGCAGCCAGAAGGCGGCCGGCCTCGCCGGCCGCCGGAGATCGAGGAAGAGCCGCGGCTACGGCCGCGGCGGAGAAGAAGAAGGCGGCCGGCCGCGCCGGCCGCCGGTTTGGTTAGGAGGCGGGACCCGCGGGTCCTGCATGAGAAAGAAACGGCCGACCTTAGGCCGGCCGAGATCCGAAAAAAGGGGGGGTTTACCCCCCCGCCCCCCGCGTGCGGCACATGCGCGGCCCCCTGGCCGCGCCGCCGCTGGCCGGACCGCGCCGCCACCGGCCGGGCCGCGCCGCCACCGGCCGGGCCGGGTCCAGCGGACCGGGTCGGGCCGACCCGGTTCGGGTTAGACCAGGGGGGGTCGGGCCGGGTCGGCCCGGACCCGGACCCCCCGTTTTCGAGACGACTTCGGTCTTTTGGCCATAACTTGAGCCACAGACCTCCGATCGATGAACCGTCTGCGGCAACGCGATCCTTGGATCAAGACGGTCGTTTCGGTATACTATACTCAAGGCGCACCTTCTTTTTCGGGAGCCTACGTGGTTAAAACTCCGTAGTTAAGCGTGCTTGGCTTAGAGTAGTGATCAGGATGGGTGACCTCCTGGGAAGTTTCCCAGGGTGGGTGTCAGACGGAAAGGCTGATATCTTTCAGACTGGACGTCCGATTGACGAACCGTCAGCGGCGATGCGATCCTTGGATCGAGACGGTCGTTTCGGTTTATCGCACTCAAGGTTTAGGATTACTTTGAGTTCGGCCGGGTTGGTTCGTTCACGAAACCAACCGGGCCTTCGGAGCGGAAACGCTCATATCTTGAGCTACGGACGTCCGATCGACGTGCCGTCAGCTTTGTTGTGTTCCTGTTAGTGAGACAGATCTTTTGGCATACTCTGCCCGAGGTTTGGACGCAGGTGGAGTACGGTCGGGTTGGTTTTGCCTTAAAAACCAACCGGGCCCCGGGGACGAAAATGCCAATAACTCTCAGACCGGGCGTCCGATCGACGCGCCGTCTGTTGCGTTGAGTTCCTGTTGACGATACGAAACTTTTGGATACATCAACTCTGGACTTTGTGACAGTTGATGTATCAGCCTCTCGGCTCGTGGAGCGGACCCTCCGAACGAGCTTGCTGTGTGCGGGAACCCTAGTGCTGGCTGCGACTGTTACTGTGACTACTACTGCTACTACTGCTACTGTGACTGCGACGACGACAGTACAGAGATCCTGTGTGGATTCGACGACGACGACTACAGCACTCAGCGATCCTACGTGGATCAGTGCTACAGGTCCTGTGTGGATTCGACGACGACGACTACAGTGCTCAGCGATCCTACGTGGATCAGTACTATAGGTCCTGTGTGGGCCCGATCCTGTGTGGGTCTGATCCTGTGTGGGTCTTTGCTCTCAGCGGTCCTGTGTGAACCAGCACCTACAGGTCTTGTGTGGGCCTGATCCTGTGTGGGTCTTTTGCGGGGGTTAGTTACCTATCGATCCTTCGTGGGTCCGACGACTTAGATGGATCATAGATCATCTTTATCGTCTTTTGAAGAAGTATACCTGTGCGAGCTGAATCCTGTTGCTTTCCTGTGTGGATTGTGTTGTGCAATCCTGTGTGGATTACGTTTTGCTTTCCTGTGTGGAATACGTTTACTTTCTTGTGTGGACTGAGTTGTACTTGGGCTCGGAGGTTGGAGCGTATTTGAAATTGTTGACTTAGGTATATGTATGGGCATATACCTAAGCAGTGTCGGTTGTTACTTCGTGATTGTACCTTTCTTCGTGGTTTATCCTTGTGAATTTGAGAGACCATCAGGGGTCTCGGGGTCCCTACTGAGTAGCTTATACTCACCCCTGCACGGGCTTTGCCCGCACTATGTTGTGTTGGTTGCAGACGACGGACAGCGTTGATCTTAGCTGAGGCTTGCAGAGCAGGACTGTACCTGGAGGTGGACCACTGGGCGGGACGTGCTCGGAGCGGACGGCGGGACCCGTGGAGCAGTGGAGCTATCTGTACCCACCCTTCAGGTGGGATTCTAGTGGACAGCTCGGTGTAGCGGCTTTTACTTTTCAGTTGTTGTTTTCCCTTTCGAGTTGTACTTTACTTTCAATTTGGGTTTGTATACTGGCCCATTTACTTTTCCGCACTTTCAGTTGTACTCTGCTTTTGCTTAGTGTTTACTTTCCGCTTGCTTACTCTGTGGTGTTTGTTTACTTTACAAAGGCAATGCCTTCCCTTTTTACCGGGATTTACGCCTTGGTGCTAGTCGCCAGCCCCTGGCCTATGGAAGGCGGGCTTGGGGTAGTCACGGCACGGACCCCGAGGGCGGGTCGTGACAAATTGGTATCAGAGGAGTTCGGTTCTACCGCGAACTCTGATCTTTTCTCTGTGAAGCAATAATGTTTAGCGTATTGAGTGTGGTTATCAGTCCAGGGAGTCCAGTGTTGGTGCGGCGGCCGACGTATCCGTACACTAGGACCCTGACTTCTGATTTCCGACTTAATGCACGAAAACATTGATTGCGTGTGTGTTTCAAAGTTTTCTTTGTGATTACTTATATCAGCTCACCAGGTATACTGTTTGACCGTGGCACACCTGTTTCCTATTCAGGATGGCCCCACAACGGCAGCCAGCTAGGGTTCCGAGAGTCGAGTGTGACGACAGCCCACCGAGCGACGAGGCTTCGGTGCAGGGCCCTTTGTCAGTAGTGGCACCGGCGGTAGCACTACCCGCCGAGCCCTCGATGCTTCCAGCAGCAGCCGCTGACGATGCACGTCGCCTCAGCGCACTGCATGAGTTTCAGCGCCAGCGACCACCCAGGTTTCGCGGGGAGACGGATCCCCAGGCAGCAGAGGACTGGCTGGAGGCAGTAGTACGAGTGTTTAGGCTAGTGAAGACACCAGCAGACCTCATGGCGATCCTCGCTGCGAGCCTACTACACGCAGCAGCAAGACGATGGTGGAGCTTGATGCTCCAGGTGCACGATGAGGCATCTCTAATTTGGACGGACTTTGAGAGCCTTTTTCGCTCGGAGTTCGTCCCAGCCACCCTTCGTGCGGTGCGTATCCAGGAGCTTCTTCAGCTGCGGTAGGGCAGCATGACGGTCGCTCAGTATTCGGCGAGATTTACTGATCTCTCGCGCTACTCGACCGACATGGTACGGGACCCATTCTTTCGGGCCCGGACCTTCGAGCAGGGTTTGAGACACGAGATCAGGGCATCACTGATCTCCCTCAGCATACCGACTCAGACAGGAGTACTGGAGCGGGCCCTTCTGATCGAGAGCTTCCTTGCTGAGTCTACACCAGCACATCGACCCACCGCAGGGCGGCACGTGGCAGAGTCATCTGCAGCAGGCAGTCGACGGATGACTCAGGGGTCCAAGCAGACCAGATCTTCAGGCAGACGACCTCAGGGCACTGGCTCAGCAGTGCAGGGCACACAGCGCGGAGCCAGTCTTTCGAGTGGAAGACAGTGCTATGCATGCGGCGGGCAAGGCCACATGGCTCGTGACTGCCCGACCCGCCATGCAGAGGAGCAGCAGACGGTTGAGGAACCACCTAGGCAGAGGCAGAGGTTCGACCGTGGCGGTCCGCAGGGAGGAGGCGGACGAGGCAGAGGAGCTGGCCGAGCAGCAGGTGGTGGGTGACGTTTTGAGGCTCTACCACCACCACCACCAGAAAGTCCACCCCGACCACAGGGAGTAGGTGAACATGCGAGAGCTCAACTTCAGGAAGCCGAGGCCTTCGATCATGGAGCTCTGGGAGCCGATGGACAGGAGCAGAACTATTGGATACATCCTTTGTACTTCTGGTTCCTTGTTGCATTTGTGTAGCGTCTTGTATTATGAGCTGCAATAATAAAAGACGCATACCTTTGTGATATTTTCGTTCCTGTCCTCTTTCGTGATGTTACTAAGAGGTTCCAGTTTTGGCTGTTGACTTGACCCTCACTTGTGAGACATCTATTGGAGGAGACCCAGTTACCACACACTGATGCCGACAGTGTGACTCAACCCTTGGAGGCGAGAGTAACGGTTGAATCTCTTAGTAGTAGCGTCGAGGCCTTACGACGTCATCCTTGGTATGAATTAGTATCATCCATGTTAGGATTGACTGTTTTAGGCGAAGAATGTGGTTCATCCAGGGGATGAGACCAGATTTCTCTTATCGGTAAAGAAGAAATCTTGTAGCTCCTGTGGGACCTAAGATGGTCCAGGTCATCCAGGGGTGGATGAGTACAGCTCAGAGCCGGCAGAAGTCTTATGCTAACAGGAAGCGGAGGCCACTGGAGTTCGAGGGTGGCGACCACGTCTTCTTGCGGGTCTCACCTCGACGTGGTATTCAGAGATTTGGCCGAGGCGGCAAGTTATCTCCGCGCTTCATCGGACCCTTCCAGGTCCTCAGCAGGATTGGTGAGGTGGCTTATCGCCTGGCTCTACCACCTCAGTTGCACCGGGTGCACGATGTCTTCCACGTGTCTCAGCTGAGGAGATACGTGCACGACACGACGCACATCATTGACCATGGGGAGCTTGACGTTGACGATGGGGCGACTTTTACGGAGGTCCCGGTGGAGATAGAGGATTCACAGGAGCGGGTCCTATGTGGGCGATCGATTCCTCTTGTGCGGATCAGATGGAAGCACGGGAACCTCCAGGAAAGCACATGGGAGTGGGAGGCTCAGATGCGTGCTCAGTACCCTCATTTGTTTCCCTAGTTTTGATGTATCTTTACGGGGACGTAAAGCCCTGAGGTGGGAGTAATGTAAAGACCCGTAAAATTCAAGGAAATTTTTTTCTTAATTTTCTTTGGAATTTTACAAGAGCGCGGTTTCTGACGGCACCTGATTCCGAGGCCCGGAGTGCCCGGAATTAATTTCCGAAGTTTGGCTCGGGTACGTTCAGTGAACGAACGAGCGGGATTTCCTAACTTTTGATCCGGTGCTCGGAATTGAAATCTGAGGACACCGATGAACTCGTAGCGCCGATATTCGCTTAAGGAGACCTTTCCCGAAGTTGCGTTTTCCTAGGAGGAGATGTTTAATTTTCTGGATGAAATGAAGAGTAAAATAAATTTGGTATACAATATTTATTTTATTTATCTTCTTAAGTGGTTATATCCTAAGTGTGGAAGTTGGGGTGGAATCACAAGTTCCTAACTAACCAAGTGAGGATTAAGGTGAGGTGGGGCCCACACGAGCCCCAACCCTTCACCTTCCCCTTAACTCTCTTCTACCCCCTTAAACTCCCTTGCACTTAATGTGCCAAAACCCCTCAAATTCCCTAACTCCCCTCTCTCCCTCTTAAAGGCTTGACAACTTAACTTTTAATTAATTATACAACTCATGTATAATTAATAAGTGAGTTTAATTTTGAGTTTTTGAAATTCAAACTCTTGAATTCCAAAGGTTGGGTTGTGTTAATAAATTAAGTGTAAGCTTGATTTATTTTTGGGTTAGTTCCTTTGTTACTTGAGAGGATTGGGAGAATCGTTGAGAAACTTGGAGATCTTCTTCGTCTTCGACGAAGAACGTGAAGAACAGTTCTTCTCCGACAAAGAACATCGATCCCACGACCATCGAGACTCGGCGTCCCAGATTCTTCCGTCTTCATCTTCCTCCTCGACAAGGGAGAAGTCGCCAACCGTGGTAATCATCGCCAACGACAACGTACCTCTCTTCTTCGTCTTAAGCGACAAGTGAAGAGATGTCGTTCCCTCCTCGGACGCACCCCGACGTCCACGGAATCTACGTCCGACGCCGCGACGCCTTCCTACGCGATAACCGACGTGTGACGTCAATTTTCAAGGTAGGGGGTTTGTCCTTTTTAAATTACGTGTTTTCATTCCCTCGAACATGAAAGAATAATCCGTTGGGCGTAGTTCCAAATTTTATTAAAAATTGTGAAACATTCATTGTTGTGTTTATACGATTGGCCAACTGATATCGTTATAACGGGAGGAGACCGGACCGCACGAACACGGCCGATTCTCCTCCCCCTTCTATTCTTTCGTGTTAATTTAGCGGAGACAGCGCGGTGTCGTCGCAACCGCGCAGGAACAAAAGAATTAATGGCCGGAGCGAGCTGCGACGATGAAACGCGGTGCCGACGCACCGCGTCGTTGTTTACGAAAGAGACCGCGGCCGGAGACGGGCCGCGGCGGAACAAGGAGGCGACCGGCGGCCAGCCGGGCCGCCGGCGCCGGAGATCATGAAGGGTCGCGGCCCTACGGCCGTGGCGGAGCAGCCAGAAGGCGGCCGGCCTCGCCGGCCGCCGGAGATCGAGGAAGAGCCGCGGCTACGGCCGCGGCGGAGAAGAAGAAGGCGGCCGGCCGCGCCGGCCGCCGGTTTGGTTAGGAGGCGGGACCCGCGGGTCCCGCGTGAGAAAGAAACGGCCGGCCTTAGGCCGGCCAAGATCCGAAAAAAGGGGGGGTTTACACCCCCGCCCCCCGCGTGCGGCACATGCGCGGCCCCCTGGCCGCGCCGCCGCTGGCCGGGCCGCGCCGCCACCGGCCGGGCCGGGTCCAGCGGACCGGGTCGGGCCGACCCGGTTCGGGTCAGACCAGGGGGGGTCGGGCCGGGTCGGCCCGGACCCGGACCCCCCGTTTTCGAGACGACTTCGGTCTTTTGGCCATAACTTGAGCCACGGACCTCCGATCGATGAACCGTCTGCGGCAACGCGATCCTTGGATCGAGACGGTCGTTTCGGTATACTATACTCAAGGCGCACCTTCTTTTTCGGGAGCCTACGTGGTTAAAACTCCATAGTTAAGCATGCTTGGCTTAGAGTAGTGATCAGGATGGGTGACCTCCTGAGAAGTTTCCCAGGGTGGGTGTCAGACGGAAAGGCTGATATCTTTCAGACTGGACGTCCGATTGACGAACCGTCAGCGGCGATGCGATCCTTGGATCGAGACGGTCGTTTCGGTTTATCGCACTCAAGGTTTCGGATTACTTTGAGTTCGGACGGGTTGGTTCGTTCACGAAACCAACCGGGCCTTCGGAGCGGAAACACTCATATCTTGAGCTACGGACGTCCGATCGACGTGCCGTCAGCTTTGTTGTGTTCCTCTTAGTGAGACAGATCTTTTGGCATACTCTGCCCGAGGTTTGGACGTAGGTGGAGTACGGTCAGGTTGGTTTTGCCTTAAAAACCAACCGGGCCCTGGGGACGAAAATGCCAATAACTCTCAGACCAGGCATCCGATCGACGCGCCGTCTGTTGCGTTGAGTTCCTGTTGACGATACGAAACTTTTGGATACATCAACTCTGGACTTTGTGACAGTTGATGTATCAGCCTCTCGGCTCGTGGAGCGGACCCTCCGAACGAGCTTGCTGTGTGCGGGAACCCTAGTGCTGGCTGCGACTGTTACTGTGACTACTACTGCTACTACTGCTACTGTGACTGCGAAGACGACAGTACAGAGATCCTGTGTGGATTCGACGACGACGACTACAGCACTCAGCGATCCTACGTGGATCAGTGCTACAGGTCCTGTGTGGATTCGACGACGACGACTACAGTGCTCAGCGATCCTACGTGGATCAGTACTACAGGTCCTGTGTGGGCCCGATCCTGTGTGGGTCCGATCCTGTGTGGGTCTTTGCTCTCAGCGGTCCTGTGTGAACCAGCGCCTACAGGTCCTGTGTGGGCCCGATCCTGTGTGGGTCTTTTGCGGGGGTTAGTTACCTATCGATCCTTCGTGGGTCCGACGACTTAGATGGATCATAGATCATCTTTATCGTCTTTTGAAGAAGTATACCTGTGCGAGCTGAATCCTGTTGCTTTCCTGTGTGGATTGTGTTGTGCAATCCTGTGTGGATTACGTTTTGCTTTCCTGTGTGGAATACGTTTACTTTCCTGTGTGGACTGAGTTGTACTTGGGCTCGGAGGTTGGAGCGTATTTGAAATTGTTGACTTAGGTATATGTATGGGCATATACCTAAGCAGTGTCGGTTGTTACTTCGTGATTGTACCTTTCTTCGTGGTTTATCCTTGTGGATTTGAGAGACCATCAGGGGTCTCGGGGTCCCTACTGAGTAGCTTATACTCACCCCTGCACGGGCTTTGCCCGCACTATGTTGTGTTGGTTGCAGACGACGGACAACGTTGATCTTAGCTGAGGCTTGCAGAGCAGGACGGTACCTGGAGGTGGACCACTGGGCGGGACGTGCTCGGAGCGGACGGCGGGACCCGTGGAGCAGTGGAGCTATCTGTACCCACCCTTCAGGTGGGATTTCTAGTGGACAACTCGGTGTAGCGGCTTTTACTTTTCAGTTGTTGTTTTCCCTTTTGAGTTGTACTTTACTTTCAGTTTGGGTTTGTATACTGGCCCATTTACTTTTCCGCACTTTCAGTTGTACTCTGCTTTTGCTTAGTGTTTACTTTCCGCTTGCTTACTCTGTGGTGTTTGTTTACTTTACAAAGGCAATGCCTTCCCTTTTTACCGGGATTTACGCCTTGGTGCTAGTCGCCAGCCCCTGGCCTATGGAAGGCGGGCTTGGGGTAGTCACGGCACGGACCCCGAGGGCGGGTCGTGACAAAGGGTATTAACCTTTATGAACATGTACTTATTGATTTAGGACTTACATGTATGTATTCTACATTCCTTTTTCATGGAATGAATTATGACGGTGAATGAATCTATGTTATATGATCTATGTGGAAGACTTAAGCATGAGATTGAAATGATTATAAAGGGTGAGCCCTGATAGCGCTCAAAAACATTGGGTAATATTTAGTATCATGATACATCATGTTGGAAAAAAGATTTACCTTATTTCTTTATGGGACTTTTTTCCACCATGTTGGGATAGGGGTTTACCTGATTCCTTTTTGTTTATGATGTAGTGTTTTAAGTTGTTGTCACATTTCCATGTTATGATTATAATATTATATCATGCCTTTATATTCATGTTCCTTCATGAATCATTGATATGAATTGTATAAAATGTATTATTATCCTCATTTTATTCCATATTTATTCCCTTATTGGGTTTTATAGCTCACCCATTTCTTATGTATGTCCTCAGGTTATCTCATGCAGTGTTAAGTACGAAGGAATGTTGTGGTCATGTAAAAGAAGTTTTCAATAAAGATGTTGTATTTAATGTTTTAAGTTATTATTTAATGTTCCTAAATTCCCAATACACTAGAACTATCAATCTTCTAAGTTATATTAAGTAAAAATCTATGTAATAAATCATTTTTAAATGTGTAACAAAGAGTAGGGTTGTTATAGTTGGTATCAGAGGATATGTTTAGTTATTTTTGGGATTAGGATTAGAAAACCCTAGTGAAAACCATTATGGATAATACTAAGTATACAAAAACATCCCTAAATTTTGGTGAGTATAGATTAAGTGGTTTATAAAGAAAATACATCCCTGTCTAGATACAAAAAAGTGGATGTGGCTCTGGCACAAATGTATCTAGGGGTAAAACCTAAAAAAACCGCTTTGATCTAGACTCGAACAGGAATTGGTGCTTGACAATGTGAATTAATGCACTCATAGTTTGACAATACCTTGGGATATGATTTGGTAAATTTATAATCTCACTATAAACCATTATTAAGGGAACATAAAAAAATTCCCATAACAATATATGTTAGGAAGTAGATCATGGATAACTTAGTCTAAAGATTAGAAACTCATAAGTTAAGGAGATAAATCTAATTTATAAGTTACCTTTAATGTCATTATATTCCCTTTATGTGTTTAACTTTTTAAAATAATCATTCCTAATTTTCCTTTTATTCTATCCAATGTCCAATAATAGGAGGAATCATGTTAACAAACGATGCGAAGGGAAGTGTGAGGATTTCCCCAATGAGATGTCCAACTCAATGGGAGTAGAAATCGATTTTTTTACAATACAATCTCAGTTAACTCAAGTTTTGAATTGAAATATATACCAAGAGGATTTCCTAAATCCCCCTAATAGAGATCAACCTGCAGTTGAAAGCCTCATGCGACAAAATCCTCCTACGTTCAATTGATCATCCAATCCCTTAATCATGGAGCAATGGATCGATTCCATCAAAAAGATTTTCTCTATCCATCAATGTTTCGAACAAGAGAAGGTTCTTCTGGATATTTATCATATAGTGGGTGAAGCTGATTAGTGGTGGACATTTATCAAGAATACGAAGCCTGAGGAATAGATCTAAGCAATGGAGTGGAATGAATTCCAGAAAATGATTTCTGATAAATATTTTCCCCGAAACCTCTATCTTAAGATGGAAAGAGACTTACTTGAACTCAAGAAAAAGTATGAAGAATCTATTGGGGTGTATAAATAAAAATTCAAAAGAATTACACAATACGCCTTCAGTTTTGTCATTACCCCATAATGCAAGGTTAACTGCTTCTTTGGTGGGCTAAAGCCTAGCCTATGTAAATACTTAGAAATCCCTGACTTTGATAGCTATGAGGAAATTGTATGATGTGCCATCAAATTAGAGATGGATATTGGTAAATCTCAAGGGTATCATGGGGATAATATGTGGAAAGTGAACTTTAATTCTGGTGGTCCGATGGATAAATCCAATGATGCTAAGAAATCCCAGCACCCCACTTGTCAAAGGTGTGGAAAGAAGCACCTTGAAAATTGCCTAAGGGGAACAAGTAAATGCTTTAGGTGTGGAAGAGAAGGGAAAATGACCAATGATTTTAGACAGGAGAAACCCACCAATGTGATAGAGGAAAGTAACACTCTAGTCAATCCTCAACATGTTTTTTATTACTACTACTACAAGGAACCAGGGCACTTTGAAAACCAGTGCCCTAGGACAAGGATTTTCAAAGGAAACAAAAAACCTCCAAGGTAGTAAGGGAGAGATTTTTCCATCACTACTACCAAAGTGAATCCTGACAACAAAGTGGTGATAGGTATGCTATTTATTCATTCAAGAATAGAGAATGTGATTTTTTATTATGGTTCTATGCAATATTTTATATCCAAAAATTTTAGTAGAAAAATACAAACACCACCACAAATAATTTAAGTAGTGAAGACAAAAAATGGGGAAATTATTGAATCCCATGAATATAAATCCTCCCATATCACCATTTTTGGATTGAACTTCTCAAAAAACCCTATTATACTTCCCTTGTTGGAATTTGATGCAATTCTGGGAATGGATTGGCTCTCCCTATATAGAGCCAACATAAATTTATGCGAGAGGGAAATCACTCTCCATATGGAGAATCGACCCCCAATTCTATACAAGTTCAAGGAGGAGGATGAATATTATTTAGAACCATCATATCAAGCATCGATATTACTTCCCTATGATCATACTTATCTTGATCATATTATTGAGTCTAAGGAAGTAACCATTCTCGAAGAAATGTCTATCATGAGGGAATTTCATAACATGCTTCCTGAGGAATTTTCTAGTCTTCCTCATAATAGAGATGTCAAAATATCAATTGATATTATACCTAGGGAATTTTCAATATCCAATACTCTATATAGAATGGATATTTTGGAACTTGAGGAACTGAAGAAAAAACTATATGAGAATCTGGATAAAGGGTTTTTACACCTAAGTGCTTCACCATGGGGTGCACCAGTCCTCTTTGTCAAGAAGAAGGATGGTTAAATGAATATTTTCATTGATTATCATGAGCTCAAAAAAATCACGATAAAGAAAAAATATCCTTTACCCCAAATTGATGACTTGTTTGATCAGCTATGTGGAGCACAATACTTTTCCAAGGTGGATCTGTAGTCGGGATATTTCCAAGTATGGGTGAAGAAGGAGGATATCCCCAAGACTGTTTTTCATACAAGGTATGGGAATTATGAGTTCATAGTGATTCCATTTAGACTCACTAATGCTCAAAAAATATTCATGGACTTGATGAATAGAGTCTTTAGATATTATCTCAAAAAATTTATGGTAGTCTTTATAGATGATATTATTATATACTCCAAAATCGAGGAGGATCATGATGATCATTTGAGAATTGTGCTAAAATCCTTGAAAAAGGAGAAGCTATATGAAATGTACAATAAGTTTGAGTTTTGGTTGAAGGAAGTCTCATTCTTGGGGCATATCATCACAAACAATGAGATATCTATGTATCCTTCCAAGACAAATTCAATTGTGGGATGGATGAGGCCGATATCTATGATAGATATCTGTAGCTTCCTTGGTTTAGCTGGATATTATCACTAATTTGTGAGAAATTTCTCACAATTGTCAAACCATATTACCAAGATAACTCAGAAGGGATTCAAGTTTTCTTAGAATGATTAATGTGAAGAAAGATTCATGGAATTGAAAAAGAGGCTTATCACTACCCCTGTTCTCACACTACCAACAAGTGATGAGTTTTTCATAATCTTCAGTGATACTTCAAAGAAGGGATTTGGATGTGTGTTGATGAAAAATGAAAAATTCATTTCCTACACCTCAAGATAGTTAAAAATTCATGAGCAAAACTATCCCATGAATGATCTAGAGTTATCAGCTGTGATCTTTGCATTGAAAATTTGGCGGCATTATTAGGGGAGAAGTGTGAAATATATACAGATCACAAAAGTCTCAAATATATATTCACATAAAAATATCTGAATATGGGCCAATGAAGATTGTTATATCTCATCAAGGATTACAACTGCTCAATCCACTACCATCCTAGGAAAGAGAACAAGGTAGTAGATACTCTAAGTATAAAGGAACCAGCAATTCTATCATTGATGAGGATTTAGAAGGATCCGATCTTCTTAGATTTGAAGAGGATGGACATGAGAATAATAAAAAAAGGAACATAATCAATTATTTCAAAAATTATTGCTCAATTGTATCTTATGGAAAGGTTAAATGATGCCCAAAAAGATGATGTGGGAATTCAGAATAAAGTGGAAACTATCAGAAAAGGGAAATACCCATATTTCAATGTTAATGAAGAAGGAATTTTGATATTTGGGTCAATAATATGTGTTCCATAAAATTCGAAGTTAAAGAAAGAACTTTTGGATGATGCACATAGTTCAAATTTCTCCATTCACCCAGGAAACAAAAAGATGTATTGAGATCCCCAATAGAACTACTGGTGGGATAAAATGAAGAAGGATATTGTTGAATATACATCAAAGTGTCTAGTATGTCATAAAGTGAATACTAAAAGATAGAAGTATAAGGGGATGATGCAACCATTACCCATACCAACATGGAAATGGGAAGACATAACCATGTAATTTTTCACCAGACTTCTAAACACATCTAAAGGAAACAATGTTATCTGGGTTGTTGTGGATCTTCTTAAAAAGACTACACACTTCATTGTGATTTAAGAGGATTTCTCACTGAATCAAATAGTATGGATACACATCAGAGAAGTGGTAAGACTGAATGGAGTACCACTATCGATTGTGCCCGATTGAGATCCAAGATTCACCTTTAAGTTTTGGAAAAGTCTCGAGCATGATTTAAACACTAAGCTGAACTTCAGTATGACTTATCATCCCCAAATTGATTTCCAATCTGAGTAGACTATCCAAACACTTGAGGACATGTTTAGATCTTGATCAATGGACTTCAAAGGTTGATGGGATTAACATCTTCCTTTGGTGTAGTTATATTACAACAACAGTATCCACTTAAGAATCCAAATAGACCCCTATGAAGACCTTTATGGGAAGAGGTGCAGAACACCGACATGTTGGGATGAATTTGGGGGAAAAAACTTCAAAGTCTAGAAATGGTTAAGGAAATAGAAGAGAAGGTTAAAACCATCCAGTAGCACATCAAAGCTGCTCAGAGTCGACAAAAGAGCTATGCTGATAATCTTCAACAAGACCTAGATTTTGATGTTGGAGACATGATTTTCCTCTGCATATCTCTATGTAAGAGAGTCATGAGATTTGGGAAGAAGATAAATCTTATTCTAAGGTACATCATACCTTTTCATATCCTTGATATCATCAGAGCAGTGGCCTATAGACTAGCACTCCCACCAAACCTATCTTAAGTACATGGTATATTCCATGTATCCATATTAAGAAAGTACATACCAGGCCCATCACATGTAATCAATCTAGAGGTGTCACCATTATATAATGACCTTTAATATGAGGAGAATCCGGTGAAGATCTTAGATCATAGAGAAAAAGTTCTATGAACTAAGACAATTCCCCTCGTTAAAGTGTTGTGGAGAAACCACAAGTTTGAAGAAGAAATGTGGGAACCAAAGGAGGTTATGAAGTAGAGTTACCCCCATATATTTTAATGTTGGAAAATGAAATTTCAAGGTAAAAATTTATTAAGTGGGGAAGGTTGTAACAACCCGAACATTTATGAATAAAATTCCCTTTCTTTTGAATTAATTAAAAGTCTTATGGTTATAGAAAACAAATCCACTTATTTTATTATATCCAATTGGATTTTAAATAATCTTTTAGTATCATTACCATTAATAATATATCTTTTGAATAATGATTACATGACTAGTATAAATATAGGGTTTTAAAAAATCCATTTTCCATAAACAAAGGAAGTGATGGCCTCAACCAGTAAGAGCATACCCTATGAGGCCCATTTATCAGATCTTTAGAGGGAGATATAATTTATGGTCTTTGACCTAGAAAAATCCCAAGACGATATCCAATAACTTAAGCATGATAGAAACTATTTATGGGAGAAGTTCAAGATCATCAAGATCACAACCCAAACCATGTTCACCGAACGACCCCATGAAAGCCCCCCCCATCGCACACCTTACTCTTAGGGCGTATGTTGGTGTAATAAAGTGATATGTAACAAGAACCTAGAATTATGATTATGTACATTATTTTTTCATAGAATAATGAATATACTTTCATTCTATTATTGTTACTTTGTAAATGATTTTTAAAGCACAAATAATATTTTTGGTTAATATTCAGATTCAATTAAGAAATCTATTTTTAATGAATTAATGGATTTTTAAAATAAATAATATTATAAAAATATATTATTATTAAATTACTTTTATTAAATATAAATGTTTATACAATTTTTATGAAGTCAAAAGTAATTTTTATTAAGGTTTAAAAACTGTTTTTTTCAAAACCCATCAATTTTCAATAAATATCGGTTTTTATATTAAAAGTAAAAATTCACATATTGAGAAAATTATTTAGATAAAATTAATATTATTTTTGGAATCAGGATGTCTAAATTATCTAATAGTTAATTTTTCATAATTTTCTGAGACAATCGAATTTTTGAGTAAAAAATAAATATCATATAAATATACAGGTGTTTTATGACATTATAATGTAATAATAAGAATGTAATAAATACTATAAATGGATATTAGTACAAATATATATTTTTAATTTAAAATAATATAATTTTAAGTTTATTTTATTTATTTTATAAATCCTTAGTGAATCCTCCAAAATATATAAAATATTTTAAGATTTTAAAATCATTTCCCTGAAAGTGTGACTCACCTCCACATAAGAAAGGGAAAAATTTTAATATCTTCAGACGTTATCCTTATAAAATAATTTAAACCACTACCATTTTCCAGAAACCATGGGAAAAAACCATGGGATGGTTTGTGATTTTGAATATTTTATTGTGTAGTTTCCAAAACCAAAATAATAAAGAAACCCCCCTCCTTTCCTATATAAACCCACCAAAGATTCCATTTATCTTCACTAAATCTCTTTAAATCTTGACCACCCTCTGAACCATGATCCCTAGAGTCCTAAAAAGTCATCCCCAAGCTCCCAAGAAGCCTCTCCCAAGCCTTTGGAATCACACATCCAAGTAAAAGATCTCTCTCTCCTTTTTCTTCAAGCACCTCTTTTATGTCATGCCTTTTAATTTCCATTCGCTTGATTTGGGATATGTTCTTACATACCTCCTTAATTTAAAGCTGAGGTATAAATTATGGGATCTTACTTCCACTCCCATTAATCCCCCCTATGATCCTTTAATCCCACCCGTTACTATGCCAAAATTCCATAAGGGATCTTTCACTTTCTTCTTTTATCAAGCACTCCTTTTGTGATATGCCTTTTAATTTAAATTTTCATATATTAGGATATATTCATACATAATACCCTTACCATTTGATTTATAAATAATTATAGATTCCTTAAACTCTCATTAATCCATTCATGATCCTTTATATACACCTGTTACCATGCTGAAATTCCGTAACGAATTTCTCTCTTCCCATTTCCATTAAAGAAATTATTTTATATTATGCATCTTCAATTCCATTTCATATGTTGGGATATTATTATACATTATATTATTACTATACATTTAATGTATAAATGATGATATACCCCTTTATCTCTCATAAACCCATTTTATGAATTTCCATATGACGCCGTTATATTGCCAAAATTACACCGCAATTTTCCATGCCAAAATCACCGTGTAGTGAATACCCTATCCATTACTCTATCAAAAGTATTCAAATTTATGCAAATATACTTATTTATTGATTAATTACATGTATTTATTCCACATTCCTTAATTTTGAAATAAATGATGATATTGAATGAATCCATGTTATATGATCTATGTGGTACACTTAAGCATGAGATTGAAATGATTATGAAGGATGTAATATAATAGCGCTCCAATGAATTAGGTAATTTTTAGTATCATGATATTTCATGTTGGGACATGAGTTTACCTTATTCCTTTATGATAATTTTTCCACCATGTCTGGATAGGGTTTTACTTAATTCCTTTTTGTTTATGATGTAGTGTTTTAAGTTGTTTCCACATTTCCATGTTATGATTATCATGTTATGTCATGCCTTTATAATCATGTTCCTTCATGCCTCATTGATATGGATTGTATAACATGTATTATTATCCTCATGTTATTCCATGTTTATTCCCTTACTAGGATTTATAGCTCACCTCTTTCTTATGTATGTCCTCAGGTTATCTCATGCAGTGTTAAGTACAAAGGAATGTTGTGGTCATGTAAAATAAGTTTTTAATAAAGATGTTGTATTTCATTTTAAGTTATTATGTAATGTTCTTAATTTCCCAATACACTAGACCTATTATTCTTATGAGTTGTATTAAGTGAAAATTTATGTAATAAATCATGTTTAAATGTGTAATAAAGAGCAGGGTTGTTGCAGTATAAGTCAAAACCCTCTTTCTTTGAAACCCTATTTAATCAATTTACCCAACATGTTGTAGGAGACACCCATAACCCAATTTCAAGAGACAACCAGTAATAGAAAATCTATAAGAGTTTAAATAGGGTATAACCATTGGAAATCATAACAAATTTCATTTAAAGAAACCTAAGATCCTTCACACTCTAATAAAAGTGGAAATAAAGGAAAACCACCTACCCTAGGTACATTTGGTACAATAAATACCCTATGAATCCCCAGATCTAGGATCATAATTCCATTTCACTAAAGAATCACAAGAAGATACCATTAAAACTTGTTTGGTTCCACATATCTGGGCATGGAATCCCCAATCTAGGGACCCTTTTAAGAGAAAACAAATATATCTAGAATAGAGGAAAAGAACCTATTTCTTACCTTTGATTTCCAAGATCAACCACTAAAAGGATCATCAAAATAAAATTCTTTAGGTATAAGATCACCAAAAATCGCCTAAGGGAACCCTGAAAATTGAGATCCTAGGTCAATAGAGGAAGAATGAGGATTTTTGGGCAAGTTTTAGGTTAAAAATACAATTTCCATACAATTTAATCCCCATCAAACTGTTTGAAAAACCACATTCTAACCACGAAAATTGAATTTGTATCAAATAATTCCAAATTTTGTGGTTAGATACACAATTTTTTAAAATCTTGAACTAATTATGCCCCTTCCCAGTGACCCCAAAACACCTCACATATATTCTTAGAGACTTGATCATGGTTTCTACTAACCATGCTCAAACCAAAAACCTATAAAAAGGATTCTAAACCCTCTTATAAACTTCACAAGTATTAACCTAAACATTCCCTAACATTAAAAAATCCATAAAAAGGGAAATAAATCAAACTGGGGGTGTTACATTCTCTCTATCATTTGAATTTTTATCCTCATAAAGTTATAATAGGTTCATTCACTACTCCAGTGTGAAATTCTCTCATAGATTCTTATAATTTGAATTAGACATTTCATAACATAATCTACAACCTTGAGTTTCATACCTAACAACCAAAAATGATCTTTCTTCACCTTTTATATTTTTTGAATTCCCAAATTAATAACTCATTTTGAATGGAGATACATTGAAAGTATCTTTTCTTGGTCTGGTTGGGGGATCATAATTCAGTTCTGAAAGCATAATAATGAGTTTTCATCCTCATTCCAGCCATCAAAATTATTCACACCATTTAGGTTTTCCCTAATATTAGTGAAATAATGAATTGATTTTTGAGCCTATTTGAAAAAATCCATCAAGTTAGGAATAAGATTATCTAAGAATAAAACTACATTCTCATTTTTTCCGTCACAGTCCAAATGCATGTTATTAATAACACTCATAAATTTTCATTGGTCACAAACCTCCCTGAAAATTCATTTTATGATTTCCAACTCAAAGAATCTTCCATATAATTTACCTTCCCATGTGTATACACTAAGTCAAAATCAAACATCTTGAGATACTTTATCCATCATCGTTATCTCAAGTTCAATTATTGCTAAGAGAAGATGTATTTCAAACTCTTATGATTAGTGAATACTATAAACCTTTATCCAAATAGGTAGTGAAACAAGGTATTTAAGGAATGGATGACTGAATCTAATTCTAAGTCAAACATTAGATAGTTCTTCTCATGCTTTCTCAACTTCCTCAAACCATAGGACACAACACGATCACCCTTCATGAGAACAAAACCTAGACCATATCTAGATGCATCAAAATATACCATATATACAAAACCTAGTTTTTGTAAGATTAGGATGGGTATCGAGGTGATATGATATTTAATATCCAGAAATAATTTCTAAAACTCATCATTACATGTGAATGGAACACTCTTTCTCATCAAATCATTCATAGGAGAAGCAAGCCTTGATAAATCCCAATCAAAGTGATGATAATAGCCTACTAATCCCAGAAAAATTCATATCTTGAAGACATTATTTGGTTGTTACAAATAGATAACTTCTTCAATATTCCTAGGTTCAATAAATATTCCCTCTTAAGAAATGGTGCTCCTAAGGAAATTTAATTCTTTTATCCAAAATTTACACTAATACAACATGGCATATAATCGATGATCTTGTAATGTGCTCAATAAAATTCCAAAGTGCTCCACATGGTCATTTCTGATTTTAGAATAAACCAAAATATCATCAAAAAAATACCACATAAAAAGAAGTAAGGTATCTATACAAGATACGATTCATCAAGGCCATGAAGACAATAGGTGCATTCATCAGGCCAAAGGGCATGGCAGCATATTCATAATAGCCATATCAACCTTAGAATGTTCTCATTAGAGTATCTTATTTTCTAACTCTGAGCTGATGATATCTTGATCATAGATCAATATTGGAGAAACACTTAGCTCCATTTAATTGATCAAACATATCATTGATTTTAGGAATAGGGTACCGATTTTTTATCATAACCTAATTTAAATTATAATAATCAACAGATTACCATATGTAACTTTCCACCTTCTTTATAAAAAAACTAGTTCAGCCGAATGCGATGTGCTAGGTCAGATGAAGCCTTTACTCTCTAATTATTCATTCTATAATTTTAATTCCCACAATTCTATCAGATCTATTATAAATAATGGGAGAGAAATAGGGATTTTTTTAGGAGTAGATCAATAGAAAATTGGATTTCCTACTTAGGTGGTAACCAATAAAAATTGTTCATAAATAAATTTGGGTATTGATCTTATGACGACTCGTGTCATCACAGGTTTTGTAAATCAGGGGAAATTTTAACCTTTTTGTTCCTAGGACTGTTTAGGGAAAAATGGTAAATTATCCTATAAGGTGATATCAGATAATTTTTTTAACCACTTAATTAGTCCTAAAATAGGGTGTTAACCCTATGATAGAAGTTTGGTGGAAATTTGAACCATTTGATTTTTCATAGAATATTTAATATTTAATTAATTAAATATTAATTTATTCATGTATATTCATTCAGTATTATATTTTAAATAGAGTGTCATATTGATATTCCATCTCCATAATTGAGTCCATAAAATGAGTTTTTTCTAGGTGAGGTATAACCTTGCATTGAGTGTTAGGGTTGGGCTCAAGCCCCCTTTTCTTTTTTCCTTTTTATTTATTTTGTTTTTTCTCTTTTTATTTTTCCATTCCTCCTTTGTATTTTCACATATGTGTATCCCACCATATGGGTGATCCTCATCCAATAGAGTTAGAGGGAGATAATATAGGGAGAGGGAGAGGAGGATTCACCGCCACAGAGCTCAGGTCACACCGGATCTTCATGCATCAACTGCGGATCATAGATCGTCGCTTTGACGATTTATTCTTGGAGGTAGTCCTATTTTACATTTCATACCAAAAATACTCTCAAATTATTTTTTTAGTTTTTAAATCCTTTTTTCTTATTGGGGACACCATGGGAGTCGATATATATATTTTTGGATAAATCAGGGGTTTTGGGGTGATTATGGGGCTTTCCGTTCAAGAAAACCCATTTACACAATATGTGGTTCAGAGAACACATGTCATGTGTTCTTCCTATTTAGGAAAGATGAGTTTTTTTAAGAACATGCCGTGTATTATTACTTTTCCATATACCTAGAAATGTGGTGGATTACATGAGAAGATTGAGTTTTGGGAAGTACATGTTGTGTAATATGGGTACATGTCGTGTATTGGGACATGCCCATGTGGCCATGCACTTGGGAAGACACCCCATTTCAGGGATACATGGCCATGTAGTATTATATAGTAAGTCCCCATATATTCCATGACCATGTATTAGTACACATCTAAACCTCTGTTCTGCTATGGCCATGTATTCAGATTCCTCAAGTGAGTTGGGTTGTGAGCTTTGAGGATTAGGTGAGGGTGTGAGCTCATTAGTGGGAATGAATTGTATATTACAGGTCGATATTATTCGAGGATATTTTGAACGGATCCTAAATGGTGGGATCAAGTTGTATCTTTTAGGGAGATCTTGGTTTGTCCTTTCATCTTGGGATAAGTTTCAAAAGGTTAGAATAGTTAAGGTTTAGCTCTTGGGTTTGAGGAGACTAAAACTATTGGAGTCTTTAGGATGGGTTGATGATGTGGGATATTAGTTACAACTGGGATCTGTTGGGATGACGCTGAGATGATTCTGAGTGACTCTCGAGGATTACCTCATGGGGTGGTTTCTAATTGAGTGATCAATTTTTTTCATAGTCGGTGGTTGAGAATTCCCACGTGGAATGGTGTTATTTGGATGCTCTTGTGGATGAGTTGGTACACAAGGATGTGATTTTTTATATGAAGTTCAACTGAGGTTTTTCTTGCATGGTATTTTCTACAAGGTTTGTTTTATGCTAAGGAGCCCCTATTTTTTGGGGTGGTCACAAGGATCATTGTGAATGCCCTTTTTACAGGGCTTGTGCTTTTAGATCCCTTTAGGCATGTTATTGATCAAGGATTAGTTGGATGCCATTGAGGACCATTTGGTATGTTTTTACATTGGACATGTCTCATGATTTTGGTTGAGCTAGAGGAACCCCTCGTAGTGTGTCTTTATCTTACTATGTAATTTGGGACATTTGAGGATGTTTCTACAGGCATGGACCAAGATCTTGGGTGCAGATTGGGAGTCCCTAGTTGGATATTACTTTATGTTTTGACCTAAGTGAACATGGGAGCTCTGAGTTTTGGTCTGTAACTGAGGTGGGTCATTGAGAGATCATGGTGGCTATTTTGTTGGATGATGAAATCCAGGGTGTTGAGAGAGACCTTATGATTTATTGGATAAGAGTGTTCAGTGCTTCTAGTTCAACTATTTTGATGGTGGGTTTGAGGTTAGAGAATCCCACATTTGGTTGGCCTTTTGTCATGAGGTTTGAGGTAGTTTCTGCTCAATACTATGGTTTTAGGAGAAGACCCATGGAATATCTTGGATCAAGTGTTGGACCTGAGTTTTAATTTAGTTCTCTCCTTCATTGGATGGCTATTTTTAGATGATATTAGGGAGATATTAGATAATCTGGATTATTTCACCCCTCTAGTTGATTATTCTCCTTGGCTATATGTTATATTTCATGGATGTGGTGGGATCCCAATACTTGAGTGGAACCCCCATGACAGTGTATCTGTTGGGCCCATGGGGTGGATAGGATCCCCTAAGACAGTGCACAGGTTAGGCTCACAGTGAGGTGTTCCCCTAGGATGGTTTCTACCACGAGGCCCTCTTTTAGAACCTGATTTTTTTGTAGGACTTTTGTGACATGATAATTTCTTAGGGGTGTAGAGTGGGATTTTTTACCAGTTTGATTGTACCACTGGATTCAAAGTTTCCAATAGATTAATTTTGATTTTTAGACACCTAATATGAGATTACAGGGTCTAGTATTCATGATTATACTTGTGATGGACTTTGGATCACCTCTTTAATCGGGATGACATTCCTAATGTTGTGGAATTGCGAGTCACATTTTAGAATTACTCTGGTGGGGGATAGAGCGGGGGTAGATTTACCTCAAGTGTCAGAAAAGAACCCGTGATCGGCTATTTTATTTGTTTTTTTTTTGTTTTTCCCCATCTATTTCTATGCATATGTTTATTTTATACCAGTTGCTATTAGTTTTTGGCTAGGTTGGGAATATCACATGTTTATGTACTTTTTATGATAGTATATTTATAGGTTCATCATTAGGGGTGAACTAATGAGATTTATTTCTCACCCCCTGTACATGCACCTAAGTGTGTGCATAAAAGTGATGTCTCCTTTTAGGTTGGATCACAAGTTTTATAATCAATGGGACTGAAACCTAGTGTTTCTTAATGTTTCAAGATTAGGATGGTGTGGCTCGAGCATCATAAATACCATTATATGGTTTGACTTGATGTTGGTTGTAGAGCTTGTTGCATTTATTTTCTATTGTTTATTTTATATAAGTGTTTGGCCCAGTGGGTGACCAACTTTTGAATGTTTTTCATGATTTGAGTCTATATGACTATATACTGCATTTCATTCATTATAGTATGCCCTTATTTCAATTTATTGATTATGCTTACTCTTATGTTCATCCCTATGTATGAGTTTGGTTATTTTTTTCTAATATTATACTCTGAATAGAGGGTATAGTCTCCCCACTGCATCTTTTATACCCTTTAAACTACTCAAAAAACTCTATCATTAATGGAGGAATGCTTGAGGCCTTATGGAAAGCTATATTGGGGAATGTGTTAGGTTGAACCATATGGGTTTGTTACAAAATGGTATTAGAGATGTTTAAATTTATGATTTGGGGAGTTGATATATAGGATATCTAAGAATGTGTTGTAACTTGTGATGGATATCAGGCTAGTGTTTCATGAACACCTTTTTCAATAGGAAGTCTAAGTTTCTAGGGCATGAGATTATTGTTCTTGGTTTTCAATTTTAAATTCATGTGATTTCACCTAGTGTGATGCACTTTTGTTTTTGGATTTATGGTTTATTCTAGTTTTTGGATCTTGGCCCATGGGAAATATTCCAATGATCATGCATCATTCCAGGCATATATAATTCACATGACATATTTCAGTCTATGGTTTCTTTACTAACGATGGAGGTTCGGTTGTTTAAAGTGTCATCAACTACTCATGTGGTGTTTTGTTGTATAATTACTTGGTGGCATTATACTCAACCAAATCGCATGAGTATTTTTTATTTTGATGAAAGGTTATGTGTATATTTATGTGGGAGGTTTTCTAGTAGTCTAGATGTATTCCCTTGATCAATGGATACACGAAGACCCTTTTGGGTAGGCAATGTGATCTAAGTGCCCTATTGGTGGCTCGATGAGGGAAAGAATATCTAAGAGATCTTTGGATTAGGCTTGAGTTTCCCTAAGGTGGTGGTTCACTTGAATTCCCATGTTCATGTTTCTTGGGAGGGAGATGTTCTTGCCACGTTTTATCTATTAGGTCTTACGGTGGGGCCTGTGTCCCTACTATCACTGATGGATTGGGTGGGCCTGGTGATTCTTCCTTGGTGGGGTCATTGAGGTCTTCTATCACTAGGGTGTGGCTAGGCATGAGAATATATGGTGTTTTAGAAATGGATCAATGTTAGTACTATCTATCTTGTTCCTATCTCAAGAAGGAACGTTTGGTTGGACCCTTGACCCCACTCATTTATGGTTGTACCTTGGGTAGCGTAGTGAGAACGTGGTTGGATTCTTTTGTATTTGGATTGACATATGATTATAGGGTGGTCATGTTATTGATCTTGGTATGAGGGAGATTACTTTTTTTAAGAGGAGTGTTTAGGGTGCTTCGGTTTGTTGGGACTAACCTTTATAAGGAGAATGGTTAGCGGTATTAGGCAGGTTATCCTAGTTTTTTTAGGTATTGTCCTATGTGAGAATGAGTCTTGTTTCTATTTTGAGATCTATTTAAGTAAATACTTGTGGTGGTGAGTGTACCATTGGATTTTAGAGTTCTTGAACCTAGTTTAAGTGGTTTTTTGAGTGTAGGGGTTGATGTTCCTGGAGGGCCAAGAATGAGATTTTTTTTAATGATGGCGCTAAGGCATGCACAGTTTGTCCATGTCTATCCATTATGTTTGATGATGAACATATCATGGTCCATGTGTTTTTTCATTTGGATGGTATAGGGAAGATACAAATACTTCTATGGTGGTGAGAATCATACCAGTCTCCATAGAATTCCCCTCATGTTGGGATAGGGTTATGGATGTTGTAAGATCAGTCATTGGATGGTCAAGATAGTGTCATCTGCACCAGTTCTTGGGGTGAGACCATGGTTGTTGGTTGTCCACCGAGGCTTCTTGGGGGTGAGAAGAATTTTTTATGGGGAGTTTGTGATGGCATGTTTCATCATAGGTTGTGGAAATCAGGTGAAATTTGAACATTTTTGTTCTCTAGAGTGTTCAGGGGAAAAATGGAAAATTCTCTTTCAATATGAACTTGAATAATTTTTTAACCGCACTATTTGTCCTGAAATAGGGTGTTTAACATAGGATAGGGGTTTGGTGGAAATCTGATTCGTTCTAATTTTTTTAAAATATTTAATATTTAATTAATTAAATATTAATTTATTCATGCATGTTCATTCAATTGTATATTTCAAATATATAATTGGATTTATATTTTTTCACCATGGTTGAGTATGAAATTAGGGGTTTTTCCTAGGTGAGGCATAACCTTGCATCAGACATTGGGGTCAGGCCCCCTTTTCTTTTATTTTTATTTTTCCCTTTTTTTCTCTTTTTCCTTTTCCATTCCTCCTTTGGAAATTTTCATAGGTAAATCCCCCCATATGGGTGTTTCTCATCCAAGATAGTGAGAAGAATATAATATAGGGAGAGGGAGAGGAGGATGTGTCATCATGGAGCTCAGGTCACGTTGGATCTTTATACGACAACTAAGGATAAAAAATCGGTGAAAAGCTTCAATGGTTTCCTCCTAAAGGTAGTTCTATTTTATATTTCATGCTGAAAACCCCCATATATTGGTTTTTATTAGTTTTTAAATCGTTTTTTGGGCTATTGGGGACCCCGTGGGGGTTAATCTTTGGTTTTTTCAAAGAAATTGGGAGTTTCTATATGATTCAGGGGCTTTTTGTTCGAGAAAACCCATGTACACGATTTGTGGTTTAGAGAATCATTGTATGTTTCCCTATTCAATGAATATGAATTTTTATAAGTGAAATTCATGTAGTAGTACTTGGATATATACCTGGCCATGTGGCAGG
Source organism: Viscum album (assembly GCA_963277665.1). NCBI lineage: Eukaryota > Viridiplantae > Streptophyta > Magnoliopsida > Santalales > Viscaceae > Viscum > Viscum album. Next base: position 618,466,798 of record OY728162.1, on the reverse strand, counting down.
GTACATGGGCAGATGGAGTTTTGGGAAGTACACACCGTGTACTCTAGGTAAATTCCACGTAGTGGGACATGGCCATGTGTCTGTGTAGTGGGACATGGGAATGTGGACATGTAGTGGGACATGGCCATGTACCTATATAGACACCCTTTGTGAGGGGTACATGGTCATGTAGTAGTACATGGGACGACTCCATGTATGCCCTGGACATGTAGTAGTACACGACCAGACCCTGTGTATGTTATAGCCATGTAAAAGTATATAGCTAGGTACAGATTTGAGACTACATTCCATGTAATCAGAAGTACACACCATATAATTTTTCTATCTTGGAGGTTTTGTGTGTTTTTGTCCCCTAGAGTTATAATTGGACTTGTGAGTATTCCATTCTAATCGTTTTTTTCATGTAGATCACTATAGTGGAATCCTTTCGACATTTAGAGGCCATTTGGATGGTGTTTTAAAATAAGAGAGCAGAGTAGGAGGATTACTTTGAGGTTTGGATTCAAAATCCCCCAGTGGGTTGGGTTGTGAGTTTTGAGGCCTAGGCGAAGGTGTGAGCTTGTTAGTGGGAATGGATTTGGATGTCTTGTCAGTGTTGTTCAAGGTTCTTTTAGATGCATCTTGGAATGTAGGATCGAGTTGTATCTCTAATGAGATCTTGTTTTTTACCAACATGTCAGGACCATTTGCTCGAGGTTAGAGTAGTTAAGGATTAACTCTTGGGTTTGATGAGACCATAGTTTTTGGAGTCTTTTGGCTGGGTTAACTCCAAGGGATAGTGATTATAGTTGGGATATATTAGGATGATGTTTAGATAAGTCTGAGTGAATCTTGAGGATTCCCTTATGGGATGGTTTCAGATTGAGTTATCAGAGGTTTTTGTAGTCATTAGTTGAGAATTATCATGTGGTATGGTGTTCTTTGGATTCCCTTGTGGGTGAGTTGATACTTGGGGATAAGTTTTTTTCCAGTAAGTACGAATGAAGTTTTTCTTACATGGGATTTCCCCTAAGGTTTTGATTGTGCTGAGGAGCCCTTGTAGAGGGTATCCTATTTTTAGGGTGGTCACAAGGACCATTTTTAATGACCATGTTGGTATGATTGTACTTTTGGATATCCTTTAGGTGTGTTATCGATCAAGGATTAGTTAGAGGCCACTGAGGTCCATTGGGATGTTTCCAAATTGGGTGTGTCTCGTGCTTTTGAATAAGCTAGAGGAACCCCTCATAGGGTGTTTTGCTCTTGATTTGACCTTTTTACCATTTGATTATGTTTTTTGGGGCATGTCCTGAGATTTTGTGTGTATTAGGGGAGTCCCTAATTAGACGTTTCTTTATACTATGACCCTAGGGACCATGGGAGCCTCAAGTTTTAGTTTAGCCCTGAGGAGGGTCTTTGAGAGCCCATGGTGGCTATTTTATTGGATAATGATATCCAGGGTGTTAATAAAGTCCTCGTTCTTTATTGTTTGAAAATTTTTAGTGATACTAGTTTATTTGTTTCAAAGTTGGATTCTAGGTTGGATCAACCCACGTTTGTTTGGCCTTTACCATGAGGTTTGAGGTAGTTTCTTCCCAGGATTGTGGTTTGAGGAGGAGACCCTTGAGATATCTTGGATTGGATATTGGAATTGAGTTTTGATATAGTTCTCTCCTATATTGGTTGGTTATTGTTTAATGGGATTAGGGAGCTAATGGATGATCTAGATGAGTGCAACCCTCTAGTTGAGTATTCACCCTGGCTAGAGGTTATATATCCTGGATGCGGTGGACTCCCAGTTCTCGAGTGAGACCCCTAGTATTGTGTATCTATCAGGATTATGAGGTGATAATTTTTTTTATAGAATATTTTATTGATAATAAAGGACATAATTTCCTCACATTGTGTTAAATATGTTTATTTATAAAATATTTGGGATTATATCACTCATTTGAAAATTTGATGAAAATTCCATTTTTCCCTTTAAAGTTCACTATAGTATTGAGACCATAAATATTTTTATTTTTATTATTTAATCTTAAAATTTTATAATTGTGTTCCTGACTTAATGGTATACAACTTTTATTCATAATATCTGAGATAAATCATGCATTTTATTGGAGTAAATGGTCCATGAAGTCAAAGATGGACTGGACTCTCCAGATTGAACACCAGTTCAGTATTTGAGTCATAACTTCTTCATCCATGCTTGTATTTGGCCCAAATTTGGAGATAAGATCTAGGAATTAATTTTTAACAAAATATCATTCTATAAGGATAGATAGTTTGTGTGTTTTGGTGGTAAAATAGTTAGTTCAAGTTGGATTAACATATTTGGCCGAATTTCCCAATTCACACGAGAAACCACTTATAAAACCTAGCCTCACCTTCACTCTATAAATATGTATTTTTATCATTTAGAGTAGTTTTTACATGAATTGAGATTTTTTTAAGGTATATAATAATTGGTTTCACTCCATTTATATAAGCATTTCAAGAGGGATAGCTCTTGAAGCTAGGATCCCTTCATCGAAGCCTTATTATTCATGTTCACTTTGTAATGTTTGTGTTCTTGTAATAAACTTCTTAGTTACTATACTATTTATTATATTTTATTATATTTTATTATATTTTATTCTGTTTTATTATTTTATACTCATCCTATTTTATTTTTAAATCAAAATTAGAAACGTGATTGGGTTATACCCTTTCCATGACCTTTTCACTTGAAAACGTTTCTATGATGACTACACCGCCCATGAAAGAGTAATTCTTTTTAGTAGTAGATCTACCTATTAACTTATTCAGTAATTTATTTTTAATCAATTAGATTCTTTAATTAAATTAAAATAATATATGAATTTATTTTTTAATTTAAATGAAATTAATAAATCAATTAAACAATTAACACAAAACACATGAGGTCAAGAATTATGCGAATTGTGAGAGCGCGATCTTAATCTGTAATAAAAAACCACACAAGATCAATTATCAGAGTTTAAATATAATACCTTAACTCAATTAATCCTAATTTCTAGAGTTAATATGTTCCTTAATTTACCACTAACCATAATCTATCCTTATAACATCAATCAAAGAAGGGTGTTGCGATTGCATGTTCTGAAGCTAACCTAGGGTTTAATTAATTTCATCTTGGTGGTTAAGTTAACTCTCGTAGGGTTTGGGGGTTAAAAGAATTAGAGGATCATAATTAATTGGATATTAATTTAAATTATAATTGTTAATAATTAAGTGAATATGTATATTTAAATCGATTATGATTTTTAAAAATAGTTTTCTAAAAAAACATCTTATTATTGTGTCTAATTAATCAAATTTCATTTCAAAAAAAAGAGAAAATACAATCTTATTATATCATACTTATTTTAGTTTTATAAATGATAAAAAACCTCCCAAATATTTTTAAGTAGCATGTTTTCATTATTTTATCTTATTTTAAAAATACCTTTAATATGTTGTTTTAAATTTCTTCATCCTTTGAGATACGACCTTACTCAACCACTCTATTGCACCTAAATAACCAAAAACAAGCATCAATTGAGAGCTCCCATGATATATACTTTCAAATTATCACATTTTCAAGGAGGCAAGTTTTTTACTTCAACTAATTATAGGTATTTTTTTACTTTTTTCCTTTTGTTTTCTCTTCATTCTTCTTTCTTCTTTTCCCTTTATCATTTTTTTACTCTATATTTTATTCTTTATTAGACCATAAATTGAAACTTATTATAATGATATTATGGTATAATATTCTTTTGTTTTCTCTCATCCTTAGGATCTCTTTGATCTAGACCCTAAGATTGAACGTAGCCTTAGGGCCTGAATCATACAATCTCTGTCTATGGAAAGTGATGACATTTAGCCAACTGAGGAATTACTCTCTTTTTAGAACAATGAAATTGGAAACACTTCTGAATCAAACATAAAACAAAAAACAATTACTAAAAATAATAAAAATCAACGTATCAAAACCATTTGAGAGTTGGCTGCACTAGATATTAACTATCAACCAAATTGTATTGGATACCCAAATCACGAATCATCCTTTAAACTAAAATCTAGGTTAATTAAACTTCTTCCAAAATTTCATGGGTTATCTAGTGAGGATCTAAAAAAACATTTAAAATAATTTTATGTGGTTTTATCAACCCTAAAACCAAGAAATATATCTAAAGATCAAATAAAACTAATAACATTACCATTATCTCTTAATGGAACTACAAAGGATTGGATGTATTATTTACAACCTGAAGATGTAACATATTGGAATGATTTGAAATGTATTTTCTTTAAAATATTTTTTATAGCATGAAGGACCACTTCCATTTGAAAAGATATATCTAGGATCAAGTAAGAACAAGGGGAGTCAATGTATTTGTACTGGGAGAGATTTAAGAAGTTGTGTGAAATCTGCCCACATCACCAAATCAGTGAGCAACTCTTAATCCAATACTTCTATGAATGACTCAAATATTTGGAGAGAATAATGGTGGATACTGAGATAGGAGGGTCATTGGTTGGAAAATCACTAGTAGCTGCATATGCATTTATTGACAAGATGACACAAAACTCTCAAAAATTTGGTGATAGAGGTACACTACAAGTTAGAGGAGTATATCAGGTAAGCCCTTCTTCTCTTGAAAATAATTTGATAGATAACTAGTTGGAATAATTGAACACTATGGTGAGACTTATTGCTTTATCTCAAAATACATCCCAACCCACACCTTCAAGGCCTTGTGGCATTTTCACTAAAACAGACCACCCAACTGATTGCTTCCCCCAAATATAAGAAACAGAAGATTGTGCAACCATATTTCTTGGGAGACCATATCAACAACAGAAAAAAAAACCACATCCCTAGAATAATTATGATTACTTTGATCAAATTAACAACCAACGGTGGAAGGATCAATCATACATGAGGTATGTCTTAGGAAAACAAAAAAGGCCCCCTTTTAACAAAATTTCCAGCAGTCTCTACCTTACCAATAGAGTTTCCAACAAACCCAAAGTATATTTGAAGATTAAGCCTCAACAAGTAAACAACAAGGTAATTATAAACCAAATTTAGATTCTGATACTTATGACCTTTTGAAACAAATTGTTCTTAATCAACAGAATGATCTAAAGAGACAAGGTTCAGAGTTTAGGGAGTTGAAGACACAAATAAGCCAGATTTCCACCGCCCTCCATGAACGGGTAAGTAAAATCTAGAAATATACTTTACAAACATACTCCAAATTCCAAGGGGAATTTCATTTCCATTACATTGAGAAATGAGAAGAAAAAAACTGATACATCTTCACCTATCATTCCACCGGGATTCACCTCAACCCCAGAGAAGCCCCATTTAAGAAAAACTAATGAGCAGGCCAAGGAGAAATAAAATAGTAAGAAAAAATTGATGAAATTCCTCCTACACCCCTTACATTTCCAAATAGAGTTGTACAAACCAAGAATATGGCTAAAGAGGCAATGGAAAAAGAGGTTTTAGATACATTCAAGAATGTTGAGATCAACACCCCTCTATTTGAATTAGTTAAGAAAATCCCAAGGCATGCCAAAATTTTAAAATAAATTTGTACCAATCTAAGAGGGATCAAGTGGATTAAGAGGATCAATCTTGGAAAGAATGTGTCAGCACTCATTACACTAACTTAATAAATTCCAACAAAGTGAAAATATCTAGGGACATTCATCATCCCATGAACCATAGGGGAGTTACACTTTTCTAATGCTTTATGTGATTTGGGATCTTTTATAAACATGATGCCTCACTCTGTATTCTCTTCTTTATAGGTTGGTGAATTGAATTTGACAAGAGTAGTGGTGAATTTAGTGAATAGATCTATAGAATATCTAGTGGGAGTCCTTGATGATGTACATGTTCATGTAAGAGATATGATATTTCCATCAGATTTCACTACTGAAAAAACGGCCTATACCCACAGTTCAAAACCGTGGGTATAGCCCCCAAAATCGTGGGTATAGCCTATACCCATGGTTTTGGGAACTGTGGGATGGAAAGGCATCGGTATAGGTCCCCAGCCTATACCCACGGTTTTCCAAAACCATCGGTATAGCTGTTCTGCCACCGTGTCAAAGCATCATACCCAATTGCCACGGTGTCAAAGTCTTTTACCTACGGTTTCAAAACTGTGGGTATAAATCCTAAAATAATGCAGGCGGCAGGTTTCTATCTCGCAACCTCTTTGGTGCAAACACCGCACCTCACCACTATCCTAACATCACCTATGTATATATATATAGTTAAATATAGTTATATAAACCGTGGGTATAGAGGGAAGAACTGTGGGTATAGGACTCCTACCAAAAAAAATTTCCTTCCCGCAGGAAAAAAAAATTTCCCGCCCACACATGGGAAACCTATACCCATGGGTTTTCATAACCGTGGGTATAATTATTTTATCCTAGACCTATCCCCATAGTTTTCCCAAGAACTGTGGGGATAGGTACCCCTATACCCACGGTTTTTGAAAACCATGGGCATAGGTAACTTTTCAGGACCTATCCCCATGGTTTTGGAAAACCGTGGGGATAGACCCCCCTATAACAACTATTTTCCAAAACTGTGGGTATAGGTCTTAAAAAGTCACCTATGCCCATGGTTTTCAAAAACCGTTAGTATAGGGGAACCTATCCCCATGGTTTTTGGGAAAACCATGGGGATAGGTCCATTTTCCAATATTGTTTCTACATGATTAACATGAAGTATGATCAGATAAATTCTCATGCTCCCATTATCTTAGGTAGTCCCTTCCTCAAAATAGAAAAAATGATCATCAATGTCTATGAGGGTACACTTTCCATGGAGTTTGGAGATGGAATTGTGATATTTAATGTTATGGACTCCATGAATTACCCCTTAGAGGACCATCATGCTTTTATTATCTCCCATTTTGAACCACTAAGTAAAAACCCTATGGATTTTATTGTCCTATTCTTAGATAGATATGAGAATTGGTTCTAGTTTGATGTATAAAATCACTTACACACCAATTTATAATGAACAAAACTCTATTGGATTTGATTTTTATGTGGATTCATATTCTAATTGTGATCATGTTCACTCTGATTATGACATGGTTGTTGATTATGTTGACGGATTTGATGCATTATTCTCTGATTTTGATGATTTCTATTCTAATAATGATGTTCATTGTAAAAATATTTCATTTCCTTCAATTTCTCCATCAATACTACACCCCACTTCATTGGAACTCAAGAAATTGTCACCAAATATCAAATACTCATACTTTTTGAGTGTTGAGAGATTACCTATCATAATTTATAACAATATCCCTTTTGAACATAAAGAAAAACTTTTTAATATTTTTAGGGAGAACATTAGGGAAATTGGGTGGACCTTGATTGACATATCTGGTATTATCCCCTCCATTTTCATTCATATGATTCTTTTTGAAGATGGGGCTAAACCGATTAGGCAGCCACAAAGGAGACTGAATCCAACTGTTATGGAAGTTTTTAAAAAATAAGTTTAAAATTTCTTGAGGTATGTATTATTTATCCCATTTTAGAATCCTAGTGGGCGATTCCTATTCGGGTTATGACTAAGAAAATTGGTGTTACTATTGTTAGAAATGAGAGAGAGGAGTTAGTTCCAATTAGGGTACAAAACATTTGACGTGCATGTATTGATTATAGGAAACTAAATCAATCCACTCACAATGACCATTTCCCCATCCCATTTATTGATCAAATGCTTGAAAGACTAGCTGGGAAGATACACTATTTGTTTCTTGGATGAATTTTTTGGATATTTCCAGGTTCTTATACCTCTATATGATCAATATAAGACACAATTCACTTGTCTATTTGGTACATTTTCCTATCAAAGGATTCCATTTGGACTATGCAATTCCCTAGGTACCTTCTAGAGATGCATGCTGATTATTTTATCAGATTTCATTGAGACCTACATAGAGGTATGTATGAATGATTTTATAGTGTATATATCTTCATTTGATGAATGTATCTTTAGTTTGGGAAAGGTTTTTAATTATTGCATTGAGAAGAATCTGGTTTTGAAATTTGAAAAAAGTCATTTTATGGCAGAGCATGGAATTTTATTAGGGAATTTAGTGTTAAAACATAGAATAGAGGTTGATAGATCTATGTTAGACATTATTTCATCCTTTCTATATCCTTCATGTGGGCATGATGTTAGATCATTCCTAGGGAATATAGGATTTTATTAGCATTTCATCCGAGATTTCAGTAAGATCACTCTACCCTTATCTTGATTACTTAAAAAAGATAATGATTTTATCTTTGATGATTCATGTAGGGTATCATATTATTTAATAAAGAATAATTTGACCACTACACCAATAATATATCCCCCATGGTGGGACATTCCATTTTAGCTTATGTATGATGCTTCAAACTTCATAGTTGGAGCTATCTTATTATAGAGGGTGGAGGGAAATTTACATGTGATCACCTATGCTTTGAGGAAATTGTATTCAGACCAATTGTACTACACAACCACATAAAAGGATTTTCTTACCATTATATTTGATTTAGATAAATTATGTTCATATTTATTGGGCTCTAAAGTAGTTTTTTTTCTCTAACCATGAAACTCTAAGGTTCTATTGAAGAATCCAGATGAAAATTCCATGCTTATTTGATGGATGCTACTCATTTAAGAATTTGATATTGAGCTAAAGGACAAGAAGGGTTTAGAAAACTTGGTGTTATACCACATGAGTGGGATTAATCACACACCAAAGGATAACACCATGGACCAAGTACCACTTCAAGACACTTTCCCCAATGATCATCTCTATTCCATCTCATGTATGCATCCTTGGTATGCGGATTTAGTTAACTACCTTTTTGACTATGAAATTATTTCAAATTTAAAGAAACATAATGTCCAAAAATTAAAGAGTGACTCTAGGTTTTACGTGTGGTATTATCCTTACCTTTTGTGCATATATAATGATCAAGTTTTTAGGAGGTGTGTTCCTAATAATTAGTTTTATTCTTTTATACATTTCGACCATACACTTTCATTTAGAGCACACTTTGGACCCCAAAGAATAGCTAGGAAAGTCTTAGACTCTGGATTATATTAGGATAGCTTATTCCATGATGCTCATGTTTTTTTAAGTCATTCTCATATTTCCAGCATGCTGAAAATATTTATAGGTGACACGAGATTCCCCAACAACCCATACTATTCTATGGGATTTTTGATGTATAAGGCATTGATTTTATGGGTCATTTTACAAGTTAATTTGGTTTATTGTACATTTTTGTTACTATTTATTATTTTAGAAAATGGGTGGAGGACAAGGACACTATGAATAATGACTATCATGTTGTAGTGTATTTTTTCAAGGATCAAATTTTCTACAGGTTTGGAGTACCAAAGGCCATCATCAATGACCAAGGGACACACTTTTGAAATCATAATTTGTCTGCCCTCCTTTAGAAGTATGTGGTGATACACAAAACATCAACACTATACCACCCCCAAACAAATGGACAAGATGAGGTTTCAAATCGGGAGTTGAAACAAATTTTTAAGAAAATCATGTGCTCTAATAGTAAGGATTGGAGAAAATACTTGGATGATGCGTTGTGGGTTTATAAGACAACATACAAGAATCTGATCAGCATGTCCCCATTTCAGATTATTTTTTGGAAATCATTTCATCTTCCCATGGAGGTCGAACATTGGTCATATTGAACTATAAAAAAAATGAAACATGGATTTGGCCCAAGTTAGAATTCAACAGAAGCTACAAATTTAAGAGCTTAAGGATATTTGATTATCATCCTATGAGAACTCAAGGTTCCACAATTAAGATAAAAAGAATATCATTATAGAATGATCTAAAAAAAGGAGTTTCATGTTAGAGAGAAAGTCCTTTTATATAGTTCATGACTAAATCTGATTCCTGGTAAGTTGAGTTTCAGATGGTTAGGCCCTTATGTTGTATCTAATTTTTTTTTCTTATGGTGTAGTGGAGATCATATAAGAGGAAAAAAGAAGTATATTTATAGTCAATAGGAAACATTTGAAGAAATATATTGAAGGAATTCCCACCCATGCAGTTGATTTCATCACACTACATGACCCCATCATCACTTGATAATATCAAGGTATTCCTAACCCTTTCACTTTTATATTATTTTTCATATTTAAAATTATATATTTCAGGTGAACATACCATCTCATAGGTTCACCTTGAGGAAAATGCAATATTTTATGTGTGGGGGAGGGGAAACATTTTGGGGTAGCTATTTAGGATTTTCATTTTTCTGTTTTGTGCGTGTTTTATGTTAGGTTTTCTATTAAATTAAAATAAAAAAAATAAAAAAAAATAAAAAAACCAATAAAAAAATATCATGTATCATTATAATTTACATTTAGAATATTTTAAAAATGTTTTTTTTTTAAATTCATTGGTAGCATGATAAGCATGAGTAATATTTCATCATCAAGGGTTGATTTTTATAAAAATGGAAGTCATTGATGATATGATTGGTTGTGTCATTATAAAACCATTTAGATTTTGACACCATTATTTGTGATATTTTTTCATGATAAATTGTGTCATTGATTTATCCTCACCGATTTTCATGAAACCATGACTTATGAAAATTTTCCTAATCAATTGAATATATAGAAAAGTTATGTAAAAAATCATCTTATATAAATGGTAGATCCATATGTTATTTTCTATTATGATTGGTTTCATTACTATACCAAATTGACCTATGTGTGTGTACCTGATATCTGATAGTTGTATGCCCTTAAGAAAAAATCAATCAAAAAAGTATTATCTTAATGAAGAGGGGTGTGATAAAATGTATAACACATGGGGATATCTAGGTCGGGAGCATAAAGTTTGACTTTTAGGAATGCTTAAGTGAGTGGGTCTTGAAATTTAATTACAAAGGAATATAGAACATGTTCGGTGAATTAAAACAGGTAAGAAGAATTGTTTTACTTGACATGAATATATTGAATAAAGGGTGGATTTACGAGTTAGAAATGGTTGGCACACACACACGTGGGGAATTAATGGCATGATGGACCCGTAAATTTTTTCTCTATAATTGGTGTCATTAATCTCACTAGATTTTATTTTGATACAATTTATGAGAGAATTACTTTCAAATTTATTGATATTGACTCTTTATGGGATTCTTACTTTGCATGTATTTCCACAGTGAATTGAGGAATTTGAGCATGCATATCTTGTCACATTTTTTGTTTGGAATACATGATATGAGTTTTTTCCCAAGAGTGAAAAAGGGTAAGTGTGGGAGAGTTGATAAAACAAAATTTTATTGAAAATTTTATTGATAATAAATGACATAATTTCCTCACATTGTGTTAAATATGTTTATTTATAAAATAGTTGGGATTAGATCATTCATTTAAAAAATTTATGACAATTATAGTTTTTTCATATAAAGATCACTATAGTATTATGGCCATAAATATTTTTATGTTCATTATTTTAACTTAAAATTTTGTAACTCTATTCTTGAATTAATTAGATACAAATTTTATTCTATAAATATGAGCTAAATCATGCATTTGATTGGAGTAAATGGGTCATAAAGTCAAATATGGACTGGAATCACCAAATTGGACACTACTTTAGTATTTAGGAAATAAATTATTCATATGTTCTTTTATTAGGCCCAAATTTGGAAAAAACCTTTAAGACTCAACTTATAAAAAATCAGATTTCTAGAATGACAGTTGGTTCATATTTTTTAGGGGTTAAATAGTCAGTCCAAGTTGGATTAAAATATTTGGACGAATTTCCCTATTCACACTTGAAACCACTTATAAACCTAACCTCCCCTCCACTCTATAAATATGTATTTTTATCATTTGGAGGGTTTTTATGTGGATTAAAAGATTTAAGGTATAGGGGAATTGGTTTAACTCCATTTCTCTAGGAATTTCAATAGGGAGATCTCTTGAAGTTAGGATCCCTTCATCAAAGCCTTCTCCTCCTCCTCCTTCTTCACTTTGTAATGTTTTTGTTCTTGAAACAAAATTATTACTTTTTCTTATATTTATTATATTTTATTATATTTTATTATGTTTTATTATTCTATACTAAACCTATTTGGGATTTAATCAAGAGTAGAAATGTGATTGGGTTGTACCCTTTCCACGACCTTTTCACATGAAAAATGTTTCTACGATGACTACACAACCCACATAAGAGTAGTTCTTTTTAGTAATCGATATACATATTACCTTATTAATTCAATTATTTTGAATAAATGAGATAATATAATTAACTTAATATGATCTATGAATTGATTATTTAATTTAAATTAAACAAATCAAGTAATTGAACAATTAACAAAAAACACGTGAGGTCGATAATTGTTTGAATTGCAAGAGCATGATCTTAATCGATAATAAAAAACCGCACAAGATCTATTTATAGAGTTAAAATATAATCCCTAAACTCAATTCACCCCCATTTCTAGAGTGGATATGTGACCCAATTTACTACTGACCATAACCTAGCCTTATAACATCAATCAAAGTAGGGTGCTGCGATTGCATGTTCTGAAGATAGCCTAGGGTTTAATTAATTTCATCTTTGTGGTTAAGTTAATTATCATAGGTTTTGAGTGTTAAAAAATTAGGGGATCATAATTAAGTGGATATTAACTTAAATTATAATTATTAATAATTAATTTAAGAGGTAGAGTTGGATCGATTATGTTTTTTAAAATAGTTTTCCAAAAAAACATCTTCTCATAATGTATAATTAATCAAATTTAATTTAAAAAAAAGAAAAATAAAATAAAAACTTCTTCCATTATACTTATTATAGTTTTATAAATGATAACCCCCTTCCTTTTAAGAAATGTGTTTGTGTTATTTTATTTTATTTTAAAAAATACCTTAAATATGTTGTTTTAAATTACTTCCTTATTTGAGAGATGACCTTGGTCAGCTACTCTGCTGCACCTAAATAACCAAAAATAAACATCATTTGAGAGATCCCTCGATAGTTCCTTTTATGGGGTGGATGAGATCCCCTGGGATAGTGCACATGTTGGGTCCACAGTGAGGTTTTACCTTAGGATGGTTTGTACCATCAAGCCCTCATTTAGAGCCTGATTTATTTTTATAGGACTTTTAGGACATGGGTTTCTTAGGTGTTTAGAGTGGAG